>OV815965.1:20000000-22970000 GCA_929112965.1 Mythimna albipuncta
CGCAAAACTTATCCATAGGCTGGTGGTCGGCCACCCGCGGTCGCGACACACATCCTGTCACGTACGCCTAGGTGTCAAGTCAGCGTCTAGACTCTACCTCAGCGTTAGGTTGGGAACATAACTAGGTATATTAAGATAGATAGATAAACAAACAGTTAGTACCATAACACATTCTATGAAAACACTTCACAAACCACTCCAGTCCATCAATATCCTCCACCACATCACACAAGATCCATTTCCTTAGTAATTGACGTCCACTATCAACGTAATCAATGACACATTGCACATCAAAGGTGATTAGGCGGTAATGGCTCCTAAGCTGTTAACGGAAAGCCTCTAGATATATGTGTAGGCATGTTTATATGCGTTTATGATGTTTGTGGCATAGTATTATGTAGGTGAAGGTTGTAGAGACAAGTAAAGAGGAATGGGATTATAATTAATAAGCGTTTTATCAGAGACATCGTTCGAGAATCTAAAGAATATCTATATTAATATTATAAAGAGGAAAGATTTGTATTTTTTTTTGTTGTATGTAACGAATAAACTCAAAAACTACTGTGCCGATTTCAAATATTCTTACACCATTGAAATGCTACATTTACCCTGAGTAACATAGGCTATATTTATTGCCCGGGCGAAGCCGGGACGGGCCGCTAGTCTATTATAAAGATGTAAAGTTTGTTTTTTGTTTGTAGGAGGTAATCTCTGGAAGTACTAGTGGAATGCGTAGAATACGCACGCGGTACCTACGCGTTTTTTTGTATTTTGATCTGGATGCAAAACAAATCCGCAGGCGTGATGAAATCCGCACGATATCAAAAATACTCTGACTCGTGTCAAGAAACACAAGGTTGAAGCCTACTGGGGCCAAGGATCTACGAAGGCTTCGGCCCCGGTATGAAAAGCAACGAAACCATAAGAGTGACTTTTTAGTCTGTAAAAGTCAGACACTATCTCCCGCTCCGTGCAGGAGCGGGGAATGATTTTTCTAGGTAAAAAAAAATCCGTGCGGTAACCTTTTACCTTTTTTAACACAATTAGGTACCATGCAAAAATCAAGTACTGTAAATCAGTGTGACCAAAATCGGAAGCCCAATGAAACCCATCCATCAGGTCTGAATAACTGCATTGAATTTCCCCGTATGCGCCAGGGATTGAAAACTCGATTTTATGCATGTATCATCGAAAACCAATTTCATACTGCGTTTTATGGTCGAACTCGCACACGAAAGGTTCCGTATTATTTTATTGAAAACAGTAAAAAAATCGCGTTTGTTTTATGGCAATAAAAATGAAGATATCCGCAGGAAATCCTAAGGTTGCCGACATAGCACAAAGAATTGCCAAATTTAAGTGGCAATGGGCAGGGCACATTGCTCGCAGAACAGATAGCCGTTGGGGCCGAAAGGTTCTGGCGTGGCGACCGCGTACCGGAAGACGCAGCGTTGGAAGGCTACAAGGTGGACCGATGACCTGGTGAAGGTAGCGGGAAACCGATGAATGCGGGACGCATAGGAACGTTCGATGTGGCGTCGCTTGGTTGAGGCCTATGTTCAACAGTGGACGTGTATCGGCTGAAATGTTGATGATGATGATGATGTATACCTCAGTGAAATAATTATTTATTTCTAATTTTAGTGTTTTTTGTTATAGCTGTAATTCTGTTGCCGCTATAACAAAAATAATAAGTCAGTGAAAATTTCAATTGTCTAGTTATCGCGGTTCATGACATAAAGCCTGGGCCTTAACTCTGCTATTACAATCGTGTCAGAATGGTCTATCATTGATGTCATAGTTGTCGATTTTGACAAGTTTGGTAATCTACTAATATAATGGCGTCATTATGATTTTACAATGGTCAACCGCTGACACTCCATTGAAAGAAGTGACAGAATGGTAATCTCGTACATTTTGACAAATGAATATTTGACGTTTGCGGTAATCTGCTAAAACTTTGACAGTTTATTTGATCAGTGTTTTACCATTAGAACGTTATTGTGCAGTTATTGGTTTTAATATGCTCGAAATTATCATTCTACCACAATTCTATTATAAGACCAGTGACCGATCAATGATCGATCATTATGAATTAGCAGATTACAAACTTTTAGCAAAATGACAATGGGATCGTGTTGGAATGACGAATTTATAAAAATAGCAGACTTGGGGCCCTGGTGACAGACAGCGGTACAATGGAGTCTTAGTAATAGGGTTCCGTTTTTAACCTTAGGGTACAAAACCCTAAAACCTCAGGCAATTGCGAGTCGAACTCGCGCACTGAGGGTTCTGTACAAACTTACCTATGGAAACAGTTAAATTTCCGAATTGAGCTACGAAAATTTTTACGAATCGCAAAAAAAAGTTTTATTTTGTGACGTACACTCACTTACAAAAGTCGATAGGAATTCTTAAAACGTATTCGTTTGACGTTTAGTTTGACTTACGACCTTTTATTTTCAAGTTTCGCCAAAAAATGATTGAAATTCACAATTTCATCAACTTAGCATAAGTCAAGATGGCCCAGTGGTATAGGCACACAGATTGAAGCGCAAATCAGTGTGCCGCAAGTTCAAATCCCACGCAATTATTGACTTTTTGTAAGTTCTTACCCGATTGGAAGTTATGTATTTGCATTACATATATTAAATT
The DNA here is from genome assembly GCA_929112965.1 of Mythimna albipuncta. Classification (NCBI taxonomy): domain Eukaryota; kingdom Metazoa; phylum Arthropoda; class Insecta; order Lepidoptera; family Noctuidae; genus Mythimna; species Mythimna albipuncta. The sequence continues at coordinate 20,002,656 of OV815965.1, forward strand.
ATTCTTTAACTTGTTCACACATTTCTTAGAGTTAGAAAGGTAGATCACAAAAAAACTAAATAAAGAATTAGATTTCTGCGAGGTAGACATGAGTTTTAACTTGACCGAAATGAACTGTCGTTTGGTTTTAGTTGTTGGTTAGTGACGTGTGGTTGACAGTATTGTAATATTCGCAAAATGCAGGCTAATATTAGTATTGAAGTGAGGGCGACTATCATTGGGCTGCATAAAAGTGGTTTTAATAAAACACAAATATCTGAAGAAACCGGACTGAATGTGAGTATAATAGCTATTAATGAATTGTAACTTTATTACAAATTAATGAATTGTAACTTTATTACAAATTAATCTTCTAATTAAAACGTATGCCATTTATGAATCCATTCATCGTATCTATAAGAGGTTTAGAAGAGAAATACGTAAATCGTTGGGTTTATTGGATTGGTTATTGGATTAATAAATGCAGTTTTATTTTAAAATTATATTCAATAATTATGATTATTAACATTTTATATAATGAAAATGAAGTGAAGTAGGTATAGCTGCCTAATATATATATATTTTTTTATTTTAGAAAAATACTGTTAATCTTTGGCTAAAAAGATATGAGGAAGAAGGTAGCCTTGCTAGTCGAAAGAGAAGTGGGAGACCGAAGCTTATTAGCGAGGCGCAGCGACGACATATGGTGGACGTATACGAAATGAATGGTTTCGCACCAACGAGACATTTTGCGGAATTATATGGCACCTCGATGGATACTGTTCGCCGTGCACTTCACGCTGAAGGCGTGCATCACAGAAAACCTGCTAAAAAGCCGTACTTGACAGAGAGGCACAAACAAGAACGATTACGTTTCGCACTAAATGTTTAATGTTAACTAAACTAAAGGGCCTACCATTTTATTTTAACATATCTGTGATTATTCGTTAACAAACACTGTATTATATTGTGTTTACTTTCGTTTAAAACAGCTATATCTTTTAATTTGTGCCATCGCCTCATCTTAAGAATGCAGTGAACTCGCTATCAATTTTGTTGACAATAATCATGAGTCTATTTTGTTTTTTATTCTTCTACCCGCACTGTTATAACATAATATTATAGTTCATTTTATTTTGCTCATCTAATTGACGATTATCTTGTGAGAACTAAAGTTCTTTTAACAGAAATTGAGGTTTAGTTTCAATCTTCTTTTCGTCAAGAAAATGAACAATTAAGCTATGACCTCAATACATTAATTGTGACGTTACACAAAAATAAAATGTTTACAAAGTCTAAATCATAAATCACTTTTCAATAAATAACTGGATATAAACAATTACCTATATTTTATTTTATTAAAATTTGAATATCCGTTCATTGTTACGTTATTCATAATATGAATGGTCTAAGTGGGTATACTTCCAACAAACAATCTTACACGTAACATAGATACAAGATAACTTTTTGCTATTCGACGTCACAATTCTCATAAATGTTTAATTTGTAAATATAAAGCATAAACATTTTTATTAAACACGTCTTTTTATTTCCACCTTACAACATCGAAAAGATGTAACAACTAAATAATTGCAAATTACGAATGTGATTCTTCTTGTGGTTAATAGATCACATTCGTAATTTGCAACTATTTAGTGCAAAAAATGCAATAGTATTTTTCATAGAAATTTAAAAAAATGACTATATCAGTATAGATTGGGAATTTTCAAAGTAAGAAATAACTGCAACGGACTGACCATGATTTGAACTCGGGTTACGTGATTTGCGAATCCAACACTTAGTTCACACGGCTACCAGCACATGACGTATTTGCGCGAATTTTATCAATACTATGGTAAGAACAGAAAAATAATAATGTTTTGCTCAGTGCGACTACAGTTCCTTAGTGTGTGTTATCTGTGGAATGTGGATACTCATACATGCGCACACATACGCATCGCGCTCGCTCGGTTCATAGCAATGTAATCTTTAACGTTCCTATGGACTTTTGTCTTCTTACTGTACATACCTAATTACAAATGTCCATGGGACAGATTGGGCTCATTGTCCAACATAGTTACGACATATACCATTGTAAAGGATTCTGCTTATATTTAAATTGTTACTATTGACACAACCTTCAATTCCTTGCACCTAAATTCGTGATGTTGGAAAAGACAATTTGTCACTGATTTCTTGGTTAATATCGACATACGTTGAATAAAACAATTTTGTTTAATAGTTTATACTTGCGAAAGATATCATAGAAATATTTTCCATCATCTGATTCATAATGAAGTACGCCATGAGTTTTTATTCTCTTGAGAGTTTCGAAATGTACGTTTTTTGCGACATAAACGGCCGTATTGTTTTTTTTTCGGTAACTCAGAAAGATTTTTTCACAGCTTCAAGGGGCCGCAAGATGTTATATGGTTTTAATTTCAACTCCATATCTCCATGCGTTCTTGAGATAAAGCGTCATGGACAACAAAGGAATTCTGGGTATTATTTTTTGGTCGTTTTTTTTTTGGTAAAATTCATCTAAATGACATCCCCCGCCCTTGGGCGGAGCGGGAGATAGTGTCGGACTATTACTGACTAAAAAACCAACCCCGTTCGTTCCCTTTTGTTACTAGACCCTGGCCCCAGTAATCCTATAAGGGTTCTGATTTTTCCTTTTGATTACGGAACCCTATTAAATGGCGCAGTTGAAAACTGAAACGGTTCGGTGACGCAGTTTTAAAACAACCCTCGGTTGGGCGAGTTTCGTATTAAAAAATAATATCCTTTAGTCTAAGCTGTGCTGATCAAACGGGAGCAACGTTACTGTTTGAAACCAGATGAGGTTGTGAACTCGATAGTTTTTCGTGTAATTTGAAGTTTCTTTTTACCGATTTTTCACGACGATTTTGTAGTTTTTTGTATGTTGTAGTTTACAGTTTTAATGACAGGATTAAAACTCGGTCCGAAACGTCAATTTCTTTGGAGTTGTCGGTAAACAAAGTTTTTGTTTCCTTCTTTATGTCTGTTTTTTATATTTTATTGTTGTATTTTAAATTAAATTCCACTCTCAAATTGTTGTTAGCAAAACAAAACGCAAAAAAAGAAATATTAAAAAACCAAATTGGCAAGCCAAGCAAAACACTTTCGAGAATAAAATCATGCAAGATAAATAAAAGTATTAAAAAAAAAACTTTCTAGGTATACGATGTTTGTTTATTAAATAACTGGAAAATCCTCCCTTAGTGCTCACCAAGTCATAAAAAAATGGGCACGCAATAATTATGGCGGTAAATCCCCTCGGGATTCCGATCCCGATCATCGGCCACTGAAAGCGCGGGCCTGCGAACGGCGAGCAATGGGTAGCTCGCCGTCCGACCATCCGGTAACCGTCTGGACCGAGACCAAGACGTCGACGGCGCGTATTGTTCCACGCGCGCCACGACCCTGCTGCCTACTGGGGCTAAGGATCTGTTTCTGAAAGGAAGATTCCTGAAGAAGTCTATTGGGCACACTATCAGTCCACAGCGATGGGGAAGAGTTTTTTGACGCCATATTATAGTTTGATTTTAGTTTGTAATAATTAGCGTAGGGTTTTTTTTAAATTACTATAATTATAGTTATTTAGTTGTAAATAAATATATCAAATGTTTAGAATTCAATAGTCGTTATCCTAACTAATATTATAAATGTGAAAGTTTGAATGTTTGGATGTTTGTTACTTAATCACGCAAAAACGGCTGTACGGATTTGGATGAAATTTGGCATGCATATAGCTTTTGACATGGAAAAGAACATAGGCTACCTTTTGTACCGATACTTTAAGTAACTAATGCCACGCGGGCGAAGCCGCGGGCAAAAGCTAGTTTAGTAATACTTCCCTTTCCCATTACTAAAATAAATATATTATTATCCTTTGTATCTTACAGATATATTTCAGATACATAGGCCAATAATGGTCTTTGCTAAATACCTATCAAACACAAATGAACGGTTATATATAGCCACTGAAGATGTCTGTAGATGGTATTGTACTGAAAACCCATTAGGGTATTAGATGCACGTAGCACAAATAATATGACGGTCTTTGAGATCCACCTTGAATTAGCGTGTTTGTCACATTATAACGTCATCTTATTAGCCTGATAACGACAATAGGTTACTTCTAGGCAAGCGTGCTTCATCGTCGACCACATCATTGCTTACCATCAGGTTAGATGGTGGTCAAACGCGAGCTTATCAATCTATACATATTTTTTTTTTTTTGTTAGCCTGTTTTGTCCCCACTCCTGGGCAAAGGCCTCCCTCCACTCCTTCCATTTTTCGCGCGCCCGGGCTTCTTCTTGCCAGCTCTGGTGGAATATGTTAAGTTCGTCGCGCCATCTCCTTCGTGGTCTACCGCGACCCCGACGCGCTGTTTCAGGGCACCAACTTTGTGCTACTTTGGCCCACAGTTTGTCGGGCATGCGGCAGACGTGTCCTGCCCAGTCCCACTTCAGTTTGGCAGCTTTTTGAGCCTGCATTTATTATATATAATAATAATTAAAAAAAAAAATGTATTACTGTCTAAAATCTCTCAGCCAGGCGCATTACTTTGTGTAGTTTATTTCATCACCACTGCTCTCAAAACGGTGAAGGAAAACATCGTGAGGAAACCGGCATGTCCTAGAACCGAAAATTCGAAGACATTGAAATCCACCAACCCTCACAGGGCCCGCGTGGTGGATTACGGTCCATTCCCACTCCTAGAGAGGAGGCCTGAGACCCAACAGTGGAAACATTACAAGGCCAACTATGCTATGTTAAAATCCCTAGAATCGTTCTGTTGCCTTAATGTGAGATTTTAAAAGCATTTTACATCACGTTAGCGAAAAAGTCCTTTTTTAGGGTTCCGTAGCCAAATGGCAAAAAACGGAACCCTTATAGATTCGTCATGTCTGTCTGTCTGTCTGTCTGTCTGTCTGTCCGTCCGTATGTCACAGCCACTTTTTTCCGAAACTATAAGAGCTATACTGTTGAAACTTTGTAAATAGATGTATTCTGTGAACCGCATTAAGATTTTCACACAAAAATAGAAAAAAAGCAATAAATTTTGGGGGTCCCCATACATAGAACTGAAACTCAAAATTTTTTTTTTCATCAAATCCATGCGTGTGGGGTATCTATGGATAGGTCTTCAAAAATGATATTGAGGTTTCTAATATCATTTTTTTCTAAACTGAATAGTTTGCGCGAGAGACACTTCCAAAGTGGTAAAATGTGTGTCCCCCCCCCTCTAACTTCTAAGATAAGAGAATGATAAAACTAAAAAAAATATATGATGTACATTACTATAAAAACTACCAACGAAAATTGGTTTGAACGGAATCTAGTAAGTAGTTTTTTTTTTAATGCGTCATAAATCGAAAAAAATACACTATTATTAAAACATCGATCAAAGTTACAACACATTACAAGAACTTTTATATTATGTTACTTGCTGCTACGGAACCCTTCATGGGTGAGTCCGACTCGCACTTGGCCGGTTTTTTTTTGTTAGCCTGTTCTGTCCCACTCATGGGCAAAGGCCTCCCTCCACTCCTTCCATTTTTCGCGCGCCCGGGCTTCTTCTTGCCAGTTCTGGTGGAATCTATCAAGTTCGTCGCGCCATCTCCTTCGTGGTCTACCGCGACCCCGAAAAAGTCCTTATTCTATCTAAATATAAAAGTAGAAACTGACTGACTGACAAATTAACGCTCAGCCGAAGCTACTGGTACTGGATTGGATTACCAGGATTGTGAAATTTTACACAAGATTTCCTTTTATGACGCAGGTGAGCACAAAGGGCCCTCGCTCACGGCGACTTTTTGTAGCAATGCTGTCGCGCGTTTCACAAGCGCGCGATAGCATCGCTACTAACGCGCGTTAGTCGCTTTTGCCAGCGCTGTAGAAAAGATGCCAACGCGCTGCTAACGCACTACAGCATCGCGACTGTATCGATGCGGACGCGCTACAGCATCGCTACAAAAAGTTGCCACGGGCGAGGGGCCTTAGGGGACGAAACGAGGGTTCCGAGTTTGTATGAAGAAGCCTCCTCATCTTCTCACGCGGGTGAAACCGCTGGAAAAAATTAGTCTAAATATAAAAGAAAAAACTGACTGGCATCAATGCAATGATAATAATAATAATAAGTTTATTTATTTGTGCACTAGCTTTTGCCCGCGGCTTCGCTCAAGTACATAAATTATAGCCTATGTCACTCAGGAACAAAGCAGCTTTCTATCGATGAAAAAATTTTAGCAATCGAACCAGTAATTCCAGAGATTAATTACCTCCTACAAACAAAAAAAAAAACGAACTTTACCTCTTTATAATTTTAGTGTAGATATTCGTTTTGGCAAATGTCAAAACGGTCCTATTATTATTTTTTTCAACTTTAAATACTTGCCTAAACACAAATTGTAGCAATTTACGTTAGACTAGGTAGTAACAGTAGCGAAGTCAGGCAACGACAGTTCATTCATTGGGTACAAATCTCAGCCACCTACAACACCCACGGAAGCGCTGCGGCAGGCTATTCTTAGCTTAGTCATCCTCGCATAAAAATAAACTTTAATATACCTCATTAAAGTTGGAAATCGCTTGAGCCAACGGTAGTACTTGTGCACGTTTATTGCGACCAAACCACAATACATTGGATGCTTCCTACGTACTGTTGGAACAATATAAGATAATATCCGTTTGCGCCATTTCCATAATGCAAGTTGGTACAATGGGTACATATAGTAGTAGCCTTTGTGAGTATGAGATGCCGCTACAATATTGTTCTCGCCATTGAGTATCAATAGTCAAGATTAAGGTGGATTCAACCGTATACAGTTAGGCACTAGTGGACATTCAAGGCTACCAACATAGAAGAAGTTCCAAACTTATGGCAGTGAGTAGGGAAATTTCTCGATAAAGTTGAAAGGTGACCGCGTATCGAAAGACGTAGCGTTAGGCCTTCCATGTTAGACCGATATCCTGGTGTGGGTCGAGGGAATCCACACGTGCAAGACATGGAAGACTTTGGTGACGCTTGGGAAGGTTTTTACTTGAAAACTCGCTCTTATTCCACCGCTTTTAGGCACGCAATTAACAAATGGTGCGAAAAAGTATACGTTGTCGTCCTTGCCACAATTTCATTACATTTATCGTATCAGGCTGGGCGTGCATCGAACCCCCACGGGTCGCGCATCAACCTCCACAAGGTGCGCCTCAACCACCACGAGGCGCGCGTCAACCACCACGCGGCGTGCATCCATCCCCATTTATTTATGGCTTTGTACAGTTGCCATCACGAATCTTGAACACTTGCGCAGAAGTCAAATATTCGGTCTCTTTAGTAGTGCGAAGTGCGACACGGGGGCGGGGAGTGCTAGTGATTGGCTTGCCGCGTCATCGCGTCATAGACGTCACTCCTCATTCGTTCACTGCGCTTGCTGCATGTATCTAAGGGCTTGTCCAGAAAGGGCGAATTCGTCGCGATTCTCTCGTGCGAATCACGCGCGATCGTTGCGTCCAGAAAGAGCGTACCAACGCGCGAGAATTTGGGGACGGATTCAGTCATTCCGTATCAAAATTTTGGCGCTCCATTGTTCCCGATACGTCCCCTCGGCCGGAGTTCGCGCGTTTAACTGGACGCAACAAGGGGTCCCTAGTATCTCGACCCGCGCGCAATTTGCGCGAATCACGCGCGAGTCGAGGGTCTGGCGTTATGCACGCGATTTACGCGCGTATTTTGAATTCGCGCGATGCTTGTGGACGCGATGTATTCGTGCCTAGTATCTCAATAGCGCGCGAATGAATTTGCGCGAAATGTTTCGCGACGAATTCGCTTCTTCTGGACAAGGTCTAACAACGAAGACGATTGGCTCGCCAATTTATGGAATGCGCAAAGCGATCCACACTCAGACGCCGAGCGTTCAAGATCCGTGATGGCAACTGTAAGTGTATTGAAAAATGCCATTTGAAACACTTTGTCACTGCAGCCTTCGGCTCCATAACACTCACCTCGGCTCAAGCGAATACCGCCTCGATCGCAATGACAAGCTTTCTCCATTTGTATCAAAATGCACTATAAATGTTGCAAAAAATAATGTTTATGGCAAGAAAAGTAAATGTTCCTCAACATGTCAAGATACAATAGAGCCTACATAAAGATGACAAATGTACAGTCGATTACAAAACGTTTAATCAATTAAAAGGAGCCGACGCGCTGTTGCCCTAGCTAACGGCGCTTGAGATAGATGTACACAAAACTGTTTTATCAAGTTAAAAGCGTAACTATTTACTTGTTTACCATCTTACTTGGTTTCTTAGTTGTACGCCTAAGTGACAGAAGTGGTACACCCACAGAAAAGTGTTTTTTTTTTTTTTTTATCGTTTGTTTTGGCAGTGGTGTGAAATCCTATGAAAGCACTGTTTGCCTGATATTGCGAGGTAGTAGTGAAAGTACCCGGACTCTTCTTTACCAACTAAAACACTCTTGTGCCGAAGTACCCTTAGACATTTATTTATTTAATTGTTTATTCTACAAATAATACCTAAATATATAATACCCGCAGTGCTGAAAAGCCATCCACAAGGACCGATAACCTCGTCAGAGTCACCGACATCCGATGGATGCAACACACAATTGGGGGAGGCTTTTGTCCAACAGTGGACGTCTTTCGGCTGAAACAATGATGATGATGATGATGATTTATTTCACAGCCGGCAATTTTGTTATAGGTACAGTCTTCTTGAGTAATCTACGAACTCAGCTAGTAGGTATTAGTAAATGGATTTAAACCCTTACTAATATTATAAAAGCGAAAGTGAGTTTGTTTGTTACGTCTTCACGCCTAAATGGCAAAATAGATTTTGATGAATTTTGGTACAGAGATAGTTGGGACCCTGGAGATGGACATAGGCTATTTTTGTAATAAAATAAGGGAGAAAGAGGGAAGGTCTTTTATGTACGCGGGCGAAGCTGCGGCCAAAAGCTAGTTTTTAATATGATCCGCATGTTTTCGGACGGACGGCTATTATAAGGTTATAAATACTTGAAGAGTATCGCCTTCTTGTTGCAGCACTTATAAGGCTTAAGGCTTCTCCTGCATTAAAGTATGTTTTTCCATGCAAACTTTAGTCTCCTTCTCCATGGAGTGAATTTTGAAGAATCTTCTTAGTAGCACTACGCCATAAAATGAAACCTGATGTAAAGTCCTACGGGTCATCATCATCATCATCATATCAGCCGAAAGACGTCCACTGTTGGACATAGGCCTCCCCCAAGCGTCGCCACAACGACCGGTCCTGTGCGTCACGCATCCATCGGGTTCCCGCGACCCTGACCAGGTCATCGGTCCACCTTGTTGGAGGCCGTCCAACGCTGCGTCTTCCGGTACGTGGTCGCCACTCCAGAACCTTAGGAGAGGCTTTTTTTTAAGATGGGAAATCATCCAAATACTTCTCCCGCTTTTACGCGTAGTGTTAGGGCGTGTCAGACTTTCACTGACGAAAACCACACTTGTTTCCTTACCTACGGGTAGGTTTCAAAAATGTATAAACGGTTTTCATTATTATTTGTGTTAATTATTTTAATGGTGGTCGTTGTTGTGTGTGTACGTACTTATAGAAATGATCTATATAAAAATTCACTGCTTTTAACACTGCAACAGTTCTCTTACTGTTTAATAAAGTATCCTGTGTAGGTATTCATGACAAAAGTTCTAATCACGAGCTTGTCTACATGAAAGAAAAAAAGAAAATTAAAAAAAGAAAATATCTCTCTACTAGTCGACATTTTAATACCAATCTCCACAAGTTATGAACACATCCACTTTTGTACGCGACAGTACCGGCGCGCCCTCTCGTAAGTGATGTGACGATATTATAGGGAGTGTCAGCGATATTACAGTGTTACAGGCCATTCGTTATTCTACTCGACTGTACCCAGCTAAGCTGACATTGTGGTTGTAATCGCAATGTTTATGAAAATGGCGTCGTTTAGATCTTTTTTGATATAATATAAAAAAAAAAAAAAAAAAAAAAAATGTTGATAGTTTGATAATGTGAATATTTTGTTATCTTCTATACATACATTCATATTAATAAAATTGGAGTGTCTGTAATATTGAAATTACCGCTTTTTACTGCACGCATATGAATATACTCGTATATACGGTACATGCACCAAAATAACATTTTTAAAATTTTTGTTTGTCTGTCAGTTTGTTCTGGCTAATCTCTGAAATGGCTGGACCGATTTTGACGGGACTTTTTTGGGCAGGTAGCTGATGTAATAAGGAGTAACTTAGAAAAAAATAAATTAAAAATCCTGTAGTCCACGCGAATGAAGTCGCGAGCACAGCTAGTTTACATATAAAATGAATACTAAATATACTACGCTCTGTGAAACTCGAGGCTTTTTTTAAGATGGGAAATCATCCAAATACTTCTCCCGCTTTTGCGCGTAGTGGGACTTCAGTCGTCAGACTTTCACTGACTAAAACCACACTTATGTTCCTTCTTTGTCTCGCGTTCCAGGACCCCGGATTCTCGGTCGGTTCGGGTCGGTTACCCTATAGCCTAGAATAGGCTAAAGCCTGCTGCCGCAAAATTAAGTTTGTTTTTTATTGTATTCTTCTTTTCCGGGATCAAAAAAAACTTAAACATTGAATATCTCGAAAGTAACAATTTTGTACTTATTGGGTTTGAGCAGTATACCCTCGATACGTTTTTTAATTTGTGTGTCTTGCAGATAAATGTTCCGGGTTTAAGTATTTTTGTTGATGCACTCACGATACTCCTAATGTAGAGCAATTTTTTTCAAATACATAATGCAGCTTTCTAAAGTTCACTCCACCAGAAGGTACGATCTACAAGACGTCTGTCTAAAGCTTATCAACTAGAACGGTTCTGGGAATACCTGCCAATATTCCCAAATAATTGAATATAGGTCTAGTTGCATGGTAGTAGCTATTTGGAGAATATTGGAATTCTGCCGTATGTGGTCAGACCGAGTCGAAACCTCATCATAATACGTTGGTGAGGCTTTATGGGATATAGCTGCATTTCACTCAGTGGATCTCAAACTGTGGTCTGCGGACCAGTGGTGGTCCGTGAAAGACTTAAAGTACAACGCCTTGGATATCCTCCGTAGCGTTGTAAAAGTGCTTGTAAATTAATAAATAAATATAGTTTTGATTTTTTTATTACCTATAAGGATTTTGTTTTTATTTATATATTTTGATTTGCTTCTAAACTTATGGTTAACAACAAAGAAACCAAAGTGGTCCCCGATCAAAAAGTTTAGGAACCACTGAGCAATGTAGTAACTAGGTCTGTCATGAATGAAAGGGATGATCGTCGAATGCAGATGTAGGGTGAAGGTAAGGGCGAATCGAAGCTGATGGGCCTGATGGTTTTGTATTTAGTTTAACAATCTTATTTATTTACGTTTTACATGTATATCTGTTTTAAACAATGAGTTAAAAACACTGCTTTTTTATATGATACTAGTTTATGCCTGCGGCTTCGCCCGCGTAGATAAATTAATAGCCTATGTCACTCAGGAATAAAACAGCTTTCTATCGGTGAAAAAAAATTAGCAATCGGACTAGTACTTCCAGAGATTACCTCTTGCAATAAAAAAAAAAAACAAAAAAAAACTTTACCTCTTTATTATATCTATTAGTGTAGATGAACCAGTGCTTGGTAGTGATACCATCTGATGGTAAGCAGTGATGCAATCGTTAACGGTGAATCGTTCTAGTTTATTAAAAGCCCATTTTGAAAACGAAATGCGAATTATGTCTTCCTGTCTGCAGACCGCAGCAATCAAATTCTTACAATCCTTCGATAATCCCCAAGTCACATAATCTACTACTATTCAAGCGAAACTTGGGTAAAATATTGTAAATAGTGTTTTTATTGCTGAAATTTGTTAGTAGTGCCTCGTGTCACTAATCTAATTCAGTTGGCAATAACTTAGTAGTACAAATTGGATCCGTCGACCCACTTTGCCAGGTTTAATTGCTTCGTCTAAACTCATTACGGGGCTCTTACCTGCGTTTGTAGGTGCCTAGTTCAGCTGATGGCATGGATGAAGAGTTTTATAGAATCTTGTGGTTTTGTGGAAAATTGCGTCAGAGGTACTGCTGTGCATTCATTTGTTTTCTGTTCCTTGGTGACTTGAACTATGCATACATCTTTATCTTACTAGCTTTTGCCTGCGAGGCTTCGCTCCTGCTCTTCCCTACTCCACCCTACTATACCCTACTCTACCCTACTCTACCCTACTATACCCTACTTTACCCTACCAAATTTCACATAAACCATCTACTAAATAGTCCGAACAAAGCCTAAACATTTGGTTTGGATAGGTGAGCCCGTTCTTGAGTTATAAAATTACAACTAAAAGTTGCATTGATTTTTATATATTAGATATACAGCCTTATTTTTAGTATATACGAAACCTGAAACTCCTGTCTAGTATTTTTATGTAAAGAATGTATGTACAAAATTTCAAAACTGTAAGAAAAATCACAAAGTTATGAGCTAGTTATGGTAACTGGGCGGCGTCATAAATACATGGTCACCGGGCCACCCGGGCGACTGAGGGGTTGTTTTGCTTCCGCATCCAGCTGTTCGCTGGCTCCTAATGCCCGCTATGACCTGCCGTGATCTCTTTGTACTTAGTGTCGGTGGTGTCCAACTTGTGACCTTTTTTTAAATATTTTTGGGGAAAAAATAACATGGTTTAAAAATTGTTGGAATCGATTCAATTACTTACTGACTAAGTTTTTGCATATATTATACTAAAAATAATGTTGTGTATGAAAGGAAAAACTGATTGACTGACGACATATCAAAGCAAAGCTGAAACTACTGGGAGTACAAACGTATAAAGAGGAGGGTTAAAAAGAGGCATTATTCGCCCATTACACACTTAAAAAAATAGTTTCTGTTTCCGACTATTTGTACAGTTAAAGATATATTATATTATGCATTTTTTTATTCAGTAACATTTACGTGATAAATAATATAGTTATTCAAAGCAATTATTGTCCAAACAGAGAGTAACACATTTATTGCGCTTATCACACAAACTCACGGGGAGAACCGAACCCACGACCCGTGGCATAGCAGTCAGGGCTAACCTAACCACTAAACCAACAGGCCAGTCAAGTCTAATAATTAGCAGTAGGCACACAATAAACTGTGCATTCACATAACATCCAGATATGAATTTATTTATTGTATTCTGTTGCATTTGACACGTAAAAAAGTATCAACCCATTCAGGTGGAGGTTCTTTTAAGAAAGTTTAATCTTCCTTACTGAATAGGTACTTACATATTATAGATAAATTACACCCAGACACAGAACAAACGATCGTGCTCATCACACAAACATTTGTCCTGGGTGAGAATCGAACCCACGGCCTCCGGCATAGCAGTCAGGGTCACTAACCACTAAATCAACAGGCCTGTCCCTATGGAGCGAGTTTTCCCCAAAGCAATTTAAATTTAAAGGAAGAAATCCATCAAGGTATCCGTTCCAACCTTTTGTGAAGGTATTTAACCTCTAGAGGCCCTTGACATTGCCGCTTAACCTTCGAGGTCCCATTCCCACATAACATAAATAAGAGGGAATATTTTTCTCATCACTCCTTCTGCATGAGTGAAATTCCCATTTAGATGGTATCTGGGTTTGAGTGATTCGGCAGAAAGTAATTGAAAACAAATGGAATATTATAAATGAATTTTGTTTATGGGTCATGGAGCGCAGCTGGCTGAGTCTCGTAGATAGAGTCATAGACAAATAATTTATTATTTGTGTTTACCCTTTTTTTAAGGTGGGAAATCAAGTAATGACTATTGTACTTTCGACTTGGGCTTGGACCTAATTTGTTTTGTTTTTATTTATTTTTTTATTGTTGATAGGTTCGCGCTTGACCACTATCTCACCTGATGGAAAACGACATTGCGGTCAACGATGGAACGCGCTTACCTAGAAGAAACCTATTCACTGTCGACTTAAAGATCACCGACTTGTAGCTATAAGGAAACACAGACTCTGGCAAGGAATTCCACTCCCTAGCTGCACGCACAATGAATGTGTTTCCAAAACGTTTTGTGCGTGTAGGCTTTTACCTTAAAAGCACTATAGTTTTGTTTGCGGTGGCTTTTTTAACGGTGCTGTCCAAAACAAGGGAGCAGCAACCGTGGGCGAACTCCCGCACTAGGCCCTAGTAAAGGCTATGGCCCAGTGTGAGGAGGAATGGTAGGTAGTCGCCTCCCTTGGTGAAACAGTAATAGTGTAAGGGAATGGCCCTCACGCCCTAGCCACCGAGTTCACAACCCCGATTTCATTGGATGATTTCCCATCTAAAAAATCATGTACGGTGAGACCATATAAAATTTATGAAAACTACAAGAAATAAGCCGGCGGCATTTTATGGCCGTTGTCCGTGTGTGGCGACCCATAAACATCGTCCCTGGTGACCGCAAACCACAGAAAATATGAAAGAGGTTAGAAAGGAAATACTTTCCGATTTGTACTACGAGTGTCGCCGCTTGTCTCTTACCCTTTAACTCCACTATAGGCAATAAACCTGGGCCTCAAGTATGCTATTACAATATTGTCAGAATTATCTATCATTGACGTCATAATTGTCAAAATAATATAATGGCGTCATTATGATTTTCCAATGGTCAACCACTGACACTCCATTGAAAGAAGTGGCATAGAATCTTTTACATATTGACAAATAAATATTTGCCGTATGCGGTAATCTGCTAAAACTTTGACAGTTTATTTGATCAGCGTTCTACCATTAGAACGTTATTGTGCAGTTATTGTTTTTAATATGCTCGATATTATCATTCTACCACTACTCTATTACGATACCACTGACCGGTCAATGATCGATAGTTATGAATTAGCAGCTGACGAACTTTTAGCAAAATGACAATGTGATCGTGTTGAAATGACAAATTTATAAAAATAGCAGACTTGGGTCCCAGTACGAAAGCGCATTACGCAACTAACAGACCACGCGCACTTAGATCGCCAGTTTGCTATTAGTAGTTGAACTATGAGCATTGCCCTACTTTGTGGCACGCCTGCCCTGTCCACAGCCATACTAGATACTAACCTCTTTCACATGTTTTGTGACGCTAACAAATGACATAATCCTCGCTGTAGAAACATTTATAATAATTATATAATTATGCGATAAAATATTATCCAATCAATCAGCGAACAGATATTAAATTTCAATCAATATTTTGTAAACACTTCTCGTTTATTGTTTGTTAAACATCATTAAAATAATTGTTCGGTTGAACAAAGGATCGTTCAAGTAATTTATTTTCATTAACATCGATGTTTTCATAAGTAGATTCAGAAATTATTACAGGTTTAACGCTTCTATAGACAGGCGCGTCACAAATTGTTGTGTAAAGTATTGACTTTAAAGATTTCACAGACATTTATTATTATTTTGTAGTAGATATGGATGTTACAAATGCAGCATCGCCTAGCTTGGGTGTTACCCTGTGCAGACATTATGTGTTGTACTGTATGGATACCTTTCTAAGTATATTTAGGATATTACTGACACCCCATGCCTCGAAAAGCAAGTAAGGAATGTAAGTTGTTGGTCCGGGTTGTCGTAAATCTTTGATTTTGTTAACATTTTATTGATAGTTGTAATTATTTATATTGTTTTGGCCTTTTTTTATGTAGCCTTTTTTATAATGTGAATGTGAGAACACTGTAGACTCCATGAATTCGTAGATTACTTCTTATTACCTACAACTCACTTTTTTATTATGGTTTTTTTTTTGTGCTTTTGGGTATAACATTGACTGGTCTACACTATTCTTACATAATATCTATTATTACCGTAATACAGATTAACAACAACCACTTTTTTTAAAAGAGTTACCGTTGTGTTTCTTGCTAGTTCTTCTCCATAAGAAACGACCGATTTGAAACCGTGCACTAGCTTCTGACGTTTTATAATTGCCCACGTAGGCCTATGTGAAATAAAAATATTTTAATTTTTGAATTTTAGTCGTTACAGGTAGTCAGGCTCCAGAAAATCTGACTACTAGTCTGTCTTAAGAGTATCATGTTCCCCAGTAACTGGCTTGTGGAGGTCTGATAGGCAGTCGCTTCTTGTATAATACGGGTATGCATCATCCAGTTAGTCAGAGAGCCAAGCCCAGCTAGTTGGGAATAGGCAAGGGAGATGATGATATGAATTATGTTAAGATTTCGTTCGTTCGAAGAAGATTTCTGTCTCTGATGTAACTAAATAATAATGCTGAGAATTTTGTTACACCTCTTCATTTGCCAAAAGCTACTACAACTAGCCGGCATGTCCTAGAATCAAAAATTTGAAGACACGTGACATTCACCAACCCGCACTAGGCCCGCGTGTTGGCTTAGAAAGAAAGAAAGAAAAACTTTTTATTTTCCGGAAAGGCCAAAAAGTATTTACAAATGCAAAACAGCAGCAAAACGGCCGAACGCTCAGCGGCGAGTCTACGCTTTTTTTCAGCGTGGGCCGATAACAGGGTAGACAAAGACGTCGGCACGGTGCTGTGTGCCAAAAAAAAAGACGTGTGGCACTCGGGGACTGCCGCGGTAAAGCTATTGCATAGCATATTTATCAACTTATGCAATTATAATTATTTAATTATTTTATTTATGCAGTATTTTTTTCTTTTGTTTTTTTTTCTTTAACAAAATAAATAAATAACGAGGAAATACGATTTATTATAGCCGAGTCTGTGCCAAAGGACGCGATTATAGTAACTATCATAGAGGAAACTAATGTAACTATGTAGTCTGTGTTAATCATTAGCAGCCTATGGATTACAGCCCAATCCCTCTCCTAAAGAGAGGAGGCCTGAGTCCCAGCAGTGGTAACATTGAAATGCTGACTATACTATTACTACTATCTACTACTTCTGACGCAGCACCCGAAGCCTTTCTCCCTAGCTATGTCATTATAAAAATGATGTCGCTTAGAAAATTTTTCAGCCACCAACAGATGTCAATTAAGTTGGTGTAAGTAGAAATGTCTAGAGTGGCGACCGCGTACCGGAAGAAGCAGTGTTAGAAGGTCTCCTACAAGGTGGACCGACGACCTGATGAAGGTTGCGGGAATCCGGTGGATGCGGGACGCGCAGGATCGTTCATCGTGGCGACACTTGGGGGAGGTCTATGTATGGGAGGTGTATGTGATGATGAAGTAAAATGACAGACATACTACATATGTCACATGTGAAGACAAAACTTAAAATTTCATAAAGCGACTCAAAGAAAAGCCAAGTCATATGAAAAATATATAATTATCTACATTGTATGGCGTAGAATTCTGCCAGCGTTCTTCATTTATCCTGCATACAAAGTGCAAAGGGGTGAGTGACGTCAGATTATTGACATAACGCTATCTTCAGCGACAACTTTTAATTACTGCGAGAGAACAAAAAGGGTCTGTAGAATTTAATTTAAAGTGTAAATTAAAATTGACGGGTGTGTCACTGTTATTAGCGTGTTTGTGTGGTTTATTATGTACCTAGGTGTTTATTCATTAGGAAGGTTGTTAATAAATGGCAAAATGTTCAGTTATCAATTTATTTTCGGTCTTAAAACTCAACACCTTACCACAAAATAGATTTTGTGACCTTACCTAGGAATTTGCGGGTTTGTTCGTAAGAGTTACCGTGGCCGTTTTTTCTTAGGTGGGTAATCATCATCCAATGACTTCTCCTGCTCTTGGGTGGAGCTGGGCGTGTCAGACTTTTACTGATTAAAATAGACTTTTACTGACTAAAACATTCTAGGGCCCCGGGGTTCACTTTCACTTCACCCAAGGCCCCGGAACACAAAGAGTTAATGAAGGAAAACTGCTGAGTTCTTTTTTTATAATGGATAGCTATCAGGAAACACAGACTCCGGCAGGGTTTTCCACTCTTTAGCTGTACATATAATGAATGTGTTCCCAAAACGCTTTGTGCGTATAGGTGGGATGTGGTGGGTGGGTGTGATGTGAGAGGCCTCTCGCTCCATCTTAGAACAGAAGAGTCAATTTTTTACACTGTATGTTATTAGTGCTTTCCAAAGGAACTCAGAGCGGATCTTTAATTCATAATTAATTTATACACTCGTTGACTAGGGTTCTAAACAGCAATAATATACTACTTAAGTACCGTAATTAAGGAAAATGTTAATTTAAATAACAGTACTGAATATTTAGTAAAACACAAAATGTTAGGGACGTGTGTCCCTTCTACCCTTTCATTCAATGCATTAACTTTTAATTTCCTCGGTAATTTTTAATGGCACAGTCAGAAAGTTATGTGTGTTCTAAATGTCTGCATTTTGCTGTAATTGGACGCTAAAAGTTATTTTGTTTTTGCACAGTTGGTCTAAAGGTAATCATCAAATATCTTCTCTCGCTCTAGAGCGGAGTGGGAAGCGTGTCAGACTTTTACTGACTAAAACCAAAGTAATGCTAGAACTATACTATGACTTGTAGAGCTACGCTTGACACCACGCAACGTCGTACCACGTACAAATCAGGAGTGTTTCACATGTCCATCGGTCTAAAGAACTAGAACTACTATTTTTATTTTCCCTTGCGACCCAGGTTTACGGGTAGCCCTTTCAGAAGTCGACCTATGGCCCTAGTAGGCTTCGGCCCTGCTGGGGTCATACGGTTTCTGCTGTCATGTCTTTGAGGCGCGCGTGGAATACTACGCGCCGTTGACGACTCGTGCCCGGACAGTTACCGGACGACCAGACGGCGAGCTACTCGTTGCTCGTTATGCTAAAGACCAGGTTCTCGGCGGCTGGGGCCCGAGGATGCGTTATGCATGCTTCACAGAAAATAAATTTGGAGTATAAGTCAGACAGTAAGAAAATGAAGATGAAGCATATTCTCATAAGTTCATCATCAGCCTTTTTAGTGTTCCCACTGTTGGGACTCAGGCGTCCTCTAGGAGAGGGAATGGGCCGCAATCCACCACGCGCCCAGAGCGGGTTAGTGAATGTCACATGTCTTCGAATTTTTGGTTCTAGGACATGCCCTGTTTCCTCACGAGGTTTCCTTTCACCGTTTTGAGAGCAGTGGTGATATGTAAATTTAATTACACAAAGTAATGCGCCTGGCTGGGTTTGAACCCGCGATCGACAGCTCGTAAGTCAGGGCCGTTTCCACTCGGCCACCACTGCTCTCTTGATCCTGGCCTGTTTGATCAGTAATTACTAAAATGTTCTAATTGAGGCAAACCGCGAACTTTTTCGCAAAAGCCGTCAAACTAATTATAAATAAAGGTCGCACGAATTCTACGACAGAGGCCTAACAGCAATATTCTTGTTCAATTTAATTATCACCAAACACAAAAGGGTTCGCCAACCGCCTACCCCGGTACCGTTCTGTATTCCGTCACCAAAAATCAAACGGACAAAAAGCGGGTCAGATGATTTAATTCTACAAACCAGGGGTGCTCAAAGTGTCGGTCGCGAGAGTTTGCTGAATCGATTTTAGTCACTCCTAAAATTATGATTTTCCATTAAAAAAATTACGCAGAATAACATCATTATAACGAGTCACACAAATTGAGCTATGGGCGCGTGATGGTGTTGCCACTTTATAAAATTGTATTTGTCACCTTATCTATTTATTTTTATTTGTATTTATAACTTATCTATACTTATTTTTAGTTTACTGCACCGTTCCAGCGTCCTTATGTCGACACAGTAACCGGCCCACGCTGAAAACCAGCGCTGTGAGCTCAACGCATTATGCGTGAGGCCGCAGCTTTATGCTGAGCGTTCGGCCGTTTTGCGCGGAGGAGACGCATATCTTCCCTATCTTGATGTATGTTCTGTTCATCTATTTTTAAGTTTGCGTCTTTAACGCGTAAATAAACTGTTTTTTTTTTACGCGTTAAAGTTAGTTAGTTTTTTTTCTCACCATGTAGGAGGTCTTCAAACGCTGTGTCTTCCGCTACGTGGTCGTCACTCCAGAACTTTGAGACCGTATCGTCCATCTGTTCTGCGAGCAATGTGTCCTGTCCACTGCTACTTATGTAGTGTGGTGATTCTTCGGGTTATCTCAGTAACTTTGGTTATCACACTAATATTATAAAGGCATAAGATTGTGAGTTTGTTTGTTTTGTTACTTTTTCATACTCAAAACGGCAGAACGAACTAGGATTGAATTTTGTAGATCTTAAAAATACATGTAGGTCTTAAAAAAGTACATAGAATACTTTTTGTTCCGGGTATATGTTCCCTTGGGAAAATGTCCAATTTACGCAGGAGTAGCCACTAGCAAAAACTAGTTAGTGAATACACTTAACTATTCATTATATGTATTTTACTGGGGTTTTGTTTTTCGCAGCAGAAAGCAGATAGCCGTGGTGTAGGTAGTCTCAAAGGGACCTTGAATAATGAAAAATTGGGGGCCCCTTTTCACCCGATTGTGGCAAACCGGGATATTGTTTTTTTTTTATAATAAAACTAGCTGACTCGGCGAACTACGTACCGTGTCGATTCAAGACAGCTTCATGTTTTTATTTCCGTTTTTTAACCTTTCAATCGTGGAAATTACAGATACAATAGAAAGACAATAGCTGCGCGAACGCCGCGTTCGCTTGGGGTTTAATGAATTAAATTAAGAATGTCAACAAATGTAGGAGGGTTCAATGGCCGTTATGGAATAACGGCACCTACCCTACATTTATTGACTTTTAGGCAGTAGGAAGTTCGCCGGGTCTTCTTCTTCGTGGTCTAGTTTCCGCACTAATTCCAGAAACAGATGAGTCTCTTCAGTTTGCTCAGGGCGTCCATCAGTGAATTCGGTGCTCCCAAGGTTTGTGTTCTTATCTCGCTGATGGCTGTGCACTCGAGGAGCACATGCGCGATAGTTTCTTCTGATTCCATACATCCTCTACACAGAGGGCTATCTGTGATATTCATTGTGAAAATGTGTTTATTCAGGGAGCAATGTCCGCTGATGGTCCCTGCCACCAGACGCAGGCTGCCTCTGTCTAGTCGTAGAAGGTTGCTGGTTAGGTTTTTATTTAAACTTGGCATTGCTTCTTTAGCCTGCCTGCAGCCCGGTGCCAGAGACGACCACCTTCCCGCTTGTGTATTTGTGTGCTCTCGTAGCCAACCACCCAGCTGACTAAAGGGTGTTCTAGTATTTAAACAAACGTTTGTCGGGACATCTAGTATAAAAAAAAAATTAAATATAGACTGTTTATTCCGCAATTGAGTTTCTTTATAACGTTTCCAGAACGGAAGCCCGTCTCAGGTCTCGTTGTGATCGATCACCGCCACAATGAGCACAAAATATATAGATACAGCAGTCAATCTACATACAAAGCGCGCTCGAGCAATGCACACATAGACACTGCTCACTCAGATGTCGTGTATCTCGGCTCAATATTGCCCGGTCGCGCTCATACAGTTAGTAGTCGCGCTTATACATCGTGATCGCCCAGCGTAGGTATGGAAAGTGAAGTGCATACATGAGATTGACTTCTGTACTTATCTATTTTGTGCAATAAGTCTGGGCATCCCAGCTACAAACAGTCCATTACAACTGGGACATAATACATCCGCGTAATGGACGCAAATCTAATATGTACAGAGGGCGCCACACGTCTGACTATTGTAGTACGTGATGTGGGTATGAATGGTGTTACATACATGTGTGTGCAGTGTCCGTCTTGGTATTAGGATCCTTGGTGATGAGTTCGGGGTTCAATTTGTTTGGTTGTAGTGACTCTGAGGGATAGAACTTGTTTTATAGATGAGTTACATCTTGATACAAGTCGAGAAAGTTGTTCATTGCAACCAAGGCGGAATTAGCCCGAGTCGTAGGCGAGGGTGTTATGGAGTCGAGTGTTGCAGTAACAAATTTCCACGTGTATAAAACGAAATAAGGCATATCGTGTATATTTTTTAGACGGTAAATCATCCAATGACCTCCCCCCATCTAAGATGGAGCGGGAGGGTGCGTCAGAATTTTAGTGACTTACACCCACTCCTATGTTTTTACTTTGTCGTATGTTCCAAGACCCTGGGTTGGCCATGTCCATGGCCCGAGTAGGCTTCGACCCTATGGGCCCTTTCGGTTTTGCTAACCACTCTTTGGGGCACGCTTAGAACACTACACCCCCACCTCTACCGTGTTCTCTGGGCGAAACACACAATGACGGGCATTTCTTCTGCACGAGTCAGATGCAGGAACCTCCCGAAATTGGCATACCCGGTAAGGACATACGTCATAGATGCCATGGCGTCTTTCTAGCCAATCAAGTACCCTAGTATTGTACTATCTGTGCAGGCTTTCATATAAATTTAGAAAACATAATTTACTTATCCATATTTATAAAAATCAATGCCACTTTTCGTTGTAATTTTATAACTCAAGAACGGGCTCACCTATCCGAACCAAATGTTTAGGCTTTGTTCGGACTATTTAGTAGATGGTTTATGTGAAGTTTGGTAGGGTATAGTAGTGTAGTGTAGAGTAGGCAGGGTAGGGTAGAGTAGGGTGAAGTAGAGAAGAGCGGGAGCGAAGCCGCGCGGGCAAAAGCTAGTACAATATGAAAATAAGCAGGTATCCCTAATAAATCAGAACAGTATATCTCAATATAAGTACAATGAAATGTTATTTATTAACTTTGCCTCATGAAAATTACATTATTCATATATTACAATAAATGTAGACTCCCAAAACGTACCTAGATAAGGTTGTGTTACACATTTATAGACATCACGATTCGTGGAGAAAATAATGAAAAATATTTTGGTGTGATAAGGTGTTTGAATGTAAATAAAAACGGCCAAGTGCGTGTCGGAATGGCATACGAAGGATTTTGTACCGTTCGTAGTAAAAACCTTTAAAAAAACGTTTTTTTATGGTTGACTTTTTATTGATGGTGGGAAAATCATCAATGATCCGCACTTGGGTGGAGCGGAAGATAGTGTCAGACTCTTACTGACTAAAAACCCACCCCGTTCCTTCTAGCTTTCATACCGGGACTCGAGCTGTCTTTCGAAACTAACCCTGGCCCCGGTAGGCTTCGACCCAACTGGGCACCTACTGTTGCTCCTTAAGGCGCGCGGGAACAGTGCGCGCCGTCGACGACTTGGGCTCGGTCCAGACAGTTACCGGACGGTTGGACAGCGAGCTACCCATAGCTCGCCGTCCACTAGCGCCTACGGTGGTCGGAAATCAGGATCGGAATCCCGGTGGCGGCGAGAGCGCCGTTGCCTGATGCGTTCGGCCTCCTCTTTTGCGAGCATTACTGCTTCGCATAAGTCAGCGACCGCCTGCCACTCCTCCTCACTCCGAACCATAGCTTGAACCAAGGCCCGGCGCGAGAGGAACCAAAGCCCAGCACGAGAGGGTTGTATGGGTGCCCACTTTGCGGTGTTGTAATCAGATTAACCGTAATTTATTTATTAAATTTTAGATGTGAAATCATCCAGTGACATCTCTCGTCCTTGGGTGGCGCGGGAGAGCTTGTCAGACGACTGACTGAAACCCACTCCTAGTTCCTAAGTTGTCTTTCATTCCAGGGCCGGGTTTTCCTATCAAAAGCGAACCCATGGCCCTAGTAGACTTTGACCCTGCTGGGCCCTTACGGTTTGCTGACATCTCCATGAGGCGCACGTGGAACACTACACGCCGTCAACGCCTTGAGCTCAGTCCGTACGGTTACCAGACGGTCGGACAGTGAGCTATCCATTAAAGCTTCACTGTCCAATATTGAGGCATTGTATTTAGATGCATGTGAAAAAGTAATGTGTCATTTTAATTTTAGGTTACTAGCATAATTTTTTTAAGTATAACTACTAACAAAAATATGGATCTGTTTTGTATCTGAAGCAAATAAAATTATTATTATTATTATTAATTGCCTACGGTGGTTACATGACCAACTGATGTCATCCTAGACAGATGACAAGACCAAAATCAAAATGTTGTCTACTAAATATAAAATGTGTTTATATGCATATTTATGGCATTTATCAATTGAATAATTATATAGTTTAATAGCCACTTAAGATCGAATCGAGATACTTTTCAGAAATTGGTAGGTACAATATCCTATTGTGTACACACAAATCATAAAGCTATTTTGTTCTTAGCCTTATAATTAACTCCTAAAATACAAGCAAAATAATAAAGAGAAACAATTACTTAGCGCCCGACAAAAAAAAAAAAAACTTATAAACGGTAAAATTACTCGAAAGTTTAATTCAGTGGATAGCTTAAGGCAGCAATGCGGATAAACCAACTTTTATTATCCCCTGGGGATTGACCGTTGTAATTTACGTAGCTATTAGATTTTGTTCTGCCATTATTATAACAATTATTAAGAACAAGACGTGGGTGAAATTGAAAGAGATTATGAGAAGGCGCGGATTTTATTTTTAACTAGCTTTTGCCCGCGACTTCGTTCGCGTGGAATAGTGACTTCCGGCAGATTTTTGGTTGTCCCACATAGTTTCCGATCTCGCGGGATCTCTTCAAAAATGAACTGTGGGAGATATTCTAGGGAATTCTTCAAAAATCAACATAATTTATATTATATTTTCATACCTTTTTACTATTTATTTACATTTTTCCGATGAATTTTCAGTACTGAATTGATGCCGATTCTTGACCAATAGATGGCGCTGTATGTCCGGAATAAATTTTATTTTTTATTTTATTTTTTTGTAAAAAAAAACTATCCTATGTCCTTTCTCAAGTTCCAAACTATGTCTGTACCAAATTTCACACAAATCGGTTCAGTAGTTTAGGCGTGAAGCAAAGACAGACAGACAGACAGACAGACAGACAGAGTTACTTTCGCATTTATAATATTAGTTTGGATTTTAGTGGTCTGTACCTACTTCAGTCGGCAAAAACGGAAGCCTAATAAGATCACTTTGTTTTTTATCTGTCAAGACTTTTTTTCAGGAACGTATTAGGCTGAAATTAATATCAAATACTCAGTTTAGTTCTTAAGTGGCAATGGGCAGGACACATTGCACGCAGAACGGATGGTCGATGGGGACGAAAGGTCCTGGAGTGGCGACCACGTACCGGAAGACGCAGCGTTGGACGGCCTCCAACAAGGTGGACCGATGACCTGGTCAGGGTCGCGGGAATCCGATGGATGCGTGATGCACAGGACCGCTCGTTGTGGCGACGCTTGGGGGAGGCCTATGTCCAACAGTGGACGTCTTTCGGCTGATATGATGACTCAGTTCGAAAGACTGGTCGAGCCCGTATGAAGGCTAGAGGGAACGGGGCGGGTCTTTTAGTCAGTAAGAGTCTGACACTATCTCCAGCTTCGCCCAAGAGGATGTCATTAGATGATTTTTTTAAACAAAAGGTCTGCTCTCCCTTAAAGCAATGATAAAATCAAACTTCTAAATTAACGTGATCTATATAATTGTTAGAAATACGTCGGTTTACTTCATTAAATTATCTTTAATATACTCGTTATATAAAGGAACAAAAGACAGGGTTTTTCTCAATGACACAAGCTAAAAGACAGCTCTACAAAAAAGAATAAAACAGCCAAGTGTGAGCTGGCTTAAGAAGACGCTAAAACAAGTTTATATTTAACAATTTTTTTTTTTCGATTGTAAAAGTCATCTTATGACAACCCCCGCTCTTGGGCGGAGCGGGAGATAGTGTCAAACTCTTACTGACTAAAAAACCCATCCCGTACCGGGGCTCAAGTTCCCTTTCGGATAACCCTGGCCTCAGTAGGCTTCGACTCGGCTGGGTCCCTACTGTTGCTGACAACTCCTTGAGGCGCACGGGAACAGTGCGCGCCGTCGACGACTTGGGCTTGTTCCGGACAGTTACCGGACGGCCGGACAGCGAACTACCCATTGCTAACTGTCCGCAAGCCCGCGCCTACGGTACCTTATGGGTGCTCGTGCTCATTTAATGACTCGAAAAAGTGGCGAAGTGTGAGAAGAGAGATGCACACTGATATGATACTGATCAACCGACAAATAAATAAATGTCCTACTTACATACTGTTCGTGAAGACGTGTGACATTCATTAACACGCACTAGGCCCGCGTGGTGGATTACGGCCCATTCCCTCTCCTATTGAGGATGAGTGGTGATGATAGAAACCAGGAACAACGAAGGTACTACAAACACCCAGACCCAACACAAATATCTTTTAATCAACAATAATTTGTGTTGGTGCGGGAATCGAACCCGACCCTTACTTCTCAACCGGCGCTCTAAATCATTGCGCTAAACGAGTTGTCGCGTAATGAAAAACACGTCTATCCCTAAAAGGCAATTATTGATCTGTTTCTTGATGTCTATTTTCAGGGGTGCCGAGCACCCGCTGTTTATTTCTCATGGGTGCTCGAGCCCCCGAGCACCCACCGAGTTGGCGCCCCTAGCTGAAAACGAATATAGCACATAGTAACGGCAAAGTTTGGACGAGTTCAACGATCTTCGCGTCTTTCAAGGGAACTAAAATGTAATTTTGATTTGACAAGTTGAAAGTGCAGTCTGGAACTCAACTGTCGGAATTTCAGATAAGAGAACTTTGGGAAAGATATTACCTATATGAAACTATTTCATAGCACGTTTTAGCAACTATTATTACTATGCGCTTTTATACAGTTATACACCATGGTTTTTAGTGTAATCGAAACTTGAATATAGTTTGTTCAGAATCAGTAACTTTTGGAATCCATTCAGATTTTGAAATACATTCAGTAACTACTGATTCTAATTCTGAAACAGTTTTTACACCATGTTATATTTATTCGTAAAAATATTTAAAAAGGTCACAAGTTGGACACCACCGACACTAAGCACAACACAGGTCACGACAGGTCATAGCGGGTGTTGGGAGCCATCAAACAGCTGTTGCAAAACCACCACTCAATCGCCTGGATGGCCCGGCGACCTTGTATTTTTGTTGACGTAACAAGCTTATAACTTTGTGATTTTTCATAATACAGTTTTGAAATTTTTTACAAAGATTCTTTACATAAAAATACCAGACAGATGTTTTTGGTTTCGTATATACATACCTACTATAAATAAGAGTGTATATTACTAGCCGCTGCCAAAGGCTGCGCCTGCTTAATAGTAGAAAATTATCCCATGGGAAAAAAAGTCTTTGATTTAATATTTCACTGACTTGGTCTATTTGTGACCCAATTTTCATCAAAATCCATTCAGACTTTTGAGAGAGAAGCGGTAAAAACATACGCACACATGCAAACTTTCGCATCTCTAATATTAGTGTTACATTACGATATGTTTGGGGAAGAATGGAAGACGATCACATACTGTCAGAATGTATGAAATTCTGTGAGATGAATGCATGACTGTGTCTACTATTTATTAAATAAATAGTGTCTACCACTAATGTCCTGTGCGACATATGACTTGTCTGTGTTCTTTTAATGTTTTACTGTTTTCTCTTTTTGTGTTATGTCTTTAAATAGTGTAATTGGTTTCGGCCGTTCTATATGAATTAAATAAATAAATAAATAAAAATTACAAGCAGTTTTTGAAACAAGTGATTGGTTTATAAACGAACATAGAACCTCCTCCTTTTCGAAGTCGGTTAAAAACTAGCGTTTGCCCGCGGCTTTGTCCGTGTAAGTGAAATATAACCTATCCATTCAGTAATAAAGCAGCTTTCTAACGATGAAAAAAATTTCGCAATTGGACTAGTAATTTCAGAGATTATCTCCTACAAACAAAAAGACATACTTTACCTCTTCCTTCATATTAGGTGTAGATACGAGTATACTTTTCAAGTGCGAGTTGTTTTTACGTGATCGAAACGTTTGCCGCGTTTAGCTCTCTGATTGGTAAAGAGCTTGAAGCGGGCCAATCGAAGCGCCGAACGTCACAAACGTGGCACTCTGATAACTTTTCTATAAAAGTGATTTACTAAAGCTAGATTCTTATCATAATAGAAAGGGCTATTTTCGGTTTATTACAGCGATAAAAAAAAGATAAAAGTTATAGATAGAAATGACAACCGCTAATCGTAAAATATGAATCGTTAAAATTTAACGGTTTAATGGAATTTCTACGTGGTAGTCACAACTAACCGACTTTTAGTACGAAGTCATTAGCTAATTGCACTATTTTCTCGTATAGTACGTTTTTAGGGTTCCGTATCTCAAAAGGAAAAAACGGAACCCTTATAGGATAACTTTGTTGTCCATCCGTCGGTCTTTCTGTCAAGACCCTTTATCTCGAGAACGCGTAGAGGTATCGAGTTGAAATTAAAACCATATACTTAAGTCAGCGGTTTCTTTAAGCTGTGAAATCGAACTTTTAAGTTAACGAATAAAAAAGATACGGTCGTTTATGTCGCAAATAAACGTATATTTTGATACTCTCAAAGATCGAAATTCTTAGGTTACTTTCCGGTGACCCAGAATCCTAAAATTTGGCACAAAGCAAGGTTTTATAGCATGGTAATAGGAAAAAAAATCTGAAAACAGTAAAGTTGTTACAAACGTCACAAAAAAAAAATACAATTCGGAAAAATCTTCGAGACTCCATTCGGGAATTGTAGTTGGCACGGAACCCTCAGTGCGCGAGTCCGACTCGCACTTGCCCAGTTATTTTTAGTAATGTATGTTATTATTTCAGCAATATATTATCCTGACATTACCGACCAGCCCGTGCTTCTGAAAGCACGCAGATAGATAATAAAATCAAAAATAGGAACTTAAAATAAATAGGGTTTTTTTTTTTTTTTCGATGGGAAAAATCATGCATATATATAATATATATATAATCAAAATAAATAGGGTGCCACAATGGGCGCTTATCGCTTAGAGCCGACGATGACGACTACGTAATGCCATTATTTATTGGATTCCCGTAACCCTCACAAGGTCATCGAACCGCCTTATGCGAGACCTTACAACGCTGCCTATTCTGGTACGCGATCGCCACTCCAGAACCTTTCGGCCGCATTGACCATCTGCCTAAATAACTTTTGCAACACAATGATAATATAAATATAGATCAATCACCGAATACGGTCAAAATAAATTACATTTTATTTAGTCCGTTGTTTAGATTATAAAAAAAATATGGGACACGTTTTTTTTCTTTTTTTAATTAAACAAAAAAATAGCCCATTAAAGTTATGTGTGACAAAATGTTGCACGGCGTGACGTCACACGTAACTTTAACGGGCTATATCTTTGTCATTTTTGGTTTAATTTACAAATAAAAAAATACGTATCCATTATTTTTGAATAATCTGAAAGACGGACTAATTACATTTTTTACGGCAACTAGCCTATTGTAGAAAATAAAATTTCACACATTAGATAAATCATTTCCCTTTTCTTTTTTAGTTATCTATTGGAAATCATCAGTCTCTAAATAGCTTCACTCGCTCTGAGTGGAGCCAGAGGGAGTATCACACTTTTACTGATAAAAAAAAAGACGGGTTGCACTCCGGGAGTGCCGGCAGAAGTGAAAACTTGATTATTAACGTTGAGCATGTTTGATATTTTGGAATGGTTAGGGAATAATTTTGCACCAATTGCTTTATCAGTACAAAAGTACTATCATTTATGTGGTAGAATACAATATTCATTTATTGCGCTATCGTACACAAACATGACAATTTATATTACATTAAAAAATTAACACTTTAAAACTATTACAATTATTTTACATTAAATACTCTCCATCCGTCTTACGCTTTTTCGATCAGGTCACGTGTCCACCGATTGACCGATAAGAAAACAAATGAGTGAACAATCAATCAAAATTCAATTCAATGTGTGAAAGTGTAACTTCAATTAATATCAAAGAAAAAAAAACAAAGGAAAAAAAATATTGCTTAAATAAAATAAACAAATAATTATAATTGCATAAGTTGATAAAAATGCTATGTAATAGCTTTACCGCGGCAGTCCCCGAGTGCCACACGTCTTTTTTTTTTCTTTGATATTAATTGAAGTTACACTTTTTGAGCGTGGTGACCGATAAGAAAACAAATGAGTGGGGGGTTGTTGGAATGTTTTAATAGAGAGAGTCAATTTCTCTATTAAAACATTAGTTTTTCTAAACGTAACGAGTATAACGTATTTAAAATTAATTAAAAGCCTTATTGTTAATAATCCCGGTGATAATGTTGTAATATTGTATCGTTATGTATTTGTAAGTGTAATCTTATTTCACTGTAATATATGTAACGGATGGATCACAGTAGTGCATAGCCTAATTATGGTGCTGTTAGCGGAGCGGGCGCGGCTGAGCGGCCCGCGTCGCTATATCTAATGTCCATTCAGTGTATACTATTTTTTGTAAGTAGAGAAATTATTTATGAGATAAGAACAAGCTTACTGGAATTAGCTAATGTTAGGTTATTTTCGTTACGGAATTTCTGGAATCGGTCTCCACGCTCAAGGCCCGCGATAGAAGCTATGCAATAGCTTAATAAATTACACAAAGTAATACGCCTGGTTGGGTTTGAACCCGCGATCTACAACTCGTAAGTCAGCTCCATTACTATTGGACCACCTTTGCTCTCTTCGAAATGAATACCAGTGAAACCATTTCAATCAAGTCACCTGAAAAAAATAGTACAACTGAAATAAAGGCTTCGACAAACCGTCAGACAAATGGCTGTCGATATTCTAGCTAGTGGATTGATGGATCTGCTAGGCTTTTTGCATGTATACGAGTAGTTTTGGGAACTTAACAAAAATAAACGCAGATTCCAGTTTGTATTCAGAAAACTTTTAAAGCGGTTTTGAAAACAAAATAGGATCGATTATTTTGTAGAAGTTTTTATTGTGTATGCCTCAAAGTGGACGATCATTATGGTTTTAAGTCATCACCAGTTTGAAAGTCCCGCCAACCTCCGTTGAAAGGGAGGATCCACCGACTAGCATGTTGGGTCTGGTTTTGGGTAGATACAACTGCCTAATATATGATTTCGGGCTGTTTTATATATTCAAATCGCGTAGAGAACTTTAATACACCTAACATTGAAAAATGGTTTAATGATGTCAATCAAAAACTAGGACAAACAAAACAAAATATTAATATAATAATAATATTTCACAACTATCACACAATGTCGTCTAGTCCCAAGCTAAGCGGAGCTTGTGTTATGAGTACTAGACAACTGATAAACATACTTATATATTTCTAAATACATACATACATATTATAGATAAATTACCCCCAGACACAGAACAAATGGTCATGCTCATCACATAAACATTTGTCCAGGGTGGGGATCAAACCCACGACCTCTGGCATAGCAGTCAGGGTCACTAACCACTAGACCAACAGGCCTGTCAAAAATGGGAAAGAAATAGCTTGATCATCTCCTGAAGATTTTTAAGACAATCAGTTACATAATTCTCTGCCGACTTGAATGTTCACAGTTCACTGCACCTATTTCACAGTGAAAATATTGATTCTGCACATGGATTAACTCTTCCGGAAAACTCACATTTGTTACGTTTTGTATAAAATATAAAAAAATACAGTCTGCAACCTTTCAGCTTCAGGAATACCAACATTATTTTAATAAAAATACTGTGTGCAATCAACTGTGTCGGTCGTTTGATGTTCGATACAGGGCGCGTCGAGCCGTGCGGTCCCCGGCGCCGCTGACACTTCCAAACGGTGCTACCGGCAATTAATTATTGTGAATGACTAGTCAAGTAACTACGGCATAATTGTGAAAACATTTATGATATAGTTTGTTGTTTAACGATGTCTGGGTTGAAGGTTATGTTTATAAAGTTCAGAGGAAATTTTCTTTCAAGCGTACAATTCGGCACTGTTGTGTAAAGGCATCTTAAACCTAGTTTGGTTGTGGCCATACCCTAATTATAGCGGTAAGTTCCTTCTTTAAGGAGTGGCTGGGAAGACGTCACAGCATCCTTACGTTCCGCATGACGCAGTTTCTCACTAGATATGGTAAGTTCGGGACGTTCCTGCACCTGATTCGTGTGGAAGATCGAGTGTCACCATTGTGTGGACCGCCTGGAGAACAAGGTGGTGCATACGGTGGAGTTGTGTTCCGTTTGGGCAAAGCACCGCCGTGTCTTCGTGGAAGTGACTGGTGGCAGCAAATTGTCGCACCGCCCCCGGTCCAAGGCAAGGAGGAATGGCGGTGGCGAAGCAGTAATGTTAGCAAAGTAAGGAGTCGCGCACTTAAAGGAACGGACTTTCTCACGTCCTAACCGCCAGCATCCCGATTCCAGCTAGCGAACGACGAGCGATAGGTAGGTCACCGTTCGGGTGTCCAGTAACCGTTCGGACCACACCTCAAAGAGATGTCAGCAAAATGCCTATCAGAACCAAAACGTCAGAAAGGGAACCCTGGAGTCCTAGAATGCAGGGCAAAGTACGAAGTAGGCCTCTTAAATTACCGATATCAGATTGAATTTCTCATTATTACGCTAGTATTGAAATATTGTGATGTTAGACTATAATTAATTGCTACACTAGTCAATGAAATTCCAAAAAAATAAATAATGCAATTGTAAATGTATTGTGTAAGCAGTTGTTGGCTGACCAAATAAATAAATAAAAAAATAAATTGATGCTGAAGGCAATGTACAAAATGAACAACTTTTCAACCCAAAAATAAATTAACAATGTACCAGAAACCGTTCAATCATTCCATTGTACCTAGGAACAATACATGAAACAAAAAGGTATCGAAAATCAATGTTGGTTAATACTTGATTGTGTAAAATAATTCGACAAAGTAACCAACCGGTCCATTGTCAAGTGGTAGCCCTCCAATTGTTGACAATGCACTCCGGTTCGTTTTGAGGTGGATATTGATAAAATATGGCGGCAAATAAATATATATATTATTTTATACGTAGTTTGAAATCACGCCCGGTTGTGATTTGATTTAACTTTTTAACATCTATAATACAGTTTTAGTATATGACAAAGCAAGATGTGTCCAGTACGCCATGGTCACAACTACTTTAAGGTTGAAATAGTAGCTTGGCGCTGAGTGTGTGCTCTTGCTTTTGAGATGTAGCGGTCAAAAGGCTAAATAAGGATTCTAAGGTTTCTTTCTGTAAAGGTTGAAAAAAAAAAAATTTTAGACTAGCTTTTACTATCGGTTTCGCACACGTTAAAAAAGAAAATTACTCCCAGATTAAAAAGTATTTTAAGTGATATTCGAGAACATGGTTTTAGACCATGGAAAGCCGTTTAACGTTTGAGCGTGAAGAAATTACAGACATATACAAACAAATTTTTTGTCTTTATAAATTAGTGTATTATAAGCGTGAAGTGTAATCTTACAGCTCACCAAGATCAGCTATAAAATTTATTCGTTGCTGTATCTCAATGTTTAAATTAGGTAAAAACCAAAAATCTCTTCTTTACCATCCTTGATTTTCTCTCATCCTTCAATAACTTTCTTCAGAATGTCGAAGCTAAGTTGAGCGAATTTCATACTTTATGAACTTAAAAATTGCTCAATAATCTGACAATGTTTTTTTCAACGATCTTATAAAATGAAACGTGGTTCAAGCAGATCCTGATATTGAAGCGACTAGACGTCTAGATCGTTAAGGGTTTAAAAAAAGTGTTAAGCGCCTCGTAGTTTATTTTTAAGAAGGAATAAAGTATTTTCTAAATAGTATTTCATTTTTATTTTGGACTAGCTTTGGTCCTCGGCTTCACCCGCGTATATAAAATATAGCCTATGTCGCTCAGGAATAAAACAGCTGTCTATCGGTGAAAAAATTTTAACAATCGGACCAATACTTTCAGTATTACCTCCTACAAACTAAAAAAAAAAACTATAAGCGTAGATGTATTAGTGGTTTACCGTGATTAACCAGCATTTTTGAGTATTGTTCCACTTCCTTGGTTCGTAGCGTGATGTTATAGTTTTCCTCTGTAAATGGGTTTTCCAACTCCAAAAAATATTTCAATTCAAACTTTTTTTTTGAAATTTTTAATTTTTATTTTAACTTAATTGAAATTAGCGCGTTCAAAGAAACCATCTTTTTAGCTTTATATATAAAAAAAAATGTGACATAATAGACGTATATTGAGCCAGAGTCCGCAACTCTACATCCAAAGCATGTACTTTGCATTCTGGAGGGACAAATATAGCATTTCATTCACCCCAGCTTTTCAAAGAAGACCAGAAACGCTTTGGTGTAATTGATCATTTCACCAACTCGCACTTGATCTGTTTAGTGGATTCTTGCCTAATCTCTCTCCTAGAGGGGCTGAGTCACAGCAGTGGGAATTATAAGACCGATTAGGTTATCCTACCCATGACTATAAAAAAACTGTCATAATCCGATAAAAAAATTAAACGAATCGCTAGGATCATAAGTTGATTGTCCAGACATAAAACGTAAGAGAGCTTAACAATCTAATCTGAAACGTCTGTGCCAAACAATGGCGACGGCTTAAGTAACAAAGGGCGAGTGTTATCATGTCTGACACTGAACGCCTGGAGAGGGATCAAAGAGAACATGTACCATTGTCAATTCGGTGCGGTATCAACTGGATTATGATTCAGCTCAGCGTGGTTCTGTAGTATTAATAGCCACGTGTATGTTCTGATATCCTGGTATATATATAAAAAATCTATGTATGTAGTTTTTAAGAATTCCACTATACAAATATTATTTGTAAAACAGTGGCAATCTCTCAAGACTATGGTACAAACATCAATTACAACAACTTCTTTCTAGTCTGCTCCTTAGTAGTCCTGAGTTGAGCTTTTCGAATACTGATAAATGCTTACACTGATTGAACAGGTCCACTCAAATCTGTATGGTTCTTTCTTCAAAAGACCATCTCAGGCAAATCTGCATGGTTCTCATGTGATTTGACCATTACATTTTTACTGTATGGACTTTAAAAGAGACTTTGACCCCTGAGTTTATTTCGGTGTTTCTTCTCAGGGTAGTCGGATAGGAAACACCGGCCTCATCTAGCATAAACAGACGAAAAAAAATTTGATGTGTAAAAGTGTTTTTTAAACCTATTTCCAAAATAAATATCATTTATCATTCTTTCAATGACTTTTAAAAATTTATCGTAATTTAGTTTAAAAAAAATAAAATTTTTAAACGTTCTAAATATTAAGTCAACAGTGGTGTGTTGACGTACGTCTGAAGCCCGATAATGGAACAGTTTTAGCGAAATTAAATTATGCATTTTCGACCCACACTCCTCAAAATGCAACCGGTAGATTACCTTAAGATTTTTGTTACTCACAGAAATTAATTTAGATAACCTTTTCAAACTGCCATCAATCATCATGGACCATATATTATTATACAATGCACAATGACCTTAGCCAACCATTACTCTTACCAAGGTCGGTCAGCCTCTTATCATTTAATCAGCATTAACCTCAATAATTTTCTAGCAGGTACAACATCAAATAGCAACAAAGGCAAACTAGCTATAAACAATCATTATCCATACTAAGGAAAATCGTCGTGTCATCATAACTAGCAGTTATGGTAAGATAATATGACGCTTATATTAAGGTCGCAATGCTGGGTATACACGATGTTCGCGAACTAACTGTGCTCCGCGCATCTGAAATCACTTTGATAGATCTGCTTACGAGCATGTCCACACGCATTCACCATAGTTCCCTTGAGAACATTTTTTATCCGACTACTCCGTTTATCCAGTATGGAGCGTGATACAAGACACGTACGCACTACTATTATCTCTTCGAATGTCTTAATTAGAGACACAATAGAAAGACAACTGCTTATGTCGAACTGTGTAACATAAGACATTCAAAAGGTTATTATTATAGCTAGCCCATATTTTCCCACTGCTGGGCAAATGATGGATATGGTTACGGTGCATCTCCACACGCATGCACCACAGTCCCCTTGAGAACATTTTTATCCGACTACTCCGTTTATCGAGCATGGAGCGTGATACAAGACACGTACGCTCTATTATTATTATAGCTATCCTATATTGTCCCACTGCTGAGCAAAAGCGTCCCTCCATTCTTTCCAATGATCACAGTTCTTTGCTTTGTCATTCCAGCACTTAAGGAAGCCATCCAGATCATCCAGCCATCTCCTTCGTGGCCTGCAGCGGCCCCGTATCGCTGTGTCTAGGCACCAACCCTATGTTTTACAGTCAGCGGTTGTCCAGTCCCATTTACGTTGAGCAGTCTTTTGAATCACATCAAATTATTTGCGTTTCGGAGCGCAGTGTTGTGTTTCGAACATGGTCTGTTAATTTAACACCTAGTATGCTGCGCTCCATAGCAAGCTGGCAAACCTTGAGTTTGAGCTTTTGGATGTTATATGTTTCAGGAGCGCTTACATATCCACCATGTGCAGCAGTTGCAGTAGCGCAGAGCGTAACAGATTCGCAAATATAGTGGATACCCAGCTTTAGTGTAATATTTGTGCTGAATCGTTCATGCATGTGAATTTAATGATTAACTAAGGCTTACTGTCCACGGTTGCGTAGATTCATGGACGCGTATTCATCATTATACGCTTCGTGTACTCCTGCGTGATGCTAGCGAAGGAGGAGGCCGCGCGCGAGAGGGAAACGTAGGGCCTCACACGCCAGCTACCGTAATTCCGGCCCCGACTACCAACCACGGTAGACGTGGGCTTGCGGGCGTCAAGCAATGGGTAGCTTGCCGTCCGGCTGTCCGGTAATTCACCGGACAGAGCCCAGCGCGTAGTGATCCACGCGCTCCTGAAGATGTCAGCAAACTGTAGGGGCCCAGCAGGGTCGATGCCCGCTACCTAATACCGTGTTGAATTACTGAAATGTAAACCAGTAGTCCTAGAATGTATTTTTTATTGTTTTTGTTCTGTGCATGTTCCAATTAAATTCCTTCCTTTTTTCTTTTCTCTCCTAGGCATGGAGAAATTTTGGTGTGTTAACAAGGAAACCTATTCACAAGCTGACCTCGGGAAGTATTATTTAACTTCGAACCTTTACGGATGCTTTACCTTTTACCTTGGCTCATAGTGGAACTAAACTAATACTTTATCATTGGGTGGTAAAAAAAGATAGGTATGTTAATATAAAATCTGAATTTATACGACTACCGAGATCAAAGGAAGAGGGTAATTCCCAGGGGCTGATAGGAATCTCGTATGCAAATTACGTACCTACAGTATGTGAATCCTTCATGTAACATTACGATTCCACAGTATTTGGTTTTACATGGCATAAACAAGCGCTTGCTATCCCACCTGATGGTAAGCAGTAATGCAATCGTTGATGGTGAAGCGCACTAGTTTATTAAGAGCTTTAAAACTCTTGCCTTGAAGACACCTTGATTATAATCCGACGAGGCTGCAGAAATATTGGTCCAGGCCTTCGATGTATGCGGTAAACGACGAGGCGAAACGCTAAGTCAGAGAGTTACTACCGTAGAGTTGTCAACAACGTAAAGACACTCACACTACGTAGGGTTGTCCGTTGTTAGAGAGGTGATGATGGAATTCAGTCATGTAATTCATGTTAAATGCATCCTATAAAAATACCGAAAGGCTGGCTACACTACACCTGTGGTCCAGGCTTTGATGGTTGGTGTTTACCAAACCAGTATGAACCGAAAGAGCTGTGGTGGCCAAGCGGTAACAGCCCTGCGCATTTCATTGTGTAATTAATTTCATAACCACTGCTATCAAAACGGCGAAGGAAAACATCGTGAGGAAACCGGCATTTCCTAGAACCAAAAATTCGAAAACATGTGATATTCACCAACTCGCACTGAGCCCGCGTAGTGAATTAAGACCCATTCTCTCACCTAGAGAGGAGGCCTTTCTTTGAAGCTATAGCTTGCATAGCTTCTATCGCGGGCCTTGAGCGTGGAGACCGAATCCAGAAATTCAGTAACGAAAATAACCTAACGCCCCCCACTCATTTGTTTTTTGAGCGTGGTGACCGATAAGAAAACAAATGAGTAAGCAATCAATCAAAATTCAATTCAATGTGTGAAAGTGTAACTTCAATTAATATCAAAGAAAAAAAAACAAAGGAAAAAAATACTGCAAAAATAAAATGAATAAATAATTATAATTGCATAAGTTGATAAAAATGCTATGCAATAGCTTTACCGCGGCAGTCCCCGAGTGCCACACGTCTTTTTTTTTTTCGATGGGAAAAATCATCTTATGACAACCCCCGCTCTTGGGCGGAGCGAGAGATAGTGTCAGACTCTTACTGACTAAAAAACCCATCCCGTTCCTTCAACCCTTCATACCGGGGCTCGAGCGCCCTTTCGGATAACCCTGGCCCCAGTAGGCTTCGACCCGGCTGGGCCCCTGCTGTTGCTGACAACTTCTTGAGGCGCGCGGGAACAGCGCGCGCCTTCGACGACTTGCGCTTGGTCCGGACGGTTACCGGACGGCCGGACAGCGAGCTACCCATTGCTCACTATCCGCAAGCCCGCGCCTACGGTGGCTGGAAATCGGGATCGGAATCCCGGCGGCGGCGGCGAGAGCGCCGTTGCCTGATGCGGTCGGCCTCCTCCTTAGCGAGCATTACTGCTTCGCAGAAGTCGGCGACCGCCTGCCACTCCTCCTTGCTCCAGACCAAGGCCCGGCGCGAGGTCTCCGCCGCCGATCACCCCCACGAGGGCACGGCGATGTAGAGAGGAGGCCTGAGTCCCAGCAGACATTAAAAGTCTGATGCCATGCTTATGCTAAACCAGTACGACTCTATAGCAGTTAACGTTACGATATTTCGCCAAACCGTACAATTCTCAAGATTTTTCGAAAGAAAAGATTTCAGTTCTCTTTATTATTCGTGCCTCGTACCCGAATAAGCGGACTCTTTGAGAATTTGCACAATTTCTTTAAAAGAAGCGACGGCTTGAAAACATTGTGGCGACGGAATAACTTTCCTTTAGAAAAGAAAAAACAAAGAATTAACTCTGCCTTTATGGACTCTGATTCTTTATTAAAGGATTTTGACGTTAAAAAGTAAAATCTCAGATCAGCATTTTAACCGTTTTTCTCTGGTCTGAACTTCAGTCTAATTCAAACATGATTTACTTTTTGGATTATTGTATTTTCGTCAATTAGACAACTGTGAACGAAAACCGCTTTTGTGTTTTTTTCTTTTCGCTAACATGTCTTTTGAGGAAAGAACAATACAGATACAGTCAGTGCTGGCATTTGCCAGTAATCGTGCAGCTCAACTATGGACAATTCCTAAAAGACATTTGTGTAGGTCGCATTTAGGTAACCAAACTGCCAGATCGAAATGCGTCATTTTTTTTTAAAATGAAATAACCCCGTGCTTGACTGCGATCCCACCTGATGGTAAGCAATGATGCAATCGTTGATGAATTACTGAAATGAGAAAACTATTCATATAGTTCTTCCATAGTACAATTCTTCTTCTTCTCTTCTTTTTCCTGCCTTGGTTTCATCTTATTTAAGGTTATTTTCCGTCTTGAGGTACATAATACAATATTAACAAAAAAATAATAATTAACTAACTTAAAAAAACAGAATTAGTACTTAATAAAAAAAAAATACAAATTTTAAAATAAAAATTAAAAAAGAATATGCCAAATGTTGGTGTACCTTAAAGATAGCAACGTGAGACTGTTTTTCTGCCGTAAGTAAAAAGAACACAACCAACTTTTTTTTAAATACATATTCGAAATCACTTTTTTTTTTAATGTGCAGATATAATTTATTATAATATACATACGTACATAAAAAACTTAAAATACTAAATAAACTATTTATACTAAAACCTAACTATGTACATAAACATAATACAAAATGACAAAATACGCTCAGGCGTCAAAGTACTCCTCCACATCGCTTTTTTTTGTATCCCGAATATATGTAGTATGCCCTTTATATAGATTAGATATAGTTATGCCCTTTATATAGATCTAACAAATAATTCGTTGTGATTTTTTACTGTCACTTATGTAGTTTGTAAATTGTAGGTCAATTTTATGTACCTACAAAATTATTAAGTTAAGGTCAGAAATATCAAAACCTTTTTGGCCCTTGGAACATAATGAAAAAATCATTATGGCCTGAGGCTTTAAACTTTGAAGACCCTTATACTATATATATAGCCCAAGGTCCCTGAGGTGTTATTTCGACGTGACAGATCAATTTATTATTGACATATTTACTGAAATAATTTCAAAACATAAATTGGATTGCAAGTTTCACTGAGGCAATTTAAACTTCAATATTGAGCCACGTATCAATGCGCAGTGGGAAATGAAATGTTTATGGTTACATCTGTTTTATTTTTGTAAGTAAATAGCTTTTTTGATGGTGTAAAAACATGGGTGAGGTCTTGATTTATACGGGATATAGGACTGCTCGCCTAACCTTATATTTGTAACTGCACACACTAAATTATGACATTATTATATGAATCGTCGCATTGAACAGTTCTCTTTTTTTGCCTACATCCCCCCAATACATGGCGTCTCTTAGCCAGAAATTAAAATTTTGCAACATACACGGAATAACAAAAGTAGCTGAATAAATTATGAAGATTATATTTATTATTGATGATATCTCTTCTTTTTCCTGCCCTAGTCCTGTTCTATTTGGGGTCGGCGCAACACGTTTTTTTCTTCCACTCTGTCCTGTTACTCGTCATGCTAACACTAACTTCCTTTTATTATTGATAATATGATATGTGTATATTTTTTTTTAGGTGGGAAATTATTCAAAGACTTCTGCCGCTTTTGTACGGAGCAGGAGTGCGTTTCAGACTTTTTCTGACTAATATCATATCAAGGTTTCTTCTTTATCTGACTAAAATCAAATCAATGTTTCTTCTTTATCTGACTAATTTCATATCAATGTTTCTTCTTTTTCTGACTAATAGCATA
The DNA here is from genome assembly GCA_929112965.1 of Mythimna albipuncta. Taxonomy (NCBI): domain Eukaryota; kingdom Metazoa; phylum Arthropoda; class Insecta; order Lepidoptera; family Noctuidae; genus Mythimna; species Mythimna albipuncta. Next base: position 20,043,565 of record OV815965.1, read on the forward strand.
TCAATGTTTACATATATATCAGTGTTTGTAATAGCATATCAGTGTTTGTATACTAGTAAGTGTAGTAGCAATGGGTAATTGGGTAGCTCGCAGTGCGACTGTCCGGTAACTGTCCGAACCGAGCCCAAGTCGTCGACGGCGCGCACTGTTAACACGCGCCTCAAGGAGTCGTCGGCAACCGTAGGGGCCCAGCTGGGTCGAAGCCTACTGATGCTAAGGTCTGTCCGAACGGGAGGCTCGGCCCCAGCATGAAAGGCAAGAAGGAACGGGGTGGGTTTTTTAGTCAGTAAGAGTCTGACACTATCCACCGCCCCGCTTAAGGGCCGGGGGAAAAAAAAGTAAAATTTTAGCCAATTTACAAAATAAATAAAGTAACCCGTGATTGATCCACTACAGGTACGAGGTATACTAAGTACCTATTATTATGATAGTAGGTACCTTTTGTAGTACTTCGAAGCTGGAGTTTGGGCACGTTTCCCTCATAAAGTGCTCTTGAGGGACTACGGGTTAATAAGGGTCGGTGTGCTGAATTACAGGGACGGTAGCCGTCAGTACCTTGATGTTTGCTCGATAAAAATAATAGTTTATTATGTGGCTTGATATTTTTATCGTAGGTTTCTGAAGTGGTTTTGGAACGTAATGATAAAAAGTTAGAGACATTTTGGGTAAAAAACGAGCTAAGAACTTGAGACTTAAATATAAGCATAATTAGCGTAATAATTTACACAGCTGAGACTCAGGCCTCCTCTCTAAGAGAGTTAATGGGTCGTAATCCACCACGCGGGCCCAGTGCGGATTGGTGGATGTAACACGTCTTGGAATTTTTCACATTACCGCTTCGTTGAAAGAGGCGACCACTTCCCATTACCTTTCGTTTCGGATCATAACCTGAATTAGGACCCGGTGCGAGAGGTCAAGGCATTGCTGAACCCATGCGGGGCACACGTCCATCGTGACCTTCGGGGATATGCACGATGGTGACACCTGAACGTTTCTTTCGCCTGGATTCTTGTTAAGTCCGACGAAGACCTAAACCACTTCTTCGCTTGCAGTACTGCTTCCGTCCCCTTTCAGAGGCGACTGCTTTTCATTCCGTCTTGTTCCAGACCATGGCCTTTTTTTATTGTGTGAAAAATCATCCAATGACAACCCCCGCTCTTGGACGGAGCGGGGGATAGTGTCAGACTCTTACTGACGAAACGACCCAGCCGACCTTCTAGCCTTCATATCGGGGCTCGAGTTCCCTTTTGGATAACCCTGGCCCCAGTAGGCTTCGACCCGGCTGGGTCCCTACTGTTGCTGACATCTCCTTGAGGCGCGCGGGAACAGTGCGTGCCTTGGGCTTTGTCCGGACAGTTACCGGACGGCCGTACAGCGAGCTACCCATTGCTCACTGTCCGCAAGCCCGCGCCTACGGTCCAGATCATGGCCTGAACCATATTATGTGTATAGGTCGCCACCACGGTCGTAAGGTAGTACTCAAAAGCTAGTTCATTACGTACCCACGTAACATTACAATACGCATCTTACACTAATCTATTCTAATATTATAAAGAAATAAAGTTGTTTTTTTTTTGGTTGTAGGAGGTAATCTCTGAAAGTACTTTTTTTTTTACATTGAAAGCTGCTTTATTCCTGAGTTATGTGGCTATATTATTAATGAGCGGACGTAGCCAGGGCCAAAGCTAGTTGATTAAATACTTAAAATACACACACACACACATTAAAACATACATACTTACATACATTAAAATCTACATCTACATTAATATTGTAAAAAAGTGAAGTTTGCTTTTTTTGTTTGTATGAGTAATCTCTGAAAGTACTGGTTCGATTTCGAAAAAAAAATTCACCAACAGAAAGCTGCTTTATTCCTGAGTAACTTGGGCTTTTTTATGTAAGCAGGCGAAGCTGCAGGCAAAAGCTAGTTGATTACATATTTATATAACATTAAAATCTACAGTATCAGATAAATCTCATAAACGTGACGGATAGCCCAAGGTCCCAGAGGTGTTATTTCGACGTGACAGATCAATTTATTATTGACATATTTACTGAAATAATTTCAAAACATAAATTGGATTGCAAGTTTCACTGAGGCAATTTAAACTTCAATATTGAGCCACGTATCAATGCGCAATGGGAAATGAAATGTTTATGATTACATCTGTTTTATTTTTGTAAGTAAATAGCTTTTTTGATGGTGTAAAAACATGGGTGAGTTCGTGATTTATACGGGATATGGGATTTACATTTTAGGAAATTTACATGTGTGTAGTGTGCAGCTCGCCTAACCTTATATTTGTAACTGCACACACTAAATTATGACATTATTATACGAATCATCGCATTGAACAGTTCTCTTTTTTTGCCTACATCACTCCAATACATGGCGTCCCTTAGCCAGAAATATAAAATTTTGCAATATACACGGAATAACAAAAGTAGCTGAATAAATTATGAAGATATGAATTATATTTATTATTGATGATATGATATGTGTATATTTTTTTTAGGTGGAAAATTATCCAAAGACTTCTACCGCTTTTGTGCGGAGCGGGAGTGCGTTTCAGACTTTATCTTACTAATATTATATCAATGTCTCTTCTTTATCTGACTAATATCACATCAATGTTTCTTCTTTATTTGACTAATATCATATCAATGTTTCTTCTTTATCTGACTAATATCATATCAATGTTTCTTCTTTATCTGACTAATATCACATCAATGTTCCTTCTTTGCCCTTTGCGTTCTTTGGGTTTCCCTTTAGGAAGTAAACCCATGGCCCCAGTAATATATAGCTAGAAAAGATTATTTTTTTTCTGCTATATTTCTCTTAATGCAGTAAGTCTTAATGCAGTGTCTACATCTCTTTCTTCTCCAATTTTCCTTTCGCAGGTATGCTGGTAGAGATTTCTTCAGAAATAAGCATCACCTTTGTACTATTCTTCTGTTTCCTTCTGTTCTTTTATTATTGTGAGTACATAAATTGTTAAATAAATAAAATATTATTGTTTAAAAAAAAACTGCTGAATTAAAATTCATAGGGCATTCCCGTTGACCTAGATTCCGGATATTTGGCATGAAGTAAGGTCATATAGCACAAGTATAGGAAAAAATCAAACTGCTGAGAATTAAACTGCTTTCATAGGTAAGTTTGTACGGAACCTGCAGTGCACGAGTCCAACTCGCACTTGCCCGGTTTTTATAATATTAGTGTGATTACTCGTGCGTTAATAATTCAGTTATCCCATAGCTTTATCAATAATTTTAAAATGAATTTTTACCCAGTATGATGAAAAATCTTCCCTCTGATAATTTTTCCGTTGAAGCTCCAAGCTGTAACGAAACGGAATGAAGTGGGAACACTCGAGTGAAAGGTATCCAACTCGAATGAATAAAATATATATCAAAGTATTTTTTTCCTCTGAATTTTTCCACGTAGCTGTTCGGTATAAATGGTTAAGTATTAAGTGTTTACTGTCGTTACTGAAATGGTAACATTTTCTGTCAAATTATACATTGGAACTGATTTTTAGTCCATCAGGCTGTAACGAGTTTTGGTAGGTTTTTTCTTTGAGGAATGGCTGGAAAGACGTTACGGCGTCCTCACCTTCCGTATGATGCAGGTCCTCATTGATCCTGACTTCAAGCCATCGTAGGCGCGTGCTTATGGCGGGCAATGGGTAGCTCGCCGTACTGGCGTCCGGTAACCTTCTGAACCGAGCTCGAGTCGTCGACAGTGCGTCAGGCGTGTTTCAGGCGCTCGTGGAACACCCACGCTCGCCTTATAGAGATGAAAGAGAAACTGTGCCCAGCAGGACCGAAGCCTACTGGGGTCATAGGTTGACTTCCGAAAGGGAACCCGAGGGTCCTGGAACGCAAAGCAAAGACGGAACAAAGGTTTGATTTTAGTCAGTAAAAGTCTGACACCTTAAAAAAGGAGAACTCTTTGGATGATTTCCCACCATAAAAAAATAACAGCTCTAACGGGTCTTAGATTCAGATGCATCCGCATGATATATTTTTTGCAATTTTTTTTTTATTGATAAGCTCACGCCTGACCATAATCTCACCTGGTAAGCGATGGAGCACACTTGCTTAGAAGCAAGCTACACTGTTGACTTAAAGACTTCACCCATTTTGATGAAAATATATTCAATACATTACCTTGCCTGTTTAGCTTTATAATGTCAACTTTGATCCTAGATATCAAAATGCAAATAGCCTAAAGTAATTTTTCTGATACGCTTTTTATGACGTACGAAGATACGCGTATAAGCACTTTAGCTGAGACATCCTTCAGAGTGCAAAGACCTCAATCGATAAGTTTGTTGTCAAGGAAGCGAGTGCATGCCAATCTTCTAGAGTGGTAGGCGGCAGTCTATGCTAATGTACTTCTAAATCTATGTAGTTTAACTCTTGTGACAGTTTTTAAGGCCATATTCAGCACTCTTCTTCTTCTTCCTGCCCTTATCCCATATTACTTGTGTTCGGCGCAACACGTTTTCTTCTTCCATTCTGTCCTGTCACCCGTTAAACTATCACTAACTCTCTTTTATTTAGTTCACTAATTCCCTTTTCTTTCATATACAACACTAATTTCAGTATATGCAAAACCCGAAACACGTCTGTCTAGTATTTTTATGTCAAGAATCTATGTACAAAATTTCATAACTGTATCATGAAAAATCGTCGACCACATCATTGCTTACTATCAGGTGAGATTGTGGTCAAACGCGTGCCTATCAATAATAAAAAAAAAATAAAAAAAAATATCGCAAAGCTTGCTATGTCAGCAAAAATTAAAAAAAAAAAACCGGCCAATAGCGTGTCGGGCCACGCTCAGTGTAGGGTTCCGTAATTTCCCGTCCGTCACAACAAGTGTACCCACTTATGAGTTTAAAAAAATGCTTGCATATACGACTATATTATAAACTTAGTCCAGAAATTATTTTGTAGAACCCTTTTGTCTTTTTTGTACAAAAACTGTTCTTTCCATCAAGTTCAAAATAATTTTCCTAGAAAGTCCTTATTAAGTTCTACTTTTCAGATTTTTTTCATATTTTCTAAACTTATGGTTCAAAAGTTAGAGGTCCCCGGACACATTGTTTTTTTACTTTTGGAGCGATTATTTCCGAAATTATTGACATTATCAAAAAATGATTTTAGTAAACCCCTATTCAATTTTAAATACCTATCCAACAATATATCACACGTTATGGTTGAAATTTAAAAAAAAAAATTACTTCCCGCTTTACATATAGGGGGGGGGGGGGGCATTTATTTCCAATTTTTTACCGCTTTGTCGGCGTGATTGATATACATATTGTTACGTACGTGGGTAATCAAATGCCGATTTACTGACGAGAGAACTTTATTTACCACAAACAATAACAAATTAGTCCAGTCAACAATAATCCGAATCGCAATTAACACTAGAGTACCGTTACACTATCGCCTAAGTCGTTGATAAAAATCACTTCGAGTACTAGGGTAGTTCGCTCTTGATCGCAGTCGAAATCACAACTGACTCGCTTCCGGCCGGGGGCCCGTATTTATATGCGGAGCCAAGAAAATTCTAGATACCGACGTCCCCGGATCTATCCAGAATTCCAGAACAATTGAATCGCTTCTCGAAGTCATAAATCATTTTTATTTCTCGTAATAATAAGAGTCACGTTCATGCGAATTTCGACTCTATAGTTAACGCCGGAGAGTACAATTTCCCTTATCAGTTAGATATATGCCTACTACTGTTTGTAGGTATGTTGTGGATGTTTCGAGATTTTTCCAAGTCTGTCTTAGCACAACTACTCTAGACCTTTCGAACAGCAATGCGTTTTAATTGTTACGTGCCACTCGTTATTTTCTCGGAGATATGGCGTGTTCACGTTTAGTGGCGTAACAGTGCCCCCCTCTTAGTCATGCTCGTCCCGAGCATTATTAGATCCGTGATACGGCGCCAATCTATCCACATGAACAACCTTGGGTTTCCCTCTTAGCCCTTTCTTGATGCGGTAGGTCGCGTCATTAATCCTTTTTAACACGGTGTAAGGTCCCTCCCATCGAGCTTGGAGTTTCGGCGACTTCCCTTTCCGTCGAAGCGGGTTGTGGAGCCAAACCAGTGTACCCTCCTCAAATCCCTTGGCATTGGCATTACGGTCGTATCTGGTTTTCATTTTTACGCTGGTGTTCATGCTATTCTCACGAACTCGTTTATGCACTTCGTCCAATTGATCTTGAAGGTCACTTACGTAATCTGTAACTGGCTTAGTCTTGTCAGGTGGCACGCCAGTTATGGCATCGACCGGGAGTCTCATCTCCCTGCCGAAATTCACTCTTGCTGGGGTATGTCCCGTGCTATCATGCACTGCCGATCGGTAAGACATCAGAAATAGTGGAATATACCGGTCCCAGTCCTTCTGATGGTCATCGACAACCTTGGCCAGATGATTCTCCAGGGTTTGGTTAAACCTTTCCACCATTCCGTCCGACTGAGGGTGCGCAGGTGTTGTGCGTGTCTTATAAATTTCCAGAAGAGTACACATTTCCTGGAACAGCGCAGATTCGAAGTTACGGCCTTGATCGGAATGGATTTCCAAAGGTGCGCCATACCGACATACTACTTCTTCGACCACCTTCTTCGCCACTGTCGTCGCTTCCTGATTGGGTATGGCGAAGACTTCGGGCCACTTTGTGAAATAGTCCTGGATCACCACTATGTACTTGTTTCCGTCATTTGTAACTGGAAAAGGTCCAGCGACGTCGATAGCGATGCGTTCCCATGGGGCTCCCACATTGTACAGCTGAAGCCTGCCCCTGCTCCTAGTCTGTGGTCCTTTCACAGATGCGCACGCTGTACATTTCCGACACCATTGCTCTACGTCATCTCTACAATTGAGCCAGTAATACCGCTGTCTCACTTTCAGTAGAGTTTTCTTGATGCCCATTTCCTACAAAGCACATCATTTTCTAGGACTAAACTGTCCCACTGTGCCCAGTAGCTCTTAGTTACGGGACTGTGTGACGATACTTCACTCCACTGGGGCCTAGTTCCGCTGCGCTTCCAGTCCAGTATAGGTCGAATATCGTCATCTTCTTCCTGGGACTTCTTGAAGTTGCCTTCAGCCCTAATTAAATTAACGCGTTCTCGGGCTTCATTCTGCTGGCAGTGTCTGCAGTCATCATTACATGGACGTCGCGACAGGGCGTCAGCATTGTTATGCCCTTTTCCACTGCGATGTTCCGTCACAAAGTTGAACTCCTGCAGCTGCTCGAGCCATCTTGCAACTTGGCCCTCAGGGTTTTTAAATTGTAGAAGCCATTTCAATGCAGCGTGATCCGTCCTCAAAGTAAATTGTCTTCCTATGAGGTACTTATGGAAATGCTGCAAGGTTTTTACCACAGCCAGCAGTTCTCGTCGAGTCACGCAGTAGTTCCTTTCTGGCTTTGAAAGTGCCTTACTGAAGTAAGCAATTACGACCTGTCTGTCGCCCTGCACTTGTGACAACACTCCACCAATTCCCGTGTTGCTGGCATCGGTATCAACGACAAATCTTCCGTCTCTGCTCGGATACCCCAGTATAGGCGCTTCACATAGCCGTTGCTTTAGCTCGTCGAATGCTGACTCACAGTCCTCGTCCCAGATAAAATCTCGTTTATCCTCAGTCAGCTGATGTAAAGGTTTTGCAATGTCCGAAAAATTCTTGACAAACCGCCTGTAGTATGTGCACAACCCTAGAAATGCACGTACTTCAGTTTTGTTCTTTGGGACCGGCCACTGTTGGACTGCTTTTATCTTCTCAGGGTCGGTTCTCACTCCGTCGGCGGAAATAACATGCCCTAGGTAGCTGACCTCCTTCTTGAACAGGGCACACTTCTTTGGGCTTAGTTTTAAGTTAGCCCCTCGTATCCTGGTGAACACTTTCTCCATATTCCTCAGGTTTTCCTTAAAAGTGCGACCCATTATAATGACGTCATCTAAATATACCAGACAGACGTCACCAAGAAGGCCCACCATGACTCTCTCCATGAGGCGTTCAAACGTCGCTGGGGCGTTGCATAACCCAAAAGGCATGACGTTAAATTGCCACAGGCCGCTGCCAATACCCGTACTGAACGCTGTCTTTTCTTTATCTTTCTCGCTGATTTCCACTTGCCAGTAGCCACTTTTCAAATCAATGGTCGAGAACCACTTCATGCCACTGAGCATATCCAGCGTATCGTCTATCCTTGGTAAGGGATAACTGTCCTTCTTCGTCACATTATTCAGCATTCTGTAGTCCACACAGAATCTCGTGCTGCCGTCCTTCTTCTTCACCAGAACGACTGGAGAAGACCATGGACTTGTAGAAGGCTCAATTATTCCATTATCAGCCATGTCCTTTACCATTTCTGCTACCTCATTTTCCTTAGCCCAGGGTATGCGACGCGGTCTCTGTTTAATTGGTCTAGCATCACCTGTATCTATCTCATGCTTGACGAGACCTGTTCTCCCGCAGTCTTTTCCCGTTGCAAAGATATCTCGAAACCGTAGCAGAAATTCCTTGGCTTGCTGTAGTTCCGAAGTCGATAAGTTGCTCTTAGAATTTTCCAGAAGTTGCTGGATGTGATCAGTTTCGACTTTGGTCATGTCTTGCTTTGCTGGAGATTTATTGATTTGACGGAGATACTGAACTTCTTCACATCTCCCAACAACACTGTTTTTCTTCAGTTGGACCTCTTCTTTCCCAAGGTTCACAATCCTTACTTTGGATCTCCCTTTCGTCATAACTAAAGTCCTCGCAGTGATGATCTCTGGGTGCCGGCCAGTATCCTCAACCATTACACATCTTCGTTGCCTGATTTTCTTGGGAAATTTCACTTCAACTAAGGTTTCTGTTCTCGGAGCCAGTGTAGTTTCCTTTAAACAATAGAGATTGCATGACTTAATTCCTCGCAGGAAGACTTCTTGATCTGGGAATTTCAATACTCCCCTATCGATATCTAAAACACATCTGTAATTACGCAAGAAATCCAGACCCAGTATGCAATCATCGGTAATATTCGCAATTAACACAGGATGGGTGTACACTTGATCACCGATTTTAAACTGGATTTCTGTATCACCGAGGACGGAGACTGACTGGCCGGTTGCTGTCTGAAGTCGGCAGGATGGAGACTCTTTTTGCCATGAGATGGTTCGTTTCAGCAACTCCGGTCTTACAATGGTTCGCGACGCCCCGGTGTCAATGGTAAAATTGCAGGCACGATGATTCAGTGTTCCTTCGATGATCAAACTATTTCCATTGTGAACTTGATTGATGGTGATGGTTGGGGCTGTGGCACTGGCGACATTAAGTTTTATCGGCTCTTCGTCGACTTGAGTTCCGGAGTCCACACTTTCCCTCTTTTTCTTAGGACAGTCGGTGCGAATGTGCCCTTTTTCTCTGCACCCGTAACACGTTGGAATATAGCGGGACTGTGCTGGGGAAAAAGCCACCACTTCTCGGTGACGTAGTCGCGCTGAAGGCGAGACCACCACTTCCCGAACTCTATGCGTACGAAAATCTTGTCGTACTGCTTCCACTTCCAAAGCGTGTGCCATCGCACTCTTTAAAGTTTGGTGGTGTCCGAGTCGCACCGTCGCTCTGACTTCGGTATCCCGTAGACCGTCGATGAATGCTTGCACCAGATTGACTTCCACCGCCTCTGGTGTCATTGACCTGTATGCACGCCGGACTAGCCGTTCAACCTCGACTCCCCACTGCTGGAGGCTCTCGTTCGGCCTCTGCGTTCTCTCGCGTAACTGCGCGCGGAAAACGTGCTCGAGGTGCTTGTCTCCATAACGAGTGTCCAGTCCCTCCATGAGACGCTCCAATGTCCTGCCGTCCGCAGGGAGGTTCTCTAGGACCAGCAGGGCGTCCCCTCGTAGAGCCAAAGTTAATGCCGCAAAAGACTGCTTATCATCCCAGCGGTTTGTTTCGACCAATATCTCAAATTGGTATTTAAATGCCGTCCAGGAAGACGTGCCATCAAAACGCGGCACATCAAATTTTGCGGCAGATGCACAGGGGGTGTGCGATGATGAGCCGACAGCAACGGGTTCGCGTGCTTCGAGCTTGATAATTTTTTTGTTGATGTCCAGCAGGCTTGTTTCGAGGCTATCAGCTCGGGCAGAAACCTCCTTGACCTCTACGGTGAGATTTTTAACCTTCTCGCCCAACGTAACGAGACCGTGATCGATCTTATCGAGGATTAGGTTCTGCTTAGCCTCCTGTTCGCGGCGAGCAGCTTCTTGATTAGCCGCGATGAGGTCCTGGAGCTTGCGCTGGTTGGCCTCCTGATCGCGGCGAGCGGCTTCCTGTTCGCGGCGAGCTTCTTCCTGGTTCGCTGCGATTAGGTCCTGAAGCTTACGCTGGTTGGCCTCTTGTTCGCGGCGAGCTTCTTCCTGGTTCGCTGCGATTAGGTCCTGAAGCTTACGCTGGTTGACCTCTTGTTCGCGGCGAGCGGCTTCCTGGTCGCGGCGAGCAGCTTCCATACTAGCTTGCATGGCGGCCAACACCGCAGCGAGGTTCAATTCCGAGGATGGTCCTGTTGGCGCCTCAGCAGCTTCTGTTGCTACCATGCCAGCCTGATCTTCCTCCTCCATACGATGACGCGCAGCATCCATCTCCATTTGCCTTCTTGTTCGTGGTCGCTGTTCGTCGTCTCTCGGTGTTAGTGGCATTTCACTTCTGACACCAGTTGTTACGTACGTGGGTAACCAAATGCCGATTTACTGACGAGAGAACTTTATTTACCACAAACAATAACAAATTAGTCCAGTCAACAATAATCCGAATCGCAATTAACACTAGAGTACCGTTACACTATCGCCTAAGTCGTTGATAAAAATCACTTCGAGTACTAGGGTAGTTCGCTCTTGATCGCAGTCGAAATCACAACTGACTCGCTTCCGGCCGGGGGCCCGTATTTATATGCGGAGCCAAGAAAATTCTAGATACCGACGTCCCCGGATCTATCCAGAATTCCAGAACAATTGAATCGCTTCTCGAAGTCATAAATCATTTTTATTTCTCGTAATAATAAGAGTCACGTTCATGCGAATTTCGACTCTATTGTTAACGTCGGAGAGTACAATTTCCCTTATCAGTTAGATATATGCCTACTACTGTTTGTAGGTATGTTGTGGATGTTTCGAGATTTTTCCAAGTCTGTCTTAGCACAACTACTCTAGACCTTTCGAACAGCAATGCGTTTTAATTGTTACGTGCCACTCGTTATTTTCTCGGAGATATGGCGTGTTCACGTTTAGTGGCGTAACAATATTAATACCAAATTTCAGCTTCCTAGTGCTAACGGTCACAGATATCAAGCGAGGACGGACAGACAGACAGACGGACAGACAGACATGGCGAAACTATAAGGGTTCCTAGTTGACTACGGAACCCTAAAAAGAAGTACATTAACCTGGTAAGTAACTATTTTTTTCTGGTAAGTAAATTGTACTACAAGCCAAATTATAAGAAATCCTTTTCCTCAGTGGCCTACGAATCACAACGCTTAAAAGCTAAACTACCTTCAATTTCCTGCAACTATTTGTCAACAATCTCGAGAGAATTTCCTCTGACCCAATGAGGCGGGACTGTTATCGTGTAAACCGATTTAAGGTCAAGCGTGAGCTGAGCACTGACCAGAACTGAACTCAATTCAGTTTTGAAAGAAAAAGAGTTTATTTGCGTCAAACATGGCGCATAACTTAAGAAAATAAAACAAATAACGCTAACGACTTATAACTATCAAGTTAATAGGATATACGTCACATCAGCGCAAAACGGCCAGCACTCAGCATAATGCTGGGGCTCGTATAAGACAGAACCACAGCGCTAATTTTCAGCATCAGCTGTCATCGGCAGCGAGACGCTGATAGCTCGTGATTAAAAAATTAGAATCCTGAGCGTTAGCGAGAGAATCAAAAGAGCACGAGGTGAAAAATCTTTGCACTCGAATGCAACACGTAACTTTTCATCCCATCTCAGCGAGGTAATTACCAAATGCAAAAAAGTACGCCAAGCAGGTTCCGAATCTGAGTTTTATAACAAATTAAAAAAAGTTGTATGATACGAGTACATTTCGCACCATGGAGGTATAAGTTTGAATTCATAAACTTAGTGCACACGATGTTCTAAATGCAATTTACTTTTTCTACTCAGATATCGAAGAGCAAAAATACTCTTTCCGAGATAAATTATAAATTTTATTCATGTTTACTTTGCAACTTCCTCACATTATTGATTTTAATTCTCACAATTTTACTTCAACCCAATTCCAGGAAAAAACATACACATTGGCACTCGTGCTCTGAAAATGTGAAAAGCGTTTAGCGAATTTTAAAATTTCACGGAATTCTGCAATTCTCTGACGTCAGTTTTATACTAGTTTCAGAAGTGGAAGTGGAGTTCTCGGAGTGAGGCAAGGAATGATTGCATAACTCCAAATAAAACTGAAAATAAGTAGCACATCGACACAGACTTGGCTGTTGGTCTAGTGGTTAGTGGCCCTGACTTATATGCCGGAGGTCGTGGGTTCGATTCTCACCCAGGACAAATGTTTGAGTGATGAGCACGATCATTTGTTCTGTTTCTGGGTGTAATTTATCTATAACTAGCTTTTGCCCGCGCGGCTTCGCTCCCGCTCTTCCCTACTTCAGCCTACTATACCCTACTCTACCCTACTATACCCTACTCTACCCTACTCTACTCTACCCTACCCTACTCTACTCTACCCTACCCTACCCTACTCTACCCTACTCTACCCTACTCTACCCTACTCTACCCTACTCTACCCTACTCTACCATACTCTACCCTACTCTACCATACTCTACCCTACTCTACCCTACTCTACCATACTCTACCCTACTCTACCCTACTCTACCCTACTCTGCCCTACTCTACCCTACTCTACCCTACTCTACCCTACTCTACCCTACCCTACTCTACTCTACCCTACTCTACCCTCCTCTACCCTACTCTACCCTACACTACCCTAATGTTCATTTTTTTTCCATAAGAACCTTCTCCTCATAATAAAGAACACAACAAAAAAAAAATTAGCGAAATCGGTCCAGGCGTTGTTGAGTTATGCGCTTACCAACACATTTTGCGATTCATTTTTATATTATAGATATGTAGGTGTACAAGGTGTAAGGGACAGCCCTCCACAAACTTTAAGGGCTTGCTCAGTAGACGAAACTGAACAACCTTCCACAATTTTTGTTTTCAGGAAACGAAAAAAAAGTCGGCCTCGCCATACAAATTGTCCAATCAAGTTTATCATTTTGTATGATGAGGCTGTTTGTTTTTCGTGTCCTGAAAAAAAATCTTGTGGAAGGTTGTTCAGTTTCGTCTACTGAGCAAGTCCTTAAAGTTTCTGGAGTGCTGTCCCTTACACCTTGTATACATAGGTATTTAGAAATATATAAGATAAGTATGTTTATCAGTTGTCTAGTACTCATAACACAAGCTCAGTTTAGCTTGGGGATAGATGGCGTTGTGTCATCATTGCCTTATTTTAAATTCTTTAAGCTATTTGTCACCCAAATGTACTGACTCAGCCTTGCAAATGTTTTTTTTTTTTTTTTTAATAATCATCACGTTTGTGCTTTTCTATATGTATTAATTCTTTCATGTTCGTTTATGTCTACTTTCATAAATATGTCAGTCTTTTCACGTTCTTATTATATTAGTAAAGCTAAGTTTTGGCGAGAAGGCTAACTTACTCAATTCCAAGAAGTTACTGTTACTCTGGATACGTACCTGTAAATAAAGGAAATATAAATTATTAGTAAATCACTTATGACACACACAATACTGGACTTTGACTGGCCCGTTGGTCTAGTGGTTAGGGGCCCTGACTACTATGCCGGTGGGCGTGGATTCGATTCTAACCCAGGACGAATATTTGTGTGATGAGCATGATAATTTGTTCTGTGTCTGGGTGTAATTTATCTATAATATGTATGTATTTAGAAATATATAACTATGTTTATCATCTGGGACTAAGTGGCGTTGTGTGATAGATGTATAATATTAAAAAAATCAATAATGACATAACATACACAATACACAACATTATAAGAGCGAAAAGTGAACAAAGTAAAAAAATGGGAAGTGACAATACTGTGAATAAAAAATCATAATTCAATTCCTATGCTGTCTATTTACCTATTTCTGCACAAAAGGTTTTTAAAAACTTTATTTTGTATAAGTATGTCGGCGCATGAGGCCAATCACCATCAAAGGTCCGTCCGGGACCTCTCTTTTGTGTATCGAGCAATAAACAAACTATTCCAGATCGTACAAATGATTTATTGTGATGCAAGCTTTAGGCTTTAATTCCCGAGCCTAGACGTTGTTTGCACGGCTGCCGACAGAAGATAGATCCACGGACCTCTGCGGTCGGCGCTTTTATCTGCTCGGTTCATGCAAACGTCAGCGCCGATTCTGTCAAAGTGACGTGTGTCACTATTCACTTAGCTCGTTCATTAGTTCTCAAGGTTCCGCACCATTATTGATTTCACCAACAAGTATATTACTTTTTAAATAAAAGCTGAATTGAGCTGAATAAGTGTAGTCCTTTACTCTAGCACGAAATATGCCATTTGCAATGTGCAAATTTTACGAAACACCAGCACAAACTATTTCTTCGTTCATCCTAACTACCGTACATTTTCACAGGTTCATTTCCTCCGTAAATGTTTACCGAAATTCGTCTTGCAAATCGCAAGCAAAATCCGGACTCAGCAACAAAATAATACCGAATATTTCGAAAGCATTTCTCTCACATTTGGCGCGAATAGAGTTCGAGTATTGAATGAGCTGAATAAATAACAGGTTGAGTAAACACGACTGAAATTCTACAAGCTATGTTTGTTCATATATTTCTTGTTCGAGTAGTGTTGTGTATTATGGTGCGCTTCACGTCAAAATTCCCTTCGCCGTAATGTTGGCAATATGGAAAACCAGTGTTGCTTTATTTTTAGCAATGAAATTACTTAATATTTCGTTACTTTAAACAATTGCTTTATATATATTTTTTTTTTTGACACTGCATAATCTATTTTTGAATAAAGTATACAACGCTGGGCTCCATTTCGATTGTCCTACAACACTTTCAAATATCGATAACGCCACGCCACAATATCCTACCTCTCCATTAATACCTTCCCTAATAATATTAATATAAAATTAAAAAAAAAAACCCAGTCCCTTGATAATTCTTCATAAAGTGTTGCGACTACTGTTAAAATCGATTTTGTTTAATAATTTTGCTAGGGTAGGCAACTCTTTTTTTTTCGGTAGACAGATTGGGGAGCCTGTACCTCTTTTTTTTAATTCATCAGATATTTCAAAGTGTAAATCCGAAAATAAGCAAAGCCAAAAACAAGGTACAATTTCTGTAGGTTAAAATGTTCAACAACACATATGACGCCACACTTTAATTCAAAATCCCGCTTCGCGCTATTAGAATTCTCCGTGCAATTACAAATAGTCTGAAATTAAATTAGCGGGCAGTTCCCCGGACTAGTTACAGTATTCGTCTAAACGGAGGATCCTCCCTTTGTAATGGAGGGTTTCGAGACTATACCTGTGCCGCATATGTATTATTAAAATTTAAAACATTTATCTATACAAAGTTTCACGATCTTTAAGAAATTATGACTTAGTAAGTGTCACTTAGCTTTTGCCCGCTGCTTCGCCCTCCTACAGAAAATATAGCCTATAAATATAAAGGAATAAAGCAGCTCTATTGGTGAAAAATTTTAGTAATCGAACCAGCCCCCTTAACCAAGTTACAACTGTTTCGCTTGCGCCGAATGCTTCGAGTTGACCTTGCCGCCAATTCTTTTGTTCTGACCACGTGACTGAGCGATAAGACGACGTCGTTTCCGTACATTTGAAGCTTTCTACAAGCGTTAACTATTGCAGATTAGCAACTTGGGTAGGCTACAAACAAAAAAAAACATTCTTTACCTATTTATAATATCAGTGTAGATGATACGTGACCATAATTAATACGTTTGTATTATCTCTATAATTTTTAGAGGATAGTAAATTGTACTAAATCTCTCTATTTCTCATCTCTTTGTTCCACAGGTGCGACAGTTTCTTGCAAAAAGTTTGCCAAGAACTTACAAGGTAAGTGATGATCTGCAATTACTTGGACCACTCATCTTCACGTGCAGTTTTTCTAGAAGCTACGTATACAGCAATAAACTGTAAGGTGTGGTAAAAACATTATTGCTACTCGTATTGTGAATGTGGTCTCTACAATCTATCATCATACTTACGATATACAAACACTAATACGCAGACACTAATTAGAGGCGTTATGCATTTTTTCTGAGAGCCAGTCGCAGTTTTAATAAGATTTCATGTGAACCGCGGCATTGACCTCTTTTGCACGAAAGCGGGCACAGTTAGAAAGCACTTA
The DNA here is from genome assembly GCA_929112965.1 of Mythimna albipuncta. Taxonomy (NCBI): domain Eukaryota; kingdom Metazoa; phylum Arthropoda; class Insecta; order Lepidoptera; family Noctuidae; genus Mythimna; species Mythimna albipuncta. Next base: position 20,060,045 of record OV815965.1, read on the forward strand.
GCAAAGTAATTTTTTGAATAACCAGCACCTATTTGCACGTGAAACATGATATTATTGTTTGTTAAAATTATTGAGAGTTAACCAACTCTGCGTCAACCTTATGGGACCAAATATGTTTTTTTTTTTCGTCATTCTAACTACCTGCATGTGGAAGCTTGTAATTAGCAATTGAATTACCTACCATTGTTACTATGCTGTTATTAGTCTGTAAGCTTTCCTAAAACGTGAAAAAAAAAAACTTATTAATGTTAGGCCCTTATTATACGCAACGAGTACGTTACAGGCCTACACGCCCCGCATGCGCAGCGAATTTGTTGCGGCTGCGCAACGAGATCTGCGGTATCTTCGAAATGACAATGCCAACAGTAGAGTCTTCTCGTCGCAATCCATTTCGTTACTGAGTGTATTTATTGTACGTCGTTCACTTGCTACAAACACGCCTTGAAAACGTTGTGACTTTGCCACGCGTCCGCGTCGTCTTCGCTGAGTAGACGAGGCGTATTCGCGACGTATTCGCTACGCGCCCAGCCTGCCCCGCAGCCGCTCGCAAACCGCTAGTATGATGGAACCCTAAGGTTTGTGTTTGACCGGTATCTCACTTGGGTAAACGATGATCTGGTCGACGATGGAACAGGAACACGCCTACCCAAAAGTAGCAGTTTTGAACTCAGTGGAAAGACATACAAAGAGGCTAATTGGTGATCCAGATTTGGTTAACACCAATAGGTGCTAACATTTGGTATTCTATAGGATGCGTTTTGAAGAGTGTGCGGAGGAATTATTTAACTTGATTCCAGCGTCTCCTATTTACCATCAGACAACACGATGTACGGCGAGTGTCCACCTTTATGTTGTTGACACCTCTACGGCCCGGACTAAGCGTTTCACCTCGCCGTTCAAATACAGACTCTGGTAAGAAATTTCACTCTTTAGCTGTACGCATGATAAATGCGTTTTCAAGTTATGTAAGCGAAAGTTTGTATGTGTCTTTTACTGTAAGAATTTGGATGACATTTGTTACCAGGAAAGCTCTCCTGGTATTCCATATTAATTTCACGCCATGGAGCCGCGGGCGGTAGCTAGTTCTACTCGTATATTCGTACGTGAAAAGAAAAAGTAAGTACCTTGTTGACGCTCGTGTTTTGTGTGTTACTGTGGAGCGGGCTCGCTGGCGGGATGTCGACTGGAGAGTGTTCGGTGGTAGCAGGCGGAGCAAATAATAACACTTTTCTTCAGAGTTTTCTTCTATTTATTTTCTTGCTGCTTTCTTCTTACACTGCTGGATTCGGAATGCCTGACCACAGAAAATGCCCCTTTTTTATAACCAATTCTGACCAATCAGGGCCCTACAGTTTTGCACACGGCACCAATTTTCCTTCTATTGACCAATCAGAGCGCAGGTGGACTTTGTATGGAAAACTTAACTTTGCTGTTTTTCTGTGGTAAAACACCCCTTACAATATTTTCTTATGTCTCTAATCTTAGGACGGTCTTATTTTAATTATTTACATAAAAATCAGTCTTAAAATCCTTAATTTACACCTTAAATAAATGAAAAACTGAAAACGGCTCTCGTTAAGGTAAAGTTTTCCTAGTACCTAAGCTTACATAATTAATATGGTACAAGTGGCGCCTCTAGTGGCGGAAATGCAAAACACTTAACGTACATTCATACAAAGAAAATACGTACCATGAAAAATAAACTAATTAGACATTGAAACTGTTCAACAATTATTAACATATGGTCGCTAACACTTACAATCTTATTAGAAAAAAGTACCACTATGAGAGACAGATCAAACAAACTAATTAGAAATTATAACATTTAAATACTTAATAATTACATATCGTCGCTAACATTCTCCCCCACGGTGCGCAGCACTTTATTCTCTGGAGGCGACGATGCCGCAGGAACCAGCACGATGACCCGTCGAGTTGGGCGGCGAAGTACTCCTCCCGATGTCCGCACGTCCAGTACTCTGGTTCTTCCATCTGGTCCAGGATATGTCTTGACAACTTCTCCGCGAGGCCACGAGTTTCGTGGCAATGTGGCGTCTACTATTAGCACAATATCTCCTTCTCTTGGGTCTTTGGTTTCTTTGCCCTTAAGTTTCCTTGGCATTAAAAGTGGCAGGTACTCTTTGACCCATCTTCTCCAGAAGTGGTCTGCAAGTCTTTGGGTGGTTCTCCAATTCGCCTTTCCGATTAGCTCTGTGTCGTCGAATTCTCCCGGCGCCATTGCTCCGCACGATCTCCCCAGTAGGAAGTGGTTCGGTGTCAGACTCTCTTCGTCTTCTGGGTCCATGCTGACTGAGGTGAGAGGTCTCGAATTGACGATGTGTTCGACTTCGGTCATAAGCGTATGTAGCACTTCTTCAGGTGGGCTTCTTTCATTGAGAACCACTGCCAAAGCCGTTTTGACAGTACGCACAAGTCTCTCCCAGGCGCCTCCCATGTTCGGAGAACCTGGGGGAATAAACTTCCACTTAATGCCCTTTTCTTGTGCTGCCTCTTCTAGTTCCCTCTTTGCTCCAACAAAGTTGGTCCCGTTGTCGCTGAATATAATTTTTGGGATTCCTCTTCTAGCTGCCATTCGTCGAAGTGCCATAATCATCGAGCTAGTGCTAAGAGAGGGCACTATCTCTAGATGTACGGCTCTGGTGGTGAGACAGGTAAATAATACCCCCCAGCGCTTCTCAGTTCTTCTCCCAATTGTGACTTGCATCGGCCCGAAATAGTCTACGGCCGCGCAAGAGAACGGGAACTGATGATGCTGTAGTCTCTCGCTCGGTAGGTCTCCCGTCGGGGGTATCTTTGGTAAGCTCTTCTTTGTCTTGCACCATTGACAGTTGTGTGCGACTGCCTTTAGAGTCGCTCTTAAACCCAGGATCCAATACTTTTGTCGGATTTCGTTCATCACTGTAGCAGTGTTTCCATGAAGGAACTTCTTGTGGTAATATTGAATAATGAGACGCGTTATCTTCTGTTTTCCATCTAGGATGACGGGATTCATCTTTCTTTCGGTCTTGTCGTGGAACTTCATCGTCCTGCTTCTTAGTTTGATAATTCCGTCGTCTCCTATATAAACGTCTATCTTCTTGAGCCGACTTGCATTTTCTAAAGGTTTTTCTGTCTTTAAATTCTTTATATCTGACGCGAAACTATCGTTCTGACTCATCTTCATTAATAACTCTTCGGCCTTCTTTAAGTGATCTTCTTCCAGGGGTAGGTACTGTCTTTTATTTTCGTTTTTGTTGGCTGATTGGTTTGGTTTTCGTTCGTCTTTCTTCTGGGTTTTACTTTGAAGTTTCCAGGACTCGTCCCTCGAGCACGTGGCGGTGGTGGTTGCTTTACGATGAGCCTTCAATAAGTAGCAAGTGAAGGCAACCACTCTGGCTGTAGTGCGTAGTAGTCGCTCCCAGCTTGAAAACCTCTCTGGATCCAGAAGGGCGTCTTCTGCAGCCTTTATTACGAACACCTTTTGCTTGTTCTTCTCTTCTGGCATGATACCTTCTGGTTTGAAGTCGTGAAACGGCCACTCTTCTTCTGGTTGTCGTAGAAATGACGGACCTTTGAACCATCTGGCATTGTGGTCGAATTCGGTTGGGGTACCCCTCGTAGCGTCGTCTGCTGGGTTTTCTTTAGTTGGGACCCATCTCCAGTCTTCTGGCTTGGACTTCTCTTCGATTTCTGCCAATCGATTGGCCACGAAAGTTTTGAACTTTCTTGGTTCCGCTTTTATCCACTGCAGTACTGTGCTAGAGTCGGTCCAGTAGATCTTCTTCGATATTTCGAGCTCCGATTCTTCTTCGACCGTGGCAGCTAGTCTGCTGCCAAGCAATGCCGCTTGTAACTCTAACCTCGGAATTGATACTGGTTTCGTTGGCGTCACTCTCGCTTTGCCGGCGATCATGGAGATATGGACTTTTCCTCCAGGCTCGACTGTCCTCCAGTAGACTACTGCTGCATAGGCTTCTTCACTTGCGTCAGTAAACGTGTGCAGCTGTCCTTTTCTGCTCCGGGGTGAAATGCACCTTGGAATCTTCAATCTTGTTAACGCCGATACTTCTTTTAAATAGTTCATCCAGGTTTCTTTTTGTGATTCGTTTATTACTTCGTCCCAGTCTATTTTCGTTCGCCAAATGTTTTGAATTAACTTTTTTCCTTGAATTAAGACTGGTGTTGCAAAACCCATCGGATCAAAGGTAGACATCACCGCACTCGTAACCTCTCTCTTTGTTGGAGTTCTTCTACCATCTTGGAGGTCTTTTGACGTGTTGCGCAGTCCAACATTGAAGGCTAGTGTATCTTCTTTTACCAACCATCTTAGCCCCAGAGTTTTCTCTTCCTTCGTCAATTGCAGGGAATCTTCTTTATTAGTGTCTTCTACTTCTGAAAGTACGGCCGAATTGTTACTGGCCCAACCCTTCAGATAAAAGTTTGCTCTTGCGTGAATATCCTTTACTTCTTTTGATATCTTCTTTGCTTCGGCTGTAGACGCGAAGCTCTGGAGATAATCGTCCATGTAATGATTTCTGTGTATTGCTTTCACTGCTTCGGGATGAGTTTTCTCGAATTCTTCTGCGTTTTTGTTCATTACATATATTGCCGTTGCTGGTGATGATGCGGCTCCAAAGATGATTGACGACATTCTATACTCTTCAGGCTTGCCCGTTCTTCGGCTTCCACGCCACAGGAATCTGAGGCTGTCTCGGTCATCTTCTCTGACCTTAACTCGAAGAAACATATCTTGAATGTCGGCCATGACAGCCACTGGTCCTTCTCTGAAGCGTAACAGTACGCCAAACAGTGACTGCAATAGGTCAGGGCCTGAGAGTAAGGCATCGTTGAGGCTCTTCCCTTCAAATTTGGCAGCTGCGTCGAACACTATTCTCAGCTTCTTCTTAACTGGATGCATAACGGCGAAGTGGGGTAAGTAGAATATTCTTCCTTTGTTTGAAGTTGCCGGAGCTTTCTCTGCATATCCCTTTTCGATTAGACTCTGGATCTGCTTCTCGTAGTGCTCTTTAGCTTCTTTATCTTGATCCAATTTCTTTTCGATGTTGAAAAGGCGTCGGATTGCTTGATTGTAGTTGTTGGGTAGGGTTTCGTCTTCTTTCTTCCATAGGAGACCTGTTTCATATTGACCGCTTGACAGTCTCTTGGTAGTTTTCTCAAGGGTTTCTAGTGCTCTTCTGTCGCTGTCATTGGTTGGTGATCGATTTTGAATCCCAAGAGATTCCAGCTGGAAGTGTTCTCGGACGATTTCTTCTACCCTTTCTTCGTTATTGGTCGACCTGCCATAGTGAATGAAGTTTACTAAGGCAGTCGTCCCTGTTTCGCATCCGTGTAGTACCCACCCTAGGTTGGTGAGTGAGGCTACAGGATCGGATGGTTTGCCCTTCTTTAGTCTTCTTGTTACTATCAGTCCCCAGTTGTCTTGGCCTATCAGTAGCTTGGGCCTTTCGGTGACGTAGAGGAGTTGATTTTCAATTGCCCTTAGATGCTGACAATTCTGCACGGTATCCTTATCTATGCATTGTTCAGATAGCTTCAGGTCATCAATGGTTCTTGCAACGATAGTTCTTTTTTCTCTTCTATGAGCCCCTTTTATCTTGAACTCGATCTTTTGTGAACTATCTTTTGTTAATACCTTCCCGCCGACTGTTTCGATTGTTAGTTTTTCTTGCTTTCCTTGTACTCCGATCTTCTCAGCAACTGATGCGTCTAGGAGTGTGACTGTTGACCCCTCGTCCAACAACGCTAATATGCGAACTTGGCCTTTTGGACCATAAAGGTCTACTGGGATTATCTTCAGGTATGCCTTCTTTTCTCCTTTTGTGTTGTGGATTGAGGCGACCTTTTCTTCTGATGCGCTTCCTGAGACTTCTTTGATCGCTTCTTTTTCTACTGGTACTGGCGGCTTGTCGGAATGCAGGATGGTATGATGCCATCTTTTACATTGCTTGCAGACTGGAGCTTTACAGTTGATTCTTGAGTGCTTGAATCGAAGGCACTTGAAGCATATCTTTGCCTTCTTAATCATTTCCCATTTTTCATTTATGTTAGCTTCTTTAAATTTCTTGCATTCTATTGCGAAATGCTCTTCTTCACAAAATGGACAAGATTTTTTGTATTTTTCTTGTGACGCTTCTTGTATCGTATGTATGGGTCTTCTTATTGCCTTCTTTTGCTCCGAGGACACTTCAGGTGGAGCAAAGTCCCCACACATGTCGGCTTCTGTTTCTAGAAACGCTTCGACGAGAAGTAGTTCTTGAATTTCTTCATCTCTTCTGCTTCTGTGGTAAGCAAACCAACGAAATTTCATGGATGTTGGCATCTTGTCGACTATAATTCTCAGTGTTTCAGGAGAACTGAGGTACTGTGGTTTCTTCAAGGCCTTGATTGTCTCGACAGCGTTTTTCACTTTGCTTGCAAATATGCAAATGTCGCTTGGATTCTCGCCGACTTTCGACAGGTTTTTCATTTTTTCTAGTTCTGCTAATGCCAGCGCTCCAGGTCTTCCAAATCTTGCTTCCAGTCCCTTGATAACTTCACGTGGGTCGTCAGCGGTGAACAACAGGCTTTGGACAGCTTCTCTAGCTTTTCCTTGAATTGCTATTCTAAGGCGCGCTAGATTCTGATTGTTGCTAAATGAAGCGGCTATATCTTCATATGATCTCTTGAAGGCTAACCATTCTTCACAGGACCCGTTGAAGTGAGGGAGTTCAAAATGCTTCGATGAAACGTTGTCACGTGACTTCTCGGATAATTTAAGTATGACTGAAGCCAACTCCTGGATATCGCTTTTCTTTTGTTCTGTCTCGATCGGTCTTCGATCCTTAAGCCTGTCCCCAGATTGGATGAACCACTGCTTAACTTCTCGAGTTTGCTCGTACAGCTCTTCTCCAGCACCATCTTCTTCTTCTGACTCCGCGTCAAGAAGCTCTAATTCAGCTTGAGCGACTTTCGATCGTGCTTCTGCCAGTTCTAATTCCCGTAGTGCTACTGTCATTCTTGCTTGCGCTTCTGCTCTCTTCCTATGCGACGAACGAACAGAATGTGTGTCTAAATCGCAGGTCGTCTTCTTAGGGTGAAGCCGCTGCAGACTCTCTTCTCTGGACGTTGGGGTAATTCCATCGTTCAGACGCGTTTTCGCTGCGACACTTCTTTCTTGAATCTGCGGCGATGAATGACTCTCTTCTTGGCGAGCGGGAATTAAAGCTTCGATAGTACTGGTCGAGGGTACGGTATCAGCCACTTCCCTCGATGTTGATTCCTCACCGGCAGTGTCCTTAGGATGAAGTACGGGTTGCCGACGTTCGTATACGCTGCTCGGCGGCGATCTTCTTGTAAGTGTCGAACGATTTAAAATCGACGCGTCCATAGTCATCGCACTCGTAGATTCACTCGGCGTATTCATACTGCAATCCGTCGTACCGGTACCCGTAGTATCCGTGGTGGCGTTATTTTCACTCATAGTTGTAGTTTTCGACTGCCCCAATCTTGATCTCGTATTCATTGGCATCTTTCCAGTTTTCTTGAACCCAATCCGGCTTTCGAAGGACCAATTGTTGACGCTCGTGTTTTGTGTGTTACTGTGGAGCGGGCTCGCTGGCGGGATGTCGACTGGAGAGTGTTCGGTGGTAGCAGGCGGAGCAAATAATAACACTTTTCTTCAGAGTTTTCTTCTATTTATTTTCTTGCTGCTTTCTTCTTACACTGCTGGATTCGGAATGCCTGACCACAGAAAATGCCCCTTTTTTATAACCAATTCTGACCAATCAGGGCCCTACAGTTTTGCACACGGCACCAATTTTCCTTCTATTGACCAATCAGAGCGCAGGTGGACTTTGTATGGAAAACTTAACTTTGCTGTTTTTCTGTGGTAAAACACCCCTTACAATATTTTCTTATGTCTCTAATCTTAGGACGGTCTTATTTTAATTATTTACATAAAAATCAGTCTTAAAATCCTTAATTTACACCTTAAATAAATGAAAAACTGAAAACGGCTCTCGTTAAGGTAAAGTTTTCCTAGTACCTAAGCTTACATAATTAATATGGTACAAGTGGCGCCTCTAGTGGCGGAAATGCAAAACACTTAACGTACATTCATACAAAGAAAATACGTACCATGAAAAATAAACTAATTAGACATTGAAACTGTTCAACAATTATTAACATATGGTCGCTAACACTTACAATCTTATTAGAAAAAAGTACCACTATGAGAGACAGATCAAACAAACTAATTAGAAATTATAACATTTAAATACTTAATAATTACATATCGTCGCTAACAACCTCTTTGATCTAAAAATATTGCACACATGGACAGGTTTTAGATTTGGGACTTATATCGAGGAGGAAGGTGGAATTGCTTAGGCATAATCTTCCTTTTGATGTTCCCACTGCTGGGACTCAGGCCTTCTCTCATGGAGAGGGAATGGGCTGTAATACACCGCGGGACCAGTGCGGGTTGGTGAATGTAATATATCTTCGAATTTTTAGTTTTAGGACATGCCGGTTTTTTTTTTTTCGATGGGAAAAATTATCTTATGACAACCCCCGCTCTTGGGCGGAGCGGGAGATAGTGTCAGACTCTTTCTGACTAAAAAACCCATCCCGTTCCTTCTGGCCTTCATACCGGGGTTCGAGCGCCCTTTCGGATAACCCTGGCCCCAGTAGGCTTCGACCCGGCTGGGCCCCTGCTGTTGCTGACAACTCCTTGAGGCGCGCGGGAACAGCGCGCGCCGTCGACGTCTTGGGCTTGGTCCGGACGGTTACCGGACGGCCGGACAGCGAGCTACCCATTGCTCACTGTCCGCAAGCCCGCGCCTACGGTGGCTGGAAATCGGGATCGGAATCCCGGCGGCGGCGGTAAGAGCGCCATTGCCTGATGTGGCCGGCCTCCTCCTTAGCGAGCATTACTGCTTCGCAGAAGTCGGCGACCGCCTGCCACTCCTCCTCGCTCCGGACCATGGCCTCGACCAGGGCCCGGCGCGAGAGGTCTCCGCCGCCGATCGGTTTCGCGGGTGGTGATCCATGCGTTTCTTCCACCTGGTAGTGCCGCCCCGCATTAGAAATTACTTCTGTATCGTGGGTCCGTTCAAAAACATGTCTCTCAGACACGGAACAATTTATTAGTAGACCAATACACATTATTATTTGTTCAGAGTGGAAGTCGACCATCGCGACACGCAACATAAGCAGCAAAACCTCTACGCCAACTTGGACATCAAAGTAGACTAAATTGTACCTTGGTTTTCTACTTTCCGAAATCACTGGCAGAAGTTAGTTTTTTTATGATATAAACTAGTACTTGACTGCGATCCCAGCTGATGGTAAGTAGTATGCAATCGTTGATGGTGACTAGTTCATGAGTTTATCAAGAAAATTGACAAAATGTAATAATTTACTTTAATTTAATTCATATAAACAAGTGCCTGACTGCCATCCCGCTGGTAAGCAGTGATGCAAACGTTGCTAGTATATAGTAGCCTTGAAGACACCTAAATTAATTATCGGATAGGAAGACTGCTGCAAGCAAATTGTTCCAATCCTTCGATGTACGCGGCATAAATGACTAAGCGAACCGCTTAGTCTGGACCGTTCAGGTTTCAACAACATATACTCGTAAGTTGTTACTCGCTGTAAGTCGGGTTGTGCAATGGTAGAATGGAAATGGCCGAATGAAGTCATGTAATTTTTATTTATTTTTTTAATTGATATAAACTCGTGTTTGACTGCGACACCACCTGATGGTAAGTAGTGATGCAATCTTTGATGTTGAGGCGCACTAGTTTATTAAGAGCCTATTAACTCTAGCCTTGAAGACACCCAAATTATAATCGGACGGGAAGACCGCAGCAGGCAAACTGTTCCAGTCCTTCGACGTCCGCGGTATAAACGATGAGGCGAAACGCAAAGTCCGGACCGTAGAGGTTTCAACAACGTAAGGGTAAATATTCGCCGTACGTCGGGTTGTCTGATGGTAGAATTGCGATGGCGGACTCAAGTCATGCAATTTCACACTCTCCAAAATGCATCCTGTAAAAATACCAAGAGGTTGGTTACCCTACGTTTGTACTCCAGACTTTGTAGATTGGACTTAACCAAATCTGGATCACCATTAATCTCTTCGCGTGCCTTTAATGATTTGTTCTATGCGTGAATCGAAATCGTAACACGATATTTATCTACATCCACGCTTGAGCAACCGCTGGCAAAAGATAGTCTGAAATAAATACTACCTACGGCAGAACTAGTTACGTAGTCTACCATCAACTGTAGTTCTACATCCATAACTACGCAGTAGGTCTTCAATTAGGTGTTCATTTAATTAAAACAGCGTTAACGTATCGGAAAGCACTTCCATGGTTCTTAATAAAGAGAGCGATATTACCTGCACTAATTAATTGGACGCGTGTAATAACGTCAGTTAACCATTCGTCAACTTAACCTCCGTTAACGGTAGTAATGTATTTCCACTTTTATTTATTTACAACGGTAAGTTTGATTTTTAATGTAATACTAACACATAGCATAATCAGCTTTTTATTGTTCTCACTGCTGAGCTTTATGCCTCCTCTCTCGTAGAGGGAGGGAATATGTCATAATACACTATGTGCCGGGTCCAGGGTGATTTAATGAATGTCACTGAATGTAATGAAGTCCCACGATTTTTTTTTGAGCTTCCTCACGATGTTTTCCTTCACCGTTTTGAGAGCAGTGATGATGAAATTTATTATATACTTTAACTTACTTTTTGCCGCGGCTTCGCCCGCGTATGTAAAATAAAGCCTATGTCACTCAGGAATGAAGAAGTTTTTCATTAGTGAAAAAAAATTGCAATCGAACCAGTACTTCCAGAGATCTTCCTACAAATAAAAAAGACGGGTTGCACTCCGGGAGTGCCGGCAGAAGTGAAAACTTGATTATTAACGTTGAGCATGTTTGATATTTTGGAATGGTTAGGGAATAATTTTGCACCAATTGCTTTATCAGTATAAAAGTACTATCATTTATGTGGTAGAATACAATATTCATTTATTGCGCTATCGTACACAAACATGACAATTTATATTACATTAAAAATTTAACACTTTAAAACTATTACAATTATTTTACATTAAATACTCTCCATCCGTCTTACGCTTTTTCGATCAGGTCACGTGTCCTGACGCGAGTTTAAGATTTTATACCCATTACAGAAAAAGTGCTCAACGCCGCTAAAGAAGTTTTCACTTCAAAAAAAAAAACTTTGCCTCATTATAATATTAGTGTAAAAAATTAATGTGCCTGGCTGGGTTGAATCCACGACCTTATCTATCACTTGTAACTTAGGGTTCTGAATAAAAAAAAAATCAGTTAAAAAAAAAAATTGGTATGTTTCTTTTACATTATTAAAGGTTTCTATAGATAGACGAGATGTGACAATGCGGCAACGATTTTTCATTGATATATTTATTCTGACCAATTTCTATGTAAATAAGATGTATTTCAGCTGTTTGTCTTCAGTTAGCTAATATTTCCAGAGTAATTTTCAGTGACAGTAAGCATGTATTCAGCTATAAGCCTACATTGGGCACGCCATAATTAGGGCGGCAAGTCCAAACATGATCTCTCGCGTCAGGCCGTGGTACAGACAGACTATGGTCCGGAGCGAGGAGGAATGGCAGGTAGTTGGCTCCTTCTGCGAAGGTAGTAATTCTGGCGAAGGGGGCAACCGTAATGCGTGAGGAAACGGAGTTCCTCACGCCCCAACCGCCGGCACAACGATCCCCATTTCAATCCACCGTAGGGGGTAGAGGGTGGGTTTGCGACGACGAGTAATGGGTAGTTCGCTGTCTGGCCGAGCCCCGAGTCCTCGACGGCGCGTAGTAACCCACGTGCGCATGTGTGTGTACATTATGTTACATGTTGTATTTATAGGTAAGTACATAATATATTTGCAAGTAAAAATAATCTTAATTTTTTTTTTTCAGTTCGTAACACTAACATATTACGTGAGTTGTAAAAAAAATGGCGAAGATCGTCTTGATGCAATGTGTAAGTGCCTGTATTGTCTATTGGAACGAAGTTCTTTATCGCGCGTTGTGAAAGGGGGCTAGATGGAAAAAAATCTCACAAAAATGTGTAACGACACTTTTTGCTATAATAAGCTATTATAAGCCGTGCGGCTTGCACATGTTTCTCTGTCTGTCTCTCTCTCTCTCTTATAGAAAGCAAGCTATTCTAAGCCGTGCGGCGTGCGCATGTTTCTGTCTGTCTCTCGCTCTCTCCTATAGAAAGCAAGCCAGATATCGAAGGGAACCTCGTTCCATCCGGGTGTCCCATGACACCTCTCATTTTTTTTTACTTTTTGTTGGTCTCGTGGTTGCAAGTCGACTGTTGAGCGTGAAATCCTAATTTTAAAGAGTAATAAATAAACATACGTAGGCATAATACAAACTCGATGGCACGGTTGACCCAGTGGTTAAGCTATATGGACCGCTGCACTGCATGTCACGGGTTTGATTCTCGCATGGTTCCGGGTCTGGGTATTTTTTGTATGTGAATTAGTATGTTTTTGAATGCACCTACGATACAGTATATGTTCCTAGTGTGGGGTTATGTTTTTTATTAAGCTATTGCATAGCTTCTATCGCGGGCTTCGAGCGTGGAGACCGAATCCAGAAATTCCGTAACGAAAATAACCTAACACCCCTCACTCATTTGTTTTTTGAGCGTGGTGACCGATAAGAAAACAAATGAGTGAACAATCAATAGCAGCTGTTGGTGAGGTCTGGTTTTGTATAGGTGGGGTTAAGCAGCTGTTGGCGAGGTCTGGTTTTAGATGGGGGGGTTAAGCAGCTGTTGGTGAGGTCTGTTTGGATGGGTGGGGTTAAGCAGCTGTCGGCGTTTTGGATGGGTGGGGTTAAGCAGCTGTTGGCGAGGTCTGGTTTTGGATGGAAGAGGTTAAGCAGCTGTTGGCGAGGTCTAGTATTAGATGGGTGGGGATAAGCAGCTGTTGCCAAGGTCTGATTTTGGATGGGTGGGGTTAAGCAGCTGTTGGCGAGGTCTAGTTTTGGATGGGTGGGGTTAAGCAGCTGTTGGCGAGGTCTATTGCATAAGTTGATAAAAAATGCTATGCAATAGCTTTACCGCGGCAGTCTTTTTTTTATTTTTACTAGCTTTTTACCGAGGCTTCACCCCTGTAATTAAAATACCCTAATGTCACTCAGGAATAAAGCAGCTTTCTATAAGTGAAAAATTTTTAGTAATCTCTAATTAGGACCTGCTCCCTAGCCAAGTAACAACCGTTTGTCTTGTGTCAAACGCCTCGAGTTAGCCACGCCCCGATTCTTTTGTTCTAACCGCGTGACTGAGCGTTGAGATGAAATCATTCTCGTACATTTGAAGTTGTCTACTAGCGTTACATAACGATTGCAGTTTATATTATCAAGTTGGCTAAGGGTAAAAACAAAAAAAAAACTAACGTTAAGTACCTCTTTATAATATTAGTGTAGATAAAAAAAATACACTTTCTTTTTTATAATATTAGTGTGTATTTCAGTGTCAGCTTTGGGTGATTTGGCTGGATCAGGTTCTGGAGGTTCTTCGTCATCATCAGATGTTTCAATGGACAGCCGAGGTTAGGCCATAAACAATTTGAATTTGTTCTTTCCTCAAAGGATCATCTCAGACAGAAGTGTTCCCGCACACAGGCCACAAAAAAAAAACGCCGACACAAAAAAACACCGCCACAAAAAAACACCGCCACAAAAAAACACCGCCACAAAAAAACACCGCCACAAAAAAACGCCGCCACAAAAAAAGCTAGAAACGGCCACAAAAAAACCCGGCTCAAAAAGAAACTTGGTGCGGCTTTTTTGTGGCCCGTGTGCGGGGACATATCTGCATGGTTTTCATATGATTTGACCATCAGGACCCTCGCCCACGACGACTTTTTTTGCAAGCGCGCGACAGCATCGCTACTAACGCGCGAACGGGCTACAGCATCGCTACATATCCGTGATCGCTACAAAAAGTCGGTGTGGGCGAAGTCCTTACATGTATGCTGTATGGACCTTAAAAGAGACTGACTCCCAATTTTATTTCAGTGTTTCATCTTAGGGTAGTCAGCTAGGAAACACTGGCCTCGTTTAGTTCAAACTGATGAAAAAATGGGATTCCCGCAACCCTTACTAGGTCATCGGTCCACCTTGTAGAAGCCCTTCCAACGCTGCGTCTTCCGGTACGTAGTCGCCATTCCAAAACCTTTCGGCCCCCTGCGAGAGGGTTGCGGGAATCTGATGGATGCGAAACGCACAGGACTGTTTATTGTGGCGACACTTGGGGGAGGCCTATGTCCAACAGTGGACGTCTTTGGCTGAAATGATGATGAATTTTATCATTGAATTGAAGACCACGGGCTCTACCTACAAATGATCCTCGTATGATTTATATTATACTGTTGATCACCATTCAATAGTTTCGCTTGAATCTGATAGACAAAATAAAGATAAGTCGTAGTAGAGTTTTTAATATTTGCGATTTCATCTTTTTTTATAGAGATGAAGAAGATGCTCGATGAAATGGGTAAGTCAATTATTACAACTTTATTTATTACTGCTGCTGCTGTAATAAATAAGCTGTGCTCGCGAACTTCGTACCGCATAATTTTTTTATTTTTATTATGAAAAATAGATGTTGGCCAATTCTCAGACCTACGGTCAAGCCGTTTCGGAGGAGTATGGCAACGAAAACTGTGACACGAGAATTTTATATATTAGATTATTCATTTATTTCAAGTTACAAAACTCATGTTAGGAACATAGGTAGGTACGTCATAAATAAATAAAACTGCATAACATTGAAAAAGAAAATTAACTGAACTAAATTGCATTAAATTAATATTAAGTATCGTCAAACTTAAGTGGAAATGGGCAGGAACGAAAGGTTCTGGAGTGGTGACCGCGTAGGTACCGGAAGACGCAGCGTTGGAAGGTGATACGATGACCTGGTCAGGGTCGCTGTAATCCAATGGATGCGAGACGCCAAGGACCGGCCGTTGTGGCGACGCATGGGTCTATGTCTTGGCTGAAATGAGGATGATGGTCATGGTGATGATGATTAGTAGCTCAATCAAAAATTGCATAAAACTCAACTTCATCATTAGGTATATCATGTGTTAGCAAAAAACATTGTACAAAGGTAGACTTCATGCCTTGACCTCAAAGAGAGATCAGCAAAACTGTCCGGTAGGGCCCTATCGATACCTGTTCGGGCTGTCGATACCTGTTCTGGCTGTCGATACCTGTTCGGGCTGTCGATACCTGTTCGGGCTGTCGATACCTGTTCTGGCTGTCGATACCTGTTCGGGCTGTCGATACCTATTCTGGCTGTCGATACCTGTTCGGGCTGTCGATACCTGTTCGGGCTGTCGATACCTGTTCGGGCTGTCGATACCTGTTCGGGCTGTGGATACCTATTCGGGCTATCGGAATAATCGAAAGACTTGCCTTGGCCGTAGAACACAAGGGTAACTATAGAACACAAGTGTGTTTCAGTAAATAAAAGACTGACACGCCCTCGCAGTTTATCATAGAGTAGAAGAAGTTCACCCAAGAGTGGGAATAGTTATTTAAAAAAAACGGTGATGCAAAAATAATTATCATTTTACTGTGATTTCAAATTTAAAATGTTTTTATTTATTTATTTATACATACTCGTACTTTATTGCACATCAAGATTATGAAGATATTCTTTATTGTTTTTGTTCATCACACATGCATCGACCTATAGGGGTATATATAAACCGTTTCTTACCGGTCCAACGGAGAAGAACTGATAAGACACGATACGGTTACTTAAAAAAAAAAAATACGATATAAGTACGAGAGGAGAGAAAGATTTGATTTTAACCTAATTATTATCAATTCTCATCTCCTTCTCTCCACTCTTGACAGAGTGGTTGAGGTCATGTCTCGGTCGGGTCCTGCAACACCGCCTCTCTTGCAATACGACGCCATGCAGCTCTGCGTTTGGCGGCACGGGAGATTTCGCTAACGCTGCAGTGTGTCACCGATTTGGAGAGCGTCCATGTGATCTTCTGCCCTCAACTTTCCCCTGTACCACTAATTCTTGTCTAGGTGTAACTAAAAATAATGCTTATCAAAAAGTGCAGTTTTGAATTTTGAACGCTCTGCTCAGTGCTGAGAGATGAAAATTCAACGGTTGTTAATTCATTTTTTTTTTAGCAAAAGAGCAAGAAAAGTTTTACAAGAAAGCTATGAGTAAGTAATATTCAGCAATATTCATATTTTTTATAATAATAATAAACGTTTATTTCGGATGTTTCCATCCATAGGCACAACAACACTATTTAAACAACACATACAGTATTAATACAACACACAACGATAACAAAAATAAATAAACCTAGTTTACAATACACAAACAAAAGGAAACACATACAAAATAAAAACTACACACATTTTGTGCGGTGAGGCAATGAACCGCTCCTCTTAACAAAAATATTTTAATGAATCAATTTTATATTTCATTCAAATGTATTGACTGCTAACCGGTGTAATTAGTAATTATGCTTTTATTTTAAGGACACCAAATTAGTACTGAAGGTAATGACAACTACTTTTTTCCATTTTTTTTTAAACGCAACTACACTTAGGACCTGATCTAGACTGGACAAGAATAGACTGAGTATGGACTGAGTATGGACTGAGTATGGACTGAGTATGGACTGAGTATGGACTGAGTATGGACTGAGTATGGACTGAGTATGGACTGAGTATGGACTAGTAGAATGTAAAGTTTTATAGGAGGCTTTGGTTGAAGGAGTTAAATAGGTTTTCAATACATAAATAAGAAGAACATTTTAGATAATAATACTTTTTATTTTTATATTTGTTTAAACGAGCAGGCATGTTAATAATATTTATAATTAGAAAAAGAAAATCAATAAGGGCTATATTTATTTTTTCCATGTTACAGAAAAAAGTGAACTCAAATACTATGAGGACCTGCTGAAAAATATTAAAATACTAAATGGTAAGTTGTATCTTTACTGTCTGTATAAAAGCTATAAACTCAAAAATTACTAAACAGATTTTCATGCAGTTTGTACCAATAGACAGAGTTGTTCATAAAAAGCTTCAAGTGCATAATACATGCATGTTATAGAGTTTTAAGACCCATTCAAAGCTGAGTATCTATCAGTATTAATCAAGTTAGAAACATTTTGAATCTGGTGGAAGGGGAAACTGTCAAATGACAGCATAAAGACGCTCATACTGAAATGTGACGTCACCGCCATTAGGTTACGACGTGTTTTCGTGTGCTCAAAAGAGATAGCGAGATATTCCCACCTCGCCCTCACTTTTCCTTAAGCCAATAGTTGAAATATTAATTGCTGCTTTATTTAAGGCCCTAACTCCCGAGCAGTGCCACAAAACAGTAATTTTCTGAAGCCTTAATCCTCGGTAAAGGCATGGTTTGGAAAAAAATGTTTATTATTGATTCATGTGCAACGTTATCGACGTATGATGACTAATACTTTTGCCAATTTTTTTTTTATTATATTTTATGCGATGGTTTTCCCTAGTCTTCTCAAACGGCTTTGATCTTTAAAAATATGTTTATACAAAAAAATCTAAACTAATATTATAAATGCGAAAGTAACTCTGTCTGTCTGTCTGTCTGTCTTTGCTTCACGCCTAAACTACTGAACCGATTTGTGTGAAATTTGGTACAGACATAGTTTGGAACTTGAGAAAGGACATAGGATAGTTTTTATTGCAAAAAATAAAATTAAAAATAAAATTTATTCCGGACATACAGCGCCATCTATTGGTCAAGAGTCGGCATCAATTCAGTACTGAAATTTCCGGAAGTCACTATTCCATGCGAACGAAGTCGCGGGCAAAAGCTAGTAGTTAAGTATTCTTTAGAATGTACGTACCATATTTAAAACAATCAATATTTCGCAAAGAAGGATTTTTTTTTCCGATGGGTAAAATCATCCTATGACAACACCCGCTCTTGGGCGGAGCGGGAGATAGTGTCAGACTCTTACTGACTAAAAATCCCATCCCGTTCGTTTAAGCCTTCATACCGGGGCTCGAGCACCCTTTCGGATAACCCTGGCCCCAGTAGGCTTCGACCCGGCTGGGCCCCTACTGTTGCTGACAACTCCCGCGCGCCGTCGACGACTTGGGCTTGGTCTGGACAGTTACCGGACGGCCGGACAGCGAGCTACCCATTGCTTTCTGTCCGCAAGCCCGCGCCTACGGTGGCCGGAAATCGGGATCAGTATCCCGGCGCCGGCAGCGGCGGCGATAACGCCGTTGCCTGATGCGTTCGGCCTCCTTCTTTCGCAAAGAAGGATTATATGAAGGATGGATGTAAAGGTCAGCGGGGCTCTATCTGGGCGCATTTAGCCGGAATTAAATTAAGATGTTCAAGGGAATTTATGCTTTAATAACCAATTGTGATGCTGTTTTCATAAACAAAGATTTTTTTTTTTAGTATAAACTATTGTAGGCAAATATCCCATTACACAAATCTTTATTATCTGACAATAATTGTGTTAGAGCTAAGTTAAAAAAAAAAAAAATAATCTGTTTAATTTTTATTTTCAGCCCAGAATTAATGATATTAATTAAAATAAAAAATACTAAATGCTATTCATTGTTTCATTTAACCCTAGCGTAAAGCAGCATAATCAGCCAGAATAGAAAGACAATAGGTGCGCAAACGCTTAAATATATAAAAATGAATCCCTATTTCCCTTAGACCGATTTCGATTTATGATTTTTTCTTTTGTGTTTGTTAATGTCAGGAGAAGGTTCTTATGGAAAAAAAAAAAAAAATAGGGTAGTGTAGGGTAGAGTAAGGTAGAGTAGGGTAGAATAGAGTAGAGTAGGGTAGGGTAGAGTAGGTTAGAGCGGGAATGAAGCCGCGTGGGCCAAAGCTAGAATTTTATAAAAATATATCTGATTCAAGGATCCATCCATCGTCTTCTATCTTGCTAAAACCTTATCAGGGCAGAAATAGATTATACTTTTTTTTTTAATATTTGTGCAAAATCCTTCCTTGCACTACCTCTGGAGAGAACAATATTATGTTGAATTGTTACTGAATAAAACTCAGTGGTCTTTTAAGAACCACTTGCGAGGGCTACAGTTACTCAGTCCTTACTTCGCCGTCAATGTTGCTGACATTTCTTTGAGGCGTGCATGGAACTCCGCGCGTCATCCACGCAGGTTCGGTTCTTATCTCTCACTACTCTCGCAGAAGAGCAGCCAGGTGTCGGAACATGCTTAATGATATATGGCCACTACTAGGGTCGCCTCACACGGACCAGCTGCCACAATCACAAAACGTTGCCACCAGCATATTTCCTATAATTCTCGTACATTTTATAAGGATTCGCCGCACACAGTTGACGCTGGTGGCCGCCACATGCTACAAATCGCCGCTGCTCGCTTCTTGTGGCCCACATTGGCCACTAAATGCCGTGACACGCCACTCGCGCATTTAAACTTTATTCGTTAGAGTCTATTATGACACTGCGAGCATGGGTTGGCATGAAGGCTAGAAAAAACGGGGTGGGTCTTTTAGTCAGTAAGAGTCTGACACTATCTCCCGTTTCGTCCAAGGGCGGGGGATGTCAAAGCATGATTTTTTCCCACCATAAAAAAAAATGGTTTAAAAAAGTAGCAGCAACCGACGACAAGTGGCTGTTGCGCGCTTCAGCTTCTTTGGAGCCGCTTCTTGCTTCTGGTGGCGGTTGTGGTTGTGGTCGGTGGCCCGTGTGCGGTAGTACCTAGTCTTTCAATTGTGTCCTGGACACCCGATTTATGATAGCGGTAGGAACTGGTTCATCTTTGTACAGAGGAGCGGGCCGGCGGAGCATACGGTGTAGCACCGCTGTGTCCTCGTAGAGGTGATTAACAATGGCAACCTCCCACGTCCTACTCTGGTTCAGGCCTTGGTATTAAGCGAAAGAAAATAGGAGGCGGTTACCGCATTCTGTGGAGGAGTATTATAAGCAAAGGAGGTGGCCAAAACCGTGAAACGGGGACGATCGGTAAGCGCGGTTTGGCGGGTTACGGCGGACGGCGAGCCATAGGTCCGGCCTTCCGGTAAGGACAAGGCTTGGCTCGACAGCTTGTGTTCCAAGTGCGCCATAAACAGATGTCAGAAAATTGACGGGGTCAGTTAGGACCGATGCTTGCCAGGGCTGCCAAGGGCCAGTTATCGTAAACCCTCGAAAATAAGGTAACTTTAGGAACATTTGTGTTTTAGTCAGTAAGAGTATTACACTGCCTCCAGCTTTACCCAAAGCGAGAGAAGCCGTTTGATGATTTTCAGTGTAAAAAAGGATAGGGCATAACGCAAGTACGATTTTGCGATTAATTTTGAGATAACGATTTGTATTTTGATTAATTTTGTCTATTATACAGTCATTCCGTTTTTTTTTGTATGAAGACTATTTTTAGGGGTCTGTAGCCAAAGGGTAAAAAGTGGACTCTATTGCTATCACTCCGTTACCTGTTTCTCGGTCTGTCACTAGGCTGTATCTCATGAACCGTGATTGTTAGACGATTGAAATTTTCACAGATGTTGTATTTCTGTTGCCGTTATAATAACAAATACTAAGAAAAGAATAAAAATAAATATTTAAGGCGTATAGTCCCTTGAACCATCTGACCGAAATTATGTGGACGCAACTCTCGCATTCGCCTAGGCGGCAGTACGCAAATCTGTGCATTTATTTGCGGCCAGCAGCGCCTGGAAAGCGGTTTAAATCCATTTTCTCTGCGATATATTGATTGATTTACATATGCGATGTTCACTTTGAAGAATATTTAACCACCAATTTTTATGTGTAAAAATGTTTCTAAAGATCCAAGCCGTTTCAAAGGAGTAGGGAAAAGTTGCGAAAAGCTGCTAAATTGCTAAATATTTTTTTTTGACAAAAGTATTCTTGACAAAAGTATTCATAGCACGAAAAAATCAAATGTTGATATTATTTATTTTTATTTGTTCATGAATCTATAATAAACATATATTTTTTTCAAACCAATTGATCTAGCCGTTACGGAGGAGTAGGCCTCAGAAAATCACTGTTTTATGGCACTTTTCGGGCGCTTGGCCCTTAAGTAGGCTCTAATACAACCAACGTGATTCTTTTTGATTTTTTTTTTGCCAAGGACGGTAAGGAACTCTTCGTGCGTGAGTCTGACTTACAGTTAGATTTTTTTTTTAATCATATGCATATTATGCATCACAGCATAGCATAGTCGGCCTTATAATGTTTCCACTGTTGGAGCTCAGGCCTCCTATCTAGGAGAGGAAATGTGCCGAAATCCACCACGCGGGCCCAGTGCGGGTTGATAGACGTCACATGTCTTCGAATTTTAGATTCTAGGACATGCTGGTTTCCTCATGATGTTTTCTTTCACCGTTTTGAGAGCAGTAGTGATAAAATAAATTTCACAAAGTAAAGCACCTGGCTGGGTTCGAACCCGCGACCTATAACTCGTAAGTCGGGGCTATTACCACTCGGCCACCACTGCTATAAGTAATGGATTTTCTTTAAATCGCTGCTATGATTGGTACTGAGGATGAAATCACCTACATGACTAAAATAATTGAGGTTATGTAAGTTAGCTACCGATTTACCTAAAAGCAATCTCGGATTTAATGACGTAGAAGCTGTTAATAATTAATTTGGTTTTAATTAATTGAGAGCAGTATACGGGAACGATAACGGTCGTCAATCCATCATACAGTCTAGCAGTTACGGGCAGTGTTTGGTGAAATGAATTTCCATGTTTATATATTGGCATTTGTAAGTTTAACGTTACTTTTATAACAATTTTTGTGTTATCGGATAATAAATTAGGTACTTATTATCGGTTTTGAATTCGGTATATATCCTTTCAATCGTGGAAATTACAGACACAATAGAAAGACAATAGGTGCGTTCGCTTGGGGTTTAATGAAATATGTCGTGGCCATATCATAGAAATTGAGCACTTTATGACATAGCCGAATAAAACTGGGCAAATCGTTATAAACGTTATAATTTGATGATATTTCAATCTTCGTTCGCCCTATTTATTAACTTTTATTATCATAGAAAACATCAGTGATATAGCCCAACGAGCATTGAATTGAAATATCATCAAATGGTAACGTTTAAATTCTGTGTTCAGTTTTAGTCGGCCATATTATGTCATAAAGTTTACCGACATAGCACGAAGAAACGCCAAACTTAAGTGGTAATGGGCAGGGCACATTGCTCGCAGAACATATGGCCGTTGGGGCTGCAAGGTTCTAGAATGGTGACCACGTAGGTACCGGAAGACGTAGTGTTGGAAGGCCTCCTACATGGTGGACCGATGACCTGGTAAGTGTTGTGGGAATCCGATGGATGCGCGACGCACAGGGCCCCAAGTCCGTTATTACAATAATGACGTCATTATAATTTTCCTATGATCAACTTTTTTTTTTATGGTGGGAAAAATCATGCATCGACATCCCCCGCCCTTGGGCGGAGCGGGAGATAGTGTCAGACTCTTACTGAATAAAAGACCCACCCCGTTTCTTCTAGCCTTCATACCGGGGCTCGAGCGCCCTTTCGGATAACCCTGGCCCCAGTAGACTTCGACCCGGCAGGGTCCCTGCTGTTGCTGACCACTCCTTGAGGCGCGCGGGAACAGTGCGCGCCGTCGACGACTTGGGCCTGGTCTGGACAGTTACCGGACGGCCGGACAGTGAGCTACCCATTGCTCACTGTCCGCAAGCCCGCGCCTACGTTGGCCGGAAATCGGGATCAGAATCCCGGCAGCGGCGGCAGCGATAACGCCGTTGCCTGATGCGTTCGGCCTCCTCCTTTGCGAGCATGATCAACTACTGACACTATATTGAAAGAAATGGGATAGAATAGTAATCTCGTACATATTTACAAATGAATATCTTACGTATACGGTAATCTGCAAAATTTTTGACAGTTCCTTTGATCAGTTACTTACCATTAGAACGTCATTGTGCAGTCATTGCTTTTAATAAGCTCGATATTGTCATTTTACCGCAACTCTATTAAGAGACCATTGACCGATCAATGATCGATCATTATGAATTAGCAGATTAGGAATTTTTAGCAAAATGACAATGGGTTCGTGTTGGAATGACGAATTTATAAAAATAGTAGACTTGGGCTCCAGGACCGCTCATTGTGGCGACACTTGGGGGAGGCCTATGTCCAACAGTGGACGTCTTTCGGCTGAAATTATGATAATAATGATATTAATATTCAACAACTAACACACAACGCCGTCTAGTCCCAAGCTAAGCAGAGCTTGTGTTATGGGTACTAGACAACTGATAAAAATACTTATATATTTCTAAAAACATATATTATAGATAAATTACACCCAGACACAGAACAAATGATTAATGATCATCACACAAACATTTGTTTTGGGTGGGAATCGAACCCACGACCTCCGGCATAGCAGTCAAGGTCACTAACCACTAGACCAACAGGCCAGTCGAATCACGATATCATGAAATGATCAATTCTAAGATATGGCCACGACATATATATCATTATTGGAGTGGAAAACCATTCAGTGACTTCTCTCGTTCTATAGTGGAGCGAGAAGGCGTGAAGACTTTTACTGACTAAAACCACACGTGTGTCCTTCAGTTGCCATTTACGTTCTAGGCCACCGTTTTCCTTTTTAGAAATTTTGTTTGTTTTTTTTTTCAGTTTATTGTTATTACAAAAGAGGTTTGCAGCGGCAATTCTAGGCGGAGATTGAATATAGCCGACATTTGTAAGTATATCTGAAACATGTACAATTGACATGAGACTCTGTATTATATTAGATACTAGCTTTTGCCCGCGCGGCTTCGCTCCCGCTCTTCCCTACTTCAGCCTACTATACCCTACTATACCCTACTCTACCCTACTCTACCCTACTCTACCCTACTCTACCCTACTCTACCCTACTCTAGCCTACCCTACTCTACTCTACTCTACCCTACTCTACTCTACCCTACACTACCCTACTCTACCCTACACTACCCTGATTTCATTTTTTTTCCATAAGAACCTTCTCCTCATAACAACGAACACAACAAAAAAAAATTAGCAAAATCGCTCCCGGCGTTGTTGAGTTATGCGCTTACCAACACATTTTGCGATTCATTTTTATATTATAGTTGTCTTTACTTGTAACGATGAAAGTTATGGTTCAATGCTCGTGACAAAATCATCTACACTTATATTATAAAGTTTGTCTTTTTGTTTGTAGGGGGTAATCTCCGAATAAACTGATCCGTTTACTAAAAAAATCGCTTACTTTGGTAATAAATTATATAAAAAGTACCTAATTTAATTTACAGTGGAACAAATGCTAGCGACTCCTGAACAAGTGCAAGGTAACAAAAACATTTGATTTTCTGAATTAAAACAGAAGGTATTTTTATTATAGGCTAATTTTTTAACCCTTAGTACCCTTATGTATATAAAAAAAATCATATTCTGAGGTAAATAGTATAGCGTCATACCTAACTTTTCTTTTCAGGAGGGAAGTATGAGCTTTATAAATCTTAATTTTGTATATTATTTAGGTATTTTTAGTTTTCTGTCATACGGGTTTACAATACGTTTATACATTGATGAAGAATAAAATTCTTTCGTTACAGAAGTCGAAAATATCAAAAGAAATTATGGTACGTAAAACTAAACAATTTACAGTCCTTAACTAAATATTCCTGAGATGAAAGATTTGTCTTTTGGTTAGTTATGAGTAAACCCAGCAACCACTGGACCGATTTTAAAAGTCCTTTCGCCGGTAGAATGCTACTTTATCAATAAGTAACTCTCGTAGGTTGGACGTACCTAGCAATTTACCAAATTTGTCGCTCTACGCCGTGATAAAATAGATGCATTATTCTAGTTTTATGTAAGTTATCCTCGCGTAGTGTTGTTGTCGGTCTACTTGGGGCGTAGCTTGACCAGTCAGACTCAATGAAGTATCGAGTTGTTATACAAGGTGTCGTTTTGAAGCTGCAAAATATTTCAGGAGGTAATTATGTTAGTCCAGATCATCCCGCCACCTCTTTCTAGGCCGACCTCGACGGCGCTTTACTTCAGTAGGGACCCACTGTGTGGCGACGCTCGCCCAGCGGTCTCTATGCATGCGGCTGACATGACCCGCCCAGTCCCATTTGAGCCTGGATGATCTGGACACGTACCGCAAGGACTGGTTTGAGACGGCGCAGGAGAAGAAAGTTTGGAAAGACTTGGGGGAGGCCTTTGCCCAGCAGTGGGACAGCAAAGGCTAGAAAAAAAATAAAAAATGTTAGTGATTCTCGACCCGAATCAATAATAAAATGAGTAGGTAATTTATTAATTATTTTCTTATTTATGAAAATCGGTATGTGTAAACTACGTTTCTTAAAAAGCAGCCAGTCTGATACCTGCCTTATAACCGCGCTTTCTTTCACACACACAAACACGTAAAAATAAAGGGCGTTATCACACACACTAACTCGCAACGATAGTTTCATAAATAATGTATCATCCAATCATCATCCCGCACGCCACACCCTAGCTACGCCCCCGCTGCCATCGATCAATCGAATTAGTTTAGTATAATTAAAAAATAAAATAACAAGTATTACTGATTATTGACCAGGTATCGTTTTTTCGCATGATTATTTATGAGTTTTATTACAACCTCCTAAAATATTGTGCAGTTTTAAAAATGCACCTTGTAGATGCCATGCGCGGCTGAATGAGAGTATGTGCGGTTGTGACGCACAAGGTACGGCGGAACAATACTTAATAATAATAATAACAGTGTTGGTTCTTGACTCATGGTAGAGGAACCATGAGGTTTTGGACGGTGTATGCACGGAGGTCCAATTTAACTAACTCACGGAAAAAGGTACTTAAACGTAAGACCTTTTTATAATTTGTCTACATGTTTTTTTTTTAATATTTTCAGCAATGTTGGGGGCAAACGAATATATAAAAAGTAAGACGACATTTAAATACCTATCTATATATATAAAAAGAGAAACTGACTGACTGACATATTAACTAATGGGACTAGGAACATGACATTTTGTATACAGTTTTCTTTTATGACATAAGCGAACACTAAAAGAAGTTTTTTCCAAAACTTACCCCCTAACGGGTCATCCCCTTGGGATGAAACAGGTGTCAAAAGATTATGAGGAGAACCCTACTTAAAAACGGACGAAGTCGCTGGCAGAAGCATAGTCTACTTTTACATTTGTGTTAATATTGAGGTTTTTATTAAATCTTAATTTGATTTTTTTTCTTTCTTATCATTATCAATACTAATATAATGAGGAGGTAAAGTTTGTTCTCTTGTTTGTAGGAGGTAATCTCTGAAAGTACTGGACCGATTGCCAAAATTTTTTCACCGATAGAAAGGTTCTTTATTCCTGAGTGGCATAGGCTATATTTTATGTACGCGGGTGAAGCCGCGGGCAAAAGCTAGTTTAATATAAGACCTTTTTGAATGAGTTTCAATAAAAACTAATGTATTATTATTAAAAAACCATACGGTGGCCTTTTTTTTCTGTGGATAAAAATTAATGGGTGTTAATATTATTTACACATGCTTTTTTTTTGTACTTAGATCCTTCACTGAAAAGACAACGTGGTAAGATGCGTTTCCATACATTCAATTTTATGATCATCATTTTAGCCGAAATCCGTCCACTGTTGGACTTAGCCCTCAAGCCCCCAAGTGTCGCCACAATGACCAGTCCTGTACTTCTTCACCAAGTCATCGGTTTATCATGTAGGAGGCCTAACAACGCTGCCGCTGCGTCTTTAGGTGCGTGGTCGCCACTCCAAAACCTTTTGATCTCATCAATCATTTTTTCTGTGAGTCATGCCCACTGCTACTCAAGTTTGGGGACTGTAAGGGCTTTGTCCTTCCTTTTCCTGCATTATCCTATCACTCAAAGAAACGTCGAGTATAGCCCTCTCTATTTGCCCTTTAGGCGACTTAGCCTTCTATTGTAGCTTTTGTGAACGACCTCGTTTCAGAGCCGTATGTTATAACTGGCAACATGCGCTGGTCATAGACTTCCGTCTTGAGACACTGCGGTATGTCGGACGAGAAAATATAGCGCAGCTTCCCGAATACTGTCCAAGCGAGTCGAATTCGACGACTGACCTCTTTCTCGAAATTAGCTTAGTTTAATTTCTAATTTATATTATTTCTAACTAGCCGTGCCCGTGACTTCGTTCGCGTGGACTACAGGACATTGAATTTATTTTTTCTAAAATAAAAGTAGCCTATGTTACTCCTTATTTTATCAGCTACCTAGATAAAATTCTTACCTTACCTAAGTTATTCTATTCGATCTATGTGTTGTAGGTTAACGTAATCATCAACAATTTCGAGTATAGAGCTTCCGGTCTTAATAGGAGTGAATGTGACATGGTTATCTACCATGATCTAGGTGTTATTCGTGTTCATTTTAAGACCCACTCTTTTGGAAGCTCTGTTGAAGTCATCAAGCAATGTACTGAGGTCATAGAAAGTTCCTGATATTAAATTTTATATCGTAGCGTCACTTTTTATCCTTGATAAATTTCTTTTTGACCACTATCTCTCTTACACTTACGAAGAAATAGCCTATTCATTTCTACGTATCAATTAAACATCCCAAGGTTGTTTATTGATCGTGTCAAACTAGGATTTTTTATTTGAAATATGTAACTATTATTATTTCAGAGAATACGAATGTCAGGAATGTCTTCTTGCAGTAAGTAGTTTTTATTAAAATTGGTAAACTAATTCGTCAGTTTATTGCAAACTTAACCAAAACACAAAGAGTTTTAAAGAGACCTAAAGATCGAATCGGGAACAAGGCTGAACTGACCGCAGACACTGCCAGATCCCTCTGCAAATACGAAGACGTGACATCCACCAACTCACATTTGACCTGCTTGGTAGATTACGGCACATTTCCTCTCTTAGAAAAGAGGCCTGAGTACCAGCGATGGGAACTTTATAAAGTCGATCGCTATACCTATCTTATGTTATGTTGTTTGTGTCAAAGTATTATTCTTGGTTGGCTAAGTTAAATAAACATTATTATTGCTCTTATTTATTTTAAAACCAAGTTAAACATCATCAGTGCCAAGCAAACCATATTTTAAAGACCTTAATAGTTCAACATCAAAGAAATCTGTTACATTTAGTCGAAACTTTTGGAATCTCGCCAGGGTTGTGCTGTGATGCTAACATTTGAATACCATCCTCATTTTATTAGCATAAAGCTCTGGCATTATAAGAGGTGTTCCTTGCGGTCTGGTGGAAAATAAAAAGCAAATATTATAGGATGATTTTATGCAGGAAATTATTTTGAGGCGAATATTTTCAGAGTGAATTTGATTTTTATTTCTATAAATGGTTTATTTTCAGACATTACAGAATTTAAGTTGCATGAGAATATAATTTATTTTCATCAGGATTTTAAAGATATTTTGTCACAAATTAAATATCTTGGTAAGTTCAATCTATTAAAATGTCTCTAGTTTTTTTAGGTGTGGTGGCAAAGACTGGAGAACGCTGGCCTAAAATTTAACAGGACTAAAATAGAATATTCATTCTGCGGTCTTTCTAGTCCTCTGCCCTTTGCTCTCGCCGAATTGTCCATACCAACCTGCTCCGAATTTCCGGGTCGTTAGCTCTTGTCGAATGCCCAGATACCAATTTGCTCCGAATTCCTGGACAAGCGACCTGAGTTATTGAACTCAGGTTGCTTGTCCAAGATTTGATGAAATGGCGACAGATCAAGATGGTTGAAAAAATTCAAAAATATATATTATCCACGTCGGTCCATAACGACACTTCACGAACTTTCATAGCATTGTACAATGCCGAACTTTTTAAAACTCAATGTGCCATTTTGAATGCTAAGCACTGCAGTTATTCATCTCTGTATGACTCGTTTAGTGTTGGAACTTAATTCTTTGAAAACTGTTTGGATGGAATGTATTTTGTTTCGCCAACTTCAGTTGTCAGTTTCTACTCTTTGATGTGATGAATGGGCTGCTATGTTGTATTTTTATTCTACTTTTGTGCAATGTTACTCTGTTGTCTTCTATTTTCATTCAACAACCTTGCAGCCACTAGACACCTCATGCTTGGACTAGCACACCAAAACCATTATGTCAACTAGCCGAGGTACGGGGGAACTGAATGGACGAGACTATTTGACTGGCCTGTTGGTCTAGTGGTTAGTGACCCTGACTGCTATACCGGAGGTCGTGGGTTCGAATCCCACCCAAGACAAATGTTTTTGTGATGAGCATAATCATTTGTTCTGTGTCTGGATGTAATGTATCTATAATATGTATGTATTTAGAAATATATAAGTATCTATGTTTATCAGTTGTCTACTGCCCATAACACAAGCTCTGCTTAGCTTGGGACTAGACGGCGTTGTGTGATAATTGTGGAATATTATATTATTATACTATATTATTTAGAAGTTATGTGGCGACTACATCAGATCTTTAAGTCATATGACGTGTTGACAGACATGCGTCGCGTGTTAGACGACTAGTGGCTGTAAGGTAGTTGCATTAAAGGGACTTTTGAAGTTCTCTGTGAAGTTTTGATATGATTTTTTTTTTTTGTTTCCAGAATCACTGTGGTTATGAAAATGATTAAATTGATATTCATTAATTAAAAATGTGGTTCTAAGTCTTGTGGTTTTAATCAATCTATAATAAATACTACCTTTTTATATATTAGCTTATATTGTTTTAAATCTGAGGTCCAACTTCAATCAGCTGAAAAAAATGATCAGACCTACTGTCCTTATCTTTATATACATATTAGAAAACAAAGTTCTTCACTACACCTGCCTTTCTGTCCTGAAAACAACTGAATGGATTCCATCATCATCATCATCATCAGCCTTTTTAATGTTCCCGCTGTTGGGACTCAGGCCTGCTCTCTAGGAGAGGGAATGGGCCGTAATCCACCACGCGGGCCCAGGGCGGGTTCGTGAATGTTGAATGGCTGTAGTATATGCAAATTAAAGTAGAAAAAAGCTGAGGATTTCAAAGATTTGTAGCACTCGTGCTAAGCTTATTTTTAGGGTTCCGTACCTCTAAAGAAAAAACGGATCCCTTTTAGGATCACTTTGTTGTTGTCCGTCTGTCTGTCTGTCTGTCAAGACACTTTATCTCAAGAACGCGTAGAGGTATCAAGTTGAAATTAAAACCATATACTCAAGTCTGCGGTCTCTTCAAGCTGTGAAAAAATCAAAGTTCTAAGTTAACGAATAAAAAATATACGGTCGTTTATGTCGCGAAAGAACGTATATTTTGATACTCTCAAAGATCGAAATTCATAGGGTACTTCACGTTGACCCAGAATCCTGAAATTTGGCACAAAGCATGGTCTTATAGCACAGGTGAAAAAATCTGAAAACGTAAATTTGTTGTTGCCTAAGCCAAAACCAAAAAAAAAAATGCAATTCGGTAAAATCTTCGAGACTCCATTCGGGAATAGTAGTTTGCACGGAACTCTCAGTGCGCGAGTCCGACTCGCACATGCCCAGTTTTTTTTTCGTGTCTGACTCTTACTGACAAAAACCTCACATGTGTCCTTTAGTTGCCTTTTGCGTTCTAAGACCGCCGATTGTGGCGAGTAATTCATCATCATCATCATCATCAGCCTTTTTAATGTTCCCTCTGCTAGAACTTAGGCCTCTTTTCTATGAGAAGGAATGGGTAATTCACTACGCGGGCCCAGTGCGGGTTGGTGAATGACACGTCTTTTTTTTTTTTTTTTTCGATGGGAAAAATCATGCATTGACATCCCCCGCCCTTGGGCGGAGCGGGAGATAGTGTCAGACTCTTACTGACTAAAAAACCCATCCCGTTCCTTCTAGCCTTCGTACCGGGGCTCGAGCGCCCTTTCGGATAACCCTGGCCCCAGTAGGCTTCGACCCGGCTGGGCCCCTGCTGTTGCTGACAATTCCTTGAGGCGCGCGGGAACAGTGCGCGCCGTCGACGACTTGGGCTTGGTCCGGACGGTTACCGGACGGCCGGACAGCGAGCTACCCATTGCTCACTGTCCGCAAGCCCGCGCCTACGGTGGCTGGAAATCGGGATCGGCGGCGGCGGCGAGAGCGCCGTTGTCTGATGCGGTCGGCCACCTCCTTAGCGAGCATTACTGCTTCGCAGAAGTCGGCGACCGCCTGCCACTCTTCCTCGCTCCGGACCATGGCCTCGACCAGGGCCAATGACACATGTCTATATCATGTCATGTGTATATATGGCAAGTACTAATTAAGTAGAGGCGACATAAAGCTCGACGTAAAACTTTCGATTTCTCTGTCGAATTCAGCGTCAGCCATCACACTCCTTAAATAATCCGAATTATACAAAAGTTTTATCAAATATGCTTAGCCTAAAACCTGTATATATTATATATACTATATATATGTATATGTTTACAACCTTACAGGTACAGATACTATAAAAGTAAAAAGGAGTCTAATTCTGAAGCAAGTCACCAGAAACCTTTTTTCCCTAAGGGTTCCTGCAGACGGGCAACTAACCAAAAAACTTTTTATGATAAAGTTGTCAGTACCAACTTTTGTCGGTGTAATTGTTTAGCCCGCCAACTTAAAGTACGGCTTTTGTAGCAATTAACGTTGTAGATTTAGGGCTTAGGGTAATGGTCAAAGAAACTCAACAGTGAAGGTAGAACTATGTTGGGCCCAAGTGGATTACGTACACTGATGTGAGTGCGTCGGTCTCCATTTATTATACATAACAACAACTAGACTTGTAGAGCTACATTAGGTACAGAAAAACCTAAATCCGTTCCAAAATCGGACCACCAGGCGTACGGTGATGCGCCACTGGTACATGGTGGACATCGCGCATAAACACACAAAACATTATTTTTCGAAACACATTCATTATGCGTACAACTAAGGAGTGGAATTCCCTGCCGGAGTCTGTGTTTGCTATCTGCGACCTGGGGATCTTTATATCAACACTGAATAGGTTACTTCTAGGCAAGCATCTTCTATCATCGACCATATCGTCGCTTTACATTAGTTTAGATAGTGGTAGTAACAATCTACACTTATATATTATTATGTTATTATTTATGTTTTTTTGTTTGTAAGAGGGAAACTCTGGAAGTACTGGTCCGATTGCGAAAATTTTTTCACCGATAGAAAGCTGCTTTATTCCTGAGTGACATAGCCTAATTTTATGAACGCGGGCGAAGTTGCGGGCAAAAGCTAGTAATATAAAAGAAATAGCTGTGTTAGTAATCTGTTGCTTGTCTGTGCAAGCCATTAGAGGCCTGAGTCACGTACAAAAAGGACTGGCTGAAGTTATTTTGAGCCACACAAGTTGAGGTTCTGTATTAACATGCGCGAACCTTCGTTTCTTTATTTACAAGATTTTTGATAACGTTGGGACGTGGCGGTGTTATGAATTCAGTAGATAAGGTGCCTCTTTAGGGTTCCGTAGGCTTCGACCTAGCTGGGCCCTGCAGTGGCTGACAACTCCTTGAGGCGCGCGGGAATAGTCCGCACCGTCGACGACTTGGGCTTTTTTTTTGTTTTTTCGATGGAAAAAATCATCTTATGACAACCCCCGCTCTTGGGCGGAGCGGGAGATAGTGTCAGACTCTTACTGACTAAAAAACCCATCCCGTTCCTTCAAGCCTTCATACCGGGGCTCGAGCGCCCTTTCGGGTAACCCTGGCCCCAGTAGGCTTCGACCCGGCTGGGCCCCTGCTGTTGCTGACAACTCCTTGAGGCGCGCGGGAACAGCGCGCGCCGTCGACGACTTGGGCTTGGTCCAGACGGCCGGACAGCGAGCTACCCATTGCTCACTGTCCGCAAGCCCGCGCCTACGGTGGCTGGAAATCGGGATCGGAATCCCGGCGGCGGCGGCGAGAGCGCCGTTGCCTGATGCGGTCGGCCTCCTCCTTAGCGAGCATTACTGACTCGCAGAAGTCGGCAACCGCCTGCCACTCCTCCTCGCTCCGGACCATGGCCTCGACCAAGGTCCGTCGACGACTTGGGCTCGGTCTGGACGGTTACTGGACGCTCGGACAGCGAGCTACCCATTATACCCGTCCGCAAGCCCGCGTCTACGGTGGCCGGAAATCGGGATCGATATCCCGGCGGCGCCTGGGGCGCTGTGATCGCCGTTGCCTGATACGGTCGGCCTCCTCCTTTGCTAGCATTACTGCTTCGCAGAAGGAAGCGACCGCCTGACACTCCCCTCGCTCCGGACCATGGCCTGAACCAAGGCCCGTCTCTCTTAGTGCTCGGTTACGTTATAAAAAGAAGTCTAGTACTTGTTACACTAACTGGTGCTAGCTGGTGGCTGTTTTGGCTGCGCGTTATATATATTGGTCAGTTTCATTAGGTACGCTTAAAAAATATTCACACAACATCTTTATTCACGTTCATTAATAAAAGTATTGATATGAGATCATAAAAGGAAATCTGATACCACATAATGAACGTAATTACTACAATAAAAGCAATCAATTAACTCAAATTAATTGGATATAAGGTTTCATATGAACACAATATTTCACAGGTTATTTAAGGTTTAATAATTGGTGGTTCGTAATCAAGTTTTTTTTTTAAGAGATTAAACCAGGGCACATGCTGGTTTGACTGGCTTTGATAGGCCTATTGGTCTAGTGGTTAGTGGCCCTGACTGCTATGCTGTCGGGTTCGATTCTCAGCTAGGAAATATATTTGTGAGAAGACGATCATTTGTTCCGTGATTGGGTGGAATTTATCTGTAACATGTATGTATTTAGAAACATATAAGTATGTTTGTTAGTTGCCTAGTACTCACACCACAAGTTCTGCTTAGTTTGGGACTAAATGCCGTTGTGTGATAGTTGTGGACTATTACTATATTCTTTTTTATTTTCATTATAAATAAAGTCCACCATTATGCCTATTCCAAAAATTGCTGAACGGAGTTCATGCAGTTGTCTACACTTAATATTAAAAAGAGGTAAAGTTTATTTCGTTTGTTTGTAGGACGTAATCTCTAAAAGTACTAGTCCGATTGCTAAAATTTTTTCACCGACAAAAGGCTGCTTAATTCCTGAGTGACATAGGTTCAATTTTATGTACGCGGGACAAGCCGCGGGTAAAAGCTAATAGAAAATAGTCAAAGTGATTTATGAGACATTTTTTGGTGTATAAATATACGCATATTATAGTAGAGAAAAGCCAAAATTTTAAGATTTGTTACCTTCTTCTTTTTAAGCTTTTTTAAGCGATTTCCAGCCACCGTAGGCGCGGGCTTGCGGATAGTGAGCAATGGGTAGCTCGCTGTCCGGCCGTCCGGTAACAGTCCGGACCAAGCCCAAGTCGTCGACGGCGCGCGCTGTTCCTACGCGCCTCAAGGAGTTGTCAGCAATAGCAGGAGCCCAGCCGGGTCGAAGCCTACTGGGGCCAGGGTTATCCGAAAGGGCGCTCGAGCCCCGGTATGAAGGCTTGAAGGAACGGGATGGGTTTTTTAGTCAGTAAGAGTCTGACACTATCTCCCGCTCCGCCCAAGAGCGGGGGTTGTCATGAGATGATTTTTCCCATCGAAAAAAAAAAAGTGAACAATCAATCAAAATTCAATTCAATGTGTGAAAGTGTAACTTCATTGGCGAGGTCTGGTTTTAGATGGATGGGGTTAAGCAGTTGTTGGTGAGGTCTGGTTTTGGATGGGTGGGGTTAAGCAGCTGTTGGCGAGGTCTATTGCATAAGTTGATAAAAAATGCTATGCAATAGCTTTACCGCGGCAGTCCCCGAGTGCCACACGTCTTTTTTTCGTGTTGATGTACTTACTCAAACTGTTTTTTTTTTCTGATCAGTATTGGGCAACCTGTACAGCTCTGTTATTGGCCTCGTACAGATAATTAATTTTTTAGATAATTAGATAATTTATTAACATAAAAAACATGTACAAATGCAGTGAGGCCCTGACTCCTGTGCTAGGTGGAACACCTGTGTTACAGGAATCAGTGTCTTCTCCCAATAATTTAGTACAAAAAATCCATTAAAAATTGAAGAAATACATTATCTTACAAAAAAAAAACATTAATATAGGAATATGGCATTCGATCAAATTTAGAGAATAAGAATTTCATTATTTTATTAAAATAGTTGTATAATTAAAATTATCATTAAAAATTAATTAAAAGTAATAATTTATTGCAAATGAAAAAGAAGATAACAGAAAGAAGATAAAAGAAGATATGATAAGATCCATGCAGGTGGTTGTGCGAGTGTCAAAATATGCGCCTAATTGGAGCATCAACGGTCTTATATTTAAATTGTGTTGTTTCACTGCTGCTTAGGGTAGCAGACCTGAATATTTGAAACTAATTTCAGATTCACACCTCCACGAAATCTTGAGAAAAAATATCTTGACAGAGGAACAACAAAGTAATCCTATTAAGGTTTCGTTTCTGCCGACTTAGCAACGCAATCCTAAAAATTGCTTTAAAATAAGAACGAGTTAGTACCGCAGTTTTAGAATCGATTTAGATTTGTAGACCACTCAGCTTTAGAACGGATATCCCAAGAGACAAAGTATCGTATAAAACAGCCACTCGTTTAAAATTCTATATCGTTTTCATGGAAATCTGAAAGTAACGGAAGATATTGGAACGTCCTTCAATTTATGAAGATCCACTGGGAAAAATTTATCAAAAATGTAATTTTATTGCAATAAACTTTCTGTTTTTATATTCCCTTTATTTGTCATTTTAACATCTACACTTCTACACTAATATTATAAAGAGGTAAAGTTTTTTTTTTGTATGTAGCAGGAAGTACTGGTCCGATTGCTAAATTTTTTTCACCGATAGAAAGCTGCTTTATTCCTGAGTGACATAGGCTATATATTTTATGTACGCGGGCAAAGTCGCGGGTAAAAGCTAGTATTTAATATATTTCTTAAAAAAACATGAAAAAAAAACAGTACCCCACCGGTATCGGGAACAGGATCCAAGCCACCGGCAGTCAGGGCTCCAGAGAAAAGAACCGTGTCCAGGAGTACCGCTTTTTGAATGAAGCCCTTGATCCAGTCGCCTAAAGAGAGCCTCAAGGTATTGGTCGAAGCTCTTGGCTATTAAGCCATTGGCTAAAACGACTATCGTTATAATAATCGCTGAATGCACTTCCCACATGTCGACAACTTCGCGAGCCAAGAGACAATATGACGGGCGACATGATAGAATGGAAGAAAAAAACATGTCACGCTGACCACAAATAACACAAAACAAGAGCAGAAATTATCAGAATTAATTAAATGTAATCT
Organism: Mythimna albipuncta; assembly: GCA_929112965.1. Classification (NCBI taxonomy): domain Eukaryota; kingdom Metazoa; phylum Arthropoda; class Insecta; order Lepidoptera; family Noctuidae; genus Mythimna; species Mythimna albipuncta. Next base: position 20,096,463 of record OV815965.1, read on the forward strand.
TAATAAACTTACAGATATAATGACACTGAAAACAAGAACATTCTGAACGACTTGTACTGTTAAAATTATACACCGCTAAATTTTAATCGTTTTAATCCCGTGGAGTGTCGATCCGGTACATGAAAGATTATCGATTTGTAAAGATACATTTAAAAAATAAAGTACCTCTTTTTCAATACTCGTATTAATTCACGCATATACGAAATTAGTATCTTTAAGAAAACGTCAGCTGAGCGAGTTCAATGACCTGTAGTTAATAGTCAGCTGAGCGAGTTCAATGACCTGTAGGTACTTTGTACGCAACGCCGTTCTGTGTTCAAGAAATATTTCTTTCTTTCTTTGTTAAAGAAATAAATATTCCTTGAACACAATGAAATCTACACACGATTTTCTGCGCTGTTGAGTAACTTTTTAATTACGCAGCACAAAAAGTATTGTTTCTGTACCGTAATTTTTAAATTATTTACGTTCGTGTAGGTTAAACTCCAGCCGTATATTCAAAAATGTATGCTCCAAAAGTCAATCTTTGCTTCCCCATGACTGCGGTCACAACATTGCTGCTGACAGCTGAAATGTGGAGCTAATTTAAAACAAAATATGGTGGAAACATATCACATCTGAAGCAAGTTATTTTTGCGACAAAGTTACTTAACTCGGGTTGTGGTGGCTGTAATTTGTTAGAAAATGTAACGTCACAAAAGAGTTTTACTTTACATCCCCTTCATATGTTTTCGCCTCAATTATAAACATATACCTATATTTCTATGGGTCTTATCAAAAGGTTTAAAGTCATGAATACTACCTGTTTAACAGAGGAAAATTAGTAGGAGATTTTTAAAAAAGCAAGATGGTCAATCTTTTTATCTCATAAAGGTACCTACTAAAGGTGCACTAACAAGAACAAAAGATTATAAACAAAAGTCTTCCTAGAAACACTTCATAATAAAAACTGAAGTACAGTGAACCTGTCTCTCAAAGATGAAGTCCCTTGTGGGAAAATTCATAAACGCTGTTTCTGACGTATGTGATGAAGACTGTAGTGATCAGTCGACTTGCGAATTATAAAGTCCTTAGTACCTATAAAAACTAAATAAGTCCTTTAAACTAAGATTTTGCTTAAATACCTAAACATAAAATAAATAAAACCGTAGTAAATTTTTCCAGAACATTCACCTCAGACTGAGTCTGAGCTCTAAATAGCTTCTGAGCGCCGCTTTGTCTATTTCAGTTTTAATAAAGAACTAGTTAGGAGTCTTATTACACGTCTGTCGGAACAAGTCGCCAGCTGTTGCGGCTAGAATCGCAATATAAACAAAGGGTTATAAGAAGCAGAGATGATACAGAAATCTCAAAGAAAATTCTACGAGTACCATTTATTTTAATATTTATTTAACCTCTCGCAATACAACATAAAACTAAGACATTATCTCGGACCGAGCTCAAGTCTTCGATGGCGCGAACACGGCACGTACGACCTCTTCATGAGGCAAGCGTGGTGATCCACGCGCCTCAAGGAGATGTCAGCAAACCGTAGGGGCCAAGCCGGGTCGAAGCTACTGAAGCCAACGGTCCGCTTCTGAAAGGACGAATAACCCTGGTTTGAAAGGAAACGGAGGAGCAGGAATGAGTTTTTAGTCAGTAACACCTTCGCGTCCCACCCAAGAGTGGGGGATGTCATTGGATGAGTTTTCTGGCCCGAGACCATCTCAAACGCTCTAGCTCTAGGAGAAATGCCGCAAAACCCTGATCGACGAACAGATCAAACGTCATAAGCAGAGACGGATTATTGGTCGCACGCTTAGGAGGGATTCCGATCAAATACCTGGACTGCGTTGGACTGAAATCCCCAAGGGAAAAAGAAGCGTGGCCGTCCTCGGCAAACCTGGTGACGTACCGTGTTGGCAAAAGCGACGACCAGCAGATTGACATGGAGCAAGGTGAATCGTAAAGCTCAAGACCGGTCGCGGTGAGTGACTATGGTCGACGCGCTCTGCCCCAGCTGGGGGACATAAGATCTTAATGATTCTTTCCTGGGCATGCCATAATAATGGTGGTAAGTCCCATCTTTGAAGAGTGACTGGAAAGACCTCGATGGGTCCTCACCTTCCGCATGATGCAGGTTCTCACCGGACATGATAAATTCCACAATCATTCGGTGGTTGCCTGAAAGATTGGGTGAGCTTTCAGCAGTGGACCTGGAAGTCATCATTATCATCATTTCAGCCGAAAGACGTCTAATGTTGGACAAAGGTCTCCCTCAAGTGTCGCCATAATCACCGGTCCTGTGCGTCTCGAATCCATCAGATTCTCACAACCCTCACCAAGTCATCGGTCCACCATGTGGGAGGTCTTCCAACGCTGCGTCTTCTGGTACGTGATCGCCATTCCAGGACCTTTCGTCATTTCTGGACCATCTGTTCGGCGAGCAATGTGCACTGTCCACTTCTAATTAGGTTTGACGATTAATTGTCTGTAACCTTGGTTTTCCTGCGAATATCTTCATTACTAATGTGACCACGCAAAGAAACTCAGAACATAGCCCTTTCCATTGCCCTTTTGAAAATGAAAGTGACTGAAAACTTACACTTAAAATTCAAGCAGTAACTGATCAGAAACCGACATCAACTATATCTGTAGCCCCCTCACGAAGTAGTATGATAAGGGTTAGGTTAACATAATTATGCTGATAATAGATTAAAGGGGTAACACAAGCGGTTGTGATCGCTGTGTTACTTGGGGATCTTCTATCTATGACCGATGTTTTAGCTATTAATATGTTTTCCTATGTATTTTTGTTGATGCAAATTATTTATGAAACACAGTCATGATTTTGTTAAAAAAATACCTAATTTATTTCATATTTGCGTGTTTTATTCAGTATATTCTTAGGGAAGTAAATTGAGTCGTGATAAGTAGAAAATAAATGTGTATTATCACGATAAAATCCAGTGTTGTTTTTTTTATTTGATGTTGCCAACATAATCTTTAATCGAAAATCCAGGCCTTTTTTCATAGTTGTAGATGATCATTTTATTTACAATTATATATTTTAAGACTAATGTTATAATAAATATAATAATAGTATAATATGAATCTTCTGTATTACTTTCATTATGTCGAAGCTACAAGTCTTCATCAGCTTTTCTAGTGCCTACTTTAAAGTTAGTTGTTATTACGAGCTCAGACCCAGTATAAATGTAACAAATAAGGTTTATTTAATTTCAATTCTGCCTACAGCTACAAATTTTATTATAGAAACTGGATTAGGCACTCCAATCAAATTGTTGAGCTGGAAATAGAAAACAATAATTGGAAATATTAGGGCTATGGAAAGTTTTAAGTTTAGAAATCAGTTTATATCAAAATATTTGTAACCAGCTTTTGCCCGCGGCTTCGCCCGCGTGGCATTAGGTATTTAAGGAATCGGGATAAAAGGTAGCCTATGTTCTTTTCCATGTCAACGTCTATATGCATGCCATCCAAATTCGTTCAGCCGATTTTGCGTGATTAAGTAACAAACATCCACACTTTCATATTTATAATATTAGTTAGGATTATAAGTGATTATTTTCAGGTCAATCGAAAGACTCACCGCGGTCAAAGAACGTAAAGAAAAACGTTAGAGTTCTAGTCCATAATAACATAATAGCAAAATTAAAAATGTTAAATAACCGTCGACGCATAATATCTCTTCTTCTTCCTGCCCTTGTCCCATTTTATTTGGGGTCGGCGCAACACGTTTGTTTCTTCCATTTTGTCCTGTCACTCGTCACGCTATCACTAACTCCCTTTTCTTTCATATCACTTCTCACGCAATCCATCCATCTTTTCTTTGGTCTCCCTCTACCTCTCCATCCATCCACATGTAAATTCATAACTCTTTTAGCTACATGCTTTTCATCTCTCCTCTTTACGTGACCATACCAAGACAAACGATTTCCTTTCAACGGCGCCACTTTCAAACTTCCTCTAATGTACTCATTTCTCACTTTATCCATTCTCGTCACACCACACATCCATCTTAACATTCTCATCTCCGCTACATGCAATCTTTTTTCATCCGTCTTTTTCACAGCCCAACATTCTGATCCATACAGTATGACAGGCCTTATCACGGACTTGTAGATTTTACCCTTCAACTTGAGGGGCATCCGTGGGTCACAAGTTGTTCCCGTGACCTGTCGCCATTTCATCCATCCTGCGTTGATCCGATGTGTTACGTCCCGGTCTACCTCACCATCCCCTTGGACGAGCGACCCGAGGTACCGAAAGTCGGAACAGATCGGTATGGGCGTTCCGGCGAGAGCTAAGGGCACAGGATTGGAGAGACCGCCGAAATCGCAGAACAAGTACTCCGTTTTGGTTCTACTCAATTTCAGGCCAACACTCTCCAATCTGTGCCACCACACCTCCAATCTGTTCTGGACCTCTAGGCCACTCTCGGCTACCAGCACAATGTCATCGGCAAACAACATACACCAGGGAGCCTCTTCCTGAATGTCCGACGTCAAAGCGTCCATTATCATTAGGAAGAGGTAAGGGCTGAGGGCCGACCCTTGGTGTAAGCCGACAGCCACATTGAAGCTTCCAGTAGTGCCCACTGAAGACCGGACTTGGGTACTGCATCGGCTGTACATCGCTCGGATCAACTGCACATACTTCCCAGGCACACCTTTCTCCTTAAGGGCCCACCACAGAACCTCACGAGGTACCCGGTCATATGCCTTTTCGAGGTCAACGAATACCATGTGCAAGTTTTTATGCGCACCTCTGTATTTCTCGCACAGTTGGCGTATAGCAAAAATGGCATCCGTTGTACCCCGACCAGGCATAAAACCGAATTGGTTCTGTGAAATTTCACTCTCTTCTCTCAGTCGCCTTTCAATAACTTTCTCCCAGGCTTTCATAGTATGTGACATTAGCTTTATTTCTCTATAATTGTTGCACTCAAGCACATCACCTTTGTTCTTAAAAATGGGCACCAAAGAACTGCTGCACCAGTCATCAGGTATAGCTTCTTCCTGCAACAACTTATTGAAGAATAAAGCTAACCACGTCCATCCATCCACTCGCAATAACTTCCACATTTCAACTGGTATTCCATCTGGACCAATGGCTTTACCATTCTTCATTCCATTTACTGCTATCCTAACTTCATCCATACTAACCATTCTCACTAAACCCGCATTCACTGGTTTATTCTCTAACACACTACTCCAATTATTTTCCTCATTCATCAATCTTTCAAAATAGTCTTTCCATCTCTTTTTGATTTCCTCATCATCCGAAATAACCATTCCAGTTTCATCTCTTATACATCTTACCTGGCAAACATCTCTCGTCTTTCTCTCTCTTATTCTAGTAAGCCGGTATAGTTGTTTTTGGCCTGCAGGACTGTCCAGTGTGTCATATAATTTGTCCTGGGCTTTTGATTTCGCTATGGCCACGGCTTTCTTCGCTTTCTTCTTTAATATGTCATACTCACTCTTTTTTTCAGCTTTTAAACTAGCGTTTCCTGGCTCTGCACGCTGCCACTCCTTGAATTTTCTTTTCTTTTCTTTCAATACACGCATAATATCTAAAAATTGTAAAAGAACTGGTTACGACAAATCTAATGAGCCCAATCTCGATGGGTTTACTAGTAAGCATTCCGTGGTTTCATCAACTACCTCCAGTTCTTTCATGAAGTCCTCGTCATAATGAGAAATGTATAGAACTGGTTAAGACAAATCTAATGAGCCCTATCTTGATGGCTTTACTAGTAGGCATTCCAGGTTTCCATCAGCCACATCCCAGTTCTACCATCAAGTGCTCGGTCATCATGAGAAATGTATATAACTAGGTTAAGACGAGTCTAAATGAGCCAAAACTGGATGGGTTTCTTAAAAGCCAGTTCAGGGTTACTTACCATCAAGCTTCATCATCAGACCAGCTCAATGGCTCGAGCATGTTCATGACTCATGAGTATTTCTAATATTAAGTTACACTTACGTTTGAATGTAAAGTAAACACTTATTATGTGTTTAAAATCTCCACAGCACCTAACAAACGAGCTGATGACCTTGAACACCTGAACAGATCTTCATAAATTGTCTAAGAACCATCTCAGTAACGTCAGTTTTCAATTAAAAAAAACGCATCAAGATCGGTCCATTCGCTTAGACGCTACGATGCCACAGACAGACACACAGATACCCCAAACTTATAATACACTTCTTTTCCGTCGGGGGTTAAAAATGCCATCAAAAACATAACTTGTAGAAAAACCAAGGCACGCAACTTAGGGCTTCTACCGTAAAAAGTTGTGAGACCATGTAATACCAAGTCAGTTAATTTATTCAGTCCGTACTTAAGGGACCTAGACTGACTTGGCAATCGGACTAAACTATCTAATTTATTATAATATAACTTGTGATATACATGCGAAAATTCAGGCTTCTAGTTTTATACATAGCTAAGTTTTATGGTTTTTATTGGATTACGGCCGTGCCACTTTTTTGCTTGCCTTGGTGGAGGCACTACCATGCCCCCTATTCTGACACTCACTCTCGCTCCATTGAGAGTTTGTTTAATGATACCCAATCCAAAAAAAAAAATCTATTAATTTTGTTTTTTTTTTCCGTCACTGACAAAAAAACTGCCAGTGGTGTTGTCCAGGTGAAGGTAAAAAAATATCCCAAGGGAACTCCCCTGATAAAAGTATTCTATGGCCTATTGTACTTTATTTTTAAAAATTACTTTTATTTACTTTACAGCCCATGTTTCTTCCTTAAAAGAAAGCCTAAATCCCAGCTGCGGGACATTATAAGGCTGACTATGCTACCAACACATTTTCTCTAAAAATAACGTCCTTGTTTACAACACAATACGTTAGCGTACAAAAATAAGTATAAATCGCATCAATTTTACATCTATCACGAGCACACCCGCTCCATATTCCATCAATGACAATTTTGCGAGCAAGTACCGTCGCCATGTTTTATTCAGACTGACGACGGGCGGAGAGCCAGGGTTCCGTGAGTTCAACCGGGAAGCTATCCTCCATCTGTTTTGACTGACCTGTTGGTGTAGTGGTTAGTAGCCCTGACTGCTATGCAGGAGGTCGTGGGTTCGATTCCCACCTAGGCCAAATGTTTGTGTGATGAGCACGATCATTTGTTCTGTGTCTGGGTGTAATTTATCTGTAATATGTATATATTTAGAAATATATAAGTATGTTTAACAGTTGTCTAGTACTCATAATACAAGCTCTGCTTAGCTTGAGACTAGACGGCGTTGTGTGATTGTTGTGGAATATTAAAATTATTATTATTAAAAAATGTTTAGTTACTCAACTAAACGTAAAAAATCTTGATATGTCTTTTTATTTAACATTAGCGGCCCGTCCCGGCTTCACACAGGCAATAAATATAGCCTATGTTACTTAAGGTGAATGTAGCTTAACAATGGTGAAAGAATTTTTGAAATCGGCACAGTAGTTTTTGTGTTTATTCATTACAAACATAAACACAGAAATGCAAATTTTCCCTCTTTATAATTTTAGTGTAGATAAATCGTATAAAAGACTTACAAAGATTATATAAATTTAGTTAATCATCTAACATCGGTCTATGTAAATGTCTAATTGTATATTTTTTTGATACCATTTTTTAGATAAAAGTTATTTTAAGATTGTTTGCATTTTGTTAAGTAATAATACTTTTGTCTAAAAAAAATATTTAGCAATTTCGCAACATTTCTCTACTCCTTCGAAACGGCTTGGATCTTTAGAAACATTACAAATAAAAATTGGTCGGTAAATATGTTTCAAAGTGAACATAGCATAAAATATGTAAAACAATCAATATTTTGCAAAGAAAATGGATTTAAAGGTCAGCCGCGCACTACCCGGGTGCCGCTAGCCGCAATTAAATGCACAGATACGCGTACTGTCGCTCAGACGGGTGGGACAGTTGTGTCCATTTAATTTCGGCCAGATGGTTCAACGGACTATAAGCCTTAATTTAAGAAACGGGTTTAAAAACATAAAGCTGTCTTGAATCGACATCTATCGTGATCCTTTACCTTTTTTGAAAAACAGTTTTTTGATGGTTTTTCCGGTACCTTCGATATTTTGGAGTTATTAGGGATAGGTCAATGTACTTTATTTTAAGTTTATCTGGCCCCTTGTATAGTACTCATAACACAAGCTTTGCTTAGCTTGGGACTAGACGACGTTGTAGATTGTTTTTATACGTTTTAAATTTCAGGTCTTTCAATCTTACGAGTTATCAGTGGTCCAGCGTACGAAAGTTTGGGAAACACTGTTGTAGAGTGCGCAGGGTTTTCCGTGTTCGTGATGAGACAAGCATCGGGTTCGAAAAGGGTAAAATATTTTCCATCTCAATTGACATGGAGGTATTTGAGAGGTGTTAGGTTAATCAATTGGATTTATGTGATGGCATGTTTGGATAAGGGTAGAATTGTTTTTGTCGTTTACATTATAGAGCCAGTTAGAGAGTTCAAAGCGACATATGGTGGCAAAAGGTTTTTTTTGAGGTGGGGAATCAGACAAAGACTTCTTCTGCTCTAGGCTAGAGCGGGTGAAGTCAGGGTATTAGTAATTTTCAATTGGAACTAGTGGTTCCTGAGATTTGCGTGTTCAAACAAAAATAAATCATCATCTTCATCAGCCATTTTAATATTCCCACTGCTGGGACTCAAGCCTCTCTAGGACCCGTGGGCCGTTATCCACCACGTGGCTTGGTGAATGTCACATGTCTTCAAATGTTTGGTTCTAGGACATGCCGGATTCCTCACGATGTTTTCCTTCACCGTTTTTATATATTTAAGAAATAATATTTCATCACCACTGCTCTTAAAATAATATTACACAAAGTAATGCTCCTGGCTGGGTTCGAACCCGCGACCTACTACAAAGTCAGGGTTAATTCCACTCGGCCACTACTGCTCTGCCTCTTAATCTTTATACTGTGAAAATACACAAGTATATAGATTTCATTTTATTTATGTTCATGGCACATTAATGACGTAGGTACCTATTTACTAAACAATGACAATAATATGTAAACGTATGTACGTCTAAATTAATGTAATTTTAAAACTAAGGGTCAACTCACACCGAAAGAGCGGCGAAGGGCAGCGCAGTTTCAGTGTCATATGAATTTTAACTTTATTTTCATTTCTATAATACTTATTATCGCATGAGAAACACGAACGAAAGAATTCCCCGGAATTCCTGCGGCGCCGCGGGCATCCGCGCGACTCGTTCGAGTTTCTCATGCAATAATAAGTATTATGGTAATGATGATAAAGTTAAAACTCATATGAAACTGAAACTGCGCTCCGCTTCGCTGCCCTTCGCCGCTCTTTCGGTGTGAGTAGACCCTAAGGAGTGGACGCCTTTCACCTGAAGTGATTGATGATTATCGTCATTAACATGAAACTTAGTGGTGTGTTTTTCCATATGACTGCGATAAAATATCCCAGAACCTATTCAATGATCATTGTATATAATTTATTGTTCATTGTTCTCAAATTGTAAATATTTAAATACAACTGTCAATGTTTGTAATGTAAGAGGTAGCTGTATATTCAATAAGTAATGGGTGATTTAATTTGATCTGCAATTAATACTGGATCGAGTAATTCTGGTCTTATCAGATAGTCTCTTTATGTAAAATAACTGGTATTCGGCTACATGCAGAAATACTAGAACCGGAACCCAGCTCCAACATAGAGAATGTCTGATAGTTGTCTGGACCGATCCCACACGTCGACAACGCGTATTGGTTTACGCACTCAAATCAAATCAAACCATTTGCAGGCACTTTTGCTATGATTATCCGTAGGCAATATAAATATGTGCTCCGTATGGGACTTGAACTTGGGACACTCAGAACAGCAGTCAATCGCTCAACCACTACGTCAACCGAGATGATAAATTTGTAAAGCAGGAAATAAATCAATAAGTAGTTAACTGCGTGACAGTGACAACCCTATCTACACCTGAAACCTGTTGAGAGTTAAAATCTCAACTTGAAATCTGTGGCCCTAGTGAAAAGGGGTATAAGTCCGATTTTGTCGAAAATGAGTTAAGTATACCAAAATGATCAGAAAAAAAGTGCTCTATCGTTTGGTGAAAAGAGATCTAACCTAGCCCTAAAAATAAGGAAGTTACTTTGACACGAAAAAATCTTTTTACGTCTCCTGTAAAGTTGCATTTTTGGACTTAGATCCTTTTTCACTAGGGCCACAGAAATTATCTACTGTATGCCTTAAGTAAATTACATAGCTATAAGGAACTCTTTGAGATACCTGCGGTGCTCTAGATACCGCTAATTAATTGGAGATTACAGCGTATCAGTATCGTGCAGTCGCCGGCATAAATAAAACACAAGGTGGTATTTAAAATGAATGGCGGAGGAAGCTTTTAATGAACTACATAATCTTTGGACATATGTATACTTGTAAGCTTGTAGGTAAATGTGGGAATATTCGAAGAGTTGGCTGGTTTAAAAGTGTGCATCTGGATTGAGTGCTTATTTTTTAAATCCTTACAATATGAAATAAAATGTATAGGAACATCGGTAAAAATTTACTAAAATTTAATGCCCATAATTTCTTAAATGTAAAAAAAATCTGTTATGACTGTGTAACGAGGGCCCACAACCCAGCCGCCTGCATAAAGAGGCATAGTCTAAATCTTATAATGGATTAATGCAGGCTTCCGGACTGTGAGCAATGGGTAGCTCGCCGTCTGGTAATCGTCTGGACCAAGCCCAAGTCGTCGACGGCGTGTAATGCTCCACGTCCGCCTCAAGAAGATGGCAGCAAACCCTTAGGGACTCACAAGTCTACAGGGCCATGGGTTCGTTTCTGAAAGGTAAACCCGGGCCCTAGAATGCAAGGCAACGAAGGAATATAGGAGTGGGTTTTAGTAAGTCTGACATGTCTCCCGCTCCTTCCACAACGTTAATTATTGGATAATTTTCTACCTAAAAAAAAGAGTGGGTTAACATTTTTTTGAGGAATTAGTAAAGAATTTCTTAAATATAAAAAATAAGAACCCAAATATGTAGAATGTGACATTACAGAGGAGAAGTAACGTGTTGCCCAGTATCTGGGTTGTGGAGGTCTGTTAGGCAGTTGTTCCATGAAAAATACAAGTATTTAGCCACACCTGATTAATTCACTAAACCCCAAGCAAACGCGTTTTCTCTCTCATGGTCTTTATATTGTGTCTCTAATAACAGTATTCAAAAGGTTAAACAAGAAACCGACCCCAAGTTTAGTTGGCAAAAGGCTAGGGCGATAATGATTCTAATTTTAATTGATAGTTACAACTACCGCCATATGTTGATCTTTCTATTACGCTACTGGCTATTAACGCCGAGGTCAAATAGAGGCGTAGCGTAAACTAATTTAGGCATGGGCGGATGCACTTCAGCAAGGCCTTTTTCTTTAACTAATTTGAAAACGAGACAGCGACTGTCGCAACCCAGCGTTCGACCACATCATTGCTTACCATTAGGTGAAATAGTGGTTAAACGCGAGCCTATCTGCATTCACCAGGGAGACTGGAAACGTCGGGAGATGTCGTGCGGTGTTCCGCAGGGGTCGGTACTAGGGCCACCCTTGTGGAACATTGGTTACGATTACGTGTTGCGGGGCGACCTCCCTGACGGGGTCAGCGTGGTCTGCTACGCAGACGACACGCTGGTTCTAGCGCAGGGAGAGTCGTACCAGGCGGCGGTCGCTTTAGCGACACGCGGGGTTGCGATAGTCGTTGGTAGGATCCAGGAGTTGGGACTCGAGGTGGCGCTTCACAAATCCGAGGCCATGTGTTTCCACGGTCGCCGGTCTCGGAACGCGCCGCCATTGAGTTCCCAACTAACGGTAGGAGGAGTTCACATCGGTGTCGGGTCGACGATGAAGTACCTGGGACTCGTCCTCGACAGCCGGTGGAATTTCGTGGAGCATTTCCGACGTCTGGCTCCCAAACTCAACCGGACTGGGGCTGCGCTCAAGCGGCTCCTGCCCAACCTTGGGGGTCCAGACGCCTCCTGCCGGAGGCTCTACGCGGGGATCGTTCGGTCCATGGCCCTCTACGGCGAAGCGGCGAGCCTTCTGGCTGGCCTACCACCGTGGGATCTGGAGGCAACAGTCCTTGCACACATGCACGACATGCGCGTGGAGATGCAACGCCGGGGTGAAAGTCCTCTGCCGCGACAGGTCGCGGCATGGCGGACAGAGCTCCGGCGGGATCTCATGGTGGAATGGCGTCAGCGACTATCGCAACCCAGTGCTGGGCACGCCACAATTATGGCGATAAGTCCCCTCTTTGAGGCGTGGCTGGAAAGACCTCACGGCGTCCTTACCTTCCGCATGACACAGGTCCTCACCGGAAATGGCAAGTTCGGGAGGTTCCTGTTCCGAATCAAGGCGGAAGTGACGCCCGGGTGCCGCCACTGTGTGGAACGCCCGGAGGACACGGTGGAGCACACAATCGCGGTGTGCCCTGCTTGGGCGGAGCATCGCCGTGCCCTCGTGGGGGTGATCGGCGGCGGAGACCTCTCGCGCCGGGCCTTGGTCGAGGCCATGGTCCGGAGCGAGGAGGAGTGGCAGGCGGTCGCCGACTTCTGCGAAGCAGTAATGCTCGCTAAGGAGGAAGCCGACCGCATCAGGCAACGGCGCTCTCGCCGCCGCCGCCGGGATTCCGATCCCGATTTCCAGCCACCGTAGGCGCGGGCTTGCGGACAGTGAGCAATGGGTAGCTCGCTGTCCGGCCGTCCGGTAACCGTCCGGATCAAGCCCAAGTCGTCAACGGCGCGCGCTGTTCCCGCGCGCCTCAAGGAGTTGTCAGCAACAGCAGGGGCCCAGCCGGGTCGAAGCCTACTGGGGCCAGGGTTATCCGAAAGGGCGCTCGAGCCCCGGTATGAAGGCTTGAAGGAACGGGATGGGTTTTTTAGTCAGTAAGAGTCTGACACTATCTCCCGCTCCGCCCAAGAGCGGGGGTTGTCATAAGATGATTTTTCCCATCGAAAGAAAAAAAAAAAAAAAAAAAGCCTATCTGCATTAATACTATTAGAGATAAAGTTTGTTTTTTTGTTTGCAGGAGGTGATCTCTGAAAGTACTGGTCCGACTGATATTTTTTTTTCTGATTTACTCCTGAGTGACACAAGTTGTATATTATACTAACATAGGTTTAGTAATACTAACGATTTTATGGGAAATCGGCCTGATTAAAAGATAAATAAATAAATAAATAATATACAGTGTAGCCACTGGAAAGAACTAGTAAATTATAAAACAAAAGCCTTGCTGCGAGGGCTTCGCACCGACGAGGCCTTTTTTTTTCGGTGGGTAATAATATCATCCAATTAACCTAATCGGCGGCCGATGAGGCGTGAGCGCCGTTGCCTGATGCAGTCGGCCTCCTGCTTTGCAGAAGGAGGCCAACAAGACCACTTTGTGTACGAGACCGTTAACGAGGACCTACTTTGCCCACGCCTACCTACGCTACTGAGCTCAAGCATCCCTCTCAAATGTCGGAACTTTCGAACAAAGCCTCCAGGCGAGGTCCGGATCCCAAGTCCGGTCGCTTAGGGTACGTTTATTCATTTCCGATCATCATTATTTTAAAACCAAGTAGTCCAGACGGGAAACCATTAAACTATATGTTTTGTATTTGTTTTAATTACAGCAAATATCTACTCATATATGAGCAGTACAACTTGTATTTTTTTGGTTTTGAGAAATGTTACTCCACACTAGGAATTACTTCTGTATCAAGGGTACATTCACAAACCTGTTGACTCACATACTCACATACACTCAAATCCGGAAGATCTATCTGAAGGCCATACAAATACTTCAGCTACTCGTATCACACATTACTTAATCTTTATTTTTAAGCGCCTTGTCAATCCGCCGCATGCAATCGCATTCGCCCTTCTTTCTCCCTCTAGTATATGACGGTTCTAAGTAGTCACTTAAAACAGTTATTTTAGTGAATTTTACCGCCAGTTTCCGGTACGTTGATCAAAATCAAAATTAACTAATCAGCTGTTAAATTAACAGCTGTGTCAAATCAATTCGGGTTGCTGAAAGGATGATTAGTGAAAAATTAACTAATCTATGATCATTTTGATTGAAAAACAATCCGTTTTTACAATAAAATAACTTTGCTTGCCACAGATAAATATGTCAAAACTCACGTTATTTTCAAATAATTGTGTATTCATATTTAATAATATTTTTTAAATGGCTTCATGAGGGAAAGATTTCACAGAAAGATAAAAGTGCAAATTATTAAAACTGGTTCAAAAGTAAGTACGCCACAAATAAGTTACAAATTTTACATAAGTGAAGAAACACCTACATCTTAGTAATTAATAGATATACATTTTAGAGGTTTTTTCTAGATAGAAAAACTTTATAGAAAATAAAGCAACAAAAGCAATTCTCAATTGTACAAAAAAAAAATAAGCTTGGGCATGTCTAATTAGAGATTAAAACAGCATCGCTGAGGTGCTTAGAACTCAAAGACAGCTCTACACTGCCTTTTCGAATATGAAAAGGGTTACGAGGCAGAACATCGCATGTCTTTATGTTTAGCAAGTTATATCTAATGAATAAAACAATACAGATGAAGAGGTATATAATTTAGAAAGCATATCTTATATACTCTTTATATTTATAAAGATCGTCTTCTCATAAACTTTTTTATATTTTTCTAACAAACTTATTTGTTTCAGTTACAAAATGAAATGGCAGAAACACTCCTACAACAGTTTTTAAAAGATGGAATAGCTGAAAAGGTCTAATAATAAAACAAGATTGAAAATATCCTTGGAGTTTCTTGCACATTCTTCTCCATAGAGATCTACGCTTGGAATGTGGAATCAGAATCTTTTTAATTGTATTTAATGTTATTGTTGTTAATAGAATGTTATTTTAACTATTTAATACTGAAATTAAACATTTGATTTGAATCTTTGTTTATATTTAAATATTCATCCATCCTAATGATTCAGTGATAGCTTATACATGAGATTAGAACTAAATTTATAAAGCTATTAAATCCACTTTTAATTATATTGCGCTCTTCTGTTGGGGAATCGAGATGAATCGAGGCTTGATTTCAACTGGCTGTTGATTTATGCATCCTTATATCATCAGCTACTATTATTTGGAATGCTCTTGATGCGTGAAAATAGTATTTTTTCCAATGCACTGATAGATTTGTTTCTGAATGTTAAAGGTTTTATTTTTGGATCTATCATAATTACTAGGAACGTGATTGCGGCTTTGCTCATTCGGTCCCAATTTTTTTATATTCTTTCTGAGTACTCGTAGGGAAACTTCCTTTTTTGAAAAATTTGCCGAGTTTTATGCAATTCTTCATCACTCCTTGTGGATATACATATATCCAAAAAATACATCTACAACAAAACGCAAAAATGAAATGCTTTTTGCAAAAACACATTAAAAACATTGTGATTTTACTTAATAAACATGATTTCACACCGTAAAAATTATAATCTGCAGAGAAACCACAAGATTCACGTAAATAGCCAATATTATTTATTTGTTAATTTGTCAACATGCACTATTGTATTGATTTCTTGACAAAGCTTTTGACAGTAGTTTAATCTATGATCAAAATAATCAGCGTTCCAGAAACCCAAAATGGAATTTCGCATGTGATTTTGTACTAAGATCTGACAGCGCGGTCAACTAATCAGATGATCAAATCAAAGTAGCTGATCATCCTTTCAGCAACCCAACTGATACTTGACAAGAGATTTGACAGCTGATTAGTTAATTTTGATTTTGATCAACGTTCCGGAAACTGGCGGTTAGTCAAAAAGACCAGATTGTTTACCATCAGGTGGGATCGCAGTCAAGCACTAGTTTATATCAACAAAAAAAAAAGAATAGAAGCACAGAGAATTGCGATTCGTTGCAGCCAGATGTAGCTCAACCCAGAAGTATTGAAGCAGACTTAAAAAATACTATGTTATGAGAATAACTTGATTTAAGTTCTTGTGTCCCCTAGATGGGGCAGCGGGCATCCACAGTGCGCCGCCATCCCGTTCGGTTTTCACGCTTCGCGTTTCATTGCGCCCCAGGTCTTACCTATGTTCTTCACCTCTGCGATGACCGTTCGCAGATCTGCTTAAAGCGACCACGTTTAAGTTTTCCTGGAAGATTCCAATCTAGGGCTTGCCTTGGTTTATGTTCAGGATCTCTTTGGAGAGTGTGGCCGATCCAGTTCCATTTGCGAATAATGGGAATAATATAGTATGTTATAAAAAGCAAGAAATTCTCGTTCTGAATACCTCCATCAAATGTTTCATGTCTTAAAGCAATAAATAGGACTTCCTTTAAAATATTCTGACGATACTAACAACTTCCATAGAAAAATAACATTTCAAACCGTGAATACTACGTGGAAATATTATAATTGCTTCAATTTGAACTAGCGTAAACGAATAACTAAATGAATTCGCGAAACAGTTAACTTATTGTTACACTAGTTAACTTTTAAATATTTACCTTTGGCGCATTGCACCTCCCTTGCGAATATGCGATTGGAAATAAAGAGGACTTTACATGGTGTGAGTTGCACAAATTTTAGGTTATCGACGTAACCCGAAGAATCGCCAAACTTAGAATAGAATAGAATAGAACAGAATAGAATAGAATAGAATAGAATAGAATAGAATAGAATAGAATAGAATAGAATAGAATAGAATAGAATAGAATAGAATAGACTTTATTGTACACCAAAAAGTAATACAGCTTATACAAAAACTTCAATTACTACTGGCAGTGAGCAGGATACATTGCTCGCAGAACAGATAGTCGTTCGGGCTGAAAGTGACGGGGGCTAAAGTGGCGATTGCGTACCGGAAGACGTGGTGTTGGAAGGCCTCCCACAAGGTGGACCGATGATCTGGTGAGGGTCGCGAGAATCCGATGGTTGCGAAATGCATAGGACTGTTCGTTGTGCCGACACTCGGGGAGGCCTATGTCCAACAGTGGTTAAAATGATGATGATGCGGAAGACTTAAATCTATCTCTAGCTTTTGCCCGCGACTTCGTTCGCGTGGAATAGTGACTTCCGGCAGATTTTTGGTTTTACCCACATAGTTCCCTGAATTGATGCCGACTCTTGACCAATAGATGGCGCTGTATGTCCGGAATAAATTTTATTTTTTATTTTATTTTTTGTAATAAAAACTATCCTATGTCCTTTCTCAAGTTCCAAACTATGTCTGTACCAAATTTCACATAAATCGGTTCAGTAGTTTAGGCGTGAAGCAAAGACAGACAGACAGAGTTACTTTCGCATTTATAATATTAGTTTGGATAATAAAGAGATAAAGTTTGTTTTTATGTTTTTTTTTTTTTTGTAGGAGGTAATCTCTGGAAGTACTGGTCCGATTGCTAAATTTTTTTCACAGTTAGAAAGCTGCTTTATTCCTGAGTGATATAAACTATATTTTATATACGCGGGCGAAGCCGCTGGTAGAAGCTAGTAAATAATAAAATAAAAGAAAACTCTTATATTTCAGACAAAATCCAGCGTTGGTTAGTATACATAACTTAAACACTAGTGTTAGTACTAATAACTACCTGCGTGGTTTTTATATGATTCGACCACTACATGGTTACTGTTTGGACTTTAAAATGACTTTTACCCCTGAGTTTGTTTCTTCTCTGGGTAGTCAGGTCTAGGAAACACCGACGTCATTTAGTTTAAATTGACAAAAATACGGACGTGTAAAACTGTTCCATAAATACTTATTTTTATTTTGTTTAACTCATTTATTATTTAATAGTTTCAGATTACTTGTTCTCTGACTTTCCGTATAACGACTGGTTTTGGTTTAAAAATAACAGCCAGGGTGGGATCAGAATTATATCATATACTAGGTTTTGCTCGCAGTTTCGTCTGCGTACATAAAATATAACCTATGTCACTCAGGAATAAAGCAGCTTTCTATCGGTGAAAATATTTTAGCAATCGGATCAGTACTAGGTGTACTGGTCCGATTGCCAAGTTCAAGTATTGGTGTATAATCTGCAATCGTTAACGTTAGTAGAAAACTTCAAATGTACGGGTATGACGTCATCTCAACGCTCAGTCACGTGATCAGAACAAAAGACTCGGGGGAGTGGCCAACTCGAGGCGTTCGACGCAAGAAAAATGGTTTTAACTTGGCTAAGTACTGCCCACTTCCAGAGATTACAAACAAAAAAAAAACAAAATACTTCTTTTTTATAATGGATAGGCTCACGTTTGACCACAATCTCACCTGATGGTAAGCGATGATGTGGCCGACGATGGAGCACGCTTGCCTAGAAGCAATCTATTCACTCTTGACTTAAATACCCCTAGGTTATAGCTATCAGGAAACGCAGATTCCGGCAGGGAATTCCATTCCTTAGCTGTACGCATAATGAATGTACTCCCAAAACGCTTTGTACGTATAGGTGGGATGGCCACCATGTACCGGTGGCGCAACGCCGTACGTCTTGTGGTCCGATGATTGAACGGACTTTTTATTCAACTATTATTATTAGTGTAGATAAAAAATCGCCATTACTCAGTATAGTGTATACTGCACTTTAGGTGAGGGATTATTCCGCAACCAACGACTACTGTTTGTTGCCTGGTTCCCGCAATGCGACTCCTATGGGAGTTTGTCGACATGCAAATATCGGTTTGACTGCATTAGTATCCTTCGTGTTTTGCGGTGTTATTAGAAGCTGTTTAAACCAAATTGTAAGGGAATCGCGTGATTGGTATAGAGTCTTTTTCTTGAGAGTTTAGCAAAAAGTATTTTTATTAGGTGTGATTTTTTTTACTTTTTCCATAGTGGTTTTAACTTTTAGAATACCGTAAATAGAGACACAATAGAAAGACAATGCGAGAGCGAACGCCGGCGTTCGCTTGGGGCACAAAATAGATAGGTACAGAAGTCAATCTACATACAAAGCGCGCTCGAGCAACGCACACATAGACACCGCTCACGGACACGATGTCTCGGTCGCGTCTCGGATCACTCGTCGAACAGTTCCAGCTCAAACGCTCATTAGTGTGCGTCCACCGAACGTAGGTATAAAAAGTAAAGTACATACATGACATTGTGTTCTGTACCTATCTATTTCGTGCTTGGGGTTTAATGAATTAGAGAAAAAAGTCTTAATAGAGTATTTTTATTGCTAAACTTAACTTGCAATATCTCTGATCGGGTCCGAACTGTATAATATGCTCATAAATTGTATAAAGATCTTACTAAACGTCTTGTTAATTGCCATACAGCGTGGTAATGCCGCCAGACTTTTGGGCACATTACCAGTTCACGATAACAGCGATTTGGTGTTTTTAAAGGAATATTTTTTTAGTTTTTATTAGTTCAAGATTTTTTTTTGTTTTACAGAAATTCTAGTCAGTTAAGTATTTTAATAGGTATACCTACATATCCAAATGATTGTAAATAAAAAAATTGAGTGGAAATAAAAAAAAAATCTTGAAATTGGACTTACTTATTTGTGTATTAATAAAATACGATCTTTTTAAAACAGTGAATAGTACATTATTGTCCGTACCACGAAGTCTAGACAGCTTTTCAGGAAAACTCTTAAGATTTTCATAATGAGTTCATTGCTCCATAAAGAAAAATATTTTGCGAATCCCCCGGTTCAATACTCGGAAAGGTGAATGCTAAATTATTCAAGGAAAAGCGAGTCGAGGGGATTTGTGAAAATGATTAAAAGCTTCGTGCTAACGCCCGTAGCAACAGTGTGTTTTATGCATCGTGTTAACTCATGTTATGAGTTTAGTGAATCATATTATGAGTTTAGTGAATCTGCCAGATAGCAGTTAGTTAAGTTTTAGTGGTTTGAATATATGTATTATAATGCTTGTTTAATAGAAGTTTTTTGAGAAATGCTTAGATTTTTTCGGTGGGTAATAATCATCTTATGACATCCCCCACTCTTGGGTGGAGCGTCCATCCGTCCGTGGACAGTTAGGCCTCATAAAGCACAAGGCCTCATAAAGCACAAAATATGTCCATCCGAAATCTTTGAACCGATAATGTGGCTCAAATCGGTTACATAGGAAGACCATAATATGAAGGTAGGTTTGGACAAGTAAACAATGCATTTCTCTGCCCTCCACGCCACGTCTTTATTAGTAGACAATATCTAGCTTAAGTATAATCAGCTTTCTAATATTCCCACTGCTGAGCCTCAGGCGTCCTCTCTAAGAGAGGTGACTATATACCTACTATATTTTTTTAATAATAAAAAAAAAACTAAATAAAAAAAAAACATTAATTTCGGACTAAAAAATAATGTCCATAGAATTATTAGTTAGAAAGGTCTTAAAATCTATGTTAGTATTGTTAGTAACAATGGTCTTAAAACTATGTTAGTATTACTTTTTTACATTCGTGATTTCAAAAATTCATATAATAATGTCAACAATGTCAAAAATTTCAATGTCATGTAATAAAAAAAACGAAACACAAACAGAAAATAATACAAAGCGACACCTTACATGCAGTTGGATAAGCCTCCCCAGCACTGCAGACTCTGGACTTTCAGAAATGCCTTTGATTATCATCATTTCAGCCAAAAGGCGTCCACTGTTGGACATAAAGCTCTTCCCGCGACCTTCATCAGGTCATCGGTCCACCTTGTGGGACGTCGCGTTGACACTGCGTCTTCGGAACTTTTTGATTTCATCGATATCTGAACTGCGAGCAATATTATGCAGTAATAATTAATTACTTAGTAATTGATTTCAGAAACGTTTTCGCTAATTTATTAGTGTGAATCTAAATTCCAGCTAAGATTAACAAACTCATGAAACTTCTCAATTTTAGTTGAAATGAGAGATTTGATTTAGACTTTGTACGGACTGATTAAACACTAATTGGAAACTAAATTAACCCTCAACACTTATTAAGCATTACGTAATATGAATCAGTAATATCTAATTACTGAGTTTCATGAATTACTGATCGATGTTTACGTCCAAAAGATCTTAGGAGCTTCTGATTTCCAATTATAATAATTGAAGTTTGACAAATTCGAAGACGGCTGACACTCTTTGGGTTGTTGGTTAATTGCTTTCTTAATAGCAATTAAAGGAAATTATACTGTAATTACTTAAGACTAGCTACGAAATAAATCATTGCTAAGGGCGTCGCCTCTGTGAACTTAAAAAAAAATGCTTTTGTCACTCAGTGATAAAGTAGCATTCAATTAGTGAAAAAATTAAAAAAAAAATGTTATAAGTTAACTGAAAAAGTCTATCAGTTTTTGAGTTATTTTATTACAAATAGAATGAAAAAATACAATAATTTTCTCTTTAAAATCTTCTAATATATAAAAAATATGTGGCACAGTCGAAAATGTCCAATGTAGATCTGTGGGGACTCTGCGATGAAAACCCTGATCGACCATCAAACGCCGCAAATGGAACACAGTCCGAAGGGATCCTAAACATACGAGTATACCAAGGCAAGCCCTACGGGGTTATCATGACGTTCAAAGTAAGATTCTTTTATTCTTATTCTAGTGTGGGTAGGGGACAGAGTTTAACAAGTTGTCTAGCGCCATCTCTTACCCACACTGAAACAAGATTAAAACAATCTTACTTTAAACGTCAAGGTCTAGGTCCTGGACTGGAATCCTCAAGAAAAGAATAAACGTGGTCGCCCTAAGCAAACCAGGAGCGAAATGAAACGCAAATTTCAAGACCGAACGGGATGGCGGCGCTCTGGGGACGCCCTATGCTCATCTAAGGGACACAGGAACATAAGTCAAGTTGTATCACAGTGTTACCTAAATCCTCAAATCGGGTACGACCGAATATTATAAAATTTTGTATGTAGGTTTTGGAAATCTCGAGGGTTAGTCGTAGGCTGTTTTTTGAGACAGAGTGAACGTATGTTCTCTTTTTCATCGCTTCTAGTGAAACTCGGCCATTGATGGATGTACTGCACATCTCTAGAACATTATTTTTAAGTATGTTTGAAACCTGAATATATTTGTTCAGAATTAGAAACATCTATTATTTTTTTTTATTGTGTACGCCTACCACTGCGTTGTATTTTTTAGCCCAAAGGTTGACTTGACGTTGAACGCCATGTTGCATTAAGTCCACCTGTGTACCACTAGTGTACATGAAGTTTAAATATGTAAATAATATCTTCTACGCAAGCGAAGCCACTAGCAGAGACTAGTAGTTAAACTAAAGCCGTTTTCTTCAACAATGACGTAATCTGATCTTCAGACAATGCAAAGTTTTCCCGCCCTACTTTCAAGAGGTCTTCAGTATCAAGAACCGGTCGTTCATTGACAAGCGACCATTGTTTTCAACCAGTTTTTATCGTCTGAGACTGTGAGAGTTTCTAACTAACTTACGTACATATACATAGTTATTTATAAAATACTGGTTAACTTCTCGGGACTATGTTACTAACATCATAAACAACAACTTTTGTTCTATGACTTTTAAAAATTTATCATATTTTTTTTTTTTAATGTTTAAATCGAATGTTCTAAATATTATGAAGTCTGCGCATAGCGAAGGGGAGTGGGGCTCGGGCGACGGGGGTACTTGATGGTAGGTATAGCAAAATACTGAGTTGAAATATGGAACAATGAAAACTTGAAAGTTATTTTTGGTAAATGTAAAAAGTTAAAGGTTTGTTTTGTAAAAAGTCATAGAACAAAAGTTGTTGTTTATGATGTTAGTAATACAGTTCTGCAAGGTTGTTAGTGTTTTACATATAACCCTGTATAATAATTATACACCGTTAAATTTTGATCGTTTTAATTCCGTGGAGGGTCCATCCGGTACATGGAACACTATCGATTTGTAAAAATAAAATTAAAAAATAAAGTAACTTTTTTTTTTTAATAAAATACGAGATTATTTTACGCATGTACGAAATTAATTTCTTTAAGAAAACATCAGCTGAGCGAGTTCAATAACCTGTAGGTAATTAGTACGCCGACTACTACCTACAGGTGTGATAGTTGTTGAAACTTCTTCTTCTTCCTGCCCTTGTCCCATTTTATTTGGGGTCGGCGCAACACGTTTTTTTCTTCCATTCTGTCCTGTCACTCGTCACGCTATCACTAACTCCCTTTTCTTTCATATCACTTCTCACACAATCCATCCATCTTTTCTTTGGCCTCCCTCTCCCTCTCCATCCATCCACATGTAAATTCATAACTCTTTTAGCAACATGCTTTTCATCTCTCCTCTTTACATGACCATACCAAGACAAACGATTTCCTTTCAACCTTTCAGTCACTGGCGCCACTTTCAAACTCCCCCTAATATACTCATTTCTCACTTTATCCTTTCTCGTCACACCACACATCCATCTTAACATTCTCATCTCCGCTACATGCAATCTTTTTTCATCCGTCTTTTTCACAGCCCAACATTCTGATCCATACAGTATGACAGGCCTTATCACGGACTTGTAGATTTTACCCTTCAACTTGAGGGGCATCCGTGGGTCACAAGTTGTTCCCGTGACCTGTCGCCATTTCATCCATCCTGCGTTGATCCGATGTGTTACGTCCCGGTCCACCTCACCATCCCCTTGGACGAGGGACCCGAGGTACCGAAAGTCGGAACAGATCGGTATGGGCGTTCCGGCGAGAGCTAAGGGCACTGGATTGGAGAGACCGCCGAAATCGCAGAACAAGTACTCCGTTTTGGTTCTACTCAATTTCAGGCCAACACTCTCCAATCTGTGCCACCACACCTCCAATCTGTTCTGGACCTCTAAGCCACTCTCGGCAACCAGCACAATGTCATCGGCAAACAACATACACCAGGGAGCCTCTTCCTGAATGTCCGACGTCAAAGCGTCCATTATCATCAGGAAGAGGTAAGGGCTGAGGGCCGACCCCTGGTGTAAGCCGACAGCCACATTGAAGCTTCCAGTAGTGCCCACAGAAGAACGGACTTGGGTACTGCACCGACCGTACATCGCTCGGATCAACTGCACATACTTCCCAGGCACACCTTTCTCCTTAAGGGCCCACCACAGAACCTCACGAGGTACCCGGTCGTATGCCTTTTCGAGATCAATGAATACCATGTGCAAGTTTTTATGCGCACCTCTGTATTTCTCGCACAGCTGGCGTATAGCAAAAATGGCATCTGTTGTACCCCGACCAGGCATAAAACCGAATTGGTTCTGTGAAATTTCACTCTCTTCTCTCAGTCGCCTTTCAATAACTTTCTCCCAGGCTTTCATAGTATGCGACATTAGCTTTATTCCTCTATAATTGTTGCACTCAAGCACATCACCTTTGTTCTTAAAAATGGGCACCAAAGAACTGCTGCACCACTCATCAGGTATGGCTTCTTCCTGCAACAACTTATTGAAGAATAAAGCTAACCACGTCCAAAATTATAATAATATTAAATTCTTTATTTTCAAAATTATAATCAAAATTCTAATTATAATCAAAATTATAATAATAATAAATTCTTTATTTTTTATGCATTTTGTGTAGTGCCAAATGGTTTTTTTTCCTTACTCTTTGTTTCTTTTTATCTATCTTTTTCTTTCTTTCTTTATTCATGACACCATCCCGTCTCGTGATTTCAATTTCTCACGTTAAATACAAAAGAAAATTTTCTAGGAAGTGTTCACTGCAAAAAAACTGCAATAAGATTTATTTTATTTTCAGAAGACTTGCTCTTGAGTGCTTTGTTCTCAAGAGTATTAAGAAGCGTTGACGTAAAACTTATATTTCAGAGGAACTATGACGAAAGAGAATTAAGTTATTAATTACATATTCTATAGTGCATTGCCAAAGGAAACATTTCCCAGAAATTGCAGACAATATGATGCAGTTGAAAACTTAACAAGAATAAACTTGATTTTTCGTATTTAGGTTAATTCTGACAGCCGAAAAATATTTTATGATTTTATAATATTTCATGAGGAAATAAAGTGTGTTTGAAGGTTTCTGATTCGAACTTGTTACTGTGTTACCAGGTTGAAATTTTTTTCTAGAGAAAATTCACGACTAGATATTAGTTTTGGTAGGATAAAACCAATTAAACATCTAAGATTATAGCTTCACAAACATTTAAGTTTGAAAAAAAATTAAGTACAGGCTGAATTATTTAATTGGATGTGGATGGTCATATTTAAAATTTTGAGAAAGAAAGAAAGAAAGTCTGGAGATCGATTTCGATGAAAACTGATCATCTGTGTATAATTGGGTTTTTAAAGAAAGAAAAGAAAAAGAAAGAAATTTACATTTAGGAACCAAAATCAATATTTTGAAAAAAAAGCATACAATATTATTACACCCTCCGATACTGTTATTTCTTGGGACACAATTCCGGGAAATGATAATGAAATGAAACATTCACCCTGTATATGAAAAATCAAGGCGAAAGGTCTCCGTCAACATTTAAGCTAGGACAATGTTGTACCATAAAAATTATTTGGCAAAAGTAGCTACTCTGTAGTATGAGTGCCTTTATAGATCCTCCATTTTTATTTGGGCAGCTCTGTTCAGTGCCCACTCTCGGGAGCTTTATGTAAGGCTGACGTCGACGTCAAACGGCTGCGTCAGGAGTGCACTTAGCGAAACGGTATCTTGTTTCTGTTAATAGCTTCAGTGACTCGCCGAGCTGTTCTGATTACGCAGCCATTTTGTCTAAATTTTGAATTTGGAATTACGTCGGTTGGTCTTGCGTTCGCTGTTCTTAGCAAGAAAGTTGTTGCGTCACTTTTGCTAAAAAGCTTAAGTAAAATTAGACGAAAATGTCAGGAGATAATTTTTGTCTTCTGGGCGCTTTGGGGAAACTAACTTACTCGACTATGTCTCTACTAAAGTTCTTAGGTTAAATACTATTTTTTATTTATTTCATGCAACGTCAAATTACAACAGTTTGTTTAGCTTTGAATAAAAAAGTAAATTACTTCTTTTCTTTTTCTTTCAGGCAAATAAAATGTTTTTCTTTCTTTTTTATTTCTTAATAAATATGTCACTACCTAGATATTTGGAAAATCTAGTGAATTTTAAAACTATTTTCATTAAGGCAACATACTGTATTTATTATTTCACCTCATAATTATGGAAAGGATAAACACGCAGAACAGATGGGGACGAAAGGTCCTGGAGTGGTGACCACATACCGGAAGACGCAGCGTTGTAAGGTCTCCAACAAGGTGTACCGATGACTTGGTCAGAGTCGAGGAAATCCGATGGATGCGTGACGCACAGGACCGGTCGTTGTGGCGACGCTTGGGGTGGCCTGTGTCCAACAGTGGACGTCTTTCGGCTGATATGATGATGATGATGCTGGTGAAATGTACAACAATATGCTATACGCCTAAATGAAAGGAAAGGACCTCGCGACAATATGGTCTCTGTGTCCGACAAAGTAACGCCATATGACATTCGTACGTAAATTGTTAGACCGACTTCAATGTCATTGCACAAAATTGTATTTGACACTGGTGTTTGACTGCAATTCCAAGGTAAGCTAATAAGTTCTGCAATCGTTGATGATGAAGCGAACTAGTTTATTTAAAATCTATTCACTATCTTTGTGGCCTGGCACTATACTGAATTGGACCTAATTGGCGTAGTCGTGAGACACCTAATGTTGATGTAATGTAAAACTATGTATGTAGTTATCACTACATAGTAGAAAACAAAGTCTCTTTCTCTGTCCCTATGTCCCTTTGTATGCTCAAATCTTTGAAACTACGCAACGGATTTTGATGCGGTTTTTTTTAATAGATAGAGTGATTCAAGAGGGAGGTTTATATGTATAATAACATCCATTAAATAGTGGAGAAGTACTGTTATTTTTGAGTTTTCTAATGTGATGTCGTAAATAATTACATTTTTCCCGCTTACATTGCAAACGCAGGCTGAACCCTACGAGTTTTATCAAAATAATGTACTAAGTATTGTACACATTGAAAAGGTCTACAGAAAAGTCCGTGATGGTATATGTCTATCTCTTATGGATAACCCACAATGAACTTTTTTTTGTCATTTACTTTTTACGACAAATAATGGCTAATTTTCGAAGCGATTTTAACCAATACAGCATTAATCCTTAACCAATTAAATACCTTGAATACATTGTTCATT
Organism: Mythimna albipuncta; assembly: GCA_929112965.1. Classification (NCBI taxonomy): domain Eukaryota; kingdom Metazoa; phylum Arthropoda; class Insecta; order Lepidoptera; family Noctuidae; genus Mythimna; species Mythimna albipuncta. The sequence continues at coordinate 20,123,653 of OV815965.1, forward strand.
TAATATAGATATATGGCCCTTTACACCGTATGATTTAAGTGAATATTTTCGAAGATATTACAGATTTAAAAATTGCGGGACGTAGCGTTTGCGGCGGTACCGGCCGGCCGCCTGGTGCGGCAAGAGCCTTTCCCTATACCATGAAGAGGCACCTCTTCATGGTATAGGGAAAGGGGGATTGTTTTACTCCAAATTTAACGCGTGCGGGCCACGGGCAGTAATGAATAAATCAAAACTACTGAATCGATTTTAATCACATAGGCTATATATTTTATACCCGAGCGAAGCCGGAGCGGGCCGCTATGTTTTTATATACAACGTTCACAGTTTTTCTGTAGTGTATTTAGTATCAGCATTGCACCCGTGCGAAGCCGGGGCGGGTCACTAGTGTTTCTATAATTGTTATTTCATTATTTTTTTATTTTAGTATTTAAGCTTTTTATGTATTCATTGTGTGTACTTGTGCCAAATAAATTTGTTTTCTTTCTTTCTTTTCTTTCGTGTCTTTCTTTTCTTTCTTCTTTTTTTGAAGACACTTAAATTGTAATCGGACGGAAAGCACGAAACATTGTTTCAGTCATTCGATTCGCGGTATTAAAGACGAGGCGAAACGCTTAGTTACACTTCACCAACCACGATTGCCAACCATCCAACAACCATCGCAGTTAAGCGCTGGTTTCATCATAAAAAAAAAAAACAATAAAATAACTGTGAAAAAAAATTAAAAATCTTTTTTTACCTTGCAGCAAATCTTTTTTCTCAAGTTTCGCTTCAAATCTCGACTACTTCATCGTGAGGGTTGAAACAAAAGAGCGTCTAAACGTCTTCCTAATGAGGGCTTGAAAATCCGTAAACATCCCCTCGGAGCTGCGCTGACGGGCTTTTGTTGGGCACTGTACTTTGTTATGTGGGAGTAAGTACGTTAAGACGCTGATTTGTATGGAGAGTCAAAGTTATTTAGAATTTATTTAACAGTTTTGAACAAGGTAAGTAAATCTCTAAAATACAAATAAAATATAAAAATAACGTTTGTTATTGTTACACATTTAAATCGATAGAAATAACTAATAATGTAATATGTAATAATGATTAACTTATTCTAGATAAAATTTGCATGAAATCGAACTATATTTGTAAGTTGTTCGATTATTTTTTAATTAAAAATACTGTTGTGATGTAATGTTTGTATATGTTTAATGATGCATGGAATAAAAGGCTTTTTTATTTTATTTTTATTTTATTTATTTATAAGTAAATCTCTAAAAGTGTAAAATACCACATACGTTTTTGAGAAAGAAAGAAAGGAAAAACACGTTTATTTGGCACACAAGTACACACAATAAAAATACATCAACATTGTGTGTCTCACGGCTAAAAACATACTTGAGAAAACACTTAGATAAAAAAGAAATATCTCTCTTAATGATAAAGCATTTTACTAAACTCATCTAATTTTCTGGAGCGGTCTACACCATAATTTTGATGATAATAAGGTACGCTAAGTAACTTGCTCTCCAAATTGTATTATATACCTACTCTCCACATTCCAAAACATTATATTAATATTTTCTTGTTGACACATTCAAGTTTGACACTTGCTACGTATAAATATAGACCATAGACACAGGCATGGCACGCATCTATCTATAACTAACCATATTCAAGTAGTTAATATAAAAAATGGCCTCATCAAAACCAAATATATCAAAAAACCTCAAAGGTTTTTTTTTAAGATTTACAAAGGACATTAGGTAACTAATCCAATTTGTTCAAAGACCTGTAAAGATGAGGGCCTAAAAATACAAAAGGGTCGAAAAGACATTAGCCAGTATATTATTTTATCCCAATATTATCGACGGCAGAACTTTCTTTGTGAAATCGTTCGCGAATTCACCCCTTGGGGGAGAAATGGAATTTTTTGCACCGAACAAAAGGAAAGATAAATTAAAATTTGTTCGGAGAATTCTCAAAAATTCATCGTTTGGCGGCGAGAATTTATCGAGCGCCTCGAATTACGTTTGTATGGAACTAACGAACCGGTTAAAATTGAAATACGTACAGAACATAAATATACAAAAATTAATGACGGTTTAATATGTCGTTTAATTTATGTCGGAAACGTCACGTCCGCACCTGACCGCTACCTTTCCAAGTAATTACATAGTGTTACGATTTTCGTTTGAAATTTTCATTTTAATAAAATTACAAAAGAAAATTGTTTGACACATTTTAAATAGTTATTCATTACTGACTGACGTTTGTTTATAGACGCATAGTAACTGCACTATGAGTAAATTATGAGATTATGTTTTTTTTTTTAAAGTTAAACTATGGAGTTTCTTGTCTGTTTTTCTTCATAGGAAACGACCAATTGGAACCGTAAACTAACTTCTGATGTTTTATAAGTGCCCATGTAGGCTTATGTAAAATTAAAACAACTTGAATTGTAATGGTTTTCCTGCTAGATTTTAAAACAAGTTTTGTTATTCTAGTTGATAACATTATAAATGGCTGTTCGGGCGTCGCCGGTTACCTACGTCATTCGTCGGGGTCCGCGCGGGCACGACAAACTTCTAGGTTGATCTGCGAGAGACCACACAAAAAAAACACTCTTCACTGGCGAGAATAAGACGTCCACTAACGACGATCAGCGCGCATCATATTTTTTTTTTAATTATTTTTATTTATAGGCTTGCTTCTGACCACCATCTCACCCAATGGTAAGCGATAATGTGGTCGACGTTGGAGCACGCATGCCTAGAAGTAACCTATTATCTATTATCTATTTAACTATTATCTATTATTATCTATTTATTTGACTTAAAGACCCCTAAGTTGTAGCTATCAGGAAACACAGACGCCGGCAGGGAATTCTACCAATTCCATGCACTTTCGATTGCTGCACAATTTCTCTGGATATACGTAGGTATATCCGTTCTGCAGTCCACTGCCTTTATCAAGTCCAAGTTAAGACCCTACCAATAGCATTTACTGTAAATAAACTGATCAATCCGACTGACTGTCTTCCGTTACCGTCTTTTCTAACTCTACTATATCAACCAACTCGTAATAATAGACAAATAATAATCGTAGGATCTAATGCTGAAACGTGAAGTAGACAAACATCATTATATTAAATGGGTCCGAGATGGTCCATTAACTTTGTGGAGATGTTGACTAAAGCTTCAGATTAATCTAGTCACTTGGTACGGAGTTAATTAACTGTGAATCTAGACCGACAGACATATGTAGGTCTTATGTAAAAGCAATCACACTGATATTAAGCAGAAGTTTGTTTGTTTATGTTTGTGGTAGTGGGCAGGGCACATTGTTCGCAGAAAAGATGATCGATAGGGACGACAGGTTCTGGAGAGCAACCTCGTACCGGAAGACGCAGTGCTGGAAGGTCCCCGCAAGGTAGACCGATTACCTAGTAAGGGTCGCGAGAATCCGATGGATGTCTTCCCGTCCTATTATAATTTGGGTGTCTTCAAGGTTAGAGTCAATAGGCTCTTAATAAACTAGTGCGCCTCACCATCAAAGATTGTATCGCTACTTACCATCAGGTGGGACCGCAGTCAAGCACTAGTTTATCTCAATTAAAAAAAAAATGTAAGATGCACAGGACTGGTCGTTATAGTGACACTTGGGAGAGGTTAATGTCCAGTAGAGGACGTCTTTCGGCTGAAATAGTGGTTATAATGATGGTGTGTGTTTGTTACTTTTTTACGTTCAAACGGCTGAAGCGATTTATAAGAATTTAGGCACACGGGTAGAAAATGTTCCGGACTGATGATAGGATACTTCTTTTATATAAGGGATATATTCCTTTTCAAACAAATATCCCAATCTCACGAGAACTGAAAGTCAAGACTAGACTATTGATATACAGATAATCAGAGATGCAGAGTATTAAAGTTTTTTGGCTACCACAACCTTGAACAGTTCATCTTAACTGGCATGGGTTGATGGCAAACGATCAAGAGGCATCAGCCCAATAAACATTGGCAGATCAGGTCCGCTACACACTGAACACCCAATTGCACGTCGCACTTCATGACGCTAAAAACCGTCACAGATGGCGAGATATCATCAGTAAGAAGTTAATCCAGCGGCAACTTCACGAACCTCAGTGATGAGGAATACAGTAGAAGGAGGAGCATGTTCCTTTAGTTCGTATATGACATCGCACGGAATTGAAACCACCATCTTAATTTAATTAAACGCTTGATCGGGCTGTGCAGCCATACTTTGAAAGAAAGTATGGACACTAAAGCGCGCGACAATGCAATACAGATTTATACCCTGCGGCAGCGCATAGGAAAATTCCACGATGCATTGTGCGACGTCGTAGATTTTTACGACATAACGTCGCAACGCCGTGTTGTGGCCTAGCCCTATGTTACGAAAGAAAAATGTAAAACCTTTTTTTTTTAATTTTATTTATGGTTGGGCGGAGCGAGAGATAGTGTCAGACTCTTACTGACTAAAAGACCCACCCCGTTCCCTCTAGCCTGCATACAATTGGCACCAAAAAACCACCTTTACACTTTTAAATAATATTGATGTACCCGGTATCATTTTCAGAACACATCTTTTGCTAAAATACATCAAAGCCTTAAGGCTCTAAGTCTAGGCCATGCCAAAATATACATTCATAAATAAATACACTCGAAAAAACATAACCCTTTTTCCAGCGCAGTCGGGTAAAAATAAAATAACCCGGTCCATTTTGTAAATAAATACTGACACGAGCGTCGTAACTGAATATACCCCGAGGTCACGTGGGCTAAGTAATTATTTCCCACTTGTTAACCCGTCCGTGCTCGCAAGTGTGTCGGACGGAATCTTACCGAGATGAGGGGTTAACAGGAAGGAAATGAGCATCGTGTGAAATGACCGTCTGTTTTTCCTGTACGGGATTATTGGGTGTAAGGTGTTATTGTAATTCATCAATGTTAGGCGATGTGGAAGGCAATCGAATGGGTGAGGTCTGTCTACACTAATATTATAAAGAGGTAAAGTTTTTTTTTTGTTTGTAGGAGGTAATCTTTGAAAGTACTGGTCCCATTGCTAATTTTTTTTACTTAGTTTCATAGATAGCCTATGACACAAGTTTTGTATACGTGGGCGAAGCTGCGAGCAAAAGGTAGTAATATATTTATTACTAGCTTTTGTATTATAATACAAAAAAAAACAAATTATTTAATACAAAATTTTATAAATATAGCAATGAAGCGCTAAAAGCCTAAACACGTATGATGATCATAATAAGATCATTAAATATATCGAAACATATGAGTTAAAAATAAAAAAACGAATTTATATTGAAAAGAAAATTATATCAGAGAATCCTATGAAATATTAAAACTGTGGGTCACGCGTAAACTTAATCTGTAAAGGAAGATCAGAGTATCTCATAAAATATTAATGGAGTCTAGAGGCTGCAGGATTTATAAGCTACAACGATTTGAGGCACTAACAAATCTGTACGGACTTAGTTCACTGAAGATTGAGAAATTTGACGAATTTTCGTAGAAGACTTGATGAAAATGTACGATCAATTTGAAGATTACTTTACATTCAATGTTTCTGATGTAGAGCAAGGTCGTGGTTTAGCATTTCATTATAAAATACTCGTAGATAACTCAAATGATGATAATAATTACGAAGATAATGATTTAAATATTAATTGAAGAGTTAAAAAGAGACCCAAAAGCATGAGTCCGATACGTTGTGACCAAATCGGTGTTACACTGGATACCACAGTGCAATGCCATCCACGTCATCAACAAAAACATAGTAAAATAGAGACTAAAAAAAACTTATTCGTCGAGGTTAAAGCAAGGAGGAGGATTGACTAAATGAAGACCTTGTTAAATAAAAAGCTCATTGTTGATGAATATTTAACTAAAATTATCACAATGGTATAATATGAAATGGTTCTTACTCATAGTATTATAAATAAGCCTAGTAAATGTTGTCTAAAAGTCTATTTATTTTGTTCAAATAAATTAATAAATGGATTTTGTCTGTATGAATTAATTTATTTTTATAATTCTTCAAAATGAAAATTTTCGGATTAACTCAATATTATATGTAACATTAAGTTTTACTTAAAGTGGAAAAAATACCTTTTACTAATAATATTATACGAGAGAATATACGAGTATAATCTAAAACTTTAGTAATTATCACTATATCAAATGTATGAGCTATACTCATATTTACTAAAAACAAACCATAAGTTTACTGTCGACGACACATCCGATTTGGCTTTTTCTTTTGCTTACCTGCAAAAGAAAAAAAACATAATGTGAGCATAAATTATCGATAAATACTGAACACTTAAAAATACGTATGATTAATAGGAAACCAAAAATATAATGATTTCATTGAATTACGCAAACTATATGAGTAGTTTTGTTTAATTAATTATGACATTATAGAGTATATTAGAACATCTTACATAGATATATAACATTGCAGAAACAATATTTTCAAATAACTACCATAAAGCACGGATCCTAGTGATAAATTGAATGAAGAAGGTACTCTTACCACGAATGATGACAATACTGCAATTGAAAAAGGTATAACCAAAACGACAACTGACATCATAACAATATACAATGTCTTTGTTTTAGAAACTCGATTGCACAACAATCGATTGTCAAATACGAATGCAATATAAATAATAGGTTATTTTCAAACAGCAGTTGTCATCTCTCTTAATATAAAGGCTCAGCTCTTAACTCATCTCATTTCAGTTCCATTTAATGATGGACTGACAGTTAATTTATAAATACCGAACCATCGGTGGTTATCGTAATTTTGAAAAAAAATACTTGTAAAGTTAGTGTTGAATTGAAAAAAAATAAAGTTAGTGCCTAATTCCTGTAGGTAAGACTTGCTAATATCATAAAATGATTTTATATTTATTAAACTACTAGGCGATTTTAGTTTGAAAAAGGCTGTAAAAAATACAGTAGCTTTGGATCAAAATAATGAAATTCTTGTTCATAGACTTTGAGAAAAGCTATTTAGATTTTATAATTCAGTTGAAACACTGTAAGCTTTTCGAGTACGCATACATTTCCGCAGTGCCTATTAAGTTTTAGTTGGTTACTATGTGTCTAACCACAGCCTAGGCGCGTTTTCCGCCCGTCAACCATTAATTAATTCCATTATCCGCGAACGTTGCAGTATTCTCTTCACAGAATGCAAGTGCTTTAAATTCACTGTTGCCTTTTGTAAATTGTTTACTTTAATGTAGTGGATTGTACATGGTTTCATTTTAAACTTGTATAAGTTGTTTTGAAATTAACATTCTGTCTTCAGAATGTCTATGTAGAATAACAGAAATGTCATCCTTTTATATTGCCTATATTGCTTTAGAAATTTTAAGGAGGTTAATCTTCATTTCGTACTTAAAAAATATTCTCGTTAAAATCGTAATATCATTTCAGCGAAGATGGTTGTCAAAATATAGGGAAGTTAAAGGTGTTTTTCACTTCTCACACAATCCATTAATCTTTTCTTTTGCGTTCTCTAAAGAAAAAATGGATGGATTCTATGAAGAGTGATGTGAAAAAAAGAGAGTCTGTTATAGCGTGACGGATGACAGAACAGAATGGAAGAGAGAAAAGTGTTACATCGAAACTAAGAAATACGGGACAAGAGCAGGAACATAATGATAAAAGCTGTTTTTGACACATTGCGACTGCAATGCGAATGCAAACGTTTTTTGAAATTATGAAAACTACCCCTCAGATGGTAGATTTGTAGCAACCCAATTCGTGAAACTGTCAGTTATATAATGGTAACCTTGTATCATTGAAATCGTCACACAAATTATTTTATGTTTTCTTTATTACCTTGTAAAACTAAGTGATCCAGTTGTATTCACAATATTATGACAATTTAGTTTTTGAATTTGCACTGGTGAAAACTAAATATTTTGACAGGAAATCTTTCAATGTTTCTTGTTTATGGTACTGAGTTTTTGTAACAAGACTTGGTAACTCAGTTCCATTCGTAGCCATACCGTCAGTAAAATTTAATCAGATAATACGTCCCACAATCAATATCACGAAATTTCATCAGCTTTATGTTAATTTTCGTAAAACTTCACCATGAAATACTTGCTGGGTACTTCTTAAATACTTTGAGTGTATTGAAATTTTTGCTCATTAGATTACAGTTTTGAAGGTTCTATAAACTTATCTCTCGATAACATAATTTGTTATTTCTTTACTAATTTCAGTTCGCTCATCTTTACTAAAGTTGTTGTTGTTAAGTCTATGATGTATATTTAATTAGTTTATTTTGGCTTGAAGATTTTATCTTTTTTTATCCATTTACCAATTTCTGTTCATCCAAAATAATTGTGCCTGACACACAAAATTATTTCTAGCGATGTGGCAATTACTAGTTATTGGTACTATAGTGGTGGTGGCGCAAGGACGATATGAAAATGTAAACGTAAGGCAGGACTGGTGGGAAACTGCAGTGTTCTACCAGATCTATCCTAGGTCCTTCATGGACAGTGATGGGGACGGCGTGGGCGATATAAATGGTGAGTGTCTTTTCCATTTTAAATCTATCATAATAAAATATCTCGCCTGAATTTCGGCCAAAAATTCCAATGTGAAGGCGATTCGGCACGTTCGAAAAGAGATCTAATCTACCTGATCACCAGTGTTATTCTACCAATTTAGTTACCCCAGACTGATACTGATAATATAAGAAAAATATATACATAAATGTACAAAGAAAAATCTTATATCACTTAGCTCTAGCCAAGAACAGACCTAGCAGACAAACTTGCAACTACAAGGTCAACATAGCAGTAATTGTGGACCAAATAGTATTTAAAATAACATAGGTACCTATTTTAGCACACATCAGAAGTTTTTTTTTTTAATTTTACATGTGAATGGAACTCTATGATTTAGAACGTATTCTATAATGAAGTTTCTCACCGACCCTTTCATTTATTGCTATTATTTAAGATAATTGTTTTTTCTAAAATATATGTATTCACAACTGTTTTTACTTTTCCATTACGAAGCCTTTTGAAATAAAAAACAAATTGGGACAGTTTCTGTTTGTATTTTCTTTATCATTTTTATTCCATCTGTCTTCATTAACTTACCTGACATTCAGTTCTACGTTGTTATCTACCCAAAATTTTACAGCACACACGTTTAGAAATAAATTATCACCTTTACTTTTACTTTGTACTAAGTAAAGATTTATTAGTTAACGTCTTAGTTTGGATCGTGCCCGGACATATCTCACAAAGACCTTTCTTTACAATTCAAAAATAGTTGTGATTTTGAACTAGATCCTCAAAAGGTTGTCTGTGCAAAAATCATATTAGTGATAAGACCGCTCATTGTTGCACCCTATAAATTAAAAACAGCTACTGTAATTGTTTTTGGTGTACAATTAGAAGTATACTCATCTGTAAAAAGTCTAGCTATCTATATATCTCTTTTGCCAGTATGGACGATTGTTACAATAACTTAGATTTGTACTTTGTTTTCAGGAATAACATCAAGGCTAGAATATTTGAAGGAGTTAGGAGTGGACGCAACATGGTTGTCACCGATCTTCAAATCACCAAATCACGATTTTGGTTACGATATCTCCGACTATTATTCTATTAATCCCGACTATGGAACCATGGAAGACTTCGATCAACTTTTAAAAAAAGCTGGTGAACTAAGTTAGTACGAAATTATTATTCATTGAAATTATTATAAATCTATGCATAACCCGAAAACGAAATTATCGAAATTTTCTTCAACGAAATTCGATAGCACGTCGGATCGGTTATTTGAACTTTCTCAATAAGATTTCTCTTTAGAATTTATATTCAGAAGACCCTGCCTGTTTGTATAATTTGAACAATTTATTCCGATGTTGTTTTTCCTCAATTGTAATTATTTCTGATTGGATGGTTTGAGAAATTCGGGAGTGGTTTCAACAATTGTAGTTTAGAGTGGTTACATTTTGTTGATTTTTGTCTTTAATGCCGAAATTGAGATGGGTTTGTGAAGGTCCAATCAAATCAAATGATTTCCAATACTTTTTTTATTTGTTTCTATAATATAAGTACATGTAATAGGTACAATACAGAAGTTGCAAATCATAAATTCATTAGAGTTTTACCGTGCATCATAATCATCGACACAAAAATTTTGCCTAGTTAAAATACAATAAAAGATCTCATTCCAGATCAATAACAATAAAATACTTAATATTCTTATGTATAAAATATGAAAGAATTAATACGTAACGATGAAACACATACATAAAACACAAATGATTTCAACTAATCGGAACTTAATACCCAAACTATATAGCTTTTAAATGAGTAGCGAGCCGTGTAATAAATACATAAACCTGTAATTAATGTCAATACACTATTCATATTTACTATTTAATCAAGTCGTTTTATGTTTAACACAAGATATAGCCGTCTAATAAAATTACCGTCTCACTTACTAATTAATCTTGTCAAGTAATTTCTCACGCCTCTATTGGACTGTATAATATTTATTTCAGATATAAAAATAATTCTAGACTTCGTACCGAACCACTCAAGTAACGAGAGTGACTGGTTCATTAAGTCTTCGAACAGAGATGAATATTACAGCGACTGGTATATTTGGGAAAACGGACACATGAATGATCGTGGTCAAAAAAGCCCGCCTAATAACTGGGTAAGGAAATTAGCTATCTTTTTTTATTGCTAGGCTCGAACTTGACTCCTATCATGTAGTGTTCCCGCGCACCTCAAGGAGTAATGTTCCCGCGCACCTTAAGGAGTCGTACACCAATCGTAAGGGCCCAGCACCAGCAGGGTCAAAGCTTACTGGGGCCATGGGTTTTGTTCCGAAAGGGAGGCTCGGCCCCGGTATGAAAGGCAACGTAGGAATGGGGTGGGTTTTTTTAGACAGTAAGAATCTGACACTATCTCCCGCTGTGCCCAAGGATCTGGATCATTTTCCTCCGAAAAAAAAACCCCTATCTGACCTGATGAAAAGTATCAATATTGTCGACGATGGAGCACTCTTGCCTGGAAGTAATTTATTTACTCTTGATTGACATAAAGACTCGAAGTTGTATCTATCAGGAAACACATGACTTCGACAAGGAATTCTACTCCTTAGCTACTAGTGCTTACTACTTAGTACTTACTAGTGCGCCTCACCATCAACGATTGCATCACTGCTTACCATCAAGCGGGATCGCAGTCAAGTACTAGTTAAAATAACAGATAAAAAAAAAACACTATCTGGGGCCTTACCATAACGTGTTAAAGCAAGAGGGATGGAGTTATACTCCCTATATAGCTCCATGAACTTACATGAACTTGCAAGGACTTGGGCTCAAGGTCATCAGATAGGACTAGAACCCTTCTGTGGTATCTCCTAGAACCTGGTTATGCAGACCCTTAAAGGACAACCTATTTGGCGATTCAAAAAAGCACTGGTTGGTACGGCCAGGACTGCTACACACCAAATCTCTTATAGAAGGCTACTCACAAAAACGAATTGCCGAGCTTCTTGAGCTTAGCAGGACGAACATCTGATCGATAGCCCGCGACTTAACCTGCCCCTGCAAACTAAACAGGCACCAATTACACATGAAACTGAGTGACACTGATGTTTGCCGGTACTGTAATCAGGAGAGGGAGACGCCTAAGCACCTTTTGTGTGTGAATGCGGGCCCCTTATCCACAAACGCCGTGTCCATCTGGGCCGACACATTATTCGTCCGCAGGAGATTAAAACTAAAAGCTAGGAGTATTCTAAATTTCTTGGAAGCCTCCGGGCTAAAAGAGTTACTCTAACAAAGTGGCGAGTCATAATAGATCTTATAGGTCGCAGTGACTACATCACTGCGTTATTTATCTTTTTGAATATCGCATATGCTGAATTAGGCGCCCTTTTGGCCTTGCACAGATTTTAAAGTTTTCTTTTTTTAATATTAATCGAAATCTACTGTATGTGTGAGGTACGAATAAAAGCTTTTTCTTTCTTTACATTGTAGAATTAGCCTGTATGGTTTACGTATTTAACACCAAATCACAAAAATATTTTCTTTTGTAGTTAAAAAAATCATACTCACGAATTTTGTAAATAAATATTCTTTATTAAAATCTTTAAGTACCTATAACTTTATTTTTTTCAAATCTATATTTTTCTATATTTATTTTTTTCTGTAATTTTTCAGGTCAGTTCATTCAGAAAAAGTGCTTGGACTTACATGCCGTCTCGTGATCAGTACTATTTTCACCAGTTCAGTCCCAGCCAGCCTGATTTCAATTTTAGAAACCCTGTAGTTGTTGAAGAAATGAAGGTTAGTCTCTATAGGGTAATAAATTAACAGAAAAGAATATAGATTGAGGCATGTCCATTCCTTTTTTTTTTGAGGTGAATAATCATCAAGTAACTCTTACTGAGTGGTGGTTCCTTCAGTTGCCCTTTACGTTCGAGAACCGTGGTGATTGTGTCGAACAATCCCACCGCTAGATTTCTATCCTCACGCTGACTACCAGCCGTGGTAGGCGAGGCGCTTGCTGACGCGCTTACGCTTGACGACGTTGACGTTGACGCTTGCGACTGCAAGATATCCATGACGTAGTCAAGCATTATACCAAATAATCAAAAAACTCGAAGAGGTTGTACCATCATCTGATCAGCTTCATGTTTTAAAATTATATGCAAAATTTCAGCTCAATCGGTAACTGGGAAGTGGATAATTTGGAAGATTTTATTACAGACAAACATCGGTACTGGTGTACCTAAATAAAAGCTTGTAAAAATCGCTTGAGTGCTATAGTACTGTAATTTGTAATGGAAAATTCCTAATAATATAACCTTCGATTCACAAATCCAAACTATTTACACACGTAGACGATTGAGCAGAAAAGTTTGGTTACTGTCTACGTTTGTTTTGTAAATTCACAATAAACAGAAACGTACTACAGAATCAGACATTATCTAAATTAAGATTCAGACTTCTAAATAACATTATTTTGTAACTCGGCAACGGGTTATGAAGATTAATGCTTTCATGGGTCACAGCTCTCTGTATTGTTACTTAAATGTTTTATTTTTTTGTTCAGATAATAAATAAAACTTTCGTTGGAGGAATATAACTAAACATGTGCTATGTGATAACAACTTATGATCACATGCATAACATTATCAGCCTTATAGTGCTCCCACTGCTGGGACTGAACCCTCTCTAAGAGAGGGAATGAGCTGTAACCCAGCACGTGGACCCAGTGCGGGTTGGTGAATGGCACATGTCTTCAAATTATTAGTTCTAGGACATGCCTGTTTCCTCAAGATGATTTCCGTCATCTTTTTAAGAGCAATGGTTATAAAGTAAATTACACAAAGTAATGCGCCCAGCTGCATTTAAACCTGCTACCACTGCTTTTCACTTAAGCCGTTATACCTACCTCTTTGAAAGCTTTCTTGTAGTTCTTTTGTACCAAATACTGTGCTGTTTTTTTTATTACTAAGACTGCTGACTGTCTGTCTATCTCTCTGTCCACCACCGTCGTCACCAGTTTGTATCACGTGAAACGTGATAGTAACAATCTTAAAACATGAATTACAAAATAAAATGTCTTTTACCTACAGAACATCATAAAATTCTGGCTAGAAAAAGGAGTAGCTGGTATGAAAATTAATGCTGTAAATTACCTCTTTGAAGTTGACAAAGATGTGTATGGTGGAAGGTACCCTCATGAACCGATAACTGGTAAGCCAGGACTTGGACCAGATGACTATGGTTACCTTGAACATATTTACACTAAGGATCAAGAAGAAACTTATGATATGGTATCTCAACTACGAGATGTATTTGATGCTATAACTATCAGGGATAATTTAACGAGGTATGTTATTTATTTATTTATTAAAACTTTATGCAACAAAAAGAAGGTGGACTTAAAGCTTTAGGCATTCATCCAAGGATGTAGAAGAAAAAACATAGCAGGCAAAAAAAATAAAAGATTTACTATTGTTAAAATACAATTTCTTAAAAAAAAAACTAAAAAGCGACATTACATAACTAGCTCAAATTTTGATACAGCGATATAGAGATAATCTCAAGCAAACAAAAAAAGTAATACAAATAATAAACAACAAGGATATAATGTCTCTTTTCCCTTGAGAAATCTGTCCTCACGACATCCAAATGAATGCGACTGTAAAAATAGTAGCCAAAGAAAAATTTTAGACTTCTATGAATATTAAAATGAGACATTTGCAAAATCTTCTAAACAAGTGGTAGAATAAAATTATCTACAAAAATTAGACCTTGAAGTAATTAAATGAAGCATATTCACTTGCGCTTCGATAGCGCCTCGGGCATGTTTGCAGAAGCGCGTACCGTCTGTTTTCACGGCACTATTCGCAAATGGTGCGTGTCCTTGGTGCGCAAGGTGCGGGCAACAGCTCCAATACAGTTATGGCGCTGATTGCCGGGAGATTCGATTGCTCTTATATCGGACATTACTGTAGCCATCACATTGCTGGCTGTGTCCTATAGCACGAGTACAATGCATTTTTTAATATGTATGTTTTGTTTTATAATTACTTTGTGGTTGCTATTAGTTACCTCAATGAATACTTTTTATATTCGCTCTCCATCTCTTTTACCAATGATCTCACTCTTAATACAATGTGAAAAAGTAAACTTCATAACACATTCTCCATTTGATATTCCTTTTCAGAGTAATGATGTCAGAAGCTAGCACGAGCATCAAAAATGCAGTGCGATATTATGGCACGGGCAATCACGCGGGTGCTCATATACCATTTAATCTCGCTCTCATCACGGACCTAAACAAAAACTCCGACGCTAGGGACATAAAGTACGCAGTAGATAGATGGCTGACTTACAAGCCTTTGAGGAAACAGGCTAACTGGGTGGTAAGTACAATAAGCATTTTTAATTTGCAAGTACAAAAGCGCATGACTAGGTAAATCATAATTTTAAGAGTACCGAGAATAAATAGGGTATATGTGTGTAATAATAACATTTTATTTAGTCCGTATTTTAGATTATACAAAAAATTGGACACGTATTTTTTCTTTTTTCGATTAATCAATAAATAACGAAGATATAGCCCATTAAAATTACGTGTGACGTAACCCCGTGCGAAAAAATGTAGCACGGCGTGACGTTACACGTTACTTTAATAGGCTATATCTTGTCATTTTTGGTTTAATTTACAAATAAAAAAATACGTGAACGTAAAATTACATTTTTTACGGCAACTAGCCTATTACGGTAGAAGAAATATCGTGTATGAGAGAGCATACACAATAAGGACTAGAAATCTTTTCCAACTTTTAAAGGCTTATAAAACATCACGTTTCAAATATTAATTTTACAGTAATATTGCTTTAGTTTTTTTCTTTCTGCTATATGCGATATTAATCCTAAATTTATTTTTGTTTTCCTCGCAAAAGTGAGTATGTTATTCTTTTTAAATTAATAAACTTTCGGTACCTAACTTTGTTGACTTGATTTTTTGAATAAAACTAGATGACTACTTACCAGGAGTACTTTAGTCTAATATTAAGCCCTCTTAGTTAACCTAGGTACTTAACAAGACAAACTCGTACATTTTTTTCTCAAAATAAAGTGACTAATTAAAACAATAATGGTTATTAAAGTCAACGTAAAACAGCATGACATTATAAATACCTCTAATGAGTTTGTTGTTAAGGTAAACTTACAAATTGACACTTGTAACAACTTTGTGAACTTTACCAAAACCACCGCTGGCCCCCAACGGTGTCGTCTAATTTTCGGATACATTTGCCCTATAGGGAAAAGTGTTACAACAGCCAACATTAATTGCTACGCGTCAACAATATGTAACAAGGTCAACAAAATAAGCCGTTTCGTTATACCCAATTTGACTGATATCTATTAGCCTTAGGGAATGTGCAGATTTCGTTTCTTTAGTAAACATTGTAGGCGTGTCTATTTTGATATTGAAAAGACCTTCCTTTCTACTCTCGCAACATAATAAGATAATTATTATGATCGATGTTGTTGCGAATGGAGCGCCTCGGGAATGGAGTTGTGTGTCATCTGACAATGTGTTTATATTATGGGAAGGTTGCTGGTTGATATTTAGATACGATATAGAATTGTGATGTGGTCAAAGATGATAAACGAGCTTCTACAGGTGTTCGATGAGAATAATCACATACGTAGTGTAAAAAATAGGACATGGCTACATAAAAAAGTGATTGACACGTTTAGTGTGAAACGAGGTCTAATAGGCCTCATATGTGTCTTCCTTGCAGTGCGATTAAGAAGACACAATTTTCTCTGGCGTGTAGAGGCCTTAACTTTAATTGTTTTAAATTAGAAAAGAGATGAATCTAAGACGCCCTATTAAAACAGAATGCAATGGTGTATCTACTTTAATACGGGGTCACTTTGACCTCGTACTGCACTTAAAAAAATAAGGCTTTAGTTTCTAAAATGTTACAGTCTAATAAGTCAATGTAATACTAGTTATCAAATGAGGTCTTCAAGACCCCGTACCACAAGAGTATAAATAATACAAATAATATTGTCACTGTCAATGTGTGACATAAACAACAAGTACGTATGAGATAGGAATCGATGTTAAAAAACATCGTTTTCAATGGTTTTTTTTTGTCTTTCAGTCTGGCAACCATGATAACAGCAGAGTTGCCTCACGATTCAGACCTGAACTGGTAGATGCTTTCAACATGCTGGTCTTACTGCTCCCTGGCATCGCCATTACTTACATGGTAAGCAGTTACGACTTCGAGTTTTAACTTCCCAGCTATTCCAGCTATTAAAACAATCAACTATCTTAGTATATCTCTTGCTAAGCATAGATTTTAGGCTTGTAAACAGCGAGCAATAAGTAGCTTGCCATCAGGCCTTCCAGGAAAGACCAGCGGTACTATTCTCTAAGAAAACAGCCTTGACCGCAGCGCTGGCCGCAGTGACGAGTCGAGAGCGCAGTACAATGAATTAATAATCCAATGTCCATTAGATTTTTAATCCAATGTACCTATTTGGATTTCATTGCTGCGGCCAGCGCTGCGCTCAAGGCAGGACCGGGTCGACGATGTCTTCCACACTCACCTCAAAGAAATGTCAGCAAAATTGACGAAGCCAGTTAGGACCGATACGTGCCAAGGCTTGGGTTTGTTTGAAAGATTTACCGTGACCCTTACTAAGGAATTATTTCCCACGTAGTTAGTTTCTGGGCATAAAAATAAATCTAGAACGGGAACGGAAGACTCGGCGGGCAGATTGTGGGCAAAATAACAAATTATTGTAGATTCTGGCACCAAAAGAGGTAATAGTACAAAAGGATATAAGTGTGTAATGTTCGTGATTATCACTAAGGCGGTATTTAGAGGCCGCGAGCCGAGGACGGTAATCATCAGTCAATCATATGAAGTTTTTCAATACACTTGTGAAGAAAAACAATTTAACTATTACTACAACAGTAAAACTAGTAGTTGTGATTTTTTTGTTATGTCAGAAAAATGTGTTGGTAAAAAAATAAATTCTCTTCTTATATGGGTGCACCTAAAAATGAAAATGAGACTTTCTATATATATATATAAAAAAAAAACATGTACAAGGTAAAATTGTTTATTTAAAAACGAAATTGCATGAAATAAGCAAGTAAGACACTGATTGTAAAGTGTCTTACTTCCTTATTCATATAATTTTGTTTTAACTACACAGCAATAGCACAAAATAGATAGGTACAGAAGACAATCTCATGTATGTACTTCACTTTTTATACCTACGCTCGGTGGATGCACACTAATGAGTATTTGAGCCGGAACTGTTCGACGAACGGGCCGAGGTGCTCCGAGATATCGTGTCCGTGAGCGGCGTCCATGTGTGCGTTGCTCGAGCGCGCTTTGTATGTAGATGATGTTGTGAGTTCTGTACCTATCTATTTTGTGGCAATAGTGTGTAGTCGTAATAAAAAAGTCACACTTTGGTTGCATGTGCCATTACATTCCTAAATGCTATGCGGTAAATAGTCACTTTTGAGCAAGTGTATTGAAAATATAAATTACATCAAATTGTGTATAATCAACTAAGAGCTTTTGTATATAGTCAATTACATATTCATGTAAGCAAATTAGAACAAGCTGTTATATTACAGTCCCTTTTGATTACATGTCCCCAAAATTGGATAGGATCAACACACGTTGTTTCTAACCAAGTCTGTTAACGTAACTGTATTATTTATTTATACTAACGTAAATTGTACGTAAATATTAAAGGGCGAAGAAATAGGGATGGCAAATGGTTTCGTGCCGTGGAGCGAGACGAGGGACCCTCTAGCCTGCCGGACGGATGATCCTGTTAATTTTATCGAAGTATCCCGCGACCCTGTCAGGACCCCGTTCCAGTGGAGCAATGGAAAACACGCAGGTACCCAACCTTCTGAATATTTCTCATTTACACATGAATAATATCGAGCTCAACTGACGACAAAAAAGGGAATGTACTTTTAATCTTTATATATGTCATCGGCAATCTGTATGATTTGGGTATTCTATTCAACGACTAGGCAATGTATAGAATGGGCGTAGTCTCAGGTACATTGTAAGGGCAATGTATGAAATATTATGATTATTATTGTATACCTAGAGATTGTATAGAATACCTGTTGGTCCAACGGCAATGTATAAAATATAGATTTTGGAGGTAGTACCTAACTTTTATAAATATACTAGCTTTTGCCCGCGCGGCTTCGTTCCCGCTCTTCCCTACTTCAGCTTACTATACCCTACTCTACCCTACTATACCCTACTCTACTCTACCCTACTCTACCCTACCCTACTCTACCCTACTCTACCCTACTCTACTCTACTCTACACTACCCTACTCTACTCTACCCTACTCTACCCTACTCTACCCTACTCTACCTTACTCTACCCTACTCTACCCTACTATACCCTACTCTACCCTACCCTACTCTACTCTACCCTACTCTACCCTACTCTACCCTACCCTACTCTACCCTACTCTACCCTACTCTACTCTACTCTACTCTACCCTACTCTACCCTTCTCTGATTCTTTTTGTTATACCACGTTTTATAGTGACTGACGTTTCATGTCAAGTCACACGGGAACGCTGTCGAACGGGATAAAAAGTATCTTATTTCCGTCTCCTGGCTCTAAGCTACCTCCCTACCAATTTTCACCCAAATCTGTTCTGCCGTTCTTGAGTTAAGTGGTGTAACTAACACGACTTTCTTTTATATATATAGATACCAAAATCTACAACATGAATCTAGAACATGCCACAAAACATGAACATGACTTAAAATCAATGTGTGTAAAAGACGTGAGCAGGGAAGGAATTGATATAATCTTAGGGCTAGGTTATTTTTTTTTTTTTTATAACCAATCGGACCCCGCGGACAAGAAAAAAAACCTGAGTTTACATAATAAAATTAAAGTGGAATTAAAAATTCTTCTGGCTATAAATAATTTAATGTAATTTGCTTAGTAAAAATATGCATACCAACTTTCCCTCTTTTCATCTTATAAATTGGATTTTCTTAGTGCTAGCCTAAATCACAAAAGGAAGATTTGGTGCATATTTCACACTCCTAGACCCAGCAGTTTCAGAAGGCTATGCATTTAGCTGGAATGATGATGATTATTGGACTAAGACCTCTCCTTTTAGGTGGAGACAGGGACTGTCAGACTTTTAAATCCTCTCCTGTTCCTTCACTTACCTTTTGCAATTCAGGGTCACTCTTCGGGACAATTCTATAGCCTGACTAAGGCCTCCCCTATAAACCAACACAACGACCGCTCATGTGAATCCCTTTGATTGACTTATTGAGTGTTTCAAATCTCTTTACAATAAATAATATTTCCATATTGAAAATTCATAAGAATAACATAGTGGTCGACCAGACTGGAAGAACGAGTGCGGGGCGGGCGTGGCGCAGGTTGTTTAAAATGCCGCCGGGATTCTGATCCTGATTTCCGGCCACCGTAAGCGCGGGCTTGCGGACAGTGAGCAATGGGTAGCTCACTGTCCGGCCGTCCGGTAACTGTCCGGACCAAGCCCAAGTCGTCGACGGCGCGCACTGTTCCCGCGCGCCTCAAGGAGTTGTCAGCAACAGCAGGGACTCAGCCGGGTCGAAGCCTACTGGGGCCAGGGTTATTCGAAAGGGCGCTCGAGCTCCGGTATGAAGGCTAGAAGGAACGGGGCTCTCTCCCGCTCCGCCCAAGAGCGGGGGTTGTCATTGGATGATTTTTTTCCACCATAAAAAGGTAAGTAGATAGCGCTACGTTCAAACCACTCATCTCTTGTAGGAAGCTTGTATCCGAACTCCCGTGAGGTCAGAGATGACGTCATTTTGACGATCATGTCACGTCACGTCATGCACGATGATACATGATTTTTCCCACCATAAAAAAAGGTTGTTCAAAGTGAAAAGCGCGAAAACAACTCACTCCATAGGTTGTTCATACAAATGGCCATAGTAAGTGCGCGGGCGATGAGCGGCAACCACCGCACTACTCCCCGCACTGCGCCGTCAGTCTGGCCAAAAAAACCGCGCGCGTTTCTACACCAGCGCTGCTAGTGTGGCCGAGCACTTAGACGTAGTTTATCACCTTACTTTTCTAAAAGAAGCTTTTTAAAAACATTAATTCAAAAGGGTTCGGTTATTTAAATTCAAAATCGAATGACGCACAATTATGCGAAGTGAAGTATGTTTTTCTTTCTGAAATAACCCTTCAAGATCTCGTGTTAAGAAGGTTATATAAACATAAACCTGCTTAACTTACAAAGATTTTGAGTCTTAAGAGCCTTGTGTCATTTCGACTGTGATTTTCGCATTGAACAGCAAACTTTAGTGTTCTTATTTAGAAAAACTGAAGGATTTTGTTAACTCTTACTTACTGTATGATGAAAAAAGGTATTACTGCAGTTTATGTTATAACAGCTTCGTTGATATACGAACTATATCTACAAAAGAAGAAATTGACTGACTGTTTCACCACTGCTCTCAAAACGGTGAAGGAAAACATCGCGAGGAAACCGGCATGTCCTGTGGCATGTGACATTCAACAATCCGCACTGGACCCGCGTGGTGGACTACGGCCCCCTCCCTCCCCTCTCCTAGAGAGGAAGCCTTTTTTTATGGCGGGAAAAATCATCCAATGACAACCCCCGCTCTTGGGCGGAGCGAGAGATAGTGTCAGACTCTTACTGACTAAAAGATCCACTCCGTTCCTTCTAGCTTTCATACTGGAGCTCGAGTTGCCTTTCGGATAACCCTGGCCCCAGTAGGCTTCGACCCGGCTGGGTCCCTGTTGTTGCTGACAACTCCTTGAGGCGCGCGGGAACAGTGCGCGCCATCGGCGACTTGGGCTTGGTCCGGACAGTTACCGGACGGCCAAACAGCGAGCTACCCATTGCTCACTGTCCGTAAGCCCGCGCCTATGGTGGCCGGAAATTCGGATCAGAATCCCGGCTGCGGCGGCGAGAACGCCGCTGCCTGACGCGTTCGGTCTCCTCCTTTGCGAGCATTACTGCTTTGCAGAAGTCGGCGGCTGCCTGCCACTCCTCCTAGAGAGGAAGCCTGAGTCCCAGCAGTGGGAACATTATAAGGCCGAGTATGTATGTATATATGACTGACTGTCATATAGACGACAACTATTCGACATAGGCCTCCCACTAGTGTTACCATAACTATCGATCCTATCCGTTTCACTTCCGTCGAATTCCCGCGACCCCCATCAGGTCATCAGTCTGTTTTGTGGGAGGCTTTCCAACGCTACGTCTTCTGGTATGGTCGCCTCATGTCTGACTCCAGTACTATTCGCACATCGACTATCTAATCTGCGAGCAATGTATCCTGGCGTCCTTGCAGTCTATAGTTCTTTATCATTTTTTTCTTCTTTTTCTTCAGGTTTCTCAAATGCAGACTCTACATGGCTGCCAGTAGCTGAAGGTTACGAGCAGTTGAACGTGGCTGCGCAGAGGTCTGCTGTCCGTTCCCACTACCAAGTGTACCGAGCTCTGACAGCTTTGCGCATGCGACCTGCTTTTAGACTCGGCAGATATGAATCTTTGGCTCTCAACAATGACGTCTATGCATTTAAAAGGTTTGCTGAACTTTTTTAAATTGTTATGAGCAAAGTTTGTTTCAGAGTTTAAAATATTTTTTACTTTTGATTTAACGTAAACGTTTGACCACGTGCTATCTCAAACCTAAGCGATGATGTGGTTGATGATGTAGCACACTTGTTTAGAAATATTTGTATGCCCTACAGATATGTTTTCCGGGTCTGGGTGTATTGAGTGTGTGAGATTACAAGTTTGTTAACTCTTTCACAATACAGGAGACTTTCTTAGTATGAGACAAAGTTTTTTTTTCAATATAAATGTTTATTAGTTGTCTGGTACGCATAAGACCAGCTCTTTTTTTATTATGGACTAGCTGTGCCCGCGACTTCGTTCGCGTGGACTACAGGATTTTTGATTTATTTTAACTAAAATAAAAGTAGCCTATGTTACTCCTTATTACATCAGCCATCAGCTACCTGCTAAAAATAGTCCCGTCAAAATCGGTCGAGCCATTTCAGAGATTAGCCCGGATAAACAGACAGACAGACACAGAAAAAAAAATATTATTTTGGTGAATGTATCGTATACATATTCATATGCATGTAGAAATAAGCAGATATTTCTATAATACAAACATTTTTTTAAATGTATATATAGGCTCGCGTTTGACCACTATCTCACCTGGTGGCAAGTGTTGATATTGGTGACGAGCACGTTTGCCTTGAAGCAACCTAGAACCTACTCTTTCCTTATATACCCTCCTTAGTTTGAGACTAGATGGTGTTTTGTGAAAGTCGTAGAATATTCGTTTCGTTTCATTTAGGTACATATAATCGTAACATTATATATTTGTGTCATTTCAGATGGTATAACGACGATACATATGTCGTTGTCATGAACGTGGGCAGAATCTATCACGTGGTCAATCTGACTGCCTTTGACTTGATCTTTGGACAGTTGGAGGTTGAAGTTAGCAGCGTACTCTCTTCCAGGACCTACAGGTATGATATAATTCCCTAAACTTTAATATTAGACCGCTTCTCTCTCAGCATAATCTAACTTTTTTTGTACTAGTCTTTACTGTCCCGCTGCTGGGTAAAGGCCTTCCCCAAGTTCTTCCCAACTTTCTTCTCCTGCGCCGTCTCTAATCAGTTCTCGCGGTACGCGTCCAAGTCATCCCGTCACCTCTTTCAAGGCCGGCCTCGAAGGCGCTTTCCTTCAGTAGGAACCTACTGTGTGACGACGCTTGCACATCTGTCCTTGTGCATCTTACTTTAACACTGTTATTGTCCGTACGGAACCAATATTTGGAATTACGAGTACTTCGTATAGAAACAGATTACTTATGTTTTTATTGTAACAAAATAAAAAAACTATACACGTTTCACTTCTATGTGTATATATATAGCAGTCGAAGATTGTCCAATTGTTAAATATGGGGCTCTTTGCCTTCGAATATTCCTTGTCCTAAAAGGTCCAAAAAAATATCCGGCTTTCTAACAAAGACATTTCTCCTTCTCAAAGTTTGCTAGTAGGATTTTTATCCTAACTAATATTATAAATGTGAAAGTGTGGATGTTTGGATATTTTGTTACTTAATCACGCAAAAACGACTGAACGGAATTGGATGAAATTTGCCATGCATATAGCCTTTGACATAGAAAAGAACATAGGCTACCTTTTATCCCGATTCCTTAAGTACCTAATGCCACGCGGGCGAAGTCGCGGGCAAAAGATAGTTTTTAATATTTCTGATGTACCCACAGAACATAGGAATCATGTACCCAATTAGTCTTTTGAAACGAAATACAAAAATATAAGTTTAGTAATGAAACATGATATTTTTTTTTGTTACAGTAGTAGTTTCTTACAATAAAAAACAAACAATAATATAATGTATTTCAATTCTTCTTCAAAAGCTAAAAAGGCCTGGTTGATAGTATTCGTCGGAGGAAAATTTTGTAGAGAATACTTTGCTATATTTATTTTGTAGGATTCGGTTAGAACGTTTTGTGGGTCTTTCATCCGCTCTTGACAAATGAAACATCGTGTAGATATATGTACGCAGAGTAATAGGCGACATATATACTCGTGTTTACATTTGTAGACTTCGTAAATATTTTCTTGTTTATGTTTCTTGTTAAAAGAAATAGAGTATTTATCAGTTTGTAGGTTTAGTAATATCATTTCTTTAGCTCATAAATTAGCAAATATTTTGTATACCTTATTGAAATAAAAAGTTAGTATAGTCGGTCTAATAAGTCAACCGACTTGGGAATTTTTGTATAATATTTAATCATTTGAAAAATACTTATATTCGGTACTTTTTACAAGGTTCTTCTGTTAGTAAACAATTACCTCTATCTCTTAATCAACCTTGATTATTGAACCCGTGTTGACTACATCAGATTTAATTAAATCCTAATAATTACCCAAATCGTTTAACTTATTAGACATACTCTATCAGATTAATTTAACTCGATAGGTGTCAATGAGACGGACAGACGAACGGATGGCGTTTGATGACTGTGGTGATAAGAGGAATCGTTTATCTTGGTATGGCCATGTAAAGAGGAGGGATAAAACGCATGGCACTAAAAGAATTATGAGTATACATGTGGAATTGTGGATGAATGTAATGGGAGAGGGAGGCCAAAGAAAAGATGGATGAGTGATATGAAAGAACAGGGAGTTAGTGATGGCATGACGGGTGTCATGACAGAATGTCGCCATAATAAAAACAAATCTATTTAATTAGACGCTTTGAAAGACACTCGTTTAAAATCTATTGGTTTTAAGGGACAGTTTTACGCAATGCCCTTTGTTAAATGTATTTGTAGAATCATGCAGGACTTGCCGAGCCGCATTCAAAAATGTACGACAGTACAATGTTCTGAGTATATTTAAGGTCTAAAATACTTGGGTTAGGTAAAGTTATTAAACTCCATACTTTTGAGGTATGTTTTTTTTTTATTAATGATAGGCTTGCGTTTGACCACTATCTCACCTGATGGTAAGCGATAATGTGGTCGACGATGAAGCACGCTTGCCTAGAAGAAACCTATTCACTCTCGACTTAAAGACTCCTAAGTTGTAGCTATCAGGAAACACAGATTCCGGCATGTCTTTATAATAACTCTATTCAACTAGACGCTTCGAATGACACCAGTTTCAAATCTCTTGGTGGGTGGGGACAGTTTTACGCAATGCCCGTTATGTAAAGTTTATTCCATTTCCTAACATTGAAAAATATGTTTGATGGTGTAGGTTTTTATAAGGTGGAATATCATCCAATGGCTTAACTATTTAACATTTGTTATTTATAGTGACAGTGTGCAAGCGAACTACATGGATTTGGCGGCAGATGAAGCTCTTGTCCTTCGGATGCAGGTTTAGACAGCAACAGCCAAGAGTGTCTACTAGTAAATAGAATAGATTAATTTATTGCACGTTTATTAATAAATAAATGATAATAAGTTACCATACAACCAAGAATTTTATTTTAGTTGTCATACCTATAAGTTGGATGGATTGTGTGTGATTTGATACGGTTTTTTCATCCATTCTTCACACGCATTTCATTCACTCTTTTCACTTGTCACGCTATCACTAACTCCCTTTTCTTTCATATCACTCCTCCTACAATCTATCCATCTTTTTTTGCCTCCCTCTCTCTCTCTCCATTTACATGTATATTCATAAAATCAAATCATTTAATTTTGTCTTATTGCAGGTATATAACATACAAAAGGTTTTTTTATTAGCCTATTGTGCGTCCCACTGCTGGGCAAAGGCCTCCTCTCCTTCTAAAGTTCTCTATCTAGGGCGATCTCTAGCCAAAGTTCTCTGTGTAGGGCGATCTCTGGCCAAAGTTTTCTGTCTAGGGCGATCTCTGGCCAAAGGTTATGGAGATGGAGACACCTTCAAAACCACCTTAAAAAAAACCCTTTGCCGACTGAGTTAAGGAACTCTAAAAAAATTGTTGTTGTTGATACCAATATAATCGCTACATCATCTTACAATCCACTACTTCTGTTGACATTCTCTCGAATCTTATCTTGTCAAAATAGACTGTTTTCTATAATTCAGTGGAATTTTACTGCGATAGATCATTCTAAATCTATTGTTACATATTATAGTCAGCCTTATAATGTTCCCACTATTGGGACTCAAGCCTCGTTTTTTCGCAGACGGAATGGGCTGTAAACCACCACGCGGGCCCAGTGTGGGTTGGTATATTTTACATGTCTTCGATTCCAGAACATGCATGCATGCATGGTTCCCCCACGATGGTTTTCTTCATCGTTTTGAGAGCAGTGGGAATGAAACAAATTATACAAAGTAATCCGCCTAGTTGACTTTGAACCAGCAAACTTGTAAGTTGAAGCTGTTAGCACAGGGTCAACAATGAGAGTTATTAATCATCATTGCTAATAAATCAGGAAACCAAAAAACAAAATAATAATAAGAACATAACTTAATAAAATTACCAAAGAAAAGAAACTACAAATAATATTAAAAATAAATTGTAATTAATTAGTTCACATTTATAATAAATAGTTAAAATCAACTGCCAAATTATTCGTAGCACTTCTCCAAAACCAAGTGCACACTGGAGTGATATAATATCCACATTCAAATGCTGAATAGTCAGTGTGTTTGGTAATAATAATAATAGGCAAATGTACTCTCGTCACAACACATTATCCTCCTGAATATGAAAAAAAGTCCTCTGAAATACCTTTTCAATCTTCATAATAAAAGTGAAATTTAACTTTTTTTTCTGAAACTTGTGATAAAAACACTTATTCAATAAGCTAAGTTGTGACCATTGGCCCATAAAATAAACTCGAGGGAACATCTTTTTTCTAACAAATAAATTCACATCTGAGAAATTTCTGAACTATCATCCTCTCAGGTATAAAACTTTGAGGGCAACGTTTATTTTTAGGGTTACGTACGCGATATTACTAAACCTCCGTGATCTACCTGTCCACCTGACAGTGGGCTGTATCTCAATAAGCCTCCCCCAAGTGTCACCCCAATGAACACTGAACTTCAAATTAATATAGAGAATTTATTTAAAAAAAAAATTAAAATTGCCAGATATTTTCAGTTCTGGGGCCAAGAGTTATTTTTTGGTGAGAAAAAATCATCCAATGACAACCCCTGCTCTTGAGCGAAGCGGGAGATATGTCAGACTCTTATTGACTAAAAAACCCACCCCGTTCCTTCTAGCCTTCAAACCGGGGCTCGAGCGCCCTTTCGGATAACCCTGGCCCCAGTAGGCTTCGACCCGGCTGGGTCTCTGCTGTTGCTGACAACTCCTAGAGGCGCGCGGGAACAGTTCGCGCCGTCGACGATTTGGGCTTGGTCCGGACAGTTACCAGACGGCCGGACAGCGAGCTACCCATTGCTCACTGTCCGCAAGCCCACGCCTACGATGGCCGGAAATCGGGATCAGAATTCCGGCGGCGGCGATAACGCCGTTGCCTGATGCGGTCGGCCTCCTCCTTTGCGAGAATTACTGCTTCGCAGAAGTCGGCGACGCCTGCCACTCCTCCTCACTCCCGACCATGGCCTCAACCAAGGCCCGGCGCGAGAGGTCTCCGCCGCCGATCGCCCCCACGAGGGTACGACGATGCTCCGCCCAAGCAGGGCACACCTCGACGGTGTGCTCTACCGTGTCCTCCGGGCGTTCCGCACAGTGGCGATACCCGGGTGTCTCTTCCGCTCGAATCCGGAACAGGTACTTACCTCCCAAACGTGTGGGGCCAAGGGTCTGCTTCTGAAAAGAAGGCTGGCCCTGATATGAAAGGCAAAGAAGGAACGGGGTGGGTTTTTTGGTCAGTAAAAGTCTGACACTATCTCCCGCCAAAGGTCGGGTGATGTCATCCGGGATGATGAAAAAAAAAAGACATTTTCAGTTACTTAGGTTTCCCATTAAAAAAATACGCTAACTTTTTACCGTATTCGATTTCGACATCAATTCTTCGTACACTTTATTAGGTATGTCACTATCAAACCACCCAACATTCCGATTTTAGTATTCACGATTGGCCGCAACCCGTCCCTTTAGATAATTTCACGGAAAATTCCAGGCTCTGTTCAATTTCGTGAGTTTGAAGGTCAAAAGATTTCCCAAAAAATTTGACGATAAAAATTTGGTCTCTACTGTCCAATTTACTGTGGAACTTTAGATTACAATTACTGCAGCAAATAATCGCAATAACTATTTTAAGACCATAATTATATATATAATAAACCAATTATTAAGGTCATAAAGACATTGTAAAACTAAATTTTAACTCTTTTACTAAAACATGGAGACAGAACAACATCAGAAAATACCTCAAATCGAAATGTATTACAAAATAAATTCTGATAAAGTCGTTTTGTATACGAAAAATCACATCCAAATTCCTTAGTTTCTGAAAAAAACCGTGTATCATTAAGAAAAAAATGGTTTACAAATTACTTTGGGTTATTTAACAGTCTTACGGTGCTTGCAATTTTCCCGTTACATATTTATCGGATTTCATCATTCTAGTTTAGATAGATCAATAACATAGGCAATACCAATGCTCTTTCGTGCAATTATTTATTTAGCTGCAAAATTACTCTGATTGTATATTTACTTCTGAAGGGTATTTTTTTTAAGCTATACGGTCAATGACCCAAAGCGTTTCAGAAAAGCTTGCTTCATAAAACGCTTTCTCCTCACGTGTGTAATGTCCATTATATAATGACGGTATCCTTATATCTTTACTATCTTGATGATTGGCTGATAAATTTTCTACGGGATGAGCTCGTATTATATAGAAAAGTAAAGAATCATCTTGAACATTTGTACCAAAGTAATCTTAGCATGTTATCTAATATCTACGCTTCACGACGCTGGTGGGTGACATTGGATTTACGGTAAGATTAATGTTATTTAGAATCTAGAGCATGCCTTACTTATCATATTTCTTCTTGATAAGTAAGACCGACCAAAGCGTGTGTGATAATCCAAAATTCAGATAGACACTTATCTCCCAATCTCCTCTATTGGAGACCTAGTCTGATCTTGAAAATCTTATCTTATTTTAAAGAACGGGTCGGATTTTAAATATCACGCTAGGTATGAATGAACTTTAAAAACTTATACCAGATTATTAAATTTAAAATATATTAACGGAACTTAATGAAAAGGTACATTCTGTTAACGCTGACCTAGCAAAAAATATAATGCAATATACGATAGACTTTGAAAACTGACTTTGACTTTGCAAGATGGTGTTTATATATGTGATGCATTAATAAAGTACAGGTTTTCTTTATAGGTTACATTTTAGCATGGACTTTTTTGGATTTCCTAAGAGCAATATAAGTTCTTTACAAGTACACGAATATTATAAAGAGGTAAAGTTTTTTTTTTTGTTTGTAGGAGGTAATATTTGAAAATACTGGTCCGATTGCTAAAATTTTTACACTGATAGGAAGCTATAAGTAACCTATTTTACGAGACGCAGGCGAAGCTGCGGGCAAAAGCTAGTAAGCAATATACGGAACTATGCTGTTCTATGAGAACAGCAATCTTACATAGTTTATTTTGGTAACAGTCATAACCATATACTCCTCTCATAGGCAGAACCCAAGAATCTCAACAATTAGATCAAAAGCTGCTTATGTATAAATTAGTTCACAGGGTATGCAAGGGCCAAAACCTGTTAGGGCTGTGGATTGATACGGCTCTAGGACGCAAAGAAAGAACATGTATCCATTGAAGAACCAGTTCCACAACGGGGGGAGTTTTTTGATGATATCCCAGACAAAAAAGATTCTGATAATACGTATAAAGGAAAGGTTACACAACATATAGGTATATTTTATAAGAGATACAATCATTACTCAACATGTTTGTGTATTTAATCTCAAGATCGGTCCGCATGATCCATTTTTATCAGGGCACTCAGTTAGTATCTTATTTTGATATAGATACAGAATCCATATAAATCTATGTTTTCTTAATATTCAGTAGCTGAATTCTCATTGAAAGGTTTGTAAGCTAAGTAAAATGAGGGCAGTAATATTGCTGCCAATTTTGTTGGTGCTTTGTAGTGGAAATATTTTGAAACAAGAGGAAAAGGACCTCGATTGGTGGGAGACAACGATCTTTTATCAGATTTATCCCCGGTCCTTTGCAGACAGCAATGGCGATGGTATTGGGGACTTGAATGGTAGGTGCTTTTATTATTTGTATTACCTACTTCTAAATAAATTCCTCTTACGAATTGTTTATACTGGAAATTTAAAGCAATTTCTTTAGTACGCTAATTTTCGTATTGTTGGAATTGGAAATTTAATTGACCGGAGATTTACACTCAGATTTTGCAGCTTCATAAAATTATCACGGTGTAATAAAATTTGCCAAATACTTAAAATTATAGATCATTATTACATACAACTTAACGCGATATTTGTAAAATTAATTTATTCATTTGTTCCCATCCTGTAGTACAAAGCCTGTATAGTGCGATTAGCGAAGTTGATTGATTGCTCCACACAATACCTCTAATTTAATTAAATGATCCGCATTTGCGTAAGCCTACAGCAATACCAAACAAGCCTGTTCCATTTCCCGAGATGATCATTCAGCTCACTTTGAGCCAAATTTCACAAATGAAAGCTAGAATTTAGAGCTTTGTCTAACAATTCACGTGGGAAATATTCAAGTATGTTAACGACGGGGTCGATTATACTATCAAGAATTTGAATTATAATGTCTTTGGCAGGTATAACATCAAAGTTGGAATACATCAAAGGATTAGGTGTGGGCGCTATTTGGTTATCTCCCATGTTCCAATCCCCTATGTATGATTTTGGATACGATATTTCTGATTTCTATGCTGTTCACGATGAGTATGGAACTATGGAAGATTTCGAAGCCTTGGTGGACACAGCTAACGAACTTGGTAAGCAACTTTATGATTTAACTAGGTAAAATATCAATTTGTTAGAAATAAATTAAAGTAAAAGTCATGTCACGTTAAAATTTAATAATGAAGTCCTTGAAAGTGATAAGTTAAATAATAGAAAAGATAAGTACTCCATTACAAGAAAAAAGACTGAATAGCAATGTGACGAAGTCAAAAGTACCTCTATTCAACTCTTATAAATAAAGCCTCTGAAAGTCGGTGTTGAAAATATTCTTAAAAAACATTTCAAAAGATTCTTCAACGAGTCGTCAAGTGCTTACAATAAAGAAAAAAAATATTCAAAGTCTGCTTTCAACAGGGATAAAAGTAGTTTTGGATCTGGTGCCGAATCACACATCAAACGAGAGCGTCTGGTTCCAAGAGGCTCTAAATGGTAATGAGAAGTATTACAATTATTTCGTCTGGGAAGATGGCGTGATCGACGAAGAGGGCAATAGGCAGCCGCCCAATAATTGGGTAAGAGTTTTAGTACAATGAGAGGCGCTTGGATTACTCTCTGTGGACTTAATGTTTGTAATGAAGAAAGTTTATTGGGTGCCATTTTCTTAGAAAGATCTGTCATCCTTTGAACGTTGAGTTAGATGAAATGAGGAAGGGTGTTAGTGTAATGTTACAAGATCTTTGATGAAATAAATAGCAATCTTAAATGTTTAATTTGCTTGATATTTATCTTCTTTATATTTGCTTAATATGTATCTGGAGCAATGTACCTATGTCCTTACCTGGAGATCGGCGTTGATAACCGCGGCACAGTTTTTTTTCTACAGCGGTTAACATCGTTTCAATTTGATTATTTTCTGTATGTGTTTCCGGTTCTAAATAAAGAATTATTATTATTATTTTAAATGAGTAAATGTGACATTCCGTCCCACTTCGCCCTAGTATGAGAGAAGTTATTTTAAAAATATAACTACTTACTTATGTTACCTACTAATTTGAAAACTATATTTTAAATGACGGTTTTCTGTTTGTAGAGAAGCCATTTCCGTGGCAGCGCTTGGGAATACAGAGAAGAAGTTGGCAAATATTATTTGCATCAGTTCGTCGTTGGTCAGCCTGATTTGAACTACCGTAACCCTGATGTAGTTGAAGAAATGAAAGTAAGTATCCTTTTATGACCTCCCGTGACCATAATTAAATATTTTGAACTGCCTAAAATATTTTTTTGTTGTTCAGAACATTATTCGTTTCTGGTTGGGTAAAGGCGTAGCAGGATTCAGGGTAGATGCTGTCAACTGCTTATACGAAGTCGACAAAGAACTTTTCGGAGGCAAATACCCCGATGAACCCTTCTCCGGCAATGTTAATGTTGATCCTGAATCTCACGACTACCTGAGCCACATTTATACCAAAGACCAAGATGAGACTTACTACATGGTTTACGAGTGGAGAGACGTTTTTGACGAGTTTAAAGAAAAAGATGGCCTAACTAGAGTGATGATGACTGAAGTTTATGCACCTATTCAAGATGTAGTAAGGTATTTCGGTGAAGGTGATAGACTAGGAGCGCAAATGCCATTCAACTTCGATTTAATCACTGACGTAGATGCATCATCATCAGCCGCTGACATCAAACGTGCCGTAGACAAATTTTTAACTTACAAACCTGTTGATCAGGGCGCAAACTGGGTGGTAAGTGTTTTGTAACGATTTACTCAAATGTCTTGAATAAGGAAAGAATAGAAATAAATAGAAGGATATATTTCGCAGGTCGGTAACCATGACAACAGCCGAATGGCAACTAGATACAGCCCGCCTTTGGTCGACGGAATCAATATGATTGTATTGTTGCTTCCTGGAGTGGGAGTAACTTATATGGTGAGACTTGTTCGTTGCTTTACTGAAGAACTTTATTTTGTATAATTTTAACCATTGTTTGCTAATATTATACAAATTAAATTCTGGTCTCCTAGACTATCTCACCTCAATAACTATTATTAATAAGAGAACATCCAAGTAATAAATTACATATATATATATATTATTCTTGAAAGTTCAGATCTTTGAAAAATGTCGCGTTTGTAAATCAATTTATCAACCGCCATTTTAGTACCTACTTTATTGCTTATAAGATTCAGTTTATCTTTTGCATAATCTAAAAACTTTTCGAATATACGAATTACGGACATTTTGATCCCCAGGGAGAAGAACTCGGATTAGTTGACGGGTATGTCAGCTGGGAAGACACAGTTGATCCATCTGGATGTAACACCAACGATCCTATTAACTATGTGTTCTCATCTCGTGATCCGGAAAGAACCCCATTCCAATGGAACGCGGAGAAAAACGCTGGTAAGATATCAGTTAGTTATAATAGAAATTGTACAGTAAGGTGATAAGAAAGGTGACTGTGGTGATGATGTTAACTGCATCTACAAAAGCAATCATATCATATAGGCTGCTTTACAAATTAAGCGTGAAATAAACACCTACTATATTCAGCTTAAAATTGTAATTGTCATTGTATCGATAATTAATGATCCATCAATACAGGTCATATCTATAACCGTCAGTGGTAGGTCGATAAAAAATACATATTTTATTAAAAGAAGCTTCCTCTTTGAACAAGAACTCTATCTTTCGTCAGGATAGTAGAAAGTAGAGCACTTTCAATAAATACAATCAAAGCGATCTTCGTTTGTTTTCACTTTAGAATAGGAAAACACGAAGATGTTGAGTTTTCTTGTCATTCCGCACTGGATCTGAATCAATGTTATTTTTGAAAGAGACGATGGGCAGCTTTTGATGGTACTGAATGGTGATGTAAATACGGTTTGTTAATAAATAGTGGAGCTGTTGTTTGTTTGAGAAGTAGTTGATGATTACCATGCAATTTTCCTATTATAATTCTTCATTCAATAAATAATCCTCAATTTTTTTTTTATCATATCTAGTACTGAAAACGATAAATAAATAAATTAAAGTAAAATTTAAATTGTCACAGGAATAAGAAAATATAATATAAGTGTTCACATTTCTATAGTTAATGCTAAAGAAGGAATGATAGAGTAAGTTATTAGGTTCTTACCATTTGCTGTAAATCAAAAAATGTTCTCTTTTACTTACCATATTTCCGACCATATCTAGACACAACACTACCTGTGTTGAAATTAATTTTAAGTTTCTAAAATATTTTTTAGGTTTCTCAACCGCTGACAAGACCTGGCTGCCAGTAGCTGAGGGTTATGAAACTTTAAACGTTGAAGTACAAGCAGCCGCAGAAAGATCTCACTTGAAGGTATACCAGGCTTTAGCTGCTTTGCGTCAAGAGAAGGTCTTCAGATATGGACGTTACGACTCCTTGGCTATGAACCAAGATGTCTTTGTTTTCAGAAGGTATATTTATGAATTTTATGAAATATTCAACTGTATTGAATCACTTCTTGTTAACATTTTATTTACTATCCAAACAAGGTCCCCTGCAAATATTTGATTATTTAATTCATTGTAGTCCAGTTTGATTTAACGGGTTTAGTTCTATCGAAATATTTTGATTTGCAAAAATTTTGAAAAGAAATTACCGTACCTGTCTAAAAAGTAATAATTATAATTTATTACTCTTGTATTATGTCTCTTAACATTTAAACGTTTGTCAAACTTCAAGCTTTCTCTTGGAGTTCTGATAAAATGCTGTTTAAATGATCGAATTCGGCAAAAATTTGTTACAATAATTTATTTTTTACAAAATTATTCTACTAACTGCTTATTGCCATGTATTCCATATCCTTTTGTTTTAAATTCTTAATCATCATCATTATTATTCTCTTATTTGAAGTCGTCTTCCAATACTACTTTATCATCATTATCTCAGTAGGCACTTCTTTTGTGACCATCTTTGTAATCCTTACCTTTAAAAATATATTTTAAAATTTCAGATGGTATAACGGCGAGATCTACCTGGTCCTCGTTAACATGCGCGACGATGACTACGTCATTGATCTGACGTACTTTGAAAATGTTGTCGGTGACGTCAGTGTTGTACTGAGAAGCATTCACTCCCCTAAGAACGAAGGGTGAGTTTCTTGCTTAGTGAAAATTACTGAAGATATCATTGTGAAAAAAGTAGTTTCTACCAATGCAAGTAGACAATACTTTGGGCTATAGAGTAAAATAAAAACTATTCTACGCCAAATCAGTAACAAAACTTTTAAAACCATTATGGCGCTCAGTGATAAAGAAACGTTCTGTCTACTTGTGAAAAAATTTATAAAATTGGTACAGTATGTAGTTGAATTGTTAGTGAAGAAAAACATAAAAGTTCAAATCTTTTCACTTGTATAACATTACTATACATAGAAGTACAGTTACGTGTGTAGTTACTGCGTCAATAATGGTCATCTGCAAATAAGTGTTGTATTGCGGTGTAGTACTAGTAGTTTTGAGATGGTTAGCTTTAGTTTTATTATTATTGCAAGTATTCTATAGTTTCTTAACAATAAGCCGAAAGACCAAAATTTACATGACCTTATCATGGTATTTTTCTTTTTAACGGCGTTTATCTGTGAACCAATAGTAATATGAGGAAAAAGCTTCACATAAGGTTAATTTTATGATAACGTATATTTCACATATGTATTAAATATAAGAAAAAAGAAGAAATAAGTTAGTGATAGCATGACGGGTGACAGGAAAGAATGAAAGAAAAAAACGTGTTTCGCCTATCCCAAATAACACGGGACAAGGGCAGGAAGATTATGATGATGATTAAACATAATAAATAATTATGCAGAAAGGTAATCATTACAAATTTTGAATTTAAAATATTATTATATCTTTTGTTACAGTGACGTATTCAACGCATCGGCTGTACCAGTCACTATGTTCGAAGGACTTGTACTCAAATTGCAATAAATAAAAATAATAGTATTTATTGTTGTTCCTGTAAATTAAAAAAAGATGAATCAAAGTTTGGTTCTATTATTTATTTATTTTTATATACATATATTTACATTTTTAAATATTTATTAAAAAAAAACTATTTATTATTTATTTATTTATTTGCACACAAACGCTTGAAAATTAAATGAACAAATACAGATAGAAGAGCACTAAGGTACTGCTTATTTCAAATGAAATTTCTTCCACCAGGTCTGCGACAGGAGCATTATTATACACCTAGCGTTAAATTCCATTTAGTTGCCATGGCTACTCTTAGCAATTTGCCAATGATTACGATAAGTAGGCTGGATGATTGAAAAAAATAATCTAACTGAATGCCAAAAAACCTATTCACTCAAGTAGGTAACATAAGCCCGAAATTAACAAAAGAAGTACTTCCGAATTACTTTCCTTAACCTTGTACGTAAGTAATTAATTATAAATGCGTTGGTACCTATGTGAGGGGATGTAATCTTTTTTCCTCCTTCATAAAATAAAAAAAAGGTTTTGCCCTTTAGTAGAACCGTAACGGGCTTATATTATTTAGTATTAGACAGTACTACTTTACCGCTTTTTTTGTTGTGGGATTTCATCGAATTATTCCTCCTGTTCTGAGTGAAGCGAGTAGCGCACACTTTTAGTTACGACACCCACCTATGTTTCTTTAGTTGCTTTTTGCGTTCCAAGGTCGAGGTAGGTAACTCTTTGAAAAAATGTCGCACTTCCTAATCCCTGTCAAAATGTGAAAGTGAATTTTGATGAAATTCGGCAAGGATTAGGCTAGAGCCCTAAGTTAGAGGAACCTCAATTGAGAGATATGCTACTCTTATCTAGGTTCGACTTCGGTTTCCTCTCCGCATTAACCGTCATTTACATGGACAAAGCTACTAAGCTGTATTTTTACTTTGTTAATCCAATAATGGCGGAATTCTAGCTACAATGTTCTAATTAAAAATTGTCTTAAAAATATCCGTCAATATAAAACTGAACGTTATTTACGCCATCTAGTTTTTTGCTGAGTTCTGAGTATACATGTATGACTGAGATGGATGGAGAGGGCTAGGTAGGTCAAAAAAAGGATGGATGGAGAGGGAGAGGAAGGCCGAAGAAAAGATGGATGGATTGTGAGAAGAGTGATATGAAAAAAACCGGCCAAGAGCGTGTCGGGCCATGCTCAGTGTAAGGTTCCGTAGTTTCCTGTCCGTCACAATAAGTGTACCCAATTATGAGTTTAAAAAAATGCTTGCATATACGATTATACTACAAACTTAGCCAGAAATTATTTTGTACAACCTTTTTGTCTTTTTTGTACAAAAACTGTTCTTTCCATCAAGTTCAAAATGAGTTTCCTAGAAAGTCCAATATTCTGATTTTAGTAAACCCCTATTCATTTTTAAATACCTATCCAACAATATATCACACGTTAGGGTTGAAATTAAAAAAATATCACTTCCCACATTTCATATAGGGGGGCTACCCTAATAAAACATTTTTTTCCAATTTTTATTTTACCACTTTGTTGGCGTGATTGATATACATATAGGTACCAAATTTCAACTTTCTAGTGCTAACGGTCACAGAAATTAGGCGAGGATGGACACACAGACAGACAGACAGACGGACAGACAGACATGGCGAAACTATAAGGGTTCCTAGTTCACTACGGAACCATAAAAACGGGAGTTAGTTATGTTTTACGGGCGACAGGACAGAATGGAAGAAAAAAACATGTTGCGCCGACTCCAAGTAATATAGGATAAGGGCAAAAAGAGAAAGATTTTATTTCTGAAGAAAATTTACCAAATGTTAGGCCGCAAAAATAACAGGTCACATAAGAAAACTGCAATAACTCTCAAAGTTATGTTCATAGTTCGTATAAATAATACATAAATAACATGCTGATTAGTTTGGGCATGCTATAATCGTGGCGGTAAGCCTGATAGGGAAACTGGTTTTTGCTTGACCGTTTGTAAGTTATTGTGTATCTATTTGGGCAGAATAAACAAGTTATCTTTCTTTTTTTTTTTTCAAATCAATCTCTCTGAGGAGTGGCTGTAGAGACGTTATGTTATCCCAGTACGCAAATATGCGCTTTAGTCTTGGAGATGCGGAAAACCGCCTGTTATATTTTACTATACTATACTACCATGGTATCCCCACCTTCGGTATGACGTAGGTTCTCACCGGACATGGTTTATAATTAGCATTCTTAACTTTATTAGTAATGCTAAGTAAAAACCCTCAAAAAAGGTTTCCTTTTTACCAATTATAGCTTAAAATTTAGAATATCAGGATTCTGAATAAAAAAAAACATAGGTAAATAGGAAAACATAATTCTCCGCTACTGTTTTTATTCCGAACAATCATAATAAATAATTTCTTAGATTGGTCACAGTGTTCTGTGTAATGTCATGTGACAAACACTAGTAGATTTTTTTTTACTATCATACGATGCCATCTAATCCCAAAACTAATCAGAGCTAGTGCTATGAGTAGTAGACAACTGATAAACATACTAATATGTCTATTTCTTAAGACATACATATCATAGATAAATGTACACGATTGCTATGGTAAAGAATAAGAAGTCTGCTGGAGAGAACCTACTGATAAAACAGTGAGGTTATTTTTATCTACTGTTCAAAAAGTACCCTAGCTATTTAAACACATCGGCATGAAAAATAGAAATGGCAGGCCAAGGTATGCAACATCACAAGAAAACCGATTCATTGAAAGCACTATCGCTAGCGTAAGCTTTATCGTACAAGCGGATTGCAAGTGTAGTCAAAGCGAAGTAGGTGCACAAGAAATACGTTCCGCACGCGCAACGAATACGCGTCGCATGCGTAGCGAATTTATGGCGGACGCACAAAGAGGTCCAGCAACGAGGTGCGGATCTTCGGCGTCTTCAAAGTAACAAAACCAACAGCAGTGTCTCCTCGTCGGAATCCATTTTGTTACTGAGTATATTGTACGTTGTTAACTTGCTACAAATACGAGTTGAAAACGTTGCGAATTTCCAAGCGTCCGCGACGTCTTCGCTGTGTAGCCGCGGCGTGTTTACGACGTTTTCGTTGTGCGCTCGCTACCGCCCTGCAACCGCTCGCAAACCGCTAGTGTGATAACACCCTAAGACATTGACATCTTGCTGTTAAAAAGCTGTCTAAAAAATCTCTTAAACAATGTGGCCTTTAGCATGAAATAACTTCGACAAGCTGCATAAAGTCCTATAAGTTCGCAAAAGTACTAATTATCACATCAGTTTCTTCGAGAACACATTTGATGGACGGATAAAGATTAGTTCAGATTTTATTTATTTCCACTCGGTGAGAGATGATGAGTAATAACAATACTAGGAAGAAAAAAGTGTCATCAAGCCTATTTTGAAGGTAGGGCCTTTGTTTGAAAGTTAATTTAATAATGAAACAGACACAATATAAAGACAATGAGAGAGAGAAAGCCGACGTTTGCTTGGGGTTTAATGAATGAATGTAGTAAGTTAGAAAAGATGCGGATGTCTTGCATGTCAACGAAAGTCTGGCTGTTCATTCAAGCTGCCAAAGGCGACCAACTTGGTGAAGGACCGCTCAAGACCCAATTAAGCGTTTCCTAAGCAAAAAATCATATTATAAGGTTAAAGACTATGTCGAAGACATGCTTGTTTGGCATTTTTTAAAGAGTTCAACCACCATGGAGCCATGGAGTTTCTTGACGATTCTTCTCCATGGGAAACGACCAATTCGAAAGCGTGTACTAGCTTCTGACATTATATAAGTGCCCATGTAGGCTTATGTGAAATAAAAGTATTAGAATTTTGTTTTTTTTTTTTTTTTTAATATAGCAAAGCCCAGGCGATCAATGCTGAGGCCATAAACCTAGAGATTTTTCAGAGATATTAATAACAACAGCACCAGCTTGTTCAGTAAACCTTACGTTGATATCTCCAGGTATAATCCCAGCATCTGACACCGACATTATTTCAGACTGCAAGCTTCACAAGCGGCTGTTTAGACTGGGCTGTTGGTCTAGTGGACAGTGGCCCTGACTGTTTTGCTGGAGGTCGTGGGTTCGATTTCCACCCAGTACAAATGTTAATGTGTAGAGCACGATAATTTGTTCTGTATCTGCGTGTAATTTATCTATTATAATGTACGTATTTAGAAATATATGACTATGTATATTAATTGTCTATCACAAGCCCTGCTTAGCTTGAGACTAGATGGCGTTGTGTGATAGTTATGGATTATTATGATTAACTCTGAAATGTTGCCGAAATAATCTTGCGATGTCATCGGGCTTGTATTCGTCTTCAACGCTTGCGCACATTTGAGTGTGATAGTAACACTTTTTCGGCCTAGTGTAGGTATCTGTAGTTTCAAGTCCATAGTCACATTGACAATAGTTGATATAATCATATGATAATATCCACTATTCTCAAGATAAAGATCGTTTTCAAAAACTATGTGGTATTATGAAAGTCCAGATAAAACCCAAGTGTCTTCAGTTTATCAGAATTCAGTATCATTTATCTCAAATATAAGATACGTTTAGCTATAAAGACAGATGTTGGCAGTGCCCTTCACCCAGTAGCTGATATTACGGGGTGAGTAACATTGTGAAAATTTCTCTCACTCTTATACAAATTTATTTGGCGTGGGCGCAATAAATAGTTTATTTTAATATTTTGAAACAAGTGGAAAAAATTTGCCATTACGACCGAGGTGGAATTTGCTTGGCGAGGATGTTATAGAACCGAGGGCCGCAATGACTTTTCACATCTGTCAAACGACGTTTTTCAATACACTTACGAAACTTAAATAAACAGGAATTGACCAGCGACTAAAATAGAATATGTTGTGGTGCGGGCGAGCTTGCCTACTTTTCCGCACTAGTGCGGCAAACAGTAAATTGCGTTTCGCAGTAGGATTAAGATCCCTACTGAAAAACA
Source organism: Mythimna albipuncta (assembly GCA_929112965.1). NCBI lineage: Eukaryota > Metazoa > Arthropoda > Insecta > Lepidoptera > Noctuidae > Mythimna > Mythimna albipuncta. The sequence goes on from OV815965.1 coordinate 20,164,627, forward strand.
GTCTTATTTTATATCACTGTTTGTTATATTCTCAGTAGACGCCACCTTTCTAGATTACATTACATTTCATACATTCCTACTATCACTTATCTGATCTTTCTCTACTCTTAAATTTTGAATGTTGCTTGACGGTTTATAAAAGAAAATACTCAAATGACCTTGTAAACCTACCCATAAGGATCAAAATGCCTTGACCTTTGAGGTAATCTGGGATAAGGAGATAGGAGTTTGAGGCGTTCATAACATCCAAACATATAAACTTTTTCGTAGTATCATGAGTGTAGAATACTGACGATTCTTTTCTTCTTTCGTGTTGATACATCTTGTTATATTCAAAGTTTGCTGGTTGTGAACATCACTAACATTTGACCTTTTTGGGACATCGAAAGTACAATTGGCTTTTATCATTTCGGGTGTCCCTTCGTCTATCCTATTCATATCTACATCAAAAAGTTGTAGGGATAAATGAAAAGTTTGTTTCTTAATTTATTTCATAACCTTATATATAAGGATATAACGTCCTTCACTCTATAGAGTTTACATGTTCTTAAATACGTAAAATTTCTACTATTAGGCGTACATATTCTAATGTTTTTTTAGCATATGGCAGCAAATGTATCAAGTCAACCTCCTTGGCAAACTTCACTGATGTAGTCCACACTATAATAAAATTCTCTCTCTCTCTCTCAACTTAAATCGCACCCGTTTTAATATTTCCACCCAGTAGGGCAGATACTTGAGATACAAAATTCTATCAATTTCACATCACAAAATCTGCTAAGAATCAATTTGCGAATATAATTAAAAAAGTCAGTTCAATGACTCTCCAAAAAATCCAAAAACTTCATAATAAAAGTTAGTAACAAGTGTTGCTAGCTTCAACATAACCAACATTAACAAAACAGCAATGGCAAATGATCAAAATAAAAATAATAATGCACTGGAGATATAGTCTGTGTAAAAAGTCAAACGACTTGGGTAATTATAGGATAAAACTAAATCTGATATAATCGACACTGGTTCAGTAATAATGGTTGATTAAGAGATCTTAATCATTGTTTAATAATAGAAGGATCTTATAAAAAGTTTCTAATACGAGTATAAGTATTTTTTTTAATATGATTAAATATTATACAAAATTCCCAAGTCGTTTGACTTTTTAGATAGACTATACCATAAATTATACCTACGTATTTTCTTATTATCGTCAGTTTAGAATAATTTGCTACCTATTCTGTTGTCAATAATAAACTACATACCATATTGTGTATTTGTCACAAGTGAAATGATGCACTGATATTGGAGAAGTGTGTTGTGTTATTTTTAGCGCTTACTAACTAATTTTCCACTGGTCATAGTTCTTTACAACTTTGTTTTCGTTTTCAATTGTTTCTCTAATCACCTAATGTTGCTTCTAGTTCATTAATTAGCGTATAATGCTCTTTTTATTTCAACAATATTCTAATTAGCACATTATTTATTTTCAAGGTCAACATGAAGAGCATCCTAGTCCTACCGTTGCTGTTAGCACTTGCTCTCAGTGCGCAGTCTAATAACAAGGAAAAGGAACTTGATTGGTGGGAGACTACCATCTTCTACCAAATATACCCAAGGTCATTCAAGGACAGCAATGGTGATGGCATTGGAGATTTAAATGGTAAGACGTTAGAATTTTTTTTAAATGATATAAACTAGTGCTTGACTGTGCCCACCTGATGTTAAACAGTGATTCAATCGTTGATGCTGAAGCGCACTAGTTTAATAAAGTCTATTCACTCTAGCTTTGAGGACACCTAAATCATTATAATTCACTCTGAGTATATGTAATATACAGTTTTAGTATATCCATATTATTTTCAGGAATCACACAAAATCTGGAATATCTGAAAGAGCTAGGAATCGGGGCTACATGGCTTTCTCCTATTTTCAAGTCACCCATGTACGATTTTGGTTACGATATCGCTGACTTCTATGCTATTCAAGATGAATACGGAACTATGGAAGATTTTGAAAATCTAATGGCGAAAGCTAAGGAATTAGGTAGGTTTTATGTTCACACTTTTAAATTAAAATGATAGTCTATAATAAAGTAATAAAATAACCACGTTCCACGTTTTGTTCAAGTAGTAAATTACTTAAAACGAAGAAGTGGAAAGAGTAATTCAAGAAATAAATAACACTATTTATTTACTTGTGAATAAAATGAATAAGTGTTAAAATAAAGAGTGACATTAAGCCACTACTAACAGCAAACAGTTATCGAGAAAAATCAAAGCCACCTACGGTTTAAACAGAAACTTTTAACAAAATTAAAACCAAACTATAAAATTCATAAGCAATAGAGAAAACTCATTTGATAACTTTGTTTCGAATATTTGTTTCCTACCAATCGGACATACAGACAAACAAGAAATATAAACACTATCGTTTACCGTTCTAGATATTAAAATAGTTCTGGATTTTGTACCAAACCACACGAGTAATGAAAGTGTGTGGTTTGAAGAGGCGTTACGAGGTCATGAGAAATATTACGATTACTTTATCTGGGAGGATGGAGTGGTGGACGAAAATGGGGTTACGCATCCGCCTAATAATTGGGTAAGTTCGGGAAATGTTGAATTTATTATTTGAAATAGTATACATTTTACTCTTATATTGTATAAGTGTATGAATACATGACCTGTTTGCCTGAAAATAAAACTTGTTGAAAATTTAATTGTTGATGCACATGAATGGTTAATTATTTATTTATTAGTACGAGTAAATTATTGCATGGTGGATTATCATAATGGTAATTGATTTTATGTCACATGCATAAACTGAAACTGATTATAATAAAACACACTCGAATTAGTTTATCACAGGAAATTGTCCGAATGAATTACATTTTGATATTTCTCAGGTCAGTGTTTTCCGTAAGAGTGCCTGGGAGTACAGAGAAGAAGTCGGCAAATACTACCTCCACCAGTTCGTCATCGGTCAACCAGATCTTAACTACCGTAACCCAGATGTCGTTGAAGAAATGAAAAATGTTGTTCGCTTCTGGTTAGAGAAAGGTGTCGCAGGTTTTAGGGTTGATGCTATTGCCCATTTATTTGAAGTTGACAAGGCAGATTTTGGAGGAAAGTATCCTGATGAGCCTTTGTCTGGATACACAAATGACCCTGACAACTATGATTATGTTTCCCATATTTACACCAAAGACCTTGATGAAACTGTAGAAATGGTATACCAATGGAGGGAAGTCTTCGATGACATTAAGGAAAAAGATGGATTGACAAGAGTCATGATGACTGAAGCATACTCTAGTCCTCAGATGACGATGAAATACTTTGGTGACGGACAACGCAAGGGAGCCCAGATGCCATTCAATTTTGTCCTGATTTCTGATGTGAATGGTGGTTCAAGTGCTGCTGAAATCAAATACGCTCTTGACAAGTTCCTCACATTCAAACCCATTGAAGAGCACGCTAACTGGGTGGTAAGATTTTTGACTATGTTAAGACAATTGTTTGAAAGATTTTCGATTACTACCTACTATGTAACTTTATTTTCAGGCTGGAAACCATGACAACAGCCGTGTTGCTTCAAGATTTAGTCCGGAATTAGTTGATGGAATCAATATGATCACATTATTGATGCCTGGTATTGGTGTCACTTACATGGTAAGCATAGAATTAGTTTCACAGATTGTAACTATGTACCATTTCAATAAGTGAGTGAATTCTAAGTATATATTATTTATGTTAGGGTGAAGAAATCGGCATGGTCGATGGTTATGTAAGCTGGGAAGATACCGTAGACCCCAGTGGCTGCAACACTGATGACCCTATCAACTACTGGATACCTTCTAGAGACCCTGAACGTACGCCATTCCAATGGAGCGCTGATAAAAATGCAGGTATGAGTGAACCTTATTACTTTGTACCGATATAGCATCGCCAGAAGTAACCCTAAAAATGAGCAAAAGACGTTTTTTTGAGTGTGATAATCAAAATAATATTTTTTGACAGGTTTCTCAGATGGTGATAAGACCTGGCTCCCAGTAGCAGCTGGCTATGAGAACCTGAATGTTGAAGTCCAGAAACTGGCTGAAAATTCTCACTTGAATGTCTACAAGGCTTTATCAGCTCTACGCACTGACAAGGTCTTCAGATATGGCAGATACGAGTCTGTTGCTTTCAATGAAGGTGTCTTCGCTTTTAGAAGGTATGATCCAAAATTTCACTTGTACTTGGAATGTTAAAAATAGTGACACTTGCGTCAACATGTTATTTATCATTTTTATCTTGACAAACGAAATGTCGGAAAACCAACATAAACAAAATAACAAATACTTGACGTTGAACAGCATCAATTTGTCTATTTCTGATCAAGATATACATGACATTATCAATACCTACGTGAATAGAACAACGTAATCATTTTGAAGCTCTAAACTGAAAACTAGAGTTTCCTATGTCATGTGTTCCGGCACGTACACATTACACACATAATATTTACAAACATCTAGGTTTGGGTCAAATGTAGCAAACATTGGATCCAAGCTTGGATGTTTGTGGACCTGCTGTGTTCCTACAGTCTATATAAATATCTTATAGTATATGCCAATTTATTTTAATTCATAAATTTATTACCATAAATTGGTCAACGCGATATTCATGCATTAACGATTGGATATATAAAAAATGAAGAGCGAATTCATTGTCTCAGTCACACGTGCTCGTAAGTCGACCAGAACATTTATAATAATTTTTTGGTCAATTTATTTTTTATTCTGCAAAAACGCGTTCACGTCAGGAAAATGACATTACGTTTTGAGAAATTATTTTATTCATATTTGTAATTTCCATTTGTATGCAGAGAACGAACATATATTATTTTAGCAGGGTATTTAATGCTTCAATAAACACTCTTTAGTAACAGCTAAAAATTTGTTATAAGTATCAAGAAAATCAAACCTTCTGATAGTTTGATTTTCTCATTAGTTCATGAATGAAATGAAAATAAGGATTTAGTTCGTAACTATAACAGATTTTGAAACTTTTACGATAAATCACGAACAATTATTATGAAAAATTTATAAACACCAATGAGACAGATTCACAGTTTAACTTTTTATACTTCCAGATGGTACAACAAGAAAACTTACATCGTCGTCATCAACTTCAGACAAGAAGCCTACACCATTGATCTCACCTACTTTGAGAACGTCAGCAAGAAAGTTGAAGTCGTCATTAGCAGCATCCAATCACCCAAAAATGCCAGGTGAGAATTTATACTATTACAGTACTACGGTATTTGAATTTTACATATCCTTGACAATTAAACTAGATCAGACAATGTTGTTATTGAGGCCTACCTCTAATCTAAGATGATAAGTTCAGACTTCTCAGATTATAAAAGTTAGAAGTTTGGGCACAATGCCAATTGGCCAAAGGTCAACACACTCAATATTACCTTAGAATTTGGAGCAAAATCGTGAACGATGATTATCTTGCTATGAGCCAAAAGTTTTTGTGCTCCCCTATGTTATGTTTTTTTTCTTTTCTAACTACTAACTTATCCTTTAAACCGTTTTATTTAGGATGAAAATTCTGCCTTTTTTTCTTTAAAAATAAATCAGTATTAAAATTACCAGAATCATCTATTTATTTCAAACTGAAATTCAATATATCAATGATTCATCATCAACGATTGTATCACTGCTTACCATCAGGTGTAAATTGCAGCCAAGCACTAGTTTACGAGTGTACCTATAAAAAAGCAATTAGATTCTTGAAAGTAAAAAATAATTCTAAGGGAACATATTTCCGGGATAAGCATATCCTTTGTGATTCGTATTTATCTCAATAACTTTTATAACATTTGAGCAATGATTACTGAGTATATGAGAGAATTCAATAACTTCCAAAACAATCCTTTTTTTCTCAAAGAGTTGAAGCTGAAAGTTATTGTTGCGTGTTTTCGACGAATACAATATACATTCCTTTCGAGGCATACAAGAAAAATCTTTCTTTGGTACTGTCAAGTGAAAACATTGCATTTGGAAAAAAATCTTTAGTAGGTACAATGTGGTATACCGATTCTAAAACAGTGAAGAAATTGCTACTTATTACTCATAACAGTGACGACAAGACCGCAATAGGAAAAGTTATTTGAAAAGTCTCGCGATATTGGATTTCTTTTTTAAAATCGTTCCAACAAAAAGTTCACAACCTAAAAAATCCTTATTTGAAAATTGAACTACCTGCTGTAATGTTAAGTCAGTAGAGCATCTCTATTTTAAAATCAGCAGTGAGATATAGCAGGTATATTATTTAGGTACAGATATATAATATTAGATATCATTTCTCCTTATGACAGTTGAGTAGTTGATACGTGTATCTTGCCATTGTAACTCTAAATTTAATTAGACCAGCCAGCCAAACTGAACGATTAATCGTATTATCGTCACTAGCACAGCTCCTGACTCCATTTGCGAGAGTTTTCGTAAAAACTTCTACACAGTATTTTGAGGGTAGTTTTATAAAAAAAAAACTAATCATGCACATCATTATTATTTTTTTGGCATTAAGTTCGCCTTTGTATCTATGTGTTGCATGAAGTTTTAATAATTAAATAAAATTTGTGCCAAGTTTCAAACTCATCGTTCAAACCTAAATCGTCTTATAAGGGTAGTTTTGAAAAACTAATAGTGCTTGACTGGTTTTATTATTTATGTAGGTAGTGACCTAAATAGATCCATGCTAAGTTTTAAGTATACTGGATCGAAGTTTAAGATTTTGTATACAAACAAAATCCCTTCTTAGTGCTCGCCTACGGTACAACAGGAAGCTTTGTGTAAAATTTCAAGTTCCTAGTTTCAATAGTTTTGACTGTGCGTATCATGTATTCAGACAGTTTCTCCTTTTATATAATATAGATAACAATAAATTTCTTGTCATCTTCAATATCTACAAAGATCTAGTTCAACCATTATAACTTGACTAAGAAATTCAATAACTCAGCTCGTGTTCTTGTTTGTTTATTCCTTGTTTTAATATCAATAACCCAGTTTTCCATTTCATCTTTTCAGGGATGTTCTTCAAGCGAACCAAGTGGAGATTCTCGGCGGCGAATCTTTAGTGCTCAAAGTTGTCTAACTATCATCAACTTGATAAACTTTTATAAACTATTGAATCACAACTGTGGTCTACATTAACTTATTTATATACCCTGAAGATTGAACGAAGCAAGCTCTGACTACAAAACTAGGTTATACTGTTATAACAACTTTATAAATGTTATCAAAATTTGTTATTGTGTAATAAAATATTCGTCAAAATGGAATTTTTATTCACTCTATTTAGTCGAGACCAGTTTTTTTAACACTTCATACTTTTGAGAATAAAATGGAACGACTCAACAAAATTGATTTAACTTTACTCTGAAGGAAATTAAATTCAAAAACCCTAATGGGTAATAAATTTGCATTTATTCATGAATTATGGATCAGCTGTGTTGGGTGAAGGAGTTGTGTTAATTATGTAATTGTTACATTATTATGTATGTAATGTTTAAATCTATTAGTGATATGTCGATCCTAATTTTCTCTTGGAGCTAGGAATTAATTTGAAATCATAGAAGCACTTGAATATTAATTACATCTGATATAGATCCAAACTCATTGGTAAGTATTTCATTAAGTGTGAACTCAAATTATATGGAATATCGAAGGAATAAAAGTTAAGGGAAAAATAATCGTAGGTATGCTTGTAACTATGCTTGCCTTTGGTCGACGGACTCAATAGGATTAGAGATGGGATTCGTTCGATTTTGCCTACAATTCTTTGGATACACTGCTGAAAAATTATGGCTTAGGCTATCAGTTTAGGAGAGGTGGCTTTGACATAGTTCATCTCCTTATTGTAACTTTTTGCCCCCAACAATCTGCAACTGATGGAGTTACTGAGTTGAGGATTGACGATCCTTTCTAGGCAAAAACCATGTTCCACATAGCCCACCTTGAACAAACTTTAACTTGGCACAAGCATATTCTGTTTCATAATATTCCCACTGTTGGGACTCAGACCTTTTCTCTGGGAGAGAAATAATCATCATTAGGCTGTGGTCCTCCACGTCGTAGACCCAATGTGTTTTGATGCATTTCACATGTCTTCAAAGTTTTTGATTCTAGGACATGGTGGTTTCCTCACGACGTTTTATTTCACCATTTTTAGAGCAGTGTCAGAGACCAGAGGCTCTACCACGAGCTCTTAACGCGACCCATTTGACGGCGTAAACTGAACGGAGCTATATGGGGTGTATAGCTTCATCCCTCTTTCTTGCTTACACGCTTGACATTTTAAAACGTCATGGTAAGTCCCCTGATGGGACAACGACGAGACCAGTACCCCTGGCCAAGTTGCAATCTGCGACCGTTAATGTCGAAAACCGAATGTATGGGAATGACGTCATCTCAATGCTCAGTCACGTGGTCAGAACAAAAGAATCGGGAGCATGGCCAACTCGAGGCGTTCGACGCAAGAGAATCGGAACGCAACGGTTGTAACTTGGCTAAGGGGACCAGGTCATCGTCAATATCTGCAATTTTGAATACGTTCTTGATTTGACGTACTTTGAAATTATGGGCAGCGAGGTCAATGTTCTAAGAAACATTCAGTCTCCTATGAACGAAGGATTTTTATGGTGGACAATCATCATTACTTCTCCGACTCTCAGCGGAGCGGGGAGACGAGTCAGACTTTTACTGATTAAAACCATACCTATGTTCTTTCCTTGACTAGTGTTTCAGGTCTCCGGGTTTTCCTTTCAAAAGTCAACCCATGCCCACAGTAGTCTTCGGCCCTGCTGGGCCCCTACGGTTTTGCTGACATCTCTTTGAGGGGTGCGTGATACGTTACGCACCGTAACGACTCGGCCTCGGTACGAACGATTACCGGAAGGTGAGCTACCGATTGCTCGTCGTCCACAAGTCTACGCCTAGGGTGGATTTTACCGAAGAATACTTTTTAAGCATTGTTAAAACTACTGATAATGTGATCATCAAAATTAAGTAAGTTCCGTGTAATTACTTCTTGAGTAATAAAAACTTGCAGAGATGTTTTTGATGGTATTTTGGAAATAATAGCTTTAGGTTTATAAGCTTTAGTTTTATAGGAGAAGAATTTACTTTAGTTTCTATTAAACTTTCCTTTTTATTTTTGTAAAATGGCTAAATTGGAAAATGGCTTTGTGGCGTAGATATTACAAATGTTATAAACATGCTCACACTCTAAAAATAATAATATTTATTCAATTTGCATATGAGCAGTTGTGGCCGAGTGGTAACTGCCCCGACTTACGAGTTGTAGGTCGCGGGTTCGAACCTAGTCAGGCGCATTACTTTGTGTAATTTATTTCATCACCACTGCTCTCAAAACCCATCATTAAAATAGGCTGGTGATGATGATGATGATGATGAAAGCAGTACTTAGATTTTTTTTTATTGGGAATTTACAGTATTATTTTTTATTACTGTTACGGCCGTGCCATTTTCTTGCTTGCCTTGGGGGGCACTTTCGTGCCCCCTAATATTTCAAGAAAAATGTTAGAATTTTATTTTTGAGTCGATAAAACACTAAATCCTGTCTAATAAATTATGATTCTGTATTTATGTTTTTAATTTATTTATTTAGGAATAACTAACAGTTACAAATTATGTCTTATTAACTAACTAATACATATATTATAAGTTCATCATACAAATGTGCAACTCACACCGTTATTCACAGAATACATCTTAAAACGTTATTTTGACTAAAAAGAGTAAAAACAAGTAATCAATTTATTATTAGTAAACAGTGAATACAAATTTCTTTTCTTTATAAGCCTTGAATAGTCTCAATAAGGCTATTCCGAAACCTATTGATAGGCATTGCAAATATGTACAACTTATTATTCTTTTATATTATTACAACGGTATTCTAATGCGAAACATAAATACCTACATCCAGATAAACTTGAAAATCTCTAAGCCTTATCTATGATTTTTCAAGATGATTAACATATATCTATATAGTTGTCAGGCGGTAACATCGACAATAGTGGCCATTATCATAAAATATGGAAGATTACCAAAACTATGTAGTATGAGCAAAAACTAGACGAATCCTAAGTGTTTCATGTTTATCTGCATTTGGTATTATTTATCTCAAATATCAGATATGATTACATATAAAGATGGACGTTTGGCGTTTACTTCACCCAGTAGCAGATGTTATAGTGTAAGTAACATTGTAATATCATCATTATTATTTTGCTTGCTTTTAAATTTAATTTGTTTTTGTGCTACATACTTATATGTTTCTAAAGTCATTAATTCAGTATTCATCCTTTACAGGCCATATCATCTTTCACACAGTTCATCCTTTACTTTTTGTAATAGGTCTTCCCATACAAAATGTATGCATAAATTATCGTTTTTCATATAGGTAGAGACAAGTGAACGATCCTTTTCCATCATCTCTATTGACAGATCTTGTTACATACAAATGCGTTGGTTGGTTTTGCTTAATTGGCATCTGACCTTTCTTAAAGGATATCGAGAATACAATCCTTATATATATTTTTAGGTGTACGTTCGACTTTTTTTAACAACGTCCGGCTCATAAATTTATTTGTTATAATTTTTACATTCGTACTCTCAATATGATGAAACTAACATGATTCAAACCACAGCAAAAGGTCAAGATGATGAGACTATAAATAATATATTACAAATAGGTTATATTAGAACTAAATATATTGTTGGTATTCTTTGTTCAATATTAATTATAGAAATTAATCCTGATACAGATGAACTGAACAGTATTGCATGCCAGCTCATAACTTAATTAGAATTTGGTAATACCAATATTTTTCCTCTGATTTTTCTCATTTCAGCATGATTTGTTGTCTATTTTGTCAATTTTGTTGGTAATATCAAATTGTGTGTTTGATTAGTAAATCAAACACACACTAGTCAGTGAAATGGTAAACTGTTTTTATTAATTAAGTTAAATTACTTAGCTTTTTTTACCGTCTTTGAATGTTGCACTGTTTACAAGTCCTATTCACCACTTTTGTTTCGTATTTGTTCTTTTGTAATCACATAATTTTGCTTTTACTCTCAATTTTTATAGTTCATTAATCAGCCAATATTATTTCAACTATATTATACTTGGTACGTTATTTATTTTCAGGGTCATCATGCAGAGCCTCCTTGTTCTTCCAGTGCTATTTGCACTAGTTTTAAGCTCTAATAACAAGGAAAAGGAACTTGATTGGTGGGAGACTACCATCTTCTATCAAATTTACCCAAGGTCATTTAAGGACAGTGATGGTGATGGCATTGGAGATATAAATGGTAATGTATTTGGAAATATTACGAATAGTTCTGTTCTTATGAAAAATATATAAATTAATTCATCTAATACTAAACAAATCGTCTAATTTAACAATGATTATGTTTTCAGGAATAACGGAAAATTTAGAATATTTGAAAGAGCTGGGTATTGGGGCCACATGGCTTTCTCCTATTTTCAAGTCGCCGATGTACGATTTCGGCTACGATATTGCTGACTTCTATGCTATTCAAGAAGAATATGGAACTATGGAGGATTTTGAAAATCTCTTGGCAAAAGCTAAGGAATTAGGTAAGATTTTAAAGCTTTTTTTAAATTAATGTGAAAGCAAACGATACAATAATAAAAACAAACCACGTCATCTTTTATTGAAGTAGTAAGTTGCACTAATTAAACAAACAAAATCCAGAATGAATATATTTATTCGTGAATAAAATAATAGCGTGCTGTATTAAGGGGGTTCTTTTTCATTCGCCTATTGTCAACATCGAGCGTGGAATAATAGTTTGTTGCTTCATATACGCAATCCAATGCGATGTTTGATGAAAAGGCAACGCAAAAAAAAGAGGCAACGCCTGAAAACTCTATTGGAATTCGGTAATTCCGTGACGAGACGTAACTCAAATATTTCACAAAACTTGTTCCAGGAAATACGTATTTTTTTAAAACCTTAAGTTTTTCAGAAAAAATACCATCATTTAGAATCTCGATTAAATGTGCAAGGCTTCTATCTATAGATGTACTTTTTTATATTTATAATCGAAGAGTACATAATGGAGGGCAAAAGTTCACGTAAAATAGCTGATACTCAGAGTCCTTTACTAAATTAGTTTTGCACAAATTTAAGTTTTGTTTTTTATAGAAGCTTGGATAATATCCACAAGATATGTGTGTCTAAAATGTTTAAAGAAAGAGGTGTAATATTATCATGATCACGTAAGAGCGGTTGTATGATATGTACCTCGAAAAGGACGCTCGCATTCGATGCTATAAATAAAGAACGCTTTCCGAGAAAAATCGAAGTTGCCTACGCGACGGTTAGATCAACGAATAAAACCAAAATATACTATACAGACAAAAGTAATTTGATTACTTTTTCTAAATATTTGTTAAACATTGGACATATAAACAAACAAAAAATACAAACACTACTGTTTACTGTTCTAGATATTAAAATAGTTCTGGATTTCGTACCAAATCACACGAGTAATGAAAGTGTATGGTTTGAAGAGGCGTTGCGAGGTCATGAGAAATACTACGATTACTTTATCTGGGAGGATGGAGTGGTGGACAAAAATGGGGTTATGCATCCACCTACTAATTGGGTAAGTGCGGAGAATATTTATTTTCGTATAAATAAAAAAGTATAAACTAATATCGAATAAAATTTTATATAAACTGAATCTGTTTACGTGGAAATAAATCTTACTGAAAACTTAATTGATTATACTTAAGAATAATTAAGTAATCATATCGTCATGACGGATTCTCATAATGGCAAATTAATTGAATGTCATTTGCAAATGCTATTAGAAATAATAGTCAAAAAGGTTGCCAGGCTCAAATGGGACTGGGCGGGTCATGTCAGCCGCATGCATAGGGACCGCTGGGCGAGCGTCGCCACACAGTGGGTCCCTACTGAAGTAAAGCGCCGTCGAGGTCGGCCTAGAAAGAGGTGGCGGGATGATTTGGACGCGTACCGCAAGGACTGGTTTGAGACAGCGCAGGAGAAGAAAGTTTGGAAAGACTTGTGGGAGGCCTTTGCCCACCAGTGGGACAGCAACGGCTAGAAAAAAAAAATTTGAAATAATAAAAACTGAAATTAATATATCAGTGTGAGTTACATTTAAACATTTCTCAGGTCAGTGCCTTACGTAAGAGTGCCTGGGAGTATAGAGAAGAAGTTGGCAAATACTACCTTCACCAGTTCGTCATCGGTCAACCAGATCTTAACTACCGCAATCCAGATGTTGTTGAAGAAATGAAGAATGTTATTCGCTTCTGGTTAGAGAAAGGCGTCGCAGGTTTTAGAGTTGATGCTATTGCCTTTTTATTTGAAGTTGACAAGGCAGATTTCGGAGGAAAGTTTCCTGATGAGCCTTTGTCTGGAGAAACAGATGACCCTGATAACTATTATTATCTTAACCATATTTACACCAAAGACCTTGATGAAACTATAGAAATGGTATACCAATGGAGGGAAGTCTTTGATGATTTTAAAGAAAAAGATGGATTAAGTAGGGTTATGATGACTGAAGCATACACTAGTCCTAAGATGGCGATGAAGTACTATGGTGACGGAAATCGTAAAGGAGCTCAGATGCCATTCAACTTTGCGCTGATTTCTGATGTAAATGGTGATTCAAGTGCTGCAGAAATCAAATACGCTCTCGATTCATTCTTAACATTCAAACCTATTGATGAACACGCTAATTGGGTGGTAAGGGTTTTGACCATGTTCCGACTAGTTATTAAAAAAAATTATCGATATCATCTTAAATTATATATTTTGTAATTTCTCAGGCTGGAAACCATGACGTCAGTCGTGTTGCTTCAAGATTTAGTCCAGAATTAGTTGATGGGATCAACATGATCACATTATTGATGCCTGGTATTGGTGTCACTTACATGGTAATCACCAAATTGTCTACCAATTTCTGAATTAATGTATCATTCCAGTAACTAAATTCTAAGTGCTGACGATAATTTGTATATTTTAGGGAGAAGAAATCGGTATGGTCGATGGTTATGTTAGCTGGGAAGACACCGTGGACCCTGGCGGCTGCAACACTGATGACCCCATCAACTACTGGATAACTTCTAGAGACCCTCAGCGAACCCCATTCCAATGGAGCGCTAATAAGAATGCAGGTGCGACTGTACTTTTTTATTTTATAGCGATGTAGTATCAAAACAACGATTTGAGATGAGACTAAAATGAAAAAAAAATCTTTTAAGTGTGGTGATTAACATATTAAGAACATTTTTTTTTCGACAGGTTTCTCGGTTGCTGACAAGACTTGGCTCCCAGTAGCAGCTGGCTTTAAGAACCTAAATGTAGAAGTCCAGAGAGAAGCAGAAAAATCTCATTTGAATATCTACAAGGCTTTAGTAACCCTGCGTAATGACAAAGTCTTCAGATATGGCAGATACGAGTCTGTTGCTTACAATGAAGGTGTCTTCGCTTTTAGAAGGTATGATCCAAAACTTTGCTTGAGTTTGAGGTTGATAAAAACAATGATAATACACATGTCACTATATTATTATAATCATTTCAATCTTTACAATTTGAACGTTGGAAAATTAACGTCAACAAAATAACAAACACTTGAGATCGAAAGGCGTCAATTTGTCTATTTTCATTCAAGATATACTTGACATTATCAATATCTACGTGAATAGATCAAAGTAAACAGTTTGTAGCACTAAACTGAAAACTAGAGTTTCCTATGTCATGTGTTCCAGTGCGTACATATTACACACATAATATTTACAAACATTCAGGCTTAGTTCGTTGCTGTGTTCCTACAGGCAATTTGTTCTATTGCGGAAATAGATCCAGCGTACAGAAATATTTTCATCACAATATTTAGGTCATAATGTAAGGTGACCGGAACATTTAATTTAACCAAGTTTTCAGCTAAGACATATCTCCAGGAAAATGGTATCATGTTTGGGAAAAATATTTTAATCAATATTGTAAATTGATTTTTTATGCAAAAACCGAGCAAATATTTATTTTCGAAGCAAGCTTAGCAAATAACAGTTATTAATTTGTGTCTTCAAACAACTAGGAAAAAAACCAAACATACAGATATTAATTTATTTAAGCTGTTTTATACAGTAAGACTTAATTTAAAAAAATATATATAGAGAAGTTTATGAATCCAGCCTAAAATAGTTTTAGTAACAAACACAACAAGTAAAAAAAACTAAACATATAGAATTATGATTATGAAAATTTCGTCTTACTTAATTATAACTGATTTTGTAACCATAATATATGGCTACAGCATAGAGTAAGCCATATATCAGTTAAGAATATGGTTTTAGACCTAAAAGTCTTTGAACTAGTTAACTCGCAACATTGCGTGACGGTGAGGTTTTTATTGGAAACGCTTACTTGAATATCTGAACGGATAGTCAGTACTGGTCAATAACGAAATTGGTTCAACGGACGCACAGGACCGGTCATTGTGGCGACACTTGGGAAGTGTTATGTCAGTTGAAATAATGATGAATAAATTTACTGTTAACGTAACATATCAAAAATAAAAATACAAGTCAATGGGTTCATACAAACTACAAAGATCAATATTAGCTTTTTGATTTTCACAATACTGGGCCTCTTCACTAGGAGAGAATGAATGAATGGGCCGTAATCCGTTCTGCTAGCTCAGTGGTTGTTAACAAAAATAGTGCAATGAGCCATTGCAGCCAATTATACAGACGCACATTTACATACAACCGTCTTTCAGGTGGTACAATAAGGCCGCCTACATCATTGTCATCAACTTCAGACAAGAATCCTACACCATCGATCTCACCTACTTTGAGAATGTCAACAAGAAAGTTGAAGTCGTCATTAGTAGCATCCAGTCACCCAAAACCTCCAGGTAAGGACTAATAGTATTACAGTAGTGCCTCTTTTTCTAGACTCCTCTTGGTGGAGCGAGAAAGAGTGTTGAAGACTGTGTTGACCACCTGTGTTCTTACAGTTGATATTTGTTGTCGAAGGCCAAAGTAAATTTTTCAAATAATCCTGCAGCCTGTACATCAGACCTAAGTTCCAAATTTTATACATCCTCAACAATAGAGCCGGTCAAGACACTGTTATAATTACAGCCTACCACAAGTCTAAGATAGTTCAGACTTCTCATGTTATATGTATAAAGCCAGTTTGCTAAAGGTCACGTCATTATCTTCGAATTTGGAGCATTCCCGTTACACCAAAACTATTTAAGTGGATCCTTATGTTATATTTTCATCACTTCTAATCATATCTACTTTTTTAACCTTTTAATATTACGATATTTTGAGTAATTTAAATCATATTTATCATTATTGTTCACATTTAAATTATCTGCTAAATTCCAACTGAAATAGAATGCAAATTTTGCTTCAACATTATGATATT
Source organism: Mythimna albipuncta (assembly GCA_929112965.1). Classification (NCBI taxonomy): domain Eukaryota; kingdom Metazoa; phylum Arthropoda; class Insecta; order Lepidoptera; family Noctuidae; genus Mythimna; species Mythimna albipuncta. The sequence continues at coordinate 20,181,151 of OV815965.1, forward strand.
TTGAATCATTTAAATCATATTTATTACAATTGTTTGCATTTAAATTATCTGCTAAACACCAACTGAAATAGAATTTACTCTTATCTCTAACAGTTTATTAGCAATTCGTATTTACCTCAATAATTTTGAAATCTCTTCAGCAAAGATCACCTGAGCATGAGATAACACAATAATTTCCAAACCAAGACACTTGATTTTCAAATGGTTAATGCCGAAACTATAAGTAGCGTCTCTTTAAGGAATATGTAGAAGAGTATTTATTTTTAGGGCTATAATGTAAAAAAAGAAACACAAATTTTGTTTAATACTGCATAATTTAAATGTGATATTTAATTTGCTCTTATTTTTTTATTAATGGTTGCATTTGGTTAAATTTTTAAAAATAATTAAAAAAAAAAATGTGATATTTCAATTTTAAGATAGTCAAGAAATTAGTACTTTAGCATCTACCAAAATTGTTTTCTTTTGTATTCGCTTGTATTTTTTCAACAAAAAAAAAAATACTAAAGACAGTTAATATCGCTTATTTGAAAAAATAAATAAAATAGAAGGGTAATTATTAATAGCCGTATTACACTAAACACTACAGTACTTTACATGATAGTAAGAATCACAATCTTAGAACACACAAACAAAGTTGCTGATGATTCGTAAATAATGTTTTTGAAAACAGTGTCCGAATTGACATATTTAATTTTTTATATTTTTTCACTAACGATTTGGACACCACCAAATTTATTTAAGCTGTTTTATACAGTAAGACTTAATTTAAGAAAAATAATATAGAAAAATTTATGAATCCAGCGTAAAATAGTTTTAGTAACGCTTTAATAAAACTTTAAACTAATTTTTTCCCATATATTATATTTTAATCTGACTGTACTAAACAGTGTATATCCAAATCGTCAATAATTCCACAAAGTTACCCCATCTATAATAGTTACGAAGTTGTCACGTATTATCTTGTCGCTCTAATTCCTAATTTCATTAGCTATTCAATCAAATTCAATGATGATTCAGTTACACAAGCTAACAACACATTAACTACTACTATTGACTGTATAACTATACCTTTATAGATTTCTTGTTAAACTTAACAATTGTAGAGGTAGATAATTATATTCAATATTACTAGTTTCTTTATTACCATCTTGTTTAAATTCTACTTGTATTAAAAGTAATAAGAAATTCTATAATTCAGCTCCTATGCTTGTTTGTTTATTTCTTATTATGGTTTTAATAACACAGTTGTATATTTTATCTTTTCAGGGATGTTCTTCAAGCGGACCAATTAGAGATTCTCGGCAGCGAATCTTTAGTGCTTAAAGTTGTCTAAATATAATTTTAATAAACTATTGAAACGAAACTATGTTTTACTTTAATATACTTATTTAAATATCTTGAAGATTGCACGAAGCAGATTCTGGCTGCAAAACTGGGTTATACAGCTGTGAAGTTTTAAAAAAATGTTATTAAGTTTACCATTGTATACTGAAGACTTAATCTTTTATTCAATTTATATTCATTCCAAAAGAAGAAGTCAAGATTAGCATTTCTTACTTTTTAAAATGAAATGAAACGTATAGGTACGCATTTTTTTTAAACTTGTGAAAGGAATTACATAAAATGCCTGAATGACATACATACTTGTATGTCATACATACCTGTATGTCATTCCCTTATGAGAAATTTATTTGCATTAATACATTAATTATGGATTAACCGTGTAGAGCAAGGGATTATTGTTAAATAGTTACGACACGATTATGTATGTAACACTTGACTCTGATAGTGATATGTCATTCATAATTATCTCTTGAAGTTATGAGTTAATTTGAAATCATAGAGGCATTTGAATATTAATAATTTAGTGTTGTGTTTCATTAGTTATAGTATCAGCCTTTTCAATTTTGATACTATTAATGTTGTTGCTCTTCCTCGGTCACATTATGAAACATTTCGTTTTCTTGGTATTGGGAAACAAGTTGGTTTTCATAAATCAATCCATAACCATTATGAGAAAGCAACTTAATGTTATTATCTTTTCTTTTCCTTATATAAGTATTTATAAAATATAAATTAGAGGAGTATAATTTGAAAACAGTACTGTAGCACAAATACTCTTAAAATAATGACATATTAGTTAAATGTGCCAAAAATATAAACGGACTCAGTATTGACCTTTAAACCGCACATTTTTTACTATTATTATTTTTATAATTTAAACGATTGTTATTATTATTATTTGAGAAACTGCCTATGTAATGATATGATTCCGTGTTCCAAAATACTTTCTTGTTAAAGATTATACGACGGTATCTATAGGCTGAAACCTGGTGTCAGAAGACACACATAAATAAATGTTTGAATAATAAACTAAAATATATCTAGGGTACGTCAATGTAATAGAACTAACAGTCTACCTATTATGGTTCATGAGATACAGCCCACTGACAGACAAAGGGACAGATAAGGTGGATTATCCATCAGTTACAAAACGATAAGAAAAATATGCGCTTAAATATGAAATTTCAGAAACCAGTTCGACATGTATAGAATACAATACATTGAAGACAATGGAACTCATGAAGGCTGCACAGAATTACCTAGTTTCAGTTCAAATCATCCGACGTACATAGAATTTACTGAACATTGCAACGCGGTAAAGATACAATATTGTTCGGTTGACCGCGGCCACCGCACTCGCTCACTGTACCGTACCTAACACGAATTGTAAGGGTGTGTCTGTGTAAGTACATGCAGACGTGAATATAAAACAGCCTTGGTCCCCAAGTGTTTGTTAGCAAATGCGTCTTCTTGTTTGTGCATGAGATTATCATAAACATTGAGATTCGTTTAGTTAAATTGAGGTACGGGTATTGTTCCTATATTTAGTGATAGAAATGCTCAATTGACATTGTTGGCATTGGCATGTTTTGGGTCTGTTTACAAAAATGAAATTTGTATTTGTGAACTTTCATTGTGCTTACCCTACAGAGGAGACCCGAGTCCCAGCTGTGGGAACATTAAAAAGGCCGATGATGATGACTCTACAATATTAAAAAAATCTATAATCTAGGTTAATGTTACAATTTTTACAGAATAACTATATTCAAAATTATATTAATGAACTTAAGATACAAACAAAACATTGGTGTTGCGATTAAAGTCGAAATCGATAGTAATATATGGCAATTAATATTAAAATTCAAGTCAAGAAAATAAGATCCTCCTTAAAACTTATAAATTGCGCTTCAAATATTCATAATTAATATTCACCTATGCCAAAAGTTTTCAAGGTCCGTACTGTTCCAAATAATTGGCGCTTTCTGTTTTAAACTTCTAAAACGCGAACAGAATGTGCGTGCCTTTACTTGCATGTCCACAATGTCAAACCGCAGTGCACGGCTGTTGCTTTAGACCACATAGGGTGAAGCAAAACCGAGCGTTCCCCGATGCCGTGCGATCGACGCCGACGGTGGATGTATAGAGTAAAATGTTTGTTTTATATCGAGAGGTGCGAGACCTAGTTTTTTGTCGACTCGATTTCATTGGCTTTGAGTTTTTTCTGACAGTAGCCTTTTTGCGTCGTTAGTTAGTAATATTATTATTTTGAGGGAAGGAATATCATTTTTTGGAAGAAATTGTTTTGTGTATGCTTTTTGAGAAATTCGTTGCTAATATGGCTTGTTTAGATCAGATAGACAGTCGCAATGTTTGGTAAAGAGGCGACGCGAAAAAAGAAAGATTACACCTTTATTGACATTTGATGTTTGCGTCATTCACTCGAATTTTATACGAATTTTTTTAAGCTTTCAAAGATTTTGTAAAAAAAGATAATTCAGAATATTGATTAAATGTGCAAAGTTCTATAAATATATTTTTTTTATTTTATGATTCCATTATGAAAGGCAAAAAATAGTACATTTTCAAAAGTATTTACTCGATTAGTTCTATAAAATTAAAAAAAAAAACATTTCAATAGAAACCTAGATAATATCCACACGATATAAGTGTGTTTTAAAATATCAAGAGAAAGATGAGTAAAAACATCATAATCACGTAAAAACCACTCTTATAAAATAAAAGAAAAAACGTCTAGTCGTGCCCAACTCATTCGTATAAATTATAAATATAAAATGAAAATCTGTACCAGGGTAAAAAGGCGCCTAACTCAGCATATAGTGCGATATTTGAAACGTGACAATATTTGAAAATGTATCTTAGGTTGAATGCTCTTAACACACTAGAAATACAAAACAGACACATCAGTGGTGCTGATCTTGGACTAGGATCTTGTATCACAATAACCAAGCCTAAAGTAACAAATGAACGAGTATCACAGAAACAAAATTTACCTTGTAAATTAATTGGCAACGAACCGCAGTCCATAAAGGTCACCTACAAGTGTAACCCACCTTTTGATCCTTAATTAAACGACTAGAAGCCAATATAAAGGCTACCCTTTGCAAGCTGTTAGAGTATGCTTTTGTCTTGATAATTACTTAAAACCGTAGTTAGTTACGTAGATGTTGTGTAAAACCTTAGTTTTACATTTACTTTGAGCCTTGATGAATGTAACTTTAATATAGGTTAAGTAATGTTTCCTTAAGTTTCTTGTAGTTGAGTAGTTTACGTGGATGCTTACAATAGACCTCATCTGATGGTTTAAAGTAACCCAAATGGCAATGGAAAGGGCTATGCTTGGAGTTTCCACGCGTGATCCTATCAGAAATGAAGATATCCGCAGGAGACCCAAGGTTCGCCAAAATTAAGTGGCAGTGAGCAGGACACATTGCTTGTAGAACAGATGGTTGATGGGGTTGACAGGTTTTAGAGTAGCGACCGCACGCCGGAAGACGCAGCGTTGGCAGACCTCATATAAGCTGGGCCGATGACCTGATAAGAGTCACAGGACCGTTCGTTGTGGCGACGACACTTGGGAGATGCCATGTCCAGGAGAGATGATATAGTTTGCGTATTCATCACAAATCAGCTGAGTTCATTTTAATAATAAAATATTACATTATAAATTACCCGATGGATGCGTGACGCACAGGACCGGTCGTTGTGGCGACGCTTGGGGGAGGCCTATGTCCAACAGTGGACGTCTTTCGGCTGATATGATGATGATGATGATGACATTATAAATACTTATATCCAACATTATATCATCGTATTTTCATACTTTTTTTGTATGGTCTACTTAGGTAAGATGGATAACCCTACTACAGTGTAGTATTTTTAAACCGAAATGTTGATTGGTATTGGATACTTTGTTGCATTAAGTCCGTCTATGTTACTATGGTAATCTATTTAGACAATCAATCCTCATATTGAAAAATGTTAGCTTTTGATAGACATTCAAAATTAAACAAATTAAAAAATATAACCAAAATTATTGTTTTTTTTTTGGTGTACAATCAAGAGTATATATCTAACTACATATCTATCATGCCTTAAGAAACAAACTGAAATACAAGAAGAAAACTTGTTCCATACAAAACGTTTCCTATAACATAAACTATCAAAAACTTTACATCATACGTTACTAGAGTTCATATCAGTCAAAGTTCCGTGATGGGTGTACGGACAATTTTGATACTATTAATGTTATTGCTCTTCCTCGGTCACATTATGAAACATTTCGTTTTATTGGTGTTGGAAACCAAGTTGGTTTTCATAAATCAATCCATAACCATTATGAGAGCAGCTTAATGTCAAAATCTTTTTTTTTTCTTATATAAGTACTTATAAAATATAAATTAGAGGAGTATATTTGAAAACAGTAAAGTAGCACAAATACTCTTAAAAATAATGACATATTAGTTAAACGTCCCAAAAATATAAATGGACTCAGTATTGACCTTTGAGCCGCACATTTTTTACTATTATTATTTTTATAAATTAAACGATTATTATTATTATTATTTGAGAAACTGTCTATTTAATTATATAACTTCGTGTTCCAAAATACTTTCTTGTCAAAGATGGACGGCGATGGACGACGGTATCTATAGGCTGAAACTTGGTGTCAGGAGACACACATAAATATATGTTTGAATAATAAACTAAAATATACAAAATATATCAATGTAATAGAACCAACAGTCTACCTATTATATTTCATGAGATACAACCCACTGACAGACAAAGGAACAGATAAGGAACTACTACTTAAAGTCCTCTTAACCTTAGTTTGGTCTTCGTTCAGAATTGTTATTAAGTTCTCATAGTGATTTGATATTTTTTATAGTATTTATTATTTTAGCATATATATGTATTTTATTATTATAAATGACTTATTTTATATTTTACCATTTGAACTATTTGTTATATACCTATCAAATAGTTGCTTATTGTGCAACCTACCACAGTGTTGTAACCCAAAGGTTGACTGGTAGAGAATGCCTTGTGGGATTAAGTCCGCCTATGTACCACTATAATACATGAAGTTTAAATAAATAAAATAAATAAATAAATAATGTGGATTATATATCCATCGGGTATAAAACGATGAGAAAAATATGCGCTTAGATATGAAATTGCAGACAATTTAACTCATGAAGGCTGCACAGAATTATCTAGTTTCAGTTCAAATCATCCGACGTACATAGAATTTACTGAACATTGCAACGCGGTAAAGATACAATATTGTTCGGTTGACCGCGGCCACCGCACTCGCTCACTGTACCGTACCTAACACGAATTGTAAGGGTGTGTCTCTGTACGTACATGCAGACGTGAATATAAAACAACCTTGGTCCCCAAGTGTTTGTTAGCAAATGCGTCTTCTTGTTTGTGCATGAGATTATCATAAACATTGAGATTCGTTTAGTTAAATTGAGGTACGGGTATTGTTTCTATATTTAGTGATGGAAATGCTCAATGGACATTGTTGACATTGGCATGTCATGGATCTGTTTAGAAAAATGAAATTTGTATTTGTGAAATTTCATTGTTCTTATCCTACAGAGGAGACGCGAGTCCCAGCTGTGGGAACATTAAAAAGGCCGATAATGATGACTCTACAATATTAAAAAAATGTATAATCTAGGTTAATGTTAAAATTTTTACAGGTAAGCAATATCCCATTAAATTCAAAATTATATTAATGAACTTAAAATACAAACAAAATATTCGGCTGTAAAATTAATATTGATGTTGTGATTAAAGTCGAAATCGATAGTAAAATGGCAATTAAAATTAAAATTCAAGTCAAGAAAATAAGATCCTCCTTAAAACTCATCAATTGCGCTTTAAATATTCATAATTAATATGCACCTATGCCAAAAGTTTTCAAGGTTCCGTACTGTTCCAAATAATTGGCGCTTTCTGTTTTAAACTTCTAAATCGCGAACAGAATGTGCGTGCCTTTACTTGCATGTCCACAATGTCAAACCGCAGTGCACGGCTGTTGCTCTAGACCACATAGGGTGAAGCAAAACCGAGCGTTCCCCGATGCCGTGCGATCGACGCCGACGGTGGATGTATAGAGTAAAATGTTTGTTTTATATCGAGAGGTGCGAGACCTAGTTTTTTGTCGACTCGATTTCATTGGCTTCGAGTTTTTGCTGACAGTAGGCTTTTTGTGTTATTAGTTAGAAATATTATTATTTTGAGTGTAGGAATATCATTTTTTGGAACATTTTTTTTTTGTTTAATGGTTTTTGAGAAATCCGTTGGTAATATGGGTTGTTTAGATTAGATAGACATTTGCAATGTTTGGTAAAGAGGCGACGCGAAAAAAGAGAGATTACACCTTTATTGACATTTGATGATTGCGTCATTCACTCGAATTTTATACGAGTTTTTTTTTAAACTTTCAAAGATTTTGAAAAAAAAAAACATAATTCAGAATATTGATTAAATGTGCAAATTTCTATAAATATATTTTTTTATTTTATGATTCCGTTATAAAAGGCCAAAGTTCAAGAAAAATAGCAGATTTTCAAAAGTCTTTAGTCGATTAGTTCTATAAAAAAAAAAATCATTTCAATAGAAACCTAGATAATATCCACATGATATAATTGTGTTTTAAAATTTCAAGAGAAAGATGAGTAAAAACATCATAATCACGTAAAAAAACATTCGCTTTAATGTTTCATTTACGAGTATAAGAAAGAAAAGAAAAAACGTCTAGTCGTGCCCAACTCATTCGTATAAATTAGAAATATAAAATGAAAATCTGTACCAGGCTAAATAGGCGCCTAACTCAGCATATAGTGTGATATTTGAAACGTGACAATATTTGAAAATGTATCTTAGGTTGAATGCTCTTAACACACTAGAAATACGAAACAGACACATCAGTGGTGCTGATCTTGGACTAGGATCTTGTATCACAATAACCAAGCCTAAAGTAACAAATGAACGAGTATCACAGAAACTAAATTCACCTTGTAAATTAATTGGCAACGAACCGCATTTCACAAAGGTCACCTACAAGTGTAACCCAGCTTTTGATCCTTAATTAAACGACTAGAAGCCAATATAAAGGCTACCCTTTGCAAGCTGTTAGAGTATGCTTTTGTCTTGATAATTACTTAAAACCGTAGTTACGTAGATGTTGTGTAAAACCTTAGTTTAACATTTACTTTGAGCCTTGATAAATGTAACTTTAATATAGGTTAAGTAATGTTTCCTTAAGTTTCTTGTAGTTGTGTAGTTTGCGTGGACGCTTACAATAGACCTCATCTGAAGGCTTAAAGTAACTCAAATGGCAATGGAAAGGGCTTTGCTTGAAGTTTTCACGCGTGATCCTATCAGAAATGAAGATATCCGCAGGAGACCCAAGGTTCGCCAAAATTAAGTGGCAGTGAGCAGGACACATTGCTTGTAGAACAGATGGTCGATGGGGTTGAAAGGTTTTGGAGTAGCAACCGCACGCCGGAAGACCCAGCGTTGGAAGAACGATAAGGTGGACCGATGACCTAGTGAAAGTCACAGGACCGTTCGTTGTGGCGACACTTGGAAGATACCATGTCCAGAAGAGATGATATAGTTTGCGTGTTCATCACAAATTATCTGAGTTTATACTAATAATAAAACATTACAATATGAATACCTATTTTCATCATTATATCATCATAATTTTACCAATTTTTTAAATAGACTATTTGTGGTAAGATGGATAACCCTGCCACAGTGTAGTCTATTGTAACCCAAACGTTGACTAGCATACTTTGTTGCATTAAATCCGCCAATATTACATGATATGGTAATCTATATAGACAGTCAATCCTTATAGTAAACCAATTTCAATGAAATTTTTTTTTTATACCAATCTTTTATAGTACGGTATAATACTTTACTTGTCAAGACGTAGACGTAGATAGGAGCCCAAACTCGATGGGAATGTGTCGTTTAGCTACAAAGCTCATATAGCCACCTTCCGGTTCCATCATCAGATCAGCTCCATGTCATAATAATTTTGCATTGTCATCTGATTCTACATGCATGCAAAATTTCAGCTCGATCAGTAGCCGGAAGTGGATCAAATTTAATTTGCAGGATTTGATTATAGACAAACATCGGGACAGGTGAAACTAAATAAAAGCTTGTAAAAGTGATAGACATTCAAAATTAAACAAATGAAAAAGTAAAAATTATTATTTTCATTGTAATTTTTTTAAATTGAAAGAATAATAAGTAGTATCTATCTGTATATTAATCATGTCTCAAGGAATAAATTACACTACAAGAAGAAAACTTATTCCAAACAAAACGTTTCCTATAACATAAACTATCAAAAACTTTACATCATACGTTACTAGAGTTCATATCAGTCAAAGTTCCGTGATGGGTGAAGTATTTGTTCTCGACAGTTCAAGAGCAAAGCGTCCAAACTTGGCATGAATTCAGACAAAATGAAGGGAGTTTTTGGGAAGTTTATAGCGCATATGTTCTGACGTAAGGTTTTGGAGCTATGAAAGAGCTATATAAGGATGGATTGGAAGAAATTTCACTATGATCGTTGTGGTTTAGTATACAAACGTTCATAGAACTACATATACTAGTAAATGAAATTCTTTATTTCAATAACAAGAATAAAACATTTTTAACCGTAAAAAAATACATTTATACTAACACATACATACATTATTATTATTATTATAAATCTGGTTTCTATATAAATAATATGTATTTCTAGGAAAGAGTATAACATCTCCAATCACCTCAAAAGAGGTTAAAAAAAAATTTGGGGACCATTTACTGAGTGTGCCCGTCACCTACTGATTTTTAACGAAGTATATTAATAATTCTTCAGTTATGGGTATTTTCTTTACATAGGTCTTGGTAACATGTTAAGCAGCAATGGAAACATTAAACAGTCTGATGATTACGATGATGAACCAGTCCACCTAACCCTAACATTATGTACAGTAATGTTTCAGTGGACAAAAAAGGAAAGATAAATCAAACTCAATGGTAACGAAATAAATATTCAACACACAATTTCTTATTAACTAAAAGTTTCTTTAAGTGCAACTAAGACGAAGTACCACCTTATAAAATCAAGAATGTATCTTTATCGAGTCTCATAATCTAAAGATACTAAAGATTATTTTTATTAATGCTGTAGAATGCGCTCCATAACTCGAGCTATGTCATCCAGATTGATAGACCACAAATATTTTATGACATTCTACCTCCTGGTATCATGTAATATCTAACGGCTTAATAAATCACTAATAGAATGTGCCTAAGAAAAAAACCTAGCAGACATAAGCCTGCACACGAAAATGGAAAAACATGTCAATTAACGCTAGATTTTTCGCGTGAAGCCCATATCGACACAGTGTGATAACATCTATACAAATTCCTTGCCAAACCTGACTCTGTATCCGTAAATGGAAGACGAATAGTTGACTTGGTTTTATAAGAATATTAGGATGATGTTCCAGCTTTAGTTTTTTAATAATGGGATATGGTTACTTATTTGGAATGGAAGGAATAGAGTGAGGCACAACAGTGTAAGAATACAGATTAGGTATAATAATAATATTTACGTAATTGTCACTACTCAGATTAAAACTAGGATTCTCATAATATGCGGTCCATTAGTTGGTTTATTAATTCCTAAAGTGTATGTTTCAGATCGGTTTATAAATTCGCGGGTTTCCAAATCCACTTCCAATTGTGACGTAATAGCTGCTATAAGTTTTTCCACCATAATCCTCAGCTGTCGCTAAACTTTAATAATTTTGAAACTCTGTTAGAAGATTTAAGTTTGGTTAAAGTTCTGAAGTTATTGTTTTGCACTATTATGCAATGGTACATCTATTAAAGTTTCAGTTCCGGGTTGTTCTCAATAAAAGCAGTTCTGTCTCTCAGTTTAATTATGTGTTATGATTTGTCACACGTAAATTTAGCTCGGTAATGAAAACATGACTTCTTTTACCATTAAATAAGAGAGTAAGAATTTTGGAAGGCTTCCTACATGGTGGACCCATGATCTGGTGAAGGTTGCGGGAAACCGATGGATTCGAGACGCACAGTAAGGTTCATTGTGGTGACGCTTGGGGGAGGCTACGTCCAATAGTGGACGTACATCGGCTGAAACGATGTGATGTGTGATGTGTAAGAGAGTAAGAAAAAGAACTGTCACTTTTTTGTTGTCCTCAGAGACTTCCGTATATTTTCTATCTTTTTTAAAAATGAGAGAAGTGTCACCTGCATATATTTATAATTAAATCGAAAAATCAGCCAATTTGTAAAGAAGCTCATTCATATAAAGTAGATACAAGAAAGCACCAAGAAATGAACCCTGAGGTACGCCCATCCTAAATAGAGATCCCATGGATGTCGCCTCGTTAACGGCTACATTTTGCTACCTGTTAAATAAATAGAAAATACCAAGATCAGCAACTTGTCCACAAATATCGAAGTGGCGGAATTTACATATTAGAGTAAAGTGATCAACACAATCAAATACTTGCGTGAAGTCACAAAATGTGACAACAGTTATTCAATGAAAAATCTTCATATTTATATTTGTTTGTGTTTAAGAATGGTAAATAATAAAATGTTAATAAATATTCAAAGCTTTAAAATATTGTTGATCCTATTATACCGGTATCGTCACTTTATCGCTTATCTCCACCTATAGCTAGAGCCTTACTCACTAACGATGTTCATCTCATCCAATACATTATTTACCTTATAAAGCGTAGTTAGATGTGATTCAAAGGCGCGTTCCGAATTTTGCGAGAAAACGGTCTTGTGCGGATCATTTGCTCTAAAAGTAGCTGCGTGAAATGAGGTGTGAGACGTTACTTGCCGGTTGTTATCGTAGTTATAAATAAGGGGCATGTTTTTCTTTTGGTATTTTTGTGTTGAATTTTATGTGAAATGTAACACTTTTTGTATAAAGTATTTTTAATAAAGCAGGACATTTTGGACATTTATAAAGATGAATTTGTAAAGTTGAAAGGCAATCGTTTGTCTTGGTATGATCGTGTGTAGAGAAGGGATAAAATGCATGTCACTAAAAAAGTTCTGAGTAGGGATATATGTAGATGGTTGGTGAGGAAGAGGGAGGCCAAAGAAACGATGGGTGGATTGTGTGAGAAGTGATATGTAAGAAAGGGGATTTAGTGATAGTGTGACAGGTGACAGGACAGAATGGTAGAAAAAGACGTGCTGCACCGACCTTAAGTAATAAAGGATAAGAGCAGGAAGAAGAAAATAAAGATGAATTTGTATGATTTTTATTTTTTAATGGTTGATACTCACTATTAGTACACCCCCTTTTTTAAGTTCGTACAGGCTATCCAAGGTAGCTTTGACAGTTATTGCTGTCAATAATAAGATGGCCATTGTATCCATAGATTTAAGTTGATTTAAAAATTTAGCTATTTCAGCGTACATACATATAATTTTATTAATTTTCTTGTACCCAAAAAAGATAAGCCAGTTATAAAATAAAAACTTGTTAAACATGAGTCTCGACGTGAAACTAGTATGAATTACCACAATAATATGAACGAAATAAATATAGCTACAATTGATGGTTGGTTCTTTGTAACTCCCACATATGACGCATGGAGGCACCACCCACGGAGAAACGAAAAGTATTACAGTTAGCTTTTTTTTTGAAGAGGGAAATCGACAAATAAATTTTTTGCTCTAGATTGAACGAGAGGTAGTATCAGATTTTTACTAACTAAAACCCACTCATGCATTTTATCTTTATTTTTATGTGTGTCGACAACTAGGGCTCGAACCGGACGTTTCCCGGACGACGAGCTACTGATTGCTTGTCATCCGCAAGCCTTGTGTGTCTTACTTTGAGTTTTCTTTTGCATTCCATAGTCACGGTAATCCTTTCAAACAATTCCACAGCGCTTTGTTGATATAACCCTAAAATACTTGAAGATATTTATACTTTGTCAAATTTTGTTTCATTTTCACTTGTTCTATTTATTAGCTCTGTATATACAGATATTGTAATAAAATTACTTACGCGTAAAGAAATGATTTGAAATTCAAATTAGATTGTCTCGTAGAGCGATCTATATACATTTTCTTACTTTGGAAATTCCAAAACGTCTATGAAAATGAATTCATGTTGCTACACAAATACTTGTGTGTAATTCATGTTGCTACACAAATACTTGTGTGTAGTTCATGTTGCTACACAAATACTTGTGTATAATTCATATTGCTACACAAATACTTGTGTGTAATTCATGTTGCTACACAAATATTTTTTGCAAAAAAATTTAAGTTACTAAAAAACTATAGAACTAATTTTTTTATATTATTTAAACCACAACCACTATAATTTCATTAGTAATTTATTATTGTATATGTCGTGGACAGAGCTTGAAATTAGCCGGCCATATCATGAAATGGTTGCTGAAACTAAAATTGGCCAAATCGTTTAAACGTCAACATTTGACGATATTTCGATTCACGTTTGGCCATATCATTATTTTATGATTAAGACTTTTCAAAATTATTAAGATACTTGGGACACCACGACTCGGACAGATTAGGATAGACGGGGTCTAGTGAGCGTGTGAGGCGAGCGAACACAGACCACATTGTCGCTTTCGTATTTCTATTTTTTTAACCACCAAAAAAAGCATATTTTAGTACACCGTAGAAGACCGCAACAGATTGTTCCAGTCCTTTAAGTATGTGCCAGATAAAAGTATTTTCTTTTTCTTTCCTTTATGGCCTGGATACTTTTTGTGCTGGTACCGTAATAAATTGAAAAAAAAAAAATTACTACGGTATTTCGTTGTCCAAAATTAATATTTCATACTGAATGACCCGACAAACGTTGTCCCGTATAAATATTGGAGTTCAAAAATACATTTCTTAAAAGGAATACTCTGAGATTTTCCCCAATTTTACTTACTCAAACATTTTAAAGGAAAAGAAAAATCAGTAGTACCCGTTTTCAACTGATGTGTAACAATTTCTATGGGTAAAAACCGTACCACTACATAATGCAAAAGGTACAACAAGATGGCAGCCTGACGCAATGCTCATTTGTCACAAACCCTTAAAAATTACCATAATTTCGTCCATTTGACATGGTCGGCATTCATAATACTGATGTAATCTTAACAAAAATAAAACGTGTTTTGTCAAGACTTTTTGGAATTCTTGGCAAGACAGGTGTAACAAATCTGTCATAGAAAAATAAGGCTTTCAATTTTACGGATGGTACCGTAGTAGATGGGATGTATTTTAATTTCTTTGTGCCATTTAAGTAGCTGTTACCGGTATAATATAATATTATCCGAAATATTACAACATCCAGGCAATAATGAATCTAAATAGCAAGCTCTTAATAAACTAGTAAGTACCCTTCACCATCAATGACTTCATTGTATTACTACCTACCATCAGGTATCGCAGTCAAGCACTAGATTACTCACATTGACATTTTAAAAAATTGTCCATGAATATAAATCAGTCATTAAGGCCAGGTTTTACTAATTTTGTACTTTTTTGAACCTCTGGAAATCCACAAATATAAAATGAAATGACCATGTGATCAACTGCTAGGTAAAAATTAAAACATGATATAAATTAGTGGTCTGGATAAAAAAATCACAAATAATACCCTTACTTACGATTTCAAACGTGTGTATCTACGAGATTATGTGACGAAAACACGTAAAAGTGATGAGTTTTTTAAAGATATGACAAAAAAAATCTTAAGCAGTTACTATATTTTTTGTATAAAAATAAAATCGCTGTTACGGGGCTACAAAATCGATATAGACCCGGATAAAACCTTTACAAAACACTCTGTAACTACAACCGGCTCTTAAGTTGGTTGATCACCTTTGTCGCATTACAATGCCTAGATATTAATATATTGTTAAATTTTATACGGTGCTACAACATACACAAAATGAGACAGTAACGACAAAACGAGAAACAGATACAAGTTGTCTATTGAATATTATATTGAACATTCGATTTTACTACTTTACAAACCAGGCCAGCAGCTTAACTTTCACCGCCCACGTCGACAAAAATAACATCCCTCTATTGAATTGATTTAACTTGTGAGGGAGGAAAAGCAGAAAAGCCTATTTTTACCCGACTACGGCAAAGCCTAAGGGGGTTATGATTTTGACAGGCTATGTACATGTATGTATGTGAGTATGTTCATAATCTGTTTCCTCATAGCTCCTAATCGGAACTCGACATATATGAGGTATCATTAGAACCGTCTTAATCATTCGCTGAACATAGGCTTGGTGACGTGCCAGATAACTCGATATGGCACTTTCTAGTGGACAAAAAGTAATGTGTTAAAAATAAAAATGGAAATGAATACGCCGTGTTTGGTATCATTTGAAAGGGATCAACTTGTAAATTTTCAAAATGTTGCTCAAATTTAAAGTGACGCCCTTTAGCAGACAAAAAGTAATGTGTTAAAAAAATGTTAAGATAAATACACCGTGTTTGATATCATTTGAAAGGGCTTCACTGGCACTTAACAAAAATATCATCAAAATTCTATGTGCCGCTCTCTAGTGGACTAAAAGTTTTGTATTAAAAAAAATAAGATATACGTCGTGTTTGGTATCATTTGAAAGGGCTTCAGGTAAATATTATAGAAACACAGTGATTAAACACCAATATTGCTTAAATTAAAAAAAAAAACGTCCAAGAGCGTGTCGGACCACGCTCAGTGTAGGGTTCCGTAGCTTCCCGTCCGTCCGTCGGTGTGCAATAAAGATTATAATAAATAATAAATAAATAAGTGTACCCACTTAATAGTTTTCATTAAACCCCAAGCGAACGCCGGCGTTCGCGCAGCTATTGTCTTTCTATTGTGTCTGTAATTTCCACGATTGAAAGGTTAAAAATGCTTGCATATACGATTATACTACAAACTTAGTCCAGAAAATATTTTGTACAACCTTTTTGTCTTTTTTGTACAAAAACTGTTCTTTCCATCAAGTTCAAAATGATTATCCTAGACAGTCCTTATAAAGTTCTACTTTACAGATTTTTTCATATTTTCTAAACTTATGGTTCAAAAGTTAGAGGGACACATTGTTTTTTACTTTTGGAGCGATTATTTCAGAAATTATTGACATTATCAAAAAATGATTTTAGTAAACCCCTATTCATTTTTAAATACCTATTCAACAATATATCACATGTTGAGGGTTGAAATTTAAAAAAAAAATCACTTCCCACTTTACATATAGGGGGAAACATTTTTTTCCAATTTTTATTTTACCACTTTGTCGGCGTGATTGATATACATATTGGTACCAAAATTTCAGCTTTCTAGTGCTAATGGTCACAGAGATTAAGCGAGAACGGACAGACAGACAGACAGACAGACATGGCGAAACTATAAGGGTTCCGGAAGAAAAACCGTAGTCACACGTTATTAAAGTGTTTCGGTTGGTACATATAACGTGTGACTACGGCTTTTCTTTTTGTTCTGTTCTTAGTTTTCACCATGCTGAAAATCTTGTTTCATTCTTTTTCAGCATCGTTTTTTTGTCGTAGTTGGGTTTTAGTTTTTTACTTTTAAATACATACACCAAAACAACGTTTTTTACAATTTTCGTCTGTCTGTCTGTCTGTTTTTCCAGGCTAATTTCTGAAATGGCTGGACCTATTTTGACGGGACCTTTTTTTGGCAGGTATCTGATGTAATAAGGAGTAACATAGGCTACTTTTGTTTTAGAAAAAATAAATTCAAAATCCTGTAGTCCTCGCGAACGAAGTCGCGGGCACAGCTAGTTTTTAATAAAATAGGTATGATAGTGGTCAATTTCAGTCAATAATTAAAAAAAACCTATTATTTATTGGTTGCTAGTATTTTATTAACACTAAAAGCTCCTTCGTGTTCAGTTATTCCCCGTTTCACCCTGTTCCTTGTATTTTCTGGCAAACCGGAACGTGAAAAATGATGTGGCGTGCAAACATAAATTAACAAAATCTTCCGCAGAGTTGCCTTGATGAATGTTTGTACGTAATCTTAATGTGTAGTAACTTATTATGGTTAATTTATTTCGATTATAGGGAACTTTCGTGAAGATTTATCCATCTAAACTAATATTATAAATAGATAGAGTTTGTTTTTATTTTTGTTAATAAGAAGATTTTTTGTTTGTATCTCTGAAAGCTAATACTTGAAAGCTGATTGCAAATTTTTTTTCATGAATTGTTAGCTAGAGCTGCTTTATTCCTGAGTGACATAAGCTATATTTTAGGTACATATATGAAGTCACGGGCAGAAGCTAGTATGTTATAGGGATAAAGTTTGATTTTGTTTCTATGAGGTAATCTCTGAACCGGGCCTTGGTTGAGGCCATGGTCCGGAGCGAGGAGGAGTGGCAAGCGGTCGCCGACTTCTGCGAAGCAGTAATGCTCGCAAAGGAGGAGGCCGAACGCATCAGGCAACGGCGTTATCGCCGCCGCCGCCGTCGCCGGGATTCTGATCCCGATTTCCGGCCAACGTAGACGCGGGCTTGCGGACAGTGAGCAATGGGTAGCTCGCTGTCCGGCAGTCCGGTAACTGTCCGGACCAAGCTCAAGTCGTCGACGGCGCGCACTGTTCCCGCGCGCTTCTAGGACTTGTCAGCAACAGCAGGGACCCAGCCGGGTCGAAGCCTACTGGGGCCAGGGTTATCCGAAAGGGCACTCGAGCCCCGGTATGAAGGCTAGAAGGAACGGAATGGGTCTTTTAGTCAGTAAGAGTCTGACACTATCTCCCGCTCCGCCCAAGGGCGGGGGATGTCAATGCATGATTTTTCCCACCATAAAAAAAGGTAATCTCTGAATGTACTAGTCCGATTGCTAAAATTTTTTCTTTGATAGAAAGCTACTTTATTCCTGAGTGACATAAGCTACATTTTAGGTACACATACGAAGTCACGGGCAGAAGCTAGTATGTTATAGAGATAAAGTTTGATTTTGTTTCTATGAGGTAGGTAATCTCTGAATGTACTAGTCCGATTGCTAAAATTTTTTCTTTGATAGAAAGCTACTTTATTCCTGAGTGACATAAGCTATATTTTAGATACACGGGCGAAGTCGCGGGCCAAAGCTAGTATGTTATAGAGATAAAGATTGATTTTTTGTTTCTATGAAGTAATCTCTGAATGTTCTGTTACTACAATAGGACCACGATTGCTAAAATTGTTTCTTTGATAGAATGCTGCTTTATTTCTGAGAGATATTAGCTATATTTTATATACACATACGAAGTCACGGGCAAAAGGTAGTTCATTATAATATTGAAAGGACGAATGTTTCTGTTACTACTTTACACTCAAATGGCTGAACGGATTTGAATGAAATTTTGCAGTTAGTTAGACTAAACTCTTGAAATAGTACACAAGATACTTTGAAACCCAAGAACACATAATGTAGGTAGTTTCTCTTGGAATGATTTTCTATTTTTACGCGGGCGAAACTCAGAAGTTATTCAAAATTAAAAGAGGTAATATACTCATAGAGCATCTCTATATGTATCACCATAATCATCATCATTTCAGGCGAAATACGTCCACTGTTGGACATAGGCCTCCTCCAAGCGTCGCCCCAACGACTAATTCTGTGCGTCTCGCATCCACCGCATTCCTGTGACTCTCACCAGGTAAACTAAAGAAGTAATAGAGATAAACGAGGATTGACATATTGACATATATCATCAAACGTTGACGTTTAAACGATCTGGCCAGTTTAATTGGCCACATCATGAAGTGATCAATTCTAAAATCTAGCCACGACACATATACCAAGAACAATGACCCATAAACAGTAACACATCTGCCTCAAACGTCTCATTTAGGTACAAAATAACTTATCTAACTACCGTTCAAACTAAATATAAATATCCTACCGCCAAGGCTAACCGTAGATCGTAGTTAATTGAATGCGACACCTAACGTCTGCGCCGACGCACCGGCTTACCTAACGCTAATGACACATGCCGCAAAAGATCAAAGATTAACTTGGATGTTTTAATTGGTTAATTTGTTGGATAGTTTATGCCTAATCAAGTTGTATCTCATAGAAGGTTAATACAGAGCGATCCTTTAGGGCGCTTGTACACGCTAAGAAATTAGATTTTATTGTGTCAGTGGCAGATAGGAACCATTCCTCTTGGAAGTACACGATAAGAATTTGGTCGGATCTAGGCACGAAATTTTATCGCGGCACCCTCTCTCCTTCAACGGGTTTCCTACCTGACTGCGAAACTTGACGATTCGCTTTTTTATTATATTAAACACGGTGTGTCGATAATTCAGCTGTACGATGTTTTTTATTCCATCTATGCTTTATTGGTGCGATGTAACGTTTGTGCGTTTTTCGCAACTGTATTTTTACAGCGAAAACTCATTAGTTTGATCGTATGTCGGTTCAAAACGCCTACTGTTCAATGACATTTAATATTAATAACATAGATTCCTTTTATTAAAAAACAAAATATATAATTCCTGGTGCATAATCTGATATATTTTGGGTGTTGAGAGTATCAGGCGATTTAGTTTAATGTATTATCTTAACGTTTATAATGCAAAATACGGTTTAAATAAAAATAGAATCATCAAGTTTCGCAGTCAAATAGGGAACCCCCTACAAATGGGGGGGGGGGCATTGTAGGAAGTTCCCTATTTGACTGCGAAACTTGATGATTCGATTTTTATTTATTTATGAACCTTTACATGTATTGAACCCCCTACAATGCCCCCCTACCGCGCCACAGCAACTACTCGCGTTGTGTGCTAGCACTGACAAGATTAAATAAATAAATAACGTGTACAAACGGCCTTCTAGTTAGTGCTTAGGTAAGAATTACAATTTAAACCTGATTAGGAAAACCTCGTTTACAACAGAATAAACACAAAATTTATCACTTAACAATAAAATTAACTTTTTCGCAACAACACTCCGAGTTACTTTAAATTCAGAGCAAAAATTAACTCAACGGTTTTTAGGCTGAAAACTTTAATTTCACCTGTAAAAATAAAATAAAAGTTCTTACGTTTAACGTAATGAAGCAAAATTACGCAAAACTCAAGCTAAATGAACGAGAGAGCACTTTAAAGTACAAAAGTCGCTTGTGTTTTGTTCTTTTTTTTTTGGGAAATTATAAAGTATTGCCTACTTTAATTCACTTCACGTAGTTCCCGCAAATTGCTGAATTAAGTACTAAATTGTGTAACTGTGATGTAACAGCAGTCAGCGAAAGAAAAACAGCACGGTTCGGTGGTTCTACGAGTAACAATCGACTTGAAAATAATGTTATCGTAAACGCGGTTGGTAGACTATGATTAAAGTTATAGAATTTGATTAAAGAGCCTAAAGTGCTTTTGCGCATGGTGGCAATTATATTGTTTGATATGTCTGGGCAGTCGAAAATTTCATGAATTTCTAAATAATCCTTAATATCTTTTACTAATGTGGTAGAGAGCAGCAGTGGCCGAATGGTAACGGCCCCAACTTATGAGTTGCAAGTCGCGGGTTTAAACCCAGGCGTATTACTTTGTGTAATTTATTTCATCACCACTGCTCTTAAACCACTGAAAGTAAACATCGTGAGGAAACCGGCGTGTCCTGACATTACGGCCCATTCCCTCTTCTAGAGAGGAGGCCGGAGTCCCAGCAACATTAAAAGGTTGATTATGCTAACGTGGCCTTTGAAAACATTTTATCATAAAGATGTAAGCCGATGAACATTTGACAATATCTTGTCAAGAGTAAAGTTTTATTGTTGACGCTTGTAAACGCTTGTGTAAAATATAATTATTTTTTATAATTTACTCATAATAGTAAAGTAATTAAGAGAAATGATTGAAAACGATTAAAATAATAATATATCTACGTATACATATGTACTTATTCATTCTATATTTTCATCCAGAAATCGAACGACGAGGTTGCGTCAGACCACGAAGAAAATGACAGTCACAGAGCATTCAATGGCATTATCAAAGAAATCTATACTAATGTTATAGAGGTAAAGTTTCTTATTTTATGTTTTTTTATTTGTTTGTAGGAAGATCTCTGAAAGAACTGGTTCGATTGCTAAAATTTTTGAAAACTGCTTTATTCCTAAGTGACATTATTTTAGAGGCTATATTTTACGTAAACGGGCGAAGCCGTGGGCATAATCTAGTTCAGTTATTTATACTAATATTATAAGAAAGGTAATGTTTGTTTTTGTTTATTTGTTTGTAGGAGATCATCTGTGAAAGTACTGGTCTGATTACAAAAAAAAAACGTAACTAATAAAAAAAAGCCTGTGAGACAAAATTTTATTACAAGAAACTTTATTAAAGTAAGTTCATGACTATGGTTTCTATGTTTGCCATGAAATTGATCCCATTCCCTCATCAAATTTGAATTCAATGCCTAAACACCCATCTATCACCTGCTTTATCTTTCACGACGTCATTTTAAATTACATTCGTACTGCGAGCTGTTAGATACATGCTATTGCACTATTAAGAGGACCGGTTTGGAAATAATATGTTATGCTACCAAGCCGAACTGTTCAGTTGTTGACTTTCAATTGAAATGGATGCTTCTAATTAGAACCAACTGTTTTTGACTCATAAGATTAGATATTCGGAGACCTTGTAATAGTTTTATTTTGTATAATTTTGTTTTTATTTATGCTACACTGTTTCTAATATGCTCGACTGCGATCCCACCTGATGGTAAGCAGTGATGTAATCGTTGATGGTGAAGTGCACTTGTTTATTAAAAGCCTATTCACTGTATAATATAAGATATAATATAATATTCCACAACTATCACACAACGCCGTCTAGTCCCAAGCTAAGCAGAGCTTGTGTTATGGGTACTAGACAACTGATACACATACTTATAATATTTCTAAATACATACATATTATAGATAAATTACACCTAGACACAGAACAAATGATTATGCTCATCACATAAACATTTCTCCTGGATGGGAATCGAACCCACGACCTTCGGCATAGCAGTCAGGGCCACTAACCACTAGACCAACAGGTCAGTAGTAACTGTAGCTTTGAAGATGTCTAAATTATAAACGGATGAGAAGATTGCAGCAATCGAATTATTCCAGTCCTTCGATGTACGCGGTATAAGCGACGAGGTAAAACGCTTAGTCCGGACCAGCTTAGTCCATACCACAGAAATATCAACAATATAAGGATGAAGACTCGCCGTACGTCGAGTTGTTCGTTGCATTGTTTGAAACTAGTTTTTCCCGTGGCTACACTCTGTCGGCGTATTTGCGTCTATGCTCAAGTTATATGTTTCATTCAATGTTAACGTAGTATATTGTATGAATGTTCAATAACAGATCAGTCCTGTAAAAATCTCCCACAAAAAAAAAAAATATTTTATCTAGGTATTTATGAATATTAGATTCAATAAATAGCAACTATATAGCAAATTTTAGCTTTTTTTTTTAAACCATTTAAAGTTACCTGCTTTACACAAGTAATTTTTGTACAAAAAGACCTTGAAACATAAGTACCAGCGCAATTCAATTCCCAAAACACCATTTGTCTTCCTAATGCCCAAGAGATATAATCTACATTCATATAGCCTCGTAACATATACAATCAATATACTATTTGTGCCACTCACTACTATACTGTGTTCATTTTATGACGATATTCTTGACAGATCTTTTTGAAAACGACTTTATAAATAGGGTGTTAGAGTGAAACTTTTTGACATTGCCGTAAAGTCATGTAACTTGTTGCCAGAGTCAATGTTTATAGTTACTGGGCCAAGGATTTGTTTCTGAAAGGAAGATTCGGCTCCGGTACGAAAGGCAACGAACGAATAGGAGTGGGTTTGTAGTCAGTAAAAGTCTGACACTAACTCCTGCTCCACCTAAGAGTGGGGGATGTCATAGGATGATTTTCCCACCTCAAACATGTGTTTATAGTTTTAACTTAAGTATTCTCTAAACACAAATTACTAGGTTGCTTCTAGATAAACTTGCACGGCTATCTACCGCGTCAACGGCTTTCTTGTTTGTTTCTAAAAACACGTATAATTGTGGTACCAAGAAACTAGTGTTTATAAAAACTACAGCTTTTAAACTTGATCTAAAAGAATAAATAAGCGAAAGAAAACTTAAACATTCAACAGCCCTAAATCCTAACATGTGTCAAATAAGTCATCTTAAAATGGAAGTAGTATAATTGCCAACATTTCATCGTTTCAAAACATTTAATATTTAACTTTCACGCCTCTAATATCCGTTTATCTTTGATGCAATGTCATTAATCGCTGACAACTGGTTCTACGTGGTATTTATAACATGATTTAGTTATGTGATTGAATCGTTTTGAAATTACTCTCAATTTAACTGCAATAATGGGATCTTGGTTTGGTGAACTTTAATACAGGTTACTATGTTACCTAGCTAGGACACCAAGACACTCTTCTTCTACTTTTAGATTGGTCATATCTTTTGTAAATTGTTTTAGACTGTACCTGATTTTGTAAAATAAATATATTATTATTAAAAATTTTGGACCGAGCTTATAGTTTTTCTTAAATCGTAGGCTTTTAGAGAAGTTCAATGGTAGTCTATTCTGCAATATGTTTTATTGCTAAATTAGTATTTATTTATTTGGCACACTAGCGACTTATTAAAAAAACTTTGATTACAATACATTTACGAAGGCATCCTACGTAAAAAGTCACTTCCGGTATGCACAGCATTTACGGTAGGTCTTATTACTTAATAATTATTATAATTCGGTTTATCACAAATGAAGATATCCGCAGGAGAACCAAGGTTACCGACATAACTCGAAGAATCGCCAAACATAAGTGGCAATAGGCACATTGCACGCAGAACAGATGGTTGATGGGACGAAAGGTTCTGGAGTGGCGACCTCGTACCGGAAGACGCAGCGTTGGACGGCCTCCAACAAGGAGGATCGATGACCTGGTCAGGGTCGCGGGAATCCAATGAAAGTGTAACGCACAGGACCGATCGTTGTGGCGACACTTGGGAGAGGCCTATGTCTAACAGTGGACGTCTTTCGGCTGATATGATGATGATGATGAATTCGGTTTAAAACTGAAAATTTACATGTACTTATAATATAAAAACTAATATACTAAGAATAAGGCGACACTTGGGGGAGGCCTATGTCCAGCAATGGACGTCTTTTGGCTGATATGATGATGATGATGATGAAGTTACAATAACATTATCATTAATATAAATCATAACTTAAATGACATTTTAAAATTTTATTCATATTATTATGCAATTAAAATATTTATTATATTACATTATCATTATCTTAAATGAAATTTGACAGTTGAAAATAAGTTGACGTGGCACTAGGTGCCTGTAGAACAGATTGCAAAAACGCTAGTTACTTTATATAGGTGAAATTGTGTGGGTTCAATGAACTCAAACTAAGTCGGATTAACTTAGTTTCGATTCTAAGCTTTAGCTTAGTTAGCTTAACAAGAATACCTACTCATTGTGAAGTAGAAACAGTGTAGCTAAATAAATAAGCTAATCTATCGAACTAAGTCTTACCACAAAATAGATAGGTACGGTAGACTTTCTCATGTATGTACTTCACTTTTTATACCTATGCTCGGTGGACGCACACTAATGATCGTTTGAGCCGGAACTGATCGACGAGCGGTCCGAGGCTCTCCGAGATATTGTGTCCGTGAGCGGTGTCTATGTGTGCGTTGCTCGCTTTGTATGTAGATTGACTTCTGTACCTATATATTTTGTGGTCCTACTGTCTACGGATGCACAGTTCCATAAACGTGTTCGGGTCACTATATGCCTGCTCACAGCCTGTATACAAAAGCGTCAACGTAAAAGCTATAATCAAAAAAAAAAAAAACAACAAGAGTTTTTTTATATCGTGTCAATAGTACCTACTTTTTGATACAAGTGTGTCAAATGACGTTTTACAATACAGTTACGACTCGTGGGGGTTGACCCACGCCTCGTAGGGGTCGACGCGCGCCCAGCTTTATATGATATACACGCACTTTTCTGCACTAGTGCGGAAAACTGTACATTGCGTGCTTAAAAGCGTTGGGATAAGAGCAGGTTTTCGAGTCAGCGTATTGAAAAATCCTTTTCACGCTAACACAAATCTTTTACATTTGCCATCCTCGATTCTAATGCCCTAAATGGATGCTCAGTAACATCCAGCATTCCAATTTCGAAACTCAATATCCGTTAATCTTTTGGCGACCATTAAACGTTAGCCGGACTATTTTAAGTGTCGGGTAATATGGACCAATGCCGCTGGATCTAATAAGAGACGCAATTTTACAGGGTAATGGTCCAATTAACCGAGAGGTTGTGCCTACCATTGCACACAGTACTTGTATATATATAATAAAATATATAATAAAACAAGTGGAGGTGATGAAAGTTTTAAAACTAAGTTGATCATTAAGGGGCCGGCGACGGATGAATTTTCATACAAACGTAATACCACGCTCATTTGCAGTTGGAGCATATTTCCAACATATCATGATGATATTCGGTTATAGACAATATGTATCTAGGTTCCTACGTCTTTCTTTAAAAAAAAAAAAAACAAAAGGAAATTTAAGCGAATTGTATTTCGCACTTTTTACAACGTAAATGGCAAAACATGCCATTTGGATTTTCCTGTAGGTATTCATCATAATATGTTAGAAATATGCTCAAACTGCAAATAAGCGTGGTATTACGTTTGTATGGAAATTCATCCGTCGCCGGCCCCTTAAGGAACAGGCGTTTCCGATCCCTCAAAATTCTATTACCGATAATGATCATGATAAGTAGGTAAATTATAAACGATATTTATTTTGGTAATAGTTTTTTTAACAACACTTTTACTCGTAATTTTTTTCGTCAATTTAAACTTGATGAGCCCGGTGTTTCCTAGATGACTAGGTATAAGCGAATATATCGCTTTAGGTATGTAGGTATTCACTTCCCACGGGGTTCCCCCGTGATGATGGGAAGAAGAAGAAGAAGAGCCCCGGACACGGTCCACGTGTGCCCTTATGTTAAAGAAGGTACTGCGTGTGACTACTAAAATTATAAAGCCGGAAATAAAGATTTACTATTATTAAATAATCAGTCTCTAAAAATCAAGAAGGTTGTGTTTACATGGTATTTTGTGCATAACTAACTATCTCTAATGTTTTAGACTTTTTATACTTAACACACTCGTGTACACTTTTCTGACATCAAATGGGGTATCAACACAAAGGCTTGAAAAGATGATTCTAAAAACATCACAAAAATGAACAAATTACAAAAAAAAAAAAAACTAATAATTAAAAGACGCATCATCCAAGACAATAATTTACGCCGCCAACGGTATCAGAATGCAGAAAAAAAATGTTTTCACAATTTTTTGACAATTGTTAATGCCAATGTATCTGTCTAGGTCCTTCCTGCTTCCTTAAGAACTGGAATGAGAAAGCGAGGAACCGTGATCGTTAGAAGAAGTGGAGGGAGGCCTTTACCCAGCAGTGGGATAGTGTGGGCTAAGTAAAAAAAAAGACAATATACTAAGCTTTTTTAATAATTCTGCTAGAAGTATAGACTCCTTCATTGAATGCATATTACCTATACGCATTTTATTTAAATTCATACAACAAGGTAGCCCGCTTTTAATACAAAAAACAAAAAAAAAAAACAATATGACAAATATAGTCCCTTTTTATTAGACAAAGCAAATTGTTTCCTTTTAGCAAAATTACAATACAATACACTCAAACAATTTTATTTCTAAAAAACAAACAACTCAAACAAAATTAGAACCACTCCAACCTAAACGATGTAATAGACACAAAATGTATAAAATATAATACAATTCCTTTTCGCAACACATGGAAAAAACGGGACAATTAAAAAGCAATACGGCTAAGTAAGAAAGTAATATGACCTGATGGAATCGCCAATCTACTAATGCATTTACCGACAGCTAGCCGACTAGAATGACGTAAAACGTTTTATAAATGACCCTTTACTCTAATAAGGCCCGTCCGTCTAATAAGGTCCACACGGGTGTGTTTCGACATGTATAGCCTACCTATTTTTCGTAGGAAAAATACTGGAAAAACAAAACACTGCGGCATATATTGCAGAATTGTTAGAAACAACTCTAATTGGACGTTTTACATAAAAATTTGTATTATATGCGCCACTGTTTTGTTGAGTGTTCACTCAACAAACGTGAGTGTATTTTTGAAAGTAAGAGTGGTGAGTGTAAGTAAATTATATGGCTTATTAATATTTACTTATGTTTTTATTTTAAGCATAGGCTGCGTTTGACCACTATCTCACTTGGGGTTAATAGGACACTAAAGAGAAACATCGTTTTAACGATTTCAATTATAACTGTTTATTGTCCTTTTCTATAAATTGGAAGGTGTGTTTTAGTTATATCACGTGAGACGTGTGCTCCTAAGCAAGGCTAGTGGAATACAGTAACTATACCCCGGCGTGGAGACGTGACCAACTCGTGGCGTTCGACACAAGGGAATAAAGTAGAAACGGTTGTAACTTGGCTTGGGGGCCGATGGTAAGCGATGGTCTGGCCGGCGATGGAGCACTCTTGCTTAAAAGTAACTTATTCACTCTTGATGTGAATTGAAAAGGTAACCTTTGGGAATAATATCACCACATGATATCGAAAGTCCTTTTTTTATGCGAAATGCTCTGCATGGAACGAGAAGAAGCGTCAGATTTATATAAATCTGACGCTTATTTCTCCGATTATTTCTTTCAGTTGCCCTTTGCATTCCACGACCACGGGTTTTCCTTTCAAAAGTCAGGAAGTCCGTTTCATCAGGTGAGATGGTGGTCAAACGCAAATCAATCAATAATAAAAAAAAGTTAAACCATGGCCCCAATAGGCTATAGCTTTGTGCGGCCCAGGTTTAAACCCACGATGTACAATTCGCACTGCTCTTACACATCTGAATCCCAACTGAATAAGCTAGATATCTTTATAGATAGGTGCTTTAATTCTATAGAAAAACGTTACATGTTCTTTATACTCGTACCAGAGCAGGTATAACTCAGTGCGTCAGTATTTATATTAATCCTCTTCGAATCACCGTTTAATCCAGACAGCTTAGCTGTATACTGTGTGTCACATGCCTATGTCATCATACCGTGTGCGTCTACATTTTTCTTTTTTGTTAAAGCCCTAGGATTATTCTGTGAGGTATTAATTTGTCGAAATATTTGGGTTATAAATGTCGGACGACTTTAAAAAATACTCTGTAAAATATGACTGTTTTTACATGTTACAAAGATTAAGATAGATGACTGATAAAGTGTAAAATTTGTGTATCTACCTCGATAGAATAATAAAATTATGAGAAAAGAATATAAATTTTTACAGTGATTGATTTCTGTGAGTAGATAGAGCATAAGGTCAAAGGAACCCAATAATCTGTATTGACAACCGCGTACCGGAGGACGCAGCCTTGGAAGGATTCCGACAAAGTTGATCGACGACCTACTGAGGGTCACGAGAATTTGACGGATGTGGGACGCACGGGATAGTGATGAAATAAGAAAATACAAAACAATTTCACCTATTGCAAATTGTAAAAATCCGTTTTATATGACTAAAGAGAGTGACTACTGAGATTACACCTAATAAAGTAGCTTAGACAAAGAGAATGGACAGAAGAGTGGAGAAATAAATTGGGATAAAGGTTAGAAGATTATTGTATTACCATATTAGTACTACTTAGCAACCCAAGAAAACTAATATTTTAACTAAACTTTAAGCTTTCTGTAGAACGGTGAAAGGTGACGACACTAGTTTTATCCAGTTAGACGAGATGCACCTACCGGCAGAACTTGTATACAAGTATCTCTAGAATGGAGCTTTCACACTACGTAAATCTATGCTAAAAATAATTACAAATAGGCGATCCTGTAGAGCTTGTCGTTAACATGCATGTCAAAACTCTGGGTGGTCTCTACGTTGAGAGTGTTCACCGATCCGTGATTAGACAAACGCCGCCAGGATTCGTAAGTCAAAAAAATGTGTGAAGTGTAGTAAATAAATGTGAATTAATTTTTAATTCATTAAACCCCAAGCGAACGCCGGCGTTCGCGCACCTATTGTCTTTCAATTGTGTCTGCAATTATCACAATTGAAAGGTTAAAATAACTAATAGATCATCATCATCGTCATTTCAGCCGAAAGACGTCCACTGTTGTATGGTTGGTTTTGTTGTTGTTTGTTGAAATAACTTATTAAACTTAAATAATTGAACTTTTGAAATAAAATCTTCCAAGGTGTTGATGAGATAGTGATGTCTGATACGAACATTGGTCGCTATTTCCTTTTAAAGTTGTATGTAAACTGTGAGTATATATATCTTCAGATCAAATCTGATTTTTCCGAAGTCCTACCGTAAACGTAATTTTTGGTTTTAGGTAGAATGTCGTAAAACCAACAGAATAAAACGATAATGATTGAGTTTTATAGACGAAGTTCGTAGACACTACAAGGGTTATAGAGTTTTTAATTACTAGCAACCGATTAAATCCAAATATACTTTTACAAACGCCCATACGAAACTTATCACAAAAACAAACACTAAAAATACACATCGATTCATACATAAACATTCATCTAGCTATAACGAGCTACGTAGCAGTCAAACTAGTTTTCAATGGGCGTTAAAACTCACGCATCGACGATCAAAAGTGTATCGGGTTTCGTAAATAGAGCAGTATTGCTTATTATAATGAGTTCAAAATGTTTTCCGTTTATGACATTTAGCATTTGAGTAACGAACTGGCTTGGAAAGTCTGTTTCATTCATTGGATAAGGAACTCTTTCTTGCTCTTTTCTTCTTTTCTCTGTCTCCCTTTTTCCTATTTAATTGTATTTTTTTCTTTATTTTTTGTTTTTTATTTGCTAGTGACTTCATCCGCGTGAATGTGGAAAATATTCCAAGAGAACACTCGCGATACTCTCATGATCAATAGCTCTATGATATCTCATAGAGCTTTTAGAAGATTGTCTTCTAGTGTACCAAAATTCTTACAAATCCGTTCAGCCGTTTCAACTTAAAGGACTAACATATCCTCCCATTCATAAAAACTCTTGCCTTTATGATATTATTTTCATAACTTTTATGTCGTCTAAATAATAGCAGTTATCGTGCTTCTTTTTTTAAAATTAGGTATGAATTAGACATGTGTTTAACCACTATCTCTCTGATGATTAGCGATGATGTAGCCGATGATGGAGCAAGCTTAGCTAGAAGTAACCCATTTATTATTGACTTCAAGACTCCTCCTTGTACAATCTAAAGTAAAGTGTCATTGGCAAAAAATGTTCAAAGAAGTGTGCGTTTTCGACTTAAAGCTCAGGAACATTCCAACATCTAGATATATACTCACACTGGCGATCATAAACAGAGAAGGTGTTAACGCAACTTCGGCAGATAAGTCATAAATCTCAAACGAGCTTTACCTTTCTCTCAATCATCACCCACTAAAACTCAATATCGCATCGTACAGAAATTATTTTGGCACAATTTTCTCATTAAAACGCTTATCAAAATACATTTCATACAAAAATAACCTCTATACTGACGTGTACGTACGTTTTGTATTGCGCAGAGCACTGACGTCTATTTATAAGAGTCGATTGTGTTCGATATTATGACAGCCGATGTCAAACGCTAGAGGGGGTGTGAACTGTGTACCGCGTACAAATATCCGCATGTATATAGGCACGAGTTCTAATGTTGTTGTTGTTCAAATGAATGTCATCGGTGTTATAAGAACACAAGTTTCATAATTTGATGATATCTACTATTGGCGTCATGGACCCAGCATCATCATCATCATTTTTTTTTTCACGACTAGGGCATGTCAGACTTTTACTGACTAAAAGCCACTCCTATGTTCTTTCTTTGCTTTGCGTTCCTTGGCCCTGGGTTTCCCTTTCGGAAGTCAATCCATAGCCCCAATAGGATTCGACCCTGCTGGGCTTCTATGCTTTTGCCGAGATCTCTTCGAGATAACTCGGGCTCGGTCCGGACGATTGTTACCGAAGAGTTAGACGGCGAGCTACCCATTGCTTGTCATCTGCAAGCCTTCCCAATTAGCTTGGCTTTTAGTCTAACTGAATGCGGTTGAGAAACCGTGTTTTATATGGAGCGGCTACCTATTAGACCTCCACAGTTACTGTGTAAGATCATGCTTTTTGATGGTTTGATGATCAGAATTTCTGGCGTCTGACTACCTGTATGTAACTAGCACTGGCCCCAGAATATGGGTAAAAATGTAATTAGCGTACTTAAATTCGGACTCGCTAGTCAGATTCTTAGCATGAACATAAGTCTTATAGTCGGTCAAATGTAGCGATGACCCGGGAGGTGGATTATGGGCACTTAAATGAATTATCATATGTTCTTGGTACCGAAAAGTAACGAAATTATGAATAAGAGGCCAACTAATACGATATTAACGGAAACGGAGTTGAATAGAATCAATACATAGAACTCCACCTTTGTCATTTGTGTTGCAGAAATAAATAAATAAGTAGGAGTTCAATGGATGAAATGAGATGATTTAATGAGAGACAATTTTACTTGAGCTCTTAAAGGAAATATCTGACCGGCCATATTAATTTCAGTCAAGCCAAATTTAAAATAAATAACATTACTAGTCAAACAGCTGCTACAAATACTTCGCTTTAACTAACACACAGATCATAAACGGGAACTAACACGAATATGAATTTAAACGAACTCACTTCAAATTAATTTGTCAAAGCGAGTCCAACTAGCTTTTTAAAGTAAATAAATGCATCCTTTGAAGCGATACTGTATAAAAGTTTGGAAATCTCGTTGGTAAACGGAACGGTCAAAACAAACAAGGGAATAGTGCAAACGGTTCAAATTGTCAATCTAGCGCGGTCTGCACCGACCTAAAATCAAGCGGAAAATGTCAACAAGAGGTCACGTGCTGCCTCAAACAACGGTTTGCGGTGTACTGGCGTCCAATGAGGATGGATTTAGTCTTATATAAATGGTTGACGTAAGAGAGGATGATGATTAGGTTTATTAGTTTGATTGGGTGTTTGGAAAGGGTAAAGAGTAGTAAGCTATTGACGTCAATCTTGGACAGAAATCAAGATCATCATTGTTTCTATTGAAGGGATATTTGAAATTTCAAAATACCTTGCAAATGTTTGGGAATTTCACAATTGTTTCTGTTTTTCTTTGTTATCAATTGATTGTAATTCATCCGATGGATGCGGACTCGCAGGATCTTTCATTGTGGTGACACTTGGAGGAGACCTATGTCCAACAGTGGACGTCTATCAGCTGACGTGATGATAATTGTAATTCATAAAGTAATATGTATATTTCTATAGAAGTTAAAAAAATATGTGTCAAAATAAGTATAAAAAACCTGACTTCAAAAACGAATATAAAGTTCGAAATCAGTCACTAAGAGTATAAGCAGTCTCATGCAGATGACGGCGTCAAATCGATCACCAACTACATCGGATTGCTTTAAGTGAATTGTTTCAAACTTTTTTTTTATCGTTCATTTATTTATTTATTACTTTTTTGCACACCTTAGCTTATAACAGGACATTTACAAAAAAGAATAAGTGTACAATAGTCGGTTTTATTGCACAGGGTAATTTCTACCAGACAACCTTTGGATGGACTGAACGAAAAGAAAAGATTTAAGGCTGTCAGCTACATAAATAATATAAATAAATATACAATAATACAAAAGAGAATTGATCGTTTTATGTTTGAGGATTTTTTGTAATACTGTCAACTTCTTTTTATGACTAAATTTTGCGAGGAGCAATGGGTACTGATTAAATTCTTCGTGGAATGTGTTTTATCCCTGCCATTTCGTTCAAACTAAACATAACCCTTTAATAAGTAATTAGGTAGATATAATCAATTCAATCTTGTCCATCTTAAGCCCAGTCTAGATCAGTAAAGGAACCAGGCCCAACAACTTTCCTTTGATTCTTTGATTACGTTCATTCATTTAATTAAGCTCGTTAAGAAATATAATTATCTACAAAAGCGTTGGTAGTGAAGGCATCCATATTTAATTATGAAAAAGTATTTTGGCTGTTATTACAGATGTTGGGCTTCATTCTTACCATGGCTCGTTTCCAATCATACGTCATTTTTTATTAAGGCGTATAGTCCCATGAACATCTGGCCGGAGTTAAATGAACACGTACTCGTATAGCCTCGCATAGAGCCCATTAAACCCATTTTCTTTGCGAAATATTGATTGATTTACATATATTCCATAGAATACTTAAGCAGCAATTTTTTTGTGTAAACATATTTCTAAAGACCAAAGGCGTTTGAAAGGAGTAGGAAAAAAAGCCAAAAAATGTCATGTTGTTGGTCATTCGAAAAAAACATATTTTTCTCGATAACGTTATTCATGAATCTGTAATAAGAGAGAAGAAAGTAGCCGGCTTCATCTAGCATAAATTGACGAAAAAAAAATTGACGTATAAAAGTGTTTTTTAAACCTATTTACAAAATAAATATCATTTATCATTTATAATATTTTTTTTTTTAATTTAACCCAACTGTTACCGAGGAGTAGGCTTCAGAAAGTCACTTTTATGATACTAAATGAGATATTGCCTGCACGATCGTTGTTTATACGAATATTTAAAGTTTTGCCAAAACTGGTCTTGTGTGACGGTAAAAATATTTTTTTTGTTGCAACTTGTCAAATGATAGCGTGAGCTGTCATGTATAAATGACGTGAACACCTAAAGTGTCAGTCGCTTATCTACTTACTTTTTTTATTGTAATTTTAAAGAAAATGCTTAAAAAATGATATGTGGCTATTGAATAAAACGAACTGCTTATCGCACTAATGTCTCCATTCTGGAATAACTTCGCATCAGACCAAGACTTATATAGATTTTGCAAGTGGAATAATCAAGATCTTTGGCCAGGGACCCAGCCGGGTCGAAGCCTACTGGGGCCAGGGTTATCCGAAAGGGCGCTCGAGCCCCGGTATGAAGGCTTGAAGGAACGGGATGGGTTTTTTAGTCAGTAAGAGTCTGACACTATCTCCCGCTCCGCCCAAGAGCGGGGGTTGTCATAAGATGATTTTTCCCATCGAAAAAAAAAAAAAAAAAAAAAAAAAAGCACATCATCTGCAATGAACGCTCTTTGGGACATTTAGGGGCACAAAAAAGAATAGAGGGCCAACATTCTCAAGGTCAATCAGCCATCAGATGGACAGAGCTCATTAAATCGTCTTCGCAGTCATTTTCCCTCGTTGAATGCACACAGAGTGCCATAAATAGAGAGATGGAGAAGGTTCGCCTTAACCAACCAGCCTACCAGATGATCCACAATAACGACAATTTCGTCATGTGTGTACAACTCAAAAGAAAAGGTTGTTGGGCACGTGATCTGGATATTTTAACTCTTAAAAAAACTATTCCACTAGGAATTACTTCTGTATAATGGGTGCGTTTACTAATATTTACACTCGTATGCAAAACACGCCGCATATGCACAAAACAATTATTTCGATAGTGGTTCCGTGCAGGAATTAAACCTGCAATATTCAGCGTAACAAGCAATCGCTCAACCACTGTGCCAACCATGCCGTCTTTATATTCAACACTACTTAATTAGTGGCTTATTTTGCTAATCGATCTCACTGCAGCTTTTCTACCACTATAGATATTAAATTGAGTTCCGTAAATAAATTAACCAGTTGTTTTGTTCTAAATAAGTCACCCCGATAAAGTTCTTAAAAGCAATCTTAAGAGTAACTTGCAGAAGTTTATTCAATTAGAAGTTGTTTGTATAGTAAGGTCTTAAAGAATTTCTATCAAACTTTAGATGAAAAAGACTGATATTTGTGTTATTAAATAAAACTGTTATATTTCATAACATAAATATTAGTCTCAATATTCAACCGTCAATATTAGTAGAACTAAAAGTCTATGCTAATCACAATTACAATATATCTGAATTAAAAACCGGAGTAACAAGAGTAGATGGGATGGCACTGGGGGGATTTGCCATAATCGCCACGCTTGGCAAGCTTCTGCTTGCCTGAGAAAGCTGCTGCCATTCTCTGATGTGTCCCTTAGTCTTCTTTTACGACAGCCACAGGGAGAGGTGGAATGATGCTATTTTTTAAGTCCGAACGCCATACGGATCAAAGCAAAGAAGTTCCGAGAATCCGATGGATGCGACATGCACAGGACGGATTGTTATGGTGACACTTGGGGACGCCTACGTCCAACTATGAACGTTTTTTTATGAACAAAAAAAAAATGAGCCAAAAAATATAAATGATTATTAATAAACCAGAATTAAACTAAATCACTAGTAAACTAACCGGTCGGACAATTGACAGCAGTGACCACATTGACAAAAAAGAAAAAACGTTCAAAGGATGTCACATGTCAATCATTTGCACAGGTCTATATGCTTCTCAGCGAATTTGGTTAAATATGCACATAAATGTGTATGTGCTGTAAGATGGTGCGTACAATAGAGTCCAAACAGTTTTGTCTGTTGTAGACAGAATCATTTTGTCTTGCCAAAAGAGTTCCGTTGCGAGCGTGCGCCAACATTGTTATCATAGATCGATAGTGTGTCCAAAGACAATCTTGGCTCAGGTTTGAGCACTACTTGAGTATAGTCTTCAGCAAGGATGTTATGAAATTGAAATTTCGGATTGGAATACGGATATAAAATTTTATTTTTAGTATATAGGTAATTTGTTCAGAATCAGTAACTCTTTCGGTTCTAGTAATTTTTAAACCAAGTCATATTTCTTATAGAAAATTCACAAGTTGGACGCCACCGACTCTAAGGGCATTAGGCGCCAACGCACTGCTGGATGCGCGAGTAAAAATAATGTTGTAGAAATAATAATATTACCTATATCATACCGGTTTCGTATACGGTTACATATAAGAACTTATTTCAGATTATCCGTTAGTTTTGGTTAGATTCAATTACGGATATTTGGATTAAAAAACATGACAATAGTTATGTACATATGCTGTCATATCGTAATATATTTTACGATACACCTTATAATATTAGCTTGCAGATATGACAGCAAATTAAATCAGGATAAGACATTTACAAGCCTCCACAAATTATATGGAAATATTCTTAAAGTAGTAATAAAAGTAAATAAAATACAAATAGCATTTGACTTCCATTATATATCATTACCGGGCAAAACTAATAAAAACCTGTCATTTAGAATTTGCCTTTATCTGAAACTAGAGAACTACAACCACAAGTCACTGCAAGTTAGTAAAACTGCAAGTTTCTAAATGTTGTTTCTACAGTGTGCCAAATAAAAATAATGTTTTTCTTTCTCTGCTTCTTTCTTTTGTCGTTTTTTTTTTTCTTTTCTTCTTTCTGAAAAACTAACCGAAACTTTTATATCAGTTTCAGTTACGTTTGCGGACCTTCATAGCATATTTGTTCTTCAGTAGCGTGTCAGTACTAAATATCACTCCTTAACATACAATGTGTTGTTGCATTATGTTTGACATCATTTAGCAGCATTCCGCCATTGTTGTTTGTGACACATGATATTCGTCAAGTATTAGCTTTGTGCTTTATTCTTTACAACTGGCTTGACCAGTGTAGCCTTGCATCCAAGTAGATGGTATTATGTCTAGAAACATAATCAGTAAAACTTGAATCACGAATTTGTTTACTATCACCAAACGCAACTTTCTTCAAGGGAAAGCTTAGCATACACAGTATGCTAAGTATATAAAGGCTGATATGCTGCCTTTTAATGGCCTGAGAGTCAGGCCTCCACTTAGCATACATAGTTAGCATATCAGCCTTTTAAATTTCCACTGCTGAGAGTCAGGCTTCCTTTCTAGGAGAAGGAATCACATAGGCCCAGTGCGAATTGATAGATGTCACATGTCTTCGACTATTTTGTTCTTGGACATGCCAGTTTCCTTACGATGTTTTTTCTCACCTATATGTATAAATTCAAATTATTTCATTTAAATTATTACTAAGATTAAATTACTGGTTAAATAGTATATTCTTTAATCTACAACAGAAATACTAGTTTTACCAAACAGACAAAACCAATAAACTAATTTGTTCAAGTGTCGCTTAGTAAATTATTATTTTATATCACCTTTGTGATCAAAATGATTATGCATGTCTATATTTTGTAAATATTAATGAGTCATTAATTAGTTTATTAATATTCGATACAAATTGAAATTTTCATATGCTTCAATTGATGGATTATGTTCGCTGTTTCAATCATTTTGTTATTGGAACTGAGTTTTAATTTAAATACTTAACATCAGTGAATACGTAATAGAGACGAAAGTAACGTTACCTACCTATAATTTTATCGCAATTACAATATAGCTAGTTATAATTGTATCAGAAGAAACAAATTCATTATAATAATCTTTTTACCTTTATCCTTCTCTGTCTCTCTTGTCATCTCTCCACTATAAACCGAATAAAATATTCCTGTATTTTAATGGTTCTACATTATAAAAAAATAAATTAATGTCATACAAACTGTTAGTTTTAGAGTTATTGCGATTTTTTATTTTGCCTCTATGTATAAGTTCAACCCTAACAAAAATATCATTAACTTCAATCAAAACAGTTTCATCATCAAAATTATTTCCACGATCGGCATGTTGTGTAACCTTTAAAAACTAATTGAGCGAATGCAGTAAATTATCCAATTTAAACGACTCCGCTGTAATTAACGCGTTTTGTCCGACTTCATCTGTGTATTGTGAACTTGATTTATGGAATATTTCTATAATTGTTCCGTTGCGACATTTTGATTCAACAAATAATTAATTAAGTGGTATACCTACAGAATTAAAGAAAAATGAATTTAATTTTGATGAAAAATTAATAATCTTTTATTTTGGAACTTGGTGTTTATAGGCTTTTAGTAGTTCATTGGGGCTCAGATTCACAAGTATGTAAAAGTATGATCATGTTCTAATATGATCATAAAAAAAAAAAAACAGAAAAGTAGGAGACACGACACAATTGTGGAAGCAGTATAATCACATGATCAACGTATAATAAGATATTCAGTAAATTATGGCAACGGCAAAAGAAAGGCTGAGAGAGAGATCAAGATCATGATATCACAATATTGGAGACAATTAGTTCTTTGTATCATCTATTATGAACATGTCTGAACATAATTGTTATCCAAATTAAATTTCTAGTTAATTTATTCTCCAATCAAATAGGATTTAATCATTATCATAATGCGATTTCGATAATATTCACACATTACTATACTTTGGATCATAATTTTATTAGGGTTCAATAATTTTATGTTGTACTTCAGTCTTTGGTCTGAAGATTAGGTTAAATACACGTAAAGCAGATATTTAGTCTATCTGGATTAAAAATAAGTGTTCTTAAAACCGGGTGGTCTATAAATTAAATATAATGTTTGATGTAGTAGTAGATACACAGTTAGTAAGTTCAGTAATCATTTCATTTCTGTAACCTACTCTTGCAAGAGAATTTAAAAACTCTTTTAAAAATGATCTAACCCTATTGAATTGTGATCTTTCACATTATGAATCAAGCTCTTAACCTTTAAATAAGAACATGACAGTAGATGTAAGACATGCATTCACGTCAAAACACTGCATTGTCTGCCATCAAGTGAAGGCGGGCCCACTACTCTATATGGCTGCTTGATTCAAATCGACGCAATTACGCCTTTGATAGTTCATACATACGTAACATCAAGCTTATGATCAACAACAGGTTATTTGTAGATACAATTAGTGTCAAAGCTCGATTTGAAATTGCACTTGATATAGACTCTTGATATTCGATATTGATAAAACTGTATTCAAAGCATTGCCTAATCACAACAAATCACAGCATTGGCATTTGGCAGTGCTAATAATATAATTTATTGGCATTTCTGAACAAAGTTGTGTTAAAGTCTTAGCAGAATCTGCTAAGAAATTTAGTTATTCAACATTCATCCAAAATCTTTGAGCCCAGCTAGATTAGATAAGCTTAAAACGGTCTGCAAGCGATATAGCGATATTTCCATGCATAATAACTTGTGTGTATCGCAGTATTGTCAAAGACTTGACAGCGTAGCATATCTACGCACAACATGGATTTATAAGCACTTGTTGTTAGCTCCGTACTTATCTCCTTTGTCGTCATTTAGAAATTTGTTAGATTCTAATATTCTTAAAAACATGTCATTTGAGCTAAATAAAACGGATATACGTTTGAAATTACTCTATCGCAATAGATCAATAGCAGTGAGTTTATTCCCGCTACAGTTTACCCTCCAGCGGTTTGCGTCGCCTAAACTTAATTGTGTTTGACACACGATTAACAAACTTTGGATCCGTTTAATTTACTATTAAGTTTGCATATTCTATCATATTGGTTGTATTGTCAATTACTTCGGCTTGTTGTGGAATAGTATTAATTTAAGCAGGCTTATATGCTGATTTACTAAAAGGCAACGGCTTATTTTCCATCTCATGTGCGTCATTGTTGTCATGTACGAAATAAAGGTTTCTGATGTCATGTTTATCTGCCTTACTTTCAGAGAGTACAGCTATTGTTTGCATGTAACCAAACAGCTATGTTTCATACGTCAAACATAAAAATAAAGAATCCACGATTCGTTTCGTGTTTCGATCTAAACAAAACTTTCCACTGTTTCCGCCTATTATACGTCCTAACACTGACTTCATATTATTATCAGCTACGAGCTGGTAAAACAAAACTACAAACACATTCGATTAGTGATACATCACAGTTATCCGATAACCTGCTATCGCTTAGTTATCACTTACATATCTTCATGACGTCATCGAGGTAAACGCGTAGTCGAGACGGGAGATAGAATGCCAGATTTTGATAATCACTGACGATTTAAGGGCGACGGTCGGGCGAGTTTGAGCTAACACATATTTAGACGGAACACATAATTATTTCTCGATTACCAGTTACATATCATTGCTCTCTGAAATGTTTGCGATAATTGTAAATTGTCGAAATTTGGAATGGAACTCCAAAATTCTGCGCTCAAAGTTTTCATTAAAAATGTTTGAAGAGTGAAAAGTTTATCGCTGTTTCTAGCACATAGCTCTAGTTATTTCTACGCTATCGACTACCAATTATAAAATGTCAAACGATTTCCTCTGGAGAACGTGCAGCTTCCGTCCATACTGACAACGAAATTATTTGCCTTTGAGTCTGCTTTATTACAAGCTGGTCTAAAATATACCAATAACTACATTATAGCTAACCCGTTTGCTTCAATTAAAATCTCAAACACTCAATTGGAAATCAAAGCACTACAGTTATTTGGAATTTTGCTGACGACTACAGATCTGGAGCCTTACCACGACATGTTAAAATGTCAGACGTACGAACGAGTAAGTGGGATAAAGCTATACACCCTATATAGCTCCATCTCTTTAACAGTTCAATTTAGGTCGTCGAATATTATCGCTTTAAGAGCTCGTGGTAGTGCCTTTAATCGGCCGTAAAAAGCCAAAATGTACATCAACAAAATCAATCTTGTTTTTTCTCTTCCAAAAGACCTTCGTTGCTTCCCGTCCCAAAGAGCTTAGAAGGATGATTACATTAATAAGTGGGCTACATCATAAGATTAAAGGCATTGTCATCGTCTAATCCTCTCTTACATCGTGTTCGCCGTCTTTGCTTGAAAGTAATCTAAACACACTTAATTTCCACGGCTTTTCTTTGAGAATTATTAGTAAATGAATTTCGGAACTGTAACTTTGTGATTATAAATAACGAAAAAAAGGTTCTGGGAAACGAATTTTGAGCGCAACCATATTAAATTTATTGTATCAATTCATCAAAAATATCTTAGAAATATGGAGGATGTCTGAAAATTCACGTAATTTAGTTTTATTAGTTTACAATTTATGTTACAAACAAATAAGAAAATTGAATTCAATAGAAGAACCTTTCATCATCATGGTCATCATCATTTCAGCCGATATGCGTCCACCGTACTTATAGTATTAATAAATTTTGACCAGAATATTTTTTTTAAAACTACTAGAAAACTGCCGTTCACAAGTTACGATGCCGCTATCTGACCAAACCTCTATTTTGAGTAACATGCAAAAAAGTAGCGTTGGATTACATAGGAATGAAGAAGTGAATAACGGTGATTTTAATTATTTTTTTAACGGAACATATTGATGGCTAAAAGTACTGTTTAAACAAATGAATAGGGAATTTTTGGTTGATTACCATGACATCTAAAAAAACGAAAAACCATCACAGCGTTAATGTTTTCATATTGTCGATTTTGTTATATGTAGTGTATTTTGAGTATAATTATATTGTATAATTGTTATTTTATTTTTATTAAATGGTTTATTAGTTTACTAGCTTTTGCCCGCGACTTCGTTCGCGTGGAATAGTGAGTTCTCCGATTGTATTATATTATATTTTCATACCTTTTTACTATTTATTTACATTTTTCCGATGAATTTTCAGTACTGAATTGATGCCGACTCTTGACCAATAGATGGCGCTGTATGTCCGGAATAAATTTTATTTTTTATTTTATTTTTTGTAATAAAAACTATCCTATGTCCTTTCTCAAGTTCCAAACTATGTCTGTACCAAATTTCACACAAATCGGTTCAGTAGTTTAGGCGTGAAGCAAAGACAGACAGACAGACAGACAGAGTTACTTTCGCATTTATAATATTAGTTTGGATTTATTTGTATTTTTCTCTTTGTGATAGTGCACCTACCACTACTTGTTTCCGCATCACCCAAAGGTTGACTGGAAGAAAATGCCTAAGTCATTAAGTCCGACGCTGTACTCTTGTGCACATGAATCATTATATAAATAAAATCCATCAGATGTGACTAAACGATACTTTAGCTTAAGGACAAGAGAAAATATGTGGTGTGGAGTTACAAAAATGCCATAGTTCATATCTTTTTGCGTGCCTACGTAATGTAAATAAATAATCCAACACAATCTTCTAGACAATTGTTTGTGCAATTGCTTACATTCCATTTAGTTCTCGCTATGAATAAAGCCTGATGGGTGAAACAAATAAAGAAAAGAAAGGCATTCATATGCTTTCGTCTATTATTAAGTCTTGAAGTTATGGTCATATTATGTTATTTGTTTCTCAATGATTAAAACATATAATTGTCATATAAAAAAAAAAAAAATTATTAAATAGGAATGTCCAGTTGTTCAGTTCTATATCTATGGAAATATTATAAAGAGGTAATGTTTTTTTTATTTATACGATGTAATCTCTGACAGTCGGGTACAAATCTGATAGCTAAAATTTTTTCACTGATAGAAAGCTGTTTTATTCCTGAGTAATATAGGCTATAATTTATGTACGCGGGCAAAGCCGCGGGTAAAAGCTAGTCTAATGTATACATATACATTTTGTGTATTTTTGTGTATTATTATTAGTAGGCCTGAGACTAGGTCGTAAACAATTTTTTACCATCCTATAATATTATATAATAAATGATCTCCGATTCCCCATTTTTCTCTTTGATATTTAATTTATATGTAATATAAATTAATATATAGAATGTTTGCCAAGTCAGCTAGTAGTTTTATAATAAACTAGATTTGGCCCGCGGCTTCGCCCGCTTTCTATCAATGAAACAATTTTTGCAATCGAACCAGTACTTTCATAGATTACCGCCTACAAACAAAGAAACATAAAAATAAAAATGCTTTACCTCGTTATAATATTAGTGTACATTATTAGATATAGTTGTTTTGTTAAGTAATAAATTAATTATTATGTATCTAATGTAACTCAAGAATTAACTTTAATAATTTCTATTTACAATAGTTGAAATGGAGTCGATATACTAAGTAGATACAACATTTGTATGGAACAGGATACACATAAAAAAGATTTAATAGTACAAAAAAAAAACCTAGAATCATGTGAAAGGAATAAAAGATAATGGTAAACCTATTTACAAAGTTCATGATCGTAATCACAAAGCTATGCTCTTGGAAGGTTTGTCTAGGTTTAAGAAAAGGGAGAGATAATCCTTTTTGATGTTAAAGCAGATCATAAAAAGAAACTGGCCACGACTAACAGTTAGAGGGACCTTGGCTGTATAATACACGTAGTTGGTTTAACAATATCGTACTGAAATAGATAAAAAAATAGTACATTTGGATACAAGTGCAGAAAGTTTGTCATTGCGATCGAGGCGGAATTTGCCCGAGCCACAGGTGAGGGTATAATGGATTCGAGGGTTGCAGTTACATATTTTATGTACATATATTTATATCAAACGACGTATTGAAAAATGTCATTTGATATACGTGGAAATTAGTTACCCTTAAGAAGAACGTATGATTCGTGGGGGTCGTTTAGTACCCAGTCTGATACGATAAATATAACAAATTGTGGAGAGGGCAAGTGCCAACCCTTTTCCGCACTAGTGCGGCAAAATGTAAATTGCGTTCTTGAATTAGGGATTGGGTTTTCGAGTAAGTGTATTGAAACAGTATTTTAGAAATGGAATTAAATTCAGGTTTTGTTCAGTTATCACTGTTGCTACTGTAAAGAAATAATATACAGTGTTAAGGCGGCTGCCACTCAATTTTGAATGTAGGTTACATAGATAGTGTATAATAAGTACACGTACCAGGTAACTGTAAAAGAAAATAGTGTGACATATAAAAAAAACATCAATATGTTATGTAGATGAGACGATGGTTCCGTTTTTTTACCACTTATTTTGCAAGTCATACAAAAACTGTAACGAAGAAGTTTGATGGCAAAAAATATTGTCTCTATATTCATATGGAAGTAGAACTCAATAAAATTCATATCGAACATACAGAATATAAGAAACTAGCTTTTGATCGCGGTTTCCCCCGCAAAAAAAGTTATAGCCTATGTCACTCAGGAATAATGCAGTGAAAAATTTTTCGCCA
Source organism: Mythimna albipuncta (assembly GCA_929112965.1). Classification (NCBI taxonomy): domain Eukaryota; kingdom Metazoa; phylum Arthropoda; class Insecta; order Lepidoptera; family Noctuidae; genus Mythimna; species Mythimna albipuncta. The sequence goes on from OV815965.1 coordinate 20,225,659, forward strand.
TCGGACTAGTACTTTTAGAGATGGACTATTATCTCTTACAAACACAAAAAAAAACTTCATCACCATAATTTCAGCTAAAAGAGGTCCACTGTTGGACGCAGGCCTCATCCAAGCGTCGCCACAACGACCGATCCTGTGCGTCTCACATCCACTGCCACTTTAGTTTGGCGATTCTTCGGATTATTTCGGCGACCTTGGTTCTCCTGTGGATATCTACATTCCTCATGCGATTACGCAAGGAAACTCCGAGTATAGCCCTCTCTACTGCCATTAGGGTGACTGTAAGTCTTGGGTGAATATTAATAAAATACACATAAAAACAAACTTAACCTCTTTACAATATTAGAGTGAACAGTGGTGGCCCAGCCAGGCGCATTACTCTATGTAATTTATTTCATCACCACTGCTCTCAAAACGGTAAAGAAAAACATCGTGAGGTAACCGACATGTCCTAGACCAAAAATTCGAAGACATGTGACATTCACCAACCCACTCCGGGTCCGCGTGGTGGTTCACGGCCCATTCCCTCTCTTAGAGAGGAAGCCTGAGTTCCAGCAGTGGGAACATTAAAAGGCTGATTATACTTATGCAACGATATTTGTGTAGATACAGAGAGTCTTGTCTACTAGAAGATGACATAGAACATCTAGAAAAATCTTTAATTGACAGCGAAAAAAAAACATAATATAGGAACAAACAGTGAGCAAAATTGATGTCCTGAAAGTCTCTCCGTCCTTTCTTTGTAGGTTTATTAAACGTTAAGGCAAAGACAGGCCTATAATGAAACAGTTACAAGACTTTATTGGATGACAAGGCAATGTTATACAATGGGGCAACGGAACTTTAATTAGGATCAAGTTAGCAAGTTCATTATACTGTTCTGGATAACGTCGTTTTTATGGTTCCGTACTTAAAGGGCAGAAACGGTACCCTATTGCTCAAACTTCACTGTTCGTCTTTATTTATTTATTTACTGAGTACATTACAAAACATTTAACATTAAAAAAAAAAGAATCGGAAATTCATCATGGTGGTCTGAATAATGGCGTACATAAAATTTGCTATTGATTTGTTTTATAAATTAATATATTTAGCGATATATGTATGTGCTACTTGAACCTCAGCAGGCTGCAGTGAAATAACATCGCATATTTAAAACAAAATGGCACTATACTGAACTTGTTTTTAAACCTTTAACTTTTCAATCTGATTATCACAACCCATTCTCTGATTGTCAAAATCTTTGTTCCAAATTTTAATGTTCCTTGGTAATTAATTTGCAACTTCTTATCGAGTAAATAAGTTAAGAAAAAGAAAAAAGACACACAAAGAATTACAAAAAAGAAAAACAAAACAAATATTAGTTGCCTTATCAGGTCAAGTGTGGACCAGGCTTAACTGACTAGAACCATAGACAAGTTGGTGCACTGAAAGTAACGCAGGTATACTGAAAACTTTATGGCTGCTGAAAAATCACCTTTTCGGCATAAAACCACTTTGGTTTTAAGGGTGCAATCTACGTCAGTACAAATAATGTTTAGCAATCTTATGGTGCATGTAGATTTAGAATCTATCGCCCAACTTATTATTTTTAAAAGGAAACTCAAAGATTCAAAGTTATTTTTTTTTTTTTCAAATAAACCATTTAAAGGCACTTTTGAAATGCCAAGAAGTCAGTCAGTCAGAAAAAGTTATGCTAATTGCACATTCCAAAGCGTAGATCTCTATAGAGAAGAATGTGCAAGAAACTCCATAGACATTCTTACTGTGTTTCCTTCTGATATATTGTTATTTTACTCCTAGAGAAAATCGGATACCGTAGATATTATTCTACACAGTTTACAATATGAGCTCAAGGGATTAAACGCTGCAGTATCGGATTGCAGGTAACAACCTGTCATTATTTATAGCATCTTGATACTAAAAATGATGTTTATTTTAAAATTAACACACATTTACACTAAAACCTAAGTACATAAAAATAATACTAACTCATTAAGTACACTCAGGCATAGAAGTATTCTTCCACATCGCTGTCATCCGGAAATGTACCCAGAAGACTGTCAGCATTGCCACGTTGAATGGCAATGCTAATTCTTTGGGCAAAGAACGACCCAGCCCTGGTCACGCAAAGTCTCGATCAGTCGGCGTAAAATTTCCTTGAAAAGTAGACGCGCACAGGGACCCCATGACCCAAGCGCTTCGACCCCAAACTTTATGTTAATATATCTCTCTTGAAATCCTTTGCAGATATAATTAGCATACACGAACGTCTAACGTAGCTTATAACAATGCAGAAAAACTGTATACCTAAAAGTTCTCTTTGAAACTATATTTACTAAACTAAAATGCTAATTTGTAAACATAGATATTTTTACCTTCAACATCTGGTAGTCAATAAATAAGTGCTTCAATAGATTTGAGAAGCTTCAAAAAACTGTTCTGTTCTTGATAACGTCATTAATATAATAAATAATTTTTGAAGTAAATATGCTTAATTAAGACCAGTAGCCGTTACAGAAAATGAAGTCACAAGATTTTAATTAAAACACGAATCAACGCTCATTAGAAATGCCGCTACTGTTGAACTCAAATTAATTGGTAACGTGACACGAAATAAGAATCTGTTACAGGGAACCAGTTTGAATTGCTCACAGCTGGTTACATCCAACTCACCAATGACATACGAGTATCCATCTAGAGTCAGCACGCATTTCCTCGTTGCGCCTGATGCAGATCGATGCCTGTGCGTCCTCGGGGCGGCTCCAAGAGCTCGGCCACCACCAGGATCGCTGTGGCATTTATGTACTAGCTCCTTATCATTAGCCACAGGTATGCCCTTGCCGTCGACAGAGCCCTGTCTGCTGCCCTCAAGCAGCACTTTCCCTCGCCTCATCATCACATCATACGCTATCCCCGCACTGACTGTCACAAACACTTCGTCACTGTATCACGTCACTACGTTCACTTTTCACACGTTCACTAATCGATCATTCAAAAATTCGGATATGTTTATGTTCAACACTATGATTTGATATGGTACAGCACTCGCGTAAATTATGTTTATGTTTTAGACATTTTAATTGCTCTCCGACCTAAAACTAATAAATTGAGAGTAATTACAACATTTTTCTTTGACAGGGGATAATAGACAGAATCTAATATGTTGCTGCCAGTTGGAGACGGTATTCAATTAGGTGCGGAGGTTTAATAAAGAAAAATTATGATAAACCGTGTTCAATTTGATCATATATAACTAATAAAGGATTAATTATATTTGATTAATGATCGGGTCATAATACATAGTAGTTCTTTACAACTTTTAGATAGCAATCACGGCTCAAATTGAAATCATTGAGTAGCTATCTATCACTAAAATTTATAACGAATGCGTTCAGATAAAAAATATATAAATAGATTCATCGGTTCAATGAAACTGATCTATTTTAATTCTTTAAGCATTTGGTCTAATTTTCCGTTGTTTATATTATTGAACTCTTTAGCTCTGAAGACGTAATTATCACCTGACTGTTGATCAAACCTTGAACTCGAATAGTGAGCTTAATGAATGACTATTATCATAATCAACTGTTAATTCCAACAATTCGAACAGCTCTTTGTGTGAGTATGAAAGAATCTCTGTTGAAATAAATTAGCCGCGATTTTAGCGTCCACAAATTAACAGCGCTTTGGTACTCAAACAATACGTCATGCTGCTTACAATTTTTATATTTGTACGCACGCGGGAATGTTGGCTTTTTAAACAGATCGTAATTTATTTCACTTCAAGTAAACTGTGTAATTAATGTTTGGTACGCCGCAGGTGGAAACACGGAAATCTATTTTCAAGCTACGAGTGTTGTTTTTCCGCCATAGTAACGCAACACAGGGCGCCCATAAAATGTTGCGTCATGACCCACGGGGGTGGCCCCCCCTCTTGTAAACAGATTGTGACGCTGTCCACTGGACTATGCCAAATCGCGGCCAACAGGTGGTTTCCTTCCTGAATTCACGACAACAAACCCAACTTTGAACTCACTTTATTCTTGTACCGAAATGGGGGATTTTTTTTTACATTTGAATTTAGTGTCGGTTAGATATGTTCGGACATGTTCGGACGGAGCGTTCGGAGCGCGGTGAGCGGCATGGCGGCGCTACCGAACCGCGTGGAAGCCTGCGCGCGACTGTCGCTCGCTCCACCGTCCACATGACTCGCTACAGGTAGCTTCTCATTAGTACCAGCACTCAAACTTACAGTTCTAAATCCCCGGGACATTAAGCTTTGAGCATAGCAGCTGTATGCGTGAACATTCTGAAAGTTTTCAGGTTCTTAGTGGTGTGAAAATTATATTCCCAAAAGCCTTGAGAATTTTAGACTTGCTGACAGAGAGGAATGATGGAGTACCGATAAAGTTGTGTTGTTATCGATAAAACGAACCTTATTATTCAGTCTTGTTTTTAAAGGGTGGGTGCCTACCTACTGAATCAGACAGAAATACCTATTTCTGTCTGCTTCGCAAGATTAAAATTAAATTAAAGATCTAGTCAGTAGTATATGTCAATATTCAATATTGCGTGTAGCAGCAATATGCATAGTTTCAATGTAAGAATATGTATATAATCATATTCCAAGAAAACTCGAAACTTAGATTTGTAAACTACTAATTTCAATTTGAACGGAACATATCACAGTTCAAATTGTTCATTTTTTTAACGATAATGTGAAGAGTTATTAAAATAAATCAATAATTTAAAATATTAAATTGAATTAAAACGAATAAATACAACAAAATAAAACAAAGATCATCAAATAACTATAAAATTAATAAAATATGCTTCTAGAAAACAGTACATAGCCTTGTGTACTATGTGAAAGTCACTGTTGTTTACAATATATTGTGTATGAACAATTGTTTTTCTACAATATTATTTTTGTAACCATACGAAGGTTATAAGTAATACATTTATAACAGACGTAAAAATAGATTAATTTGCATTATTTTTCAAGACGTTATCATGTACAAAACGTTATTAAATTATTAATATTTATTTGTGGTTATTTTTTATATATAACATAGTGACGAATAGATGATGAATGGAATGATATATATGTCAGAACACTATAACTCCTTAGATTATTTTCCATTTCGATTTCCAATTTTTGTAATTTTGTTATTTTGCTTTTTCGAATACACTATTTTGATTATTACTCACTATTCTCACACACTTACCTACTAAATGGTAAGTGATGTTTATTTTGCAAATCTATACTCTTCTTGTTCTGCTTAGCTTATCGATGGCAAAACTAGTTAAATTCCTTTCCTGGCCCAGAATTCAGCCACGGCAATGCCGTCCGTTGGTGCTATCATTAGGTCCCTACGTAAACAGGTAACAGGGCATGTGATACTGGACGGAAGGTGAGACATGGTCTGCGGAGACATGCCGCACAAACACTGAGTGTGTCTATTTAGAGTTTTCCAGGTTGGCCATGGCAACTCGTGTCCAGGAGATAGGCTCTCCGATAGCTTGAGAAAATCATCAGGAGATTTAAACTTCTCACGCCAGAGGTATTACAAAAAGGTAAAGTTTTTTTTTTGTTTTTATATTATTATTTTTGTTTGTAGGAGATAGTTGCTGAAAGTACTGGTCCGATTGAAAACGAACCGTGCACTAGCTTCTGCCATTTTATAAGTGCCTATATAGGTTTATGTGGATTATTTATTTTAAATAACTTAACAAAATCTAGATAAGGAACTCATTTAATAGACTCTCTTTATAATTTTGCTTGAAATCTTAAAGTAAGATAAGCTCTAGTCTTGTATTGCTTTAATTTATTAATATTCATTGAATCTTTAGTAATTCATGATACCTGAAAAGACTATCTAAGCTTTCAATCAGATCCACTTAAAATTAGTTATAATTCAAAAACCTTCTTCTTTGAAATGAGCCATATACCTACGGCGTAGCCTTAATTCGAATCTTAGATTTTAACATTTCTGGGCTTATCTAAAATTTATTTTGATAAGTACTGTGACAGACTACAGACTAAGAAAATTTACAGTACATAAATCTGAAATCCAATTATTACTGTACATAGCATTCAATGCTTAATGTGCTTCATTAGTGACAGAAAGGTGAAGTATTATGGAGAAGTTAATAAATGAAACTAATGTAATTACAAACAATGTCGAAATTCGTTAAAACTGTTCAAGAACAAGTCTCAGGGCATATTGTATTATATTGATTACATTGTATATGTATTGTATATTATAGATGTTGAGCTAATCTACACTAATATCCTATAGAAGTAAAGTTTGTTTTTTTGTTTGTAGGAAATAATCTCTGAAAGTACTGGTCCGATTGCTACAACTTTTTCACCGATATAAAGCTACTTTATTCCTGGCTGACATAGGCCATATTTAACGCACGTGGGTGAAGTTGCGGGCAAAAGCTATTCCAAAACATTTTCGCATAGTTATCCTAAGTCAGAAAGAACTAAACGCATAATTTTTGGCTTAAATCAGAAGTTTAGACAGTAATTCCCTTTCCTATTGTATATTATAGTAATTTATGTTAAAAGAATCTAAGGTACAAGGGTTCGCGTATGCGCCTCAAGGAGTTGTCAGCAATAGCAGGGATCCAGCCGGGTCGAAGCCTACTGGGGCCAGGGTTATCCGAAAGCAAACGCGAGCCCCGGTATGAAGGCTAGAAGGAACGGGGTGGGCTTTTAGTCAGTAAGAGTCTGACACTATCTCCCGCTCCACCCAAGAGCGGGGGTTGTCATTGGATGATTTTTCCCACCATAAAAAAGGGTTCACGTTTCCGCTTGGAGAAAAATCCCTTATTTGATAAAAAACTTACTAGCTTTTGCCCGCGGCTTCACCCGCGTACATAAAATACAGCCACTTAGGAACAAAGCAGCTTTCTAACAGTGAAAAAATTTTAGCAATCGGACCAGTAATTTCAGAGATTACCTCCTACAGATAAAACAAAAAACAACCTCTTTGTAAGATTAGTGCTGAAGAATTAAAAAAAAAAAAATTTCGGCTATTATAAAACTTCAGCCTTATGGTAGCCACACATGTTCTAGTATACTTGCGCAAATTTAGGCTTGCACAAGTATTATACAGGAAAATGTGTTGGAAGATATTTGCGCAAGTATACTGGAACGTGTGTGGCTACCATTAGTGTGTGTCCTCAGTGTTCTATTTTTGACGTTGCGGTTAGCGCAGTGGTTGAGCGATTGGCTGCTGCGTTGCGTATTGCGGTTTCGATTCCCGCACGGATCAAATGTTTTTTTATTACCTATGGATAGTTGTTATGAGTCTGAGTGTCTAGTCTATATGACTTTCAATGTTTGTTGATAGACTCAATTTGTGCTCGTACTCAAGATACATGAGCAATTCCTAGCCGTGGCAATAATAAAAAACTGGGCAAGTGCGAGTCAGACTCGCGCACTGAAGGTTCCGTACAAACTTACCTTTGTAAATAGTTAAATTCCCGAATAGTCTCAAGATTTTTCCGAATGGCAAAAAAGTGTTTTTTTTTCATGACGTAACAATACATTTTCTGTTTTTAGATTTATTCTTATATTTGTGCTATAAGACCTTGCGTTATGCTAAATTTCAGGATTCTGGGTCAGCGAGGAGTATTAATTTTGATTCCTTTGAGATTGTCAAAATATACGTTTTTACCACATAAACGGTCGTATCTTTTTATTTGTTTGATTTTTCACAGCTTCGTGGAACCGTAGCTTCGAGTATATGGTTTTGGTTTGGTTTTGGTTTTTAGGGTTTTTTTTCAGTGCGTGAGTTCGACTCGCACTTGCCCCTTTTTTTCCTTTTGAGACACGGAACTCTAGAAAAACATAAGTTCGACAAAATAACACATCTTACTAACCATGATTTTTTATTAAAAAATTCCAAGATAAACGTAAGAGTAACGCTTATACTGAGGTTTGACGAGCAATAAAATCGAAATCATATTTGTCTGTGATTTTTATGGTAACATTTTGTGTCGGTCGTGAAAAATTGAGTAACTACGTCACCTGGCTCAGATTTTAATAGCATAGAGTAGTCGGCCTTATAATGTTCCCACTGTTGGGACTCAGGCCTCCTCCCTAGGAGAGGGAATGGGTCGTAATTTATTTATTTTTATTTTATTTGTTAATACTTCTTTCACAAAAAAACTGTACAAAGGCGGACTTAATGCCTTAGGCATTATCTACCAGTCACCCGTAATCCACCACGCGGGCCCATTGCGGGTTGGTGAATGTCACATGTCTTCGAATTTTTGGTTCTAGGACATGCCGGTTTCTTAATGTAACAAGGCATTTCCTACTAGTCAACTTTTAGGTTAAAAAATATAACAACTGTGGTAGGTGGTGTGGTGGATTTTCATGTCATCATCATCTGGATGTTTAGTGGAATTTTAATCTCAACCATTTATTTATTAAAAAATATTTTCTTTCACATAGGCCTACATGAGCATAAATATAAAACGTCAAAAGCTAGTGCAGGGTTCCAAATTGGTCGTTTCCTATGGACAAGAACCGGCTAGAAACTTCATGGTTACTCTTTTTAAAAAAAAGATGTTGTCTTTACAATATTCCAATATTATAGTAATAATAGATATTATGTAAAAACAGTGTAGATCATTCAATATTATACCCAAAACCACAAAAAAAAGAAATCATAACAAAAAAAGTGAGTTGTAATAAGAAGTAATCTAAGAATTAATGGAGTCTACATAAGTCTGTGGAGTCTACAGTGTTCTCAAAGTTACTGATTCTGAACAAACTATATATTCAGGTTTATTAGGTTTATATAGTATATTCAGGTATTTGTTAAGGTAAAGACTATAACAAATGGTTGAGATTAAAATTCCTAACTTAAAATACGTATTGATATGAAGTGATAGTGATAGTAATATTATAATATGAAGTGTAACTTCTTTAATATAAAAAAAATAGCCTTCCAAGTCAAAACTACACCAATTCGTTACAAAAAGCTCAATTCTTCACGAACCTACAAAGTTTGATCTCGTAACATGACTAAGTGGAAACAAAGTACAAATGTCGTCGCAGTTCCAGTTGAGCGGGTCCCTTTGTCTGGACCCTGACCTTGGACCCCACTGCCCTTGGGCCCCGCTGCCCTTGAAAAGTAATGCAGGGGACTTGAAAAGTAACTTAAGGGACGTGTGATGTTCGGGGCGATGAGTAGTGGGTATATCATTTATTTTTGTAGAAGGAGGATTTATTTTGAGAAAATCTAAAATGTTTCGTCGGCAGCTCTTTTTTCGATGTCTACAATCTTATTTTTAGTATAATAATAAGTGAAAGCTGAAACACCTGTCTAGTATTTTTATGTAAAGAATCTATGTATAAAAATTCTAAACTGTATTATGAAAAATCACAAATTTATAAGCCAGTTGTGGTACCTGGTTGACGACACAAATACATGGTCACCGGGTCACCCGGGTGACTGAGGGGTGGTTTTGCTTCCGCACCCAGCTGTGCGCTGATACCTAATGCCCGCTATGACCTGCCGTAACTTGTGTTGTACTTAATTTCGGTGGTGTCCAAGTTGTGGCCTTTTTTAAATATTTTTAGGAAAAAATATAACATGGTGTAAAAATTATTGGAATCAATTCAGTTACTGATTTTGAAGAAATTTTATATTCAGGTTTGGCATTATACTAAAAATAATGTTGTTTAATAAGCACCAGATTAGACCGCAAAATAATTCTTTAAGTTTCTTTTTTTTTGCATTATGCAGAACAGTGTTAAGTTGTTTAGTGATCGAAATGTAATTTGTGACCGTGACAATTATGATTTATTGAGTCATTTACACTAATATTATAATGAGGTCGTGTGTTTTTTTTTTTTGGTTCTAGGAGGTAATAATCTTGGAAGTACTGGTCCGATTGCTAATTTGTTTTCACTGATAGAAAGCTTCTTTATTCCGAGTGACATAGGCTATATTTTATGTATGTATGCACGCAAAGCCCAAAAACTACAAAAACTATGTAGTAATCATTAAACTCATGAATACAACTCTCTCGGTGCTGGCAACTCCATGGAATGAATTTTTCATTTTTGCGTGGACATGGCGCATATTTTCCTTATAAAAAGTTTATAATTTGTAAGCTAATCTTAAAATAGCGTCATTTTCCGCAAACAAAATATTTTTCTTTCTTTCTTTTTATTGAATAGAAAGAGGAAATTTAAAGAGCACGTCCTTTCACATTAACATAATTTTATTTATTAATTCATTAAACCCCAAACGAACGCATTCGCGCACCTATTGTCTTTCTATTGTCTGTAATTTCCACGATTGAAAGGTTAATATGAGAACGACATATTAACAAGATGTAGTAAATAATTTCAAGTAGGTAATTTTATAGACATTCGATTTTGTGCAAATAATGTCAATTAAAGGTGTGTCACAGGAGCTTCTACAATTTGACAATACATGAATAGGTGTTGTTTTGAGTCAGCAAAAGTTTGACACGCCCTCCCACTCCTTTCTACAACGGGAGAGTTAGGAGATGATTTCCCATCCCAAAGTAAAAAGAAAAGTATTTTAATGTGAGAGTGGAACACGATAGATGCAGCTGTCTTTACCATCACGGTCTTTTCTGCCTGATCACTTAAAGAAAATTTCGCTTGAATCCTGCAGCGCGGCGTTAAATCAAACCCTTTAAAGTTTTCGTTTCGAGTGCAAGCAAAAATTAACTTTGCGGTGGTCAGACAGAAGTGTCTTTGATGGTGCGTATACATAAAGCCCCGAACAGACATCGCGAGGCGTGCATCGCGACCGAAAGGTAGTTCAGCCCCGGTATGAAAGGCAAGAAGGAGCGGGGTGGGTTGTTTAGTCAGTAACAGTCTGACACTATCTCCCACTTGATTTTTACCCACCAAAAATAGGCGTGCATCGCGAATTCGTTCGTCAAGATAAGACGACAAGCGAGCCGAGACTTCGGTCATCATTACTAGTTCTAAATCTACTCAAAGCCGCATACAGACATCACGAGGCGTGCATCGCAAATGGTTCGTCATGCAAGCCTCAAGCTGAGGCATACGACGGTACATTTATGCGTGCGTCCCGAATGACACATGCTCAAGCTGCCACCACGCACGGTGTTCGTCAGTAGAAAACGCAAACAACACTTGTCCGTCCACACGGAGCGCACGGCTCGTACTGACGTACACACGTCCACACAGCCCGAGGCATGTGAGACAAACCATTTGCGACGCATGCCTCGCAGACATCGCGAGGCGCGAGTACGCGACTTTATGGGTTTTCAAAGAGTCGCGTCGCACCTGTCTTTAATAGATTTAGAACCAGTAATGATGAAGTCTTGGCTCGCTCGTCGATCAGCCATTAAAATAGCTAATTCGATTGTTGTTAGACAGATCGGAATGCTTTGTTGGCTCAATATGTCGCATTGAGATGATTAATATTGTAGCATTGACCACTTTGTTGATATGTGGATTTTGGCAAACACAGTCACGATGACAACAATGGGATATTTTTAGCAAAGACATTTTTTTTTATGGTGGGAAAAAATCATTCATTGACATCCCCCGCTCTTGGGCGGAGCGGGAGATAGTGTCAGACTCTTACTAACTAAAAGACCCACCCCGTTCCTTCTAGCCTTTATACCGGGGCTCGAGCGCCGTTTCGGATAACCCTGGCCCTAGTAGGCTTCGACCCGGCTGGGTCCCTGCTGTTGCTGACAACTCCTTGAGGCGCGCGGGAACAGTGCGCGCCGTCGACGACTTGGGCTTGGTCCAGACAGTTACCGGACGGCCGGACAGTGAACTACCCATTGCTCACTGTCCGCAAGCCCGCGCCTACGTTGGCCGGAAATCGGGATCAGAATCCCGGCGGCGGCGGCGACGATAACGCCGTTGCCTGATGCGTTCGGCTTTCTCCTTTGCGAGCATTACTGCTTCGCAAAAGTTGGCGAACGCCTGCCACTCCTCCTCGAGCAAAGACATACTAGGGTACGTTCTCTTTGACTGCTGTAGGCAGGCAGGCAATGCTGGGCGGAATGGAGAGGAGCGGATCGTGAATTGACCAATCACAGTGTTCGAATCCTCCACTCCGCGGTAAAACAATACAAAATTACAGTTTAAAATTTAAAAAAAGTACCGTTGGCGCAACGCCGTACGTCTCGACATCCGATGATGGAACAGGTTTGACTGAATTAAGTTGTGAAATTCCAGTGCATACTCCCCGAAATGTAAACGATAGAAAACCGATAGGCTATCTCAAAGTTGATGCTCAAGACGATGAAGTATAATCGTCAGATATTCTAGGATTCCTTCCCTCTTACAAATGGAAAATAGGTTAGCTTTGAATGTATCTACAAATTTAATTAAGTATAATCATCATATAGTAGAAAACCACGACTGATTATCTTAAGCAATTTTTAAATCCCAGGAAAAGTTTGGGAAGTGTAGTCACTCTGTCTTTATAAAGCACACAGATTATAATCTGTATATAAAAAGAGCTGTTTCACTGACCCATAAACAGTCAGCCTCAACCAACCCAAAATGCTAACTTGAGAAGAAATAGACTTAGGAATAGGATCGGATATTCCCGTATTCAACCCATAAGGGTGTGGAAACGGGTGCGAGCGAAGCCGCGGGCATAAACGAGTTACTAATATTTTTACACACAAACAATGAGCACTCAAACATAACAAGCTATTAGTTCGACACGAACGAACACAAAGTTGCGTAAAACGATTCACTATGCGACCGCCTCTACGAGAATTTTCGCAATAACATGCCTCCACGACGTATTAAACACCCTTTTACGTATACTAAAACATAGTCACACTGAACAATTAATAATTTATTTAATTCAGATTCAGATTCGCAAATAAAACATTGAAATAATCAAAACTAAATAATATCAGATGTCATCATCATAAAATAATATTAAAATACAAATAAAATAAAATTTAAATAAAATACTAATACATATAAAATAACACACTTAGAATAAAACACTCTACATAATTTAAAAAAAACACCGTGTAACATAAAGCTAGGTTTACATTCGCGTTAATTGGATCAGTAGTAAGCCTTACTTCGCGTGACGCGACGCATTTCGGCCTGGCACGGCAACAATTTGTTTTATCGTTGCACAAGATAAACTTGGGTTTGTGGAAATTCCCCGCCATTGTGAACTTCCCTTTATTTTTTGTTGTTGTTTTAAATTTGTTTTATGGTGTTCCGTTTTTGGTGGCTTAGTTAAAAGAGACCTCGTAGACACGTAGTATCAACAACGCGGTTTTATTTTTATGCTGAAATAAAAAAAAGGTTGTATGTTTTATTTCTACCAAATTCATTGTTATTTTGTCCTCTCTGTTTTATTCACAACCCCTACGGTTTATGTTCTTAAAATAGATTTAACAATTCGTTTCAAAATTTCTAATTAAAAGTTAAGTAACCATTGTACTTAACACCCACCTACTAAATACTGTAGACTAAGTCTTCTGTAAGGCTTATGAATGTTTAGAAATGATGGCACATTATAAATAAAACATAAAAGGGTTTGAAAATAATATTATATTTTTAGATAAAATCTCCCTAACACAATATGAACAGAATTTTGTAGATATGTATACTTATAATTTAATTTATGTATTGTATCTATTTGTTGTGTTTCAATTACTGTTTTTTTAATATTTATATATGTATTATAGTTAATTTAGATAAGTAAAATAATATATTCTTAATTTTCTGACTCATTTCTATGAGTCAGAAATACTCATATAAATGAGTAGAGTCTACATTTCTCATCCAACTCTCCCGTCGCAGGTCTGCTGGAAGAAATTTCATTTGAAATAAGCAGTACCTCTGTACTCTTTTATCTGTATTTGCCCATTTAATTTTTAAGTGTTTGTGTGTGTACATAAATGAATAAATAAATAAATAAATGAAGGTACTGCTTATTTCATTTGAAACTCATTTGAAATAACAGTACCTTTGTGCCCTTTTTCTATATTTTATCTTTATTTGTTTTTTTTTCTTTTTAAGTGTGTGTGTTTTGTCTTTTGTAAAATTTGATGTCCTTAGTCCCAGTAGTTTCGACTGTGCCTTGACGTGTCAGTCAGTTAGGTTCTCATTTTATATGTACTTTCATTCTTCTTTTTTTATAAATGGATAAGTGTGGTAAAAATATCAATGAGGCAGTAAATAATAAATATCTATAATAATGAGGTCGAATGTTCTCTTTGAATAGTACTATTTCCACAATTATCTACAACAGTAATTTTCCGTTAAAGATACTATCCAAAATTACATAATAACTCGAAGACAATGCGTCCTAATAAATAAATAATAAATCAGGTAGCCAAACAAAATACACTTACATGCACGCGTGTTCCAAATATGGTATAATGATTAATATCAGCTAATAATAATAAATCATTTTCATTGAATCACAAATGTCAGGAATTGTGGTTCTGTAGAATGCGTTGGTTGGTACCGAAGCACGCGATAATCGTAGTTCATTTAAATAATGAATAGGTACTTACTTTTACATACTTTTACTACGTATTTAATTTTGAGTAAATTATAAGGTTTTATTTTTGAATCAAGCAATTATTCAATGAATTTTCTCACTCTATGTTGAAACGATAGGTATTTTACTGATTAAAATCACATCTGTTTTCAGTTACTCTTTGCGTTTTAGGCTCACAGGTTTCTTTTTCAGAAATTCCCCGTGGTCCTGACGGGCATTGACCCTTCTGGGACCCTATAGTTTTGCTGACATTTCTTTGAAGCGCGCGTCGCGGTCCCTACTGTACAACGAGCTACCCAATGCTGGTCATCAGCAAACCTATGGAACCGGGTATCGCCCTTCGACTCTCGAAGCTTCTCCGTAAGCTTCTTCTCTGTAAGCTTCTCCGCACAAATTGTGGACCCTCCTTCATCCTCTTAAAAAGTGGATTTTGGAAAATTCTCTAAATTTTCGCCTGTCATGACAGAAAACTTTGTGAAAAATTGCACACTCCTATTCCTACTAGATTTGTCTGTATGTTGATATGTCAGTCAATTGCTCCTTTTATAAATAGATTGCTAGATTGATTACATTTGCTGCCAAATACTGCAAAAGCATTCGTGTGTGGTAACCACATTATAATTGAAAACAATGTGATTATATTCTGTATTAAAACTAAGTACGTTCTAAATATGACACTGTTTGATTGGCTTAATGTCTATGAGAAGCCATAACAAATATAAAGTCGTGTCTAAGAGCAGTCAGGGTCAATATTAGACAACAACGGCGAAATAGACAAAGACTTCAGTTTTATTGGTGAAAATGAAAATTCGTCCTCAGTTAAGAAGACTACAGGACGCGCTAAAAGGGGGCTCAATCTTGGACTGCATGCAAAAGAGAGATGCATGAATACACAATGGTTACAAATAGAAAGCATATCAGTGATTTAATAAAAACCTACAGATTTGATTTAAAATTAATACACTATAACGGTATAACGTTGATAGTAAAATATTGTGCCAAACAATCACAATGACTGCATGTATATTAGACCGAGTTTTAATAGATAGAAATAGTTTTTAGAAGCCTCCAAAGGGCAATGGAAAGGCCTAAACTTGATGTTTCCTTGAATGATCGCATTGGGATTGAAGATATCTGAAGGAGAAGCAAGGTTACCGACATAGCACGAAGAATCGCCGAACTTTAGTAGAAGTAGGCAGGGTACATTGCTTGTAGAATAGATGGTCGATGGAGCCAAAAGGTTCTGGAGCGGCAATTGCATACCGAAAGACGCAGCGTTGGAAGGCCACCCAATAGATGGATCGATGACCTGCCCCCCTATCCAAGTTACAACCGTTTCGCTTGCGTCAAACGCTTCGAGTTGACCTTGCCGCCAATTCTTTTGTTTTGACCACGTAACTGAGCGTTGAGATGACGTCATTCCCGTACATTTGAAGCTTTCTACTAGCGTTAACTATTGCAGATTTTCAACTTGGCTAGGGGTACTGGTGAGGGTTGCGGGAATCGACTGTTTATTGTGGCGACACTTGGGGGAGGCCTATGTCCAAGAGTGGGCTTCATTCGGTTGAAATGATGATGAACTATCTAGCATTTATCCTGAAGATTTATTGTATTATTCTATTCAATTTACTGCAATAGATCATACTTTTGCGTATTATAAAACTCATGATTAGCTCATATACTCCTCTTAAAGAGTCCCTGATAAAACTCAGGAAGAAGTTAATAAACATTTTAGTAGGTTATTTAAAAAGTTTGCCAGATGCCCAACCATTATTAATTGCGACAAAATAATAAAAGTAGTTCGATTTTTATAACCTATCATAAAACAACTTCTTTATTACTTTATTGTGGTATTATTAATTACCATCGTTTTATTTAACATTCTAATAATAACGAAATAAGTAATCATAATCGAGTAATGACGCAACTAAAAAGTAATGAATAAACCTAACGTAGGAAACGTTAAGTTTATGATCTACATATTATAAAATTATTATCTATACATCCATACATATAAATAAAATTGGAGTGTTTGTTTGTAATATTGAAGTAACTGCTTTTTACTACATGCATATACATATACATATACATATGCATATACATATACGGTACATACACCAAAATATTTTTTTTTACAATTTTTGTCTCTCTGTCTATCTGTTTGTCCCGGCTAATCTCTGAAATAGCTGGACCGATTTTGACGGGACTTTTTTGGCAGGTAGCTGATGTAATAAGGAGTAACATAGCCTACTTTTAAATACAAAAAATAAATTCAAAATCCTGTAGTCAACGCGAACGAAGTCGCGGGCACAGCTAGTCTACTTAAACAATGATTATAATTACCTATTGTACGTATGACATCACATCTGTATAACTTTTATGATTTTCTGGTCATAAAACCATTCATCATCATCATTTAAGCCGAAGACGTCCACTGTTTTACCACAACGAACAGACCTGTGCCTCTCGCATCCATCAGATCCGTGATCCCCACCAGGTTATCGGTCCACTTTGTGAGAGGATGAGGAGAATCAATAAAAAGCTTAAGCACAAGGCATTAAGTATGTATATGCCGCCTATGTACTTTTATGTTGCATGAAGTTTTAATAAATAAATAAAACATAAATATATTATGTAAACTGAAGCATCATGAATTCTATCTATGACGGTCATCGCAGAGGCAAAGAACATTGGAAAGATCTGGAGCGAAATGAAATGCGAAGCTCAAGATCGAACGGGATGGTGCGCACTGTGAACGCTTTCTGTCCCATCTAGGGGACACAGGAATTTAAGTCAAGTAATTCAAGTAAGTCGTGAATTTTATTGACACATATGTGTTAAATAGTTGTTGTGATTAAAACTTTCAATTTCAAATAAATATAAATGTGTTTAAACCTTTAAGTATCCCTGTTTTTTTTTATTTTTTATTGTTTTTTACAGGAACTTTGTAGCTCCTAAAACAAAACAGAACAATAAAGTAAGCACACTTTCAATATCTTAAAACCAAGAATCTTGTATGCAATCTTATAATGGCTTATAATATCTTATACAATCTTGTAATCTTGTTTATCCGTAGGATATTATAAAATCTTTGCTAAAATCATTTAACCTAATGTCATAAACACGCCATGTTTCAAAACAAAAAAGGTTTCACAAAACTTCATGAACATCTAGCGCCACTCGAACACGCGGTGGAAAACCGAACTAACTCGACTCTCACTTACCAATAGTATATGTGGCGCCATCTATCTGAAACGTGGCGCTCTTGCACTTCTTGAAGATTTTGCCACTGACCACCTGTCGAGTGGCGCTGCCGTGCGTGGCAGGGTTCGAAGCGATTTCGTGCCTTGCCACGCGAGGCGCGCTTGTGTCGAACTTATTCCTCAACTCCTCAAACGATAAGTCCGTCGACAAATCGGGCGTTTTGTCTCGGAACCGACGCACTTGCCCGCACAACTGACCACCCTTGCCGGCTTCGGCCGTGTTCTTGTCCATTTTGATCACTGTTCACTATACATCACTCGTCACAGTACACTTTGTCACTGGAAGGAAAGATAAATGTGTTAGGACAATCTGGTATATAGCTTATGTAGTTGATAAGATATCAAAAACTTTGCTGTATAGTAATAAGATTTTTTCATAAATTAAAAAAATAATACTGCTATTAAGTAAATATACTAAAATAGTTACGTTTCTATTTATAAAAGGTGCTACATGGTACCCAGTCATTTGACAAAAAGTTATTTATTTTTGGCAACTTATTCAACGTTCAAAATAAAATCTGCAGTGCGTATTTTTCTAAAGAATACGTTTGGCACTAAAAGTGGCCAGTAATGTGAATGTATCGATAGGCTTTTTGTTTTTAAAAATAGAACATCAGTACCTACGTGTTTTATAAGGCCTGTATCATTTCAAGTTTTTGTTTCGGTGATACTGCAAATGCTTTATCAATACACTTACTCGAAAACCCGCTCTTATCTCACCGCTTTTAGGCCGCAATAGACTGTTTTCCGCACTAGAGCGGAAAAATGTGCGGTGTCTCCCCTGCCACAATGTTGTTACATTTATCGTGCCAAACTGGAGGCGAGTCAACCCCTAGGGACCGCCAGTCAACCCCCGATTATTCTCGGCTTTGTAACTGTACTGAAAAAAGTCGTTTGATACATGTGCAAATATCAAAATGTACTATTTTTTTACTTTGTAAGACCTACTCGTCGCTTTCTAAGAGAGTCTTTTCTCCACTCATCTACGGTCAACATGAGTATGGTTTAAAAGCTTGTTATTTCTTCCAACATAATCCAACGCAATGTTGGATGAAGAGACAACGTGGAAAAAGAGAAAAAACGCCTAAAAACTGTTTTGGCATTCAGTAATTCCGTTATTACTCGAATATTTCATAAAAATGTTCCAGGACAAAAACGTGTTTTTTTTTTTAACTTTTAAAGTATTAGGAACAAAATTTCGTCATTCAAAAAATCTCAGTTATTTTATAGATAGGTTTAAGTGATTTGTTTTATAGATATCTTTTTTAAGTTTTAAAAGTTTATGCAAAACAGCAGATTTTCAGAGTTATTTACTAAAAATCTAAATATCCACGAGTTATTTGCGTTTCCAAAATAACTAGAGAAAGTTGTGTAATGACGTCTTCGTCGCATCAACTCCTGTTTATTTATGTCTTGAAAAACGTCAATTGATACATGTGAAAATTTGTCACTGCAGCCCTCGCTCACATTGGCAAACTTTCTCCACTTGTATCAAAATGTACTATTTTATGGGTTCTAAAAACAACTTCAAAACGTACAGGGCGTTCAGTTCAAACTTGTTACCTTATTTGTAAGCACATGTGTTGTTATCTTCACAATAAGCTCTTGACTTCTTACATACTCGAGAATGTCGATTATTCAACCCTTTAGACCTTACAAAAAAATGAAGCAATATTTTTAACTCAGCGTATTCTATCCGGCCCAGTCTCGCACGAGTGTTTTTGGATTTTTTTTCTTTCAGTATGCTTACATTATACGCTTAAGTAAGCAGTGGTGACACGATGGTAACGGCTGTGGCTTACGAGTTTTAAGTCGCGGGTCCAAACCCAGCCAGACATATTACTTTGTGTAATTTATTTCATCACCACTGCTCTCAAGATCGTGAAGGAAAACGTCGTGAGGAAAGCAGCATGTCCTAGAAACAAAAATTCGAAGACATGTAACACCGAAGTTCCCGTGTGGTGGGCAGCGGCGCATTCTCTCTTCTAGAGAGGATGCGTGGGTCCCAGGAACAAACTAAGGCTGATTAATTATGTGCTTATATTATAAACACTTAAACTTTAGTGAATCATTCCCTTTATTACTGAAAAACTGTATAAAAATTCGATCAGTAGTTCATTTGCGTTTTATATTTTCTATAATATCTCAATATTTATAACCATGTAATCTATCTTCTATTTTTACGCGGAAAAAGCCGTTATTTTATTTAGGAAAGGGCAATAATGTTGTATACAAGTAGCGAATGTAATCTCTTGTCTAGTGTTGGCACGTCATTTTATAGCTTACTAGCTTTTGCCCGCGGCTTCGCTCCCGCTCTTCCCTACTTCAGCCTACTATACTCTACCCTACTATACCCTACTCTACCCTACCCTACTCTACCCTACCCTACCCTACTCTACACTACTCTACCCTACTCTACCCTACCCTACTCTACTATACTCTACCCTACTCTACCCTACTCTACCCTACTCTACTCTACCCTACTCTACCCTACTCTACCCTACCCTACTCTACCCTACTCTACCCTACTCTACCGTACCCTACTCTACTCTACTCTACCCTACTCTACCCTACCCTACTCTACTGTACTGTACCCTACTCTACCCTACTCTACTCTACCCTACTCTACCCTACCCTACTCTACCCTACCCTACTCTACCCTACTCTACTCTACTCTACCCTACCTAAAAAAAAAAAAAAGTATCCTATGTCCTTCTCCTGGTTTTTAGCTACCTCCCCACCAATTTTCAGCCAAATCGGTTCAGCCGTTCTTGAGTTATAAGTGGTGTAACTAACACGACTTTCTTTTATATATATAGATAACAATATCAAGTTAAAAAGTTATGGCTGTCAGAAAGCTTGCCCTGGTTTATTGTCACTTGAAGAGGCATCTTAATAATGCAATTTACCTACCCGGTAAAAAGTTTAAGGAGTTGATTGTAAAAAAAAAATGTCCGTCTTTTAGATTATTCAAAAATAAGGGACACGTAATTTTTTATTTGTAAATTAAACCAAAAATGACTAAGACATAGCCCATTAAAGTTAAATGTAACGTCACGCCCACCGTGTTGCATTTTTTTCGCACGGGGTGACGTCACACATAACTTTAATGGGCTAAATCTTTATTATTTTTTGTTTAAGTAATCGAAAAAAGAAATAATAAGTGTCCAATATTTTTATAATCTAAGATACGGACTGAATTAAATGTAATTATTTTGGCCCTGAAAACTACCCTATTTTAAATTTTATTTTAGGGGTCACCGTCCCGTTGTGGTTTTAGTGAGTAAAATTCTTACGCCTTTCCTCTCCATTAGAGCGAGAGAAGTCAATAGATTATTTCCCACCCAACGGTACGTTCACACGGCGTCGAGTGTTTCTCTACCGAATCGGTTTTTGCAGGATTCGGTTTAGTGGCAATAGTATTAATAAATGAGCTCACACATCACGCATTCAGTTTCAAGACACGGCAAAAAAACCGAATCTAGTTGAAGTTGACATCCGATTTTGCGACTACAAACCGATCCGGCCGTACTGCAAAATGTAAGGTCCGGTGCATTCAATACATGCGTTCATTCGATACACGCAGGGGTAGATTCGGTTATTTGCTATCGAGGCCGTCGGATACGGCAATACAAGATGTGCTGTGTGAATTCAACATTTGGTTTTTCCAGATCCGATGAAAATAAAATCCGGCAAAACGTACCTCCGTGTAAACGTAACGTAAAATTACTGATTGAAGGGCTATTACTGCCTACACGTACGCTTATGCTCCTTCTGTTGGCCTTTGCGTTTTAGGACCCCGGGGTTCTCTTTCAGAAGTGTCGATTTTTTAGACGTGTCGAGGGGCCAGTTGATGGCCCTAGTACCCTTCCTTTAAGTGCGCGTGGAACACTACGCATCGCAAACGACTTTGGCTCGGTCCGAACGGTTACCAGATGGCCGGACGACGAGTTAGCCATTGCTCGACGGTTACGGTACGGTTACGGACGGCATAAAGGTTTGAAATCGCGTGGTATACTAAAAGGTTCAAAGAGATCTATCGACGTCCACTGTTGGACATAGGCCTCCACTAAATGTTTTCTTCGTCTCGCGTCCATCGGATTCCCACGACCCACCTCAGATCATTGATCTACCTTGTGGGAAAGTCTTTTCCAATGCTACATCTTCCAGTATGTCGCCACTTCAAAACCTTTCTTCCTCATCGACTATGTGTCCTGCGAGCAATGTGCTAATTTTTCTTACGTAAAGTATATCAATTACAACGCTGCATCTTTCGGTACGACACCAATTCAAAACCTTTCCTCCCCATCGACTATGTGTTCAGCGAGCAATGTGCCCTGTCCACTTTTCTTATGTAAAGTATATCAATTTCTATTAACGAAAACGTGCCTTGTAAAATAATTCTGGAATCATCATAACTTGTCGGTAAACACTTCAACCTAAAATATTCTATTCAGTCCCAAGTTTCACCGTTTTTTTTTAGTAATTCGCTTCTTTATTCACATCTAAAGTATAATGCGATGATTCTGCGAATTTCTGATCAACTAATGGATGGATATTTGAAAGTTTGTTGACGGTTAGGAAAATGTAATGAACATTACATTTTATATTGATCAATATATAACAGAATATTGATGGATTGATGGATTGATTATGTACTCGGTTTGAGCAGCGTAGTAAGCTAGGGTAATTAGTTAGCGTCACAATATTAATCTATCAATATAGATTAACTATCATGTTTCATGATTTGTGTGGTACCAGTAATTATGGATAATGTTTTGGGATAGTAATATATCTGAGTAGTGAGTAGCTTAATAATACAACACGTACAGGGCTCAATCTAATCGGGGGGGGGGGGGGGGAAGGCGAGACTGGTTTTGCCCAGAGGTGGCACCTTCCAACCTACTTCAAGTTGGATAATGGAAATATGACTTAAGACTCATCATGACTTAAATGGTTTTGTGTAAGTATGTAAAGGGTGGCAAAAATTATTTTTTCCTGGAGCGACTAAATAGCTAGATCGGGTCCTGACTAAGGATAAAGGTCCCTTCTCAATGCATATATCGTCAATGTAATCATAGTTGAAAAGTTTCTTGTTTCATATAACGCAATGTTTGATAGACTGGCAACGCGAAAGCGAAAAAAGAGAGATAGCGTATTCAGACGCTATCCCTCTTTCGTTTGGTTGGCTTCCGTTGCTCACTTGAGTATTTCAAAAATCTTGTTTCAGAAAATAGGTACATGTTTTTTTTGTAATCTTTAATTCATTAAACCCTGAGCGAACGCGCGTTCGCGCACCTATTGTCTTTCTATTGTGTCTGTAATTTCCACAATTGAAAGGTAAAGTATTCATGATTATTATTACGATTAAATGTTGAAGGTTTTTTTAAAAATAAAATATCTTTACTTTTTTATAAGTACAATAAAAATGAAGGGCCAAAGTTACGCAAAATAGCAGATTTTCAGAGGCTTTAACTGGATTAGTTTTACAAGTTCATGTTTTGATTTCAATGAAAACTTTAAACTATTTAGAGAACTATATACAGAATAACGTCATACTCACGTAACAGCAGTTATTTGGAAAGTATCATCAGATGAGCGCTTTTAGGCCACACACAGGCCGTTAGTAGGCCGAATCCCAACACGTGGGTCAGTTGCAAATGAAAAATCATCGGTAATTTTTTTTTTTTTGAGAAATGTGGTATTTAAATAAATTGTACTAACAAGAGTGACTTTCTTGGCAAAAAAGATAGTTAAGACAACTGGAATTCACCACAGGTGTACTTTAGAATTACTGTCATTATAGACAGTGAACTTGTGTAGAGAAACATTTCACACGAACCAAATAAGTATAAAAAACTTCTTATAAAAAAGTCTATATATATAAAAGGAGAAACCGATTGACTGACATATTAATGCACAGCTAACGCTACGGGGCCTAGGAGAGTGAACTTTGCACAAGGTTTACTTTTAGGACGTAGATAAGCACTAAAGAGTATTTCCAAAATTGACCCGTATGGGATGAAACGGGGGTCTAAAGCTTGTGGAAACTTATTTTCACGCGAGCGAAGCTGCTGGCAGAAGCTAGTACTGTATAAATTCACTGATCCAAAATATTTCCGAAATTCGTAGACGATCAAACTGTACTACGATTTTCAGAAATATCGGCGTAGCACACCGCTACGAGAGTCGTCGCTTTGCTACGAGAACGCTACAAATATACACCAAGTGACCTACAAAATTGTAGTTCACACAGAAAAGATAACCAGAGGTTACATTTCAAGAAGTTTAGTGCTCATTTTGCACTAAATAGGCTCGACTTGCCTGCCTCAATTTAAGTATAGTACACCATAAATGTTCCGACCTTTTTTGCTGAAACTGCGTTTTCAGGAAAAGTGTAGGCCCAGACTTAATGAAGGTTAAATAGTAAGATCTTTTATGGGGTATTTGAGTGTTGGTGAAATATATTTTCAGTCGTTTTATGTAAATAAACAGGGTGCTGTCAGTCTAAGTTACGATGATAAATTCCGGTCGTCAAGGCTTGGCGAGGTCAAAACATTCAAATCTTTTTTTTTGTTATTGCTTCATTAACAGTTTTAAATTGCTTTTACGTCATCATCATCATGGTTCTATTATATTTACAAAATATAATTTATGCATTAGCAGCACATATTATTATATATGATTACTGTCATGTATATTAAATAACTATTTACTGGATCTCTTTTACCGTCGGTTTGTGGTACCACATTCCACGAAAAGTATCAAAGGGGGCGCCCCGAGTTGGCTTCGACCCCTCACACGACTTTCAAAGGACCAAGGATCCCATACCATGGGTTCGAGACAAACAACAAATTAATTATAAATAGTAACAATGGTTATCAAATACATTCTTAACTGTCTTTGCACACGGGGCACTAAAAAACGCCGCTTCTAGCTTCTTTTTGAGGCGGCCTTTTTTTGTGGCTCGTGTAAAAACGCTTGAAGCGGCTTCAAGTTCTCCGGACACAAGGTGTCGCGCGCTTCAGCTGTTTTTTGCGGCCGATTGTAGCTTTTTTTTATGTGTGCTCTTCTAGTGTTTTTTTGTGGCCGCGTTTTTTTGAGGCCCGTGTGCGGGGGGATGCTCACCAGTATCAGTCAAACTAAATGAGGTAAAATAAAGTGAAGCTAAATTGCACGATCCAAAACCTAGATCTCTATGAAAGAAAGAAAAAATATTTATTTAGCGACAGTCACCAGGCTCACAAAAAAAAAAAAAAGTATCATAGTAGTAAAAATATCATATGTTATGGCCAAGAGACCTCGGCCACGCCAAAAAGGTTGATGGGTCTACGGAGAAGAACGTGCTAGAAACTCCATGGACACTCTTTTAAATCATATTATGAGTTACATATAATCTTGGTTACATATTTCTTGTTGCTTCTAAGGTCCTTAATAACAAAAACATACAAAAAGATTGGGAAGATTTCCTAATCTTTACAATTTGAAATGTATACCAATATCATGGAGCGGATTTTTGCGTGGAAATTGCCTGTCCATTGAAACGTTTATTTCCAATAAGGCCTGAATAGAAATAAATTGGAACTTTGGTCACGTTTATGGCATGATTTCGTGGAATTATCAATATTAAGTGCCTGTTTAGTATGCATAGCGACCGGTATTATTCTGATAATTTGAACCACTTAGAAAGTTTCTCTTTTTTAGTTCATAACTATGTTAGACGAAATTCTGGTTGCATTATTCATAAAACTGTGACTATTTCAAGAAATATAATTATGATTTACTTGTAACTTAATTTAAAAGAAGTTTTGTATGTATGATTTTTTGAATTATGTTATTAAAATTACTTTCTTAACACTAAAATAATGCAATAGACAAATTGTGCGTCTTAACTCAACGGCCGGCGGAACAAGACTGGCTCACGCCATGACACTACACTTTGTTTAATACTAGGTATGAATATAGAAATGTACTAACTCTCTTCAACCGCCAATACGACGCCTATACAACTGGGCTATCGCCATATTTTTTTTTAACAAGACACACTGTTTAGCTATAAATCCCAGAAAGTTGCACAACACAGGGTGTTTAATGATTCCGACACAGTTTTACAACTAGACGGTGTATTTGAAGGTGATATGTTTACAATAGCAGTGATACATAGTGTTTATTTCTGGCATTTCATTTATGTCTTTCTGCCCTTCTTACGACATTGGCGTACCTGGTATTGAGAATGTTTATAGAATTTTCCACAAATCGAGGTTAGATTTAGTTTAAACGTACCTATACTAGACGTGTATAATTTTATCACCACTGCTTTGAAAACGGTGAAGGAATATATCATCATCATCATTTCAGCCGAAAGACGTCCACTGCTGGACATACACCTCTCCCAAGTGTCGCCACAATGAACGGTCCTGTTCGTCTCGCAATCTTGACCAGGTCAAAGAATACATTAGGATCTAACTGAAATGTCCACACGTCGACTAACATACAAAATCTTGCATCACAAATTAGGGTTTCCGCGTGATTATGCAACAGCTTTAAACCAACTGTCCAGCAGTTGCCCAGGTGGACTTAGCTGTCATAGTACAGATAGCATATCATTACCAACTATCGAAGCTATCATGGTGTGGTTGGATTAAAAGCTTGATACAGAACGTACGTACCAATCGATATCAACCGACCAGTTTCCGATACCGGCGGACTATTTCATTTCATATCTATACTTATTATTATTATACATTACATTTTTATTTTTATATTATTATATTACATATTGTATAAGATACATATTAAATAAAATAATGGAGAAATAAAGCTTGTTTTTTTTTGTTTGATTGCTAAAATTTTTTCACCGATAGAAAGCTGATTTATTCCTGAGTATAGGCTATATTTTTGTACTCAGGCGAAGCTGCGGACAAAAGATAACTTTTTTAACGATGATTTTTAAGAAATAATTTAAAAACAACGTATTAAATATGTAAAGAAAAATAAATAACCGATTATATCATATTCAAATATAACAGGTATATTTGAAGCTTTTACACAATCTTTTTAATATACCAAAATGAATAAACTAATACAGAATATGATTCCACCCTTTGATCAAAGACGCAAGATTATTTTGACACATAATAATTTCTCTTTGACAAAATTTACTCATAATGGTACGGTGTTTCCTTGAAGGTTAAAAGCTTTTAACAGGGTAGGAACATGGAATGCCTTAGAATTTAATTTGACTGACAATGATGTTGTGTAGCGCTATATATCATATACTACGGTAACTCGCTTCTGCCAGCGGCTTCGTCCGCATGAATGTAGAATATTTTTCTTTAGGCGTATAGTCCCTTGAACCAGCTTTTTTTTTATGGTGGGAAAAAATCATGCATTGACATCCCCCGCCATTGGGCGGAGCGGGACATAGTGTCAGACTCTTACTGACTAAAAGACCCACCCCGTTCCTTCTAGCCTTCATACCGGGGCTCGAGCGCCCTTTCGGATAACCCTGGCCCCAGTAGGCTTCGACCCGGCTGGGCCCCTGCTGTTGCTGACAACTCCTTAAGGCGCGCGGGAACAGTGCGCGCCGTTGACGACTTGGGCTTGGTCCGGACAGTTACCGGACGGCCGGACATTGAGCTACCCATTGCTCCCTGTCCGCAAGCCCGCGTCTACGTTGGCCGGAAATCAGGATCAGAATTCTATCCCTTGAACCAAGTGACCGAAATTATGTGAACGCAACTCTCGCACTCGTCTAGGCGGCAGTACGCAAATCTGTGCATTTATTTGCGGCCAGCAGCGCCCGGAAAGCGCTTTAAATCCATTTTCTCTGCGAGATATTGATTGATTTACATATGCAATGTTCACTTTGAAGAATATTTAACCACCAATTTTTATGTGGAAAAATGTTTTATAAAGGTCCAAGCCGTTTCGAAGGAGTAGGGAAAAGTTGCGAAAAGTTGCGAAATTGCAAAATATTTTTTTTTTTGACAAAATAATTAATTGCACGAAAAAATCAAATTATTGTTCATGAATCTATAATAAACATATATTTTTTTCAAACCAATTGACCAAGCCGTTACGGAGGAGTAGGCCTCAGAAAATTACTGTTTTATGGCACTTTTCGGGCGCTTGGCCCTTAATGGAAACATACCTACTCCCTGGATAAAAAGTATCCTATGTCCTATTTCAGGATATGATGTATCCATTCGCCGAATTTCACTCAAATCTGTTCAGCGCGAATGTGAAAAAAAACATACATACAATATCTGTTTCTTTTTATCTAGGATTATCTCATCCATCAAGTAGTAGAAGCACTTTTATCATTTTTTTGAATATGAAGTACCATGGATGGTCTATTTGAAACTAATATTATAAAGTTTGTTTTCTTTGTTTGTAGCAGGTAATCTCTGAAAGTACTGGTCCGATTGCGAATTTTTTTCACCCATAGAAAGCTGTTTTATTCTTGAGAGTCAGACTACATTTCATGTATGCGGGTGAAGCCGGGGAAAAAAGCTATTTTCAAATAAATGCTTTTGATTTGATTTAAAAAAGTATACTAGTTGCCATAAAAAAATGTACGAAACTTTAAAGAGTTTGTGGTGATTAGCAGACAGCTAATAAAATCCAAATCGAGCTACAAAATCAAAGACCTGTAACCAATTAAATTTATAGTGTAATAACCTAAATAAATTAAGCACGTATGTAGGTGTAAATAAGTGCCCGGTCACAAGGCCGCAGAATGCCATGCTCCGCCGCACTGCTACGCATGTGCGGCGGCAGGCAGGCCGGCCAACCACCGGGCTGGGGGCAGGTCCTGCGACCCCCCCGCCAAGGACAAGGGCAGGGCCCGTAGGCCCATCCCCGCCGACGTCCTCACCGCCGCAGCCGCCTCCTTGGCCGCCGCCGCTATCGCCGCCGCACCCGCCGCTCTCGCCGCCGCACCCGCCGCAGTCGCCGCCGCACCCGCCGCGGCAGTGCCCCCTAGAAGGGCTCGGGAGGAGACGATGGACTGCCAATAACGGCCCCATTTCGTCTCCTCCAGGCGAATATCAACCACTGCGCCCCCGCTCAGGATCTGTTGCTCCAGAGCATGGCGCAGTGGTCGATAAATGTCGCCGTCGTCTCCGAGCCGTACTACGTCCACCCCCGTGGAGACTGGGTTCAGGACCTGGACGGCTCGGTGACGTTAATCTCGTCGGCCGCCGCCGGTACCCCGCCCCTCGAGGCTGTTGCGAGGGGACGGGGCTGCGTGGCAGCACGGTTCGGGGACATTGCAGTGGTAGGCGTCTACCTGTCCCCGAGCAGATCTCTCGACGAACTCCAGGTCTCCCTTATGGAGCTTAATGTCGTCGTCGCTGGGTTCGGTACCCTCCCCGTGGTCGTTTGCGGGGACTTCAACGCCTGGAATACGGCTTGGGGTTCCCGGTACACAAACCCACGGGGTCAGATGGTGGAGGACTGGGCTTTGGAGCTGGGCCTGGTCGTCCTGAACCGGGGTTCTGTCCCCACGTTGGCGCGGATGCGGGGTGAATCAGTGGTGGACATCTTGTTCGCCAGCCCCGCTCTGTTGCCGCGTGTCGTCGACTGGCGCGTTATGGAGGAGGTGGAGACGTACTCTGACCACCGGTACATCCGGTTGGACGTCTCCGCCGAAACCTCGGCCACGCCGGTCCGACAGAGCCCTTGCGGTCCGCGGTGGGCGCTTAAGCAGATGGACCGGGAGCTCCTCCTGGAAGCCGCGACGGTACAGGCCTGGGTGCAAGCACCGGACAGGCCTGTCGACATAGACGTCGAGGCGGAGTGGTTCCGGGAGGCCATGTCGCAAATCTGCGACGCGGCAATGCCCCGAGTCCGTCCAGGGCGAGCTAAGCGCCAGGTGTGCTGGTGGTCGCCGGAGATTGCTGCACTGCGCAACGCATGCAGTCACGCGCGGCGCCGGTACGCCAGACACTGCAGTCGCCGCATCCGCCCGCCGGATGCGGAGGCCAGAGAGGCGGAGCTGTATGAGGGATACAGAGCGGCAAAACGCACCCTCCGAACGGAGATCAAGCGGGCCAAACTGGAGGCCCGCAACGTGTGGCTGGGGTCTCTGAACGCGGACCCATGGGGGCGCCCCTACAAATTGGTACGGGAAAAGCTCCGTCCCTGGGCTCCCCCACTGACTCAGAGTCTCCGGCCCCAGATCGTAGAGGGTGCGGTGAACGCTCTGTTCCCTGCGCGGGGGGAACACTCCCCCCCGCCCATGGCTCCGCCTCCACTGCCAGCGGTGTCTGACGCGGACCGCAACAGCGACGATGACGACAATGCTCCAGAGGTGACCGAGGTAGAGTTGAGAGTGGCGGTGCGAAGGCTGAGTGCCAAAAACACCGCCCCAGGACCTGACGGCTTGCCTGGAAGGGCCTGGGTCCTGGCCATGGAGGCTCTCGGGCCTCGACTGAGAGGGCTCTTCAGCGCATGCATGGAGAGGGGCCAGTTCCCACTTTGCTGGAAGACGGGGAAACTGGTCCTCATAGCGAAGCCAGGGCGCCCTGCGGACTCTCCGTCCGCGTACCGGCCCATTGTGCTGCTCGACGAGGTGGGCAAGCTCTTTGAGAGAGTCATTGCAAACCGCCTCGTCGGGCGCCTAACACGGGTGGGGCCGGACCTTTCGGACGGACAGTTCGGCTTTCGCAGGATGCGCTCTACAGTGGACGCCATCATGCGCGTGCGAGCCCTCACGACGGGGGATGCGGTGTCCCGGGGCAGGTGTGTCGTGGCAGTGTCCTTGGACATTGCCAACGCGTTCAACTCCCTGCCCTGGAGTACGATCCGGAGGGCACTCCGGTACCACCGGGTGCCCGAGTACCTCTGTCGAGTGGTCGAGGCCTATCTGTCGGAGAGACTTATAGTCTACCCCGGTCACCAGGGAGACTGGAAACGTCGAGAGATGTCGTGCGGTGTTCCGCAGGGGTCGGTACTAGGGCCACCCTTGTGGAACATCGGGTACGACTACGTGCTGCGCGGCGACTTCCCTGACGGGGTCAGCGTGGTTTGCTACGCAGACGACACGCTGGTCCTAGCGCGGGGAGAGTCGTACCAGGCGGCGGTCGCTCTAGCGACACGCGGGGTTGCGATGGTCGTTGATCGGATCCAGGAGTTGGGACTAAAGGTGGCGCTTCACAAATCCGAGGCGATGTGTTTTCACGGTCGCCGGTCTCGGAACGCGCCGCCATTGAGTTCCCAACTAACGGTAGGAGGAGTTCACATCGGTGTCGGGTCGACGATGAAGTACCTGGGACTCGTCCTCGACAGCCGGTGGAATTTCGTGGAGTATTTCCGACGTCTGGCTCCCAAACTCAGCCGGGCTGGGGCTGCGCTCAAGCGGCTCCTGCCCAACCTTGGGGGTCCAGACGCCTCCTGCCGGAGGCTCTACGCGGGGATCGTTCGGTCCATGGCCCTCTACGGGGCGCCGGTGTGGGCGCCGTCGCTGAAAAAGCAACCGGCGGCCATACTGAACGCCTGCCAGAGGGTCATGGCGATAAGGATGGTGCGGGGATACTGCACGGTCTCCCGCGAAGCGGCGAGCCTTCTGGCTGGCCTACCACCGTGGGATCTGGAGGCAACAGTCCTTGCACACATGCACGATATGCGCGTGGAGATGCAACGCCGGGGTGAAAGTCCGCTGCCGCGACAGGTCACGGCATGGCGGACAGAGCTCCGGCGGGATCTCATGGGGAAATGGCGTCAACGACTATCGCAACCCAGTGCTGGGCACGCCACAATCATGGTGGTAAGTCCCCTCTTTGAGGCGTGGCTGGAAAGGCCTCACGGCGTCCTTACCTTCCGCATGACGCAGGTCCTCACCGGACATGGTTCGTTCGGGAGTTTCCTGCACCGGATTCATGCGGAAGTGACGCCCGGGTGTCGCCACTGTGCGGAACGCCCGGAGGACACGGTGGAGCACACAGTCGAGGTGTGCCCTGCTTGGGCGGAGCATCGCCGTGCCCTCGTGGGGGCGATCGGCGGCGGAGACCTCTCGCGCCGGGCCTTGGTTGAGGCCATGGTCCGGAGCGAGGAGGAGTGGCAGGCGGTCGCCGACTTCTGCGAAGCAGTAATGCTCGCAAAGGAGGAGGCCGAACGCATCAGGCAACGGCGTTATCGCCGCCGCCGTCGCCGGGATTCTGATCCCGATTTCCGGCCAACGTAGACGCGGGCTTGCGGACAGTGAGCAATGGGTAGCTCGCTGTCCGGCCGTCCGGTAACTGTCCGGACCAAGCCCAAGTCGTCGACGGCGCGCACTGTTCCCGCGCGCCTCAAGGAGTTGTCAGCAACAGCAGGGACCCAGCCGGGTCGAAGCCTACTGGGGCCAGGGTTATCCGAAAGGGCGCTCGAGCCCCGGTATGAAGGCTAGAAGGAACGGGGTGGGTCTTTTAGTCAGTAAGAGTCTGACACTATCTCCCGCTCCGCCCAAGGGCGGGGGATGTCAATGCATGATTTTTCCCACCATAAAAAAAAAAAAAAAAAAAAGGTGTAAATAAGTAGGCGTGCCTAATTACTTACCCAAATAGTTTTAATTGACTCTGAGTCAACAAACACGATTATTGTAAATACATAGGTATAATAAAATTCACTCCTACGTTCGAACAGGGGCGAAAAGTAAATATACAAAATGAAATCTTTACAAACTAATTTGAGCCGTGGAATGAGTTTACTATTTGCTTTTCAGCTATGTTGCTACGTCTAAAATTTATTTTGGCCAGTGTGTGGTTCGAAATTCAATTTTTTATCTTTTTATGAATATAAACTAGAGCTTGATTGCGATCCCACCTGATGGTAAGCAGTGATGCAATCTCTCATGGAGAGGCGCGTCAGTTTATGAGCCTATTCACTCTTGCCTTGAAGTAACTCAAATTATAATGGAACGGGAAGACTGTAGCTGGTAAATTGTTCCAGTCCTTCGACGTACGCGGTATACATGACGAAGCAAAACGCTTAGTCCGGACCGTAGTATTCGACAACGTATGGGTGGATACTCGTCGTATGTTTTTTTGGTTTTTAGAAATATTTTTGACCATTTACTTTTTTTTTTTTATGGTGGGAAAAATCATGCATTGACATCCCCCGCCCTTGGGCGGAGCAGGAGATAACGTCAGACTCGTACTGACTAAAAGACCCACCCCGTTCCTTCTATGTTCACTTCAAAGTAAAAATTTAGATTTCTAAGGAAGATGAATTTGTTGCGTAGAACATCATGCTCTTCATAATTTCAGCCTAAATACCCACGTCCACAGCTGTACTTAGGCTTCCCCGGCACACGTGTGCGCAGTGTAGTTCACCTTCAGAAATGTGTTATACTTTTTGTGTTAGTGTAACTAAAAACATTATTTTATGCTAATGAACTTTCTAAAGCTACTTAAATTTTCATTATAGCTTTTATTTTTTACTAGCTGTGCCCGCGATTTCGTTCACGTGGACTACAGGATTTTGGATTTATTTTTTCTAAAATAAAAGTAGCCTATGTTACTCCATATTACATCAGCTACCTGCCAAAAAAGTCCCGTCAAAATCGGTCCAGCCATTTCAGAGATTAGCCCGGATAAACAGACAGACAGACAACAAACTGTAAAAAATGTTATTTTGGTGTATGTACCGTATAATATACATATTCATATGCATTATATATAAATTAAATTTGTACATGCCTAAATTAATACGAGTTTTGAAAAAAAGGTACATTATTTTTTAATTTTATCTTTACAAATCGATAGTGTTTCATGTATCGGATCGACCATCCACGGGATTAAAACGATCAAAATTTAGCGGTGTATATGCCTATATTACTTAGTGAAGATATCCGCAGGAGAACTAAGGTTCGCCAAACTTAAGTGTCAGAGGGCAGGGCTCACTTTTCGAAGATCAAATCGATGGGGAACGAAAGGTTCCGGAGTGTCGCCCACGTATTGAAAAACGCAGCGTTGAAAGGCTTGCCATAAGTATAACAGTATTTTTTTGATGTAAAATTTTAAAACCGACTTAATATCGAATTTTAGCTTTGAATAATTTTTTATTTACATAAGTTACTATTTGTGCAAACTTTCAAGTATATTGGCCCAAAGAATAAAATTTAGCAAACAAATGAATTTCCCCCTTTTCATCCCTATAAGGATTTGGATTTTCAAAAATCCTTTCTTAATATAAAAGGAAGCCTTGTACAAAGAAAAAACTTTCAAATCTCAGTAGTTTTGGCTGTGCGTCATCATCATCATTATTTCAGCCGATGTACGTCCACCGTTGGACATAGGCCTCCCCCAAGCGTCGCAAGGTTGTGCGTCGATATGTAAGTCAGTCAATTTCTCCTTTTAAGAAAACACAATACATACTCGGAACTATTTATATACATGTTTATACATATTATGCAAAAACAAGATAATAATAAATAAATAAACATTAGTCATAACGCGCACTGGTGCCTTTGTCTCCGTGACTTTTGCATAAAAAAGTCACCGGGCTTATGAACCCAACATGTAGTGCGCGCACTTGGTGACGTGACTAGCTTCTGGCGTTTTATAAGTGCCCATGTAGGCCTCCGGTAACTGTCCAGACCAAGCCCAAGTCGTCGACGGCGCGCACTGTTCCCGCGCGCCTCAAGGAGTTGTCAGCAACAGCAGGGACCCAGCCGGGTCGAAGCCTACTGGGGCCAGGGTTATCCGAAAGGGAGCTCGAGCCTCGGTATGAAGGCTAGAAGGAACGTGGTGGGTCTTTTAGTCAGTAAGAGTCTGACACTATTTCCTGCTCCCCCCAAGAGCGGGGGTTGTCATTGGATGATTTTTTCCCAATGGGTAAAAAAATTAATGGAAAAATTATTGTCACCGTGACAAAAGTCACCAATGCGCGCTATGTCTTAGTTTGGATTGTAATATATCCTGTATCTGCCAGGTACCCGAGTTACCACACATTACATTTAATTTACAAACTACCCGCAAAGATACATACCGTAAGGTACACACATTACAAGCAAACTTATCTTATAAATCCGTCTGAGTAAACGACGTGACGTTTAAGTACATTCCCAGCATCGCTTTGATCTGTACCCCCGGCTAAAGAGATCATCTTAATCTGCGTCGTTTTTGACGGCAACCAGCCCTAATCATACGACTTGACAAGGAAACGCGATAAAAAGAGAGGAAAGAAAAAAGAGGCAAGCAGTTAATTTGAAAATAAAATATTGCGTTTTTGCGGCCTCCGCTAATCAATCTTGTGATACCAATCAATATGTCTTGATTGTAAAAATTAGAGTTAGGAATCGTTGATTCCTGTGTACATTATTTAGTTTCCTTTTTCTATAGTAATTATTTGTATTATTTCATTATTGTACATCGCATTAAAAAAAATGTAGGACAAGCATTACTTATAAAACACGTGAATAATGGGCGTTCTTATCGCACAGGGCCCTTTTTTACAGACTATCTCTGCATGGACTGGAGACAGTAAGTACTAATGAGACATAAAAACATAAAATACATGCATAAAATACCAAATAATATACTAATAAAAATATAATATATGAATGAGTCAGGAGAAGAAAAATCACAGTGAAAGAAAGGTCTTTCAAATTTAAGTAAGTAATACTAAGTTGACACAACCACTACACGTAAATATTTTTTTTTCATTTGTTCATTAATATTTACATGTAACATCAAATAGAAAAAAAATGTATAACACGGTATCGGGAACACGGCTCGAGCTACCGGTGGACTAGGCTTGAGAGAAACGTATCTCGCATGTGCTGGATTCCCGAGGTTCACCTTAGAAGGTACCAATCCTGCACCTAAGACATATAGAAATGAAGCTATCATTCTTTCGTGGATTAGATCTATTTTCTAACAGGTATAAATTAATGTTGAAAAGTAAACAAATTATCATTGCATTATTCAAAACTCAGTAAATACAAAACCCCTTACAAACAATAGCCTGAATGAATCGCAGAAATCACTCAACTTCCCCATGACCTAAGCCTCGCGTGCACAAACCCATTCGCGTATCGGTCGCACATGTAAACACAAACAAAACGACGCGCTTCCCCCAACTATTATTTGTGATTTTAAATGGTCCGTAGCGCAAGTAGTACTACTTCAGACATGACGATTTGTTACGTCACACTTACTTTAATGTATGAAGGGTTTGTTTATCAGGTTGTTTATTTGTTTATCTACACTAATATTATAAAGCTTCGCAAGGTTCTGCAATAATTCGGTCATATTGCAAGGAAAGACGGTGGCAACCTCGAAAGGCTAATTGTGACCGGTAAGGTGCACGGGAAAACGCCTCGCGGGCGCAGCCCAATACGTTGGTCCGACCAGATCCGCACCGCTCTTGACTCCACGATGTACAATGCCCTTTCACACCGCCAGAGACAGGAACAGATGGAGGAATATCATAAGGGATAGAGTGATGAAACAGGGGGGTCACGACCCTCAGCATTGAGGAATACGACGCAAGGAGGAAGATTATAAAGAAGGAAAATTTGTATATTTGTGTGTATGTTTGTAATGAATAAACTCAAAAATTACTGTACCGATTACAAAAATTCTCTCACCATTGGAAAGCTACATTCACCCTGAGTAACATAGGCTATATTTATTGCCCGTGCAAAGCCAGGACGAGCCGCTAGTCTTCTATATAGGTACTGAGTTAGTGATAGTGTGACATACGGGTGACAGGGCAAAATGAAAGTTTTAGCCAATGAATATGGAATAAAGGCAGGAAGAAGAAGAAGACACCACTATTTTTTAATTAGTACAAATACTTAAGGGCTTAATAGAAAAGGTCTTGTTATTATTTAAGTAAAGTCACAATAAATAATATTCATAAGCAGCAAAGTTATAAGTGTTTATTTATATTCCAAAATGTCAGTCAATTTATGGAAATATTGTACAGACTATTGATTATGAATGAATAAATGATGATCGAAATAAAAGAAAACTGCGAGTAGTATTTTTTAGTTGCAATTGCTACGAATGACTGATTATAATGTGAATTTACCAGAACTGGTTACAGCTTTACCAGTTCATCCTAGAGGAATCTTAGAGGAAGCCCGGTGGTACATTTTTTTTAATGTTTTTTTTTTTTTTTTACACACGCGTTTATGTTGGGCGATGACGCTACCTGTTGAGATTTTTAATAAATTCCTTCTAATTATATTTTTCATTTCACAGTTTGCATCAGTCTCTGAGTAACTTTTTAACGAATTGACTAAATTATGATAGAATAGAATAGAATAGCATTTATTCGGCGCAAGCAACACAATATACCACAACATAAAATAATAATAAAAAAAGAGTACAGACATACAATACAGTTGCAGTGACCATGCCTGAACCGAAAGGGTCACCAACTCAGCAATTGCTGGGCGTCAAACACCCAGCGTTGATTTTCAGCTGGCACCCCGCAGTGACGCACGGATGATGGTAAATAAAGTAATCATAAACAAATAAATATAATCTATATAAATATAACCCATACTTAAAATAAATATTGATTAGTATTTGTGTGATAATATTGTTATGTAGATGCGTAACTAAATATTTTATATAAAATGTGTCACGGTAGATTGATAAAATAATAATTTTTCGTGTCTTCTATTTTGTGGGTGTACATGAATAGTTAAATAAATATATAATTAACTAATAAGGAGCAAACGTCGAATAATCAGCTTGTGTATTTTATTTTTTTAATAATAATTATTTTTGTCATTTGTTAGATAATGCTTTTCTACTTGTCTCTTTGAGTTTAGTTTAAATTTTGTTAAACGAATTAATTTGAGTTCCGAAAATGTCATTAAAAAAGGATAATCTTTTTTTGATCTTTAATGCGAAAATGGTAAAAACGTTTAAAAAATATTTCCAGAATTCAATTTAAAACTCATTCCAAGTAAACTTAAACAAAAGATTCTAGTTAAATTGATATCTTCTGTAATTACAAAGTGGTTTATAGTTTAGTTAATTAAGTATTCTAATCTTAGTGTTTAAAATTTTACTAAGCCAATATAAATTTAGAGACGTTAATTTCTTTTACGTTACTGCAATGTAAAGTTGTAATGATATCAGGTTATCTAAATTAATATTATAAAGAGGTAAAGTATTGTTTTTATGGTTTTTTATCCTCTTGCATCTCTTGGTTCTGTCCTATTGCAAATTTTTTTTCACCAATAGAAACTTGCTTTATTCTTGAGTGACATAGGCTATATTTCATTTACGCGGCTGAAGCCGTGTGTAAAAGCTAGTGGTTCTATATAACCAATCATTATTATTATTATTTTCTTTTATTAGGTCAGTTTAGGTTACGACAAAGCAAAGTTAGCACTCTCTAGTAGAATTCTCAGAGGATAGTGTCAGATAGACTCTCATAATTTGAACCGACACTAATTAAATTTATATGCAAAATTATTTTTAGTTTATGCGAAACCTGATTATATTTTGTTCAGAATCAGTAAGTGAACGGATTGGAATAGTTAGATGTAGGTAGATATAGTAAAATAGAGTTGAGAGAGAGAAGAGAGAGTAGAAAAGTGTTAGATAGAACAACGAAATCTTGAAGGTTTGTTTTTGGTAAAATAATTATGTTTTGTAAAAAGTCTTTTTTTTTATCTGTTATAAACTAGTACTTGACTGCGATCCTGCCTGATGGTAAGCAGTGATGCAATCGTTGATGGTGAGGTGCACTAGTTTATTAAGAGCCTATTCACTCTAGCCTTGAAGACACCCAAATTATAATCGGACGGGAAGACCGCAGCAGGCAGACTGTTCCAATCTTTCGAAGTACGCGGTACAAAAAAAAACAAAACGCATAGAACAAAAGTTGTTGTTTATGATGTTAGTAATACCGTCCTGCAAGGATGGTAGTATTTTACGATTAACTTTTTTTTTATAATGGATAGGCTCGCGTTTGACCAGAATCTCATCTGATGGTAAGCGATGATGTGGCCGATGATGGAGCACGCTTGCCTAGAAGCAATCTATTCACTCTTGACTTAAATACCCCTAGGTTATAGCTATCAGGAAACACAGACTCCGGCAGGGAATTCCATTCCTTAGCTATACGCATAATGAATGTACTCCCAAAACGCTTTGTACGTTTAGGTGGGATGTCCACCATGTACCGGTGGCGCAACGCCGTACGTCTTGTGGTCCGATGATGGAACGGACTTTGCGGAATTAAATTGTGCAACTCTAGAGCGCACTCCCCGAAGTGTAAACGATAGAAAACAGACAGGCTAGCAACTCGGCGTCGATGCTCAAGACTTTGGAAATTTTGACTTCACAAGAGCATCATTGCCTATGATCTTCTTGGCACGCTTTTCAATACCCTGTATATCTGCCATCTGTATTATGTATACTTAACCTAGTACTTAACTAGATATTATACCCAGAACCTAAGTTGTAACTGGCACTTGTGCGTTACGATTAGCTTTTACTGCCAATGCATATGTAATTTTATTAGACTTTTAAACCAGCTATATTGTAGTTATAGGCTATTACTTGGTTAAATATCTAGACTGTTTGAAGACCTCTGCTTAGTATTCTTGGGGTTAATATGTACTTTAATTTGGATAATGGTTGTTTAATGGTTGGGTAGTAGTGGCCCAGTGGACTTACGAGTCGGGCCAACTCAGCCAGACGCATTACTTTTTGTAATTTATATAATCACTGCCGTTTTCATAACAGTGAAAGGACATCGTGAGGAAACTGGCATAACTTAAAAACAAAAATTCAAAAATCATGTAACATCCAGCATCGGGTCCGGGTAGTAGATTTCTGCCTCTCTTCTAGAGAGGAGGCCTGAGTTTCAGAAGGTATGAATAAAGCATAGTATTACCAGCCGTATAATGGTATAGGGCTGGTTGGTTGCTTTATGCTGAAGTTAGTTTATTCTTCGGTAATTGTAACGAAGCATAAACCGTTCTGGCTTATCCTCCTCCTAAGTTTTTCACTATTGACAGAGTGGTCGTGGTTGACAATATTGCATTTTCGTTGGCAAGTGAGGCTCTCGCGATGCATTTCCACTTGTCACGGTTTATGATACTTTCCTGTTTACTAGACAGAAAAGAAGAAGAAGACACCGCTAAGTATACCATAATGTTCATGAACTAGCCAGAGGCCTTCACATTACGTCTGGCGTGCGAGTAAGAAACAGGTATAAAGCCATACTCTCTATATAATAGGCTAGTATTCAGGGTCAAAATAATTGCATCTATTTAGTCCGTATTTTAGATTATAAAAAAAATATTGGACACGTATTTTTTCGATTAAACAAAAAATAACAAAGATATAGCCTATTAAAGTTACGTGTGACATCACCCCGTGCGAAAAAATGCAGCACGGCGTGACGTTACATGTAACTTTAATGGGCTACATCTTTGTCATTTTTGGTTTAATTTATAAATAAAAAAATACGTGTCCCTTATTTTTGAATTATCTAAAAGACGGACTAATTATATTTTTTATGACAACTACCCTATTCCATTCCTTTAACAGTACAGTTCAGGTCGTAAAATAGATCGCATTAAGAGCTCGTAGTAAACTTTAAGGTGTTTATAAGAGCTTTACATCAACAATTTTTGAAAATTGACACCAACTCCTAATTAGCGACGACCCGAAACGAATAATCCTATTTACAAACATCTAATCAACTAATTGGCACAAAATGTAACTCGAGAATGCTTCTTTAGTAAGAAAATTACCTTATTTTCCTCCGGCCTTCCCGATTAAGTCTACGTTAGGCTGCTTTTCCACCAATGATGAAAAGATGTGCTATGCAGCTATGTTGCGAGGATGTAATAGCTAAGCTGTGAAACTGTATGACCGTTTCCATTGATGCCATGTGGCGGTTCGAATAAGATGTGCAATGGAGGCGCGCCGCTGTAAAGTAGCTGCTCGAGAATATCGATAGTAAGGAAATTTGACATAGCTACACCACTCGCGACAATCCATAGCACGCATCTTTCGATATAAAACACATATCTTGCCCCGCGTTCCAAATTGCGTCAAAAGCGATTATATCGCGAATCCAACCAACGCGAAACGTCACAAATATTACTCAATAGTTCTTATATTTTGTGACTATTAAATTTGGTCGGATTCGCGATATAATCGCTTTTGACGTAATTCGGAACAGTTGAATCCGTTTCCACCAGTGCTAAGCTATGTACACCAAAAAATAAATAAATAATAATATTCCACAACTATTAAACAACACCGTCTAGTCCCAAGCTAAGCAGCGCTTGTGTTATGAGTACTAGACAACTGATGAACATACATAAATGTATATTTCTAAAAACATACATATTATAGATAAATGATTATACCCAGACACGGAACAAATGATCATGCTCATCACATAAACATTTGTCCTGGGTGGGAATCGAACCCCATTCTCTGGCATAGCAGTCAAGACCCACTAGACCAACAGGCCAATCATTAAATATGATTGGTGGATATCAAATGCAGCTTTAGCAACATAGCATAGCACATCTTTGGTGGAAAAGCACCTTTATTCGGAATGTTTAACCCACTCTCAGGTAAGGGCAGGCGTTTCATTATAGCCGGCTTACGTGTAAAATTTATATCCCGTTGCGGAGCCCGGGGGCTGTCCAATATGGCCGCTGGATTCACTTGTCGGGAGGCGGGACGTGAAAATTAACAATTTGGTTTTATGTTTTTATTAAAATACTAGCGGCTCGTCCCAGATTCGCACGGGCAATAAATATAGCCTGTTACTCAGGGTGATTGCAGTTTTTCAATAGTGTAAGAATTTTTTAAATCGGCACAGTAGTTTTTGAGTTTATTCGTTACATACAAAAATACAAATCTTTCCTCTTTACAATATTAGTATAGATAAAATGAGAATTGACACCGATATTAGTAACTTACGAGTTGTAGGTCTTTCTACTATTTTACTAGTAGGTGCCAGATAAAAAAAAAATAACAGTCATTGGTTCTCCTACATTCGTTGATACTTTTAACCTTTAACGTCACGGGCGGGGTCTAAGCTGACCCCACGCGTTTTTTTTTCAAATTTTCAAGCTTTTGGCTATTATACCCAAAAATATTTATTAATGTTAGGGCAAAAAATAAAGCGGAGAGCAGTGGTGGCAGAGTGGTAACGCACCCGACTTACGAGTTGTAGGTCGCGGGTTCGAACCCTGCCAGGCGCATTACTTTGTGTAATTTATTTAATTACCACTGCTCTCAAAACGGTGAAGGAAAACATCGTGAGGAAACCATCATGTTCTAGAAACAAAAATTCGAAGACATGTGATATTCACTAACCCGCACTGGGCCCGCGTGGTGGATTACGGCCCATTCTCTCTTCTAGAGAGGAGGCCTGAGTCCCAGCAGTGGGACCATTAAAAAGGCTGATGATGATTTAATTATAAAAATGTGAATTGATGACGATAATGGTAACTTTATCTTACTGTATACATAATTGGAATTTTAAGTACTAACTTTTGCCCGCAGCTTCGCCCGCGTACATAAAATATAGCCTATGTCACTCAGGAATAAAGCAGCTTTCTATCGGTGCAAAAAAAATAGCAATCGGACCAGTACTCCTACAAACAAAAAAAACAAACTTACCCCTTTATTATATTAGTGTAAATAAATAAATAAAACAAATCAAAGACATAATCAATTACAAAAACTTAAAAAGAACATCTAATCTTCAAAATAACGTAATTCCCGGTTCCCGGAACTGCGGACTTCACTGGCCCGGACGCCCGCCCGGTGACGGTAGATTATAACGCAATTTATTCCCGCCGACGTCATCTCGGAATAAACTTATAAAAAATATAAATTACTTGCTTTAATAGCTACTGGCCTGTGCCTTACAGACTAGGTATTTAAAACTAAAGTAGTTTTGAAGTTTTAAGTATCATGATACTTTTGGAGATGGCATGAAAATCATATAGACAAAAATTATGAAATATATTTTCATCTATCTGTTTAACTTAAAGTTGTGCTTTAGAATACGATTTGTTTTGACAGGGAAAACATAATATAAGTATTCAATTTCTTATTTAATTTCTTTTATTTTTATTTCTAAATAAATTGTCTTTCGTTCGCTGTGCACTTTGGACTTTCTGACACTACAACTCACCCACTCACTCTAAATCCTACAAAATAATTGAATATTGAAATAAATTATACAAAAATATGCCTGGCTGTGTTTGAACCCGCGACCTGCCATTCGTAACACAGGGCTACTACTGTTAGGCCACCGTCAGGATTATCCGAAAGGGAACTCGTGCCCTGGTATGAAGGCTAGAAGGAAAGGTAGTTTTAGTCAGTAAGAGTCTGACACTAAGTCCCGCTCCGCCCAATAGCGGGGGTTGTCATTGGATGATTTTTCCCACCATGAAAAAAGGCCACCATTGCTTAGCCAGAAAAAAGATGATCATGCAAAATAGTTTCTTGTCATAACTAGCATTATCATATTTCCAAGTATTTAGAGTATCCTTTTAAGCAAAACAGTAACTGTATTAGAAGACTCATCGCTTCCATATCATTGCCGTACTTACTAAGTGTGAGTTACAAAAATTGTGTACTATGACACACATATTGGCTAGTTACTCAGCAAGTTTAGTAGAACCAACGATCTAGACTGCGGTAGAAGTACACATCATCACTCACACACCCCATTCAAGTAGAATAACAGCGTAGTCGTTTGTAGTTGTCATAAGTCTTCCTTTTCACAAATGTACTCTGGCAGCTCTTGAAGAAACCTTGCGATTCATAATGCGAAAAAATATACAAAAAGTTTTTCTTTTACGTGTCGTAGCGTGAGCGATGTTTGGTGGGAAACACAAAAGTACTTCCAGCCGCAACAGCACATAGCTACTGATCTGGGCAACCCTTAGGGAAATTATGTTCAGAGAATTGTATTGTCAGCTGCCTGTCTATATGATTGACCCCATATGAACCCTTCAACAAACAAGACTTACGAAACAGTTTTATTTTTCTGCTCTTTTTTGACTTTTACTGACTAAAACCTGCTCTTATGTACCTTCTTTGCCTTTGCGTTCCTAGAATCCGGGTTTTCTTTTCAGAAGCGACCCCATGGACCCCTGCTGGGCCCCTACAATTTTATTAACATCTCCTTAAGGCACGCGTGTAACACTACAAACCGTCTAAGGGCTCGGCCCGGTCGGTTACTGGACGCCGGACGGCGAGCTAACCATTGCTCACCGTCCGCAAGCCTACAAAGACTTACAAAACATAAGCTGGCTAAAACGGTATAAAGTTAAAAATTTCATAACTTTTTTTTTCGATTAGATTTATGTTTTTGCACAAGACTTTAAAACTTTAATAAAACAATTAATCCTCTCAAATCTTGTTATTTTCTTTTAAAACTTTTTTTCAGTTTCACAATTTCGCGTC
This sequence comes from Mythimna albipuncta, assembly GCA_929112965.1. Lineage (NCBI taxonomy): Eukaryota > Metazoa > Arthropoda > Insecta > Lepidoptera > Noctuidae > Mythimna > Mythimna albipuncta. The sequence continues at coordinate 20,269,879 of OV815965.1, forward strand.
GCCTGTCGTTTTACTTTGGTAAAAACCCATTTATTATTTCATTAGTACCGTTTACCCGAGTTTTATCCTACTATTTGTCTTACGTCTCGGGGCCGGAAGATTTCGCGAGCAAATAAGCTTCTTAGTTTTTATAAGCTCAAAGGAACTTGCTTCCTAAATAAAGAAAATATATAGTGTATGTGGGTAGAAGGAAAATATAAGATTTGCGATCTATCTTTAATTTCCCTGAAGTCAAATGCTCATTTACTATTAAAAGGAGATACTTATAGGTAGAGCAGTGATGGCCGAGTAGTAACGGCCCCGACTTACGAGCTCAAACCCAGCCAGGCGCATGATAACAAAATGGCAGTAGGTATCAGTTTAACCATGGTTAAAAAAACAAATTTCTTTTCTTTATAATTATAGTACCTATTGCGCATTACTTTGTGTAATTTAAATCATCACCACTGCTCTCTAAACGGTGAAGGAAAACACCATGAGGAAACGGGCATGTCTTAGAAGCAAAAATTCGAAGACTTGTGTCATCCACCAACCCGCACTGGGCTCGCATGTTGGATTACAGCCCATTCCCTCTACTACAGAGGAGGCCTGAGTCCCAACAGTGGGAACATTATACGGTCGGCTGTTATGTACTCAAAGGTAACCGTTTTTTTACGTTTTGTAGAAGCCTTACCATGACATGTTTAAAAGTGAGATCGGTAGGTGGCGCTGCAATAGGATTCTTTTTTTTCTGATAGAATGCTAACTATTGGAAAGGACAACGTCTGCCAGGACCGCTAATATAGTATTTTTTTTTCTAGTAGTCTTCCTAAAGTTGAACTTTTTTTTTTAAATTGGTATAAACTAGTGGTGAGGCGCACTAGTTTATTAAGAGCCTATTCTCTCTAGCTTAAGACACCTAAATTATAATCAGACGGGAAGACCGCAGCAGGCAAACTGTTCCCTCGATGGACGCGGTATAAACGACGAGGCAAAACGCTTAGTCCGGACCGTAAATGTTTAAACAACATTAGGGTGGATACTCGCCGTTCGTCGGCTTGTCGAACTAAAATTAGATTAGGCTAAGGCAAAGACGGTCTGAATATACAAGTCAAAGTAAACGAGACTTGAAACCTAAATAAATATGGGATTCAAATACCTATAGGATCACTTTATATTCCCGACTTGTTATTTCAGAAGTTTGAACTGTTCTTTAGACCTTACTTTAACATAGGTTTTTTGAAGTTTTGAACTAATAAAAACCTGTAGTGAGAGTTCGTGATGAGACTAGCAACGCCTCTTGTTTTGCTAAAAGAATTTAATTACTGGTGTAATTCACAACCCATTTTCTAATCAAATTCATTGGAACACAAGTACACCACGTTGTAACTTTTGTATTTACGAAAAAATTTAATATTTTTTTAATATTCAAAGGCGATGATGTGGTCGACGAAAGAATGCTCTCGCCTAAAAAAAATTATTCACTCTTGATTTAAATAATTATGTTCAGAATATAGTATCACGAAACCAACTTCTGTAGAGGATTTCTTTCCGATATATCACTGAAATGGCAAAAACTAGTAACTATATACACAACAAAAGAAAGGATACAAACTTTCAATAACAATTTTAAAATGAATATAATTGAATGGTTAGTCAGAGTTATACAAGGTTTAAAAGACAATTTTTTTTTTCCTGAAACGAAAAAAAAAAGTCCATACAAAGTTTATAATTTTGTATGGGGAGGGCGATTGTTTTTTCGTTTCCCGAAAACATCTTGTGGAAAGTTGTTCAGTTTCGTCTACTGAGCAAGCACTTACCTAAAGTTTGCGGAGACCGGACCCTTACACCTCATTACCTTAAGACAGTACATATACAGATATGTACTGTACTAAACGTTTTGAAACATAAAATCATTGTGCGTACAGCTAATGAGTTAATAGTTTACTTCTAGGGAATCGTGTTCCATCATCGACCACGTCATCGCTTTTCATCAAGTAAGACCATATTGAAACGCACGCTTACTAAAGGAAAGTGTTTATACTGCCTACAATCATTATGTGTGCCCTCGGACGCCCAGGGTATTATTATTACGTAATTGCGCGTTTTTACGTGAATTACTAAATAATAAAAAAAAACCATTTATTTTTTTTAGGATAACAAAGATATAGAAATCAATAATTTCGAGTTATTACGCGTTTTTTAAGGTCATTCAAGTTGTACAGACATGTTTACAATCGGCGCTCGAGGGGTTAGTGCGTTTACCTTTAAAAGATTGATGTATTTCATCCAAGACCTTTTTTTTTTTTTTTTTTTTTTATGGTGGGAAAAATCATGCATTGACATCCCCCGCCCTTGGGCGGAGCGGGAGATAGTGTCAGACTCTTACTGACTAAAAGACCCACCCCGTTCCTTCTAGCCTTCATACCGGGGCTCGAGCGCCCTTTCGGATAACCCTGGCCCCAGTAGGCTTCGACCCGGCTGGGTCCCTGCTGTTGCTGACAACTCCTTGAGGCGCGCGGGAACAGTGCGCGCCGTCGACGACTTGGGCTTGGTCCGGACGGTTACCGGACGGCCGGACAGCGAGCTACCCATTGCTCACTGTCCGCAAGCCCGCGTCTACGTTGGCCGGAAATCGGGATCAGAATCCCGGCGACGGCGGCGGCGAATACGCCGTTGCCTGATGCGTTCGGCCTCCTCCTTTGCAAGCATTACTGCTTCGCAGAAGTCGGCGACCGCCTGCCACTCCTCCTCGCTCCGGACCATGGCCTCAACCAAGGCCCGGCGCGAGAGGTCTCCGCCGCCGATCGCCCCCACGAGGGCACGGTGATGCTCTGCCCAAGCAGGGCACACCTCGACTGTGTGCTCCACCGTGTCCTCCGGGCGTTCCGCACAGTGGCGACACCCGGGCGTCACTTTCGCATGAATCCGGTGTAGGAAACTCCCGAACGAACCATGTCCGGTGAGGACCTGCGTCATGCGGAAGGTAAGGACGCCGTGAGGCCTTTCCAGCCACGCCTCAAAGAGGGGACTTACCGCCATGATTGTGGCGTGCCCAGCACTGGGTTGCGATAGTCGCTGACGCCATTTCACCATGAGATCCCGCCGGAGCTCTGTCCGCCATGCCGTGACCTGTCGCGGCAGCGGACTTTCACCCCGGCGTTGCATCTCCACGCGCATATCGTGCATGTGTGCAAGGACTGTTGCCTCCAGATCCCACGGTGGTAGGCCAGCCAGAAGGCTCGCCGCTTCGCGGGAGACCGTGCAGTATCCCCGCACCATCCTTATCGCCATGACCCTCTGGCAGGCGTTCAGTATGGCCGCCGGTTGCTTTTTCAGCGACGGCGCCCACACCGGCGCCCCGTAGAGGGCCATGGACCGAACGATCCCCGCGTAGAGCCTCCGGCAGGAGGCGTCTGGACCCCCAAGGTTGGGCAGGAGCCGCTTGAGCGCAGCCCCAGTCCGGCTGAGTTTGGGAGCCAGACGTCGGAAATGCTCCACGAAATTCCACCGGCTGTCGAGGACGAGTCCCAGGTACTTCATCGTCGACCCGACACCGATGTGAACTCCTCCTACCGTTAGTTGGGAACTCAATGGCGGCGCGTTCCGAGACCGGCGACCGTGAAAACACATCGCCTCGGATTTGTGAAGCGCCACCTTGAGTCCCAACTCCTGGATCCGATCAACGACCATCGCAACCCCGCGTGTCGCTAGAGCGACCGCCGCCTGGTACGACTCTCCCCGCGCTAGGACCAGCGTGTCGTCTGCGTAGCAAACCACGCTGACCCCGTCAGGGAAGTCGCCGCGCAGCACGTAGTCGTACCCGATGTTCCACAAGGGTGGCCCTAGTACCGACCCCTGCGGAACACCGCACGACATCTCTCGACGTTTCCAGTCTCCCTGGTGACCGGGGTAGACTATAAGTCTCTCCGACAGATAGGCCTCGACCACTCGACAGAGGTACTCGGGCACCCGGTGGTACCGGAGTGCCCTCCGGATCGTACTCCAGGGCAGGGAGTTGAACGCGTTGGCAATGTCCAAGGACACTGCCACGACACACCTGCCCCGGGACACCGCATCCCCCGTCGTGAGGGCTCGCACGCGCATGATGGCGTCCACTGTAGAGCGCATCCTGCGAAAGCCGAACTGTCCGTCCGAAAGGTCCGGCCCCACTCGTGTTAGGCACCCGACGAGGCGGTTTGCAATGACTCTCTCAAAGAGCTTGCCCACCTCGTCGAGCAGCACAATGGGCCGGTACGCGGACGGAGAGTCCGCAGGGCGCCCTGGCTTCGCTATGAGGACCAGTTTCCCCGTCTTCCAGCAAAGTGGGAACTGGCCCCTCTCCATGCATGCGCTGAAGAGCCCTCTCAGTCGAGGCCCGAGAGCCTCCATGGCCAGGACCCAGGCCCTTCCAGGCAAGCCGTCGGGTCCTGGGGCGGTGTTTTTGGCACTCAGCCTTCGCACCGCCACTCTCAACTCTACCTCGGTCACCTCTGGAGCATTGTCGTCATCGTCGCTGTTGCGGTCCGCGTCAGACACCGCTGGCAGTGGAGGCGGAGCCATGGGCGGGGGGGAGTGTTCCCCCCGCGCAGGGAACAGAGCGTTCACCGCACCCTCTACGATCTGGGGCCGGAGACTCTGAGTCAGTGGAGGAGCCCAGGGACGGAGCTTTTCCCGTACCAATTTGTACGGGCGCCCCCATGGGTCCGCGTTCAGAGACCCCAGCCACACGTTGCGGGCCTCCAGTTTGGCCCGCTTGATCTCCGTTCGGAGGGTGCGTTTTTTCATCCAAGACCTTATTATAGACTTAATTTACTCGGCTAAATTAGACTGAACTTAACACAGCTTAACTATCAATCACAAATCACACTTAACTATCAATAAAAATTGGACAGCGTATCTACTGTATACACATGATAACCGTTCTCGGCTCTCTTAAGACCCTCGCCGCGGCTCGGGTCTACATACCGCCTCGACGGTAATCACTAACATTACACACTTATATCACAATGTACTATTATTGGATTCTTTATTGTACACTACATAAACAAAAGTACAAGATAAACATTATTAAAAATAAGTATTCAACGGGTAGTCTTATTGCACAGGGCAATTTCTTACAGACAATCTATGGATGGACTGAAAGAAAGGAGAAAGATTTAGGGCCGTACACGTTTTATACTTTGTGTCCCGTTTGTGTTTTTACAGTATTCATCATCATTATCATCATTTCAGTCGAAAGAAGTCCACATCTTTACATAGGTCTTTCATCCATCGGATTCTTGCGACCCGCATTAGTTTGTCGGTCCATCTTGTGGAAAGCCTCATGACCATTGGTTCTGCGAGCAATGTGCCCTGTCCACGGCTACTTAAGTTTGGCGATTCTTCAGACTATGTTGGGTTTTTTAGTCAGTAAGAGTCTGACACTATCTCCCGCTAAAAAAAAAAAAGGCTATGTTTGTAACCTTGGTTCGCCTGTATAGCTTCATCCGTTTAAAAAATACTATGACAGTTGGTATATTATTTGTGTTCATAAAACACGCTTAGATGAAATCGCAAAATAGAATGTTGATATGATTAGAATAGAAATTACGTATCCTAGTCTACTTTTTGACTTGACGATTAAATCAGTGTGGGATGATAGGTATGTAAACTTGTTTTTTTTTTGTGGTGAGGGATTATCGAATATCTTCTCCCACTCCAGGGTGGAAAGAGAGAATGTGTCAGAATTTTAATAATAATAATAATAATCATTTATTTCAGGAAATTATTCCCATAATTACAAATTCCATACAAATATAAATCACGTACAAAAACTAAAATTAAATTTTTTCTCACTCAAAAAAATATATACACTTACAAATTACACATAACATCAATACATTTTATTAAAACCAAGTCATTTTTACTGACTAAAATCTACCTATGTCTTTCAGCAGCCCTAGCAGGCCAAGTTTCCATGGGCAAAACGAGGGCTGAAAAGGCCTTACTCTTTTCACGTTAAATGATTGAACAATCAAATTCTAAGCGCCTTGAGATTATTCCTATAGTGGTCTCGTCCGAAGGTGATGATGTTCGTTTCTTATGTGAAGTCCTACAGTAGCCAGGAAATAAATACTATATTAGTAAAATTCTTCATCATCGAAGGACGAGGACGAGACTAAGGATAATGTAACCAAAGTGAAGTTAGTAAAAAAATTAATAAAAAAAATCACAAATCTAGTTTAAAGTCTGTGAAACAGTTCAATAAACTTGAAATTCAAAACGTCTGCTGTAACGTGAACTCATAACGGACTGACAGACGGCCGAAGTTCTGTTTATGTTACAAAATAAACAGAGCAATGTTTAACTAATGAAAATTTAGATTCAAATGGAATTCCAGAAAATAGATCTCAGAAAATTATTACGAGTTCGAAATGTTTAAAGTCTTCGTGTTTAAGGGAGTTAATTGTTAATTTAAATTATATTTGTGATTGTTTTTGGTTAGAACATAGGGGAATTTACTTTGGTCGCGAAATAAATTCATAACTTATTATATATTTTTATATGAGTGGACGATACATTTGTTATAATATGTAATAATAATAAATATTATTATAATAAACTTTTTTTTTAACAAATTTTATAATATTAGTTGTTATTATTATACTAATATTATAAAATTTGTTAAAAAAAAGTTTGAACATAGTACATGAAAATATTATCCCAGAGTATCATACTAGGTAGCTCAAATTATTGCAAATATAATTATATCTATTAGACATATTTTATTAGACACAAATAAATGAAGAAGAGTAAAAGAATTAAGGCACGTAAAATTATTATTTAAAATATCATTTTTCATTAGTTATAAAGTTATAGCAAAATTTCCTTATTTTTCTATTTTTTTAAAAACATGGCGGCTGTCTTTTTAGCAGCGGCTGGCCATCAAAATAAGGATTAGTTATTTTGTGTAGTATCCTGAAAATAGCTCAATAGGGACTCCGAAAAAGTTTCTCAAGACAGCCTTTTGGCTCATAAACCGGGATATCGTCATTTATCGAGCAATACTGCTAGGTATAGTAAAAAAATGGTTCTAAGTTTCGAACAGTAATGAATAGAACTTAAGAGTTAGGCCCACAGGCCCTAAAAAGTCGTATGAGAAAAGTCTTATACGACTATTTAGGACCTGCACGGCAGTATTGTACACCAAAATAGTAATAAGGTTCTTAATAAACTATTACGCCTCATAATCGACGATTGCATTAAAATTACTGGGATTACAGTCGAACACTAGTTTGTTTCAAATAAAAAAAAGTAATATAATACTTAATAAAAGTAACTTAAACGGTATTGTTCGATAAGTAACGATATATATGTACTTTTTATATCGCAAGAGGCTACCAGAACCGACCTAGAGCGTAAGTTTATTGCGTCATAATGGGATGACTAGCAAGATACGAATAGTTTGCCTACTCATCCTACAATATAACGGATCGTTATTTCTAATCATCAACACATTTCTATCAACTGCGTAGAATGATGTAATTGATATTGTGATTATAAATTGAAGGTCCAAACGAAAGAAGATAGATTTGGGACTATTAATAACATAACTCATTCAAAGTTAAAGTCAAAACATTTTATTTCACATAGGCCTACATGGGCACTTATAAAACGTCAGAAGCTAGCAGAATATAACGTCAGAGCATTTTAGAACGTCAGAAGAAGCATTCATAAATAAATCATGTTCACTGTAGTAAAAAGCCTATACTAATTTACTGCAGCAGTGCGATTTTTTTTTCACTGATTTAATTTGCTGCATCCAATTACTTGGCCCGCTCTAGGTTGGAGCGGGAGTGTGTGGAGGGTGCACTGTTGACGATTTAAACACGATCCGGACGGTTAATGGACGGCCGGTGTTGCAAATTATTTTAAGATATTGTAAAAAATATTGGAAATCTCAGTTTACTGTTTTACTATTTTTAATGCGACTATGTGACTGCGTATTGACAATCTAGTTATAAATTCGATCGTTCATTGATAGATTAATAATAATCGACTAGTTTAATGTTTGTTAGCCAATTTGCGTTTTGTTGTTTTTAGTCATCTTTATTTTTGTATACAACGTATAATGGTTTATTGTTAATTATGTTTCATTTTGTTTATTGTTACTGTTATAACATTAATCGTTACTGGCCGATCAGCGTATCGTCTCACCGTCGACGATGGCTGGTACTGAAAATCAGTGCTGTGGCTCTTTCTTACATGAGCCCCAGCATTTTGTTGCGCACCAGTCGTTTTACGCGGATGTGACGCATATCCTACTTACGTGCTACTTTAGACAAATTTGTTATTTGTTTTATTTTAAGGTATGCGCCATGTTTGCCGCAAATAAACACTTTTTGTTTCTTGTTTTCTTTCTTTGCTATTTACAACTCTCTCATTGAAATTGCCTACAAGGTTTCATAATATGTATTAAGAAATTATAACGTTTTTATACTTTACAATATTTAAGGATTTTGACACTACAAAATACTTCACCGTCAAAATCACCAAATAGATATATTGCTCAAGATTTCAGTGATCCTAGTATTACGATGATTTATTTACCGAGTAACACGTCCCTGCTAGGCGCCAACGTGTAAATATCAATCACGCTCCATTCAGCGCAGATACTAAACATGTGTTACGGTTCGGTTCAACTAAATAAATTCACTTCAAAACGTGACCTGAGAATGAGCCGGGCATTTCTTTTTTTGCCAACTCAGCATTGAAATTCAACGTGGCAATGCTGCCAGCATTCTGGGCACTATTGTACTAGTAGGTGCCAAATAACAAAAAAATAACAGTCATTGATTCTCCTACATTCGTTGATACTGTTAACCTTTAACGTCACGGGCGGGGGGTCTAAGCAGATCCCACGCGTTTTTTTTTTAGCTGTATTTTTTCAAATTTTCAAGCTTTCGGCTATTATACCCAAAGATATTTATTAATGTTAGGGCACAATAGTAAAGCGGAGAGCAGTGGTGCCTGAGTGGTAGCGGACCCGACTTACGAGTTGTAGGTCGCGGGTTCGAACCCAGCCAGGCGCATTACTTTTTGTAATTTATTTCATCACTGCTGCTCTCAAAACTGTGAAGGAAAACATCGTGAGGAAACCGGCATGTCCTAGAACCAAAAATTCGAAGACATGACTGTGACATTCACCAACACGCATAGAGTCCGCGTGGTGGATTACGGCCCATTCTATCTCCTAGAGAGGAGGCTTCCCAACAGTGGGAACATTAAAAAGGCTGATGATGATGATGATGACAATAGTAATATTAAGGCATTGTAATTTTTGTTGTATTTTCGGTTATTCCTTGTGATTACGTGATTTTCATTTATATCCTATTAGACATTTATATTTACGTTTGCCAGAAGTTGATTATTTTGTGAAACTTTAGTACATTAGTTGTGGAAGGAAAAGCAAACTACGTACGCGACGTTTCTTTTTTAAAAGCTTCTAACTGATAAAAATACTAATTATATTAACCCTCGGTCCGTCGCGTGGGGTCTTTGAAAGCCTAGGTGTTAGAATTATGTAAAATTAACACATTCAAAACTATCCACGATTTATGGTACTTTAGGTACCCTTCGAAATTGGATTATAGTGCATCACCGCTGATTTAAGTTTGCAAGCCTGTGCTGTAAGATAGGTATAGACGTGTTTTGTGCGCGCGGGCCTTGAAAGACCCCACGCGACGAACGACGTAAGTAAAAATGTATTGAAAATTGTATAGTTGATTTCTTGTGTAACGTGGTTTTTTGTTAATTTTTTACTGTTCATGATTAAAATTAAGTTGTAATTGACTTCTAAAATGTGTGAATGACAATAACAACGTATATTGAATTGGTAAGAATATGAAACTGATGATGTTATGATAATGAGGATGAAAATGAAATCGCTTCATACCTGGGTGAAAGAAGTAAGCATAACACGGATTCGGAACAAATATGTGATGATTTGGTTCCTACAGAACAACCTCAGGAATCTTTAGATGAGTCGGATCAGGTTTTAGAGTCGTTGAATGAAAAGCACATGAAGTTGGGAAGTTCCTAAAGGAATGATGATGAAGAGCCCTTGATAAACATATCATCACAGACCTTTTATACATCAAAAAGAGACTGAAATGGTCCATGGATGGTAACAGTTTTATAGGATCGTGTTGATTTCGCCAATACATGCCCATGCCCAGTACATCGGCAAAATAAGGGATCAAGTGGTTTTCTCTGGTGGATGCCGTTACATTGTATCCAAAAAAGTTGGAAATATGCGTCGGAAAACAACTAGAAGGTCTATGTTTTCAAGATACGTGCCCAAACAACAACAAATGCCCTTTTCAAGAAAATAAATAAAAAAACACATATCAAAGCGGTATGTACAGTCTGTGTCTAAACCAAAAATTTGTCGGATTTCATTTAATAAAAGTTGTATATTTTTTTTGTTGGTGGTATCCAAATTTTATATTAAATTGTTAATTGGTCTAGTGTGATCTCATATAGGTATAATATAATTTAAAGTTTATTGATTTAGTAGTATTAAAACAATAATAACTGCGAAATGATCTCAAAGAGTAAATTTTAATTTCCTAATTTTATTTTGTAAGTTCAGATAGTAAATATATGAATACTTTTGATTAATTTGTTATAGTTTTATTGACATTAAATAAAAAAATAAGAAACTGCCAAAATAGTGCGAAAAATACAAATTATAAAGGATATCATAGGTGTTATACTGTTGGGGTCTTGAGGGACCCCACGCGACGAACCGCGTAATTAAAAATGCGCGACGGACCGAGGGTTAAGAAAAATAAATATTTATCTTAAATATTAACATGTCTTTTTTTAGTAATCCCAATTACTATTTAAAATGAATCTAACATTAGCAATAGGTACTGTAACTATAAAGAAAAGAAATTTATATTTTTTTGACCATGGTTTACTAACTAATACCTACCTGCCGTTATGTACAAAAACTTACGAACTTGATTGCCGATCCGTATCCAAACTCAACGATTAAAACGTCTTGAAACAACTTACATTTAAATATGAAGTGACCTTTGTCGACGGATCGAAGTCGAACACTTCAAACCATTGAATCAAAACAACACATCAACGGAAAACATGGATCTCTCTCTCTGACGTGTACTCGATTGAGCGGAAAATAAGACGTGGGTACAGATGAAAAGAAAACTGCTCTTGATTCATGAACTCGTTAGTACTTTAGAAGACACAAGAGGAGCTAGATAAAACGATACGATTAATATAGGCTATTTAGTGAAAAATCTATGAGATTGATAAGTGTAGCCAGCGTAAATATTTTAATCAGTGCCAATTATTTTAATTTTATATACAGACTAAAGTTACATTGTTTTCCATCAAAATGTGGATGTAACACATTCTAATGTTTTGCTGTATTTAGCAGCAACAATGTATCGAGTCAAAGTTCTCACCAAATTTCGCTGACAAAATCAAAATCACACAAAAAATCTCAGTTCCAATATACCGGTATTGTGTGTTACGATTCCACATATTGTCCAGTTTATACAACTGTGCATGTGAATACAGATCACTGCATGCTAAAGACTAGCCATGTCTTAGAATCAAAAATTCGAAGACATCTGACATCCACCACAATTGAGGTCAACCATCGAATCCAACTCGGTTGGGCAGCGTTCGGGAAGCTACGCGATATCTTCTCGTCCAACATACCACAGTGTCTCAAGACGAAAGTCTTTGACCAGTGTGTGTTGCCAGTGATGGCATATGGCTCCGAAACGTGGTCGCTCACAATGGGTCTCATCAGAAGGCTTAAAGTCACCCAAAGGGCAATGGAAAGGGCTCTGCTCGGGGTTTTAAAAATGAAGATATCCGCAGGAAAACTAAGGTTGCCGACATAGCACGAAGAATTGCCAAACTTAAGTGGCAATGGGCAGGGCACATTGTTCGCAGAACAGATGGCTGTTGGGGCCGAAAGGTTCTGGAGTGGCAAACACGTAGCGGAAGACGCAGCGTTGGAAGGCCTCCTACTAGGTGGACCTATGACCTGGTGAAGGTAGCGGGAAACCGACGGATGCGGGACGCACAGGACAGTTCGATGTGGCGACGCTTGGGGGAGGCCTATGTCCAACAGTGGACGTGTATCGGCTGAAATGATGATGATGACGACATCCACCAACCCGCACTGGGCCCGCGTGGTGGATTACGGTCCATTCCCTTTCCTAGAGAGGAGGCCTGAGTACCAACAGTGGAAACATTATAAGACTGACTAAGCTATGCTATTTATTTATTTATGTACACACGAACACTTAAAATCTATAAGAACAAATAAGTATAAAAGAGTACAAAGGACCTGCTTATTTCTAACGCTATTATTTTATTGCGCTATTGCGCTTTTTATGCTATGCTAAAGAATGGTATGTATTTACATTCAGCTGAAAAGCGATCCGAATATATCTTATATATAAAATTCTCGTGCCACAATGTTCGTTCCCGTACACCTCCGAAACGGCTTGACTGATTCTCATGAAATTTTGTGAGCATATTGAGTAGGTCTGAGAATCAGCCAACATCAATTTTTCATACCCCTTAGTGATAAAAAAAAGACGGGTTGCACTCCGGGAGTGCCGGCAGAAGTGAAAACTTGATTATTAACGTTGAGCATGTTTGATATTTTGGAATGGTTAGGGAATAATTTTGCACCAATTGCTTTATCAGTATAAAAGTACTATCATTTATGTGGTAGAATTCAATATTCATTTATTGCGCTATCGTACACAAATATGACAATTTATATTACATTGAAAATTTAACACTTTAAAACTATTACAATTATTTTACATTAAATACTCTCCATCCATCTTACGCTTTTTCGATCAGGTCACGTGTCCTGACGCGAGTTTAAGATTTTATACCCATTACAGAAAAAGTGCTCAACGCCGCTAAAGAAGTTTTCACTTCAAAAATATTTATATGGCAAAACAACGTTTGCCGGGTCAGCTAGTAAGTTATATAAAAGTTACATAAATTTTGCAGAAATGTATTGTAACTAAAGGAAAAGTTGTTAGATTAAATCGTTTGCAGTCACAAGACTCTCAACATCCCACGACAACATGTGATCTCTAAACGAATCTGGCTTCTGTTTACATTAACTGTTTATCTACTACCGAAATCCAAAGATCACTTCCAAATTCATAAGATTGACAAGAATGTGCCCGTGGGTGTGTCCCACCCACACTCCATTGGTTTATCCGCAATTACTAAATGAAAGCTATAGGGTAGCCCACAAAATTCAAGCAAAAAACTAAACCGTACTGAATTACTTTTTCATGAAATAGCCATTTAATAGGGTTAACACGTTGAGTGCGATACCAGGTTCAAAAATCTTGCATACGTCTAGCTTACAGTGCGGCTAAGAAAAGTATAGACTTCCTTTTCGTGAGGAAGGCGTAACTTCAATTTGGTTCGGTGTAGGAAAAAGATATATTTTTACATGAAGCCAAAAATATATTAAGGTTTATTAAAAGTTACAGGGTCTATAATATGCCTTATGCCGTTATGTAAGTTTTATAACCAGGTCTATAGACCTTGTACCGCAGGAATGGAAAGTATATAAAAATCATTACCACAGCGAACGTGATAAGGAAACTCAAAGGCTTATGTAAATGACTTAAATAAATACATGTTACGGCTGACAATCATATTTTAATCTACAAACTGAAGTGTCAAATTGACACTGACCTGCAAAGTGCAAAAAGACTTAAGAAAATTAAATTTTCGCGGTAAATACTACCCTAGCGCTTTTACCTTCAGAGCGGTCTTCCCGATGCGTCTAACGTGAACATGATTTAGCAAAAAAAAGCGAGTCGTTTCATCCAACGTTATTTTTGATAGAGGCAACGCCAAAAAGAAAGAAAACGCCTGAACAAATATTTCAGAAATTTACCTTTATATATTTTTTTTTATTACCAGGAAATTGATTGTTTGTTGGTGCTTTTTTTTAAACATTGCAAAAATTCAGGATATCGATCATATGTGTAAAGCTTTATAATTATGATTTCTTCATTTATTTATTTTAATTTTGGCTTTTCACAATATACTCATAATGTGAAAAGCCAAAATTCAAAAATATAAAAATTTCAAAGGTTTTACTGGATTAGTCTTACACAAATATACGTTTCGATTTCAATAGAAACCTACCTATATCTGTGTTTCCTTAATATCTAGAGAAAATGTAATGACGTAAGAGCGGTTTTATGGAAATGTATTTCGGGTTGAACGCTCTTAAGATTCTATCAATCAACACAACACAGAACGAATTATTTTCTTTTATAGCCCTCGAAAGTAATTTCGTATCGTGCTTGTTCGTGACTGTACTAAAGTGTTAGTATTTTCATCAAATGTTCGATAGTAATCGCTTGGTATCGGTCGGTAATCGGTCGGTATCAATTTGGTACTGCGTCCGGTTTCTGTCGATATTAGCTATTGGTAATGTTTGTTTTGTTAACCCTTGCTTCGGCTATAAATATGTTGTATTCACAGCGTCATTTCGTTTGGTCAATATTTCTTTGTGTTGAAGATTTACTTGTACGTTAAATAAAATTGGATAAAAATGTGTGAGCATTGAGGTGTGTGGCATTTTTTGGGACTGCTTTATAATATCCGCATCTATTCAGGTTTTTTTTCGAATGGTTAATTTTTCAATTGTATCTTTTTCTATTTTATATCCTATAACATCATATAATCTTATTTAATTGATCAAATTGGGCTACGCTAAAATTTGACTACGCTGAAAAGTGACTACGAATAAATTTGACTACGCTGACATTGGACTACGCTGAATAGTAACTACGCAGAAATTTGACTACGCTGAAAAGTAACTACGCAGAAATTTGACTACGTTGTCATTTGACTACGCTGAAATGTGACTACGCATAAATTTGACTACGATGAAATGTGACTACGCATAAATTTGACTACGCTGAATAGTAACTACGAATAAATTTGACTTTTTTTAATTGACATAAACAAGTGCATGACTGCAATCCCTCTTGGTTCTCATTGATGAGGCAAACTAGTTTATTAAGAGCCTATTCACTCGAGCCTTGAAGACATCTAAATTATTCTCGGACGGGAAGACCGCAGCAGGCAAATTTTCCAGTTCTTCGATGTACCATAGAGGTTTCAACAATGTAACCCCGATACTTGGAGTAAAATAACTACTCGACTACGACAATATCTGACTACAAAAATATTTTATTTTATTAATGTTTTTCTTTTTTATAAAAAATATTGTAATAAGAAATGAAAAAATTATAATAAATAGCGATACATAAAATATCGTTTTAAATAATTAATTCTACTTGTACCAATTATATAATACAGTGAGACGGTTAGTACCAAAACTTATGATGCAGTCAATGTTTTCGCTAGTGAGCCCACCACTATATGAGAACAAATAATATTTATTAAAACCGAAGAGCGCAATTTACCAAATAGTTTTAAAATAGACTCTAGTTCATAGTTTACAAGCCACGACTAAGTGTCGCCGCACAAAGGCCACCTTCCACAGCCACAAATGCCGCAAAAAGGAGCTAGAAGAGGCCACAAGCCACTTGGGGCTGGTGGCTGCTACTTTCTTTAACCCATACCATATATCATAATGGACTCTGACGAACATGGTTTGAGTGCGAGAATGGCGAGCATCGACGTTTTGTATCGTCGTTTAGTGGCCAATTCGAGCCATAAGAAGCGTGGCGGAGACCTTTCGCGCCGGGCCTTGGTTGAGGCCATGGTCCGGAGCGAGGAGGAGTGGCAGGCGGTCGCTGACTTCTGCGAAGCAGTAATGCTCGCTAAGGAGGAGGCCGACCGCATCAGGCAACAGCGCTCTCGCCGCCGCCGGGATTCCGATCCCGATTTCCAGCCACCGTAGGCGCGGGCTTGCGGACAGTGAGCAATGGGTAGCTCGCTGGCCGGCCTTCCGGTAACCATCCGGACCAAGCCCAAGTCGTCGACAGCGCGCGCTTTTCCCGCGCGCCTCAAGGAGTTGTCAGCAACAGCAGGGGCCCAGCCGGGTCGAAGCCTACTGGGGCCAGCCCCCCTAGCCAAGTTACAATCGTTTCGCTTGCGCCGAACGCTTCGAGTTGACCTTGCCGCCAATTATTTTGTTCTGACCACGTGACTGAGCGTTAAGACGACGTCATTCCCGTACATTTGAAGCTTTCTACAAGCGTTAACTATTGCAGATTAGCAACTTGGCTAGGGGTACAGGGATATTTGAAAGGGCGCTCGAGCCCCGGTAAGTAGGTAGTAAGGCTTGAAGGAACGGGACGGGTTTTTTAGTCAGTAAGAGTCTGACACTATCTCCCGCTCCGCCCAAGAGCGAGGGTTGACATTGGATGATTTTTCCCATCGAAAAAAATAACCATAAGAAGCGAGAAATGGCGATTTGTGACGTGTAGCGGACACCGGCGTCTACCGTGTACGGCGAATCCATATAAAATGTACGAAACCTACGGAAAATATATTATGCCTGTCGCGGCTTTTTATGGTTGAGGCCGGTGGCTTGTGTGCGGCGACTCTAAAAGTACCATGTCATGGTATTTCAATATATTTTCCAACTAAAATTTGTACGAGTATTGTTATGACTGACAATAGAAATACCAGTGAGCTTAAGGCCACGGTTGTTCGTTGTTTGAACTGAATTCCACAGCGATATGAGTTCACAGTAATCCTATTACTAAATGCATGAAATCTTTATTATGTTTTCTGTGCTCAACATTGTTGTGTTGTTTAAGAAAATGTGAGCAAATAGTTTTTGTATAGAATTTCATCCTGGAGCAGAAAGGAAAACGCAATGAGAAAATTTTCGTCACGAAAAGATTTTTGGTGCTTTTTCCTTAATTGGATATCACGTTTTTAAACAAGGACAATCTACACAACGCGTAAATTCTCAAGCTCTGAGCTTTCAACAAATTCCTATGAACAATAAAGAGCGAACACTTTGCTAGTTTGTCTTTGATAATTGCAATAATTGATTAAAGATTTATACAAATGTATCAAACTTTAATCAATTATTGCAATATTATAAAGAGTTCAGCTCCAAACTGCTCGAGTAAGAGTCCTCTTAACTAGCTTCTTGAGAAACCTGGCTCGAGATCTGTTATTGGTAACGAAAGCATTTGTGCCAGAAAATGCCAGAGAAATTAAATGGCTTCATTTATTTTGTATACAGGATCACCATTATCATCCTTATTCCAGCCAAACTTTTGGAACTTCTTCAACAGAACTCCACTGCTGTACTTTAGGATAGGCCTCCCCCAAGTGTCACTATAACGAATGGTCCTTTGCGTCTCGCATCCATCGGATTCCTGCGATCCTCACCAGGTTATAGGTTTACCTTGAGGCAGGCCTTGCAACGCTACGTCTTCTGGCACATAGTTGCCACTCCAGAAACTTTCATAATATATGGTTTTGTTTTCTTTGTCATTTTTCATACTTAATTTATAATTCAACTTCATTTAGAATAATCTGGAATAATTATAATCTATGAATTTATTGGTTTTTGA
The DNA here is from genome assembly GCA_929112965.1 of Mythimna albipuncta. NCBI lineage: Eukaryota > Metazoa > Arthropoda > Insecta > Lepidoptera > Noctuidae > Mythimna > Mythimna albipuncta. The sequence goes on from OV815965.1 coordinate 20,287,449, forward strand.
ATTAGGAGTTGATAGCTGCGCCACAGCATTCGTGTCGCTATCTCCTTTTTTTTTTATAAATTCGTTTAAGAGCAGCATACGAAGCTACATAGTCGCTCCAACTGTCCCAGTTCGATCTGTTTTTGCTAAGAGGCATAATATATATTTCCACTTATATATTTTCTATTTTTTGTATTTAGAAATCAGTAATATTTTCCATTGACAGTGTCATAGTATGCCAAGAATAGTCATGGCGACATTTGAGGAAAGCCTATTTCCAACAGTGGACGTCTTTCGAGTGAAATGATGATAATGATGAGTCATTTCATTACAACTTACTAATAACGAAAATAAGATACAATGTTCTCCTTGATTTGTATCAAAATTAATTAAATCAAGCGCACACCTCTGTATTGACGAGAATAGGCAAAACAGAGTAAACCTTATTACTTGAGTTACAGAACCAATTAACTCCGTCTTAACGAGGGTTTATTTACTTGAATACAAGTTAAACATTACAGTTATAAATAGTTGCTTGTTATGGCCAAGGAGTGAAAGTCAACCATCCATAGGTTGACTTTTGAAAGGGGAACCTGTATCCCTAGCCAAGTTGCTAATCTACAATCGTTAAAGCTTGAAGAACGCTTCAAAATGGGAATGACGTCATCTCAACGTTCAGTGACGTGGTCAGAACAAAGAATAAGATTGTTTCCAAGGTCAAAATAGTTACATTTTATTTAGTCCGTATTTTACATTATAAAAAAATATTAGACGTATTTTTTCTTTTTTCGATTAAACAAAAAGAACAAAGATATAGCCCATTAAAGTTACGTGTGACGTCACCCCATGCAAAAAAATGTAGAATGGCGTGACGTTACACGTAACTTTAATGGGCTATATCTTTGTAATTTTTGGTTTAATTTACAAATAAAAAAATACGTGTCCCTTATTTTGAATAATCTAAAAGACGGACTAATTACATTTTTTACGGCAACTAGCCTATTAGCGGCGCGGCCAACTCGAAGCGTTTGGCGCAAGCGAAACGGTTGTAACTTGGCTAGGGGGACACGCAATGGACAATTTAAGGAACATCGGTGTGGTTTTAATCAGTAAACTTCCCACCTTAAAAATATCTTCTGTACCATAGAAGAAATGAGGTTTTATCTCCGTCCATTGCAATCACAAGAATCCATTGACTTGTCTAACTTTTCCCATCTATTTCTAACTTTATCATTTCTCCCGCTCTGAATAGACAAGAAGTGTCAAGCTTTAATGAACTAACACCCAACCACGTGCTATCTCAGTGCTAAATAAAATATTAATGTATTCTAATAACTGTCAAAGAAGTGGCTGAAACGAACTAAATCTCCAACCGTGTTTCAATGTTGTCTGTGTCGAATAAAATATTAATCTATTCTATTCCTTTAAAAACTTCTTTCAAGAAACACGTCATCTCTCAATCATTCATTCATAACACCTTATCTTCTCCCCAACAATTTCCATCAGCAAACTTATTTTCTGCAAGCATTTTTTCAAGCCCAACAAATTCATCTTCCTACATACCTGTATTTATAGAGGTATGTAAGATTTATAACCCCGATTCTTCGTAAACGTCGTGGTTGATACCTACCTAGATAACATCGTCATTAACTACGTGTTCACATATGTCTTCATCAAAAAGCTTCTCTCTGTGAATAATTATTGTTTCAGCAAGTAAATATTTTGATTCATGTTTTGGCGCATCATGTGATGGAAGAGATAAAATTGCTTATCATTGTGATATTTCCGTCAATAATTATTAGTAAATTTATCTGTTTGTTGGTTTCTTTTATAGATGAGTAGCGACTTACTCCTGCTTTGCAAGGGTACAAATTGTACACACAATACTTTCTCATTTAGCATTTAGCACGTCTCTGTCTATAGGGCCTAATATACCATTCGATATTCAGACAGTCTTAGTTCATGTCCCGTAGTGTAATAGGTCAGACTGTCTTACACGGAATGAAAAATAAGACTGTCTGTATATCGTGTGCTTAATAACGCATAGTGTAATAGGCTTTTATCTCGACATCCTCTTGAATAGCGATTCGAGGTACTGAAAGTCAGAGCAGATCGGTATGGGCGAACTTTTTGGTTGTTCGTAGTATTAATATTGCCAACTATTATTATATTAGCATAACATAGTCGGCCTTACAAATATTCCCACCGTTGGGACTTAGGCACAAAATAGATTGATACAGAAGACAATCAACATACAAAGCGCGCTCGAGCATTATTATATAGCCAAGATAATATAATATTTATATTATCTCGGCTCAATTGCCTGGTTGCACTAGTACAGTTCGGCGCAACGCGCTGACCCTAGCATGATCGCCTAGCGTAGGTACAAAAAGTAAATTATATAGATGCGATTGACTTCTGTACTTATCTATTTTGTGGCTCAGGCCTCCTCTCTAGGAGAGGATTCTATCGTTATCATTAAAATTAGTAATTACTTTTCCAGTGGTGCCATTAGAGACCATTTAAACTCAGGATAGCATTAGGCTAATAATGATTAAAATAACAACACACTATTTAACCGCTAAAAGCCACCGCACGTCCATTTGAGGTTAAGCGAAACAATAGTGCGTAAATTTTGGGTAACAGATTGCTCTGCTATTGTTACGAACTTTATACATTGTAGTATATTTTGTTCCATCCCAGTTTATACAGGGTACACAGAAAGAAAATAAATTTATTTGACCCTGAGCTTGATGAGTAGCTCGCTGTCCGACCGTCCGGTAACTGTTCGGACCGAATCCAAGTCACCGAAGCCGCGTACTGCTCTTGCGCTCCTCAAGGAGTTGTCAGCAACAGCAGGGGCCCAGCTGGGTCGAAGCCTACTGGGGCCAGGGTTCCGAAAGGGAGGCTCGGCCCCAATATGAAATGCAAGAATAAACAGGGTGGGTTTTTTAGTCAGTAAGAGTCTGACACTATCAGCCGCTCCGCCCAAGGGCGGGGGTGTCATTTGGATGATTTTTACCCACAAAAAAAACCCTGAACTTGATAGCTACAACTTAAGGGTCTAAGTTAAGAGTGAATAGGTTACTTTTAGGCAAGCGTGCTCCATCGTCGACCAAATCATCGCTGACCATCAGGTGAGATGGTGGTATAATAATAATAAAAAAGACTGGTTCACTTCTATTTTTAAACTAGAGAGCCTGCCTGAGACATTTTCGTATTAGTGTGTCAAATTTTGTGGCAGATTTTTTTTTTTTTAATAATATGTATGAGTGCTTGACTGCAATCCCACGTGATGGTAAGTACTTATGCAATCGTTGATGGTGAAGCGCACTGGTAAAATTTACACTGCACTAGTAAATATTCACAAATTGAAACCATTGTGATAGGAATCGTACCTTCTCCATCCTTATCTTTTTTTTTATGGTGGGAAAAAATAATGCATTGACATCCCCGCTCTTGGGCAGAGCGGGAGATAGTGTCAGGCTCTTGACTCCTGTTCCTTCTAGCCTTCATACCGGGGCTCGAGCGCCCTTTCGGACAACCCTGGCTTCGACCCGGCTGGGTACCTGCTGCTGCGGTAAGAACCTGCGTCATGCGGAAGGTAAGGACGCCGTGAGGTCTTTCCAGCCACGCCTCAAAGAGGGGACTTACCGCCATCTATCCTTATCTGGTAGCGAGCTAACTAACGTAGTTTCGAAGATGTCATCGTTTTAATCAGAAGCGCCGAAATTGCGCGCGAATAATTCGCGAATGCGTACATATGTTGCACTGGCGTAAATTACGGACCAGACATGGACGTTTCTACATGAAAAATATATTATTATGTACAAGAGAAATATAATATACACTGTGGTGGAGGCTGGCTATCGCACTTTTCCTTATTAGTGTAAAATATACTACATTTCAAGTTAGAGTGCTGATATAAACTTTCCTAATCTATTCACTGGTAGAACAAAAACATCCTGTGTTTATTTAACTGTTTGCCGTCACCCTACCTTGAACAAAGTGATCAAATAATTAACGAAAGCAATTAAAAGGACAGTTTAATTGAGCTCAAATATTAGAAAGCCTATTCAACAACAGAATTTTTGCGTAATAAATTTGTAGATATTTGCAAATGGAAATAAATAAAAAGTTACGATGGGCAAGTTTGATAATATGATGAAATAAAAACCATATCTAATTCATGTTTAATGTTAAATTAGCTGTGGCCCTGTGATAGCGGTCTTGATTTACGAGTAGGTAGGTAGTGTAGGTCGCGAGTTCAAACCCAGCCAGGCGCATTACTTTGTGTAATTTATTTCATCACGACTGCTCTTAAAACGGTGAAGGAAAACAAAGAATTCGAAGAATTGTGGCATCCACCAACTTGGGCCCAGTGCAGGTTGGTGGATGGATGCCACATATCTTGCACACATACATATTTTGTGGTGGATTACGACCCAACTCCACTCAGATCATACTTAAAAAACACACTTGTAGTAACAAAAACTTTTTCATTATTTACTCGAAAATCCGTCCTTATCCCTACCGAACTAGTGCGGAAAAAACTGCGAGCTCGCTCCCGCCACAATTTAGTACATTAAATCGTATCAAACTGGGCGCTAAATGTACCCCCACGAGTCGCACGTCAACTCCCGTTTATTTATTTCTCTGTAAGTGTATCGCCAAAAGTTTGTTGAGACACGTAGAAATTGGTGACTGCAGCATTCGGCTCCAAAACACTCTCACCTGAGGCTCGAGCAAATTCCGCATCGGTCGTAATGATAAACTTTCTTGACTAATCAAATTTATTATTTTGTAAATTGATTAAAATATTCACTACAATATTCGGGTGTCAGGCTATTGATTGAAGCGTAATATCCCGAGGGATGTCGACGACCTTGGGAGGCATGATTCATTCAATAATGTTCCTAATAGCCTATGCGGAACACGTGTGGAAAGTGTTACGTACCTATCTGTTTACGTAACATAGTATGTGATAATAAGATACCCACGAAGGCTGCATGCATAGTGAACCTTAATATTGCACGCTGACTGGCTGAAAATACTTTTGGTAGCTTATGAAACCAAAAAAATCGAAAATAGAATTACAACAAATGAGTTTAAAAAAAAAATCATTTCGGAAGTGTGCATTTCTGGTTTTGTTTGTTATTTAACACCGACTTCCGGAATTAAAGTTATTTTATATTTAAGGAGTTTCCTCAACTGCTCCTCATGGAAGCATATCCCTTAAAGTAAAAAAAAATAGTACATTTTCATACAAGTGGGGAAAGTTTGTCTTTGGAACCAAGGCGAAATTCACCCGAGCCGTATAATAATAAATAATAATAATAATAATACGTTTATTTAAGATAACCAGGATCCAATATGTTAGTACTATAAAAAAAAAATATAGGCGAGGCGATAAGTATAGGCGAGGGTGATACGGAGCCGAGTGCTGCCGATTTTGCAAATCTGTTCGTAAATGACTGATTTTTGAGGAAACAAATATAAAAAATAAAGTCAATCGAATGACATTTGAAGTCGGCTAAAAATTAAGACCAGGGCCATTACCGCGAGACAGATTTCAATACAGACCCCTTCAACCCGAACGTGGAATCAAAGAGTCTACACATCACATCACCAGCCTTTTTAATGTTCCCACTGTTGGGACTCAAGCGTCCTCTCTAGGAGAGGGAATGGGCCGTAATCCACCACGCGGGCCCAGTGCGTGTTGGTGAATGTCTCATGTCTTCGAATTTTTGGTTCTAGAACATGCCAGGTTACCTCACGATGTTTTCCTTCACCGTTTTGAGAGCAGTGAAAAAAATAAAGCGAAATGATGCGCCTGGCTGGGTTCGAACCCGCGACCTACAACTTGTAAGTCGGGGCCGTTAGCACTCGGCCACCACTGCTCTAAGAGTCCACACAGTAGTTTTTTTCCAGACTGCAGTCTGGAAAAAAACTGCTGCTCTGCTGCAGCAGAGAGGAATGATTATATAAAACATCTTATTGCCCACGTATGTGAGTTAGTTTATGTAACAAGAAAAGTAAAATAAAAGTTTCTTTTATCGTGCTTGCTTCACTTCGAAGCCAATCAATTTGGAAGTTACCGTACCGTTCATTAATAAGTTGGTAACTCTTGCTTTGACTTTAGTTGAGAATTAGTATGAACTGAGGCTCTACCACGCGCTCCTGACGAACTAAACTGAACTGTTAAAGGGATGAAGCTATTATGCTGTAAATACACCGTTAAATTTTGATCTTGTAGTTGGGACGCAACGCCGACTACTACCTACAGGTCATTGGACTCTATCAGCTGACGTTTTCTTAAAGAAATTAATATCGTATATGCGTAAATTAATACGAGTTTTAAAAAAAAGGTACTTTATTTTTTAATATTTTATTTACAAATCGATAGCGTTTCATTTACCGGATCGACCCTCTACGGGATCAATACGATTAAAATTTAACGCTATATACATACATACTAACACTGGCTTATACACTGGCATGCAGGTTTCGTATATAGGTACTAAAAATAAGGTTGTATAAATACCTTATTCACACCTCGTTGTTCATAACAAGTTTACTGCTGAAACTGATAGGATACACAATATATCGCCCCCGCCTTCCCTTCATCCGCCATTTATTTTTTATTGAGTAAAAAAGAAAAACTAGGGCGTTGGTAAATGACAGTAGGATGGAAGAACATTCTCGGGCCGACCCTAATGGGTCTAACTGATATTGGGCTCACACCAAATAAATCTTTTCGGCACTTTCCAATTTCCACCACGATTTATCCTTTCTTTTCGATGTCGATGTTATCGGAGGCGGTCTCTGAATTAATCTAAACAAGTATGTACGAGGGTTTTGAAGAGTGTTGGCCAGATTCTTGATATTGAACTGAAATAGACATATGACATTTTGATACAAGTGGAGAAACTGGTTTGTTATCGTGATCAGGTAGGTGTGTTGGAAAAGTTTTCAGGATATTATTACACTCCATGCACGTTAAGATTAGACATTGAAACAAACTTATTTTACTGTCCATTCAACCGATTTTGATTTCTATTCCCTAGGCATAAGGATGGTATTAATAGCAAGAAAGTGGTTACATGCCACCAATGCAATAAAAGTTAAAATAGGTTAAACATGTAATAAAAAAGGTTTGTTCTAGTGTCTAATCCTAATGTGAATGGAGTATAACATGTTTTGAAAGCCATTTTAAATGTCACGCTGATTTCTAGGAATAGCTTGGTAGATTGTTGTTGATTGGGAACTTAAAGTTATTTTGAAGTTGGATTTTTTGGAAAATTATCATAAAGGCCACGGAAAATGAATGTCTGATAAGCCTGGGGAGAAAATGTATAGGCAAAAAATGTCGTGTGCACACTACGTGGCATAGTGTCAAGAAATATTATTTATTTATTTATTTAGACTCTCCTCTCAGTAAGTACTTTGATATTCCGGCATTTATTGCGTATTTTAAGATCGTCATTTTTGCATCATTTCACAAAAGGAAATTGTTTTTCTTTCGTTTTTACTAGCACATCTTTATAAAGCATTTGCGAAGTAGTAATGCTAGCGAAGTAGGCGGCCGCATGCATGAGGTAACGGACGTCCTCATGTCCCGGCCGCCTGGACCCCTACCCCGATTTCCAGCCATCATAAGCTTGGATTTGTGGACGAAGAGTTATGGGTAGGTAAATTCAGGACGGCCATCCGGCGGTCCGGTAATCATCCGGATCGAGCCCGTGTTATCAACGATGTGTAGTGTTCCACGCGCGTCTCAAAGAGATGTCGATAAAATCGTACGGGCCTAGCAGGGTCGAAGCCTACTGGCCATGAATTGACTTCTGAAAAGAAACGTAGGTGTACTTTTAGTTAGTAAAAGTCTGACACGCCCTTCCACCCCACTTGAGAGAGAAGTCATTAAATGATTTCCCACCTAAAAAAGTTATTTTTTTATATTTTGTTAACAGCATGGATGGGAATGGACGGCTGAACTAATTGGCGGTCTTAGTCTTCTAACCAACCATAAACATCTCCAAAATAATTTAGGTCACAGGTGTACAAACCACTAACACCATTTAAAACAGTAAAACAATTCGCGACGCCATATATTTCGTAGTGTAACGATCCTTTATTTCCAGAAGTAATTCCACCATGTTTATAACTTCCTTCAATACTTAAAACACTTTACTGCAAGTTCTATTTGTATCTGCCCTATATCTGAACTTCTACGCGAATATTCTTAAGAGATAGCGGATCTCTGAACCTCCTCATACAATTTCGAAAATTATTTAAAGTAAAAAAAAAGATAAAAATAAACAAAAAGAAAGAAAAATAGAATGAAAAAAGGAAAGAAAGAAATAAGAAGGAAAGACTATCAACTTTCTATCTAGAAATAAAAGACAGAATCAAATAAAGAAAGAAGTAAAATGAAAGTGCCAATCATTAAAAAAAATAACATGATGTGTCTTATCTACTAGTAGTTTACACCGACGAAAAAAATGAAGAGTAAAAGTGTATTTTAAAAATCTTATTTGCAAAAATAAATATTATTTATCTCACGACTGCGAACAAAAAAGTTTCATTTTGGTGATGTTGCCACACAGACGCTGTTACGCTGATCTTCCAATGAACTTTGAGTGATGAGTGCCGATGACTGCATTACTATGTCCCATATATATATATGTATTTGATACCTATAAGTGAACGCCTCTTAAAGGATTGTGCACAGCATCAATGCCATAGGAATACTGTCAGTTCTCTGATTAGAAGTAGTCTCATTGAACAGGTATATAATATACTCAATGAAATAGATTCCATGGATATAGTAAAAGCTGAATCAAACAAGGAAATTGGCATATACAGTGTATTGAATTTCCTTTGGAAGCTGTTAGAGGAGTATTCAGTACATGAATGGCATGTAACATGAATACCCGGTTCTCAAGGGTTTTAGAACTGACTGAGGGTCTCAGTGCGGCTAATCATACTGGCTGTTGTCAGTCTAAGACTGACTCAAAGGTAACACAAGTTGGTCTCTTTTTGTATAAACTATTAATTTGCTAGTTCAACTTGCTTTGATGTTTCGTCAGAACAGTCTATATGCAAATTATTTTTAAAAATCACTAACATAGTCCGTTTTTTTTATGGTGGGAAAAATCATGCATGGAAATCCCCCGCCCTTGGGCGGAGCGGGAGATTGTGTCAGACTCTTACTGACTAAAAGACCCACCCCGTTCCTTCTAGCCTTCATACCGGGGCTCGAGCGCCCTTTCGGATAACCCTGGCCCCAGTAGGCTTCGACCCGGCTGGGTCCCTGCTGTTACTGACAACTCCTTGAGGCGCGCGGGAACAGTGCGCGCCGTCGACGACTTGGGCTTGGTCCGGACAGTTACCGGACGGCCGGACAGCGAGCTACCCATTGCTTATATAGCCCGATTACCAAACTTAAGTGACAGTCAAGTCGGGAGGCCACATTGCTCGCAGAATAGATGATGGATGGAGATGAAAGGTTTTGGAATGGTGACCGCGTGCCAGAAGACGCAGCGTTGATAAGCCTGCCACAAGGTAGACCGATGAACTGGTGAGGGTCGCACGAATCCGATGGATGCGAGATGCAAACAGGACTGTTTGTTGTGGCTATGCTTGGAGAAGGCCATTGTCTATCAAATCAGAGCATTTTTTTCTACCAACAATCGATCAGTAAAAAATTTAATGTAGTAGGGCCGATAATAGCCCTCTTGGGCTAAAAGTAAATACGCAACTGCTTGCCAAGATTGAGCGGTCGATAGTGATTGACCGGTTGGCCACCTCGGCTTTATAGCAATTATGCCTTTAAAATTGCCTTATGACATTAAGTCCGCCTATGTACCACCAATGTACATGGAGTTTAAATAAATAAATAAATTGTTAACGATTAATCTTTGAATGTCTTCAGATGTCCAGCGTTGCCAAGTTATACAAACGGTAAAGAGGGTTCGTATTTTGGACATAGAAACTAACTATAACACAATGTATAGTGCTCTACGCAAAATACCGTTTTCGTTTTTTGGCAATACGCCGAAAAAATGAATAAAATGATTAATATACAGAGACATTATGTCGTCTGAATTCTAAACGTATTATTATGTAATTGAGGGCGAATGGGACAACTACTGACGGCCAACCGTCCAATGGGAATTCTATGACGTCACATATTCATTATTTTTTTATTAAGGCAAATAACGCACTTAATGAAAACGCAATTTGATGAACGAGCGAGAGAGATGAACAATATGATAGCACGACCAGTTGAAAAGAAAAACAGTTACTGTTTATTCATCAATAAAATGGAATCAAAACAATCACGGTTCATTAATTATGAATCCGTGTATTTTAGCAATCAAAAAGCCTGTTGAATATTACAATTCTCCAATATAAAATCTATTATAAGATACACTTTGTCTTAGGGGAAATTCACTCTGGTAGATGCATAAAAATTAAACAAAATTACTAGATTTTACTTCGGTCAGAGATTAAGCATTGCCATACAACGTAGCAATGCCATAAGCATTTTGGGCACACTTCCAGTCTACAGCGATGCGGAAGAGTTTTATGACGCCATATTTTAGTTACGAGTAGCCTTTACTACACATATATATATATATATATAGTTTTAATTTGTTAAGTGTTTTTATGTAATATACTTAAATAATTGTGAATAGATATTTAAAAAAAAATTGAATTGAATATTTTTAATCAAAATCAGTATTGGACTGGATGGATCAGTGGACAGCACTTAGGACTAACGTTTCGATTCTGGAGCAGCTAAACATCAAACAGAGGTTATCGTCGACTGTGCAAGTACGAATCCTCAAATATTTTGGTCACGTTGTTCGCAACGAACACTCCATTGAGCGACTCGTTGTCCAGGGACAAGTGGAGGGGAAGCAGTCACGCAGGCGCTCACCTACGCGTTGGACAGACCTCATCAAAGCTGTAACACAAACCTCCTTAGTTCAGAGTTCTCGAGACGCCGTAAACCGGGACAAATGGAGACGCTTCGCGAGGGCCTCACTCGCAGCAGGGGCCCAGCCGGGTCGAAGCCTACTGGGGCCAGGGTTATCCGAAAGGGCGCTCGAGCCCCGGTATGAAGGCTTGAAGGAACGGGATGGGTTTTTTAGTCAGTAAGAGTCTGACACTATCTCCCGCTCCGCCCAAGAGCGGGGGTTGTCATAAGATGATTTTTCCCATCGAAAAAAAAAAAAAAAGGGCCTCACTCGCCAAATGAAAATGCAACATTTTCAACCACGCTACCACTCTGTCATGAGTGAACGACTAAGGAGGAATCAAAATCAAAAGCATTTATTTCATGTAGACCATTTGCAGACACTTTTTTATAGTGAAATGTCGGTCAGTCCAAAAAAAAGTGAAGCTAAATTGCACGTTCCAATGCGTACATTTCTATGAAGAAGAACGTACCTACTAACGTAATAACTAAAACATACATTAACAATTATTTTTATTTATACAAGTAAATTACAAAATCTGAAATTGAACACATTGGACATTTAATTAGACAAGAAATCAACAACAGTCATTTTCATGAATTTTTAGAGATCGCTTTGAAGAGCCGCGAAAGACGACATTTGAATAATGTTGTTTTCGAAAAGTAATTTTTATATATATTCTGTTTTTGTAAATTAATGCGTATATATGAATCAAGAAAGCCCAGTTGCCAAAATTGACTACCCAAGATAGAGCCATATATTTGGCGCAGGAAAGTGAGGAGACCCGACCCCAAATAACGGAACCAGGGAAGGAAGAACAAGAATGCGTAAGTAAATTTTATTTTTGCAACAACAAAAATGAATTATTTCTAAGACATAAGTATATCAATGCATTTCTCTGAAACTTCTAGCTTAGACTGAGCACTGAAGCGGTAAGTATAATCGGCCATATAATATTGGGAACATTATAAGGCCGATTATACTAACCGCTTTGCTGTGGATTGCTGGGATTTAGGGTTCCTCTATAGGGGAGAGAATGCATCTATGACGCGGGCTCAAAGCGGGTTGCGGGATATCACATGTTTTCGAATTTGTAGTTCTAAGACATACCGGCTTCTTCGCAATGTTTTCCTTAACCATTTTGAGGGCAGTGGTGATGAAATAAGTTACAAAAAGTAAAGCACCTGATTGGGTCTATAACGACGTATTATCGCGGTAATTTTTGCCTAACCATTAAAAATGCTTGAATCCTGCGGCGCGGCGCCAATCCAAACCCTTTAAAGTTTTTGTTTCAAATGCAAGCAAAAATGAACCTAGTCGTTGCCATTGGGACAGGCCTTGCTCCGAATTATACCGCTCTTATTATACTGTAAGTACACCACAAGATCAAATTTTGCTTGTGTCTTTATGAGACGTAGGAAATTGAATGCACTATAACGTAAATGAGTTTTCGTAAAAAGTTCCGTAAAAAACGCTGTGGTGCGGCCTTTTCGGCGTAGGCATAATTTTTTGCTCAAGTCATGTATCTATAGGCTCCAACTATGATATTATGCCACCTACTATCCTGCCTACGTCTGTTAAATTCAGCTTAACATGGCAATTTTTATGGTAACTCTATTTCAATATTTCATGAAAAGATTTTACACAGACATTATTTTGTGCACTTAGAGGCTCTAACCTAGAGTAAGATGCCTTTGCCTGAATTATTTAGGAAAAAAAAAACTGCAATTCATCGCATAACAATTTTTTCTGAGCGAACACCTGAAATTCAATTATTACAGGTGTGCACTGATGGCTATGGATTTTTTATGACCCGCTTCCAACCCGATCATTAGCACTAAAAAGCTAAAATTTGGTCCCAATATGTATATCAATCACGCCGACAAAGTGGTAAAATAAAAATTGGAAAAAAATGTTTTATTAGGGTAGCCCCCCTATATGTAAAGTAGGAAATGATTTTTTTTTTAATTTCAACCCTAACGTGTGATATATTGTTGGATAGGTATTTAAAAATGAATAAGGGTTTACTAAAATCATTTTTTGATAATGTCAATAAATTCGGAAATAATCGCAAAAAAAAAAAACAAAAAACAATGTGTCCCCCCTCTAACTTTTGAACCATAAGTTAAGAAAATATGAAAAAATTCTGAAAAGTAGAAATAGATATGGAAAATTATTTTGAACTTGATGGAAAGAACAGTTTTTGTACAAAAAATACAAAATAATTTCTGGACTAAGTTTGTAGTATAATCGTATAATGCAAGCATTTTTTTAAGGTTCGAAAGGTTCCGGAGTGGCGACCGCCTACCGGAAGACGCAGCGTTGGACGGCCACCTAAAAGGTGGACCGATGACCTGTTGAAGGTTGCGGGAAACCGATGAATATGAGACGCACAGGAACGTTCGCTGTGGCGACACTTGGGGGTGGCCATTGTCCAACAGTGGACGTGTATCGGCTGAAATGATGATGATTATGATGAACTGTTCTCTGTCTGAGTGGAGTAAGATGGAGTATCAACATTGTGTTCCTTTAGTTGCTCTTTGCGTTCCAGGTCATAGTGACTCTTTCGAACAAGTTTGTGTTCTTTACTTTATGGTTTGGTTTTAGTTGCTCTGTACAGAATACGCTTTACTGGCTCTAAATAAATTTTAATAAAATTTAATATAATTGTGTAATCAGCAGTTGTCATAACCTCAATGTCAACCGTATGTAATTTTTTGAAATTGACGTTATTTTAACTGCTAAGTTGCCCATTAAAATTTTCAAATAAAACCGATCTGACAATTTTTTTTTATTAAAATGACCAGATCATTATAAGATTATTTCAATCTAAACGAAACCATTTAAAAACTGACGAAGATATAAACGCTTCGTCTGTACAATACCTCTTGGTGCCGAAATGTTTACCATCACTTTGGACGTTAAGGAAAAGAGAGTGAAAGGCGGCTTTTGGCAGAAAATTGATCTGTTTTCGAAGGTTTTGATTACAAAACCGTTCGCTTTGAATCTCACAATGCATCATTAACCTAATGCTTAATGAGGTTTAAGCTACACTTAAATTGAAATGTATTATTAATTAGATATTTTTTGTTAATCGGTTATACAAAAATCTGTATCTGAAGTTAAAAAAAAAACTTTAAAAAAATGTTTCGCAATTTTTTTTAAACTGATTTTCAAAATTAAAGTTATTTGAAGCTGGTTTTATTATTGTACAAAAAAGTTTTTATTTTATACTCTTTAGCTGTGGTATTTTATAACCATCGATATGTGGGTGTACCTTGATATACTGAACGCACAATATATGTGCAATCCTTTAGAGAGTATAATCGCGGTTGATTTGCTGTCATTTTTTTTTAAAGTTTCGTTACAAAGATAATTATTATAAAAAATAAAACATGAACAAACTACCAGTTGGTTTTTTAATTTTTCTATTATTTAAGACAGAGTAATATTCCCGAACATACATAAAAAAAACACCTGAATTGAAAATATCATTTTTAGAGTTGGTTAAAATTCTGCAGGATCGTGAAAAGCACGTTTATTTACTTATTTATTAAAACTTTATACACCAGTAAGTAACACTGTACAAAAGGCGGACTGCTACTGACGACAGGTCTATACTATCCTAAATTCTACGCAAACGATATTATTAGTCGACACTCAAAAATCTATAGAGTACCTATACATTGATGATAACTGATTAACATCCGTAGACTCATAGCAAGGTACAGTTAATAACCAGCGTCAGGCAACTGCCACGTAGTGGCCTGGCATCATGCTGAACTGGACCCATTTGGCGCAGCCGTGAGACATACCATGTAGATATATTTATGTTTAAGTTTCTATTCTAAGTATAATAATTATTATCTCATTGTATGTACCTATGTGCCAAATAAACGTATTTTCTTTCTTTCTTTCTGATATTTCAAAACACAAGTTTCAAAATCTAATTTTTCTGTGTCACAAAAATGCCTACAAAAACATTTTGTTTCTTATCCAAATCATATTAGGGTTGTATTTACCTAATTTACATTTTTAAATTCTTCTCTAACATAACGCTCAAAATCTTGTTACAATAATGACTATTTTTTGCCTCTAAGTTACATGGTTTACTTTCTCATATCAAAATTGTTCTGAGCTTTTACAAATTCAATCTTGCCAGGCTTTCAACTTGCTAATATATTTTTTTCTGGGCACTAAGTTAAAATTTTTTTTTCTTAAATTAGGCCTGCTTTAAATTCGGCTACCGTTCTAAGTTTAGTTAAGTTTTATGCCTAGAAATTCTCTTTAGGACATTAAGTCAAGCTGTGTTTGAGTTATCTCCTAAGTTCTACTTTGAGTTTTACGTGTGTAACATATTGTTGTTTTTTATAATGTCTTATAACTGTATAATCAACATCTACTTACAAAGATAATAATTATAAAAATAAAACACAAACAAACTACCAGTTGTTTTTTTAATTTTTTTGTTTGTTGGAGATAATCTCTGAAAAAACTGGTCCGATTGTTAAAATTTATTCACTGATTGAAAGCTGCTTTATTTCTAAGTGACATAGGCTAAAATCTATGTACGTGGGCGAAGCCGCGGGCTAAAAGTTAGTATGGAATACGATTAGTCCGAAAAGAGTTTAGAGAATTTATTAAAGATTAATGATGGATTTTCTTGCCGGTTCTTTTCTATAGGACACGTCCAATTGGAACAATGCACTAGCTCCTGACGTTTTAAAAGTGCTCATGTAGGATTATGTGTAAGTAAAAATCTGACACATCCTCTCATGCCATCTAGAGCGGGCGGAAAGATAATTTCCTACATCATAAAAAGTTCAGAATTAAACATACGTAAGTATATGAAAATTAAAAAATATTATTTTTGTAAAAATAATATATTTTTTTTTACTATTATATTAAAAAAATAATTTCACTTGAACTGTAATCGATACTAGTTAAAAGTATAATATATTTTTTCACTGTTTTGGAAAACCGTAAGTTCGCATTCCTAAAAATATCTAAAACTTTGGCCAAAATCTACAACGAAAATACCGATTCTTATAAAACATCCGTTTCAGCGTAAAGGTAAATAATTCAGCCCTACGATGTGCCTTTCTTTACTTTCCATTATATTTAGTGAATGACGCCGAAATGGAAGTCAGACACTTATAAATATATAACAATATTTAACAGTAGTAATAGTGTTTAGTTTGCGAGCAATGTAAAGCTCATTTCAGACTACGCTATGATATAATAAGTATAAAGCTTAAAGTTCATAGCACAAAAATATCGTATAATAATATAATAACATATGTAATATAGCAAAGTGAGAACGTGTTATAAATTAATGTATGGTGAACGATAATGTTGTACTATGAACTATACGCTATATGCTATTATATTATAGCGTAGTCTGAAATCAGCTTAAGAAAACGTGGCGATATTGGTATTGTATTTTTTTTTCATGGTTTTGAACTCTACAAAAAAGATACAAAGTTTGATACAACCACAGATTTAATAAAGCACCCACAGATCTTAATGTAAGCGATGATAATAAATACTTGTCTAGAAGTAACCTATTCACCCATGACTTTTAAGTAGTAGAGAAGTATCAAGAAGAGTCTATCAGAGAATTCCACTCCTTGGAATTTTTGAAAGAGTTACTGTGATTCTACAACACAAAGCACAACTGAACGAAACAGATGGGTTTTAATCAGTAAAAGCCTTTGCTTCACCCTAGGGCAAAAAAGGACCTAATTAAAATTTAGTTAGTCACTATCCATCTAAAAAAACTGAATTTATAATATGACCCCATTTTGTTCATATGGCTAGAATGTCCATCATGTAGCGGTAGCGTATCACAGTACTAGTGATCCGATAATGGAACAGGCTTAACAAAATTGAGTGACGCAATTTTGACGCACACTTCCCAAAACGCAACCGAGTTAGATTAAATTTAAAATATTCCGACCATCGACATCTTTACAAAAAAAAAATGTCGATGGTTTCAACGCAAATAAAAATTTAACTGCATCAATTTTTCTTTTTATAAATTGGAACATCGAACAGTTTCAATATAAAATATTGATAACAGAGGTAGAAACTTATGACAATATTGTAGCCCAAAACAGTAAAATCACTCAAGTAATTAAGAAAACTTAACTATCTATGCTAAAAAGATATGTACGAGTAATATTCAAAGTTGAATGAATAGAGAGAGAAAAAAAACGTTGTGAAAGCACCTTAAGTTCCTAAGTTTTACCAAAACTGATATTTATCGGTTACCCTTCAATTATAAACTCTAGCAATGAAAACAATAGGGTTGAAAATTGCCAACTATCATTTCTATGTTGTCAGTTGCCCTATAGTTCTGTCTTCAAGCAAGCCAATATATCAACGAAGCTAGATATATACTAGATATGCCTATTGTAGGCTCTCCTATAGAATTTCTATGCGGGACTCGTTGCATTGTATATTATGACGTCATCCTATAGAAATTAGGAGGGCGCGGTTATTGGAAATGCCTTTTGTTAAACTGTTTAAACATGAACATGGAAATGGACAAAGGCTTATTCAGAAATGTAAATGAGTTATGGTGTATAATTTAGAAGTATTCCAATAATAATTGTGCCAGTGGCGGCAAGCGCGAATGTTGTTAATGATTTCAAAGAAACGTACTTGCAAAATATAAAGCATTATACGTACAATGCGTTCCAAATAAGAATAAGATCGATTTTTACGCCATATTGTGACGTCACAGCTGTCAAACCAAAAAATTGGGTAGGGTGAGCAAAACCTATAGGAATGGCCAGAAGTAGCTACATAGAAAAGAGTGGAAAAATAGAAATGAGACATTTGTCCTGCAGTGGGACACAACAGGATCATAATAATAATATTACTACTACATCCAAACCACACATTAAACAGTTACAAAACCTGCAAAAATATACAATAACGTCAAAAACCAGAAGCCTATTCTTGTTGAAGGACACTTCCGAAACTTACACACAAAGAACGCTCATGTTAAACTTTCTTATTATGTTTAACTTCCACCAGAATTTCAATATAGCTCTTATGGCATAAACAGGAAGACACCTACACGTGCACAAATTCCCTTAAATTTCCACACAATTTTCGACACTTCCAGGAGTAAATTTGGTTATAAATTGTCTTCGAAGATCGCTATCACTAAAAAGAAGTTGGCTTGATGATTCTTGCAAGTTAAATTCATTTTGCTAATGAGTGCGAAGATTGGTACATGGATATTGGCACATTCCTCTGATTTGCCTTTTAAAGTACTGCAGTGAAATTTCCTAAAAGTTTTACTAACAGCATTAGTATTTTTTTTTGGTAGGTAAAAATCATCAAAATGATTTCCCCCGCCTTTGGGCGGAGCGGGAGATAGTTTCAGACGCTTTCTGAGTTTCTGACTAAAAAACCCAACCTGTTCCTTCTTGCCTTTCGTACCGCGACCGGGCTTCCCTTTCGGATAACCTTGGCCTCAGTAGCCTTCGACTAGGCTGGGCCCCTACTGTTGCTGACGATTCTTTGAGAGGCACGGGAACAGTGCGCGCCGAACGGCATTTGTGTTACAATAGTAAGAGTATACATTTTCATTCACTGATAAACTGAGCTGTATGTGAAATAATAACAACTACATGTCCACAAGCTAGACCGATGACCTAGTGAGGGTCGTAGGAATCCGATGGAAGCGAGACGCATAAGATCGGTCCTTATGGCGACACTTGGGTGGTAGCCTATGTTCAACAGTGAATGCCTTTCTACTGAAATGATAATGATGATGAAAATGACAAAGATATGTATTAATCTTCAACGAATATCGTAGGGTGGTTACCGGCCACCGTAGGCACGAGTTTGCGGACGGCTATTAATGGGTAGTATGCAATCCGGCAAATCCGGGCCTATTAAGGCGGCCTGATAGAGCTGTGATATTGTTCGACACTTACCGTGGCCCTGTATCGCAAAAGTCAACTGAAAGTCCACAGGAGGGTTCTAATTTGTAACAGTCTGATACTCCCTCTCCCTCCACCAGGAGCGTAGTTTTATGAGGATTTGTGAATGGGTGACTATTAATGATATAAGTACGAAGACTCCATAACTCCTACAGGCTTTGGAAAGCACTTTAAGCTATTAGCCCCGTCTTAAAATTGTATATCTTTGACAGTCGTTACGAGTGGCTAGAAGAAAAACTGACGGCAGTCTTGCCAAGGAATTTCGTGTTACGCAGTTGCAATTGTGAAGGTAAAGTAGCCAATCATAGCATAGCATAATCAGCCTTTCAATGATCCTGTACTGATCCTACTCAGGCCTCCTCTCTAGGCGAGGGAATGGGCCGTAATCCACCACGCAGGGCCAGTGCTGGTTGGTGAATGTCACATGTCTTAGAATTTTTGGTTCTAGGACATGCTGGTTTCCTTACGATGTTTTCCTTCACCGTTTTGAGAGCAGTGGTGATGAAATAAATTACACTAAGTAATGCGCCTGGCTGGGTGTGAACCTGCGACCTAAAACTTGTAAGTCGGAGCCGTTAACACTCGGCCACCACTGCTCCAATCGCTCCTTCTAAAATACTGGAATTCATTCGCATCTAGTTGTACTAAAACCCAATTCTAACAGTGTAGGGGAAAGACTTAATAGAGTGAATTTTCTAAAATACTGGGTTCATTGACACCATAACTAAGCTTAGTTATAGTGTCAATGAACCCAGTATTTTAGAAAATAAATAACTAATAACTTCCAGTATAAATAGCTATTTATACTGGAAGTTTTAGATTTAGAAAACATTAATCCATCTACACGGTTCTTATAGAACATATTTCTATCAAAATTGTTACATACATGTAACTTTGCTTCTTTATTAAACTTTTTTAATAAGATACGCTGCAGGTATAGCGAGTCTAAAAATTTTCAATATTGTTGGGAAGCCGTGTAAAGGAGATTTTCTGCGCTGTTATCGTATGAAGTTATGAGTTCTTTAACCTTTTACTGAATTTGAGACGGTAAGAACAAATCTTTTTTATTTTTTTATTTGAGTACTGGTTAGTCTTAGTTTAAATTGTTACTACCAAAATATGACAAGTTCCGAAATAAACGCTTTATTATTATTATTGGTAGAGCGTGTGCGCAAACACACACTCCTTTACATCTGAATGGCATTCGGACACGACCATAGAGCCAACGGTTTTAGGTAGGTACGTGCTCTCCCCAATTGTCTCCTGACAGCGAGCTCCTACAGAGTAATTCTTGATGGAAAAACCAAATAGCACAACCCAGGACTCGAATCCAGGTCACTATATTTAGCAGTTGCAGTTGTGTCCATAAAATCTATGAGGCGGTTAAAAGGCTAATACCTATACAACATTATTTTTAGTTTATACGAAACCTAAATTTGTTTAGAATCACTAACTGAATCAATTCCAATATTTTTTACACCATGTCACATATTTTCCCAAAAATATTTAAACAAGTCACAAGTTGAACACCACCGACACTAAGTACAACACACGTCATGGCAAGTCATAGTGGGCATTAGGAGCTAGCGTTTAGCTGGGTTCAGATGTAAAAAAATTCCTCAGTCGTCTGGATGGCCCGGTAACTATGTATTTTTACGGGCAACCAAGTAACATAACAAGCTCATAACTTTGTGATCTTTGGTACAGTTATGAAATTTTGTACATTGATTCTTTGTATACTAGACACGTGTTTCGCATCTATACTAAAACTTATGTTGTATTGTGCCCAATACTCAAAAGCTAGCATTACTATCGAAAGTAAGTAATGTTAATGCCCAGCAATTGTTTCTGCCAATTATCACACAACCACAAACTTGTATTGAACGGCTATTAGTCCAACTGTAACAACATTAGTTCTGGAAACTTGAACTGAAATTACTCAGAATTCAATTGTGAAAGTTGTACAATTGTTAACGATTCCTTCCACCGTGTTGGGTAGTAAACGATTTTAATAAAATATTCGTTCTGGCAAGCAAACGTGTTTTCAAGGCTTACTGAGAATTATTGGTTGTGTTTACTCAATAGTTTGTCTGTAGCGAACGTCTCTTTTTTTTAGTAGGGTAGATCAGCCTATGACAACCCCCACTCTTGGGCGGAGTGGAAGATAGTGTCAGACTCTTACTGACTAAAAAAACCCACCCCGTTCCTTCAAGCTTTCATACCGGGGCTCGAGCTCCCTTTCGGATAACCCTGGCCCCAGTAGGCTTCGACCCGGTTGGGTCCCTACTGTTGCTGACAACTCCTTGAGGCGCGCGGGAACAGTGCGCGCCGTCGACGGCTTAGGCTTGGTCCGGACAGTTACCGGACGACCGGATACCCATTGCTCACTGTCCACAAGACCGCGCCTTCGGTGGCCGGAAATCGGGATCGGAATCCCGGCGGCTAGCGAACGTATCTGGTATCTGTGTTAGTTGTCCGATGCTTTTTTGCTGTAGGGAATCAAATAACTTATCTCTGAGTGAATCGAGACGGAGTGTCAGATTTTTACCGACTAAAACTCTGTGTTCCTTCAGTTGCCATTGGAGTTCCAGAGCATCGATGACTCTTTTGAACAAACCTTTAGTTGAATACTTTCAAGAACTAACAGAGTTACTCTCTACACAATCCATGTGCTAAATTATTATGCCTGGAAAGACCTCACTTTCTGCATGACGCAGATTCTCACCGGGCATGGTCGGTTCTGGAGGTTCCTGCACCGGATTCGTGCGGAAGTAACGCCCCGGTGGACCGCCCGAAGGACACGGTGGAGCATACGGTTGAGGTGTGCCCCGCTTGGGTAGAGCACCGCCGTGTCCTCGTGGGGACGATCGGTGGCAGCGATATCTCGCACCGGGCCTTGGTACAGGCTATGGTCCGGAACGAAGAGGAGTGGCAGGAGTAGCAGGCGGTCGCCTTTCTGCGAAGCGATAATGCTAGCAAACGAGGAGACCTCACGCGTGAGGCAACGACTACCACGCCCCAGCCGCCGCCGGGATTTCTGTCCCAATTACTTGTGAAAAAAAAATGTGCTAAATTCTTTGTGTAGGTATATATATTATCTAAATTCGTGAAGCCGCTTAGGTGTGCTTGATTCAAACATATGCAAATTCATAAACATATTGTCGTTTCGTTTATAATATTGTACTAGGATAGCATGAATGACGACTCAAAACGTCGTATAAATCGCTTGCATACGTCTCTGAATTTAAATCCGTAAAGAATTTTCTTAGAACGGATGGTCCAAGATAAATTGGTAACAAATCGGATTCGGATCGGATGAAATGTACAAACGGTGGCCAGGAAATACGATTCATCGGAACGTGTTTTCAAAGACTTACAAGTGGGCTGACGTCGTTTTTAAAAAACGACGTCAGCCCACTTGTAAGTCTTTTCTTGATTTTTTTTTTTTTGTTAGATGGGAACATTATCCAATGAGATCCGTCGCTCTTGGGCGGAGCGTGAGGGTGTGTCAGATTATTCCTGTGTTGCCTTTCATACCAGGACCGAGTCATCTTTTTAGGAGCAGACTCTTGGCCCCAGTAGGCTTCAACCCTGCTTCTTTTTAGTAGGTAAAAATCATCCAAATGACATCCCCGCCGCGCGGTGCGCATGGAACAGTACGCGCTGTGGACAGCTTGGGCTCGGTCCGGACGGTTACCGGACGGTTGGGGGACGGTTACCCATTGCTCACCGTCCGCAAGCCCACACCTACAATGGCCGGAAATCAGGATCAGGATGAGAGCAGGCGGAGCCATCGCGCGTGCTCGTGCGGCCTCCTCCTTTGCTAGCATTACTGTTTCGCAGAAGAAGACCTGCTTCTAACTCGAAGTTGGAATGGAAAGCAATATTTCTATTATGTTATAAACTACTGTTTGACTGAAATCCCACCTGATGGTAAGCAGCTTAGTGATGCAATCGTTGATGGTGAATAGAACTAGTTCTTTAAGTTTTACTCTAGCCTTGAAGACGCCTGAAAACGGACGAGAAGACCGCTGCAGGCAAATAAATTGTTCCAACAATTCGATGTACGCGGTATAAATGACGAGACGAAACGCTTAGTCCGGACCGTAGAGGTGTTAACAAAGGAAAGGTTCATTGAGTTATGATAACATTAAATTACAATTTCACGGTAGTAAGTAATCGTACATAGCTGAGACTTTTCATATACATACGAAATTCCTAAACCTTGGCTTATAACTCACGAAAAAGTTTCATAAAATAAATATTTGTTAGCAATAAAGGAAAGTAATTTATTTTCAAGTTTCATAAGCATATTAAAACTTTGGGAAACAAAAAGTATTGCGATACAAAATTATTTCAGGAAATTTCAAAGATTCTTTTTAAACAATTTCAATAAGTTAATTAACATTTAATGATCTTTTATATTTAAGAAATGAAGTCCCTACAAAATTGTGATATATTAAAATTGTTTTTTTAATTGACCAATTTTATTAGTTAACCGATTTTTACACCGCTAAATTTTGATCGTTTTAATCCCGTGGAGGGTCGATTTGGTACATGAAACACAAAACACATTGTCATCTACCCTCAATTTCTGCTTTTACATGGAGGCAAAAGCCCAACTGGCTGCCAACAAAATGAGAATCTAGCAAAGGTGAGACGGTACTTTACGCTAAAACAGCTGCTCAACTTATATGAAGCTCAAGTTCGATCGTATGGAGTACTGCTCACATCTTTGGTCTGCAAAATATCAGCTTGAAGCAATGCGAGCAAAAACAAGCGAATCGAGAAGTGAGTCAGGAATATCTTCAGTAATAATGCACGTGTTGAGTCAAAAACTCCAAAAGTCTTGAGCATCGACGCCAAATTACTAGCCTGTCGGTTGCCTATCGTTTTTATTTCGGGGAGTGTCCTTTAGATTTGCACAATTTAATTCCACAAAGTCCTTGTCATCATTGGACCACTACACGTACGGCGTTGCTCCACCTATACCGGTACCGTTTTGGAAATACTTTAATTGAGGGGTATATAATCAAAGTCAGCTAAATCCATTTTTGTTGAGTTTGATACTATTAATGTCATCCGGTTTTCCAAATAATTATTGTTATGTTTAAAACTCAAATTAAGTTGACTATGTCAGATAACGTCTAAAAAAAAAATCTGTTTGTCTATTTGCAGCGTTACTATAATATACTAAAGATACCAACGCACAAAAACAACAGTTCCGTAACTGTACCATCCCTTCAGAAACATTCACTTGAACTCCAACTAACTATAACTGACAGCTCCATACAAAAGAAACCTCAGCTCTCACTCAACCAACACTACCTAGCACTTGAGCCGACCAGCAGACAATTAATTAATCTTACTTCATAACGAACGACACTAACGTCGACGACCACGTCGACGTCGTTCCAGACGTCACTAAGAACTAACTTTCCAAGTACTGACAACAAAATAGATAAGTGTCTAGGCGGCTAGGTTTAATTAGTTTTAACATGGGGACACGACGTCTAGTAAGTAGTGGAATGTTTTGACATTATACGCTTTTCCACTTGTTGTTCGATTAATTAATGTGAAAATTAGGAAGTTTCTATAACTTTTTTGATTTGCCGGATGATTTAAAAGCAACAAAATATTTAATCTTTTTCTACCCAATTAAATAATTATTTCGGGTCAGCTTCAATTCTTAACAGAAGCAGCTGAATAACCAACATTTACATTCATATCTGAACATTCACTTCCACATACCAGTTTTACACAGACACAGCCACACTCTATAAAACTGCCGCCCGCCTGCACATTATGCAGCTTTAGTTAAAAGGTTGGCCTAAACAGGTTTCAATGGCAAACTATTAAAAGGAAACATTAATAGAGCCAAACATTTTTTTTTTCGTCTAGCTTTAGATGCAGAAGGCATTGATAGGTACAATTTACCCACATGAAGAGTAAGCGCACTTTAGTTTAGCCGAACAGAAATGCAAATATCAATTAATCCTGTAAACGAAGAACAAAACATTTATTTGCCTGCACACCTAACTATTTTGTCCACAGTACGTTTCGAAGAGGATGACATTCTACATTCTAACATTCAAAGTCGCATACAAAAGGTATTGGACAAGTATTCAGTAATACGATTGGACTTCAGCTTATGTAAACTGTGCATTTAAAGTCAGACGGTTGAAATAGGGATGGCGAATTTCTTAAGGAAGATCGATTTTTGAATCGATTTGAATTGAAGTCAAAAGAATCGATGCAGAAATAAATCGAATTCTAAAAAATCGATTTCCTAAAGATCGATACTTTGGCTACCGTGTGATGTGGTGAAAAATGATCCTACAATTAAATGCACTCGTGTTTCATGACCTCGTGTTTCATGACTGTTGAGTAATCGAGTGTACAAATATCACTTAAAAATTTGCTAGCTTGAGGAAAACTGTGTTCTTCAAGCCTTTTAAATATTAATATGGTTGCAATCTGCACGAAAAAAAATCAAATTCGTGATTACTGAGATTGATTCACAGAATCGATCTTTCGATTCTTTTGTGATTTTGCATTTCTGAGATTGATTCACAGAATCGATCTTTCGTTTAAGATCAATGTAAAATTATAAAATAAAATTTAAATTGACTTTCTTAACCCATAACATCGATTCTTCGACAAATCGATCTTATATTGTCATCTCAAGTTGATGTCGTTTTATTACCTTCCACAATGCATTATGTAGATTTTGTCCAGAAAGTGGATAAACGTTGGATTAAGTTATTTTGTTGATACAGCTTTTGGATTCAGTGAGTGGCTTCAAAAAGCTATTTTGATATGCAATTTTCAAACAATTCTTTGAGAAGATGTGGACTAAATTTATCATGTAGAAAACTACCGCTTAACCGTTGTATAAACGATAATGCAAGTTTAATATTTTAATAATGTTATGTTTTAAATTTTGACTAGCGTTTGCCAACAATTTTTACTAGCGCCTTCGCCCAAGTGAAAGTAAGAAAGTGTGTGTATAACCAGGTCACAAATTGTTGGACACCACAGACACTAAGTACAATATTCAGGTCGTGGCAGGTCATGGTGGGTATAAGGAGCCAGCGGCTAGCTGGGTGTGGGAGCAAATCAACACCTCAGTCGCCTGGATGGCCCGGTGATTATTTATTTTTCTGAGATAACAAGCTTATAAATTTGCGATTTTTTATAATATAGTTATGTGTACATAGATTCTTTAAATTAAAAGTACTGGACACGTGATCCGGGCTTCGTATATACTAAAACTAGTTTTTATAAAATACACGTAGCCAGCATAATTAGAAACCGTATACGGATATATTCGTAGTCCTCATTTAACGTGTTCAAACTTAGTCATAATCCTATTACAAGAGGTCTCAGTATCAATACATCCTCATAATATAGAGACAATAACGATCCCATCCTCAGGCGTTCAAGAGATCACTCAAAACCGGGCGCCGTTCAACTAACCAGCGTCATTAAGCTCATTGTAGGGGATAACAAGAGAAGAGAGCTTCGGGGTTGAAGATAAAACAGTAATTTGAAGTAAAAACTAGAGTGAAATAAACCAATCAAGTAGGAAACAGTTTCTTTTAGTATTTCTGACAGAGATAAGACTTTAAAAATAAGAAAGAATTAAATAAAATTAAATACAGTTTTTGCACAAATATTAAAAAAAAAAACTGCGTGAAAGTAGTAAATTTTCCCAAGAGATCATACTTCCGAAAGGACACGTCCTGAAGGACACGGTTTTCTTGCATGTAAAGTTAAATAAGGAAATAGCACATAGGATTTCCTCTTCCATCATTGCAGCCGTTAAAACATGAAGAAGTAACAAACACACAAAATTTTGCCTTTATAATATTAGCATAATAGTCGACAACGGTAAGTGATGATGTGGTCGACGTTTGAATCACTTTTACTAAAAAATAACATATTTACTCTTGGTTTAAATATCCCCAGATTGTAGCTATCTGAAAACGCAAACTCACTACTTACCTGTATGCACAATAAATGTGTTTCCAAAACGTATTGTGGTGGGATAGCCGCCATGTACCTGTCGTACGTCTAGGGGTCCGACGATGGCACATATGCTCAGCAGAATTGAGACAAAGACTTTTTGTGGAAAGTCCCTTTAAAAACTAAAATTAATCATCATCATTTCACTGTTGGTACAATAACAATAACATAGGTTTCCCCCAAGTTTCCTTGCGTGATCGCATCTGGAAAGAAAATAGGACACGGTGGAGGACACAGTCGCAGTGTGCCCTGCTTGGGCGGAGCATCGCCGTGCCCTCGTGGGGGTGATGGAGACCCCTCGCGCCGGGCCTTGGTTGAGGCCATGGTCCGGAGCGAGGAGGAGTAGCAGGCGGTCGCCGACTTCTGTGAAACAGTAATGCTCGCTAAAAAGGAGGCCGACCGCATCAGGCAACGGCGCTCTCGCCGCCGCCGGGATTCCGATCCCGATTTCCAGCGACCGTAGGCGCGGGCTTGCGGACAGTGAGCAATGGTATGTAAATGCAAATGCAGACCAAGCCCAATAAGTTGTCCGGGCGCGCCCTGTTCCCGCGCGCCTCAAGGAGTTGTCAGCAACAGCAGGGGCCCAGCCGGGTCGAAGCCTACTGGAGCCAGGGTTATCCGACAAGGCGCTCGAGCCCCGATATGAAGGCTTGAAGGAACGGGATGGGTTTTTTAGTCAGTAAGAGTCTGACACTATTTCCCGCTCCGCCCAAGAGCAAAAAATGAATGAAAATCAGGAAAGAAGATATCCGCAGGAGACCCAAAGTTGCCGACATAACTCGAAGAATCGCCAAATTTAGGTGGCAGTTGGCAGGGTACATTGCTCGTAGAACAGATAGTCGATGGGGCCGAAAGGTTCTTAAATATCAGTACCGTACTTTATCAACCTTCTTAGGCTTTAGTAAATATATTAAGAAAATAATTAAGGCAGTATATTTCAGTCCAAGCTTATACCTAATTGCTTACTTGCCTTTGTCAACCCAACCGCTGGGTATCTTTACAGGGTACATTGAACAAAGGTGTTCAAAGGAGCCTTTAAATATTTCGGATAATAAATCTTATTATGTAATATAATCTTAAACTTGGTTAGGCTGTAGGCTATATACATACATACATACATATTAAACACGACACCTATACGGTAGATAATATAATCTTTGCTGTACACCGTTTAATTCATTAAACCCCAAGCGAACGCCGGCGTTCGCGCACCTATTGTCTTTCAATTGTGTCTGTAATTATCACAATTGAAAGGTTAAACTTGCATGAGGAGTTATGAAATTAATGTGTAATGATATAGATTTTGTAAAAAGGTTTTAAAGAAATACTTTTATTACTTTCACTCGTATTTTTTCGACTATTTAAACTAGATGAGACCAGTGTTTCCTAGTTCACTACCCTAGAAGAAATACAGAAATAAATTCAGAGGTCTCTTTTAAAATCCATACAGTAAAGAAAAAATAAACATATGAGAATCAAGAAGAAGAGTAGACCTTGCACAGGTCTGTGCAAGCATTTGTCAGTATTTATGTAACTCAACTCAGGACTACTAAGGAGCTCAACGACTCAACGAATAATACCAAAGAAAGGACATTTGGGTAAGCCACGTAAAGTAGGTCCTCAAACTGTCAGATATACGTTAACATTACTGGAATGAAAACATATGCATTCACAATAATAATAAAAGAAAATATAAAATGAAATATATACTATTTATACTATATTATTATATAAGTTTTGCATAGGTACATACAAACCATAACTAATGTGAAATATAAAATATATAGGGTGACTGGTAATTAGTGACCGATACTTTTACACGTTATTGTATTCATAATCACAAACAGTTTTCCCAAAGAAACTTTGGGAAAACTTTTTTTGATACTCATTATTTAAGTTATATTATTTAACCGGAACAAGTAGGTACCGACACTGATTACATATACCACATATACATCACCGATGGGTTTGCAAGCGCCGCGGGTGCACAATCACTATTGTAGGTAAGGTACATGAGATAACGGCGTTACGCGGCTAACAGCTGAATAAAACTAATGAGTATAAAAAAACTAATGAGTACGAGTATAATTAGCGGTCAATATTAATATGGCTACATCATAAACAATTATATGAAAGTGATGAATTATGTACATAATTATACTTAATGATATTCGAGGAGAGAAATAGAAATCCTGCTATATTAAAATATAAAAGATGGTAAAGTTTAAATCCTTGTTTTGTGTGTTGGTTGGATTGAGCCGAACGGGTCTGAAGTGGTATCGGAAGACATAGCATTAGGAGCCCTCCCAAAAGGTGGACCGATGACTTATTGATACAAAGGAATAAATTTTATTGTCCTCTTCCTCTAGAGAGAATGCCTGAGTCCCAGCAGTAGGAACATTAAAAAGGTTAATGATAAGATGATGAATCTTTTGACACCAAAATAGTAACAATTTCACAGTCACTGATGATATTGATGGTCGCGGAAATCCGAGGTATGCGAGATGCACAAGATGATTGATGATGATGAAGATGATGATGCATTGTGGCGACACTTAGGGGAAGACTATGTCCAGCCATGGACGTCTTTCAGCTGAAAAGACGATGGTGGATATTTTTAAAGCTTGTATTCTGCGAAAGGCTACACTTAACCAAAATTTACGTTCCAGTGCCATTTAAAAGGGGATCCATTATCATTAACTGCAACTTACCTATTTAACTATCTCTAAAATCACATTCAGAAACTAAAACCATGCATTTGCTACGTACCCCGCACATTGTTCGCGCTCAATTCACCCGCTTGTAGTGGCATCATTAAAATATTCCATCGGTCTGCGACAATGGCTCTGTCTGCCTTTGTTCGCAGGCTTTGTGCAGCTTCTGATAATTCAGATCATACGCTATGGGTTCCTACTTGTAGTTGCATACAGTTGGTGAGGAAAAGTTTTATGACGTTTGGTTTTTATGATGATGAGTTAAGAAGTCGTAGTCGTCAACTGACGGTTCTGTAAAACTTCATTTTGCAAAGTTGTGTTTGCAGTGGCTTATGTGATCTCGGATAGCCAGGCAGCAAAGAAAGCCCTTCCGACTCTTAACACACACACTTCGTTATGAGGTCGAACAAGCCACATGCGTAACTTCTCGTAGGTGCGGCGGTCAAAATCGCTTTCTTTCACTCTGTACGGGGGCTATGTTAACCTTTCTATGGATATAACAGAGACAAATGCGGCGGTGTTTTGTAGAAAGAAAATTTTGTGAGGCCGGAAAGATTTAAACACGTGTTCTCACGTTTTCATAAGAAATGATATGGTAAAAAGTCCTCTAACCCCATCGTATAGCGGACCTTATAAAGTTATCAGTAGGGACAAGAAAACATACTACATACAGGTAGGCGATCGTCAATCAACCATTTCCATAGACAGATTAAAACCAGCGTATATTATTAATGAAGAAAAACCACCCGAAAATACCTGTACTAATAATGAGAGTCACTCGGATATAGAACCAAGTGAGCAAAAACCGCTACCGCCTATGGCTAAAACCACACGCTGTGGTCGAGTGATTAAGCAACCAGTGCGATTTTTGCTCACATGACAAAATAATGCAAGTACATCGAATGTGGTTAGGAATTTTTGTACATTTCACCACGATTTTTACTAGTAAATATTTAAGAGTGCCAACTAAACAGAGTTTGAGATGGGCAACCACCAGAATAAAGAGTACGTAGCTATAGCACAGGCTCAAGTAGTAACAGGACAGCAGTTAGAAAGCAAACTGAACTACTTCGGAATAGTACTCATCGTCATCGCCGTAATATTGGGCATACTATTATGTTACGCTATCAAGAGGGGTTGCGTAGGCCACGCTAGAGATTGGTTAAGAAGAGAAGTGCCGTTGATACTGTCAGGACAACCCGGGACCGTAAGCAACCCGGCACCTACCGCGACTGTCTCGGGATATGTTTAGCAAAGTGGCGTTGTGAAATGTGCAAAAGTTGGTTTATACGTGTCAGATAAAACTCGATACTGGTAACCTGTGATTCTAGGATTGTGTGTCGTATATTTGTATTTTATTTAGTGAACGGCGTTGCCATAACCAATGCTGCCGACCCTCGAGGTGTTAGTTAATTATTGCAGAGCGGAGGTTATGGCAACTACCCTTAATATTATATTTTTATCATATGTATAGTTTCAAGTCGGCTCGGAGCTCATGCAATGATGAGACCGCAAAAATGTATTTTTAGCAACAGAAAGAAAACAATAGGCAGCATTCAACTGTTGGAATGCTGACAGGTATATAATGTTATCATAAGCAACATTGTAAGTTTAGAGACGTCCCGATACTGTAATAGTGATGTAAGTACGTAGTTTCACTGTATTTAAACAGATATATTGTAAAAATTTTTGTGTAAAAAATTTTTGGAGAAAGGGGGGGTGTGATGTGGCGGCTTAGTAACTGCGATTCGCTGAGTTGCAATTTTGATGAATTACGGGACCGCGAGTGCGAGGCTCGCCAGTCGCTTACGTTACACCGCCCTGCCTCGACACCTACATAGTACGTAGTTAGTAATAACGAACTATTGTGGAAACAGTATTAAAGACATTTATTTCATTGAAGTCACGTTTACTTTGAACACCTTCCCGTACACTGAACACGCCCAACAGTCTCATACGCACTGCAAAAGAAGTTCAACTTTGCTTCTAAAAGACCTCATAAGCACTGGCTGAAAGACCATGAAAAATGGCTTTGCAGCAAGCGTGTTAAGTCTACTCCGTGCTTTAGTGTTTTCGAAGAGGGGATGTTATGTATCAGATTCTTGATTTTCATTTGAGCGTGCATGTGTCATCTTTACGCACAGTAGGTGGTGCAAATGCAATACTAAAGTTTGTTCAATGTCGGTTCAAGGTATATCGATATAATTTGAATGAAGTTTTCTATTGAAAATGTCGTTCTATAATGTAACCTGTTTACTATTTTCCCTTCCCTTGAGCATTTTGTACACAATTACCTACATCGATGCCCGGTTAGAGGGTACAGTTAAGTAATTACCTCACTAGCTTAAGTGCTAACAAAATAATTGTTTTGCTACCCAATTATGGTAATTAGTAGGCCGTAGTTAAAAATATAGTTACATCATGGCTGTTAAATAACACCTTGTTTAAGTTTTAGTAATTTAAAGTGAAACACCAGGTTCTTACATTTACAAACTATTTTATTAAAAAGAATTTTGTGTCCGTCTATGGCGCTTTTTACACGTTCTTCTCCATTGTGATATACGTCATTGAGGAACATGCACATCTTAACTGACTAAAAATAAAAAATGTATGTCGCATGATTTTTTATTGCTTTTTGTGGTATCGTTTTATCATGAAGTAAATAAGAATATTAATATATATTAAAAATGAAACAACAGGACTCCCTGTGTTTCGAGAGTTAGATATTGATTCAAAATATGTCAACAATTTTTGACCTCTAATTATTTCTTTTTTTTATGTGGGGAAAAATCATCTAATGACAACACCCGCTCTTGGGCGGAGCGAGAGATAGTGTCAGACTCTTACTGGCTAAAATTCCACCCCGTTCCTTCTAGCATTCATACCGGGCCTTTTTTTTTCGATGGGAAAAATCATCTTATGACAACCCCCGCTCTCGAGTTCCCTTTCGGATAACCCGGGCCCCAGTAGGTTTCGACCCCTCTGGGCCCCTGCTGTTGCTGACAACTCCTTGAGGCGCGCGGGAACAGTGCGCGCCGTCGACGACTTGGGCTCGGTCCGTACAGTTACCGGACGGCCGGACAGCGAGCTACCCATTGCTCACTGTCCGCAAGCCCGCGCTTTTGTTGGCCGGAAATCGGTACCCAGCGGCGGTGGCGAGAGCGCCGTTGCCTGATGCCTGCCACTCCTGCGAGATGTCTCCGCCGCCGATCGCCCCCACGAGGTCACGGCGATGCTCCGCCTAAGCAGGGCACACCTCGACTGTGTGCTCCACCTTGCCCTCATACCGCACAGTGGTGACACCCGGGCGTCATTTCCACACGGATCCGGTGCAGGAACCTCCCGAAATTAATCAGCTAGTTGGATGTATACGCTAACGAAACGAGCATTTATTCAGATAGATAGATCGATATACTCTATATTTTATATCATTAAAAATTACGGTGGGAGCTTAAAATTAATATGGGTACAATGGGCGGTCTTATCGCTAAAAGCGATTAATACATTGTACAAATATTGAACTACTTTATGTAGGTACATATTTTAGAGCCTTTTTCATTAACACCTCTTTAGGTTTAGAACTGGCACATTACAAATAAAATAAATAAACACTAATTCGAATTTTAAAAAAAAGACGATTATCAGACGATATTAGTATGGCTGTCAGACCGATAGACGCGAGTATCCATATTAATATTGTAAATGTGAAAGTAACTTTTTTTTTTTATCATCAACTCGCGGCGAACTTCATACCGCCTAACAGTCAATGAATGTAGTTTATATTTCGATATAGTCCACCGATGCGATGAACAGATTTGTATATGTATAGGTAGGTTTGTATTTGAACACGGTATATTACTTGATGGTAAGCGTATTCTGTTTGTTACGATTTAACTACTTACTGAAGCGATTGTATAGAAACATGCTATGGAGTAAGCTTGAAGGACTACTTCTCACTAAATTTCGTCTTCACGTCCGCAATAACCGACTTTCACGCAAAGGAAGTCGAGGGCAAAAGTTAGTATTAAAAAATATTATCATATAGTAATTGAGTAAAAATAAATCTTCTAGTTTAACAAATATAAGCCTTGTCATTAATCTTCGGTACTTAAATTGTTTATTGATGAAGAAAAGTAATTTCAAACAAAACACTCCATCACTCCTATTTCCACTTTCAAAAATACTCATTTCATGTTCCGAATACATGAAATGAGTTTAAAAAAAAAGTAGGTACTTCTCCCGAAGATGGGTCATGATGAGAGAGAGCACGTGTGAAGTGTTCTGAGTTCAAAATGTTGTACGTATGTTTACGTACATCATTTGCGATGTATATAGTGGGAAGTGATCTTGTATGTATGGTATGTATTCGCACGTAAGTATAGTTGTGACGTATGTAGGAAGCCTCGAGGATTTATAAGCTAAGTGCTAACAAATTCTGTTGTGCAAACGTTATTGTGCATGTATTTTAGATGGTGATGGAATAGGCAGACGTTTTTGTAGACTGCTGTATCTATCGATATATATTTATATAAAAGCAAGATACCACTCACTGATTAATTTGGTAGGTTCCTTATTTTTTTCGGTGGATAAAAATCATCTAAATGATATCCCCCGCCCTTGGGCGGAGCGGGAGATAGTGTCTGACTCTTACTGACTAAAAATCCCACCCCGTTCTTTCTTGCCGTTCATACCGGGGCCGAGCCTCCCTTTCAAAAACAGACGCTAGCCCCATTATGATTCGACCCAGCTGGGCCCTTGCGGTTGATGACAGCCTCTTGAGACGCGCGGGAACAGTGCGCGCCGTCGACGACTTGGGTTCGGTTGGGCTGCGAGCTACCCATTACTCACCGTCCGCAAACTCGCGCCTGTGGTGGCCAGGTTCCTTATAAGGTGTATGTATCTGCTAAGAACGGATATTCTAAAATTCACCCCCTACAGGAATGAAACGAGGGACCAAAGTTTGTATGGAAAAACCGACTTTCAAGCAGGCGAAGCCGCTGACAGAAGGTAGTAGGCATATAAAATTCTTCACTTAACAATGAAGAAGAATTTAACTTGTCACTATTCCATGGAACAATTAAAACAAAAGATTTGCCGAATTCAATGCAATAATTTAATTTTATTGAGGCCATTCCCATGGAAATTGTCAAAAGAAGTTAATGGTCTCATTCCAAAAAAAAAGTATTGTCATCATGAAGAACGTGTTTTTTACAAACTTTGGTGACCATATTACCTACTCATACGTATTTCCATACAAACGCTCTTACGTGATTATAACATTACTACATAATATATATTTCTCTACATATTTTGAAAATAAAGATATCCTGTGGATAATATCTCGGTTTCTATTGGACTCAAAACATTTTGTATAAAACTGATAAAGTGCTCTGAAAATCTGCTAATTGGCTTTGGCTTTATGTTTATAAATTAAAAATTACATTTAAAGAAACCTAGCTCATTTAACCGAAATTTTGAATGACAGAGAAAAAAAAACACAATTCCTAGAAAAAGTTTTGTAAAATATTCGGTTGAATGACAAAGTTCAGGTGTAATTTCTCTTTTGTCACGTTGCCTGTTCATTAAACATTGCATTGGATGGAAACAACAAGCTTTTAAACCATGCTCACGTTATCGATAGACGGATCAGAAACGACCCTCTTAACATAAAAAAATCAGCTCAACATGACGAATCACACACCAGCACAACCATAACTAACAAACGAATGGAATTGAAATACCATAGTCACATCTGCCACCAATACTGCCTAAAACCTGAACTTCTATGACCCCACGTTCTCCAAACCAGTCATGTCATGGCCAGCAAAATAAAAACCTCAAACAAAAAGCCTTGTTTACAAATGTCAGTATGTCACATCATACGGTTCAAAAAATTGAGCCCTCTTTATCGAGAACGTAATGAAGGGAAAACCAATTGGTTCTGATATAAAAAGGGTTTAAGGATTATTGCCACTCGTGTGTTGAACACAATGCGAAAATAAAAATAGGTTTTCGCTGCGTATTTTAAGAATAAAGATTTTTTTGTTCTTCTTCACATAATAAAGAGGTAAAATTTTTTTGTAGTGGTGTTCTCTAAAAGCACTGGTCCGATTTCTATTTTTTTTTCCCCAGTAGAAAGTTGCTTTATTCCTGAGTGATAGAGGTTATATTTTGTATACGCGCGCGAACCCGCGGACAAAAGCTAGTCTATACTAATATTTTAAAGAAGTAAAGTTTGTCGTTTGAACAGTTATTGCAATTTTTTGGCCGTGTATAGTCTGTCTAAAAAGTCAACCGACTTGGGAACTTTGTATAATATTTAATTATTTAAAAAATACTTATATTCGATACTTTTTAAATGGTTCTTCTAGTAGAAAACAATGATCAATATCTCTTAATAAATCTTGATTATTGAACCAACGTTGACTACATCAGATTTCATTTTACCCTAATAATTATCCGTAAAGTAAACCGACTTTTACTTATTAGACAGACTTTACTACCTACGCTTGGGTTGCAATGACAAACTTTGTCCAGTCCAATATTTTCAAACCGCCCTACGTTATTTACGCAGTTATTTGCAAATCAAACCGTACCAACAACTTACGTCTCCAGGGCATAAACAAATAAACAAATGCCATTAACTTAGTTTAATATAAACGTTATCCTGCGTGTCAACTTGGT
This sequence comes from Mythimna albipuncta, assembly GCA_929112965.1. NCBI lineage: Eukaryota > Metazoa > Arthropoda > Insecta > Lepidoptera > Noctuidae > Mythimna > Mythimna albipuncta. Next base: position 20,323,800 of record OV815965.1, read on the forward strand.
ATTAAGTAATGACAGATTGCGTAGCATGCAGTAAGCAATAAAAAATATAGGTACTAAAACGCGTTTTCACGTCATGAATGAAAGTATGTGAATAAAAATTGTTTACAAAAATAGGTTGGCACCTTTATGGGGAGAGATAACTTTATTTTAATGCGAGAAGAAAATTCTTGTTTTGTTTGAATGTTTACATTTTCTACGTAAACTAAATTGTCTGTCTGCATTCTAGAATAAAACGTCTAGATCGGTACTATCTCAATACTTTTCAATGATACAGAAAGAAACATTTGGATTAATAGGCTGATTAAAAAGTCTTATTAGGCCAGCAAGAGACAGCACATAGTATTACCATATATAAAAATAAAGTTCTAATACTTATATCATACTAGTACCTATCTACTGCAAAATTCTGCTATTCACTGTATTTTTTAATGCGTGGAAAATCATCAAATAACTTCTCTCGCTCTTGGTAGAGTAAGAGAGAGTGTCAAAGTTAATTCAGCCCCTTAAGGAGCAAGGATTTTAGCAAGATTGACCAATGTCTATCAGGGCTGCTTAGATTGTTTGAAGAACTTACTGATGCCCTTACAAGAAAGCGCAACTGAAGGCACACTTGTGAGTTTTAGTCAGTAATGCACTTCTGCTCTCTCCACGCAGAGCAGGAGACATGGTTTCCAACGTTAAAAATAATAATTCCACATTTGGTGTAAAACAAATCCAACTCAAAATACCGATATCAAAGATACTATAGAAAACAAAGTAAAACCTAGACCGTACGTACTTTTTATCCTTCACAAGTTTTCATCTTCCGAAACTTTTCATCCTCGAAAACTTTTACACGATCCGAGACACGAACACAACTATCAACAAACTACAACATAAAGATTATAGAGATACTACAACTACATGTGCGTGAACTCGGTCTAATATTCGTATACAACAAGTATTGACAGTTTCTGATGTGACAAGCCTTCACAACTGTGTTGATAACGTATCTTGTAATCTGTTTCAATAGACGGTAACACCTGTGTTGCTAGGCAACGTTATATTATATTCACTTGCTTTTTCCCGCGATTTAGTTTGCTTGAATTTACATTCCAACATTATAGGTAATACTGCGTTGCTGGAAAGACGTCACGTCAGATGTTCCTGCATCATACGGAAGGCACCGTATGATGCAGGTCCTCACCGATCATGGTATGTTCGGAAGGTTCCTGTACTTGATTTGTGCGAGAGAAACGCCCGTGTGAGGACCACCTGAAGCACACGGTTGAGCATAGGGTCCAGTTCCTCGTGGCCATGGTCCGGAGCAAGGAGGAATGATAGGCGGTCTCCTCCTTCTACAAAGCTACAAAGCAGTAATGCACGCGATAGGAAACGGACTTCCTCACGCCCCAGCCGCTGGGATCCCGACCCCGACTTACAGCCATCGTAGACTTGGGCTAGCGGACAGTAATAAGTAGCTCGACGTCTGGCCGTCATGTAACCATTCCGACCGAGCCCAAATCATCGACGGCGCGTTCCATGCGCGTCTCAAAGAGATGTGAGCAAAACCGAAGAGAGCAGAACCGGAGCCTATAGGGGCCATGAGTTGACATCGGAAAAGGAACCCCGAGGTCCTAGAACGAAAAGTAAAAAAAATTGGTCTGGTTTTAGTCAGTAAAAGTCTGACACACCCTGCTGCTCAGTCCTATGGAGGAAGAAGCCATAAATTGATATCCAGCCTTAAAAAAAATAGGTTATTACCTGAACAAATCCTTACTAAGTATAACGTTAGTAAGAAAATCTGCATAACCTCACAAGCTTTCAAGTTTTAACAGCAAACGATAATCTAATTTTAATCTCTTGCAAATTGCATCACACCATTAACTAAAATGCTAATATCATTTGCAGTTACATTAACACTACCACGTACGTACCACAACTTAACTAAACCTAATTATGAAGGACTTAATTTAATATTTTGCATACATTACATTACGTAAGAAAATGCAAATCTTTTGAACAGAAACAAAAGCAGCAATGTATGTTGAATTCGAATGTAGAACGTGTGTTTCTCCAAGTAATTTCCCTTCGCTTCTCAGCTATTTCCCGGGGTGGGTACTCGACTCGACTCGTGTGAACATAACTAATATATGGCAAGTAATCGACGGGGCTATTACCAACAGGCGCGTACATTCCGCCTTGAGCGCAAGGATGCTGGAGATAGGCTTAAAAATGGAGCTTTGAAGACAGCGGATTAGAGTCCCTCGTTTTTTGTGTTAAGTATTTGAAGATGGGCAAGTTTGTAAAACGTTCTTAAATCAAATAATCAATTCAAGTACCTGTACCCTCACAACTGTACGTGAGTGCGGTGCAACGATAAGTGAAGCGTAACGAACGCAATCAGTTGGTTGGATATTTTTGCTTGACCTCTTGTAATGCGATGACTTGAAATACATTGCGGCTGAAGCAGCAATTTTGTGTGCTTGTAGGATAAATCGCCAACACGTCAGTTAAAATGTTAGTGCGTTTTGATCACGATATTTTTTTCTTTTTTAATATGACACGATTGTCTTTAATTTTTGTGAGCTTTCACAGATTTTATTGTTTCTTCATTTTATACGTTCATGACTCAAATGTAAACTATTGGCTGCCTGTACGCAGTACAATCTCAGCCCTCGCTCTCGTCTTCGTGCTAACAAAAGAAAACTACATATAGGCACTCTAATTATATACAGCAATGGCATTTTATTCTAAAAACCTCTTTTTTTAGAGCCCCAGTCTAGACAAAACATCTACACGATTTTATAGGCCGTCGTCTAAATAGCTATGAGTGTATACTCAGTGCGGTAGGTACTTGTACTGATTGGCGATGTTCCGACATTTTGAGAAAGGAACCCGATTTCAACGCTACGGCACTCAAGGTCCAGTGAAAGTTATTAAAGGTTTCTAAACTAGTGATAATGCTTAGCTTTTAGAAATTATTTTTTTTGTTGTTGTTAAACCAGGATACGCAGGGTGAAATATTGATAGCAAAAACATTCGCCGTCCAGCTGTCCGGTAACAGTTCAGAACAAGCTGGACCTGGAGACGGCGCGTAGTGTTCCAAGCTAACCTCAAGGAGAAGTCAGCAGACCATAGAAACACAGCAGGGTCGAAGCCTATGTTATGGGTTGTGCTAAAGTTAATCCCGAGACCCTATAACGAAGGCAAAGAAGGAACCGGAGTGTGTTTTAGTAAAAGTCTGATACGCCTTCCCGCTCCACCCAAGGGTAGAACTAAAGAGCCTAATAATATATTACTCGCTCCCACCCGAAGTTTCACCCGCGTCTTTGGTTACTACTCCACTGCTATTAATCGTAGCGTGATATTTATAGCCCTACGCGATTAATGGGCTATCTAACACTGACAGGATTTTTCGATTCGGACTAGTAGTTCCTGTGATACGAATTTTTGTTATCATGTCTTTTTTTTTTCAAAATGAGAATCACATTGTTTTAATGGATAAACTTTTTGATACATGTTATTAGCTATATCATATTTAGTTATAAAATGTTATCCTCTAAAATTATTGTAATGAAAGGTAAAAACATTTTATTTAGTTCATATTTTAGATTAGGCGGTATTTTATCCCCTCTTTTGTTTTCTGTTTTTATAAACTTTATAACTGCTAAGCTTCAGTGTGCGTATCATCTCTATGCTGATGATTTGCAATTGTACTGTCGGTTAAGTGTGGACAACATATCGGATGCGATCGAAGAGCTAAACCGGGATTTACGGGGAATTAAAAACTGGTCTGATAGATTCGGTGTGGCGGTTAATCCCACGAAGTGTCAGGCTATTATAGTTGGGAGCCCCCATAGTCTAAGAAAGCTAGATGGACTAACCATACCACCCGTAATCTTCAACAATACGGTGATCCCGTTTGGCTCTGAGGTCAAGGATCTTGGTCTGTATGTTGATGCTTGTCTGGATTGGCGGAAGCAGATTGCAAATGTCAGTCAAAAAGTCACTGGAACGTTACGGTCTCTACGGTCTATCGTCTGAAAAATCTTCTCCCAGCTCACATAAAGGCAACGCTTGTACAATCCCTAATCTTCCCCATAATCGACTATGCTGATGTGTGCTACTATGACCTGAATGCAGATCTCCTCAATAAACTTGACCGTCTTCTGAATAACTGCATTCGATTTGTCTTCAACCTCCGCAAGTACGATCATGTATCCGAGCATCGTTTGCTTTTAAAATGGTTACCCATTCGTCAGCGCAGAGCGCTAAGGGCCTTGATTACTCTGTTCTCTTTTCTGGATAATCCTTCTTCCCCTTCTTATCTGATTTCAGAACTTCAATTTCTTTGCTCTAGGCACAATAAAAATCTTCGGTCTGCTAATAATCGTCTTCTACGATGTCCCTCACACCGCTCTGGGCTTATCCACTCTTCCTTTTTCGTCCAGGCGATATCTCTTTGGAATGCGCTCCCTCTGAATATCAGGATGGCAACAAGCCGATTATCTTTTAAGGTGAAGGCACGTGAGCATATTCGCAAGATGTTGGTAGAATCATCACCGAGCTAATTGGTTGGATTTGTTTTCTCACAACAGCATTGTTTTTGTTATATGTATGTATCTAAGTATGTATTTACTATTGTATATATTTGTTTCTCTTCTGTTTTGTCTGTTTATTAAGTTGCACCTGCCATGTTTTGTTTCTGCACCACCCTAAGGTCGACTGGCAGATAATGCCTAAGGCATTAAGTCCGCCTTTGTACAGTTTTTTGTGCATAAAGCTTTAAATAAATTATACAAAAATATTGGACACGTATTTTTCTTTTTTAGATTAAACAAAAAAAAAATAACAAAGATATAGCCCATTAAAATTACGTGTGACGTCACCCCGTGCGAAAAATTGCAGCGCGGTGACGTTACACGTAACTTTAATGTGCTATATCTTTGTAATTTTTGGTTTAATTTACAAATAAAAAAATACGTGTCCCTTATTTTTGAAAAATCTAAAAGACGGAGTAATTACATTTTTTACGGCAACTAGCCTATTGTAATGAAAGGTAAAAATTTCCAGGTACTGTAATAGTAGGCACAGCTTACTCAAAAGACACCAACCGACGCCATATTGTATTCGATAAACTTCAGCTTTGAGGCCAGTTACAAAAGGAACAAAAACGAATACACGTCAATACAAAAAGTTATCTACAAGAAATGTTAGCGTATCTATTTTTTATTTAATTTCCTCAGAAACAGTATCAAAGAGAAAAATATCAAACTGACTCAATTTCATATAGTGGCCTTTTCAGAAAAAAAAAACCTCAATATAATATCACTGGCACAAAAAACGGACTACAAAACGTGTTCAATAAAGTGGATAAATAAAAAAAAAAAAAACTGACGCAGGAAATTGGAATGTTCGTATAAATTGGGAGGACATTTTCGGACATCTCAGAGGTCATCGGGGGAGTATACATTTCGTAACATAAATATGACAGTCGAGTCTTTTGCCAACCCGAAAATGGACGAAAGAATTGGCGGCCGTTTTTTATAGAGCATAAAACTATTGTATTAGAGTTATATGTATAATTTTGTGTTTGCTTATATGTAACTAAATATACTTGGTATTTGTTATTTGCAAGCTGCTGCCAGCGGTTTGCGGACGGCGAGCCAGGGTTTAGCTCCGAAAGGAAAGCTCGGCCCCGCTATGAAAGGCAAGATGGAACGGGGTGGGTTTTTTAGTCAGTAAGAGTCTGACACTGTCTCCCGCTCCGGCCAAGGACAGGGGATGTCACTTGGATAATTTTATCCAACAAAAAAAAAAGCTGCTGCCAGCGGTTTTGACGGCATTGTAGTAGAAAATTATCTCCAGGGAACATATTCTTGGGATAAAAAGTACCTATCCTATGTTCCTCCAGGAAAGGTTCTACCCGTGTACCAAGATTCATACATTTTCATTCAGCCGTTTGAGTGTGAAGAAGTAACAAGCAAAACAAATATACTTACAAACTTAATTACAAAAAAAAAAGAACAACAAAATCGACCCTAATATAATAAAGTAAAGTAATAAAGAAAAATAAAGTTTTTTTTTGCAGTAGGTTATCTCTGGAAGTATTGGTCCAATTTCTAAAATTTTTTCACCGATACGAAGCTGCTTTATTCCTGACATAGGTTGTATTTTATGTACGTGGGCGTAGTTACGGGCAAAAGCTAGTAACCAACATTAATCAATGGGTAAAACTAGTTGTTTTTTTAAAAAAAAACAATATCGTTTCATCTATTAAAAAAAAAAAAACTGTATTGCAACATCAATATTCATAAATATTGCCGAATACAATCACTCATCATTACTCTGGTCACGTCATCAAACGTAAATATTTCTGAAATATTATACCATAGTGCTGACGTTAACCAAAAAATCGTATATTTATATGAAACTGTTCAGTCAACGTCACAAAAATCTTTCACCCTTCGACAAATAACATGCCATACGATTCAGTACACACGAAAATAATATACAGGTGTTCATTTTTTCGGGAACAAAATGAACAAAAAACAACATAATTTTTTTAGGGTTCCGTATTGAAAGGGTAAAATGGGACCCTATTATTAAGATATAGATAGATAAGAGAAATAAAATCCGCTGTCCGTCTGTCTATCACCAAGCTGTACCTCATGGTCATGGTTACAGTTAGACAGTTGACATTTTCATAGATGACGTACATCTGTTGATGCTATTACAACATAGGTATACTATGGTTCATTTTTTAATTAAAGACTATGATTTGACATGTGCAAATGTCAATTTCTGAAAATATGTTGCCAGATTTTTAGTAAAAGTGATGTCTCCAAATTCGATTTTTCATACCGGTTTTTTAATATAAAAACCTTTATGGAAAATAGGACTAAGATACTGTATGTGTGTGTTTTTATAAAGTCTAATATGAATTGAAAACTAAAATAATCAAAAATATTACCATATTTTTTAACACTCCGCCTTTTACTTAGGCTAAGAACTCACGAAGCGGTTTTCACTTCTGTAGAATGCTAGAGATATATATGTAAAAAATTAAAACACGTTTCACGTCGCGTTTTACGGCCGTGGTGTGCGCAGTTGTTTGCGGCTCCCACTGCAATGGCAAGGAACTAGTAGAATGGCGCGAGCTTCGGTCACCTGCAGCCTCGGTGGGTAGCGTCCGCATGCTTTGAGGTCGGTTAGCGCCCACAATTGCCTTCAGCGGGCAGGGAAATCCGATGCATCCAGAGCCATAAAAGCCGTTTTTAAAGCTGTTGTAAAGCTGTTTTTAATTCTTCTGTGAAATAAGTATAACGCAACAGCTCGTTTCTGGTGTGTTTCCATGGCGCTTCAGAGCTCAACTGATAATCAACCGCCCGTCTTTCGATTTTCAACCACCAAGCTTTTTTCTGCTGACAACTCCTTGAGGCGTGACCGTGGCCTAAATCTTCAGATTGGTCCGGTGGCGTGGTCGGCCTCCCCGTTTGACACAGAAGGAGGCGACCGCCTGCCACTCCTCCTCGCTTCGGACCATAGCCTGTACCAAGGCCCAGCGCAAGAGATCGCCACCGCCTATCGCCCCCACAAGGACGCGGTGATGCTCTGCCCAAGCCGGGCACACCTCTTTGCAAGTTGTAATAATGTGTCCGCAAAAATATCAGCTTGAGTACCTAAATATTTTCGTCATCACCAAATCGAGACGAAAAAATAAAATGACAGCTTTAGCTAGTCTTTCAATTCTTAAGCTTAAATTATAATTTATTTTATGAGTATTTGCGTCTATCAAATTACCTTCAGGAAATACAAAAGCTGATCATAATTAGTTGCATAAAAATCGAAATTATTTTACGAAAATTTATCGGTTTTTTGGTCAGTATCGGTTGCGGTACCTCACTATTTATGAAGTGGGTAAAACATGCAACATTCATATTGTCAAATCGTAGTCTTTGATTAAAACACGAAGTATAAAAAAAAAACGTAATAAAATAAAATATTTAAGGGCACTCTCATTATGGCAAACGTGATTTTTTGTCTGTTTTTGCTAAGAAAGATACGGAACCCATCGTGCGCGACTCCGACTCGCACTTGGCCGGTTTTTGTCAAATATTTATTTTAGGTGTGGCTTTCGTTACATCCATCATTTAATTTAGTTCGTCAATTTTAATGGTATACTTTCACGTTTATATGGAAATGACAGCATTCGCTTATCAATCATCACTACAAACAAACTTGTGCCACCAATTATATTTTTTGTTAGTAACAACATTTAGTTTAAAAATGAGGTTTATTTCGATAGCAATATTATTTTATTTAATGTCAACTTTCAATGACAATGAGTGTCAAGTCAACTGTCAATGTCGTCTGTCATTCACTTCATTTTCTGTTCTCTTTGTAACAGTTTTGTGCATTTTTTAGCGGAAATAAAAAATAAGGCTCTTTTCACCACTATATTCCGTTTAATTTTGATGTTATTTTTAAAATGTGTGTCTTTTAAAAACAACATCAAAATTAAACGGAATTTTGAAATTTAAAGATTATTTATCAGATTCGAGGACCTAAAAGCGATTGCAACTGTTTTTCAGCCTGTACAGTATCGCAGTTGCTCTAGCGACACGTGGGATTGCGACAGTCGTTGATAGGATCCAGGAGTTAGAATTCGAGGTGGTGCTGCACAAATCCGAGGCTAAGTGTTTTCACGGCCCTCGGAACGCGCCACCATCGGGTTCCCAAATAACGGTAGGAGGAGTTCACATCGGCGTCGGGTCGACGACGAAGTATTATTAATTCTAAATTTTAATAGTAAATCATAATAGCGTATTTAAAAATATAAAAAGTCTTCCCATCGACTTAAAAAAAAAATAGAGTCTTTCCCATCTTTTCCCATGCGGGTTTCCAACAGCTTCCATGACTGCCAGCCACAACGGGGAAAACTCTAAAAAATGTTTTGATTTTATTCAACTCTACTTGAAAACTGTTGAATTTTTCTTTGGAGAACAGAAATATTTAAATTAAAAAAGAGGAGAATTTGTCTCAGGAGCAGACAAATTGAAAGAGTCTTGAGCATAGAAGATTTATGCAGGGAAACACTACAAATTGTAATGTCTGTTTAATGATTATAAAAAAAAAATATGCACATACACATTCGATCTTCTCGTTCAAAATTGGAGTCTTCATCAGGTAAAGATTAACCACAAAGTTGCTGTTAGCTAAAGAAACCAAACTATTTGGTTCCATTAGATTAGCACTTAGCATCAGCAAACTAAGACAAAGGTGGCTCCTATCGTTAAAGCTGAACTACAATGGAAAAAAACTGCTGATCTGCTAATTAAGAGGGATGCCAGTACGGAAATAGACAGATACTTACTGAACAATGTTTTTTTTTATGGGTCATCAAATAACTTTTCTTGCTCTGGGTAGAACGAGAGGGAGTGTTAGACTCTTTATACTCAACATGGTAAATACAACAAAACACAGACTTACGTTATGGCGTAGGAATTAATCATAACGACTTTCAAACTGCCATTATTCCACACATTATTACATCTGGAACAATAAACAGTTAAGTCTACCACTTTGATGAACACTTTAGTGCTTTCTCTTCACAACATTATTTGCACGAAGTGATCTAGTTAGTCTATCTTAGGCGGATAAATGTTGAAATGTTCACTTGAACAGCATTTTTTTATATTGGCGAGAATTTGTTAATATATTTTGAATAAATTTACTGGAAGACTAGCTCTTATCTCTACCACTTATAGGCAATGAATTCATTATTTTTGGCACTAGTGTGGACAAGTGCGCGAGCTCACCTCGCCACAATGAATTATTTTTAGCGTATCAGGTTAAGTGCCGCGGAGCCCACCGAGAGTCACCGGTCACCGCTGCCATTAACCCACAACTGTCATCATCATCGTCATCATCATCATTTCAGATAAATTGTTGGACATAGGCCATCCCCAAGTGTGTCCATAAGACCGGTCGTTATGGCGATACTTGGAGAAGGCCTGTGCGTCGCCCGCGGCTCACACCAGCTCGTCGGTCCACTTTGTGGGAGGCCTTCCAACGCTGCGTTTTCCAGTACTTGGTTCTTCTAGTACAAGCTGCACTTCACTTTAAATAAAAGTTCTTGTGTATTTCCAAATAGCTTTTGCCCGCGGCCTCACCCACGTATATAAAATATGTCACTCTGGAAGAAAGCTGCTTTCTATCAGTGAAACAATTTTAGCAATTGGACCAGTACTTTCAGAGATAAAACAAAAAAAAAAAACTACTTCTTTATAAAATAGATTTGCCTGAACTGCTTTTATTCAGCCAAAGAAGCAAACAATTCATTCAGTTTTTTGAAACGTACGTCTACGTTTACTTAAATCTATTAATTTAAAATACCTGACAGGCAATTCTAGGAGTGGTTTATCAGCAGACCACCTTTTCGCGGAAAATTCGAATTGCTAAAATTACAAGTATGGCGAGGTGGAAAAAGGTAAGAAAATAATGGGATTTTAAACTAAAGCTTGATGGGCAATTATGTCGGTCGATTTATATAGATCACATGATAGGTCTAAATATAAATTTAATAAATTTTTTAGACAATAATAGTCCAAGGTTCCGGGGAAGTGAGATATTTCATACTTCAAGTACCATCAAATATCACTGACTCAGCAAAAATTGTTCTGTCATACTAATTACTAGTTTTTGCCTGCGGCTTCGCCCGCGCACAAATCTTGTAGCCTATGTCAATCAAGAATAAAGCAGCTTTCTATCGCTGATAAATTTTTTGTATTTAAATTACAAACAAAATATTTAATAACAAACTTTACCTTTTTATTATATGAAGTGTAGAGTTTTAAAAAATGAAGAAGGGTAGGGGGTAAAAGTAATAGGTGTAAGGGTAAAATAGTTAAATTCGTATTCTTAGACCTGGATTTATAAACAAAATTTCATAAGAATTGGGCAAAATCATTTAAGAGGAGTTTGAAAACGAACACTGTGATAAGAGTTTTTTAAGTAATTAATTATATGTATAGCAAACCAGCGCATTATTAAAAGAAAAACTTAACAATTTCACTAGATTTACTATAAACTTACCGTATTTACAATAATCCAGTAAAATATTATTAGGATTTGCATAAAATAAATTTATACGATTGAATTAATGATCGGTACATAAAGTCTCACGTCCCAAATCGTGTAAACATAAGATTACTAAGACACAATAGGCTAAGAAATACATAGGCTTTTCGTATAAAATAAACGTATATAGGGAATCCAATCCCGCAAGCGTGGGATCCCGCACTTTTTCTGCGGGATTGCACATGCGGGATCCCGCACGTCTGCGGGATTTAAGATTTTAATAAGAAAATTGGATTTCGACAACCTATAGGCCGTTTTGTTTATTTATTAGACCCAGCTCATCCTCATTAAAAACTGATGAAACAAATTTACATGGAACTCGTGACATTTTTTATAGAATTTGTATGGATAATAATTATTTCGCTTTCAATTTTACCTTACAGTTAATTAATTTTTAAATTTCTATTGAATGTTGTGTGAGTCCTGTATAGCCACTTGAACGGAACGTAATCAATGTCAGTTTAGGTACTCTATGACCAGGGATTCCCCAAACGCCAAAGCACGTGAATTTGATATAATTTTCTAAAAGATAAAGGTCCGTTAAATATGTTATTGTTCCATAAAAGCTGCTAATTTTATTTAAAAATCGTACATTACAAAATATTACTTTTTTGCGAATCGGAAAATCTTGGAAACTCGATTCGAGAATCGAAGTACTTACCTACAAACTCGTAGGTAGGTAAATTTATAAGAAAGTCTTGGTGTGAAAATCCGACTCGCACTTGCCCGATTTTCATGTTTATTACTACTTAAAACTAAAAATAAATTAAAAATCCCAGTCCCGCAAATGCTGCGGGAGCCGCGAGATTGCTGACTTCAATCCCGCACGCATGCGGGATCGCGATTTTGATGTGGGATTGGATTCCCTAAACGAATACGTTAATTAGGCGTTGCGCCACCGTTACATGGTAGACATTCCACCTACAAGCACAAAGCGTTTTGGGAACACATTTATTTTACGTACAGCAAAGGAGTGGAATTCCCTGCCGGAGTCTGTCTTTATTAATAGCTACAATTTAGGGGTCTTTAAGTCAAGAGTGAACAGGTTAGGTACTTCTAGGCAAGCGTGTTTTATTGTCGACCACATCATCGCTTATCATCAGGTGAGATGGTGGTCAAACGCAAGCCTATAAATAATAAAGAAATAAAAATATACACTAACTAGTTTTGATAAAAATGCGCTCATCATTCTAATGCCTGTATTACAGAAAATCGCTCAATACTCAAGCATTACTTGAGACTAGATTCAAGCCATTTGATTGGTTGAAACTAGTTTTAAGTAACGCTTGAGTTTTGAGTGACGTTCTGTAATACGGGACTAAGAGTTCTTGAATAATCATAGATTATCCTAAAAAGTATAGTATTTATGAAAGATGGCGCCACAATTGATGTAGAGATGCAAATGCTCAGTGTATGGATGATGTCATGAGTATAATTTCCGCACCATACAATTAAGTATGGCCATCAGATGATTGTTTGAGAAATGATATGGTAGAAAATTATAATGAATGATAGCGTGACAGAGGAGGATGAAAGATAGAAAACATGTTACGCGACGTCATGTTAGTAACATGTCCCATTTTAGTTGGGTCGCATGGAGTTGTCAACCGACAAAAAGATGTTGACAGCTCACAGTACCTACGTCCGGGTGTTTATGGATGTGAGATTATACAACGTTAGTTTTAATGTAAGCCTTGAGCATAGGCGTAGGGTAGCCAGCCTTTCGGTGTTTTACAGGATGCATTTTAGAGAGTGTGCGCAGAAATTACATGACTTGATTCCGCCATCGCCTGGAAAGGCCTCACGGCGTCCTTACCTTCCGCATGACGCAGGTCCTCACCGGACATGGTTCGTTCGGGAGTTTCCTGCACCGGATTCATGCGGAAGTGACGCCCGGGTGTCGCCACTGTGCGGAACGCCCGGAGGACACGGTGGAGCACACAGTCGAGGTGTGCCCTTCTTGGGCGGAGCATCGCCGTGCCCTCGTGGGGGCGATCGGCGGCGGAGACCTCTCGCGCCGGGCCTTGGTTGAGCAGGTCCGGAGCGAGGAGGAGTGGCAGGCGGTCGCCGACTTCTGCGAAGCAGTAATGCTTGCAAAGGAGGAGGCCGAACGCATCAGGCAACGGCGTTATCGCCGCCGCCGTCGCCGGGATTCTGATCCCGATTTCCGGCCAACGTAGACGCGGGCTTGCAGACAGTGAGCAATGGGTAGCTCGCTGTCCGGCCGTCCGGTAACTGTCCGGACCAAGCCCAAGTCGTCGACGGCGCGCACTGTTCCCGCGCGCCTCAAGGAGTTGTCAGCAACAGCAGGGACCCCAGCCGGGTCGAAGCCTACTGGGGCCAGGGTTATCCGAAAGGGCGCTAGAGCCCCGGTATGAAGGCTAGAAGGAACGGGGTGGGTCTTTTAGTCAGTAAGAGTCTGACACTATCTCCCGCTCCGCCCAAGGGCGGGGGATGTCAATGCATGATTTTTCCCACCATAAAAAAAAAAAAAAAAAAAAATCCGCCATCGCAATTCTACCATCGGACAACCCGACGTACGGCGAATATTCACCCTTACGTAGTTGAAACCTCTACGGTCCGGACTAAGCTTTTCGCCTCGTCGTTTATACCGCGTACGTCGAAGGACTGGAACAGTTTGCCTGCTGCGGTCTTCCCGTCCGATTATAATTTGGCGGTCTTCAAGGCTCTTAATAAACTAGTGCGCCTCACCATCAAAGATTGCATCGCTACTTACTATCAGGTGGGATCGCAGTCAAGCACTAGTTTAAATCAATAAAAAAAAAAATGCAAAACCTGTAACGACTGTTTAGTATTTTTATTATGTAAAGATTCTATGTACAAAATGTCATGTAAAATCACAAAGTTATAAGCTTGTTATGTTAGCAAAAATACATAGGTAGTCACCGGGCTATCCAGACGACTAAGGCGTTGTCTTGCACTCGCATACAACTATTTGTTGGCACCTAATGCCCGCTATGACCTGCCATGGCCTATATTGTACTTACTATCGGTGATGTCCAACTTGTAACCTTTTTAAATATTTGGGAAAAAAATAACATGGTGTAACAACTATTGGAATGCATTCAGTTACTGATTCTAAAGAAACTTTGTTCAGATTTCGCATAAACTTAAAATAATATTGTATAATGTCCAATGCGATTCACAGACAGACCAATTTTTAAACACTACTAGTACAATAAAATTATTGAAAATAAAAAGTTATTGTTGCGCTATGTGAAATTAATTAGAACAACAAATATTAATGTCTATCCAATAGTAATTATCACAAAACACTTAACGAGGTCACGGCCGACTACTAATACCATTTATGACAAGTCATTATTCATATAGGCAAAGGTAAATTGTAATTATACGAAATTACAGCTGACGTCATTCAAAGAAATAGGTACTTCAGGGAAAGGCTTGGTCATTGGTCAATTTAAAATATTAGTTCGTGATGAATATTCATTTTCTTTCCCTAAAAAATATTCCCCAAACAGGACTAGGCTGTCTTACCCCTGAGGTATCGTATCATGCGACGAGATTAGGTTTGTTTACGTTCCGCTTTCATGTATTATATAGTATTAAATAGACTCGCGATCGTGATGTAGTATATATCTGTCACTGCCTTCCTTTTTAACAGGCCCTGTAATACGCTCACGGTCATACAGTTCGGAGCAATACGCTGACTTGTGCGCCTACCGTAGGTACAAAAAGTGAAGTACATACACGAGATTGACTTCTGTTCCTATCTATTTTGTAACATAGATGTCAACACATTACTGCCAATATTATATACATTATACAAAAGGAATAACTAACCCAAGGACGTGTACAGACGAAAAACACGGGTAAACAACAATTGCCGAAGACAAGACAAGACAAGGTGCATTGCCAATGACAGGTAAAGGCCAACGACAACCAAAGGCCTTCGTTTCCCTGTTCATCTTAGTCGATTCATCTCCAGAGACGTCTGTCTTGAACAGTCGAAGCTTTGCTTCCGACATCGGTCGACTTCAATCTCCGGTGCGATCCCAGGAGTATTTGAAACAATTTATTTTACTAAAACAAAAGAAGATCGAAATCTCAATCACTTAAATGTTGGACAATACTGACCTTTGGGATTGACGATGATAACGTTATAATTACAACAAGCGGTTATCGTGTTTAGTAGCTGGTGGAACTGATTATATTGTATCGCCACATAAACTTAGTTTAGCATAAACATAATCGGCCTTAAGGAACATTATTCCCACTGCTCTCAGGCCTCTCCTTTAGGTGAGGGAATAGGTTATAATCTACCACGCGGGCTCAGTGAGAATCGGTGGATGTCACATATCTACAAACACATATCTTTTGGTCCTACCACATGCTGGTATCCTCAAAAGGTTTTCATTTACTGTTTTGAGAGCAGTGGCAAAATAAATTACACAAAATAATGCACCTTGGCTAGGATTTAATCTATGAACAACTTGTAAGTCGGAGCAGTTACTACTGGGCCACTACGGATCTAAACTGAGTTTGCAAAAACTGAAAAGATTGCAGAGTAAATGGGTAAGTCTAGCAAAAGATTGTAAATTTGATCTCCACCTGATTTACTAGAAATGCATTATACATATTTTAATTATGCGTAGGCTCGCGTTTGACTATCACACCTGATGGTAAGCGATGATTCGGCTGACGATGGAGCACGCTTACCTAGAAGTAATTTATTCACTCTTGACTTAAAGACTGGTTATAGCTATTAGGAAACAGACTCCACAAAGAGTCAAGGAATTTCACTCCTTAACTGTACGCATAATAAATGTGTTCCCAAAACGCTTTGTACTTAAGGGTATGATGCAGTATGTTGTCTACCATTTACCGATAGCGCAATGCCGTACGTCTAATGGTCCGGTATGGATATCAACTTCAGTTGGGTAGGAATAACCGTCAGAAATGGAGACATGCCACAGCCTTGGAAGCAAACGAGAACGGCATGCCATAACCCTGTCCATCATCAACAGCCACGATCACTCTGACAAGAGTGTCCAGTTAAGAAGAAGAAGGTGGATAGAACAGTAGAAATGCTAGTTTTCAGAGCAATGATAGTAACTTACAAAAAATACAATTTTTTCATGGCGTGTGGCGTCGTAAAATATGAGTTAAATATTATGTTAACGATAAAAACAGTCAATATTTTTTTAACAATAAAGTTTTTAACAACCCACTTAACCAGGTCTCTCAAATAAATCCCGGGACACGCTTTGTCATACAGATTTGAGAGCATCATATTGATCGACACCTCTCAGCAGCGGTAGCGTCGGGTTATGAAGCGTACCCTAATTTGGCAGTGTCCACAAAGCAAAATTTTTGAAACCATGGACTGCGGCCAAACGTTTGTGTTATGCGGACTGGTGGCTGAATTACGAGCGTAAAATTTGGGTCGCTTTAGACTAAATAATGTCGAGGTTTTAGACAGTTGGATGGGGTAAAAAGTAGACAGAGTGGTTGCCATCGAATTTACTTTTATAACAAATATTATCAAGGTTTTGATTGGTAAGTTTAATATAATTTAAAGTTTATGTACAACACAGCAATTTTGATATCTGTTAACCTTTAGGTTAAAAAAAAAACTACCGTGTGGTAGATGTGCACAATAAATTAAGTAATAAATAAAAAAAAAATAGAAGATTCTAATAATAAAGTACATATTATAATTATGTATATTTTACAATGATAATATAGGACATTTTTAAGTAGATTCAAAGACTTGAAAGGTGTAGAAGTAGACAAAATGGGAAATGGTATTGAATTTAACTTTTTTCGTGCCACTGCTGAGCAGAAAAGGGCATCCTCATAACTGGAAAGCTAAGAGGATGAATTTGGGAATAGTATATTTTGAAAATTATATTTGCTGTAAGTATCAGAATTTAAAGAGATTTTTGAATTGGAGAGTCAAAGAAAATTGATTAGAATAGGGTATAAAAGAACACAATGGAGGGTGGTATTGACTTTACATATCAGTTAAATATTCTTAACGTTTCTGGCTTAGACGCCAAGGCAAAAATCAAAGGCACTTCCTAAATTTTGAGTAATGTGTTCCTACTTTTACGATTAAAACGTCAAGAGGCAAGACACTTGACATACTTTTGATATAAATGTTCTTGATGGAATAAGTACTTTCTTATTTTTAAAGAGTTTCTCATGACTTTGTGAATACATTAGCTATTCAAAAAAGTTTGTGGCGTTGCTAACTTTCATACCCCAGCCGCATTTGTGAAGGGCTATTTAGGGCATTCTCTAAGTAGGTATAAAAGCGAGGAACTTGTGTTTTTCTGTACTAACTTATTCTCATAGCTGCACACCACGTCAGGGGATGTTGTTGCAAGAAATGTGGTAAGGTGTTGTAAGACACTCATACAATACTTCTGCGAGTCCTTTTATAGGTGGAAACATGGGCCAATGTTGTTATATATGACTAAAAATTCTTAAACTTTTCCAAACAAATTTAAAAATAGAAAACTAGTATTTTTAAATCATTAAAGGACTAATATTCAAAAGGGAGTTTAATAACAAAAACTACTTTGTTATCTCAAAGATCAACATAAAACTCGACTACCTAAAACATGGAGTAACAAAGGAATGTAAAATAATGTTTACATAGGCGAAAGTTTATTAATTAAAACGGAACAGGAATGAACAATAATGGACATGTCTATACCCACAGTGGGCTTTTAATAGTAATATTTAATCATTAAATTGATAGTCCACATTGCATCATTAAAGGGAACTACCCAAGTGTCTAATGTGACGTCATCGCCCCCATTTTCTACAAACTATTCGTGTGTAAGGCGCTCCGCAGACGGATGTCTGAGTTTCAGTAGCTGGCAACTTGCAGCAACTTGTCAGTGAGATTTCCGAAAATGTGTTAATATATATAATTATACTATTTTAGGTAAGAATCTCGCAGTCCAACACATAGATACCTAGCCATGATCACTGAACCTGAAGGTTACTCAGTTTCGGTGATCAACAACTTTCGGTTGCTTCACTCGATGAGCAAATTAATTCTAAATTACCTCAACTAACTTTGTATTACTTGTGACAAGATGGTGGTTTCCGTAAACCGTCATTGCAATACGGTAAGCGACTATAATCTAGTTCAACAACTACACGGCTAAACAAAAAATATTATATAAAAATATGCACTTTACTACAATACGTTATTTAAATACGTAACAGATTTTTCAGTAAACGTAAGGGTGATAAAGAATTGACAGTTGCGTCAACTAAGTTGCTCTGCGTGTGAAGCGCCTTATAGCTAGGCTTTACAGACTACGATTGGGGTCGGGCTTCCGTATTATCTAATTTCGTATGCGTGACCCGCGTTTTTCCTATTACCCAAGGAACCAAAGAGTAGATAAAGACTTCTAAGCCGTTTCTACTGGGTATGTGAGGGTAGCACCAATGAATATGAATAGTTCGATTTAGAACGAGCGCTTGTTCAATTTTTTTTTATTGAATTTACGCTTCGCTTGTTTTATTCACTAAATCAGAATTTTTTATTGTTCATCTAATATTAAATTGTATTACATATTTAGAGGTGATCTCAATAAGTTATAAATACAATACACTTTTTCTTTTTAGTTGGGAAATCATCCAATGACATTTCTCGCTCTTTGGTAGAGCGGGAAGGTGTGTTAGACTTTTACATTTGCCCACTTTAAAATATGTTTCTTCGTTGCCTTCGTTTCAGGGTCCCGGGGTTCTCTTTGGCACAACTTATGGCTAGAGCTATTATTGGGCGTGGCCACAAAATTGCGTTGCGACGTCGTGTCGCAAAAATCTGCGATGTCGCACAACGCATTGTAGAATTTTCTAGTGCGCTACTGCAACCGAACTGCAACGTACAAATCTGCAATGCGTTGACGCGCGACTAACGGCCTGTTCGGTCTTAGCGGTGAGCGACGCGGCGAGCGGGGCAACATTGGTAAGTGGCCGCGCGACTTTTTGAGCGGCGTCTCGTGGCTTGCTCCAAACTTTTTGTTCATTTGTGATTTATTCTTACCGCTCGCCGCCTCGCGCTTAGCTCCCGCTCACAGCGGCAAGGTCGTAAATTAGCCGTTAGCGTCCATATTTGAACGGGCTGCACGCTTATCGTACAACAGTGCGACGTCGTTTTGTCGAAGCGATACCGTAACGCAGAGTTTTGGCCTCGCCATTAGTGAGGCTTCTGTTTGCGGAAGACTTTATTAGGTATATCAATTTCAGGCCCTGTAAGGAATACTGTTTAAACTTAATTACAGACTTCAGATGCGGTCTATTGTTTACATTTTGTCTGAGATTCTGCGAAGGCTCTCAGACAAGAAGTAATTGGTTAATTAATGAACATTAGCCTTACTTAATGCTTTGTCTACACTAATATTATAATGAGATAAAGTTTGGTTTTATGTTTGTAGGAGGTATTATTGAATAAGTTACTTTTAGGCAAGTGTGTTCCATCGTCGGCCCCATCATTGCTTACCATCAGATGGGATAGTGGTCAATCGCGAGCCTATCAATAATAAAAAAAAAAACTATGAAAAGACTGGTCCGATTGTTAAAATTGTTTCACCGGAATAAAGCTGCCTTATTACTGAGTGACATAGCCTATATTTAAAGTCGCATTTTTACTACATGACGGGGATATTTGTTCCGCGACTCTGTCGCTCGACACGACATTCACGTGTACCGCGCTATGTCGCCCGAAGACGCGCAACTTGTCGCTAGTCGATGTACTGCGAGCGTCGACACGCGCGATTTGCGTGTCCCTCGACTGTCGCCGGACAGGCTTTGAGAAGTAAGAACGTGTGTTGCTTTGTGTTCTGAAAATGGCAGTAGTGTGGTCCAACGAGAATACATTGACCCGATCGAGTTGTATCAAAATGGATATAAAGGAGGTCGGAATTGGACCAAAAGTGCGACGACCTCAAGGCTAGACCACCAACAGCAATAGTGTATCATACCATTGATGGTGTTCTGACATGTCCGCTCTGTGATTGGAGTTTTTCGGCCAAGGTTAAGAGTGTCCATGGAGTTTCTTGCACGTTCTTCTCCATAGAGACCTACTCTTTGGAACGTGCAATTTAGCTTCACTTTTCTTGGACTGACCGACATTTGACTATTCAAAAGTGCCTCTAAATGGTCTATTTGAAATAAATGCTTTGATTTGATTTGATTTGTTTGGATATGCAAGTCACATGAGGGCACATGACAGAGCAACAGATCTGTGCTCACAACCACCATGCCAATGCCAAGAGCCAAGGAATGCGGTCACTGTGGCCGAAATCGGCTAGATGGCATCATCTCCAGTTGCCAAGTATCTCAATGTTATAGCGAGTCTGATGTGAGGATCGACAGATTTCCGAAACTTTGTCTTGCTTGACTACGGCTGGCCCAACCATATTTAAAAGTATTTCGAAATCGGATCTAGACATTACTTAACATTTTCGAAAGATCCATCGCGCATTCAAAGATTGCAAATTAAACATGAACTTTCCCTTTGTAGCAAATATTCTCGGAACCACCACCTCTTTTTTTACATTTCGCTGTTATCTTCCGAATAATTATGTAAGCTGCACTGAACAACACTACCTCCTCGGGCGACATACTGATCACGACTGGCCAATGTGAACAAGGGAAATGTCGAGCGGCATTGTCCCACAAAGTTACAGAGACATACCACGTGAATATTGGACATGTCTCCTAGTGAAAACGTAACCTAGCTTTTGTCCGTGGCTTCTCCCGCGTACTTATAGCTAGTATCTAATACAGTTTGACAACATAGGTAATATGTGACAGCTTTGTGGGCTTAGACAAAAGCTTTCGAAAAATGTATAGCAATGAAATTTTTAAGCTATTGCGTAGCTTCTATCGCGGGCCTTGAGCGTGGAGACCGAACACTCATTTGTTTTTTAAGCGTGGTGACCGATAAGAAAACAAATGAGTGAACAATCAATCAAAATTCAATTCAATGTGTGAAAGTGTAACTTCAATACCTTTACCGCGGCAGTCCCCGAGTGCCACACGTCTTTTTTATCTTTACTGCTTCTTTCATTTAACTAGCACAAAAAAGTAAATATAGGGGATTTTTTGCATTCGGATGTTCGTAATTTTAGTCGATGGTAAACCCCATTGGGTTAACGGCTTGTTACCTTACATTTTTATACGAAAAGAATTTTTCTAACGACCGATTGTGTCCTCGAAACCGTTCTTTTGAACCTCAGCCCGTGAGGATCTCGGTTAGTTATCGGCATTCTTCTATCTACATTTCGTACGTCTATTTTTCTTTTTTCTTTTTGGATACGTGCTCACGGATTTCAAAGGTGTGTGGAATTTCCGTAATTTAGGAAGATTTTTTTTATAAAAGATATAATAATTTCTTTCAATTAAGAAAAGCTGCCTAATTCTATATACTAGCGTCTGCCGGCCTTATCCGTGTAAATGATACAAAAGTGCAAGCCTAAAGCCCTAAGCCTAAGTGCCCTTAGCTAGCGAGTTTTGGAAAACTCTTACGTATTTTTTGTTTGTTTCATAAAAGGATTTTTGTGCAAAATTTCAGCGTTCTAGATCTAAAGGTTTGGGCTGAGTGTTGGTGAGTATCTAATCTATAAGTGCGTCAGGATTTTGTCTTTTAAATATTTATGTATTCAGATAAAAGGCGTCAACTTGATTTTGATTAAGCCATAAAATGTTTTCATAACTTTAAATTTTACTCAAAGTGAGATTGTAGTATTCTAATTTTATTTCAAATTGTATTTGCTTTTTTTTATAATGTGACTACAGGACTCGCTAAAATTCTTTTTTTTTTTTATTTATATTACTTTATAAATATTTGAATATCATTCAATGCCCAAGGAAAGCATGACATGAGGTATTTTTACTATGTCAATTTATTTATTATTTAAAAAACGAACAATACATTTTTTGTAATACAAAATTTAATATTTGTTTTTTTTTTTTTAATTTTCCCGCATATGTCATTGTTATCGCGGAGATTTTTTGAAAAATAAACTCATAGTCCTAGAACACAAAGAGCAACTGAAGGACACAGGCGTGGGCATTATGGTACATACTGTTTTTTTTTTTCGTCGAATCAATGATTCCATTCCAACGTGCTTTAACCGGAATTTAGCCACGTCGATAGCATTAGCATTGATTGCCTTTAAAACTATGGAAGTTATGTGTTTTCCCGTTCATGAAAATTCACGTTTCAGACTGTGAATTTGAAACCTAAATTCCCTCAAGTCCGTAGCTATTACAGCAAACATTGCATTTGAACCGCGAAATCTGTTAGTGAGATCTACGGTTCGCACGATAAGTTACGGTTTGTAAACTGCTGGGGTTTATGTTTAACGACTTGGGTTAAATATTATGGCTTGGTAGGTGTTTACTTCATTCTGTTTTATATTTGGTTGACCGATAAATCTATTCATCTTTTCTGATAACAATATAATGTAAAATGAAAAGTTAATTTTTAGGGTTCTGTACCCAAAGAATCAAAATAAGACCTTACGAGTATTGCTAAGACTTCACTGTCCGTCTAGCTGTCACCAGCAATATGTCTCATGAACCTCTCATGTCTCTCTTGTATTTTATAAACAAATAAACGAAAAAAAAACCGTTATGGCTAGACAGTTGAAATTTTCACAGATGATGTATTTCTGTTCCCGCTATAACAATAAATACAAAATAATAATATATAAAAACAGATTAGAAAAAAGTGTAGACACTTGATGCGACCACTGCTTGCAATTGCTTGCTGCTTGTGCTTGCTTGCTTTGCTTGCTTGTTGTTTGTTGTGACTTGACTTGTGTTGTGATACTGTATAGATGGTACTGAACCCTTCGTGCACGAGTGCGACTCGCGTTTGGCTCTTTTTTTTCTTAATTTTTTTTTTAGATATCGTCTATCTTAAATAATTCTCTTGCCAATATAACAACAGATCTTAAAATCAGAATGGAATAATTAAGTAAGGCTCCCATGGACGGTACGAAATCCTTCATGCACGAGTCCGACTCGCGCTTGGCTGCTTTTTTTTAATTTATTTAAATTTTCGCATAAATTTATTATTCATCAACGCTTTTTCTACCAATTTAACAAAAGCAGTCGACGCGCTCTGATTCCTGTTCCTATCCCTATCTCCACTTATTCAATAAATGTAGGTAAACAATAAAGCAGGATACCAAACCACTACAAAACAAAGGGAATACTGGAATATTATTTATAAAAAAAATAAACAAGAACGCTTGTAGCATCACCCATTACGATTCTCATCACTGCTCCTAAATTCGTATGAATAAAACATTGGGGTGTTTTAAAAGCTGCCTTGGGTGAACGTTTGTGGCGTGACTTATCCCTGTATAGAGCTGAAGATTAGAGTTTGTTCTACATTTAAACGGTAAAATTAAATCTTACCTAAAAATAAAAATAAAAACTAATATCTTCTAGATATTAGTTTTTATTTTTTATTATTGATAGGCTCGCGTTTAACCACTATATGGTGGGAAAAATCATCCAATGACAACCCCCGCTCTTGGGTGGAGCGGGAGATAGTGTCAGACTCTTACTGACTAAAAGCCCACCACGTTTCTTTTAGCCTTCATACCGGGGCTCGAGTTCCCTTTCGGATAATCCTGGCCCCAGTAGGCTTCGACCCAGCTGGGCCCCTGCTGTTGCTGACAACTGACAACTCATGCTCGCAAAGGAGGAGGCCGACCGCATCAGGCAACGGTGTCCTCGCCGCCGCCGCCAGGATTCTGATCCCGATTTCCGGCCACCGTAGGCGCGGGCTTGCGGACAGTGAGCAATGGGTAGCTCGCTGTCCGGCCGTCCGGTAACAGTCCGGACCACGCCCAAGTTGTCAACAGGGCCTACTGGGGCCAGGGTTATCCGAAAGGGAGCTCGAGCCCCAGTATGAAGGCTAGAAGGAACGGGGTGGGTCTATTAGTCAGTAAGAGTCTGACACTATCTCCCGCTCCGCCCAAGAGCGGGGGTTGTCATTGGATGAGTTTTTCCCACCATAAAAAAAAAATCGAATTTCACAACCTTTAATGAAAACATCCCTTTTTTAAAACTTTCCTTGTTAAAATAACGTGACTTGAAACTCGGTTCAGCCTAAACGGCCTAATTAGTCTAAACCGTAAACAAAACAATCATGTAAGCACCTAAATACACAGGAGGACGGATTAACAGAGACAGGTAGGTAAAGTAAGGACCGCATACTAAGCAGCTCATTTGGAAAGTGATCAGTTTTGACCCTGACCTCTGTCCTGACTTGAGACCTTTGAGACTGATACCCCTTTATGTGTAAGCCATTTGTATGTAAACTTGACTAAATTGAGTTAGTAAGTGCGGTTCACATTGAAGTAGGTAAGTGCTACTTTAAATGACTGACTTAACTAATAATAATAAAATAATTATGTTGTTTTGATTGCCTTATTGTATTAGTATTGAAAAGTGAAGAAGAGAGAGAGTGAGTTAGTGTTTGGAGTGACTGAGTGAAGTGAAGTTTGTGTGAGCGTTTTGTCCGAGTTCTTAGTGTTTGTCTTATTGATTATTATTTTTTTATTGAAATTGAATTGAATATTGTTGTAATTTTTATTTTTGTCTACATCTATCGCGTTGAATTTCTGTAATGGTAGCTGTGTGCGAGTATGTGTACTAAATAAGTAATAAAAAAATTAAAGATATATTGCAGCTGTGACGTGAAAAGATAGTGATGCGCGACAATGCAATTGCTTGCGATTTTCTCAAAAAAATATTAGTTGGACATTGTTCATAAATTTTTAGTTATATAAAAATGTCAAGAATAGTCTTTCGTTCCGATGTATTACGCATTCGCGGTGGAGAGAATTATGTGTCCGATATTGCATACCGCAGTGATGCGAGTTTCAATCAAAAGCACAAAGCTTTCGGACACTTAATAGGAAAAACGTCTAGATTGATCTTTTGTTTCATCGCAGTACGCGTTAGCGGTGAGAAAGATGATGCGGCCGGCACCGCACATTGCAACGTTGTGCGCACCAATCAAGAGACCAAAAGCTATGCTATTCTTCACTAAACAACTAGAAGTACCTACTCTACGTACACTAAAGTATTTATTTTCGTAATTATGACTTGAACATTTACTGGAACGCTGACTAATTAGTTCCCAACGCCTATTAATATTGTTGAACGTTCTGTTCAGAACAGAATTATTAATGACTACATATCAGACCTAGAAAAAATAAATCACCTTTGTACTTACTATATACAAAATTAAAAAGACCATGGAAATTAAAAAGAAAATTATAAATATAGAGATCACATTTTTTTACTGTTGATAGGCTCGCGCCTATTGATATTGACGCTTTCCATCAGGTGAGATAGCGGTATCTCACCAGATGGAAAACGTTGATATGGTCAACGATAGAGTTAGATAGAGAGCACGCTTGCCTAGAAGCAACCTATTTACTCTTGACTTAAAGATCAGACACACAGACTCCAGCAAGGAATTCCAATGTGTTTTTAAAACGTTTTGTGCGTATGGGTGGAAAGTCCACCATGGTTTTTTTTTATGTGGAAAATCATTCAGTGACTTTCCTTGCTCTAGAGTGAAGCGGGAGTCATGTTACAAAATAGTTTATAAACAGGTGAAGTCTGTTTTAGTGTATGTAGGAGATAAACTCCAGAAATACGTATTGGTTTGATTGCAAAAATTTTTTCACCGATAGAAAGCAGCTATATTCCTGAGTGACATAGTCTATATTTTAATTGCGGGCGAAGTCACGGGAAAAACCTAGTAGTTTATAAAACAATTGTTAAAAAATACACAGTGCTTCATAATTTAATTTATGATGGTGTACTAAAGGGTCAGAATCATGAACTAAAAACTAAAACTTCAGTAAATCAATATGTAGGTAAATGCTTCTTATGTAGATCTGTTGCTACTTGATATTCAGTCCACTTGGTGAGATCGAAACCCTAACCCAAGATATTTGGGGGACAGCCAAAGATAAAAACGAGGTTATGCTGAGAATCTATGGAACAATTTTACTCTACAGCTTGTGAATGCTAAAGAGTATAGTCACCAAATCCGTTGCAGGTACACTATTTTAATTACGAAAGTTTAAAATTTCCGACTGTGAGGACAAAAGGTAGAAACTGGAGTTTCTGCATTTCAGTTCAGTTGGTGTTAGCCGGTAAACTTAGATTGAATTTGTCAAATAAAACCAAATATACTCGAGCTAACCATCACACTTAATCTCACTAATATTTTAAAGATGAAAGTTTGTGAATATGTATATGATTTGATCATTACATGTTTGCTGTATGATGGACTTTAAAAGAAACTTTGACCCCTGAGTTTGTTTCGGTGTTTCTTCTCATTGTAGAGGATACGATTAAGAACAACCTTCACAGATCTGTTTAATAGGTGAAACATATTTTATTACAAATCTAGTATATTATATAATTTAACGCGGATGGGTTGCCTAAGAAATTCCTGGCCGGCTGGTAAAATACGTTTCATCCATTAAACAGACCGGTGAAGGTAATTTTAATCGGATTTTAGAGTATCAGGGGAGCTAGGAAACACTGGCCTCACCTAGTTTAATCTTGACGAAAAAATTGACGTGCAAAAGCTTTTTAAAAAACCTATTCGCAAATTTAATATAATTTAAATTTGTTACTTCTTCGCTCGAACGGTTGATTGGATTTCGATTAAACTTGGTACTCAGGTAGAGCATATCCTAAAATGGCACATACTATAATGCGGGCAAAGCCACGGACAGCATATAGTTCGAGATAGTTTTTCAAACTGTATGTTAAACGTGATAAACTTCAAAATTCAGTGATTTTCTAATATAAATTGCAAAACGGTGTCACTTTCTGACCAAAAGCGTGTTTTTTCTGATCCGGGCAGCTCGTCTATAATTGATTTTGGACTGCTATACATGTTAAACGAAGGAACAGGAGTGAGTTTAGGTTAGTCAGTCTGATACGCCTTCCCGTCGTTAGGGTGATTTTCCCACCAACCGAAAAAAGGCAACATAATACCGGGATGAAAATATTCTACGTGCTATTTGCAAAACTTGGTCTACTCATGTATCAAGTTATCGTAATCCGTTCCAGTGTGAAGAAGTAATAAACAAACGAAAAAAACTTTTGCCTTTATAATATTTATTACTGACTGACTTCCCACTCCAAAAAACGTAATAGATCATTTGAACAGCAAAACACCTGCTAGTCATGTTGTAATGTCTGTTTGCCAATCAGCATACTTTTTAGCATAACTACCCTACAAACATAATATTTTAATAGTTCCAACAGTATAACTTGACATTTACTACAAAGACGAATGATGGCCAGCCGTTGGAGGTAGCAATTTCTTTCACATTTTAAATAGGTACTGTTTCCCCTGAAGTAATTGCTTGGACAGCCATAACTTTTTTATGTATTGTACTAAAGGTTCTACTTAGTACTTCAATTATGTTATGGGGTAACTTTGTAATAATAGTAAATTGGTTTTGTAACCAAATGGCTTACCAATAAATGGGAACCTACATGAGTTATTGGTTGGCTTAGAAGTATACTGTTTTGGATGGACTTTCATGCAGCGATCTTGCGATAGTTATGGGCCAATTTTTTTTTTTTTTTTTTTTTGTAAAGGATGTAAGGGAGAACCCACCACAAACTTTAAGGGCTTGCTCAGTAGACGAAACTGAACAACCTTAAACAATTTTTTTTTTCTGGAAATGACAAAAAAAAATCGGCTTCTCCATACAAACTGTCCTATCAAGTTTATAGTTTTGTATGGTGAGGCGGATTTTTTTTTTCGTTTCCTCAAATAAAGTGTTGTGGAAAGTGGTTCAGTTTCGTGTACTAAGCAAGTCCTTAAAGTTTGTGGACGGCTGCCCCTTACACCTTGTATATCGAAATATAAACAAAAGTGATCCGAGGGAGCTTTTAGGTAGCTGAAATACAGCATAAGATGCAGGAGAGCCGCTTGCGATGGACATCATCATCGTCATCATTTCAGCCGAAAGACGTCGACTATTGAGCTTATCCTCCCCCAAGCGTCGCCATAATGACTGCTTTTGTGTGTCTCGCATCCATCGAATCGATTATAGTATAATAATTATTCCAGAACCTTTCGACCCCATTAAGGCCCAGGCACCCGAAAAGTGCCTTAAAACGGTGACTTTCTGGAGCCTACTCCTCGGTAATGACCAGGTTAATAGGTTTGAAAAAATATATGTTTATTATAGATTCATGAACAACATTATCAAGATTTGATTTTTTCGTGCGATTAATACTTTTGTCTAAAAAAATATTACATACAACAACATCACATTCGCAACTTTTCTTTACTCCTTCGAAACGGCTTGGATCTTTAGAAACGTTTTTACGGTAGACGACAGAAAAAGTAGGTGAAATCGGAAGGTGCCAACTCGCGTGGAATTGCGCGAATTGCTTAAGGCGTATAGTCCCTTGAACCATCTGGCCGAAATTATGTGAACGCAACTCTCGCACAAACCTAGACGGCAGTACGCAAATCTGTGCATTTATTTTCGGCCAGCAGCGCCCGGAAAGCGCATTAAATCCATTTTCTCTGCGAGATATTGATTGATTTACATATGCAATGTTCACTTTGAAGAATATTTAACCACCAATTTTTATGTGTAAAAATGTTTCTAAAGGTCCAAGCCGTTTCGAAGGAGTAGGGAACAGTTGCGAAAAGTTGCGAAATTGCTAAATATTTTTTTTTGGAAAAAGTATTAATTGCACGAAAAAATCAAATGTTGATATTATTGTTCATGAATCTATAATAAACATATATTTTTTTGAAACCAATTGACTTAGCCTTTACGGAGGAGTAGGCCTCAGAAAATCACTGTTTTATGGCACTTTTCGGGCGCTTGGCCCTTAAGCGAGTTGATAAAAAAAGTCAGTATTACCATGGTGTGTCAAATTAACACGCCATAGTGATGCCTCTGATCATACATATGGAATTGAGAAAATATATATACAAGAAACATTCAATTATTGGCCTGACGTTATGCAGCCCAATAAAATACATAACATATTGGTAATCTCCAAAACTCTGACGCCAGTCGATACAGTTGTTTGTAAACGCAAATCTATTTATGTTTTATACTACATAGTATCAGACTGGATGCAAACTTTTTGCATATCTAGTTTTCATTCATTCTTAATTTTACACCATTTTTTACCCCGTAAAAATATATGGTTTTTATTTTTAAAGCCAACTGATACAGTGCCTATGAATTGGGGCTTTTACTATCAATAAAAAAAAAACACATAGTAAGCACAGAATATTGAAAGACTTGGATATTGTTCATTAGTAATTTATTTTTGGAATACATCTCGTTTATTGATAGGTATATTTTTATTTTTGTATAAACATTTTTATAATGTGAATGTGAAAACACTAGAGTCCACAGATTCATAAATTACTATTTTATAGTTATTTTAGGTACAAAGTTAACTGGTCTACATTGTTCCCTCATATCTATTAATATGGAAATATTGTAGAATCAATTAAAGTAACCCCAAGAAAAGAGAGGACAAAGGAGGAGGAGGAAGATAAGGAGAGCCGACCCCACCTAACGTGGGAAGAGGCAAAGAAGAAGAAGAAGAAGAAGAATTAGAGTAACCATGGAGTTTTTTTGCGGGTTCTTTTCCATAGGGAACGACCAATCAGAGCAGTGCGCTAGCTTCTCACGTTACGAAATAAAATAATTTTAAATTTGAATTTGAAATGAAGGCAATCTTGAAGATGTAAAACAGTTTAAAAAAAGAATTAGTGACAAACTAATGTTTTTTTTTTTTTATCTGTTATAAATTAGTACTTGACTGCGATCCCGCCTGACGGTAAGCAGTGATGCAATTTCTGATGGGGAGGCACGCTAGTTTATTAAGAACCTATTTACTCTAGCCTTGAAGACACATAAATTATAATCAGACGGGAAGACCGCAGCAGGCAAACTGTTCCAGTCCTTCGATGTACGCGGTATAAATGACGAGGCGAAACGCTTAGTCCGGATCGTAGACGTTTCAACAACGTAAGGGTGGATACTAAAACACGATCAAACACGAAGAAAGAACAAGCAAAAAAAAATAGTTAGAAAGTGTTTTTGCAAAAACTGAACATCGAACCAGATGGTTCTGATATTGAGAATGAAACTCTCAAGTAGTCCAATAATAACTTAAAGTTGTTTAGACTGTAGTTACGCATTTCCGTATGATAAAGTAGTTTGTTAAATTAGGACGTGTCTACACATCATCATTATTTTAGGCGCGCTTTTTTTTGTCGATTATTTTAGGCGGGAGACTTTTTTTTTATGGTGGGAAAAAATCATACAATAACGACCCCCGCTCTTGGGTGGAGCGAGAGATTGTGTCAGACTCTTACTGACTAAAAAACCCATCCCGTTCCTTCTAGCCTTCATACCGGGGCTCGAGCGCCCTTTCGGATAACCCTGGCCCCAGTAGGCTTCGACCCGGCTGGGTCCCTGTTGTTGCTGACAACTCCTTGAGGCAAGCGGGAACAGGGCTTGATCCGGACAGTTACCGGACGGCCGGACAGTGAGCTACCCATTGCTCACTGTCCGCAAGCCTAGGCGGGAGAGCTATGTCGCCCCAAGTGTCGCTACAGCGAACAGTCCTGTGCGTCTCGCATTTCTCGCATTCCTATGACTCTCACCAGATCATCGCCCCCCTTGTAGGAGGTCTTCTAATGCTGAGTCTGCCAGTGCGTGGTTAACCATCAGTTCTACGAGCAATGTGCCCTACCCATTGCCACTTAAGTTTGGCGATTCGTCGGCTTATGGCTACACATACGTAGCTCTAAAGCAGTCATTACAAACAACACTAAGATAATTATGCGTACACGCGTTCGGTGTTCACTGATGTGTAGAAGGCCTTAGATTCGGTTATGTTAGTTAGTTCGTGGTTTGTGACACACTCTCGGCTTAGTTACGACTTAACGAATTCTCTTGGAAATGGCTTAGTCCTATGTACTTAATAAAGCTTAATAATGAAGTTGTGATTGAGTACGGCGGGTAGATAGCATTAGTTTTAGTAATGATAGACCATAGAAGATTGTATAGCTCTCTAGTTATTGCCAGTGGCTTCGCCTACGTGAAAGTAGATTTTTTTTCCAAAAGAACCTTCTCCGGGGATAAAAAGTACATATTCTATGTACAATCACAAGACATGGTCTACTAGTGTGCCAAATTTCACTCAAATCCGTTCAGCTGTTTGGGCGTGAAGAAGTGACAAACATACACTCATAAACTTTTGCTGTATAATGTCATTGTAACAAGTAGGTATCATGTATCAAAAGAGGCCTTGGTCGTCTTTTAAAATGTCTAAAAGAGGTTTCAGAAAGAAAAAATTGAATACGAAAAAAAATATTAAAAAAATTGTAACCAGTCGAAGTCTTACTAAGGAGTGTTATTATCCAGTTACTAGATAGTTCAGGTCAAATAGGCAGTAGTTCTATGAAAAAAATGCTATATTAGAATTTTATTCGAACAGTCTAAACCGCTATGTTCAAAAACAAAAAAGAAAACATAATCAAACTCCACAAACATTTATTACAAACCAAACCTAAACTAATAATTAAAACAGCTGAACAAAGAATCTTCATTTGAAAAGCCGTCAAAATATGGCCAATGATTGGTTCCACGCAAATTGAATTTCGAAGCGCCAAAGACACCGAAAAGAATAAAAACAAATGAGAATCAAGTCCCTTTTAGCGCTGGGGCCTTTAGAAAATGGTACTTCTAAGGACATTAATAATCCCCCCAGTTTCCAATTAGCAGTGTTTTCATTTGGAACTGAATTAACAAACCGTTGAAAAACGAAAGGTCCCCTAGAATTGTATCATTTTAAACAGTATGAATAATTTAAAATTTATTAAGACTCCGAGGTTTGGTTAGCCCAACGAGAGTGTAAAAAAGAACTTTTTAATTCAGGATGGAAATAAAAGATCAACTAATGTTCTAATTTTATAAGTACTAGCGCGAAAAACCAGTATATATTCATCCATAAAATTAACTACAAACGATGGATGTCGCTTTTTCAGTCAATCTCATGCCAAAATACTCCACGTTATTATCGACCCCATCATTACTTACCATCAGGTGAGATAGTGATCAAAAGCGAGCCTATCAATAATATAATACAAAAAAAACGTTAAAGAGATCTCACTTACGAAATAACTCAATTAACTAGTACAACACTGTCTAGACCCCTACATACATAAATATTATTATAAATTAAAGGCAACTCTTTCTGTTTCTATGTTCGCAATAAAGTCAGAAACTCTTGAACGTATTTTTATGCAATTTTCACCAATATATAGAAAGATTCATAAGAAAAGTTTGAATGTATAATACATGCGTATTACAATAGATAAAATCCGAAAATGCAAAAGATTTTTAATATCTGTGCAAAGTAGAAACCCATCTGGTTTTTAGTTTAAATTAAAATCTCATATTGTAAACAGAACGGTAGAGTGAGGAAAGTAACTCCTACCTAAATTAAAATAGCAAACAATGTGTTACGACATCTTCTTTTTCTTCTTCCTGACCTTATCCATATTACTTGGGGTCGCAGCAACACGTTTTTTTTTCTTTCATTCTGTGCAGCGTCATCTATGGCGTCAAATAAGAACAAATCCTGCATCGTGCAACTAAAGTTCTTCAAACGATTTGAACATAGAACAGCTTGATATCATCTGTCGGGCAGTTTCCCACCAGACTTAACACACTTTCCCCTTTCCAACGGAGATTTGCGGGACTTTAAACTCTGTTCTGCCAACCTCCAAAATGAGAAAAGACTGGGGACAAGAGTGGAAGATTACATCACCGCTTACCATCAGGTGAGATCGCAGTCAAGCACTAGTTTATATCAGATTAAAATAAGATGGGAAAAAGGAAGCCTTAGTACAGCAGAAAAGAAATGTTAGTGAAGGTGACAGACCATCCTAAACGATAAAGCATTCACATGGCAAATGAATACATCAAAACTTTTTTTCTGAACAGAAATGAAATAGTGCTCCTGTGTTTTTAAATCATTTGTAACGTAGGTACTCCATTCAAGGCACGCACGTCCATTAGTACGGTTTTTCAACCTTACTTTTTTTAAATTTCATTTAACTGCTAATTGAATTCCCATTGTATCGTTAATTGGGACAGATTTTTTGTTGGGAGTATTTATATTAAAAGTAAAAAGAGTAGATGATGCGATCACAAGGAGTTTTCATTATAATTGGAAGGATTTAAAAAAAAATAAACAGAATGAAATATTATGAGCCTGTTGTGTCCCACTGCAGGGTAAAGGCCTGGCTTCCGTTATTCCACTCTTTTCTGTCTAATCGGTATGGTAGTCCAAGTCGCCACGCCATCTCCTTCTGGGCCTACCGCGTCGCAGGCTCCTGATGTTCGGATTCCAGTCAGTAGGTTGCCTTCGCCTAATTTTGTTGCGACATGCGGCAGATGTGACCAGCCCAGTTCCATTTTAGTTTGGCGGCTGAGTTACCTACGTCTGTGATTTGTGTTTTGGAACGAAGTGTACTTGTTCCTTATGCGATCTGTTTTTTTGACCCCGAGAATAAAGAATTTGTTCCGTTGCTCGCTGGCAGAGCCCGAGTGCAAATTTTTGACGTTTCGTTAATAACCACGTTTGCGCTACGTAGATGAGTGATTATGCAAGAATGCGATTGTTGACCGCTGCTTTAATGATTTCAATAGACTTTAAATTCTATTAGTAGTATTAACTTGAAATGAAATGGAAACAAAATCACAAATGTATTTAAAGAAATAGTATAATTCATTCCAAAGCACAAAACCGACAAAGAAAGAAAAAAATAACACAATCCATAAACAACATGTTGAAACAATAGACAATAGACGTAGGCCACTCAGCCAAAAAAACCTATGCAGACTCTGCTAGAGGTCGCAACAAATTTAGGCAAAGGCAACCATTGACTAGATTCCGAATAATGGTAACTGGTAACGCTGTAGGCACAGAAAGAGGTATGTGACGAGTTAGACTCCTACCTTAAAGAAGAAAAGAAAAAAGGCTACATCACTGTGCAGTGGGATACAACATGCTCATATAATAATGAAATGAACATTTCCGACATGTGGAATGTGATAGTAATTATTATTGTCGTTACTACCAACGGCCTGATGGCCAAAAGCCTCAAGAACCATCTGTCGAAGTTGTCGTTACGCGGTTCTATCAAGAGCCTGACGTAGAAGGCAGGCTCTGTAAAACGGGTCGCTTTATGAAGAGATTCCTGTCTTTAGAGCCCTAATCACTAGTCACTTAAACCCTGCTCCCGATAGCGGAGGTCTACAATTTTTTATATTTTTATATATGTAATTTATATCAGTACCAAAATAAATAAAGATATCAAAAAAACGAACAAGACCATGACATGAATTTTATAATTTAGGACCATAAATATAAAGGACCTTACATACTTCACGTCATTCACAAGTCATAAAAATGTCGAGAAAGCAATCCAGAGTGGCTGTTAATACATGCACTCCTGTTATTATTAAATAAAATCATAATATTTTAGCACCAACTGCACTTTACTCGAACAACATAACTGAAGAAATAAAGACGCCTAAAATAAATATTTTCTCGTCAGCGAAGAACTGCCCAAAATCGCTTTCAAAGCTGGCCATAAAACAAATGTAAGTCATGTCACAATCCCAGCGTTTATACCTTTTCTTGAAGAATAAGAATGCTTTATGATAGACCTTGATATTTTACGTTCAATGCCAGATAGCTAACACATCTACGGGTTTTATAGCCACTGAAACGGATACATAAATGTAATGAGGATGAAAATTTCATTGCTTTACCTGATATAATCTGAAAAGCTAAAAGGGGTATGATTGTTAACAAATTATTAGACTCATGAATGATTTAAGAGCTTGTAAGATAAGATATACCCTAATTAGAGTGTAAAGCTCCAAAAAACCAAAACAAAGCGTATCAGATAGGTGTAATTTGAGAATGAAGTCCAGCTATTTTTCACGATTAATAAATATTTTTTGACTTTGGTAATGTAAAACCTCATTTGGGTTGATAAAAAGGTTAACTTTCAATTGTGAGAATTAAAGACACAATTGAAAGATAATGGGTGCACGAACGCTTTCGTTTGTGGTCTAATGAATTAATTAGTTTCTGTGTACTTAATTTAAATTTAATAACTAACATAGTTTTAAGTAAACATTGTTACTAACCCTTCTTTGAGTGTAATCTTGAAATAAAATGATATTATTATTATATTATAAAATGCACTTGACGCACATTTTCCTGATATTTGAACTGTTTTATTTTAAAAGTAAAAAGTACTTATATTTTTTTTTCTATGTCATATTATATTACACGGCTAATTAAAGCTTTTTATCTCGGAAATAGAAACGGTTTCTTGAGATATAATAATAACACTATTTATCATAAAAGAGGAAGTTTGTATGTGTGAAATTTGGCACATGGATAGATCATGTCTTGACCAGAACTTGGATAAAAAATGATATTATCTCGGGAGTATGTCGCCTTAGGTCAATTTTCTACATCCACGCGAGTAAAACTTCAAGCAGAAACTATATTAAAATAAAAATAAGATGGTAAAACATTAAACTTCAGCATCGATAACCATTATTAATCGACGTTAGAACAACAAAATAATAGAAGCTTGAAAATTGCGTGCCGTCGCGAATTGGATCGTGAAAACGCGAAATTTTATTGAACAGTTCCGATTTTACCTATTTATAGAAATTTGATGCTTCAGAATTATTATGTTTTTGTTGAAGAAAATATGTTCGAAACCAAGTTTAACGTACTTTTGTTTGGGTTTAACTAATTGATTAGCTTCAACATCAAATCGAACAATAGAAGAACATAAATTGGAAAATATAAAGTCTTAAACCCAGTTTTGTTATTAATTTAAATAATGTACCTACCCATACACTTCTACACTAATATTATAAAGAGATAAAGTTTGTTTTTTTATTTGTAGAAGGTATTAATCTCAAAAACTACTG
This sequence comes from Mythimna albipuncta, assembly GCA_929112965.1. NCBI lineage: Eukaryota > Metazoa > Arthropoda > Insecta > Lepidoptera > Noctuidae > Mythimna > Mythimna albipuncta. Next base: position 20,360,027 of record OV815965.1, read on the forward strand.
ATCCGATTGCTAAAATTTTTTCACCGATGGAAAGCGAATCTGCCGGCAAAAGCTAGTTTTGAATAAATTTAAAACTTGGTCAATTTGGAAATAATCGCTCCAAAAGTAAAACACAATGTGACAATGTGTTCTCTAACTTTTGAACCATAAGTTTAGAAAATATGAAAAAAATCTGAAAAGTAGAACTTTGTAAGGACTTTCTAGGAAAATTATTTTGAACTTGATGGAAAGAATAGTTTTTGTACAAAAAAGACAAAAGGGTTCTACAAAATATTTTCTGGATTAAGTTTGTAGTATAATCGTATATGCAAGCATTTTTTTAAACTCATAAGTGGGTACACTTATTGTGACGGACGGGAAACTACGGAACCCTACACTGAGCGTGGCCCGACACGCTCTTGGCCGGTTTTTAAGGCCAGAAGTCACCTAAAAAGCAGTGGAGAGGATTATGTTAAGAGTTTCCTTACGTAATTGTATCAGGAATGGCGATATAATCTGCTGAAGAACTAAGGTTATCGATATTGTCCGAAGAATCGCCAAACTTAAATGGCATTACGCAAAGCACATTTTTTACAGAACAAATGATGTTCGATGAGGACGAAAAGTTCTTGAGTAAAGCGTTCGAATGTCTCTTGCAAGGTTGACCGATGACCTGTAGCCCGATTCACGTAATCAAAACCGTAACGATATCGTAGCGATTTAGTCGTTTAGACCATTTCCGTATTCACATCCATCAATCGAGTTTGAACGACACCGATTTTAAAGTCGTTTGGTCGAAGAGACGATTAAAAAAAAAATCTGTATAACATTATCCTGGTAGAATATTTATTAATGTAACTAGAAATAAGTCGTCGATAGATCGTTTAGTTTCAAGCCAGTTAAGTTATCGTTCTATCCAATCCCGATTAAGGAATTCGTGAATACCGTTTTTGGATAGGACTTCGATCGAACGACTATAAAACTTCAACGAAATTTGGCTTGTTTGATTTTACGTGAATCAGGTCACTGGTGAGGGTCGCAGGAGTTTGACTGAGACTCACAGGACCGAAATGCCTGTTTACAGAGCGGTTTCACTTGCGTGGAAGAAGTTTTCTCCATACAAACTTTGAACCCCGATTTCAACCCCTTTGGCGGTGGGCTTGCGGACAGTGAGCAATGTTTAGCTCGCTGTCCGACCGTCCGGTAACTGTCCGGACCAAGGCCAAGTCGTAGACAGCGCACACTGTTCCCGCGCGCCTCAAGGAGTTGTCAGCAACATCAGGGGCCTAACTGGGTCGAAGCCTACCGGGGCCAGGGTTAGTTTCGAAAGACAACTCAAGACCCGGTATGAAGGCTTGAAGGAACGGTGTGGGTTTTTAGTCAATAAGAGTCTGACACTATCTCCCGCCCCGCAAGAGCGGGGGTTGTCATTGATGATTTTCCCATAAAAAACCCCTTTGGCGGTAATTTTCAAAAGTCCTTATTCCACTACTTTCTTAGTGCTCGCCTACATCATAAAAGGATGCCTTGTGCAAAATTTCATGTTTCTAGATCCATCCAGAATACTTTTGGATATTATGTTGATATGTCGGTCAGTCAGTGTCTTCTTTTATATACTCGTATATACCTATTGGTAAAACATGGCAGTTCAACTGTCGAGAAATCTGGCAATCAGAAAAATGAAACTTATTTCACATTTTCATCTATCCTCCATAAGAATGTCTCTTTTAAATTATGTTATGTAAAACAAAAATCCTGCTCACAAACTTTACGTCACTTCTATAATTTAAGAAGTATTAAAAAAGGAATATACAAATTAACCTTTTGAATGTCTTATGTTACACAGTTCGACAAAAGCAATTGTCTTTCTATTGTGTCTCTAATTACGGCATTCAAAGAGTTAAAATAAGCCAATAGCAATTAAGAGGTGAGATAGAGATGCTCCGAAATTAAGTAAGTTCATTCTAAACGAAAAACAACTGAAGTACATTAGTGTTATCCATCCTTGTTCCTAAAACACAAGTCACGCTGTCCAAACACAGTACAGTTTTTGCGTGAAAGCTAATTTAAGTCAGGATCTCTACAAAGACTTGGTAGCTACATAAGCGGTTGTGTAAATAGAGAGACGGCGGAATTACCCGGTGTTTGCATCAAACATGAAGTGTGCTGGCAAACCGCAGGCCTCTGTAGGTACAGTCGAACAAAGAGATTGGGATAAGAGTGACTAACCGCTGCTACTGCCAAGAATTACATTAATTTGCAGAGTAGTAAAATTTCTTACATTACCCAGATGTGACGTGTAAAAAAAAAAGATGTGACGACAATTTTTACCAAATACAAAAATACAACACAACGACTTTCGAGATTATAGAGGAGGATGGTACGTTGGCGCAGTGACTAAACGATTTACTGCTATTCTGTGTATCGCGAGTTCAATTATCAAAGCTTTACAAACATTTGTATCGTTCCAACTCAATGTGAGTTTAAATGCTTGTGAACGCTTCCACAATACAGGAGTGTGGCTTCTGTGGAAAATCAGAAACGTTTATTTTAAAAAGTGAGCTAAATTGCACGAACCAAAGCGTAGATTTCGTGGAGAAAAACATGCAAGAGACTTCATGGACAGTTTTAAATCATGTTAAGAGTTACACAATCTTGGTTACATATTTCTTGTCGCTTCCATTATGTGAGCTCAATGTAAATAATTAAATAAAAATGTATTTGTGGCAACGTATTTAAAAAAAAAGAATTGAAATTAAGAGTTCATATTTTACTGTTCTCTTTCCTGTCAAGTTTTAAGAGTTATAAGGCTCAAAAATAATATTAAATATTGACGAAAGTGGGGATAAATATTTTTGTTTATACATCAAACTCTTAGCTCGACTGTACTGTATAGCAACTGAGTGCCAAGACTGACAGGGCTATATTACTCATGGATTGTCTATCTGTAGTTCTTACTTCTGAAATGTTTATGCTATAACCGAATTCAAGGAAATAACTGTTTGCCGAGGTTAAAAATACATTTAATGATGGTAAACTACATAGTTTTAATTGCAAAATTAGTGTGGGTTGTGATCAAAGATTTTAGTGGTTTTAGTAATTAAAAAAAGTTCAGTAGCCCATAGAATCTAACATCAAATGATGTAAGATTCTTTAAAAATACTTTTCCAATTTAAGTGACGTTGATACCCAATACTCGAACAGTTGTATCATAAATATTTATTGGTCTTTACGATATGGACTTAGAATAGTTGTAAAAAGTAAATTAAAATCAAAATCCAGCTTTTTTTGGGTGTGCAATCAAACAAATTCATCCACTCTTGGTGGAGCGATAGTGTCAGATTTTGACTAAAATTATTGTTTCAAATTGCTCTTTGCATTTCGTCGCGTGACTCTATCAAACAATCCTGCAGCCCTGGAAATTAATATCACTGATGTTATATTACATACATTAATGTGTCAGTGAAGTCAATAGTACGGAAGCTAGTTTGACAACGAGACGAAGCGTTATGGGACGTAAACATGCTTCGACAGAATCTGACAAGGCGTTCACAGTGTGTTTGCCTATAAAAGAAGTGATTAAGACCTCATGAGCTCTCTTGTTCTTTGTACTTCATTCGAACAACATTGTCTAGGTCTCTCAGATCGTTATGAATTGAATACATAAAGGTTTCTTCATAAATAATCAGTTGCGAGATTTGGAATTGTCTGTTGATTGCTTGTTCCTTCGTCATCACCCACAACATAGGGTTAGGATTAGGATCATTAAGGTGATTACCATGAAAAGTAGCCATGGAGTTTCTTTTCGGTTGCTAATAGCTTCTGACGTTTTCTAAGTGCCCATGTAGGCCTATGTGAAATAAAAATATTTTGAATTTTGATTAGCATAATATTAACTGACTCGGCCGTACTTCATATCGCCTAACAGACAATAAATGTAGTATATCTTTTGATATAGTCAACCGGTTGCGATGAAACAAATCCTAAATAATATATCAAGTTACACACAATTTAAAGTATAACAGTTATCTAGATCAATTTCGTACTTTTTACGTGATGCGCGTACAACAAAAATCTTCTACAGATTTAATATAATTATGTATAAATAATCGAAACAATTTTTTTTATACACCAAACTCTTTGCTCGACTGTACATAGCAACTTCTACAGATCGATTATATGTACATAAATTGTATAAACACTTTAAGACTAGGTATTTTCTCTTAACATGGTTTCCTTGCAATTTTTACACTAAGTTTTCTCTTTTCACGCTCAAGTTTATTCAAGCATCGAGCGATTTGGGTCGTTGGAAACCTATTCATGTGAAACTTGAAATTTAGCAAGACGTGTGCCAAAATCTATAGGTTTCCTAAAATTGGCACCATATCGTTTGAAAGCTAACTGTGTCATATTTGGAATATGAGTTAGTAAAATATTTCAGTTCTATCCTACGAATATTTGAATGTTATATGACATGAAATGTTTGAATGTAATACAGATTTGGATGTAATATAGAATAGTGTTACATGGCCTGAATTTGGACCTATTGTGATATCGACGCCTCATCATCATTTCAGTTGATAGACGTCCAGTCACGCTGAAAACCAGCGCTGTGGACTAGTCGCATTTTTACGTGTGCACACGGTATTATGCTGAGCGTTCGAGCGTTTTGTGCAGACGTGACGCATACTTATACGTTTTTTTTTAGCATTTTTGTAATCTGTTAGTTTTAAGTTTGCGCCTTATCCAGCAAATAAACTGCTTTTCTTTCTTCTTTCTTTCTTTTCTTTCATTACTGGACCTCCCACAAGTGTCGCCATACCTGTCCTGTGCGTCTTGCATCCGTTCCCACGACTCTCCGCAGGTCGTTGGTCTGCCTTGTAGGTGGCCTTCTAGGAAATACTGCAAAACCGTTCAGCCCCATCGACGCCTATCGCATGAAAAATATATTATGCATGTGGGTTAATCGAACAAATATACTATTAAAGGGTTGTGCATATTTAAAATTGGATAGGAAAATAAATTGTTTTACGTTATTTTTTTTTTTAACTTTTGATAGAGCATGTACCCGAAATATGGTAAACATAAACTACTAGATTTTTTCTGCAGCCTCGTCCGAGTACATAAAACATAGCTTATGTCACTCAGGAATGAAGCTGCTTTCTATCGGTGAAAAAATTTTAGCAATCGGACAAGTATTTTCAGATATGTTATAATATTAGTGTAGATTTAAATATTAACACCAAATTCTAGATTGGATTGTTCGAGATAGTTATCGTGGCAAAGGTGAAATAAGTTTCGAACTGAGCTCGTAAGTTTTTTGTTTTTAAAATCATTTTTTTCATTTTTATACCCATCAATACAAATCATACGAGCCCAAACTTGATGGGCTTGTGTCGTTCTACTGCGAAGTTCCTATAGCCACCTTCCGGTTGTATCATCAGATCAGTTCCATTTCATAATAATTTTGCATTGTCATCTGATTTACACATGCATGCAAAATTTCTCAATCGGTGATCGGGAAGTGGATCAAATTTAATTTGCAAGATTTGATTACAGACAAACATCGGGACAGGTGAAACTAAATAAAAGCTTGTAAAAACACTGTGAGATTTAGTTAGTAAATATTTGAGACTCTCTCTCGCTCTACACAGAGCGGTAGAAGATGGATAGATTGACGCTTTTTATTGTACACCAATTATAAAAATGCAATAAGAACTTGAAATTAATAGGATGTCACAATGGGCGATCGCTAAAAGCGATTTCTTACAGACAACCTTTGGACAGATTGAAGATTAAGAGGAAAAGATACGCGCGTAGTTTGTGATGTACTATTAAACTCGTTAAAAATTTGAGAAAAACCCTAGAATGTAATTTAAACTGAAAGAAACATTAGAACAATAATTTGGGGTCCGCTGTAGTACTAACTATTTTATAAGTAGCTACAGTAATCAAAATACAAATGTCAAAACCCCTTTTATTTTTTATCTAGCTTTTGCTCGCAGCTTTGCCCGTGTCTATTGGAGAAAAAAATGTAGTATTTGGACCAGTACTTTCAGAGATTACCTCCTACAAATAAAAAAAAACAAACTTTACCTCTGTACAATATTAAGTGTAGATGACTTTGAAAGTCATTTGATGATTTAAAAAAATATTTCAAGCCGGAGATATTACAGTATTCTTTGTCTCAATCCTAGTAACTACTACGTTCCCGTGGAAAAAATTCCAACAGGCGAAACCATTACGAGTAATTCAGACAGGCTAAACCACTAGCACTATAAATAAAACAAATGAGGCGTAAACTAACTCCAAATCTTTATCTAGATGAAAGAATCCATTCTTTGCCTCTCGAAATCTCCAACACAATCAATCAACATAAGTTTATCAGGATTTGTTTCTGTATTTGATTGATTAACTTTACAAAGATCAATATATTTTCCTACAGATTTCTAATTGTGTTTATGTTATAACTCTTACTAGGATACCTAAAAGATAACCAACAAAACTCAACAGGGTTATAAAATAATAATGAAGTCAGCCTATCAGCGGACTGTATCTTATGAAAGATTTTTTTTAAATCCGCTCGGTATGTTTTTGAGTTTATTCATTACAAACTATAATACAAACATACAAAACTATATTTTTTCCTCTTTGCTATAAATTAGTATAGATGGATATTATATAACCGTCTTGTCCTGAGTTTCGTAAGCTAACCGAAATCAAGAGCTGTCATATTCATCATTGCTAGAAAATATCGACGAGTGCGAAAATAAAAAAGTTAGGTATGGGTATGCAATTTTCCATATTTCAGATATCTGCAGTAAATGTTAAAAACGTATTATTATATCCAAACGCCTACTTAACACTTCACGTAACCCAAAGACTGGATTTTACCTCGGTCAGAGATTATATACGGGGCAATGCCGCCGTCAGTTTTTTGGGCACACTTCCAGTCGATGCGGAGGAATTTTTTCAAGACAAATTTTTAGAGTTATCGCCTTAAATGTGTAGTTTTTATTAGTTAAGTGATTATATTTTTTTTAATTTACAAAAATTTTGAATTACAAAATAGCTGCAGATATTGCCTTATTCTTTACACTTTAGCCTTATTCTTTGCACTTTAATACCATGTTGTGTGTGTGTTGTGTATCATATTTTAGGTTAGTTACATCAATAAGCAGATCTTTATTTCAGTTTGCAACCATCGTATTGGAACTGACAGCTCTTGAAATCAGATCGCGTTCAGTTTCATCAGTGAAAATAGCCCTAAGTTATAGACTAGCACATAGGTAAAGGTATTAAGTATCTTGATAAATCAATATCAGGCTTCAATTAATACACTCCAAATTGGCATCTATTGTGGCTCTGATTAAGTTTCTTGTCAGTTTCAAGACTTTTTACTGGTTCTTCGGTACATTGAGCAAATGGAGTGATTTCTCTCAAAATGTCAATATAAGGAACATCAAGAGGATAGTTAGAAAGAAGATTACACTTTTCAGTCGTGGACTCGTAACTTAAACGTTAAGTGAAATAAATCGTGACTGATTGTGTACATATGTAACTGCCTCATTGGTTTCGTGGTTGAGAGCGACTGCTAAGCGTTGGGTCCTGGGTTCGTTTTCCAGGTCGGGCAGGTAAAAAAAAAACTTTACCTCTTATATTATTAGCGTAGATAAGATACAGATACTCACTGCAGTTACAGAATAGGAGCTAACTTATTTTATAACTGCTGGCAGTGGCTTCGCTTGCGTGACAGTATAAAAATATCCCAAGAAAATACACTCCCGGGATAAAAAAAAAACATTTTTTTTTTTATTTACCTTAGGCCTACAAGAGCACTTCAGAAGCTAGTGCACGGTTCCAAATTGGTCGTTTCCTATGAAAAAGAACCGGCAAGAAACTCATGGTTACTCTTTAGGACATAGGCATCGAAACATGACCTACTTGTATGTCTAACCAAATCCTTTCAGCCGTTTGAGCGTGAAAATTTGAAGATGTAACAAACATACACAACACACGTAGGTACATATATATATAAACTTCCAAACTTGCGCTTTTATAATTTTAGCATTTATTTAATTAGTTTTTCGTAGAATGACGACTTCTGTATTGTAGATGCGTTCACAAGTTACTTTTAAACTTAAATACAAGACGCTCAGACTCGGAACACTTATCTCTAGGTCAAACAAATATTTTATTTCAAACTTAAACGCTCTATTAAAAAAACCGGCCAAGTGCGTTTCGGAATCGCCCATGAAGGGTTTTGTACCAGCAAGTAACATAGCATACAAGTTCTTGTAGTTCGTTATAACTTTTTTTTTAGTCTTTGTCACTATTTTGACCATGTCGCTCCATCATAGCTATCCAAATTTTGTGTTTTGATTTATTTTAGATGATTGTAATAAATGTTGTATATAATAAAACTCTTGCCTTGTCTGACGTAGGCTTAGCTAAAATGTTGTTGCGAATACCGATATCTAACAAAAAAATGCTAAACATATTTCTTCTGAGGCGTTCGCCCCGCTCACACTCCACCAGAATATGTTGTACATCCTCAATTATTCCGCACTTTACACAATTAGGTGAATCTGTGACACCCATGAGGAACGTAAACTTCCTCGATGGAATGTGACCAGATCGAAGAGGATCTATTAAAAAATCTACTTACTAGATCTCGTTCAAACCAATTTTTGATTGAGGTTTGCATAGTAATGTACATCATAATTTTTTTTAGTTTTATTATTCTCTTATTTTAGAAGTTACAGGGGGTGACGGGGGACATACACATATTTTACCACTTTGGTGTCCCTCCGGAAAACTATTCAGTATGATATTAGAAACTTCAAAATTCATTTTGAATACCTATCCATAAATACCCCACACGTATGGGTTTGAAGAAAAAACAATTTGAGTTTCATTTCTTAGTATTGGGAACCCACATTTATCGGTTTTTAGGGTTCCGTAGCCAAATGGCAAAAAACGGAACCCTTATAGATTCGTCATGTCTGTCTGTCTGTATGTCCGTCCGTCCGTATGTCACAGCCACTTTTTTCCGAAACTATAAGAGCTATACTATTGAAACTTTGTAAGTAGATGTATTCTGTGAACCGCATTAAGATTTTCACACAAAAATAGAAAAAAAGCAATCAATTTTGGGGGTCCCAATACTTAGAACTGAAACTAAAAAATTTTTTTTTCATCAAACCCATTCGTGTGGGGTATCTATGGATAGGTCTTCAAAAATGATACTGAGGTTTCTAATATCATTTTTTTCTAAACTGAATAGTTTGCGCGAGAGACACTTCCAAAGTGGTAAAATGTGTGTCCCCCCCCCCTCTAACTTCTAAAATAAGAGAATGATAAAACTAAAAAAAATAAATGATGTACATTACTATAAAAACTACCAACAAAAATTGGTTTGAACGAAATCTAGTAATTAGTTTTTTTTTAATGCGTCATAAATCGAAAAAAAATACACTATTATTAAAACATCGATCAAAGTTACAACACATTACAAGAACTTTTATATTATGTTACTTGCTGCTACGGAACCCTTCATGGGCGAGTCCGACTCGCACTTGGCCGGTTTTTTTTTTCTATTCTTGTATGAAAATCCTAATGCGGTTCACAGAATACACCTAATTACCAAGTTTTAATAGCATAGTTCTTATAATTTTGGAAAACAGTGGCTGTGACATACAGACGGACATGATGAATCCATAAGGATTCAGTTTTTTGCCATTTAGCTACGGAACCCTAACTAGCGTATCTTAGATGCCAAAGTTCAGACCCATATTTTTTACTGCTAAGTCATGCGTTTGTAACGTCGCCATCTAACCGGACCTTTGCGGTGGTAACCTCCAGTTTCTTGTCTGTCCTACATAATCCGGGATTACATTCAGCGACCCTGTCAGCGCTTGTTCTTTTACCCGTAATTTTCACAAGACGTAAAAAGAAAGATTGTGTTAGGACTTAGTGGAGCGCTGATCACGAAATGTTTTTCACTGTTTGTGTTTCCGTTTATACGGATAAGGTTTGCAGCACTAGAAGTTAACGCATTTTAATCTTGGCACGTGTAATTTCATTTGCTTTTGTGATGTGTTCATTGATATAGTCGTATTTAGGATATCGGGTTGCCATCATCGTCAGTAGCTATAGTATAAATAAATATAGTAACTAGAAGTGTAAGTAATGAAGAATCAATTTTAATCAATTCATTTAAATTATAACCATTTTTTTGCGTTTAATTTAATATTATTTTAAGTTTTACTATGTTTTAATTAATTTCAATGGAATGACGAATTTCAAAAATCTATTTATTATTGTTCTTTTGTGTTATGATTAATAAGTTTAATTAATGAATAACTATGTACTTAATTAACTTAAAGATAATGTGTAAAATGTACAACTGTTTATTTATATTAACAATAACATCAATCAATAGTTGAAGTCATTAGTTCTGGTAGGTCTTATATTAAAATTTGTAAGAAAATTTTCAATCTTAAAATTTTACAGTTTAGCTCCGAACCTATATTTTTATCCTCGTCAGTTTATTATAAATAGATTCGAATCATATTTCAGTCGAAATATATTTTATGCAAGAGGGTTACAATACTCTATCTACAATATGCGACACTCGGATCAACCTCCCAGAAAACACATATGTGACGGACATCAATAAAAATATATACTCGAGTTGTGTTGGATCCGCTCTAAGATCCGTTTGTGGTATCTAAAAATAGCCGGAGAACCGTAAATCGCTGTTCGGTTGAACGAATTTGACTCAAGAATTTCGATTTATAAACTTTATGATCTTTAGTTAGACGAGATTTATAGATATTTATATCACTATTTTCACGTCTGTTTTCTACAAATACTATAGAATCTTCTTCAGGTGTCTGTTTTTGTTTGAAAGTTTTAGTTTTTGGAATCAGTTCGGAAATAAATTAGTTTGTTGCGATTTAGTTAATGTTAATGTGTGTCTTTAGTCTAATTTATGTAGTTTCGTTTGAGATCGTATAGAATGAAAGAAAACGTGGTGTTTATGTTTATATTTTATATCGTAATGGTGGTGGTAAGCGCATGCGCCGAGTGAAGTCGTAGGTAGAAACAGTTTCAGAAAGTGAAGTTTTTTCGATGTTTTTTTTTTGCACTTTTTAAATTTATATTGCAGATTGCATTTTGGTGAGTATGCGCAGGAATTGCATGACTTGATCCCGCCATCTTATTTCTACCATCGGACAAACCAACGCACCGCAAGTATCCACCCTTACGTTGTTGAAACATCTACGGTCTGGACCTAGCGTTTCGCCTTGTCATTTATACCGCGTACATCGAAGGACTAAAACGATTTGCCTGCTGCGGTCTTCACGTCTGATTATAATTTAGGTGTCTTCAAGGTTAGAGTGAATATGCTCTTAACAAACTAGTGCGCCTCACCATCAACGATTGCATCACTGCTTACCATCAGGCGGGTTCCCAGTCAAGTACTAGTTTATAACAGATAAAAAAAAATATTGACTGCATAATCAGCTCTCATCATTATCATTTCAAGCGAAAGACGTCCACTGTTGGACATGTGTCCAAGTGTTTTCATAATGACCTGGCCAGCGCGTCTCGTATTCATAAGATTCCCGTGATTCTCACCAGGTTATCGGTCTACCTTGTGGGAAGCCTTCCAACGCTACGCCTTCTGCTACGTGGTCGTCACTCCAGAACCTTTCGACCATCTGTTCTGCGAGCAATGTGCCCTGCCTACTGCTACTTAAGTTTGGCGATTCTGTGGGCTGTGTCGGCAACATTGGTTCTCCTGTAGCTATCTTCATTTCTGATATGATCACGCCAGAAAATTCCGAAGATAGCCCTTTCCATTGCTCTCCGAGTGACTTTAAATCTTCTGATGAGGCCCATTGTAAGCGACCACGTTTCACCTTATACCTTTCTTTCTTTCACAAGTACAACTGAGCGTCCGTTTGTCACCGCAGGGATCCAGCAGAATATCAGCGTCAGATATTTTGCCTGACATACGCTGAGCTGGGCTTCCATTTGGTGCAACATTGAGATGCACACCGCACAATGTATTTTATCTGAGATTTTCAAGTACCCACTTTATATATCTTGTTTTTTTTTTGTTTTTAATGTTATCATTATTTTATTTTTGTGTTTTTGTTTATTTTAGTTTTTTTATAATTTAGTTGTGCTTTTGTGTGCATTTTGTGTTGCAACAAATAATTTTTTTATCTATCTTATAATTTAATTTATAATCAGCTCTGGTTTTATCAAAACTGAGTTTAAATTGACCCATCATACTAACATTATAAAGGCGAAAATTTATATTTCTTAGTGTATAAGTAGGTACGTGTGCCTTCATATTCAAACGGTTGAATGGACTTTAATGAAATTTGGCATATAGGTAGACCGTAGGATACATTTTTATACCGGGTTCGTTATTTATTTTCTCAATGTGTACAAGTGTATGTGTTACAAGTACCAATTTAAAAAAAAGTATCTTAATTTTCACTATCGAAAAATAAAAGTAAAATGGTTCTAAGCAATCAAAATAGTAATTAGTTTTTTAATTATTATACAAGCTCTAAACGTTAATGGTCTCTTTTAGGGCTTGAGTAATAATTAAAAATATAATTAGCGTCTAGACCTATTGATTTGGTGGTTTTACAACTGAAATATTAATAATAAATATTATTCTTACGTCTAACTATATTGTGAAGGTGAAATTTATTTCAATACTACTAATGAACTTTTAAGTTTATTAAAATAATACCTCTTTTATTTTAGTTAAAATATTAAACTAAATTTTTACACTATTATTAGTGTTTATTATAAAGAGGTAAAAATTGTTTTTTTTTTATGGTTAGGTTAGCTTAGGATAAACGGATTTCGAAGAAACACTTGTGTACATGATTAGAGGTTTTATCCTGAGAGTATTCTTCCTTTATGTAATTTCTACTATCACGCAGGTAAAGCCATAGGCAAAGAGTAGTTGTACCAACATAAAACCTTTCTGAAGTGTTATTATTGAATGCGCATGTTTTAATAACCAAGCTAAACAGAGATCATTACGTTAAAAAAGTTATAACCCCGACTACTAGCCATCGTACGCGTGAACTTGCGGATGAAGAGCAATAAGTAGCCCTCCGTTCCGTCGTCAAGTGACAAATAAAAAAAACAAAGTTTTAGATATTTTGTCACCATCCAACAATTTGTAAATTACACACGGAAATAAATCGTGTCTTCAGGTAGCACACATAACATAAAAAAAATTGTTCCGAAGAAGGAAATATGTTTCCATTTACAGCTTTTTAGGGTAGAATCGAATTTTGTTTCCTCTGAGAATACCAACTGATTTATCCGATATAAAACCCAGCAAGGCAATGAAGAAAATCTCTCACCTATTATTTGGAAAACTCACAAAATGTAGATATACACACACGTCTTTCTATTTTCCCCTTCTGGGAATCCGGGCGTGAAATTATGTTAATTTGTGTTAAGAAATTCAGACGCTTTTTGCAAATAAAGGTTGGTTACGTTTCTAGTTTTACAGGTGAATTTTTTTTGGGTAGGACTGAATAAAATAGAATCACACGTATCACATTATCAAGGACAGAAACAATTTTTCTGCTGTAGACTTCCTGTCCGATTATAATTTTTTAATTAAAAAGACACTACGTCTTCAAAGATAGAGTGAAAAGCATAGCATTGCATAGCCAGCCTTACAATGTTCCCACTGTTGGGACTCAGGCCTCCTCTCTAGGAGAGGGAATAGGCCGTAATCCACCACGCGGGCCCAGTGCGTGTTGGTGCATGGTCTTCGAATTTTCGAGCAGTGTACCCTAACCACTACCTCTTAAGTTCGGCAATATGTCGGGCTATGTCAGTAATCTTAGTTTTTTGTGGATGTCTTCATTCTTAATTCGATCATGCGGAGCATAAAATTCATGAAATGAAATTCCTTCTCAGAATTTTTTAGCTGCCTGCGAAGCTGCCCCGGTGAACTTTATACCGCCTAACAGTCAAAGAATGTTATATATCTTTCGATAGTCGACCCGTTGCAATGAAACAATGCCTAAGTAATATATTAAGTTATGCTCAATTTTAATATATTAAAGTTATCTACATCAACTTCGTGCATTTTACGTGATGCGCGAACAACTTAAAACTTAAGCGACAAAACCGCCCATTGTGCACTTATTCTTTTAAATGTTTGCCCTGTATTTTTGTTTATTTGGTGTACAAAAATAATAAATAAATAATAATAATAAATAACTTCTACAGTTTTATTATATGTATAGATGGATAGACAAAAAGCCTTAAGTCTCTGTTCATGTTACGAAAAATCAAACATCAATTTATAACATAAACATAAAAAATAACTTTTTGCTTCAATTTATGGATACATTCAAAACAGTACAGAAGCTATTCATCAAGTAATATTTACGATCGAATATAACGAAAAAAGTTTTTCAGCAACTTTTCCGAATGTATTGAAATATCAGTTTGAATGGTTAAAGCTTTCATTATGTAGTGGCTTCAGATTTATGGCTTAAAGCTGTGGTTTTGATATGACGGGAGAGTTCACTATCCATAGATTGACACGGGGTGAACCAGACATAAAGAGACCACACTCTAGGTATGCGAATGTTCTGCATACGATTTTTTTTTTGGTTGGGGCAATTATCCAAGGAGTTCTTCCTTTCTAAGGAGAAATTGGAGTGAGAGGGCGTGTCGGACTTTTACGACCCATTCACGACTTTGCTGCTGTGGGCGGTAGCTAAGCGTGGGGCGGCGAGCGGTAAAAAAAAATGTTTGAAATTGTTGGAAACACGTCACAAGACGCTGCTCATAGCGCCATGCATCCGCTTACCGATGCTGCCCTGCTCGCCGCGCCGTTAAGACTGATGTCGTGAACAGTCAGTTCCTGGCTAAAACTCATTCCTATGTTCATTTTTAAGCTATTGCATAGCTTCTATCGCGGGCCTTGAGCGTGGAGACCGAATCCAGAAATTCCGTAACGAATATAATCTAACACCCCCCACTCATTTGTTTTTTGAGCGTGGTTACGGATAAGAAACAAATGAGTGAACAATCAATCAAAATTCAATTTAATGTGTGAAAGTGTAACTTCAATTAATATCAAAGAAAAAAAAACAAAGGAAAAAAACATATTGCATAAATAAAATAAATAAATAATTGTCCCCGAGTGCCACACGTCTTTTTTATCTTGCGTTTCAGGACCCCGGGTTTTCCTTTTGGAAGCGAACCCATGGTATCAGTACGCTTCGGTCTTGCTGGACCCCTGCGGAGAGTACTACGGATAGATGATTGATACGTTGTGAACCTGACACAGAGAGACTATGTTCTAGCTATGCAAATTTCCTACTGTACGTTTGTGTAGTACCTAATCTCTGAAGTGCTGACAGAAGTGGAAGTGTATGTACTTTGAGACATGTACTACATTGATGTGTTTTTGTTTGACAATTTGCTGTAGTTAGCAATGCTTGTCTCTACATTTATTTTGACACTAGCGACACACCCGGCTTTGCGCGAGTTGACTAACTGGTTTAAATATTATTTAAAGTTAATATAAAAACTTAGTATTGATAATTGAGTATATTATGTGTGTGTATATGTTTGTTACCTCTTCACATTCGAACGGCTGAACGAATCTTCTTAGAACTTGGCACATGGGTAAACCAAGTCCTGGCACAACAGAAATAGAACATAGGAATTTTTGACTTTGCATCTTTTGAGTATATTGGGAAAACTGTATATAGTCTGCCTGAAAAGTCAAACGATTTAGGAATTTTATAATATTTAATCATTTAAAAACTACTTATATTCGATTTTTTTTTATAAAATAATAAATAAAAAAACAAAATTCATTTATTGGTGTGATTTTTGGTACATTTTACATGAGATCTTGATAATAAATAAATGATATATAAGGTTATTCTATTAGTAAACAATGATCAAGATCTCTTAATCAACCTTGATTATTGAACCAGTGTCGACTACATCAGATTTCATTTTGCCCTAATAATTGTCTAAGCCCTTTGACTTTTTAGACAGACTGTACTAGCTATCACTCGGAAAAGTCACTGGCTGCAGCAAGTAGAAGAATTTATCTTTTTTTTTACTTTCTTTTAATCTCTAACAAACGACACACAGTTGTGTATATGTGAATATACAAATGGGGTCCTTTTAAAGTTCATTCATTCGTTAAAAGGAGATCACAGTACCTATGCACATATAAGTTTTTTTAGAGATATCAGATGACTCATGATAAGCGATGATGCAGTCAACGATGGAGCGCGGTTACCTATTCAAACTTGACTTAATTTATTTATTTTTTTATTTATTTATATTAAGGTACTCCAACGACTTATTCACTAATAATATTTTACAAAAAAATAACTAGCATATATATACCAATGATTGTGGTGAACTTGTCACTTAAAGAAGTACACAGCTTACACATAAATGAAAAAATACTTACAATTAATGAGATCCATCATTTATAAGAGTGCTATATTAATTATTGTTTTATATTACAAATTGAATTTAAAAAAAATTGACATTTAAAATTAACAGAAAATAATTAAAATAATAATACATTTTTTAATGTTAATAAATTATTGGAATATGGAATTAAAATAAATAATTATACTCGGTTTAAATTAGGGCGAGATTACAAATTTGAGAAACGTGATCAAAATGCTATTTACTATTAAATGTCATAAGATTCTTACGGAATTGGTAAAAACTGTCGGCAAAGATGTCAATGTTGCTATTATTGTGGATTATATTGTAATTAGCCATAAATCGGTTCATAGGGGCACTGCGACCAAGGTTTGTTCTTGATGAGGACAAAGCAAATATATTGGTTTTGCGTACAGATCTGGTTTTAGTGCGCCAGGGTACAGTGATATTAACTTCAGATAATAGCTCCGGAACATCGGACTGATTATGAATAATTTTGTAAAGAAATATTTGGTCAGAGAAAAGTCTACGTTGTTCCAGAGCCACCATATTGAAATGTTTCAGTCTTTGTGAATAATTAGCTTCCTGATCGCAACTAGAACTTCTGAAGCGTAGATATCTTGTGAAAGCCTTCTGTATACGTTCTATCCTATCAACATGCACGCGATATGCAGGATTCCAAGCCGGAGATGCATAGTCCAGTACACTTCTAACAAGCGTGTTGAAAAGAAGTTTCAGGGTCGATATGGACCGAAACTCCGAGCAAGTTCTCTTCACAAAACCTGCCATTTTTGTAGCTTTTGATACAATTTGGTCAATATGATGTACGAAAGAAAGTTTACTATCGAGCTGGACTCCCAAATCACGGATAGTATCAACCTTTTGCAAAGAAACTCCATCCAATTCATAAGACGAAGGTATTAAATTTTTGTTACGCGTAAAAGTTATGTGATAGCACTTACTAACGTTAAGGGTCATCATGTTCAACCGACACCACTCATGTATTGCATCCAGATCTTTCTGAAGAAGTGATGCATCCAAATCCGTTTTAATTTCTTTGTACAGTTTTAAATCGTCTGCAAACATGCAACATTTGCTGTGTCGGACTGTATGAACTATGTCGTTTACAAATATAAGAAATAAGATCGGCCCCAGGTGCGATCCTTGTGGTACTCCTGAAGTGGAAGAGTAAAAGAATGATTCGTAACCTCTCACAACTACTCTTTGCTTCCGCCCCGTCAAGTAGGAAGCGAACCACTTGTGCAGTTGACCAGTTACGCCAAATTGCGCCAGCTTCATTAAAAGTAAATTATGATTGACTTTATCAAAAGCACTGGTGAAATCTGTGTAGATGGAATCAACCTGAATACGGGAATCCATAGATTTAGCAATGCCATTGATGTAGTGGACTAAATTAGTGGTAGTAGATTTTCGACCTCGGAAGCCGTGCTGTTCTGAGGCCAACTGCACGTTAGTATGCGAAGATAGTACAGGACAAACCAGCGCTTCAAACAGCTTTGCAAAGATAGAAAGAAGAGATATAGGGCGATAGTTAGTAGTATCGCTTGATTCTCCCTTCTTAAAAACTGGTACCACGTTAGCGATTTTCCACTCTGTGGGGAATTTAGAAGTTTCAATAGAGCGATTGTAAATAAGTTTGAGTGGAAGGCTCAGATAGGGTGCACATTTCTGGATAAATAACGGAGGAAGGCCATCAGGTCCCGTGGTGAACGCAATCCTGCTTAGAGCGAATTGAAAATAATTATGCGAGCAAGTGGGAGGAGTCGACTTATTGGATGGTATGAAGGTGGATGAAAAATGAGTTGCAAATTGATTGCTTATTTGCTCACCAGAAGAAGCACTATTGTTTCCCAAACGCATGGTGGTTGGTATGTCACTAGACTGTGTTTTTTTGGCTTTGACGAAAGACCAGAAGAGTTTTGGATTTTGCTTTATGTTTTCTTCAGTATTACTTATATAGGTTTTGTAACAATTTTTAATCATATTTTTTGCACGCCCTTCTAATAGTTTGTATTCGTAGTTATCTCTGGGATTTTTGTATTTCCTATAACGAATTCTGATTTTTTCCTTTTCATTTAGAAGTTTAATTAACGGTTTAGAAAACCACCTTGGGTATTTATTATTAAATAATTTAGACAGAGGTACATGTTCTCTAATTAAAGCATTGATTTGTTCGTACAACACATTAACCATTTCATCCACATCAGTAATTTCAGAAAATATGTTAGTCCAATCAATAACTCGAAGTTTCGCCTTGATCAACGTATAATCAGCGCGTTTGAAGCTATACCTCGGAGTTATTTTGGTTTTTAACGGTGCTGGAGACCTATGTGTGACCTCAATTTCCAGGGGAGGGTGATGTATATCTACTTTTGACATCGGGTTATTGCATTCGTTAACATTTACAAGTAAGTTGGACAAAATAAGATCTAAGGTTTTGTTATGACAATTTTTCACAAAATTAGACTGTAAGATATTGTTTTCAGACATAAAATCAACAAGAGAGTAGCCTAACCCATTGGTGTAGTTAGTAGGAATTGTACATGGGGGGTTAAAAGTATTGTCTATGTTCCAACTTATGAAGCTGAGGTTGAAGTCTCCGGCAATAATCGTATCTTCATTTGTAGATTCCATCAGTGTAGATACTCTGCCCAGGAAGGAGTCAAGAGTGACTTGTTGGACTGGTGGGGGTAGGTAGACAGAGCAGATATTCAAATTACGATTGCTCTTTCCCTTAGTAATTTTAAGTCTGACCCACAGATCCTCGATGTCAGACTCCCATTTTGGCATGCGTACAGAATCAATAAGTCTAGACACTGCAATCAGAACACCTCCGCCCTTCTTGGTTCCCATGACAGTTGAGGATCTATCTCTGCGATAGACACGATACCTAGGATCGAAAATCTCACCATCCTTTATACCATCGTCTAGCCACGTTTCGGTTCCAATTATAACGTCATAGACACCCGATTGTGCCGCCAGCATAACATTCTTAAGTTTCGTTTTTATTCCTCTGAAGTTCTGGTAATAAATGGTGAATGTTTAGATAATTACAAGGTATCATTGCATAAAAAAAATAATTTAAAATTAAAGCAGTGCTATGGCTTCCAGACTTCTTATGTGTTTTGCTTGGTGACCGTCGGCTTTTCTCACGAGGACTTTGCCGTCGCGTACCCAAACGTATGAATAGCCCTTTTCCCGCGCAGCTTTTCTAGTTTCTGCGTGTATTCTTTTGTTCAACGGCGACAGGTGTTCCGATACAAATATAGGCCTGATAGTACCACCGTAACCCAGGTGTTGAGTACTAAGTTTTTCTTTAGACTGGGTTCTGTTAAATTTTGAAACAGATGTCAGGACTGAGTCTCTCATTAATGAGCTTCGCAATTTGACCACGACTGATCTCGGGTTTTTGCTTTCCGGGTCTAATTTTCTCACGCGTACAACCGACAAAATGTCCTCTTCTTTGATCGTGGTAGATACAACGCTGCCCAGCTGAACCACTGTCTTCACCAAGTTTTCAGCTTTATTTTCTGGCAAGCCATTAATCTCCAAGTTTTGTTGGCGCGAATATTGTTCAATGAGATTTACTCGCATTGCCAAATCAGAAACCGTGGTCTTAAGATATTTATTTTCATTATGTAGGTCTTTGTTTTCACTCTTGCATGCATCCAATTCCGTCTTTATACGGTCAAATTCAGAGCTCATAAAGTTGACCGAGTTCTCCAAGCCTCGTAACAAGTCTTTGACGCCGCTTAGCTCGCTAGTCATACAGGTTTTTATGTTAGCTGCGATCTCAGAAGACAGAACTAAACGTATTTCCTTGCGAATTATATCTAATAGTTCATTCTTGGAATACCTATCAGAATCCGGGCTGGAATAAACTTCTGGAGGAGATTTAGTACACTTCCGCTTGGACCTCCCGCCAACGCTTGACGTACTTGGTGATCCTACTCGTACAGCAGGTATGTTGGACCCTGACAGTATCTGAGGTACCGCACTCGTGTCGCCATCTTTAGGTGGAGTGCGAAGCATTATATAAATTTATAATTGATAAATATCCGATAAATAAAAAAAAAAGAATTTCCGCCAATATCAGTTACCAATATTATAAAAAACTTAAGAAAAAATTGTCAATTGAAACATCCACAAAAAGAAAACACTTCGCTGATGGGATTCGAACTCGCGCTCCGTTACTCGGGAAGCGAACTCGAAACGGCTACGCCACAGGCGACGTAGCTTCATAGACGAATTTAGCAACTGATTCAAAGCTCCAACAATAACTCAAAAAGGTGCTAATGAGTCCAAGGTCCAGTCTTCGTTTTGTGATTTGCGTATACCGGCCGGTGTGGGTATAACACAATTTAGTCAGTCCACATAATAACGTTTTTGCACTTTTTAACACTATTCGTTTAGTTTTGCTGTATCAAAAATATGTTCCAAGTAACTCACAGATTGTTTTGATAATAGTTGACACTTGAATGGTTCACTTATTGTTGACTTTAGATTATTCTAAGACAGAGCTCACAAGCGCACGTATGACTTGCAAAGATGCGCGATGACGTATTCACTTAAGGGCCAAGCGCCCGAAAAGTGCCATAAAACAGTGATTTTCTGAGGCCTACTCCTCCGTAACGGCTAGGTCAATTGGTTTGAAAAAAATATATGTTTATAATAGATTCATGAACAATAATATCAACATTTGATTTTTTCGTGCAATTAATACTTTTGTCAAAAAAAATTATTTAGCAATTTCGCAACTTTTCCCTACTCCTTCGAAACGGCTTGGACCTTTAGAAACATTTTTACACATAAAAATTGGTGGTTAAATATTCTTCAAAGTGAACATTGCATATGTAAATCAATCAATATCTCGCAGAGAAAATTGA
The DNA here is from genome assembly GCA_929112965.1 of Mythimna albipuncta. Taxonomy (NCBI): domain Eukaryota; kingdom Metazoa; phylum Arthropoda; class Insecta; order Lepidoptera; family Noctuidae; genus Mythimna; species Mythimna albipuncta. The sequence goes on from OV815965.1 coordinate 20,381,410, forward strand.
TTTAAAGCGCTTTCCGGGCGCTGCTGGCCGCAAATAAATGCACAGATTTGCGTACTGCCGCCTAGGCGAGTGCGAGAGTTGCGTTCACATAATTTCGGCCAGATGGTTCAACGAACTATACGCCTTAAAAGATTGCCGGTTTGTCGCCATCAGGAAACACACGCCTCAGGCAGGGAGTTCCACTCTTTAGCTATACGCACAATTAATGTGTTCCCAAAACGTTTTATGCATATCGGTGGAATATCTATTTGGTGTATAAAACTACCAGTGATTTTATTCCATCATCAAGACCAGGTGATAAAATATAATATAATATTCCACAACTATCACACAACGCCGTCTAGTCTCAAGCTAAGTACTAGACAACTGATAAACATTACATATTTCTAAATACATACATGTAACAGATAACTTACACCCAGACACAGAACAAATGATCATGCTCACCACATAAACATTTGTCGTGGGTGGGAATCGAACCTGCGGCATAGCAGTCAGGGTCACTAACCACTAGACCAAAAGGCCAGTCGACATATGATTTGTTATGAATCCGTTACTCAGTCTAGTAGCAGATTTATTTGTGAGGACTTGTAGTTTAAAAAAAATATACTTCTTGAAATACTTTTAGCCAGTTGTAGCGTTAGAAAAATTGTTTGCGATTTTTTGTTTGAACGTCACAACTAGTTTAAAGTTAAGTTTGATGTATTTAGTTTAAGTTTTGGAGAGGTTTATTGGATTTTTTCAAATAAGTAAAGAAGTTATGTGAAATGCTAGCTCATCTTTCTACTCATCTTTCATCTTTATACTGTAACTCTTTTTATTGGGTTATATTGTAAGATTTATGCAGAATGATGACTTTTTTTGAAATGGAATATCATGACTTTTTTCGTACCACCCAGAGCGTTAGACTAAGTGTTTGAATTTTACTAAGTGTCAGGATTTTACTGTTTAAAATTCACCTGTTTTCCTTCAATTACCCTTTGCGATTCAGGTTCGCAGTAACTCTTTCAATCAATTTCACAGCCGTGGAATTGAACAACTACATCAACAACTAATCAGATCATAGTTGATCTTTCACATTTTTTAGACCATAAGGTCAAAAAATATATTTGGTTACGAGGAATCTATGGTACATGGAACATTTTCAGAAATATTAATTTGCAAATACACAAGCGGGATGAGATGAAACTGTTCAATCCATCATTGGCTGGTTGTACCTGTCAGCCAATAGTGATCGATGCACAGCATGGTAAGCAAACTCCCCCTTTGAGGGTAAGAAATCGTTTGAAAAAGGCGCACGAAGGAAATTATGAAATTAGAGGGAATATTTAAACCAACCAAGAATCAAAAAAATAAATATATATTTATACTCTTGGTTTGGTGTGGAAAATCGGTTGTCTTGGTATGGTCATGGGAAGAGGAGGGATGAAGCGCACATTACTAAAAGAGTTCTGAGTGTACATGTAAATGGATGGAGAGGGAGAAGAAGGCCGAAGCAAAAAATAGATGGATGGGTTGTGTGACAAGTAATAAGGAAGAAAAGGGAGTTAGTAATACATAGTTTGACGGTTTAATCTAGAACCAAAAATTCAAGGATTCCAAACCAATTCGCAATAGGCCCGCGTGATGGTTTATAATATGGTCCATTGCGTCACCTGGAGAAGAGGTCTGAATCCCATTAGTGGGAAAATTACAAGGCTGTTTATGCTTACGCCAACATGCATTCTTCATAAATGAAAATATGGTCCAAAAAGTGTGATAGATCAACTATGATCTGATTGTTTACCTTTGGGAATTGCGCAGTTAAATTAAAAAAACCAAATTAAAAACCTCGTATTTATTCTATGGCTGTGAAATTGAATGAAATAGTTACTGCGAACCTTGATTTAGTTTATGGTTCATTCCCTAACCTAAAAAGGCGGCTGAGTACCAGAAATAATAACAAAAACACACAAACAATTATAAGGTTGATTTTTTTATTAAAATAAAAAAAGTAAAATAAATAAACAAATAAATATTTTTTTTCTTGTATTTCGTTGAATGTTGTTTATATCTTCATTACACAAAAACAACTAAACGGATTTCGATAAAGTATCGCATCGGATAGACCTTGTTCTGGAATTGGACATAAGATACTTTTTACCCTAGTAGCATGTTTCTATCAATCTTCAACAGAAACTGTTAAAGCATATAGGTAATAAATTATGTCTATAGCCGGGTTTATTACAAGCCTTAGGTCTATTAAACAGATTACCTCGTGTGGCGAATATTGACCACAGTATTAATTTCATACTCAATTAAATGACAAAGCCCTATCGTCACTTCTAGCGAGCGGGTTCGACCTTTGGCAAAATGGCCGCTTGTGGTAATGTTGACAAAATAATAATAATAACTAAAAAATCTTTTACTCTTAGGCAACAAAGCCCATAGTCTCTTAGTACAGACAAAACAAAATTTATTTCATCACCACTGCTCTCAAAATGGTGAAGGAAAATATCTTGAGGAAACCAGCATGCCTTAGAACCAAAAACTCGAAGACATGTGACATTAACCAACCCGCACTAGGCCCGCGTGATGGATTACGGCTCTTTCCCTCTCCTAGAGAGCAACTGACTTTGTGATCTCCATAAAACAGTAACTGATTGGCACAATACCCCTTGACAAGACTGGTGTTAGATTTTTCTGGATTTTGACTAACGTACGTTTCCAACGTACGGAGAAAACTCGGTATAGTCATGTTCACGCATTCATGCTTTGACCTCAGCAACCCTTGCTTGATCTTGGGGATCGACAATTAAGACTGATATTTCTGGTTTTTGAATAATTTACTGTAGAAACTACAAAATTCGGCATCGCAGTTTCAAAGGTCTTAGCGTGATTAGAATATACATATACAACAGTCCAAAATTAACTATCGGACAGTCGACCAGATCAGACAAACCAGCCTGGCCCTGCAGGTTCTTTCCTTTTTAAAAATTCACAGGTTTGCGGGACTTTGCACTCTGTTCCGCATCTCACTAAATTACTCATTTAGAAAGGCGCCCCTTAACATTGGATGGTAGGTACTTGTCACAAATACCTGCTGAATTCCTAGTCTTAATTTATGTCGTCCTGGAGTGAGTTATTTAAAACCCGGTTGGTGCAGTCAGGTAAATAAATATAAACAATTTCATTATTGTGAGAAAGTAGAAAATATAACAATTTTCAGGTTAGCTTGATATCGTTTCTCACAAAGTTAACCTGTACACAGATTGTTTATAAAACTGACTAACGCTGTTAAAACCATGGAATTATTAAATACATACTCATTTACTGTACTTAATTATTCCATACATTGAAATTAAACAAAGTGCAATGTGTTTATGTGAAATCTTGTCGTATGTTAATAAACAATACTTTTTTTTCTGACATGATTGAAGATCTTAAAAATTGTGGATGCGTAATCATCAAAGACTGACAAAGTATTGAAAAATCTATTTGACACAAGACGCGCTCATTATGTCTCAACAGAAAGATTACAATCCTTTTGTTCATCAAGATTGTAACCAAAAACCAATAATAAAGTAACTGAATTTCTGCTCATGTTTCAAATTCCCAATCAGCGCTTTGCCCGTACTAATGCAACAATCTCCAAAATATTTAAAGCTTATAAAGAAAAGTGTGAATAGATATAAAGGGGTTAATAGAAACCAAACTTTTCATGGAGACTTTCACGTTATTCGAAAATTGAGTACTCAAATAATACTCAAAGATATTAAAAATATCAACGATTTATTGAAACTGAAATTGATTGAGGTATTAGTGTATGCAGTTTATTAATTTGAGTATATTATATTATATTATACTATCTTTGTTTTATTACTATTTATTGTATCTACCACTATTTTTCTCTGCATCATCCAAAGATTGACAGGTAGAAAATGACTGAGGCATAAAGTCCGCCTCTGCGCTTTTATGTGCTTTATGGACTGAAAACTCTTCTCTAGGAGAGTGAATGGGCCGTAATCCACCACACAGCCCCAGTGTGGTTTGGTGAATGTCACATGTCCTCAAATTATTATTGATTCTAAGACATGGCAGTTTCCTCACGATGCTTTTCTTCACCGTTTTGAGAGCAGTAGCAATAAAATAAATTACACAAAATAATGCATCTGGCTGGGTTTGAACTCACAACCTTACAATTTATAAGTCGGGTCAGCTCGGTCACCATTGCTCTCAAATAAATAAAAATATGGTATCAAATTAAAATCCTAATCAAAACTTTCGCTTCTATTCGCCCCTGCGTTTCTATTCACCCCAGCGTGTCTATTCACCCCATTTGACTACAAGTAATACGACGCTATCAGAATATGCCACAGATTCGTTGTCCCAAACAGAGGAATTTGATCTGGTAATAGAATTCCCTTAAACCTATTCCGCAGATGCTTAACGCTTCGCAAATACGATTATATACATATTAAGTGAAGTTGTTACGCTCACTAATGTTTATGTAGGTTTTTATGTAAATATTTTTTTTTCTTTTCAAGAACACTGACTGTTTCGTTATTGTTTCGTAATATTTTATGTCATCATAAATATAAATATTGTTTTTATGGGACGCCTTTAATGGGACCCGATAAGTAGCTCTTTTAACCAATAGGTCAGCTGAAGGCAACATCGTGAAATACCAAGATGGAGGTATTAAGATGGACTTTCCTATACAGGAATAACTGGCCCGTAATGGCTGAAGACACACGTGTGTGGAAATGCCTTGTCCCAGCAGTGGGACATATCAGGCTAATTAGATTTTTTTTAGTAACTTTTATTTACTTTATTAATAGATGTTGATATGGATACATCAATGGAATAATTACTTTAGTGTAAGAAAGTCAGAACATATATTATCATGAAAAAAAAAAAAAGAAATATTTTTTGTAAACAGACACCAAAAATCTACTGATATGATCAAACTTTAATTTGTTTTTTTTTTTTAATAGGAATTGAGATAGATACATCAATAGATTGATTATTATATAGAATAATCAGAAATATTTTCTTACATAAAAAAATAATAGGTATGATGATCTTTTTCTTTTACTAATAAGCTACAAATTACTAATATCAACATAGTGAATATCTTTCTCTGTTGTACTCATCATAACCATATCAGTAACATGAAGAACTGGCTCCAAAGTTAGGGCAATACTTAGTGAATGATGATGAAACATCCGCATTGTCTTTTCAAACCCTAAAATAAGGGTGAAAATGGAAATACGACCCGTAAATCGGTACTGAAAACACACCATGATTGATATGAAGAGGTTCCGAAAGTAGATTAATAACTAATGTATGATATTGAATGATAATTGTATAAACAAAGTTTGTGTAGTCGCTAAACAAAATATGTAGTTCATTCTATTTCTGTTCGTGTATCGTATTTATAGGACTTTAGTTTTTTGTTTGGTTTGGTTGGTAATCTCTGTTCTGCTATTGTAAAAGCCCAGTTAAATATAAATACCGGATTCAAAATTCAGATCTAAAATTGATGTACTTAAAGTCTTAAACCGATCATTACGTTGAATACATATGTCAAAAATTATTTCAAAATAAATTTGTTTGCTATGTTAAAAGTGTAAATATTTTATTTTGCCTGCAGTGAAATGCCGAAAAAAACATGGAACAATTTTTAATCAATTGTGAATGGTAAATAAATTTCCTTTAGCATTTCTCTTGTCAATATGAAAGCCGAATAAGTTTCCTTATAAACTAAGTTATTACCTTAATCAATTCAAATTTTCCCAACGTAGATAAACTATAAAGGTACCATGTAGCATCCTATAATAAACAAAAACTTTCAACTAATTAAAAAACTTACGAAATTCCAAAACTTTTTGCAAGCAGAAAAAATTACACAAACCTTCACATAATCCACAAAAACGCACAAAAAATATCTTGAAAGTTCACTTCAATAGTACACTTGTATTCAAAAACACCGCTCACACAAGAACGCGTCGGTTTGCGTTTACGTAACTGGGAACGCTCACGTTTCCGCGGCCCGTGCTTTCGGTGAAGCGTTATCGGCGCGTCTGGCGATTTCGCCTCACGCCGTCCCCGTTTCAACTACTTCTATAACTGCATTGCGCTCGTACAAACCCAAAACGCTCATTACTACTACTTAATTCTTTATCTAGTGGGTAGTAAGTCTGGTAGTAGTTTTAGTTTCAATAGCAAAACTTTGAATGGGATTGGTTAGTGTATAACGGCTTGATTGCTTCACAGAAGCGCGTGGCTTTTGTGACTGCGATTATTAAAGTCGACGGAGTTTGTCAAAGCGGATTGTTATCGCAGTAACGAGTGCTGGAATAATCCTTTTGCCCCAACTAGCTTAGGATGATCTCTGTTGATAGGCATTTTTTGAGTTACATAAAGTGAATAATAACTCCTCTTCCGTAGCGGGAGGAGTGAGAGGTTGAATCTGGGTGGAGTTAGAGGTAGTGTCTAACTTTTACTGACTGAAACTCACCTGTGCTTCTTCATTTACCCTTTGCGTTCCAAAGTATTGGTCCTAGTGGGATCGTCCGTATTCGTGACATCACTTCGAAGAGCGCGTAGAATACAATACTTCTTATCAGACGGATGGTGTGCTACATATCTATTGCTCACCATTAGCAAGCTCGTGTGTTGATAAGTATACCTAACAATTTACCCCTTCTCCATGTAATTTTACTCTTCAATCATTGTAAAGCGCATTAGATAGCTAATAAAGGAACCGATTCGCCTAATGGCTAAGATTTGAGTGGTGGAGTCATAACATAATATGGCTTTATTGCAGTCATTCGGCTTTCCTCGCCTTTTGAGGTAATTTAATCGTTTCCCGGATTCCCCGGCGAATTAATTCAGACTTTTTCGTCCGTGAGGTTTTTCCGCTAATGAAAATTAGGCGAGTTATTATGTTTCTGTTTGTGTTTCCGACACAGTCAGTTTATAAACAGTCGTTTTGAAATGTCAAACGGTGTTTTCAACGAGTTTCATAATGGCTGAACTTTATGTAGAGGTTGAGAGGTGAAAAATTGTCAAACATTTTTGTTTTACTGAGTGGCTGAGTAAATGAGTAGTTGAGTTTTAGTGTATTTAAATGCTAAGCACTTGTCGTTTTATAAAGCGAGCTGTAACTTCAGTCCTAAATACCGCTTTGTGAGACTTTAAGAACCTCGGAACGGTGTGGTTATTTGTTCAAAAGTCCATCTCAGACTTCAATCTATAAGGTTTTCAAATGATTTGACCATTACATGCTACTGTATGGATTTAAAGAGAGACTTTGATAACTGAGTTAGTTTCGGTGTTTCTTCTCAGGGTAGCTAGTCAGCTAGGAAACAGCTTCATCTAGTTTAAATTGACAAATAAATTGACGTATAAAATGTTTTAAAAAACCTATTTTTAAAATAAATATCATTTATTATTTATCAGTTACTAGGACTAAAATTACGAGATAACTTTTTTTTTTAATTTACGAAACCAAAAAAAGAATATGGGCAGGAAAATTGTTGATGAAACTATTTTAAGTGACTACACATGTAACACAAGCGACCATGATAAATACTGTCCAAATAATTTCCTAAGTTTTATCAAATCAAGCTAAATGCGTGTGCTAATAGTGCGTCATAAATTGGTATGAAGTCCCAAAATGGTTAGATAGAAGCTTTCAAAATGGGTACATATATCCGTACTCAAATAACATTTTCTTACAAGATAAAACAGTATTAGAATCGTTTTGAATCCCGCCGTTTGACCCTCATATTTTTATGTCAATCCCTAAAGGAATATGATAGAGACTTATTGCCGTGTTTGAAATATCTTGATCTAAAAAGACCAAAGGGTAAATGTTACATTATACCCGCAATGAAGTTGACTTGACTGGCCTGTTGGTCTAGTGGTTAGTGACTTTGACTGCTATGCTATCGTTCATAGGTTCGATTCTCACTCAAGATGATAAGCACGATCACATATCCTGTGTCTGGGTATAATTGATCTATAACTAGCTTTGGCTCGCGACTTCGCTCCCGACAATTGACTACGTACCTTACCCTACTTACCTAACATTGCTTTTCCATATTCCCTGTTGCTAGTAAATCAAACAAAAAAAAAAAAGAAGTATCAAAACTCGGTCCAGACGTTTTTAAGTTTTGCTTTTAACAACATTTTAGAAATATACACCGTCAGCTGACGTTTTCTTAAAGAAATTATTACGAGTTTTGAAAAAAAGGTACTTTAGTTTTTAATTTTATCTTTACAAATCGATAGTGTGTCATGTACCGGATCGACCCTCTACGGGATTAAAACGATTAAAATTTAGCGGTGTATAAGTATGTTTATCAGTTGTCTAATATTCATATCACAAACTCTACTTAGTTTGGGAGAAGATGGCCTTGTGTGAACTATAGTTTTTTGTCCACGATTTTACAAAAACAAAACATCGTTGTGGGTTAAACCCTCATGTTTTCTTTTATCTTTATGAAAGCGACCGTTTTAAAGGGCATATTTCTGAACGAGGGAAGGAATTCCAGTATGCGCGGTTGTGGTATGAACTGGACATAGACATGACGTAATCTGACGTCAGACGAAAAAAGGTTACAAGCCATAGACAAGTTAGACTTCGCCACATTTCACATATTCGTGTGAATAAAAAGTCTAAATGTCATTTCTGTAGGTGTTAAATAAAGTACTTATTACTCGTTTAAACAAATGTAAAATAATTTTATAAACACCGTCTTCAACTACGAAGAATAAAGCCTACAAGTTGATCATTTTTAATTAAAAAGAGAAACTCGACATGCACTTTGACGTCTAAGTTCATGCCGTCTATAAAATATGGCCGCTATAGAAAATGGCGATTTTGCGAGGGAGATAAACATATTTGTTAAAAATTGTTAATATCTCTCATTTGCTCTTTCATCAATTTTGGTTTTATTTTAAGAGCTAATATTTTAGTTTTTTTGTTTGTAATTAATTAAAAAAACGAATACTTTATAGAGAAAAGATTTGTATTTGGTTTGTAATTAATCAACTTTCGAGTTTCTGATCCCGATCACAACAGGATCGATTTTAAAAGTTCTTTCGCTAGTTGAATGCTACTGTATTACCAAGTTATATAGGCATAATATATTATATTTTCTACTACCACGCGGGCGGAGCCACTAGCAGAAGCTTGTTTATTTTTGATAGACTGGTTAGATATTATTATTTGGTTGATTATTATTATATTTGGTTAAATATTTTGGCATGCATATTCCATGCTATTGACCCTAGTGACCTTGGCTTTACATGAATGTAAATTATTGTGTATGTAATTGTGTAGTCACTAGTAGGAGAAGATACTGACTTCTATAATACTGGTTTTTACCTAGCTCAAAAGTAAGGGCTTCAAATGTTATTGTGTAAAATAATTGTTTGTGTCAATAAAATATTTGGCTTGATTTTGATTTGATTTGATTATTTGTTTCCAATTAGTGAAAATCACAGCTGAATCCGTGTCATGGTTTAGAAGTGACACGTGCACAGAAAGTGACATTGTTTTATAAATCATCATCATTATTTCGGCCAAAAGGCGTCCACTTTTGGACATAGAACTCCCCAAGTGTCACCACAATGAAGGGTCCTATGAGTCTCGCATCCATCGGGTTTTCGCAACCCTTACCAGGTCATCGATCCTCCTTATGAGAGACCTTCCAAGGCTGATTATTCCTGTGCCTTATACAACGAAAAAATGCCAGCCTAGGTACTAGGGCACCATAGATAAAAACAGTTGCCTTCGCTAGCGACCACTACCCGTTTTCCTCAATTAGCTTTTACTACAAGCGTGGGAAGATTACCACGTGACTATTTCTAAACGAAATCAGTGTTGAAATCTAAACTTCAAACACGTATTTTACTTTCAGAAAATACACCGTGTTCGGAATTTTATGAAACCGCGCGTTATGTACTGAATTTCTTAAACGACCTACTTAATCACTTTATGAAAAGTATTGGTTGAACTTTCTATCCTTAGATATATGTACAATCAGCCCTATAAGTTAATAAGGTCTAGATCTTACTCACCTCTCCCGCCAAGCCCTGGTACATGTTATGATCCGGAGTGAGGAGGAATGGCAGGTGGTCCCTCCTTTTGCGAAGCAATAATGCTAGTGAAGGAGGCGGCCGTGCACTTTAAGGAACGGATTTCCTTACACCCCAGCCGCCGGGATTCCGACCCCAATTTTCTGCCACCATAAGCGTGGGCTTTCGGACAACGAGCAATGGGGAACTCGCCTTATAACCATCCGGTATGAGTTCGAGTCGTCGAAGGCGCGTAGTGTTTAACGCGCGCCTCAAAGAGATGTCGGCAAAATCGTAGACGCTCAGCAGGACCGAAACCTACTAGGGCCATGAGTTGGCTTCATTTTAGAAAGGAAACCCGGGGTTCTGGAATTCAAAGCAAAAAAGGATCATAGGTGTAGTAAAAGTCAAACACGCACTCTCGGAAAACGTTGGATGATTTCACCTTATTGCGCGGAAGAAAAAAGATCTTACACATAGTCTTGTGCATACCATCCATTAAATATATAGCCACGACGCACTATAATGTCAATCTTAAAACAACTCTATCCGTAAGCAATCAAAGTACATAATTGATTGTGTGTCCTCAAACAGACTTGTCTGCATTAATCGTCTCCGAGCCCAGTTTGTCTTCCATCTGTAACACGATCAGGGTACAGTGTACAAACAGAATTTGGGTCACTACTAAGTTTTAAGACTATTACTTGATTGATTATAAAGAGTTAAAGACTATAGAAGCATTCCTAGTTTTGTATTGTACTTTTCGAATTTGGAACTATTTGTAAAGTAAGTGTAATAGTAAATCATAAGCTTTTGTTAGCAGTTTTGCTCATGCGAAATAGAAGCTTTCCCGAGACAAAAAGTACTTTATTCCAGGGTTTGGTCGGGTGCCCAATGTCATTCTAATCTGTTCAGTCGTTGCAGCGTGAAGAACAAACGCACACACATGTTTAAAATTAATGTGTCACTAATCACTCTAGTCAAGAAAAACTCATCAGCTTCACAAAAGAGTGCAATTTTGAGTAGTTTTTTTTTAGCTATTACAAATATATACACTTTAAGTATATTTGTAACAAATATGCAAAAATGCACATTGAATTATTATTATTATTATTTTATTTAATTTTTATTTGAATTTTTAATAATATTAGTGTGATCGTTTTAGATTTTATATCTAATTTAATCTTCAAATACTTTTATTGCGGATTCAATCTATACTAATATTAGGTACAAAGAGAAAAGATTAGTTTTTTTGTTTGTAGAAGGTAATCTCTGAAAGTACGGGTCCGATTGCTGAAATTTTTTCATCGATAGAAACGTGCTTTAATCTTGAGTGACATAAGTTATAGTATTTTTATGAAAGCGGGTGAAACCTCAGGCAAAAGTTAGTCGAAAATATAAATTGCGATAGGCAATATTTTGTTTTAAGTACAGAGCAAAATAGAAACCACCACAATTTCTTCACAAAAACTGTTGGCATACAGTATTATGAATAAAAACAAGTTTGAAGTGTCAAACTTATTTATGGGCAAGTTTAAGTGTTTTACCGTAAATTATGGGAAATTGTGTATCCCAGTTTTTGAAGACCATTTGAAAGAGACGAATAAAACAAGCCTAGAACATCTACACTCCCTAACTATTGGTCTTTGTTCAGCAGCAATGAACAAAACAGTGTTTATTTTGGCAAACAGTGTATCGAAACATTATTAAAGGGTAGAATCCTTTATTCAGGTCAAGAGTCACGATGTTAATAAACTGTTTGTGGATGTTATATGCTGTGAAAATTATCCAATCGAAAGAACACGTATGAGTTTTAGTAAGTGAAAATCTGACACTCATTCCATCCAGAACGGGGGTAGGGGCCCAGCCGGGTCGAGGTTATCCGAAAGGGAACTCGAGCTTCGGTATGAGGGCTTGAAGGGACGGGGTGGGTTTTTTAGTCAGTAAGAGTTTGACACTATCTCCCGCTCCGCCCAAGAGCGGGGTTTATCACTGGATGATTAATCCCATTGAAAAAAAAAATCCAGAACGGGAGAGGTTATTGTCCCGGTCCAAAGTCCCACGACCGCGATCAGGACCATGGTCCAAACTTCCATCTATAAATACAATTATTTTTTTAGTAGTATTTTGAGACCACAAGGAAAAAGGTAGTCGTTACCAAAAATACTGTACCTATGTATTTTATAAGTAGTCCCAAAATCCTACTCAAAAATTAAAATAATTTTTATGAGTTGAAGTTGGGACCGCGGTCCCGGTCCAAAAAAGCCTCACGACCCATTTGATGAAGTCCTAATTTTTAAAAAACCGGCCAAGTGCGAGTCGGACTCGCCCATGAAGGGTTCCGTAGCAGCAAGTAACATAATATAAAAGTTCTTGTAATGTGTTGTAACTTTGATCAATGTTTTAATAATAGTGTATTTTTTTTCGATTTATGACGCATTAAAAAAACCGGGCAAGTGCGAGTCGGACTCGCCCATGAAGGGTTCCGTAGCAGCAAGTAACATAATATAAAAGTTCTTGTAATGTATTGTAACTTTGATCGATATTTTAATAATAGTGTATTTTTTTCGGTTTATGACGCATTAAAAAAAAAACTACTTACTGGATTTTGTTCAAACCAATTTTCGTTGGTAGTTTTTATAGTAATGTACATCATATATTTTTTTTAGTTTTATCATTCTCTTATCTTAGAAGTTAGAGGGGGGGGGACACACATTTTACCACTTTGGAAGTGTCTCTCGCGCAAACTTTTCAGTTTAGAAAAAAATGATATTAGAAACCTCAGTATAATTTTTGAAGACCTATCCATAGATACCCCACACGCATGGGTTAGATGAAAAAAAAATTTTTGAGATTCAGTTCTATGTATGGGGACCCCCAAAATTTATTGCTTTTTTTCTATTTTTGTGTTAAAATCTTGATGCGGTTCACAGAATACATCTACTTACAAAGTTTCAACAGTATAGCTCTTATAGTTTCGGAATAAAGTGGCTGTGACATACGGACGGACGGACAGACAGACAGACAGACAGACAGACAGACAGACAGACAGACAGACAGACAGACAGACAGACAGACAGACATGACGAATCTATAAGGGTTCCGTTTTTTGCCATTTGGCTACGGAACCCTAAAAACTACTTACTAGATTTCGTTCAAACCAATTTTCGTTGGTAGTTTTTATAGTAATGTACATCATATATTTTTTTTAGTTTTATCATTCTTATTTTAGAAGTTAGAGGGGGGGGGGGGGACACACATTTTACCACTTTGGAAGTGTCTCTCGCTCAAACTATTCAGTTTAGAAAAAAATGATATTAGAAACCTCAGTATCATTTTTGAAGACCTATCCATAGATACCCCACACGTATGGGTTTGATGAAAAAAAAATTTTTGAGTTTCAGTTCTAAGTATGGGGACCCCCAAAATTTATTGCTTTTTTTCTATTTTTGTGTGAAAATCTTAATGCGGTTCACAGAATACATCTACTTACAAAGTTTCAACAGTATAGCTCTTATAGGTTCGGAAAAAAGTGGCTGTGACATACGGACGGACGGACAGACAGACAGACAGACAGACAGACAGACAGACATGACGAATCTATAAGGGTTCCGTTTTTTGCCTTTTGGCTACAGAACCCTAAAAAGAGCACCTTCTTGAAGATCCATCTAACAGAAATGGATTTTCTTCAGAAACTATACATTTTGCTACTTATTAAAGCTTTCTTTGAATAGATCATCTCATATAAGAACGCATCATTGCTATATTAAATGTGCCTTACAAAATGGCTCGTAAATCTAAATATCAGTTGCTTCGCGCTAAGAGCTTCAAAACCAATTTGGGTCATTTTTCCACCGTTAACAGGATGCAGGTTCAATTTGGTCGCCTGTCACGTTACCCAGTGTAGATATTGATATTGATTTGTCTTACTCATTACGTAAATTTAAGTCTGTATTGCATAAGGCAATAACACAAGAGTGAAAAGAGAATTTTGTCCTTTTCACCTACTTTCTGTGAGTGAAAAGGACAAAATTATCACAAATGAAGAAATAAATAAATAACTATTTAGAAGTGAAAAGCTTAAAATTAGAATAAAATAAAAATGTTTTTGTTATCATACTTCTTTTTTTTTTATTGGTTGGCTTAACGTCGATCAAAAAGTTAACATATAAGTTAGTTCCTATCTCCTCATATAGTTAATGCATGCCGTGGCAGCCTTTAATTAAGGCTACACGATATTATGTAACAATGTTGAATCTTTAGCATGTATAATGGTGTATGCTTTGTTGGTTGTCCTTAAATAAATAAATAAAATAAAATAATATTACACTATAAAACTATTTCAACTGAATTTCCAACTGAATCTGTGAAGCAACTTCATCTCAGGTTCAGGTTGAAAACTATCGTCAGGCACTAGTTGTCTGGCATTCATGTAGAACTGGGCCTATTTAGATATAGCAGTAAGGCACACAATTGTATTTTAATTTTTTTTTTTGTGTTTACGTAGCTAATGTTTGTGTCAAAAAAAAAAGGAATATGTGCCTTGTTTTGTGCCAAATAAATTCATTTTCTTTCTTTCTGTTCTATTACTTGCGTCTAAAATTCTTCTATGGTTTCATAATATGGCCGGGTCGTTGAAACGTAAACATTTTTTTTGTTCTGTCGATCCTCGATCGACTAAGGATTGAAATATCATCAAATTTTAATATTTAAAACGATTTGTAGCCTGATTCACGTTAAATCAAACAAGCCAAATATCGTTGAAGTTTTATAGTCGTTCGATCGAAGTCCTATCCAGCGGTATTCACAATCTATCGACTTATTTCCAGTTACATCATTAGGTATTCTACCAGGATAATGTAATACAGACTTTTTTTTTAAATCGACGAATTTCAAACGACTTTAAAATCGGTGTCGTTCAAACTCGATTGATGAATGTGATCACGGAAATGGTCTAAACGACGAAATCGCTTCGATATCGTTACGGTGTTCATTATGAATCGGGCTACTGACCAGTTTTACTCGGCCATTCCATGAAGTGATCAATTTCTAAAAGACAATAATATCAATCAAGAAGGCCGTAATAATATAAACAGCTATGTGCTAATGTTTTTCTCAGCCAAGCAAAAATAATAAAGTAACCAATGGAAGGAAACGTCAAATTATCTTTGAAAAATATTGCGAGAATATTATAAGTGGATTTCTTTTAGGTATTATTTTTGTAGTGATATTTTGTTAGATATATTATAATCACATCAGTCAAATAAAAGAGCACTATCTTTCCTCTCTTGTGTGATAACTATATATATAAACATATTATGTATTTATTTTTAGTATTTATTGTATTTCTACAAATACTGTCTATATTTTTTCATATAATATAATTTATCTCCTTTCGCAGGTCTGCTGGAAGAAATTTCTTTTAGAAATAAGCAGTACCTTTTTGCAATGTTTATAACAATGTATCTTATATTATTTATTGATGTGTGTACATTAATATAAAATAAATAAATCAATCAATTCATTAAGTACAAGAAATGAAAATGACGGATTAAAAAAAAGTGTTGATGATGATGAGTTTTCGACTTCGCCCCTTAGGTAGAAAATAATCCCAGATGAACATATTCCCGGGCTAAGAAGTATTAAGATATAGTCTACCTGTATTAGTACACATTGTGAAAATTTCACACGGGCACAATCCCTAATTTTCTCAAGGCAATATAATAATTACAATTAAACCTTATATTTCCATATCTCATTACTTACATTTCAAATATTTGTTAGTTGAGTTTGTACATTTAACTTATTAATCTAGTGTTAACTAGTATGCTTAGTTTTGCTTCTGGGATGTGGATCTCGTATGGGAAAAGGCCTCCTCTTTCTCCTTCCAGACATCTCGAGGGTCATCCAGTTTTGCTCTGCTTTTTTACAATATCATCAGTCCACCGTATTGATGGCCTGTCGACATTTCTTTTTCCTGGTGGCCAAGGAAATATACTCCCGGGATAAAAAAAGTATCCTACGGTCTACCCGAATGGCAAAATTCATCCAAATGCGTTCAGCCGTTCCAGCGCGGAGAAGTTATAAACATACACACTAAAAAACTTTCGCTTTTATAATATTAGTGTGATAACGGCAGCGAAGGATGGAAACAGCGAGAAAAATCACATTATTAGGTTGGGTAACCTTACATAAATTCAGATAATTTGAACAAAAACACTCGATTTTTGTCATTTATTACACGAACAGCGTCACAATATATTTATTACCTACTCCAAAATACCGTTATTATCACTCTATCCTCATTTTCTTATCCTTTTTACCGTCGTAAAAGGATAGCACCTACCTTTCACCCACTTATCGCCAACCGCCAATCTTTGGAGGGTAGATAAGGAACAAGTTAAATTGGATGGGCCTGTAGACCTGCTAATCTCTGTGCCGTAATTATAAATTAATTGAGAACAGTCTTACATGTGTACGAGTATGTAAATAAAATCCTTACCAATATAAAAGCGAAAGTGAGTTTGTTTGTTTGTTACGTCTTCAATTAAATGGCAAAACCGATTTTGATGAATTTTTGCACAGAGATAGTTGGGACTCTGGAGGAGGCTATTTTTTTATAAAAAAAGTGAGAAAAGGGGGAGAAAGAGAGAAGATCTTTTATGTACGCGGGCGAAGCTGCGGGAAAAAGCTAGTAAGTGTTATGATTTTTAAAGAAAATATTCATAAATCGTTCAACTTCCAATAATAAGCGATAGATGGCGCTAGTAGTTACATGAACTTTAGACATTCATTGTAGATATTAAGTAATAATTTATAATATTACACTTTATGGATTTGTTTTGTATAATATATCATATCTGTTAAAATGAAATATTTACTTGCAGTTAATTATTAGATAAACTCTAATGTATATTAGATAGTCAATCTCTTTACTTGCGCTGATTGGTCGGTCAGTCGACCGAGTGTTTGTGAAAGTGGGTAGTAGCAAAACACGGGGGTTTTTGGTAACGATCTTTTTGGGACAGGGTCGGTCTGCTTTGAGTAGTTTAACAGAAAACATGTCCGACTAATCTGTGTATTTGTAAATGATTGTTAATAGAACGTAAGTATGAAATTGTGTTTATCAAAGTGAATAAAATATTTATACAATTTATCCTGGAGTGTTTGAATTGTTACAATTCAGAAGTGACACGGACCAGACAAAAAGGTATGGTTGAACAAATATTATAACGTTTATCGAGAAATTTTCAACGCCCACCAATGTTAATTTCTATATCACATAGATACATAGTCGTTAATCTATCAACTATTCACATTAAAACTGTCAGCAGACAAATAATCTCGATATAACCTACAAAATTTTTAGTTAATATACATTTTGAGTACTATTTCTTGTATAAGCGTTTGGTCGGGGCTACACTCCGATAACGTTCATCTTAATAGACGTTTAACATGTGTTAGATAAACAAATTGAGAGAGAGAGCCAGAGCTTCACTCTGGTAGCGTTTTGATTTCTTTGTTTTACTTCTCACATCGACAATATATACTGCATTGCGATCACGCATTATCTAAATATGACACATTATATAATAACACATGAAATATTCAGGGTAATTGTTAATACATCGTAGCACTGATTTTTAAATCTCTATCTAATGATAAAGTATCGTATTGATTTTAAATATTTTATATCGAGACATGATATGGGTGAACTATGTATGTTCATCGGATTATGTTAGGGGGTGAACTATGTATGTTCATCGGATTATGTTAGGGGGTGAACTATGTCTGTTCATCGGATTATGTTAGGGGATGGACTATGTATGTTCATCGGATTATGTTAAGGGTGGACTATGTACGTTCATCGGATTATGTTAGTGGATGGACTATGTACGTTCATCGGATTATGTTAAGGGTGGACTATGTACGTTCTTCGGATTATGTTAAGGGTGGACTATGTATGTTCATCGGATCATGTTAGTGGATGGACTATGTACGTTCATCGGATTATGTTAAAGGTGGACTATGTACGTTCATCGGATTATGTTAAGGGTGGACTATGTATGTTCATCGGATCATGTTAGTGGATGGACTATGTACGTTCATCGGATTATGTTAAGGGTGGACTATGTACGTTCATCGGATTATGTTAAGGGTGGACTATGTACGTTCATCGGATTATGTTAAGGGTGGACTATGTATGTTCATCGGATCATGTTAGTGGATGGACTATGTACGTTCATCGGGTTATGTTAAGGGTGGACTATGTATGTTCATCGGATCATGTTAAGGGTTGGACTATGTACGTTCATCGGATTGTATTAAGGGTGGACTATGTATGTTCATCGGATTATGTTAGGGGTTGAACTATGACCTGTTCACCAGTGTACATGTGTACGATCTTACTAGAAAGTACACTACCCACTAGTTGTGTGTAGGCGCATCGTTGCCGGTTGATAGTGAGCTATGTATGCTTGCTAAATTCTCTTATTCTTAATTATGCCTACAAATATGTGCAGTGATAACAGGAAGAGGTTATGTGTGCCTAAATTGAAGCTAAATGAGCTTGAGATTTATTTATTTTTTTTTAGCCAAATGTGCCAATTATTTAAGTTTGATTAGAAAGAGTAATTATAATTGATTTGTATTAAGCAAGTAGGATCAGAAACTGACTATAAAATTTGTCTCAAAAACTTGCTAGTCTTACCAAGAGAAAATAGAAAATTTACGGAACCTTGCCAAGTTTTGTAAGTTAGCATCTCGTGACGAAGTGGTAAACTAAACTAAAATGATTTTATCTAATGAGCAGAATTATGGTCGGTTTTAAGCAGAAATGTTAGCTGGTAAGAATTAAGGTGTAACTTATGTGAATATTATTACGACAAATTAATGCTTATGTACGGATAACATATAAGTAAAAGAGCTGCAGATAGGAGTTTAAACACACGGTATTAATGATAAATCTATTAGGAATTGAGCCAAACCATTAAATTGTAGACGAGGAAATGGATTTATCACACGTTTTCAATTCCTGTGACGTGTGCATACTGTAGCAGAGACTGATTCCATAGATGATAGAGAACACAATGATATTTATTTTACAAGTAGGATAAAATATATACTATTACATGACCATAATTAGTTCTCGTCGTCCAGACTGAAATCGAAGCCGGTTCCTAAGATGAGAGAAATAGAAAAAAAAAAAAAAAAAAAAAAAAAAAAAAAAAAGAAATAGAGCTAAATATTACATCGTTATTTATTCGGTTAAGGGGAAGATGGATTGAAAATCCATACACTAGAGTAGAGGACCAATTTCAGGGTTTCAAATAAAAATGAAGTTTGACGAACAGTGCGATCCGAACTTCATTATTGGAACCTTTACTTGGTACGAAATCACGCACATATGCTGCTAATATTATTTGAGAGATAATTTTAGTACAATTAAGCCCTAAGCCTCTAGCCGAAGGATCACCTTTATTCTAAATGCTTAAGTTTCTGTTTTATATTATGCTTCCAAATAATGAAAGTAATGAACTCTGACTAAACGAGTCGCCACACAACATGTAGCAACATGGTGGCTACAGATTTGTGAGTTTCGTTTAACCGCTGAGAGTGTAAGATCTAGGACGCGTATGTCGATACCTTAAGCCGTAATATCATGTTTTCCACAGAAATTAAGACGAATACTGTTTCTGTTTATAGTATTGAGACGAGAATTGATCTAAATATCAACTTTTCGAATACTTTGACTAGAGACACAATAGAGGGACAATGAGGGGCCGGCGTTTGCTTGGGATTAAATGAATAAGATCTAGATTCCAAATTCTTATAGCTGAACCCTATGAAAAACCTAATGACATGAAGTGAATTCAGTGCGCGTAGATAATGAAGAATACTTTCGAACAAAAAGCTGATCGATTTTACTTTATGCTTACAGTCTCGCATAATTAACATTGACCAATGGTTTTGAGTACCTAATTTAGTGTTGGTTATAAAACATATTTGACAGTAGTTTATTAACTTGAATAATAGTGCAATCATGGATTTCTTTTAGATACCCTACTATCAAGAGCTTTTGCGATAGTCATAGTATTGACCTTGTTTTTAAAGCTGTATATTGTCTAAGTCGAGCGCGGTTTTGCTAAAATGTATAACCACTATTTTAAATCCCCTAGCAAAATAAAATGATTCCTATGACGAACACCAATGAAACATATACTTATGGCGTGTTATTAATTCTGTTAAATGTCCCACTAGACGGACTGCCACAAAACTACGTAAATATGTATCGTAATATTAATCTTTATCGAAATTAAGCATTATGTTATCAAGAGTATTTATGTAGAAGTAAAATTCTTTTTGTTTCATCTCGATCGGATATTTCGTTTAAAAGTTATCACGTGTGTAAGATGTTAAGAGTTGGTACCTATTAATGAGTTATGGGCCATGGAGTTTTTTATCAACGTAAAATCCTGTAATAATCTTTTTCGAAATATATTTGTTGATGATTGTAAGTATAAGATCTTTGAAGAGAAATAAATACATTTATGAACGCGGTAATTTTGGGAAATACTGATTTGATATGAAAACTATTTAAAATATTCAATAGTCCATTTATTGAGGGAGGCAATTATAGGCAATATTTTATCTCGGTATTTCCACGGAAACGAGAAAAACGCGGGTGAAGCCGCGGGGCACAGCTAGTACGTTATAAATTTTAAGATATGAAGTGAGCGTCAATATCTGGGTTAGACTAGCAAAAAGATACTTTCGTTATCAGTAAACTCCTTGATACAGCATACAGCATAAGTAGTTTAATAAAGATTAGTAGATCTGATTGCAATTATGAGGGTAAAATTGAATTTGCCTCATTTTAAAATTCATAGATTAACTATTCTTCGTGTGATGAATACTATAAATATATGACGTGACGATAAAGCAAATAATCAAGACTAAGCCGAATGTTATGATTATAAATGTAAGACTCGGTTCCTTGTAGAACTGGAATTAAGTTTCATAATTTTAATGAAAATATCCTATCATGTTAATTGTAGTCGTGCGTCAGGAGATCGCACGATGTCGGATGGCCGAATGTTATGATTTTTAAAGAAAATATTCATAAATCGTTCAACTTCCAATAATAAGCGATAGATGGCGCTAGTAGTTACATGAACTTTAGACATTCATTGTAGATATTAAGTAATAATTTATAATATTACACTTTATGGATTTGTTTTGTATAATATATCATATCTGTTAAAATGAAATATTTACTTGCAGTTAATTATTAGATAAACTCTAATGTATATTAGATAGTCAATCTCTTTACTTTGCGCTGATTGGTCGGTCAATCGACCGAGTGTTTGTGAAAGTGGGTAGTAGCAAAACACGGGGGTTTTTGGTAACGATCTTTTTGGGACAGGGTCGGTCTGCTTTGAGTAGTTTAACAGAAAACATGTCCGACTAATCTGTGTATTTGTAAATGATTGTTAATAGAACGTAAGTATGAAATTGTGTTTATCAAAGTGAATAAAATATTTATACAATTTATCCTGGAGTGTTTGAATTGTTACATAAGAAAATAAAAGGGTTTTTTATGTAATCTTTGGGATGAATTAGTTTCCCCTAGGCCAAACTAGCTCTCCTTAGAGAGGCGCGTCCGCGGGGAGCTCCTATTACTGGATGGTAAAAAAGAAATAACCATGAAGGCTAAGGTAGGAACGAAGAAGGTTTGTCAATGTTACCAAGACTGCAGTGATTTTTCAGGTGTATTACTGAAACGTTTGTCAACACTTACGAAGAAATAAATAAACGCAGGTTGACCGGCGACTCGTGGGGGTTGCTCAGCACCTAGCCTGATTCGATAAATAATTTGTGGCAGGGGCGAGCTCGTGAACTTTCCTACACTAGTGTAGAAAATTGTAAATGCGTACCTAGTAAGCGATAGGAATAACAGCGGGTTTTTGAGTAAATGCGAAACACACACATTCGGTCGCAATGAAAAACTTAGTCCACTTGTATCAAAATGTACTATTTTCATTTCAAGCTATTCATTCGGTTTTTTGTTAGCAAGGTTCTAAATATGAAACTAGTGTTTATCCTTAGAAGTAAGCAGACCTTTCATAACTCTTTTGAAAAGAATTTAAAACACACGTGTGTAAGGAGCTCCACATAAAAGGTTCGGCGTCGTTCGTGTGCTGAGTTTAAATACAAAATGAAGGGTGAAGTCATAAAATGAAAACAAAAGCTTATTATACAGCCTCTGATGTGGACGAATTCTTTATTTTCTACCTGGTTATATTACCGAAACAAGAAGGCCTAAACAAACCGACCATGTTTAAGGGGATATGCATGAAATAAATATTTGCTGTGTTACTTAAATATGCAAAAATAGAACTATAAAAATTAAATGACAATTCATAGGAAAGCAAACGAGATTAAAAAATGTATAATCTACTCTATTATAATAAAGACGTAAGGAAGTTTGTATTTATGTTTTTTTTTTGTTTGTAGGAGGTAAATGTCTGAAAGTACTGGTCCGATTGCAAAAATTTTAGCACCGATAGAAAGCTGCTTTATTTCTGAGTGACATAGGTAGACATATATTTTATGTACGCGGGCGAAGTTGCGGTCAAAAACTTATTTTTTTATAAGTGTAGGTACCTGTCTCTCTCGGAAAAACGCTGTCTTTCATGGCGGTCTTTGACGACTTCTTTTTCTAATTATCGACTTTGAAGCTGTAAGCTCGACTTCGACTTTGACTCTTAACTTCGTCGTTGACAAGGATATTTTATTAATTATTTCATATGGTTAATTAGAGGTAATAAATATTTTATTTAAAACTAAAAACAAAGTGTATATAATAAGATTGGCGTGCGCTGCTTAAAGGTAATGTGATGAGTACCAAACAATTTGTACTTCTCACAATTTGATTCTGATAGAATTATATCTTTAGCTTTTTTTTTTATGTATTTGTCTCATTTGCAACTTATATCTTATCTTTGGAGTTTTGTTTCCGCACTTCAACTGCAATGGACCATCCCACGTGGGTCGTAGCGGCCTTCATTCCATCTAGTCTGCCT
Source organism: Mythimna albipuncta (assembly GCA_929112965.1). Lineage (NCBI taxonomy): Eukaryota > Metazoa > Arthropoda > Insecta > Lepidoptera > Noctuidae > Mythimna > Mythimna albipuncta. The sequence goes on from OV815965.1 coordinate 20,404,566, forward strand.
CTCTCCAGAAGCAGATCTGGTCTGACGGAATTTGATAATCCTGAGATTCACATACATATTTTGGTGCGCGGCCTTTTTCTCTGTCTCAATGCTTGCTTTTCGCAGAGCCCTATTCGTGATGTCTATAATGTGGAAGTTTTTAGTTTGAGAGCAGTGTCCAGTGATGGTACTCGCCACCAGGTGAAAGTTGCCTTCATCCACACGCAGAGCACTTAGTTGCTACTTATTTTGGCTTCTAACCCAAAAACACCAAGTCACTTAAAGGTGGACTTGGCTTCCGCCAAGGTGACATAAAAGACAAAAACAGTACCTACCCAATCCAAGTGTGAATCACGATTACAGATTATTTTCTCCACTGCTTTATGGATTGCTGCACTGTTATAAATGCTTAAAATACGAGTACCTATATAAAGTGTTATGTTTAATTTACCTTTTTATGTCCTGTAATAAAGATTTCCACTTGAAGTAATGGGAACTGCAATTACCTGGAAAGAGCAAAACGTTTATGTTAGTTGTCAATAATGTAATGTTAGCTTTTAACCTAATTAAGAATTACTTTAGTTAAACTTAGATGTACACATTAAAAAAACATTAATTTGTTTAAACTACTGTCACATACCATATATCGCCCCATTACAGGAAAACAATTGCTTCACTATCGACCTGAGACCCTTTTTATATAGTTGGAAAAATCATCCAATGACAACCCTTGGGCGGAGCGGGAGATAGTGTTAAACTCTTACTGACTAAAAGCCCACCTCGTTCCTTCAAGCCTTCATACCAGGGCTCGAGTTCCCTTTTGGATAACCTGGCCCCAGTAGGCTTCGACCCAGCTGAGTCCCTGCTGATGCTAACAACTCCTTGAGGCGCGCGGGAACAGTGCGCGCCTTCGGAGACTTGAGTCCGGTCCGGACACCCGATTCCGTGTATAAGGACATACACGTTGTCAGGATGGACGAGTGTTAGGTTTTAATTGTTTTTGTAACCAAGAATATTGTTAACGATATTTTGTATTCGATTATTCATTGCAATCGACTAATTGTGCTGGCAACACCGAAACGTATTTGTGACTATCTGTAAATAAGTAGGGAATGTAATGGCGGGAGCCTGTCTTGGTCCGGCGGCCGTTGAGGTAAGACACACAATTTGTCTATTGCATTATTATAGTGTTAAAAAAAATTGTAATAACATAATTTTGAAAAGACTCCATTCATGGAGTTTCTTGCACATTCTTCTCCATAAGAACTAAACCTTGGAATTTGCAACTAGCATCATTTTTCTGACTGACTGACTTCTAGATTATCCAAATAAGTGAGTAATAAATATTATTTTCTACTGAAGTGAGCTGTTTTATCCCCCCCCCCCTTAATCCCCTTTCTCAGTCGTACACTTGATATTTTAACACGACATGGTAAGGCTATGCATATATGACATAAGGGTGCACATAGCATTTAGCATATTTAGCCTTTTTTAATGTACCCACTGCCGGGACTCAGGCTTCCTCTCTAGAAGAGGGAATGGGCCATAATCCACCACGTGGGCCCATTGCGGGTTAATGAATGTCACATGTCTTTGAATTATAATATAAAGGTAGTATTTGTAATCCTATGTCTCTGTTAATCAGAATAATTACAAAAAATATGAAAATATTCAAAATACAATTATAACAAAGCAAAAATATATACAATACAAATATTGATATGTTATTAATACAATTTAATTTCAGTAATAAATCTAAATTTGATATTCCTCAACTAGATAGATAATTTTGTTTTCTTTAGTCTTTCTTTGCTTAGTTCTGAATAGGATTATAATTAAATTAGGAGATTCAGGTCGCGGAACTTTTAAAACTTTTGGCACCGGCTTGCGGAACTATTGAAGTAAGGAGAAGAGTTCAGGCGCTTTAGAAACTAACTTTGTACCATAAGATGCCTACAGCATTTATAAAGAAAAATACTCTTTAAAGTTTTATGAGATTAAAAATCAATAGTTAGGCTATTGATCAATAAGAACCGGTAAAATGATCAAACGGCAAAGAAATCATACAATCGTTTGTGATTTGAGAGCCTTCTTAAATATTTCTTTTATTCTTTTTTTTTTTGTATAAGTTGTTATTTATAGCGTCAACATAAAAAGCGGAAATTTTAACCGTCTATCACAGTTCATGATACAGCCTGGTGAAAGACGGAAAGAAAGATGGGTGGACAGCGGAGTCTTAGTAATAGGGTTCCGTTTGACCCTTTGGGTACGGAACCCTAACAATTAATTAAAAGTTCATTCACGAAAAAGGGTGCAGGTTGAATGAAGTGCGTGAGGGAACAGACATCCTCACATTCCTCAAGGCCTAGCCGCTGAGAGTTCGACCCAGTCACCACAGGCATGGACTAGCGGACGACAAGTAATTGATAGCTCGCCGTCCATTGAAAAAAACTCACTCAGTTGAGATTGGTTGTAACGTGGTAGTGACCAATCGTAACCGTACTTACATGTAGCTATAAAAGTATTTGAGAGCAATTTGACAAAAAATATTGTACCTAAAATGTCTTGAAACAATGATATCGCAAAATAAGTCTTTATCAAAAACCTTTTTAAAACAAAACAAACGCTACCTGGTCAGTGAAAATAAAGTGGGCCAGACAAATGAATATCGTTGAAAGCTTACCTATTCGAAGCTGCGAGGAAGGAGTAGAATGACGTGAGTGAAATAGGAATTTGTTCTGCAGGCTTTGTGTAAAATGATTTGATGTACAAATCTGATAGAGAACGGGGTACACTATCAGATTTAGAGACGTATTATTTACTATTACCTGGTTGTTTAACGGAATTCTATCTCTTAAAATAAATGTAAAAGTCTAGACTTTTAAGCTATTGCATAGCTTCTATCGCGGGCCTTGAGCGTAGAGACCGAATCCAGAAATTCCGTAACGAAAATAACCTAACACCCTCCACTCATTTGTTTTCTTACCGGTCACCACGCTCAAAAAGTGTAACTTCAATTAATATCAAAGAAAAAAAAACAAAGGAAAAAAATACTGCATAAATAAAATAAATAAATAATTATAATTGCATAAGTTGATAAAAAATGCTATGCAATGCTATACCGCGGCAGTCCGCGAGTGCCACACGTCTTTTTTTATCAATATTGATAGGCTCGCGTTCAAAAATTATCCAAATAACATCTCCCGCTCTTAGGCGAGACATAGTTTCAGACTCTTACTGACTAAAAAACCCGCCCTGTTCCTTCCGAGCTACCTTTCAGTTCTAACCCTGGCCCAAGAACGTTTCGACCCAGCTGGGCCTTGTTTCGTGTTGACCATTATCTCACCTGATAGAAAGCGATGATGTGGCCGACGATGCAACAAGCTTGCCTAGAAGCAACTTATTCACTTTTGACTTAAAGACCCCTAGGTTATAGCTATCAGGAAACATAGACTGCTGTTGGGAATCCTCTCATAAACTTCTTAGCTGTACGCTCCATGAATGTGTTCCCAAAACGCTTTGTACGTATGGATGGGATGTCCACCATGTAAGGGTGGCGCAACACCATACGTCTTGTGGATGAATAATAATAAGCATAATTAGTTCATTGTTACTAAGAGAAATAGTATACACTGATTAACAAGATGCTGACTACGCTGGAAGTGTACAGATATTATGAAGCTTGTTTCTTGTATTTAAAAACTTGTATCTGTGTATAGCGTTCAGAAACTGAAGAGTGGCAAGAATAGGTATTATATAACTACAAACTGTTTTAACAGTCAGATTTACTTTTTTAAAAGTACTAAAGAAATAACAATTATACCTACATCGCTAAATTTTGATCGTTTTAATCCCGTGGAGGATCGATCGGATACATGAAACACTATTGATTTGTAACGATAAAAATTAAAAAATAAAAACCTTTTTTTAAAAACTCGTATTAATTTACGCATGTACGAAATTAATTTCTTTAAGAAAACGTCAGCTGAGCGAATTCAGTGACTTGTAGGTAGTTAGTACGCCACGCCGACTAATAATTTTATTTTTATTATTTATTCAAAATTTAGCGGTGTATATCTATGTTATAGTAATGGACGAATGTGGATTTATTTATTTTTTCGAAGTGGGAAACCATTAAATGACTTCTCCCGCTCTAAAGTGAGTGTATGAGAGGACTTGTTACACTTTTACTGAGTAAAACCCACCTGTGTTCTTCAGTTGTCCGATGCGTCCACACTCTTTCAAAAATTTCCACAGCCAGCAAAAAGATGCGACTCGAAATCCACTCGACTCATTAATTTAAGAGAGAGTGTGACGAACGAACATACTAGATTTTCACGGCCTAAATAACACAGAATAACTAATTGAGCGGTAGCAAATTATTTTAACTAAATTACATTCAGTTGATTAACTTGTAAAATAAATTGGCCACGTTTTAATTGGGTTTCAGTAGGCATTAGAAAATGGATGTTCTTTGCTTTTGAATTTTATTTTTTGTTTACTAGTATTTCGGGTCACGATGGTTCACTCTTATAAGAATTTCGAACTTAGGACCTATCATCTCAATTTTTATCATCAACATCATCATCACTTCAGTCGAAAAACGCCCATTAATGAACAAAGGCCTCCCCCAAGTCTCGCCACAACCAACGGTCCTGTGCGCCACACCAGGTCATCAGTCCACATTGTGGGAGACCATCCAACACTGCGTCTTCCGATACGTGGTCGCCACTTCAAAACAGAATTTGTATGTAACCTAGTAGAAATTTAAGTCGAGGCAGCGGCAGATTATGAAAGTGGTAGGATGACTTCGATGTCTTCTTTTACACTTCGCGCCATCGAGGACTTGGGCTTGGTCTGGACGGCTACTGGATGACTTCCGAACTATGTTTTTCTTAAGGTGGGATGTTATGACTGCTCCCGTTGTAAGGCAGAATGGGAGGGTATGCGTTCCAGGACCCCGGGTCGCTTCATGACACGAACCCATGACCCTCGTAGGCTTCTGCTCTGCTGGGCCGCTACGTTTTGCTGACATCTCTTTGAGGTGCGCGTGGGACACTCCCCGCCTTCGACGACTACGGTTCTGTCCGGACCAGTTAGGATAGGTGAGCTACCGATTGCAGGTCGTATGCAAGTCCACACATACGGTTTCCAAACTATGTTGAACTTGGCTTCCAGTCTATTCAGATGCAGCTCAGTATTTTACATGAAGAGACTGTGTATTTGACCATTACAACCCAGTAAATGAATAAAATTATACCCCTCGGCAACACAGCTCTCTGATTTCCTCATCATCATTCCATCCTCGGTTCCATCATCGGACCACAAGACATACGGCGTTACGCCACCGGTGCATGATGAATATTCCACCCATACGCACAAAGCACTGCAAGTACTGGCTGTTATATTTTTTACAATATTGCGTTGATTTGTGCGTCTATTTAGGCGGAATGAACTTGTTTTCTTTCTTTCTTTTTCTTTCAAAGTGTTTTGGGAACACATTTATTGTGCGTACAGACAAGGAGTGAAATTTCCTGCGGGATTCTGTATTTCCTGATAGCTACAACTTAAGGGATTTTAAGTGAAGAGTGAATAGATTACTTTTAGACAAGCGTGCTCCATCGTCGACCACATCATCGCTTACCATCAGGTGAGATGTTGGTCAAACGTGAGCCTATCGATAATAATAAAAAAAAAAAAACATTTCAGTCGAAAAACTTCCACTGTTGGACATAGGTCTCCTCCAAGAGTCGTCACAATGAACGGTCCTGTGCGACTCGCATCCATCGGATTTCTGCAACCATTTTGCAACGCTACGTCTTCCAGTAGACAGTCGCCAATCCAGAACTTTTCGGTTCCAATGGCAATCCGTTCTGCGAGCAATGTGCCGTTACTATTGCCACTGATCTGATTTCTGACTATCCATAACAACTGATGGTTGAGTTGAGAGGTTCTGACAAACGCTTCATGTCAAAGTCAAAGTCAAAGCATTTATTTCAAATAGACCATTTACAGGCACTTTTGAATAGTCAAATGTCGGTCAGTCCAAGAAAAGTGAAGCTAAATTGCACGTTCCAAAGCGTAGGTCTCTATGGAGAAGAACATGTAAAGCCACCAGACTGATTATTTTAACCACTCCAGCTCTATTTTGATAGTACCATTGGGTACTTAATCACTTTTCTTATCACTTGTCTAATGATACTTAGGGGTATCCATAACACAAAGTACCTCTTAACTATGGGCCATCCCATTAAACGAACCATTTAAAGCATTACTCCGATTTTTATTTTTCTTCAGCAATTTGTTAGTTCGTTTGGTCTTCTCGAATATTTATTTAAGAAATCTTTTTCTGTCAAGAATTTCTAGACGTTTTGTCTGGTGTGAGTAATCACGATATTTCTATTTTTAAACCAACTAATAAATTAAAAATGGAATACTCAATGTACTGAATGACTGGCCTGTTGGTCTAGTGGTTAGTGACCCTGACTGCTATGCCGGAGGTCGTGGGTTCGATTCCCACCCAGGACAAATGTTTGTGTGATGAGCACAATCATTTGTTCTGTGTCTGGGTGTAATTTATCTATAATATGTATGTATTTAGAAATATATAAGTATGTTTATCAGTTGTCTAGTACCCATAACACAAGCTCTGCTTAGCTTGGGACTAGACGGCGCTGTGTGATAGTTATGGAATATTATATTATTATTATCTATACATATAATAAAATCGTAGGAAAGTCAAAACTGTACATTGAATATTTTTTTAAAAGAATACTTGGGGCGTGATCTACAATCGATACCGAAGCCAAAAATATAGTTTTTAGAATTTTTGTCTGTTTGTCTGTTTGTCTGTTTGTCTGTATGTATGTCCGGGATAAACTCAAAAAGTACTGCATGGATTTACTTCAAATTTTCCATGAATATTACTAAGAGGTCGGGTCAACATATAGGCTACATATTATCACGCTATCACCTACGGGGGAGGAGCTGTGAATCTTTATTTTTCTTAAGCATTCTGTGACAGCGTGTAATCTAACGATGCATATTTAAATGTTGTTTTTGAGTAAGCCATGCTATTATCTAGCTTTACACCATAAAAACTACAACATTTAAGTAACTTGGGCAGAGAAACATAGTTTAATGAATGTTAGTAGTATAGAGACAATTTTAAAGTAGCGCCATCTATGAGATTCCATAAAAATCAAATCAAGTTACATGTTAACACTTTTTTGAAATTAATAATTTAAATTTGATCATGTAGTTAGTTATTCTTACAATTCATAGATGGTGATATGATGTGATGTGCATTTTCTTCATAAAAGTTGTATCATATAGTTCGTTTTGACAAATTCAAGTTCCAACAAAACCCTGAAAAACTTGAGTAGAGTTGAGAAAGACAATTTAAAAAAAAAAGGGGTTTTAAGAATTACATTTGTGGTGTGAGAGGTGGCATTTTTCCAGCTCTGTGAAGTCGACCAGTTTGCGAGATCCCTTACGTATGACGAGTACGACCAGCAAAGGGGTGTATTTAACTGACATCGACGAGGAGGTGCTGTGGAAGGTATTCCGGGAATTTTCAGGGACGCCGCATTGGGTAGGGTTTATTCCGTGCACCCGAATAGTGGCGAATGCTATTTTCTGCGGTTGTTACTTCACACTGTCCGAGGCCCAACGTCTTTCGCCTTTCTGAGGACATTTGATGGCGTGGAGTATCCCACTTACCACGCAGCCTGCGTAGTACACCACCTTCTCGACGGTGACCAAAATTAGAATCCTCGCGGAGGTGAGCGTCAGTGACAGTCCCAGCCGTATGCGTCATCTTTTTGCCGTCATCTTGGTGTTTTGTGGAGTCGCGAACCCGGTAGCTTTGTGGGAGAAGTATCGCCATCATCTGTCTGAAGATTTTCTACTAGCTTTGAGGCGTGCTACTAGAGACGAAGTCGAAGTAACTGATGAATACGTGCTGAACACCTGTCTCAGTTCACATCAAGATGTGGTCATTTCTATGGGCGGCAATCCGCTGATCGAATATGGGTTACCAGCTCCCCAATCATCACCGCATCAAGGCCGTGGAAATCGGGAGTATAACGCTAAGATAAATTACGAGCCGGGCAAAATGACCACCATACGAAATGACCATGTCATCGTGTTCTCTTCAGAGCAAAAACAAATGACACCGTCCTTGAAAGCGTTGGGCAAAACCAGGGTAAAATGTTTTTCATGGATGCTCTTGGTAGAACAGGAAAAACATTTGTTACTACTGGCATGCTTTCAGAGGTCAGAAGGCAAGGCAAAATTGCTATTGCTGTAGCGTCGTCGGAATCGCTGCCATAGTGCTTCCGGGTGGCAAGACAGCACATGCCATGTTTAAAATTCCCATCGATTTAGAGAGCGCCGAAACGCCTGTTTGTGGTATGTCGGTATGTCACGTAACAGCGATAAGCGACACGTGCTCAAGGATTGCTCTCTGATCGTATGGGATGAGTGTACAATGGCAAATAGGCAGGCAGTTGATACCGTGCGTGGACAGAACCCTGCAGGACATCCGCAGGAACGAACATTTGATGGGTGGTGTCACAGTTCTGTTCAGTGGCGATTTCCAGCAAACACTTCCCGTAGCGACGCGGGGATCGAGGGCTGACGAGGTGAATGCTTCATTGAAACGATCTTCGTTGTGGTCACGAGTTCGTACGCTGCGCTTGACCATTAATATGAGAACTCGGCTCGGCGGCAATGCACGTTCATTGCAAGAATTCTCCGATGTCCTTCTAAGTCTTGGCGAAGGCACTCTGACAGGTGGTGCTTCCAGAGTCTCTCGGTAGAGTGGTATCCAGCTTAGAAGAACTCATTTGCTGTGTGTACGGGGACATCAGTCGTATACTGCACCAGCTTTTTGGGTGTGTGAGCGATAACGCTGACGCCCAAAAATAATCACGCTGCAGCAAATAACGAATGCATTCTCTCGGAAATTGAGGGGAATGAAGTGGTCTACACCTCGATAAACACTGTTGCCGAGCAAGATGATGCCACACATTATCCCGTGGAATTTCTGAACTCCCTGTCAGCAAATGGACTTCCAGCGCATACCATCAATCTGAAGGTCGCTGTCCCGATTATGCTTCTTCGGAACCTATTTCCTCCGAAGTTGTGTAACGGGACCCGCCTTAAAGTCATCTCGCTCCACGAAACATCATTGAGGCGGAAATTCTTACGATTCTCCTCATACCTCACAACTTCCCGTTCCAGTTCAAGCGCGTACAGTTCTCCATGACTGTTTGCTTCGCGATGACCATCAATAAGTCACAGGGGCAGACACTGAGGGCAGCGGGTGTCGACCTCAGGACGAGTTGCTTCTCACACGGGCAACTGTACATCGCATGCTCCCGCGTCACCAGTACTGATTCTTTTTACATTTTGGCTCCTGGCAGTATAACTACCAACGTAGTTTATAGGGAAGTGTTGTAAGGTATGATACCTTTGTACGTATTTTTACTCTTTTGTGTCCTGGAATGTATTCCTGCATTATTTTCTCTATTTCCTTCAGTCTCATCTTATGACTGAACTCAGCAGGATTCCCATATAACCTCTTCACTTGCTTCGTTTGTAAAAAAATCTTATATTTTAATGCTATTTTAAAAGTTGTTTACTTATTATACCATAGCGACACTGGCATCTTAGGTATTTTTGGCGCTGTAGAGCCTTCACGCAGACGATGTCGCGGGCAGCAGCTAGTACTGAATATAATATCCAACTCCTCAAGTATCCTTTTTTTAAGAAAATCATCAGATAACTTCTCCCACTCTAGGTAGAGTGAGAGGGAATGTCAATTGGCCTCTGACTACAACTCACTTGTGTTTCTTCAATCAAACTTAGTTTATCTTGGCAACAATAACCCTTTCGAACAATCCCGCAGCCCTACGTGGACCTACCCTTAATTCATTAAACCCCAAGCGAACGCCGGCGTTCGCGCACCTATTGTCTTTCAATTGTGTCTGTAATTATCACAATTGAAAGGTTAATTGCGTTCTGAAACTTAAAAGTTTTCGTTTAAAAATAAAGGCATTTTTTGCAACAATTTGTTAGTAAAGTAAACGAATTTACAAAATGTATCTACTCTTAAATTTATTTAACTAGAGAAGAGATAAAAATCTTTTAAGCAATAGCTTAAAAGATTTTTATCTCTTCTGCAATAGCATAGCTTCTATCGCTGGCCTTGAGCGTGGAGACCGAATCCAGAAATTCCGTAACGAAAATAACTTAACACCCCCCACTCATTTGTGTTTTGAGCGTGGTGACCGATAAGAAAACAAATAAGTGAACAATCAATCAAAATTCAATTCAATGTGTGAAAGTGTAACTTCAATTAATATCAAAGAAAAAAAAAAAACAAAGGAAAAAAATACTGCATAAATAAAATAAATAAATAATTATATTTGCATAAGTTGATAAAAATGCTATGCAATAGCTTTACCGCGGCAGTCCCCGAGTGCCACACGTCTTTTTTTTATATATTTTAAAGATATTTGTATGCATACAATATGTTACCGAAAATACGACAATAAATAAAAACGCTCGACTACGAGCCTAACTAACTAGTCCATAGAAATATTATTATACAACCAAAAAAATCGTATTTTTTTTTTTGTTTTTCCAAACAAATGATAAGACTGAAATTCCCAGTTTTTTTTTTTTCGAGATTCCTTTTACACTAATATCAGGTAGGATGTTTCAAAATTTATCTGCAAAGAAGATGAAATGGAGACGCGAAGATTGCATAGATAACACATATTAGATCATATCATTTATTGATATTAGTTAGGTACCTATGTAGTTTATTAATTTGAGTATATAACTGTATTATAAATACGTGGTTTATACCTATGTCTATTCTTGTATTCGTCTTCTCTCTCTCGTTTAATGCACCTACCACAATTTTTCTCTGCGTCACCCAAAGTTTAACTGGCAGAAAATGTCTAAGGCATTAAGTCCGCCTCTGTACTTTAGTGTCCATAAAGAATTTAATAAATAAATAAATAAAATATTTTCATGCGGGTGAAACCACTAGCAAAACCACTGGTTACAACAGCGTAAAAATTCGTCTAGTGGAGAGATGTATACTGTTTACAGACACGTCACTTGGATAAACTTTAACGAGAAAGGTACTTTTATGCCTCTACAAGGTGTCAAAAGTCATTTAAAAGTATAAATTACTTGATTTTGAAGAGGCACTTAAGATATTACAACTTGTACTTCAAGTTCAAAGCTGTATCGTAACTTCCACGACATAAAGTTACTAAACAACAAATTAAACTTTTAACTTTTTGATAACTTTTGAAACCACTTATAATATCCAGTCATGAGCCTTACCATAGATAGCTAATACATGGAAATATATTTTTGTCACGTAATATTGGCATAGTCACCATTACCTTGAAAACGATGTTTGGTTTTTTATTGCAGTGAATCATTGTCCGATAGGAGTGGCGATCGCGTACTGGAAGACGCAGCGTTGGAAGGCCTCCTACAAGGTGGACCGATGACCTGGTGAAGGTTGCGGGAAACCGATGGATGCGGGACGCACGGGATCGTTCGGTGTGGCGACACTTGGAGGAGGCTTTGTCCACAGTGGACGTATTTCGATTGAAATGATGATGATGATGATTATACGATAGGACGGATTGCCATCTCGTCGGACAATGAGAGTAAAGAATAGAGAGAGCACCTATGTTTGCACATACACTTACACACTATAATATCTCCTGCGTACTTGGCTAATTAATCAATCAGATTAAATCGGTTGATGGTTTCGTAAATCGGCCGTGTCAACTAAGAAAGAAAAATATATATGTGACTAGCTTTTGCCCGCGGCTTTGCCTGCGTACATAAAATATAGCCTATGTCACTTGGGAATAAAGCAGTTTTCTATCGGTGAAAAAGTTTAGCAATCGAACCAGTACTTCCAGACATTACTTACCCCCTAAAAACAAAAAAAAACAAACTTTACCTGTTTATTATACACCCCTAATTTTCAATTAGTACAAAAAATGGGGTTCTATCTGTACCCGTCACTGATCATATTTTTGTAGTCAAAAGTAGAAAAAAACCGAAATCCTAAAATTGACCACGAAAAGGTAAATTCATCATAGAATCAATCAAACATAACAATTGCTAGTAGAAAATACTGCGGGCAGTATTTTTCCTTAAAAATTGTCACTTATTCATTCATTAATTAATAGCCTGCACAATATTCCCATAAATTGAGTGACATTTTGGGACATAAACCAACGCTAATAATAACTTTGCGGTTTATGAATGTTATTTATTAAGATTTTAATAAGATAACACAAGTGCTTTTCTAATAAGCCCTTTATAAGTAGTAGATAGTGTAGATGTAGATATGCCAAATCCAAACAAATTGGAATAGTAAGGCAAGAGAAAAATTAAAAGACAGAAACAGACATGCTGGCTACAATCCCATGTCCTAAATCCACTCAGTTAAAACATAATTACTAAGTTCAATACCAAACTGTTTTGAGGACGATCAATCATGTCTCCTAACTGAAACGATGAATGAAGCCTGACTTCGCATCCCGCAAGATGCATTAAATGCAGCCCCTTATCTTTGCTTCACAGATAGTTTGAGTTCATTGACACTTCATCATAACTTGTCTGTACATAATCAGACTTAGTTTGATGTAGCCTCAAAATAAATCTTAGTACCAAGAGATAATATTGGTTGTAAAGAGGAAACAAATAGAAAGATAAGTTAGTAAACTAACTTACGCTTAGCATAGCATAGTCGGCCTTTTAATGTTCCCACTGCTGGGACTCAGGTCTCCTCTCTAGAAGAGGGAATGGACCGTAATCCACGACGAGGGCCCAGTGCGGGTTGGTGGATGTCACATGTCTTCAAATTTTTGGTTCTAGGACACGGGTTTCCTCATGATGTTGTCCTTCACCTTACGCTTATACACCGTTAAATTTTAATCGTGTTAATTCCATGGAGGGTCGATCCGGTACATGAAACACTATCGAAAATAAAGTACCATTTATTCAAAACTTGTATTAATTTACGCATGTACGAAATTAATTTCTTTAAGAAAACGTCAGCTGAGCGAATTCAATGACCTGTAGATAGTTTGTACGCAACGCCGACTACTAACTACAGGTCATTGAACCCGCTCAGCTGACGTTTTGCCAATATATAATTGTGGGTACCTATAGACAAAAAATCTGTAATTGTCCAGCCGAAAGATGTCTACTTCTGGATATAGGCCTCCCCTAAGTTTCACCGCAATGAGGGTCTAACACCCTTTGGATTCCCGCGACCCTCACCAGGTCATCGGCCCACCTTGTGGGAGGACTACCAACGCTACATTTTTCGGTACGTGGTCATCATTCCAAAACCTTGCGGCTCCATCGACCATCCTGTTCTGCGAGCAATTGTTTATCACTAGGCTTTTATTCCTGTCTTTAAATTGTGTCCTGACGGGCGTTATACAAAGGAGGTTTCAGTGCGGTCTTTCAAGAGGTCACGGGGCCCCTTTCAAGTGCTGATGGTAATCACTAGGGTGGTTTTAACGTGGAAAAAAAAATACAATCTACGTGATCTTACCCTAAAAAGTCTAGGCGCGTATTGGAGGTTTTCTCCGACAGCAAAAATTTTGAGAAAAAGGTCATTTGCATGTATCTCCGGCACGTAGGTAATAAGAGCGACCCTGATGCCAAATAATGTAAAAGATCTTCTAAAACTTTAATATCAACGTCAAAAAAATCTTTATCAGGTAGAACCTAATTTTCAGCCTAGAGTTAGATAGGTATTCTTGTTCTAAAATAAAAAAAAACATTTCACATCGGTACCAAATTTTTTTTGACGCAGAAACAAACGGTGCACCGGCGTTAGTGATAAGTCTTCTAAACTACAAGCTATAGAATTCTTTATTGGCAGTTAAGGTGTTTTTAATATCGTGCGGTTTCAAAAACGCATGAGGGATTGCTCCGCATGCGTAACCCCCGTAAATGTCCATTTCATACAAATATTTTTTGTAATGCGTGGAATACGCAGGCGAAATGCGTTTTTTTGTTGCATTTTGAAATTTTGTGCATGAGGAGCAAACCCGCATGCGTGAGGATATCCGCAAGATATTGAAAATAACATATGGCCTTTGAGTCCAGCTTCCTTTATAACGACTTTCTTAACTATCTGCTCCTTGAAATACCTTTAGCGCCATAAAATGAGATTTTAATCCAATAAATCTAAAAACTTCACAAAATTTGATTTGTTTGTTGTGGACAAACATACAGAACAAATATTTGTATGACCTAAAGATAATTGTTCCGGGTTTGGATTATGTCATGTTTATGTGACTTTTCATGTTTGTGAACACACCCACGATAGAACGTCAAAATATGTAATTGAGACATTTGTAATACATAATATGATTTCGAAATGTCCATGGAGTTTCTTACATATTCTTCTCCATAGAGATCTATGCTTTAGAATGTGCAATTAGCACAATTTTTTTGCCAGACTTCTTAACTATTCAAAAGTGTAGTAAGTAAATGGTTTATTTCAAATAAATTACTTGATTGACTGATAAGGAGTAATCACTAATTTGGGAAAAAACTACATGAATTCTGTCACACAGTATCTCCAAGTTTGGGAGTCAGGGATTCAGGGTTTTCTCAATCTATGTGATTAAAAATATTTTTATATTATTCATTCGAGGCAGTAAGTCCCCCAAAGTGGCCGGAGAGATAACATGGTGTCCTTACCTTCTGCATGACGCAGATCTTCACCGGGCATGGTCAGTTCGAGAGATTCGTGCACCGGATTTGTGCGAAAGAAACGCCCGGGTGTCAACATTGTGTAGATTTCTGGCCGACGTTGGCGCGGGCTTGTAGACGGTGAGCAATGGGTAGCTTGCCGTCGGACCGTCCAGTAACTGTCCGGACCGAACACAAGTCGTCGATGGCTCATAGTATTCCACGCACGCCTTAAGGAGCTGTCGTGCCCAGGTAGGCCAAAGCCTACTGAACTGACCATGGGTGCTGTGAAAGAGGAATGAAGGCAAAGAAGGAACAGGAGTGGGTTTTAGTCAGTTAAAGTCTGACACGCCCTCCTGCCCCACCCAAGGGCGATGGAGATGTCATTAAATGATTTTCCTCCTAAAATAAAGTCCCCAAAGAATTCTGGCCTTTTAATAAAACTTGTGTTATTTCAATTATATAGAAACAAATTGGGTTGGAGAGGGCGACAGACCCCATTATTTTGTCTTGCTAATTGAAAATTGTAATCAGAGGTCTTTGTCCCTCAGTACATTAAGCTATTCAAAGACAATAGATGGTGTGTTGTGCATTTGTCTTAGTTACTGATTACTTTACGTATTTTATGGCCATCGTTAGTAACTTTGTAGGATCATTATTGCAAGCTGTATTTTGTGCCTTTAGCTACAATGAATATCTTAGTTAAGTTGGATGTTGCAAGTTAATTTTAACTAGATTGCCATTTTTTTTAACATTTATATAGGTAGGATTTTTAGTTTTAATATTTATCTATAATATCACACCAATAATAATAAAGGTGAAAGGGGAATGAAACTTTTCTTTTTTTTCTTTTTGCCACAACTGAAACCTAGGCCATATCTTAAAAGACTGTATGATAAATCAATAGCAAAAAGTGTTATATCTAATAACCGTAAACAAACGAAGTTAGAGACTATTATATTTTAGTATAATACGTTATTTTTTCTTAAATAAAAATAATCTATGTCTGATTTTTGTTAAATTAGAGCGAATCACTATCACCACACTAACGCATATCTTTCCGATTCGTTTATCAATGGAAACCGCCAGTCTTCAAAATAACTGAGATGATAAGTTTTAAATTCATGTACTGTAAAGATAAATCCATATAATACGATTAAAACTACCTGTCTGTCCCAAGCTTATCATAATGTCTACATTCCCTATTACAATAGTCAGCCGTAATCAGAAATCCTTTGTCTTCACCCGTATTGTCATCTATAACTGTGCTAATGAATTATAACAGCCGCAATTATGGCTTCACTAATTTATGAATTAGAATTAATTGGATATGATCATCCCAAAATGTTGGAGGAAATACTTTAAGAAGATGACCACTTTAACTAACATCGCAGTTAGGAGAATCAAATGATCGAGATTCGAGAACTTTCCAAGACTAACTGTTGTAATTGCTACGAGTTTATATATGTTGAAAACTTGCAGTTTTATTTTTAATAAATTTTCGAACTTTAGAGCCAAACCAACAAAACAAGGTATCTTGACCTTGTTTTTCCGATGGGAAAAATCATCCTATGACAACCCCCGCTCTTGGGAAGAGCGGGAGTGTCAGGCTCTTACTGACTAAAAAACCCATCCCGTTCCTTCAAGCCTTCATACCGGGGCTCGAGTGCCCTTACGGATAATCCTGGCCCCAGTAGACTTCGACCCAGCTGGGCCCCTGCTGTTGCTGTCAACTCCTTGAGAACTCACGATGCCTACAATTTCCATACAACCACTCTTACGTGATTATGGCGTTATTACACATCTTTTTTTAATATTTTGGTCACACAGATACCTTGTTTATGTTATCTTGTTTCTATTCAAATCGAATCCTAAAGTGTAAAACTAATACAGTAAAGACCTTTAAAAATCCCCTGTTTTGCGTTAAATTTGGCCCTTTATAATTTACTTATAAATGAAAAAAGTAAAAAAAAGGTATCTATAGAGATACCTTGCATAATTTTTTTAAACAAGAGTGAATATTGATGAAAATCTTATAAAGTAAAAAAAAAAAAATTAAAACACGTTTTTCTTGGATCAAGTTTTGTGAAATAAGTGTTATCTCTTTTTTCCGCATTGCCTCTTTATCAAACATTGTGTCGAAATTCGTTAGACGAAAAAACAAACCTTTAAACCATGATTACGTTGATGATACACCGCTTGGGAAGTTCCCTCTAAAGGGTCAGTACGATTAGCCAAGGTGTTATTCTGCAATCGCTAAAGCTGTCGAAAAGTAATGAAACGTATGGGAATGACGTCATCTCAACGTAAAGTCGCGTGGTCAGAACAAACGAATAGACAATTCGTAGCCAAGTTCACATCGTTCAAAATCGTTTCTACAATGTTTAACGCTACATCCTTTATTATATAAACACTACATCGTAGAACGAGCGGCCGACTCAGGCGCGTCAACATGGCTACCAACTTATCGTTTTCTACAATTGCTGTTACCGAGGCGTTACCGATTAGAGAACGGAATTCGACACAAACTGGTTGTAACTTGGCTAGAGGGGCAGAACTTGTAAGACAGATAGTTAATGTGTTCGAAAAGTTCGGAACACGCAGTATTGGATAGACCCCAGAACGTGAACATATGACCTCGTGAGGGTTGCGGAAATCTGATGGATGTGAACCGCATAGGACCAATCCTGGTAATGCTTGGGCGAATCCCAAATTCAGCCGTGAACGTCAAAAAATATAATGGTGAATATGGGCGAGACTCTTCTTCTTCTTCCGTTGCGGTCTCTGCTCTTATTATCTGGGGTCGGGTCTCCTTACAATTTTGTGCCAGGACAGTCTGTCCTGTGTTGTCGATTTTGGCAATTGAGCTTTCTTGTGATTTCTCTCGATGTTAGACCACCAGGTTAATGGCAGACGGCCTCTCCCTCTCATTTGTTCGGATAAATTCGGGGCTGTTTTTACCACATGGTCTTCGCTATACCTCATTACATGCAATACCATCTTAAGCGGGCTCTGTCATTTTGTCCGTGATGAGGGCAACAATATGGGCGAGATTAATACCAAATTATGTAAAAAAGTCAATATCGATGCCAATATGATTTCAGCTAGTAAAAAATCTTAGCTAAATATAACCTACTTTTCTGCATAAAAAAAAAATTCGTGTTTTAGAAAAATACACACTTGTCGAGTCGTAATGGCACTTATATCTTTTGAGCTGCAAACAAATCGTGTATCACAATGAAACGCCTCTTTTTGTTCGAAAGACAATTCTCTTTCAAGTCTTCCTAACAAAAAGTGATAAAACTTTTAATTTATGTTCATAATAAACACCGCACTGAAAGACGCAGAGATGGCCTTCGACAAGAATCGATGAATTGATGCGAGTCGCGGGCATACGATGGATGCGAGATGCATAGGACCATTCGTTGTGTCGACACTTGGAGGAGGCTTATGTTCAGCAGTGGATGTATTTTAGCTGAAGTCATGATGATGAGAAGAATAAGTCTATCTTCTGCAGGAGAGGTCGGTCTTTAGATTGGTGACCATTCCTTTAATATCAAGACTCCTACATTCTTTTGAAACTGTTATTTCTGGCTGTTATTTTTTTATTTTAGACACTGTATCTAAATTTGTTCTAAATTTTAAGAAGTCTATGCGAAGCAAGTGATAGTACAATAGTGAGGGGAACGGAGATCGTGCTCGGGAGGCGTAGGTGGGTATAACAAAATACAGAGTTAGAAGTTGTTAGATAGAACAAAGAAATCTTGATGGTTTGTTTTTGGTAAATGTATTAAGTTTTGTAAAAAATCATAGAAACAAAGTTGTTATTTATGATGTTAGTAGTCCAGGGTTGTTAGTGTTATACATATAACCCTGTATATAAAAGGAAAAATTGACTGACTGACATATCAGTGCACTGCTGGTACTACTAGGACTAGGATCTAGAAATTTTGCGCAAGATTTTCTTTCATGATTTTCCGAAATTCATTCTCTAAGGGGATAAAACGTGGCTCCAAAATTTGTGAAGAGAAACCTACTTTCACGTGAGCGAAGCTGCTGGCAGAAGCTGGTATACAAAGATAGTTATTTTTATATACTTGGACATATATGTTTCCTGATAGCTACAACCCGGGATTCCATAAGTCGAGAGCGAATAGGTTTCTTCTAGGTAAGCGCGTTCCATCGTCGACCACATCGTCGCTTTCCATCAGGCAAGATAGTGGTCAAGCGCGAACCAACCAACAATAAAAAAAAATTTATTCTTTTAGTTGAATTATTATATGAAAGCCATGCTTCTGTGAAATTAACAAAAAACCCTACTCCGTGCCTAAACTCAAAGGATTTTACATATTCATTGAAGTAATTTCTTCAAAGAGGAGGCTAGTAGCCATCAACTCGCTTATGTGTTTGTCTTATTTACTCGTATAATGTGCCACTCATTATATAATTATTATAAACTCTCTAAAGAAACACTGATAAAAGAAGCTCTACAGAACCAAATATAAATAACTTCTACCTACGTCAAAGTCTTCTCACAAATTCGTTCCTTACTTCACAAAACTGCTTCGACGGATCTTTGAAAGAACTTCCTCTCGTTTTCACTGGATAAGAAACTAAATGGTGAGATGATTCACAAAACTTTTAACAACAAATGTAGCGATTCAAATCGTAGCATGTTTATTTTGTGCGGAAAAGTACTCGTAGTTGGAAATTGTCCAGGCGTGGAAAACATTGAGAAAAGAGTTTGCTTGGTAAACTGAAGATCTGGTTTTGTGAATTAGGTAATGGTTTGGATGTTTTTTTATCATATCACACTTTTTTCTAGCTAGGAAAATCATCTAGACATCTCCCGCTCTTGGGCGGAGCGCGAGGGCATGTCAGACTTTTACTGACTAAAAACCCACTCCTATTCCTTCTTTGCCATTGTTCCACGGCACCGGGGGTCTCTTTCGCTTCACCCATGGCCCTAGCAGGCTTCGACCTTGCTGGGCCCCTACGTTTGCTGACAACTCCTTGAGCGCGCGAGGAACACTACGCGCCGTATCGTATCACACTTCACAGTAATATTCTGAAGGAGAAAGTTTGTATGTGTGGGAGTACCTATGTTTCTTCATCACGCTTGAACGGCTGTCGGTAGTAACCTTTCGCGCCTAGCCCTGGTAAAGGCCATGGTCAGGTGCGAGGGGGAATAGGTGGCGGCTGCCTCCTTCTGTGAAGAAGGCCACACGCGTAAGCGGATATCTTCATGCCTCAGCTGGCTGCTGGAAGCCACGAGCTACTCATTACTTGCGGACGACGAGCAATGAGTAGCTCGCGGTCCGGCCATCGGGACAAACCTATCGCATCAACAGTAAAAGACTTAACTATTGAAAAATTGAATTAAATAAATCTCAGAGTTAGTTAAAAATAAGCCTTTTTTGTGGTAGTAAAAGATTAAAATAAAACAATTTCCTTTTCCAAGTTAAGGTATTCATCACACGAGGCTGCAAACTCTCATAAATATCATTTAAAATCTTAGGTAAGAATAAACTTAAGTTATATGCGTTCGCTATTAAAGGTCTGGTTTTTGCATGAATACGTGTTTAAACTACAAAGCTATCAAAAGTTTTACTAAGTAATTAAATTATTTAGAACTAGTTTGACACAAAAATAGAAAACTGTACCGGAAATATGGTAAAGGGAGATATGTATATTGGTGATTCATTATCATCATCACCAGCCTTTTTAATATTCCCACTGTTGGAACTCGAGCCTTCTCTCTAGGAAGTAGGATATTGGTGATTAAGTAATGTTATTTATTAATTTCATTAATGAAACGTCAGCTGAGCGAGTTCAATAACCTGTAGGTAATTAGTACTCAATGTCAACTACTACCAACAGATCATTGAACTCGCTCAGCTGACGTTAATTAGTACGCAACGCCAACTATTACCTACAGGTCATTCAACTTGCTCAGCTGACGTTTTCTTAAAGAAATTAATTTCGTACATGCGTAAATTAATACGAGTTTTAAAAAAAAAAGGTACTTCATTTATTAATTTTATCTTTACAAATCGATAGTGTTTCATGTACCGGTTCGACCCTCCACGGGATTAAAACGAACAAAATTTAACGGGGTATAATACACATATCTTCCTTTACCTATATACCATATTTCCAGGACAAAAGCATCCTATACCTATTCTATTTCAGGACATAGTATATTGTTGGATATAGGCCTCACCCACATATTGTAAGAACGTCTCTCATTCATCAGATTCTCGCAACCATCACCAGGTCACGCTTGTTCACACAACTTTCATACGAATGTAAACGAAAAACTATTTCAGACTAGTTCAGTACTATCCCCACTCAATTGAATTGGACCACGATTGATCGGATTTAAACTAGCTCCGGAATGATTTTTTCACGAACTGGCTCAGCAAATAATTGCGTTAGAACAGTTCTTACTTGTTTTCTGAATCGTAGCGCGGTCAGCTGAGGTGATTTAATGTGATTTTATTATATATTTAAATGGAGGAACTGACCGACTGACATGTCAACACACAGCCAACACTAAAAGGCCTAGAAATATGAAATAGGGTAGTTTCTAGGGTCAAAATAATTACATTTTATTTAGTCCGTATTTTAGATTATAAAAAAATATTGGACACGTATTTTTTCTTTTTTCGATTAAACAAAAAATAACAAAGATATAGCCTATTAAGTTTACGTTTGACGTCACCCCGTGCAAAAAAATGCAGCACGGCGTGACGTTACACGTGACTGTAATGGGCTATTTCTTTGTAATTTTTGGTTTAATTTACAAATAAAAAAATACGTGTTACTTATTTTTGAATAATCTAAAAGACGGACTAATTACATTTTTTACGGCAACTAGCCTATTATGCACAAAGTTTCCTTTTATGATGTAGGCGAGCACTAACAGAGCGTTTTCCAAAATTCACCTCCTTTTAGGGGTTGAAACAGGGGTCCAAAGTTTGTACGAAGAAACCTATTTTCACGTGTTCAAAGCCGCTGGCAGAAGCTAGTTATAACTAAAAGAATAGAATGGTTATAAATCCGCGTCTTATTTCTGATTACACTGATATTATAAAATCAGCGTTTTGGAAACACATTCAAGTGGAATTCCCTGCCAGAGTCTGTTTCCTGATAGCTGCAGCCTGGGAGTCTTTAAGTCCAGAGTGAATAAGTTACTTCTAGACAAGCGTGCTCCATCGTCGGCTACATCATCACTTACCATCAGGTGAGATAGTGGTCAAACGGGAGCCTATCAATAATTTAAAATTTGCCTGTGCACATACGGCAGAACGCCTTGGCATAGGCGCAACGTAGTGTTGTAATTTTAAACGTAATTATACTAAGGTTTACTCTTTATTTATTAATTATTATATTTTTTATCCTAGGCTATCACGACAAAATAGAACAGAACCAAAATTTATATTTCACCATAAAAGATTGTGTCACTATTGGAATTGCATTCAAGCACTAATTTATAACATAAAAACAAAATGGCTACCAAATTTTTTTATCACAAACCCATAATCAAAAGAAGATCACCAAAACGCAAACTATGCAATCGGTACCCTCTGAGTCGGAACAGCTTACTTCACAGCTCGCTGAACGCGACGAACCAAACACCGAATTTATGGACCCCTGGATTGTGAGCACAAAAGATGCTCGTATGAGTTCACCCTTAATTGCTTATTTGAAATGGGAAGTGACATTTACGATTCAGACATTTGTTGGACTTTGATACGTGTTTTATTTACTATATTTCTTTTTTTTTTCATTTTTATGGGTTCTGCTGCTTGTGAAGGAACACGGCTTGATTTTAATCAGAAAAAGTCTTATGTTTTGTGCCCGTACTTAGAGAAATGCGGTAAGCTCAGAATTTATCTTGTTAACTAAGCGCACTTTCATCTTAGGCGTTTCATGTCGGACCCCTGCCGCACGATTACCGTGCTGCAGCCAGCCCGATGCAATACGTTTAACGTACGCACTTATTGTCGGATTGCTAACTTAGTAGTCCGACAGTAAACGCCTACGAATGCGCCTGAATACGTACCTGACTGCCATGCATTTGTATGCCAGTGATACGCTATTTAACACGTACTATTCAACGCTGATTTGAACACGTGGTGTTTGTGACGTTGCTGTACTGTTGTCGACAGTTCGCCGCACGGTTGCCGACCGTTCGCCGCACGGTTACCGCACCGCGCGCTTTGCATGAAAAATACGATCGTAACGCGTAAGGTATACTGTTATTTATTTGTAGTCTGTGAGTCAAAGTAGTACCACAAAATATATAGGTACAGAATTAAATCTCATACAAAGCGCACTCGAGCAACGCACACATAGATACCGCTCACGGATACGATATCTCGTAGCGCTTCGGCCCACTCGTCGAACGATTCCGGCTCAAACGCTCATTAGTGTGCCTCCACCAAGCGTAGGTATAAAAAGTGAATTACATACATGAGATTATCTTCTGTGCCTATCTATTTTGTAGTAGTACAGTGATATAATGTAGTGTGCGGTCGTACCAGAGAAATAATTAACCCAAGAGCATTATCATCATCATCATTTTCCTGCCCTAGTCCCGTTTTATTTGGGATCGGTTCAACACGTTTTTTTCTTCCATTCTGTTCTGTCACTCGTCACGCTATCACTAACTCCTATTTCTTTCATATCGCTCCCAAGAGCAAAGAATATATAAAAATAATACAGATATTACATTAGGTATTTTATATTTTACGCTATTCGAATAGTTACAAAACTATCCTTAACGATAATAATATAAACCTAATCTATGTCCCTCTGAATTTCGGATCGGTCTTAAACCGCACACTATCCCGCCTCCGTTGCAACGACCGCAGATCGAATGGTCAATGGCTTGGACAGACCCGCACGTACGAACAGATTCTCTATTTTTTTTACTATGTATTGAGTTAACATTTATAATTCGATTATGTGTCGAATTTTTTGTATTAGAAGAGACTTTGTTTGTCAAATTTCGTTGAGTTTGAAGAGGTATAATTCTTTTCTGTTTTGAGGAACACCATACAATTTAAGTCCATACTTAGTGGCAGTGGGCTGGGCTGATGTGATATTTAGTAGAACGGATGGACTATTGAACCAAAAGTTCCAGAAGTCGCGAACGCTACCAGAAATTGCACTTTAAGAAAGCTATATACAAAGAGTTGCCAAGGGTCTACTTCTGAGAGGAAGACTCGGCCCTGGTATGAAAGGAAACGAAGGAACAGGAGTGGTTTTTAGTCAGTAAAAGCTCACCCGCTCTCCCGCTCCGCCTAAGAGCGCGGGATGTCATTGGTTGATTTTCCAACCTCAAGTAAAAAAATACGACCTGATCTAAATATGATCTGATGACCTGCAGGCCTAGCCAATTTACGACCGTTTCGTTTCAAATCTCTTTCTACAATCGGTGACGCCTCTGATAGCTTTGTTCAGACCACGTGACTTAATGTTGAGATGACGTCATTCCCATACGTTTGAAGTTTTCTACTCGCGTTAACGATAGTTGATTTTCAACTTGGCTAAGCTCTCTGATGTATGCACGTGGCGTGGTACGAGTGCGGCAATTATGATGTTAACTGTGGGTTCGTACCTGAAAAAAGTCTGTTAAAATTTTAACCTATCTCAAAAATAAATGTACGTTCTAGTTTTTTCCCCGACTGAAGAGGTGTTTGACTTCCAATCTAACCAAATAAAGCTAGATACTCAAATTTTACAAGGATGACGGCCGATGTGACCTCAATAACACTATACTTAGATAACACATACCCCTTGGTATGACTGCTATCAGTCTTTTTAGCATCTGTCTATGCGTTACGATTATATAATATAATATACTTTGCCCACAGCTTCGTTCGCGTACATAAATGACAGCCTATGTCATTCAGGAATAAAGCAGCTTTCAATCGATCGAAAAATTGAGCAATCGGACCAGTTCTTTCAGAGATCCCCCCTCCTACAAACAAAAATCTCTTTATTTTAGTATAGATAGTGATGATCTTTTTATTAGGTGTTGTTGACAAAATAGACATTCTAGTTAGGACATAAACTATGCTAACATTAGCAGTGCTGTTCATTGATTTCGAAAGCCTAGGGCGACAGCATATGCTTAAAATTTTTAGGTCTGGCTGATATGCTTACCAGTTTGTTACGAATCTCGGTTTTGTACACAGTTTTTGCTATATTTAGAGAGAAATGAACCCAATAAAGATGCTAGAACTAGCTCAGTTTTTAAAGAAAATAAAAATGGTGCCAGACATAGTTATTAAATTTTACAAAACTAACTAACTGTACAATTGATATTCAATATACACTTGGCATCAGAGAAAAAGTATCAAATTCTAAAGATTTTTTATCGTTAAATTAGTCTCTATTGAAACCAAAAATAAATAATATGGAATTCATGAATCCAGATTCGCTGTCTTAGTATAAGCCTTAGGTTGAAAAAGAGGCTTTATTAAATAGTTCTTTTGTTGAACATTCTTTACAAATCGAAATCGAATGAGGTTCATTGTCTGTAATGTACCTAATGATATTTTGTACCTTCTGAGTGTTTAAGGGACGCATTACAATGTTCTTTCAGCTGTATCATTGTTCTCATAATGCGTGATATTTTTAGGGTTCTGTACATCAAAAGGAAAAAAACGGAGCCCTTATAGGATCATTTTGTTGTTCGTCTGTGTGATCTATCAAGACCCTTTATCTCAGGAACGCGTGAAGGTATCGAGTTGTAATTAAAACAAGTCTGCAGTTCTTTAAAACTGTAAAAATCTAAGTTCTTAGTTAAAAAAAAGATACGGCCCTTTATGTCGTAAAAAAACGTATATATTTCAACACTCAAGGGAATCAAAATTTATAGGGTACTTTCTGTTAATCCTGTTTGGCATAAAGCAATGTCTTACAGCACAAGTACCTATAGGAATAAATGTGAAATAATAGTAAATTAGTTTTACGTATCTTAAAAAAAAAAAAAAACTACTTTCTTAAGATTCGGTACTTACTCAGGTAAGTTTATACGGTGCGCGAGTCTGACTCACACTTGCTCAGTTTTTTAAGCTATTGCATAGCTTCTATCGCGGGCCTTGAGCGTGGAGACCGAATCCAGAAATTCCGTAACGAAAATAACCTAACACCCCCCACTCATTTGTTTTTTGAGCGTGGTGACCGATAAGAAAAAAAATACTGCATAAATAAAATAAATAAATAATTATAATTGCATAAGTTGATAAAAATGCTATGCCGCGGCAGTCCCCGAGTGCCACACGTCTTTTTTTTTCTGGTTTAACGCAAACTCATCAATCAACACTTGATTTTACTATAGCACGTGATTATTATCTTTTATTACTCGTTAACTATAAAAATGCCATAAAATCGTTATTACAGCGCCTATGGCATGTCCAGCGATCTAAGGCGGTTATCACACTGCCACGCACTACGCAGCGTAGCGCGTGAAACGCACCTACGCACGTACTTGCGGAAGTGCAGATCTGCATCATCGTTAGAGTTTTTTACGCACTCACGCGCGTAGATGCGTTTTGTAAATTCACGCAGGCATGCACTCATTTCATACAAAATCACGCACGGTACTATGACACTCAGTGTGCCATACCCTGCGTGTCGCCCCGCACCCACGCACGTGCGTGTGTGTTTCTCCGCATGTAAGTGCGTGTTCTGCATGAACGCACGTGAATTTTCAGTGTGTTGGACTGTGCGTGATTTCTATACAAACGGAGATACAAGCAACGTTAAGGCACGCATTCACGCACTACGCTGCGTGGTGCGTGGCAGTGTGATAGCCGCCTAAATGGCACTGGCTACATTTCCAATTTCGGCCATTTTGTTGCCTTCGTGAGATATGGTGCTATATTGGCATCGATTTGCGGTCGCCATTTGCGAAGTATTCCAATTTCAAAATGTAAATTGACTGTCATGTATTTGGCAATTTTAGTAAATTTTATTTCAGACTATACTGGATTGAGTGTCAAATTTGTAAAATCATAACTCTATATCACAATTTACACTAATATTATAAAGGCCAAAGTTTGTGATTGTTTTTGTGTACGTTTATAACTTCTTTGCTTAAGAGATTTATATGTATGTACGTGTGTATAGATATGTATTAGGCTGTGCACTAAGCGGCCCCTACGAGTCGCGCTTCAACCCCCGTGTATTTTTTTTCTTATATAGTATTAAAAATGTCGTTTTATACACGTGGAAATTTGTCCCTGCAACACTCAGCTCCATAAAACCCTCGACTGCAGCTCAGGGGCCCAAGTCTGCTATTTTTATAAATTCGTCATTCCAACACGATCACATTGTCATTTTGCTAAAAGTTCGTAATCTGCTAATTCATAATGATCGATCATTGAACGGTCAGTGGTATCGTAATAGAGTTGTGGTAGAATGATAATATCGATCATATTAAAACCAATAACTGCACAATAACGTTCTAATGGTAGAACACTGATCAAATAATCAGTCAAAGTTTTAGCAGATTACCGCATAGGTACGTCAAATATTCATTTGTCAATATGTACGAGATTACTATTCTATGCCACTTCTTTCAATAGAGTGTCTGTGGTTGACCATTGGAAAGTCATAATGACGCCATTATATTTGTAGATTACCAAACTTGTCAAAATCAACAATTATGACATCAATGATAGACCACTCTTACACTATTGTAATAGCAAACTTGCGGCCTGGATAAGTTCCACTTTAGTCGCGATGACATTCTCCATTTTTATGAAAATCTACTATTTCTTAATATTTACATTTGAGACAACGACGTAATTAACATTTCCCAGTCAGAAGGAGAAAGTTATTTAATGCTTTCCCATCCTCAAAAACAGAGTGGGGCAATTGATTATAACCTTGGTGATTCCATCATTCTTTCCCAGCTTACATTTGAAGCATCCTGCAATGAAGATTAATATTTCAATAGAAAAGGAGTCATGAATATTTTCTATTTTCTCATAAAATAGCTATAACAAATACTCATAAATAATCCTATTCATGCAATCAAACAAGACTGCCAGTTGTCTACCAAGCACTTTCTATTGAAAGCCGCAACTTGATGGACGCATAAAATTTCATAGCATTCGAATGTTATTGCACGGGAACGTTCAGTTGGGGACGTATGTATACCACACATGGTGGGTTCGTGATATACTTTTTTCAATACACTTACTTGAAAACCCACTCTTATATCATCGGTTTTAGGCGTTCAATAGGCTGTTTTCCGCACTAGTGCAGAAAAGTGCGCGTGCTCTCCCCCGCCACAATGTTATTACATTTATCTTATCAGGCGGAGCGCGCGTCGACCCCCAAGAGTCGCCGGTCAAGACTCGTTTATTCATTTCTTCCTAAGTGTGTTGAAAAAAGTCGTTTGACACAGGTGCTTTGTCAATGCAGCCCTCGGCTCCATAACATACTCGCTTACGGCTCGTGCGGATTCCGCATCAGTCACCATGACAAAACTTTCTGCACTTGTATCAAAATGTACTATTTCCGTGAGAAATCAAAGGAGCCGTCGCGAATTTTTGGTTTTAGGACATGTCGGTTTCCTCAAGATGTTTTCCTTCACCGTTTTGAGAGCAGTGGTGATGAAATACACTACTCAAAGTAATGCGCCTGGCTGGGTTCGAACCCGCGACCAACAACTCGTAAGTCGGGGCCATTACCACTCGGCCACCACTGCTCTATTCTGCTGCTTCTATTCTGTGCGAAACTATTAAAATAATGTTTGAAAGTAAACTCTCTAACTTCCAATAGTTTGTCTTTAAACTACGTTCGTGCGGTAAACCAAATTAACTTAGTTTGTAAAATTCATTATAATCCTGACTTCATCTATTTTACGGACGGCATTGCCGTGGCCGAATTCTGGGCCAGGCAAGGAACTTAACTAATTTTGCCATCGATACGATAAGAAGAAGATCTATTTTATGTTATGAATGGGACTTTGTTAGTGAAGTAAAGTTAAGTATTAATATAAAGAGCATACCTGAAGGCATAGCATTAGCAGAATATGCAGATGATTAAAAGAAATTTCAGTAGATCTGATGTAACTGCGTTTGTACTTCTGACCATATACCTACTAACTTATTTGGGATCGACGAAATTCATAGCCAAAATGATGTAATATATTTTGTAACCTAACCAGATATATGTTATGTATTATATACAAGACACATAATATACAATATTGAAAATAAAAACAATTTTTTTACGTTTTGTAAAAGCCATCTAATGACATCCCCCGCCTTTGGGCGGAGCAGGAGATAGTGTCAGACTTTTACTGACTAAAAACCCACCCCTTTCCTTCGTTGCCTTTCATACCAGGGCCACACTATCAAATAAAAAAAAAACATTTGCAAGTATTTTTTTTTGTGATGGGAAATCGAGACAGATACTCTTTCATTTGTTACTTGTGAAAAATCACCAAAAATAAATAACTCAACTCAAGAGCGAGAGTGGACTAACACTCCCGTGTCAGACTTTTATTGCTTTAAACCTACCTGTGTTTCTTCAGTGGCCTTTTGAGTTCCAAGGTCGCGGTACCTCCTTCAAATAATCCTGTAACCCATTTCACAGTTCCAAATTTTATACGTTTGCAGCCTAAAACTGCCGTACTACGCATCTGGACTGACAGATTTATTATCGGACATCCGGGACCGATCGAATTTATTACTGAAAATTGGTCTTCCGCAGGTTGAATGACCTGGATCGTATTGTGAAATACAGAAGAAGGTTGCTAACTGTCAAAAATGATGCTGAAATTAAATCTGAACCGTTATCTGTTATAAACTAGTACTTGACTGCGATCCCGCCTGATGGTAAGCAGTGATGCAATCGTTGATGGTGAGGCGCACTAGTTTATTAAGAGCCTATTCACTCTAGCCTTGAAGACACCCAAATTATAATCAGACGGAAAGACCGCAGCAGGCAAACTATTCCAGTCCTTCGAAGTTCGCGGTATAAATGAAGAGGTGAAACGCTTAGTCCGGACCGTAGATGTTTTAACAACGATTTCTTCTTCTTTTCGTGTCGATGCTCTCAAACTATACTTTTTTGACTAATATTTGGCAACCTGTACAGCTCTATTGTTGGCCTCGTATATATCCTGAAAACTGCAGGTGTTTATACAAGATGGGCAGCATAGCAGGTTGGGCATGTTCTGTGGAGAGGCTCCATACTGGCACTGTGTTAGAGATGGGTCGAGGAAGCCCCATTTACCGGACTGCATTGACACTTAAACTTTCTAATTAAAATAAACATAGTGTTGTCTTCTTTCTTCTTTTTTTTTAACTTTGCTTCACACTAAGAATAACGTCTGTATCGTGAGTGCGTTCACAAACATGTAAAATCACCTAAACAAGACACACAGACCCAGAGTACTTATCTGTAGATCATACAATTATTGCCCCGCGACAGAATTAAACCCGTAACAAGCAGCGCTGTAATTCATCGCTCGCTAATCGTGCCGTCGTATCGTCTTGGTAGTAGAAATCAAATAACACTACCACGGTAGCGATAGTCGCTAACCGATTACACCAAGTGACTTTCCAAACCCTTTGCATAATAATTTACCTTTATAACCCTATAAAAACGTAACACGTATCTTATGGTGAGCTCTGAGATTGCATAATGACACGCTGAAGAGGGTCGAGGGTTAAATGTGTGTGAAGATTTGCAACGTGGTGAGATGATAATGAGCTGACTTTATTTTCAGGCTCTATTTTACCAGTAAGAATAGGTTTTCTCTCATATGCGTGGAGAAAAAAAATATTTTTTGATTTACTGTGAATATTTACGGAAAGCAAAATATATTTTTTTTTTTCTGCCTCGCCTTTATCCCGTTACGCTTTGTCGGTTTTCCCAATCACGCGACGCCATTTATGTCTATTTCAAACGTCTTGTTCGTGTAGTCTCAATACTTTCATATCCTTCTGGACATTTGACAGCAATGTTGGTTGTATGGGGCCTTAATCTACCTCTCTTTCTTGCGGCGTTGGAGAGGCACTTTTTAATCACGTAACGAATAGAATACCTTGGCATAATTTTATCTTTCGTCATTTCAACCAAAAGGCAGCGAACACTGTTGGACATAAGCCTCCCCCAAGCGTCGCCACAACGATCGGTCCTGTGCGTCTCGTATCCATCGGGTTTCCGCAACTCTTACCACATTGGAAGGAGGCATTCCCATTGGAAGGACTCCGACAAGGTAGACGCAGCATTCTGCGTCTCGTAATCACCACTGCTGAACTATTCGACCTTATTGAACATTTGTTCTACGAGCAATTTGCCATGCCCACTGCCATGTACCATGCACCATATAAATAGTTAGGCGATGTTAGTAAGCGTGATTTACTTTTTTTTCAAGTATGTCAAATTATCAGATAACAGATTTTTCATCAAGATATAAGTCAGTGTGAATTGAATATATGCACATCCTTCTGCAAAACCCTAGTGCATATATGCAAAATCGAAGAAAATAAAAAGTAACTTATGGCGAAAAAGTCATCTTTTATGACGTAACATAACTTCTAAGAATGTGTCGAAGAATATTGGATTTTGTTATGTTGTGGGGTTAAATCTAATACAATCTGAGTGGCAATGCACTTAGCCTTCAAGTTTGGATAGTGTATGAAGTTTGAAGCTTAGTATCGAATTTTAAGCAGTGACAACTTTACTATATACTTCATGCAAAGAAGTAACAGCTTCGTCAAAAGATATGTGTGTGGTTTTTTCTAGTTAATCACTGTCACTGTGGTGCGCTTCCAACCTTTCCAGTTGCTTTCTTTCAAATACTCCACAACTTCCTCAACTTTCATGGAGTGATGCAGTCACGAAATATACAGCGGTGTTGAAGGCATAACAGGAAATAGCAGCATGGTTGCTCTACTGTGTACGGTACTCGGTGATGCGGGTAAAATAACACCCTCAGTTTAGGAAAGAAAAGTCTGTTCTTTGCATTACAGTCCACAAATGTTTTAAACCTAAAATAACCATCCAGTTCCAACTTCATCGCAGAACTACGACACCGAATAAATCGTTTAATCCTAATCCGAAGCCCGCTTAGCACAACAGAGCTGTTCAAACAACGTCCGCTGTACCGTAAAACCTGTCCCGTTGGGCCTGCAATCTGGGTATAATGAAAATAGACAGCTAACAAGTTCATTTACACAAGAATTTATGCTGCCTGTTCCTATATTTCTGTCGATTTGTAAAGTAATAGGAAATGAAGAAGCAATGGACTTGACGACTAAAAGACATTAATACACATTTAAGTAGATACATAAATAATTTTATTTTTAGTATATGTGAAACCGTAATATACAGAGTGTAAGGGACAGCCCTCCACAAACTTTAAGGGCTTGCTCAGTAGACAAAACTGAACAACCTTCCACAAGACTATTTTATAGGAAACGAAAAAAAAATCAGTCTCATCATCCAAAATTAAAAATTTGTTTGGACAGTTTGCATGGAGAGGCCGATTTTTTTTTTCGTTTCAGCCTTATACGATAAATACAATAAATTTGGCCGAACTCGCGCACTTTTCTGCTCTAGTGTAGAAAACACTAAATTTCGTGTTAAAAGCAGTAGAGATAAGATTGGGTTTTCGAGCAAGGGTATTGAAAAATATCTATTCGCCTTTATTGTAGACACAACCTAAGCAAAATTGTGTGAGAAAGTCTCTATTGTGTTTGGTTTTGACGTGCGATCGATGGCCATGAAACCTTATACTACCTGAACCACGAATTCCGTGTATTTTCTAAAACCTGTAAATAATCTCTTTGTCCTATTATGTTTGAGACGGATTTATTCAAGGAATACAGCTTTCTTTTGTTATAAAATACTGGTTTAATAATACTGTTTGTAGGCTAAATTGTTTAGCGGTTATATTAAGTTTTCTTGGGTTGAATAAAGTTCACTTTGATATTTTTATTTTTTTTGAGATTATTATTTGTGGCGTTTTTCAGAGTTTTCTTTTTTGTTGTTGAAATAGGTCTAGCTCGTTTTATTTAATAGCCCAGACGATTTTAATAGGTATTTAGTACATTTTTTCCATGAACTGACTCAAGATCTTTAGCCCAGTTATTTCGCAAAGAAAATGTTTGCATCTATACTTGAATTACTCATGATAGAGCGTACGCTCACATCAGAAATGAAGATAATCGCAGGAGAACCAAGGTTACCGACATAGCTCGAAGAATCGCCAAACTTAAGTGGCAATGATCAGGGCACATTTCAAGCAGAACAGATCGTCAATGGGGACGAAAGGTTCTGAAAGGGCAACCGCGTACCGGAAGATGCAGTGTTGGAAGACCTCGCAGGTAGACCGATGACCTGGGTCACAGGAATCCGATTGACTCGTGACGCACAGGACGATCGTTGTAGCGACGCTTGGGGGAGGCATATGTCCAACAGTGGATGTCTTTCGGTTGATATGATAATGAGAGCGTACGAGTAGATATTAATTACTGGGACCAGGGTTATCCGAAAGGGCGCTCGAGCCCCGGTATGAAGGCTTGAAGGAACGGGATGGGTTTTTTAGTCAGTAAGAGTCAGACACTATCTCCCGCTCCGCCCAAGAGCGGGGGTTGTCATAAGATGATTTTTCCCATCGAAAAAAAAAAAGTAGATATTAATTAACAGCCGCAATACCAGCCGTGTCACACTCTGGGCTGCTGAATTCCTTAAAAGAATTATCTTTGAAACGAAAAAACTTACTGAAAGAACACGGGGGAGTTTTTTTTCAGAACTGGGTTTTGATTACTAAAAATCTGACACTTCTTTTCATCCCATTTAAAACGATAGAAGTTATTTAGTTAATAGATTATTTTCGACCTAGAAAAAACAAGTAGGTAAGTCTTGACGTGCATTCACAAACGGAGTTAATAAAGCCACCAAATCTTTCACCCTTTTGTGGAACAGCTACCCTGAGAAATCCCTGGTCATTTAATAAAGAAGAAAACGACCTATTTCCAAGATAACCACGCAAATATGTTACATTACTGAACTGGAACGTTGTCTTAATTTCTGTGAACAGGAAGCTTACCCATACTTTTCTGAACGCTGGAGATTTTTCGCGGCCGTACCCTGCACTGTTCAGATAAAAGGGCTTATTCCAAGCTGGTTGCGCTGCGGACGGGCTTAGGATTATGTTTGTGCCATATATGGAACCATGTTGGACGTGTGTTATTCTTTTTTAAGTGGCTTAGTCTCTCTTCTTCGGTTCTTTGTTAGAATATTGTTATGAAAATGTTGAAAGATTTTTTTTTTAATTTACGACCACTTTTATGCAACTAACTAATTGCATAAAAGTTGTCATAAATTTAAAAAAAATCTTTCTATCTAGTATTTGGGACTAGAACTAGTTGCATGCTACGCAGAGCTTTTGATGACCTTCCACAAAGTGGACCCATAACCTAGTGAAGGTCGCCGAAATTTGACGGCTGTGAGACACACAGGACTGGTTAATGAGGTGACAATCAAATCAAATCTAAAACATTTATTTCAAATAGACCATTTGCAGGCACTTTTGAATAGTCACATGTCGGTCAGTCCAAGAAATGTGAAGCTTTAGCTTTAGTTTAGTTTAGCTTTTTTTTTTTTTTTTTTTGTGCAATTTATTGCACGTTCCAAATCGTAGACCTCTATGGAGAAGAACATGCAAGAAACTCCATGGACACTCTTTTTAAATCATAATTATGTGTTACATAGATTATGGTTAGGTTAGGTTCTCGTACTTCTTGTCGCTTCTAAGACACTTAAGGGAAACTTGTGTCTACCAGTGGAGGTCTTTTAAACTTGTGAGTTGGTATTATACAGATATATGTGCTCTATCAAGCGATGCATAGAGTGTTTCTTGGTGATTATTGAAAGAGTCACGTTTCATGAATTGAGAGTTCATTAAAAATCCCTAGTCTTATCTCAACATGTCCAGGTACATTTCAAAGGTTTCCCTATTCACTTTAAATTGATAGTGAAACATCGGTTGTATCATAGCACAAAAAAAGTAAAAACTCATCAAGCGTTAAAAATGTAATTCATAAGCTTCCTAAGCTTTTTTCTGTAAGCGACTGTATTTCTGAGCTAAAGCCAGGCTTTGAAACCGCAAGCCTTCGTAAATGCACTGGATTAAGTTGTACGTTCGCGCTTCAGAAAAGAACGAACGTAATCTAAGCTATATATACTCCATATATATACTCTATATTATTATCCTCTTATACAATTGTGGACTTTTTTCAAAGGTAATTTCATTTATAGAACTAGTTTCTGCTAGTGGCTTCACCTGCGTGATTTTTTTTAAATTATTCCAAGGCAACGTACTCCCGGGATAAAAAGGGTCAGTGCTATTGCTTATTACCAAATCCTATCGAAATCCTTCAGCTATTTGAGCCTGAAAGTAACATATACATATTCACAAACTTTCGCTTTTATAATATCAGTATGATAAAGAAAAAAAAATGAGAACATTTTCCATTTCAATTCAACTAAAAATTCAAAATGTTTATATTTCACATAGGCTTACATAGGCACTTATCAATAGTTAGAAGCTAGTGCACATTTCTAATTGGACGTTTCCTATAGGAAAGAACCGAAAATAAACTAGACTACTCTTTAAAAACCAGAGAATACAGATCAATCAACATTGTGGCCAAAAGTATAATAAACATAATAATAGTTAAAAAGTGAGTCGATATAGAAATTAATCTATGAATTCATGGAGTCTACGGTGTTCTCACATTAACATTGCAAAAAAAGAGGCTAAATAAAAATAAACCACTCTTGAAGTCGTGGTTGAATAAAAATGTAATACAAAAAAAAAAAAAACATTTCAAAAGCAATTTACTGGAAAGAAAAGAATGTGTTGTTATATATTAAAACTACTTATATGTAGTCAGTCATTTAAGGGTCTAAAGAGACGGACCGTATTTCAACTGCAATCCAACTGCAAATTGCAGTTTAAGTGCAGTTTGAATGCAGTTGACACGACTGCAATAGAACTACAAACACGACTGCAATAGAACTGCAAACACGACCGCAATAGAACTGCAAACCAAACGTGCGGTCCGATTGCAGTCCGAACTGCACCATGCGTGGGAGGGCGGACCGTGCGGGCGGGTTTATTCACGCTCACATTTCAACTGTCTTTCAGGTCGTAAAAAAACTTCAGCACCAAGCTAACACCGAATACACATTGTTTTACAAAATGTATTCTGTTTTATTAATATACGTTATCGTGCCTTTGTAATCTTCACAACACAGTGACACAAAAGGGATTATTCCCTTTATCCTTTTTTTAGAAAGCTTTATAGTAGTGCATCATTAAAAACGTGAGTTCTACTAGTAAGATATTCAAGCAGATTTGAACTGAAAGAATTATGAAAAAAATAACTAGGAATAATTCATGCCAACACAATAATTTGACAAGCGATGTTGATATTTCGTTGTTGCTATTCAACACTTGAGTTTGTTTCGGTGTTTCTTCTCAGAGTAGTCAGCAAGGAAACACCGGCCTAACTAGTTTAAATTGCAGAAAGAAATTACGCGTAAAAGTGTTTTTTTTTTTTAACCTTTCAAAAAAATAAGTATTATTAATCTTTTGTCTTCGTTATCACTAATATCATAAAGAGGTAAAGTTTGTTTTTTGTTTGTAGGAGGTAATCTCTGCAAGTTCTGGTCCGATTGCTAAAATTTTTTCACTAATAGAAAGCTGCTTGATTCCTGAGTGACATAGACTGTATTTTATGTACCCAGGCGACGCTGCAGACAAAAGCTAGTTATTTATCATCTTCAGCATCTTTTTCCTCTTCTCCCATTTTACTTTGCGCATAGCGTCGGCTCAGCACGTTTTTATTTCATTCTATTCTGTCAACCGTCACGGTATCACCCTTCTCTTTATTGTGTTTATTTATTTATATATATATCTTTTTATTTTTATGTTTTGATATCTATATTATCTTTGGCCTCTCTTTCCCTCTCCATTCATTCACATGTATATACTTATTCCTCTTTAACTTTTGCTATTCAAAACCCATAATTTATTAAATTTTTATGTAGAATTAAAAAAACTATAAGCTGTATTAAGTTTTGAAAGAATAACTTAGTGCAGTTTAATTTACGGTTACAAAAAGCTACTCCATAAAATAACTGAAGAATTCTCACAAACAGAAAAAAGGAGGCAAACATTTCTCAGTTTTGTTGGTTAAAACGTGAACCGCATCTTAAGTATATAATCCGATCCCTTATTTCAATGAAGTAAAGTAATTTGCAAGTAGACTGCCTGCATATACAATATATATCCATCTGAATAAATAATTTGCATACACATAAAATGAAATATGTATCACATCATATCGTAAAGGTAAAAGTTTGTGTGTATGTACATAAGCGTAAGCATATACATCTTTATGTTCCTACTACTAGGACTCAGGCCTCCCCTCTAGCAGAGGTAATGTGCCGTAATCCACGAGGCGGGCCTAGCACAGATTAGCGGATGTCACACGTCTTCGAATTTTTGGTTCTAGGACACGCCGATGTTTTCCTTCACCGTTTTGAGAGCAGTGGTGATGACATAAATTATACAAATAAATAGTAATGCCTGGCTGAATTTGAACTTTACCCTAGAACTCATAAGTCAAGATTGTTACCACTGAAATTTTTATTTTATTTTATTTGGGAAAAAAACGATATTACATTATATATTCACTTATAAAATATGTATACAAAACCAAATCAATGTAATAACAACAACATTTTCCACATATTAGAAATATGACGCTTGAGTAGACTATGTCCTGGAATAGGACAAAGGATGTACTTTTTTTGCTTCGATTTAAGAGTTGTAGGTCGCGGGTTCGAACCCTACCAGGCGCATGACTTTGGCTAATTTATTTCAAAACCACTGCTATCAAAACATCTTCAGGAAACCAGCATGTCCTAGAACCAATAATTCGAAGACATCTGACATTCACCAACCCGCACTGGGCCCGCGTGGTGGATTACGGCTCATTCCTTCTTCTAGTGAGTTGGCCTAAGTCCCAGCATTGGGAACATTAAAAAGGCTGATGATGGTGATGGTGATAAACTTTTTATCGTGAGTGTCTGTTCTCTTGAGATATTTTTTTTACTTTCTGACTGACAAAGATACTGGCAGAAGCTGGTTCCTCCATAAACATTTTTGTGGTTCAAGAAATATTTTAGACCAGAGAAATATTTGGCTATGCAGCCAAAAGTGTACCAGATATAAATGTTGGCAAGAAATATGTGCTAGTATAATTTAAATGGTGTGCGTGACGTTCTTTTCCAACAAGAATCCTAGATCTTTTATTGCACTTCCTTTTACAAAGATCCGTAAGTATATGAATGGGCATGAAATAAAATTTCCCTGCATAGTAAATAATTTTATTTATTCGTTTACTCTCAAAATTATTTGTTTACTAGCTGCCGCTATCGGCTTCGTCTGCGTCAAAGTCAAAAATTGTATCAAGTGTAGTCCCGTTATAAAAAGTATCTTATTTGCTATATGTGGTGGGATAGCTCCCAGAATATGGCCCACGATCGTGTACCAAGATTTATTTAAATCCATTCAGGGTTTGAGCGTGAAGAACTAACAAACACATACAAATACTCACAAAATTTCCTCTCTATACTATTAGTGTGATTTAACTAGAGCCATTATCGAAAACTAAAGGCTTCTTTCTTTCTTCTTTCTAGCAGAATCCGTGTCAGCTACAGTAAAATGTCGGTAAAGTTGCATGTCATCTGCAATATCTAGATTACCAAATTGGTGATTTAGACCTCACCATAAATAAATAACTTCAGGTTAGTTTTATGAATGTACCAAAAATGACTATATAATGCAGTATCTAACAAGAAACGCACAATACTTTTTAGTGAATCCAACCATTAAATTCCTTTAAAGGTTTAATTCCTTTAAACTTACTCAAATATGTACAAACCGAGCCTAAAATAACAAAATTATTAACTGAAGGGTCCATCAAATCGAGAATCTACAACCAAAAAGGATAAAACGCATCCAGATTCAGGCCTCTGTGTTCTTGGCAGTAATAACGGTTTGGCAATAAGGATGTAAGCCTGTTTTATAGGGGGACGTACGTTATACTATGGTCAAGGCCTTCTGGGATCTGCGCGGGGTTAAAAAAAAATAAGGAAATGCCAGAATCTGTGTAGTTTATGTCGGAGATATTACACTTACAGCTTGTGGTCGTGTGGGACTTTTTCAGGGTCAAAAGTAAAGTTATTTTATTTTGGATAGACTCACGTTTGAAAACTATCTCACCTGGACCTCAAGTCTGCTATTACAACGGTGTCAGAATGGTCTATCATTGATTTTATAATTGTT
Organism: Mythimna albipuncta; assembly: GCA_929112965.1. Classification (NCBI taxonomy): domain Eukaryota; kingdom Metazoa; phylum Arthropoda; class Insecta; order Lepidoptera; family Noctuidae; genus Mythimna; species Mythimna albipuncta. The sequence goes on from OV815965.1 coordinate 20,443,720, forward strand.
GATTTTGACAAGTTTTGGTAGTCTGCTTATACAATGGCGTAATTATGATTATTTCCAATGGTCAACCACTGACATTCCATTGAAAGAAAAGGCATAAAATGGTAATTTCGTACATAATGACAAATGAATATCTGACATATGCGGTAATCTGCAAAAAATTTGACAGTTCCTTTGATCAGTGACGAATCAATGACGTCGTAATGGTAGGTTTACGCCGTCATTGCGCAATTAGTGTTTTTATTAAGCTCGTTATTGTCATTCTACCACAATTCTATTACCAGACCATTGATCGATCAATGATCGATCATTATGAATTAACAGATAACAAACTTTTAGCAAAATGACAATAGGAACGTGTTGGAATGACGAATTTATAAAAATAGCAGACTTAGGCCCCTGATGGAAAGCGATGATGTGGCCGACGATGGAGAACACTTGCCTAGAAACAGTCTATTCACTCTTGACTTAAAGAGCCCTAAGTTGTAGCTATCAGGAAACACAGACACCGGCTGCTGGGATAAAAATCGTCTAATGACTTCTTCCTCTTCAGAATGGACCGGGAGAGCGTTTTAGACTTTTACTGTCTAAAACCACACGTTTGTTCCTTCAGTTGCCTTTTGAGGTTCTAGAAGCACAGGTTTCCCTTTCAGAAGTCAATCCACAGCCCCAGTAGGCTTCAGTCCTGCTTGACTCCTACAGTTTATTTATGGTGGACATATTACTAGTACAGCATGTGATAGTGCGGGATTTTTTAGGAGCAAAAGAAACTGAATTATGCCAAGGAGTATAATGTACCCAATTTAGTAATTGGTTCCATAGTCTTATGATTGTTGATGTCAGATTGGCTTTTCAGCTCTGTATCCGGAGTGACTGAAAATCAACGCCAATAAAGTTAAGATAGGCAGATTGATTGAAAGAAGTTGAGTTATCTAAATGCCTTCAGAATGTCCATATTTTGTGGAAAATAATGTATGTGCCTTAGTTTAATCTACTCATTGTAATCTACTCATCTAACTTCCACAACCAGCCCCCCCCCCCTAGCCATGTTATAACTGTATCGCTTTCGTCAAAAGCCTCGAGATGGCCACGCTTCCAATTCATTGGTTCTGACCACGTGATTGAGCGTTGAGATGACGTCATTTGAAGTTTTCTACTAACATTAACGATTGCAGATCAAAAACTTGGCTAGGGGTGCAGGTACCTGTAACTCAGGAATAATGAAACTTTCTACTGGTGAAAGAGATATTACTTCCTACAACTTTCAAAGAATTGTACTCGTAACAAGTGTAAACCAATATTATATAGCCGAAAGTTTGTGAGTGTGTGTGTTTAAGTTTGTTACTTCTTCATGCTCTAATGGCTGAACGGATTTGGCGCTTAGCTACACCATTTTTTTTTAATGCACATCAAGATTATAAATTAACAAAAAGGAAACCAATATAATAATAAACACACGGTTGGCGGCCTTATCGCATTGGGCGATAAGGCCGCCAATTGACCATATTTAAAATAGCAGGATACTTTTTTTTCTGAGAGTATGTTTCTTTGGAATATTTTTTTACTATTGCAAGTGAAACCACTCAATGGCAAAACTGGTTCATTTTTCATCTAAATATTATTATTAAAAAAAAAAGTTTAAGAAAAATATGTATTACATTTTTCATAAACTAGTTTTTTTTTTATTTGATGATATTTTAAATATAAACTAGTGCTCGATTGCGACCTCACCTGATAGTAAGTAGTGATGCAATCGTTGATGATGAAGCACACTAATTTAAGAAGCGCCTATTCAGTTATTAAATACGACTGGAAGACCGCAGTAAGTACATTGTTAGATATGTACATTGATTAAAAACTTATCTTTAAACCTTAAGCTCAGAAGCTCCGAGCTATAAAAGAAACTTATCTCCCATCCTTCAGTACAATCTCGTACATTATGCATGAAAATCCAATACACGTCATTTTCGCAGCAAGGAGTTTATGCAAAAACCCAGACGCGGCACACATGCTAAATAATCTTGACTTCGAAATATTGTTTAGTACAAATATTTCGTTCGTCTTTTATTGCAAGGAACATTGAGCCATTTGGAACGATTGTCTGAATGAAATGCTTGCAAATTGACGGGTTGTTGAACTATGTTTCAATGTTTTACTTAAATATATTTGAAACCAGCTTTTGCCCGCGGCGTCACCCGCGTGTCTTTTTTTATGGTGGGAACAAATCATCCAATGACATCCCCGCTCTTGGGTGGAGCGGGAAATAGTGTCAGACTCTTACTGACTAAAAGACCCACCCCATTCCTTCTAGCCTTCATACCGGGGGTTCCCTGCTGTTGCTGACAACTCCTTGAGGCGCGCGAGAACAGTGCGCGCCGTCGACGACTTGGGCTTGGTCCGGACAGTTACTGGATGTCCGGACAGCGAGCTACCTAATGCTCACTGTCCGCAAGCCCGCGCCTACTGTGGCCGGAAATCGGGATCGGAATCCTCCTCGCTCCGGACCATGGCCTCAACCAAGGCCCGTCACTCGCGTGCCTAAAATGTAGCCTATGTCACTTAGGAATAAATCAGCTTTCTATCGCGAACATTACCTACATGGTAGGTTTTGCTGTCAGTTTTTCTCAGTCAAATCCTTGATTGACGAAAACCCTACGGTCTAATGCGTTGAATAACGGTTTTTGGTACTGATTGACTACAACCATCATTCGTGATTGATGGAATTGATTGACGCTTGAATGACCGTTTAATGGTCGCCTAACGGTGAAATAATTTCAGCAATCGGGCTAGTATTTTCAGAGAAACAATATTAGTGTAGACGGACATGTTTTTTTTTTTCATTTGGATAAATCATCCTATGATTTCTTTTGCTTCGCATATTATATGTTCGTCTCCTGTTTCTAAGCTACCTCTTCACCAATTTTCAGTCGAACCGGTTCAGCCATTCTTGAGTTATAAATAGTATAGACTTTTTATTTTGTATTAATACTGTCTTTATATATATATATGTGTGTTCTTTTTGTATCGTCTACTTTTTTATCGCCGCCTCTAAAGAATTGTAAAACTTGAAGAGTAATTTAGTGAAAGATAGTAGAAAATTAGTCTTCGTGTCTCGCTTGCGTTTACGTCGTTTACGTTACTTATTTTTCTTAATTTAATTACCTAATTTGTGATTGTTCACAAATTGTCCATTTGATTGAACTCCTCGTCCGCAAACACATGACCTATGGCCACATTTGGCCACGAAACAGTAATGAATATCAATAATCCACACTTACAACAAGTTCTATGTTCTAATCGACTAATAATAAGTTGTATTTTCTTTATATAATATGCGAGTCTGTTTTTAAACAGAAATCTATCTTAGTCTTTTGTAGATTTATGGCCCAAAATGCCTGATAATTTTTGATGTTTTTATTTTGTTTTGAGTTTTCAATAACTGTTTGTTAATTTCGTGCCAAATAAACATGTTTTTTTCTTTGATAGTAAATGATTTATTATTATTTTAATATACATTTATAAAAATATATACTTATAAAAGTGTTACTATTTTGTATCTGTCTGTAAAAACGCGTTGTTTTACTAAACTATGAAAACCATTTTGATGCCTTTTTCACCATTATTTACAGATTTATTTTTAAAGGTTTACTTAATAATGAAAAGTGTGCAAAAAAGAGGTAGACAACTTACCTAAATTATCATAATTTGTGTATGTGTCCAATTATTGTTAATCCAATAAGCAAAGGCCAAAATGGTGGCAGAGACTAGATTAATCTTAAATGGGATAAAAAATAGACTTAGGCCTTTGTTTAAGTCTTTATGCGTTAATTTATTTTTTCACTGGCATTTAAAACCGAAGCGCTTATTGCTGTTAAACCATTTGTTGTTACTATTAGTTCACCAAAACTGAATATAATTTGTAGACATAGTTTAAACTACGGTGACGTGTTAAAAAAAAATACCGGACGTTTTTCTTTTTTTTTTTGAGGCAGTAATTGGTCCTATAAATTCTCTCGTTCTTGTGTATTAATTATTTATTTATTTTTTATAATCTTTATTGTACACCAAATAAACAAAAATACAGGACAAACATTTAAAAGAATAAGTGCACAATGGGCGGTCTTATCGCACAGGGCGATCTCTTACAGACAACCTTTGGATGGACTGAGAGAAAGGAGATAGATTAAGGGTTGTCAGTGTACAAACATCAGATATAATACTAACAAGATACATTAACACAAATACATACATACAATACAAAAAAAAAAATACTAATAAATATCAAATATATAGTGGAACCAGGAGAAGAAAATATATCAAAGAGAAAGGTAATGCTCCTTCACCATCTTTTTAAATGTTGGTAGCGTAGCTTGTGTAGAACCTAATTAAATGAGAATTATACCTACCTGTATCTTTTAGTTGTCCTATGCGTTCTAGCATCACCGAAAATTCCCCGAGGCTCTAGTTCGTTTGCTAGTTAGAGATATTTTCTTGAAATATCAAAATTGTTTGCAAAAAATATACTACTGACATAAAACTACTGATTGGGCGTCGCGTCGTCGGCTACCTTCGTCATTCATCGGGTTCCTGCGCAAATGACATCGTACAAAGCGGGGCCGCGGGCCCACCACACTTCCCTAGCTAGAACAACTGACCACACTCGTGCGCCTTGTAATATCTATTTTGGTGCAATTTCTCTAAGCTTTTGTCAGTTTGGCGGCAAGCACATCCACACGAACAAGCAGCCGCCACAAGATATGCTCCAATCATCGAGAGTCGCAGGGTAATCCTCAGCCACCGTAGGCACGGACTTGCGGAAGACGAGTAATGGATACGCCATCCAGCCGTACTGTAAGTGTTCGATCAGACTGGAAGCGCGAGTGTGGTAATCTCAAACATAAGAAGTTCATTTGAGCGTCCATAGAAGGCACGCGAGCTCGAGAAGCCGCGTAGGTTGTTCACGCCACATGAGTGGCTACAGTGAGTGCATAGGCGATGAGCGCCAACCCTTGTCCCTGCACTGGCACCACGCTGACAGTCTGACCATGCAAATCGCGTGCGTTTCCGCGCCCGCACCACTCCCCGCACCGCAATGCCACGGCTGAGGCCGAGTATACTACAGCATGTAGTGTTTCACGCGCCTCAAAGAGATGCAAGCAAAATCGTAGGCACCCGGCAGGGTCACTGCCCGCTAAGGTGACAGGAAATTTCTCAAAAGAAAACCTTAGAACACAAAAAGGGCAACGTCTGATACGCCTTCTCACTCAACTTTAGATCAGTTAGATTGGTTGATTTCCCGCCTAAAGGCACCGCACGTTGCGGTTAATTTGAAGGCAATTAAACAAAACTATTTTGATAAACAACAAAGTTTATTCTATTCTTCGATATCTTTTAGCTATCCAATTAAAATTAAGAAAACGATTTACAAAAAGCCTTTGACTTAATTTTAGCCTTTCACCATTGCTAATGAGTTTTGAACAATCGACTTGGAAAAGTCCTTTGTCTGAGTTTTAATTACGAAAAAAATTTGAATTTAGTATAAGTTTTTAAAGTGTCTTTTTCTGTTTCAATTATAATTCATGAACTTGATTTTAATGTTTTAATTACCTACGTTGGATATAGGCGACAAATACTCTAATATTTATTCCGTCAAGATCGTACATCCAATATCAATTACTCCATCTCCTTATTGTGATCTATGGCAATTGAAGAGCTAAAAGAGGTGGAGTGACAGTCGCTAACACACGACCCTAGTGAATAGGACACGAAATTACTCGTCAGACCAAATCGACGCAAAACGGTTAAAGGTATAAAAGAGAATCCAACGAATAAAAATATCTTATTTATGTATTAGATTATCTATTACAGATTTATTTAAGTAATTTAAAACATACGTACACACTATTAAAAATTAATTAATTATCTACACTCATAAACAATATAATAACTATAATTACAGTAAATAAATAAATAATAAAACCTAAAATATACTATCTAAAATATGGCATCAAAAAACTCTTCCACATCGCTGTCGACTGGTAATGTGCCCAAAAGACTGGCGACATTGCCACGCTGTATGATTGCCATACAGCGTGGCAATGCCGCCAGTCAGTCAGGCTTATCTTATTTATGTTAATTCCAGTGATTAAAATGTAGCAACTCAGTGCTTTAACATTGAAAGAATATAATTTAGTAAAATTCATTTTCACCAGTCTCCATCCGAAAATTAGCAGCATTTTATCATTATAATTTATGACAAGTTTGGGTCATAAATCTTATGGAAACATTTGAGCTAGCCTCTTCAGCGCCGAATATTATCAAATTAATTGAAATTTCACTGAAAAGGGAAAAATATTTTCAAAGTAGAAAGAATCCAGTGCCGTGCCTTTTAGGCATTCAATTTATAAAAACAACATGAGCAGGTTATGATTATTGTTCTTCAGATTTTTTTATTCGTTTGCTAGCTGCTGCCCGCGACTCTGCCCCTTGAAATTACTACTTTTAACTTTACTAGAAGATTCCCATTGTAACATTATGTGCTATTTCAGAGAAAAAAAAAATGTAGATATATTTTCTTATTACGAGGTAAGATTGGCTTCAACTCTGGTAGTCGATTTACTGCAGTGTATTTTAAATATTCAAATATTGTACCTAATTAGATAATAAATCATAGAAAACAATCCATCTAGGAATTTCATATAACATATTTATGATCTGAATATTCTGTGGTATGACGTCGAAAATTGAGTATCTTAGGCAAGGTCACAAGAAATCGCACGTTAATAATAAATTCTAAGCTTGTCCGAGCCGAGAAAAGAACCTACAAACCACACGTCATGTAGCCATATTTTTGTATATAGTATTGTTCTTTTTTTTCCTAAATACTTATCATGTAATCTGTCATGTGGACTTTAAACAGATGAGATGTAGTCTGGATGGTTTGTAGGGTTCTACTCACTGCGGGACTTCCGTATGTGTGATCAGATATAGGTACCTTTTCTAGTCAAAGATGTCACGCCGCTCCTTCAGTCGGCGAATACTTTCAGGAATAGTAAGCAGCTAGCTGGTTTGGGTGCGTTTGGAGACGTGCCTCGTAATTGGCACCAAGGCAGTTGATCACTTATTTAACCAGGCACATTCAGGATTTCTTGGATCTCCTCTGTTTTGATGAACTAGGGTGCAATAGTATTGTTCTAGCGCTTTATGGTTTAGGCCAATAACGTAATGGCTGGCTTAGCGTCTTTGGAGCCAGCGACTGTCGCGACTTAGTGCTGGACGCGCCATCATCGCGGCAAAAACTCTCCTTTTTGAAAAGTGGTTACAGAAATGCCACAGCCCTTAACCTCTCGAAACACTTACATAATATATTGTATGTGTTTCGGGAGGGTTTTAGTTCAGATTCGGTAGGAAGAAACACTCGAGTGTCACCATTGTGCGACATGTTGGGCCATTTGGAGGAAATCTGCCCCACTTGGGTGGAGCAGCGCTGTGCTCCTGTGGAGGCGATCGATGGTGGCAAACTCTCACACCTAGGGCTTTGTAGTTCTTAGAGCAATTATCAACCACCGAAGGGTTGGCAGACGGCAGGTAATGAGTAACACGACGTCTGGTAATTTTCTCTTTTAGTTCACAGTCCTTACGATTAAAATGCGTATATAAAGCTTAAGCATGCATGGTTTGCTCGAATGCCGTCTCAAAATCCTCACTGGCTACATTCTTGTTGCGGACAATTTTCAAGTGGTCTGTGAGCCTAATGCAGTATATCTTAAATATGACTGCAACCAATGTTCTAAAACGTTTGTAACCAGCCACACCTGCCACGTAGCCCGTTAGAACTTATGACCTACTAAGGAAACTTGAAAACTGAAAATCAAGTGAAGATATGTGGATTTTCCTAACAAACTATTTATCTATCCTCTAGCAAGTTATTTTAAACATCCACACACAGCATATACACAACACAGCATCTTGAGTACCATATTTAATAGACACGATTGTCACTTGTCTATAAGATGAATCTCACTTATCTGAATAAATAAAATATATAGTATTATTATTTATTATTTTAAAAAGTTGTTACCTCACATAAATACTTTTCTACTTTTTTCATCACTTACATCCACAAAAATGTCACTTCGTAAAGTAAACTAAAACAATGCCAGCACAAGTTAGACAAAGTTTAAATCGAATAGAAACTTCGTCAACACCACAGAGTTAACAGGATTGCTGAGTTAAAAACTGGAACCTTTTCCTTCTAACTCCGGACAAACTGATGAAATATTGCACAATATTTTGTCAATACCCTCTCTGCATTCTCATGTTACAAAATATTTTTTTAATAGCTTATACTGTCCCACGGCTAAGCAAAGATAATTTAATGAATATGATTATCATCGGATCAATGCAAAATAATGATAATGCTATATAAATGATAATAATAATCAAATGGAATTTAAAATAATTTAAGTTTGTTATTGACCTTTCAATTTTATGTAATTTTATAATACCTGTATACGTATGATTTTGTTACTAAAATGAGTCTTTGGTACTTGAAATAAATAAATAAATAAAGGCCTCCCCAACATTTTCCAGGTATTCTTTTCTTGGGTCACCTCGAACCAGTCCTTGCGGTAGGCATCTAGGTCGTCTCGCCACCCCAGCTTTTTGTAAGAAATTATTGCGGAAATATTGTAAGATTCCCAAAAAAATTCTAAGCGTTCAGAAATTTTTTGAGTGCTACATATAATATTAAATAGCCCTTTTTTATGTGTCCTCCTTACACTTTCAATATTTTTTCACAAAACCGTTAACTTTCAAAAGGTGTGAAAAGTTAAATTTATTCCTCGGGAATAAAATGTTTTTGCTCACTGCACTAGGGAGTCCAGTTTAAACTTAAACGGTTCGCTTAAGAGTTAAAATCTAAACTTCCTTACGCTGATCGCGAATGAATTCTGGCATCCTTAATTACGGTCAGGATTCAATATGACGCTCATGACATAAGATACTTTATGTTCTATAATAATATTATAAAGCTAAAGAGTTTATTTGAAAAATATTTTAGTTTTCGATACCCCATTTATCGAGGCAGACCTGCGCTGCGGAGCGGAGAGGTAACCAAAGACGCAGGTAAAACCGTGGGGACAGCTAGTGTACTTTAATAATAATATCTAAGCAAAATAGACAATGATTCCACTCTTTTTTAGGGTTCCGTAGTCAACTAGGAACCCTTATAGTTTCGCCATGTCTGTCTGTCTGTCTGTCCGTCCTGGCTTAATCTCTGGGACCGTTAGCACTAGAAAGCTGAAATTTGGTACCAATATGTATATCAATCACGCCGACAAAGTGGTAAAATAAAAATTGGGAAAAAATGTTTTATTAGTGTAGCCCCCCTATATGTAAAGTGAGAAGTGATTTTTTTTTTAATTTCAACCCTAACGTGTGATATATCGTTGGATAGGTATTTAAAAATGAATAGGGGTTTCGGAAATAATCGCTCCAAAAGTAAAAAACAATGTGTCTCCCCCCCTCTAACTTTTGAACCATAACTTTAGAAAATATAAAAAAAAATCCGAAAAGTAGAACTTTCTAGGAAAATTATTTTGAACTTGATGGAAAGAACAGTTTTTGTATAAAAAAGACAAAAGGGTTCTACAAAATAATTTCTGGACTAAGTTTGTAGTATAATCGATATACGATTATATAAAAGCATTTTTTTAAACTCATAAGTGGGTACACTTATTGTGACAGACGGGAAACTACGGAACCCTACACTGAGCGTGGCCCGACACGCTCTTGGGCAGTTTTTTTCTAAAAATTTAATATTTACCACAATTCTTGTTTGCGTGAATTCAACGCAACGTGTCCAGCTCATAATAAAATTACTGTGATCACCAATATGGCCTAATGGTCCTTTAATATTGCAACCTACATAAAATTCCAACGCAGAACATTTGACCCCTCATATTTCATTCATAAATCCTAAATGAAACACAGACTACATAAAATGCTTTGACGGTGTGGAGTATCAAATGCTTGTGAAAATATATTTTGACAGTACACTTGAAGTGTACTACGTGAGCTCGATAAATGGATTTGCGATTAACGCGTGATCGCACACGCGTTTGTTTTGTCGTCAAAACATTATTGCGACTCACTATAGTTTGAATACAGGCTTGTGCAATACTTTGAAGCTCGACATTACTCTAATGCAACATGAAGAATTGAAATATTTAGAACACTCTAACACGGATGGGTTAGGTTAGAAGGCTAAGGTAGGAGCGAAGCGAAATGCAGCTCCCGCCTTAGCCTTTGTAGTTATTTTCTTATAACCACCCAAAAGTGGGAGCCCCAAGGGGTGGGGCTTCATCGAACAATCTTGGCAGGTAGAGTCGTGTCAAACTACTGTAATACTGCACCAACATATGGTACTTAGACAAGAATTACAATACTCACACAAGTAATAATCACACAATTATTGTTTGTCGCATTACCGTAGTATCGAACTACAGTCGCACAATTGTTTGTCATACCTGCGTGATGTTGAGCTTCAGCGTGTCGCACAAGTGGGCATTTGAATTAAGGTGAGTCGCAAAACAATTTTGTCGCACAAGCTATAATCGCACATCCTTTAGTCGAACTTTCGTAGTACACTCGAACACTTGTCATGTGCGCATTTTATTTATGAGTATTTCGAAATGTAACCTTTATTGTATCGTTAAAAGGGAACTCATTCTATGTTTTACGTCCCTCTAAAGTTTTTATTTCTACTGAAGTGTAGAATCAAAACTGTCTGACATGAAATCGTGAAAAATAAATCTACAGTGATATTGTGTTGAGTTCTAAGTACGAATTGCTTTCAGAACGACTTTTTGTCAACGGAGAGAGAAATTTGAAGAGTGCTGTGAGAAAATGTGTCGAGGTCAGATAACACGTGCTAAAATAAACTTTTTTTTTTAAACTAGCAACCTTCGTTGCTCTTTAAGTTTGAAATCTATTACATTTTTCTGGAAATTCTCCAGAACTTGTTTTGGTTAAAAAGTTGCTTTGTGTAGTAATGTTGTTTGTTTTATTTTCTTTTTAGCTTATTGCAAGATAGAGTTTTTAAATCTAGGCAATCCTAACCCTAACTTGAATTTTCTCCCAGCAAACCTTTCATCAATAGACGAAATATCACAATAGAGAGTAAAATTATACATTACCTTCGTATATACGAAATATGTGTGACGTGTAATATTAAAAACGTATATATCGAAGTAGGGAACGCACATTAAATAATGGAAACAATTACATTTGATTTTAACCAGAGACCTTAATTTTTTTTTTATTTGCCCAAAAAGTTCCTGAAAACCTGGTTTTGCACGTTTCATTGGCGGTGGAAACGATAAATAGATTTGAACACTTAACTTTAGATTTATTAAAAAAAAATGTGACTGCTTAAAGTTCTTTAAATAATAATACATACAAATAAAATATTATGTTCGAATCTTTATTGTATTAAACTAACTTTATTTATTAAGATAAATAAAGTTTCATAGACTGACTTCTGCCACCTTCACCCATATTTCATTGTATTCATTACAAACTAAAATAGAAATAATTCCTCTTTATAATATTACTATAGATATGTAACAGGGGAACCATGATTATAAATATAGTCTGAAGAATCGCCAAACTTAAGTGGCAGTGGGCAGGGACATTGTTCGCAGAATAGATGGTCGATGGCATCAAAAGGTTGTGGAATGCTAGTAACCATGTACCGGAAGTCGCCGCGGTGAAACGCCTTCCACAAGGTAGCCCGATGACCTGGTGAGGGTCGTGGTAATCCGATGGATGCGAGATGTACAGGACCGGTCGTTATGGTGATGCTTCGGGGAAGCCTATATATATTAAGCAGTGGACTTAATACGGCTGAAATGATGATGATAGATTTCATTTATGTTTAAAGGAAACATATTAGATTAATGGTTTCTGTATCTCCAAGTATTTAAATTTATTCTCGTGTGTTTTCCGTTGAGTTCACATTTGTGACTTTGCCAAAAGATTTTGGCTACTTCTGGAGGGCGAGGCATTATTTACAATACTAAATTCAAAAACACTTGAGATTTTTGTTATTTAGTTCTTTATTGCACACAAAACACAAATGAAACATGGTTACATTAGTATTATCATTGAAATACAACTTATAACTTAAACTCGTTAAAAAAATAATAGACCCCTTTTGACATTTCAGAAAGATCCTAGACTATAACTTGGGACGAAACTGAAAGAAACAATAAAATAATAATAAATTAATTACATTAAATTTTTTTAAATGCACATATATATTTGGCACGGCATATACTGTGAGTATACTTTTTGCGTATTTAAGTGTTCGTTTTGACATTTGTCAATGTGTGGTCGTTTATTTTTTTACAACTTTACTAACATTACTTGACATTATACATTTATTTTTCACTAGGAGCTGCCAGTCGCTCTGCTTGCGTGATACGAGTATTAGACAATTATCCTAACGGAACATACTTTCGCACTATAAAATCTTATGTGCTATTCACCAAAACCGGGTCTGAAAGGGCGAAGCCTACTGAGTAACCCATGGTGGGTTGACTTCCGAAACGGAAAGCCAGGGTCCTGGAAAGCAAGACAAAGAAGGAACATAGGTGTGGTTTTATTCAGTAAAAGTCTGACACGATAGAGCGGGAAAAGTCATTGGATGATAACCCACCTTAAAAAAAAAACAAGTAAAAAAAACTTTCTTTCTTTCTTTCTCTCTTTCTTAAATAAAGACTTTTTAGAAACACATTCATTATGCATAGAGCTAAGAAGTGGTATACCTTGATATAATCTGTATATACTGATAGCTACAACCTAGGGGTCAAAACATACTCCCTTGGAAAAAATATATTATAGTATGTTATCTTCCGAAAATCTAATACTATCACGCAGGCAAAGCCGCTAGCAACAACTAGTTTAAATATGAAAATCCTTTCAAGCCAACCAGCAAAGCAACCTTGATTACATTAACATAACCTTCTCACCCCGTTGATAGATGGCGTTGTCTTCAAGAATAATATTATAAACTACTACCTATAGTGCTACTACCTCTAGGATGCAGGTGCATCCTATAGATGTAGTAAGGAAGGCCGGATACTAAATTTGCAGTTACTAACGCGTCATCATCATCATCAGCCTTTTATTGTTCCCACAGCTGGGATTTAGGCCTCCTCTCTAGGAGAGGGAATGGGCCGTAATCCACCACGCGGGCCTAGTGCGGGTTGGTGAATGTCACATGTCTACGAATTTTTGGTCTAAGGATATGCCGGTTTCCTCACGATGTTTTCCTTCATCGCTTTGGGAGCAGTGATGATGAAATAAATTACACAAAGGAATAAATAACACGCTTGGCTGGGTTTGAAACCGCGACCAAAGCGTCATGGGGACCTATTGAATTGTGAAGATTATTTAGTTGGGCGAAGAACGTGTAAGAATTTTAAAAAATGTTAAAAAAAAACTTCACTTTGAAATACTCGAGTGCAATTGTTTTTTTTTTAATTAATAGCAGCCTTTATTTATTTATTTATTTATTTATTTAAATCAATCAACATTGGATCATAGAATTACATTGACACAATAAAAAAAAATATAATAATAATAATAGAATTGAATAAATAATTGAAATTAAAATAATATTTTAAAATTACTGAGTACGTGAACCATGCAACAGTGATTCAGGTACTGACAGTCGACACGTTCGGCAAAGGCTTTCAGGATACTATTGCGGCTGGCCCGCACCCTACGCACCAGGGATGTGCATCGCTTGCGTATGATTGTGTGGAAACTATCCACACGCGCCTCCGCAAACATCCCCGATGCGCTACAATAGCGAGGCAGCCCCAAGAGCACCCTGAACGCGTTGTTGTATTGAACACGTAGAGCGCTGTACTGCTTTTGCGTGTAGTCCATCCAAAGACTGCCGGTATAGAAGGACGTGCAAAATGCCCTAAATAGGGCTATTTTAACGCCCTCCGAACACCGAGCAAATCTCCGGGCTATCATATTAGCGCGAACAGACAGCGCCCTACGCTCCCTTTCAATGTCTGCATCGTCTTTCAGGTCAGAGGTTAATACGTGTCCAAGATATTTAAAGGTATCAACTTTCTTAAGTGGGCATCCGTTGAGCTTAATTGCCGGCAAGTAATCTGGACACCCCCTCTTAGCCCGAAAGACCATGCACTCGCTCTTGTTCGTGTTATATAACAAACCATGCTCTTTAGCATATTTTTCACAAATGCCAATCAGCTTCGACATCCCACAAACGGAGGCGCTCAGCAAAACCATGTCGTCTGCGTAACTAATATTGTTTAGGCACACACCTCCGACATGGCAACCTACATGCGTGCTGCTGAGCCTCTCTATCAGCGCATTAATATATAGGTTGAAGAGCTTCGGCGAGGTCAGCCCCCCCTGCCTCACGCCGCACTCCAACCTGTACGGGGTAGAGTAAGTCCCCGACCATCGAACAACATTGACCTGATTGTTGTACCAATATTGAAAGACACGGATCAGTTCCTCCGGCACTGACGTTTCCTGCAGTTTCTGCCACAGCAGATCATAACAGACCAGGTCAAATGCCTTCGACAAATCGAGGAAGCAAGCAAAGACGGGTGTACTTCTGGCAGTGTAGTACTTGACAGTCTGCTTTAAACACAAGATAGCTGTTTCTGTAGAGAGACCGGCTTTAAAACCAAACTGGTTGTCATGTATATTCAAGTATTTATCCAGCTGAGCGTTAAGCAAACCGTCAAGCACTTTCGAAATAACAGTAGCCAAAGAAATGGGCCTATAATTGTGCTTATCACTAACATCACCAGTTTTATTCTTCATAATTGGCACCACCACAGTTCTCATCATCCGCTCAGGCAAATACGAATGTCCTATACACAAGGAGTAGAACATCGCTAAGACTCTGGGCAAATGATGACCAGCGTGTTTTAGGTGTTCAATACTTAAATCATCATGGCCAGGAGACTTGCCCCTCGACATAGACATAATGACGTGTCTTACCTCCTTTGCCATAAACCGGACTCTGGACTCCTGACCATTACAACCAGTACTGCTTTAACGAACCCAGCCATATTAAAGGTTCATAATTAGGGTAGGGGTCCTCCTAAAAAGTGGACCGATGACCTGGTGAAGGTTGCGGGAATCCGATGGATGCGGGACGCACGTGATCGTTCGTTGTGGCGACACTTGGGGGAGGCCTATGTCAAACATTGGACGTCTATCAGCCGAAATGATGATGAAGATGATGATAATGTCAACCACATCATGGGTACATTACAAGGTGCAAGGTTTCTCCTCATATGATTTTCTGACACGCTCGAGTATTTCGCAAAATCCACATCTGGCTCCCCTACCACTAGGACCTAACTATTTACATCTTCGAGTGACACTCAATTAAGGATCTTGAGCATGAGCATGAATAATGGGGACATCATTCATGATGCTGTTACTTGCAACTGGTTTTTTTTTTTGTGTTTTTTTTTTAATATTTGACTTTTTTAAATGACGTGGACTAAAGAGAACTTTGATTTGGTGTAGTGTTTAAAGTTAGTGTATAATAGCGCTCAACGCTGCTATGCACATGAAAAAAATAATAATAATAAAAATATTCCACAACTATCACACAACGCCGTCCAATCCCAAGCTAAGCAGAGCTTGTATTATGGGTGCTAGACAACTGATCAACATACTTAAATATTTCTAAATACATACATATTATAGATATATATTATTTTGTAAGTATTCTTAGTTTCCAAAAATCTATAACGTATAATAATAAGTTAGTGATAAATTACTTATAAATTTTTAAGAAATTTGTTCTCAATAATAAGTTTAAAAAAAAAATGACGTTCATCTTTCACGGTTTTTACACCATGTTATATTTTATCCCAAAAATATTTAAAAATATCACAAGTTGGACACCACCGACACTAAGTACAACACAGATCACGGCAGGTCATAGCGGGTGTTAGGCGCCATCAAAAAGCTGGGTGACGCATAACAAGCTTATAATATTTTGAGTTTTCATAATAAAATTTTTCAAATTTTGTACAAAGATTTTTCACATAAAAATACTAGACAGATGTTTCAGGTTTCACATATTCTTAAAGAAGGTTGCATATCTATACATATAATAAAATCGTAGAAAAGTCAAAACTGTACATTGAATATTTTTTAAAAAGAATACTTGGGGCGTGATCTACAATCGATACCGAAGCCAAAAATATAGTTTTTAGAATTTTTGTCTGTTTGTCTGTATGTATGTCCGGGATAAACTCAAAAAGTACTGCATGGATTTACTTCAAATTTTGCATGAATATTACTAAGAGGTCGGGTCAACATATAGGCTACATATTATCACGCTATCACCTACGGGGGAGGAGCTGTGAATCTTTATTTTTCTTACGCATTCTGTGACAGCGTGTAATATAAGGACGAATATTTAAATGTTGTTTTTGAGTAAGTCATGCTATTATCGAGCTTTACACTATAAAAACTACGCCATTAAAGTTACTTGGGCAGAGAAACATAGTTTAATGAATGTTAGTAGTATAAACACAATTTTAAAGCAGCGCCATCTATGAGATTTCATCAAAATCAAATCAAGTTATATGTTAACAGTTTTTGGAAATTAATCATTTAAATTTGATCGTGTTGGCGAGGTTAGTAGATAGTTATTCTTAAAATTCATAGATGGTAATGTGCATTTTCTTCATATTATAGTTCGTTTTGACAAATTCAAGTTCCAACAAAACCCTCAAGATCATGAGCTGAGTTGAGGAAGACAATTTAAAAAAAAAGGTAACATGGTGGCATTTCTCAGACTCTGTGAAGTCGACCAGTTTGCGAGATCCCTTATGTATGACGAGGTGCCTTCATATTACACGTACGACAAGCAAAGGGATGTATTCAACCGATATCGACGAGGAGGTGCTGTGAAAGGTTTTCCGGGAATTTCCAAGGACACCGCATTGGGTAGGGTTTATACCGTGCACCCGAATAGTGGCGAATGCTATTTTCTGCGGTTCACACTGCATTACACTGTCCCAGGCCTAACGTCTTTCGCTTTTCTGAGGACATTCGATGGCGTGGAGTATCCCACTTACCGCGCAGCCTTTTGCCTAATTGGGATGACACCCTCGCGGAGGCAAGCGTCAGTGACAGTCCCAGCCACATGCGTCATCTGCTTGCCGTCATCTTGGTGTTTTGTGAAGTCGCGAACCCGGTAGCTTTGTGGGAGAAGTATCGCCATCATCTGTCTGAAGATTTTCTACGAGCTTTGACGCGTGCTACTAAAGACGAAGTCGAAGTAACTGATGAACGCGTGCTGAACACCTGTCTCAGTTCACTTCAAGATGTGGTCATTTCTATCGGCGGCAATCCACTGATCGAATATGGGTTACCAGCTCTCCAATCATGAACACATCAAGACCGTGGAAATCGGGAGTATAACGCTGAGACAAATTACGATCCGGGCGAAATGACCACCATACGAAATTACCATGTCGCTTTGTTCTCTTGAGAGCAAAAACAAATTTATGACACCGTCCTTGAAAGCGTTGGGCAAAACCAGGGTATAATGTTTTTCTTGGATGCTCCTGGTGGAACAGGAAAAACATTTGTTACCACTGGCATACTTGCAGAGGTCAGGAGCCAAGGCAAAATTGCTATTGCTGTAGCGTCGTCGGGAATCGCTGCCACACTGCTTCCGGAAGGCAAGATAGCACATGCCATGTTAAAAATTGCCATCGATTTAGAGAGCGCCAAAACGCCTGTTAGTGATGTGTCACGTAACAGCGATAAGGGACACGTACTCAAAGATTGCTCTCTGATGATGAGTGTACGATGGCCAATAGGAAGGCAGTTGAGGTCGTAGACAGAACCCTGCAGCGCATCCGCAGGAACTAACACTTGATGGATGGTGTCACAGTCTGTTCAGTTGCGATTTCCGGCAAACACTTCCCGAGGTGACGCGGGGATCGAGGGCTGACAAGGAGAACCCTTCGTCGAAACGATCTTCGTTGTGGTCACGAGTTCGTACACTGCGCTTGACCATTAATATGAGAGCTCGGCTCGGCGGCAATGCACGTGCTCAAGAATTCTCCGATGTCCTTCTAAGTCTTGGCGAAGGCACTCTACCAGAAGAGAGAGGTGGACAGGTGGTGCTTCCAGAGTCTCTCGGTAGAGTGGTATCCAGCTTAGAAAAACTCATTCACTGTGTGTACGGGGACATCAGTCGTATACCGTACCAGCAGAATTCTTGGGTGTGTGAGCGGGCCATTTTGACGCCCAAAAATTATCAGGCAATTAACGAATGCATTCTCTCGGAAATTGAGAAGAATTAAGTGGTCGATACCTCGATAAACACTGTTGTCGAGCTAGATGATTCCACACGTTATTCCGTGGAATTTCTGAACTCCCTGTCAGCAAGTGGACTTCCGGTGCATACCATCAAGCTCCAAGAAGGTCGATGTCCCGATTATGCTTCGAAGTTGTGACGGGACCCGCCTTAAAGTCATCTCGCTCCACACAGACACACCATTGAGGCGGAAATTCTTACGGGTTGTGGCGTCAGCGAGGCAGTATTTATACCACGCATTCCCCTCACACCCCATAACTTCCCGTTCCAGTTCAAGCGCGTACAGTTCCCCGTTTGTGTTTGCTTCGCGATGACCATCAATAAGTCGCAGGGGCAGACACTGAGGGCAGCGGGTGTCGACCTTAGGAGGAGTTGCTTCTCACACGGGCAACTGCACGTCGCTTGCTCCCGCTTCACCAGTCCTGACTCTCTTTACATTTTGGCTCCTGGCAGTATAACTACCAACGTAGTTTATAGGGAAGTCTTGTAAGGTATGATACCTTTGTACGTATTTTTACTCTTTTGTGTTTCTTTCAGTCACATCTTATAATTGAACTCAGTAGTATTCTTATATAACTCTCTTCACTTGCTTCGTTTGCAAAGAAAACTTATATTATAATGCTATTTTAAAAGTTGTTTATTTATAATGCTATAGCGACACTGGCACCTTAGGTATTTTTAATGCTGTAGAGGCTGCACGCAGACGACGTCGCGGGCAGCAGCTAGTTAGAGGAATATTTCCTTTTTACCAATTTGTAAAAAACGTTCGTTTATACGAAAAAATAATGAGATGATAATAACAAGTTAAATAATGTTATTGTATGAGGTTATCCTCGATACAAAAACGTTGTTTAACTCCGTATTACATTATGAAGATTTGTGAAGATTACTTTAATATTCCACCACAATCGAGGGCAATGTATTCTGCCGGATATTCTTTCACGTAATACGCGCGTATCAAAAAACTTGGCTGCATTACCCATTTACCATAAAGTAATGCTGTTCTCCGAGGAAAGAAGATTCGGAGAAGGTGTTTTGTTATTATGCCAGGAATTTAACAACAGGGTATGCAGCTATTTGTTTTCAGAATTACAAATCTACATTAATATTATAAAGAGGTAGTTTTTCTTTCTTGTTTTTTTTTCTTGTTTGTAGGAGCAGGTGATCTTTGAAACTACTGCCCCCTTAGCCAAGATACAACGGTTTCATATCAATTCTCTTTCGTCGATCGCCTCGAGTCAGCTACGCCTCCGATTACGTGTCCAGCTTGAAGCGATCGACGAAAAAGAATCGAAACGAAACGTTCGTAACTTGACTAGGCCTGTTGGTCCGATTGCTACATTTTTTCGCCGATAGAAAGCTGCTTTATTCCTGAGTGATATAGGCTATATTTTATGAAAGTGGGTTAAGCTGCGGACTAAAACAAGTTAAATATAACTGCAGGCAAAGTTGGACTTTACAGACAAAAACCAACCGTGTTCCTTCAATTGTCCATTGCGTATTTTGTGTGTTCATGGTAATGTGAGCCGGAGATAAATAATTATATTTCCGAGGAGTTACAGAGTCACGTATGTGTCAATAGCTCAAAGGTCTTGCGACGACTAATGTAGCTGAAAACTATGGGCGCAATGCCATACTTACTTATTTGTTACATCGAAATATGCGTCAGCATTACCACTACACGTTTCAGGGCCGTAATAACTCTTGCAAATAACCGCAACCTCGGGAATACTAAATGCTTAGGTTGTTGAAAAGTTGACAGTGAGTTTGGTAGACGCTCATATAAAGCTCTTTTAACTGATTTCAAATTGTTTGTTAAACTTATGGAAAGTGCTGAAACTTTTTATGAATCATAGCAGTTATATGAGCACGTTGTTGTAAATAAAATTCGTCAAATACGATTTTAAATGCGGACTGAGTTTGGTACCTACCTGTAATATTTTTTTTATTTTCTGTTACTTTATTATAGTGTTCGCGGTCTTCTCCTCCAAGTATAATTTATATGTGTTGTGCGCATCACACACTTATGAAAAAAAAAAGACGTGTGGCACTCGGGGACTGCCGCGGTAAAGCTATTGCATAGCATTTTCAACTTATGCAATTATAATTATTTATTTATTTTATTTATGCAGTATTTTTTTTCCTTTGTTTTTTTTATTTGATATTAATTGAAGTTACACTTTTTGAGCGTGGTGACCGATAAGAAAACAAATGAGTGGGGGGTGTTAGGTTATTTTCGTTACGGAATTTCTGGATTCGGTCTCCACGCTCAAGGCCCGCGATAGAAGCTATGCAATAGCTTAAAAAAAATATTTCAGACTAATTTCAAATTCCGTATTATGTTAGTGACTGAAACTTAAAACTACGTTAGTATAATAATATTCAAATGCATTAAATTATTAGTTAATCAGTTCATAAATAATAAATAAAATTGCAATAAATAATTCTAAAAACACAATAATCATAATACTGTCAAACATATCACACAAAAACAAAAAAACTTAATTTATGAGTTAAGCCCACACTGGTGACTCTGGGCTTTCAGCGATCATCTTTAGGATTCTGTTACCACCATCCAGCTCCATCCACATTTTGCTAGATGATTTTGTGTTACACTTAAACAGTTCTGCTTCTATCAGCCATGTACAGCATCGTAAGATTGTTAAAGGCCATCAAAGCGTGAGCGACGAAACAGCTTCGAACACTGCTGTAACCATCCGCAAGATAAAAACACAAATCATGAAGTGGGGTAACTCTGGCTCTGAGGTATAACCCAAACTCCTTAACTAATAAAAACACAGTTAACACAGTTTCTCATGTTCCTATTGAATAATAAGGTTGTGCCAAAGTTATACCCCAGGGCCAAAGTTACCCTATTTTACTCAGTATATTCTCATTTCATGCCTGTTTACCGTAAAAGCTGAATTTATGTGTAAAACTGAACGAACGCGTACGCATCTCCATACAAAACTGATATTTTTTATAAACAAAAGCTTCTCCTTCTTCTTATCGTATCGATGGCAAAACTAGTTAAATTCCTTGCCTGATCCAATATTCGGCCACGGGAATGCCGTCCGCTGATGCTGTCATAAGGTCCCTACGTGAGCAGGCAACAGGGCAAGTGATGCAAGATGGAAGGTGGGACATGGTCTGCGGAGAGACGCCCTTCTGAACGAAAGCTCAATTGAGTTGAATAAACGTAGGTAGTCCCTAATACCTCATCCATCGTTTCGAATCTCTAAAACCCAGCTTTTTATAACGTAGCCGATTAAGGCTGATAATACACAAAAAGTCTTTATTCTCATAATTATGATATGTGTATATCATAATTATGAGAATAATATTATATATATAGACACAATCAAAATCTTGCGAGATCCCGTTAGAACTGAAATACAGTTATGATTATGACACTTGTATTATACCCACTTGAGTGGAGGTGATTTTAAAGGTTTACTATATTTAAAAGTGGTGGTAAGAATGTTGGAAGGAAATTGGTTGATTTGATGAATAGGGATGGGACAGTTTTTTTCTGACCTTGCACTTTCTCTTCTTAGTAAACAGGCTAAAAGATCATGGATTAAAAAGTTCAATAGCCAATTCAAATTAACATTAGATAAGACAGGGACAGATAAGAAAGGGCTAGGCACCGGGAGTTACATGGCGATTTTACCGGCCACCGTAGGAGCGGGCTTGTAGGCGATCAAAGGGCAGCTCGTCGTTCAATAAGGACTAGGCATCATTGACGGGGCTCGTGAAGGCCGATTACTGCCAGGACTATCAAATTCTGGAACGCAAAGGCAACTAAAGAAATATGGGTAGATAAGTTTTACTCAGCCTAACCGTCTTTGTCACTTCGAACCCTCAAAAAAAGGTAGGATGACTTTAAGCAAGGTAGAGTGACAAGTTATACAAATATAAGAGGAACCTAGGCACAATACTACTAATAGGTATTGTAATAATAATATTGACTTCTTTGGCTTTAGTATTCAACAAACATGACTTTTGATTTTTTGTAGATCAACAGTAATAAAAACAATCTTTAATACGAGTACATTAAATTCACATTGAAAGCACCATTAACTTATCATCAAATTCAGCTTATATTTATGTTGCATATTTAACTAGAAACCTGGAGTAAATAAGCGCTTTCATAAACCTCTTCCATGAATCTTTTACATTTTGATTTTATCATAACACGCTCATGAGCTGCACGGTATTAGAATTTTAAAATTCACGATGCGGCAATCGGTTACTCAAAAAAATTGGCGGAAAGCCATTCCAGGATGATTTTCAATTAGTTAAAAAGAAAAATAATATTCAATTGAAAACCGAATCTTACTGACGCATTTTAAAATAAACTCTAAATATTTCTATAATATGTACAATTTTTTTTTAGAAATCCGCAGGATAGTCACGTATTCAAAAGAACTGCAAAACTTAAATAGACAGTGGTCGATGGGATCAGCCGTTGTGGTTACTCCTACGGTGGACTCCTACAGGGGACTCCTAGGGGGACTCCTAGAGCACAAAATATTCAGCAGTGGATTCGTGTCGGTTGGAATGATGCTGATAATTTCTCATAACGTAACATAAGCAGTTTTGTAGCGTTCTACTAGAACTCGGAATTTTTCTGTAGGGGAGGGAATGGACCGTAATCCACCACGCGGGCTCAGTGCGGATTAGTAGATGTCATATGTCTTTGACTTTTTGGTTCTAGGACATGCCGATTTCCTGGCGATGGTTTCTTTCACCGATACATAAGCATAGTGGTGATGAAATAAATTACATAAGGTAATGTGCCTGGTTAGATTTGAGCTCTTTTTGAGTTCTTAAACGTTAAAAAAAAAAAATAACCCCAATATCTTTATTCTTCACACGCAAGGAATCTGCGTTCGCAAGTAACCATATTGTCTCTTCACCACCCTAGGTTGACTGGCAAAGTATGCCTCAGGCATTAAGTCACTGTACTTTGTGTTGCAAGAAGAATAAATAAATAAACCAGTTAACAAGACGTTGGAAATAAACAGATTTATATATTAAAATCACGAAAGTATTCTAAGTCTTCACTAACATGAACAAAAGAGGGTCATATTTTCATATTTTATCAGCAAAGCATTGAAGCGCCTCAACTTTGGAGTCACGTAACGTCCCTCTGTAGGTTCTCATTAACATAAAGTTTCACTGCGAACTCTCGCGAAGTTGCCTCATACAATATGGAGGGCTCATTTTTAATTTAATTACCGTGTCTGTTTGTGAGCCGTTATATATATTGTTTCTGTGTGACGTTTGTGTAATCTTGGCGTGATGTGTGTGACAGAATGTGATACGACGTTTTGCATAATTGTTTTTTTTTTGGTTTATGGATGTCTTTTTGTGTCGCTTGTGTTTGGAAGGAATGCCAGGGAAAGATTTCCTGCTCACATTAATGACCTTTAAGCTAAAACTAAATTAGACCGACGCACATGTGTAACGTGCCTGATTTGTACATAGAACGACGTCGGCAGGCGTCGCGTGGCGTGGTTTCCTTATAAAATGGGTGGAGACTGACGCGCCTAGATTGGCGTGTGGCACACGTGTGCGCAGTGTAGTTCCACCTTTCTTCATCGTCTTTATGCCCTTGTCTCGTGTTATTTGCTTTTATTCTTCTACCCTGTCCTGTCACCCGTCAAGCTATCACTAACTCCCTTTTCTTTCATATGACTCTCTCTATATTTTCTTTGGCTTCTCTCTCTCTCTCTCTCTCTCTATCTCTCGGGTGAAGATGGAGTCATCCATTCATTTATGTACGTTCATAAATCTTGGCGAACATGCGATTCATCCCTCCTTTTCACATAACCATACTGAGATAAACGATTCCCTTTCAACTTTTCAGTCACTGGCGCTACATTCAAACTTCTTACCTAAATGTTAACTAAAACATAGTAATAAAGTATTCGGCAAATAATACCTATAGTAGTACCTAAATGTATCTTCATGCTACGAGTTATGAAGTTCAGTATAGGTACTTGATGTTAAATTGACGGATCGCGTTCGAAATATTATACAGAATATTATGGAGTGCAAATACTCCAAAATACAGGTCATTGACATGACTCTGAAGGCTGCCAACTTAAGTGTTCGACCAGACTGGAAGAGCGGATGCGGGGCGAGCCTGGCACGGTAATCTCAAACATAAGAACTTCATTTGAGTGTCCATAGTAGATACGCGGACGGTGGCAATTCACACCATAGCTCGTTCATACAACTGGCTACAGAAAATGCGCGAGCGGCGAGCAGAAACCTTGTTCCTGCACCGCGCTGCCAATCTGGCCAAGAAACACACGCGCGTTCCCGCACCGGCGCCGCTCCCCACATCCTGCTGCCAGTCTGGCCGAGCACTAAATGGGACTGGGCTAGACATGTATGTCGCATGCCGATATATACGGTGGGCTAGTAAAAGACAAAATTGGTGCCATGAAATTGCAAGACGGGGTTGCAGCAGACCACAAAAAAGATAGGACGACTTAGATGACTTCTTAAGGAAGTGGCAACGAGTGACTCGAAGCCAGGGACAATGAAAGGTGTGAAAGTCTTGCTCAGCCGTGGGAATATGCTGTGTGTGTGTTATGTGTATTGTACTAAATTTATCAAACCATGAATCCTAAATGGCTAATGAAAACGCTATAAGATTTTTTTATGTCATACGATTTCATCATAAACTTTTTTTATGTTCTTACTTATATCCTGGAATAAAGGCGCTATTTATAGCCTGTAAATTATATGTGCTAGAAAGCACTAAATATTTAATTCATGATTCCCATAAATGTTTTAGTTCATCGCTAACCTGTTAAGGGAGCCTTTCCGACTCGTCTATCGTCAACGTCAGCATGATTTAAAAGATTATTGTTTCAGCTAACGCAATGTTTGATAAACAAACTGCGCTAAAAATGACATAACGCCTAAATGTGAATCCTTTCCATCAGGTGAGATAGCGGTCAAGTGCGAACCTATCAACAATAGAAAAAAAAAAATGGAATGTCCAATAACTTAACAGTTTTGTGGAAAAAAAATCGTCATTCAGAATCTGGATTAAATTTAGTTTTTATAAATTTTTAATTTATGGGTACATTACAAAAAAACAATTTTTCAGATCTTTAGTGGATTAATTTTACACAAAATGTTTTGAATTCAATAGAAACCTTGATAATATCCACAAAATATCTGTGTCCCCAAAATATCTAAAAAAAGGTTTGATAATAATCACGTAAGATTGAATGTATAGATATATATATATGTATCTCGGGTTGAACGCTCTTAACCCTTCAGAAAAGAAAAACAGAATGTGATAAAAGGAAATCCCGCGGTATTCGATCTCAGGATAAAGTGTCCGATCTAGTTTATATTTATCCTGTCCGTTTCACATGCTTGGGCAAAAGCAGACGTTATTCAATTCTGTTAAGCGAGGAACGGGTTCAAGTGACAGCGATTCTAAAATGGAAGCAGTATTTCTTTTTTCGAGGTGCGAAATTATCCTATAAATTTTCCCGCTCTAGGGTAACATTCTGACTAAAACTTACTTGTTTTTTAAGTGGGATATCATTCAAAGACTGCTCCCGCTCTAGGGCGAGCGAGAGCGGTTCTTTCTTTGCCTTGCGTACCAGAACCGCGAGTTTTTCTTCCAAAAGCGAATCCATAGCCACAGTAGGCTTCGACTGTGCCAGGCCCCTAAGGTTTTGCTGTCATCTCTTTGAAGCACGCGTGGGATTCTACGCGCCGTCGACGTCTTGGGCTCGGTCCAGATGGTAAGACACCCATTGCTCACCGTCTGCAAGCCCATGCCAACGGTAGCTGGAAATCGGTGTCGGGATTCCAGCGGCTGGAACTAACTTTTTTATTATAAAGGCGTAGCTTTGTGAATGTGTATATGTTTTTTACTTCTTCACGCTCGAACGACTGAACGCATTTAGATAAAACTTGGTACACAATTAGACGATGACCGGTATAGCACATAGCATATTATTTATCTCGAAAGTCTATTCAAGTGTATCTGCGTGATCATTTTTTAAAATCACGCTGGAGAAAATGCTGGTGGAAGCTAATTGGTATTTAATCATTTTTAAACATAAGACAATAGTGTCATTTTTTATCTACTTTAAGATAATATTAATAAACTTTTTATTCGCTACAAGTAAGACCTTGGCCCATCACATATGTATAACTTTTTATGCTACGAACTTCGTCGTCTTTTTCATTCACTACAAACGATTTGCATTTTTCCTCGAGTCGATCCAATTTACTCTGAATACAGTCTATATTTAAAAGTTGCTCACTACTAACACGTTGTTTATTTTTAATTAATTATATCATTTATTATCTTTCGACCGCGTAGAAATAGTATTTTACCCATATAATTTTTATTTTTTTTCCATTAATATAATTTTAAGCTTTTGTGTTTATTCAGGATGTAAGCTTACCTGGTACTTTTCTGCCAAACTAATTCATCCGTTTTGCTTGCAGCCGGTGATTAATGGGGAACTCGCCGTCCAGCCGTCTGGTAAGTGTTTAGAGTGAGCCCGAGATGTTGAAGGCACGTAGTGTTCCACACGCCCCTAAAAGAGACTTCAGCAAATATGTAAGGGCCCAGCAGGACCGAAGCCTACGAGGACCATGGGTTTACTTTCGAATGGGAAACCAAAAATTCCTGACTGAAAATGAATTCCCATGAGGAGATAAACGGTAAATGTTGGCTAATCTAAGTTTAAATATTATAAATGTGAATATAACTCTGTTTATTTGTTATGCTTTCACAGTTAAATTACTGAACCGACTTTAATGAAATTTGTTACAAAATAAGCTTGAACCCCAAAGAAAGACAAAGGCACTTTTTACTCCGCATCGACTTCGTATCCACAATAATTTACAACCTTCCCGTCCGATTATAATTTAGGTGTCTTGTGGGCTAGAGTGAACAGACTCTTATTAAACTGATGCACCTTACTATCTACGATTGCATCACTGCTTACCATCAGGTAGGATCGCAATCAAGCACTAGATTATTTTATCAAAAAAAAACGATTTCGCTAGCAAAATCAAGTTTATAATATTGACGAAACCAATGTTTGACTATGATCTCACCTGGTGGTAAGCAGTGATGTAATCTCTGATGGTGAGGCGCACTCGTAAGGTAGGTTGGGGGAAGATCGGCATTGGGGTCATCATCATCATCATCATATCAGCCGAAAGACGTCCACTGTTGGACATAGGCCTCCTCCAAGCGTCGTAAGAACGTATAAATCAATATGCCACTTATTTAGCTTTATTTTTAATGCCAGCCACATTGTTGGGCAAGGTGGAACTTAATGACGCGGCACGCAATATGATTAGCATTAAAAATAAAATAAAGCTGTTATAATTTATATTTATACGTTCTTACCCCTATGCCGATCTTACCCCAACGCACTATATATTAAGAGCCTATTCACTCTTGATGACACCCGAATTATAATCGGACGGGAAGACCACAGCAGGCATTTCTTCACCTTTCAGATATTAAATAAAAGAGTAACATTAAAATTAAATAAAGCCTTCAGTTAAAGTCGAAGTTTTAATGGGCTTGTTTATAAATTTGAATGAACAACAATTGGCTTCAGTTAATAATAATTCAACAAAAGTTTTCAGGAAATGTAATTAGTTATTCAAACTCAAAGGTTTGAATAACTCAAATCTCGGCGGGATTTACGACTGCCCACAAAATATGCATAATGATCATATCAGCCGAAAGACGTCTACTGCTGGACATAGGCCCCCCTCAAGCGTCGCCAAAACGACTGGCCCTATATTATATGCATAATATATATAAATATACATTTTTTTAATGAATGAATACCTTTTCTACAAGCTTTTATTTAGTTTCATCTGTCCCGATGTTTGTCTGTCATCAAATCTTGCAAATTAAATTTGATCCACTTCCCGGTTACCGATTGTGCTGAAATTTTGCAAAATCAGATGACAATACAAAATTATTATGACCTGGAGCTGATTTGATGGTGGAACCGGTGGCCGTAGGAACTCGATAGTTGAACGACACAACCCCATAGAGTTTGGGCTCGTATGATTCGTCGTGACGAGTATTAATTATACACGTATACGGTGCTATAAAGCTTGCTGTGAAAAAAAAGATTTTCATTAAAAACTTGTTTGATGTAAATATTTTCCATAGTGTATTCTTACTTTATATAGAAACTTAATGTGTTAGTTCCTAAAAGCCTGACAGAGTGTTATGTTGTATAACTACTAATAGTAGGGGCACAGCTGGGTCGAAGCCTACCGGGGCTAGGGTCTAGTTCCAAAAGGGAGGCTCGACCCCGGTATGTGTAGAAAGGCAAGAAGGAATGGGGTGGATTTTTTAGTCAGTAAGACTCACACTATCTGCCACTCCGCCCAAGGGCGGGTGAACTCATTTGGATGATTATTACCCACCGATAAAAAATAAAAATAGATACTAATACCAGGAGTTCAAAAATAAACACCTTGTTAATACTACGTCAGAAACACAGAATTCGACAGGGAATCTAATCCTTAGTTGTATGCACAATGAATGTGTTGCCAAATCTTTTTGTGCCTTGGGACTATGTAGCATTGATGCGTCACCGTACATCAAGGAGTCTGAAAATGGAACAGGCTTTGCGGGATAAAGTTATGAAATTCCTAGGCACTCTCCTCGAAATGTATAACCAATAGAAAACTGGACTGGACTAGACTGTCGTACATACAGCTATCATAACAGACCAATTCAATACTATAGTACAAAAGGTTTGAATAAATTAACTGACTCGGACATTGATCCCACAACATTTTACGGCAGAACAACGAAATTATGAGCCACGGCTTTTTTACAAGTTATATTTTTGATGGCATATAAATTACAATAAATTTATGCCATCAGATCCAATTCATAACATTTACAAAACAATATAAGTAATACATCTTTATTCGGTTTCGATTAGACAGAACTAGTTAAGTAATCTGACTCATAGGATTAGTATCCTTCTGATTACTTATGATTTACATGAGACCATGGTATTGTGTCATCCAGTCACGCACTTAATAAGTTTTCATCCAAAAAGTTTGGGGTCGCGTTCTGAAAGAACAATGAATCTGACCTTGTATTAAATAGAGTGCGTCTACTGAAAGCGTAACCTGGAGTTTTTTTTTTTTAATTAAATTGGCAACATTGTTTTGCCGAAAAAAAACACGTTAAAGTCTATGGTTGCAATTGTCAGTTTTTGTAAACAGATATTTATTTTTCAATAATAATTGCTTAAATATGGGAAAAACAATAAACAGTAACGTGCAAAAACTGCTACACACTATGGTTAATAAATTCAAACAAAAACAAGAAGAGAAAGAAGGTGTTTTCAATAAAAACCAACAATGTTTATATACGATTTCTGAATTTTTAAGTTAGTATGACGTTATATTCTTGATCTTTGTTGACAAATATTATTAGATATATTTACGATATAATAATATTTTTTTTTTCTTATATTTTTAGCTAATCTGGCATATTGCGAATTTCGTAATTGACATAAACATCGAACAAATAAGACTTTTGGTGAATCGACTTAATCAAAAACATGCTAATGAGTAGTAGAATGCGTTCAAAAGCGGCCGAGATGTAATGAAAGATTTGCCTCAGTCTGTCTGGTAGTGCATCAAAGTCTTCAACTGAAGTTAAAATCGCGAAAGTGAAGGAAATAGTGACTGAAATCCTAGTTCAAGTTTGAAAGAGATAGCTGCTGAACTTTCTGTGTCTCACGAGTCGAATGAAATGGTAAATAAAGAGTATTATTTGAATATTATGTAGCGACATTTGAAATAACAGATAAAATAAAATAATTTGGAATAATAACTAAAATTTTGTGTGTTATTGACCTTTACCATACGGGTACCAATAATTAAAGGTAGAACTATACTGCTCACACGTGTGCTACACACGCCGATCTCGGAGCGTCGGTCTCCATACATTTCATATGGAAAATAGACTGTTAGAGCTACACTTGATCCACGCCACGCCATGCGACGCTACGTCCACGACGCGGACACATCGGTCCCAGAAATTTTAGAAGAAGGTGGGTGGGGCTATCCACGCGTCTGATCGTGGTGGTCAGGCGGAAGTGTAAATGGATGGTAAATGAAAAAGCAAGCTTGATCTGTTTTTAATCCTCCGATGAAATCAAAGGCATCACACGTGTTACGCGATGCGTCGGTGTAGTGTGCACATCTGCCGCACACGTCTGAGACGTCTCACACGTGTGCATCGGTGTAGTGTAGTTCTAGCTTAAGTCAACACACACCTTTTTGACTAAAATTTAAGTTCTTAAACAACTATTATACAATTGTCATACATACAAAAAATACTCAAGTATCAAAATTTTTTTCTCCTACTATTTCAATAATACCTACCACATACAAAATTTTTGGTTTTAACCTCTTTTTCTCAGGTCACGCTTTCGTTAGACGGACTCTACGAAGCCTTATGAATAAATCAAGTTTGTTTTGATGAAAACAGAAAATATTATTATCTTTTATTTACCTAATAGCTTTTGCTCGCGGCTTAGCTCACGTATATTAAATAATATTCAAGAGTAAAGCAGCTTTCTATCGGTGAAAAAATTTTGACATTCGGATCAGTACTTAAAAAAATAACTTTACCTCTATAATATATATATATATATATATAATATAGTTAAGATATAGATTTTATAGTGTAGATGATGTCAAATAATGCATTAACTCACTGAAGATTAAAGAGTGAGGTTTTTAAAATGTACTAGGTAACTAATATACGAAAACATCAATCATAAAAAAATCTAAAACTAACAGTAACCACAACAACAACATACCAATTTAAATTGGCTCATCAAAACTTTAGTAGGCCAACAATCGGTCTGTTAGACCCCCGAGATTACTGGTAATAAGGTCGTATGACCTCAAAAAACTGTTTTAATACAAATGAGTTAGACGAGCTATGGGCTAAAAGAACCACTTTTTGGGTCCCAATAAAGCCTAGGTGACATCGCGGCATACCAAGAGAAAAGTGGAGAGATGACAACTACCAGAGGGACTGGCCCACAATAGCTGAGGATAAAAATGTGAGGAGAAGGGAGAGGGAGGCCTTGCTTGGGCGGAGCATCGCCATGCCCTCATGGGGGCGATCGGCGGCAGAGACCTCTCGCGCCGGGCCTTGGTTGAGGGCATGGTCCAGAGCGAGGAGGAGTGGCAGGCGGTCGCCGACTTCTGCGAAGCAGTAATACTCACAAAGGTGGAGGCCGACCGCATCAGGCAACGGCGATCTCGCCGCCGCCGGGATTCCGATCCTGATTTCCAGCCACCGTAGGCACGGGCTTGCGGACAGTGAGCAATGGGTAGCTCGCTGTCCAACCGTCCGGTAACTGTCCGGAACAAGCCCAAGTCGTCGACGGCGCGCACTGTTCCCGCGTGCCTCAAGGAGTTGTCAGCAACAGCAGGGGCCCAGCCGGATCAAAGCCAGGGTTATCCGAAAGGAAACTCGAGCCCCGGTATGAAGGCTTGAAGAAACGGGGTGGGTCTTTTAGTCACTAAGAGTCTGACACTACCTCCCGCTCCACCCAAGGGCGGGGGATGTCAATGCATGATTTTTCCCACCATAAAAAAGGGCTCTTGGGCGTTAAGGCGCCCTTAGTGTTAACTGTTAATTACAATAGCCTTTAACGTCTGAAAGACAACCGGAGCAAATAGCTGAACTCAGCTATGTAAAATAAAACGCACACAGAGCTTTGTGTTCTAAGGAAAAAAAAATATAGGTAAGCACATTAATATGAATACAAGACTAACAAAAATATATAGAACAAGCGATTCTCCTTATTGTTGGGATTTGTGGAAAAGAATTTCCGCCAGGTATAGAGTAAGATAGACAGTTTATCTGATGTTGTGATGTGAGGATTTACTCGGAATTTATATAAATTGTTGTGCGAGCAAAAAATATACTTTTCAATACTAAACTCGAAAACCGGCTCTTATCGCACTACGAATAGGTTAAACATGACATGTTTATCACCCTCGTGTTTTTTTTTTAATTTATCACAACAAGGGCTTTTTTCATTCCTATTTCGTCACCGTAATTATTATTTTTTTCAAACCATAGAGGTGGATATTTATAAGGTATAAATATTTAATGAAAATTAAAATTGTATTTATGAACGGAATATCATGAATAAATAAGATTATTTACACCATAATTTGTTATTATCAACAAATTAACAATCATCTGTGTTTTAAATTCCAAAATATTTGAATTTCTATTTTTAATATTAAGTAGGATGCATAAGGTTTGATATCTTTGCTTCTTCTTCAATCTGCAAAGGTAAAGCGCGGGAAAAAGTCTATTAAATATTATTTTTAATTTGAGAAAAAAATTGTAAAAAAAATGCCGAATTTAAGATTTGAAGAGAATTCTTTAGATGGTATTGCCGCTGCCAGATATTGTGATTAAGTTAAAAGTACTTGCGATAGCCTGCTGCCATCTAAATCAAAACTATAATGTATTTTTAAATTAATTATGCCCGTAGATGGCGTTATTTGACAGCTTAGCTAAAAGGACTATTATGCAGTACGAAGTTCGCCGGGTCAGCTAGTAATATATAGATTTTTACAAGCGACATGAAAACGGTAACAAGACACCAGATTAGTACATTATGTTTTCCATAGATGGCGCTCCTCGTCTCAACGCCGCGACGCGACGTCCATGCGAAACTGGTTATCAAATATACCAGGACAGCATGAAATGCAAGTGGTTCAATTGCGTTACTATGGCAACACACTGGTAAACGATTAACAGTTATTACTGAACTATTTTTTTTCAAAGACGAGAACAAAAAATTGAGTTATTAGATTAGATTTTTGTTATAATATTTTGTTATGTCGGAAATATCAATATCATATTTTAGTAGTACCAAATCGCAATGATTATCTAGAAAGTAAATAATTAGCTTTCAAGCACCAAGAAGAAGTTTTTGGAAATTTAACTTCATACAACCGCTCTTACGCGATTATGACGTTATTACATATTTTTCATCTGATATTTTTGAAACACAGTATCTTGTGGATATTATCTAAGCTTCTATGGAAATCAATTTATTAATTTGTGCAAAACTAATCCAGTTAAGACCTCTGAAAATCTGCTATTTTGCATGAACTTTGACACTTCAAAATTTACTCAAAAATTAAAAAAAAGTCAAAAAAGTACAACTAAGTATACAAGCCTAGCAAATTTTATCAAGATTCTAAATATTGTCAATTTTTTTCAAAAACTTTTAAGTAATTAAAAATACACGTATTTCCTGGAACATGTTTTGTAAAATATTCGAGTAATTCACGGAATTACTGAATGCCAACAGAGTTTTCAGGTATTATCACTCTTTTTTCGCGTTGAGTTTTCATCAAACATCTCATTTTACTGCGTTAGATAAAGTAAAAATGTTTTAAACCATGCTCGATGTTTACGATAGGCGAGTGGAAAAGCAGCCTCTAAAGGGGTTGAAAAGGGGAAGTACGTTTATTCCTTGGATCCATATATTTAAACTTAGCGTTATAATATATAGGTGTCGTTTTTAAAACTACTCCTTTATGACGATTTGACATTATTAAAGCTTTTAATGCATGCATTTTAATGAATCTTATTCCTTGGATGGATAAACTTGAAACTTGCTACAAATTCCAATCAAAATAAATAATAAAAACTGTCATTATTAGTTTTTCAAAAGTACCCTTAAATAACCGTTGGGGTCGAAAAATTCTGGAGTGGCGACTGCGTACCGTAAGATGCAGCGTTGGCCGGCCTACAAGGTAGACCGATGACTTGGTAAGGATTGATGAATTCCATGGATGCGGGACGCACAGCAACGTTCACTATGGCGATACTTGACGGAGCATGTAACCAACAGTGAATTTTGCGCGATGCACTATGTTTCCCGCGATATATTTTGTTGAAATATTGTGGGTATAGTGAGAAAACTGGTTTTGTAACTACCATGGCACATTTTATAAAATATTTACCTATATAACAATATTATCACACAAATACACTAGTATCAATATTTATTTTAATTATGGGTTATATTTATATAGATTTTATTTATTTGTTTAAAAGTATACTTTATTTACCATCATCCGTGCGTCACTGCGGGGTGCCAGCTGAAAATCAGCGCAGGGTGTTTGACGTCCAGCAATTGCTGAGTTGGTGACCCTTTCGGTTCAGGTACGGTCACTGCAACTGTATTGTATGTCTGTACTCTTTTTTTATTATTTTTTATGTTGTTGTATATTGTGTTGCTTGCACCGAATAAATGCTATTCTATTCTAATTTCTTTGGCTGAAATTATATATTTTTTTTATTGTTGATAAGTTCGCGCTTGACCGCTATATCACCTGATGAAAAGCGACGATGCTGTCGGCGATGTGGATGATCATGACCCTTAAATCACGGTTTAATCCTTTGTGTGTCCGGAACATGGATCCACGCGAGACGCAATAACTTTTTAATTGTGTCTCTAATTACGGCATACGAAAAGTTAAAGGATGTTAAAGTTTTACGAATTTTTTTTCACGAACGAGCTTGCTAGTAAAGTTAAATGCGAATAATCTATTCAACATAGATGGCTCTACTAACGTTGAGGTGTGATGCGGAAAAGTTGTGAATTAACGCTCCAATATTTCACAACACCAACCAACCCTTATAACGTCATAAGTTCACTCATTTTGACGCAGATGGCGCTGTACAGGAACATAATTTCCCGTAGTGTCGATCGTGGCCGAAAGGCGTTGGTGCTCCGGCCATTTGTACTAGGATCACATGATAGGAAAGGGGAGGAAGTTCATAATGAAAAAGTGAAAAGGCGGTTATGAAAAAATGAATAAATATTGGTAGCATTGAAAATCTAAATTGCCTTCTTAGTAACTTAGAATGCCACAATTAGGGAGCATCATAATTTTACTATCTTAGCCATTAGTTATCTTCTATAATATTTTTTTTTTTTTGGTGGTTATAAAAACAAAAAACATGAAGACTAAGGCGAGCCTTAGTTTTCTAATTTTACCTGTGCGTGTCGGGGTGCCCGACAATTCCGAGCTTGCTACCCTCGCTCTTGAACTAAAAATATTTAGTTGGCGTTATTAAAAAGATGAATCTCATTTTTCCATTACTTAACTATAAATTAGTCTTTGGTTCAATCAGGTGGCTAATAAAGAAATGTATGGCTTGACTTATAATTTTTCATAAATATTAGAATGTAACAGAATCAGGACATTTCAGAAAACACAACCCCCAATTGTTTGTAATGAAAATGAAATTCTCGACTCGAAAACGAGATTATGTCTTTCATTTTGAATTTTCAATTATTGTCATGGATAGAATTCAAGTCTCTGACTCTTTTCTACAACTGAAACATGGTCATTATTGTAAAAATACCAATAACAAATATACGTTTAATCACTCACAATGAAACATAAACTTCTACTAAAATTTATATCAGCTGACGACGCTTCGACATTTTCGTAGCACTTCGTAGCGTACGTAAATCGTAGACACTTGTAGCAGATGGAATATTCGTAGCAAGTCTGAACTTCAATTATTGTCATACAGATGGCGCTACGTAACTTGTAGCTCGTAAAGCGCCGTGCCTTGATCGTGTTTCGTACCGACGATCGCAAACGAAGAGTTCAGCGCTCCAAAGATACTAGGGTCGCATAAACAAAGAGAGATTGCGGGAAAGTCCTCTAAAGACCGCGTGGTTTGAATTTCCGTTCCCAAGAAAAGTTAAGCAAACTTATTTCCATGAAAACTGTGTCAAAACTGTTAACGTAAAAAAAGTTTGTCATTTTCATATTAGTTATTACTTTATTTTTGTATTTGTTGATTATATTGTAAGATCAAACCTTGATTTGTTTATTATTAGACATATATGTATGGTATAAATAGATCTCAGCAATTGTAAGCAATTTTAATTTTATAAATGTAGAACTAATTACACTTAATACAAGTACTTCGATGTTTTATTATTTTCCTACTTCTCGCGTCGCGTTGAGTGATTGAGGCCATTTTTCTTGGCTATGTGGTCAAAAACTAGAGCTTTTGAGTAGACTGTCAACAATCTGTATTCAAATAGTACTAGAGTACTTTCTACTTACAGGTAGCAGACAGTCTACACTTTATATTCATTGTGTAATTACATTTTTCTCAAAATAAATCGAATTCTATCCTTTGTCAATTTATTCTATATTTGTATAGATTAAGGCTAAAAATCTTACGTATTAAGATGATTCAATCATTGTATGGTTACACCTAATAATTTTTACATTCAGCATGCATAACTAAAATTATAATACTCACATCTTTCCTTTTTCACAAAATGTATAATTTTCGAAACAAACAACATGTAGTATACGGGACCCGAAATTCTGTTAGTGCAGCGACGTCGTCAACCTCTCCGAAGACTTCAATTTTCGGTCTTAAATACCAAGACAGCATAAATAACAAGAGTTCAAGTTGCTTTTGAAGTCAAGGAAAGTTTCAGTATTTTCATTCTGAAACTGAAAGAAAAGTTTAAAATATTCTGAATATTATCACACTAATATTATAAAGGTTATAATATGATGTGTGAGTATATGTTTTTTAATCCTTCACGTTCGAACAGCCGAACGAAAATTTATATTTAAAAAAATTGAATGAAATTTGACACATGATTACAGCATGTCCTGGGATCAAAGGAAACTTTTATTTCAGGTGTATGGGATTCATCATCATCATCATCAGCCTTTTAATGTTCCCACTGCTGGTACTCAGGCCTCCTCTCTAGGAGAGGAAATGGGCCGTAATACACCACGCGGGCCCAGTGCGTGTTGATGGATGTCACATGTCTTCGAATTCCCACAGAATAATATATAGTATGGGAATATATTTTAGACTTTCTTGTAGGCAAAGGTACTGGCACAAATTAGGAATTTTATATTAGCAAGCGCTATTCGTCGAAAAAGGCAAGTATAATCAAAAAGTATTTAATATAATAAACATTTAATATTATATTTAAGTGCTGCCATCTGTAAGCTTATAGCACAACTGTTCAAGTTTTGCCTTCGCCTGGAGTTAGCGAATGCTATACTAAAGTTCGCATAGATGGCGCTGTTTTTATTTTCAAGTATTATGACGACATCAGTGACGACGTGACTTGTTGCGGGAAGGCTGCAACAACTCAGTGGCAAGTACTAGGATAATATAAGCTGTCACTGGTGGCTGCTTTCTTTGGCGATGGAAAGTTGAGGTGAAAGTTTACTACGTAGTCTGCTATGTGACGTTGACAATGACGTGTTCGTTGCGGGAGGTTCAGATTGCCTGAAAAAGGTACTAGGAGAGCAAAAACTGGGAGCGGTTGTTTTCAACTTGAATATCGCTTAACTTTTGTTTACCAACTTTGTCTTGGTCAATTAAATAATAGTGTAATAGGAAAATTTATTTCAACTGGCATTATATAATTTACCCTTAACCTTTTACCTTTGACTTATTAATTTGTGTGTTTTGTAATGTTTTAATCAAATTATATTAATTTTAATCTAATATTATGATTTCAATTTTATAATTTTTTCATATGAACTGGTTTCCGCAATAAATTATTTATTTTAGATATAATTTATACAACCAAGAAGGTCCAGGAATAATACTCGTAGATATTGAATGTTTCAACAGTTTGCGGCTGTGTGACGTAAAAAGTGACGTTTTCGATGCGGGAGTTTCAGTTTGGCAGGAAAAGATACTAGTGTCGCATAAGCAGCAGAAGGTAGACTGTGAAAGCTTTTCATAAAAGTTTAGCTGAAATATCTTCTCATATAAAATAGTTTCGCACATGAGGTTTTTGTAAATGTTCAGATTAGTTTAATATTATTCATATTATTTTCATAAAAATATCAACTAAGTACCTTTTCTTTTGTTGTAGGTAGAAGAATCATCCAATGACATCTTCTCGCCCTTGGGTGACTGTTTTATCAGACTTACTGACTAAAAACCCACTCCAGTGCTTTCGTTGACTTTCGTACCGGAGCCGAATCTTCTTTTTAGAACCAGATCCTTGGCCCCAGTAGGCTTCGACCCTGCTGGGTCCCTACGGTTGGTTGACAAATCGTTGAGGCGAGCGTGGAACAATACGCGCAGTTGACGTCTTGGTCTCGGTCCGGAAGGTTACCGGACGGTCGGACGGCGAGTTAAAATGTCAACTACCTGCTCTTGTCCCGTGTTATTTGGAGTTGGTACAAAATGTTTTTTTTTCTTCCATTCTGTTGTTGTTGTTTTTTTTCTTGTTTCATTTCCTGTCACCCGTCATACCATCACCAGCTCCCTTTTCTTTCACATCACTGTTCAAAAAATTCATCCATCTTTTTTTGACCTTCCTCTATTGCTTCAGTCTCCATACATCTACATATACCCTCATTACTCTTTTAAGTAACATTCGTTTTATTTCTTCTCGTCAAATGACCATACCATGATTTCGATTCCCTTTAAGTTTTCATAAAAAAAAAAAACATCAATATCAACAACAACAACAGATGGCGGCCATTTCTTGTCTAAGCGCTTCATGACGTAGCCGTAGTGACGTTTTCGATGTTGGCCTGGCTTCAGTACATTGTGAAAAAGTACTAGGGTGGCATCAACTTAAAAGGGTGGACGGCAATAATTTCCTGAAAATATTTGTCAGATTCATTCAGCCATTTGCGTATACTGTTACGATATATGACTGGGTTATAATAATTTAATAATTAAAGTATATTAGTAAAATCATTTTAAGTTTTTACAAAACCGCCTTATAGGCAGATGCTTACGATCTCACTGACCATCAGGTGAGATAGTGGTCAAACGCGAGTCAATCAATAATAATAAAAAAGGTAATGCTAGCTAGGAGACTCCGCTCTTTCATAATAATAGGTGTGATGAAGGCAAACAGGACATATTATATTTTGTACTAAATCTGTATAATAGGTATGGTTAAGGGTGTGTTTCAAGAATATTATGTTTTATGGATTTGTTTTTTAAATTATTAAAATGTTAGTTATTGCTTTTGATTTACTTAAGTACATAATTTTGTAATATATCTTACAGTAGCTTTTTCTATTTTTAGGTACGAAATCAATGACAATGACTTCTCTCGCCCTAGGGAAGAGCGCGAGAGTTTATCAGATTTTTAATGACTAAAACCCACTCCCATATTCTTTTTTGCCTTGTATTCCAGAACCATGGGACTTCTTTCTGAACTGACCATGGATGTTCCAGTGGCTTGTGTTTTCATTTGGTTTATATTGAAAGAAAAAAGAGTGAAACTTTTATCAAAGTGAAAAAGAAAGGAAAAGTTTCCAACGAGCATACGGCGAGCGCTAAGTGACGTTGACAATGACGTCCTCGACGTGGAAGAAACGAGGAAGCGTACTAGGATAGCATAAACTGAGAACGATGGGTGATACAAGTCGACTGAAAAGTTTTTGCCGGTTTTTCACGAGACATACAGGGTGTAAGGGACAGGTATCCGCAAACTTTAAGGGCTTGCTCAGTAGACGAAACCGAACAACTTTCCATAAGATTTTTTTTCCGGAAACGAAAAAAAAAGTCAGTCGGCAAACTGTCCAATCATGTTGAATTTATGTATTTATTTATAAATACATACTTTATTGCACATCAAGATTAAAATATTTACAAAAAGCTAACCATTATAATAAAAAACACACAATTGGCGGCCTTATTGCGCCAGGTGATTTCTTCCAGGCAACCTAGAATGGACAGAGATTGCCTGGACACAAAATGATATTCCGGAAAAAAGTCTTGTCGAAGGTTGTTCAGTTTCATCTACTGAACAAACCCTTAAAGTTTGCGAGAACCTGTCCCATACAGTCTGTGTTTACCGGTGATACCATAAAATGCAAAACTTTTGAATAAATACGACAACAAAAAAAAAACTCAAATCTACAATGTTTTGTTACTTAAAAATACAAACAACACTACAAGTAATTGTCAAGACAAAAAAAAACATGATTTAAATAATTTGTTCGTAATGATACTTGTTCTATTTTCACCACAATTTTCATAAATAAAGGGGATAGAACATAGGAATCGTACAGTAGATCCTCTGTTCTGTGAATAGAACCGTCGCCGCGTCGTGACGTCAGGAGTGACGTAATAGTTGCGGAACGTTTCAGCAAAGCGGGAAAATGTACTAGGGTAGCATAAACTACGAGAAGTAAGATTTCAGGCACTGCAAAAGGCTTTTTCATGTTCCAGCGCTCGGTGACGTTAATGGTGACGTGTACGTTGACGTGAAGGTTTCAGCGCACCGATAAAACGTACTAGGCTCTCATAGATAAAAATGGGTGGTTATGACGTCATGAAACTTTCAGAAAGGGCAGTAAACAAAATACGGTAGTGGAAAGGTTTAGCTTTTCTTGTATTTTAGTTATTTAAAAAAATATTTTCTACAAAAATTTAAATAATAGGTTAGGTTAGATTTTAGTATAAATAGTTTATTTAGTATTTAAGATTTTTTTTAATGTACATATGTATTAAAATAATATATTTTTAAGTATGTAGGTATGCGTAGTATGTAAAAAAGCTAGTATTTAATATTTTCAAATGACAACTTGTTAATTAAAATTAATATCAGTGGTTGTGCGACAGAATGACAGATACAAACAGTGTTACGAAGGTATGTTATTTATGTAATATAATATAAATGATCAATAATAGATCATTTTATTGGAAAATAAATAACATCCCTTCATTGCAGTAATTGCACAACCTTAAACTATCACATGTGTGTAACTGTATTTAAATTATTTCATACTAGCTTTCAAACCGTATAAGATAGGAAATATTGTTATAACCATATAAAGATAAAGTGGAATTCTACTGGTTACAATTTTTTAAATCAGTCCTTCAGTTTTAGATTTTATTAATTACAAACGAAATACAAATCTTTTTTCTTTAGTATAAAATTAGATTTTTTGATACATTATATTAAACGTACGTAAATACATTGTTTTAGTTCAAATACCAGAATATTTTAAT
Organism: Mythimna albipuncta; assembly: GCA_929112965.1. Classification (NCBI taxonomy): domain Eukaryota; kingdom Metazoa; phylum Arthropoda; class Insecta; order Lepidoptera; family Noctuidae; genus Mythimna; species Mythimna albipuncta. Next base: position 20,485,251 of record OV815965.1, read on the forward strand.
ATAGTAATAAAAATATATTTAATACTTGAAACTGGCTACCAATAAAATAATACCTGCTTTAGATTTTTTGACGTAAATATTGTTATGGTGCTACGGTGCTACGACGCTACGTTGCTACGATACTCGTAGCTACTTGCTACGCTATTCGTAGTCATGAGCTACGTTGCTACGGTTCACGTAGCCGTAGTACTCCATGACGTCGAACATGACGTTACCACAGTGAAAAGTTTCAGGCCATGCAGAATAACATACTAAGGCTCCATAAACGAAAAACGGTTACGAAAAAGCTCTTCTATTGCTATATATTACGCTTTTTGGCACTGAGTTTGCGTGGAAACTATAAGTTGTGTTTTAGTAGGTCAGCTTAAAATAATTACGTTTTTAAAAAACTTGACTGTTAATCTATTAACTTTTATGATTTTTTGTGATATTTAATTAGCTATTGGGTCAGGCACTCAAACTAGTAAAAAAGAAGATTGGAAATATTTTAACTGTAGCTGCGAATCTGCGCTCTGAAATAACCCGTACCTCGTCACTAGGGGTTATTACAGTTCTGACTAATGATTATTCGTACACAGCTAAAAAAAAATTGAATACCTACCTCAACGGTTGAGTCAAAAATCAACGCCAGGCAACTGCTACGTAGTTATCTGGCAATTTGCTGAATTGAACCTATTTGGTGCAGCGACGTACCTTTTTCTGTTTAATTTAGGTTTCACATTTGTTCATTGTGTGCAAAACAAACACTTTTTCTTTTTTAAGATTTGTTTTTAATTTTTGTTTTTAGATATATGTAGGTAACTAGCTGTCCGCCCGCGACTTCGTCCGCGTGTACTTCGATTATCGCACTATAAACGTATTTTCCTGTAGGAATAAGATGTTTTTCCGGGATAAAAAGTAGCCTATGTTCTTTTATATGTCAAAGGCTATATGCATGCCAATTGTCATCTAAATCCGTTCAGCCGTTTTTACGTGATTAAGTTACAAACATCCAAACATCCACACTTTCACATTTATAATATTAGTTAGGATTTGTACATACAACGATATAAATAATTTAAAAAAAAATCAAAATCATGAAAACAAAAATATTATTTTGATACAAAAATAAAACATTTTTTATTTGCGTTATATGAAGATGCATAATCACTTGTGTAGTATAAAGTGACATACCACCACCATCATAAGTACCACACCATGCCACTACCAAAGTAGGCAGTATTGTCTGTTATCTATGCGAGACAAAGATATACTTATTGGCAACAAGGGTGTGAGAGAGAGAAAACATTTCAAAGCAAGTGTCTGCTGAAAATTCACCTCTTCGAACAGTATGTTATCCTAGTACTTTGTGTAGGAAAACTGAAGCTTGTCACCACGGTAACGTCATCGGCTACGTCACGTAGGCATCTGTAGCACCGTGCTACGATATATTTTATCTCGGCTACGACTTTCGTAGCGTCACGAGAAATTCGTAGCGTCACGAGGTTTTTGTAGTGTTTCCCGGAGAAATGTGCGCTACGAAATGGATCAGGAAAGTAGGTAGACTGTTGTTTTACTGGCCTGTTAGTCTAGTTGTTAGTTGCCTTGAGTGCTATGCTTGAGGTCGTAGTTTCACTTCCCACCCAAGACAAATTTGATCTGTTAAGTTAAGTTAAGTTGTGGAATATTGTTATTATTTTTGAAGCGATTGGAATATTTTTCTTCCAGGGAACATATAAATACTATTGTCTATGTGAAATAATGCAGATAAAAAAATAGGTAAAAAAAATGAATTTTAATAGTTAGATAAATAAAATACTTCAACAAAACACGGTTATCCTCAAAAGATAAAAAAAAACAAACAAACATTTAATTAAAATAAATTGAAATAAAAAAGTTCGCAAAACCCACTATGATTATTAAAAGCAAATTCATTCATATCTGAAAGTAAAACATTAAAGGCGTGTCGAAAATATTTTTAGTGACTTTATTTACAGGTCAATATTCGTAAGATTGCTTTTCTCCTTTTCTTTTTTTTTGCAAGCATTAAGTCTGCATTTATATAATTGTATTGTATGAAGTGTACGACCAAAATAATTTTGAGTATAAATCACAAGATGCTTTAAGCCAGTCTCAAGTTCTGGCATAGTTTGGCAACTTGCCTGCTGCGGTCTTCCCGACCGATTATAATTTGGGTGTCTTTAAGGCTAGTGAATAGGTTCTTAATAAACTAGTGTACCTCACCATCAGAGACTACAACACAGCTTACCGTCAGATGGGATTACAGTCAAAACTAGTCAATAAAAAGAAAAATCTAGTTTTTTATCTAAATCTATTTTAATAAAAGAAATCGGTTGTTCGTTGCCCATAACAAGTTGGCGATTGCAGTTGAAGAATCGAAGACTTGGCCGAAAAGTACTAGAATCATATGAACTATGAAGAGCACGTATTGAAACTTAGTGAAATATTAACTCATTGGCACTGAATATAATTTAACGTTTTTGTTGTTTATTATATGTTATTTAATTCGAATTAAAGCCCAATCGTATGTTTAGCGTTATGACGCTAAACATACGATTGGGCATCTTTGTTATTCAGATAAAGTATATGTATTTTATCTGAATAACAAAGATGGCCGTTTACCATACTTGCGATGCAAAATCTATTTTAAGCCATGATTATTGATTAACCTTTCAATTGTGTCTGTAATTATCACAATTGAAAGACAATAGGTGCGCGAACGCCGGCGTTCGCTTGGGGTTTAATGAATTAAGTGAGAAAATTTTTCTGAAGGTCAAAAAGTATGACTTAAGGAACTTTATGTTATGTGTGTATTATTTTAAATTCTTTATGTACCTATTGTATTTTAAATTCTTCTTTTATTTGAGTTTCTACACTATTTTACTGTATCTACTATTATCTAACTTTATTAACGGCTGAGTGTTCAAAAGTCTGATAAGTTTTATAAAAAAAGAAGATTCAAGAAGATAGTTGTGTTTTTATTTGTTCAGCTTGTTTTTCTGCTGTTTCTTTGCTTTTTTTTTAATCCTCAAAAATATTACCTGAGTCTAGTATAAAAATGTAACCCTCGACTTATAATCTTATCCAAATACAAAATTAGAACTACAATTTCAGTAAACTTGAATCGTACCTTAATGTGTAATGTGTGAACCCCTAACAACTGAGTTAACAGCGTGCAGTCTACGCCAAGTCTACGCAGTCTACGCCGATTGACCTCGACCGTGGCGCCAGAGACCTGCGCATTCGGGTGAAAATGTACCAGGCGAGCATAAACTTGAAGGAAATGTTGTATGCTTCAACCATTTTCTGAACTGATTGTTTCAGCAATTGCTCGGGATGAAGAAATGTTTTTAATAAAGAAAAAATAAAATATTTGCTTTAATTATAGAATTGTTTTATTTTTATAATAGAAAAAAGATAAAGTTCTTAAATATTGTGTCATAAATTAGTACATTTTGATACAATTGGAGAAAGTTAATCATTGCGACCGAGGTGGAATTCACCCGACTCGTGGGTATCGCTTAGTGTTCAGCTCGATAAGATAAATACAATCAATTGTGGCTGGAGCAAGTTCACGCAATTTTTTGCACTAATGCGAAAGACAGTAAATTTTGTGTCTAAAAGCGGTAGGAGGGATAAATGCGGATGTTTGAGTACGTATATTGAAAAATATTACCAACAATAACTACAAACAATTTTTTTTGTAATCCGCCTAAAGAATACCAGACAAGCATAACATAAATAAAACAAAAACCACAGTGACCCTCACGTGTAGACAAAGTGTTATAATAAAAACCTAAAACTTAGTCGTTACTACGCGCACTCCAAACGTCTGAAACGCTTCAAAACGTTTCAGCTCTCCGGTCATATGTACTAGCACTGCACGTTATAAAGAGCTTTATGACTGTTAGTAGAAGCTTTCATGAAAGCACACGGACTGCACACAGGGACGATTTTTGACATTACAAGTACACTTCTAAGTAGAAGCGAGACAGTTTAAGACCGAAACGGTTGAGAGAGTGAGATAGATAGACAGACGTACACATAGGTACACGTGGGCATCCAACACCCATTTTTTTTTTATTACAACAAACTTTCGCGTTTTTAATATTTGTAGGATTAGTTCCTACTAATATTATAAAAGCGAAAGTTTGTGTGTATGGATGTTTGTTACTCTTTGACGTAAAAACTACTGAATGGATTTTCACGAAACTTGGTGCACAGGTAAATCTTATCTTGGAATAGGCATACTTTTTATCTCGGGAATATGTTTCTTTGGGATAATATTCTATTTTGACGCAGGCGAAACCGATAGAAGCAGCTAGTCTTCATTAAGACTCGAACTTTGGTTAAATTAGTTAACTAAGTCTTGTTATAACAAGACTTGACGTGGGATAGAAAATTATGTGACATTAAAACATCTAAAAATGAAAAAGATTTTCTTTAAAGCAAAATAGTGTGCTCAAAATACATCATATATAATAAAAGAAAAGTTAAAATATGGGCAAACTATGAAAAATTTCAGCCAGTTTCAGCTAAATTTAATGAAACTCAATTTGTAGTTTACGCGCCCTTCACAGCGACCGTCAAACGAGCGGAAGGCTTCAGCGCTCCGGTCATGTGTACTAGGAGAGCATGTTATGAAGAGGCAGAAGGAAAACTTTCCTGAAATTTCATGGACTACACACCGAGGAAGTTGTAATTCACACAACTAAACTTTCTAGTGAGAGGGACAGTGATAGGCTGAAATAAATGTGAGAGTGCGATAGCAAACCAATAACGTGATAAGGACAATCATGTGTTAGATAGCTAGATAATACTAAACACAATAGACAACAGGTGGAAACTTCCCATCATTCCCGTAACAGATCGGTAAAGGTGTAAGTCCTAAGTTCTATTTTTTTTCAGTTACAGCAGCTCAATGACTCAGCGTTACGTGTCTAAAAATACTGATATAGAGATAAGATCGATATAATTTATTTGAAAACGTTATCAAGAAATGTCTTAATTTCAATTTGGTTGATTTTTAATAAAAGGGTTCATTACAAGTGATAAAATATCAGAACTACTCACAAAGGTATAAATAAAAATTTGATCAAACGATTTTGTTCATACGAAGTCTTTGAAGCGACCACCAAACGAACTAATCTTGAATGAGAAAATATACAAGTTTCAGTGAAACCACACGCAGACTCTAAACTTACTGTACTATTTTACAATTGAAACAAAAATTTTCATCTTAAAATATATCGTGCAAATTTTCCTGGCCATCGTTTGCGACTGGAAGTGTACCCATAGGATTATCGGCCACGTTGTTTATCAATGCTTAATATAATTATATACTTTACTACACGTAAACTTAATACGTTGCTACGCTGCTACGTGGTATTTGCAGTACATTCAATCAAGCCGAAGGCTTCAGCGTTTCGGCCAAGGGGGCTAAAAAAAACGCTTAAAGAAGGTAAAACATGGAACTTATATAACTAACATAAGTTTTTTGGGTCAAAGATTTCGTCTCTGTGGTCAAACGAATAGTCAGAAAACTGAATTTGTCACTACGGAACAACGAATTCAGTCACCACGTAATCGTACACATGACTGAGATGAATTCATTCGTAGCTACGGGGCTACGCGACTGTCGTGGACTCTATCAAACAAGTTAAAACTTCAGCACTCCAGCCATATGTACTAGGACAACATGATTATAGGAGTTTAATATTTCCCACAATAGAAAACGCCAACCAATTTCAGCGACAACACAAGTAAAAGTTTGACTGAGAAAGAAAACATAGGTAGTAACTGTGGAGGGAGTGAGATAGCAGAATCACACGTGCGTTACCCCAATTGTTCAACAGGTGGAAAAGATAACCCTTCACGCCCCTACATTTCTCTAAGGGGTGATAGACAGAGTACCCCAAATTGAAACTCGTTGACAGCGGAACTCATTTTTGAATTATTTTAATTCCTGCAGTACGTAGTATCAGTAAGCTTATTAAACCCCATAACGTTTAAGAAACTAAAAAACTTTTCTGGGTAAGTGCTTTTTTTTATTTTATTTATTTTCGATGGGAAATATCATCTTATGACAACTCCCGCTCTTGGGCGGAGCGGGAGATAGTGTCAGACTCTTACTGACAAAAAACCAATCCCGTTCCTTCAAGCATACATACCGGGGCTCGCAAGTGTTTAATTAGTTTCGGGGTCAAAAGAACATACCACATGTAGCGACATCTATGGGGTCACATAAGAATTAATCCTACATCGCGAAATTAAAGTTCTCCGCGCGACTTGAAAAAATAGAACAGCCCGAAATCATATATTAGGCAGTTGCCCACCAGACACAACACCGGTCTGGTCGGACGATCATCCCTTTTCAACGGTGATTTGTGATATTTTACTCTCTGTTTATTATTAACCCTCCACAAAGAACGTCAGCGCAGCCACTTGAGCCACTACTTTGTACATATTTCCACATGCATAAGGAACAGTATACTTCGTTCCAAAACGCAAATGGCAGACGTAGGAAACTCAGCCGCCAAACTAAAGTGGAACTGGGCAGGTCACATCTGCCGCATGTCACAACAAAGTTGGGCGAAGGCAACCACTCAGTGCATCCTGAATAGCAGGAGTCGGCGACGTGGTAGGCCCAGAAAGACATGGCGTTACGATTTGGACACCTACAGGATTGGCTAGAAAAGACTAAAGACAGAGAAGAGTGGAATAATGGAAGGCAGGCCTTTGATCTTCAGTAGGACACCACACGTAAGATAGGTACTAATAAATTGGCTAAGTGCTATACTAGGTCAAAGTGACTTCAGATTAAAGTAGATTCTCCACTGTATTCTGTTTTAATGTTGTATCTTAGGATATACCTAAGATACAACATTAAAACAGAATACAGTGGAGAGTATTGATCCCTTTTTTGAGCTAAACCAAATTAAAGTAACAGTCTACGCACGTCAAAGAAGGCTATGGTTTTCTTAACCTCACTAGATGGAAGACCTTGTTCCGCACCGACAAAAAACCTAATTGACAGAATGAGAAATGGTACCAAGCTAGGATAACGTGTCAAACACGACACGGACTGACTTTTCTACAAAAAAGAAAGTTTAAATATGTGAACCTTAAAAATTGAATCGTTTTCGTTCCGTCCTAGAGCGAGAGAAGTCAACGGATGATATATCACCAAAAAAAAATATATATATGCTAAACGTTAATGAAATAATCTGTGATCAGTACACGCCATTCGTAGCGCCCGTCAAACAAGTGGAGACTTCAGCACTCCGGTCTTGGGTACTAGGAGAGCACGTTATTAAGAAGTGATTTTCAGTTGAGGCCTTTCCTGAAAGCACATGAATTACACATATATGTAATATTGATAAGCACACATACACCAAAAACTGTGAGGGAGACAAAGATAGACTGAAATTTGAGATAGCAGATTAATGACGTAGCATCCACGTTCGTTGCCATAATAAACAAAACAAACAAAACTGTTGGATAACAGTAATAAAATAAAAACATACAACTATTTTCTTGCAAAAAAATTGTAAGCAAACTATGGAATAGAATAAACGAGTACCTACTACAATAGAAAATATTTTTAAAAGTCTGATAGCGTATCAGACTTTTGCTGTACTAATTAAAAATTGAATCGTTCCCGTTCCGTCCTAGAGCGAGAGAAGTCAATGGATGATATACCACCAAAAAAATACTAAACGTTAATGAAATAATCTGTGATCAGTACAAGCCATTCGTAAGGTCCGTCAAACGAGCGGAAGACTTCAGCGCTCCGGTTATGGGTACTAGGAGAGCACGTTATTAAGAAGTGATTTTCAGTTTTAAGACCTTTCCTGAAAGCACATGAACTACACACATATGTAATATTGATAAGCAAAAATACACCGAAAACCGTGAGGGAGACAACGATAGACTGAAATTGGAGATAGCAGATTAATGACGTAGCATCCACGTTCGTTGCCATAATAAAAAAACAAACGAAATCATATCTATTCTCCACTGTTGGATAACAGTAATAAAAACATACATCTATTTTCTTGCAAAAAAATTGTAAGCAAACTATTGAATAGAATATACGAGTATTACAATCCAAACTAATATTATAAATGCGAAAGTAACTCTGTCTGTCTGTCTGTCTGTCTTTGCTTCACGCCTAAACTACTGAACCGATTTGTGTGAAATTTGGTACAGACATAGTTTGGAACTTGAGAAAGGACATAGGATAGTTTTTATTGCAAAAAATAAAATAAAAAATAAAATTTATTCCGGACATACAGCGCCATCTATTGGTCAAGAGTCGGCATCCATTCAGTACTGAAATTTCCGGAAGTCACTATTCCATGCGAACGAAGTCGCGGGCAAAAGCTAGTAGAAAATATTTTTAAAAGTCTGATAGCGTATCAGACTTTTGCTGTACTAATTAAAATTGAATCATTCCCGTTCCGTCCTAGAGCGAGAGAAGTCAGTGGATGATATACCACCAAAAAAATACTAAACGTTAATGAAATAATCTGTGATCAGTACACGTCATTCGCAGCGCCCGTCAAACCAGCGGAAGACTTCAGCGCTCCGGTTATGGGTACTAGGGGAGCACGTTATGAAGAAGTGATTTTCATTTAAGGCCTTTCCTGAAAGCACATGGACTACACACAGATGTAATATTGATAAGCACACATACACCATAAACCGGGAGGGAGACAACGATAGACTGAAATTTGAGATAGCAGATTAATGACGTAGCATCCACGTTCGTTGCCACAATAAACAAAACAAAAAAAAAACATAACACTCCTTCACTGTCGGATAACAGTAATAGAGAACCTACAACTAAGTTTTTCTTGCAAAAAAAAAAAATGTAAAGAAGCTATTTAATAGAATATACTAGTTACATTAGAAAATATATAAAATATTGTATGTTTTATTATTTTATTCATTTTAATTTATTTGAATATAATAGTTTACTATTGCTTGACTGCGATCCCACCTGATGGTAAGCAATGATGCAATTGTTGATGATGAGGCGCATTAGATTATTTAATAAAATTATAATCGGATGAAAATACCACAGCAGGCAATTTTTTTCAGTCCTTCGATTTATGTATTGTATGTATTATATTGTTATTTATAGTTTTGACTACAAATTAATTGCATTCAATTATTTGCGCTTTAATATTTTGTATGAATTACGATTTTCCTGAATATAATAGCAGAATTAAAAATTAAAAAAAAAAACTCTCGACGCATAAAATCTATAAAAGTAAAAGAACTAGGCAAGACGAGTAAGAGTCTGTCACTATCTCCCGCTCCACCCAAGAGCGGGGTTTGCCATTGGATGATTTTCCTCACCAAAATAAAAAGTCTAATAAGCCCTTGACTTGTTTAATAATAGGCATTCCAGGGTTCCATTAGCCGCCTCCCAGTTATGACATCGGGTCTTTGTCATCATGAAAAATATTTAGAACTAGTTAAGACGAATCTAATGAGCTCAAATTCGATATGCTTACTAGAAGGCATTCCAGGGTTACATCAGCGACTTTCTAGCATCAGGTCCTCACCATCATGAAAAATAATTAAATCTAGTTAAGACGAATCTAAATAAAAGGAGAAACTGACTGACTAACACTAATGACACAAAACATCTGAGACTAGGCGCGTGACATTTAGCACAAGGTTTTCTTTTATGACGTAGGTGTATAAAGGTTGTATGGAAAGATCTACTTTCACGCGGGCAAAGCCGCTAGCTGTAACTAGTCATTTCATATCTTTCTGACATTCATAGCGACCGTCAAACGTCCAAAAGGCTTCAGCGCTCCGGTCATTCGTACTAGGAGTGTACGTTAGGCAAGAGGTTAACATTTCTACTGAAAGCTTTCATGAAAGTACACCGATAGCACACAGGTAATGTTCATATTATCAACACAAGGAAACTGTCAAGCGAAAGAAGACAGAGATAGTCTGAAACATTTTGTCGCGCTCGTGAGATAGCAGTCCATCAGCCTCCTTAAACGGGTAGTTTTCACTAATCATATAAAAATGTTGAATGGGGTACCTAACAGACAAAAAGCACAATGCCACATAACTTTCTACGATACCTACCCATTTTTTTTAGAAGAAGAATTAAATGATAGTTTCCAATCTCTGTTATCATAGGAGTAGTACTCGTAGATTTCATTGGGGTTAAATGGTTCTAAAAAGTAAACAACCCATTCAATTGAGAGTGTTAGCTAATAAAAACAATATTTGAATATTTTTTCGGAAAGAACTTGTAAAATTTTATTTAACACGAGCTACTCGTCCCACAGGTGTTATAAACCTGTAAAGTGCTGTAGTGTGAGTATAAAAAGAATGCATTTGATTGTTCCATAAGATCATTCTATCTTTTGGTGGAAACTGCTTGAAAATCGATTGAGTAGTTTTTGAGTTTATTGCGAATATATCTTGGTCCTAGTAAATAAGTAAATAAAAATCTTTACAGCCAGATTAGATCAGATTGAGAAAGATGATGAGGGACTTTGTTTTATAATGTACTTCGTCGCTTGGCTTCTACGCGACACTTGTAGCGACCGTCAAACAGGTGAAAAGGCTTCAGCGCTCCAGTCATGTGTACTAGGAGAGCACGCATCAGAAGGTTTTCGTTTCTGAAACCAAGGAAATTTGCGATAGCATCAAGTGATTGGGGTAGGTCATGATTTGTTAAGCTATAAGATTGAAAAGTGTTTGTTATGCATATTTGTTCCGATCACAAAAAAGGAATTAAGTTTCTAATTTAAATACCATACCTTCTCTTTTTCTGTCCTAGGTCATTTTTGTATTGTATTTAATTAATGTTAATGAATAAAAAAAAAAAATCTTTTTAAATATATTACTAGCTGCTGCCAGCGGCTTTGGCCGTGTGAAAGTAGAAAATTGTGCGATAGGAACATATTCCCGTGCGCAATTCCAGGACATAGACTACCCGTATATCCCATTACACTCCAATCCGTTCAGCTGTTCGGACGTGAAGAAGTAACAAACATGCACACATACATACAAAACATTCGCCTATAATTATGAACGTTATGAAAAAGTAAAAGAAAAACTTTCATGGACTACGCGCCGAAGTTTTATTTCTCACAAGTAAACTTTCTAGTGAGAGGGACAGTGATAGGCTGAAATAAATGTGGGAGAGCGATAGCATACAGATAACGTGATAAGGACAATCATGTTTAAGATAGCTAAACACAATAAACAACAGGTGGTACTCAGTATCTCACCGAAATTCCCGTAACAGATAGGTAGAGGTGCAAGTCATAATTTTTACATTTTATCAGTTAGAGTAAGTCAATAACACATCACTAGGTGTTTTTTTTTTAATAATAATAAACAAGTGTTGAACTGGAATCTCATTTGTATGATGGTAAGCAGTGATGCAATCGTTGATGGTGAGGCGCACTAGTTTAGTAAGAGCCTATTCAATCTAGCCTCGAGAACACTTGAGGTTTCAGAAAATAGTGCTTTGCAACAATAACCTCCTTAGAAACGTAATATAAAATTATTTGCTTTTAATAAGGGGTTTTGAATGAGGTTTTTAATCAGTGGGTTACATGATAATTGACAAAATAGCAGAATTATTAATGAATGTATAATAAAAAACTTAATTAAACGATTTCGTCCATACGAAGTCTCTGTGGCGACCGCCAAATAAAATAATCTTGATTGCGAAAAAATACAAGGTTCGGTGAAAACATGCGCAGACTTTTAGCTTATATATATATATATATATATACACAGATCAGCAAAGTTATCCACGCCGCGATGTCTCCGTAATGTGTTCACGACACAGGATTGGGATAACGGCCACTCTGCGTGCTATTTCTCTCGTAGAATGTCCTTCTTCCCCCAAAGTAACAATTCTTGCTCGTAAAACTTCTGATAACCCCATCGGCATCTTTTAGAATGAACTCCTTCTTCGAAAAGTCAGAAAAAACGCTTGAATCAAGTTGGTCAAATTTCTGAATGAGTATAAACAAGGATTTAATCTCTTTTTAAACAGAAAAACAATTGATATATATTTTTTTTGTTAATAAAAGATTTGTTCTAAACGTAATAAAAACGATTTCGTATTATCAAAGTGATCGAAAACTTTTTTCGATGTGTGTACACTGGCAGTGCCAATAGACGCTGTTTTGTACTAACTGTAGTATAATAAATTGAAACAAAAATATGTCACTTAAAATATAGGCTGTATAATTTTTTTGGCATCGTCGTTGACTGGAAGTGTACCTACTCAAAAGATTAAAGCCATTGCAACATTGTACATCCATGCTTAATATTTACTTTACTTCACGTAAACTTATTACGTTACTACGCTGCTACGTGATATTCGTAGCGATCTTCAATCAAGCGGCTTTGGCACTAAAAAGAACGCTTAAAGGAGTTAGGGCAAGAAACTTATTTATCATATATGAATTCTTTGGAAATCAGGAAACTGAATTCGTCAGGAACTGCAATTTCAGTCATCACTTGTAATTCGTACACAAAACTGACACGAATTCGTTCGTAGCCACGGAGCTACGCGACATTCGTAGATACCGTCAAACAAGTGAAAGGCTTCAGCACTCCAGCCATGTGTACTAGGACAACATGTTTTATAGAAGGTTAATGTTTCAGCGACAGCACGAGTAAATTTTTGACAGAGAAAGAAACATTATAGGCTGTAACAGTGGAAAGAGAGAGATAGCTGAGTCACACGTGCTTTTCCCTAATTGTTCAACAGGTGGCAAAAGACAACCCTTCACGCCCCTACATTTTCCAAAGGGGTGATAGACAGAGTAAGTACCCCAAATTGACACACATTGGCAGCGGCACGCATTTTTGTATTATTTCTATTCCTGCAGTATGCAGCAGCAGTAAGGTAAGTGTAAAAAATGCAATTAATGTAATTAAAGAAAAATTATGCAACCATTGAAGCATAGGTATTTATTTAATGTTTAGTTATTAGATTTGTGATTAGACGGGCAGACCATTACACCGTCGTCAATAAGTAAATTTATTAAACCCCGTAACAAAAGCTTTTTTTGGCTAAGTGCACTAGTGTAAAATTATTATCGGGGTCAAAAGAACAGACCGCCTAAGAAACAGTATACTTCATTACAAAATAGCCGCCAAATTAAAACTGCAACTGGACAGGCTACATTTTCCGCATGTTGCAACTAAGTTATTCCGCACTGAAGGTGTTAAAAACCTCATTGATAGAATGAAAAATGTTACTAAACTGAGGTACCGTGTCAAACGTGACACGGACTAAGCATGTAGTAACACGAACTAAATTAAAACTACTTCTCAATAGGTTGATGAAATTAAGTGAACCGATTTATTTCACTAACAAATATTCATGAATTCCTGCAATTGTGATAAAAATTACGCTAGTTTTCTACGAAGTTTGTTTTTTTGTTAAAAAATCTGTCAACGAAACTAAACACTGAAAAAAATTAACAATATGATCAGTACACGCCCTTCAGAGCGACCGTCAAACGAGCGAAAGGCTTCAGCGCTCCGGTCATGTGTACTAGGATAGCACGTTATCAAGAAGTGATTTTCAGTTAAGGCTTTTCCTGAAAGCACATGGACTACACACAAATGTAATATTGATAAGCACACATACACCATAAACCAGGAGGGACAACGATAGATTGGCATTGGAGATAGCAGATTGATGACGTAGCAACCACGTGTTTTCCCGCGATAAACAAAATAAACAAAAACATTAACCTACTTTACAGTCGGATAATAGTAATAGAAAACCTACCACTATTTTTCTTTCAAATACTTGTAAATGAACTATGTATTAAATAGAATAATACTACAATTGAAATGTTTTTTTTTTTTCGTACAGATGCAATACAATGGCAACAAGCACAAGGACACAATAAAATATTGTATGTTGTATTGTATAGTCTGTCTATTAAGTCAACTGACTTGGGAATTTTGTATAAGATTTAATCATTTAAAAAATACTTATATTCGGTACTTTTCATAAGGTTCTTGTGTTAGTAAATAATGATCTCTATCTCCTAATCAACCTTGATTATTGAACCTGTGTTGACTACATCAGATTTCATTGAATCCCCATGTCGTTTAAATTATTAAACAAACTCTGTGTAATATGCTCTTGACTACAAATTGATTGAGTTCCGTTATTTGCGCTTTAGCATTTTATATGAATTACGTGTTTCCTCAATAAAATAACCTGTGCGGAAAAGTGTCTTACAAGCTGTACAATAATTGGAGTGTAGTGAATCTGTATAAATAAAAAAATAAGCTAACAGACTGACATATCAAGACACAGTCAAGACTACTAGGACTAATAGCGTGTTTACACTTGGTTACTTTCTTTGACGCAGGTGTTCACTAAGAATGGATTTTCAAAATTCACCCACTAAAGGAATGAAACGGGGTTACAAAAGTATAGAAAAAACCTGTTTTCATGCGAGCGAAGCCACTGGCTGTAACTAGTCATTTCATGTCTTCGTGACATTCATAGCAACCGTCAAATGTCCAAAAGGCTTCAGCGTTCCGGTCATTAGTACTAGGAGTGCACGTTAGTAAGAGGTAATATTTCTACTGAAAGCTTCCATGAAAGTACGCCGATTATCACACCAATGTTCATATTATCAACACAAAGAAACCGTCAAGCGAAAGCAAAGCTCTTTTTCGTTATCTAGTCTATGGGGGGTGAGGTACCAGTCCATTAAGCTCCTCAAACGAGTAGTTTTCACTCAAAATATGAAAATGTTGTGTTAGGCAACTGACAAAAAAACAATGCCGTATAAATTTTTAATTTTTGTGTTTATCGTGAATGAATCAACGTACTTCACGGTGTATGTCTCTCTGTCTGACAAATGGGATGGGATATGAAAAACATATACTTAAATTTTTCTCATGAATCGTTTCGCCTATTGGTGAAAAGTGCATGAAAATACGTTCAGTAATTTTTGAGTTTATCGCGATTAGTAAATAAAAATCTGATCTGGCTGTAAGACAAAGAAGATGGGAGACTCTTCGCTTCTACGAGCCACTTGTAGCGACCGTCAAACAAGTGGAAAGGCTTCAGTGCTCCGGTTATGTGTACTAGGAGAGCACGCTTCAGGAGGTTTTCATTTCTGAAGCCAAGGAAACTTGAGAAAGCAACAAGTGATTGGGGTAGGTCATGATTTGTTAAGCTATAAGATTGAAAAATGATTGGCTGAACAATGCCAACAAAAATAGTTCAAACCTGAAAAAAAACTAGACATAAAAATAAATCAAGCTTGAAAATACTCACAAAATATGGCAAGGGTGTGTCTTATGCATTTTGTTCCGATCACAAAAAAGGATTTTTTTTTTATATATATACTACATACATTTTATTTATTTAGTTACAAGAAAATATATACATAATAAACTTAAATATTAAAAAACAACTTAAATAATTAAAAATAATATATACACTAAATGCCTAGCTAAATATGACGTCATAAAATTCCTCCGCATCGCTGTCGACTGGAAGTGTGCCCAAAAGGCTGGCGGCATTGCCACGTTGTATGGCAATGCTTATTCTCTGACCGAGGTAGAAGCCAGCCCTTGGGTCACGCGAAGCGTCAATTAAGCGTGTCAAAAAGGAATTAAGTTTCTAACTTAAATACCTTCTCTATATCTGACCTAGTACATTTTCGTATTGTCTTATGAAAGAAAATGTTACTGTGTATATTCAACTTTATTCCGCTGATTAAAGATAATTAATGAAAAAATTGAACTTCCTTTACATTATATTACTAGCTGCTGCCAGCGGCTTAGCCCACACGAAAGTCGAAAATTGTACGACAGGGACAGCGGGGGAGTGGTATTCCCTGCCGGAGTCTGTGTTTCCTGATAGCTATAACCTAGGTATTTAAGTCAATAGTGTTCCATCGTCGGCCACATCATTGCTTACCATCAGCTGAGATATTCATCAAAAGCGAGCCTACCTATTATAAAAAAAAAACATACTTCCGTGTATTATTCCATAAAATAGTGTACCCTTGTACCGAATTTTAGGCAAATTCATTCAGCAGTTCGAACGTGAAGAAGTACATATACTCTAACTTTCGCCTTTAAACTATATTATTAATATGATACATCTGTTCAAAACATGAGCTACACGATAGAGTACCGCAAGTGCCCATACTCCTGTACTTTGGAGGCTCTGATGAGTGCCACCAATGCTGCAGTTAACGTAGCTACCTACTGGCTAAAACAGTTTGACGATTTTACTTACCGTCGATTCGAAGATATTAAGAAGTTGATTACTGTGATTACTATGTTATTTATTTAACGACTAGGCTCTTGCCCGCGGCTTCTCCCGCGTACACAACATATAGCCTAGGTCAGTAAGGAATAAAGCAGATAAAAAATAACGCTAGTTTTCTACAAAACGAAAAGTTTGAATGTACGTTAAAAAATCTGTCAATGAAACTAAACACTGAAAAATGTGTGTAGTTCCCTTCGGAGCGACCGTCAAACGAGCGAAAGGCTTCAGCGCTCCGGCCATGTGTACTAGGATAGCACGTTATGAAGAAGCGATTTTCAGTTAAGGCTGTTCCTGAAAGCACGTGGACTACACACAAATGTAATATTGATAAGCACACATACACCATAAAACGGGAGGGAGACAACGATAGATTGAAATTGGAGATAGCAGATTGATGACGTAGTAACCACGTGTTTTCCCGCAATAAACAAAACAAACAAAAACATTATCCTTCTTTACAGTCGGTTATGAGTAATAGAAAACCTACAACCATGTTTTTCTTCCAAATACTTGTAAATGAACTATTGAATAGAATAATATTACAACAGAAATGTTTTTTTTCGGTACTGACGCAATACAATGGCAAGATGCACAAGGACAAAATAAAATATTGTATGTTTTATTGTATGTATTATACTTTCGGCTACAAATTGATTGAATCCAATTATATGAATTATGTGTTTCCTCAATAAAATAACCTATACGAAAGAGTGTCTTACAAGCTGTACAAAAATTGAAGTGTAGTGAATCTGAATAAATAAAAAAATAAACTGACAGACTGACATCTCAAGACACAGCCCAAACTACTGGGACTAACAGCGTGTTTACACTTGGTTACTGGTTACTTTTTTCGACGCAGGTGTTCACTAAGAAAAGGTTTTCCAAAATTCACCCACTAAAGGGATGAAACGGGGTTACAAATTTTGTATGAAAAAAAACATAATTTCATGCGGGCGAAGCCACTGGCTGTAACTAGTCATCTTCGTGAAATGCATAGCAACCGTCAAATGTCTAAAAGGCTTCAGCGTTCCGGTCATTAAAACTAGAAGTGCACGTTAGTAAGAGGTAATATTTCTACTGAAAGCTTTCATGAAAGTATACCGATAGCACACAACCAATGTTCATATTATCAACACAAAGAAACCGTCAAGCGGAAAAGAGACAGAGACAGAGATAGTCTATGGGGAGTGAGATACGCGATTAAGCTCCTCGAACGTATAGTTTTCACTCAAAATATGAAAATGTTGAATGAGGCAACTGACAAAAAAACAATGCCATATATATAATTTTCTAATTTTTGAGTTTATTGCGAATAAATTAAAGTCCTCCACGGTGTATATCTCTCTGTCTCACAAATGTGATGGGAAATAAAAATATACACTTACATTTTTATCATGAATCGCTTTGTCTATTGGTGAAAAGCGCATGAAAATACGTTCAGTAGTTTTTGAGTATATCGCGATTAGTAAATAAAAATCTGGCAGTAAGACAAACACGATGGGAGACTCTTCGCTTCTACGTGCCACTTGTAGCGACCGTCAAACAAGTGGAAAAGCTTCAGTGCTCCGGTTATGTGTACTAGGAGAGCACACTTCAGGATGTTTTAGTTTCTGAAGCCAAGGAAAGCGAAAGCAACAAGTGATTGGGGTAGGTCATGATTTGTTAAGCTATAAGATTGAAAAATGATTGCCTGTTGTGTGTCTCACGCATATTTGTTCCGATCACAAAAAAGGAACTAAGTTTCTGACTTAAATATCTCCCCTATATCTGACCTAGTACATTTTCGTATTGTCTTATGAAAGCCAATGTTACTGTGTATATTCAACTTTATTCCGCTGATTAATGATAATTAATGAAAAATTGAACTAGCTACTGCCAGCGGCTTTGCAAAAGTAGAAACGAAAGTAGAAAATTGTATGACAGGGATGGGGAGGGAGTCGAATTCTCTGCCGGAGTCTGTGTTTCCTGATAACTATAACCTAGGGGTCTTTAAGTCAATAGTGAATAGATTAATAGGCAAGCGTGTTCCATCGTCGGCCACATCATCGCTTACCATCGGATGATATTATATTCATCAAAAGCCTATCCATTAAAAAAAAACATACTCCCGTGTGTTATTCCATGATGATATGGTACCCTTGTACTGAATTTCATGCAAATTCATTCGGCTGTTCGAACGTGGAGAAGTAACAAACACACATACTCTAACTTTCGCCTTTAAACTATATTATTAATATGATACATCTGTTCAAAACATGAGCTACACGATAGAGTACCGCAAGTGCCCATACTCCTGTACTTTGGAGGCTCTGATGAGTGCCACCAATGCTGCAGTTAACGTAGCTACCCACGGGCCAAAACAGTTTGACGACTTTACCGTCGATTCGAAGATATTAAGAAGATGATTACTGTGATGTACTATGTTCTTTATTTAACGACTAGCTCTTGCCCGCGGCTTCACCCGCGTACATAAAATATAGCCTAGGTCAATAAGGAATAAAGCAGATAAAAAATAACGCTAGTTTTCTACAAAACGAAAAGTTTGAATGTACGTTAAAAAATCTGTCAATGAAACTAAACACTGAAAAATGTGTGTAGTTCCCTTCGGAGCGACCGTCAAACGAGCGAAAGGCTTCAGCGCTCCGGCCATGTGTACTAGGATAGCACGTTATGAAGAAGCGATTTTCAGTTAAGGCTGTTCCTGAAAGCACGTGGACTACACACAAATGTAATATTGATAAGCACACATACACCATAAAACGGGAGGGAGACAACGATAGATTGAAATTGGAGATAGCAGATTGATGACGTAGTAACCACGTGTTTTCCCGCAATAAACAAAACAAACAAAAACATTATCCTTCTTTACGGTTATGAGTAATAGAAAACCTACAACCATGTTTTTCTTCCAAATACTTGTAAATGAACTATTGAATAGAATAATATTACAACAAAAATGTTTTTTTTCGGTACTGACGCAATACAATGGCAACAAGCACAAGGACAAAATAAAATATTGTATGTTTTATTGTATGTATTATACTTTCGGCTACAAATTGATTAATCCAATTATATGAATTATGTGTTTTCTCAATAAAATAACCTATGCGAAAAAGTGTGTTACAAGCTGTACAAAAATTGAAGTGTAGTGAATCTGAATAAATAAAAAAGTAAACTGACAGACTGACATCTCAAGACACAGCCCAAACTACTGGGACTAACAGCGTGTTTACACTTGGTTACTGGTTACGTTTTTCGACGCAGGTGTTCACTAAGAATGGATTTTCCAAAATTCACCCACTAAAGGGATGAAACGGGGTTACAAATTTTGTATGAAAAAAAACATAATTTCATGCGGGCGAAGCCACTGGCTGTAACTAGTCATTTCATATCTTCGTTACATGCATAGCAACCGTCAAATGTCTAAAAGGCTTCAGCGTTCCGGTCATTATTACTAGGAGCGCACGTTAATAAGAGGTAATATTTCTACTGAAAGCTTTCATGAAAGTACACCGATAGCACACAACCAATGTTCATATTATCAACACAAAGAAACCGTCAAGCGAGGTAGTCTAAAATAGTTCGGGGTGAAATAACAGTTAATCTAAAATCCGATTAAGAACGACCTTGACCGGTCTGTTTAATGGATAAAATGTATTTTATGATAAATTTTGTGTATTAAATAATATAACGCGGGTACCCACTCGCGTTATATTACGCGCTAAGAAAGCTCCTCGAACGAGTAGTTTTCACTCAAAATATGAAAATGTTGAATGGGGCAACTGACAAAAAAACAATCACATACAATTTTCTACAATATCCACTGCTGGGACTCGGACATCCTCTCTAGGAGAAAGAATATAATACGTATGTATATAATATAATATTCCACAACTATCACACATCTCCATCTAGTCTCAAGCTAAGCAGAGCTTGTGTTATGAGTACTAGACAACTGATAAACATACTTATATATTTCTAAATACATATGTACATACTATAGATAAATTACACCCAGACACAGACCAAATGATCATGCTCATCACACAAAGATTTGTCCTAGGTGGGAGTCGAACTCACGACCTCTGGCATAGCAATCAGGGTCAATAGACCAACAGGCCTGTCAATGAGAATGAGCCATAATACACCACGCGGGCCCAGTGCGGGTTGGTAATGTCATATAGTTTAATTTTATGGTAGACTCCAATCTCTTTTATTAGAGGATTAGTCATCATAAATTTCACTGACGTTCAATAATTAACTTGTAGAAAAAAGAGTGTAAGTTAATAAAAACAATATTGGAATATTTTTTCTGAAAGATCTTGTGCATTTAACATCAACAACCGATAGCTTTACGCGGGTGATATTCGTAAAATTTTCGGCTTTTCTCTATATTATATGCATATTCAATTCAAATTCAAATTCAAATTCAAATTCAAAGCATTTATTTCAAATAGACCATTTACAGGCACTTTTGAAAAGTCAAATGTCGGTCAGTCCAAGAAAAGTGAAGCTAAATTGCACGTTCCAAAGAGTAGGTCTCTATGGAGAAGAACGTGCAAGAAACTCCATGGACACTCTTTTAAATCATATATGTGTTACATATAATGCTTGGTTACATATTACTTGTTGCTTCTATCATGTGAGCACAATGTCGATAGTAAAATAAAAATGTAAAATAATTAAAAGATAGAAACTGAATTAAGCCACTGGCAGCTAAGAGATGACCAGTCCCATCTGACGGCACCCGTTCACGAGCATGACGCGTGCATCAGCCCCACTCAGCTCAACCATTTTGAAGGGAACTGAACGACCCAATAACACGTGCCACCAACAGCGAGACATTTGAGTGAGCATGACAAACATATTACTTTGACACTATTGTACGCTACCCTAAGGTCGACCGATAGATTTTCTATCGGTCGACCGCCTTAACGCCGCGGCTAAGTCCGCCTTTATACAGTCTTTGTAAAATTTTAATAAATAAATATATTATATATTTGTACATTCCTCACCAATCATTCTGTCTATTGGTGGAAACTGCTCAAAAATGGATTAAGTAGTTTTTGAGTTTATCGCGAATAAATCAAAGTCCTCCACGGTGTATGTCTCTCTGTCTGACAAATGCGTTGGGATATGAAAAATATATACTTAAATCTTTCTCATGAATCGCTTCGTCTATTGGTGAAAAGCGCATGAAAATACGTTCAGTAGTTTTTAAGTTTATCGCGATTAGTACCTAAATAAAAATCTGGCTGTAAGACAAACACGATGGGACTCTTCGCTTCTACGGGCCACTTGTAGCGACCGTCAAACAAGTGGAAAGGCTTCAGCGCTCCGGTCGTGTGTACTAGGAGAGCACGCTTCAGGAGGTTTTCGTTTCTGAAGCCAAGGAAATTTGCGAAAGCAACAAGTGATTGGGGTAGGTCATGTTTGGTTAGATTTCAATTGGAAAATGAGTTAAAGTATTTCTGGTGCATATTTGTTTCGACCACAAAAAAGGAATTAAGTTTCTAATTGAAATACCATACCTTATCTAGGTCTGACCTAGGACCGCAAGCGCCCATACTCCTGTACTTTGATGAGTGCCACCAATGCTGCAGTTAACGTAGACATCTAGGTACTGGGCAAAATAGTTTGACGACTTTATCGTCGATTCGAAGATATCAAGAAGATGATTAGTGTGATGTACTATGTCATTTATTTAACGATTAGCTCTTGCCCGTGGCTTCACCCGCGTACATTAAAAAATATAGCCTAAAATACCAATCGGACCAGTACTCTGTAAGTACTCCCTCCTTTATTATTTTATTATAGATTACCTCCAAAAAAAAAACAAGCTTTACATCTTTATAATATAGGTGTAGTTTAATAAAGTCGTATTGAAATCACAACTGATTTCATATATTTTATTAACTAACAACTAGAAAACTTTTGAAGAGTTAAAGTTTCTAAGAAAGTCAATTCATTGCTATGTTGGTCTCATATCGACGGTCAAACGAGTGGGGAAGGCTTCAGCGCTCCGGTCGTTAATACTAGGATAGCATATTAGAAAGAGATCACAATAAACAGTAACTTTCATGAAAACGAATTGACTGAACACGGTATGGGACAGTGAATGCATGCAATGCAATGCAATTCATTAACAGAAAACATACAGATATGATTTTATAATAATACTGATAAGACTGAGTGAGAGAGATAGTTATATGTTTAACAGTTTAGGGAGTAAAATTGCTGAAAATTTATATGTAAAGTTTCCAACACATTTCAGCTAAAAGACATCTACTCTTGGACATATGCCTTCATTAAGTGTCACCATAATGATTGGTCCTGGTACGTCTCGTATCATCGGATCCCCATGGCCCTCATCAGGTCATCGGTATACCTTGTGGTAGATAACCAACGCTGCGCTTTCCGGTACGTAGACACTAGTATAGAACTTTTCGGCCCCATCGACAATCTGTTCTGCGAGCAATATGGCCTCTGCCACTTAATTTATTTTTATATACTTTATTGTACCTACCCCAAAATTATAAGTTTGGCGATTCTTGTAATATGTCGGTAATCTATTAGCGGTTAGCAGGGATGATCGTATGTAGTAAATAATAATTTGATTGTTTAGCACTGTAGTTAGTAGATTACATAGTCATGTAAACAGGCAAAAAAACATGCAGTGGTTGAAATCGGTCAGTTTCTTCTACAAATTTTTTTTTAAAATAAAACATTATATTGATTTTTCAATATTTATTACTCTCAAAGGTAATTGTCAGTTTAAAAAAAAAATGGTTACAAAAAAAAATTTTTTTTTCTAAATACCATATCACATAATAGTACTCTTATCATATCAATCTATGTTTCAGAAACCATTTCATAAAATCGCAACTAATTTCTTTCGATGTGTTTTTCTGCACGAAATGAACAAGCAGAATCAGTCGAATTGTCCGTTGCTACCATCGGTTGCTACGAAAATTCAATCCGTTGCTACGCGCCCTTCGTAGCGACCATCAAACGGCTGAAAGGCTTCAGCGCTCCGGTCATTAGTACTAGGAGAGCACATTTCGAAGAGATCATGTTCAGTGAAAGCTTTCGTAAAAGCACACGGACTGCACACAGCTACGATGTTTATTAACACAACTGTCAATAAATTGAAAAAGAGACAGAGATAGATTGAAACTGTCGTGGGAGAAAGATGGCAGTATATTCATGGTCTAGACGACCACGTGTATTTTAGTAGAGGATACGGTTAAGAACGACCTTCACCGGTTTGTTTAATGGATGAAACGTATTTTATAATAAATTATAACGCGGGTGGGTTGCCTGAGAAATTCCTGGCCAAACATTTTTTTTTTTTTTTGAAGTGAAAACTTCTTTAGCGGCGTTGAGCACTTTTTCTGTAATGGGTATAAAATCTTAAACTCGCGTCAGGACACGTGACCTGATCGAAAAAGCGTAAGACGGATGGAGAGTAGACAGCTATCCCCTCTCTACGGCGCGGCGAAAATGTATGCCTGGGCCTACTGTTTCAAATATATAGATATATATATATATATATATTTATATATATCTATATATTTGAAATATATATATAATATATATAAATATATATAAATATATATATATATTTCAACGTTAATAGTCAAGTTTTCACTTCTGCCGGCACTCCCGGAGTGCAACCCGTCTTTTTTTTTGAAATATGCGCCGGTGTGTTTAATGAATAAATTTAATACTAACCGAAAGATGAAGCCTTTAGAACATAAAAATGTTGGGTTGCCTATTTGTTTCCTGGCATAACTATGGGTTGCCAGATATAAACCGGTATGTATAAACAGGTGTGTTTATTTTGATATACAACAGATGCTATATCAAAATAAACGCTGTTTCATTACGAATACGATGTTATAGTGTCGTCTGCAAAAAAAATCTGGTATGAATTAACGGTTGTGCATTTTTCTAAAAAGAAAGTAAATTTTCAATTTTTAATTAATGATAGTCTGGCCAGGAATTTCTCAGGCAAACCACCCGTGTTATATTATTTAATACACTAAATTTATCATAAAATACTTTTCATCTATTAAACAGACCGGTGAAGGTCGTTCTTAATCGGATCTTAGACTATTTCTTCTGTCAACGTGGAACAATAAAATAAATAGTGAAAATATAAGCAGTACAGTAATGGAAAATATTTTTAGACTTATTTACAATAAAAATATTTGGCTCTATTCATTTAAGTCGGGATTAGACTATTTACGTTCTATTAGCTCATGTCTAGCATTTGGCATCTTTTATTCGAAAAAAATACTTATATTAAAATTTAAAAGAAGACAAAGCCAAGTCAAGTCGTGGGCACTTATAAAACGTCAGAAGCTAGTGCACAGATAAATATTTTAATGAATTTCAAAGATGGTATAGGTATTTTACTTAACTTTTTTTGTAAATGATTTTGTTGTCTAAGTAGCATTTATGGTAATTAACAAAATACTGGAAAAAGTATTTTTTTTTTCCAACTGAAATATAACTGGTTTTTGTCAGGACATGGATACTGGATGACTGTGCGCCCATAAAACTTAGGATTGGAGCCCTGACACAGCGACACGGGACCGCGACAAACAATGAAGGGGATGGCGGGACGGCCTGGATGAGATACATTAAAAAAAAGAAGTGAGCAATTTTAACTATTAAGGAATGGGGGAGAATTTTTGCCAAGAAGGGGTAAATATGGGGTCGTAAATAAATAAATAAATTTAAAAAATCCATAGCTTAATTATTCTTTATTGTTTATTGTAAACACAAAAAACTTAACCTTAATATATTGGTTACATAATTTATATACAAAGGCCAGTTTAACTCAATAATGAGTATTCCGCTAGCAAATCTTTGAGTGATGGAGAGAGATCACATTCGAGGGTAGGATCCAGTGTACAACATAAGCCTACATAAATACGTCTAAAATACATATGGTTATACTGATTTTATGACAATTGAGAAAGGAAATGCTCTTTATCTTCTTTTCTTTTTTTTACCATGCTCGCAAGTCCCCTAAGTCAATATTATCACTACATTATATTTAATGACGAGGCGAAACAAAGAAAATCAATCCGTGGCTCTGCAGCTACGCAAAGATCATAACGACCAGCAAGCTGGCGGAAAGTTTCAGCGTACCAGTCATGTGTATGAGGAAAGCAACGTTATGAAGAAGATTTCAGTAAAAGCTACACTGATACCAGAAAGATGGGCATAGAAAGTAAGAGAAAAGTAAAAACTGCTACTTATATATGTATATTGAAGGATTATATAGATATTTCTGCGGAAGTCTTCGGCACCCCAGTTATGTGTACTAGAAGAGCACTTTATGAAGAGGTTGATTTCAGGGAAAGCTGCTCGGATACTGAAAGGATGGCACACAGATATTTCGATGTCAAAAGAGATTAAGAGTGAGTTGCACCATTTAACTATAACGATAACCAAACCATACGAGCCGTGAAACGGCCGCCTATTGGTCAATTCGACGATTTGACAACTGTAAACTGCTTTGTTATCGTTATATTTAAATGGTGCAACTCACCCTAAGAGAAAAATTTAAACTACTACGGGTGAGTTGCACCATTTAACTATAACGATAACCAACCCATACAAGCCGTGAAACGGCCGCCTATTGGTCAATTCGACGATTAAACAACTGTTAATGGCTTTGTTATCGTTATATTTAAATGCTCACCTAAAGTTAAACTCACCCTAAATATAATTTTTTTTTTTCAGTTTTTTTTTTTACTTGTTCTTTACTGAAATAAATTTTATTACAAATAATTCTATTGACGAGGCTTAGCAATGAAAATCTTTCCGTTGCTTCGTGGCTACGAAACGTTCATAGCAACCGCCAAACGGGCGAAAGGTTTCAGCGCTCTAGTCATGTGTACTAGGAGAGCACGTTATGAAGAGGTTGATTTCAGGGAAAGCTATCCTGATACTACAAGCATGGCACACATATCGAGTCTTTTCAGAAAAAATATCATACGCGACAATATGCGTCTTTTGCGGGAATGAGCTTTTTCTTCCATAATTAAAAAGTATTTACCTAAATATGTTAGTAGCAACAATTCTATTAGATTGGTAGTTATATCAAGTTGTATATATTTTTTTAATGTAATTATCATGAATACTTTATTAATTATGGAAAAGAAAATCTAGTCCTCCAAAAACGCTCACTGTCACTTACGAAGTTCTTCCTAAAAAGGCCCGATATATTTCGAAGTCAACACTCGAAAAGAGAATAAGAGAAAAATTTAAACTGCTACCTAAAATAATTAATTATACTGACGAGGCAAAACAATGAAAATCTTTTGTTTGCTACGTAGCTACGCAACGTTCGTAGCGACCGTCATAGAGGCGGAAGGCTTCAGCGCTCCAGTCTTGTGTATTAGGAGAGCACGTTATGAAGAGGTTGATTTCAGGGAAAGCTATCCTGCAACTACAAGGATGGCACACAGGTATAATTTTATGTTAACACACGAAAACTAAGGGAGTAAAAGAAAAAATAAAACTAGCAGTTTATATTTTTCTCTTACTCTCTATTATAATTTGATATCAAAAAAAGAAAACATAAAAGGTAAGAGAAAAGCTAAAACTGACTTTTCTGTGACTGATCTTAAAATACCCTAGGTTGATAAAATTTATTTTTTTCCTGAATTTTTCTACATGAATTTATGAAGGTTGGTTTCGCCTGAAAGATTTTTTTTTATTGACGTGGCAAAGCAAATGAAAATTATTATTCCCATGCTCCGTGGCTACGTAACGTTCATAGCGACCGTCAAACAAGCGAAAAGTTTCAGCGCTCCAGTCATATGTACTAGCAGAGCACTTTATGAAGAGGTCGATTTCAGTGAAAGCTCTCCTGATACTACATGTATGGCACACAGGTATAATTTAATATTAACACACGCAAACTTAGAACGAAAATCATTCAGTTGTTCCATGGCTACGGAACGTTCGTAGGAACCGTCTAGTGGCGGAAGGCTTCAGCGCTACAGTCATGTGTACTAGGAGAGCAGGTAATGCAGAAGTTGCTTTCAGTAAAAGCTATACTGATACCACAAGGATGGCAAACAGGTATATTTCAATGTCAACACATGCAAACTTAGAGAGTAATAGAAATACTGAAACTGCTACTTATATTAATTTATTTAATACATCATGCAACACAAAAGGTATAAAGACGGACTTAATGCCTTAGGCATTCTCTACCAGTCAACCAAAGGTTGTGAAGAAAAAACATGACAGTTCCCTAAAAAAAAAAGTTTAATAACAAGGGAATAAATGCATATAATTATATATAATAAACTTACATGTATATTCAATATAATATAAACCTACATATAAATAAATTTATAGAATAATATTTATTTATTTATATGCAGGTTTATATTATAATATAATTTGGTTTTTATTAATATTTAAAGAATATGAAAGAAGAGAAAATAAAGCCGCAACTTCCACTTAAATGCATACAGACTGGTGGCCGTCCTGATGTCAAGTGGAAGCGCATTTCACAGAAGTATATCTTATATCACCATCAACGATTGCATCCCTGCTTACCTTCTGGTGGGATCGCAGTCAAGTACTAGTTTTTAACAGATAAAAAAAATATATACTGACGTGGGGAAGCAATGAAAATATTTCCGTTTCTACATGGCTACGCAACGTTCATAGCAACCGTCAAATAGGCGGAGGCTTCAGCGCTCCAGTCATGTGTACTAGGAGAGCACGTTATGAAGAGGTCGATTTCAGTGAAAGCTTTCCTGATACTACGAGACTACGAGTATAAAGGTGACACACAGGTATAATTTGATTCCAATAAACGCCAACTTGACAGGTAAGAGGGAAGCTGAAACTGCTACTTCATTTGACTGCCCCTAAAAGACCCTGGCCGACAATTTTCCTACATGAAGTTATGAGGGTCAGTTTCCCTCGAAAGGAAAAATTTAAATTGACGTGGCAATGCAAATGAAAATTATTTCCGTGCTTCGTGGCTACGGAACTTTCATAGCGACCGTCAAACTGGCGGACGGCTTCAGTACTCCAGTCATGTGTACTAAGAGAGCATGTTATGAAGGGGTTGATTTCAGTGAAAGCTCTCCTGATACTAGAAGAACGGCACACAGGTATAATTTGAGGTCAACACACGCAAAAGAGAGTAAGGCAAAACCTAAAACTACTAAAAAAAAATCAAAAATATTGAGATAGCAGTCCATTGTTTACCACGTGTTTTTATACTGTCTAGATTGCATAGAAAAAATTGGAAAGTTAAGTTGTTGAAGGAAAAAAACTGAACTGATTCAGAAGGCGACAAGACAACTGCTAAAGACTAACGTCTTTAGCATTTTTGTCTTTTTGTTTAGACTAAGTATGTAATATTAGCAGTCCAGCACTAGTTTATACAAATTAAAAAAATAATAATAAGATTACGGAAGGTATTTGAAGAATAACTGCAATAATCCTAAGTTCTTTGACTTGAATAAAAGGCTCGTGTGTTATAGGTGGTTTTAATTTCTATATTGGTGATAGTTTCATATGTTTCGGCCATCTCTTACTCTTTTTCTGTTCCCAACAAATGTATCCGTAATGTACACGTATTTACGTGTACACATTTAATCTGTAAATATTGGAAAACTGTTATACAGTGAACCTTAACTTTAGCTTCGATTAGCAATTTTAGCTTATGTTTAAGATTGTTTAGAAAATGTTACTGTCAGTCGTCATTGTATCCATAGATTTTAGTTTGCGTAAAATTTATATGACTATTTCGGTGTAAAATTTGATTTAATCCTTAAAAAAATTGAGAATAAACGTTTAATTCTCAACTTTTTTAACGACTAATTTGAATACAGCTACAATAACCTTACTAAATACTGGCTTCACTCCTCGGTTTTCCCGCGTAGAAGGAGAAAATAAATGGCCCATGTTACCGGTGTTAAAATACCATTCTGTTGGTTGACAGAATTTTCTAGTAGTTTATGCTTTACAAGCAAAAATACGTTTTCGTTTTCTTTTTATAATATTATCATGTTTAAATATGGAGAGTATTTTTAAAAGCACTTAGATCACAAAGATTACCAAAAACTGCTTTCGTTGGCTATGCGACACTTGTAGTAACCCTCAAACAGGTGGAAGGCCTCAAGCTCTCCGGTCATATGTACTAGGAGAACATATTTTAAGAGATTGTTTCCGGACTCATGAAAACGTGAAAAGCAGCAAGTGGTTGAGGTAGGTCAATTTTATCAACATAACTTTCCTTTGAATTTACTTGAATTCCCATAATGACATAATTTTTCAAAGGTAATTAATTAATTTAAAATGGAAAACATTTTTGAAGTTGTATTCACAGAAATCTGGCCTATCAGAGATATTTGTTACAATATCGTGCTTTTTCAGTATCGCATAAATAAGTTATCATTTCTTGTATGTAAGTGATAGATTAAAATTTTAATGTCAGTTTAAGTACATATAAACATGCTTAAAAAACTCTTCTTTTTTTCTTTTAACCCCTCTATATATAGTGTTCTTTCAGATTACATTTATGATAACAATATCCGTCTGTAAAAATGCTAAATCTTCTTCTTCCTGCCCTTGTCCCATCTTAATTGGGGTCGGCGCAATACGTTTTTTTATGTTAAATATTTATTAGAATTTCAACAGGCTTCTGTCATTTTTATTTGTGTAATATTTATAATAACTAAATATATAATACATTCCTGATCCTGTATCCATGTTATTTCAAAATCATTTACCTTTTTTTTTTACGTTAAATGTTTCCCTACCTTTGTCTTCTAACCCAACCCGAAAAAATTCGATGCTAGCGAATGCACAAGACTGTTGAGCCATAATCTCCTGTCATTGGAATGGGAGAAAAAAACTATGCTGCGGTTATTTCAAATGTATTAAATGCACAGTTTACAAAATTAAATACAGTTTAAATCAGAAAAGAATTTCACTCATATTTCTCGAATAGTTTGACATTTGATTCATTGTTAGTGATCGTCAAACGCATGCAAGGCTTCAGCGCTCTGGTTATGTACACTAGGAGAGTACGCTTTGAAGAGGTCGTTTTCAGTGAAAACTTTCGTGAAAACACACAGTCTGAACACAGGTGAAATTTGTATTACGGGTAAACAATAGAAATATTACTAAACTGAAACTCTTGGAATATTGAAATATTGACCACGTAAACTAGACGTCCATCACGTGACTGCGTTTTGTTTTTCTTTAATCTCATTTAAGTGTTCCCGCTGTAGCTAGAATTTATATTTTGAAAAATTTTTGTACAGTTCTCTACAATATTATATGAAAGTTTTACGACATGGTTAGCGCAGTGATGGCTAATTGACCCGACTTATAAGTTGCAGGTCGCGAGTTCAAACCCAGCCAGGCGCATTACTTTGTGTAATTTATTTTATCACCACTACTCTCAAAATGGTGAAGGAAAGCGGAACGGCCTAGAACGAAAAATTTGACGACATCTGACATCCACCAACACACATTGGACCTGTGTGGTAGATTACAGCCCATTCCTTCTCCTAAAGAGGAGGTCTGAGTCCCAATAGTGGGAATTTTGAAAGGCCGAATAGCGACTTGCTAGCACAGTGGTTGAGTAGATAATATAATTGAAACAGTTTCACCAGTCATACTTTAAAAATTTACAATTCTAGTAAGTCATGCAGGCCGCCACTGCACTACACGAGGACGCCTCTTTTTGACCCACGTCTACAAGAGGCATCCCCTGGCGGCCTCAAAAGCCACGGTGAAAAATATCTACAGAGTGAATCAGTACAGAAATTGAAACTAACAAGAAAAGCAACCAACGATCTGAATTTTCACGTAGTGACCGTCAAACAGGCGAAAGACTTCAGCGCTCCGGTCACGAGTACTAGGACAACACGTGGTGAAGAGGTTATTTTCAGTAAAAACTTTCGTGAAAGCACCGTTGACACACACGTATGAATACTGTAAACACAGATAAAATATCAAGTTAGAGAGAGACAATGATAGTCAGCAATGTTGAGATAAGTTTGATAGCCTTGTCTACCATTTGTGCTTTCACTCCTGTTGTTAGAACAAAACTACCTACTTATATTACAATAAAAGAAAAATTAAAAAAAAAAACATCCGACGCATAAATAACTGGTTAAGACGAGTCTAATGAGCCCAAACTCGACGTGTTTACTAGTAGGCATTTCAGAGTTCCGTTAGCCACCTGCCAGTTCTACCATCAAGTTCTCGTCATCATGAAAAATATTTAGAACTGGTTAAGATGAATCTAATGAGCCCAAACTTGATTTTTTTATTAGAAGACATTCCAGGGTTCCATCAGCCACTTCCGAGTTATGGTATCCGGTCCTCGTCATCATGAAAAATGTATTGAACTGGTTAAGACGAATCTCATGAGCACAAACACGACGGGTTTATTAATAGGCAATCCAAGATTACGTCTCTTACCTCCAACCTCCGTCATCAGACCAGCTTGATAGTGCCAGCATGTAGGTACATGAGTATTTCAAACATTAGGTCACATATATGTGTTTATTAGTAAAGTATATATCCATTAAGTGTTTAAGGTCCCTGCCACAGCTAACAAGCGAGCTGCTGACCTTGAACACCTGAAGAGATCTTCGTTAATTGTAT
This sequence comes from Mythimna albipuncta, assembly GCA_929112965.1. Lineage (NCBI taxonomy): Eukaryota > Metazoa > Arthropoda > Insecta > Lepidoptera > Noctuidae > Mythimna > Mythimna albipuncta. Next base: position 20,517,253 of record OV815965.1, read on the forward strand.
CTAAGAACCATCTCGATAACGTCAGGTTTCAAATAAAAAAAACAGCAAAATCGGTCCATTCGCTTAGGCGCTACAGACAGACACACAGACACCTCAAACTTATAGCATCCCTCTTTTTCGTCGGGGCCGGGTTAAAAATAGTACAATTTGATGCAAGTGACAAACTTTCTGCACCAAGGCGGAATTCGCACGATCCGTAGGCGATTGGATTATAGAGCCGAGGGCTGCAGTGATCACGTGTGTCAAACGATGTTTTTCAATACACGTATTACTTGTGGGGGTTGACCCGCGCCTCGTGGGGGTCGACGTGCGCCCAGCCTGATATTATAAACTACTAAAATAAAATTGTAGCGGGAATACGCACGCGCACTTTTCTGCACTAGGGTGGTAAACAGTCTATTGCGTGCCTAAAAGCGGTGGGATAAGAGCAGGTTATTGAGTAAGTGTATTAAAAAAAAAAAAAATTGTGTATTCTTTTACAGACATTTTTTTGATAAAATAACTGTGTTTACCAAAACTAAAATGATACTAAATTGAAACCATTGAAACTGAAACCGCTGCTAGCAGCGCTCTTCATAGTGACCGTCAAACGAGGGGAAGGCTTCAGCGCTCCGGTCATGTGTACTAGGAGAGCACGTTATGAAGTAGTTAAAATAAACCAACATGAAAACCTGAAAATTTGTCAATGAACATGAACCAATTGTATGATTTAATAGATACACTTTCAATATGAAGGAGGCAGTTAGACTGAATCTAATGAACAGTTTGCGCTTTTTCTGTAGAAATTCTAGGATTTGATCTTAAGAATAGAATCTTATTGTGCAAGCATATAGATCAATTATATTTCATTTTTTGGTAGGGTAGTTATGGGAGTAATATGGTCGATGCCCATTTTTGTGAACTAATTTGACTCAATTATTAATTTACTAGCTTTTGCCCGCAGCTTTGCTCACGTACATAAAATATAGCCTATGTCACTCGGGAATAAAGCAGCTTTGTATCGGTGGAAAATTTTAGCAATGGGCCCAGTAGTTTCAGAGATTACCTCCTACTAACAAAAAAACAAACTCTACCTCTTTATTATATTAGAATGGAACACTATAAAGGCGCTTTCAATTTATGCATACTGCTACATTAGCAGTCTGACATCAAGCGCTTAAATTGAAGTCGAATTTAGCTACCGTGCGTTTGTATGCTTGTAACGTTGCCGCACGGTTGCTGCACCGCGCACTGCAGCAGGTCGTCAAAAAACACATAAATTGAAAGCATCCCACATAGCAAATAGCAAAGATTCAAAATATTGAAATTGAAATTATTGCTATGGCTACCTGACATTCGTTGCGACCGATTCGTTGGTCCAAAGCCTTCGGTACTCCAGTCATGTGCACTAGGAAAGCACGTTCAAAGAGGTAATAATTTTCCAATAACAAAAGCTTTCATAAAAGCATACAGATTAAACACTGATAAAATTTTATATCACACAGATAATTTTATCTTTCAGTGAGAGAGAGATAGTCAAATATACTGAAAGGGCTGAGGGAGTGAGATAGTATTTCACAACGAACAACACAGCGGCCAACGCGCTTAATCTAAACATAACTAATTCTCAAAACATCATTGTTTATAATTATATCCTTTTTATGTATCCGAAATCAGTAGTTCTTTTTGCATATATCAATAATGAACAAACATCACCAAGTGCATTTTTTTAGGCAAAAATAGACAATAATCTGGCCGGGTTTAAAAGTAATGACAAAACTGACTTTATTACTACTGCCGATCTTTTTTCAGAGACCGTTAAACGGGCGAAAGGCTTCAGCGCTTCGGTCATGTGTACTAGGATAGCACGCTTTGAAGGGGCTGCCTTCAGTGAAACCTTTCATGAAAGTACACTAATAGCACACATGTATGAAAGAGGCTACGAACACACGTAAACTTTCAAGTAAGAGAGAGATAGTGATAGGCTGAACCCTGTACCTGTTGGGGAACATATCAAATACAGAAAATAGTTCAATGACCTTATCCACCACGTGTTTCTCGCCTGTCCCGTTCGCTCTTTTTAAAAACAATATGTTCTAGACGGTTTGATGCTTAGGCCGTAGGCCGCGTCGAATTTCAGGAATTGCAGTGGTTGGAAATAATGCTGACGTACTTGTCAAAAAAATGTAAAAAAAGGTAAGGAGTTAAAAATATTGGAATCGCTACTGTTTAATTGTATTTAAGCACTATTTGATTTTTTACGTTAGATGTTAAAAATTATTATTACGATATTTTAATTCATGTAGTTAATTTAGTATCTATATTATTAATTTATTCACCATCTTTTTGTTTCAAGGTTATTTTTAAGAAATATTTTGTTTGAAAACAATAATATGATTATGTATCGTTATTTCTACAACGCGTAAAATATAGATGCCTTGTAAATTACTGAAGATGACTCTGATGCAAAATTTCGCGTAGCAGCGCATGCTACGCAAAATTCGTAGCAACCGACAAACAGAAGGTTCTTAATGCTCAATTTCTAAAAACAATTCAATTTTTATCTAACCTGATGAAGAATACCTGAGATTTGTATAAAAAAGATCTTTATTTATTTAAGAAGTTATTTATTAATTTATGTACACACAAATACATTTACAGAGAAAAAAATAAATTGAAATAGAAGTATACAAGTTACGTTGCTACGCGCCCTTCATAGTGACCGTCACAAGTGAAATGCTTCAGCACTCCGGTCTAGTGTATTAGGAGAGCACGTCATGAAGAGCTTTATTTCAGTGAAACTAAACTGAAATCACACCAATGACATCAAAAATAAGTTATAACAACAGATAAATCTTGAAGCAAGAGAGATATAGAAATAGTCGATTGTTTGGCGAGCCAAAAAGATCATTGGTAATGATCTTCTTGGCTCACCACTCGTCGAGTTGAAGCTTCGAAAGCCTTGAGTATCGACGTCGAGTTGCTAGCCTTTCGGTTTTCTATTATTTACATTTCGGGAAGCGTATACTGGAATTGCATAATTTGATTCCGCCAAGCCCGTTCGATCATCGGCCCACAAGACGTACGGCGTTGCGAAACCGGTACATGGTAGACATCCCATCCATACGTAAAAAAACTTTTTGGAAACACATTTACTGTACATACAGCTATGGAGTGGAATTCCCTACCAGAGTCTGTGTTTCCACTACAATGTGGGGAATATCCCATCCAAAATGAGACCTTGCCAACAGCTGCTTAACCCCACCCATCCAAAACGCCGACAGCTGCTTAACCCCAACCATCTAAACACAGACCTCACCAACAGCTGTCAATAGTGAATACGGTACTTCTAGGCTTCGCTTTCCATCAAGTGAGATTGTGGTCAAACGCGAGCTTATCAACATAAAAAAAAGTTGACAATTAGAATAATTTATTTATTTAACAGTTCATGTACACTTAACAACTATAACAGTAATAACAACTTATATAAGAAAAGAAGATGAAAACAGAAAAAATAGGTAATGCTTATTTCTAAAGAAATCTCTTCATCATAATATCGATGTTGCGGGATTAGTTTGAAATTTCTATAACCTGCTATTTATTTATTGTTCAAATAACCCGTTTTATTTAATAATGTGTGTTTTCACATTTTTCATTTTGGATATTACATATTAACTTGCTATGTATTTATTTGTACCTAACCTTAGGTATAACATAAACTATCATAATTATAACAAAACACTATAAAGATCCAAAATAATGAAACTAAATCTACTCGTATTTCAACACGCCATTTGTTATGACCGTCAAACTTGAGCCAGGCTTCAGTGCTCCGGTCATGTGTACTAGGAAAGCACGTATTAGAAGGTTTTATGTCAAGCATCAAGTGGTTGAGGTAGGTCGTGTGAAAGTTTGACCTACCTCAATAACTTGATACTTTTTCTACAACTTTTTCTGTAAGAAAGGCCAAGGAATTTGAAAAGATCCAGTACAAAATTAAAAATTCCAGTATGAAGGTAACCTTTTTGAAAACTGATTTGCGTAGTAAGGTTACTAAATTCAGACATTCGCACTACTTTTTTTTTATTATTGATATACTCGCGTTTGACTACTATCTCACCTGATGGTAAGCGATGATGTGGTCGACGATGGAGCGTGCTCGCTTGTCTGGAAGTAAGTAACCTATTCACTAACCATTAAAGAGGCGGAAGATTTCAGCGCTCCAGTTAGGTGTACTAGGAGAGTACGCTTGAAGAGGTTAATGTTTCAGTAGTTAGTAAACTTTCACCGCACGCGAACCTGTATTTCAAGCTGGGATAAGCTGTAGTGTGGGTAAAAGATCTTTACAGTGCGCTTTATAGTGTCTTGTTATTTTCAGTAGATACACTCAATTTCTACTAACTATACGTGGCACGGATCAAAATTTTGGGTGTAAGAGATTTTAGTGAAATAACTAATAAGATTGTGTCTAATTTAAAGATTTTTTTCTTATACTATAATAAATCATAATTAAATTTGAGATATAGTAGGTTTTTAAGACTTTCAAAGCCATACTTTATATTACTTTAAGTTAGTTCTTAAAAGTTTTTATTTTTATTTATTTTATAAATAGTGATATTTAGTGTTTTTTTAAATATGTAATAAATGAAATAAACTTTAGTTTTTGTAAAAGATTCATTAGCCAAGTAGGTACAAATACTGAAACGTTTACTTTATAAGATTAGATTACCGATAGATTTTTTTAAACTAAACTAAAATACTTCAAGCAGCTTTGCCCGCATGAATGTAGAAAATTGTCATGAGGAAATTGTACCCTGGAATAAAATTATGAAAATAATATCAAAGTATATGATGTTTTTTTATAAGAAATCCGTTGCTACGTGGCTACGCAACCTTCGTGGCCGTCAAAACGGTGGAGGCTTCAGTGCTCCAGTCATTTGTACTGGGAGAGCAGGTTACAGAGAGGTTGATTTCAGTGAAAGCTTTCGTGAAAGTACACCGATAGCGCACATAAATAATTCCATACCAACACTGATAAGTATTTAAGTGAGAGAGAGACAGTGATAGATGAAATCTGAGAAGGTAGCATAACAATTGAGATAATAGTTCAGTGACCGCGCCCACCATGTGCTTTTCACCTAACTCGCCTACAAAACACATTCTGAAAAATTTAGGACTTCATAAAATATCGCTTGTATCGTTTATATTTTTTTTACTGGATTGGGTAATAAATTCATTATACTTAACTTAAAATAAATTAGCTCACCCACATAATTTTGAATCCTCAATAAACTTGACCGTCTTCTGAATAACTGCATTCGATTTGTCTTCAACCTCCGTAAGTACGATCATGTATCAGAGCATCGTTTGCTTTTAAAATGGTTACCCATTCGCCAGCGCAGAGCGCTAAGGGCCTTGACTACCCTGTTCACTTTTCTGGATAATCCTTCTTCCCCTTCTTATCTGACTTCAGAACTTCAATTTCTTTGCTCTGGGCACAATAAAAATCTTCGGTCTACTAATAATCGTCTTCTACGATGCCCCTCACACCGCTCTGGGCTTATCCACTCTTCCTTTTTCGTCCAGGCGATATCTCTTTGGAATGCGCTCCCTCTGAATATCAGGATGGCAACAAGCCGATTTTATTTTAAGGTGAACTCACGTGAGCATATTCGCAAGATGTTGGTAGAATCATCACCGCGCTAATGTGTTGGATTTGTTTTTTACTACAGTATTGTTTATTTATATGTATGTATCTAAGTATGTTTTTAATATTGTATATATTTGTTTCTCTTCTGTTTTGCCTATATATTCAGTTGCACCTGCCATGTTATGTTTCTGCACCACCCTAAGGTCGACTGGCAGATAATGCCTAAGGCATTAAGTCCGCCTTTGTACAGTTTTTTTGTGCATAAAGATTTAAATAAATAAATAAATATAATGTCGAGTTAGTTAAATATAGGCAAGACAGATTCTTGGTTAGCACCTTCAAATGAGTGGAAAGCTCGCGTTTGTGCTAATAGAGAAATTAAGGAAAGATAATTGCCCACTCGTGGGACAACATGTTGTTTTTTTTTTTCATTTATTTTGCCCTATCTTGACCATGTTCTATCTGTATATTTCCATCTGCAGGGTTTGAAATACAAAAACCTAAGAGACACATAACGTTTTTCAGTACAGGACAACGGGAATCTAATTAAAAATTTCGATGCTAAACGCATAGGAACGTTGCGGCAACATTTGGAGGAGGCCTATGTCAGTGGACTTCTTTTTATTGAATTGACAATGACGATGGTGAATGCAACTGAATCCCGCGATATTTCGTAGCAATTGTCGTTCACCTGAAACGCTTCAGCGCTACGGTTATATGTACTAGGAGAGCACATTACGAAAGAGGTTGATTTCAGTGATCGTTGTAGCAATACAGCGGGATCTGCAGTTGGTCTATGTCCAACAGTAGACGCATTGACCTCTACCTTTACCAACCGGTCTTTCGGCCCTCGAGGTGCTTTTGTGCTCATGTGATATTCGCTATTTAGGCACGTTCGGTTGAAGTAATTGTCTACGGTACCAAAACTAGTGATGTCGCCCAGCTTACAATATACACATGACCTAAGTTTTCATATGTTTTATATAAGTAATTCCTGAAGCAATAATAACATGGAATTCAAACGAAATTAATTCAAAATGCAAAAATACTTCAGAGTATTTACACATCTCTTCAGCCATTTTCATTATACGTCAAAATTTGTTCTCTGGACGCTCCCGAGTGGCGCTTCAAATTAGCAGAAAATATTACCTGTCAAACATACGGAACAGCCTGTCCAGTGATAACTAATAAGAGTCAGTGAGTGGACGTCTTTCGAAATTTCCGAAACACGTAACCATTACCGTTAGGCCGAAAGACGAAAACTGATGCTGACGATGGTTTTATGATACTGAGTTGGTCAACGTTGCTATACGATATTTCGTAGCAATTGTCAAACAGCTGAAATGTTTTAACGCTACGGTTATATGTACTAGGAGAGCACGTTACGGAGGGGGTCGGTTTCAGTGAAAGTTTTGTGAAAGCACCCGATAGCACACATAAATACAAACCTGTCAACATATTTACATTTAATAGAAAGAGACGACCTATAAAAGAGGCAGTGATTGGCTGAAACTATTGAACGGCAACGAGGTATTAAAGGCAACAAAGGAACAGAGTGGGTTTTTAGTCAGTAAGAATGTGACACTTTCTCCCGCTCCGCCCAAGGGCGCGGGACTTTTAGCCACCAAAAAAAAATATTTTAGTGAAAAAAACTTATATAATTTTAAATGTATCTTGCGTGGATGCTTACATAGTGCAACAAACATGTTACTTACATACACTTGACACTTAAATCCGACATTGCCAGAATGTTTCGGTAATAAGTTCAGTGACTCGTCTTTCACGTGTTTTCTCTTGCCTCGCTTAAACTGCACGAAAGTCAAAATGTTCAGTGATATAATTTTTTTCCAAAGGTTTAATACTGTAACTATACTGAAACTAAACTAACATTAAATTATAAACATTTTTTTCTTATTATCAAAGCTATAGTAGTATCATAATATCTACACTAATATAATAAAGAGGTAAAGTTTGCTTTTTTTGTTTGTAGGAGGTAATCTCTGAAAGTACTAGTCCGATTGTTAAATTTTTTTCACTGACAGTAAGTTGCTTTGCCTGAGTAACATAATTATGTATATTTTATGGACGTGGGTAAAGCCGCGGGCAAAAGCTAGTTTTCAATAAAAAAAAGTCAGGTTATTCAATGTGTAACATAAATTAATTCATCTATATTAAAGATTAAAAAATCATTGCCACTTTTCAATGCAATATACTGGTGGAACCCGTTGCTACGTTCGGCCTAGCGCCATTCGAAGCAGCCGTAACTGGCGGAAAGTTTCAGCGCTCTGGACGTTAGTACTAGGAGAGCACTATTTCAAGAAGTAATATTTCAGTAGCCAAATAATATCAAAATTGTACTAAACAGGTAGATTCAACACTTCCTTCCATTCCCAACACCTGAGTGAGAAAGGTAATAGCTAAACTTTTAATTTACAAGGAACTTTATTTTCTTAATTTTTAATTTTGAGGTTAAGTGAATAAAACAAAATAACGAAACTGAACATGTCAATGCCAATGCAATTTTGAGGCCTCCAGCATTGAATATCAGATGAGTAAATATATTATTTTTATTATTATTTATATTCTCGCGCTTAACCACTATCTCACTTAATGGAAAGCGATGATGTGATTGCCGATGGTGTACGCTTGCCTACAAGTAACCCATTAATTAATGACTAAAAGACCCCTGAAATGTAGCTATCATAAATGTAGTGTTATTATAGTACCTAGCAGTGGAATAATAATATTCCACAACTTTCACACAACGCCATCTAGTCCCAAACTAAGCAAAGCTAGTGCTATTAGTAATTGACAACTGATAAACATACTTATATATTTCTAAATAAATACATATTATAGATAAATTACACCCACAAACAGAAAAAATGATCGTGCTCATCAGTCATCACTCAAACATTTGTCATTTGTTTGTTTGTTTTGTTTGGAATTACTAGTTTAAGCCGTAATTACTAGTACTAATTAATAGTTTAAGTAGTCGCCAATATTTTCAGAACTAGACCATAGTTTAGTTCTGAAAATATTGGCGTTGCAGAAAACTGGTCGACTCCCCCCATTTTTGAGTTTTCCATAGTGTTGTACGAAACAGTGACTTAAACTCTAATAGTCACTAAGGTAAATTTGTGTATAGTGTAATTTAGTGTTCACGCAAATAAATCTTCAAGTTAAAGAGAGGCAGTAGTAAACAGAAATTGTTCAGAGAACATGGCAATGTTCAAAGAACTCTTCAAACCTATACTTTTTTCCTGTCATTTTTTCATACTAGATAGCAACATTTTGCATTTGGTAATAATTTCTTCATGTGGTCTACATATAGATTACCGCTAATCACTTCCATGAGCACACGGTGGTGCGATGCTCTGCCCAAGCATGGCACACTTTCTGCCTATGCGTGGTAAACCTTTTGTTGATGTCAGCTTTTTTTTTTGTAAAAAAAAAAAAAATTGAATACCAGTATTTGACATTGAGGAAATGCTTGGACATTCAAAATTGGATATGTTTTTTTAACTAGTTTAAACAATTTTTTTATTCGGTTTACTTCAAGTATACGATTTACATATATTTTTTTTTTAATTTGATTTAGTTATAGATTTTTTAAATACCAAAATAGGGTATAATCGAGTTACAAATGAATGAAACTCCATCAGTTGCTACGTGACTACTTCCTGATTTTCATAGCGATCGTCAAACGAGCAAAAGGCTTCAGCGCTCCGGTCATGTGTACTAGGAGAGCACGCTTTAGAGAGGCTGATTTCAGTGAAAACTTTCGTGAAAGTACACCAATGGCACACACGTATGAGGCTATGAACACAGGTACACTTTCAAGTAAAAGAGAGACAGTGATAGGCTGAACCCGGAATCTGTTGGGGTACATAGCTTAGTATTGTCAGCAAATTGGTTTAATGCTCTAAGGCAAATAGTGAAGAGTTTTTTTACAGTGACAGCTTTAGTGAAAAACTTAGAGTGATAAAAATTTAAAGGGTATTTTCTCGATATTTTTTTTTTTATTTTTTTTTATTTCACTATATTTTTTTTATTATTTTTTTCTCGATATTTGAATATTTTTGCAGAATTTAACTAAATCAATTTATTAATGAATTGCTATTTTAAAAATATGATGCGAGGCCGACATAATGGTATCAATGTGAAAAACCAAACCAAAGTTCTATTTATATTCAGTCTTATGTCTCTATTCATCCCATTTTACCCGGTACAAAATTAAAAATATTCGTGGCACCGTAGTACTCGTCAAACCGGGCGGGGTCGCCTGCTTCAGTCTAAGTACTAGGAGAGCATTTAATCAAAAAGTTAATTTGTATCCAATGCTTTCGAAAAATTACTACCTTATTTCTTGAAAACCGACTATGATTAACACTTTTACAAGAATTTGAGCTAGTTGCATTATTTATTATAAGTTAGTTGCATTATTGTTCCAAAATCCATTCCAGTCCATTTAAAATTTCTAAATGTATTTAAAAATTATGCAGTATCTTTTAAACTAAAAAATATGATGTTTTTTAAACTAAATCAACTGAAATAGTCTAGTAAAATTATCATAAGCATTAGTTTATTGTAGCAAGTAAAAAGGTAAGCTTGGTTCCGTTGCTACGCGATCGTAGCGACGATCGTCAAACATCCGAAGACTTCAGTACTCCAGCCATATGTACTAGGGCAGAATAAACTAAAAGATATCCATCCTGAAAACTTTACTGTAAGCTACTCACCACGTGGAAAGCGCACAAGTTAACTAGTACCTAAAAGAGATAAAGTTATGAGTTTTCTCTATGGTGCGAGAGAAATGGATAGCTTCACCCCTGTGTACTTAGGGGTACTCCCACTTCCCGCCATTATTGTGAGAGACACGCGCTAGTTGTGACGTCACTCAAAGTTACATTACATTCAGGTTTCATGAAAACAGGCGGTGGTAAAAAAAATACTTGGTATAAATACGTAGTGAGGTAAGATAAAGAAAAAACATTAGTTTTTTAAAAAGCTTACAAAGACTATTCGAAATAAAATTAACTGAGTACGAAGTATAACACAATACAGAAAAGTTTATTTAAATAATTATTATTTTTTTGTGTAATATAGTAATTAAAATTGTAACGAAGCAACTTGCTCCGTGGAGCGATGGCTTCAAGTTGTATTAATCAATTTCGTAGCATCCACAAATTTCATTGTGACGTATGAATGCCAATGTGACGTCAGCAATGACGGAAGCATTATGACGCAAAAGCTGGGGCTGGCCTCAGCACTTCGGTGGAAAGTACTAGGGTAGCATAGATCACTAGGGGTGAATTGAAGTTCGGTGAAAGCTATCAGTCCACGTGGCGGTTTTAAAAATGAGAACTTAGAGCCGCCAGAGAGATAGCGCCAAATTCGAATGTTTTCGTAATCAAATATAAAGAATCGGTCTAAAGTGGATCGGATGGGTGGGCGCTGATGCCTATAACTACAAGATATTAAGTTATCTTAGCTTAGGTATTAGCTGTAACGCTTAAATATCACAATTATTATACCTTGTGACCTAATTGACTGTAATTTGAAAAAGACATGGCCGGATCCTGCCCAAAAATCAACTATACGTTCCATTAATTATTTATTATATAAAAATTACTTCTAAAATAAATAAAAATAAGTCGCAACATTTCTCTAGGAGTGGCGAGAAAAAATCAAAAAAAAAATAAGTTTGTTAATTGTTTTTGAGTCGTTTTGTTTCATAGCAACCATGGAGGATGAGGATAAATCGATACAAATTGTATTTACGTTTGGGTACACGCATAAGACAGAAAGTGTTCTTATCTGTAGTAACACGCCTGAAGGTCAGACTAAAAATATAAAATACTTGTAAATACTAAAATTGTATTGCAGAAGTTAAAAAGTTAACTGGACACCACTTTTCGAGCCGCCGCGCGTTTTGATGGTACTCACGGTACACATTATGAATCCACGATATTTTCAAGAGCGTGCACCCAAACGTCCTAAAATTATTTTGACATTTCTGCGCTCTTTAAACAAAACTGTCAAAACAAACTGCATGTGTCAGTCTTGCCTTGCGTCATTCTTACAACATATTACTGTTTTGTGTTTTCGTAACTGTATTTGATTTTTAAACTTGGCTCCATGCTATCCTTTATCGGACTTTCCTTTACGCTTTTAATATTTATATTCTGCTGTGCATATTGGATTGGTTTGTTTACGATTTGGATTCTGACACTCACGAAGTCATTGTACCTGAAATGAACTGTGGCCTCCAATCGAATATGAGAGCATATTGTAAGAACTTTAACACCATAACTGCAAAATACATTGGCTGATATACATAAACAGGTTGAAGAACTACAGGAAAATGAATCTGGATTACCTAAACTACCTTCAATTACACCAGTTGCTAATCAAGCAAATATAACGGCATCAGCCTCATTCCCTGATAACATATCTTCGAAGCCATCTAGTTCTTCCTTTCGAGATTTAAGAGAGGATAAAAACATTCAATGTGTCTTGTCTGAGTAATTATTGTAGTGATGATATCTTATAATATTAAGAAATAAATATATTTAAGCAAATGTCTGTTCTTACTTATTTATATGACTAAATAAAAATTCAAGTGTTATGTTTTTAGTGTTTTATTGCATGTCTAATTGTATATTTTTTGCTAATTCGCCTGAATATACAAAAAAAATATCTGTTAGACGACGAGTTCTTCTTCGATATTGCAATTAATGTCGATGTTTGAAAGTGACTATGTATTACCAACATATTATGTTCATCAATGTAAATACGTTTTACTTTAAATCTTATTTATAGTGTCTCTCGCTCTATCTCTGATCATAAAAATTAAACTACTGTAAAGCCGTACTCTTAAGCTTTAATACGACGTACCGTTTGTCTGTGTAATGGAATATTTTTAGTTTGGGCACAGCTCCCTACTAATTCCGGCCATGTCATTTGTTAACTTGAAGGTGCAAATAAACTATTTTATTTTATTCCCTTTATTTAGCATTTATACATATTATAGTATATTTTTATATATTCCTTAAAAAAAAAACATTTAAAAATATAAAAAAATAGTAGTCCACCGGCATCGGGAACAGGGTCTAAGCTGCCGGCGGTCAGGGCTCTTGAGAGAGGAACCTCCGGATAATACGTGCCGTGTCTAGGAGTACTGCTTTCTGGATCAAGCCCTTGATCCAACTGCCTAACGAGAGCCTCCTTATTTTATTTATTTTTATAGTTATTTACGTGTCCTTGTGGATAATATTCTCGAATATTATCGTAATATTAAAATCTGATAAATAGTAGTAAGTAGTACAATTCAGTACAATATTGGTACCCTGTCTTCAATATCTAAATATTCATTGAATTGTTCTTAAGGTGTGTCAAGTTTGATGGATGGGATGGTCACCAGCCTGTGAGGATCATGATGGAACTGCTGAATCACTGGGGGATCTATTATGAAGTAATTAACTCACTGTTTCCCAGTAATGTTCAAAATGATGACATCACGTGGCAACCTGTGAGGTGTTTGAGTTGACAACATACCTGAAAAAAAGAAACATAATTTTTATTTACGGAATTTATTTAATTTTACTTTATTGGGACGCTTTTATTAAAGTTAGTCATAAAGTCCGTCTTTCCATCTCTTTCTCACCGAACTATAGTATACTTATCATATCTACTTTGTCGATCTTCAAATGCTTACAGTATGCTTGGTTCTGTGCGTCTCGTATCCACCGCATTCTTGCGACTCTCACCAGGTCATCGGCCCACCATGTGGGAGGCCTTTCCACGTTGCGTTTTCTGTCGTTTACGACCCATAAACTTCAAGAACACAGTGACTCCTTTTGGCTCTGAGGTTCAGGATCTAGCTTGTATGTCAACATACAGGTAAGACAAATGTTAAGTCTTGTTTTGATTGGCGGAAGCATATTACAAATGTCACTGGAAAAAATACCAGAACGTTACGGTCGCTCTATCGACTGAAGAATTTTCTAATAGCTCACATAACGGCTAAGCTTTTACAGACACTAAATTTTCATGTAGTTAACTGTAGTGATGTGTGCTACTATAACACATTGTTATTTATAAATTGTAGACAAACCCTTAAGGGGATGCAACTCGACATACATTTTCACTGTTTATCATACAACCGCTCTTACGCGATTATGACGTTATTATAAATTTTTCATTACATATTTTGGAAACACAGTACTTTGTGGATATTATTTAGGCTTCAAATGAAATAAATTTTTAATTTTTTGTAAATTAAATGTATTAAAAACCTGTGAAAATCTGCTTTTTTTTTGCATGAACGTTAACACTTCATGATTTACTTAAAAATTTAAAAGTTTAAGAATTGAAGCTTTGAAAATTTTATCAAAATTCTAATTGATGACAACTTTTTTTCAAAGACTAAATAAAAACACGTATTTCCTGGAACAAGTTTTGTAAAGTATTCGAGTAAATCACAGAATTACCGAATGCTAACAGAGTTTTCAGACGTTATCTATCTTTTTTCGCGTTGCCTTTTTATCAAATATCGCGTTAGATTGCGTTAGATGAAGTAACAAGCTTTTAAATCATTCTCGATATTGACGATAGGCGAGTGGAAAAGCAGCCTTTTAAGCCCAAAAAGTCCAATCCCAAATGGTAATTAAATATTGCTGAATTCATTGTTTGATAGGTCAGATGACGATGTTACAAGGTAATAAATAAAAAAAAAGTTCTTTTTTGTTTACTGATACTGTATTCTGGTGCCTATAGATAAATGTGTGATCACTAAACCATCATCTCTTTTATTATGCGTTGTTGCAGGTTTGAAGTTGACATAAAAATAAACACCTGTTTCTAAATCAAAACCCTTTATTTCCATCGTACGCCACGCGGCGTCGTTGTGACGAAGTTTCAGCGCTGGTCTGAAAAGTACTAGGACAACATACCCCATAAGAAATAGACTTCAGGAATTTTACAGGCTGCGAACTTAGCATGGATTGGCTACTTAACATGGATTAGAAAGCAGTCTGACCGATTATTTACTGTATGCACTCTGTTAATTACAAAATTTTAATAATCGATCTCTTTAAAAAGTTTTATCTTAGCTTTTAACGTGAATTCGTCTATAAAAATTGTTTCTTTAACGGATGTCAATTCAAAATCCAATAAATAAAACAAAAATACTTTATTTCAGACCGTGGTCCATATTATGTTAGTAATCACACATATTTAAAACTATCTTAGTAAAAGATATAATAGGAGAGAGATCTTTTGCGTACACCTGAAACACCAGGTTTTTTTTTGCCACCACTAGACCAAACAGGCCAGTCCAGCGGGTCCAGTATAATATGTACATTTGCAGCACCCAGTGTGCCTAAGTGACGCAACACGCGGCTTATCACTAATGATAAAAAAATCGGGGGATATAGTTTGGTGTTACAATTACATATTATTTGCCATCTCCATCCAGAATAAAATAACGCTTCTTGATAGCTATAGGATCAAAAAATTTGGTACTTATGGTACCAAATTGAAGGTGAAGTCTGAAATATATAGTATAAAATAAAATCCAATTATTGTTTTTACTTTTTTTTTGCTTCATGTCTTTTATAACAACTGTCATATTTTTAAAAGAGCAAAAACAGTATGAAAATACGGTCCACACATCAAATGCGTCTGCTTTCACATCCGCGACTTGCGTAGATAAATGACAGATAATGACAGATCACACAGTAGAAGGGGAAGCGATGAATTTTGAGTTAATTTCACTGTGTTCAGGATTTACGTATCATTTTTAACTTTGAGAAGTAACGACGTTCATTTGTTACTACTTTGTTTGAAATTAATCAAAATCGTGTCCCTATATCGCATAATAACGGAATAAAAACGTTTAAAAAAAATACTACTCATTTTTCTAAGGACATAACGGGAGAATGATTCTAAACAATGTGTTCGTTTCAGACACAAATTAATATACTACGTCGATATTTAATTTAAAAAAAAACCTGTCAATATACTAATTTCTGGCATTGCACGTATAACTAAGGAGTGGAATTCCCTGCCGTAGTCTGTATTTCCTAAAAACTATAACCTGGGAATTTTTATGTCAAGAGTGAACAGATTTCTAGGCAAGCTTGTTCCATCGTCGACCACATCGTTGCCTTTGAACAAGTGAGATAGTGGTCAAGCTCTCGCCCAGCAACAATGAAAAAAAAAAACCGAGCCAAGTGCGAGTCGAACTCATTCACGAAGGGTCCGTACCTTCCGAAGCAAAGAACTTCAAAAAAACACGTTTGATGTATACAACCTAGTTTAATATTTATCTCTAAATAGACGAATTCATGTTTGATAAGTTGGATGATGTTACCAAAACCCATTTTCATCGTACGCCACGCGTCGTCGTCGTGACGAAGTTTCAGCACTTGTCTGGAAGGTACTAGGACAACATACCCCATAAGAAGTAGACTTCAGGAATTTTACAGGCTGCGAACTTAGCATAGATTCGCTACTTTGAGGGGGTAGAAAGCAGACTGACCGATTATTTACTATATATACTCTGTTAATTACAAAATTTTAATAGTCGATTTATTTAAAATGTTATATCTTAGCTTTTAACGTGAATTCGTCTTTAAAAATTGTTTCTATAGCGGATGGCAATTCAAAAACAAATAAATAAAACAAAAATACAGACCGTGGTTCATATTTTGTTAGTAATCACACATTAAAAACTATAGCCTAACTTTAAATATTAGCCTAGCTTAAATATCGATTTTATTCTCTCTTTAGTTTTTATTTTTATAGCTGCAGCAGAATCTATCATGGTTCCTGAGATACAACAGATGGACGGAGTTTTAGTAAGGTCCCGTTTTACCCTTCGGGTACGAAACCCTGACAAATCTTAATATATATAAATCTCGTGTCACAATGTTTGTCCTCAATGGACTCCTAAACCACTTAACCGATTATAATAAAATTCGCACACCATGTGCAGTTCGATCCAACTTGAGAGATAGGATAGTTTAAATCTCAAATTATAGTCACAATTTTAATTTATTGCTAATTATTTGGCTGTTATTATTTGACAGTCACAATTATCTGTTAACTCCAAATGATTCTAACAGATGTCGATACCTTTCGACTGGGTTGAGTAAGTAATCAATAGATGGCGCTGCTCAAAAACTTTAGCCACAGCAACGCGTGGCCAGGTCAGCTAGTAGAAATATAAAGAAATAATGACATTTATTTTTGCAACTAGGTACATTAAAAAAAATCACTTTTACACATATTTTTTTTTATGATATGAACTAACGAATAATAAATACAGTAAAGTTTGGGATGTTATTACATTCATAGTTTACCTATTAAGGCACAGATGGCGTTTGGATCGAAGGGAATAGTTCCATTATACACCGCGCGGTTACCGCGACTCAGAAGACAAAGTAATAGGGCAGCATAAACATGATGCAGTTCAACTTTCAAATTCGAAATAAATTTCAAATGTTGTATTTTTTGTTAAGACAACTAACAAGTTTGCAAGTTTGTCGGATCAAAAGTAGTAAATAATTTATTAAAAGCATGAAATGATGTACTTACTTGGTATATATTTTCATTATAAAAATAAATAATGTTTTACAAAATTATTTATTTATTTCTAAATACTATATATATATATCCTATATCCTACTCTTGACTTTTGAATTTAAAAAAAAAAAAAACAAAAAAACTTCACTTTTCATTTGACGTAGGTACGGTTCATCAACAGAAGTGAGAGATGTCAGCAAAACGGTAGGGGCCCAGCACCAGCAGGGTCGAAGCCTACCTGGGGCTAAGGGTTATCCGACAGAGAACCCCGGGGCCCTGGAATGAAGGTAAAGAAAGAACAGGAGTGGGTTTGAGTCAGTAAAAGTCTGATACGTCCTCGCGCTCCACCTAAGAGTGGAAGCCTGTGTGTGGCCACTGTGCTGAATGCCCGGAGGACACGGTGGAGCACATAGTCGAGTTAAGTCCTGCTTGGACGGAGCATTGCCGTTCCCTCGTGGGGGCGGTCGGCGGCGGAGATCTCTCGCGCCGAGCCTTGGTTGAGGCCATGGTCCGGAGCTAGGAGGAGTGGTAGGCGGTCGCCGACTTCGGCGAAGCAGTAATGCTCGCAAAGGAGGAGGCTGACCGCATCAGGCAACGGCGCTCTCAGCGCCGTCACCGGGATTCCGATCCCAATTTCCGGCCACAGTAGGCGCGGGCTTGCGGACAGTGAGCAACGGGTAGCTCGCTGTCCAACCGTTTGGTAACTGTCCGGACTAAGCCCAAGTCAGCAACAGCAGGGGCCCAGTCGGGTCGAAGCCTACTGGGGCCAGGGTTATCCGAAAGGGAACTCGAGCCTCGATATGAAGGCTAGAAGGAACGGGGTAGGCAATTAGTTAGTAAGAGTCTGACACTATCTCCCGCTCCGCCCAAGAGCGGGGGTTGACATTAGATGATTTTTCCCACCAAAAAAAAAAAACCTAAGACTGGAAAAAGTCATTGGATTATTTCCCACCTAAAAAAAAGTTAAATTTAAAAAATTATGCCAATTGCGAATCTTTTTCTAAGGAAATTAAAGTTAAAGGAAGTTAAACGTTATTATAGAAAGTCTATTTGTTTTTTTGTGAGTACTAGTTGTTAAGAAAACATCAGGTTTCGTTAACTACGAAAAGTGTACCACTGCTACAACGCAACGCGTTCCGTAGCGACAATAATGATCAAAGTCTTCAGCACTTCGTTCAAAAGTACCAGGCTATCATAATAATAAAGTGGCAAACGCTTTCCTCAGAATGAAAACTGGAACTGAAAAACATCACACACACTACCAAAATTTTAAAACACGCCTCCTGGAATGGAGTTATCTATTTGGCTTTGTGGGTGAGCAAGACAGCAGAGCGAATATAGCGGTGTTTTTATTCTGTCTCACTTTAAAAACCACGACCTACGATAAAATGTGAAAGTAACATAAATTCTAGGCCTAATTTTATGTTCGATTGAATATTCTGTGCAAACTAACTTTAAAAGAAAAGAGTAAATAACTAATAAAATTGTGACTTCAATGATCTTAAAAGTATCAGGTGTACTTTTTGTAACAGAAGATTCAAGAATGAATGCAACATTCAAAATGACCTTTTATTTACACGTTGACATATTCTAATAATGCCTAACTCCAAAATTATCTTATTTTCACTGAAAACTTTTCGCAACGGCTGGAATTTAACGCGTTTGTTAGCCCTTAAACAGCGGCAGCCAAACAATTCAATACTCCAAGCATATGTACTAGGCCAACAGTAACTAGGGAGGCTCTGACTACAGTGTGTTTCTAGCACATTTCACAGCTTTGCAAACCGTTTTTCAGTAAAAGTGCCTGGCGCTGCAACTTAGCAACGAGCCCGAAACCCAAACGCTTCGGCAAAAGTACCAGGGTAGCATGAAATGGAAAAGTTTGCCTTCAGGGATAATAAACAATCTTTCCTCGAGGGTTTAATTAATAAACAACTTACATACTTATTATGAAAATTATTACATAATATTTATTATTTTTATCGTCGTCCTACCACGGAAAAAAATGATCTCCACTTAAATTTTTTTTTTTTTGTTTAATTACTTGAAAAAAGTTTGACTAAGTGTTATTAACCATTCGGTTTCCATGTGACGTCAGTTCAATGACGTAATAGTTGCAGGATTCTTTAAGATTCCGGTAAAAGGTACTAGGATAGCATAAGTAAAAAGGCACGTTTTGATTCTCATTCCCGCGGATAGCCACGTAGGGGTGGAAAATGGACCCGTCATAGATGGTTTCTGTTTCATTTTTTTGAATAGAAAACGGGTTGTTAGAGAGTGATAGGAGATATACAAACAGGTGGCTATGACTTGTGTGTATGAAAAGTGGAAGGGGTGTGACAGGGTTAGGATGTAGGTATGTTTGAGTGCATGGAAAAACACGTAAAAAACGTAGGTTCGTACTAAATCTCTGAACTTTTGTTTCAATAAAATATTTTGGTACTTATAATTCTTTAAAATAAAAAAAAAAACTTTCAACAAGAAGGTTGCGACAAACAACCTTTTTGCCTATTACAACAAAATCATCTCATCATCTATTCTACTTAATCATTACCATAATAACAGCGATTTAATTTGAAAAGACCAGCGTAACTATTTTAAATGGGGTTATTTAATTAATTTGGGTAGGGAGCACAATAAAATTTATATGCATAACTAGCATGACAAAGATCTAAAGGTAGGTAATTTTGGAAATATTTAAACCACATAGATACTTAGTAAAAATTTAAATAGTCATCATAAATCATTCTTTTCAACATAAACACTGTGGAGTTTGAGTACAAAGAATAACTTATTTTGCGTAGATACCAATTCACTTTCGTTTTACATGTGACGTCAGCAATGACGCAACGGGTGTCGTACGCTTCAGGTTTTAAAAGTAAAGTACTAGGATAGCAATAACAGGTAGAAGCATTATCGTCGCTGCCTAGCCTGAAGCCTGAAGTTTGAAACAGCTGATGAGGAAAATGGCATATGTGGGAAAGCTCAAGTACATATTATAATGTGGCTCAAGTCATAGGCCTCATCTTCAGTTATGTACATTTTTTACGATACAATTGTTGTAAAGATATGGAACTTGTATTTTTTATCTTGTATTTGTTATAAAGTATTGTATGCCTTACTGTTTGCAGGAATACTAGCTGTATCATTTCTTTTTGTCTGTTATGCTACGCAAATCTAGTAGCGACAAGCTGTAAATATTCCACTGGTGGTGAAGAATTTACAGCTAAAAACTAGAAAAGTGTTGAACCAAGAACAACAATAATCTTCTCACCACCTCATCTTAAATAGAATAGATGAAAACACTTGAAAATATCTAAGTTTGTATAAACTTTATTTAATTAAAACCAAATCCAAAAACCAAATCTAGATAAGTGAAGGCCTGAACTGCCTGTGTAAGAATCCAAATTATTTGGTTTTACAACCATAGACAATAAAAATAAAATAAAACCTTTCAAATAATATAATTATTATTTTAAAAATTTATTATACAATCGTTTAAAAACACAACTTCTATGCATACATTCTCTGTCGGTTTCTATGTGACGTCAACAGTGACGTAATGGGTGTCGTACGCTTCAGGTTTTAAAAGTAAAGTACTAGGGTAACATAGACAGCGTACAGCATTCTCGTTGTTGCCCAGAGGACCCCTGAAAATACTGTCGAAGGGAATAGCAGACGTGGCGCTGCTTTAAAAGGAAACTTCCATTTTGGGGTCCCAAATAGTAAACGACTTTTGATTGAAATATTACTTACTTGGAAAAGTGGGAGCCCAAAAAAATCCAGGAGTTATTTAAACAATTTGTTTATGGTAAACACACATAGTGGCAATGCTGCCAGTCTTTTGGGCACATTACCAGTCGACAGCGATGTGGAAGAGTTTTTTGACTCCATATTTTAGTTTCAATTAGCGAAGAGTTTTATTATTTATTTATTTTTTAATTTACTGTAATTATAGTTGTTTAGTTGTTTGTATGTAGTAATATTATATAATTTGTGGGATAGGGTATTAGGTTTTTTACACCACCTGCACGATAATGTCGTTTTACACGTCATACAAACCTCACTTAAAACAAGTCATTATATGCCTAGGGAGATAATGCAGTATGGCCGATCCCTAGGGAATAATGAGATTTGAATTTGGAGCATCAAGAATCGTCAACATTGTGAATTACTCAAAATGTAGGCGCATCGAACAAGTTGACTCGAAATTCAAACCAAAGAGTATGTAATCACTATGATTCAAATTGGCCACTAACAAAAAAAAAGAAAATAGAATAAAACGTGCGTACCTACTGACGACACGGGAACATTATAGAATCTTGGAGTAGTGAATTTTGTTTGTTTGATGAACTTGTAAATATAATACTTATATTTCTCTAATATATGATTTGGTCGACCAAATTGTCTTTTGATTATCTCACAAATGGTGTAAAAAGTAGAGTATGCAACACGGGAATAAAGCTGTCTTGGGCGGCTTAAATTCCTCACTTCACTCAGGTTTCTTTATTAACTCCCTCCCATGCTCGGGAGTTAATTTTATAAATCCCTCACTATCGTTCGGGATTAAAACCAGCAACCTTCGTTTCGTTCGGAATTCAACATGCCGTCCGCGACTTAAAGACACTGCTTTATCCCCTAGTCACAAAAACTACTAATACTTATTGTTTTCGAGTCAAAGTCGTTTGATGCACGTGAGTAATATCATTACAGTTGCTCGGATTTAAAAAGTCATCGCTTTCGGCACGGGCGTGTGTTTAATTCTGCCTCAGCTGTATTGACAAACTTAATACTCTTGCATTAATATGAACATTTTTTCTTCGCTTTACATGACATTTTCTTATTTTTACAGTAGCAATCACATCACAAAAGGGTTATTGTATTATTTGATTTACGTTACACATAAAATGATAAACATTGACTAAAATCTCACCGCCAAAAAGTTTTTGTTCTTTTTACACAGCTCGCTGGCATTATATTGTTTCCACGTTTATCAAACGAAGGTTTTTAAAACGTTTACGAAGAAATACAATAAACTGTGGTGGTGGTCAGCTCTTGCATATTTCCACACTAGTGCGAAAAACACTTAATAGCAGTAGGGATAAGAGCGGGCTACAGGTGCATAAGTGACGTCATAACAGGGGCCTGTCTGTCTGCTCTGTCACATGGATAAAAACCGAAGGTTTCAGAACCACGATTAAAAGTACCAGGATAGCATAAACTGTAGATGCATGATGATTTGATGAATTCTCTAGCTGTGAAAACTCACACACTACCCTAAAATTTGTCGAGATTATTTCAAAGTCTTTGGTCGCTGTTTGAATTTCGAAAATGATTTCTATTGCATGTTGTGATGTAAAATATATTATAGTTTTGTATTTCAAGTTTTGGATGAAATGTAATTATCATAAAGCAGAGTTTCAAATTAATAATAATCCTAACTAATATTATAAATGTGAAAGTGTGGATGTTTGGATGTTTGTTACTTAATCACGCAAAAACGGCTGATTGGATTTGGATTAAATTTGGCATGCATATAGCCTTTGACATGGAAAAGAACATAGGCTACTTTTTATCCCGGAAAAACATCTTATTACTACGGGAAAACACGTTTAGAGTGCGGTAACCGAAGTGCACGCGGACGAAGTCGCGGGCGGACAGCTAGTAATATTACTACTATGTTTCGCCCACTTATATATATATATATATATATATATATATATATATATATATATGTGGGCGAAACATATACCTACTTCACAGTGAAAAAAGGTTAGCGGCATAAAAAAAAATTAAAGCCGATTAAAAAAAAACAAGAGGAGGCCCCGGAGTCTATGAAAACGAAGTGAACGTTGTAAAAGTTGAAGAACATTTATTTATAACTGGTTCAGATGAATCTAATGAGCCCGAACTTGATTTTTTTAATAGAAGGCGTTCCAGGGTTCCATCAGCCACTTCCGAGTTCTGGTATCTGATCCTCCTCATCATGAAAAATGTTTTGAACTGGTTATGACGAATGTAATGAGCCTAAACTCGACGGGTTTATTAATAGAGAATCCAAGGTTACGTCTCTTACCTCCAACCTCCATCATCAGACCAGCTTGATGGTGCCGGCATGTAGGTACATGAGTATTTCAAACATTAGGTCACATATATTATATGTGTTAATTAGTAAAGTAAACATATATTCGTATATGTGACCATAAAGTGTTTAAGGTCCCTACCACAGCCAACAAACGAGCTGCTGACCTTGAACACCTGAAGAGGTCTTCGTAAATTGTATCTATCTCGATAACGTCAGGTTTCAAATAAAAAAAAAACAGCAAAATCGGTCCATTTGCTTAGGCGCTACGATGCCACAGACAGACACAGAAACCTCAAACTTATAGCACCCCTCTTTTTCGTCGGGGGTTAAAAATAGTACATTTTGATACAAGTGCAGAAAGTTTGTCATTATGACTAAGGCGGAATTCGCACGATTCGTAGGCTATTGGATTATAGAGCCGAGGGTTGCAGGGATCACGTGTGTCAAACGACGTTTTTCAATACACTTATGACTTGTA
This sequence comes from Mythimna albipuncta, assembly GCA_929112965.1. Taxonomy (NCBI): domain Eukaryota; kingdom Metazoa; phylum Arthropoda; class Insecta; order Lepidoptera; family Noctuidae; genus Mythimna; species Mythimna albipuncta. The sequence goes on from OV815965.1 coordinate 20,541,037, forward strand.
GGGGATGATCCGCGCCTCGTGGGGGTTGACGTCCGCCCGGCCTGATATAATATACGGAAACGGAAACGATACGGGAATAAGCATGCGCACTTATCTGCACTAGTGCGAAAAACAGTCCATTCCGTGTCTAAAAGCGGTGGGACAAGGGCGGGTTTTTGAGTAAGTGTATTGAAAAAAACATTTCTGTGTATTCTTTTACAGACTTAGATAAAATAACTGTGTTTACCAAAACTAAAATGATACTAAATTGAAACCATTGAAACTGAATCCGCTGCTAGCAGCGCTCTTCATAGTGACCGTCAAACGAGGGGAAGGCTTCAGCGCTCCGGTCATGTGTACTAGGAGAGCACGTTATGAAGTAGTTAAAATTTACCAACATGAAAACCTGAAAATTTGTCAATGAACATGAACCAATTGTATGATTTAATAGATGCACTTTCAATACGAAGGAGGCAGTTAGACGAGACGAGAGGCAAAGATACTGATAAGTGTGCTATCGGTGATAAAAATATTGATTTTCGAGTGTCATTATCTCATGAACAGTTTGCGCTTTTTCTGTAGAAAATCTAGGATTTGATCTTGAGAATAGGATCAAATTGTGCATGCATATAGATTAATTAGATTTCATTTTTTGGTAGGGTAGTTTTGGGAGTGATATGGTCAATGCCCATTTTTGTGAACTAATTTGACTCAATTATTAATTTAATAGCTTTTGCTCGCGGCTTCGCCCGCGTACATAAAATATAACCTATGTCACTTAGGAACAAAGCAGTTTTCTTTTGATGAAAAAATTTTAACAGTGGGTCCAGTACTTCCAGAGATTATCTCCTACAAACAAAAAAGACGTGTGGCACTCGGGGACTGCCGTGGTAAAGCTATTGCTTAGCATTTTTTATCAACTTATGCAATTATAATTATTTACTTATTTTATTTATGCAGTATTTTTAAGCCCGCGATAGAAGCCATGCAATAGATAGCTTATATCGCGGGCCTTGAGCGTGGAGACCGAATCCAGACATTCCGTAACGAAAATAACCTAACACCCCCCACTCATTTGTTTCTTTGAGCGTGGTGACCGATAAGAAAACAAATGAGTGGGGGGTGTGCAATAGCTTTACCGCGGCAGTCCCCGAGTGCCACACGTCTTTTTAGGGTTCCGTAGCCAAATGGCAAAAAACGGAACCCTTATAGATTCGTCATGTCTGTCTGTCTGTCTGTCTGTCTGTCTGTCTGTCTGTCTGTCTGTCTGTCCGTCCGTCCGTATGTCACAGCCACTTTTTTCCGAAACTATAAGAGCTATACTGTTAAAACTTTGTAAGTAGATGTATTCTGTAAACCGCATTAAGATTTTCACACAAAAATAGAAAAAAAGCAATAAATTTTGGGGGTCCCCATACATAGAACTGAAACTCAAAATTTTTTTTTTCATCAAACCCATGCGTGTGTGGTATCTATGGATAGGTCTTCAAAAATGATACTGAGGTTTCTAATATCATTTTTTTCTAAACTGAATAGTTTGCGCGAGAGACACTTCCAAAGTGGTAAAATGTGTGTCCCCCCCCCTCTAACTTCCAAGATAAGAGAATGATAAAACTAAAAAAAATATATGATGTACATTACTATAAAAACTACCAACGAAAATTGGTTTGAACGAAATCCAGTGAGTAGTTTTTTTTTAATGCGTCATAAACCGAAAAAATACACTATTATTAAAACATCGATCAAAGTTACAACACATTACAAGAACTTTTATATTATGTTACTTGCTGCTACGGAACCCTTCATGGGCGAGTCCGACTCGCACTTGGCCGGTTTTTTTTCTTTGTTTTTTTTTTCTTTGATATTAATTGAAGTTTCACTTTCACACATTGATTTGAATTTTGATTGATTGTTCACTCATTTGTTTTGTTATCGGTCACCACGCTCAAAAAACAAATGAGTGGGGGGTGTTAGGTTATTTTCGTTACGAATTTTCTGGATTCGGTCTCCACGCTCAAGGCCCGCGATAGAAGCTATGCAATAGCTTAAAAACAAACTTTACCTCTTTATTAAAAGTGTAGATAACTATGAAGGCGCTTTCAATGTATGCATACAGCTACATTAGCAGTCCAACAACAAGCGCCTAAATTGAAATCGAATTTGGCTAAGTACCGTGCGTTTGTATGCTTGTAACATTGCCGTCCGTCAGCTCGTACTCGGTCTCTAGCATGTAATGTCCTAGCGTGCCCGGTTCCTAGCCAGCGTCTTTCTTCTAAACTCTCCAACAACATATCCACTTGCACACGAGACGGGACTGTACTTCTTGGCATGCTTGAAATAAAACTCAATGAAATGATAGATTTAATATTTAATTAAAGAATTTGTCAGAAGACTCGTTTACTATAATAGTATTCTAATTATATTGACGATATGAATGAAAATGAAATGGTTAAAAGTCTCGCAAAAGTTTAGAAGTTTCAAACTGTTTTAAAGTCAAGTGGTTTCTTTGTTTATGTTTACAAAAAATAGCGCGCAAAATATGCAATGGAAATATCATTCAGCCTTTTAATTTTTAATAAAACACAATTTTCTCTATAGAAATTATAAAATTTGGTTGTAATTTTAGTTTTTTTTTTTTTATATTAATAATTATAGACAGAAATTATAATATATATTTTAAACCTATAAAACTCTAAGTCGAGATTGATCGATTATGATGTAAGAAAATTGTATCAAATCCCTATTCCTTTAAAGATTCAGCGACGAGACGCTACGGCCTAGTGTTCGTCGATGACCTTATTCGCGTTAGTGAATACCGTTTTAATCAGTGCCACACTCTTTGTCGATCTTAAGGCCGTCTCGATGTCGAGTTCGTCCCGGCGTACGGCCTTGAAAGTGACTTTTAGAGAATAGCATAGCTGTTTCGACCGTTTGCCGCAGGGTTGCTGCACCACGCACTGCAGCAGTTCATCAAAAACGCATAAATTGAAAGCATCCCACATAGCAAACAGCACAAAGATTCACAATAATGAAATTGAAATTATTGCTATGGCTACCTGACATTCGTTGTGACCGATTCGTTGGTCCAAAGCCTTCGGTACTCCGGTCATGTGCACTAGGATAGCACGTTCGAAGAGGTAATAATTTTCCAATAACAAAAGCTTTCATAAAAGCAGACAGATAAAACACTGATAAAATTTTATATCAACACAGATAAAGTTTTCTTTTAGTGAGAGAAAGACAAACATATATCGATGGTCATACGTTGACAACTCGTAACCCACATTTTTTCGCAAAATGAGTTAAGCACATCAAAAATTTTTAAATTAAGCGCCGAATCTTCCTATTGATAACTCGTAATAAACAAAAAATGTCACTCGAACAATTTGTTCTACAGTTGACAACCCACAAAGAAAAAGTATCAACCTGAGCTCACTAGTGTGCGAGTTACAAGGTGTCAACGCAAAATGCAGTTCGCAATAACAGAATAAGTTTAAGCTACCATACTATAAAAATATCGGAACAGAAATAAAAATATCATCAGCTGAGGAAAAACAATTAAATAAGAGGCAGATGAAGGAAAATGCATCTTGTATGTTCTGTGAAAATATGTCATTATTATAGGAGCAAGCTTTTCCGAAGTCAACTCTGATACTCAGACAAGGTCAGGCATCAGTTTTTGTTAGATGCATATTAGATTAGCTTTATGATATGATTTCCAATTCTGATGGCGAATTTGTAACAAAATCTATCATTATTTAGAGTGACGGTTGTGCACCTATCAAAATAGAATGCAGTGGTGGCCGAGTGGTAACGGCCCCGACTTACGAGTTGTAGATTGCGGGTTCGAACCCAGCCAGGCGCATTACTTTGTGTAATTTATTTCATCACCACTTCTCTCAAAATGGTGAAGGAAAACATCGTGAGGAAACCGGCATGTCCCAGAACCAAATTATTCGAAGACATGTGACATTCACCAACACGCACTGGGCCCGCGTGGTGGATTACGGCCCATTCCCTCTCTTAGAGAGGAGGCTTGAGTCCCAACAGTGCGAACATTAAAAAGGCTGGTGATGATGATTAGTAGCTAAATACTCTAGCCAACTTTGCTGCTGTGAATAATGTGGCTATTTACCACTAATGTCTAGAACCTGAGCATAAGCAGATGAAAGTGGATAGCATCATGCTGCCATCGAACGTGGCATAAAAAAATATGACGCTATTTATGTTCCATCTATCACCAATATGCAGACATAACTTGGATATCACGATAAGAGCCATACGACAAATTTTAACAAAATCCAAAAGTGATGCGTCATGAAAGTATCAGGCTTGAAAAGAAAAAAGGAGATCCTGTTGTCACAGATCTTGAAAGTTTTGTTGTACAAATCAGATACCAACAAAACTATTCTTTGTTGCCAAGCAGGCCAAGAAATCTTGGTTCTTCTGCGGATATCTTCATTTCCGATGTAATCACGCAAGGAAACTTCAAGCATAATCCTTTCCATTGCCCTATGGTTGATTTTAAACCTACTGACGAGGCACATTGTCACTGGCAACACACACATACACAGTCATAGACTTTCATCTTGAGACACTGGTATATTGGACAAGAAGATACCGCGCAGTTTCCCAAAAACTGCCCAGCCGAGTCGGATTAGACGATTGTTCTCTTTCTAGAAGTCAGACCTACCTAACTGAACAGTCTGTCTCAGGTAAACGTAGTCCAAAACTTCGAGTGTAGTCTCCGATCTTGATAGGAGTGGGTGCTACATGGATGTTTACCATGACTATGGTTTGTCCATGTTCATTTTATATCCCACTCTTTCGAAAGCTCTACAGAGGTCACCGAGCATTATACTGAGCTCCTCCGTAGGCCTTCCACAACCGATGACCTGGTGGAGGTTGCAGAAATCCGAGGGATGCGAGACGCACATGATTGGCCGTTATTGCGACATTTGGGGGAGGCTTATGTCCAAGAGTGAACGACGACGATTTGGTTGAAATAATGATGACGATGAGGCCAAGAAATATTAATTTTCCGGTAACAAGCTACGAGTAACATTTTAAGAACTCGCATAAACTTTATAAAATTTTAATGCAAACTCCTAAAACTGTAATACCTACTGATTATTACTCTTATTTACGATAATTAGTCGCAAATTTAATTGTTTCAATTTAATAAAATAGTGTTTATTTAAATTGACACCTCGCAAGTGTACGTTGACTGCTCGTAACTCGTCAGAAGTGAGGATTTTTTAATATTGTTTCCTCGCAACTGTTTTTATATTGAATAATTAATAAAAAATCTATGTGGGTATTTCATTTTTTTAAATTATACCAATAGACAACTTGATTTTCTACCAACTACTTTTTTATTTCATTTTTTTTTAATTTACTTTCGAAATTATACAGTTTTTTCCCTCTCCTGTAAAATTCTATATATTACAGTTACGTGCTGTCAACCTATGACCATCGTAATACTGAAAAGGTTGAGGAAGTGAGATAGCATTTCACAACGAATAACACAGCGGCCAACGCGCTTAATCTAAACATAACTAATACTCAAAACATCATTGCTTATATATATCCTTTTTATTTATCTGAAATCAGTAGTTCTTTTTGCATATATTATGAATAATGAACAAACATCACCTACTGCATTTTTTTAGACAAAAATAGACAATATCTGGCCAAGTTTAAAAGTAATGATAAAACCGACAAAACTGACTTCATTACTGCCGATCTTTTCAGAGACCGTTAAACGAGCGAAAGGCTTCAGCGCTTCGGTCATGTGTACTAGGATAGCATGCTTTTTGCCTTCAGTGAAACCTTTCATGAAAGTACACCAATAGCACACACATATGAATGAGGCTATGAACACAGGTACACTTTCAAGTAAGAGAGAGATAGTGATAGGTTCAGCCTATCACTATCTCTCTCTTACTTGAAATCCTGTTGGGGAACTTAACAAATATTGTTAGAAAATAGTTCAATGACCTTATCCACCACGTGTTTTTCGCCTGTCCCGTTCGCTCTTGGTAAAAAGAAAAGGTCTTAGACGGTTTGATGCTTAGGCCTTGGGCCTCGTTGAGTTTCAGGAATTGCAGTGGTTGGAAATAATGCTGGCGTACTTGTTGAAAAAGTGTAAAAAAGGTAAACTTAAAAATAATGGAATCGCTACTGTTTAATTGTATTGCACTGTCTAATTTTTACGTTAGATATTAAAACTTATGATTGCGATTGTTTAATTCATGTAGTTAATTTAGTATGTATAATATTAGTTTATTCACCATCTTTTCGGGTCAAGGTTTTTTTTAAGAAATATTAAAAAAGAAACTATAATATGATTATGTATCGTTATTTTTACAACACGTCAAATATAGATGCTTTGTAAATTACTGAAGATGACTCTGATGCAAAATTTCGCGTAGCAGCGCATGCTACGCAAAATTCGTAGCAACCGACAAACATAAGGAGGACTTAATGCTCAATTTCATTTTTATCTAACCTGATGAAGAATACCTGAGGTTTGAATAAAAAGATTTTTATTTATTTAAGAATTTATTTATTAATTTATGTACACACAAATACATATAGAGAGAAAAAATCAATTGAAATAGAATACAAGCTACGTTGCTACGCGTCCTTCGTAGTGACCGCCACAAGTGAAATGCTTCAGCACTCCGGTCTTGTGTACTAGGAGAGCACGCCATGAAGAGGTTTATTTCAGTGAAACTGAACTGAAATCACACCGATAACATACAGAAATAAGTTATAACAACACGGATAAATCTTGAAGCAAGAGAGAAATAGAAATAGTCGATTGAGTGGTTCTTGGCTCGCCAATCGTCGAGTTGAAGCTTCAAAGCCTTGAGCATCGATGTCGAGTTGCTAGCCTTTCGGTTTTCTATCATTTACATTTCGAGAAGCGTATACTGGAATTTCATAATTTGATTCCGCCAAGCCCGTTCGATCATCGGACCACGTACCGTACGGCGTTGCGAAACCGGTACATGGTAGACATCCTATCCATACACGCACAAAACATTTTGGAAACACATTTACTGTACATGCAGCTATGGAGTAGAATTCCCTAACAGAGTCTGTGTTTTCACTACAATGTGGGGGTATTTATGTCAATAGTGAATACGGTACTTCTAGGCTTCGCTTTCCATCAAGTGAGATTGTGGTCAAACGCGAGCTTATCAACATAAAAAAAAATGAAAATTAAAATAATTTATTTATTTAACAGTTCATGTACACACTTTACAACTATAAAAGTAACAACAACTTATGAAATAAAAGAAGACGAAAACAGAAAAAATAGGTAGGTACATAGGTGATGCTTATTTCTAAAGAAATCTCTTCTTCATAATATCGATGTTGTGGGATTAGTTTGAAGTTTATTTAACGTGCTATTTATTTATTGTTCAAATAACCCGTTTTATTTAATAATGTGTGTTTTCACATTTTTCATTTTGGATATTACATATTAACTTGCTATGTATTTATTTGTACCTAACCTTTAGGTATAACATAAACTATCATAATTATAACAACTATAAAGATCCAAAATAATGAAACTATCTATTTCAACACGCAATTTGTTGTGACCGTCAAACTTGAGCGGCTTCAGTGCTCCGGTCATGTGTACTAGGAAAGCACGTATTAGAAGGTCTTCGTTTTATGTCAAGCATCAAGTGAGGTAGGTCGTGTGAAAGATTGACCTACCTCAATAACTTGATGCTTTTTCTACAATTTTGTCTATATGAATTGCTTAACATCTTCATCTTAGTTTGTTGTAATGACTAAGGAATTTGAAAAGATCCAGTACAAAAGTATGAAGTTAACCTTTTTGAAAACTGATTTGCGTGGTAAGGTTACTAAATTTAGACATTCCAACTACTTTTTTTTTAATTATTGATATACTCACGTTTGACTACTATCTAACCTGATAGTAAGGGATGATGTGATCGACGATGGAGCACGCTTGTCTGGAAGTAACTTATTACTAGCCATTAGAGAGGCGGAAGATTTCAGCGCTCTAGTTAGGTGTACTAGAAGAGGACGCTTGAAGAGGTTAGTGTTTCAGTAGTCATCAAACTTTCACAACATGCGAACCTGTATTTCAAGCTGGGATAAGCGGTAGTGTGGGTAAGAGATCTGCACAGTGCGCTATATAAAGTTTTATTATTTTCAGTAGATAAACTCGCTTTCTGCTAACTATACCTGGCACGGATCAAAATTTTGGGTGTAAGAGATATTAGTGAAATAACTAATGAGATTGTGTCTTATTTATAGTTTTGTTTTTTCTTACACTATAATAAATTATAATTAATTCATTATACCCCAAGCAAACGCCGGCGTTCGCGCACCTATTGTCTTAGATATCGCAGGTTTTTAAGAGTTTCGAAGCCACACTTTATATTACTTTTAGTCAGTTCTTTAAGTTTTTTTTATTTTTATTTATTTTATAAATAATGATAGTTTAGTGTTTTTTTTTTTTAATATGTAATATTTGAAATAAACTGTAGTTTTTGTAAAAGATTCGTTAGCTAAGTAGATACAAATTCTTAAATGTATATAGTGGGTCAGGAGTAACGCGTCAAACGTTTACTTTTATTTTATTACCGTTGGTTTTTTTAAAACTAAACTAAATTACTTCCAGCAGTTTTGCCCGCATGAACGTAGAAAATTGCCATGAGGAAATTCTACCCCGGAATAAAAATATGAAAATAATATCAAAGTATATGTTTCATATAACAAATCCGTTGCTACGTGGCTAACGCACGTAACCTTCGCGGTGGCTGTCAAAACGGTGGAGGCTTCAGTGCTCCAGTCATTTGTACTGGGAGAGCAGGTTACAGAGAGGTTGATTTCAGTGAAAGCTTTCTTGAAAGCACACCGATAGCATACATAAATAATTCCATACCAACACTGATAACCATTTAAGTGAGAGAGAGACAGTGATAGATGAAATCTGAGAAGGCAGCATAATACAAAAATTGAGATAATAGTTCAGTGACCGCGCCCACCACGTGTTTTTCACCTAACTCGCCTACAGAACACATTCTGAAAAATTTAGGACTTGATAAAATATCGCTTGTATCGTTTATATATTTTTTTTGTACTGGAATGGGTAATAAATTCATAATACTTAACTTAAAATAAATTAGCTCACTCACATAATTTTGAATAAATATAATGTCGAGTTAGTTAAATATAGGCAAGACAGATTCTTGGTAAGTACCTTCAAATAAGTGGAAAGCTCGCTTTTGTGCTAATAGTTCTCTATCAGAACAAAAGCGAGCTTTGGCAAGAATTGCCCACCCATGGGACAACATGTTTTTTTTTTCCATTTATTTTGCATTTATATTGCATCGCTACTTACCATCAGGTGGGATCGCAGTCAAGCAATAGTATAAATCAAAAAAAAAAATTGCCCTACCTTGACCATGACTTATCTGTTTATTCATGTGCAGGTTCAAATACAAAAACCTAAGAGACACATAACGTTTTTCAGTACAGGACAGCGGGAATCTCATTAAAAATTTCGATGCTAAACGCATAGGACCGTTGCGGCAACATTTGGAGGAGGCCTATGTCAGTGGACGTCTTTTGATTGAAATGTCAATGACAATAGTAAATACAACTGAATTTCTTGCTACACGATATTTCGTAGGTAGCAATTGTCATTCAGCTGAAACGTTTCAGCACTACGGTTATATGTACTAGGAGAACACTTTACGAAGGTGGTTGATTTCAGTTATTGTTGTAGCATTATTGGAGAGAGGTTTATGTCCAGCAGTGGACGCATTAACCCCATTAACCCCTACCTGTTTATAACACTGGACTGGCGGCAATCAAGGTGCTTTTATACTCGTTTGATATTCGCCATTTTGGCGCCGTCGGCCGTAGCGAGCATCTACAGATGTTATTATAAGTAAATAATGTCGCGCTGCTTACGATATACATATTACATCATTTTTAATAGGTTTTATTATAGTTCTTGAAGCTTTTATTTTTTATTAATTCAAAATGCAAAAATACTTCAGAGTAGGTACTGCAATATACAATTCTCTGCAGCCATTTTTACTATACGTCAAAATTAGTTCTCTTGATGTGGCGCTTCAAATAAACACAAAAAATTAGCTGATAAACATATGGTGGGATAATAGTATGTGCAGTGATAAATAATAAAGGTCAGTGAGTGGACGTGTAACGTTAAGCCGAAAAACGAAATCTGATATTGACGATGGTTTCGTGAAACTGAGTTTGTCAACGTTGCTACACGAATTGTCAAACAGCTGAAATGTTTCAACGCTATGGTTATATGTACTAGGAGAGCATGTTACGGAGGAGGTTGGTTTCAGTGAAAGTTTCGTGAAAACACCCGATAAGCACACCAAAATAAAATGTTGATCAGATATTTTTGACAGATATAGATACATATTTATGTTTGCTATCTGGTCAACATAGTTAAATCAAGAAAAGAGGACCTTAAACGAGGCAGGGATTGGCTGAAACTATAAAGGCAAAGACCATGATTTAAAATAGGAATTACTTTTGTATTGTGCGTGAATGCTTTCACAAACATGTAAACGTACACACTCAAACCCGACATTGCTAAAATGTTTAGGTAACAGTTCCGTGACTCGTGTATTCTCTTGCCTCGCTTAAACTTCACGAAAGTCAAAATATTCAGTGATATATTTTTTTCCAAAGGTTTAACTTTACTGAAACTAAACTAACTTTAATTTTTTTTTCTTCATATCAATGCTGGACCTTAACCTATCATAATAATTTTCAATAAAAAAAAATAAGAAAATGTAACATAAATTAACTAAACTTTAAAGATTAAAAAATGCAATGATACTGGAATTCGTTGCTACATAGCTACGCGCCAATTGAAGCAGCCGTAACTGGCGGAAAGTTTCAGCGCTCTGGACGTTTGTACTAGGAGAGCACTCTTTTAAGAAGTAATGTTTCAGTAGCCTTAGATATTTTACTAAATAGGTAGGTACTATCAACACTTCCTTCAATTCCCGACACCTGTGTGAGAAAGGTAATGGTTTAACCATTAAAAATTTACTAAGAACTTTATTTTCTTAAGTTTCAATTTTGAGTTTAAGTAAATAAAACCTAATAAAGAAATTATGTTCAGTCAATGCAAATGCAATTTAAAGGCCTCCAGCATTGAATATCAGATGAGTATATTATTTTTATTATTATTTATATTCTCGCGCTTGACCACTAACTCACTTAATGGAAAGCGATGATATGATTGACGATGGAGTACGCTTGTCTAGAAGTAACCCATTAATTGATGACTAAAAGACCCCTGGAATGTAGCTATCATAAATGTAGTGTTAATATAGTAGCAGTGGAATAATAATATTCCACAACTTTCACACAACGCTATCTAGTCCCAAACTAAGCAAAGCTAGTGCTGTTAGTACTTGACAATTGATAAACATACTTATATATTTCTAAATACATACATAACTATTATAGATAAATTACACCCAGACACAGAACAAATGATCGTGCTCATCAGTCATCACTCAAACGTTTGTCATTTGTTTGTTTGTTGTGTTTGGAATTACTAGTTTAATATGGTTAAGTTATTTTTATTTTTGATAGGTTCGCGCTTGATCGCTATCCCACCTGATGGAAAGCGACGATGCGGTCGACGATGGAACGCGCTAACGCTACGCTTTTGTTTTGAAAATATTGGCGTTGCCTATAGAAAACTGGCCGACTTCCCTTTTTTGAGTTTTCTAAAGTCTTGTACGAAGCAGTGACTTAAACTCTAAAAGTCACTAAGGTGAACCCATCGAGGCCTTTAAAACCGAGTGCAAGAACATAATAAAAGTAATTAAACTCGTTTCAATTACGTGACTTTTGCAGTGATCTTCAAACCTTCAGAAGGTTTCAGCGCTCCGGTCTTTTGTACTAGGATAGCATGTTACAAAGTGGTATTTTTCAGTGGAAGCTTATCAATGGCACACAGGTGTAATTAAGTGTTCACGCAAATAAATCAACAAGTTAAAGAGAGTAGAAAGTATTCAGAGAACATGGCAATGTTCAAAACCTTGTCAAACACATGCTTTTTTCCTGTCATTTTTTTTATACTAGATAGCAACATTTTGCTTTTGGTAATAATATCTACATGTGGTCTACATATAGTTATTATCGCTAATCGCTTCCATGAGAACACGGTGGTGCGGTGCTCTGTCCAAGCGAGGCACACCTTCTGCCTATGCGGGGTAGACCTTTTGATTGTATGACTTGGACTTGATGTCAGCTTTTTTTTTTGTAAAAAATTGCATAAAATACCAGTATTTGATATTGAGGAAATGCTTGGACCTTCAAAATTGGGTATGTTTTTTTCAACTAGTTTATACATTTTTTTTATTCTCTTTACTTGAAGTATACGATTTACATAAAAATATATTTTTTTTTAATTTGATTTATAGATTTTTTTAATACCAAAATAGGGTATAATCGAGTTACAAATGCATGAAACTCCATCAGTTGCTACGTACTACTTCCTGATTTTCATAGCGATCGTCAAACGAGCGAAAGGCTTCAGCGCTCCGGTCATGTGTACTAGGAGAGCACGCTTTAAGGAGGTTGATTTCAGTGAAAACTTTCGTGAAAGTACACCAATGGCACACACGTATGAGGCTATGAACACAGGTACACTTTCAAGTAAAAGAGAGACAGTGATAGGCTGAACCTTGAATCTGTTGGGGTACGTAACTGAGTATTGTCAGCAAGTAGTGAAGAGTTTTTTTACAGTGAGCTTTCGTGAAAGAATACTGAAAGCACACAGCTATATCCGACATTCAGACAGATAAACCTTCTAGTGAGAAATAGACAGTGATCAGCTGAAATTGTTGAGAATCAAGAATTAGAATATGCAAGTGCACCAGTTGCAACTGTTGCAAGATGGTTATTAAAATGTTAATTACTTGAAACTGTTTACATTGTTTTTGAGAATTTAGCCGTTTACAACAATCTTAAAATTATTTTTAAATTTTCCAAACGGATAGCTGGGCATTATGAAAGAGTGGCATGGATCGTACAGTTACAAGACTGCTCTTGTATTTTTATTTCCTTGAAATATAATGTACACAAAAAAGCCGAACAAGCCGTTTCGAAGTAAGTCGATAACAAATATTGTGCACGAGATTTTTTTTTTAATTACAAGAAACTCAATTTCAGCTACGCGCCCTTCGTAGCGAACGTCAAACACAGCAGACTTCAGTGCTACAGTCATGTGTACTAGGAGAGCATATTCTAAGAAGGACACACTTCTGTTGCCGTGGAAACCATGTACCTGCTAATAAACAAACAACTGACTGAAATGCAGCGTATTTCAGAATCTGCACTGTTATCAAAATGCACAAAAAAAACTTTAGATTTAAATGAATTATAATCCTTTTCCCGAGCATGTTTGCTCTAACGAATCTCCACTCAAGCTAGCCAATAAAGGCAAGAGACAGCCGACCAATTAAAACAAACCCGAGATGAACAATAAAAATTCGAGTTTCATATTATCATTACTATTCAAAATAGTAGTTTTAGCCTGTTTTATAAATAATATATAGGCATCTGATAATGATCACATACACCTTTTTTTTTTTTATGGTGGGAAAAATCATGCATTGACATCCCCCGCCCTTGGGCGGAGCGGGAGATAGTGTCAGACTCTTACTGACTAAAAGACCCACCCCGTTCCTTCTAGCCTTCATACCGGGGCTCGAGCGCCCTTTCGGATAACCCTGGCCCCAGTAGGCTTCGACCCGGCTGGGTCCCTGCTGTTGCTGACAATTCCTTGAGGCGCGCGGGAACAGTGCGCGCCGTCGACGACTTGGGCTTGGTCCGGACGGTTACCGGACGGCCGGACAGCGAGCTACCCATTGCTCACTGTCCGCAAGCCCGCGTCTACGTTGATCACATACACCTGATTTATCTATTGCATTCAATAGAATAAATTTTAATGGACATAGAATAATATTCGTTGCAGTTATTCAATCACTTGCAAAAAATCATCTAAGTAGGTACAGTAAAATGGGGTGAATAGAAACAAAAATTTAAAGGGTATTTTTCTCGATATTTGAATATTTTTGCAGCATTTAACTAAATCAATTTATTAATGAATTGCTATTCTAAAAAATCGATGCTTTGTTAGAGGCCGACATAATGGTATCAAAGTGAAAAACGTGTATCAAACGAAGTCGCAGGCAAAAGCTAGTTGAAGAATAAAAATAAAAATATAAATAAAAGATAAAAAAAATTACCCTTATGTCTCTATTCATCCCATTTTACCCGGTATAAAATTAAAAATATTCGTGGCACCGTAGTACCCGTCAAACCGGGCGGGGTCGCCTGCTTCGTCTAAGTACTAGGAGAGCATTTAAAAAAGAAGTTAATTTGTATCCAATGCTTTCGAAAAATTACTACCTTATTTCTTGAAAACCGACTATGATTAACACTTTTACAAGAATTTGAGCATTATTTATTATAAGTTAGTTGCATTATTGTTCCAAAATCCATTGAACATATTTTATTTATTTTTTAAGTCCTTTTAAAATTTCTAAATGTATTTAAAAATTATGCAGTATCTTTTAAACTAAAAAATATGATGTTTTTTAAAGTAAATCAACTGAAATAGTCTAGTAAAATTATCATAAGCATTAGTTTATTGTAGCAAGTAAAAAGGTAAGCTTGGTTCCGTTGCTACGCGATCGTAGCGACGATCGTCAAACATCCGAAGACTTCAGTACTCCAGCCATATGTACTAGGGCAGAATAAACTAAAAGATATCCATCGTGAAAACTTTACTGTAAGCTACTCACCACGTGGAAAGCGCACAAGTTAACTCGTATCTAAAAGAGATAGAGTTATGAGTTTTCTCTATAGTGCGAGAGAAATGGATAGATTCACCCTTGTGTACTTAGGCGTACTCCCACTTCCCGCCATTATTGCGAGCGACACGAGGTAGTTGTGACGTCACTCAAAATTGCAGTACCTTCAGTTTTTATGAATACAGGCGGTGGTAAAAAAATAGTTGGTATAAATACGTAGTAGAGTAAGTAAGATAAAGAAAAAACATTAGTTTTTTTAAAAAGCTTACAAAAATTATTTAAAATAAAATTAACTGAGTACGAAGTATAACACAATACAGAAAAGTTTTTATGAAGATATATTTTTTTTTGTATAATATAATAAGTAAAACTGTAACAAAGTGCAACTTGCTCCGTGGAGCGATGGCTTCAAGTTGTACAAATCAATTTAGTAGCATCCACAAAGTTCATTGTGACGTATGAATGCCAATGTGACGTAACCAATGACGGAAGCAATATGACGCAAAAGCCGGGGCTGGCCTCAGCACTTCGGTGGAAAGTACTAGGGTAGCATAGATCACTAGGGGTGAATTGAAGTTCGGTGAAAGCTATCAGTACACGTGCGGTTTTAAAAATGAGAACTTAGAGATAGCGCCAAATTCGAATGTATTCGTAATCTAATATAAAGAATCGGTTTATAGTTATTAACACGCTTATATTAGCTTCAACTGTATGTAAAACATTAATATCATTGTGAAAAAAGCGTGGGGCGCTTTGTGCCATATTTTTCGTAAATCGAGCACCCCACGCTTTTTTCACAATGATATAAATATTTTTCGTTCATTATTATTATTTTCTACCTATATTGAAATTTATTTTACACTTTTTAGTTTGATATGCTATGAAAGCGTGTTTTTTTTTTTAGTTTTTTTAAACGATATTTTTTTACGTTTCCTTGTGGACAATATTCTCGAATGTTATCGTAATATTAAAACTGAAAAACTGTAGTAAGTAGTACAATTCAGTACAATATTGGTATCCTGTTTTCAATATCTAAATATTCATTGAATTGTTCTTAAGGTGTGTCAAGTTTGATGGATGGGATGGTCACCACCCTGTGAGGATCATGATGGAACTGCTGAGTCACTAGGAGATCTATTATGAAGTAATTAACTCACTTTTCCCAGTAATGTTCGAAATGATGACATCACGTGGCAACCTGCAGAGGTATTTGAGTTGACAACATACCTGAAAAAAAGGAATATAGTTTTTATTGACGGAATTTATTTAATTTTACTTTATTGGGACGCTTTTATTAAAGTTAGTCATAAAGTCCGTCTTTCCATTAATAAAATTCATCCACTTTTTCTCTTTCTCACCGAACTATTACCCTATTAAGTCCGCCTATGTACCACTACTGTACATGAAGTTTAAATAAATAAATAAATAACTATAGTATACTTATCATATCTACTTTGTCGATCTTAAAATGCTTACAGTACACTTATCATATCTACTTTGTTCTTCATAATATCAAGCAAGTGTTGACCACTTATTGAATGTAATGAGGGAACTAATTCCGGATTTACGGGAGTTGATGAACTGGTCAGATCGATTCGATGTGGCCGCTAAACCTACAAATTATCTGGTTATCATAGTTGGTAACCATAACCTTAAAAAACTGGATAGGCTTTTTTTGGTTGGAAAATCGTCAAATTACTTAGTTATCGCTCCACTTAGAGCGTGATACAGATAGCAGCACGAATCTTGAGCGCTCGGCGAAAGAGTGAGGATCAATTTGCGCATCGTACTCATCGTCGAGCCAATCACTGTTACTTCAAAGATGTACTCCCAGCTCCCGCGTCTCACTTCATTCCACTAAAGAGACCCAATACTTCACTTCTCATTCAAGCCTGCGCGATTTCAAATTTAAGTTAGCGCTCAAGATCCGTGCCGGTATCTGTATCACGCTCTGAGTGGAGCGAGAAGGCGTGTGAGAATTTTACTGACAAAAATCTGACTGTTTTGCTGCAGTTGCCTTTTGTGTTCCACAGCTACGGTAACTCTTTCAAACATTCTCGCAGCAAATTGAATAGTCTTCCTGTTATGTACGACCCATCATCATCACCACCATTTCAGCCGACGGACTTCCACTATTGGATATAGGAGTCCCCCAAGCGTCACCACAACGAACGGTTCTGTGCGTCTCGCATTCACCATCTAGGAGGCCTTCCAACGCTGCGTCTTCCTGTGCGCAGTCTAGAACATTTCAGCCATCCGTTCCGTAGAACGTGACAGTGAACGTGACAGTGAACGTGACAGTAGGCAGGGCTCATTGCTCGTAAGCAATGAGCCCTGCCTACTGTTACTTTAGTTTGGTATGTACGACCCATAAACAACAACGCAGTAATTTCGTTTAGCTCTGAGGTTCAAGGTCTTGGCCTGTATGTCATTATGCAGACAAGACAAATGTCTTACATATTTTGATTGACGAAAGCATATTAAAATGTCAGTGGTAAAAGTACATGAACGTTACGATCTACTACTGGGGCCAGGGTTATCCGAAAGGGCGCTCGAGCCCCGGTATGAAGGCTTGAAGGAACGGGATGGGTTTTATAGTCAGTAAGAGTCTGACACTATCTCCCGCTCCACCCAAGAGCGGGGGTTGTCATTGGATGTTTTTTTCCAACCATAAAAAAAGGTAAGTAGATAGCACTACGGTCAAACTACTCATCTCTTGTAGGAAGCTTGTATCCGAACTCCCGTGACGTCAGAGATGACGTCATTGATGCCAAAGTCTTCAATATTCCGGCATAAAGCACTAGGGTAGCATAAGCTACAACGACATTTACAGAGCTTCGTTGTCGAGGAAAATTCTGTTTTCAATGACGTCATCTATGAGTTTCCCATCGAAAAAAGAAAAAAAAAAGAGAAGTCAGCTAGGAAAAACCGGCCTCATCTACGAGTAGTTTAAACTGACGTCAAAAAAATTGACGTATAAAAAAGTGTTGTTTTACCTATTTACAAAATAAATATCATTTATATCATTTAAAAATATTATTATTATTTTTTTTTTTTTTTTTGAGAATAATTATTGTTTTTACTTTTTTTTTGTTTCATGTCTTTTATAACAGCTGTCATATTTTTTAAATGTCATCTGCTTTCACATCCACAACTTGCGTAGACAAATGACACACAGTAGAAAGGGAAGCGATGAATTTCCATCGTACGCCACGCGTCGTCGTCATGACGAAGTTTCAGCACTTGTCTGGAAGGTACTAGGACAACATACCCCATAAGAAATAGACTTCAGGAATTTTACAGGCTGCGAACTTAGCATAGATTGGCTATTTTGAAGGGGTAGTAAGCAGTCTGACCGATTATTTACAATATGCACTCTGTTAATTACAAATTTTTAATAGTCGATTTTTTTTTAAATGTTATTATCTTAGTTTTTAACGTAAATTCGTCTTTAAAAATTGTTTCTATAGCGGATGGCAATTAAAAAAACAAATAAATAAAACAAAAATACTTCAGACCGTGGTTCATATTTTGTTAGGAATCACACAAACTATAGCCTAACTTAAATATTGATTTTATTCTCTTTTTAGTTTTTATTTTTATTGCTGCAGCAGAAATATGTCATTACAGATGCAGAGCTGTCATGGTTTCTGAGATACTGGGCACGCCACAATCATGACGGTAAGTCCCCTCTTTGAGGCGTGGCTGGAAAGACCTCACGGCGTCCTTACCATCCGCATGATGCAGGTACTCACCGGACATGGTTCGTTCGAGAGTTCCCTGCACTCGATTCATGCGGAAGTGACGCTCGGGACAACGGCGCTCTCGCCGCCGTCACCGGGATTCCGATCCCGATTTCCGGCCACAGTAGGCGCGGGCTTGCGGACAGTGAGCAATGGGTAGCTCGCTGTCCGACCGTCCGGACTGAGCCCAAGTCGTCGACGGCACGCACTATTCCCGAGCGCCTCAAGGAGTTATCAGCAACAGCAGGGGCCCGGCTGGGTCAAAGTCTACTGGGGCCAGGGTTATCCGAAAGGGCGCTTGAGCCCCGGTATGAAGGCTAGAAGGAACGGGGTGGGCAATTAGTCAGTAAGAGTCTGACACTATCTCCCGCTCCGCCCAAGAGCGGGGGTTGACATTGGATGATTTTTCCCACCATAAAAAAAACCTAAGACTGGAAAAAGTCATTGGATTATTTCCCACCTAAAAAAAAGTTAAATTTAAAAATTATGCACATTGCGAATGAATTTTCTAAGGAAATTAAAGTTAAAGGAAGTTAAACTTTTTGTGAGTATTAGTTAAGCTTTTTGTAAAGTTAAACTTTTTGAGGTCGCAGTTAAGCACTTATACTACTATTTGAAAAAAAAAAAACATCCGTTGGCCATCTGTGATCTTTTTTATTAGTTATTTATTAATAAACTAGTACGCCTCACCATCAAAGATTGCATCGCTACTTACCATCAGGTGGGATCGCAGTCAAGCACTAGTTTATCTCAATTAAAAAAAAAAAAAACAAGTTAGTGGGAATATGGGCCAATAACTTAAACCTTCTAAATTCAAAAAAATCTTTATTTAATCGATGAAATCACAAAATTGTCATTGAAGTCGGTTGAAATTAAAAGGAATACATTTGTGGTATTTCACAAGAATCACTAATTTTATCTACACTATAAAAAAAGCTCTTTATAATCATCACCGGCCCAGGCATAGGCCAAACTGAGAAAACATAAGGTTTCGTTACTACGGAAAGTGTACCCTACCACCATACGACACAACGCGTTCCGTAGCGACAATAATGACCAAAGTCTTCAGCACTTCATTCAAAAGTACCAGGCAATCATAATAATAAAGTGGCAAACGCTTTCCTCAGAACGAAAACTGGAACTGGAAAACATCATACGTCACCAAAATTTTAAAACACGCCTTCTGAAATGGGGTTATCTATTTGGCTTTGTGAGCGAGCGAGACAGCAGAGCGAATATAGTGGTGTTTTTATTCTGTCTCACTTTAAAAACCATGACCTACGATAACATGTGAATGAATGTAACTTAATAAATTCTAGGCCTAATTTTATGTTCGATTGAATATTTCGTGCAAACTAACTTTAAACGAGAAGAGTAAAGAACTAATAAAATTGTGACTTCGATGATATTTAAAGCATCGTATACTTTTTGAAAACAGAAGATTGTTACCCAAGAATACATCATTCAAAATGATCTTTTATTTACACGTTGAAATAATGTAATAATGCCTAACTCCAAAATTATCTTATTTTCACTGAAAACATTTTGCAACAGCTGGAATTTAACGCGTTTGTTACCTACTGTGCGAGAATTATGGGTATTCTGAATGAAAATCAATGACTGGATGCTCAATGCAAATTAGTTTTTTTAATAATTTTCGGTGTGAACAATATATTTTACAAGAAACAAGTGAAGACAAGTGACAAATAGAAGTGTCATATTTTTTCATATAATTTAGGAAGCTTGCAAGAAGGTTTTATCTCCAACATTTCCCCGGGCGTTGAAACCAATGGTTTCAACCAGATTCTGAAGACACAGGCAAAGGGCAGATTCGGTTGAATGCCCGTCGAACGACTCCAGTAGACGTCCGAATGTCAGCTACACGGGCGATACCATCCGTTCCTGGATGAACAGCCACGATCCGTCCAAGTCTCCACTTCAACGGAGGAAGATCGTCTTCCTTGATCACCACCAAGGAGTTCAGCATCAAGCCATCCTTGCAGGAACGCCATTTGGAGCGTTGTTGCAATTCTGCAACATACTCCTTGCTCCATCTGCTCCAGAAATGCTGGCGAAGCTGCTCGATCCTCTGGTAACGAGACAGATAATTGGCAGAGCTATCCTGGTAATCAGGTTGCGGCAAAGAAGTAAGTGGCCGTCCCACAAGAAAATGTCCTGGCGTGAGCGGAGTATAATCTGCAGGATCTGAAGACAACGGCGTCAATGGACGAGAGTTCAAGATGGCTTCAATCTTGGTTAGTGTGGTGTACAGCTCCTCAAAAGTCAAGTTACAATTTCCCAACACTCTCTGAAGGTGATACTTTGCTGACTTGACACCCGCCTCCCAGAGTCCACCGAAATGTGGGGTGTAGGCGGGAATAAAATGGAACCTTATTCCGTCGTTTGCTGCACTTTCACCCAAGGACAAACTATTTAATTTTAAAAATTTGGAAAGGTCGTTGTATGCACCGACAAATGAGGTACCGTTATCGGAAAAAATATCAGCAGGTTTACCTCTCCGAGAAATAAACCGATACAAAGCCAGTAAATAACTATTGCTAGTTAAATCACCAACGAGCTCCAAATGAATGGCCTTGGTTGTGAAACAAATAAAAATAGCGACATACACCTTTACTAACCTACATCCACGGCCCTGGCGACTAGCACACATAATAGGGCCAGCGTAATCAACGCCTGTGCTTTCAAAGGGATAACCTGGACGAAGGCGTTCTCGTGGTAAGTTACCCATTAAGGGAGCTACAACCTTACCCTTCATACGGTGACACAAAACACACTTATGATAACAGGCTTTCGCCAACTTGCGACCTCCTATTGGCCAATAAGTTTCCCTAATGGAAGCTAATAATAATTGTGGGCCAGCATGCATCAGCCTTTTATGCTCAAAATTAAATAATAGTTTAGTGAAATCATGAGTGGACTGTAATAAAATAGGGTGTTTCTTACTATAAGCAAAATTAGAGTTATCGAGACGTCCTCCTACTCGCATTACATTATTATCGTCTAAATAAACATTAAACTTTAGAAGGGCGCTCTTTTTAGGTAAACTCTTTTTGTTCAAAAATAATTGGTATTCAGAAAATGACTGAATCTGACTCTTAATAATGACAAGAGTTAGTGCATCTTGTACCTCATCATGTGACAAGTATTTGGTTTTAGGGTAATGCTTTCTACATGACTTAATAAATCGTAATACGTAGGCAACAGATCGTACGAGCCGTGTGTAATTGGAATAACGCCTAAAATCAATTAAAACTTCAGGTTTCGAATCGTTTACAACATGTAATATGATTTTAGGTCGAGTCTCCGGTAACGATTGTAGTCCTGGGCTCGTAATTTGAGAAGGCCATTCAGACGAATCTAGTTTTAAAAAATCTGGTCCTTTCCACCACAGATCTGACTCCTGCAGATCACTAATATCCATGCCACGAGATATTAGGTCTGCTGGATTTTGATCTGTTGGGACGTGCCTCCAAGTACAGTTACCCGACTTATCCAAAACCTCAGCAACGCGGTTGCGCACAAAGGGCTGAAGTCTGGTAGGCATCATCTGTAACCATCCCAAGACAATGGTTGAATCAGTCCAACAATAAACCCGACTGATCTTCACTCGAAGTGAGCTCATCACCTTCTCGTGAAGACGAGAACCGACTACCGCACCACATAACTCCAGTCGCGGAATTGTCGTAGGCTTGATGGGAGCAACTCGACTCTTTGCCATTAACAAGCGAGCCATGTACTCACCCTTAGCATTAACACTGCGAATGTAGACGCAAGCACCGTACGCGGACTCAGACGCGTCTGTGAAAATATGGAGTTCTAACTCCGTAAATGAATTGCAGACTACAAGTCGCGGAATGCGAACATGATTTAAAAGAGGTAAAGATTTAATAATAATCTCCCATTGTTTACAAATCTCATTAGGTAATGGTTGATCCCATGATAATTTATCTAACCACATTTTCTGTAGCAAGATCTTCATAGTAATAACAATAGGACCTAACAGACCTAAGGGATCAAAGATTCGCGCAATAACGGATAACAAGTCACGCTTTGTGTACCTAGTCGAAGATTTAGTCAGACCTATAGGAAACCCTATCTCATCAGTGCCGATATGCCAACAGAGACCAAGCAACTTTTCTGGCTCATTTTGTCCAATGTTCAAATCGTATGACGCAGGGACAGCATTCGACAATAATTGAGAATCATTTGACTTCCACTTTCTCAATGGCATACATGCCGACGCAAGCGCTTTGGTGACTTCAGTGCGAATGAACTTTACTTCATCTAAGTCATCCCCTCCGGTCAGCAAGTCGTCGACATAGAAGTCATGTTGGATGATTTCCGATATCTTAGGGTTCCTACAGTCGAGTCCTACTTGTTTAAGGCATCGTGTCGCAAGGAATGGCGCACTGGCCGTACCGTACGTGACGGTGTTTAATTGATAAACATTAATAGGATCACTAACATTATCACGCCAAACAATCTGTTGTAAATATCTGTCCGACGGGTGGACGACTATTTGTCTATACATCTTCTCCACATCCGCAGATAAAACATACTTGTGGACTCTAAAGCGAAGAAGTATAGACAATAGACCGTCCTGTACGGTTGGCCCAACCATCTGTAGGTCATTAGAGGACACTCCCGTCGAAGTAGAAGCACTAGCGTTGAAAACAACACGAAGTTTGGTCGTGGTACTCGACTCGCGTAAAACTCCCATATGTGGAATAAAATAACCCAAACATAAATTAGGTTTATTAATTTTTGTCATATGACCAAGTAACTCGTATTCTGACAAAAAGTCATGATACATTCTACTAAAGTTCGTCTTAACCTTTAATTTACGCTCTAAAGAATGTAAACAATGTGTGGCTTTATTAAAAGAATTTCCTAAAATTGAAGGATCTTTCTTAAGGGGGATGCGAACACAAAAACGACCATCAGACAATCGTGTCGTATTTGTAACGAAATTGTCTTCACACAATTTCTCTTCAGGCATATAAGAATTGGAAGACTTCGCATTCACCTCCTCTAATTGCCAAAACTTTGTCAATTCTGACTTGAGGTTTTCCCAGTCACCATCGCTGTCGGCAACCATTTTAGACATATTGCACTTTACGTCATTCGTCAGCAGTGAGATAGTATTCTGAGTAATTGGACCGGAAACTATCCATCCTAGACGGGTTTCACATAATATTGGTTTCCCGGTACCTAACTTTAGTCTTTGAGATCCTAACAAATCCCAAAAAAGATCAGCGCCGATTAAAATATCAACATCGGCAGGGTTATAAAAAGTAGGATCAGCTAAAGTAATATTCGAGGGTAAGTCGAAATCAGAAATATTTATCTGACGACACGGAACACTACTCGTAATGAACGGAAGAACAAAACAATTTAGTTCGAATACAAAGCTATCATCTAATGGCGTACCCTTAACCCGACATATTTTACCTACGTGCGAAGTGACGTTATTGATTCCAAAGATTGATCTATCTACCTGGCTAGTTTTTAAGTTAAGTTTATTGCACAACCTATCTGTTATGAGTGAAGACGTGCTACCACTATCGAGCACCGCGCGAGCGAGATGCACACACCCATTGTGGTCTCTTAATTTGATCAAAGCGGTTGATAACAACACATCTCGTTGCGTATGACCACACGGAGATGCAATGTTTGCGGATAAAGCTACGTTATTCGTTTCAGTCGTAGCAGACAAGTTATTCATCGAATTACCACTAGGTGTATTCGATACAGTGCCATTAGAATGTACGTGAACTAATGTGTTGTGCCTACGTTTGCATAGTTTGCAGCCTGGTTTTTTACATTTGTTAGCATAGTGTCCGGAACGAAAACAGTTAAAACATACCTTATAACTAGGTAATGATTTGAGACGGTCATCGTTACTCAATGCGAGAAACTGTGGACAATTATTTAATGTGTGATCGTTGTTATTACATTTAGGACAAGGTTTAGAAGCTGAGTCAGTGCTAGAATTGATAGGAGATTGTGCTACCATTGACTTGATCTTAGGACCTGATTTACCTGGTGATTGCGAATAATGATTGCGGGGGAGTTCCAGGGTCTCGATGAGGTCGGCTCGATTGCGTAAGAATTGCATAAATGCGTTAAACGTGATTAAGCCATCCTTGTCTATCCTACCTTTGCACTCCTCCCACTCACGATAGGTTTTTTGATCAAGTTTTCGTGTGACAATGTAGATTAAAAGTGTATCCCAGTGTTTCACAGGCTCCCTTAATGACTCTAAAGCTCGCAAGTCTTTATTTAACTGATCGATCAAATTCTTAATGGCAACAGAAGATTCTTTTGTAATTGATTCAATAGTAAATAATGAACTTATATGATTCTGAACCAGTAATCTTTTGTTGTCAAACCGATCACATAACAATGACCATGCCACAGAGTAATTACTTGAAGAAAACTCAATGGATTTGATAACTATAGCAGCTGTTCCCTCAAGTGATGCTCGCAAGTAGTGAAACTTATTGATTGCGTCTATGTCATCATTACAATGAATTAGGCTAGTAAAGGTGTCGCGGAATTCAAGCCAATTACAATATAATCCGCTAAACTTTGGTAACTGAATCGTTGGCAATTTAACCGGCTGCTTTATGCTAACACGAGTACTTTTACAACTTTCCATCGATTTATTATCTTTATTGTAGTCAGTCAGAATATTCTGGGCTCTAGATAAGGTTTTATAATAAATAGACTCAAACTCGGAACGCTGAGAATATTGTAAGTTGATGTCGTCAACAATGCATTCTAGACGTAACTGTACCTCATCATACTGCTCATACAACGCCTCTATCTTGCCCATGCGCAACTGCAACTCTGACACATCACAGCTAGATAGCTCCTTGTCCTTGAATGAGTCCAGAAAATTGAGGAAACTAGTCAAGCGACCTTTGAAGCTGCCTCGCTTCTTAATTAAATCCTTTTCCTCAGACATTCTGGGAGACGAGTGTTGTCAACCTGGCATTGATACAGGAATATAAATTAAAACCAACAATATAATTTCAATAATTATACGCCTAGCTGTAGTCTATGCCCTTTCTGACTGCTAACTATAATTTATAACAATGACTTGTACTAATATCTAACACTCAAATATTTTTATTATGTCAAGATACTTGTTAAAAATTAATACCACTGTTAAGTAGTTATGTAATTAGTTACAGCTTAATATAATGTAAGTTTAATAATGTAGCAAAATAGCTAACTATACTGTTAAAAGTATGAGTTTAAACTTAACATTGCTGTTGAATAAAATACTAATCACAATGCAACAAAGTACCTAATGATTTTACTCAAACACAATATAATTGGTAATTTAATAAAATAGTACTGACCTTAGTATGACTACTTATATATACTACCTGAGTGTTGGGTGACGATATTAGCGTAATTATAACTGTACACCACTAACTAACTTGCTTGAAATCAATCCAGTTCTCCAGCAGTGAACTCATGAACCTCCATTCAGCGTGGAAGTCAGTCTCTATTCTTTTTCTTGAAAATAATCGCTGATCTTCTTAATTATATTTCATCCGGCTCGTTATGGACCATGTGCGAGAATTATGGGTATTCTGAATGAAAATCAATGACTGGATGCTCAATGCAAATTAGTTTTTTTAATAATTTTCGGTGTGAACAATATATTTTACAAGAAACAAGTGAAGACAAGTGACAAATAGAAGTGTCATATTTTTTCATATAATTTAGGAAGCTTGCAAGAAGGTTTTATCTCCAACACCTACCTGCCTTTCAATAGCGGCAGCCAAACAATTTCAATACTCCAAGCATATGTACTAGGCCAACAGTACCTAACTAGGGTGGCTCTGACTACAATGTGTTTTTTAAAAGCACATTTCATAGCTTTGCAAACCGTTTTTCAGTAAAAGCGCCTGGCGCTGCAACTTAGCAACGAGCCCGAAACCCAAACGCTTCAGCAAAAGTACCAGGGTAGCATAAAATGGAAAAGTTTGTCTTCAGGGATAATTAACAATATTTTCTCGAGGGATTAATAAACAACTTATATGTACTTATTATGAAAATTATTAAAATTTATTATATTTATCCTTTTTAACATCGTCCTACCGCGGAAAAAAATGATCTCCACTTAATAAAAAAGATATTTTCGTTTACTTGAAAAAAGTTTGAATAGGTGCTAATAACCATTCGGTTTCCATGTGACGTCAGTTCAATGACGTAATAGTTGCAGGATTCTTTAAGATTCCGGTAAAAGGTACTAGGACAGCATAAGTAAGAAAAGGCACGTTCTCGCGGAAAGTCACGTAGGGGTGGAAAATGGACCCGTCATAGATAGTTTCTGTTTCATTTTATTGAATAGAAAGCGGGTTGTTAGAGAGTGAGAGGAGATAATATAAACAGGTGGCTATGACTTGTGTGTATGAAAAAACGGAAGGGGTGTGACAGGGTTAGGATGTTTGTTTGAGTGCATGGAAAAACACAATAAAAAACGTAGGTTTTTCACTTTGTAGATAAAGTTTGCAAAGTCTGTGTCAAAGTGAACTTTTGTTTCAATAAAATATTTAGGAATACTTCTTTTTTTAAATGGGGTATTTAATTAATTTGGGTAGGAAGCATAATAAAATTTATGTGCATAACTAGCATGACAAAGATCTAAAGGTAGGTAATTTTGGAAATATTTAAACCACATAGATACTTAGTAAAAATTTAAATAGTCACCAAGAATCATTCTTTTCAACATAAATACTGTGGAGTTTGAGTTCAAAGAATAACTTATTTTGCGTAGATACAAATTCACTTTCGTTTTATATGTGACGTCAGCAATGACGCAACGGGTGTCGTACGCTTCAGGTTTTGAAAGTAAAGTACTAGGATAGCAATAACAGGTAGAAGCATTATCGTCGCTGCCTAGCCTGAAGCCTGAAGTTTTCAAGTAGCTGATGAGGGAAATGGCATATGTGGAAAAGCTCAAATAATAGGCCTCATCTTCAGTTGTGTACGTCTTTTACTATAAAATTATTTTAAAGATATGGAACTTGTATTTGTTATAAAATATTGTATGCATTATTGTTTGCAGGTAATTTAGCTGTATCATTTATTTTTGTCTAATCATAAGCAAATCTAGTAGTGACAAGCTGTAAATATTTCACTGGTGGTGAATAATTTACAGCTAAACTAGAAAAGTGTAGAACCAAGAACAACAATAATCTTCTCACAACCTCATCTTAAATAGAATAGATTTATGCCATATAAAAATATCGAAGTTCGTATAAACTTTATTTAATTAAAACCTTTCCAAATCTAGGCAAGATGAGGCCTGAACTTTCTGTGTAAGAAGCCAAATTATTCGGTTTAACAACCATGGAAAATAAAAATAAAATAAAACCTTTCAAATAATATAATTATTATTTAAAAAGTTATAAGCAGTCGTTTGAAAACACAACTTCTTCTATGCAACTACATACTCTTTCGGTTTCTATGTGACGTCAACAGTGACGTAATGGGTGTCGTAAGCTTCAGGTTTTAAAAGTAAAGTACTAGGGTAACATAATGAAGAGCATTCACTTTGTTGCCCAGAGGACCCCTGAAAAACTGTCGAAGGGAATAGCAGACGTGGCGCTGCTTGAAAAGGAAAACTTAAATCCCCAAACATTTAACGACTTTTGATTGAAATATTACTTAGGTACTTGGAAACCAAGATCCAAAGTGGGAGTCTAAACAAAATCCCGGAGTTATTTAAACAATTTGTTCAGCGTAAACACACATAATGGCAATGCCGCCAGTCTTTTGGGCACATAAATATTACAGCGATGAGAGTTTTTTGACGCCATATTTTAGTTTCAATTAGCGTAGAGTTTTATTATTTATTTATTTTTTAATTTACTGTAATTATAGTTATTTATTTGTTTATAAGTAGTAATATTATATAATTTGTGGGATAGGGTAATAGGTTTTACTTATTATTTTCGAGTCAAAGTCGTTTGATGCACGTGAGTAATATAAAGGGTACGTAGATTTAGGCAGTCAGTGCACATTGATACAATGTAGCGTAGCAAAATCATTAGGAGTTGCTTGGTCAGTAGGCAAGTTACCCGTTATGAGAGGATTAGGTAATCATTACAGTTGCTCGGATTTAAAATGACATCGCTTTCGGCACGGGTGTGTGTTTAATTCCGCCTCGCCTGTACTGTCAAACTTAATACTTTTGTATTAATATGCACATTTTTCTTTGCTTTACATGAAATTTTCGTATTTTTAGAGTTGTAATAACATAACAAAAGGGTTATTGTATTATTTGGTTTACATTATACATAACATGATAAACATTGTGGACTAAAATCTCGCCACCAAAAAGTTTTTTTCTTTCTTTTTACACAGCTCGCTGGCATTATATTGTTTCCACGTTTATCGGACGACGGTTTTCAATACATTTACGACGAAGAAATAAAGCGGCCAGCCTAATACGATAAATACAATAAATTGTGGCGGTGGTCAGCTCTTGCACTTTTCCACACTAATGCGAAAATCACTCAATAGCGGTAGGGATAAGAGCGCGAGCGGGCTTACGGGTGCATAGGTGACCTTATAACAGGCCTGCTTTGTCACATCGATAACAACCGAAGGTTTTAGAACTACGATCAAAAATACTAGGATAGCATAAACTGTAGATGCATGATGATTTGATGAATTCTCTAGCTCTGAAAACTCACACACCACCCTAAAATTTGGCGGGATTATTTCAAAGTCTGGTCGCTGTTTGAATTATTCGAAAATGATTTCTATTGGGTGTTGTGATGTAAAATATATATAGTTTTGTATTTCAAGTTTTGGATGAAATGTAATTATCATAAAGCAGTTTTAAATTAATAATAATTTTTTTTTTCATAGTTATTAAAAATAGTGGGACTCGAAATTCTCAACTCGTGATATTGTTTTGCTATTATGGCTAAACTATCACACGAATGTTTGTCTCACGTTATTGCGATAAAAACATCGTCTATTAGTCGCGATAGCACAAGCATTCACATAATCCCGATTATGTAGTCACAGCATTATGAGAGAAAATGTATCAGTAAAGGACCATTTATCTACATATACGACACGATATCATAAAGTCACAAGTAAATGTCCCTTGCGTAGCTCATAATAATAGAGTATGCCGTGCATCCAAAGACCTCGCCAACAGCTGCTTAACCCCACCCATCCAAAACCAGACCTCGCCAACAGCTGCTTAACCCCACCCATCCAAAACCAGACCTCGCCAACAGCTGCTTAACCTCACCCATTCAAAACCAGACCTCACCAACAGCTGCTATTGATTGTTCACTCATTTGTTTTCTTATCAGTCTCAAAAAACAAATGAGTGGGGGGTGTTAGGTTATTTTCGTTACAGAATTTCTGGATTCGGTCTCCATGCTCAAGGCCCGCGATAAAAGCTATGCAATAGCTTAAAAAACTTGGACATATTTTATAGAGAAAGTGAATTTTTTTTTTTTGTCTTTTGTATGTGAGTTCACATGTTTGTAAACGCACTCACGATACAGGAGTAATTTTTAATGATTCACAAAAAAAAAATGTTTTATGAGATAATGTTTTAACGACAAACGTATTATTATACAATAGGTTCTTACCTTATGAGACCTGCGATATTACAGAAATAACAAAGGAACCAACAAATACCTAATTTTGAAAAAAGAATTACGTAACTTAAATATAAAGTTTATTTAAACTAATGATATAATAAAATTTAGTACTTCAAAGCCACCTGTTTTAAAAAAAACGGCAATTTCATAGGTTAAGATTATTAATTACTGACTACCGATTATGATTAAGTTCAACATTAATTTTCAAAAATTACAAAGATGTTCGAAAGCAAAAGTAACAAAATACAGCAGCGATAAGCAAAACGTACAAACTTAATTTCATAGTAGGTAAGTAGATGGCGCTACGTTCAAACTATTCATCTCTTGTAGGAAGCTTGTATACGAACTCCCGTGACGTCAGAGATGACGTCATTGATGCCAAAGTCTTCAATATTTCGGCATGAAGCACTAGGGTAGCATAAGCTGCAGCGACATTTACAGAGCTTCGTTGCCGAGGAAAATTCTGTTTTCAACGACGTCATCTATAAGTTGAGCAAAGGCACGGTGCTCTGAGGGAGACTCCAATATTCAATTACTAGGGTAGCATAACAATAAGGAGGTAGAGAAAACTCATACAAATGTAGTGCTTAGTAACCTGTTGAGCATAGCAGTTTTTTTCGTATCTGATCTGTGCCTTTTATTGTAGCGTATAATTATTTTGTGTAATTATTATTCACTTAAATATTTGTAAATACTTTTATTTGTTATATTTTTTTTAATATTTATCTGTCAGCACTAGTGGTGTAGCCAAGGGACGCCATCTATCGTACAATAAATGATTTAAAATCCCCAAGAAAACTTTGCGATGTACTTATTTTTCGCATTGGGGGAGAATACAATATTTTCGTACCAGGGAATTATAGATATTAAGAGATAAAGGAAATTCTTAAGCAGTGCCCGCAAAGCATGTGTTCCTCTTTAGAATGTTTTGCAATACCTTCTCAAGCTTTTAAAATGGTCCCAATATTTAGCATTAGATAAAATAAAGAATTTAAGGAAATTAATCCTTCCCAAATCTAAAGGATTTTTTTAATGCTTCCAAGCTCAGCAGCTGAATATTGTATGAAAGTAATTTTTTATTTAGTAACAATAGACCACATTTTTTTTTTAATCTATATTAGCCAAACACCTACGTAGCAAAGTTGTTCTAATAATAACATTTTAGCAAACTTAATTTTTGGCAACCCTGATAAATGTGTTCAAGTTATTAATAACTTGAAACCAATTATTAATTAGCAAGTTTTTATTTAATAAGCCAACACGTTGTTAGCGCAAAATATTCGTAACAACGCAAAGAACGTAGCAACGAAGGCGACCGTGATCGTGCGACGCGTAAGAAGAACCTTCAGTGATTCGGTATAAAGTACTAGGATAGCATAAGTGTATACAAGGAGATGGTTGATATTTTTTGAATGAGGAATAAAAAGATTGAGGGTATGGCGGCCATGGCAACGACGTGAAGGGGAAGCCTTCAGCGTTCCCGTCGAAAGGTACTAAGATAGCATAACTTTAAAGAGACGGAGGAAATTTCCTGAAAACGTGGGTGGAAGAGGACGTCGCGACGATCGTGGCCGTAGCAATGACGGGTACGGAAATGCTTCAGCGCTCCCGTCGAGAGTACTGGGGCAGCATAACCGAAAGAAGGAAGAGGAAAATTCCTAGAAAACTCGAGTTAAAAACAAGGGTGGCTATCGCAGCGACGTACGAATACGTAGGGGAAACCTTCAGTGCTCGCATCGCCAGTACTAGAGCAGCATAACTGTAAAGAAGCGAAAGAAAATTCCTTAGCAATGAAAAATCGCATAAAATGTTTGCGGGAGACATGGATTAGGGGGACGGATAAGCGGAAAACGCGAAAAGCTAATTCGCGCCTGGCTAATAGATTTCTGGAAATCCCGATTAGAGCGGAAAATGTCTACTTTGTACCAGGCATACATAAGCTTAAGAGGACGTTGAAGGGATTGGAAAACTGAAAGAGGGGTTGGGAAGTTGCCTAGTGGGCGGAGTCTTGACAAAGACAACATTAGAAAGACTGAGACAAAACGTGAGGGTGCGAAGATACTTCGGCACTTGTCCCCCAAAGACGTGAATTTACAAAACAAAACTTTTTGTAGCAAACTTTGGAACTTTGTAACTTTATTTATTATATTATCGTTTCAGTCATGAATTTGATGAAACTGATATGATGAATTTTATGTTTATGTAATGTTACTTTTTGGTGTCCAATAAAGTTTATTCTATTCTATTTTAATATAGGTTAACTGTGAATTGTTTTCTTTTTAAAGATATCATCGTTGTTTGGATATTATTTCTGATTTGATGTCAAATACCGTAAAACAGGGTGAATAGAGACAAAACTTTGGTTTGGTTTTTCACTTTGATACTATAATATCGGCCTCAAATAAAGAATCAATTTTTTAGAATAACAATTAATTTAAAAAATGATATAGTTAAATGTTGCAAAAAATATTCAAATATCGACAAAATACCTTTTAAAGTTTTGTCTCTACTCACCCCACTTTACTGTACACAGTTCTGTCAACTATAAGTGGACATGGTGTACTTACAATCGTAGTTCTACCTTTTTCATTTTTTTGAGAAGTAGTGCTTTTAATACGTTTCTCTTTGTAAGCTCAATATTTTTTTCCAAGTTATTGCTATCCAAATCAGTGTTTTTTTTTTTCTATATTCGTGTTTTTTCCAATATAATCTGCGTAAATATAAAAAGAAGTAATAAAGTAAGTAACCCTATTTTTGGGAAGGGAAATCATCAAATAAGTTCTCCCACTCTGGTTTTTTTAGATGAGTAAATCTATTTAGCTATAAAAACCAGAGTGGCCTTAGGTAATCACCTAAAAAGTATGGGGTATATGTATCCGAACTCCCGTGATGTCAGAGATGACGTCATTGATGGCAAAGTCTTCAATATTCCGGCATAAAGCACTAGGGTAGTATAAACTACGACGACATTTACAGAGCTTCGTTGTCGAGGAAAATTCTGTTTTCAATGACGTCATCTGTAAGTTACCTAAAAAGTATGGGGTATTATTGTTATGCTATCCTAGTAATTGAATATTGGAGTCTCCCCCAGAGCACCGTGCCTTTGCTCAACTTATAGATGACGTCATTGAAAACAGAATTTTCCTCAACAACGAAGCTCTGTAAATGTCGTTGTAGCTTATGCTACCCTAGTGTTTTATGCCGGAATATTGAAGACTTTGGCATCAATGACGTCATCTCTGACGTCACGGGAGTTCGGATACAAGCTTCCTACAAGAGATGAGTAGTTTGAACGTAGCGCCATCTACTTACCTTTTTTATTATGGTGGGAAAAAATCCTCCAATGACAACCCCCGCTCTTGGGCGGAGCGGGAGATAGTGTCAGACTTTTACTGACTAAAAGACTCACCCCGTTCCTTTTAGCCTTCATACTGGGGCTCGAGCTCCCTTTCGGATAACCCTGACCCCAGTAGACTTCGATTCGGCTGGGCCCCTGCTGTTGCTGACAACACCTTGAGGCGCGCGGGAACAGTGCGCGCCGTCGACGACTTGGGCTTCGTCCGGACAGTTACCGGACGGCCGGACAGCGAGCTACCCATTGCTCACTGTCCGCAAGCCCGCGCCTACGCCAACGTACCCAAGTACGGTGGTACTTTTTTTGAGAAGGGAAATTATCAAATAAGTTCTCCTACTCTGGTTTTTTTTTGTGAGTAAATCTACTTACCTATAAAAACCAGAGTGGCCCTACCTAACCCTAAGTATGAGGTATTGAGTATTAGGGCTAGGTAAGGTATAAAATTATCTAGGGACTTCAACCGCTCTAGGACGAAGCAGGAGGGTGTGTCAGACTTTTATTGACTAAAACTACACTATAGGTGTGGTTTCAGTTTTTTCCATTAGTTGTGTTTTCGTTCTAAGACAACTGGTAATCTTTTTTAGCAGTTGACCCATAGCCCTAGTAAGCTCTGGGTAAAGCGAGAGGGAGTGTTGACTAATACTAGTCCGTGATCCTTCAGTTGCCCTTTGCGTTCCAGGTCTGCGGTGACTCTTTCGAACAATCCCGAAATCCTGGCAGATATCGCTCTTAACGGGCCTCCTCAATTGACACAGACAGAGATAAGTGTCCTTTGAACTCAACACGCTCTCGAAAATTAAAACAGGAACCTCCCGGAACAACCTTATCCGATGGGAACCAACACAGTAACCACTCCTCAAAGAGAGGACTTATCCGTAATAAAACTCAAGTCATTGTTGCTCGTATTATAATTTCGCAAACTCCAGGGCCTGTGCGCACCACGTTTTTTAAACGCACCGTTAAAACACGTGTTTACAGGCCTTAACAGCCTATATGATAATTAAAACGTAAAATAAAAGTTTACTAACACTATTTAAGTATGAACTTATTATTAGTTTTAACAGTTTTAGATTTATTTTGATATTAGTTCAACTTAAATGTAAATTAAATGATTTCGTTGGCGCTTTCATACAAACGCAATAATAAAACTATCCAAAATTATTACAGGATTTTAAAAAAATGTACAACAATATATAAATTATATTTTTAACGTATAATAAAACCTAGTTATCGCACCAGAAAGGAACTTGTTTATTGCAATGAAATATTACAAAAGACGTAGCGAAGCTGTGGCGAGGCGTAGCAACTACTTTGCTACGCGACTACATCGCTACGCGGCTACACAACTCGTAGCGACGTATTGTGATGAAAGGCGGACCATACTGACTGAATCTTTCAGGTTGGGCGTGGCCCGACAGCGCCACGTTGATTTCAGCGTTTGGGTTAAATGTACTAGGGACCCATCAAGTATGAAGAGTTTATTTATACCGTACTTTCTCTCAAATTCATGAAACGTTCGAATGTTGTCTGAGGTCAATAACTACAGTTATTTTACAGTACAGTCTAATGAAATACCAAATTATCAGTAGCATGAACTTATTTATGTATCGATAAAATAATTTGAATAATTTTTTAACAACACATTGAGACAAAAAACTGGGATCATGGACGTAGGAAAAAAGGCTGGTAGTCTAAAATGGGATTAGGTGGGTCATATCAGCCGCATGTACAATGACTGTTGGACAAGAGTCTACACAAAGAAGGTATTTGAGGACGGACGACAGCACTGAGATCGACCTGGAAAGAGGTGGCGAAATGACCTAGACACCTACCGCAAAGACTAGTTCAAGGTGGCTCAAGTGAAGAATAGTTGGAAGATGTTGAGGGGCCTCAGCCTGGCAATGGAAAAGTATAGGCTATAAAAAAAATACAACTGACTGTAAAAGTTTCTAAAAAAATATTGGCATTCTCAACCATAGAACTCTTGAACATCATCATCAGCCAGGATATTTTACGCTTAGATTAGATAATACGAAATTAGTTTATGAAGCTAATAGGAAAAGTGTTTTAGTGTTGAGTAGTAATTTTGTGTAAAGACTATGATTAATTATAACATCACGCTACAACCAAAAGGAGTGGAACAGTGACCAAAGACACGTGTGAAACCACGGGTATAGCTAGTACATGTCCCAGTAAAAAAAAAACAAATTGCGTTACCATAGCAATGTGGCACAGGAAGATTCTCGCCTGAAAAAGTACTAGGGCAACATTATAATGCAAGGTGTCTTGGTGAAGGAACTGAAAATCAATTCACGCCAGTGAGGCATTTTCACAATAAAGTTTCTGTCTTTTTAACTTTATATCAAGCTTAGGTTTCGAGTCCGCTATAACCAATACTTACGCGAACGGGCTCGTGGGCAAAATTAGTATTATATAGGTATTCATCAGTTTAGTGACTACTTTCTGTTCATAAATTTTGTGGACGTTATTTGGGTGGAATACGAGCCCAAAAGAATGTATTAATTATTCTGTACATTATTTCATTAAAGTTTTCCAACAATATTGACAGTTACTATATTATAATAGTCACTTGTCATCTACACAATCACTAATGAAAAGTAAGTCTTTAATACATATAATAAATCTATGGAAGTTTAATATTAAAATTGTGTGTAACTTGGTATATAATTAAGCTTTGTTTCTTCGCAATCGGTTGACTATATCGAAAGACACACATACACACATTCATTAGATACCTACTGTTAGGCGGTATGAAGTTCGCTGGATCAGCTAGTTCACGCCACCAATCTCATTTAATAACTATTTTCCAGACTAAAACTCGATCTTCAAAAACACAATTTTAATACCAAATGTCTAAACGTTCCTGCGCCTCATAGCGCTTAACTTTTCTTCTCAAAATAAATCTAAAACCCTGATTGGGCGACACAACAGGCACTTTAAATAACTAACTCAATAAGAATTCGATAACTTTAAAAACCAAAAACGAATAAATTAAATAGAGATTTAATAAAGCAGGACAGATTTTTAAAAACAAACGATATCTGGCAATTTGAAATCGGTAAAACATTTGATTCTAATTGCTTTCTTAGACATGATAAGGGTAGTCACATAATAAGAAGGTTGTAGGTACAAACATCCCTTATCCACTGAGGTAAAAAAAAAGTATAAAAAGCCACCAATTACAAAATATAAAATCAAAATCATATATTTCAAATAAACCATTTGCAGGCACTTTTGAATAGTCAAATGTCGGTCAGTCCAAAAAAAGTGAAGCTAAATTATACGTTCCAAATTATAGATCGAAGTTCCAAAGCGTACATCTCTATCAAAAATACTTATATATTCGAATACTTTTCATAAGGTTCTTCTGTTAGTAAATAATGATCTCTATCTCTTAATCAACCTTGATTATTGAACCCGTGTTGACTATACCAGATTTCATTAAATCCTAATAATTACCCAAGTCGTTTAACTTATTAGACAGACTCTACATATTATGCTTGTTACATATTTCATGTTGCTTTTATTATGTGAGCACAATGTACATAATAAAAATAAATAAAAAAAAAAACAAAAATAACCATTATCGTCATTTCAGCCGAAATACATCTATTTTGGACATATGTATGCCTCAAGTGTCTCTACAACGACCAGTCCTACGCGTCTCAAATCTATGGTCCTCATGCCTTCGATCTACAGGTCCAGGTCATCGGTGCACCTTGTGGGCTCCCCCTATCTAGCACTGCGTCTTTTGGTACGCAGTCACCACTTCAGAAACTTTTATCCTAATCGACCATCTGTTCCTTGAGCAATGTCCCTAGCCCACTGCCACGTGAGTTTGGAGATTTTTCGAGAAATAAAAATATGATTTACCAAAATTCTTTACTAAACTCTTTTCTTTTTTTTTGTTTATATTATTGTGTGAGGCACGAATAAACGTTTTTCTTTCTTTTCTTTTTTTTTCTTTACTATTAGAAATGAAATGACACAAGAACATTGTACACAGTACATTGTATCTCACGATTCAAATATAGGTATAGTATGTTTACGTTATAATATTTCTTGATTTGAGTCATGGTAATAAAAATACGACCAAGTTTTACTACGCGTTGACGAGTCGGCATCTTTAGTTTGGAGTTACTAGGGTATCAAAAGGCTACGGGGGTAGTGAATAAAGCCATAAAGCAATGGGGAGGAACTGCAAATAATTTTCATGAAAACATGTTGGGAATAAGGTCCGGTTTTGAACTCAACTGTTCGGCTCAAAAGTACTAGGATACCAACATTTGTAAGATTAGTAAATAAAACTGAAGCTTTCGGAATTCCCACTGCGGGCAAATGGTCGACGAGTTTAGCTGAAAAAGTACTAATATGTCAGAAAATTAAAGAGATGGAATAACTAATAAATACAACGATGAACGATTAAGCATTGTCAAATGAAAACAACACAAATAAGAGATAACTTTTATTCAAAAGCAGAAACAAAAGCTATTGAACTGAAAAAATGAAACGTTTATAATTATATCGTAAAATTGAAGTGTCAAATCTACGGAAATATTAAAATAGTTTCTAACAAGAATGTTTGTAGATCCTACGGTTTATAGTGGCGATTGTCAACTAGCCTTTAATAGTTTGCATGTAGGTAATATATTTTTTTTTCTCTTAATAAAAATCTGGCAAAAATGTTGAAAAAAATTGGTCCTGTTATAATCGCGTTTTGCGAATTATTATTGTTTAGGAATTCATATTTAGGAATCACAAAGAAAGCACACCATAAGAAGAATTTTAAAATCTTAGTAGAACGAATTTGATGTATCTTTGAATATTTGTGTCTTTTGTGGGTTTAGACTTTTCCCTTTAAAAATCTAGGTACTGTTAACGATTAGTACTGGATAAACCGTCAGGCATGAAAAAGGGTGAAAAGATACTCAGAAATCAGGTCATTGAGATTTTGTTTAGTATAACTTCAGAGTTGAAAGAATGTTTCCTATAATAGCCACTTATTTTAGATTTTTTATTTACATTGATATTTTCTCAGTAAAAAAAAAATACTTTTCAATTTTCACTTTCTTCATCTCAAAATATCGTTACAAATCTTAACCAGCTAATAAATACAAAATACGCCGCCATAACCAATATACTTGTATTTTATTATGCTGCCACTGAAAATGCCCTCGACCGCAAGAATATGACTCAGCGCTCCGGTCAAACGAACTAGGATAGCATCAACTTAAGGGTGAATATTATTGCTATCTCATGTTTTTGCACTCCTCTAATACTACCCTCTTCTCTACTACGGTACAACGTTTTCCTCGCGTTTTCCTTGAATGAAGGAAGAAAGAGATGGGTATAGTTGGTTTTGTATAGCGCCTTTTCATGTTTGCGTAGCTCCGGGGTTAAGAGGTCAACCTGGGGTAGGGTTGACCTACGAGATGACGTAGTGGTGACGTCACGATTGAACGTTTTTACAGCGTTGAAGAAAAGTTTAGCGTTTTGGCGGGAATTTTTCGATCGAAATTCAGTAATTGTTATAGTTTTTCGCAAATTTATTCGTCGTGAATATATTACAAGTATGTATTCTATGTTAAATTTAAGTAGTTTTGTACTTCAAGTGTTTACACAACTGGACTTAAAGCTCACAGAGGTTCTTGTTACCTTATGTAGGTATAATTAAAAAAAAACGGATTTCAGTTTTCTCCTGTTTTATCAAGAAAAATCTTTATTATCAAAGTCCGCACTTTGATAATAAAGATTTAGAGGGAAAGATTTTTTTTTTTTTTGTGAATAGTTTGATTTAATCGTCTTACACTTTTTATCGTTAAGATAATAATTAACAGTTATTATTTAGTTATTTCCCAACATTAATTTATTTAGTCTGTTAGCTAAGTTATTGCCCTTTAGGAAAGAGCAGTGGTGACCTAGTGGTAGGGGCCCCGTGGCCGCTTACGCGTAGAACGCGGGTTCAATCTTATTTGTGCAATTTTTATTTCATGACCACTCCTCTCAAAACGGCGGAACAAATTGTTTTTTACTCAGTATCACCACCAACACACGTCAAAAGTAATTTATGAACTGCTTAAAATATTGAGTTATAGTATAATATTATTCAATACCATCGGATTATCAAGAACCATCTTCTGCTTCTTGGTACGGCAGTAATTCAAATATTTTTAACCGACTTCGAAAAGGGTGATGTTCTATGTTCGGCTAAATTTATATGTTTATTTTATGTATGTCCACCAATATCTCGATCAATTGTGGACTGATTTTGAACAATTTTTGTTGATTGATAGGTTATGCTTCCAAGTTGGTCTCATAGAAATATGGTTATGATCTGATCATGGAGTTCAAAGATAAGGAGCAGAACTCCTCATAGAATTACAGCAAAATTGACGTAATAAGTAAAAGTATAGCAGTCAGGACACACACAGAAATACACAGTTCTGTTAACCATAAGTGGACATGGTGTAATTACAATCGTAGTTCTACCTTTTTCATTTTTTGAGTAAAAGTAAGTAACCCTATTTTTGGGAAGGGAAATTATCAAATAAGTTCTCCCACTCTGTTTTTTTTAGATTTACCTATAAAACCTATAAAAACCAGAGTGGCCTTAGGTAATCACCTAAAAAGTATGGGGTATATGTATCCGAACTCCCGTGATGTCAGAGATGACGTCATTGATGCCAAAGTCTTCAATATTCCGGCACAAAGCACTAGGGTAGCATAAGCTACAACGACATTCACAGAGCTTCGTTCTCGAGGAAAATTCTGTTTTCAATGACGTCATCTATAAGTAAGGTATGGAGTATTATTGTTATACTACCCTAGTAATTGAATATTGGAGTCTCCCCCAGAGCACCGTGCCTTTGCTCAACTTATAGATGACGTCACTGAAAACAAAATTTTCCTCAACAACAAAGCTCTGTAAATGTCGTTGTTGCTTATGCTACCCTAGTGCTTTATGCCGGAATATTGAAGACTTTGGCATCAATGACGTCATCTCTGACGTCACGGGAGTTCAGATACAAGCTTCCTACAAGAGATGAGTAGTTTGAACGTAGCGCTATTTACTTACCTTTTTTATGGTGGGAAAAAATCATCCAATGACAACCCCCTCTAAGGCGGAGCGGGAGATAGTGTCAGACTCTTACTGACTAAAAGATCCACCCCGTTCTTTCTAGCCTTCATACCGGAGCTCGAGCTCCCTTTCGGATAACCCTGGCCCCAGTAGGCTTCGACCTGGCTGGGTCCCTGCTGTTGCTGACAACTCCTTGAGACGCGCGGGAACAGTGCGCGCCGTCGACGACTTGGGCTTGGTCCGGACAGTTACCGGACGGCCGGACAGCGAGCTACCCATTGCTCACTGTCCGCAAGCCCGCGTCTACGGTGGCCGGAAATCGGGATCAGAATCCCGGCGGCGGCGGCGGCGGCGGCGGCAATAACGCCGTTGCCTGATGCGTTCGGCATCCTCCTTTGCGAGCATTACTGCTTCGCAGAAGTCGGCGACCACCTGCTACTCTTCCTCGCTCCGGACCATGGCCTCAACCAAGGCCCGACGCGAGAAATCTCCGCCGCCGATCGCCCCCACGAGGGCACGGCGACGCTCCGCCCAAGCAGGGCACACCTCGACTGTGTGCTCCACCGTGTCCTCCGGGCGTTCCGCACAGTGGCGACACCCGGGCGTCACTTCCGCATGAATCCGGTACAGGAAACTCGCGAACGAATGACAAACAAGCCTGTCAAAATGATGATGAAGATGTCAATGATTTGCTGAAAGAAAAAAATCTCACTTGTTTACTTCTTTTTAGTTATAAATAAACATGGTTCTATAAAGTTACAGCTATCCCTTCCTTTTGCAGGAAAAATCGCCATCTAGCGGTAGCGAGGTGAATCTGCAGTTGGATGTAAGCTATGTTTTAATGTGACTGTACAAGTTTTCACGTGGAGCAACGCAAAGCTTCGTGTTGTGGCCACCCTACGTTAGATGTCGCTGTTAGGAAAATTAAACAGTTTTGTTACACGTTTCTTTTTTAATCTTCATATAAAGAGTTTTTTCGCTAGAGCGAATATGTCACTCTGTTAGTATACCAAATATAATAGTGTTCTTGAAGATATCCACATGAGAATCAAGCTTGGCCATATAGCCCAAAGAATCGCCAAACTTAAGTGGGAACGGGCAAAATAGGTACGTTGCTCGCAAAAAAAGTGAAATCTTTTAGAATAATGATCGTAAAACTTGTTAAAAAAGTCAGTCAAAACGTAAAAATGTGTCAAACATCACTCTATCATCATCATCATCATTTTAGCCAATAGACGT
This sequence comes from Mythimna albipuncta, assembly GCA_929112965.1. NCBI lineage: Eukaryota > Metazoa > Arthropoda > Insecta > Lepidoptera > Noctuidae > Mythimna > Mythimna albipuncta. The sequence continues at coordinate 20,583,006 of OV815965.1, forward strand.
CCCCTGTTGGAACATAGGGCTCCCCCAAGAGTCGCCACAATGCACGATCCTGTGCGTCCCGCATCCATCGGTTTCCCGCAACCTTCACCAGGTTATCGGTCCACCTTGTAGGAGGCCGTCCAACGCTGCATTCTCCGGTACGTGGTCGCCACCCAAGAACCTTTCGGCCCCAACGGCCATCTGTTCACACTATTTCTCTACAAGTCTAGTATAAAATGTATGGAGACCGACGCGCCGTACGTGGGATGCACGTGTGCAATGTAGTTTTACCTTTAGACTCTACCTTTATCCAAAACTATACGAAGCTTTTATAATATTGGACACGGAGCCCCACAACATCCCTGCAAGCTGAAAGCACTGCTGCCATCTACGTAAAGCCAGGCTTCAGCGCTACAACAAAAAGTACTAAGGCAGCATAAAGCACAGGATGTTAACTGTACATTTTCAGACACGAGTTTCAGGCTGGGAAAATTTTAATAAAAAAAAACTGGTCTAATATTTGTTCCACTGTATAAAACTAAAAACTTGTAGAAAGCTGTAAAAATTGTCAGAAAAGCTAGTCAAAACGTAAGTTTATATCAAACACACAGTGATCAAAACAACACTCTATCCTACTATTTCCATTACTACGTCATTCATGACGTAGCCCGAAGCGTCACTGCCCATAGAAACGCGCTGAAGGTTGCAGTGCTTGGGCAAAAAGTACTAGGATGGCATAAAATGTAAAGGGCACGGGTATACTGTTCCAGGTTTGTTATTAAAATAAAAACTGCTTTTCAACTCAATTTTTTTATTTGTAGGTTGTGTGTTGAGTTAGAAAAAAAATATGAAATAAGTTCTTGCGTTTTATGTGTTTAAAGTAGAGTTTATAAATCTAAACGTTTTAGTTAAAATTCAGCAAATAACTCTGTGAAACTAGTATTTTTAGGGTTCCGTAACCAAAAGGTGAAACAGGACCCTATTACTAAGACTCCACTGTCCGTCCGTCCATCTGTCTGTCTGACTGTCACCTGTCACAAATTTTCACACATGTATTTCGGTTGCCGCTATAACAAAAAATACTAAAAAAACTGAAAAGAAATAAATTTAATGGGGCTCTCTTAAAACAAACGTATTTTTATTTGCCGATTTTTGCTTCCTTCTTTTAATCCTTCGTGCGTGAGTCTGATTCGCACTTAGCCAGTTTTTTTTACAAGAATTTAGTTGTTCTCAAAGTTAATCTCAAAAGCTATAATTACAAACTTAGGTTAGGACGATTGATTTTAGTTGTATTTATTATAAAAACCGGTCAAGACCGTTCGAGTCGGACTCGCGCTCGGAAATCAACTGCCTAGCTATTACGGTTCATAAGATACCTACAGCCTGGTGACAGACAGTCGGAAAATGGAGTAATAAACTATACTCGTCCGAGTATAGATGGCGCATAGATCATTTCCAAATACTCAAGATTTGAACCCACCTGTGGCATTTCGTGTTATTGCTAGCAACAAACTGGAAGTTACAGGCCATTTTATGAAGTAAGAAATCAGCCAATGATACTCCTAGTTCCTTCGTTGTCTTTCATACCAGGGCAGGGTTTTTCTTTCAGAAGCAAACCCATGGCCCTAATAGGCCCCTATAAGGAGGTTTCAGACCTTCAGTTCGTTGCTAACAGCAACGCGTTTGAGCCGAAAGTACTAGGAAAGTATAGTCACTTGGAGGAGAACGAACCAGATAGAGCAATTGATGCAAAATAAATTAAATCATGTTTTATGAAATCAGTTGCAAGTTTTTTTTCAATTAAGACTGAGGGATAAAAGTTGGCAAAAATTGAGCATTAAACGCATTAAAAAAAATCACAAATAAGCATTTTAGATCTACCAGTATTATTCGTATCTAAGTTTAAGTTAAAACAAAACAAAATGTTTCTTTAATTTAAAATCATTAACTTGTATAAAACACTATTTTATTATAGGCCAAAAAAAGTGGAAAGCGCCATCTATGCCAATGGCGTTTAACAAGTGACTTTTGAACTGCAACCCGTTTTATAAGTTTGAATTTTAACACCATTCAGTTTATGCACCTAAGAATAGATGGCGTTGTCAACACTAGATTTCAAAATTGTTCAGCCTGTTGTATTTGTTTTGTTTATACTTGTTTTTGTGTATTCAGAACTTCGTTACTCTTTTAAAAATAGGTAATTTCCAACATGTCATGTCAGCCGCATGCACAGGGACCGCTGGGCAAACATCACCACACAATGGGCTCCTATTGAAGAAAATCGCCGTTGAGGCCAGCTTAGAAAGGGATGACGGAATGATTAGGACGCGTACCGCGAGTACTGGTTAGAGACGGCGTAGGAGAAGAAAGTTTGGAAGTACTTGAGGGAGGCCTTTGCCCAGCAGCGAGACCGTAACGGCTAGTGTAAAAAAAAGTTCCAACTTTAACTGTTAATCATTTTTCAAACTTGCCATCTCATGATTTATTTATTCACTACTTTGCGATTACCGCTTCATTAGCGATCAGATCATAAATAATTTATGACTGATTATTATTTTGGGATTATACTCTTGGCAGGATGACTACTCAGAAATGATAATGTAAAGAATAACTAATTAATCGTATTAACATATATTATTACAGAACTGACGTAACAAGTAAATTGTTTTGCTTATGCGTGTAGTCGATGACTGACTGAAAGAAGAGGATGGGGATATATAGGGTGACTAGTAATTAGTGAACGATACTTAAACACGTAATTATACTCATGATTAGAAACAACTTTCCTAAAGAAACATTTTTTTATACTCATTAGTTTTATCACAATAACAAAACAGCTGTTCACGCAAATTCGCGCGCGCGTGCCTGCGACCTCTCAGCTGATAGCCACGTACCGCCGCGGCGCCGTTGTCTCTTGTACCTTAGTGCACCCACGATGCTTGCAAACCCATCGTGTATGTAATCAGTGTAGGTACCGTTGTATATGTTCCGGTTAAATTAAATAATGAGTATAAAAAAAAATCTTTCTTTGGGAAAGTTGTCTGTTATCATGAGTACGATCACGAGTATAATTATCGGTCACCAATTACCTACCAGTCATATCAGTATAACTAATCTGATGATGAAACCGGGAGGTAGGCCTGGGCTTAGCTTATTCGAATTATTATTCAATGTTTTAATTATTAAATTTTATAGGTACCGTACTATGAGTTACTATAGAGCTTGCACAAGATTTAAGTTTGGCTGAAGAGTACTTTTTACACTTTTAGTAAAAGTGTATAATAAAGAACGTTTTACAAAAAAAATACAACCACTTTTAATTGTTTTATTTTTAACATTGAAATCAGTGTTAAAAAAAAAACACTGAAAAGCGCAAAATAACTAAATAATTTCGGAAGTCGGTGTTAAATAACGGAGATACATCTATTATTGTAAAGAAACACCGATTCCCGAAATTAAAGTTATTTTGCACTTTAAAGTGTTTTTTTTTTTTTAGATTAATGCGGTTGTATTTTGTGTTAGTTTTTTTTTCTAAACTATCATTTATTTGGCTGAGCAAAACGAACAAAATTCTGTAATTTAAACTCTGCTTTTATTCAAAACTTTTATATTGGTTTTGATCACGGAGCCCCATAACATCCCTGCTAGAAACCCATAGCACCATCTACGTAAAGCCAGGCTTCAGCGCTACGACAAAAAGCACTAGGGTAGCATTAACCACAGGATGTTAACCGTACATCTCCAAGTTTAGAACGTCAAAGAACTAATATAATGCATTCAGACACGAGTTTCAAGCAGAGAACATTTTAATAAAATAAATTTCTGGCCTTATATTTGTCCCATTGTATAAAATTAAATTCTTTTACCAGCACAGTTAAAAGACCTTTTATAGGGTTTCCTCTCTGGAATATACAAACGAATGAATAAAACATTATTCTCTACATACATAACAAATTAGCTTGTGTGTACTTAAATAGATTGGTTTCGACACCCGGATGCGAGGCGGAAATTGTAGCTAAATTGCATTTAGTACCTACTAGCTCTTGTTAGCGGCTTTACCTGCGTGAAACAAAAAATATTCCCGTAAAAAGTATTCGATAAAAATATCGAATATCGAATACCGAATACTTTTCACTGGTATAGAAATACCAGGGTATAATCTACTCGTAGTATAGGTGTACTAAAAGACAATACCATTTGTATGGAGCTCTTCCCCAGCAATGACCAGAATGCAGATCTACTTCATATACAAATATCTATGGTCATATATGTTAGTTTTTTTAATAGAGCTTTACTTTATTTTCGGAAGTCGATGTTAAATAATGAAAAAACAAAACCAGAAACACTGACTTGAGAAATCAAACTAATTTTGATTGAAAATTGAAGGTTTTTTTTTTGTAGTGAAGTCGGTAGTTTTTTTTCTTTTCTTTGGTAGGTATATTTGTTTTATAATTATTGTACGAGTATGCTGAGATGGGCGTCTTTTTTATTTTTTATTATAGTAAGTTGTGCTAGGCCAAAATAAACAAGATGTCTCTCTTTTTTACATTCACGTAAAAAGGATTCATCCGTCGATATTGGTGCCAAATAGCGGAGATTTTGTCGTAGAATTCTCACCTAAAAATAACACAAAACTTTTTTCAACTTCAAAAGAAACAAAACAATTAAACTCAAATAGATTTCACGCATTCTAAGATTAAGTTATTTTCTTTATTCCCAGCTTTTGGGAACAAATTGCATTCCTCAGACCCTATTCTCAAAGGAATGTCCATTTGTGTCGCTAGGAATGTTGGATTCGTATGGATCTGAAGCAGCCTTATAATTGAGACATACTAGATGTCCTTATGTTCTGGGCAATAAGGGTCAGATTAAGGAGATTGATATAGTAACGTATTTAAATGAATTAATAAAGTGCGGTTAGATTTATTTTCACACAAGCTTTTGCTAGTTGATGTCCGCGTGAACTTTTCACACACTATTATATTTAAAGTAGACCAGAGGTCCTACCATAAGCTTCAAATGCAATACCTACGTTTGACGACGACCTAGACTGAACAGTTAAAAGAAGATAGCTATACCCCGTTAAATTTTGATCGTTTTGATTCCGTGAAGGGTCGATCCTGTACATGAAACACTATTTGATTTGTAAAGATGAAATTAAAAAATAAAGTACCTTTTTTAAACTCGTCTTAATTTACGCAAGTACGAAATTAATTTCTTTAAGAAAACGTCAGCTGAGCAAGCCAAAAGTCTGACACGTCTTTAAGAAAACGTGAGCTGAGCAAGTTCAATGTCCTGTAGGTAATTAGTACTCAACGCCGCAAACTACTATAGGTCATTAAACTCAGTCAGCTGACGTTTTCTTAAAGAAATTAATTTCGTACATGCGTAAATTAATACGAGTTTTAATAAAAAGGTACTTTATTTTTTAATTTTATCTTTACTAATCATCGATAGTACTTCATGTAGGTACCGGATCAACCCTTCACGGGATTGAAACGATAAAAATTTAACGGTGTATAGGTTGGATGTTTAGCTTCATCCTTCTTTCTCTCTCACACGCCTGACTTTAACGCGTCATGGAAAACCCCTAAAATATTTTCTTTTGTGAGGTAGGTAGTCGTCAAATGACTTCTCCCACTTGATGGAGTTACAGGGCGTGTCAGACTTTTGACTAAAACCACACCTGCGTCCTTCAGTTGCCATTTGAGTTATAGGACCACGAGTTTCCTTTCAGAAGTTTCCTAGCTAGAAAGGCCCTAGTGGACATCACGACTAGTGGACTTCATTTCATATAAACTAAAAATAAACTTGTATAATATGTACAAAAATGATAAATTATAAATACCTAGATGAAAATAAATAAAAACTGTATCCTAAAACGCCTTAAGCATCAAGTTATTTCGAACCTATTGCCTGTCAAACCGCGGTATTCACCTGACATTTCAGTCGTGTTCTGAAATGAACCTGCGGCATTTGAGAAGGTTGTGATGGAAAAAGATCCTGATGAGCGCTATTCATTATACAAATATATAATTCTATCGACTTTTTACATACACCCAGTGATATTGACTTACTATAGGTTGATATGCTTTACCTATAGCAGAACTGCCAATTTTATTATCAATCCCATGCAAAATGACTGAGTTGGAACGAATTAGTCACTAGTGTGCCTCTTCATAAACGATTAAATCACTGCTTACCACCGGGTGGGATCGCAGTCAAGCACTGGTTTATATCATTTTAAGTAATCTTTTAAAAAAACGTTGCCCCACACATTAAAATTATTCCTGTATCGAGGGTGCGTTCATCATCATCATTATTTCAGCCTAAAAAGGTTTGCTATTGGACATAGACCTCTCTCTCCCAAGCGTCGCCACAACGACTGGTCCTATGCGTCTCGTATCCATCAGATTCCTGCGACCCTCAACAGGTCAACGGTCTACCTTGTGGGAGGCCTACCAATATTGCGTCTTCCGGCACATTGGTCATCACTCCAGAAGCTTTTGTCCTCAAACCATTTGTTCTGCATGCAATGTATCCTGCTCATTGCCATTTAAGTTTAGCGATTTATCGAGCTATAAACATGCGAACTACGAGAACATACATAAGGCATTTTTTTTGTCTGTGGCCTCTCGCAGGTCGACCAATGAGGTTGTCTGCTTAACTGAACTAGCTTATGGGGGACTTGATAGAAATTAAAGCCTCCGTCCAGGGCTTACTAAAACAAACCAACTACAAGCTAAGGACACCCCCCTGTGGAGACCGGACCTAGCCTTAGGGCGCCACTGTGAGAAAGCAGCAAGAGACGGGTTGGATCAAACAAGCAGCATGCATAAGACACCCAGACCTAAAACAGTTATTTATAGGCCGTACAAAAATATTTTTCTGTGCAGGAATTGACTTTGTGGCACGCAGCGCAATAGCCATTCGCATTATCAGACTTACACTTAGTTTCTGATGAGTCACTCGTTTTGTTCCAGAGGCTGGATGTTTTTCTCTCACATTTTGAGCAAATGACGTTTAATATTACCATCCTAGGAGATTATTGACTGGAAGTACCCGAAAATGTACTCACCCCGCGTGAAAATGCCGACGGAATTTAATCAAACCGAAGCTTACCTGAAAAAATGGAGTGAAAAGTTTAATAAGCTTATCAAATTTTATACGCAAAATTTTAGGAATGTCTGATGGTACTTTTTGGATGTTAAATAAAATGTAGGTGTTTTTTTAAGGTGATAAATCATCTAATGACTTTTTCTGCCCTAGGTTAACACGGACCGCTGGGCGAGCGTCGCCACACAGTGGGTCCCTACTGAAGTAAAGCGCCGTCGAGGTCGGCCTAGAAAGAGGTGGCGGGATGATCTAGACGCAAGGACTGGTTTGAGATGGCGCAGGAGAAGAAAGTTTGGAAAGACTTGGGGGAGGCCTTTGCCCAGCAGTGGGACAGCAACGGCTAGAAAAAAAAAGGTTAACACGGCGGGTTTGTGTTTTAATAGTAATAATAATATGCCACAACTAACACACAACGCCATCTAACCCCGAGCTAAGCAGAGCTTGTGATATGGGTACTTGACAACTGATAATGGAAATGGAATTTGGACATAAAAGTGTATAATTTAATTAGTTAGTTAATATTGACGATAATTTGTATGTAATAATTTAAATAATAATCGAATTTATAAATGATGATAATAATTTAATTGCATGAAATAATAAATATTTTAATGACATAAATATTCATAATTTGCATGCTTGCTTGCAGGCTGAATACAGTGACTTTTAGGTTATAAGATCTTTCCTTGTAAACAATGTATTTCTTGCAAATAAAAATTTTGAATTTGAATTTGAATTTGATAAATATACTTATATATTTCTAAATACATACATATTATAGATAAATTACACCCAAACACGAAGCAAATGATCGTGTTCATCACACAAACATTTGTCCTGGGTGGGAATCGAACCCGCGACCTCCGGCGTAGCAGTCAGGGTCACTAACCACTAGAGTTTTTTAAGATTGTTATTTATGTATAGTGCCTAAGTGTCTTAGTAGCCTGAAATAAAGAGTTATTATTATTAATATTTAGTCAGCAAAAGTCTGAAACGACCTCCCACTTCACCTAAAAGAGCGGCCGATTTCCTACCTCAAAAAAGGGGTAGTAGACTTGATTAATTGACATTAATTTCAGCTGAATACTTTCACGTGTTCTTAAAAAAATTCTTGACACACGGACAACAAAGTTATTCTATAAGGGGTCCGTATTTCCCGACGCAGGTACGGAAGCTTAAAAAAAGATGACACACATTGAAGGTCGATCTCCGCTAAACTTGACCGCTTTGACCGAAATTCGGTTATGGAGACTATCCGTCATTCCAATTGCAACTATTTGTACGGAGAAGAACTTGCAAAAATAAAAATCTTTTCGATATTTTGCGAACGAAAAATTCCACTTTACCCAGATCTAAATTGCCTTCCATAGCCTATAAATCTTAATTTTTGCTCTCCAAACCTGTCTTATGAAATTCTTTATCCAACAGTAAATTACAATCGACAGAACAGAGCTTAAAAATATGTTCGGGTAGATAAAATTTGGCGTCTAGAATAGAATTACTATTTGGACCTGCTATAAAATTTATTGCATGGTTTATCATGTGCCAAATTTCCGGGCCAGTGGCAGACGGCCGCCTCCTTCTGCGAAGCAATAGTGCTGTCAGAGGAAGCGGCCGCACGCGCGACACTACGGCTCTTATGCCCCAGTCGCCGCATCCCGATCTCGATTTCCAGCCAACGTAGGCTAGCGGGCGGAGAGCTTTGCATAGCTCGCCGTCCGACCTTTCAGTAACCGTCCGGACAGAACCCAAGTCGTCGACGGCACGCGCACACCGACGAGTTGTCAGCAAAACCAGCAGGGTGGAAGCCCACTGGAGCCCTGAGTTGTGCGAAAGAGAACCTCGGTGCCTTGGAACGAAAGAAAAAAAGTAACAGTTGCAGGTTTTAGTCAGTAAATGTTTGATACAAAAGAGCTTGAGATGTCATTAAATGATTTTCCACCTAAAAATAACCTGGGTGCCAAATTCTATCCAAATACGTTCAGCTGTTTGAGCGGAGAGATTAACATAAATCACACACACACAAACATACAAACTTTCACTTTTATAATATTAAAGTGAGATATAATTATATAGATTACTAAAATATGGTTACACAGGTGTGTAGGAACACACCTGTAACCCTTCAGGGAATACTAACGTGTTATCCTAAGTTCAAGCAAAATAGGTCGTAGCTACGAAAAGTTTCGGGCACTGAATTTACGGGTCATTCAGGGAATTGATTGGAGGTTTCGTGGTTGCGGCTACATGAGCCAGTGGAACCTAACGCCAGGTCGTCTGAGGTCGGGAGTTCAGGACACGGGTTAGATGTAATTACTGGTGTTGAGTATATGCGTGTGTGATTTTGTTGCAGCCAGTTGATGAACGGTTTATTTTTAGGTAGAGTCTGTGCGGAAAGTAAACCATCGTGGGATTTGAGGGCGCTGTTGTAGATAAATATCGTTTTTGTTATGTGAGCAACATTGTGACAGGGGCCCAGCCGGGTCGAAGCCTACTGGGGCCAGGGTTATCCGAAAGGGCGCTCGAGCCCCGGTACGAAGGCTAGAAGGAACGGGATGGGTTTTTTAGTCAGTAAGAGTCTGACACTATCTCCCGCTCCGCCCAAGGGCGGGGGATGTCAATGCATGATTTTTCCCATCGAAAAAAAAAAAAAAAAAAGCAACATTGTGACGTCATTATAGTGCGACTTTTATATCTTGATATTTTGAAACTATGTTAGACTAGCTTCTTCTAGCGGCTTCACCCTATAATAGAAATTATCCTATAGGCTAAATTTGCTCACCTAATGAAACTGCAAAGTTATAGCTTATTTTAATGTTTATTTATTTATTTATTTATTTATTTATTTATTTATTTATTTATTTATTTATTTATTTATTTATTTATTTATTTATTTATTTATTTATTTATTTATTTATTTATTTATTTATTTATTTATTTATTTATTTATTTATTTATTTATTTATTTATTTATTTATTTATTTATTTATTTATTTATTTATTTATTTAGTACATGGAAGACTTACAGCTAATAAAACCAGACAAAAAAACAAAAAGCTGCGCTTCTTGGTTACGTAGGATACAGCAAAAATCCTTAGCTTGCACTTAAGAAACTAATTAGTAAACTAATAAACTTAATGCTATTTGAAAAATTTGAGACTTAAGCTCCTATGATGATGATTAAGTTCATCTGTTTAGTAGTTTTTGCGCGACACATCCATACATACGAGTACCTCCATCCATCTTCACAAACTTTCGCATTTATAATATTAGTAGCCTATTTATTGAACTTGCTCACGTGATGAAACTTAGCAGAAATATAAGTTTTTGCGTAATGCCGTCAATTGTGGCGACACCTGGGGGAGGCCTATGTCGAACAGTGGACGTCTTTCGATTGTAATGATGATGAACATTTAAATACAAACACAAACCGGTAAAGGAAAATAGCGTGAAGAAACTGCTGTACTGCCTATCGAGGTAGTTTCACCAACGACCACTTACCCAGTTCCAACGAAAATAGTTCTATCACTTTGACTGGGATCGGTCTATTATCATATAACTGACTGGAATATTGTAGCTAGCAGCAAGTTTATGTGTACCCTAGTTAAATATAAAGGTAAAAATGGGACACACTACCACTTTCTCGTTATCTTCCTCAGTACGTTGATTAGCAAAAGGGAAAACCCTTTTGCTAATCAATGAAAAATATGAATTTAATGAGTATGAAAATAAAATACACTTCAGAATTTGTAATGTTGCTTCGTAAAAAATCTATTTAGGCTGTAAGGGACCATCTCGCATATAAGATCCTTGGGATCACACTTTACTTGTAATTCTGAATTTCTAGCCGATGCCTCTATTTTAATTATAATAAATGCTTCCAGTTTTCTTAGATTAAAATACCTATTTAAGTGAGCAGTCAAAGGTTTTCTTAGAAAAGTGCCTGGGATGATAAATTGTCGTTGTTATGCGGTGTTTTTTGTTTTATTGTTAAGACTTTACTTTTAAAAAACACGAATGAAAAGTAGCTTGAAAATAACTGTCACTTGGCATTTCGAAATTTTTTCGTTTTAATTTTCTAATTTATTTAAAGTTTTTTTTTTAAGGTACATCATCAAATATCTTCTTGTATTCTGTGTGAAGCGAGAGGGAGTGTCAGGCTTTTATTGACTAAAACCCAGTGTTCCGTCGGTTGGCCCTTTTAGTTGGCGCCGGCCCTAACTGGCTCCGACCCGGACGGCGAGCCACCCGTTTCTCACCGTCCGCTTGTCCGCGCCTACGGTGGCTGAAAATCCTTCTGCGAGGCCCGACATGTCTAGAGCGGGGGCTCGGATGTTCGACTTGTCTCCGCCTCACAGTCTGAAGTAGCATAATTCAATTAACTAACCGTACATATTTGAGTAACGCATATGAAAGCCTGTACCAAATTTATCGCTCTACATATTTCCAAGTATCCGTCGTGGAATTCAACGAGCCGAAAGTACAATGCAGACAGTAATTATTTTCTCCAGACAAATTATTTTAGATGAAGACCGTAGTACTCGTACGCCTACTTACGCGTATGTATGAGGTTTCATGAAGTACGTATAAGTAATTTTCTCCAAAAGGTTTTATATGTGCTGAAGTAAAACCATTCCACAAAATAGATAGGTACAGAAGACGATCTCTTGTATGTACTTCACTTTTTATACCTACGCTCGGTGGACGCACACTAATGAGCGTTTGAGCCGGAACTGTTCGACGAGTGATCCGAGACCCGACCAAAACATCGTGTCCGTGAGCGGTGTCTATGTGTGTGTTGCTCGAGCGTGCTTTGTATGTAGATTGACTTCTGTACCTGTCTATTTTGTGACCGTACGGTTTTCTCTCTATTTTCTTCTAAAGAGAACCCGTTCCCATTCGCTCAACGTCGAGCATGTTTTAAAAGCTTGTTGCTTCATCAAACACAATCCAACGCGATGTTTGATGAAGAAGCAACGCGAAAAATGAAAAATTACGCCTGAAAATCCTGTCGGCATTCGGTATTTCCGTGATTAACACGTATTTCCTGGAAAAAGTTTTGTGAAATATTCGAGTAATATTTTACAAAACTTGTTTCAGGAAATGCCTGTTTTTTTTTTAAGTTTTTGTGAAATATTGTCGTTATTCAGAATTTCGTTTAAATGTACAAGGCATCTATAGATGCACTTTTTTATATTTTTAATATATGAGTTCATTATGGAGGGCCAAAGTTCACGTCAAATAGCAGATTTTGATTCGTCTTTATTGGATTATTTTTACATAAACTTTTATATTTGTAGAAACCTAGATAATATCCACAAAATATCTGTATACTTACCCAAAATATCTAGAAAAAAACCAACCAAGAGCGTGTCGGGCCACGCTCAGTGTAGGGTTCCGTAGTTTCCCGTCTGTCACAATAAGTGTACCCACTTATGAGTTTAAAAAAATGCTTGCATATACGATTATACTACAAACTTAGTCCAGAAATTATTTTGTAGAACCTTTTTGCCTTTTTTGTACAAAAACTGTTCTTTCCATCAAGTTCAAATGATTTTCCTAGAAAGTCCTTATAAAGTTCTACTTTTCAAATTTTTTTCATATTTTCTAAACTCATGGTTCAAAAGTGTACATGGTACAGGGGGGGGGGACAAATTGTTTTTTACTTTTGGAGCGGTTATTTCCAAAATTATTGACATTATCAAAAAATGATTTTAGTAAACCCCTATTCATTTTTAAATACCTATCCAACAATATATCACACTTTAGGGTTGAAATTAAAAAAAAATCACTTCCCACTTTACATATGGGGCTACCCTAATAAAACATTTTTGTCCAATTTTTATTTTACCACTTTACCAAATTTCAGCTCTCTAGTGCTAACGGTCACAGAGATTAAGCGAGGACGGACAGACAGACATGGCGAAACTATAAGGGTTCCTAGTTGACTACGGAACCCTAAAAAGATGTCTAATAACGTCATAAATACGAAGAAGAAAAGCAGTTGTATGAAAATGTTCCTTGGATTGGCCGCTCTTATTCTTCGGAACACACACTCAATTCCATGAAATGGGAAATTCGTTTACTAATAGACTTATTAATAATTCAAAATAGATGAGCATGGCAGTTGAGTTTGTCATGCTCACTCAAATGTCTCACTTCACTGATTTTTGCCTTCATAATGGTTGAGCTGAGTGGTGCTGATATACGCTTCATGTTCTTGAACCGGCGCTGTCGGTTGAGACCGGTCTTTACTAAACTGCTAATTTAATTTTTATAAACCGTTTTTACTTTATTTATTAACATTGTTCTCGTATAATAGAAGCGACATAAATATGTAATCGAGATACTTTTAAAATATAAAGTCAATAAATTTTGAAATTAAGAATAATTATAAAGTTTATTCGAACTAATAACCATTGCCTGTTGGTCTAATCGTTAGTGGCTATGACTGCTATGCTGAAGGTCGTGGGTTCGATTCCCACCCAAGGAGGAGGCCGAACGCATCAGTCAACGGCGTTATCGCCGCCGCCGCCGCCGCCGGGATTCTGGTCCCGATTTCCGGCCACCTCAGGCGCGGGCTTGCGGACAATGAGCAATGGGTAGCTCACTGTCCGGCCGTCCGGTAACTGTCCAGACTAAGCCCAAGTCGTCGACGGCGCGCACTGTTCCCGCGCGCCTCAAGGAGTTGTCAGCAACAGCAGGGACCCAGCCGGGTCGAAGCCTACTGGGGCCAGGGTTATCCGAAAGGGCGCTCGAGCCCTGGTATGAAGGCTAGAAGGAACGGGGTGGGTCTTTTAGTCAGTATGAGTCTGACACTATCTCCTGCTCCAAGAGCGGGGGATGTCAATGCATGATATTTTCACACCATAAAAAAAAAGGATGAACTTGGTCTTCAGCACGGTGGAGTGATTTTTTATAAAGGTGTTTCTTTCGATCCGCTTGGAACAAAATTCTTTTGTTCAGTTCAGCTTTCATATATCCTAAGTTATTCTCAGGATAAGTGAAAGCCATGTGAATTTCATGATTGAACCACTGAGTCGTGAAAGTGAAACGATTCACTTACGCCTTTATAATACTGGTTGGGGTAGCACAAAGAGAAAATAAAAACGATTTATTGGCTACGGAAGACTTGAGAGGACTTCAAGGTTTTTCGAGTTTGATAAATAGCTGTCTTGAAGTGAAGATTTCATTTTAAGTTTATGACAAGTGCTTTTTTCTTTTTAAAAAACTGGTGATATACTGGTGGTCATTCCAGTTTATTTCACTCTTTCCCAAAGAAAGAGTACGCTGTGAATTTTTACGGGTATACATTTACTTTTACCATTGGTTTATGACTCGATTGTTGCGTTGGATTTTAGACACAATTTATTTACGGAAAAAGGTACAAATTTTGTTTCGATATTATAATTGTTACATTTTAATGAGTAAAATTAAAAAATAATAGATGTTTTTCAGGGTACAAACAAATATATTTTTAGGCAAGTCAACTAGTATTGATACTAAACGAAGCACCCGCCTTGTCGGTGTAGGTACTGAAATGCAATATAGAAACAATAACATACCGATCAACTACATTGAAGGGATTTATCGTCGGAGTCGTATCGAATTTCAGACAAAAACGATCTGTAAATAGACCTTTTTTTCAGTTCTTTTTTCATTCTCTTTTAAGAAAAAAAAAATCATTGTATACCTACAGAAGCCAGTTTAGAAGTGATACCAAAATAATCTATTCTAATATTAATTAAACAAGTTTTTAATGAAAATATTTTTTTCATAGCAAGCTTTTATAGCTCGGTTTACTTATATATAATTAATACTCATGAAGACGAATCATACAAGCCAAAATTCGATGTGATTGTGTCGTTTAACTACTAAGTTCCTATAGCCACCTTCCGGTTCCATCATCAGATCAGCTCCATGTCATAATAATTTGGCATTGTCATCTGATTTACACGTGCAAAATTTCGGCTCAATCGATAGCCGGAAAGTGGATCAAATTTAATTTGCAAGATTTAATGACAGACAAATATCGGGACAGGTGAAACTAAATAAAAGCTTGTAATAAAAGAGAATAGATTTGTATTTTTGGATGTTCGTTTGTAGCAAATTGACTCAAGAACTGCTGGGCCGATTTTCAAAATTCTTTCACCAATAGAATGTTACTTTATTACTGAATAACATTGGTATATAATAAATAAAATAAATAACAATATAGGATATTCTTTT
The DNA here is from genome assembly GCA_929112965.1 of Mythimna albipuncta. Lineage (NCBI taxonomy): Eukaryota > Metazoa > Arthropoda > Insecta > Lepidoptera > Noctuidae > Mythimna > Mythimna albipuncta. The sequence continues at coordinate 20,598,330 of OV815965.1, forward strand.
TTGACGCGGACGAAACCGCTAGCAAAAGCTAGTCAACTATAAGGATATTGATTAAAATAGTTCACGTCATTCACAAGAATAACCTGTCACTCGCATAACATCGCGCCGGTAATTCTTAGAGGCGTAAGCAGATATTGCAGTTACATCCCCGCTTCGCCGGTCGGCCGTATGCGTTCGTGCATCTATGATCGTGAACGCTGGAAATGAGGATTTCGAGGACTACCACCACCAGCGTTTTAAACGCGAGCCTCTCAATAACAATAAAAAAAACCAAGGCAGCAGGAACGTTCGAAAGATTTACTGAACCGCTGTAAAGCAACTGAAGGAATACAGGTGGTTTTAACCTTTTGAATGTCTTAAGTTACACAGTTCGACATAAGCAATTGTCTTTTTATTGTGTCTCTAATTACGGCATTTGATGAGTTAAGTCTGTAAGAAACTGATATTCCCTCTCACTCTACCCAGACTAAGAGAAGTTATTTCATGATTTCTAAAAAAGAAAACGCAAAGCGCCAGTTACTGTATATTTAACCAAAACTCCGTTGACTAAATAAAAACCTAACTATAAAAAAACATGAAAAAAAAAACATTTTCATAGTAAAAGACATGAAACATCTCGAGAGAGCATAAAATCTACAAAATAAGATCGTCAAAAAACTCGAGACGATTTGGTTGACATACATAATGTTTCTTTTCATCGCGCCATTCCCTAAACGTGGAGAAAAATGACGGTATCTTTACAGACTGTTACATTGCATAATCTTTTGCCTTATACTCTGTGACCATCAATCTGGAACATGGTGCTTACGATTTTAAGTAAGAGGAGCACTTTGTGTTTTTGATTTATCGTGACATATTTTTGTAGCTTTGTCATGTCATAATGCTATGATCGCATCACAAATGAAGATATCCGCAGTTTTTCTGCCATATCCATATTCATTTCTGATACCAAGAATGACGACATAGCCCCAAGAATCACTAAAATTAAGTGACAATGGACAGGGCACATTGCTCGCATAACAAATGGTTGATAGGTACAAAAAGTTCTAGAGTTGTGATTATGTAGGTACATTCCTGTACGTATGAAAGACGCAGCGTTGGATAAAGATGAAGATGATATTTGAAGAAGTTTGAATGATTATATTTAAACTTATTCGAAAAGCACTAACTAGCCAGTGCCTGAAAAGTTGGAAGAGAAGAGAAGGGCACTTTCTTGGTATAGCCATGTGAAGAGGAGTGATAAAACGCGTGTTACGAAAATAATCATATATGTAGATAGATGGAGAGGGAGAGAGAAGCCAAACAAAAGATGGATCAACTGTTTGAGAAAGAAAAGAGAGTTAGTCATAGCGTGACAGGTGACAGGACAGAATGGATGATGAAAACGTGTTGCACCGATTTAAAGAAAAGGGGACAAGAGCAAAAAGATGATGCTGATGATGATGATGTCATAATTTTTTCTCAACAGTTCTCTCTTTCTCTGGCAGGTCACAGTTTGATCAAAGCCTTGGCGCTGAACGTTTCACGACATTCATACAATTCCAAATACGTTTGTCACCAAATAATCTTTTATTTATCACAATATAAATGTAAATGACCAACAACACAAAATGCTAATAATAAATCGAAACGAACTTCAAATACCACCTAAATTCCGTCAAAATTGCCCATTATAATTTGACACTAAAGAGAATCAAATAAAATTTATTACGTGGCTGAACTTTCTAACTTTGTTTCAAAGTCAATTGGGGAAAATTCTACTTGTTACAATTTTATGATGTTACGCATATTTATAAGAATTTAGGTTTTGTCTGTTACTATCGCTTTCAGCTAAAAGAATGTACTCTATCTCAATATTATTTTTCAAAGATTTTCTTTGTAACGGTTCGGATTAGGAGTAGTGATGGCCCAGTCCCTGGCTCAAACCCAGCCAAGCACATACCTTTGTATAATTTATTTCATCACCACTGCTCTCAAAATGGTGAAGGAAAACATCGTGACGAAACCGGACTAAAACCAAACATGTAAAGACATGACGTCACCTCCCTGCTAACTGCCCTAACTAGCAATGATATTTTTCCAGGGCAACCGTCTTTCGGTCGGGCGTTACAATCATATTCTTGTAGTTGCGTTAGCTGTGCTTTATTAATGAATTAATAAGTTTTTTATATTGCTCTTGGCTTATTCTTTAAGTTAGTAGCGGCCCTAAGGGTCTAAACAGACGGACTGCATTTCAACTGCAATCCAACTGCAAATTGTAGTTTAAGTGCAGTTTGAATGCAGTTGGCATGACTGCAATAGAAATGCAAACACGACTGCAATAGAACTGCAAACTAAACGTGAGGTTCGATTGCAGTCATGTGAACTGCACACCGACTGCATCCGAACTGCATCATACCCACCCGCCCGCACGCTCCACCCTCCCGCGCATGGTGCAGTTCGGATGCAGTCGGTGTGCAGTTCTATTGCAGTCGTGTCAACTGCATTCAAACTGCACTTAAACTGCAATTTGTAGTTGGATTGCAGTTAAAATGCAGTCCGTCTGTTTAGACCCTAAAGCCCTAAGGTACGAAGGTAGTGAGGATATTTTTTCCCTCCTTTTGCAGTTACGCAAAACAAAATACCTACGTGATTATCTTGTATCCACACATTTATGACGATTAGAGAGAACTTATTCGAAATAATGTTAGAGACACGTAGGTAATTTCAGTGCAGATACGCCAGTTTGTGAGATAAGAAAGTTAGCAGGAAGGGCAACGATGATACATACACAAATCACATTGGATCGACTTGGAGGATTAGAGCCCTCTTCTGAAGAGGAGGCCTGAGTCCCAGTAGTCGGAACATTATAAAACTGATTATGTATAACTGAATTTAAAAAATTGATACTGTGATGTCTTAGAGAGCAAATAAAGTCGTTTATCTTGCCCCTGATCACTCTTCAGTCGTCTCGTCTTGCCGTCCTATTGGACAATGAGGATAAAGTGTACCTGTGTTTGTGCTTAAGCCTTGCCATTGAAGTAACCATGGTTTTCCTGCGAATATATCATTCTTTATGTGATCACGCAATGAAACTTCGAGCGTAACAATTTCCATTGCCCTTTGGATGAATTTAAGCCTTCTAGTGAGGCTCAGAACGATTGCTCACATCAAAATAAGACCAAGAGCGTGTCGGGCCACGCTCAGTGTAGGGTTCCGTAGTTTCCCGTCCGTCACAATAAGTGTTCCTACTTATGAGTTTAAAAAAAGGTTATTTGTTACGTTAACATACTAAGTACGGAACTCTAATAAATACGGAACCCTAAAAACGGGCCGACAAAGGACGGTGATAACTAAAACAGCAGTATGCAAGTAGTAAAAATTTCAGCGATTGTGCACTCGTAAAATTACAAATATGTTTAAGAAGCAACGATTTTTACCACGGTACAACCTTTTTGTCTTTTTTGTACGAAAACTGTTCTTTCCATCAAGTTCAAAATGATTTTCCTAGAAAGTCCTTATAAAGTTCTACTTTTCAGATGTTTTTCATATTTTCTAAACTTATGGTTCAAAAGTTAGAGGGGGACACACACATTGTTTTTTACTTTTGGAGCGATTATTTCCGAAATTATTGACATTATCGAAAAATGATTTTTGTAAACCCCTATTCGTTTTTAAATGCCTATCTAACAATATATCACACGTTAGGGTAGAAATTAAAAAAAAAACACTTCTCACTTTACATATAGGGGGGCTACCCTAATAAAATATATTTTTCCAATTTTTAGTTTACCACTTTGTCGGCGTGATTGATATATTTCTAGTGCTGACGGTCACAGAGATTAAGCGAGGACAGACAGACAGAAGGACAGACAGACATGGCGAAACTGTAAGGGTTCCTAGTTGACCACGGAACCCTAAAAAGAGCAGGTGAAGCCAAAAACCGAACCTAGTTACAGACATGAGACGTTTAGGTACTAAAAGATTTAAGGTGTCAAACTCTAAGACATTAATTAGGAGCGTGATAATTTATAGACCTGAGAGCACTAAGACTTGAATTTATTATTAAGGAGCACTTTCCTAAGTATGACTATGCATGTTTGGAAAGAAAAGTGACATAGGTTTTAAGGCGTTTTTTTACTTTAGCTAGCATTGGGCAAGTACAAGAACGTTTTGAAAAGCGTTCAAGTTAAACTGGTGATAAATGAATCGAGAATGAAATGGACTGTCCTAAATTCGAGTCTTGTACTTATTTTTCACACCTCTGAAAACCCAGGGGAGGTTGCCAAAATTTGTTGCCAATAATGATCGTGGTCATGGACGGTTATAGCGGGTATTAGGCGCCAGCAAACAGCAGGGTGCAAATGCAAAACAACCCCCCTGTATGACCCGGTGACTATGTATTTTTTCTGACAAAACAAAACTTTATGATTTTTCATAATACAGTTATGAAATTTTGTACATAGATTCTTTATCTAGAAATACTACACAAATATTTCGGATTTAGTAAATTCTAAAACCAATGTTGTATATACAAGGTGTAAGGGACAGTCCTCCACAAACTTCTAGGGCTTGCTCAGTAGACGAAACTGAACAACCTTCCACAAATTTTTTTTTCAGGAAACGCAAAAAAAAAAAATCGGCCTCGCCATACAAATTGTCCAATCAAATTTATTATTTTGTATGGTGAGGATGATTTTTTTTTTCGTTTCCTGAAAAAAAAATTTGTGGAAGGTTGTTCAGTTTCGTCTACCGAGCAAGCCCGAGAAGTTTGTGGAGGGCTGTCCCTTACACCTTTTATACAGGAAAACAAATATTATTTAACACATTTCGTCATGACCTTAATTATGCAGCATCTATAAGTAATTCAAATAACTGCGCCGTTGCGCACCCCAATCAAAATTCCTTACATGTTGAACGCGTCTTCCATTCCCGCAGTCAACAGCCCCATAATAAACGGTATTTAATTAATTACGGTGTTCGGGGTGCCTTTTAGATAGACTCATAATGTTAAAAGTAGCAATTAATTTGGCACTTATGGCCTGCTTAACCTCTGCTTATGATCAAATTAGGAATTTGTAAGTATTGTCAGGACAGAAATGTTATTCAAAACAGTTTTTTTTCTTCTATATAATACAATAATCCGAACATTCGCGCCTCAAAGAGTTGTCAGCAAAAGAAGCCTAGGTGTGGTTTTAGTCAGTAAAAGTCTAACGCACCCTCACGCTTCAACCTAGAGCGAGAGACATTCATCATTTCTTTGATTTACCTTAAAAAAAAACAAAGCGGGTGGTTTTAATTGGACACAACAGCACGTTAATATTTTTTAGACGATTATCATAATCATTGCTTTCCATAAGGTGAGATAGCGGTCAAGCGCGAACCTATCAACAATAAAAGAAAATAAATCTAAAAAATGACAACGCGCCGTTTCCTTTGCACAGCTTTGGTCGAAAAACACACTGCCGCTATACATCCTCACACCACTGGGCTACAAAATACATAACATGTGGTTTAAAACATTCACAGAAAAAAGAGATAACAAAAATAAATTAAGGATTAAAATAAACGACGGCATATCAAAAAGAAAAACCGGCCAAATCTATACAAAATTTTGACACTATTAAAACTATTTTTTTATACAAGGTGACATATAAATTCAAAATAAAGTACATTGACCTTTTCATAATATCTGCAATATATCAAAGGTACTTGAAAAACCATCAATGAACTGTTTTTCCGAAAAAATAAAGGATCATGATAGATGTCGATTCAAGACAGCTTTATGTCTTTAATTCCGTTTTTGAAATTGAGAATGTCAATAAATGTAGGAGGGTCAATGACCGTTATTCCACTTTTATTTGGCGCCTACCTTAGTTTTTAGTATTAGTTGTTATAGTGGCAACAGAATATGAAAATTTTAACTATTTATCAATAAGGGTTCATGAGATAGAGCCTGGTGACAGACAGAGAAACGCACAGTGAAGTATTAGTAATAGGGCCCCGTTTTTACTCTTTAGGTACGAAACCCTAAACACTAACATAGACCCGAATTTTATTGATAATTTTACAAGAAATTTAGCAAGTCACCTATATTTTATAATGACTGTTTATTAAAAAGGATTTATTTTTTTAGGTAGTAAAATAATAATAATAAGTTCTAGAAATGAAACTTTTATTAGCTTTTTCAATAATACATGCAAAATCAACTTTAAAAATCAAACATTTTTATATTTTGAATTTTTGTTAAAGTATTCTTAGCAATCATTGGAATCATTCTGAATCAGAATCATATGTATTAATAGAAAGATGAAATGAGCTATATAACATGAAAATAAAAACGAATTAGTCTTCTACGTCATCATTCAGGCCCATGGAACTGCTGCAATTATTGCAGTATAGAATCAAATGGTCTGGGCAAATGTAAATGTGGCACGCATGACAAGTGTGATACATTTTCTTATCCTTTTTAGACGGACATAATTGACATCTCTTGCGAGTTCCTGGAACTTTTTGGCGAGGCTCTTCACTAGGGTCACCCAGAAAATCTGCTTTTTTTTGCGCAATTGATGAGCGAGGTATATGAAAAATTCAAACATTTTTACATAAAATCTCATGGGTAATGAGTAAGTCCCAACATTCCAACTTAGTATTGGCGCCTTGAGCTACAGGTTTTACACCAGGCCTTTAAAATAATATATTTTAGACCAGGACATTTACCCGTGCAGGTGCTTTTTGCCACATTTTTCCATCCTTTCCTTTGTAAAATTGATGTCGTAATTGGTGTTGTACGGTCGCAAGATCGATATTATCTGAATTTGACCCCGTATCACTAGCTTCTTGTTCACTTTTACTGTCATTGCTGCGTTCAGATAAATGGTCATCAATATTCACGTCAGAAGCAGCTTTGGAGTTCATTTTCGCAATCAGGCTATTCTAACAACGCCACAATTCTAGCTGGATCATTTGTCAACGAAATGTTTACTAAAAACCTTTAAATAACCAGATTTATTAATATTTAACACTAAGCAAATAAACGTAAGTCACGAAATTACTACGCCAACTATGACGCTGGGTCATAATTACCCATCTTCACTTGACGCACGTATATCTTCTAGCGCATGCGGCGTAGCACTAAGCGTACCAACGAACTGGGTAGAGAGGGGTTGTATCTCCAGCTACACAAACGTTGGAACCATACGACCGACGCAAAAATTAAATATATTAGTTTAAAATTGCCTCGGGTCAGTATGACCCAGCGTCATTGTCGTTAGGTTAAAAGTAACATTAGTGAAAAATTAACATTGACTTAGTTTTAAAAAAATAATGTTTTAATAGCCTTTTAAAAGTTGGAAATGAAAATCTGGTGGAAAATCACCCTAAACATACATACCTATAAAATACTCTAGTTCTATTAAATTGAGTGCGGCGAGATTCCCACGGAATACAAAATGAGATACGAATTAAAACACTCAGCATTCCAAGGTGATATCTCGTTGGGCTACAGAGAATTTCGCATAATAGAATGGTGGCTGAAAAATGAACGAGTTTTCGACTTTCAATGGGAATATTTAAGGTTTAAGAGGGAGATATTAAATTATAAAAAAGTTTGATTCGGGTATTTTATGTATTTTTTGTTTATATGATTTGATTTTACTTAAAGAGGATGGCTTTTAAAACGAAAACATGGCTCGGTTATTCTTCTAAAGTTTATGTTTTGAGTTAAGTATGCTATTCATACAATAGAGCCTTATTTAAGATTATAAGCAATTATGATTGCAGATTTGAAAAAAGTATTTATAATTTTCAGTTTCAATAAAGGGACAAAAATAAAAAACAGGATGTCTCTCTAACACTCTCGTACAGCAAAATTATATTTTTAATTAAAACTAAAATAAATCTTGTAAAGTATCTATTTATTGATTAAACTTATCATTGAAGAGCCCCCTACACACTTACACAAGCTCAAAAAACATAGCATATAGCATAATCAGCCTTTTAATGTACCTACTGATTTTTTTCCGATGGGAAAAATCATCCTAAGACAACCCCCGCTCTTGGGTGGAGCGGGAGATAGTGTCGGACTCTTACTGACTAAAAAATCCATCCCGTTCCTTCAAGCCTTCATACCGGGGCCCGAGCGTCCTTTCGGATAACCCTGGCCCCAGTAGGCTTCGACCCGGCTGGGCCCCTGCTGTTGCTGACAACTCCTTGAGGATGTACCAACTGCTGGGACTCGGGCTTCGTCTCTAGGAGAGGTAATGGGCCATAATTCCACCTCTCTCACCGGTTGGTGAATGTCAAAGATCTTCGAATTTTTGGTTGTAGGACATGTCGCACACCGGGTGCAACAACGTCATAAGTAACAAATTACATTTTTTTCAGGAGATCGATTTAAAAGTTGTTGTTTTGTAAAGTGAAATGTTTTTACAATACTATTATAATATATCGATGACCGAAATATTGTTTATAGTCAATATTTGAAAATTAAGGTTGCTTCAGAAATAAAAATGTTATATAATTGGTACATCTTTATGTTTTTAAAAACGATACCTACATTTATGACGTTATTGTGCAGAAAGTTAAATTGACAGGTCATTTTAGGAGTTACATTTATGATATTGTCGCACAGGATTTAGACGCATATTTGACATCAATTGTAATCCATAACTCATTTTCGCAAGTTTAGCATATATGACGTTATTGCACCCGGTGTGCGATGTAGGTTTCCTCACGATGTTTTCGTTCACAATTTTAAGACCAGTGACGATGAAATAAATTCCACAAAGTAACTCGCTCCGCGACCTACAACTCGTAAATCGATGTCGTTACCACTCGGTAACCATTGCTCTCTATAAAATACATACTGTGTATAAATTAATGTTAAATAGTTACGGGGATAGAAACTTTCATTGAAGGGGAATATTTCCATATTAGTCACGGTAATATGCTATCCTGCATCGGTAATCGTTTGCCAGTGAATTCATTCAGGCGTAATCGGCTATTTCATTCCCTTCACGCAATCCCTAGTGAAAACTTTGTGTGTGACACATATATCAACATAACGTAGTTAATTTCAACAGAATTTGTGATAATTGGTGAATAGATGCGCAACAAAATCTTGGTATAGGTAGTCACTCTAAATGTTTTTATTATGAAAAACAAAGTACTTAAACGTAAATCGTCAAAAGTCCGCATTCAGGGTCTGCCAGCGTAGCTCACTGTCCGGCCATCCGGTAACTGTCCGGACCAAGCCCAAGTCGTCGACGGCGCGCACTGTTCCTGCGCGCCTCAAGAAGTTGTCAGCAACAGCCGGGACCCAGCCGGGTCGAAGCCTACTGGGGTCACGGTTATCCGAAAGGGCGCAAGAACCCCGGTATGAAGGCTAGAAAGAACGAAGTGGGTCTTTTAGTTAGTAAGAGTCTGACACTATCTCCCGCTCCGCCCAAGGGCGGGAGATGTCAATGCATGATTATTCCCACCATAAAAAAAGGGTCTGCCCGCTGGCAGACCCTACTACAGACCTAGACAGACGTACTAGATATATTACTCGCTAGTAATATATCTAGTACGTCTGTACGAAGTATTCTCGGGGTTAAAGAACAGATCGTATAAGGAACAGAATCATCATCAATATTTCAGCCGAAAGACGTCCACTGTTGGACTTAGGCCTGGACTGTGCGTCTCGCATCCATCGGATTCCCGCGACCTTTCCCAGTTCATCAGTTCACCTTGTAGGAGGCCTTCCAACGCTACGTATTCCGGTCGCAACGGCTATCTGTTCTGCGTTGTTTACTCGCTCAAAAATCAATGACAACACCATAAAACTAATACACAAACTAATATACAAAATCAATATTTCAGAGGTAACGGTTTACTTCTTAGAAACTATTTCACGTGAAATTAAGTCATAGAAATAATTTCCCGTTAAAGCACTTAGTAGATTCTGCAGTTTCAACTTTGGTTAGGAACAAACCACTATCGTTGCTGCTAATCCAAAATATGCTTTTTAGTTCAAAACTTAAAGTTAAAGTTTGAACGTCGCAAACGGTCTGGTTTAGCAAATCCATTTCTCGCGGGTCGTAATTTAGGTACCTATCTGTTTATAAAACCCTAAATCCTTTTAAGGAAATGTTTGACGCAATAAAACATTATTGTGAGATTTATAAAATGTATATTTTTCAGATAGCTTTGCAACAGCTAGCGGTTTTTCTTTTTTTTTCGCGGTTGAAAATCATCTAATGGTATCCCCCGCTCTTGGGCGAAGCGGGAGGTAGTGTTAGACTTTCACTGACTAAAAATCCACTCCTGTTACTTCTTGCCTTTCGTACCGGGACCGATATTCCCTTTCGGATAACCCTGGCCCCAGTAGGCTTCGACTTTGATAGCTCCTTGAGGCGCACGGGGACAGTGCTCGCGACCGACGACTAGGGCTCGGTCCGGACAGTTACCGGACGGTCGGACAGCGACCTATTGCTCGCTATCCGCAAGCCCACGCCCACTATGTCAAGAGTGAATAGGTTTCTTTTGGGCAAGCGTGCTCAATCGTCGTACACATCGTCGTTCTCCGTCAAGCGAAATAGCGGTCAACCATATTATGACTACTATAAATAGACTCGACTATTAACTGTAAAAAAAGGATTTTTTCTAAGAAATAAATTCTTTAGATGTTTTTTAAACGTCACTTGCAAAAGAGACAGCCCGCCAGATGAAAAGCGTATTTGATTAACGTTGACAAATCTGTCAATATCAATAGAACCGGGGTAAGAGGGGATTACCCTTCGAAAGTAGGTTTGCAAACCAAAGCTTTTACCCAATAAAAAACTCGGGTCAAGGCCATAGCGAAGGGGGACACGGCTGTGTTTCTTTGAAGTGTGATTGTTGGTATTTATTTTAGTTCAATTAAATTCTTTGAAAAGTGATTTGCTTTTTATTAGTCTGGTTTCCCTCTTGATACCTCTTTACTGACTGGCCTGTTGGTCTAGTGGTTAATAGTGGCTGCTATGCTGGAAGTCGTGGGTTCGATTCTCACCCAGGACTAATGTTTGTGTGTTTAGCACGATCATATTAATTGTTCTGTGTCTGAGTGTAATTTATCTATATTATGTATGTATTTAGAAAAATATAAGTATGTTTATCAGTTGTCTAGTACTAATAACACAAGCTCTGCTTAGCTTGTGACTAAATGGCGTAGTGTGATAGTTGTAGAATATTATTATTGTTGTTATTGTACCTTAAAAAATACAGTACCTTCAATCTTAAAATTAATAAGATGCAAAAATCGACGCCGCGGTCTTATTGTTATTTAAGCGTTTTTTTAGTCAACCTTTTGATGGATTTAACAAAAGACTACCATACTATTTTATTTCTAACATTTAATTAAGTTATAGGTACTCAAATTCTATTTTTTTATTTTGATGACCATATAAGAGTGTTGCGAAAACATACGACTTCACATATACGTATTTACCTAACGGTGGCCACATACTTAATTTAGTTTTATAATAATTTAAGTAGTTCATATCATACAGTGTTGATATGAATCTAATGAAACCTCGTTTGTCAAAAATTGTTAAAATAGCCAGCCAAGAGCGAGCCGGACTCGGGTACCGAGGATTCCGTGCAAGATAACTTACGTATATAGTTTGACACCCGAATCAAGTCGCAAAGATTTTTTCGAATCGTAAACATGAAGTAACTTTAGTTGTAGAGTGAGTGTAGTTTTATTTTATTTAAGATTTTCACACTCTTTTCTTTTACTTGTGCTGTGTGACCGTGCTTCTTGCCAAATTTCAGGATACTAGATCAGTGGAAAGTATTCTATAAGTTTTGATTTAGTAACAACATATGCGCCAAAACTCGATTTTATTTTTATATTGCGTTTGGGTATTTGAAAGTTTTTTTTTTACTGCTTCAAGAGTTAAAATAATTTCAGCTTAATACCTCCACGCGTTCCTTAATGGGTTTCGTTTTTACCGAACAGGTACAGAACCCTAATTAAAAAGGAATAAAGACATAGGGAATTCAATAGGGGTCATCGGCCTCAAATAGAATTAGTAGGCTTTTGGGGTATCTGTCAATAGAAATACCGCATTTACGCATTCGCGCGTATCACGAGAGGAACGTGAAAACGCAACATAAACAGATAACGCTTGCAATTCGATTCACAACTTGCCTCTCGCGTTATGAACTTAATTTTAGAGATAGCCTATCTGCAAACACTTTGAAGTAAAAGAATCATCATTAGCGAGTGATTAAAAATCAATCCAAAGTAACCGTCTAAAGGCGGAAAAAACATCACTTACCTTTAGACTCCATTCCTGCAATCAGGTTAAAAATTGGTGTTAAGCGCATTATTTTCAGCATAGACGGCGCCTACTAGGGATGCCATCCCTACTGGGCTGTGAGATTATTCGGTAAAGTCACTACAACCGTAGAATGCAAAGGGCAACAAAGGATCGGTAGGCCTTTCATGAGTCTCTCGCTTCATCCAAAATGAACGAAGCTAATTGATAATTTTCAACTCTAAAAAAACATTTTCTTTTATACAACGATATACGTACATGTTTGTAATGTATTCAATGTTTTATTTACTATTCACTGATTAATCACGAAATTTTAAAAACAATAAGACCTACAAATTCAAAATTTGGCTGGTAGGTTTCCCCTGACGGGATGAAACTGGGGTCCAAAGTTTGTATGGAAAAACAAAATTTCAACCGGGCGAAGTCGCTGGCACTACATATAGGTAAGCTAGACTTCACAATACCTATTGAAATGATCTTACTTTTATCCATTTTTTTTACCGGTATCCACGAGAATATACCGGTGATTGCTATTTTCCCATTTGTAAAATCAACATGCAACATGCAGTGGAAAGTTAACGAATACCAAAAACAAATGTGATACGACAACATGAAAGAAAAATAAAATGGAACGGTATTTTATCTTCACTATACTATATGATTACAGAGATTCATCTCTACAGAGAACGATTTTTTTATTTATAATACGAGTACATAGTTGAGGTTTTCACTTATATAGGTAGTACAATAAAATTTGCACTCTATCAATGCTAAGATGTCTAAAATTTCTATGCAGAATATTCAATGTGTTGTCTCTTCGCGCATTTCTATACGTCATTTTGCGTTTTTTACCAAATGCCCCAAAATGACAACAAAAAATCGTTTTGGGAAGACCCTAGGAAAAAACGAAGATACAGAGACCAAATATTTGGCCGATGAATTTCATACAGCCGTGTTTACGGGTGCTATTCTCTAAGCGGATTTTTAATTCAATGTACTGCGCTCTCGACTCGTCGCTGCAACCAGCACTGCGCTCAAGGCTGTTTTCTTAGAGATAGAACCCTCCGAGTTTTTCAAGGTCATTCAAATTGTATGTACAATCGGCGCGCGAGGAGATATAAAGGAGTATAGCTCAATCCCTCTATCTCGCTCCCACGCCTGATATTTCTAATAAGCTATTATAAGTCCTCAGGACATTATGAGCGGATGTGCTTGCAACTCCATAAAGAATTTTGAGTATACATGTAGACGGATAGAGAGGAAAAGGAAGGTTACAGCTTAGAAGCTTGTGTGAGGAGTGATATGAAAGAAAAGGGAGTTAGTAGTGTGACAGGACAGAATGGAAGAAAAAACGTCTTGCGCCGGTCCGAAGTAATATGAGATAGCGGCAGAAAGATAAAGAAAAGGAGTGCGTGCCACTACATCGATGACAAACCTTTTTAAAAACCTTTAAAATCATTTCACGTTTTGTTCGGTCATCTTTAATCACAGTTTGGATTGAATTTACCCTCAAATTCAATGGCTAGTTCCGTAAAATGGAGCATACATAGTGATTAAAATGCAAATTCCGTCAAAATCCCATTTGAATTCCACGTTTACAGTTTTTTAAACCTTATCTAAAATTGAATGTCTATTTTTTTACAATTCAAACTTTTCGTGTGTTTTGTTAAATAATTGGAAGCTTTAATTAAGCAATGTTGTTTTATCTTTGATTCTATTAAATTATATTAAACGATGGTCAGCACAGTGGTTGAAACAGCAAGGACCCAGTCGGGTTGAAGCCTACTGGGGCCAGGGTTATCCGAAAGGGAGCTCGAGCCCCAGTATGAAGGCTAGAAGGAACGGGGTGGGTTTTTTAGTCAGTAAGAGTCTGACACTATCTCCCGCTCCGCCCAAGAGCGGAGATTGTCATTGGATGATTTTTTCGCACCATAAAAAAAAGCAGAGTGGCTGAGCGATTGGTTGGAGCGAGTGTCGTAAGTATGATGCCCCGAGCAATGGGTAGCTCGCTGTCCGGCCGTCCGGTAACCGTCCGGACCAAGCCCAAGTCGTCGACGGCGCGCGCTGTTCCCGCGCGCCTCAAGGAGTTGTCAGCAACAGCAAGGGCCCAGCCGGGTCGAAGCCTACTGGGGCCAGGGTTATCCGAAAGGGCGCTCGAGCCCCGGTACGAAGGCTAGAAGGAACGGGATGGGTTTTTTAGTCAGTAAGAGTCTGACACTATCTCCCGCTCCGCCCAAGGGCGGGGGATGTCAATGCATGATTTTACCCATCGAAAAAAAAAAAAAAAAAAAAAAAAGAAAAGTATGATGCCCCGTCTGGCTTTTTCACCATATTTATGTATTTACATAATTATGTTTATAAACACACTCACGATACAGTAAAGTATTTCTAGGGTGAGACGATGTTTTTTTAAGAAAGAAAAAAGTAAGAAAAAGGTCTTTTTATTTTTTATCTGATATAAACTAGTATTTGACTACGATCTCACCTGATGGTAAGCAAGTGATGCAATCGTTGATGGTTAGGCGTACTAGTTCATTCGAGCCTTTAAGGCACCTAAATTATAATCAGACGGGAAGACCGCAGCAGGCAAATTGTTCCAGTCCTTCGATGTACGCGGTATAAATGACGAGGCGAAACGCTTAGTCCGGACCGTAGAGGTTTCAACAACGGTGAATATTCACCGTACGTCGGGTTGTCCGATGGTAGAATTGCGACATGCAATCCCTGCGCACACTCTCCAAAATGCATCTTGTAGAACACCGAAAGTTTCACCTTCTATATAGATTAGAGCGTGTATAACAACGTTATGACATATCATTGAGCAAATCACACGCACTTACAATGCTCCGATTATCTCTTTTATATTCTTCTTTTATAAATATCCCTACAGTAGTTCCTTGAAGTCGATTATCTGACCTTTTGCAGACTTTTGTCTAAACTTTTGGCTCGCTGCTTTACTGAATCACTATTCAAGACTTAAGACTTCAAATCCATCTTAAAGTTTTTAACTTTCCTTTAATCTTAATGCTCGAATGGAATAACCAATTATTTGATAAAATCTGTAGGAAATATATGTTAAGGCTTAACAGTTTATACTCGTAGTTCAGTGATAGAGAAATTAGCTGTTTACTTAATTACTTTATGTTTATGAGTAGGTATAGAGGATAATTAATTCAAAGTGGTGTCACAGACTGAAAAGTAATATTAGTGATTGAAATGGAAAGGGAAACAAAAAAAGATGGATTTAGTACCTAATGAAAAAAGGGTGTCAGTGATAACGAGACAAATAGTTATCATTCAAAACAGAATAACTATACAAACGTGTTGGGAACAAATTATTATGCGTACAGCTAAAGAGTGAAATTCCCTGCCGGAGTTTGTGTTTCCTGATAACTACAACCAGGAGTATTTAAGTCTACAGTGAATTGAATTCTGCTAGCGTACAACATTTTCGACCACATCGTCGCTTTTCATCAGATAAGAGAGAGGTCTTGCGCGAGACAATAAAAAAATCTACCAAAAAATAGATACATTTAACAAAAACTGCACCTACATAACTATCTTCATTATATTCCCACTGCTGGGACTCAGGCCTACTCTGTAGGGGGAGAATGGACCGTAATCCATCACGCCCGCTGACCCAGTGCGGGTTGATGGATGTCACATTTCTACGAATTTATTTGTTCTAGGGCGCAGACGTGCCGGTTTCCTCACGATGTTTTTCTTGACCGCTTTAAGAGCAGTGGTGATGAAATAAATTACACAGAGTAATGCGATTGGTTGGGCTTGAAACCACAACTTTTGTAACTGCCACTTTGTTTTTCAACATTAAATAATTGCGGTACACCATACCCCATTGCAAGATTGGTGCTAGACTTTCTGGCTTCTGACTATCCGTGACAGATGTCATAGATAGTTGTCAGTTTGACAGATGTCAAAGATCTTTGGAGGTATGCGGAACAGAACGAAGTCCCGTAAACGTCTGTTGAAAAGGTAGGTTCCTCCGACCAGACGAGAGTTACGTCTGGCGGGCAACTGCCCGGCAGATGATTTTGGGCTGTTCTATATGTTCAAATCGTGCAGAAAACTTTAATTGCGTGATGCAGGATTAGTTCTTAAGTAACACCATAGATACTGCCGGGACCAAAGCATTGACGTTGCATTTTGAGTTACTAAAATAATAATAATAATAATAATAATAATAATAATAATGCTTTATTTGGAACTAAGAACAAAAAACAAGAAGCAAAAGAAAACGATGATGGCTGCAAAAGTTAAAACTGTGGCGCAGCCATCAACGCCCAACTCCAGTGAGAGGGATAACTGTTCCAGACTAAAGAAACAAAAATTTAAGACTTAACAATATTATGAGAAGAAATAAAATACAAATCTAAATTAAAATAAATAAATTAATCAGTAAAGAGTGCCGAGTGTGTGAGTACCTAATGTAGTGTGAGAGTGAATGAATGTGTGTGTGTGTTTTGCATGTTATTTTGTTATGTTTTAAATTTCCACAAGTTCCTCTGTAGCATCATAGGAAAGTGATTTCAACCACATTGCGAGTTTCTTCTTGCATTTGGTGGTGGTCATTGAATAGATATTTAAACTTTTGTTAATTCTGTTATACAACTTTGAGCTCAAGTGGGCAAAATGGCGACGTGTAGCTGCAGTAGAACGCGGTTTTATTTCACAAACCCTATCCGACCGGCGTCTGCTGGTACATTTGTCTGGTTCGTAAGGTAGCTGGTTATGTTTACGGAGCACCGTTCGAGAAATAAACAACTGTCTGACAGTTAGGACTGGGCACAGAGAGTACAGAGATGCCGTAGGAAAACGAATTGGTTTTTTCGAAAGGACTTTCAAAACCGCCCTCTGAGCTCTTTCAACCCGTAACATCGCTGTTTTATGCGCCCCGCCCCAGACCGTCAGGCAGTAACCCAAGAGTGACTGAGCAAGTCCAAAATATATATTTATTAGAGTTTTAAAGTCCGCCGAGTTTCTAAGTTTCTTAAATATGTATAAAAGTTTCCTCAGGCGGGCCACGACAGAGTCAATGTGTTGATGCCATTTAAGATGACAATCGAGTATTACGCCAAGATATTTAACCGATTTGGTCTCCACTAGCTGAGAACAGTCGCACTTTGTGGCTAATTCTGGATTAAGACAAGTATGGGCGTGAAGGGCAATGGGTATTGAAGGTTGACCTGACTTATTTATGGAAAAGCAAATGAAGTTAGTTTTATTGATGTTTAAGGTTAGAAGATTCGCAGTTAACCATTTCATCACACAACTTAGGGCTAGCTCTGCATTTAGGTGAGCCCCTCTCCAATCACGGCCATGAACTATGAGAGCTGTATCGTCTGCATAAGTAACTATTTTGCAGCAAGGAAGGGACAACCGACACAGTCCGTTGACATAAATCAGGAAGAGACTCGGCCCGAGCACGCTGCCCTGAGGCACCCCAAATTCAACTATCTCTTTTTTGCTCATATGATTACCAACCTTCACGTACTGTCCGCGACCGGTCAGATAACTTCTAAAGATATCCAAAGCGGTGCCACGTATACCAACGTTTTCCAACTTTGAGAGAAGAATCGGGACAGAGACAGTGTCGAAAGCTTTAGATAAATCTAAAAAGATAGCTAAAGTTTTTTGTTTATTTTCGAAGTTATTAATAATGGTGTCAGTTAAATCTAAAACGGCGTCGTCAGTGGTTTTGCCACTTCTAAAACCAAATTGATTATTGGCTAAAATGTTAAATTTTGAAAGGAATTTAGTTAATCTGTTGTTAATGATTTTTTCCAATATTTTTGAAAGAGTTGAGAGGATTGATATGGGTCTGTAATTAGTGACACTGCCTCTGTCACCAGATTTATAGATTGGGTGTACCACTGCGGTTTTAAAAATGTCGGGGAAAATACCCGAAGACAGACACAGATTAAACACGTGAACAAGTACTGGGATGATTGTAACTCTGGTTGATTTAATAACTGAGGTAGGGATACCATCAATACCAACAGCACATTTATCTCTCAGGCCAAGAATTAAATTATTTAGCTCAGAACTATCCACATCAAACAAAGCTAGTGAATCTAGTGGTGGTGGCTCAGAAGAACCGTTGTCAAAAGAGGTAGGAGATGAACACGGGTCAGATTGCTGGATATTGACTGCTAAAAGTCTACCAACATTAGCAAAGTAGCTATTTACCATGTTAACTGAATGAGAAGGATCGTCATAGGATTTTAAAAGGTCTAAGGAAGGTGTTCGGTTTTGGTTTAGATGAGCAATCTGTTTAATAAGAGTCCATGTAGCTTTCGGATTTCCCTTGGCCTTTTCGAACTCTGCGCGTTCGTACTCAGTCTTGACCTTTTTTAGTAGATTGTTGCAAAAATTTTGATATCGAAACAAGACCAACTTATGTGTGTCATTATCAGGACATTTTTTGAAGATTCGGTATAATCTATCTCTATGACGTATGCACCTCAATAGGCCCGGGGTAATCCAAGGTTTGATAATGCGACGTCTACTTGGTGGTAATGAAGATATAGTATGAGCTTCAATAGCAGCAGCCATCATAGAGACAAAGGACGCAGCGGCTTCATTGGCATTAACAGAGTTAAAGACAGGTGAGAAGTCAGTATTCGCGACGCAGTCGACAACCCCAGGGAGATCGATCTTGGGCTTACAAAAGGTTTGGTTATGTTTGGTTTTCGTGTTCATGCTACAGAAAAGGATGAGAGGAGAGTGATCCGTTATGAGAGAATCAAGTACCAGAGTTGTAGCAGGGGCATGGCAGCGAATTATTACATGATCCAAGCAGCTTGACAGTCTAGTAGGGAAAGTGTGAGCGGCAAGCATTTCATGATATGCTGTAAGATTTAAATATTCGTCGGCATTTTGGTCAGAAATATCTGGTGCAATATTTATGTTAATGTCCCCAATTAATGCTGTGGTTCTAAACTGAGTGAGAGTCCCAAGTATGCAGTCAAGACTACACAGAAAACGTGTCAGATCTCTACATGAGGGAGAGCGATATAAAGCAATCAGAGAAACTTTATCCGAAAATTTGAGAATTAAGCAATTGGCATCGCTGAATTCAGGTGTTTCAACAGTAGGATTATAACAATCTCTGATGTATGCAACTACACCATCGTTTTGATTTTTAAAAGATGAAGTGTGTGAGTTATACCCAGTTAAAGTGGGGATGTTATGACATTTGCTCAACCAGCACTCCGTAAGTATAACAACGTCTGGTAAGTATGGTAATCTACTCATAAATAAAACAAGATTATCAAAATTGCAGTTGAGACTTCGTATGTTGGTATGCAATATTTTAAGGTCGTGCAAGGACTTGTTTAGATAATTTACACTACTTTCAGGAGAGCAAATATAACTGCTTGAGACGGAAACATGTTCTACCTCATTGCTAATCAAGGACAGATCAAAATGCAAGTTCGGAAAGCACATCACTCGTTAAATTCAAACATACAGCCACTCACTGCCAATAGTTACTCTAACTACCCACAAATCGACCAATTCACAAAACTGTATTCAAAATGACTTTGACAGTTGCATTTGAATATCACGTACATACGTCTGACGGCACCATGGCTTAATGAAATCAATTAACATCGTTCATTATGTTTGATTACAGCGACATGGGCTGTCGCCGCGCGTGTTGCCAGTTCATTAGCAAATAGTGTTCAGTTCCACGTTTAATCTCCGTTTATTAAAGCCCGAATTAAGTGGTTGATTGCGATTATCGGTGCCATCAGCCGATTATAGAGCTCGGGTTTGTCAGATTTTATCAATGTTTTGTGTGGATAAGTGATTGTTTAGTTATTGTTCTACTGTCGAAGGAATGAAAGCCATATTAGAGCATAATTTCGTTTCACACATTTTTCTTATAATATTCTTTATTGTACACAATTTTAACATATGGTAACAAAATAGAACAGTTGATATACGCAAATGAGCTTAACCTACAATTGAGTTTTCTTACAGCAAACCTTTATCATTATTTCAGCCGAAAGACATTCACTGTTGAACAGAGGCTTCCCCCAAGTGACGCCATGACCAGTCCTGTGCGTCTCGCCTCCATCGAATTTCCGCGAACTTCACCATGTCATCAGCCTCTTGTAGGAGGGAGACCTTCCAACGCTGCGTCTTCCGGTACGAGGTCCCCACTCTAGAACCTTTCGTCTGCATCGACCATATGTTCTGTGAGCAATGAGCCCTGCGGTAATCTTGGTTCTCCTGCGGTTATACTGGTATAAAAGTATAGTAATCAAAATATCGTTTGACATATTTTTCCGACATGTTTATATCTAATAATGATTCATCATGATCATCTCGAGATTGATGTTCCCAATTCTCATAAATTGCCTATATTTCCATTATCGTATCACGATTACGACGTAATAAATAAACCATTCACACAAGATATATCTAGAGAAACAATTTAGGAATAAAACTTGAAAGACTTCACTAAGCCCTCGCGAACTTTCAAATCCGTGGATTTAGAAGAATCCTTGGATCATAAAATTCACTAGGCTCCCGTATCGGGCCAGGCAATTGTGATCCAGAGAATAGCATTTTTCCCTTCTGAATATAAATGAATTTGAACCTAATGCTCCAGATGTTTGAATTGAAAATTCAATGCGTCTGAATCAATTAAATTTCAAGCTTCTGTGTAGGACGTGATAATCCTAGGATTCTTTTCATTGCATCGTCTTCGGCGTAAGTAGGTGGGCAAAGATTTGAAACAAATAAAGTAGCTTTTGCGATTGCATTACCTTTTATTGAATTTGACTTTGTTGTTTAACACAGTTTAACTTTTAAACTGATTAATGTGCCTGCATTCATGGGTATGTTTTTGTGTAGTACATTCATTAATTGTTTATGAACTGATTTTGATTAATTCTGGACTTCATGTGACATCAAATCAAATGTTTCAGATATTTGTATTTTTGTATGAATTGTTCAAGTTATTTTTAACATGTAACGAATTAAATAATTAGGATACTGTTTCTGCTGAGATGGTGCATTATATAAATGAACTATTGATTCCAGGGCTATGTTTTAACCCTAGTATGAAGTACAAACCTCAGAGTTTAAAAACTTCAAACGCTTTTTTCCAAAATTGGAGCTGTAGGTATGGGTTGACATATGATTGCTTATACTCATCTGCGTTAACTTACAATTTAAAAAAAAATCTGTACCAATCCATTCCAAATACTGTCATTTAAGATGGATTAATTCGTAATCTGAAGGACGGTGGTTTTATTTATGTGTAACAGCCACTACCATTTTCAGATTTTCATCATCTCATCTATACTCTCGAAGATAAATTTTCGATTACCACGCGGACAAAACTGCTGTCAAAAAATAGTTTAGAATAAGGACGCTTATAATGTAGATTCGTTTAAATTTAAAATAGATCTGAATCATGATTGGAATGAAAATCTCAATTTCAACATTCAAATAGGAACCAAGGGTTCGATTGGAACTTGGATCGAATTGAAGCCTAGATTATATTAAAGCTGTAGGCAGGCAGGTAGGTAGAGGTACATCAGTATTAGAACAAAGGGAATGACCTTTCTATTCGATAAGGAATTTCATTTTCTTATTTAACGGTATTTATTTGATGGTGTTTATGAATTTCCAGTTTTCGCTAGGTATTAATGAATCATATTGGCCTATATGGAGAGCACTATATTGGTCGCGCATATAGATAGGTAAATGCAAACCCAAAATGGCGAAATGGGATTTTAAAGACCCGTTGAACACTCGACGAGTGCGGTACCTGCCCCTCACTCAGCTCGGGTTTGGAATATGAACCATACGTTGGAGTGCTCCAAGTGTCCATACGCCAGCACTATGGATGACTTAATGGATACCACCAATGCTGTAATTAACGAGCCACCTAGGTACTGGGCCTTTTAAGGTGTTCATCAATGATTCGAAAAAAAAAGATGAAGAATGTGTTGTAGAGTTGTATCAGAAGATCATAAGTTTGAATTACATCTGTCTCTAAAAGCGTGCTTAAACTTAGTTTTTGAGAAGTTTAGTGCCAAAAATGTCGAGATTTTACAATGAAACTATATCAATCACCATGATAAAGCTGTGGTGGCCAAATGAAAACAATACCAATTTACGATTTGTCAGTCGTGGTTTCAAACCTAAATAGGCACTGTAACTTGAGTAATTTATATTATCAAAACATCGAGAGGACAAAGGATTCGAAGACACGTGACATCCACTAAATCCACGTGATGGATTAGCGTCCATTTCTTTTCATACAGAGGCTTGAGTCCCAGCAGTGAAACCATTAAAATAATGATCATCAACCTTGATTTTGACTTTTTGATGTTTCCACTGCTGGAACTAAATAAAGCATAGCACTATGCTTTTTCTGAATTCCTAAAGCATATTTTTTAGGAATATTTCTTCCTGGAATTTCCACTCGATTCAGCATTGCAATTATAATCTTTTGAAAGTCACTTTTCATTGATCCTTTTGACTTTACATGCTAAGTTGCAATGTTGTTAATCTCAAAATCAATTTCGTTAAGCTCGATACACACATGGCCTGACAGGGAAAACTGGCTTTTATATTTTGTATTTTTGTATTATTGATTTTGTAGTTATTTGTGCGTCTATATAGGCGGAATAAATATATTTTCTTTCTTTCTTTTTTTCAATGCATGGAACCCAACTGAGCATTGATACTCTTTTCAATGCTCCTAATATGTTATTAGGCTAATAACGCTGATATTTGGATAACAGACGCCGAGAAAAGGCTGAGACGGTAACTCTTTTGGTACAGGTACGCTATATTCTCTTCTTTTCTTCTCTCTTTTTACTTTGTGTTTATTACCGTCTGTTGTACTGTGTCGTATAAAATAATCGCTGTTCTTATATTCTATACTTACAATTATCTACAAGCAGGCACCTGTGCCAGATTGGCTAAGTCGGGCGATTTAGCCAATCTCAGGATTTTATGGCAGATTTTCCTTAAAATGAGATAAAACCGAAATGAGAACGCTTTTTTTTAGAAAAAAAAAACAATATCAATTGAGTAGGCAAGTCTATTCCTTAAGAGGTGGTTTTTCCACTCGCCGATCGTAAAGATCAAGTATGGTTTAAAAGCTTGTTACTTCATCTAACGCAATCCAACGTGATGTTTGACGAAAAGGCAATGCGAAAAAAGAGTGATAATACCTGAAAAATCTGTTGGCATTCAGTGATTCTGTGATTTACTCGAATATTTTACAAAACTTGTTCCAGGAATTACGTGTTATTTTTAAACACTTAAAAGTTTTTAAAAAACATTGTTTTTATATAGATTCTTGATAAAATTTGCTAGGCTTGTATGTTGTACATTTTTTTTTTACTTCACAGAACTTGTTCCAGGAAATACGTGTTTTATTTTTTAACCTTAAAAATCTTTGAAAAAAATTGTCATCATTTAGAATTTTAATAAAATTTTCAAAGCTTCTGTTGTTATACTTTTTGATTTTTGAGTAAATTATGAAGTGTCAAAGTTCATGCAAAGTAGCAGATTTTCAGAAGTCATAACTGGATTAGTTTTACAGAAATTTATAAATTGATTTTCATAAAAATTATTATTTAAATGATTATTGATTTTTGGAAACACATTTTCTTGACTCTGTGTTTCCAAAATATCTGATGAAAAATATGTAACAACGTCATAATGGTGTAAGAGCGGTTGTATGGAAAACAGTGAAAATGTATGTCGAGATGCAGCCCCTTAAATAAACTTAGTCAAGAGACGAAGGATTGAATTAGATATTTAGGTTAGCATTAAGATTTTGACCTTGATTCAAGTTCCCTGAGTGATTTACATAACTAGTTAGAGTCGAGTGCTAAGCGAGGTTTTGTGGTCTATCCTTTGGTTTATAACTACTTCAATAAATAGTTTCATCAGCGGTTTCACCTCTGTGAAAGTCGAAAATTAAATTAAATAATAATAAAATTTTATAACAATTTTCGGATTGCTTTTCTTGATAGTCCAAGATTTATAGTATTTTATGACGTAATTCAGATTTCGGCCTCCACGACGCCTGCCCGTCTGGTAAGGCTTATCCAGAGTAGTCGCCGACCAGGTTTAATCCTCGTGCGTCCAAAAGAGCTGTCAGCAAACCCAGTACAGCCGATGCCCGCTGGGGCGTCTATGGGAATTTCTAACAAGGAAACCTGTACCTGTAACCTGTGTGGGTTTGTCTTATTTTGTTGGCGCTTCTACGGTCCGGATTAAGTCCGTTTTGCCTCGTCGTTTATACCACGTACATCAAAGGACTGGAACAATTTGCCTGCTGCGGTCAGCCTTGAAGAGACCTAAATTATAATAGGACAGGCCTATTATAATTTAGGCCTCTTCAAGGCTAGAGTGAATAATAAATTAGTGTGCTACACGATTATCGATTCCATTTCTAGTTATAATCAGGTGGGATAGCAATCAAGCACTAGTTTGAATCAGTTTAAAAAAAAAAAAGTTAAAAAGTCTGAGACTACCCTCCGCTCCATCTTAGAGCGAGAAAAGTCATTGGATGATTTCCTACCTGAAAAAAAATCTTCATGAGTCCTGAATTGCATTAAAGTAATAAATGAATAAACAACTAGGTACCCAGTATTATTTGTAGGATAGGAAGTAGGATTACCATATTTCGTAGAAGTGGGTCAATGGGGATGAATTCTAAAGAAATACGTCTTTTGGATGAAATAAAATTGCAGCTTCTACAGAATTTCAAAAGAATATTAAATAGTCAGCTGTATCTAGAATTAAGCTTGTTCCATGAATTGAATTGATGAAGATTTCTGTAAACACTGAATATGTTTCAAACAGTTCACAGAAATCTTCATCAATTTAAAGCAAAGGAAATTAATTATAAAAATAAATAGTTCTATTCGCGAATGAAGTTACGAATATTTTTTTTAGAATAAAAAAAAAGTATATTGTTTTAAAGTAACAACAAACCCGTTTTTTAAATTTATTCCCATGCATGTGCTTTGCTTCATGCCAAATTTCAGGATTCTGGGTCAGCGGGAAGTACCTTATAAATTTTGATTCCCTTGTGTTTCGAATACGTTTTTTGAGATTTACGATTACTATACGATTTCGAATACGTTGCTTGACCTCTATCTCACCAGGGGCCCAAGTCTGGTATTTTTATAAATTCATTATTCCAACACGATCACATTGTCATTTTACTAAAAGTTCGTAATCTGCTGATTCTTAATGATCGATCATTGATCGGTCAGTGGTATCGTAATACTCGTAGAGTTATGGTAGAATGATAATATCTAGCGTATTAAAACCAATAACTGCACAATAACGTTCTAATGATAGAACACTGATCAAATAAACTGTCAAAGTTTTAGTAGATTACCGCATACTTCAAATATTCATTTGTCAATATGTACGAGATTACTAATCTATGCCACTTCTTTCAATGGAGTATCAGTGGTTGACCATTGGAAAGTCATAATGACGCCATTATATTAGTAGATTACCAAAATTGTCAAAATCAACAATTATGACATCAATGACACACCATTCTGACACTATTGTAATAGCAGACTTGAGGCCCTGGTGGAAAGCGACGATGCGGTCGTATCTTTTTTCCGTCAACTTAGAAGTTTGATTTTTTCACAGCTTTAAGGGACTTCAGAATTGTATAGGATTATTTGAAAAACAGCGGCAACCTCTCAGTACTATGTTACTCACATCACAAACAACAACTTTTGTTCTATAATTTAAATCATATTTTAGTTCAACAGATTTTCATACAAACGTAAAAATATTTAAATTGAACGTTCTAAATATTACGAAGTCTATGCGAAACACGATAGTACGGAAGCGGTGATCGGTCGGCGGGGTGCTTGATGCGCTTGCGTCGCGTCATACAGACGTGTAGGTAGTGTAGGTAGGTATAACAAAATACAGAGTTGAACGACGAAATCTTGAAGGTTTGTTTTTTTGGTAAATGAATCATGTTTTGTAAAAAGTCATAGATCAAAAGTAGTTGTTTATGATGTTAGTGCCTAATGCAGTCCTGCAAGGTTGTAATAATAATAATAATAATAAATCATTTATTTTCAGGCATCTTGGCCCAGAGACACATACCTTACAGACTAACATAAATATAAAGTAAATACAGTGTATTGTTAGTAAATAAGACTTATGACTAAGTTAGTAGCACTTCCAGTGCACTAATTCACTTTGTGCTGTTCTGTGGCACCTATCCGCGGAAGCGACAGAACACCACGCCCTGCGGCCAAAAGTCGTCCTTCAACACGAGGGGCAGAAAACTGTGTGACTCCACCACGAACGCCTTGAAATTGACGTTACGGTGCGACTCCAGCAGTTGTACCCTCAGTGCGAACTTCGTCTTTTGGCGCACGTACTCCACGATGTCTTCCACCCTTGTAGTGTGATGTAGGCGGGAGATGTATACTGGAGTGTTCGGTGTGTTTTACTGACCCTGTATAGTTTTAATTTCAACTCGGTACCTTCTCCCGTAGCCGGGATAAAGGGTCTTGACAGACAGACTTACAGTCGGACAACAAAGAGAATGATCTTATAAGGGCTCCGTTTTTTTCTTTTGATGTACAGAACCCTAATGGTAATTTTACAAACTTAATCGATTGTAAGTTATGTTGGACTCTTGTCAAAAACGCATCTATTTTTTGTCACACTAATACTATAAATATAGATAAAAGTTTGCCTGCATGTGTGTGTTTCTATGTATGTTTGTTACTCTTTCAATATCAAACAGTTGACCGTAGTGGACGAAACATGGCATACGAGTAGACCGTGTCGTGAAATATAACAAAGGTTAATTTTTATTCGAGAAGTAGGTATATTCTTTTGCTGTAACTTTCAACTATAAGGCGGGCGAAGACGCTTGCAGAAGCTAGTGATATACATATTATATGTACGCACGTGGGTACTAAAAAAATTAATAAGCTTTAGAGACAAACCCGCTCTTATCTCCCCGCTTTTAGGCAAGCACTTTACTGTTTTCCACACTAGTGCAGAAAAGCGCCCGAAAAAAAAAGGAGCGTTAAGCGACACCAACAACTCGCGAGTCGAGTTTATTTATTTCTTCGTAAGTGTATTGAAAAACGTTGTTTGATACAACGAATGATGAAAATACACGGGCGAATTCCGAATCGGTCGCAATGACAAACTTTCTTCACATATAATAGCATATACTACGAGTATTACGTCATAAGTTCTCTATAGTGTTAGGTGCCCACTTAAGCAAAACAAGTGCATCTTTATAGCAAGATCAAAAGAGTCTGCGTATGACAGAAACCAAGAGCAAAAAGGTTGAATAATAATGAAAAGGTCATATGCTGCTACCAGCTTCTAAAAATGTCGTATGTGCGACCTTCAGCGATGTAAAACGTCGTATGTACGCAGCTAGCTTTTTATATTTCACCCCTTGTGCGGGAAGACTCGGTGACCACATGTTACGAAAACATTTTTGAACTTAAAATTACGTATGTATGAAATAATTTCCGGTTGACCCTTTGATGTTGGTTTTGGGAGCGTTTTTTGGGGAATATTCAAGGAGAGCAGTAAACATTTTTTTCAGTGATGTTTTGGAACAATATTGGGGAATGCTGTTTGAAACGTATAGGTATTGTTTCTTTTTTTTATCCTGTTATTGTGTACAGAAATGTACGGTTAACAAAGGAGATTTTATCAGGGATTTTAATTTTATGAATGAGTTAATGATTTATCTGCAATAATATTTTAAAGAGGTCAAGTTTGTTTTTATGTTCTTTTGTTTGTAGGAGGTAATCTCTGTAAGTACTGGTCCGATTGCTAAAATTATTTCACGTATAGCAAGCTTCTTTATTTCCGAGTGACATAGGGTATATTTTATGTACGCAGGCGAAGCCGCGGGTAAAATCTGTTCTAATATATAAAAAATCTCGTATCACAGTGTTTGTTATGGCTCTTCTCCGAAACGGCATGATCGCTTTTTATGATGTGTTTTTTTATGGATATATATGAGAATAGTTCGTAAACATTTTTATACACCTGAGTGATAAGAGTGGCCCGAAATAATTTATAAAGCAAAACCACTTTTGTCGGGCCAGCTTAATAAACAATGAAATTCAAAGTTTACAATGAATTTTATTATAACATTTCATACTATAATTCATCCATTAGTGCCCAACCCAATATCTAGCTATTAATGATTTTCTTTAATCTCTGTTTCTTACACAATACACAATTCAAAACTAGAAATTATTTATTTTACATATGCCTTCACAGGCACTTTTAAAACGTCAGAACCAATCGTATCCATCAACAAGTAAAGTATATTACCAATTTTATCAAATCTATCGATGTTTATTATAGTTCAAAAAGCACTTAGTAGTATCTCCAAGAAGACGTGGACTAAATCAAGACAAGTTGAGAGCAGACGGGCTATCGATTAGGTTAAAGTTAGTGCTTGTAGCCAGTGACGTAGCTACTAAGGGGCTAGACGGGGCAGTGCCCCGCGGCCCTTGAGCTTGGGGGCCCCCAAAACCAGATTAACAATCAGCTTATTGAAAGAATGAAAAATTTTACTAAAAATATTTATGTTGATAATAATAGTGAATCAGATAATGTGACCACTGCAGTATTGGTTGAAAAGCCTTATTCTCATAATGATTCGGTAACTAAGATGTGAAAAATATCGTTGCCGATTATATTAACGACGTCCATGTCTCCATATCATTGTGTGCATGTTCATGATAAATCTTCTCATAACTTGGGATTTACATAAAATATAAAGTAGTGCTGCATTTTTAAAGTATGTATATAAATATTTTTAAAATTTAAAATAGCCTAAACAATTTAGAGCCCCCAGTTTGTTTTTGACCCAAGGCCTTTGGTCGCCTAGCTACGCCACTGGTTTGTTGCTCCCAATATCCGAAAAGCTCTTAATGCTGAGCCAAGATCTAAACACAATCAAGGCAACCGTAAATTTAGTTCTAAATAAAATAGTACTTAAGAGATATCTAAGTTTGGTTTTAGGAAAACAAATCTATGCACAATTTATGTTTATGCGATTTTCTCATTCTTACCTTTTTTGGGTTGAAAAATCATTAAATAATTTCTTTAACTTTTATTTATTTCTTAAAAACACACACAATCTTTATAGGTTGAACCCAATACAATAGTGGTTTTAAAAATAATAGGAACAAATCCATTATCTTATGACTAACACTTACTTAGAATGAACTATAAAACAACTACTTATAAAAATACAAAAAAAATAATAAAAATATAAACTTAACCTAGTGAGTAAATAAAATCAGACTCAATAACTAACATTAACTAATATTTAAATATAAGAAATAAACTTTAATAAAACTCTTGCGAATTCCGTCACATGGCTTGAAAATAGGTCAGTCCTCTCATGCACTTCTTTACACACACTTTTAATAACTCGATGTGATGCGTGACTATTTTGGATAATGCAGTTTCATATACTACACGTCGAATTCTTGTCTTGTGTGTAGCTTATATTAGGAACATTACTTATTTAAACTTTGCTTAGTAGGGGGGCAATACAGGCTACATTATAATAACAATAATTATTATTTATATCTTTATAGCACACACACACACTTATATTGATATTTCAAACAAATAAGGACAAATTCTGGATACTGATGATAAAACTATACGTTTAAATGAAAGAATGAACTCGAATTAAACCCGTAATATTGTTTGAAAGTAACACAATTTAAATTGGAACACTTATAAGTTAAAGCGACCTAGAAACGACTGTCTCACTTCATTCGTAACTGAACTGGGAATAAAAGTTCGATTCATGCTGTCTAGTTACCACAAAGAATTCTTTTCACTTTGTCCCGAGCCTACTGTTAATGGCGGACATTCGCAAAGACGGTCGTCGTTTATTCATTAGTAAGCTACAAATAAATAAAACATCGACTTTTTGGACGGCTTTATTTAAATTTGTGAAAAAAAAATCTGTCAAGTGCCGGCCGAACTCGCGTACCGAGGGTTTCGTACAAACTTTTCTATGTAAATAGTTCAATGCCCGAATCAAGTTATACACATATAAGTACAGTTTTTAGACTTCTTTCCTATATTTGTGCTATAAAATCTACTTGCTTCATTGATCCTAGGTCATCGGGAAGTACCCTTTAGGTTTTGATGTTCAAGCGTGAGCCAAAATATGCGAACGGAACCGGAGCTTAAACAGCCATATCTTTCTGTCTGTCGCGACCTTTAATCTCGAGAACGCATGAAGGTATCGAGTTGAAATTAAAACTATATACTCAGGTCTGCGGTCCCTAGAAGCTGTGAAAAAATCAAATTTCTAAGTTAACGAATAAAAAAGGTAAGGCCGTTTATGTCGCAAAAAACGTACATTTCGATACCCTCAAAGAAAACAAAATTCATAGGGTACTTCTCCTTGAATCAGAATCCTGATATTTGGTGTACAGTTATAGCACAGATAAAGGAATAAATCTGTTAACAGTTTTGTTGTTACCTACGTCAAACCAAAATAATTGTGTTTTTTTTTGCAATTTGGAAATTCAAAAATGAGACACCTTTCGGGAATTGTAGTTGGTACGGAACCCTCAGTGAGAGAGTTCGACTCGGGTTTTTTTTTAGCAGATCTCAATATTTAACATAATATTATGCTTCCAATGACACGTTCCTGAGTAAAAAGGGTATTGACAGACGGGCCACAAAGTGAACCCTTAGGTACGCCATAATCATGGCGGTAAGTCCCCACTCTGAGAATCATGGCATCTTCCCCTTCCGTATGACGCAGGTCCTCACCGGATATTTTAAGTTTAGGAGGTTCTTGCACCGGATTCAGGTGAAAGAAGTCTTGACGACCGAGCTCGAGTCATCAACGGTGCGTAGTCATACACGCGCGCCTCAAGAAGATTTCAATAAATCCGTAGGAGTCCAGTAGGGCCGAAGCCTACTAAGAACATAGGTCAACTTCTGAAAAGGCTACCCATGGTCCTAGAACACAAAGCGTAACTGCAGAAAAATAAGTGTGGTTTTAGTCAGAAAAAGGCTGATACGAGTCTGACAACGTCCTCGCCTCTGATTTCTCTGATTCAGCAGGCTGTCATGAACCGTGAAAGACAGTTGAAACTTTCGGTGTCTAAACATAGTTATCATAATTTTAGCCGAAATATGTCCACTGTTGGACATAGCTTCCCCAAGTGTCCCCATAACGACTTATCCTGTGCGTCTAGCATCCATCAGATTTCCGCGACTAATTCTATGTAAATAATGGTTGCTGTATGAAAAATAACAACTTTGACAAGCACGCTAGCGAAGCATCAGAAATCACATTGACGGGTGTAAAAGGGTTGCTACTTATTTGTACTGTTCATCCACATAACCCGATAACAATACGAATCTTTCGAAGATTCGACCTACTATTTCTTTTCCTTTTACAATGCTTACAACATTATTGAAAAGTTCTTCAATAAAGCCTGGCCATTATGCAATACGATGTCGACGTATTGCGACGTCCCTTACATAAGATGAATGAAATAGCGGTATACCTCATACGATTCTCAATGGCCACTGCTGGGACCACAATAGGCTCGCCTGAATTATTTGTCCTCTACAATGGTTGTGCTGGTGAGGTTTCAATGGCTATTGACGAGGTTGACGGGACCGTGGTCTTACGTGAGCTTTCACATGGGAAATATTAGCCCTGGTCCTAATTGGAATGTCAATTTGAAACTTTGTGTGTAAAATCTAAACAGAAACACTTTTGTCAGTCTTGCCGTTTACAACGTTTCATATTATGTCTTCAATATACCTACTAAAAGGATAATCATATTTCGGTTTACTTTATATTATTATAATTAGCCCACACAGTCCCACTGCTGGGCAAAGACCTCCCTCCACTTCTTCCAACGATCACGGTTTCTCGCTTTCTCATTCCAGTTCTTAAGGAAGCCATCCATGTCTTTGGCTTGCATTCCAGGGCGCCGGGTTTTACTTTTAGAAGCGAACTCATGGCCCCAGTAGGCTTCTACCCTACTGGGCCCCTACGGTTTTGCTGACATCTCTTTGAAGCTCGCATAAAACACTACGTACCGTCGACGGCTCGGTTCGAACGGTTCCCGGACCGAGCCCGATAACCACCTGCCATTCCTACTCGTTTCGGACCATGGCTTGTACAAGGGCCTAGCGTGAGAGCGTTGCCGCGTTGCTGATCATGCAAAAGGATGATGCATGTGACATCAAGTATTTATTTTATTATTATTTAATATGTAATCAATAATTCTGACATCATATACAAAAAAAAAGTATAACAAAAAAATCATATTTTTTTTTTAATATTAAATTTTGTTACGTTTTCGTTTTTTATTATTTAATCGCGTGAGATAAATCATAATCTAACGGTATTTACAATTTTACGATGACATATATATTTACAAAAACGTTTATTCAAAAGACAGATGTAAAGTCTTTACTAGCCAGAATGGTCATGATCAGTTTTAATTCTTTTTGGAAATGTTGCACCCATCTGATATTAATGCAATTTTTAGTGATAATATTAGACATAATGATCTATATTATATATTTTTTCTGTGATTGTACCTCTTCGTAAACTATGAATAAAAAAATGTTTTTATTTTTTTTAAATAGTTATTAAGGTAAATAAAATCTACAAAAAATATATAATATAGAACAATTTATTCTTTAACAAACCGTTTTAGTTTTATTAGTGTCGCTATAATAGTTTTTGAAAAAAAATTTTTGAAAAAAAAATTTTTGAAAAATACCTACGTTTTTGTCTATTTAGTCAAATAACTCCCGAACGAAGTTAGACGGAAGGCTAAAATCACGTCAACAGTAATAATACTTGTCACTGATGTAATACCACAATTTATTCTGGAAATACCTCTCGGGGGCCGCTGGCCCTACCTTATTCTGCTAGACCCTTTCATCCAACCAAATCAGCATACTTACGAAAAGAAACTTTGAAAATTTTATTTATACTGCCATCTTTATCTTAAATCTAAAGTTAGTTTATACCTCACACATAAGTAAAAACGTTTCGGAAATAATATCATTGTGCGTAGGTACCTACAAAAAAGGCATCGTTTTACCTACCTAATTGTTTCCTGATTATTACAGCCTGCAACCAAGAGACTTTTTAGTCAGGACGGAATAGGTTACTTCTAGGAAAGCGTGCTCCATCATCGACCACATGATTGCTTACCATCTGTTGAGATAATGGTTAAATGCAAGCTTATTGTTGACGATGAAACATTTATGTTATTTTATTTTAGTACCAACTTGCTCGATAGATGGCGTTAAGGTCGATTTATAAGTCGATATGGTTACGTTATCGGCGTTAGTATAAGGTAACTCGAACAAAGGTTCTACAATTGCTACTTAGATCAGGACACAATAGTGGTTTATATTCAACCTTATTAGTGTTCACAATTAGTTCAAATTAGTCTTGTGCCTGCTCGGTCATTTTAAAGATCGCTCCGAGCTAGTTCAGTTCGCTTAGTGAACTAGTTCATACTATTAGTTCTATTAGCTCTATTCAGTCACCTATCGGTATAGAGTTTAGATCACGTTTAGATAGGCCTAACCAGTTGAACGAACTACTTATTCAGTTGTTTTTTTTTGAACGACATAGATATTCGATCTTTTTATCTTTATGATTTAGATTTCTTTTTATGAGCATTATTATTATTTTAAGTCAGTAGCTTAGCTCTGTGGTAGTAATATAAAGTATAGCTCTTTGTGAGTACGTTAATGCACTAAAGTCCATTTCGTAAAAATTGTGGCTTATTTCCATTGGCTTCTAAGGCGACGATATTGAACAATACCGAAATTCGGATAACACACACACAATATTCTTGTCAATATGTACTTTATTGACAATATTATTGTACGTGTTTGGGTAGCCTAAAAGATCTACTTGCCTCTCTTTCATTCAATCGTCGTAGCGCGCGCGCTCGTTCGGAGTTTATTCGCCACGCAGATGACACTGTGGTCAGACGTCTGAAACATTTACCTACTTTAAATTCACATTCGCGCGCGAACTAAAAGACCGACTGACTGATTAACAACTTATGTTCGGAAACATTTCTTTTCGTTCAGTAAGGAGATACGGTTCCTATTAGTTCATCGTTCGCGAACTACACAAGACTAGTTCAAATTAGTTCAACATTACCTACCAGCTCGGTAATAAACACTTATCAATAATATAACAATAATAAACGTTTATTTATTTATGAACAACTAACAGTTACACATTAGGTTTTATTAACTAACTAATACATATATAATTTCTTAATAGAAATGTAAAACTCACACTGTTATTCATAAAATGCATCTTAAAATGTTATTTTGACCAAAAAGAGTAAAAACAAATAATCAATAATTATTATCCAGTAAATATAAACTTGATAAGCCTTGTATAGTCTCAATGAGGTTGTTCCGAAACCTATTGATGAGCATGGGTTGTTATAACCTGATATAATAGAGAGTGCCTAAAGTTGCTTGTACGTTATTCTGCATAACTTCATCTTTCTCATTAGCAGACTAACTCTACGCACAAAATAGATAGGTATCGAAGACCATCTCATGTATGTACTTCACTTTTTATATCTACGCTCGGTGGACGCACAGTAATGAGCGTTTGAGCCGGAACTGTTCGACGAAATGGGACCACTCGAGGCGCTTCGAGATATTGTGTCCGCGAGCAGTGTCTATGTGTGCGTTGCGCAAGTGCACTTTGTATGTAGATTGACTTCTGTACCTATCTATTTTGTGCTTCACGCCAATGCAAATGAAATATGTAAATACTTTGCAAATTGCTTCGTCAAAGAACCATTATGTAAGTTAGCAGGTGAAGCAATAACCTGACCGACACAAATCCAGCCTGTGTTCTGTACACCACATCCGATTTCAATATTATAGAAGCTCTTGTCGTGTCCGAAATCGAACAAGCACCTATCTAAGGGTTGCCGTACACGAGCCATCAGCCATAACTATAAAACGCCGCCACGAGAAGCTAAAAGCGGCTACAAGCCACTCGTAGCCGGCGGCTGTTGCTTTTTTTAACCCATGTGCACTCTATCGCACGATTGGCGTGTGACAATGCTTTGTATCGGTATTTAGTGGCCAGTGCGGGTTACAGGAAGCGAGCAGCGGCGTTTTGTAGCGTGTGGGTAGGGTTGTCAACTTTAATGTTAAAAACAGTATTATACTGTTTTTCACTACTTACATAAAAAAAAAAACAGTTGAACAAAAATAAAGTATACAAAACACTGTATCCAGCATCAACATCACAGTATGCTCGTAAGTGTTAGTTTCAAAATGGATCGGAAGAGGTCATTTATTAGGGTTCCGTAGTCAACTCCGTAAGAACCCTTATACTTTTCAACCGTAGGAACCCTTATACTTTCGCCATGTCTGTCTGTCCGTCTGTCTGTCCGTCCTCGCTTAATCTCTGTGACTGTTAGCACTAGAAAGCTGAAATTTTGTACCAATATGTATATCAATCACGCCGACTAAGTGGTAAAATAAAAATTGGAAAAAAATGTTTTATTAGGGTAGCCCCCCTATATGCAAAGTGGGAAGTGTTTTGTTTTTAATTTCAAACCTAACGTGTGATATATCGTTGGATAGGTATTTAAAAATGAATAGGGGTTTACTTAAATCATTTTTTGATAATGTCAATAATTTCGAAAATAATCGCTCCAAAAGTAAAAAACAATGTGTCCCCTCCCCTCTAACTTTTGAACCATAAGTTTAGAAAATATGAAAAAAATCTGAAAACTAGAACTTTATAAGGACTTTCTAGGAAAACTATTTTGAACTTGATGGAAAGAACAGTTTTTGTACAAAAAAGACAAAAAGGTTCTACAAAATAATTTCTGGACTAAGTTTGTAGTATAATCTTTTAGGCAAGCATTTTTTTAAACTCATAAGTGGGTACACTTGTTGTGACGGACGGGAAAGTACGGAACCCTACACTGAGCGTGGCCCGATACGCTCTTGGCCGGTTTTTTTAATTTTAGTTACAGTTGTGGTGAGGCATGTAAAGTTTTTAAAAAATACTGTTAATTACTAATAAGTTGTACGGGAAGCTCAAAAAAATATATATATTCAAATAATTAAACAAATAAAATACTGTTCATTTTTCTTAAATACTGTTTAATATTCTTCTCAGATAAAAAAAATACTTTATTTCTTGTAAAAAAAGTGGTGGTGGCTTCCGGCGACAAATGTATTCGGCGAGTTTGTATAAATCGTTTGAAACCTACAGGAAATATGTCGGTGGCGGCGTTTTGTGGCTATGGCCGGTGGGCTGTGTGCGGTGACCCTAAATTACTTTAGCCACATCGTGAATGTCTGCATAATTTGTACAAGTCTAAAGCTATTACTTATGCATTTCATGGTCTAAGCTCAACGTTCAATTGGATTGAAAGGACCGGAATGAAGACGTATTGGAATTTAGCTCAAGATGAAAAGTAATTTAGACGTGTCGGTTGCTTTTACTGATCGTATTAAATTAGTGGAATTTGAGGTATTTGGTCAATAAGAAGACAGAATGAGTAAAAGATAAAGTAACACGTTTAGTCTTGTTATCCAAAGGACGTACTAATGAATAAAGTATTTGGTTTTATTAGTAGGTTCTTGTTATTTATAATAATACACAATATTTTTCATGATTAATTAATAATAACCATTTTTATTTAGGTCAAATATATCTATTGCCATTTTCATATACAAAAATCATGACCCCAATAATAGCATTAAAATTACAATACTAAAGCCCGACTAAATTAATTTAATAAATAATTTATGATTTAATGTAATTTAATTTTGACGTAAATATTTATTTGAACCGAAAATTGTTGTGACTGTTAATTTTATGATTTATTTTAATCTGTGATTTGACTTCTATTGATATGTTTTCTTGTATTTTATTTTATTTGTTTGACATTTTATATTATTTGAAATTGTAATGTAATTATTTATGTCATTTGTTAACTATTGTGTTATTTGAAATATCTGTTTATTACTTGTAAGAATTCCTTACCAATAAACTATTATGACTACAATGACTATGACTTAATATATTTAAATCAATAAAATCATCATCATCATTATTTCAGCCAAAATACGTCCACTGTTAGATATAGGCCTTCCCCAAGCGTCGCCACAGCGACTAGTCTTGTGCATATCGCATCCATCGGATTTTAGTGACCCTGACCAGGTTATCGGGATACCTCGCGGGAGGCCAACAAAAAAAAGTCGGTAAAATAAAGTCAAAAAATTAAAATCAAATTAAATAATTTAAAATCAAAATCAAAGTAAATAGATCTAAATCAAATGAAACAAATTAAAAGCTTTGCTGCACTACATTATCTGTCTGTATGGCATGGCGTTTGGATTTTCTACTAATTCCATGCTGGAAAATTGTGTGTGGTCTTCCTACATCACAATTTTAATTACAACAAACATTGTAACATTACACAAATTCATATTGCAACCGCTCATTTGCGGTGAGTACATGAAATATCTCTTTTAAGTAGTCCATTTTCAAACGATGCATTTCCGTTTCATTAATAACAAATTCTTCTTTATTGTTTATTGTTCTGTGGTTTGTGGCTCACAATAGGTCAAACTGTATCCCCCCCCCCCGTTTCCGGGATTTCCGGTGCTTTTACACGGTCGATTGAATTTGCTATATCGTGACGTCACAGGTCAGTATGCTGGAATATTTATTGAGCTTCAGGTCGCTACACTACCACGGTGCGGTTTCACTGACCGTAACAGAAGCGTAGCAGGCCTAAATAAAAATGCGGTTCCATTTTGGCGAAAGGCTCAGACATATCATTGTATTTATATTTTTGTTATTATGTTTTATTAGTATAATTTTTGGTGTTGCACGTTCTTCTCCATAGAAATCTACGCTTTGGAACGTGCAATGTAGCTTAACTTTTTTTTGCCCTGACCGACATTTGACTATTCAGCAATGGTCTATTTGAAATAAATGCTTTTGATTTTACGAGTATTTGATGATTGTACACTGACAATCCTAAATCTGTCTCTTTTTGTTCAGTTTATTCAAAAGATGTCTGTTGGAGATTTCCCTTTTAGTGTACAATTGTTTTTTATATGTTTGTCCTATGTTTTTGTTTTTTAATGCGGTGTAGGTACAATAAAGAAAATAATTAATAAATAAAAAGAAATATTTATATTCTAATGAAAAATTCTAATGCCCGTTAAGGTCGTAAGGTTTATCTGAAAAAGAAACCATGGTCCTAGAACGCAAAGAGCAACTGAAGGATACAGGTGTGGTTTTAGCCAGTAAAAGTCTGACACGCCCTCTCGCTCCACCCTAGAGCAAGAGTAATTATTGGATGATTTCCTACCTCAAAAAAGGTGGACTTGTATTTATTTTACCAAATACACGATATTTCACTTAACGCAGCCTACAGGGATACGATTGTCAGTAATTAGAAGTGTATAAACCAATTAGTTGTTGTTCATATCATTTTAATGATCTATAAACCGGCCATAATCACCAGGCTGCGCAGTAATTGTCGGAATTATGCCATTAGAAGTAAGGTCAATGCGGTCGTTAACTTCCCTGCTAATACATTCTCTCGGTTGACATCTTCGGGTATTAGTTGACTGCAAATTGACCACTTCATCAAATGTTCCCTAATTTGTTGTATAGGCCTTTACACGACTACGTTAAACTGTTATTACTGTCCCTCGCCCACGGGTAACTTTATGTAGCAATGCTGTCGCGTACGTCTCAGAATGAAGGCCCTCACGTCTCAGCCGTCGAAATTCCGACCCTGACTACCAGCCACGGTAGACGCGGGCTTGCGGACGTCGAGCAATGGGTAGCCTGCCGACCGGCCATCCGGTAATCAACCAGACCGAGCCCAGTTGTCAACAGCGCGTAGTGACCCACGCGCTCCTCGAAGAGATGTCAGTAAACCGTAGGGACCCAGCAGGGCCGATGCATGCCCGCAGCTGGCTAGGACCGCGGGAATTTTTTTGAAAAGGAAACCCGTAGTCCTAGTACGCAAAACGCAACTGAAGGACACAGGTATGATTTTAGTTAGCAAAAGTCTGACACGCCATCTCGGTCCACTCAAGGCGGGAGCCGTCATAGGATGATTCCCAACCTTGAAAAAAAAAGCCGTTTGCTCCTCACCCACGATTCTCAGCCGCCATTCAAACGCGATACTGTCGCGCTTCTGTCTATTATATGATAATATTTATTTTATTTATTTATTTATTTAATCTTCATGCAACAAAAAGTAGGTACATAGGCGGACTTAATGCCTTAGGCATTCTCTACCAGTCAACCTAGGGTGGTGAAGAGACAATATAATAATATTGGTATAATCTTGAAATATACAAAAAAAAATTATTAAAGTGAATTACTCCTGTATCGTGAATGCGTTCTAAAACGTTTGTCAACTCTCAACTGTTCATATACACAAGACATCCACAGACACGGCTACACAAATATTTGATTCGTACGAAATCAAACCTGCGACATAGAATGTAGCAGCACATTTGCTCATCCACTGCGCCAATTGTATCATATAAGACTGCTAACCGTCCTATAGTTGAGTTAGACAAGACACGAGAAATTGAAGTTTTTTTATTATTGATAGGCTTGCGTTTGACCACCATCTCGCCTAATGGTAAGCGGTGATTGAATAGAAGTAACCTTTTCACTTTTAAGTTCAAATCCCTAAGTTTTTTTTACTTCAAATACTCAACAGACATACCCTATGATTCAATGTTCTGAATTAAGTAGGAACTTTTTTATTTTGGTAGGAAATCATCCAATGACATCTCCCACCCTTTTCGTGTCAGATTTTACTGACTAAAACCCACACCTAGTTTCCTTCTTGTCTTTCATTCCAGGGCCTGGTTTTCCTTTCAGAAGATAATTCATGGCCCCAGTAAATTACCAGTGACCCTGCTGTACCCTAGGTTTCGCTGACATCTCTTGGAGGCTCGTGTGGAACAATAACCACCGTCGACGACAACGTTGGGCTTGAACCGAACGGCAAACGGACGGCCAGATTGACAGGTCTCGGAATCAAGCTAAAGTAGAATTTAACAAAATTATTAACTCCTAATCGTTTGTAAAAGTAATGAATTATTGAAAAAAAAAAATTATGTTAACAATAATTTTACCTTATGACTGGCCTGTTGGTCTAGTGAGCCTGATTACTATGCCGGAGGACGTGGGTTCGATCCCCACCCAGGACAAATGTTTGTGTGATGAGCATAATCATTTGTTCTGTGTCTGGGTGTAATTTATCTATAATATGAATATATTTAGAAATATATAAGTATGTTTATCAGTTGTCTAGTAACCATAACACAAGCTCTGCTTAGCTTGGGACTAGACGGCATTGTGTGATAGTTGTGGAATATTATCCTATTATTAATTTCTTCATTCGGAAATCGAAGGTTGATGAGTAAGAGATAAAAGAAAGAACTAGTGTCGTGCTTCAAAAAATCTCTGATGACAGTAACAGGTGGCAGGTTGTAAAAATTGAGACAATTTTTTTCCTAATGTTCTTTGTACTTTTTGTTTTCTGTTATATTCCTAGACCCATCTCTAACATCTGGCTCGTGGATTTATTATCTTTTTTACTTGTATTGCCTTTGAAAAAATATTTCAAATTAAAGCCGTATCTGAAGTTTTTACGGATCTATGAAACAGAGTGAGTTTTATTTTAAGGCTAATTAATGGGTTTTTTTTTGTAAGTAAATAAAGTGTGTATTAATGCTGGTGTTTTATTACGGGGTAATGAGGTTTTTATGTTGGTAGTTGGTTTAACCTTTGAAAATATGCCTTGTTTAAAATATCTTTCAATCTGTACAATTTTATGTGTCTATAGCATGCATGTTGACTGGTCTGTTGGTCTAGTGGTCAGTGGCTGACTGCTGCGCCGGGGGTTGTGGATTCGATTTCCACCTAGGACAAATGTTTGTGTGATGCACGATCATTTGTTCTGTTTATCTGTAATATGTATGTATTTATAAAATATAAATACATACATATATATGTGACTAAATGGCGTTGTGTGATAACTAGTTGTGGAATATTACCATTATATTATTATGTATCACATAACGCTTTCAAAGCAATACAAAAAGAAATCAGTCTATTTGTAAGTGTGCTTGTGTATTGCTAAAGACATATCACGTAACTACATAAGAACACATATTCCCAAAAAAACACTAGTCTCCTTAGATGTCATATAAAAAAAGTGTTAAAAAAAAAATGGTGTCCATGGAACTTAGTATTGTCTTATAATTTATAAGTGAGGATTTGTTACTGGTCTAGTTATAGTAAGTTAGACTGGCAATCGGACTTACTGTTCCTCGTTTGTTTTTTTTACCTATAGATCCTCCATATCTTTGAAAAAAAGACCCATAGAAACCAATGAGTTACTAGTTTTTAGTTATATGAGTGATTAGTTTTATAACGGTAATAACTTTCCTAAAATATACAGTTTATTTAAACGTATCTATGCTCTAAGTCAGTCTAAAGATATCACATTTCAGTGTTTAGTTTCATAAAACTAATAATGTAGTAAAAACCTATTAATACCCCTGCATGAAGCTTAAGTTCAGTAACATTAAATCTTAACCCTTTCCTAGGTTCGCAAAGGAGGAGGCCGACCGCATCAGGCAACGGCGCTCTCGCCGCCGCCGCCGGGATTCCGATCCCGATTTCCAGCCACCGTAGGCGCGGGCTTGCGGACAGCGAGCAATGGGTAGCTCGCTGTCCGCAAGCCCGCGTAAAATAAAAACCCTTTCCTAGGTATGATTCATGAGACGTATATTACCGATTACATTGTTGAGAGTTGACATAAGTCATCATCGGTCAATGATAGTTTTATTTATTTATTCGGTAAACCTGCACACGTTTTCATCAAAAACGAAGATCGAAGAATGTGGTTAGTAAATCAGATAAATTAAAAAAAAAACATTTTAGGAACATAAAAAGCTGTAACCAAAATTGGAGGTGTCCTCGTGAAATGGGTATTTCTAAAGGAATACCTTTAGAAATATATTCAAAGAGGTTGATATAGGTACTGACTCTAACTTCACTTCCGTCACTGTATAGCTTAGAAAGTATTTTGAATGTTCGCAAAATCTTAAGACTTATCTTAATTAGAACCAATGTTCATAATATAAATTCGCGCAGTAAACATCAAGTTACAAGTATATTACCCAAATGGAGATTAGATAAAAGAAACATTTCAGTCATTCCTTATTTAAACCAAATAAGCTATTTTAAAACGTTGCCAGAGTCAGATACAGACGTTTGCGAAGAAAAGTGAACCCATATCAAACGTATGATCTTAATAAAACAAAG
The DNA here is from genome assembly GCA_929112965.1 of Mythimna albipuncta. Classification (NCBI taxonomy): domain Eukaryota; kingdom Metazoa; phylum Arthropoda; class Insecta; order Lepidoptera; family Noctuidae; genus Mythimna; species Mythimna albipuncta. Next base: position 20,641,068 of record OV815965.1, read on the forward strand.
ATATTGAAGACTACGTTGATGACTATGTTGAAGCCAAGCTTGTACGAAAATGGCTATTTTTACAAATAGAGCTTTCTTGGTAGTTCAGTAATTTTGATAATAGATTTTTTGTGTAAACGGCTCTATCAATGTATTAATTTACTTATTTTATTTTTATATTTCTTTGATCAATATTGAATTTGTGGTTACTTGAGTTACCTTGTAGTATAATAATTATATAATTATATCACTTAATTTGAATAAGATTTATTACAGTTATACAATTATATAGGTTATTTTTTAATACTCGTAGTTATGTTTTGACCGACATTTGACTATTCAAAAGTGCCTGTAAATGGTCTATTTGAAATAAATGATTTGATTTGATTTGATTGTTTAATTTTACCTTATAGCTCCTTTAATATAAATATGAGATTATTGTGGACTCTAAAAATTCAGATAATTTTCCTTTCAATGCTTAATTTTGGTTTTATGCACTTACTAGCTGCTACTAGTGGCTACGCCTGCGTTATAGTGGAAAACATACAAATCCAAAACCGGTTATGGAAAATATTTGTAATTCCAGTTCATCCTATCATCCGTTTGCACACGATGGATTACAGAGCGCAGAAAAATACATGCGGAATATTACATCGTCTCCAAAATGTAAAAAACGGGACCTAAGCTCTATAAGCTGAGTATAAGCCTGGCGTAGAATCATATGATTGAACGTCGAAACCCATTGACGGCTTAGCTGTGAAAGAATTTGCTTTAGAATGACTTAGGATAAGTTATTTCCTTTTATTTTAAATTAGCTTCTGCTAGTGGTTTCACCTGTCTGAAATTAATTCTCTCCATGTCAACTACAGACCTCGATTTCATCCTCCTAGGGGCTGAATTTTGGAGAATCCTTTCTTAGTGCTCACCTAAGCCTTAAAAAACCAAAAATTTCACGCTCCTAATCCCGGTAGCTTCGGCAGCGCGTTGAGTTTATTTTTCTTTTTATTTATGTACATAAATCCCAAGTTATGATCTGTTTCATCTTATTTGAGGATGTAGAAGGCTGATGGATAGCTTACAGTTAATATAAGAGGTATCCTATTACATTTTCGCTACTAGTTTATGGAAGCAGTATTGCCGCGGGTTAAAAGCTCTTTCAGCTCAATCCGTAATCCGTTGTTTTCAACATACAAACGAGAAAATGTCATGTGTACAGGTGTAACGCATGAATCAGCTGAGTGACATACTTAAATGAAACAATTGTAAAAAAGTTAATTCTTGGGCTCATAATAACATTATAATTATCAACGATGATAATCATCATCTCTACCTGCTCTTGTCCCATTTTACGAAGGATTGACAATGGCATAATTTGTTTTTTTTTTTCATTTTCTATTCTAACAGCCGTCACGCTGGCACACAATTCCTTTTCTTTCACATCACTCCTTATACAATTCATACAATTTTTTTTTGCTTCACTTTCTTGCCATTCATCCACATATATACTCCGAACCCGTTTCATCTCTCGTCTTCACATGATCATAAGATGACAACTTCTCTTTCAACTTGTCAGGCACTGACCCCACTTTCCTACTTAGTGTTATACATATACTCATATCTCATCTATCTCAACATTCTCTCTGCTTTTATCTGTCTTCTTTACAGCCCAATAGTCTGATTAATTAATATTGCAGGACTTATCACAGACTTGTAGATTTTACTCTTTAACTTGGACATTTGTGGGTCGCAAGTTGTTCTAGAATTTCAGGGCTAAGTGCTACTGTATCTTCCCTTCATTTTGTACTATCGGGTCAATCGATCTTGAAATCGTTCCAACTTCCTGGCATTTATCATCATCATTTCAATCGAAAGATAATCCATCCACTGCAACACATACATAGGTCTCCCTGAAGTGTCACCACAATAAACGGTCCCGTTCGGCTCCAATCTGCTGTATTCCCGCAATTTTCACCAGGTCATCGGTCCACCTTGTGGGAGACTTTCCACTGCTGCGTCTTCCGGTACGCGGTCACCACTCCAGAACCTTTCGGCCCCAACAACCCCCGGTTCTACGAGCAATATGTCCTGCCCTTTACTACCCAAGTTTGGCGATTCTTCGGGCTGTGTCGGCAGTGCCTGTCAGTGCGAATCCGGATCCAAACATAAGAAACAGCAATGATGCTTGACGAGGCAAAAACAAATTGCATCAACCCCTTTAAAGGAAGAATACTTTCTAAAGATTAAAATTTGCGTTTAAATACGTATTTTGTGTCCAGGCAATTTCTGTCAAGGTTGCCGACAAGACCACCAATTATGTGTTTTTAGGGTTCCGTAGCCAAATGGCAAAAAACGGAACCCTTATAGATTCGTCATGTCTGTCTGTCTGTCTGTCTGTCTGTCTGTCCGTCCGTCCGTATGTCACAGCCACTTTTTTCCGAAACTATAAGAGCTATACTGTTGAAACTTTGTAAGTAGATGTATTCTGTGAACTGCATTAAGATTTTCACACAAAAATAGAAAAAAAGCAATAAATTTTGGGGGTCCCCATACGTAGAACTGAAACTCAAAATTTTTTTTTTCATTAAACCCGCGTGTGGGGTATCTATGGATAGGTCTTCAAAAATGATACTGAGGTTTCTAATATCATTTTTTCCTAAACTGAATAGTTTGCGCGAGAGACACTTCCAAAGTGGTAAAATGTGAGTCTCCCCCCCTCTAACTTCTAAGATAAGAGAATGATAAAACTAAAAAAAATATATGATATACATTACTATAAAAACTACCAACGAAAATTGGTTTGAACGAAATCCAGTAAGTATTTTTTTTTAATGCGTCATAAACCGAAAAAAATACACTATTATTAAAACATCGATCAAAGTTACAACACATAACAAGAACTTTTATATTATGTTACTTGCTGCTACGGAACCCTTCATGGGCGAGTCCGACTCGCACTTGGCCGGTTTTTTAATATATGGTTTCTTTTTGTAAGTTTATAATCTTGATGTGCAATAAAGTATCTTCTTCTTCTTCTTCCTGCCCTTGTCCCATTTTATTTGGGGTCGGCGCAACACGTGCAATAAAGTATATAGTATAGAAATAAATAAGTTTGTTAACAACTACAACAACACAATTTCAAACAATAAACATTCATCAAAGCAATTAAATATTAAAATAACTCACCAAATGAATAGACAGTAATCTATCTACCCTCGTTACCACAAAGTTTAATTCATCTCGTAGATTCCTGAAACCTCTGAAATATAGAGTGAACACCTTTAAAGGGTTCGTCTGGGAGCAATTTCCGGTCACAAAAATATTCATACATTCTTGGAGGCCTCTAAAACGTAGAAGGGTGCCTTTAAAACGTACTTACAGATGCAATGAAAGCAATTTAGAAGGTAATTGGAATCTCTCATCTTCGGCAAAAGGATTTTAGCTATTTTTGGCGAAGAAATTGTTGCTACGATGTGGTATGTATTGTATAACGTGCGTGTGTGTAGACGATTCAAATTGCCTTTTTTTCTTTTAAAAAAACTGGCAGCTCAAGGTTTCAAAATCAATGTCACGCATGCCGAAAAGAGGTGTAAGCAACGGGTCAGTAAGGGTAAGCAGAACCGATGGCCGTCAGGGCCACGGGGGAATTTCAGGGAAGAAAAGTGGCGGTTCTAGAACATGGCTTTAAGTCGTCAGACTTACTGACTTAAACCTACTTAAACCTGGGCTCTAAGCTGTCGCAGCTATTTGTAGTCGGTTAAAAAGTCCATTAATATTTGGTGTACAAAATAAGTATTTGTTTGAAAATATCCCAATAGAATTAGCTTTTTTTTAAAAAAAAAAAGCTTCTATCTGTTCTTACAAGAGCAATACTACCTACTCCTCCTACTCTTTTTAGACTTTTAATTGTAATTAAAATACTACTTTCAATCGTGGAAATTACAGACACAATAGAAAGACAATAGGTGCGCGAACGCCGGCGTTCGCTTGGGGTTTAATGAATTAATGGTATGGTCAAACGTGAATTGATATATCCATCAAAAATAACTTTTTTAAACACTCTGACCAGTTTTAGTTGGTCATATCATGAAGTGATAAATTCTAAGATCTGGCCACGACATAAATATGTATATTATATAATTATACTAGCTTTTGTCCGCGCGGCTTCGCTCCCGCTCTTTCCTACGTGAAGTAGGAAAGAGCTACCATACCCTACTATACCCTACTCTACCCTACTCTACCATACCCTACTCTACACTACTCAAACCTACTCTACCGTACCCTACCCTACTCTACCCTACTCTACTCTACCCTACTTCATTTGTTACAAAAAAATTGATAATTAATGAAGAACCGCTCGACCGATTTTATGCAAACTTCACATAAACCATCTACTAAATAGTTCGAACAAAGCCTAAACATTTGGTTTGGATTGGTGAGCCCGTTCTTGAGTTATAAAATTACAACGAAAAGTGGCATTGATTTATATACACCGTTAAATTTTGATCGTTTTAATCCCGTGGAAGGTCGATCCGGTACATGAAATACTATCGATTTGTAAAGATAAAATTGAAAAATAAAGTACCTTTTTTTAAAAAAATCGTATTAAATTGATTTACGCATGTAAGAAATTATTTTTTTTAATAAAACGTCAGCTGAGCGAGTCCAATGACCCATAGGTAGTAGTCGGCGTTGCGTACTAACTATCTACAGGTCATTGAACTCGCTCAGCTGACGTTTTCTTAAATAAATTAATTTTGTACATGCGTAAATTAATACGAGTTTTAAAAATAAGATCTATCGTCTGAAATGATGATGATATTACTAAATCTAAAGTGTTCACTATATTGTTTTCCGGAAAATCCCTACCCCTTCCTAAAGACCTCAAATTGATAGTCAAGGAAAACCCATAAACATTCCTTCGCTACATGTCGTGAGTCGGTTAGTAATAAATTCTAAGTAAACGATTGGAAGCATTTCTGGGTCACCCATAACTCGAAGTTTTTCTGATAGTTAATTTTATAACTTGTTTCTTGTAAACTTCCTTCCTAAAAAATATTTTTGTTCTGGTTCGTTTAGAACAAATTGCGCATCAGTGGCGTAGGTAGGTGACATCGGACTTGGGGCAAATAAATCTAGGGCCCATTATGTTTACGTGAAAAATCTTTCAAATGACTTCTTTTGCCCATGTTGGGTGATTGTATCAGACTTTTGTGACTGAAATGAGTTGCCATGATTAAAGAAGTGTTGCAATCTAATATATTTCGATTTCGAAAGTGGGAGAATTTTTCGCAATTACAATAAAAATTTTGCTAATCAAGTTCTGGGCGCCAATCTTGGGGCCCCTGACCTTGAGGGCCCCGTGGCGCTGCTCTGGTTCTGAGGCTTCTCCGAGCTACTCTGTTTTTAACAGTATAGTTTGGTAACCTAGTCTGGGTGTCCTGCATATGGTTAGTTTACAAGTTTGTGAACACACCCACCATACAGCAGTAATTTCTAGTGTGGTGTAATGTTTCTTAAAAAAAAAAACACTACCTTATCAAAAATTCATCTAGGATTCTGCATCGTTACCCAACCCACACACGTCTTAATTAAAAGACAGTCTCTATAATATCATACACAAAGAAGTAACACCTGCTCAAATTTCCTCATCCTTTTCGCAAGAAAACGAGGCTAGACAAGAGACGACAAGCTAACATCGTTACTGCAAAGACGCTACGAATAATAGCTTCATAATAAAATTAATAGAACCCATTTCTGTCCCATTTTCTCTAATACGAGTTCGTCCTAATGTTTTTCTTAATACAACTACGACCTGCGTTATTGCTTACATATTTTTTCCAAGTCGAAACGTGAGCAGAAAATATGATTCCTCAATGATGCAGAGAAACTCTGTTATTGGATGATTTGGGCAAGTTGGGGGTCAACTATCGATTTATTGGACCGTGTTTTTTATGAGTGAAAAATGTGATTGGAATTGTACTTATGAGTATACATTATTTTGATGATGGATTTGTTAACTACCGAGTATCTGTTTTTCTGACAGTCTGTTAGTCGAGAGGAATGTATAACTAGTTAGTTGTTAGATTTAGCTTTATTAAATGATAAATGATATTCATTTTACAAATAGGTTTTAAAAAATACACGGCATTTTTATTTTTTCGTCAATTTAAACCAGATGAGACCGGTGTGTCTTAGCTGACTACCCTGAGAAGAAACGTCGAAACTATCTCAGGAGTCAAAGTTTCCTTCAAAATCTATAATTGTTACTATTTTGGTGTACAATAAAGTTTATTCTATTCTATTCTATTCTATAGAATAAACATGTAATATTCAAATCATAATGAGAACCATGCAGATTAGTGTCTAAGATGGTCTTTTGAAGAAAGAACCACACAGTTTGAATTAGATGACATTTATTCTCATTGTCTCAGTATTTCCTTATAACGTACACATTTATTACTAAGCGTCCTCTTACTTTTGCTAAATACACATGATTCAGATTAAAATCAGCATTAGGTTCTTACACGTATTTTCACATGTTTCTAGACCAAAAATTAGTCGAAATCTGTATTTTTTGTCTGGTCATGAAATATGATATTATTAATAAGTTACTGAAAATATAAGAAAATGGCAAAAATACAGTTTTTTTTGTCACTTTGCACTTGTAACAATATGAAATCATAATTTCATTTGATTTTACTTTTCATGCCAGATGCATTGTTTGACTATGACGTATACAGTAAACGTTATCTGCAAACTCCACCATCATTATTGATTAATCTATAAACATTTCACCCCAGAACCTAGTAGGTCATGACACCATACGTTTTTTCACCCTCTTAATATACCAGTGAATATTACTGCCTTCGGTTTTATCAAACACTTTTATGACATCATAAAATACACAATGGACTGTGAAAAGTTCTCTGAAACTTTGATTAACAGTTTTTCCGATTCCCTGGGTATGACTTGTCAATGTTCTCTGTATGTGCGGATTCCAGACTACATTTTTATAACGAAACCGACCACGAACCCGATGTCATAAACTGCGAACTGCAAATTGAATATTCAATGGTTCGTCATTTCTCTTGTTTATTGGATTGAACAGAAGTGTCCCAAATGAATATAAAGTTAGTAGTGGAGATATTTTTTTTTAATAATATATAAAAGTACTACACTGTTACTAATACCTATCAACTACTACAAGTAGTAATACTAGTACTAGTACTTTTTTAGTTTAAATTCAAGTCTATTCTAAGATTGTCTGGTAGATATCGCTGTCAGCGATAAGACCGTCATTGTACCCATAGATTTAAGTTTCTGTGAAATTGATACTATTTTGGTGTATAATAAAGTTTATTCTACTCTAGTGCTTAACTGCGATCCCACCTGATGGTAAGCAGGGATACAATTGTTGGTGGTGAAGCGCACTAGTTTAATAAGAACCTATTCGCTCTAGCCTTAAAGACACTTTAATTATAATCGGACTAGAAGAGCGCATCAGGTAAATTGTTTCAGTCCTTCGGTGTACATGGTATAAACAACGGTGCAAAACACATACTTCGGACTGTAGAGGTTTCAGCTACGGAAGAGGTCGTATCTTGATTTGTCTGATAGCAGAAAAGAGATGGCGGAATCAAGTCATGCAATTTCCACGCACACTCTTCAAAATGCATCCAGTAAAATCCTTCACACTCTTCTCCGATGAGGCCAAAGCTGATAGATGGCATTTTGCAGTACCAGCCCATATGTAGCTGCTGCACCTACTCTGCGCAAGATTGGACCTTGCTTCGTATAGAAAATTGTGACCTACCGGTCATTGTTATCCATGTCTGTGTGTGTGTCTTTCAGTTACCTTGTGCTACAAGTTACGAAACAATCCCATGGCCGGCCTTGTTAGGTCCTTACGGTTTGCTTACAACCACTCGCGCCTTCCAAAAGTAGTTATTCCTGATTACTGCAGGATTAGATTCCCCTGACACCTACTATGTATCAGGATTCCTGCGACGCCCGGTGAAGGCATATTGGGCAGAGATGAACGAATATAGTCCAACCTTCTAAGTAAGCTGTATTTCCTCAGCTACCTGATTCACAAACCATATTAAAAATTAACATCACTCAACGCAACCAACGGCATATTAATAAAGCGTACATCACAATCAAAAAATTCTCACGCACACACTTAATGTTCTCGTGAATACGAACATTTCATCATCCCTTTATTACCCTCTACACGCAGCCATACTTGTAATACGCCATTATTATTAAAATTAACTGTGGGAACAATTTCTTACATCTGGCGGAGTGGCGGTATATATTAACATGCGCCCCATCGGTCGGATAGACGATCGCTAATGGAAAATTTATTGTGAATGTAATATAGCGAAATTCCTTACATTCTGGGTGAATTGTCTCGATTGGGGAGCTCCTTAAATTCGGTTGGCGAGCGTACTGATAAGACGAGCTCTTTGTGAAAGTATTTTGATATAGAAATTGGGTTTTGAATAGAATTAGCAACTTATATAATATCTATTAGATTTTTGCTTCTTCATAGGCTCGTTTTTGGCTACTATCTCACTTGATATTTTAAGTGAGTGATTGATTGATGTCTATGTTAAGTGGTTATGTGGTCAACAATGGAGCACGTTTACCTATTCACTCTTGACTTGGGACCCCTAAGTTTTACATAGCTACCAGGAAACAGACTCCGACAGGGAATTCCACTCCTTGGCTGTACGCACAATAAATGTGTTCCCAAAACACTTTGTGCGTGTGGGTGGGATGTCTACCACACTCCTGCCTAGAAATAACGCACTTATTCACAGTTAACTAAAAGAAATCATCTCCTCGATTCATCTTCTTCAGAAAACACAGACATCGGCAGAGAGCTTCTGCCAACAGCTTTACTCAAGTTAAAGTAAAAAAAAAATTCTATATCTCAATAAACGTGAACCAATGATAATTAATTTTCAAAATCGATCCAGTAAATTATGTTATTAAGTTTGTTTATTAAAAATGTATAAATGCAAGTTTTTACTCTTATATTTTTCTGGTTCAGGTTTTGGTGAGGTTTGTAGAATGATAAATGATAAATGATCTTTATTTTGCAAGTAGGTTTTATAAAAACACTTTTACACGTCAATTTTTTTTCGTCAATTAATGCTAGATGAGGCCGGTGTTTCCTAGCTCACTACCCTGAGAAGAAACACCGCAACAAACTCAGGGGTGTTACAGTGTTACATGTAATGGTCAAATCATATGCGAACCATGCAGATTGAGCCTGAGATGGTCTTTTGAAGAACACACAGTTCTAAGTGAACCTGTCCAGTCAGTGCAAGCATTTGTCAATATGCGCGTAGCTCAACTCAGGACTACTAAGGAGCTCAACGATTTGACGAACAATGCCAAAGAAAGGACATTTGTGTAGGCCACATCAGAAGTCCGTTGGAAGTGATAGAGGTAGCTTCCTGGATGGAAAAAATATTTGTTTGGTCAAAGGATGGACTGCGTAGGCAACTGATATTTTTTGAAATCTTTACACAAGACACAAGACATCAACACACACACACACACACAACACACATACACAAGACATCCAGACCCAGACCTTGGTCTGGGTCTGGATGTCTTGTGTACTCGATACAGGCGTAATTTCTATTGTAGGGCAAACATGAAAAAATAAAGATTTCAAAAAATATCAGTTGCCTACGCAGTTAATAAAAAAACAAAGATTTAATAATAATTATAGGGAAGTCTAAAAATTCTTATAAAATATCGTTCGTGAGCTTGAAGTTTTAAAAAAATGCAAAATAAATACTAGAACTGAAAAGTCTCCTTTCCCGTACAGAAGTTCATTCCTATTGCAGTGCGCATTACTCAAGATTAAACATTTTTTCTTGCACTCAACGAGATAACTTTGAAACGTTTTCTGTGCTTTATATTTGATTTGAAAAGCGCCTTCAGCAGTTCTGAACAACCTCAGGCTTAAAGTTTGAATCCAGGTAATGAACTATTTCCACAAACTTTAAACGTTAATCCTATTCGCTAACATGGTGCAACCAGCTGACCAATTTGGTGTCTATTCTATATTTTAAGACATGATTTAGAGACCACTGTGTCGCAGTCTAGCTTCAGATTTTGAATTTAAAACTAACAGTGAATCAGATTTTTCAGACTACGTTTTAGAAGTCATTCAATTATTTAATTATTTTGCACAGGAAGAAAGAAAAAATACCCGTTTATTTTGCGCACAGATTACACACCAAGAAGTAACAATTTAAATATATACATCAACATTGTGTGTCATTCGGCGTCTCCTATACATTATAATAAATCTGTAAAAGTTTTTAGCTGTCGGCACATCACTTAAATTATACAAAGCCGATGTATATACCTTTTTATTTAAAATTGTGTGTTACTTGATGTATTACTTAGGCTTTGTTTCATCATGATCGGTTGACTATATCGAAAGATATACAACATTCATTGACTATTAGGTGGTACGAAGTTCCTCGGGCCAGCTAGTTGTGTCATAATTATCACTGTACTTATATATTAGTAAAGCTGTTACTTAACGAGATAATTTTGAGGCAATGGTTAGCTCGCCGTTCGGCCGTCCGATAAAGACCAAGTTCGAGTCGTCAACGGTGCGTAGTGTTCCATGCACCTCAAAGAGATGTCTGTAAAACCGTAAGGGTGCAATAGGCTGGTCACCCATTTCTTTTTCATCTTCTTTCGTGACAATTTAAATTTTTCGTCTGAAAAATATAGATACCTCTGTGTTTGGCTTCGTTTACTTTTGAGAGAGTGGTGCAGGTGGTTGTGACGCGTATCCTGTGCAGGGGGTCCACACTGGCACTGTATTTGCGACTGAGTGATCCAGTCACGATATTCAGTTAGTTGCACGTTGATGTAGGTATCTGATTTTTCGCAGTGAAGGAACTACCAGTGATCATGGGACCTAATACAAGTTATTACTTGCACACAGCGTACGATACTTTTTCTGCTAATCCACTCACAGAAGCCAGTTTGACGTTCGACGGCATGGTTGGCGCAGTAATTGAGTGATTGGCTGCTGCACTACATATCGAGGACGCACGGTGCAAATAACCACGGATATTCTTTCAAACAACGTTCATCATCATCATCATCAGCCTTTTTTAATGTTCCCACAGCTGAGACTCAGGCCTCCTCTCTAGGAGGGGAATGAACCGAAATCCACCACGCGGGCCCAGTGCGGGTTGGTAAATGTCACATGTCTTCGAATTTTTGTTTCCTCACGATGTTTTCCTTCACCGTTTTGAGAGTAGTGATAATGAAATAAATTACACAAAGTAATGCGCCTGGCAGCACTCGTAAGTCAGAGCCATTACCACTCGGTCATCGTTACCACGGCATAAGAAAAGAAGGTACATATCGTCGCCGTGAAATATAATTCTCGTAAATGCGAAAATAACTTTACATTAGAAAAGACTACGTCCTGTTTAAATTTATTACCACACCTTGTTTATTTTTTTCTATTTTGCTTTCCAATTTACGTCAAAAACTTTTTCAGATGCAATAGAGTATATAATAATAAATTACTGACCTAATAGTGTAGTGGTTCGTGGCCATGACTGCGATGCTTGAGGTCGTGAATTCGACTCTCGTCCAAGACAAATGTTTGTGTGATGAGTAGGTTCATTGTTCTGTCTCGGTGAAAGTCCATAATAAATAAGTATTTAAAAAAAGTAGTAAACCTGCTTAAGCCTGTTCAGTTGTTTAGTACTCATAACACAACCTCTGCTTAATTTGGGACTTTTTATGATTCTTTGATTTGTGTGATGATTGATTGATTATTTGTGTGATGGTTGTGCAATATTACTATTATCTACACCACAGAACACGGAAATCATTCTTCTGTTCTATGATCTACGCTAATATTTTAATAATGTAAAGTTTTTTTTTGTTTGTAGGAGGTAATCTCCGAAAGTAATGGTCTGATTGCTTAAACTTTTGCACCGATAGAAAGCTGCTTTATTCTTGAGTGACATCGGTTAAATGCGTGCGAAGTAGTGTGCAAAAGCTAGTATATTATAATATCCTTACAGTGCAATCAAATTATTAAGAAACTAGCTTATGCCCGCAGCTTTGCTTGCGTACAAAAAAAATAGCCTATGTCATTCAGGAATAAAGCAGCTTTCTGTCGGTAAAAAAAAAAATTAGCAATCGGACTAGTACTTTCAAATATTATCTACCTCCTACAAACAAAAAAAAACTTTACCTCTTACTAATGTAGAAACTTACAGAACCATAGTTCCAACATTACCATTGTTAGTTAAATATTTAGTATCAATAAACACAGTTAACGATTCTCTTTATAAACGGATCAAAGGATTTTGTAAACGAAAATAAAACCATATAAATTCACACACGGTTACTGTAACCAGAGTAATTTATCGCGACAATTGAAACAACGGGTGGTCAACACACCGCAGACAAATTGTAGTTTTCAACGTTTTTCAGCTGAAAATAAAATAGGACACGTACGTTTTTACATTTAAATGAACACGTTTTTCAGTAAGTATTTGTAGGTTTTTTGTTATGCTGTAGACACCATGAAAGTACCTGGAATAATATATAAGGTTGTGTTTATTTAATTCAAGTAAAAAAACCGGGCAAGTGCGAGTCGGACTCGCGCACTTTGGGTTCCGTATTAACTTACCTATGAATACAATTCAATTTCCAAATAGATGATCTTTCCGAATCGCAAAAAAGTTTTTTTTTTGTGATGTAATTGTCAATTTAGAGTTTTCAAATTGCTTTCCTATATTTGTGCTATAAGACTTTGCTTCATGCCTTTCAAGATTCTAGGTCAACGAAAAGTGTTTATTTTATATAAATTATATAAATTTGATTCCTTTAAGAGTGTCAAAAGAGAACTTCGTTTTTTTAACAGCTTTAAGGGACTGCAAACTTAAGCATATGATTTTAATTTCAAGTCTGTACCTCCACGCGTTCCTTAGATAGAGTCCTGACAGACAGATAGACGGAAAACAAGGTCATTCTATAAGGGTTTCGTTTTTTTTCCATTTGAGGTGCGGAACTCTAAAAACTACGTCATTGTGACGCTACCCAAAATTCCTACTCGAACAGGTATTGACTGAATAATTAATACAGTCCTTTTTACCAGCAATACAACAGTGCAGGACTGTAAAACTAACAACATAAAAAACTTTTGTTCTATGACTTTTAAAAAATTCTTTTAAGAAAAAAAATAAGATGGTCTAAGCGCACGCTAGTGCGCAGGCCAAGTTCCAGTAACTGGCCGCGCGCATGCCGTGCACTATTTACACGAACCGTTTCGACCCACTTTTGTCCCCCCTGTAGCTTAGTGCCTATTGCAAGTACAGAGATAAAATTGTACCTACGTAATCATATACTAGTACTAAAGCAGTATGCTAAATTTCATAGATATAGTACGTAACACTTGATTAGGCAATTGGATAATTAAATTTTTAACCAAGTACCTATGTATTTTCACAACTATACCATATTTTAAGTTGTGTGTATGATAAAATGAATTTTGACCAGATGGACCGTTGACGTGAATACGGTGGTGGGTAGTGGCTGGATGCGGAAGTCTTGGGAATGGCAAATGTTTACCAGGGGATCAGGCTGTCGATGAAGATGATTATGATCGATTTTAAAGTGCATCTAAACTAGGCATTGAATTGGATTTCAACCCTTTTTTAGGCGAACAATTGGCCGATAGGAACTTGGCCCCCTTTTTAACAGGTATGTTTTTGGTGGGTTTAAATTACTAATTCTGAACAAACTGTATTCAAGTTTCGCATATACTTAAAGTAGTTTTGTATAGTAATAATAATACCAAAAAACAAAACTCCACAATCAATCGTTAAGTCATGAAACTAAAAACGAATCCGGAAAAAAAATACCAACTTAAGATTTTAATATTACATTTTCTTACAAACAAGATGCGACCAAATTTTTAATTAGTAAGTAATTTAATCATTTAGATTACGTCTTAATTAGCGAAGTTGTGTTATTAATTTTGAGAACTTATTAAAGACGATGTTGAGAAAAATGGTCCAGTTATTTTTATTACAAAAGTTTTGAAAAGTATCTATGCATAAATGCTAGTTTCTGCCAGCAACTTTGTCCGCGCGATTATCGATTATTACGGACAGGAAGTCGAAGTCGAAGCCAGATAGTAAGTAGCCTATGTCCTTTCCTGGGACTTAAGCTTATTCCATATTAAATTTCATCAAATTCTGATCAGTAGTTTATCCGTGAAAGCATAGGCAGAATTACTTTCACATTTATTATAGTTATTAATATAATACTATGGAAGTATGGATGTATATAGAATAAACATACCTTTGCAATTACTGAAATAGTAACTGTTACATCTGGTAGCGAAGCTATTCAACAACATAATTATTTGGTACACACACTAACAGCTATTAGCTGATGCGTGTGTTTCAAATAATGTGAATGTGTAATAATGTATGTAGGTCGTGATGAGGATGTAAGGTTGAGTCTGTTCAACCGATTTTTGTAATGCTCGCAAAGGAGGAGGCCGAACGCATCAGGAAACGGCGTTATCGCCGCCGCCGTCGCCGGGATTCTGATCCCGATTTCCGGCCAACGTAGACGCGGGCTTGCGGACAGTGAGCAATGGGTAGCTCGCTGTCCGGCCGTCCGGTAACTGTCCGGACCAAGCCCAAGTCGTCGACGGCGCGCACTGTTCCCGCGCGCCTCAAGGTTTTGTCAGCAACAGCAGGTACCCAGCCGGGTCGAAGCCTACTGGGGCCAGGGTTATCCGAAAGGGCGTTCGAGCCCCGGTATGAAGGCTAGAAGGAACGGGGTGGGTCTTTTAGTCAGTAAGAGTCTGACACTATCTCCCGCTCCGCCCAAGGGCGGGGGATGTCAATGCATGATTTTTCCCACCATAAAAAAAAGCAGGCCTCTACCATGTTGTTATGACTTAGTTACATAGAATTGTTTCATAGATTGCTTCTTAAATACTTAGTTCCCCGCTTTTTGAGGAAAAGTCCTCGTAAAAATATATTGGCATTCAGTGTGTTGGACATCATAGTATTCCTTGAGTATTTTATAAAGCTCAATAAGTCTACTTCTTTGTCTACGTTGTTCCAGTGTGATAAGGTAAGTTCTTTGTTACGTTCTTCGTGAGATAGATTGAACAGACCATCTCGGTCGCCCTTCTTTGATCATTCACACGCAAAGCTATGTCTTTCTTAAATTATGGGTCCCAAATAACATTAGCATATTTCGGGAGAGTTCGCATGTAGGTCTATAGCTTAATACATTCTTTAGGTGTCCGGCATTTGAATTCATTGCGAATACGAAAAGTTTTGGATTTGTTCTTTTTGTACTTTCCATTTCAGGTCGCTAGACATAAATACACGTAGATCCTTTTAAGATTCGACCGATGAGATTGATGATTTCGAAGTTCCATATCGATATAAATAACTTTGTAAAGGATTGTGTTTTTTATATTTATGTAAGACGACACATTTGTCAAAAATTCAGAATCATCAACCAGTCTTTAGTAAATGATAAACATTGTTTATTTTACAAATAAGTTATAAATAACACTTTACTACACTCATGTATATTTTTCGTTACTTGAAACTTGATGAGGCCATTGTTTTCCAGCTGACTGCTTTGAGAAAAAACACCGAAACTAACTCACTAGAAAAAGCTAAACTCCATTAAAATATTGCATTTAGGTCATTTTGTATATCTTGCCATTATATAATGTGCAAATAACGGCAAAGGCACACTCAAGCGTATTTTTGAGGCCGGCAGGTATAAAATGAATATAAGCGGGCCAAGCATAGATCCCTGCGGAACACCACTACTGTATGAGCTGTAAAAATAACGTCAACAATTATATGTACACGGAAAGTTGTTTGTTTGTGGTTTAGCAGGATAATCACTTGTCCAAACTAGTAGACTACAATTACTGACAAAATGGTAAGTTTATAGATTAGAAGGTACAAGGCGATGCGATCAATTGCTTTTACATAATCTAGATATCTTTTTTTCATATCCGTAGGGTGCCCTTTATTGTAGTTTTCTGCCCATTTATGTATGAATTAAAATAGTTTTGTTACGATTGATCGTCTTGTAACAAATCCATGCTGTTCCTTCAAAATAATTTTTCTTTTTTGCGATATAAATTCTCTAATATGACATCATTTAGTTTTTAAAGTTGCACTATATATTGCCTTAGAATTCTAACCTCTAATGTTATACATGCACATTTACATACGCTGTATAAATAAATAAATATTATAAATAGAGCAATACTCATGTTTCCGTTTTGTACGTGATCAATTACCTAGTAAGCTAATGCACTAATCCTTAATTTTGCTATTTACTACTAAAGACAGAAGCCATTGAAGTACAGATAATCTTTTCACAAGTTTTCGCTTGACTTAACTGTTAACTACTCGAACACGAACGCCGACATTTTAAAACAAATATCTATTGCTTAAAAAAGATACGTTTTTCTGATTTTTATTTTTTATTAACTTCCGCCAGTGGCTTCGCCCTCATGATAGTAGAAAATTATCACAAAGGAACATACTTCTGAGATAAAAAGTATCTTATATGCTAGTCCAAAACATGGTCTACACGTGTACCTAGTTTCATCGAATTCTGTTTGGCTGTTCGAGCGTGAAGAAGTAATAAAGATACACCCACACACTCTCGTCTTTAGTATGATCATTATAATCTGGACACGAACTACAGTGGCCAATTAGGAAATCTTTAAACCGACTGCGAATCCAGGTTGGCCGCTTTAAAAACAATCTGGCCAAATGGGATTTCCTCGACCCATCACTAACACAGTGCCAGTGTGGACCCTCTCCACAAGACATGCGCCATCTGCTATGCTGACCATCCTGCGTAAAGACCTGCTGTTTTCAGGATCTATACGAGGCCAACAATAGAGCTGTACAGGTTGCCAAATATTGATCAAAAGAAGTATAGTTTGAGAGCATCGACAGGAAAAGAAGATTATAATCTCGTGGCTATACTCTTTACCTCAATTTTGTCTGTTTCAAAAAGTCAAATAAACGAGTTGACAGGTTATAGAAGCAATGTAACGCGGACGCTGACTGAAAGTGAAACATGAAAAAAAGCAATTGAAAATTATCAAGTATAAGTATGATTTAAAAACCACAGTGTGTTTGGAGTTTCTTGCTAGTTCTTCTCCATACAGATCTACGCTTTACAACGTGCAATTAAATAGATTCATTATTCCGACTTACTGATTTCTTGACAATTTTCTCAAGTTTTTTTTACATTTTGCAGATTAGTATAAAATTAAGCATTTGTTTGTTGTGTCTGACCCTATTAAATAGCTATTTCATGGGCAAGTCATTTAATATGTGTTAGCTGAACTGGAAGGATTGTATTTGTGATGTTGTGATTTTAATGATTTATTCCGTTAATAAATACGGTGTTACAGCCACCAATTACCTATATTTTAATCATTATACAACTTGACACTGACCTGAAAAAAGATAAAAAAAAAACTTACTGTCACTGTCATTATAGTGTCTCTCGCTTCTTCTCTAATCATACAATTTTAAATATTGTAAAGCCATACACCTAAGCCTTAATACGACGTATTGTATGTCTGTGTACATGAATATTTTATGTTAGGGCAAAGCTCTATACATATTTCGGCCATGTCTTTTGAATTTCACGGCCTACTATGAAACATTGACTTTAAAAGAAATATTAAAATTAACTATTTTTCCAACACAAACCGACACAAACAGCATATTGATAAAATCTATTTCACTAGAACACAATATTTACAGCAAAAAAAAAATACAAAAATGTTTTCACTTTCCGCTTTTTAACGTTGATTTTAACAACGTTGCGGTCAGACGCGATTAGGTTGTCCGACAAAAAATAATAAAGTGAATGTAACATTTTAAGTGAAAATCGACTGTTGCTAAATATTGTTAAGGTTGAAATTCGTTTGGTGTAAAGTTTTCAGCATGAACACCTTTGTCACGCGTGGCCCGTAGTACTTTATCTCATTTTGGCGAAGCTTAAATTCTTCACGCTCTAATAACCTAGCGTGTAACTTCGTGGAAAGTGCTATAACATTCATGGTGTGGGAAAATAACCTTTGGTATTTACAAAGGCCTATGTTGTTTTAGTATTTTTTTTTAGTTCTTGTTCTTCGTCCAGCGTTTGAGGGTTAAAAATAGTTCTAATCTGTTTAACCTACGCCTGAAAGTGTTTTATAGCCACAAAATTAGTTTGTGCAAGTTTAATTCTCACCTGCGGAATTGTGCTGGAGCCGTTTTGTAAACGGTTCCTTTGTGCAAAGTTCTTCAAATAGTTTTATGATTTTATTAAAAACCGTTTTTTACTGAAACCGTTTTTACACCACGTTCTGTGTAGATATTATATCGTATTAGCTGTTGTTAGTGGCTTTGCCTGCATGACAGTTGATATTACCATTAGTAACATAAGGGAACATAATTATTCCCTAGATAAAAATGTATTATCTATTATGCGTTACGTTGCGTTGCGTTGTATTATGTGTTTGTACCTAAATACCAGCTTTATGTTGTTTTACGTTTTTTTTTTTTTTTTATATTGATGTACAATCACAGCAGGTTAGTTTTGAAACAAAAATTCAAACTTCAATTAGATTCGATGATTGCAAATAAAAAAACTGAGCAAGTGCGAGTTGAACTCGCGCACTGAGGGTTCCGTGCAAACTACGATTCCCAAATGGAGCAACGAAAATTTTTCTGAATTCCAATTTTTTTTTTGTGACGTGAGTAATAACAAAACTGTTTTCAGTATTTTTCCAAAATTTTTGCTATAAGACCTTGCTTTGTGCCAATTTTCAGGATTCTGGGTTAATGGAAAGTACCCTATGAATTTCAATTTTGGAGAGTATCAAAATATACGTTTTTTTGCGACATAAACGGCCGTATCTTTTTTATTCGTTAACTTAGAAGTTTGATTTTGTCACAGCTTGAAGAGACCGCAAACTTTTTTTTTTTTTTTTATCTCCTCTTTATCCTGCAATCTGTTGTTTCGACATTCAACAGGAAATTATGTAGGTGGTTTTGGTCGTGCATGGAGCCATATCCATCGATATGCCCATATAATTATTTATGGCATCTTATGTCGATATAAGATCCTGTGGTGCTCTTCTCTTTAATCTTTGGAATGTTGTGTTTGGGAGTTTGTCCATCAAATTATTAGCCAGGCGGTTTGGATGCATTAGCATACGCTTTTTATAGGTTTTGAGAGAGTCTACTACTTCATTCTTGACTGTTTTTATTTGTAATTCACGGTGAATTCTTTCATTTGTTATGTACCACGGTGCATCAGTCACCATGCGCAGAACTTTTGATTGAAAGCGTTGGAGTATTTCTAAGTTGGAGTTAGCGGCGGTGCCCCACAATTGTATTCCATACATCCATATGGGTTTGAGTATGCACTTGTAAAGTAGGAGTTTATTTTCCATAGTTAGTTGCGATTTTCGCCCTAAGAGCCAGTAGAGTTTACTCAGCTGCAGTCCTAGCGCCTTTCGCTTTGTAAAGATGTGCTTGGTCCAGGTTAGACGCCGATCAAGATATATCCCTAGGTATCTTACAGATTCAGATTGTGGGATTTTTGTCTGATTTAAAACTACTTCAGGACATGTTTGCCGTCTCAAAGTGAATGTGACATGAACGGATTTGGATTCATTGGCTTTAATTCGCCAGTCTTTTAGCCATTTAGATATGTTGTTGAGACTAGTTTGAACCGCAAACTTGAGTATATGGTTTTAATTTCATCTCAACACCTCCACGTGTTCTTGAGATAAAGGGTTTTGACAGACAGACAGATAGACAGACGGACGGACAAAAAGTGATCCTATAAGGGTTCCGTTTTTTTCCCTTTGAGGTACGGAACCCTAAAAAAAGATAAAACAATAATAAATCCATTGAATTTAAAAAAAATAGTTTTAAGTTGAAATTGATTTATTGGATTCCAATCTGATAAGTTTGAAAAGTCTGCAAACTTGATTCAATTGCTTGAATAAGAATTCAATTTATCGTAAAGGTTGTTCTGGCTGATTGAAATTGCATTTCGTTTATAAATGAGATCTGTTTTCGTTTTTATTTGGAACCCAGCTGGAAACTTTACGGCTCGAAATGTAAGATTTATTTTAAGAGAAAGAATGAAATATTTTTATCTGCTTGCAGTACACCGCAGACCAACTTCTTTTTTAGTTTGTTCTTGTAGTTCATCCAAAGGTCGTCCAGTAGGTATCTCTGTCAGCAATGAGACTTCTATTGTGTTGCTTTTGAGCTGGAAATTAATCGACTTCTGCGAAGCAGTAATGCTCGCTAAGGAGGAGGCCGACCGCATCAGGCAACGGCACTCTCGCCGCCGGGATTCCGATCCCGATTACCAGCCACCGTAGGCGCGGGCTTGCGGACAGCGAGCAATGGGTAGCTCGCTGTCTGGCCGTCCGGTAACCGTCCGGACCAAGCCCAAGTCGTCGACGGCGCGCGCTGTTCCCGCGCGCCTCAAGGAGTTGTCAGCAACAGCAGGGGCCCAGCCGGGTCGAAGCCTACTGGGGCCAGGGTTATCCGAAAGGGCGCTCGAGCCCCGGTATGAAGGCTTGAAGGAACGGGATGGGTTTTTTAGTCAGTAAGAGTCTGATACTATCTCCCGCTCCGCCCAAGAGCGGGGGTTGTCATAAGATGATTTTACCCATCGAAAAAAAAAAGCTGGAAATTAATAAAATTAATAACTTCTCTCGCTCTTGGGTGGAGCTAGAGAGCCTGCTAGAGTTTTACTCACTAAAGCCCACCCACGTTCCTTCAGTTACACTTTGTATTCCAGGGCCAATCTAATGCCCGCCATGCACGCTTGGGTATACCTGACAGGCTTGGTACAGGCGAGTTGTGCAGGTTTCCGTACAACCTTACCTGACAAGTATAACTGTGCAAGTAAACCTGTAAGGTGTACCCTAGCGTGTACGGCTACTCTTTCGTACATTTCTGGACCCATTGTAACCATGGACTTAAGTTAGTTTGTTTTATATAAATTATGTTACTATTTTGTAATAAAGTAAATCTATTCTCAATTCTATTCCGCTTTCTATAACAGTAAACGTGTGTTGTTAGTGCTTAACCTACTAGCCTGATTCAGGTAAAATCAAACAAACCAAATATCGTTGAAGTTTCATAGTCGTTCGATCGAAGTCCTATCCAAAAGCGGTATTCACGATCTATCGACATATTTCCAGTTACATTAATAAGTACTCTACCTGGATAATTTAATACAGATTTTTTTTAATCGACGAATTTGAAACGACTTTAAAATCGGTGTCGTTCAAACTCGATTGATGGATATGAATACGGAAATGGTCTAAACGACTAAATCGCAACGATATCGTTACGGTTTTCATTACGTGAATCGGGCTACAGGTGTTGTGTTTTATCTTACTAGCTTTTGCTAGCGGCTTTACCTGCGTATAAAAAACATAACCTATCCCACTCAGGAATAAAGCAAATTGCTATCGGTGAAAAAAAATTAGCAATTAGAGAGAGTACTTTCAGAGATTACCTCCTACAAACAAAAAACATAAAAAACTACCTCTTTATTAGTGCAGATACTTTAAAAGTAACTATTGTTTGAATACGTTTAGGATATAACAAGGACTGACGTATTAAGTGTAGTGGGCGGTTCGATTCCTGGGTCTAAGACATTCAAAAACTCAGGTAAAGCTTACCTTAGTTTTGAAGGTGGGAAATTATCAAGGGTGTGTTAGGCTCTTACTGACTACTTGAACGCGTTGACTCTATCGTAGAATGCCATAAAACTACAATGTACCTGGCGTGATATCTTTGTATTATAGAATCACCTTAGCCATTTTTTTCGAAGATTAGGTGGGAGATGTTACTGTTTCACTGCGTCGTTGTGGAATTGACATTACCTGGAAAAAAGAAAACTTTAATTAAAATCTTGTCCACCATTATCTATAGAAGCTTTAAGACATATACCTATCGTTGTTGATAACGATCTTACAGCCACTAGACGTCTTTTTTTTTTCGATGGGAAATATCATCCAATGACAACCCCCGCTTTTGGGTGGAGCGGGAGATAGTGTCAGACTCTTACTGACTAAAAAACTCATCCCGTTCCTTCAAGCCTTCATACCGGGGCTCGAGATAACCCTGGCCCCAGTAGGCTTCGACCCGGCTGGGCCCCTGCTGTTGCTGACAACTCCTTGAGACGCGCGGGAACAGCGCGCGCCGTCGACGACTTGGGCTTGGTCCGGACAGTTACCGGACGGCCGGACGGCGAGCTACCCATTGCTCACTGTCTGCAAGCCCGGCCACTAGACGTCTCATGCTTGAACTAGCGCACCAACTAGCAATGTGTGAACTAGATACGGGGGAGCGGGCTACTGCGTTCTGACCTACATCAGATCCTTAAGTCATACAATGCGTTCGATATAAGAATACGATTGATTGCCATGTTGTGACGACACGTCATACTAGCAAATCGAAGAAATTGACCTCAGTAGAGCTTCTCTAAGAGTGGGTCTTAAAATGAACATGGATAAAACCAAAATCATGATTAACAACCATGTAGCGCCCACTCCTATTAAGGTTGGAGACTCTACACTTGAAGTTGTGGACGATTACGTCCACCTCGGACAGACAGTTCAGTTGGGTAGGTCTAACTTCGAGAAAGAAGTCAACCGTCGAATCCAACTCGGTTGGGCAGCGTTCGGGAAGCTACGCGGTATCTTCTCGTCCAACATGCCAGTGTCTCAAAAATTGCGTAGGGTAAATAAAATAAGATTAAATTTCATTTATTTATTAGCCAATCGTGAACGAAAAGTTTAATCAGAATCCAGTTCTTCAATTTTGCTCATCTCTGTGTCACTGCGTGAAGTGTCTGAGTAGTGACAAATGGAAGAAGATGACGAATTGGTCTTATCAATGAAAAAAATAAGAAAGAAAATAGTGTTTTTTGAAACAAATTATGACTATAATAAAATATAGCTAATTTATATTTACTTATAATTGTTTACTTCACCTAGATTTACAAAGCAAAAAAAGAGCATTTATTGATACGCAAATAAGTTTTCTTTGCAAATCGTACTTTTAAAACAACATTTTACAGATCGAGGTTATTGACTTTTCTGCCCCCCAGCCAAGTTACAACCGTTTCGCTTGCGTCGAACGCTTCGAGCTGATTTTGCCGCCAATTCTTTTGTTCTGACCACGTAACTGAGAGTTGAGATGACGTCATTCCCGTACATTTGAAACTTTCTACAAGCGTTAACTATTGCAGATTTGCAACTTGGCTTGAGGCACTGTTCTTATTTGGAACGCATAGTACGAATTGACGTACATGCGTCGCCTGTTTAGACGTCTTGTGTCTGTAAAGTCGTTAACAATAGTGTGTTAGATTAAGTTGTCGACATGTGGGAGGTGAATTTATCACTCATTGTGCAGATTGTCGTAATAGCCAATAGGTTGATCATCAAGAGTGTCGACCAATATCTGAGGAGGGTCTTGTTGAGAAGTTGGATCAAGGGCTTGATCCAAAAACCAGTACTCTTAGGGCCTGTCCGCACAGCGGTATTTCACCGCGCGAAAAATATTCGCGCGGATTTATTTCCGCACCGCACCGCGTCAAATTTGCAAGAAATCACAGAATTTTTTATCGCGCGTTTTTTTTATCGTCTGTGCGGAAACTCCCATAAGATTCAACGTGTTACAGAATAACGAAAAAGAAACTGTGCGGTGAAGTACCGCTGTGCGGACAGGCCCTTAGACACGGTGCGTATTATTAAGATATTTCTCTCTGAGGAGCCATGACTACCGGTAGCTTGGACTCTATTTCCAATGCCAATGGACTACCACTTTTTTTATAAATATTTTAAAAATTTTAACAACTCTAATATTTTAAAGTAATTAAATTAATAGGCAAGGACAGAAAATAATTGAAATAATAATTAAATTAATTCGACGTAGTAGAAGTTGATTTTTTTTTGCCCGTAAATTTATTTACCGTAATTAAAACGTTTATTTTAATTTTTAATACCATGAACAGACGATTAAATAATACGTAAATAAAAGTAACAAGCGAACGGCGTTCGCTCTCTCATTGACTTTTTATTTTTTGCTCTAATTAACGGTATTCGAAAAGTTAAAATATAAAAAGCCTAGGTTTAAGGAAGCGTTTAATTAAATTATATTTTTATTCAAAAAATCCACAGCTTAAAATTGTTAAAACTGTTTAAAAGGACGGAAACGTATTATGCAGTGTCGAATGGAGGTCCACAATGTGAAAGGCGGTCCATTTACAGATTGGAAGCGTCGACCGCAGCTACCAATGCAGTACAGAAAATTACAGCAGGGACATCCGTTTATTAAAATCAATTTGAAAGGGAAAAATTTTCTTATTGTAGTGAGTTATTGTGCTAAAAATGAAAGAATTTCAGCTCTCTAAGTTCAGGCGCGGGCTTGCGGACAGTGAGCAATGGGTAGCTCGCTGTCCGGCCATCCGGTAATCGTCCGGACCAAGCCCAAGTCGTCGACGGCGCGCACTGTTCCCGTGCGCCTCAAGGAGTAGTCAGCAACAGCAGGGACCCAGCCGGGTCGAAACCTACTGGGGCCAAGGTTATCCGAAAGGGCGCTCGAGACCCGGTATGAAGGCTAGAAGGAACGGGGTGGGTCGTTTAATAAGTAAGAGTCTGACGCTATCTCCCGCTCCGCCCAAGAGCGGGGGATGTCATTGGATGATTTTTTCCCACTATAAAAGAAAGCCCTCAAAGTTCAAGCTAGAACTGCTTTAGACCGCTGAACACATGTAACACGCCTGATTTGTACGTAGAACGACGTCGCGTGGCGTGTGTCAAGTGGAGCTCTACAAGTCTAGTTTCCATATAAAATTTATAAAGAACGACGCGCCAGATCGGCGCGTGTAGCATACGTGTGAGCAGTGTAGTTCTACTTTTAACCTTTCAATCGTGGAAGTTGCAGACACAATAGAAAGACAATAGGTGCGCGAACGCATTGTTTTCCTTGTAATCCTAATCATTTAAGTTACTTTTCACCATTCGAATACCGTAATTATACAGCACAAACACAATAGAAAGACAATGAGATAGCGAACACATTCGCGTTCGCTTGGCGTTTAATGAATTAAATCAAACTATTTTGTTCAACTAAAGATTAGATACATGCTAAATTATATGATAAGACTTTTGTAAATCTTACATAATTATCACTTAACTAGTGTCATCGAGGACTTTTCTCAGAAATCTGTTAAAAAAAGTTTTTCCACACTAGTAATTTCTCCTGTGTCGTGGAGGTATTTACGAACACTTAAATTCACTTAATGACTGATTGACTCGCTTAACTGAAGTAGTAAAGTAGATTGTTTCTTTAATAGTAGATAAAACGAACTGTTTTTTTTCTTCTATTTTTCTGTAATACTTTGATCATGACATATTTTCAGTTTGTATTTGTCTAACAAGTAAATCCTAAGATTTTCTTAGTGAGTGTCAGTTAAAGTTCGAAATACACAACTAACCGTCCGAACTTTGCTTGTTCGGACTTTAACTAATAAAACTTAGTAATTCTTAGGTTTTACCGGCAAATGTTAAGATTTATCATAGTACAGTGTTAACTCTTTGAATGTCGTAATTAGAAACACAATAGAAAGACAATTACCTTATGTCGGACAGTGTAACTTAAGACATTCGAAAGGTTAAACTAACTGGAAAAAAATATACTAGCAAGAAATAATTGTAATTAGCTTTACATTTTTTTCCAGTAATTGAAAGCGAATCTCAATAATCAAGTCAATCAAAGATAATTTAATAAATGCCGTACCAATAATTTAGTTAACAAAATAATGAATGTGAAAAATATGAAAAATGTAGATACCTAGTAGGTAAATCTCCAGTTATACCAAAACCAATACATGTTACTAAAAGAGTTAGGGCGTAAACATGTAGTTGCATGGACAGGGAGAGGGAGGCCAAAGAAAAGATGGACGGGATTGTGTGAGAAGTGATTTATTATGAAAGAAAAGAGAGTTAGTAACAGACGTGGGCGACAGAAAAGATTAAAAGAAAAAAAAAACGTGTTGCGCCTATCCCAGATAAAATGGGACTAGGGCAAGATGCTAATAATGAACACTAAAACCAAGGTCAACCAACACCTACTTCTCAAGGAGCTGTCAACACCAGCAGGGGCCCCCTGCTGGGTCGAAGCCTACTCGGGGCAGGGTTGATTCGAAAGATAGCTCAAGCCCCGATACGAAAGGCAACGAAAGAACAGGAGTGGGTTTTTAGTCAGTAAAATTCTGACACTATCTCCCGCTTCGCCCAAGAGCGGGGGATGTCATTAGATGATTTTCCCATCGATAAAAAAAAAACAACACCTAAGTACTTTATTTGTGATTTTTCATGATACAGTTAAAGCAATAAGACCGCCTATTGTACAATTATTTTTGTTAAATATTATTCTTTAGTAAGTTAAGGTGTGCAATAAAGATGTATAATTTTTTTACATAAAAAATCACATCGCATTTACTAAAAATAATGTTGTATAGTTTTAACATGCTTAATACCTCTTAAACACGCGATGATCTCTAGAGCATCAACGGAAATCCTTTCAGTAAATTGACTTACTGACTTATCTACATTATAAACCACATCTGAAAATTCATCAAAAGTTTTGATCAATTTTAGTAAACGTATACCACTTTTAGAGTGGTATAGGTATGCTTACTAAATCCATATCAAGTTTTTATATAAACATTAAACAAAGTTCATGTCATGATATTGAATAATTTCAACAATATTAAGATGATAATTATTATTATTGAAAGGTAAATTAATTTAAATAGTAATTATGGTTTTAGCGAGTTATGGTGATTTCAATAGAAATAGCTTCGTGAAATAGCATTTTTTTTTTTAACATGCTTATATATTAGCTTAACCTGTATGTTTGTAACCAACGCCTTTGAGCTCGATTTTGACCTACTTTGGGCGATCAGATTTTCTTTAAAGTTTGCACACCCATCAAAGACTGATGACAATACAATAATCCGTTTTTTGTAGTGAAAAATAAAAATATAGTTTAAAAAATTAAAAAAACACGCTTTCGTAACATATCAAACTAAAAAGTGTTTGATATGCTATGAAAGCGTTTTTTTTTTTTTTAATTTTTTTAAACTATTTTTTTTTAAATATATCATACTAGTGCTTGAGTGCGATCCTATTTGATGGTCGTTAATGGTGAAGTGCACTAAATCCTATTCACTCTAGCCTTGAAGACACCTATACTCCATCTGTTTAGGTAGTTAACTAAAAGTAAACAAACTTAACATGTCATTTATCGAAAATTTTGTCTAAAGATGTTTACATTTAGGTACGAGCATTTACCTAAACCGATGTTAGGTAATCCACTAAATTTAAATAATCTATGTATGTCTTATATACGATTTATTTTAAATAAAAAGACATACAAAGATTGTTTACCTTTAGATAACTGCCTAAACCGTTGGAGTATAAATTATAATCGAACGGTTAAGCCACAGCAGGCAGGTAAAGACTATTTATATAAGTGTACGCGTGTTATACTCTGCGTTTTTTTTTTTTTTTTTTTGGGAAATCTTCAAATAACTCATCTCTCTCTTTCTGCCCTAGTCCCGTTTTATTTGGGGTCGGCGCAACACGTTCTTTTCTTCCATTCTATCCTGTCACTCGTCGTGCTATCACTAATTCCCTTTTATTTCATATCGCATCTCACACAATCTAACCATCTTTTCTTTGGCCTCCATTTTCCCCTCCATCCATCCACATGTAAACTCATAACTTTTTTAGCAACATGCGTTTCATCCCTTTTTTTCACATGACCATACCAAGACAAACGATTCCCTTTCAACTTTTCAGTCAGTGGCGCCACTTTCAAACTTCACACCACACATCCATCTTAACATTCTCATCTCCGCTACATGCAATCTTTTTTCATCCATCATTTTCACAGCCCAGCATCAAATAACTCAATATCACAAAATAATATTTCTGGTAATTCTTTCGTAAACTAACTGGCATTACTTCACACGTTTATTTTACCCAATACACAATTTGATACCAGTTTCTAAAAAGTAAAAAAAAAACGTAAGATTTGAATTTTTCGGACTACCCTCGCACTTTCACCTGAAAGTGAGACCTTAACAGATACTTATGACCTACGTTTTCCAAGGAAAAGTTTATTGTTATGACTACGTACATTCAAACAAATTACTTCTGCGCCAAAAAAGCAGTTAACACACGCTCGTTTAGTAAATAAGACCTATCTCTTAATAGGTCAGTCATTACCATCTCCTTAATAGCTCAAAGCGTTAAGCCACAGGCTTTCAGTTGAGAGAGAGAAAAAAATGTCTAAAACGGTATTTTTTCACTTTGATCGACATTTTGCGTGACCAGAGGGACTGGCTCGTTTTTTGCTCAAAGAATTAGCATTCCCATTTAACGCTGCCTGTCTTTTGTGTACGTTTCCAGATGAAAGTGACATGGAAGACGGTGGCAGGGACCTTTTACATCCGACCATGGTTCAAGCTATGATCCAAAGCGAGAGGGTATTCGAAGCAGTCACCTCCTACGAAACGGTACTACTAGCAAAGGAGATGGCCCCAACCTTCAGAGACCGGACACTACCACACCCCGGCCGACGCCACAAGAGACACCACCGGCGTCAGAAGTAGCAGGACGATACCAGGCCTCCGTAGACGCTGGCTTGTGAACGACGAGCAATGGGTTACTCGCCGTCCGGTTGTTCAGTAAGGTCTAAGTCCGAGTCCACTTGTATTGTTCCACGCGTGCCTCAATGCGATGTCAAAATAACTGTGTGAGCCCAGTAAAGTCCATACCCGGTCGGTCAGGGGCTACGGAAATTTTTGGGGGAGACATCTTAGTTCTGGAAAACAAAGGGCAAATAAAGCATAAAGGTTCAGCCAGTAAAAATCTGAAACAATCTCTCGTTTCACACTAGAGCGAGAGAAGTTACTGGGTGATTTTCCACCTCAAAATAAAGTTTGATGGAGGAAAATTTCAACGCCTGAATATATTTTTTTTTTCGCATAATATGTATCCGTTGTTAAGTTGAGTATAAATAGTTAAAGTTTCCTAACCTAAGCATTTCACACAAAAAGTTGTCAAAAAAAAAAAATCCTTTTAAAAATGCATCGCAGTAGAATTTGCCAATCGCTGCGGGCGTCGTCATAATTGCTTAGCTCTCTATATCTACTAATGACTGTTTTCATCATCGAGTTTAAAGTAATCGTATTGAACTAACGATCAGCTGGAGAAAAGAGACCTCAAAATCTGATGGTGATGTACCACATCGCAACTACTCATTTTGGAATATTGCAAAGACTAACGAGGTAAAACCATTTTGTGACCTTGCATTCCTCTCAACATTCAAAAACTAATCTTATAAAGAGATAAATTTTTTTTTTTTAGTAGGTAATCTCTGAAAGTACTGGGCCGATTGCTAAAATTTTTTCTCCGATAAAATGCTGCTTTATTCCGAGTGTCATGGGCTATATTTTATGTACGCAAGTGAAACCGAGGGCAAAAGCTAGTCACACATAAAGCAAAAAATGTAATAATATATGTCCTATTTCAGGACATGGTTTAACCGTGTACCAAATTTCATTCAAATTCCTTTAGCCTTTTGAGTGCGTAGGGTACAAACAAGCACTATAGATAGTCAGCCCTATAATGTTCCTATTGTTGAGACTCAAGCCTCGTCTCTAAGAGAGGGAATGGGTACGGCACATCCACCACGCGGGCCCAGTGCGGGCTGGTGGATGTTACATATCTTCGAATTTTTGGTTCTATTATAGGACATGCCGGTTTCTTCACGATGTTTTCCTTCGCCGTTTTAAGAGCACTGAGACACGTCCATTTATGCGCATGTAACCCCAACTGCTTATCCATTTTTATTTTATTTTTTTCGTATGAATATGAATGACACCATGGTGGATTACATCAGACTTTCTCTGATCAACATGTGTAATTTCTGACAGGGTTCAAAACAAAAGTAGATTTCTATCACGGTTCGTTATTCACAAAATTAAGGCCAATAGACTTAGAGCCTCATTTAATCCTAAAGTCATTCATTTTATTTCCAAGACGTAAGGCCGCATTTCCACTAGTAATAAAATTCGTGGGAACTTTTCAAGAGTTTCATGCAACACCGTGTACATAGCCTGCAATTTAATCCATAATCATCATATCTATACTTCATTCTATACTTATAATAAATCTGTAGAAGTGTAAATTCTGTACATTGAAAATATTGAGGTGTTACTGGACCGACAACAAACCAAAAAAAAGTGATTAAAAAATTTTTTGCCAACAAAATGAGTACAACTCTATAGAGAATTACTCACCTGGTATCTGTTTGGACACGCAACTAATTTGGCGGCGCGACAAACACGGATGCCAGCCGAATGTTACTGGTCGCTCCGCCACGCTGGTCGCGCCAACACTAATTCAACAAATTATAGAGCTATTTGAAGTCTCACTCACTTGGCCGCCAGTCCAGCTACCACGGTGGTGCAACTGGTTTAGCCAACACGGTGTCCCGGGAAAATATAGCCCTCAGATACTTTGAGCAGAAGTTTTATTGTAGGTGGAAACGCAGCCTTAGATAAATAAAAGGTCTGCTTCATAGTAGCTGCATCATCGTCTAGCTGTGAGCGACGGCGGTAATTGCTCGCCTCGGTGACGGCTAATGATGCCCTTAATTAAAACGTAAAATGATCTGAGAAAAAGTGGGTAGAGTTCGCAATATTAATTGACTAAAGGTTACTTGATGCATTAGAGATCTTTTTATTGTAATGTTTTTTTTTTTTTTTTAAATAATATTATTTTTCTTCCTGTTCTTTATTCAACATAATTCTTAATTAATTATTTTTTTCCATTAAATCTCTCACGCTATTCCTGACTTATTTTACTTTTATATCACTCTTCAGATAATTTATCCGTTTTTTTTTTTTTTGACTCCATCTCCTTCAGTATTGTATGTAGGAACTATAATAAATAATAAAAGGGCGCTTTCAATTCATGCGTTTTTGACGGCCTTCGTAAGTCGTACAACGTACGGATGATTGTATTCTTCATACAAAGCGCGCGGTGAATCTTTGAGCATTCCCCTTTGAACAACAATTTTATAAACAAATCCCCAAAGTCGAACCAATTTCTGCCTCTTCTAAACTGTAGCAAAACCTACTAAGGAGTGGTTCCAATAAAAAGAAAAGCCAGCATCTTTAAATCTTTATCCTAAGCGAGCCTGTGACGCGTCTCAGCTTTTAGTATTTTTTTCGGATATCCGTTACTTAGATAGGCAAGCTCTTATATGGGTTACGCTTTAAAGCGCTTTCGTAAATGCTACATTAATGCGTCGATTTTACTCTGGCTTTATTGTTAGTTTTATTTCAATGGAAATCGCTTTAAAGCACTGTTAACGCTGCTTTTAATGGTTTCGGGTTTGTTTTTATTCTTGCAGCGTGAATGGAATTTTACGTAGATTCTATGGGAGACCATAAAACGTTTTAGATGTCATAATTCGACATTCTCCTTGAATGTTGATTCTATAGTGAATCGTAAATTTTTGATTGCAGAAATTGAACCGTCTCAAAAGACTAAGTTTTATATCATAAAAAAATGGTAATGCGTTGTATATTAAAATCAAACATAGCACACTATTATTATAAAAGTGAAAGTTTGTAAGTGTATGTGTGAATGTTTGTTACTTCTTCATGCTCGAACAGCTGAACTGATTTTGTTTTTAAACAATTTAGGGTGTGTTGCACCATTTAACGATAACAAAGCCGTTAACAGTTGTCAAATCATTGAATTAATAATAATTTATAATATTCCACAACTATCACACAACGCCGTCTAGTCCCAAGCTAAGCAGAGCTTGTGTTATGGGTACTAGACAACTGATAAACATACTTATATATTTCTAAATACATACATATTATATTTTTATATTATTATTACACCCAGACACAGAACAAATGATTATGCTCATCACACAAACATTTGTCCTGGGTGGGAATCGAACCCACGACCTCCGGCCTTGGTCTAGTGGTTAGTGACCCTGACTGCTATAGTCAGGGTCACTAACCACTAGACCAACAGGCCAGTCAAAAAAAAATCGAATCCAGTCGAATTGACCAATAGGAGGCCGTTTCATGGCTGGTTATGGTTTGGTTATCGTTATAGTTAAATGGTGCAACTCACCCTTATAATCTAGTGCTTGACTGCGATCTCACCTGATGGGAAGCAGTGATGAAATCATTGATGATAAGGCGTACTATTTATTTCAGTTAAATTATAATTGACTAGATTTTGCCTGCGCCTTCACCCACCTACATAAAATATTGCCTATGTCACTCAAGAATAAGAGCCAAAGCGCACGATGCGGTGTTTTCAGAGAAAAACAAAAAACAACTTTACCTCTTCATAATACAAGTTTATATAGATATTGGTGAAACTTGATACGCGGGTATATTAAATCCAGGAATTATTATGTTCGATACTTTTTGTCCTGGAAGTATGTTTTCCTAGGATAATTGTCTACTTTCACGCGGTGAAAGCTCTAGCAGCAGCCATTTTAAAAGTCGTATAAATTCCTGGACACTTGATTACAAAAGATGAACTTTGTTAGAACCATTAATAAAATTCCGTAATAAACTGTGCCAGACTTTCTGCTCTCATTTCATAACTTTCAGACAGAATTCTTTTTCACAATATTTTTATCTTTGCTATACAGAATTTGCAGGAAAAAAAAGGCCTGAGCTTAGGATCACACTAGAGAATTAAAAATTTCATCAAGGCGAGGTTAATAATATAAAATCGTAATCGTTCGGGCAAGTTCGGTCTACGCGACCCAACTTACTCGAACGAGTGTTACGGACATGCGGACGGTGAGCAATGGGTAGCTCGCCATAAAGCCGACTGATAACTGTCCGGACCAAGACCAAGTTGTCGATGGCGCGTAGTGTTCCATGCACGCCTCAAGAAAAAGTCAGCAAGACCGTAGTTGCCCAGCAGGGTCGAAGCCTATTGGTGCCATGGGTTGGGCGAAAGAGAACCCCGGGACCCTGGAATGAAGAAAAAACAGGAAAAGGAATGGGTTTTAGCCAGTAAAAGTTTGTCGTGCCCTCCCGCTCCGTCCAAGAGCTTGAGATGTCATTGGATGATTTCCCGCTTAAAAAACCCGAACGAGTGTTAGATAGCCGAGTGTGACGACTCAGTCTCATTCAATATCCGCAAAATACAAAGCCCATCGTGCTAAAACAGTTTTCACTTCAAAATATTTTTAACTAGCCAATATCACGCGACTTCGTTCGCAAGAATATTTTTATAAAAACTTAAACATAACTTAAACCCTATTTCTAGAATAGTTTTGAAAAACTAATAATGACAGTCTTTATAATTAATTTTGGTTGAACTTTTTGATATGAAAAATTACAAGTTTACTATCTCAAATTAAAATACTCTCCCATACAACCTTTGAAGTGTCCCCTAAATCGTTATACAGGGTGTTACAGGGGTAGTTTTGAATAACGCATTATAAAAACCTTTTTTATTTACATAGGTTACCATTTATGCTAAGTTTCATGCTGGGGCTAAGGAATACAATTTTACATACAAACGAATTTCCCCCGTTTTACCCAATTAAAAAGTAATTTTTCAAAACCGATCGACGTCGACCGCGCTTTCCATCAGGTGAGATGGCGGTCAAACGCGAACCTATCAACAATAAAAAAACCTCTTGTTTAGTGGTCATCTACTTCATAAAATTTTTCACAAAGCCTCCGAAACCACTGAGTATCGGATATCTGTTGATATGTCAATAAGTCTATAATTGTTTTAAATAATGTTTTCTTTTTTTTATGCACCTGCCATTTTGTCTCTGCACTACCCTAGGTTGACTGGTAGAGAATGCCTAAGGCATTAAGTCCGCCTTTGTATCTTTTTTTGCATGTATTATAGATTAAATAAATAAATAAGTAATTTTCTCCAGATTTTACCAAAACGTTGCCATCATCTTGCTATCCTAAAAGCCGTTATCTCATTAACCACGAAACCAACCCATATTTTGCTCATAAAACATAATAAAATCCAACAAACAAATGTATGCTACGAATATTTAGATCACGTATCCAGCGGACAAGTAAGATAACAAACTAGTCCCATTTGAGAAGATCTCAAGACCAGACAGGCTTAGATGCATAGAAACAAATCCTGTATTTATATGTAAATACATAACACAACATTTCATGCATAAATATAATCTCCGAACAGTAGGAGTGAGTACACTCAAGAGTATTTTATCTGGGGCAGAACATATCAGAGGAAAGTGTGAAAATATATGGATTGTAACGCTTGGAATTTGTGACAATGTCTTACATAATGGGTCTAGAAAAGATAGCAGTTTTTATGAACATAACACCAAATTCAATTTTTTTTTTAATCCTTACATTCAGAAACGTGTAAACTGTCATACACAAGATACCCAGAACCGGAACCACTACCAACAGGCCATACAAAAACTTGTTCCGTGTTTGAATCAAACCCGCGATACGCAATGCAATACCCAATCTCTCATTTTTTCACCAACCGAGTCACCACTTTTTTTGAAATACGGTCTACATTTTTTTAAATGCCAATATAATTCTCACTTTTAAATACCCAAGTATGGCAATGATGAATATTAACTTTAGATGTACCCCCTTTATATACTCTATTTTGACCCGAAAACCTTTTTAAACTTGGCATTTAAGTAGGGTTGGAGACGTTTTAACTCTTTCACGTTACAGCTGTAAATAATCTTTGATAAATGTAGCAATAGATTTCAAATGTTCAAAAATAAATTCCTCAGATGATCCCTTAAAACAGTCAAAACAATAACTTTTCAAACTGAAATTACAATAATTGACACCATTACCCCCATAATAATAGATATCAAAGACGTCATTTTGGGGATCAAAGGCAAAGTGCAGCGTATCTCAAATTATCCAAATTGTAGAAGTTTGACAAACTTTGTCCATTTGAGTCAGAGAACATAAGACGCAGTCAGTATTTCGATTTACTGGAGTTAGTAACTTAATATCATACAGCTGTCAGTTACTCAGATAACTGTTATATAGGTTGATGGAATGGTTAGTGAGGTGGATATAATGAGTTAGGATGTATTATGAAGTAATCGCAGTAGAATATGTGTGGCTACGCATTATCGTTGTTCACAAAACTGTATCGCATTATTTACCATCCTATTTTTTTTTGAGGGTATGTAAGTGTCAAATACCTTCTCTTGTTCTGAATAGAGAGAGATGTATCATATTTTTATTTACTTAGAACTACTTGTTTCTTCAGTTGCAAAAATTCATTGGATGGTAATTTCCCGCATCAAAAAAGCCCTTGCAGGCATCGGGCTTAGCGGGTTTCATCAATTAAACTAACACCTATTTTAGATACGCGTGGAACACAATGGCGAACTATAATTTGAAAATTTTCACTTACTTATTTCTCTTTCTCGACAGCATTAAGTCTGTTTTATCAAATCAACATAATGTAACGTTACGTCGATATTACCAGCTTCGAACGAGTGTTAAAAATCTTTAAAATGATAGGCTTTTTCTACTACATGCATATCGTATTAAACACGACCTTTTCAATGGATCATTTTGTGTATTGGTACAATGAAAATCCTTTAGTAGTTTTAGAGTATCGTGTTCGTACAGACAGAAAGACACACGCGATTGGGGACTTATTTATATACAAAGACTGGAGGTCTATACTTCAGTAGCTATGTTTAGGTATTCGTTTGAAAGCGTTTTGTCTGCCTATTTGAATTTTAATATGATGGATAAACCAAAAAAACCCACCGCACTTAGTTTTATAGTTAGCATTTAGGATCAATCCAATCACTCCAAAAACCCAACAAACAGCCTTAGGTCGACCTATCATAAGTTTTCCTTTACACCGCAATTAAATAAAAACCTCACCAATAAACACGTTCGCTATAAATCCAGTCCTAAACACCAAGCACCGAACATAAACATGTGTAACCTGACCGGTGCAAACGCAATACATAAATAAAGCATTTTCATTAATTCGGAAAGCACTTAATTATTTAAGATAATGAGGGATCTGGAGTGACCTTTTCTTACATCAAGGAGCTTCACTCCAATTGGCTAAAAGATCCAATTCATGTGAGCCTTCGACTCAGCTGGAAATGAATGGGATTCGTCGAGATAGGAAAGAAATTGAAGAATAGTTAATGCTGTTTTTCTTTACTGTTAGAGCTTTGGAAATGGCTGTAGTCTATTTTTTTCTCTCTCTGAATGTCTAGATTAAGACTTTCGTATTTTATTTCCTGAGTAATTTATCTTTTAATCAGTGTAATAGGTAGGTACTTAAATGTGTGGAATGAAATAATTTCGATAGTGTGTGTGGAGTGATATAAAGCAAAAGAGAGTTAATAAACTTCAAGGGTTATCTCTCGTTTTTTGCATATTTTTTAAAGTTTAGGTAAAAATTATAAGTTCATTATCTTATTGTACAATAAAGTATAATTATATAAATTTATATTACGACGTTTGCAAGTTATTTAATGACGTAGTTCATGTTAACATTTTATTTATTTTATTAGTTGTAGGATGTTTTGATAATCATAAATTGTACTAATATTAAAAATTAAGAAAAAAATGTATTGTCATGTATTGAAATAATGAGAATGTCAAGAAATATTTTTAAATAAATGTCAAAGAAAAAGTCAATAAAACAGAAGGTCAAAAGTAAAAAATGTAGTTTAAAAAATCTCGATTTACGAAAAATATGTCACAAAGCGCCCCGCGCTTTTTTC
Organism: Mythimna albipuncta; assembly: GCA_929112965.1. Taxonomy (NCBI): domain Eukaryota; kingdom Metazoa; phylum Arthropoda; class Insecta; order Lepidoptera; family Noctuidae; genus Mythimna; species Mythimna albipuncta. The sequence continues at coordinate 20,678,045 of OV815965.1, forward strand.
ACAAAGATATTAATATTTTTCGTTCATTATTATTATTATTTTCTACCTATATTGAACTTTTTTTTACACTTTTTAGTTTGATATGCTATAAAAGCGTGTTTTTTCAGTATTTTTTAACTATATTTTTATTTTTCACTAAAAAAAAACGGATTATTGTATTGTCTTCGATGGGTGTGCAAAGTTTGAAGAAAATCTGATCGCCCGAAGTTGGTCAAAATCGAGCTCAAAGGCGTTGGTTACAAACATACAGGTGAAGCTAATATAAGCGTGTTAAAAATAAGTTGTTACAGTCGTGATTATTGAAGAAAAACACTAAAACAGCACTTCTTCAATTGCTATATCGACACATATGGTTAGGAACCCTATTTCGTTAAAGTATAAAGTTCTTGAAATGGCTATCTGTTTACAAGTGCGGAGAAAGAAGAGCCGTTTATTCCAGCTGTTGTCTTTTCAATAGCCAATAGGATCTGTATTATCCACATTAAAGATACCCTCATCTCATTTGAATATTCTCCCAAGAAAATATATTTTTTCTTTCTTCTGTTTAGATTTCTAGACAATCTGTGTTGTATGTATTAACATATTTATGCCAGTAAACTTTTCTGTCCGTACTAAGCCGTAATGAAATGAGCCCACGTGGTAGATAGTTAGAAAAAAAACTACAAAAAAACCGAAAGATTTATCCCGCTTTAAAGGGGAGCAAACGGGCGTGTCAGACTTTCACTGACTAAAACCCACCTGGGTCCTTCAGTTACCTCTTTTTTTTTTGGTGGGAAATCATCTAATGACAACTCCTGCCCTTGGGCGAAGCGATAGGGTAGGTCAGACTTTTACTGATTACCAGTCCTAGTTCTTTCGTTGCCTTGCATTCTAGAGCCGGATTTTCCTTTCAGAAGCGAACCCAGGGCCCATTATGCTTCGATCGTGCTAGGCCTCTACAGTTTCAGTTACCCTTCGCGTTCTAGGGCCTCGGATACTGTTTTAAACGTTTCTGGAGCGTACGGTCAGTCTTTCAAGCATTTTGTTATAGATTACGGTCCATTCTGTTTACTACAGAGAAGGCCCCGCAGTGGAAACATTATAAAGCTGAATGCTTAGATACTAAACTTTTTTAAGGTGAGAAATCATCTAATCACTTCCTCCGTCCTTAGGCGGGGCGTGAGAGAATGTCAGTCTTTTACTGACTAAAATCCACTCCCGTTCCCTTTTCACCTTCTTCTAGGGCTTCCAGGTTCTCTTTCACATCACCCGTCGCTCCAGAAGGCTTCGACCCTGCTGAGCCTCTACGGTTGCTGACATCTCCAGGCGCACATGCAACACTACGCGCCGTCTTCGACTTGGGTTTGATCCGGACGGTTGCCGGACGTCCTCTAAATACTAACTACTAACTTCAATTGCCCTTTACGTTCTAGAACCAAGGTCAATCTTTGAAACGTTCCCGGAGTTTATGATAGCTATCATATCTATTACCATACCCACATGTTTATTCTACAACACCCATCAATAATATTCAACCAATGCGTTGGCAAAGTGTGAGGATTATGGCATCAGTCCAAGGTCGTCATGGTCACTATCTCTGGAAGTCCCATTCAACCAAAGCTTCAGCCAATTGTTAGGATTATGGCAATAGTCCAAGGTCATCAAAGGCACCGTCTTTGGAAGTCGAATATCTAGTGACCTATTTACCTAGTTTAAGAGAAATATAGGGCATTTGTTATTATTTATCATACATGACCAATCTATCTAGATCTAGAATCTAGAATTTGGCAAACGTTCCGTTTGTCGTTCATAAATTGTATATACATACGTACGTTCGTGTTAATTTTTATTTGTGATTTGATTTCTACTTATTGTATTTGTATTGTTTATTTTATTTGCTTGACATTTTATATTATTTGACATTTTTATGTAATCATTTGTTAACATGTAATTTAAAAATTCTGTATTGACTTGTAAGAATCCCTTACCAATAAACTACTATGACTACTATGACTATGACTACGGTCAAAAATCCTACTAGTATTATAATTATACCAGTGCTGCATTAGCTTCACTTTTTTGATATCGCAGCATTTGCTGAGATATATCCCGCGTGCTGGATTACGGCCCATTCCCTCTCCTAGAGAGGAGGCCTGAGTCCCAGCAGTGGAAACATTAAAAGGCCGATTACGCTTATGCTTATGGTGAGATAGGAGGCGTTTTGGCCTCGCTCTGTTCTCTTATTTTTATTTTTACTGCTTAGAGACGACGCAGAAGAAAAAAGTTGGGAAGGGCTTGATCTTTTGCCCAGCAGTGGTGTAATGGCTAGTGAAAAAAAAAATTGTTTTCTTTTATATATATTTTTTTTAATTTAAAGTTAAGTTTATATACTTTTTATTTTACTGTTGTTTGAGCTGTGCGAGTCTCAAATAAAATTTGTTTTTTCTTTCTTTATTATGCATATAAAAGTATGTTTACTATGATTGAGAATAAAATATGCTTCAAAGAGTGTTAAATGGATTTGGATAAATCTTATAGCACACGTGTAGATCACGGTCTGGATTAATACAAAAGTTTTGGTTACAGTATTACTTTCCTGTAGTAGACAAAGTCGATAGCAAAAATTAAACACACACACAAAGAGCTAAGCGGCGGAATTCCCTGTTGGAGTCTGAGTTTCTTGATACTTGCAACCGTTAGGCTGTAGTTAGATATTTAAGTCCACGTCGAATAGGTTACTTCCAGGCAAGCAAGCTCGCCATCATTGACTAAATTATCGTTTACCAACAGGTGAGGTAGTAGTCAATATTTGTGTATTTTTTATTATAAATAGGTTCATTACTTATAATGAAAAAGACACTAATGATTTGGTAGAGAATATCCTAGTAAAACCTTGTCAAGTACGAGTCGGTGGAGGATTCGCGCCCTGAGAGTAAGTTTTAATCTCCTTGCAAGTGTCAAAATTTGCGCTTAAACGATGCACAGACGGCTTTATCTTTAGAATGCATTAACTTAGAAGTTTGATAATTTCACTCATATTCACTGTTCCAAGGGGTAGCAGACCTAACTATTTGATATTTAGGGGATTCATCGCGACATACATTTTCACTGTTTTTCATACAACCGCTCTTACGCGATTAAGAAGTTATTACACATTTTTTATTAGAAATTTTGGAAACACAGTATCTTGTGGATAATTTTATTTATCTAGGCTTCTATGGAAATCAATTTATATATTTGTGTAAAACTAAGAGTTTAGACCACTTAAGACCACTGAAAATTTGCTATTTTGCATGAATTTTGAGAATTCATAATTTACAAAAAAAAAAGTCAAAATAGTACAACCATACAAGCCTAGCAAATATCAATATTCTAAATAATGACAATGTTTTTCAAAAACTTATAAGGGTTTAAAAAAAAACACGTATTTCCTGGAACGGGTTTTATTAAATATTCGAGTGAATCACGGAATCACCGAATGCTAACAGAGTTTTCAGGCATTATCTCTGTTTTTCGCTTTGCCTTTTCGTCAAACATCACGTTGGATTGCGTTAGATGAAGTAACAAGCTTTTAAACCATGCTCGATGTTGGCGATAGGCGAGTGTAAAAGCAGCCTCTTAATTTTGAGTGGCCTGTTGGTCTAGTGGTTAGTGACCCTGACTGCTATGCCGGAGGTCGTGGGTTCGATTCCCACCCAGGACAAATGTTTGTGTGATGAGCATGATCATTTGTTCTGTGTCTGGGTGTAATTTATCTATAATATGTATGTATTTAGAAATATATAAGTATGTTTTTCAGTTGTCTAGTACCCATAACACAAGCTCTGCTTAGCTTGGGACTAGACGGCGCTGTGTGATAGTAAAAAAAAAAATCTGTTGTAGCATCACGCGTTCCGGAGAAAAAGGATCGACAGACAGGATAACAAAGAGATGCAAAAGAAGTTCTGTTTTGAGGCAGACAGATAAAATGAGTCGCAATTAAATTTTCGTTCATCGGACTTCTGATTTTACCAAAATGGCAAAAAAGTCACGAAGTTTTCTATTTCGGCCAGCGCTTTCATTGAGCGGGCACCAAAAATAAACGAAAACTATCGGCTTCCGGAGCAGCTGCAACTGAAAACGAGTCTCCCGTTTTACCCACACCGTGAAGATTAGCAATTAGTTTATTGGCACTTTTGTTAGCGTTAGCACAAACGAGAACAGGTGTATGAGTGAACTTTGTTTATTTTACTGGTTAAAATGTAAGTTGATTTAAGTTGAACGGGGAAGATATACGTAAAAGCGAGACAGTCTTTGTATCGATTGTTGAAAGTGTATATAATGTTTGGGAAAGTTTGAGTTTGAGGCATCAAAACATCTTTCCCCTGGATACGAACTACGGTGGCCAATTTGGAAATCTCTAAACCGTCTGCGAACCCAGGTTGGCCGCTGTAAAAACAATCTGGCCAAATGAGGTTTCCTCGACCCATCACTAACACAATGTAAGTGTGGAGCCTCCCTACAAGACATGCGCCACCTGTTGAGCTGCCCATCCTGCGTAACGACCTGCAGTTTTCAGGATCTATACGAGGCCAACAATAGAGCTGTACAGGTTGCCAAATATTGGTAAAAAGAAGTATAGTTTGAGAGCATCACACGAAAAGAAGAAGAAGAAGGTTTGGGATTATGATACGGGATATTTTTTAGAGGTGAGAAATCGTAAAGCGTCGTCTCCAATTATAAGGTGGAGTGTGAGTACTAAAACCTATTCATGTTCCTTTGCTTTGTGCATTTTAAGGACTTTGCCGTACATCTATTTTCATTAAATCTTCCAGCAGCTAAATATCTACCTAGTAAGTTCATTCTCTAGCTTTACTAGTATTATTAATAGCAAAAGCACACTTGTTTCGGAATAAATTCAGCATCTTACTAAGAAAAATATTTCTAGAGCAGAAAACCAAGCTGAAGGTGAACTACAGAAATCGGATTATTTCAACAAGCTTGCATCTCATTCCTACGTTTTCTGCTGCAGTATTTAATCGGATACAGTCATAAATATGTAGGAGATCAAACAGCAGTTGGCTTGAAATAAATCTGAAACGTAATTTATTACTGAAGAAAATGATTGTTCGATCACTGGCCTGTCATTATCTACACTAATATTGTAAAGAGGTAAAGTTGGTTTTTATGTTTTTTCTTTTTGTTTATAGGAGGTAAATCTCCAAAAGTACTGGACCGCTTACTAACTTTAATTTCAGCCGCTTTATTCCTGAGTATAGGGTAGTTTCCAGGGTCAAAATAATTACATTTTATTTAGTCCGTATTATAGATTATAAAAAAATATTAGACACGTATTTTTTTTTCGATTAAACAAAAAATGACAAAGATATAGCGAAAAAAATGCAGCACGGCGTGAAGTTACACGTAACTTTAGTGGGCTATATCTTTGTCATTTTTGGTTTGATTTACAAATAAAAAAATACATGTCCCTTATTTTTGAATAATCTAAAAGACGGGCTAATTATATTTTTTACGGCAACTAGCCTATTACGTATACTATATTATGTTTTATATAAGCTTGCGAAGCCGCAGCCAAAAGCTAGTTACAGATATAACGAGGGTATGATTTCGAGGAGGCGATTGTCTGCGGCGACTATTTGCGTCTTGCCTTGATTCAAACTATGGCCCAGAGTGAGAGTGATAAGGAAGCCGTCACCTTTAGCTAAATAAAAATAATGCCTCAGTAATTAAAAAAAATGCCCTCTCGCTTCACTCTGGAGCGAGAAAAGTCATTTGATGAATTCCCACTTCAAAAAGGGTGGTATAAATAATACCATCTATATATCATATATCTTTTATGTAATTTGGTCGGATCTTTAACTTGCTATCGTTTTCTATGCCAGTACTTTTATATCTATCAATTATGCATATGTATAGGTATATAAGAAGCAGAATTTTCAAAGACCCTTATATTTTACAACTCATATACTTTAAACGCTTTAAACGATCTCAAAAACGTTATTTTCTTCACTTCATTTTATAAAAACCACGAAGTACTGGAAACTTAACTCAAGCGTGGAGCTGTAAAAGATAGCAGAGGAGAAATTGCCAATGCAAAATGTACTTTAGGTGTAGGAGTTGAAGTTTTCATTTGTCCGTTGAAAAAACCTGTATACCGATTCTTCAGCGAAGCTGAAAACGTTAGAAATGCAACGTAGCGTTGGCTGGTGGGGTTAGTGAGCGTGAAATCTATTTAAAAACAACGTCATTTCTTCCCGTGATACAAATAAAGATAATTTTGTCGTGGTTCTTATAACAAGAAGTAAACTAAGTATTCTTTTACTATCATGTCTGTTATAATGGCCTGAGTTCCAGCGGTGGGAACATTATAAGGCCGACTACGCTATGCTGTGCTATGTTTATCATATGCTGAGACATATTAAGGACACTTAATCAAATAAATTGTTAAAGACCACATTGATTGATTAACAACAAATTGAATTATATGTATCTGAGTGGGTATGGAATGATCCATGAAGATTCTACAGGCAAGCTGTTCCTAAATCCAATAAAAAAGGAACAGAATCACAATATCTTCCGTAATCACTTAAGATAACAATACAATATCGAGATACTGAAATTAACTGTAACTGTAATGAGAAAAGGTCTCAGGGGTGCAAAGGGACGATGGTAATACCTACTTTCTTTTAGTGACACAAGAAGAAAAAAGAGTGTAGTAGTATTTTAGTACACAGTGGTCTTGTAGTGAAACAAGAGGTACCATCGCGGTCAGTTCTGCCTGAGCACAAAATCAAACGCTTTGAAGGTTTCGTTTCAAGGACAAGCAAAAATGGACTTAGCGATGGTCAGGCGCAAGTGTCTTTGATGGTACAAAGGATGGAGTATCATTTTTGGTAACATATGATATACCAAATGTAAAACGAGCATTTTAGTGACACAAGTGGTACACCGGACACAAAGTAGTCTTTCAGTGACATAAGTAGAACAAAGAGCACAGTTTTCTTGTAGTGTTCAAGTGGTATACCGGGCACACAGTGGAATTTTATTGACATAACAGGAACAACGGGCGCAGTAGTCGTATGGTGACTTAAGAGGAACAAAAGGTACAGTAGAAGACTAAAAGATTAGTGACATAAGATGTAGCTTGCAAGAAGCTTGTCGCTTATATACAACGTGTAAGGGACAGCCCTCCACAAACTTTAAGGGCTTGCTCAGTAGACAAAACTGAACAACCTTCCACGATATTTTTTTTCAGGAAACGTAATAAAAAATCGGCCTCGCCATACAAATTGTCCAATCAAGTTTATCATTTTGTATGGTGAGGCTGATTTTTTGTGGAAGGTTTTTCAGTTTCGTCTAACTAGCAAGCTCTTAAAGTTTGTGGAGGGCTATCCTTTACACCTTTTATTTTACCCTAAGCGCTTGGCCACAGCTCGTAGCAACCAGGAGTAATCGTCGAACAAAGATTGGTTCATTGACGAAGGATTTATTGTCATTCAATCTACAAAAGACAGTTACACGCTGACAATTGAGTCGATTGTTTTGCGGGAGCTAAAAACGTTCCGAAACAGTTGAACAAGGACGGAGAGATTTCGTAAACATGTGAATATGATGAACAGTCTATATTCGAAGAAAAATGACGCGTTATGGAAATGTTACGTTTATATTTTTATGAGGCTGTCGATATTTCAGTATTATAGCGATAGTATATTTGGGTTGTTGAATAGACAGAATTTGTGTAACGTAGGCATTTTGTTTCAACCTATATTTGAGTTAACAAGCGCACTCCACACTTAGTTTATATTTCAAAGACGAAGATTGGTATTTTTTTTAACATACACAATTCTTCTGTAAGTGTGTTTGTTACCTATCTCCTATTAAACGGTTTGACCGATTTGTAAGTTTGTGTGTACATTTGAGTGGGTGTCAGAATTGTTTTGTGGTAAAAAAATCCAGTAGGTGGCACTGCAATCGTGTTGTCTATTATTTTCCAACGAAATGCCAGTTATGAGGCATGATAACGTCTGTTGGAACTAGTGTGTATATTATATTTTTGCTACTTCGTCAACCTCAAACCTCATTACGTATTTGATTTAAGTTAATACACGAATATAGAGTAATTAAGTACAAAGTAGATTTTTTATTTTCATGCGGGCAAAACCGCTGGCAGAAACTAGTTGGAATACTATTTGGAATACTATTTGAAATACTAGATTGAAATCTTTTCAAAATATTTGTTCAAGTTCAGCAGTTTAGATAATTGGCAACTGAATATTTTTAAAACAGAAGTAATTAGTCTAAATCAAGAAAAATAAATATATTTGCCTACATTTTTCAGGACCTCAATTCAAGCTTCAGCCCTGTAATTAAGACTTTATTTGAATTCCAAAAATAATAAAATTCAAGGAATCCCAACAGAATACCGTGAAATTTCGGTTCGCCTAATTAACCGTGAAATACGTCTGTCTTCTAAATATAATATCTCTCATTTACGAAATTTTTTCGGAAAAACGAACTATAAAAAAGTTATTAAAAACATATCATTTACATAGTACGGTAGACGCACAGTTTTTACGTCAGTCGGCTTAAATTTGATATTTTTCAACGTCACGGCAAAAACCAGCGATCATAAATTTTGTGGTAATCGATACAACCGTCACCCCGTCATTGGGGCCGGATTTACAAAGACTTGCACCCTTCCATCGGTTGGATGAAAACTTTAAATCAATTTTAGAGGTATTTGGGCGCAGAGCGCGAAAATTCATAATCCGTGAAACTGGGTAGGTGGATTTTACGGGTATTGGAATGTACCCGAGTTTCTATAGAATTTATTATTATTCTACAAACCTTTGTACTCTTCGAAGTAATAAAAACCGGTTTTCGTTTAGGCTCGAACAATAAAAGCCTGATAATAAAAAAAAAAAAATATAAATTTGTCTTTTTTGTAAACCAGATGCTGCTGAGTGCCAATGGGGTACTTTCGAGCAAAATCAAAATCAAAAGTATTTTATTTTACATAGGCCTACATGGGCACTTATAAAACGTCAGAAGCTAGTGCACGGTTCCAAATTGGTCGTTTCCTATGGAAAAGAACCGGCAAGAAACTCCATGGTTACTCTTTTAAGTTCTATACTCTTTTAAGAGCAAAATGAAATATCCGGCTCGAAGGACTACTGAAGTTCTAATTCTGTTCTTCGCTGAATCATCCACGGCACACCACAACTTACAGGTACATAGAGCATATTTTGTCTATCTTCAACCTATCATATTCAACCTTCTAGCTAATAATAAAGTGTATACAACTTTGACGAAGCCCACTAGAACCCACAGCCTGTTAAGGCTGTGAGATAGTTCTTAAGAGGTTTTGGAGTGCAAAGGGCAATTGAAGGAAACACGGGGGGCTTTTGGCCAGTAAAAATCATACACTCCCTAACACTCTACTCTTACCCAAAAAATGCTATACTTACAACCTAAAAATAAGTTTACAGATAGTTTTTAAAAATCTTTACCCGCTGTCACGGTGTCGCCATGAAAAGTCGCGCCGCTCGCACTAAGACCGAAGTTGTGAACAGGCTTTTCGGTGGATAAAGTGCGTTCCAAAACCACGGTAACTCTTTCGAATAATACAGTAGCTTGAATATGTGACATTATGTTAGTCCATGTTAGTGTCATACACTTTGTATTTGACAATCGATTATAAAAAAATACACTCGCAGAATTTTCCTCTGTCTAGCCTCAGGTACATAATTTGCAGTTTTGCAGCACCGTAGACGCGGGCTTGCGGACACTGAGCAATGGGTAACTCGCTGTCCGGCCGTCCGGTAACTGTCCATACCAAGCCCAAGTCGTCGACGGCGCGCACTGTTCCCGCGCGCCTCAAGGAGTTGTCAGCAATAGCCCTGGCCCCAGTAGGCTTCGACCCGGCTGGGCAGGGACCCAGCCGGGTCGAAGCCTACTGGGGCCAGGGTTATCCGAAAGGGAACTCGAGCCCCGTTGTGAAGGCTAGAAGGAACAGGGTGAGTCGTTTAGAGCGGGGGCTGTCATTGGATGATTTTTCCCACCGTAAAAAAAAGTACGAGTCATGATTTCCATTAAACGGTACCATTGTGGCGCTACCAATAAATAATTTCAAACAAAATAATAACAATAAAGAAAAACTTTCAACTAAAAACGCTTAGCAACCCAGTTAATAAAAATACAAAACTCTAAACGACCAACTTTTTCTTTAGAAATGTTGCGTGCCAAGTTTTGAAAAAGTTTAGAAAAATACAAAATATTTTTCCGTTTCCACTCGCATGTCTAAGTTCCCAGCAGGATGATCGTAACTCATCGTTAGATACGGTTTACTTGTGTCGTAAACTGTGAGAGATAAATCATTGTGTATTTTGTGGTGCCTATGGAGTGCAATTGCTTGTTTCTTGACCAGGCTGGGCATCAAGAGCGACGGGTTGAGATCATTAGGAGGATGGTGGAAGTGTAAGATTAATGATTTTAGTTAAGTTTGTGTTGGTTTTAGCGATCTTAATGCACTGCTTGTTTCTGCAACAGCAAACGTTTTTCCAGCAAATAAAATAGGGTAATCCGACGATATTTTGTCGTTTTTAGGGTTTCGACTCCGCTTTACATCCGTTTGTCACTAAACCGTATTTCATGAGCCATGTTATTAAGACAGTTGTCTCAGATGAGGTTTTTTTTTTGCTGTTAGAAATCAGAAATCAGAAACGTTTATTTCAAATAGACCAGTTACAGGCACTTTTGAATTGTCAAAATGTCGGTCAGTCAAACAAGTGAAGCTAAATTGTTATAACAACAAATACTAAAAAAATAATTAGTAAAATAAATATTTGAGGGGGCTCCCATACGACAAACATGATTTATTTTTTTGACGTTTTTATATATAGATATGTAATAGTAAGAAACCCATCGTGCGCGAATCCGACTAGTATTTGACTGGTTTTTATTTTGTACTAGCTGCGCCCGCGATTTTTTCTAAAATAAAAGTAGCCTATGTTACTCCTTATTACATCAGCTACCTGTCTAAAAAAGACCTGTCAAAATCGGTCTAGCGATTTCTGAGATTAGTCCGGACAAACAAACATACAGACAAAAATTTAAAAAAATGTTATTTTGGTTTATGTACCGTATATATATTCATATGCATGTAGTAAAAAGCAGTTCAGCTTCAATATTACAAACAGACACTCCAATTTAATTTATATGTATAGATTTGTAACCGTTGTTCTATGTCACTCCCGAATGAAAAGTGTCCCATTTTCTACATAAGATTGGTGGATATTATTACAGAAAAATAAGATTTTGTAAAGCTAAATCTTGGAAAGCAGATAACTTTTTCTCACAATGTAACAGATACTATTCGTTTTTCCAGCATTCCCAGATAAAACTCTCTCATCTCACAAAGAAATGAAAAACGCGAAAATTATTCAAAACCCCAGATTTGTTGCGACAAACCGAGCGAAATAGTCGAAATACTCGCTAAGGAGGCTAATAAACATTTCGTGATAGTACGTGTAGGTACGTTATATATCCATAACAAATTGTGTTTACAATAGTAGTCGGGTCAAAACACTAGAATTACGGCTATCACCGTAATATGCCATTTTTGTATCGTTAAAATTTCGTGTAATGTTACAAATTGGATGGTTTCGAGGTCCATTTTCAAGGTGTCAAACGTTTTTGCTGGCTGTGCTTATGACGTAATTGGACTCTGCGTAAAACTGAAAATAAAAGAGAGAACACCCAAAATTTTGGATGCACAGATTTACTTTTACGAAAGAATAACTACTATTTGTCTTATTTTTATATTATTATTAATATATTAACACCTCATATTAAGTCTCCTAATAGCTACAATCAGGGGATTTTTAGTTCTAGAGTGAATACATTACTTTAAGGCAAGTTTGTGCATGCCTTCAGTTGACGCTTATCACCATGAGGTTAGGACTATAATTCATAATTACTAAAATCGGGTTTCAAAATATGGGTCAATCTCAATATAACATAAATCCCGGAAATTGTGTGGAAATTGAAACAAGCAGTCTATGGATTTCACATCTCAACTTATTTATTTGGATGAATAAACTGAATCCATTTGTAATTTAAATTTCATGTTTATTGAAATTCTTTAATTTAGCTTTTTTCTTTTTCATTTTCCTTCAACTTAAATAATAAAAACTCGATGAACGGTTTTTGCAAAAAATCAAGTTGATTTTGGCCGGAGACCGCGCAAAAAAAAAAAAAAATCATTAAACCCCAGGCGAACGCCGGCATTCGCGCACCCATTGTCTTTTTATTGTGTCTGTAATTCTCACGATTGAAAGGTTAATTTGCTTCGTATTTTGATATCGCATTTTTTAGAAATAAATGAAGAATGAGGATATCCTCAGAAGGACCAAGGTTACCGACTTAGCGCGAAGAATCGCCTAACTTAAGTGGCAATGAGCAAGTCACATTGCTCGCAGAACAGATGGCCGTTGGGCCGAAAGGTTCTGCAGGTAGACTTTGTTATGAAACAGCAAAGTAACCCTATGGTTACTTTTTGTACCGAGAGTAAAAAAATTGAAATCAGAAACGTTTATTTCAAATAGACCATAGATCAATTAGGTACGGGCACTTTTGAATTGTCAAAAACTCGCTCAGTCAAAAAAAGTGACGCTAAATTGCACGTTCCAAAGCGTAGATCTTTTTGTTCCCTAGGGATAGTTTCCACTTTGATGCGGCCAAAGCCACCGGCAAAAACCAGTTATAGGTACTATAAATCGTTTCTTTCAAGACCCTAATCTTTTTCTCTACGGGATACTCATGGCACGTGATAAATTTTACTTGATGTGGTAATAAACAAAGATCCTAAAATAACGATTTACTAAAATGACTTTGGCCTTTTGTTAACGATTAAATCAATATTGCTTACGTAGTAGTGTGGTCAAATCAAGTATGAATCAGCAGTTAAAAATTGGTAATACTATTTTATATTATTTTTGGAAGTATTAAATTTAAACCTTAGCACTGAGCTTTAGAGTTTCGATTAGGTTGTAACGTTTAGGGCGTATGAGTGGAATATCTACCATGTATCTATGGTGCACAGTCGCAAGTCCGCTTTATCCAGGTTTAATTTATCCTTATTTTCATTATTATCGTTCTTCTTTGTGATTAGTTCGTATAATAAAATTTACTAATGACAGACTACTATGTTATCATTATAAACTATGGCTCTTTTTATGATGAGAAAACATCTAATGATTGAGAATTAATTAGATGTCGCATTAGGCGCTCTAGGGTGGAGCGAGTGGGCGTTTCAGACTTTTTATTGACTAATCATACTTATGTTTTTAGGGTTCCGTAGCCAAATGGCAAAAAACGGAACCCTTATAGATTCGTCATGTCTGTCTTTCTGTCTGTCTGTCTGTCTGTCCGTCCGTATGTCACAGCCACTTTTTTCCGAAACTATAAGAGCTATGCTGTTGAAACTTAATAGGATGTATTCTGTGAACCGCATTAAGATTTTCACACAAAAATAGAAAAAAAGCAATAAATTTTGGGGGTCCCCATACTTAGAACTGAAACTCAAAAATTTTTTTTTCGTCAAACCTATACGTGTGGGGTATCTATTGATAGGTCTTCAAAAATGATATTGAGGTTTCTCATTTCTTTTTTTCTAAACTGAATATTTTGCGCGAGAGTCACTTCCAAAGTGGTAAAATGTGTGTCTCTCTTCTCATCATTCTCTTATTTTAGAAGTTAGAGCCCCCCCGGCTCTAACTTCTAAAATAAGAGAATGATAAAACTAAAAAAAATATATTAGGTACATTACTATAAAAACTGCCAACGAAAATTAGTTTGAACGAAATCTAGCAAGTAGTTTTTTTTAATACGTCATAAATCAAAAAAAAAAAATATAGTATTATTAAAACATCGATCAAAGTTACAACACATTACAAGAACTTTTATATTATGTTACTTGCTGCTACGGAACCCTTCATGGGCGAGTCCGACTCGCACTTGGCCGGTTTTTTCAGTTGCCTTTTGCGTTCAAGGATCAGAAGTATACCTTTTTTACTTTCCCCCATAGCTTTAACAGGCATCGGCCCTGCTAGGTCCGTATTATTTGCTGACATCTTATTCTGTTTTAGCAGTGCGTGGAACAACACGCGCTGTCTACAACTTGGGCTCTGTCCGTATGTTTACCGGACGATCGGACGGCGTAGTTTCCCATTTGTTACCCAAGCCCCCGTCTACCGTGGCTAGTAGTCGAGATCTGGGTCTCGGCGGCTGGAGCTCGTTGGAGGAAGTCCGTTCCTTCGTACGTGCGTATCGTACGTAACGTATCTTTTGCTAGCATTACTTTATCGCAGAATGAGGCGACCGCCTGCCATTCCTCCTCGCTCCGAATCAAGGCCTGAATCAGCGCGAGAGGTAACTGTTGCTGATTGCCCCCACGAGAATTCAGCGGTGCTCCGCCCAAGTGGGGCACACCTCCACCGTTTGCTCCACTGTGTCCTCGAACTGCTCTTGACTCAGTACGAACATACATTTGCATCAATGGTTAGATATACTACAGGGAGCTAGTGTGAGTGTATATATTTTATTACTCGTAACTGTACTTCTATTTATTTAATAATTTATTTACACACAATAATAAATGAAAAGAAGAAAAATAATACAAAGGTGATGCGTTTTTTCTAAAGAAATCCCTTCCAGCATACGTGCGAAAGAACAGTTGGAGAAAATAGAGGTTAACACTGTGTGTAAAAGAGAAAGAAAAATTAGTACACACAAAATACATAGTTAATAATGAAATAACGTAATGTACATATAACATGACATAGTGTAAAATGAAACACAATCATTTCACACCGTCAAAACTTTAAAAGCCGAACAGTTTAATCATAAACTTTATACTTTCCACATCCTTACTAAGCCGATTACGTTATCCTAAAATAGTTTATACTTATATTTATAAACGATTTTCGCCCCGACATCAACTAGAATTTTCAATACAACTTACATAATAATAGTTTACGCTCTATTGCTCGAGTTTATTGCTTTTGTCACAACTAAAGAGCCCATTGATACGACTAGGTCCCTGGATTACATAAATTCCTTTGTAAGGTTGCAAATAGTTATCAGATCCTTTCTTTTGTATTGTTGAGTTGTTCGTCTGTGTCGCTATCTAGCATCGTTTGGGCTTCATCTATATTAGTGGAGAATTATTACTATATTAGAAATATCGTTTATATGTAATAGTGTAGCTTATTGTTGGAAAATCTGGTCACAGATAGTATAACTAAGAAGCCTAGTTTTGAGTCAGGATATCAATAAATAACTAGTTAGAGAGAGAGTAGGAATATCTTTTACAGACTATGGGTGCAAACATAAAGATACAGGTTTCTCAGTCTCGATATGTCGGTACGGGTTGGTATAGATAGGTACCGGTCAAACCACATAAAGAAACAGGTAAATCGGTATGTGTAAAACATTACACTAGCTAACGGGTTTAAGACCCGTATGACTCGGTCCAGGCAGTTGGTACAGACAAGTATAAACCTGTTTCTTTATAAATGAAAGCATAAGAATACATGGGAGAATTATATCTGCAGTGATCGGTACCGACCCGTACAGACTTGCCTGCACCGGTACTGTTTCTTTATGTTTGTCTACGTTCCTGCTCTTGCAGTTACTCTATGTTCCAGGGTCACGGTAGATTTTTTAAACAATCCCGCAACCGCAAGCATCGGCCTTAGTAGGCCCCGATCATAAGCCAGGAATTCTGATTTCCTGGTCGCGGTTATTGTTTTTATTTTTTGGAAGCAATCCAAATTATAAATATTTGGTCCGTTATAAACTCGTTCAGATGGCCGTTGGGGCCAATAGGAATGGTGACCACGTACCAGAAGACGTAGCGTTAGAAGGCCTCCTACAAGGTGGACCGATGACCTAGTAAGGATAGCGGGAATCCGATGGATGCAAAAAGCACAAGAATTGTCTTTATGGTGACGCTTGGGGGATGCGTATGTCCAACAGTGGACGTCTTTCGTCTGAAATGATAATGGTGTGGATGAACCGATCATTTACGAAGACTTTTGTTAATGGCGTCAGGTATAGCTTTTTTGCGAAGTTTGGGTTTACTTGTCACTGGCAGCTTACAAGTTAGCATATTCGGCCTTATGATGATCCCTCTTTTGGGACTCAGGCACTCACTCCTCTCTATGAGTGGAAATGGGTCTAAATTCACCAAGCGGGCCTTGGTGGATGTCATAATATGTTTCCTCACGATGTTTTCTTTCACCGTTTTGAGAGCAGTGGTAATGAAATAAATTACACAAAGTAATGCGCCTGGCTGGGTTTGAACCCGCGACCAACAACTCGTAAGTCGGGATCGTTACCACTCTGCCACCACTGATCTCTTACATGTTACTACAGAATGTTCCACCCTGTTTACTTTAACTTTACTTGAAAAATAAAGGTATTATGCATATATTAACACATTAGTTCAGGCTGTAATGTTATACAAGTAAACTGTAAATAAATAATGTCTGCCTGTCCCTAAAGAGAACGCAGGCGTGATGCTATAGAAAAATATAAGTGGTAAATTCTGTATGTTATAACTAATCCTACCTTGTCTTTGTCAACTTTACCATTTCTACTCGTCGATCAACTTGTAAGTTACTTTCGAAGTGTGACGACGAAGATATTAACTAAAGCTTAGTGGGATTTTCAGAAACTCGTAGATTTTCTTATGTTTTACTTTAATTTTATGTCATTCTACTTTTATTTTATCTGGTCATTACTGTCCCACTGCTGGGCAAATAACTCCCCCAAGTTCTTCCAAACTTTCTGCTTAAGGCATTGAAAAATAATTATTTAAAAACACGAACGGTCGTTTGAAAGAAATAATTAATACGAAGTTTACCTCAAGGCACTAACCTCGGGCCGCTAAAAATACTTTATGAGAATTTCCTGACAAAATACAACATGTTCATTTATAGGCTAGCTGAGCATTTTAACGACTTCTAACAAATCAGAAACGCTGAAGTACGAACGGTTTAACTTACTCCTTGACATAATGTACGGGAGTCACGTTCTATGGTAATAACTTTAGTCCGTTTGAGTTCTGAATTGGCCGTAAAAGTCATTACTTTTACAGCCAATTCCGACAAGGACAACTAAGGGTCTCTGTCTGAATCATTATTCGGACACGGACCTTAAGTTGTCCGTGGAAGTTGGACAATTCAAATGAATCAAGCAAGATTGTAATCAAATGAAGGAAAGGCACGAAATCGTTTAAGCAAGATTATAGTAATAAAATTATCTATTTAATATCAAGTTATTTGTTTCTTATACGTTAGCTGGCCTGTTGGTCTAGTGGTTAGTGGCTCTGATTGGTATGTCGGAGGTTGTAGGTTTGATTCCCACTTAAGTTAAATATTTGTGTGATGAGCACGATCATTTGTTCTGTGTTTGGGTATCTATAAAAAAAATAAATAAAAATAATAAATATATATCCAGTACTTATATCAGTTCCGTTTAGTTTGGGACTAGATGGCGTTGTGTGAATATAGAAGTATATTTCAGGTAGCTCAAGTCTGCTCATATAGTTTAAGAAAAATATTTATAAAATGTAATATTATAATGTATATGAATATACAGGTAGATACTGTAGGTGCTGGAATTGTTACTTATGTCAATAGGTAATAGGTAATACATAACATAATGTATGTAGATACATTTTAAATATCTATGTTCATAATCGGCTACTGAATTGATTTCTACTATTATTAATTCAAGTACTTTTTATCCAAAAATAATCAAGAATTATTTAAGGATAAGTAAATTTATTTTGATAAATTCTTCATAAATGTTGATGCAATGCCCATATCATTAACATATAACTAGGATAACTAATTTCTTATCAAAAACACGACCTAGGGGCATTTAAGTGAAGAATGATTAAATTATGATAGTAACTTAGTTTTCTAATTGGGGTGTGTGAGCACAAAAAAGATAGGTACAGAAGACAATCTCATTTATGTACTTCACTTCACACCTACGCTCGGTGGGCGCACACTAATGAGCGTCTGAGCCGGAACTGTTCGACAAGTGAGCCGACACGTGACCGAGATATCGTATCTGTGAGCGGTGTCTATGTGTGCGTTGCTTGAGCGCGCTTTGTATGTAGATTGACTTCTGTACCTATCTATTTTTTGGTGTAGGTAAAAGTGTATTTTACTCCTGTTACATAGCATAATCTGCCTCATTTGCGCTCAGTGGCTTACGATACAAAGTAGATAGGTACAAAAACTAGGCCAGATGAATGAGACGTTAACAAAATTAATGTCTCAAATTTTTGATTCTAGGAAATTCGTATCCCCACGATTTTTTCCTTCACCGTTTTAAGAGCAGTGGTGATGAAATAAATTACACATAGTAATGCGCCTGGCCGGGTTTGAACCCGCTACCTAAAACTTGTAAGTCAAGACTACTGGCCCTCCACTGGTCCTGTTACATGATATATTTATATTAGATCCATTTGAACAAAATATTATCTCATAACTGTGACTAATGTCCAATACTAAAGGGGTGCTATCCGCCTCAATGTACCACGCTGTCTTCCGTTCCGAATTTTCTTTAGAAAATTACTTAAATGAAATCCTATTAATAACTCAGCAGGTCGAGCATCATTTAGGTTTTCAGCAACAGGCGGAGGAGTAATTGTCAAGAATTACTGGAGTGAAACATGACCCGAAGGAAGCACCTCGACAAGATTTACTTCGCACTTCAAAGGTGACAGCTAGGCTATAGGTTCACGCCTCTAAGTGATATTTTGAAAGTGTAATTTTGTTTCGTTTGTCTGTGAATATAGTTTGTTAATTAGGTCATAAGTTGGACTCTACAGACAAACACCAAAACACCAGTCACGGCAGGTTATAACGAAGAATTAGGTGCTAGTAAATAGCTGGGTGCAAGTGCAAAACGACCCCCCAGTAGCCTGGATGGCCCGGTGACTATGTAGTTTTGCTGACTTAACAAGCTTATAAAGTGATTTTTCATGATACAGTTATGAAACTTTAGACATAGATTCTCTACATAAACTCTAGTACAGATATGTGTTTCAGGTTTCGCATTACTATACTAAAACTTATTTTGTTTATGTAAAAATAAATCGTTTGTCTACTAGTTTTTTTTTTTTAATTTTATACTCCTACGACATTGGAATCTTATATAACAGAATCTGTATAGGTATGTATATCACTTCCATAAAATAATGGTGACGCCTGACACCAATTACTTTGGGTGGAAATATAAATATATACCTATAAATTAAATGCGGTTACCCGGCGCAGGGGTTAGGCTGGTTTGAATAAAAGTGGACTGTATTGATCATCATCATCATTTCAGTCATGGCCTCCCCCAAGCGTCACCACAACGAACCTTCTTGTGCGTCTCGCATCCATTGGTTTCCCGCAACCTTCACCAGGTCATCGGTCCACCTTGTAGGAGGCCTTCCAACACTGCGTCTTCCGGTACGCGATACTGTATTGATACGGTGTAAAAATTCGTGATCTTGTAAATGTGACCCAAATAAGACGACGAAAATTAGGGTTTTGGATCAAAAAAGAAAATTAGACTATGAGCAAGCACTGACCTTGGATTTCTGCCGTCGGCCGAAGGCTGGACCTCCAGGATTGATTTTTCTAGAGCAACATGTCGTCCACCACGCACAAAATACACCTTTTCTTATTGTTCTTGATAACAGCTAGGCTTAAAGGTAGAACTACACTGCTCACACATGTTCTACACACGCTGATTTTAGCGCGTCGGTCTCCATACATTTTATATGGAAACTAGACTTGTAGAGCTACACTTAATACACGCCACGTGACGTCATTCTACGTACAAATCAGGCGTGTTACACGTGTGTGTCGGTCTAATGTAGTTCAGAAAACGTACATTAAAATAAAACACTCGCGGCGCGAAGTTCTCAAAACGCAGATCGAAAGCGAAGATTGAAAACTGAATGAGGTATATTCTTCAAATCAAAATTGTTCTAGCCGTGATGACAGAGAAAACACTAGTCAAGCGTGCACGTTGGAACGGGACGGAGCATAGATGGGATGGTCTAGCGCTTGCAAGGCTCGTACATCTACCCTACAATTGAAATGATTTAAGACACGAAATCTAACAATCTGTAAATGAAAATGATAACCAAACTGCAGTCAGAATATGTATTTCTTTCAATTAAAAGTTGTCAATATCATTAAATCTTTACATTTTTTTTTTGTATTCGAAACCTGAACATAGTTTGTTAAGCATCAGTAAAAGAAAGAAAGAAAGAAAAACGTTTATTCATGCCTCAATCAATCATATAAACTAAAAATACACAATGAAATGAAAAAAGAAAGATATAATCAGTGTGAGGCCAAAAAGGCACCTAACTCAGCATATGCTACTTTATTTAAAACGATAAAATAACGCAGCGCTGATATTCTGTTAGGGCCTGCTGTAACTAAATCGATTCCAATCATTTTTACGCCATGTCATAATTTTTCCCAAAAATTTTTGAAAAAAAGGCCACAAACAAGTTAGAAACCACCGACGCTAAGTACAACACAGTTCACAACAAGCCGTAGCGGGCATTAGGAGCCAACGCAAAGCTGGGTGCGGAAAAAAAAACAACCACTCAATCGCCTTGATGGCCCAGTGACCATGCAATTATGTCGCCAGTCAGGTACCATAACTGGCTTATAACTTAATGATTTTTCATAATACAGTTTTAAAATTTTGTACATAGATTCTTTACATAAAATACTAGACAGGTGTTCCAGGTTTTGCATATATACTGAAAATAAGGTTGTTTATATAAAAATGAATCGTTAAAATGTAAGTAAGCGCATAACTCCCGAATAGTTGCATTAAATTGGATAATTATTTTTTTATCAAATACTGAATTATTTATTATTTCTTTAAATCAATTTAACTTATTACATACACAACTAAACACTATAATTACAGTAAATTAAAAAATAATAATAATAAGAAAACCCTACGCTAATTACAACTAATTAAAATCAAACTAAAATTTGGCGTCAGAAAACTCTTCCACATTGCTGTCGACTGGTAATGTGCCCAAAAGGCTGGCGGTATTGCCACGCTATATGGCAATGCTTATCCTCTGTCTGAGGTAAAAGCTAGCCCTTGGGTCACGCGAAGTGTCAACTAGACGTTTCGACAGATCTTTAAACAACTTTTTTTGCGTTTCAAATTTTTTTTAAAAATGAATGAAAATTTATAGAAAATGAAAACAAAAAATGTCTTCCCTGCTAAGCCGGGGCTGAAGTAGCTTAGTATACCTATTATAAAGTACAGCCTACTTATAAATTTATACACACCATTTTAAATTAAAACAAACATTACTTCTATAACTTCTGTATCAAAATTATTCCGTACACCTACCAAACTTTGGTATGACAAAATATTTATCAGAACTTTGTATATTCACACAAAGTTTTAACATAACAGTCGAGACGAGAGTCTGTTACATACGGAGTTTATTTTAATCCAATTAGACAACAACGTCTGTTGTGTTACATATACGAGTATATTAAACTGTTTTATTTACATAGTTTTGGAACATATGTTTGGTAAAGTTACTATGAATTTCAATATGAGATAAAGCGATTAAGAATTATTCGCAAAACTCATAACTTAAAGAATTTATTTCAAAACTAGCTGATGCCCGCGACTTCGTCTCTATTACACTCGTAAGACCAAAGCTATTTGGTCATAGCTTCAAGAAGATTTTTCCGCGAAACTCTAACTCTTTTTCTAAAATAAAAGTAGCCTAAGTTAGTCCCCATAACATCAGCAAACTATCAGTTCCGTCTAATTCAGTCCAAGCGTTTTGGAGGTTAGCCTAAACAAATAGATTTTTTATTTAAATTATTGTTGATAGGATCGCACTTGACCGCTATGTCGCCTGATGGAAAGCGACGAAGAAGGCGACGATGGAACGCGCTTACCTAGAAGGAACCTATTCACTCTTGACTTAAACTCTTAACTTGGTACTATTAGAACAGTTGCTATTTATTATTCATAGATTATTTTCAACGACAATCACAGTTAAACGTATTTTTTGTCCCATATTTGCAAAAATCACGACGTGTTCATCATAAAATCACGTTTTGATAAACAATTAAAAACTTTATACACAGCGTTCAAAGTTGAAATTAAAATGATGAATGCTTAGCTAAGCGGTGAATAATAAATCTTACAAGCCGAGTTAAGCTGATGGCGGATACTTGGAGCTTCTCCAATGCATCTTAATTCCTTATTGATTTTGACAGCCAGATTCGACCAACTAAGTCGGCTTTTGATGCTAGCAGATATTATACTACGTAAAATAGCAAAGCATAGTCGGCGTTATAATGTTCCCACTGTTGGGACTCAGGCCTCCTCTTTAAGAGAGGGGCCATAATCCATCACGCGGACCCAATGCAGGTTGGTAGATGTCACATGTCTGCGAATTTTTGGTTCTAGGACATGCCGGTGCCGGTACCGTTTTGAGAATAGTGGTGATGAAATAAATTAGGCACACAAAGTAATGCACCTGGCTAGGTTTGAACCTGTAATCTATAAGTCGTAAGTCGAGGCCGTTACCACTTGCTCACCACTGCTCTCTACGTAAAATGCTAGTAAAGAAACATAAACCAAAATAAATATTATCCTTTTTTGTCCATCGTCTTTTCAGCCGAAATACATCCTATTGCAAGAAAAAGGCCTCCCTAAGTGTTGCCAAAATGACCGATCCTGTGCGTCTCTTCTCCGTCTGATTTCCGGGACCATCGCCAGATCGTCAGTCTACCTTGAAGTAGGCCTTGCTACACTATGTCTTCCGGTACCTATGTGGTCACCACCTTCCGTCCCCACCGATCATGTGTTCAGATTCAGATTCTTTTATTCATTGTATTTTGCAAATTATGTGCCCAGCCTACTGCCATTCTCGATTCTTCGGGCTTTGGGCTGAGTAACCTTGATTCTCCTTCAAAAGAATATTCTACGAGTATGTTAATATTGATATAGATTATTTTTCTTTGCTCTTTTTTTTTCTACAGTTGAAAGTCCAAAAAATAGACTGCGGAAGTTGATTTTAATGAAATATCATATAGATAGATATATTCTTTACTGTACACCAAAAATAAATATTACATTAGGAACTAAATATTTGTAGGGTGTTACAATGGGCAGTAACATACATAACATATAGATTAATTAAATATTGTGATAGGAAAATTCGATATTTTTTTACTTGCTTAGCCATCAATTTCACTAAATCGGAAATTATTCAATAGAGCTAAGAAAGGATCTATATTCCCGGTCCAGGTCATGGACTATCGTTTTCCGAATTTCATCTTAATCTAATCAGCCAGAAACATACAAATGTCTCGGTTTTTGGCTGATAATAATGACTTAAATAAATTATTTCAGTATTAGGGCAAGAAGGAGGTTTTTCATTTTGTTAAAAATGCCTAAACGTTGGTTTTGCCTAAAGTTAAATTGAATGATAGCTAATCTTCTTACGTATATACGAAACCATATCACATCTCAATGTACGAACTAATTCAGACGCACATTCGTGAATTGTACGAAATATCACGAGTTACGGCAAACGAGTTGCCGGAATTGTGAAATGTGTTACACAGGGGAATTGGGATAGAGGCTGTTATACTAATTGATAGATATGCTTTTCTATTTATAGCTGTCGAAAATTGTGTACATAGTTGTGGTATTTTTTTTATATATTGGGTGTTGCCACCCTTTGGAAACACCCTTTTGTTGTTGTTGTTGGTGTGGTCTTGTGCAGAAGAAACACCGAGGTGTCACTATTGTGTGGTCCGCCCAGAGGACACGGTGGAGCATACGATGGAGGTATGCCACGCTTGGGCAAAGCACCACCCTGTCCTTGAGAAGGCAATCGGCAGCAGTGACCTTTCGCGCCGGGCCCTGGTTCAGACTATGGCCTAGAGCGACGAGGAAAGGCAGGTGGTTATCTTCATCTACGAAACAATAATGCTAGTGAAAGGGAAAGCCGCACGCGTGAGGGAATAAACGTCTTCACGCCTCAGTCACCACACTTCTGACCCTGACTACTAGCTATGGTAGACGCGGGTTTGTGGGCGTCGAACAATGGGTAACTCGCCGTCCGGCCGTCCGGTAATTAACCGGACCTGACGTTTTTAATCCACTCACTATACAAGGCCTTAATGCTTTGCCTTAGTAAAACGATCATAAAGATGATATTTTTCGAAAATTCATGTTAATAATTATTCTCTGAAAAATAAAAAGAATTATAATGAAAATGAAAACTGAAAGACACAATATTTTATGTCCCTCAGAGTTACAGCTCTTTATTATTTACTAAAGTTAAATTGCATAGAACAAAATCGAAAAAGCCAATAAGTCTTTTGTAACTGACACAAAATTAATTACAGAGTCGCCCTCAGTGTAACCGAATTTACAAATAACAAAATAGAATTGCACCCCAAACTTAAAAAAAACCTGATTGCAAAAATTGGAACGCACCTGCGCCCGACAGAAATTAGTGAACTTCTACCATGCCAATTTTTCAACTGAAAAAATATAGAGAGAAAATGAATCTGCGATCAGTTTCGCAATCCATTGAACTGAATAATAAAACTACGGCGCTGTATAGTCGAACAGAGGCATCGATTTATAGCAAAATGTACGAAAAAATTGCGAACGTGCGAATGGGTAATGGGTTAAGGTGCTTGGTTATTCTGGCTCGATGGCCGACTGAGAAATGGGTTTTTGGTTAGTGAAAAATAATGAAATGATTTGTTAGTCTCTTTTATCTCAAAAAGAACTGCTATTATTTTTAATGTCATTCGTATTTCGCACCTGCGTGGCCCTAGGGAGACCGTTTTTACAAGCGATAAACGCCCTGGGCGTTAAGAGTCATAGGACGATTTCGATGGCGTGTTGTGTTTCAGGCGCACCTCAAAGAGATGTCAGCAAAATTGGCCAGTTAGGGTCGATGCCTGCCAGGGTTGTGGATTTATTGACAAAGCTACCGTAGCCTTGAAGAAGCAACTGAAGGGACATAGAAGGGTTTTAATCAGTTTGTAAAAGCCTGGCACTCTTTCCCGCACCATTCAGAGCGGAAGAAGTTAATTGATAATTTCCCTGATATAAAAAAAGGGGAGACCATTTTACACTCTGCCCAGAGATGTGTCCGAATAGGTATGGCACAACTCTCACACGGTAGTCTGTAAGGAGCCACGGAACTTCTTCCATGAACGGATGGTCATCAGTATGGTGGTTTTACTGAGGTAAAAATCCTAAATTCCCGGATCTGTTTTTTTTTTTAAGCTCTTAAAAGCATTCTCCAAAACAAAAAGGTACCTAACAGATGTCGTTTATGAAAACCTAGTGTAGACCATAACAAGTTTAAGGAACCATAAACTGGCAAGCGTAAGTTATGACCGAAATAATAGCTTTCCATGCAAAGCACAACTTTACTGATTTCCATATAATTCTACATTTTAGTACCTCTAAAGATACTATTTTAAAAACATCTGTTCTGTAAATTGAAACTTCTCTTGGGTTCAAACTACTTAACTGTCTCATAAAACGTAGTTGTTTTATGAGGTACAAGTGATATTCATACTCTGTGAGATTTTTAGAAAGAATTATTACGGTCTTCAAATGCAAACGGCAATTGAAGAAAATGGGTGACGAAACCCGATTACAGTACCAGGGAGTAAAATTTATTCGAAATTATGTCAAGCCGTTTAAGAAGACCTAGGTGAAAAACACACGTAGGTTCAGAATAATTATATATTTAAAGATTGTTATTCATTTGAACTTCACTAAGTGATACGTCATGAATTGGTCATGTATGTTGAATGGAAAGCGCCATTTTGTTACTTTTTTGTCCATCTATGGACTAAAAAAGTAACAAAATGGCTACCAAGAGATAAAACTAGGAATAAAGACTGACATAGAACTACATAGAGAGACATTATCATCATCAGCCTTTTAAATATTCCCACTGCTGGGACTCGGGCCTCCTCTCTAGCAGAGGAAATGGGCAGTGCGGGTTGATGAATATCACATGTCTTTGAATTTTATATGGAGAGACATATTCACACAAAAAGTTAGACAGAACCTACGCCAAAGAAGCGACTATCTAAAAATTATTATTATCTAATACTTATTATTATTTACAGTTATGAATAAGTTTTAAAATAACAAAACAAAATAAATAGTAAAATAATCGTTAGGTAATCTATGTCACGATTATTATATTATTTATTTTGTATGTCATAACTGAATATCATGGTAATACTTAATTATTATATTCTAATAATCAAAAAACAAAAATTGATTCAAAGATAATTTCAATTATTAGTGCATGATGTGATATAATTAAAGTCATATAATTTATTGATTTTAAAATGGTTTTGCCTATTGTTATAAGTGATAGTCAAAAACCCGCCAAGAGCGAGTTTTATTTATAACTGGTAACAAAGCATTCTGTACCATTAAATCTTTGGCATAAAGAATTTTTTGGTACACAAAAACTTAGAAACAAAATACCTTCAATAAACGTAGCGTTTTTGTTTCAAAATAACACCAAGTGAAACATAACAAGGTGTAATGAGTTAATGAACTCAAAATTGTGGCTTCCTTACCTCATTAAAGCTATCTTTTAGGGATAATAGGAACCTTTTCTAAAATACTTCCTATTGAATAGAATAGAATAGAATAGAATAGAATAGAATAGAATAGAATAGAATAGAATAGAATAGAATAGAATAGAATAGAATAGAATAGAATAGAATAGAATAGAATAGAATAGAATAGAATAGAATAGAATAGAATAGAATAGAATAGAATAGAATAGAATAGAATAGAATAGAATAGAATAGAATAGAATAGAATAGAATAGACTAGAATAGAATAGAATAGCATTTATTCGGTGCAAGCAACACAATATACCACAACAAAAAAGAATACAAACATACAATACAGTTGCAGTGACTGTGCCTGAACCGAAAGGGTCACCAACTCAGCAATTGCTGGGCGTCAGACACCCAGCGCTGATTTTCAGTTGGCACCCCACAGTGACACACGGATGCGGATGGTGGTGAATAAAATATACGTAAACAAATAAATATAACCTGTATAGACCTATTGCTACGATGATCTTCTTTTTCGTGGGAACATAAACGACATCAGTTTATGTTCTCATGTAAATATTATAATATTATTCTGTTTATTCTATTAAACACACTTTTGTATAATTTGTTTTTTTTTTCTATCTTTTATTTTATTAGTTTAACAAACTCTGTAGGAAACTTAAATATTAACTATAAATACTTTTACTAAACCGAAGTATGTACATATAAGGACACGAAATACCCTCATGCGTCAAAGTACCCTTACATCGCTGTCAAAGTACTCTCCTACTAAATATACTTATAACGTACGTTTTGTATTGTATATTATTAAAAAAATGTGAAAAATAGTTTTCTATCGATATCGGGAACGGGCTACAACCTACCAACAAACAACAAACAAACAAAAACAATGTTACAACAATGCAAATGCAATGCAATGTAAACAACATTGCAATGTATTGCATTGTTGCTACCAATGTTAGATACTTTTTTTGTGTTTGTTTTAAGTTTTCGTTGTCTACAATGTTTTGTGCGCCAAAACAGTCCAGAGTAAGGAACCTCCTAACATAACAAGCCATGTCAAGAAGTGCTGCTTTCTGAATCAAGTCCTTGATCCAACCGCCTAAAGAGAACCTCTAAGTTAGACTGAGCCTATACTACCTCAAATGGCTTAGCAAAATCCTCTGATACGCCAAAAATACTGCAGCATTAATTTTGAAATAAATATATGGTAAAGTTGAGGATTAATGTTAAGTCTTACGTTTGGCGAAAACACGATTCCATAAAATTTTCTCGATAGAAAAAAATCCCAAAGTTACGTCTAAACTGAACAATAAACCGCTGGCAATCATAAAATACTTCAAATTAGATCACGAAACTTTTTATACTTACTGAACTAACTATAAAGCAGGTCTTAAGTTATTTATTTTTTTGAATTTCTTCCCAAAATAAATAAAATAAAATATCAGCCATATTCAAGTTGGTTCCCTGCCGTGCGCCACCCGCGCTCAGTCCTGCTCCGGCTTCCGTGCGGGAGGGTTGTGTAATTTTGCGCTCAGGGCACATTACGCAACAGAACGACGTAAAATAAAAATATTGAATTGCGTGACTTTTTAGTGTTTGCGTAATGGGAAATAATCGAAATAAAAATAAGAAGCGACGGGGTTGGCGTAAAGAAACAAGCAAACATATGATCGAAATGAAGTAAGTATCTACCGACCTATCTATTTACATTATTAGTGATTACAAACATGGAGGTAAATATGTAGTAGGTATACACATTTAGAGCAGTTTCTTTCTAAGCGCTTGGCGACTGCTGTACGTGTCGCGTGTTCGATTCCCAGTACGGAACATATGTTATTATGTGATGGCCTACAAATAGGTAGTTGCGAAGACTTATATTTGTAACCGCATCTTCTACGTTCCAGGAGAAATCAGTATACGGCAACTCTTATAAAAAAATATAATTATCTAAATGGGTTTGTTTTTGTTTTGACGCAACAAAATATAAGTTTTATATTTTTATAACTCCAAAACCTATTTCTCCGACTGCTCCTGAAAAAGACGGTGCAATTACAAAATCAAGTCTTCACAACTATTTGTAGGCCATAACGCCCATAACATAATACCTAATAAATGTTCTGTGCGGTAATCGTACCCGCGACCCGTACTGCAAGCCGCTGAGCGCTTAGAAGTTATAAAAAAGTATAAGTATGTACGGTAAGTACCTACACTAGCTGCAAGAAACCAAACTATTGGATTGCTACACACACAATCGGACGTGCCGTGCTAGGTGCCTACATAAAATATGAACCTACTGGGCGTACTCGAATATTCCAGAAAATTCGTGAGTATCTGCTACCTATTTATGCTTGTAACTGATCTGTTATTAGAACACACAGCTTTATAATTACCTACCTAAAAAAAAACAATATATTTCCAGTATAAGCCGATCTCGCATTGTATGGGCATTCCGCACAATGAGAGGTCAGCTTATACTGGAAAGTACAGCTGTAGCCACGCGTACCCGCACCTGTATTTCTATAATAAACGTAGGTGAATAATAATAATAATATTACGTAGCTATATAAATATACATTGTTACATACGCAATTATGATTTTATTTACGATTTCGTCTTCTTTTTTTATTGCACAATTTTAGGGTTCCCTATGGAAATGATAAATAAAAATAATATTTTGTTATATGTCCACATATTTTTGATATGTGTGTTGTTGTGTGTCTTTTTCCAGTTATTATTATTATTTCCTATACCATCCATTTGTGATTGTTACAGGACCTAAATACCTCCGATAGATTTAGAAATAAATTCGGACGAAACAAATGTTCATACATTACAAAATGCTGAATTGTAAGTATCATATTACGTATTTGATCATCAAGATATTTTTTTTTGTGCTTGGCACATGGCATTACCGTTTTGTACTAACGCGTAACGGTTACTATCACAAAATTGGCGAGTTCACAAACTTTTCATATTGTTGTACTTTTTAGGATAATGAATCCATAATTCCTTGGTCACGCCATCACGCGTGAACGGCTGGACCGAATTCGCCAATTCTTTTTTTAGGGTTCCGTAGTCAACTAGGAACCCTTATAGTTTCGCCATGTCTGTCTGTCCGTCTGTCTGTCTGTCCGTCCTCGCTTAATCTCTGTGACCGTTAGCACTAGAAAGCTGAAATTTGGTACCAATATGTATATTAATCACGCCGAAAAAGTGGTAAAATAAAAATTGGAAAAAAATGTTTTATTAGGGTAGCCCCCCTATATGTAAAGGGGGAAGTGATTTTTTTTTTAATTTCAACCCTAACATGTGATATATCGTTGCATAGGTATTTAAAAATGAATAGGGGTTTACTAAAATCATTTTTTGATAATGTCAACAATTTCGGAAATAATCGCTCCAAAAATAAAAAACAATGTGTGTCCCCCCCTCTAACTTTTGAACCATGAGTTTAGAAAATATGAAAAAATTCTCAAAAGTAGAACTTTATAAGGACTTTCTAGGAAAATTATTTTGAAATTGATGGAAAGAACAGTTTTTGTACAAAAAAGACAAAAGGGTTCTACAAAATAATTTCTGGACTAAGTTTGTAGTGTAATCGTATATGCAAGCATTTTTTTAAACTCGTAAGTGGGCACACTTATTGTGACGGATGGGAAACTACGGAACCCTACACTGAGCGTGGCCCGACACGTTCTTGGCCGGTTTTTTGTGTCTGTTATTGTGAGGAGAATGTTCTTATGGGAAAAAAAATTGGGGTAGTGTAGGATAGAATAGAGTAGGATAGAGTAGTGTAGAGTAGGTTAGAGTAGTGTAAAGAAGTGTAGAGTAGGGTAGAGGAGTAGTGTAGATTGGGTAGCGTTGGGTAGAGTAAGGTATAGTTGGGTGGAGTAGGAAAGAGCGGGAGCGAAGTCGCGCGGGCAAACGCTAGTGTTGATATAATTATAATCTCAGGTGCAAGTATGTACTTTTATAATGAATGTTGCGCTTTCTTGCAGATCGCAAGTACCACCTGAAGACACAAGCTGTTCACTCAATATACATAGTGACGAAAGAATATTGAATCCGTAAGCTTTTTTATTAATAATACTCTTGATTTTATTAGTGACTACTTTGACCTTACCCGCGGCGTTGTTTGTGATCCAGGATAAAAAGTAGCCTTCACCTTCCACGTTTATATTATTGGTTAGGAAGTTGTGATTATAATTATATATTCTTATAATAAAAAAAACCTCTCTTTTTTCAGACATTCACATAATCTTCCGCAATACGGCACATCGGATGATGAATGTGATGATGATACTAATTGGCAATTGCAAGATTTTTTATATGAGAAGTTTGTAAATGTATCTGTATGTTAGTCAGTTTAAAAAAAAATCATCAAAAAAAAAATATTCTGGTCATTTCAGGTGTGAAGTGAGTTTTAATAACCCTGTGGAAGAGAAAAGCTGTTTTTGTGTAGAAGGGCAGAGAATGATTGATGTAGAATATTTTTATAGACTACTTCAAGAAATATCCAATCATAATCAGGCATTCGGTTCGGATGTACATTATACACAGAGTAGAGTCATACATACATAGAGTAGATACATAGTCGTACATACGTAGAGTTTTAGAATTTGTTGGTGGGAAACGTATCAACTTTTCATTACGTCGGGGCTATGATGCAAGATGCAATGCTGCCATGGTATCATTTAACACAAAGCGCCCACTTACCACTTTACACAGAGCGATTTTGGGGAGAAGTCCCAGGTCGCTAGTGAAGAAATTAGAAGAGAAGCACTCAAAACAAAGACAAAGAGCATCGACATATTGTAACAGAAAATGTAAAAAACTATTTTTAAAAACCAAAGATAAAGATTATGGTGAAAACTGTGAAACGCCAGACATGACATGTCTGGAGTACAATCGCATCAAAGAGGATTTTTTAAAAAGTTTGCCCAGTTCAGAAGAAGATCGAAGACAAGTAAGAAAGTCTACAATTCTACAAAGAGACTCCAGTGAGTGGTTAGAGCTCAGAAGAAAACTTCTAACGGCATCAAATTTTTCCAAAGTTGTAAATAAGCAACAAAACTCAAGTGTGTAAAATTTTGTAAAAAATCTTATATATCCAAAGAATCTAAGCCACGTTCCATCTCTGAAACGAACGTGGTATAGAACATGAAGCAACAGCAACAGAGCAAATAGCATTACAATTAAACATTCAAATAGAACCTTGTGGTCTCTTTATAGATAAAAACTTGCCTTTCCTAGGTGCAGCTCCGGATGGAATAGTGGGAGAAGACACAATAATTGAAATCAAGTGTCCTATAACAGCATTTAAAACATTTTTGGAAGAATCTATAGTGAAGAAAAACGTTTTTTTTTTTTGAAAAAAAAAACAATAACGGACTTGTCATAAATAAAAAAACATCCTTTGTACACACAAGTACAGGGACAAATTCATATAACTGGTAGGCAAAAATATATTTTTGGAGTATGGTCTGGATGCGACAAAGACGTTAAAGTTGAAATTATAAAGAGAGATGACCAATACGACGACGAACATAATACCCCACCTCAAAGTAGTCAGTCATTGTTCTCAAATAAATGCAATAAAATTGTATAACAAATTGCCTACTTCATTAAAACAGGATTTGTTATGAATAAAGATACTACTACAAATATTGGCAAGAAATGGAACCAAAATTAGTACACTTTTAAAAGACATGCATGTTGCCTGAGCTATGCGATCCCAGACATGTTCGAAATATGTAAGAGATTTAAGCGAATTAAATTAGTAATTTTGACAAAGTGTAATAACTTATGGTAAAAACCATATCTACCCTACCTACCTAACTATCCTACCTACGTACATAACAGCTACATACCTACCTAAGTATACTACCAGCGTACCTACCTACTGATAGATAACACCAAAAAGGCATCATATTTTTCACATACATGTATAGCTACATAACCAACTATCCTACTTATCTATGTACCTATCTACCTATCTAATATTCATAGTCATACAAACCATGCCTGGAAAATCACGAATAAAACAAAAAAAAAAATATCCAATATGTTGCAGTCCTTCGGAAGTTATGCGTAGTCATACATTTCGGTGATTTATTTTGAAATTTGTATAATGGCAAAGCATTTTACTACCACGCCAATGTACCCATAGAACCCTGACTGCAATGGTGACTCGCACTTGATTAGTTTTTTGTAACAGTAGAATTTATGCAGTACCTAGCTCAGAATCGATTTAAAAAAATAGATATGTATAGTAATAATAAATTTAGACCTACTAATATAATTACATACAATAACAGCTGTCACATATACATACAAGAAGAAAACTATAAAACTCAAACTTAGGTACTACAAAATCAATGTGCGGAACCTCCACCGTAACGTTGGCTCGTCGATTATTTTGTACAAATTCCCAGTATAAGTTGATCTCGAATTGTATAGGCTTTCCGTACAATGAGGGGTTAGTTTATACTGGAAAATTTAGCTTGATAAGCAACTGTCAGTAGGTACATTGCAATTCCTGCTGGGGTCGCGGTACTATCCAAAAGGGCTATTGAGGGTACGCCGTGGATTTTAGTCAGTAAGAGTCTGACAGCCGCTTCCGTTCCACTCAGGGTGGAAGGATTTTACCAGTCCACGATAAAAAAGGTACCTACATTAAAAATAAAGTGATATATAATTTTATTTTGATAATAGTGACTTATTATTCATAATTTTATTACTTTAAAAAAATAATACTTGTCCGATAAATAAAGTAGGTAGATTAGTCTAACAAAATTGCATCGAACTCGCGGAGTCGCGGTGTGCCTGCGTGACCGCGAGCAGCAGTGTGCGAGCGAGATAAAGAGTTAGGCGGTGCGGTGAAGTGGGGTCGAAATTTGGATTTGAGCTGAGGTTGTATAGGCTCTTAAGCCAATGGCTGCTGCGTGTGATCATCAGTAACCGCTGATTCCACTATTTATTTCATTAAAAATAACTTTGCCCCACTTAAGGAATAGTAAACATATCTACTCAAGATACCCAGACCAGGAACAAATATTTGCAGGCCATACAAATATTTGCTCCGTGAAGAAATCAAACCTGCGATATGCAGCAGAGCCAATCTCAATCACTGCACTAAACGTACCATCAAATTCCACCCGCAGTTAAATAATATTGATAGGAAAATATAACACAGAAACATTACAAACGGTTTTATATATCATTTTCTTCCACATCGCTTCTTCCAGTTGCTCAGGGTCAGCTTTCTTAGTCCTGAGGTACCGCTTCTTCTTCTTCTTTTCGAGTCATTGCTTTTAAACTATATTTTTTCTGACCAATATTTGGCAACCTGTACAGCTCTATTGTTGGCCTCGTATAGATTCTGAAAACTGCAGGTCGTTACGCAGGCTGGGCAGCATAGCAGGTGGCACATGTCCTGTGGAGAGGCTCCATACTAGCCCTGCGATAAAGATTGGTCGAAGAAGGGTTTCTTCGACCCATCTTTATCGACATTCGACACATTTGGCCAGACTGTTTTTACAGCGGCCAACCTGGGTTTTTTGGTTTTTTTTTTCATTCATTCCACTCAAAAAACGAAGAGCAACAGTCCTCATAACTGTGTCCTCATTGTATGAACATTTGTACAATAAATATTATAATGACAAACCTACCTAAGTAACTTTAAATTAATGTGACAGAATTTCCAATTAAATAATAGACAGGTACAAAGCAGTCGTTCCCAAAACAAAGAACATTTACGATCTTCTGAGAATCTTATTCAAATCAAAGCACAGAGAGAATAACAATCAATTCTCTTCCCAAGATTGAAGACTATTGTAAATTTAATTTTAATTCTCAGAATGGCAGAATTTACGATTTGGTATTTGCAAAATGCTTTCAATAAGTGTTAGTAAATGTTTCATTTATTAAACCTGGAAAAGAATTATTTCACGTTCTGCTTAAAACACCAAGGGAGAATTCCGAACCCAAGAAAATAACGCGTACTGGACCCCTAGCCAAGTTGCTAATCTGCAATAGTTAACGCTTGTAGAAAGCTTCAAATATACGGGAATGACGTCGTCTTAACGCTCAGTCACGTGGTCAGAACAAAAGAATTGGCGGCCAGGGCAACTCGAAGCGTTCAGCGCAAGCAAAACGTTTGTAACTTGGCTAGGAGGGCTGTTCCCACGCACCTCAAGGAGTTGTCTGCAACCTTAAGAGCCCAGCAGGTTCAAACCCTACTGGGGCCAAGGGTCTGCTTCTGAAAGGAAGGCTTGGCTCCGATATGAACGGAAACAAAGGAAAGGGGTAGGTGTTTTTAGTCAGTAAAAGTCTGACACTCTCTCCCACTTCACGACATGTCATCTAGATAATGTTTACCAACGAAAAAAAAAAGTCATGCAATTATAAAATAAAGCAACTCATGTAGTCATACATTCACGGCAATTCTGTAATCCAGGTATTGTGTTGGCGGATGTAATTAAAAAAAAAAACAAAAATAAATTAAAACACCTAACTTGTACGGATTGAAATAATATAAGCCAGATTCTTATAAAACTTTTCGTCACTTCGTAAAATAATTTCAATAGCATCTATTTGGGATTATTGAGTTTTAATATTCTATTACCAAGAAATAATTGAATTTTCCATTGACATTACTCGATATTTTGTATTATTTATTAATATCCTGCATGGGAACCATACCGTATGTTCCTTCATCACACTTAACACGTTGACACCGGCACAAATTTCGTATTATTTCCATTCTTGCGGTGCGGGGCGTTTAAATAAAGAAGTCAAAGGACGTCAAGGGGCTTATTAAACCCCGTAACGCTTAAGAAACTATTTTTAGCTAAGTACTGTACGAGGTCATGGTGATCACTTATTAAAGTGATAATCATGGAATAACAGTTACTGACCCTCCTACATTCTCTTTGAGGCGTGGCTGGAAAGACCTCACGGCGTCCTTACCTTCCGCAAGACACAGGTCCTCACAGGACATGGCAAGTTCGGGAGGTGTTCCGGATTAAAGCGGAAGAGACGCCCGGATTTCGCCACTGTGCGGAACGCCCGGAAGACACGGTGGAGCACACAGTCGAGGTGTGCCCCCTGCTTGGGCTGAGCATCACCGTGCCCTCATGGGGTGATCGGTAGCGGAGAGCTCTCGCGCCGGGCCTTGGTTGAGGCCATGATCCGGAGTGAAGAGGAGTGGCAGGCGGTCGCCGACTTCTGCGAAGCAGTAATGCTCGCTAAGGAGGAGGCCGACCGCATTATTTAGTCAGTAAGAGTCTGACACTATCTCCCGCTCCGCCCAAGAGCGGGGATTGTCATTGGATGATATTCCCCACCGAAAAAAAAACCCCTCCTACATTTGTTGACATTCTTGATTTCAAA
This sequence comes from Mythimna albipuncta, assembly GCA_929112965.1. Taxonomy (NCBI): domain Eukaryota; kingdom Metazoa; phylum Arthropoda; class Insecta; order Lepidoptera; family Noctuidae; genus Mythimna; species Mythimna albipuncta. Next base: position 20,714,155 of record OV815965.1, read on the forward strand.
AACGGAAATAAAGGAAAAAAAAACTATGTCTTGAATCGACATATTATATAGTGATCCTTTACATGTTCTAGGAATGAAAAGCATTTTTTCATTGTTTGTTTTTTTGCGTACCTACGAAAAGATATTAGAAAAAGGTCAATGTACTTTATGCCATGGTTATCTGGCGCCTTCTATAGATACATCATTGCATTCTGTTTTAATTTATTAAACCCCAAGCGAACGCCGGCGTTCACTCCCTCATTGTCTTACTATAGTGTCTCTAATTACGATATTCGAAAGGTTAGAAGAGCATCTAAACCAAATTAAATTATGGCCTCCACAGACTATGTTTTTCTTAACTACTTACTGCACTAAACATGATTAATCCTATCTTTGTGGCGGAAAATTATCAAATAACTTCACCCGCTTTGGATTGTAGCGATATCTACGACGACACATATGAACTAATCCTGCAATTAACCGATTTGAACATATGGAATGGCCCGAAATCATCTATATGGGAGTTGCCCACCAGATAACACCTGTCTGGTCGGAGGATCCTCCCTTTTCAACAGTATCTGTACCCGCACATGGGTTTCAATAAAAACGCCGCCACAAAAAAACGCTAGAAGCGGCACAAAATAAAGGTAGTAGCGGCCGCAAAAAACAGCTGAAGCGCGCGCGACACCTCTTGTGTCCGGTGAAGCTTGAAGCCGCTTCAAGCATTTTTTTGTGGCGGCACCGCCGCACACGAGCCACAAAAAAAGGCCGCCTCAAAATGAAGCTTGAAGCTGCGTTTTTTTGAAGCCCGTGTGTTGAATCAATCAGGTGTCACACACACTTGCGGCGATTCTGCAACCCTGCTGTGTTTATAGTGTTTAACCACCATAGGATCCAGCCCGCCGGGTGTATCAGATACATTCACAAATTGATTTACCGACCGCAAGGTTCCCCGAGGCGTTCATCGATTTTACGCCCTACTTCGCCCTCAGTTAATGAACTTTGCAGTGCGATAGATAAAAAACAATAGCTTTGTAGCTTGTACTAAAAATAGATAATACCAGGAGATTTTGGGAACTAAAATTTATTGAACACAAAAAAAATATTGTAATCTAATAGGTAGCGATTGGTTGGAAATAATGATAAACTCATGGGTGAATTCCAAATTAAGTTACTCAGGCTTTTTTTTATGGTGGGTAAAAATCATCCAATGACATCCCCCGCTCTTGGGCGGAGCGGGAAATAGTGTCAGACTCTTACTGACTAAAATACCCACCCCGTTCCTTCTAGCCGTCATACCGGGGCTCGAGTGTCCTTTCAGATAACCCTGGCCCCAGTAGGCTTCGACCCGGCTGGGTCCCTGCTGTTCCTGACGACTCCAGGCGCGCGGGAACAGTGCGCGCTGTCGACGACATTTCCAGTCACCGTAAGCGTGGGCTTGCGGACGACGAGCAATGGGAGTTACCCATTGTTCGACTATCCGACTGTCCGTTAAATGTCCGGACCAAGCCGGAGTCGTCAACTGTGCGTAGGGTTTATACACGCCTTAATTTTGATGGCTTCCTCACTCAAAAAAAAAAATTCTTTAGAAAAAGGTCAATCAAAATTCATTTTTATTCCTAAAACTAATAACAAATTATTTACAAGTAGGTAATACACTCCGTTATTGATTTTAAGTTGCGCAATATCACAATCAAGTTCCGCATCCCCTGTCCATGAGAAGCTGACGTGATTGATTACTTCTTCTCTGTTTCGGTGGGTCACATTACGAAGATGTCAATATAAAAGTAGTTTGTGTAGGAAATATATTCGCTTGTGGGGACTGACTTGTATTACCAAGAAACTACTATTTAATGTCAGTGAAGCCAATAAATAGTACGGAAGCTTGAAAACGAACGAACGAGCTAAGTGACAGGTGACAAATGTCATTTTAACAGAAACCGCGCTGACGTTTGCACGAACCGAGTTGATATTAAGTGTGACCGCAGATATCCGGGGCTCTTTGCTCTGTCGGCAGTAGTGCGAACAACGTCTAGTCTCGGGGACTGTCTCACGGCTCATTGTGTGAAGTGAAAACCTAAAGCTGGCTTAAGATCTGGAATAGTTTGTTTATTGCTCGATACCCAGCCATCGCCCTCGAAACAGAGTCCCTGGAGAGAGATTTAATGATGATATATATAATACTATATCTACTACCTACTAAATCTAATATTTTATCCATGTCCTAGTTCCTAGCATAACATGGGATATTGAGACTTTTTATGTTCCTACTGCTGGGCCTCCAGCCTCCTCTCTAGGAGAAGGAATGGATCGTAATCCACTACGCGGGCCCAGTGTTTGTAGGTGAATGTCACATGTCTTCGAATTTTTGGTTTTAAGACATACCGGTGTCCTCACGATGTTTTCCTCCACCATTTTGAAAGCAGTGGTAATGAAATAAATTACACAAAGTAGTACGCATAGCTGTGTTGGAACCTAGGACCTACAACTCGTAAGTCGAGGCCGTTACCACTTAGCCACCACTTCTCTATTTATCCTACTTCATAATAAATGTGAAAACAAATAAAGAAAGAAACACGTTTATCTTGCACAGGACATCATTATAATCATTATCATCTTCTTTCCCTTATTCCATTTTACTTTGGGTTGGTGAAGCAAGTTATTTTTTTTTGCATTCTATCCTGTCAATCGCCTCGCTATCACCACAAAATAGATAGGTACAGAAGACAATCTCATATATGTACTTCACTTTTTATAACTACGCTCGGTGGACGCACACTAATGAGCATTTGAGCGGGAATTGTTCGACGAGTGATCCGAGACGCGACCGAGACATCGTGTCTGTGAGTGGTGTATTTGTGTGTGTTGCTCGAGCGCGCTTTGTATGTAGATTGACTTCTGTACCTATATATTTTGTGCTATTGCTGACGGCTTTTTCTTCTATAGCACTTAATTTGCCTGCAGTTGCAGTCTTCTTGTTCTATTACGATTTAGATATCTTCAAGGCTAGAGTGTATAGGCTCTTAATAAGCTAGTGCGCTTCTCTATCAACGATTGTATTACTGCTTACCATCACGTGGGATCACAGTCTATAATATTATAAACATAAAGTGCTTCTAAAAATAAATGTAACAATAATACCTAGAAGTATATCATCATCATAATCTTCCTGCCCTTGCCCCATTTTATTTGGGGTCGGCGCAACACGTTTTTTCCTCCATTCTGCCCTGTTACTCGTCATGCTATCACTAATTTCCTTTTCTTTTATGTCACTTTTCATACAATCCACCCATCTTTTCTTTGGCCTCCCACTCCTTCTCTACTCATCTTCATGTATTCTCATAACTCTTATAATTATTTGCGTTTCATCCCTCTCCTTTACATGACCATATCAAAACGATTTTTCTTCAACTTTTCAGACACTAGCGCCACTAACAATAATAAAAATATAAATTTAACCTAATAATATATTTCATTACATCCTGCCTTTTACAGTAGTGTACTAACTTATATTACATCTCAAACGAACCAGTAGATCTCTTCAACCCATATTCTATCTGACCGTACTTAAAGTAACATTACCAAGATTATTTATGGACTGAACGAAGTATGTTCGGTTAAAAGAAAAGAGAAAAGAGGCGCTACCTACTTTACCACGCAATTAGTGAAAGTATCTTTATTGTTGTAGTATCCTAGCCAATATATTAGCATTTTTAGCCTTACTATAACTTTTACTGACTAAAAAACATTGAACACAATGTCCTGTTTTTTTTTCTTTGTATTTTTTTTTTGTGTACAATAAAGAATAAGAAAAAAAAAACACTGTTCCTTCAGTGGCTCTAATGAACACTGGCATTGTTAAATTATCACAAGTCCTGCGTGTAAGAAAAATAGGGTACTGACTCTATTTATCTTACACGCTGGAATTATGATACTGCTTCATATCATACAGTCAAACTAAAAATGACCAGCTACGGATAACGGCATAACCTGATGGGTAAACACGGCATAGGAGCATACGACGCAACCCAGGTTAGAAAAGGTACTTGAGTGAGCTAGCCGTCTCCTATATTTTTGGTTTATTAATTAGCTTTTATCATCATCATATCAGCTAAAAGACGTCCACTGTTGGACATAGGCCTCTCCCAAGCGTCGCCAAAACGACCGGTTCTGCGCGTCACACATCTATCGGACTCCCGCGACCCTGGCCAGGTCATCGGTCCACCTTGTTGGAGGCCTTCCAACGCTCCATCTTCTGGTACGTGGTCGCCACTCCAGAACCATTCGTCCCCATTGACCATCTGTTCTGCGTGCAATGTGCCCTGCCCATTGCAACTTATTAGCTTTTATTATTTACTAAAATTTAATAACAGCCGCAACTTGAAACATTCCTCACATTTTGCGGTAACTTTTATCCGTTCATTTTTTACTATGTTCTTTGTATCGTCGTCCCATCTTTTCCTTTGTCTATCTACAGTCCTCTTATCTATCCTCCCTCCTTGCGTCTATGCTGAGGGTCGTGACCTCCCTGCTTTGACTTAAACTTTTACGATATTCCTCCATCTGTTTCTGTCTCTAGCAGTATGAAGGGCACTATATATCGTAAGAGTCAATCTATAGACTCTTGTCTATAGACTACTATAATTTTACCCAATAATAATTTCTATGCCACTAACATAAACAAACAGTTGTGTCTGTGGTTAAATCAGTTCATAGTCTGTTGATTAATATGTTCCCCGATACTTGTAGCTCGGAGCAATATCAATAAACTTCGTCTTAATAACTCCTAACAGACTTCTAGTACAGATAGTGAAAAGATATATTTCAGACTATTATGGAATATTTATGACATCATGAATTGAGAGCAGTGGTGGCTCAATGGTAACTGCCCCAACTTACAAGCTGTAAAACATGGGTTCAGTCCAAGCCAGGCGCATTACTTTGTGTAATTTTGTAATTTTTTTCAGGAAACGAAAAAAAATATCGGCCTCTCCATACAAACTATCAATCAAGTTTTAATTTTGTATGGTGAGACAGATTTTTTTTTTCGTTTTCCGAAACTACTGAGCAAGCCCTTAAAGTTTGTGGAGGGCTGTCCCTTACACCTTGTATAATTTAGAGAGTAGAGGTGATGAAAAACATCGTGCATTGCCCTAAAACCATTTTGAAGACATTGTGGCATCCAGTAATATGCACTGGACCCGCCAGCGTGGTGGATTCCCTTTCAGAGATAGGAAGTCGGAGTCCCAGCAGTGGGAACATAAATGCATATCAGGAGTTAAATGAAATTAATGTACTACCTGATTACTAGATAAGCTGGAGCGTAGGGGCAGCATTTTTAGGGTTCCGTAGCCAAATGGCAAAAAACGGAACCCTTATAGATTCGTCATGTCTGTCTGTCTGTCTGTCTGTCTGTCTGTCGGTCTGTCTGTCTGTCTGTCTGTCTGTCTGTCTGTCTGTCTGTCTGTCTGTCTGTCTGTCTGTCTGTCTGTCTGTCTGTCCGTCCGTATGTCACAGCTACTTTTTTCCGAAACTATAAGAGCTATACTGTTAAAACTTTGTAAGTAGATGTATTCTGTGAACCGCATTAAGATTTTTACACAAAAATAGAAAAAAAGCAATACATTTTAGGGGTCCCCATACATAGAACTGAAACTCAAAAAATTTTTTTTCATCAAACCCATGCGTGTGGGGTATTTATGGATAGGTCTTCAAAAATGATACTGAGGTTTCTAACAACATTTTTTTCTAAACTGAATAGTTTGCGCGAGAGACACTTCCAAAGTGGTAAAATGTGTGTGTCCCCCCTCTAACTTCTAAGATAAGAGAATGATAAAACTAAAAAAAATATATGATGTACATTACTATAAAAACTACCAACGAAAATTGGTTTGAACGAAATCTAGTAAGTAGTTTTTTTTTAATGCGTCTTAAATCGAAAAAAATACACTATTATTAAAACATCGATCAAAGTTACAACACATTACAAGAACTTTTATATTATGTTACTTGCTGCTACGGAACCCTTCATGGGCGAGTCCGACTCGCACTTGGCCGGTTTTTGTTTATTCATAACTTTTTTAATAAAATTTCATCTCTACTCTTCACACGACCATATCCAGACAACTAGCTCCTTGGCTTAGACAAGAATGATCATACATCCGAATTTCGTGCGAAACTCCAATACATCTTCGCTGAAAACACATCTTGTCTGTGCTTTACAGTGTTCTGTTAAATCCTAAAACCCCCGTTTATCTTAAAGAACATTTCAAGTTCCTTCATGACACACATACTAGATATGTAAGGTATCGGAAAACTTGAGTTATTGACTTGATTTATTTCTCTGCTTATAGATCAAGTCAAACCTATACAAAAGTTGTGCGTAAGTGATCGCTTTTATAGTCTATCTAAAAAGTCAAACGACTTAGTGGTAATATTGTCTTGTATATATTTTTTTATGAGTAGTATATCTATTTATCAATCTATATTAAAAGAGCAAAGCAAAGTTATGTATTGCATGTTATATAGGTATAAAATTATTTTATATCTTAGCTTATCTATAGTGTTTGATTAATTTGTAAGCATTACACCGCAGACTACCTGTATTATTTTTAATTCTTACGATCTATTCTAAGGTTGTCTGGTAGATTTTGCTGTCAGTGACAAGATCGGTAATCAAATTGAATCAATGGATTTGAATATAAATTGTGTTACATTTATGATGTACAAAGCTTATTTTATTAAATTCTACGAGCAACTGAACGCAAACGAAACAAAAATACTGTTGAGAGATCGTGGCAGGTGATATTTTGTAGTTTCTACTTACTGTCATGAGATTCAGGGGTTAAACTCGCCCTTGAATCCCATGAGAGTAATACGTTTGTGTATATTTAATAAGGAAGGATGATACATATTGTTAACGGTATTGTAGTGGCGATTCTAACACATATTTCGGTGTCTGAGCATTACGTATCGCCCAACTCTGCATTAACACCAGTCGCCGTAAGGCCTTCGCTATTGACACATATTTTACTCTGTTATTTTTCGGAAATATAAACTTCTTTCGTTGACCTTTTGAATATCATTTAGGTATCTCCTGCACACAACTTCCTCCTCGATCACATGAAATTATCATCAATTTACCTTGCGAATACCTTAATTAAAGACACAATCGAAAGATAATGAGAGAGCGAACGCCGGCGTTCACTTGGGGTTTAATTAATTAAAGTGCATACTTTGGTAAAACATGTAGGTACCTCTAAGATTGATAATATATAATAACAATCAGAGTTATAATATTTCCACTGCTAGGAATCAGACCTTCTCCCTTGGACTCCTAGGTAATGGGCTGTAAGTCCCGACGCTGCCGTATTTTTTTAATTTTTTTTATTGTTAGTCTTGCGCTTGACCTCACTTGATCTAACCTAATGGTTAGTAATGATGTGGTCGACGGTGAAGCATGCTGACCAGTTGCTGGATTTCTCATACTTTTGTTCTTGGACAAGCAGTTTAAAACTCGTAAGTCGAGGCTGTTACCAATGGAATAGACTCGATTCGCCAATATTATATATTATAACCTTAGCGTTTACATTTTTTTTTAAATTATGGATAGACTCGCATTTGACCACTATCTCACCTGATGGTAAGCGATGATGTGGCCGACGATTGAACACACTTCATCATCATTTCAGCCGATACACGTCCGCTGTTGGACATAGAACATGGAACACGGAGCACGCTGGCCTAGAAGCAATTTATTCACTCTTGACTTAAATACGCCTAGGTTATAGTTATCAGGAAACACAGACTCCGGCAGAAAGTTCCACTCCTTAGCTGTACGCATAATGAATGCATATTTATAAATTTTGAATTTCGACTTATTCTTTATCTCTTTTGCACACCGTACTCTCTAACAAATTGCTACAAATAAATAGGTACTTAGAGTACTTACTGTAGAGTTGTTAGCTTAGTACTACTTTGAGGTTTATGCTAGTTTGCGTTAGTTTAAATAAGCACTAACATAAACCTACAAAATTAGTTTAAATATATGTGAAACCCAAAACACGTGTCTCTAGTATTTTTAACATAAAGAATCTACTACTAAATTTCATAACTGTGCCATAAAAAATCACAAAGTTATTAGCTTATATTACCCGGTAGTGCCCACAAATACACGGTCACCGGGCCATCCGAGCGACTGACGGGTTGGTTAGCTCTCGCACCTAACTGTGCGCTAGCTCCTAATGCCCGCTATGAACTGCCATGATCTGCGTTGTCCAGTCACCGTAGGTACGGAATACGGCGAGCAATGGGTAGCTTGCCGTCCGATCTTCGAGTAACCGTCCGGACCGAGCCCAAGTCGTCGACAGCATGTAGTTTTCCACGCGCGCCTCAAAGAGATCTCAGCAAACCTTATGGGGCCAGCAGGGTCAGTCAAAGCCTACAGGGGCCATGAGTTGAGCCAAAGTGGACCCTGGGGAACTGGAATGAAGTCAAAAAACAACAGGAGTAGGTTTTAGTCAGTCAACGCCCTCCCACTCCGCTCAAGGGCGGGTGGTGTCATTGGATGATTTCCCACCTAGCAAAAAAAAAAGCGAAATATGCTAATTTAGTCCAAAACTGAGTCTTCTGTAAAGCCTATTTATGTATTGACACCTTTTCCTCACCTACCTATCATAAATAAACACACATTCAAACAGGTGGCCCATTTTGACCTTGTAAACGCCAACATTTCCGATTACTTCAACCTGACTAACTTAGCCTTCGGGTAACATCGGGCGGTTCCGGAGATACTCGTGTGCATCTTACGTCGGATATTGCTTTGCGATTGGTGCTAAAGGGAACGCTAGCTCGTTTTACTTAGTTTTGAAAAGCGAATGTTACTCGTATGTGTGAGTTTTATAGAATAGTAGGTACTCGTATTTTGATTGGTTTGTATGTTTTTGGAGCACAAAATAGATAAGTACAGAAGTTAATCTCATTTATGTACTTTACTTTTTATATCTAAGCTAGGCGATCGTGCTATGGTCAGCGCCAAACTGTACGAGTGCGACCGGGCGATAATAATCATTGAATCATTGAGCCGAGATATCGTATCCCTGAGCGGTGTCTATATGTTGCATGAAGATTAAATAAACAAAGGACAGGGCACCTTGCTCGTAAAGCAGATAGTCGATGGAACCGAAAAGTTGTGGAGTAGCGACTACATACTGGAAGACACAGCGTTGGTAGGCCTCCCACAAGGTAGACCGATGACCTGGTCGTCTAGCAGTGGTCGTCTCTCGGCTGTAATAATCATGATGCAAGTTATCGGACGTACATGCATAAGGCTAAATGTTTGGGTGGGTTTTATTCAGTAAAAGCCTACTCCCTCTTGGTCTACCGCAAGAGTTTATTAGAAGTTTACTTGCTTTGTTATCAAAATAGCTGACATAAGTTATTTTACAGCGCGCACTGTTCCCGCGCGCCTCAAGGAGTTGTCAGCAATTGTGAGGGCCCAGCTGGGTCGAAGCCTGGGTCTGTTTTCGAAAGGATAGCTCAAACCTAGTATGAAAGGCAAGAAGGGATGGGGTGTGTTTTTTAGTCGGTAAGAGTCTGACACTATCTCCCGCTCCGCCCAAGGGCGGGGGATGTCATTTGGATGATTTTTACCCACTGGAAAAAAATACATAAGTTATTTTATAAAATACCAGTATTTAGCAACCTATTCATTTACTGCTAGAAGGTAACGCATATGCACTGGGAGGTTCTACAATAGTAGTTGAGTTGGACCGAGAAAACCTCATGTCACACTACCTTAATAAAAATTATGAAGCGAAAATTACGTACAAACATTGCAACAAGCCAAGTAAAGGGCTTTATACACTAACATGGCAGGCCCGGATTAAAGTCGGCTGAACTTGTCGGCTTCGAGCATCCGATAATATTCCGAGCACACTAAGGCACAGGCCGTCTGGGATCGCAGGTAACCGGTGCGAAGGCTTACAGACACGACATCTCGACAACAAAAGCCTCCGGCGACAGGCCAGCTAACCCCACAACCGTTTCCGAACTACCCACGAGAATAAGCAGAGAATTTCCATGTTAAAAAATAAAATAGGCCCGAAAGATTCGTATCATTGCATGTAAATCGAAAGAAAATTGGATTTCTCTTCATGTAGCCGTTTTTAAGCATAAAATTCATAGATACATTGAAAACTACAAATGTTAGAAGCTATATTGGACAGGAAATTTTAGTACAGGACTGGTTTATTGGAGGTGGCTTTTAAAACCCGACATGGTTCGTTAGAAGGACCCCAGTGACTCGTTATTCAAACTGCGAGTGTCAACACTGTGCGGAAACATACACACTTTAATTGAACTGCTATAGATAGCTTTATTTGAGTGGGATGTAGAGAACGAGATCTATTAACCACAATGGAATACGTGTCAATCAAAATATTTACTTTGTTTTGGAATATAAACAAATAGTATACTAGTTATTAGTCAAGGTAATAACGGTATTCTTTACACGACGTTGAACACTATATCTCATGTTATACTCCGACTCCAAGTGCCAAAGATGCCAATGGTGTTGAAAGTCGTATGACGATCTCCGACTCTTTATAAAAGCACTCATTATACCTACTGTTTTGGTCGGGAAATATACAACATCAGTTTTAATAGTATATGCGACACCTGAAACACTTGTCTAGTATTTTTATCTAAAAAATCTATGTTCAAAATTTCATGACTGTATCATGAAAAATCACTAAGTTATAAGCTTGTTAAGTCAGCAAAAATACATAGTCATCCAGGCGATTGAGGGGTTGCCGGAGGTTCTACGCGGGGATCGTTCGGTCCATGGCCCTCTACGGGGCGCCGGTGTGGGCGCCATCGCTGAAAAAGCGACCGGCGGCCATACTGAACGCCTGCCAGAGGGTCATGGCGTTAAGGATGGTGCGGGGACACTGCACGGTCTCCCGCGAGCCTTCTGGCTGGCCTACCACCGTGGGATCTGGAGGCAACAGTCCTTGCACACATGCACAATATGCGCGTAGAGATGCAACGCCGGGGTGAAAGTCCGCTGCCGCGACAGGTCACGGCATGGCGGACAGAGCTCCGGCGGGATCTCATGGTGAAATGGCGTAAACGACTATCGCAACCCAGTGCTGGGCATGCCACAATCATGGCGGTAAGTCCCCTCTTTGAGGCGTGGCTGGAAAGGCCTCACGGCGTCCTTACCTTCCGCATGACGCAGGTCCTCACCGGACATGGTTCGTTCGGGAGTTTCCTGCACCGGATTCATGCGGAAGTGACGCCCGGGTGTCGCCACTGTGTGGAACGCCCGGAGGACACGGTGGAGCACACGGTCGAGGTGTGCCCTGCTTGGGCGGAGCATCGCCGTGCCCTCGTGGGGGCGATCGGCGGCGGAGACCTCTCGCGCCGGGCCTTGGTTGAGGCCATGGTCCGGAGCGAGGAGGAGTGGCAGGCGGTCGCCAACTTCTGCGAAGCAGTAATGCTCGCAAAGGAGGAGGCCGAACGCATCAGGCAACGGCGTTATCGCCGCCGCCGTCGCCGGGATTCTGATCCCGATTTCCGGCCAACGTAGACGCGGGCTTGCGGACAGTGAGCAATGGGTAGCTCACTGTCCGGTCGTCCGGTGACTGTCCGGACCAAGCCCAAGTCGTCGACGGCGCGCACTGTTCCCGCGCGCCTCAAGGAATTGTCAGCAACAGCAGGGGCCCAGCCGGGTCGAAGCCTACTGGGGCCAGGGTTATCCGAAAGGGCGCTCGAGCCCCGGTATGAAGGCTAGAAGGAACGGGGTGGGTCTTTTAGTCAGTAAGAGTCTGACACTATCTCCCGCTCCGCCCAAGGGCGGGGGACGTCAATGCCTGATTTTTTCCCACCATAAAAAAAAAAAAAGGCGATTGAGGGGTTGTTTTGTACTTGCACCTAGCTTTTGCTAGTGCTTAATGTCCTTTATGACCTGCCGTGACCTGTGTTGTACTTAGTGTCGGTGGTGTCCAACTTGTGACCTTTAAATATTTTTGAGAAAAAAAAAATGGTGTAAAAACTATTGGAATCCATTCAGTTATTGATTCTAAACAAAGTATATTACGGTTTCGCTTACTAAAAATTATGTTATTTTTTGGTTTTCGAGTTGGAAAATCGTCAACAACTCCCGTTCTGAGTGGATCGAACTCGCAGGCAATATAAACACCGACATTGCGCACCAAATAAACGTAACATGGCAAAAATGGCGGTCACTCAATGGAGTTCTGTGTGATTCTCGCACGCCTCTTAAAACTAAGTATATAAGACATACACGGCTTCTCATAAACGAAATGAAGATCCTGCGGTGAAGAACATGCTCAAAAAGAAATAGAAGTAGAGGCCGCCCACCATTAAACTGGTGGTCTAACATCAAAAGAACCAAGACAAGACAGGACTGACTGTCCTGGCGTAGTATTGTGAGGAAACCCCATTCCAGATAATGGGAGCAGAGATGGACAAAGAAGAAGAAAAAAACAACAATTTGCTTGCTGCGGTCCTTCCGTCCAATTGGTGTTTTCAAGGCTAATGTAAATAGGCTCTTAATAAACTAGTACGCCTCACCATTAACGATTGCATCACCACTTACCAAAAATCAAATCAAATCAAATCATTTATTTCAAATAGACCATTTGCAGGCACTTTTGGATAGTCAAATGTCGGTCAGTCCAAGAAAAGTGAAGCTAAATTGCACGTTCTAGAGCGTAGATTTCTATGAAGAACGTGCAAGAAACTCCATGGATACTCTTTTAACCTTTCGTATGCCGTAATTAGAGACACAATTAAAAAGTTATTGTGTCTCGCGTGGATCCACGTTCCGGACACACAAAGGGTTAAATAATATTATTGGTTACATTTCTTGGTAACTCAGATCTTATTGCTTCTATTATAAATTGCAGTCAAGCATTGGTTAATATTAAATAATGGAAATAAAAAAGAATGTTCAATATATTTACGTTCGCATACCTCAACAAAACTTAGAGAACATCAGTTTTTTCTTTTATGCATGAATATTCTTTCCAAATAGCCTACCAAAATAAACGGATTGTCGATGGGCAAAGCGCAATAATGTTATATTGATGCCAATCTCCTTTGACATTCGTAATCCTTTAGTTACCTTACCTTTTACGAAACAGAATTCGATACGGGTCTTTGATATTTCAGAATGACACAATAGAAAAAAAGTTAGAGAAAACATTCAATTTGTAAATAACTTCCCGGAAGCTGCTTTTGGTTCCACACTAATCTAAATGAATATAAATATAAAGTGGAAAATTCATTGTTTTTTGTTCGTAGGTATTATTTTAATTGTTTCTGCTAGCGAATTTACCATCATTTGAGGTATGCAATCCAGATTTGGTTAAGTCCAAACTTCAAAGCTTTGAGCACAGGCGTAGGGTAGCCAGCCTTTTGATGTTTTACCGGATGCATTTTGGAGAGTGTGCGCCGGAATTGCATGTCTTGATTCCGCCATCAATTGAGATGGTGACGTACGACGATGTACGATGAGTATCCACCTATACGTTGTTGAAACCTCTACGGTCCGGACTAAGCGTTTCGCCTCGTCGTTTATACTGCATAAGTCGAAAGAATAGAACAATCTGCCTGCTGCGTTCTTCCCGTCCGATTATAATTTGAGTGTCTTCAAGGCAAGATTGAATAGGCTCATAAACTAGAGCGCCTCACGATCAGAGATTGCATCACTGCTTACCATCAGTTGGGATCGCAGTCAAGCACTAGTTTATATCAATTAAAAAAAAATGTAATCCTCCAATAACGTCTCTTGCTCTAGGGTGGAGCGAGCGGGAGAGTCAGGCTTTTACTGACTTAAACTGTGTCCTTCAGTTACCCTTTACGTTTCAAAACCACGGTATTTCTCTCAAAAATTCCCATGACCCTATCGGCCTTGATGGACTCCTATGGTTTTAGTGACATATTATAGTCTAAGATCCGATTAAGAACTACCTTCACCGGTCTGTTTAATGGATGAAACGTATTTTATTATAAATTAAGTATATTAAATAATATAACGCGGGTGGGTTGCCTAAGAAATTCCTGGCCAGACTATTATTAATTAAAAATTGAAAATTTATTTTATTCTTAGAAAAATGCACTACCGTTATCCATATCAGATTTTTTTGCAGACAACACTATAACATCGTATTCGTAATGAAACAGCGTTTATTTTGATATAGAATTTGTTGTATACAAAAAAAAAACACCTGTTTATGCATACCTGTATATACCTGACAACCCATAGCTATGCCAGGAAACAAATAGGCAACCCAACATTTTTATGTTCTAAAGGCTTCACTCTTTCGGTTAGTATTAAATTTATTCGTTAAACACACCGGTGCATTTAAAAGAAAAAAATCGTTTGGCCAGGAATTTCTCAGGCAACCCACCCGCGTTATATTATTTAATATACTAAATTTATCATAAAATAGGTTTCATCCATTAAACAAACCGGTGAAGGTCGTTCTTAACCGTATCCTGTACTATTATTTTTAAGGTGCACGTTGAAACACTCCTCGTCGTTGACGACGTGGGTCCGGTCCTTACCAGACGACTGGGCGGCGAACTGCCTAGTACTCGTCGTCCGCAAATTCACTCGCATTTGCCTGTGTGAAAGTAGAAAAGTGTCCCAAGGGAACTAGGTAACATAGTATTCGAGACAAAAGTATCCTGTGTACTATATTAAAGGACATAGTCTACCCGATTACGATATTTATAGAAATGGATATTTGTAACACGGTTAGACTATACACACACACATAGGGGTAGATCATACACATACACAACGGTATGTACAGTTGTCATCACGGATCTTGAATGCTCGGCTTCCGAGTGGGGATCGCTTTGCGCATTCCATACATTGGCGAGCCAATCGTCTTCGTTGTTAGATACATGCTGAAAAGCAGTGAATGAATCAGGAGTGGCGTCTATGACGCGATGGCACGGCCAGCCAATCACTGACACTTCTCGCCCCCGCGTCGCACTCCGCACCACATAAGAGACCGAATATTTGACTTCTGCACAAGTGTTCAAGACCCGTGATGGCAACTGTGCATATTAACTTTTGCCCTAAACTTTGTCCTCGTGAAAATCTATTGATGCGGACGCCAAGTCGAACCCGAAACCAGATAAAAAGTATGTCCTTCCTTGGAGTTCAAGCTTACTCTGTACTAAAAATTAAGAAGAAGACTTTAACATTTATAATAATAACATAGATTATAAAAACTTTTGCAGTATTAGGGTCGGAGCCTACTGGGGCTAAGGGTATATTTCTGAAAGGAAGGCTCGGCGCCGGTATGAAAGGCAACGAAAGAACGGGGTGGGTTTTGATCAGTAAAAGTCTGACACTATCCCTCGCTCCATCCAAGGGTGGGGGATATCATATGGATGAGTTTCACCCACCTATCAACGACTATCCCAACCTCGCTTGTCGCTAGATCGACCGCCGCCTAGTACGACTCTCCCTGCGCTAGAACGAGTGTGTCAACACCATTTTTTTGTGTCCACTTCGCATTCCGCTTAACACATACTTTTTTTTTTATGGTGGGAAAAATCATGCATTGACATCCCCCGCCCTTGGGCGGAGCGGGAGATAGTGTCAGACTCTTACTGACTAAAAGACCCACCCCGTTCCTTCTAGCCTTCATATCGGGGCTCGAGCGCCCTTTCGGATAACCCTGGCCCCAGTAGGCTTCGACCCGGCTGGGTCCCTGCTGTTGCTGACAACTCTTTGAGGCGCGCGGGAACAGTGCGCGCCGTCGACGACTTGGGCTTGGTCCGGACAGTTACCGGACGGCCGGACAGCGAGCTACCCATTGCTCACTGTCCGCAAGCCCACGTCTACGTTGGCCGGAAATCGGGATCAGAATCCCGACGACGGCGGCGGCGATAACGCCGTTGCCTGATGCGTTCGGCCTCCTCCTTTGCGAGCATTACTGCTTCGCAGAAGTCGGCGACCGCCTGCCACTCCTCCTCGCTCCGGACCATGGCCTCAACCAAGGCCCGGCGCGAGAGATCTCCGCCGCCGATCGCCACTTAACACATACTCATGTCGATCAAAAAGTGTCAGTAACTGGATCAAAAAGTGTCAAGATACTTTTTGTTCCTGTTCTTTTGCGCAGCGCCATGATGTAAGCTCTTTGCATCTTAAATTAAGTGAACTGTAATATTGTTCTTATGAGTAATAAAATTCTTTAAACATAAGTACCGTTCCTATTATGATTACTTTTTCACTGATTGTAGGTGACTACATCCCACATACTATCTCACAAAAAAAAACACGCACAATAAGTCACGAAGAAGCCTCAGGAAAAAGCTAATAAATTGATAAACCTTAATAGCTTGTTTATTCACGAATGAAAGATAAAGAACCTTTAAATATTTCTTGCCCTAAGGGAAAGAAAATAACCAATTTGCCGTTTGCTTTCTTTAATTTTCATGTCCACGAAGAAAATTGCGGGGCATCGTCCCCGACTGACGTCATTTAGAATTGCTTTATAATGCTACTAGCTTTTTCCTGCTACTTTCCTTCCATGGTCTGTCACACTCAGAAGCCGTGAGCTCATTTTAAATCAAAAGTAGCCGGTAGCACTTTTGGATAGATTTCTTTACTATAATTTTAAAAAAAAATGTCATCGCTTTAGTAATGACTCCTCTAAATAGGTACATTATACAAATACAAAACCAACAGGACAGTTTCTTCTTAAAAAAAACCGGTCTTGTGTGAGTCGGTGAACTCATTGGTGGTCCGTACGAACTCACCTATATAAGAAGATTCCTCGAAGATTTTTCCGAATCTCAAAAAAGTAATTATTTTGTTTTGTGATGTTTTTTATTTATTCTTATTTTGTGTTATAAGACCTTGTTTTTTACCTTTCATGATTACACACATAAAGGTATGTAAGTACAGATGTTGAGTCTAGAGTCAACGAGAAGTGCCCTATAGGTTTTGATTTGCTTGCGAATGTCAAATTGTGCGGCTAAATGGAGTTTATATATTTAGATCGACTTAGGTGTTTGATTTATTCAGTTTTTCATTTCTTTAAGGTATAGCAAACTAGAGTATTTGATATTAATTTCAGTTCAAAATCTCTACGTGTTCTTGAGAAAAAGGGTCTAGACAGATTGACACCGAAATGACGGTTTTATTTTTGCCAACTGAGGTACGGAACTCTAATTTTTTGTTCTTTATTGTACACAAAAACATAACATAATATATGGCGATACAGACACTTCATGTACAAAATCGAGCTTAACTCAGAAATGAGTTTTCTTCCAACAAATCTTTGAGTTATTGAGTGACAACATATTCTCCAAAAATAGTTAAGAAATAAAATAATTTCAGTACTTATACAGAATGTAAGAGACATAGGTAGTCATAATTATATTACGTACTGCTTCTACAATTTACTCGTGTGTCTTAAATACTATAAAGAAAGAAAGAAAAGAAAGAAAACTATTTTATTTGGCATACACACTCGTAGATACACACAATGTAGTAATAACATGTAGACACTAATAAATTATTATAATTAAAAAAAGAAAGACAAGTAGCAATGTGTGTCTCAGGGCGGCGCCAAGTAGGTCCACTTCAGCAATAATGCCAGACAACTACATGGTAGTTGCCTGACGCTGGTCAAAAAAGTTTCCATTCTCAGATAAAATTCTTCTGACATAGACTATATATATATATTTTTTTATCTGTTATAAACTAGTACTTGACTGCGATCCCGCCTGATGGTAAGCAGTGATCGAGCAATCGTTATATGTCTGTAATACAACATTTTCTAATTAGAAAAATACAGCTTCATTTTATAAACTACACATACTTCATAAGGACCCTTCGGTACAATTGGACATCAAAAAAGGACAAGCTCCCGGAGAGCTGATCAAACTGATTGGACTTCAATTGTTAATGCGAATTGCGAAGACAGCTCGTATTCTTAAAAGCGCCAAAAGATTGATGACCTGGCGAAGACAGGGAAGAAATGGGTCAAGTGAAATGTGATGCCTGGTCTCGTTTTTCGAGGAACTTTGTGCAAAAATCGGTAACAATACTGTTTAATTATGTCGAGTTTTAGATACACTGATCACAAGTAAATCTGCTTTTAGAAAGTATATATATATATATAAAAAAAGGTTTAATCTACACCCACTCGTTGACCCTTACCCTAAAAAAACAAAATTCATTTTAGGATAAATGGTTTCCATTCTCAGTTAAAATTCTTCTAACATAGACCATATTTGACAGGCCTGTTGGTCTAGTAATTAGTGACCCTGACTGCTATGCTGGAGGTCGTGGGTTTGATTCCCACCCAGGACAAATGTTTGTGTGATGAGCACGACCATTTGTTCTGTCTGGATGTAATTTATCTATAATATGTATGTATTTAGAAACATAAAAGTATGTTTATCAGTTGTCTAGTACCCATAACACAAGCTCTGCTTAGCTTGGGACTAGACGGAGTTGTGTGATAGTTGTGGAATATTATTATTATTATACTTAATTACGCGGGTGAAGCTGCGGGCAAAAACTACTATTAAATACGTCAATAGCGGATTTATTTACTAATACCGATGCGCTACCTACCAAAGCAGTGCGTTGATATATAACTTTAAAATAAAATTTTAGTACTTAAATGGTAATAGTAACTCAATTTTCTAGTCATGCCTTTTTATTCCAGTTACATCTACACTATCCACACTAAAAATATAATATAATATAATATAATATAATATAATATAATATAATATAATATAATATAATATAATATAATATAATATAATATAATATAATATAATATAATATAATATAATATAATATAATATAATATAATATAATATAATATAATATAATATAATATAATATAATATTATAAAAGAGGTAAAATTTACGAGGTAGTTTCGCTTCTGAAAAAAAAACCCGGCCCTGGTATGAAAGGCAACGAAGGAATTAGGAGTGATTTTAGTCAGTAACAATATGACACAAAGTGGAGAGAGATGTGTGTGTGGAGATGTGTGATAGAGGTTGTTATATGTAATTTTTTTTTTTTTTGTAGGAAATCTCTGAAAGTACTGGTCCGATTTTTTTTTTTCAATTCGAACCAATCGTCCTTTAGAGTAGTGCGTTCAAAAAAACAAACAAACTCTTCAGCTTTATATTATTATATATAGTATAGATTTTCTCCCTAACCGACCATGTCATTCCATTAGAAAGTGAGTCCGAGTATTAAACACACAGGCGAGCTAAACTATTGGAGTTGACGTATTACTGCTAACAGGTCCGCTATAACTTAGGTGACGCGACAGTTGAGTGCTCAGTTATTAGGCCGTTATGTTGTTGACATACTCCAAGATACAAAGATACCTAGATCAGCCCGTGCAGGGTTGTTTTACCGAGGGTTCTAAAATCGTGTACGCACGTACGAACAAATTTGTTGCGTTGCTTGATACGCGATAACTTGATTCGCACGTGTGTGCCATTATCAAACATCGAACACGGTGTTCGTCAAACATGTTTGTGGCGATCCTATTAGTATGTTCTGTATGGACGGTGTTCTTCGTGAATCACTGTGAACACCAAAAAACTTTTCGCTACTTCACACACTTCGACGACTTCGAACGGCAACGTCGCTATGGATAGAATCGAACTCGATTCGAACTATGTTAGCGTTCGTGTTCGAATATGCCGTCCATACGAACAAACTAAGTGTTCTAGATTGATATTTGCGTTCACTATGTTCGTGTTCGTAAATGCGTCCACGGTTTAAGAAGGAAACCCGTGGTTCTAGAGCGCAAAAGGCAACTGAAGGAAAATAGGTATGGTCTTAGTCAGTAAAACTCTGGCACGCCCTCTTACTCCAACCTAGAGCGAGAAAAGTCATAAGATGATTTCCTACATAAAAAAAAAAAGAATCATCGCTTACAATTAGATGAGCTGAGTCAAGCGCGAACCTATGGATAATATTTAAAAAAAAATACGACTCAAATGACAACACATTGTCGTCGCATTCCTCAAACACAAAAGCTTTTATTTCAAGGAATTTAAACAAATAAAACGAAAATGTTTTTTTGCAAAACATACTGACAGATGACAAGCTAGCAACGATTTCCTTAAAGTAAATGAGACAGAAACATATTCATTAAGACTCAAAATCCTGTCACTGGCAACAGAAGAAATGTTATTTGTTTTTGTATTTTACGATTCTTGTTTTCTTGTTGTAATTAAAAAGCTTGGAAATTCCCAGTAGTAGTACCAAATCAGAATTTGTACTCGATTTTGTTTCCTTACACATATTGGATTTATGATCTGTTCCCCATTTGCCCCCATTTTAACTTAGGAAAGTATTCGTTTTTTGAGTTGTGTACCTTAGGCTGCAGAAACTGAACCAATATTATTAGCCCGGGTGTCGCCACTATGCGGAACGCCCGGAGGACACGGTAGAGCACTCGGTTGAGGTGTGACCTCTTGGGGTGATCGGTGGCGAAGACCTCTTGCGCCGGACCTTAGTTCAGGCCATAGTCCGGAGCGAAGAGGAGTGGCAGGTGGCCGCCTCCTTCTGCGAAGCAGTAATGCTAGCAAAGGAGGAGGTCGACCGCATCAGGCAAAGGCGCTCTCAACGCCGCCGGGATTCCGATCCCGATTTCCGACAACCGTAGGCGCTGGCTTGCGGACGGCGACCAATGGGTAACTCGCTGTCCGACCGTTCGGTAACTGTCCTGACCGAGCCCAAGTCGTCGACGGCGCACACTGTTCCCGCGTGCCTCAAGAAGTTGTCAGCAACAGCAGGGGCCCAGCTGAGTCGAAGCCTACTGAGACCACGGTTACTTTCGAAAGAGTAGCTCAGCCCCGGTATGAAGGCTCGAAGGAACGGGGGTAGGTTTTTAGTCAGTGAGAGTCTGACACTATCTCCCGCTCCGCTCAAGAGCGAGGGTTGTCATTAGATGATTTTCCCACCATAAAAAAGACCCATATTTTTAGATAATTAAGGAGTTAAACGAAGTCGCGTGGCTTCGGTGATCAGTATTTTGAACGCATACATACAACGATAAAATCAGACGATTTTATTTAAAAAAAAAATATATAAAAAGTAATAAAATATAAAAGCATATGTCAGTTATCGTAGATTCTAAGCGGAATCGAATCCAAATCTAGATAAAAAGTAAACTATATTTTTTCTTGGATATTTTTATATTTTTTTCCAGCTTATTCCAGATTTCATCAAAATCTGTTTAATAATGAAAGCGGAACAGGCAGGCAGAGTTACTTAGTATGAATTTAAATTATTTCTAGAGTTTGTCTTTATAAATACCGGCATCATCTAGCATAAACAGACGAAAAAAAAATTGACGTGTAAAAGTGTTTTTTAAACCTATTTACAAAATAAATATCATTTATCAAACCAGATTCCAGTCGCCAATACGTTGAGACAGCGATATTCCTCACGCTATCAATGACACTTCTAGTCTGACTTAAGTCACTAATTCCATGTCCCATGTCCGGAGGCATGTTAGATGGCCAGTACATAGTTCGCGCAGACGTACGATAGGTACGTACCTAATAGCTTTGAGTTAACACGGACACCTCGGTCACTTGACCAGCGCTTGTTAAGGAAATAATACTTGAATGACAGCTTAAATTGTAGGGCCAGTATAGTTGATATTCATCATTATCATCATCTTTTAAGCCAAAACACGTCCACTTTCGTCACTATTGTGACGAAACTTGGAGGACGCCAATGTGATGGAGTTTCGTCACAATAACTCGTTCTATGGGTTTTGCATCCATCTGATCGCCCTAGTCTACAGGCTCATTTATAATTCCAATGACTGATAGGTATTGAAAAATCTATCCACTCGTCCTATGAAGATTGAGCCCTAGTCGTCGACGGCGTATAGTAGTCCACACACGCTACAAAGACATGACAGCAAACTGTAGGGGCCCAGCTGAGCCAACACCTAGTCCGTTCCATCATCGGACTACCAGACGAACGGCTATGCGCCACCGGTACATGGTGGATATCCCACCTACATGCACAAAACGTTTTGGGAACACATTCATTGTGCGTGCAGCTAGGGAGTGGAATTCCTTGCTGGAGTCTGTGTTTTCTGATAGCTACAATCTTTAAGCCGAGAGTGAATAGGTCTTCTGGGTAAGATCGTTCCATCGTCGACCGCATCGTCGCTTTCCATCAGGTGAGATAGCGGTCGAGCGCGAACCTACCAACAATAAAAATTAAAAAAATACACCTGCTAGAGTCATGGGCAAAATAATGAAAGGGATACTCGTGATCCTACAACACGAAAGGCGGCTGAAGAAACATAGGTGTGATTTTGAAAGTCTAGCACGCCGTCCCACTTTACTCTAAAGCGAGTGAAGACATTAGCTGATTTTCCACCTCAAAAAAATATCCCTTATATTCAGCCTCATTTATAATTCCGATGACTGATATTGAAAAACTTTTCCTAATAATAGATGAAATGGTAATTAATTTAAAGAACTTTTACTCTAACTTTCCAGAATGTTTGAATACGAAACTTAAATAACTAAATTGCTGTTGGAAACTTTGTTGAAGTGATAGTTCAATTTAAGGAAATTGAACATCTCCTGATTCAAGGAACGAGGGATTTGAATTTGATTGTTATAATTGTACAGGATCTGATTAAATCTAGTTTAATATCTTTTTTTTTTGTAAGTTGTAAATCATCCAATGACAAGCCTACCCTTGTCGACCGCATCAGGCAACGGCCACCAGGATTCTGATTCCGATTTCCGGCCACCGTTGACGCGGGCTTGCGAATGGCGAGCAATGGGTAGTTCGCTGGCTGACCGTCCGGTAACTGTCCGGACCGAGTCCAAGTCGTCGACGGCGCGCACTGTTCTCGCGCGCTCCAAGGAGTTGTCAGTAGCAGCAAGGGCCAGCCGGGTCGAAGTCAACTGAGACCAGAGTTATCCGAAAGGGAAGCTCGGTACCGGTATGAAAGGCAAGAAGGA
Organism: Mythimna albipuncta; assembly: GCA_929112965.1. NCBI lineage: Eukaryota > Metazoa > Arthropoda > Insecta > Lepidoptera > Noctuidae > Mythimna > Mythimna albipuncta. The sequence continues at coordinate 20,737,175 of OV815965.1, forward strand.
ACAGGTGTGAATCAGTAAAAGTCTGACAGTATCTTGCTCCACCCAAGAGCGGGGGATATCATTAGATGATTTTTCCACCGAAAAAAAAGCATATCCTTAAAGAGAGCGCGAGGGCGTGTCAGACTTTTACTGACTAAAACCCAGTCCTAGTTCTTTCGTTGCCTTCATTCCAGGGCCGGGTTTTCCTTTCAGATGCGAGCCTATGGCCTCAGTAGGCTTCGACCCTGTTGAGTCCCAAACGGTTTGCTAACAGCTCCTTGGCGCTACGCGTGGTCGACGACGTGGGCTTGGACGTCAAACGATTCCAACGGGAGTAGTGGTGGCCGAGTGGAAGCAGTGGTGGTCGAGTGGTAAGGGCCCCGACGATTTGTAGGTCGCGGGTTCAAACCCAGCCAGGCGCATTATTTTGTGTAATTTATTTTATCACCACTGCTCTCAAAACGGTGAAGGAAAACATCGTGAGAAAACCGGCATGTCCTAGAACAAAAAATTCGAAGACATGTAACATTCACCAATCCGCGCTGGGCCTGCGTGGTGGATGACGGCCAGAGAGAGGAGGCCTGAGTCCCAGCAGTGGGAACATTAAAAAGGCTGACTATGCTATATATACCACGAAACCCCATACACCTAACCCCGTCAAATCGTTCGAATCTGGAAGAATTTTAGAAATCCTAGATGAATTCGAATACTCCAAAGCCTTTTTAAGTTAATGTTATGAATCCACATTCTTATTTCCCTCTGATTTATTTCACTTTCTTCATCTTCCATTAAATAAAAACCTCATCAAGATCCACCACAATTCATATGTGATGTACAATTTTTTTTTTTAACCTGGACTGAGGCTTCAGAATCCAGATGGAGAACACAAACTAAATAAGAAGATCAGAGAACTAATAGGATCACTCATGTATTTAGCAGTTTGTACAAGACCAGACATAACTCAACCAGTGAACTTTATGAGTCTGTTTAACAACTGCCACGAGGAAGCTCACTGAAGAGAATTTTTTTTCATCCGTTGCACTAGCAAGAAATGTATAGAAAATACAAACAATTACTTCAGCGCGGTCGATTCTTTCGATGCGAATATGTGTGCGAGGCTATCTAGACTTCGATTCATTCGACTCGTATGGCTCGAATAAGTGTGCGTTCCCCTTTCAAAGCCAGGGCTAAATCTGCACTTATCTTTATCCCCACTACGAAAGGCCTGCTTTAGTGCCTGTAGGCGTCAAACGCCTACAAGCACTATAACAGGTCAACAGATTAAAAATTACTTATGCATACCTCGCTTTTACTGAAACACTCTGTTTGCTAGCTCTCTTTACATAGACAACGTTATTGCACTAAACCCTTACAGGTGTAGACAGTACATTACTTAGAGTATGTGAGGATATTTCATACACCTGGACTTATGTATCCCTGGTAGGTACAAGCCATGTACCAACCCACAAAGGTTCAAGAGAATGTTAGCTAGTCCCTCTTGGGAGGTAACTGGGATTTAGCCTTTATGTTCTCACCGAAATAGAGCGATGTAGCTGAAGATTTAGATAGTACCTGTAACAAATGAAAAGGTATGGGTTAGTGATTTATTTCGTAATTCCAGTTGGTTTGTGTCTATGAAAATTGTCTTTCAATCTACAGTAATATTATAAAGAGGTAAAGTTTATTTTTTTTGTTTGTAGGAAGTAACCGCTGGAAGTACTGGTCCGATTGCTAAAATTATCAAATAACTCCCGGGTCGTGCGAGAGGGTATTAGACTTTTACCGACGAAAATCCAAAGGTATTTCTTCAACCCCCCTTAATTTCGAGGGCCGTGGTAATTAGTGAACACGTAAAAAGTGATACGAGTATCACTAAAAAAACAAGACTTAGTATAAATTTAACGAAGGGGTGTTCTTAGGGTGTTTTTTATATCATGCGGATACATACGGGATTACTGAAAAATCTAGTCTAATCATGAAATTCTGAAATCAGCAAGCACGTGGTAGCCAGGAAGTATCCAGGTTTTCGGTAAATATTGAGTTTTCCTACAGTTCCACTTTACAGCATGATTAAACTAACTTCTTCTGGTTAAATTCAAATGAAAATCTTATTACGAGTTTCGCAAAACCGAGTTCCGACACCGGCGTAGCAATTTGTGTCGTTAACCGTAATTTTAAAACTGCATAGTATTTTTACTCGTCTTCCGTTTTTAATTATTTTCAAAGTCCTGTATTTTCCAAGAGTAATGCATATAGATGTCTCCTATTATTTGGAGAGAACATATTTTTGATATTCAAGTTATAATTTTAACGTTAAAAGTTTATCAAACGCCTGTTGTGTAACAAATATGATATATATTTTGAGGCTTAGTCAAAAACTTATTGAAAAATAATTTAGAACTTAACCATTCAATATCCATAGGTACATATAGAGAGCCTACCTACCTATATATCTACCTATATTATAAGCTTTTGATAAATCGTCCTAATCTTCTATTGGTCAATTCGACGATTTGTTATCGTTATAGTTAAATGGAGCTACTCACCCTTAATTATTTTTAATTATCAAACCTATCTTCCTATCCTATTCTTGTAAACAATAGGATCTGATTACGAATAAACATAGTTTGCCTGACGCCATCAATCAAGCATAGATTTAATGTAATTAACCCCACACAATAGAATACCAATTTATCAAAAGAAAACGGTCTCCAATTCATGCAATGGCCATGTCTTGGCTCGAAGCCTCGAATCCCAAGACTTTACTCTCTATAGACGTGCTTATGCCAACCACACGAATGAAGCAATCAATATGACTGCAATAACATTAACTGCTTATATTTGAATAAATTATGTATGAAATGATTACAAATTAAATAAGAGCGTCCTTTTTGAGGTACATTTTCATAGAGAAAGATGTTTAAAAACAACAACATCTTTCTCTACATATTTTGGAGGGAGATGGAGAGGACCCTCTTAATTTATGCGTTTAATACAGTACAGGTAAGTGTTTTTAGTAACATTGTTTTAAGTTTCAGCCGCTAACATAATATGGACAAAGTTTCAGACTTTGAATGTCCATATTATGTTAGTAAATGTTTATTATTTTTAAAATGTCTACCTAAAATATTCCAAGGACCCCGTTATAACTACCCACTGTTCGTCGCTAACAACAATTTTAACAAGATCGCAAGATCCTTGTTACTCCAGATTTACACCTTTTGTAGTAAAATTACAAAGGGTATTAAAATATACATTTACAGTTCATTGTGCTGGCTACCTTTGGGAGATTATTTACATTTTCATGTGTGCCCTATTCAGTTTTAGACTATAGAGCTATTGTTTGTTTTGGTATTGTAAATGTTTAGAGGGTTTCGTTAAGGGGCCGGACGATCAGCGGGAACGATCTCCCGCGCCATGCGTACAGGCCATAGTCCGTAGCGAGGAGGAGTGGCAGGCGTTTGCCTCCTTATGCGAAGTAGTAATGCTAGCAAATGAGGAGGCTGCACCTGCACGCACGAAGTAGTAATGCTAGCATATGAGGAGGCCGCACCTGCACGCGCGAAGAAGTGGCCCTTACAGCTCAGCCGCTGGGATCCGGATACCGATTTCTGGCCATTGTAGGCGCGGACTTGCGAACTTGCTTGGATCATCCGTTAACCGTCTGGACCGAGTCCAAGTTGTCGACGGCGCGTACAAGGTTGAAGCCTAAAGGGGCCGGGCGATGGAAGATTTTTTTTTGTAGAACTATTGATTTTATCAATCTAATTATATATGTATATACACCCCTACTTTTTAATTAGCACACAAAAAATGGGGCTGTATCTGTACCTGTTACTGATCATATTTTCGTATTCAAAAGTATAAAAATCCGAAATCCTACAATTGACTACGAAAAGGTAAATTCATCATAGATTCAATCATACATAGCAATTGCTAATAGAAAATACTGCGGGCAGTGTTTTTCCATTTTAATTGTCATTTATTCATTCATAATCTGCCTCTGCCTGCACAATATTTCCATAAATTGAGAGACATTTTGGGATAAACAGAAACGCTAATAACTTTGCTGTTTATGAATATTATTTATTGAGACTTTACTTAAATAATAACAAGGGTTTTTCTAATAAGCCTTTTAAGTATTTGTACTAATTAAAAAATAGTGGTGTATATGAAAGGAGATGACCGATGACCTAGTGAGGATCGCGGGAATCCGATGGATGCAAAATGCACAAGATATGTTGTTCTGGCGGCATTCGAGGAGGCCTATATCCAATGGTTTTAGTTGAAATGATGGTTTTCCTTGAGTGTCGAAATATATACGTTTTTGCGACATAAACGGCCGTATATTTTTTAAGAAGAAATGACAAAAAAATGACTGATTGACATATCAACCCACAGCTGAAACGTAGGACTAGAAGCGTGAATTTCGGGTTTTCTATTTTAATGAATTGGGTTTTGTTTGTTTGGAAATGGATTTTCCAAAATTTACCACTTAAGGAGATGAAATTGGGTGCAAAGTTTGGGCAAAGAAATCTACTTTTGTGCGTGACAAGCCGGTGGCAAAAGTATCGATCATAATACCTACTGCATACAAAGTAAAGAAAATATAACATAGAAAAACAAACAAAATTTAAAGCGTTTGGTTTTCTATGAACTAAAGTATGGACAGCACAATATTAAACAAGACAGTTGCCAACAATCGGACAGCAAGACATTACGCCAAGATCTAAAAATAATGATGCAGACACAGTAAATTATAATTCTTTTTCTATCGCATTGCGGAGCTTCGGTCGTACAATCCGTTTTCCCGAGACAAATGAACATTTCATCAGTGATAAGGATAACAATTGCCAGAAGTCCGAGATAGATTTGGACCATGGAATTGACATGTACTTTCGAAGCGTCACGTAATGAAGCCCATTTTTTTAACGTTCCATACCTCAAAAGAAAAAAAACCAAGTGCGAGTCGGACTCGCCCATGGAGGGTTCCGTAGCAGCAAGTAACATAATATAAAAGTTCTTGTAGTTCGTTGTAACTTTGATCGACGTTTTAATAATAGTGTATTTTTTTAAGATTTATGACGTATTCAAAAAAAAAACTACTTACTAGATCTCGTTCAAACCAATTTTCGTTGGTAGTTTACATGGTAATGTACATCATTTTTGAGTTTCAGTTCTAAGTATGGGGACCCCCAAAATTTATTGCTCTTTGTCTATTTTTGTGTAAAAATCTTAAAGCGGTTCACAGAATACATCTACTTACTAAGTTTCAACAGCATAGCTCTTATAGTTTCGGAAAAAAGTGGCTGTGACATACGGACGGACAGACAGACAGACATACATACAGACATGACGAATCTATAAGGGTTCCGTTTTTTGCCATTTGGCTATGGAACCCTAAAAACGGAACCCTTATTGAGATCACTTTGTTGTCCGTTCGTCTGTCTGCCTGTCTATCTGTCTATCAAGATCCTTCATCTCCGGATCTCCGGTTTTCTTCTTCTCCTGCGTAGAAGTATAGAGTTTACATTTAAACTATAAACTCAAGTCTGCAGTCCCTTGATGCTGTGTGAAAATCAAAGTTCTCAGTTAACGAAAAAAAAGATACGGCCGTTTATGTGGGAATCAAGGGAATCAAAATTCATAGAATACTTCCCGTTGGCCTAAAATCCTGAAATTTGACTTGAAGCAAGGTAAGGCATTGTGTGATAATTGTGAAATATTATATTATTATATTAAAATAGATGTTGTGATTCAGAAACATCTTCGAGACTCTATTCGGAAATTGAACCCCTGAGACCCCAAGCATTTAATTAAGTATAAACACGAGAAAAATGGAAAGGTTGCTTATTTTCGAAATTAACAGACTACTTTATGAAGAATTTATTATTTTACATTCTTATTTACATAACCAAAAAAAAAAAAAACGCTCAAAATTTTAATTCATTAAACCCCAAGCGAACGGCGGCGTTCGCGCACCTATTGTCTTTCAATTGTGTCTGTAATTATCACAATTGAAAGGTTAATAATCTACGTGGACTTTTAATAGTCTTAGTGCTTCTCGCACATACCCAGATTTTTTATTTATTTTTGACATCCTTTGATTTTAGCCGCTGAAGTGTGGCACGCTGTCCATGTCCTTGTCAATGTCTGTTGAGCTTGTACTCAATTCGTCCCTAAATAATCAATTTCCGATTCAATGCGTCACTTTGGGGGGGCCCAGTGACGCCTTAAGCCAAGGAGAGCATTTACTTGTGTTGGTTTAGTTTTAGGTTTTTACTAGCTGTGCCCGCGACTTCGTTTGCGTGGACTACAGGATTTTGAATTTATTTTTCAAAAATAAAAGAAGCCTATGTTACTCCTTATTACATCAGGTACCTGCCAAAAAAAGTCCCGTCAAAAGCGTCCATCCTTTTCAGATATTAGCCCGGACAAACAGACAAAAATTTAAAAAAATGTTATTTTGGTGTGTGGACCGTATATACCTGTGCATGTAGTAAAAAGCAGTTATTTCAATATTACAAACAGACAGTCCAATTTTATTTATATATGTAAAGATAAGTCCTGGCGTGAAGGTTTTAATTTTACTACACCAGATGCAAGTCCAGTTAAATGTTAGACAACCCCATAAGATGACCTACGAGAAACCAGTTACTATTATTATTACGAGCCTGTTCTGTTCCACTGCAGGGCAAGGATTGCCGTCATTCTTTCACTCTTCTCTGTCCTTAGCCACTTCTGATTTATCTACATCTGGACCTAACGCGTCACTGGCTCCTGCTGTTTGGGATGCAGTCAGTTGTTACTTGCACCCGATTTTGTTGCGACAAGCGGCTGATGTGACTTTTTTAGTGTCTTTTTTATCCAGTCTATTTTAGATAGGCGGTCGAGTTCCCTGGTCATAAAAACAAAAACTTGTACTTCTGCGACGTTTTGAATTAATTATACATCTCCATAATAACAATAAAAGTATATTATTGGTACATGTGATCGAATCAGGAATACTGAATCTCTTTAGAACCAAAATCCCCGACATAGCCAGAAGAATCGCCAAACTTAAGTGGCAATGGGCAGGGTACATTGCTCGCAGAACAGATGGCCGTTGGGTTGCGAGAATCCGATGGAAGTGAAACACACAGAACTGTTTATTGTGGCGACACTTGGGGGAGGCCTATGTCCAACAGTCGACGTCGTTCGGCTGAAATGATGATGATGACGATGTGGCTGATGTAAAAGGTTGCATTAAAATGGACTGGATAAAAAAGTAACTGGGCCTACCCAGTGGGCCATTTTAGTTAGGCGGCCGAGATTTCGAATCATAAAACAAAACATTTGTACGTCTGTGACGTTTTGGATTAGTGTCCATCCAAAGGTTGTCTGGTAGAAATTGCCTTGCGCAATAAGACCGCCTATTGTACGCATAATCTGTATCTGATAATCTGCTTATGTTTATCCTGTATTAAGCTAAGGTGTGCAATAAAGTTATAAATAAATAAATATATCAATGTTACATGTGATCGAATTAGGAATGAGGATATCCGCAGAAGAACCAAAGTTACCGACATAGCACAAAGAATCGCTAAACTTAAGTGGCAACCGGCAGGACACATTGCTCGCGGAACAGATGGCCGTTGGGGCCGAAAGGTTCCACAACAACAAGGTGGACCGATGACCTGGTAAGGGTTGCGGGAATTCGTTGGATATGAATCGCACAGGAGTGTTAATTGTGGCGACACTTGCGGGAGGTATATGCCCAACAGTGGAGGTCTTTCGGCTGAAATGATGATTATGATAACATGCTAATTTTTCAAACCAAAATTTGGTCCTCGAAATACATCCACGAGCCGACGACTGTTAGGACCAAAAAAAAAAAAACATTAACCTCGAAATAGATACATGTTTACCTCCAGGCTATTTATGTTCGCCGCAGTTATTAATTTCTTCTTTTTAATGTGATCATCCCTTGAAGGCTACAAGCGGGTTAAGTTATTTGCTGGCGGCTATTTGAGGGTTACTCTTTGTTTGTGTTTGACTTTAAATTCTATTGACTCGCGGGTTTGCCCGTATTTAAGTAGCTGTAAAACGGAATTAATGACTTTGTCCTTTAGAGGTAAACGTATAGGTAAATTCGGCATTTTGAGGTATAATATAAATATAAACATGAACACATGGAGAGAGAAATGGCGGCCAAAAAAAATCTGCATGTATTGTGAAAAAGAGTCAATGATGGATTAAAGTTGATAAATAAGAAGCAATGGATGAAGAAAGTAGTTTTTTTAGTACAGTAGGTTATGTTGTATGATGAAGAAAGTGTGAAGCACCAACTGAAACTTTTAGCGAACTAAGGCAGAAGATCCTAACTAATATTTCAAATGTGGATGTTTGGATGTTTGTTACTTAATCACACAAAAACGGCAGAACGGATTTGGACGAAATTTGGCATGCCTTTAGCCTTTGACATGGAAAAGAACATAAGCTACTTTTTATCCCGGAAAAACATCTTATTGCATACTACGGGAAAACACGAAGTACACGCGGACGAAGTCGCGGGCGGACAGCTAGTAATTTCGTAAAGTAAGTAAGTAAAGTCTTTTTAACAAGTATATATCTATGGTCATAACTTTATATTATCAATATTAAAAAGCAGCTGCTATCATTGCTGACTGAGACAGTTCGTAAAACCTCCTTGCGTAGTCAAAAGTGAAAATCCATTCTACATTTATTAAAAGTTTCAAGGGCTGACAGATTGGAACATTCAGAAGTTAGCAACAAGTGAAAAAGACGGATCCGACCGATTAGTTCCGTCGTAAAAGACGTTAATCTTTTCCATTATTGGACGTTTCCTCAAGAAGGGAAAGTAGGGAGGCTTTATTTTCCTCTTATTTTTTGCCCAAATTGAGCCGACCACGGGACCAATGAACAGTTTACCTTTTTTTGGGCAAGGCTCCGCTTTTTTGTAAGGATTAGGAAACATCTCAATGTGCAAACGTGTGTAGTGTGAGGTTTGGGTTGCCAACTGTTTTAGAAAAAATAACGTATCAAATTTTTTGGAAAAACCAGCCATAATTATATGCCCCAATCGGTAACACGCCCCAAGTTAAGTATTATATAAACTACATAACACAACCTTAACTTGCGTTGTATAGTTTACATCGCTGTCATATTATAAACTAACCAGATCGACTCAAATAAGCACCTAAATAAGATCCTTAGTTTTGCGACTGGGGCACATCTCCTCTGTTATTGATGAAAAAGTAAATAAAAAGTGTTTTTTCATTATTTATTTCTCGTGCAGGCAGAGTATTACGATTTTTTTTCACACACACTAACAGTTTTTTTTAATCTTATAATTATTATTTTTAAAACTATGTTAACATTCCACAAGCTCTGTTTAGTTTGGGACTAGATGGCAATGTGTGAAAGTTCTGGATTTTTTTTTTACCACTTTAAATTAAAATAAAGAAGCAACTCATTTTTTATTAAATTATTATATTTTATCGGTCAAACGTATATTTTGTTTCATTCAACGTAGAAATATCAATTTTTAGACAAAACTATAAAGTATATTTACCAAAAAATACAGTAGGATACGTTACTATAGTGGTTTGGTTGGCAACCCTGTGTGTCTTTGTTCTGGACAAAGGACTTGTTTCATGCACAAGCTTCAAAGGACGCCCGTGTAGTTTTTGTTAGGTAACAGGGCTACAGAGGTCATAATTTATGGTGGGAAAATCATCTAATGACAAACCCCGCTCTTAGGCGGAGCGGGAGATAGTGTCAGACTCTTCCTGACTGAAAACCCACCCCGTTCCTTCGTGCCTTCATACCGGGGCTAAGTTACCTCTAAACTAACCCTAGCCCCAGTAGGCTTCGACTCAGCTGGGCCCCTGCTGACAATAGTAATGCCTTAGAAATTAGTTGAAAAAAAAAATTAAAGGAAGAATTCGTTCCTGTAAAAACTCAAACACAAAGAAAGAATGAGTGAAATGACTAAAAACAATGATTTCATCTAAACTAACTAAAATTCCACTCTTTTAAGATGCTTACTAAGATTTTCAAATCACAATATTTCTTCGGTTTTCATCTTTGAAATAACTTTCTAGAACAGCGATACTTGATTCATTTGTAAACCGTTTGAACACCATTTTCTTTCGCAAATATAAGAGACCTCTGTCCTAAAAAAATATACATTGCTAAAGGAAAAAAATAATGACCATATCGGAGAGATATCATTCTTCGCTTCGATTCGGTCGTGTTGTTCAAACTATTATGAACAATAACGTTATAAGAAAATAGGTAGTAAGTTTACTATGATAAGTTTTCTTTTGTTTTTACTAACCCATACGGATATTAATAAATCCCTTAAAATAAGTTAAAAACGATCATCATATCCCAGTCTAAACATAGATACTGGGATACAATCGTCATTTATTGTCTATTACCTAAATACATACTTTACCAGGAATATATTGGACATTTTTACTAGCCTATTGGTCTAGTGGTTAGTGGATCTGACTTCTATGCCGAAAGTCGTGGATTTGATACCCACCCAAGATAAATGTTTGTGTGATAAGCATAATCATTTGTTCTGTCTGAGTGTAATTTATCTATAATATGTGTGTATATAGAAATATATAAGTATGTTTATCAGTTGGTTAATGCTCATATCACAAGCTTTGCTTAGTTGTACGATAGTTGTGGAATATTATTATATTAATGTATTAAGAATGTTAGACATTTACCAAATACCTACTAAACATGTACAAGCTCTTAATTATAGTTATAAACATTTCATTAACCAGGTTAAATGACGCTGCTAAATTCAGTAGGTATTAAAATGTAATAGCGTTGTTTGCAGCCTTGTCAAAACCTTTACAAGACAATTAATTGAGACCAGGCTTGTTTTTAGTTCAAATACAATTACTAGCAATTTTGCCTGTGACTGTGTTCGCATACTATGTTTTCTTAAAAACATTAACACTCAATTGACCGTATTTTTAGTTTCGTTTTGAAAAACTAAATATAAACATGACAGACTACGGATTTATTATTCATTTAAGTTAAAATTTGTACTAAGTTTTAAGTTCATTAACCCCAGAAATAATTTTACATAATTTTCAACACACCATAAATTATCCTATGAAATTATTTTTAAAAACAAATAATGACAATTTCTATTATTTATTACTATATATTGGCCCTAAGTTTCTAGTATATTGACCCACAAAATAACGTTTGCATACAAGCACAATGGCAAAGAACATTGGGAAGACCTGGAGCGAAATGAAACGCGAAGCTCAAGACCGAACGGGATGGCGGCACACTGTGGACGCCCTCTGGCCCATCTAGGGGACACAGGAACTTAGGTCTATGTTCTTACCGGGGTTGACTTGAACATAGAAAGAACAACAACAACATAATAACTTAGAATTTCCTAAAACCTCTTCTTAGTGTTTGCTTAAATTACAACAGGAACCCTTGTGCAAAATTTCACATTCCTAATCCCAGTAGTTTCAGCTAGACGATGATATGTCAATCAGTGTACGTATACCTCAAACCAAAGTGCAACCGTTTACAGTACAAAAAGTAACAAAAAACATAAAACACTTACCAAAAACCCAAACAAAGCCAGCTCTAGTCTAAAATTAACCCAACATTTTTCTCCACAATGGGTCAAAAAGCACCCGCGCGTCGGGTAAGTTTCGACAAACATACGTGCCGTCAGCATGACAAAAGCGCACTCCAGGCTGGCTGCATCATTAGCAGAGACTGGAACAACTCCACTAATTGGGCAGACCCTCAACTGAACACCGCCGGCGGGCTTTGAGCTCCTAGTTCGATTTTGAAGAGAGATAAAATTAGAAATAAGTTTAGGTGGCTTTGTGGAGTTTAGTTGACTGGAACGGTGAATGTAGCTTTACTAGGTAAAGACAATGATATATACAACACAAAACATACACGAAAGCACAATAATTAACCTTTCGAGTACCATAATTAGAGAAACAATAGAAAGAAAATGGGGTTTAATGAATTAAAGTATGAAAACTAAGCATCTATACAAATACAAACAACATCAACAAAGAAAACTAATTATCACATGTCGGTACTTAGAGAAAAAAAAGAAAAAATTACAAAGATGAGAGCGGTGTGCATATCAGTGTTGCACCAAATGAGAGTCCAGCTCAGCTTGTATCAGGCAAATGTACTTGACGCTGATTTCCGAATGGATCCTTACGGTGACATTCGGATAACCAGCTGGTTTTGTGAGAGAAGAAGGAGATATTTTATGCGGAGTGAATTTAGTAGGTGGCGATATAATAAAGATGACCAAATTCCTAAGGCCGCTTATAAAAATGCTTACAGATAATACCATTAATGAAACTAGTACCGCACCAATATAAAATTCTAATGCCAAAGTGCGTACTACAGTCACTCAAAGAGGATCGGATAGGCCTATGCTCGGAGTTTCCTTGCATGATCGAATTAGGAATGAACATATCCGCAGAATTTTCAAGGTTACCAACATAGCTTAGTGGGCATAGCACATTGCTCGCAGAACGCGTACTGCAACACGCAACATTGGAAGCCTTCCACAAAGTAGACTGATGACCTGGTCAGGGTCACACTTGAAGGAGGCCTTTGTCCATCACTAGTGGACATCTTTCGGCTGAAACGATGACGATGATGACCGCACAGATTTCTGTGGATTTATTCAGAAACTGCAAAGTGATAGATATCATATAGCTCAATATAAGACATGATGGAGCTCAATTCTCAGTGCCCCTTTGTACTGTTCTAGATAATGTTATCAGATAACAAACTGATGTAGCAGCGATTAAACACTACACTACAGTAACAGGCAATTAAGTGATTGCATCGGGCGGAACTCATTCACCTAATGCAATTACTTAAATGTTTACCAACCGGAAAGATGACGTAATCCATTCCAAGCTCTATTCCTATCTATAGAAAGAGAAACAAATAATGGATGAAGTAAAATATTGTACTCAAAGAGTAAAATGGAACCCTATTACTAAGACTCCACTGTACAAACGTCTGTCTGTCCGTCTATCACCAAGATGTATACCAAGAACCGTGATAGTTAGACAATTGATATTTTTACAGATGATTTATTTTTGTAAAAATCTACTCTCGATAAAAAAAGAGAATAAAATAAGTATAGGGCTACCATACAAAAATTTTCTTTGCCGTTTTTTGTTAAGGACGATACGGTACCCTTCTTTATCTTCTTTATTCTTTATTGTACACAAAAAAAAATTACAAACAAATAAACAGGACATTAGATGTGAGTACATAGGCGAGCTTAACCCACAACTGGGTTTTCTTACAGCAAACCATATGATTTAAAATGAAATTTTGCGTTTGAGGAACCTTGTAAATGTACAACAAAAGGGAAAAAAAACATATACCTAAATTGAATTAAACATAAGACCAAAAATATACTAAACAGACATATACCGCACACTATACATATACATAATATATACAACAAATAAATACTTATATACATACATATTACTTACCCTTCGTGCACGAGTCCAACTCACACTTGCCCAGTTTTTAATTTTACATCAGTTTCTCGCAGTTGGGTTCGTGAGTCACAGGAAAAGGAATTGAAGTAGATCGCCCAAAAGATGAGTTGATGATATAAGGTTAGGGTGGAGTTAGGTTAGGTTGTAAGGTTGATAATATATTAATATTAGTCAGTCAGTTGATAATATATTAATCAGTCAGTTGCTTCTATATTCTATATATTTCTCACTTGTCATACCATCAAAGCTTAAGCCTAATTCCTAGTTTTAAAATGTTAAAAATTGACTTTTCACTAAAGCAATCAAAAAGTGTTTTGCTGTTTTTAATCCCCACTACTTTGTTGTGTATAAAACTAGAAACTTGAATTTTCAGTAACCAAACAGGCATTGTATAAACACGGTATATTTCAAACTTCATTCAATTTGACCCAGTAGTTTATGACTGGTCAAAGTATCTTAATTTTGACACTCACTGACTGACCGATCATCAAAACTTGGAAGCATAACCTTTCAATCAAAAAAAGGATTTTCAAAATCGGTCCACGATTGACCGAGATATCGGTGAACAAAGGAAAAAAAAAATCTACCGAACATAGAACCTCCTCCTTTTTGAAGTCGGTTAAAAAGCAATAAGACGCCATCAAAAACATAACTTGTAGAAAAACCAAGCCACGCAACTTAGCTCTTCTACCGTAAAAAAATTGAGTGAGATCAATGTAATACCAAGTCGGTTAATCTATTCAGTCCGTACTTAAGGGCTTTGATGACCTAGATTGACTTGGCAATCGGACTAAGCAATCTAATTTAATATAATACGTATAACTTATGATAAACATGCGCTTGCCAATCAGACATTCATTATTCCGCTGATAGACGGTCAATTCGTTTAGAAACCAAGTTTTGAAAACGTGCATAAAAGTCGAGTCGCGCAGCAAAGCTAGCCTATAATACATACATCTATACCTGAATATAAATAAAATTTTGGTATGTCTGTCGGTCAGTCTGCCTGTCTGTTTGTTTCAGCTAATCTTCGCAAAGGCTGCACCGATTTTGCTAGTAGATAGCTGATGTTATCCGACGCGAAAGAAGTCACGGGCATCACAATAATTATTATGAAGAGGTAAAGCTGCTTTTTTTATGTGTAGTAGAAACCGATAGAAAGTTTTTTTAGTCCTGAGTGACAATTGATTTTTTATTTTTTGTCATCTGAGTGACATTTTATGTACGCGGGCGAAGCTGCGGGTAAATGCTAGTTCAAAATAAATCCAATACACATTCCAGCACTCTCTAAACTCCAAACAAATTCAAAAGTTGAAATTCCCAAAATTAATTAAGCAAGCTAATTAAAAACTCAATGGGCCTAAATATAAGTTAATGAATTAGGATTCATTCCACTTCAGGCGAATTTTAATTTAAAGTGCAATGATATTTCAGAACGAATTCGACTCGCCTGCGGTTGACGCTTTTAAACTCGTAAATGAGACGCTAAAATATTATTGCGAAAAGTAAATCAACATGGAGATTTTAGATTAACTTTTAAAATATCGTGAAACGGTGAAAATGATAGGATGATGAGATGGTATGTACATATAATGAGGTGTAGCAAACACCATGTGGTAAAATTCAAGCAAAAGAGAGGTAATGGCCGCCCTCCATTAACTTGCTGATCTGACATCGAGAGAGACCTTAAAAAGCTCAATTGCTAAAATAGATAATTTAGGTTAGACTGTATTGGCGCAGAATTGTGGAATTGTGTGTGTGTGTGGAGGTTTCCCAGATAATGGGAGATGAGACGGGCAAAGAACAAGAAGATTAAACGATAAGATTGTTTCGTAATTATTTAGATGTACTACGGATGTTATCCAGAATGACTTTTAATCATCGACAATATTGTAGAGATAGATAAGACTAATTTATATGTATAAGTTGTACATCGAAGGGTCGCCGCACACGGGGTACTGATCACTACCACAAAAAGCCGCCACCGGCATATGTCCAGTTGTTTTCATACTTTTTATATGGATTCACCGCACACGGTTGACGCCGGTGACCGCTGGCAAGCCACATATCACCGCTGCTTGCTTCTTGTGGCCATTAAGCGCCGATACAAAACGCCGCCACACGCTACTCGCGCTTTTAAACCTTCTTAGTTAAAGTCCATTATGACACTGCGTGTATGGGTTGGAAAAAGTAGCAGCTACAAGGTCACAAGTGGCCTTTGGCCGCTTCTAGCTTCTCGTGGCGGTGTTTCTGGCTGTGGCATGTAGCTCATAATATTATGCGGTGACACAGTCTATTATAATCTGTCTAATAAGTCAAATTACTTGGGAATTTTGTATAAACTTAATCATTAGATAGATAGATAGATAGATAAATTCTTTATTGTACACTAAAAATAAAGCAGTTACATAAGAAACTTAAAATTAATAGGGTGCCACAATGGGTGGTTTTTAAAGACAACCTTTGGATGGATTTGACACAGAAGGAGAAAAAGATACGCAGGTAGTTCGTGGTGTATTTAAAAAATACTTATATTCGTGACTTTTTATAAGGTTCTTCTATTAGTAAACAATGATCAAGATCTCTTAATCAACCTTAATTATTAAACCAGCATTGACTACATTAGATTTCAATTTACCCTAATAATTATCCAAGTCCTTTGACTTATTAGATATACTCTACATTCAAAGCTCGATTTCGATTGATACTTGCCAAAGTTTTTTTATTTTATTATACCCTGCCTTATTTGGAACTCACCTGGCTTTATTGTATTCTACACTACCTATGTATTCTAAAACAAAGTTCACTACCAGATCTGTCTGCATATATGAACATGATAAATTCAAAAACATAACAACGGATTTTTATGCAGTTTTCACCAATAGACAGAATATCAAGCCACAACCGTTTCGCTTGCGTCGAACGCCTAGAGTTGACACGCCCATTCTTTTGTTCTGACCACGTGACTGAGCGTTAAGATGACGTCATTCCCGTACATTTGAAGTTTTCTACTAACGTTAACGATTGCAGATTGTTAAATCGGCTAAGGCTACTGCCCCCCTATTCAAGTTACAACCGTTTCGCTTGCGTCGAACGCCTCGAGTTGGCCACGCCCCCGAAACTTTTATTCTGACCACGTGACTGAGCGTTAAGATGACGTCATTCCCGTACATTTGAAGTTTTCTACTAGCGTTAACGATTGCAGATTATCAACTCGGTCGGATAGGGGTACTGGTGTATAATAAAAATGTATCAGTAAAGAAAAGCCGAAAATTATAAATATTTGTAATACCCTTGGAAAGCTGAGGTGGCTCGTTAGTACAATATGAAATTAAAACCTCTACTCACATTATCTGCTCAATTATACATTCTTTCTCACAATGAATACTAGGTCAACATCAACGCCACATCTCCTAGATTGAAGACAAGAAACATTATAAATATTTAAATTGTTTTGCATAGCCACAGAAGACTGTTTAAATATTGTAATGATGCTTTTAGTTCCTATTACATTGCTTACAGTCGCCCACTTCGTTCAATCAAGTTAACCATTTAGTTTAAGTACTGACCTCTTACTTGTGGAGTAAACAACTTTATTTGTAGCTTGTGGAATTAATTTTAAGTGTGCCTTGGTAAAGACTGCATGTATAACTAAAGGTAAAACATCTATTGTGGCATAACTTGGTGTCAGTGTTTTTGTCATACACAATATTCTCTGAAACAATTTGGTTTGAAATTTGTCCTTTGTTTTTATCTTTATGTATACCTTGTATTACAAAACGTTCTGCTATATAGATCATCAAATTAAAAATATGGGAAGTTGTGAAGGAGGGTGAAATATACTTTTCGATATACTCTCTTGATCTATTTTTTGTGGTAATACAAAACAAACCATGAAAATCGGTCATGCCGTTTGAGAGGTTTACGATAACAATCATTGTAACACGAGATTGTTATAGAAGGTGTAAGAGACAGCCCTCCACAAACATTAAGGGCTTGCTCAGTAGACAAAACTGAACAACCTTCCACAATTTTTTTTTTCAGGAAACGAAAAAAAAATTGGCCACGCCATACAAATTGTCCAATCAAGTTTATCATTTTGTATGGTGTAGTCGATTTTTTCATTTCGTTTCCTGAAAAAAAAATTGTGGAAAGTTGTTCAGTTTCGTCTACTGAGCAAGCCCTTAAAGTTTGTGGAGGGCGGTCCCTTACACTCTTTATATTAGACTAGCTGACCCGGTAAACTTTGTTCTGACATATAAAATTATCAAATAATAAAATGGGAGATGGCGAAAAGGGGGTAAGAAAATATAGTTTACGATCTAATGTCAAACCTACCAAAAGTACATGAAAAATTTTATAAAAATCTGTCAAGCTGTTTCGGACTCACTTTTTGATATCTCACCTCAAAAAACAACCTAACAGAATAAGAAAAAAATTGATAACTCAAAAAACAAAGCATTTCATTTTTCTCGCTAGAGAATGAAATTTCTTGCGTCTTTTAACCCTCAAGATGAAAGCAGAGGGTCCCCACGAACGGGTTTATGAATCTACTTGGAATTTCATTACGAAATTTCGTTCAGTTCTCGTGTCATCGATGGCTTTGAAAAGACGTTCGGTATTGCCAACTGCTTTTATTTGTAGACCGAGTATTTTACGAGAAAACTGGTCCTTTGTTACTACAAAAGACCAGTTTTCTACCCATTTTTGCAGCTCTTTTTTAATTTCTATGTCGTGGCTTCATTCATTAAAGTTATTGATTTTTATCTACAGAAATAAAATACAGAGGTAAAGTTTGTTTTTATGTTTTTTTGTTCGTAGGAGGAAACTCTGGAAGTACTGGTCCGATTGCTAAAGTTTTTTCACCGTTGGCAAGCTGCTTTATTCTCGAGTGAACTAGGCTATATGTAATGTACGCGGGCGAAGTCACGGGCAAAAGTTAGTAATTAATAATTTGGTCCCTTCAGTTTCATGCGCGTCTTTGGTTACTACTCCGCACATTTTGGTTGTAGCGTGATGTTACGTTGCATATAGCCTTACTCGATAAAATGGGCTATGCAACAGTTATAGCAAGTACATCTTGATTCAGGTGAAGAACGTTTGTCATTGGGATCGAAACGGAAGTCGCCAGAGTTGTCGGCGAAGGCCTTATAGAACCGAGAATAAACGAGAGTTGACGCGCGTCTTGTAGGGATCGCTTAGTAGCGCCCAGTCTGATTTGATAGATGTTATAAATTGTTGTGGTTTCACACTAGTGCGAAAAAGTGCGGAGCAAGCTCGCACACTTAATCGCACTAGTGTGAAAAACAGTAAATTCCATGCCTAAAAGCGTTAAGGATAAGACCGAATTTTCGGGTAAGCGTAATGAAAAAGAATTTTTCAATTCGAACCAGCAGGTGCTGAGATTAGCACATTCAAACAAACTAACACTTAAGCTTTTTAATATACTCGTACACGTTAGTAAAAAAGTAGAAAACCATAAATAAAATAGTTGTATATTCACAATACCTTAATTATTTGGTTATCAATATCAAACAAGGCTATTCTGTATCAATCAATCAAAATAAATACACTGTGTTACAAAAAAAAAGTTTGGTTAAATGTTTTGCCGAAAAAAAGACAAATTGATAAAATTTTGGTCCCTTGAAACACTACAGATATTTACCGTCTTGAATTCTAATTTATTTATGATTGACATCTAAATAAGTGCTGTCACAAACAAAGATCTATTTTATATGTCGAATCAACGTTCTTATACTTAATGTATTTATACGGTAGGGAAATTAAGACTCCGCAGAGTAGTAGTGTCTCATTGAGCGAGCTCTGGTGGCCCAACGAGCTGTGGTGGCCCAGTAATCTGTGGTGGCACGGTGAGCAGCGGTGGCCCAGTGAGCAGTGTTGGCCCAGTAAATTATGGTAGTCCAGTAACCTGTAGTGGCCCAGTGAGCTGTGGTAGCCCAGTGAGTTGTGGAGGCTCAGTAAGCTACAGTAGCCCAGTGAACTGTGTTGATCCAATGAGCTGTAAGGTTCCAGTGAGCAGTTATAGCCCAGAGAGCTGTGGTGACCCAGTGAGCTGTGGGATACCAGTGGGCAGTGGTGGCCAAGCGAACAATGTTAGCTCAGTGAGCTATGATGGCCTAGTGAGCTGTAATGAGCCCAGTGAACAATAGTGGCCCAGTGAGCAGTGGTAGCCCATTGAGCAATAGTAGCCCAGTGAGCAATAGTGGCCCAGTGAGCAATAGTGGCCCAGTGAGCTATGATAGCCCAGTGAGCTGTGGTGGCACAGTGACTTATGGTGACCGTACGAGTCGTACGTTGCAGGAAATTGGTAGGGATCTCGAAACGGATAAGAAAAACAACATGAAGAAATATGTCCTTGAATCAAAAATTCGACATCCAACAACTCAGACTAAACCCACGTAATAGAATACGGCCCATTGAATTGAATTAAATAAATAAATTGTATAAATTAAATTGTAAACTGTATAATATTGAAATAAAATAAATAATGTTGAATTAAATTTAAAATTTTATGATTATATAAATTAATTATTTTGTTTTGCATGAAGCTTTCGCAGAAGGCATTGTATTCTGTAAACTTTTAATTCTTACCACAGTCCTTCACTTCTATTATTCATAATTTAAGATGTGGACATTGGAGTGGGTTGCATGTTTGCGCATCTAACTTTAAAAAAATGTATATACTTTGTCTAGCATGTAACTGCTGTTTGTCTCTAATAAATAAATCCTTTCATGAAGAGAAAGTCTGAGTCTCAACAATGAGAATATTATTAAGACTGATTATATGCTATAAACCTTTATGTAAGATTCCATTCAGCACGCTAACATACAGTAAAAGTGATCTGTTAAAATTAATAAACTTTACAGATTTTCTTGTACATTTTTATTTCATTCTGGCGATACGACTCATTAGTACGAACAACATTAACTGTAAAACTAAACCCTGAAATTGTAAAAAAAACTAAAAAAATGGTTGAAACGAACCTTACATTGTCTATGCTGTAAAAAAACAGACTGGAGATACGAACCTATATAAGGTGCCACCTAAAAAAATGTACGTAAAAGTCCTGAATTTTAAAAGAACCAGCTTTAACGGTCCCACAATTCCGCGGCACATTGTGGACGACTCACAAAAGAAATTTTAACCCCGCTTAGTATCTCGTGGTTATTAACCACACGGTCCATGCAAGCTTAATGAGACCAGCACTAATTAGAGCCTCCTGCGAAAATGAATTAAGGTTTTTGTATGACGATGATAATATTCGAGTTAATCGTAGGTATTTTTTTAGGATTGACCCTTTGGGTAGGGTAAAACGGAACTATTACTAGGACTCCACTGTCCGTCCATCTGTCCGTCGGTCACCTGGCTGTATCTCATAAACCGTAACAGCTAGAGTGTAAAAATTTTACAGATGATGTTTTTTCGGTTGTCGTTATAACAAGAAGTACTATAAACAGAATAAAATAAATAATTAAAAATATTTAAGTAGGCCCCATGCAGCAAACGTGACGTGGAGCAAGATGAAGCGTAAAGCTCAAGACCGACCGCGATAGGTGACTAATGTCGACGCCCCCATAATTCTTTTTTTATTTTTTTGACGGACCTACATTTTGACAATGCAAAAGTGCCTGTAATTGGTCTATTAAAATAAAGGTTTCTGATTTCCTACAACAACCCTAAATCATCTATTGGGCAGTTGCTCAAGTCAGAGATAACAGCCATCTTTTCGGAGAATCCTTCTTTTCCAACGGAAGCATTGTGATACTTTCTGTTCCGAATAACTCTAAATCTCTATCGTGCAGCTACTAAATCGTGACGTCATCACTTCGTCTTACCATTGGCACAAAATAGATAGGTACAGAAGATAATCTACATACCAGCCCGCTCGAGCAACGCACTCATAGACACCGCTTACGGACACGATATCTCGGTACAATCGCACGGTTGCGCTCATACAGTTCGGCGCAACGCGCGTCCGTATTTGCGATCGCCTAGCGTAGCGTATAAAAGTGAAGTACATACATGAGATTGACTTCTGTACTTATGTATTTTGTGCCATTGGTGTCCAAGATTATGTTTTGACACAACAGGAACTGTTATAAATAAACAAAAATCTCAGTAAACATTAATCATTCTTCTAAGAATACTCAAGACGCAATGCGGAGGATCCAATCGAAGTAGGTACGGTTTGTTTATTTTCTTTGGTTTTAACCAAATTGTTTTTGTCATGAAAATTCAATTGTGGAGATTTGTTTTGTGGGAGTAGCTTCGGTTTGGACGGCTATGAATTGAATTGAAATATTGTTTTGAATTTCTATCGAGTGCCGGATAGTCTGAGGGTTTTTGGTGTACGATTGTATTGCTGTGGTGATAAGCTATTGATGGAGCGTGTCAATGCAGCAAGTCATGAACCATGATTAAAGAATAGGATAGGGGTACCCATTTCTTTAACATAAATGATATTATTAATTTTACAAACAGGTTAAAAAACATCACTGACCTGTAGAAGTCAGTGAAAAACATGTTTAGTTTATAGTATTTTTTGCTCAGTTTGTCTTGGTATGGTCATGTGAAGAGGAGAGATGAAACCCATGTTACTAAAAAAGACTTCTGAGTATACATGTAGATGGACTAAGAGGGAGAGGGAGGTCGAAGAAAAGATGGATGGATTGTGTGAGCAGTGACATGAAAGAGAAGGGATTTAATGATAGTGTGATGGGTGACAGGACAGAATGGAATAAAAAACGTGTTGCGCCGATCCCAAGTAATATAGGACAAGAGCAGGAAGAAAAAGATACTCGGTACACGGGTAGAACATAGCCATACATAGTACATACATACATAAACGGTACTATAGGTTGTACTGCGCAATAAAAGCAAGTTACGAAAAAGATTTTCATTTTTAACTTATTTTTCATTTCAATTTATTTATTTCATTAATAAATTTCGCTGGAACTTTCATGAGCACTCTGCAAATAACACCAATTACATAACACAAAACAAACTTTAATTAAATCAAATAATAATTTCACATAACATTTCCAATTACTGAAATGTTCAAGTGTATACAGGAGGCTTTGACAGGCGACCGGAAGTATTAAACTGTCGAGTGTTTCTACTAACATTAAGTACCTACTAATTGGCTGGTGAAAGTTTCATAAATAAACTAGCTTCTGTTGGCGGCTTTACTCGCCTGAATATAGAGACGGAGGCGATTTCTAATTACAGCAGATTCGGGCTTGTGGACAACGATCAATGGAAAGCAGGACCGAGCCTTAAGGGGATGCATCTCGACATACATTTTCATACAACTGCTCTTACGCGATTATGACGTTATTACACATTTTTCATCAGATATTTTGGAAACACAGTATCTTGTGGATATTACTAGGCTTTTAAGGACATCAATTTATAAATTTGTGCAAAAATAATCCAGTTAAGACCTTTGAAAATTTGCTATTTTGCATGAACTTTGATACTTCATAATTTACTAAAAAATTTAAAAGTCAAAAAAGTATAACAAATTTTATCAAAAATCTATATAGCCTAGCAAATTTTATCAAAAATCTATATAATGACAATGTTTTTTAAAACTTTTAAGTGTTTAAAAAAAAAAACACGTATTTCCTGGAACAAGTTTTGTAAAATATTCGAGTAAATCACGGAATTACTGAATGTCAACTGAGTTTTCAGGTATTATCACTCTTTTTTCCCGTTGCCTTTTCGTCAAACATCACGTTGGATTGCGTTAGATGAAGTAACAAGCTTTTAAACCATGCTCGATGTTTACGATAGGTGAGTGGAAAAGCAGCCTCTTAATCGTCGACGGCGCGTATTATTCCAAGCGCTTCCTAAAGAGACGCCTACTAGAGGAGCCGCGTGGATTTTCTAAAAAGGATACCCGTGGTCCTAGAACGCAAAAGGCAACTGAAGGACAGCCCAGTTAGTAAATGTCCGACACACTCTTCTAGCTTCACCCTAGAGTGTAAAAAAATGATTAAATGATTACCAACATTAAAAAAAACAACAGAGATTCGTACACTACACTAATGTTTCTAAAGATTAATTGCGTAAAGCCATAACGATGCACTTCAACGATTGGCGTCACGAAATATACGCAGATTAATATCTGCTATATTTCTTTCTATATCTCTTTTGTTTTTACGTATGAATAATTTAGTGAGGACAAGGATAGATGACCTGACTACCATGAGGGTTAGAAGTTGGAAACAAAGGGGGAAGAGATAAGTGAGGTGTTTCATCATCTCTCGTCTTATCGTCTTTGGTCGTCGGGTGTTTGCTTACATTGATGACTTTATTTTGTCTATCTTCTTTTTCTCTCAAATCGATGGTATTCTTTTCCATCAAAGCTTTTGGGCCAGTAAGTTGCCACATTTTTAGATTATAATCTTGCATGTCTGCATTTCAATTGCTTAGAAATGACAAGTGGAAGAGCGGAGTCATCTAATACAAGCATTTTCTTACTTAAAAGGTGATCTCCAATAATATGTATCAAAATGCATATTGTAATTGAAATAAACGTTTTTTGTTTATTTTTTTATAGCGGCATTAGAGGCGTTTTTAGGTGCTCTACTAGACAACACTCGCACTGGGTTCATTTTGTCTATGAAAAATTTAAAAATAGTCATAGTGGTTTATTGATAAGGGATACTTGGCTATTCATCTGGTATTTTTTTTTAAAAAAACCTACTGAGTTAAGAAATAACTTATTAAAATACTCGTATGACACGATTTTTGTGCTTTTACGTTTTAAGGAGCGATTTTTCTAAGGCCAGCCAATTTTTAAGAGTATGAGGGGGAGGTAATCTTCTAAAATGCTCAATGGTCATTTGGCACATTGCAATTTATCAAAAATCAAATAATTACTAAAACAAGAAAAAATATGACCGTTTGACATATTTTCTACGCGTAAGCTGTCAAACCGTGATTTTTGTTCCTCAATTAAAACTTATTTCACTATTGAAAAATCAGCCCTAAATTAAACGTGGAACTTAATTTTATTCTAGAATTATAAAATATTACAACTTGGAAAATGCGTTTCAAGATCCCACAAGCAAGGGTAGAACCCTAATGACATAATAAACCAAAAATAGCCACCAAAAATAACACCTGCTACCAACATGGCTACCGACCACGGACAAAATGAGCTCATAATTTAATATTTTAAACGCATTTGAAACCTTTCGAGCCACAGAGCAACGAATGCTTTAGCCGTCATTGCTTGGCCCTGATTCGGGTGGAAGCAACGCTCGGGTGTTACCATTGTGCAGAACGTCCGTAGGATGGGGTGAAAAATGTTTTGGAGGTGTATGGCACTTGGGCGCCGCACCACTGTATCCGCAGCCTCAGGATCAGAGGTTTAGGAATAAAAACTTGACAATCGGACAAAGGAACTTTAACATCTCTTATAAAAAATCCGTAGAAGAGTTTAGTTGTGTACGCATCACGCAAAATGTACGAAATCGATGTAAATGACTTTTATACATTCAAATGATGTGTAACTTGACTTAGGATTTGTTTTATCGCAATCGGTTGACTGCATCGAAACATATAGATACCTATTACATTCATTGACTATTTTAAGCGCTAGGCGGTACGAAGTTTACTGGATCAGTTAGCTATAATATTATTAAATAGAATTTGCCCGCGGCTTCGCCTGCGTTAAAAAAAAATATTAACTTTGTTACTCAGGAATAAAGCAGCTTTCTATTGGTGTAAACATTTTAGCGATCGGACCAGTCCTTTCAGAGATTACCTCCTACAAACAAAAAAGCTTTACCTCTTTATTATATTAGTAGATGACATTTCAAGTGGCTGCCAGTGCGTCATTCCAAGCTCTGTACACCGTATCCATATTTTTACAACCGTATATAGGCCCTTACACCACCACATGGTTCGCTTGGAATCATGTTTATACAGCACGTCCCTAGTGAGACAATGGCTTTGAAAATATTCTGAATAAGTGATGGGGAATACGTAAGGGCTGTTGTCATCTGTGTATGCGAAACGTGACGCTTGTTATGTATTCCCTGAAGGTGGAACAAAGGTATACTTTTGTACTGTTTTGTGTCGTCACAGCTGTTAACGTAAACGGTATAAAAGCACTTGCAATTTTATACACTACTAATTTTTAATTAGTATGGACTTATTAGAAAAGGTTTCGTTATTATTTAAGTAAAGTCTCATTAAATAATTTTCATAAACAGCAAAGCTATTAGAGTTGGCTTATATTCCAAAATGCGACTCAATTTGTAGAAATATTGTACAGGTTATGAATGAAAAACAATAGAAAAACACATCACGTAATATTTTCGAAATTGATTCAATTATGAATTTAACAATTATGTAATAATAACGGTCAAACAATTATTGGAGCAGTGGTGGTCGAGTGGTAATGGCCTTGACTTATGAGTTGTAGGTCGCGGGTCCGAACCCAGCCAGGTGCATTTATTATTTACTAGCTTTTGCCCACGGCTTACTTCGCGTTAAAAAGTAGCCTATGTCACTCTCCATCCCTTCAACTATCTCCACTAAAAAAATCATGTCAATTCGTCGCTCCATTTTGCCGTGAAAGACGGACAAATAGACACACACATACACTTTCCCATTTATAATAATAGTATGGATTTGTTAGCCCATATTGTCCCACTGCTAGGCAACTCCACTCCTTCTAACTATCACGGTTCCTCGCTTTCTCATTCCAATTCTTAAGGAAGCCATCCAGATGCATTATTTTGTGTAATTTATTTCATCACCACTGCTCTCAAAACGGTGAAAGAAAACATCGTGAGGAAACCGGCATGTCCTAGAACCAAAAATTCGAAGACATTGGCATTCACCAACCCGCACTCTGCCCGCATGGTGAATTACGGCCTATTCCCTCTCCTAGAGAGGAGGTTTGAGTCCCAGCAGTGGTGACATTGAAAGGCTGATGATGACAACAATTATTCGTGGATAATTTTGGGATTTCTTTTTTTTTTTTACTTTTTACTACACAAAAATAATAATCAGTAACGGGCAGTCTCGTTTTTTTACACTAATTAAAAAAATTGGGTGTATAGGCGAAAGTTTGTGAGTCTGTATTTATGTCTGTTCCTTCTTGACGCTTAAACGGCTAATCAAATTTTAATGAAACTTGGTATACGGGTAGACCATGTCTTGGAATAGCACATAAAATAATCACTATCCTGGGAGTATGTTGGTACTTTGCGTGACCAGAGGGCTGGCGCATTCATTCAGCGTGGCAATGCTGCCAGTATTCTGGGCACATATCCGGATGACAGCGATGTGGAGGAGTATTCCGACGCCTGAATACCTATATTGTATTTTTGTATTTATCATCATCATTATCGTTTAAGCCAATTCCCCCAAACGTCCCTTCTACGACCGGCCCTTCATTGGTTTCCCGCGACCTTGATGAGGTCATCGGTCCACTTTGTGTGGGGCTTTCCAACGCTGTGTCTTCCGGTACGCGGTCGCTACTCCAAAACCTTTTGTCCTCATCGACCATCTGTTCTGTATGCAGTTTTTGTATTATATGTACATAGTTAGATTTAATATAAATACTTAGTTCCGTTAACATTTAAGTTTATTATGTTTGTATAGATTTAAAAATAAACAGATATTCAATATCGTTCATAGGAATCCGTATAGTTCAGCTAGTATACAAACATGTCATGAAACTTGAAGAATAATGAAATGGCAAACACAAGGACGGATATTGCTAAAGTTGTTGAAATATAAAACGCTTCTTTGATACATTATGTCTAGTACCATTGAATAAAATGATTTCTTTTGAATCTAGACCACTTGTAATAGTATTTATTTAAGCAAAGCTAAGTAAATGTTATAAAGGGTATGTTTTCTAAGTGGGCATGGATGGCTAAAACCGAAATTATGAGTAAAAACGAACTCGATTCGGAATTTTCACTATTTTACATTATAGTTTCGTATTTATCCATAGTAAAGTTTACATTGCTGTATACCATCTAACTTAACAGGAGAAGAATGATTAAGGTGTGTTCAAACCTGGCGAATGCGCTGCTCGTGGCGCTTGCGAACTGCGCGCATGCATTTCATGTTCGTTTAAAGCCCCTGCGCCGCCCGCGCTGCTCGTTGTTATGCCACATCGTACGTCGCGCGTCGTACTCAAGCGGCGCAAGAGATGTCCGCGTGCCGCCTGCAGTATACCTCTCTCGTCAGTTCAAATAGACACATATTTCAATTAAGATTATTTTGAGTTGGGATCCAATGAATTTTCTTGCTCTAGGGCGGTGTAGATAAACGTGTCAGGCTTTTACTTATTAAAGAGAAGAATTAGGAGCTTTCTTTTTAGAAATTTTGCGGGGCCCTGGCAGGCAAGGACCCAGCTGTACCACTACGCTTTTGCTGACATCGTTTAAGGCGCGCGTGGAGTACAACACTCCGCCAACGACTTGAGTTTCTGCCAGCGCAGATGCTAGTGGGTTATAAAATGTGACCAGTTTACAACCCCTTTACTAGCTTGATGGCTAAAAAATCTTTTACAACAGCATTAGCTTCTCTTTTTCTTCTCGATTTATTGGTTTTCTCTTCCCTCAAAGTTTTTGGGGCCAGTATGTTGCCATGTTTATATAGGCATCAGTGGCGTTTACTAGCTACTCCAAAGTTCAGATGTAGGGACACTGTGGGCAGTTTAATAAGTGGGCCATCATCTGATCAGGAGCACCACACTTACACTCGTATCGGAAGGGTAATGCCAATAATGCATTTTTTTTTTGCTCATTAACCTTTTGAATACCGCCAATTATAGACAAAACAGAAAAACAATGACAGCGCGAATACGGCGTTCGCTTGGGGTTTTATGAATTGAAAGGAATTGAATTTAACAATTTTTTTTTTCTTAATAAACTAGAGCGCCTCACTATCAGATACTGCATCACTGCTTACCATCACGTAGGGTTGCAGTCAAGCATTAGTTTATATAAATTATAAAAAAAAAGTTTTAACTACACCTCCGTCACGCGGCAATGTGTTGGCAATAAATAAGTGCGGCTCTTTACATAACTCTATTTATTTTTACCAAAACACATTTTAACTGGTTACTAAGTGGTTTCGTGTTCTTTATTTACAACCTGCGACATCTACTAGAGGATCTTCAACGGTGAAATACTACAACAGTCTGTAATCCTCCATTTTGCCAGGTTTTGTAGGTTACTAACTGGCATTCACACAGCTTCATATGAAGACCAAAACACTACAGAACCATCCCCACAAAATAGCGTTAAGATTCTCCACGAAGCATCATTACGAGTATACTTAAGCATTCAGGTCATACAACCTATTAACTACCCCGTAACGAGCAGTCATTACGCTATACCTATTAAAAGTTCAACAGTTAATTAATCTGCAGAAGTGCAGAGTGTCGTAGTGACGTGGATAGTGCACCTGCAGGGTACTCAAACGGTTTGGTAATTAATGTATGTTCGTAATGGGTTATAAAACGTTTTTACAGGTGTGAACAGGTGTAGTCCAGATCAAGCCCAGGTCGTCGACGGCGCGCACTGTTCCTGCGCGTCTCAAGGAGTTGTCAGCAACAGCAGGGACCCAGCCGGGTCGAAGCCTACTGGGGCCAGGGTTATCCAAAAGGGAGCTCGAACCCCGGTATGAAGGCTAGAAGGAACGAGGTGGGTCTTTTAGTCAGTAAGAGTCTGACACTATTTCCCGCTCCGCCCAAGAGCGGGGGTTGTCATTGGATGATTTTTTCCCACTCTCACACACAAAACTTTCGCTTTTATAATATTAACGATCGTTTGTAATCATTAAATTATGTATATTTAATCAACATTATTTTAAGCTTATGCAAAACTTGAATACAATTTATTCAGAATTAGTAACTGAATGGATTCCAATAGTTTTTATACCATGTATATTTTTGCCAAGAATATTTTAAAAGGTCACAAGTTGGACACCACCGTCACTAAGTATAACATAGGTCACGGTAGTTCATAGAGGGCATTAGGGGGCAGCAAACAGCTGGGTGCAATTGCAAAACTAACCCTTCAGTCACCTGGATGGTCCGGTAACTATGTATAATTGCTGACATAACAAGCTTATAACTTTGTGATTTTTCATGATACAGTTATAGAATTTTGTACATAGATTTTTTACATAAAAAGACACGTATTTCGGGTTTCGGATATACTATCATAACCCTCCTTTGGCTTTGCCATAGTCGGGTAAAAAGTAATGTATAAATAAATGGAACAGTATGTCAAATGCATTTCAAGAACATCTGTTCAAGCAGAAATGGTGTGGTCATGATCGTTCATTTCTAATTAAAAACAAGTCATACAATGCTGTTTGTTTGTGTGGCACTTGACAGGTTATTAGCTTAGCAGCTTAATTGTAGCTTGGATATCAAATACAACAAGCAATTTAACCTTCAGAACCTTATTGTAGTAACTTGTTTGGTAGAAATGTGTGTGGGAAACAGCACGAACAATTTGGCCTTTCAGACTTAAAGAAAAAATAACTGGCCAAGTGCGAGTTGTCCGTACCATCCTTAGAAAATTTCGGCAAAAAAATTGCGTTTGTTGTATCTTCTTCCTGCCCTAGTCCCGTTTTATTTGGGGTCGGCGCAACACGTTTTTTTCTTCCATTCTGT
Source organism: Mythimna albipuncta (assembly GCA_929112965.1). Taxonomy (NCBI): domain Eukaryota; kingdom Metazoa; phylum Arthropoda; class Insecta; order Lepidoptera; family Noctuidae; genus Mythimna; species Mythimna albipuncta. The sequence continues at coordinate 20,767,398 of OV815965.1, forward strand.
CCTGTTACTCGTCACGCTATCACTAACTATCGCTTCTCACACAATCCATCCATCTTTTTTTTGGCCTCCCTCTTCCCCTCCATCCATCCACAGGTAAACTCATAACTTTTTTAGCAACGTATGTACGTTTCATTTCATGTATGCTCTTAAATATTTATTTTACTTTGTTTTTAGTATTTGTTGTTTTAGCGGCGACAGAAATACATAATTTGTGAAAATTTCAACTATCTAGCTATCGCGGTTCTTGAGATATAGCCTAGTGATAGACAGACGGACAGACAGCGAAGTCTTAGTAATAGGGTCCCGTTTTCGCCCTCTGAGTTCCGTACCCAAAGGATAAAAACGGGACCCTTAAAAAGAAAGAAAAAATATTTGTTTGGCAGCATAACCTCAATAAAATCAAACAAAAACAGCTTATAAAAAAAAAACTTGATCTGGAACATAAACAAAAGTTGGTGTATTAGTTGAGCGATTCACTGCAGCGCTATGAGTCAAGGGTTCACTTCCAACACATATCAAACATCTCTATGGACTATAGATAGATGTTCCGGATTTGAGTGTTTTGAGTATGTTTGCGATCGGAGCTACGATAAAAACAAAACAAAACACCTAAAACTCAAAAGAGGAGTAATTATCACACTGTTAAGCTCATAGAAACGATGAAAGATGTCAATTTAAAACTTTCCGATTTGTACTACAACGAATGTTGCCGCTTTTCTCACACCCTTTACACCTTTCCGTCCTTTCACCACTCACAGGCAATAAACCAATACGAACGCGCATTACGCAACTAACAGACCACGCATACTTAGATCGCAAGTTTGCTATTGGTAGTTGAACTATGAGCATTGGCCTACATTGGAGAATGCTTGCCCCGCCCACAAAGCCATTTTAACCTCTTTCATATGTTCAGTGGTCATGCTAATATTGTGTATATTTGTTACTATTTCTCGTTCAATCGACTAAACGGATTTGGATGTTTGGCATCCGGGAGTATATTTGGTACATTTTGTTACTTTCACGCAAGCAAAGCCGATTGTAGTAGCTTGTTGTATTGTTCATAAAGCATAGTAAAGTCAGGTGTAGTATCACCTTTAGATTCCAGCCAATGTTCAGCGGATTGTTCCGTTGTATTTACTACATGCAACGTTTATAAGCCTAAGTCGCGATGTTAGCGATTTGAATGTTTTGAAAAAAAAAAATAATTATGAAATTCAATGAATTTTTGTGTTGGCTGATTTCTCAAAATTATTATTTCATGCATGTAATGTTTACCTGTAAGTTATTGTTGCGGTGAAGTCTAATTTTAAAAATGTGTTATGTTGTTGCATTCGGTGGTGAACCTAATCGAATAATAAAAGAAAAAAAGAAAATATTCAATACTTACATTCTTTTGAATTACACCTGCGCCGTGATATTTAGTTTTCGTTGGATAAGTAGGTACTTATATATTTTTAGTTTAAATTGATTAGCTTCAGTCAGAAGTTTTGCTGTAATTGAAAATATAATAGGTATACTTTTATCATTCATACATAAATGTCTACTGGTGGAAGAATTTTAAAAATCAATACGCTAGTTTTTGACTTAATTCCTTAACAAAAAAAAAAAACAAATATACCTATGTATAATATTTTCCTCAAACGAAATGGGGATTAGTGTTGTTGCATGACTTTTTAAATTTTTTATAGAGTATTTTTTTAAGGAGTTAATTTCTTGCCGGTTTTTTTTTGCACTAGATTCTAAAAATTTTTTAGTGGCTACGTAGGCTTGTGTGAAATAAAAAAATGATTTGAATTGAATTTTTCCTTACCGCTAACCGCTCACTCTCTAACCTTTCCCAACTTTTCCACCTACCGATGTGAGTGACATCTAATCTCGTACGTCGATGTGCGAAGCCTACGAAGGCAACTGTTTACTTTACTGCAGCTATCCGAATGTCTGCACCTACGTTTATGATAGATACACTGCGATATTTGTAACATTGCCTATGTTATATATACAAACATACAGATATATAGGATACACACGGGTATTAACTAACTAAAAGTAATCTAAAGTATAGCGTCAAAAAAGTCCTCCGCATCGCTGTTGACTGGTAATGTATCCAAAAGGCTGGCAGCATTGCGACACTGTATGGCCAGCCTGTGGGTCAGACGAAGTGTCAACTAAGCGTTTGGATATTTTTTTTTAAAAACATAGGTACGAGCACTCGGACCCCATAGCTCAAGGAGTTACTGTAAACGGCTCAAAAGTGTTTTCCGACGAGGTTGTTTTAAAAAAAACTACGTGTCCATAAACTAGTCCTTAGCATATTGCAAAGAAAAATAAAAAAAAAATCTTAAAGCTAATTTAAACTGGAACCGTAAAAAGCTTATGAGACTAAAAAGATAAAATTCCATCAAAATAAATTACGACCGCGGACATTAGTCAAAGGGGACTGACGAAAGATATAAAGCTGTCCCAAAAGATAATTCTTTTTTCTTTTAACCCTCAAGTGGGTAATATTTTAGTAGCTTATTATTATCTTTAAGATGAATGAGGGTTACTTCAGCCCCTGACAACTGTCTAGGTCTTGAATTACTAGAAACGTAAAGAATTCCTCTAAAAATGTATATTTTTTTACGTTGAAAATACATAACATACAATAATAAGCATAATCAGCCTTGTAATCATCTTACTACTGGGACTCAGATCTTCTCTCTAGAAGAGAATTAATTGATTGGGAGATTAAATTTTTCTACTATCTTTTAAAATGAAATACTTAACATTTTATTTTAAATTATTAAATATCATCCAAAACATTTCTCAAGAGAAGTTATTATTATAATATATTATTATATCTAGCCCATACTCTCCCACTGCTGGACAAAGGCCTCCCTCCACTCCTTTCAATGTTCCCGGTTTTGAGCCACCTCTTTCCAAGATAAGTATTTGCCAAAAAAGTTTATAAAGCGATTGTTTGTAAAATAAATAATTTACAGAATTAATAACAATTTATTTTTTCACTAAAATGTAGTGCAAATCAACGACATCAAGACAAAACTGATGACAACTCTGCCGAAGTTGCCATAAAATTGGATGTAAAAACCCTTGAATATGTGCAAGAGTATGTATACTTGGGACAAAGAATTGCCCCTAAAGAACAAACGATTAAAGAAATCCACAAAAGAATAGCCTGTGGTTGGAAATCATACTGGTCTCTGAAAGAAATAATGAAAAGTAAAGAGGTGAGCATTGCTATTAAGAAAAAACCTTTAACACTTGCATACTTCCTTGCATTACATATGGCTGTGAGACATGGTCTCTCAACCAAGACTATCGTGAGAAACTTGCAAAATGCCAACGAGCGATGGAGAGAAGTATGTTGGGAATAAAACTCAGGGATAGAATTAGTAATGCAGAAATAAGGGAAAGAACAAAAGTTTCAGACATCCTGACCAGAATCGATCATCTGAAATGGGGTTGGACAGGTCACATGATTCGCTGCACGGCCAACAAATGGAGCAAGCAAGTGACCCTATGGTACCCAAGAGATGGCGTCAGAAAACAGGGTCGCCCAACGAGACGATGGGAAGACGACATCCGCCTGACCTTGGGTCCATATTGGACAAGGGTGGCAATGGACAGAGTCCAGTGGAGACAGTTGGAGGAGGCCTATGCCAAAAGGCACACCGAACGGAGGGACATTCTATAATACCACACAAAGAATAATATATATTGTATCCCAAAGTTTGGAAATAAATGGCTTAAAATAAAAATAAAAAAATAAAAAATGTAGTGCACAGTAATTGCTAAAACTAAGACAAGAATAAATCAGTCTCCCACAGTATTTTGTATGTAGACATCAGCCTAAGTTAGGCATGTCCTAGAACCAAAAATTCGAAGACATGTGACATCCACCAACCCGCACTGGGCCCGCGTGGTTGATTACAGCCTATTCCCTCTCCTAGTGAGGAGGACTGAGTCCCAGCGGCGGGAACATTAAAAGTTAGGTTTAAGGCCTGTATTTCAGGTCACCAAGTCTTCCCCTCTTTAAATGGTAATGTAATTTACAACATTGCTTTGTTTGTTTTGATTGTTTGTGAAATAAAAATAGTATACGAAACGTTAGTCGTTATCAAAAATTTGACAATGAAGTTTTGTAGAAACATTAGTGAACTCAATGTTCACTAATTTGTAACTTGTGCCATACTTATCTGCATAACTACCCATCTACTTTTAACACCAACACACCTAATTTTACGAAGCATAAAATAGTAATAAAACCGAAACTCACGTTGTTAATTAAAAACCAAGCTGAACCCCAAAAAATGTACATATTTTACGAGCTACGCCTCTGTTTTATAATTTTAAATTGGTGTAAGTAACCGGATGATTTCATGTAGGTAAACCGTTGGGTGAACCTCATTTTGAAATTCAGGCCGGTTCGCTCAAAGCGGCTATGGATGAATTTTAATATCGTTCCGAACACCTGAAGAAAATTTTCATTTTGCTTCCATTCCCTCATTTCGGATTCTCTGAAACCTTCAATAGTCAACTTCATTGTCTCGATGAGGAAGGTTTCATTGGAGTTCTTTTTTGTCATTGTCTTATTGTGACGACATTTCCTTTGGGAGTCGGTAATTAAATATCGCTAAAAGGAATCAAAGATTCATATTTTGTAGCTTTTGCTTAAGGTGCCGGCGACGGATGAATTTCCATACAAACGTACGCTACGCTCATTTGCAGTTGGAGCATATTTCCAACATGTTATGAGATATACGATTATAGACAATATTTATCTAGGTTTCTACGTCTTTCTTTTTCTTTTTAAAAAACAAAAAGAAATTTAAGCGAATTGTATTTCGCACTTTTTTACGGCGTAAATGGCAAAACAGGCCATTTGGCTTTTCCTGTATTAAAAAAAAACCGGCCAAGTGCGAGTCGGACTCGCCCATGAAGGGTTCCGTATCAGCGAGTAACATAATATAAAAGTTCTTGTAATGTGTTGTAACTTTGACCGATGTTTTAATAATAGTGTATTTTTTTTTCGATTTATGACGCATTTAAAAAAAAACTACTTACTAGATTTCGTTCAAACCAATTTTCGTTGGTAGTTTTTATAGTAATGTACATCATATATTTTTTTTTAGTTTTATCATTCTATTATTTTAGAAGTTAGAGGGACACACACACACATTTTACCACTTTGGTAGTGTCTCTCGCGCAAACTATTCAGTTTAGAAAAAAATGATATTAAAAACCTTAGTATCATTTTTAAAGACCTATCCATAGATACACGCATGGGTTTGATGAAAAAAAATATTTTGAGTTTCAGTTCTATGTATGGGGACCCCCAAAATTTATTGCTTTTTTTCTATTTTTGTGTAAAAATCTTAATGCGGTTCACAGAATACATCTACTTACAAAGTTTCAACAGTATAACTCTCATAGTTTCGGAAAAAAGTGGCTGTGACATACGGACGGACAGACAGACAGACAGACAGACAGACAGACAGACAGACAGACAGACAGACAGACAGACAGACAGACATGACGAATCTATAAGGGTTCCGTTTTTTGCCATTTGGCTACGGAACCCTAATAATAATATTTCTAATATTCTTGACGTAATCGACGTATTCTCTAATAGCTCTGCTTAATTTGAGGTTAAATCGTGTTGTGTGAAAGTTGAAATATTTCTTTATAATTATTATAAGTAACTTAACTTGGTTAAATGCAAATATACAAGAAAAAAATATATAATTATCAAGATGTCTGTGGCACCTAAAAATAGTTTAATAAAAAATAAAAGCCAACCTCAATTAATCGTAATTTAATTTCAAGACATAAATCTTAACTTTATGCCCCTAATTTCTCTAAACACTTAAGGACACCTTCAATCAAGATAACCGACTCCCTAATCATAATAATAAATTAATTTAAACCCATCAGAATAATGTAAGCATAAAACTAGATTAGGGTCATCAACTATACCGGATGTGTCACGAATATAATTATGTAAGTACTATGTAGGGTTGTAACAGAACTTCACAATGTAGTACAACCTAGGCTCTTAAATACAAGATTGAATAGGACTCTTTTACGCAAGCGCGCTCTACCGTCAACCGTATAATCAGTAACCCTAGCTATGTTGCAAATCTGCAATTGTCAACGCTTGTAGAAAGCTTCAAATGTACGGGAATGACATCATCTCAACGCTGTCACGTGGTGAGGATAAAAGATTTGACGACGCGGCCAACTCGACGCGTTCGACGCAAGCGAAACGGTTGTAACTTGGCTAGGGGGGCAGGTGAGATAGCGGTCATCATTCATCATGACCTCCACTGCTGGACATAGTCATCCCCCAAGTGTCGCCATAATGAACGGTCCTTTGTGTATCTGTTCTACCAGTAATGTGCCCTGGCCACTACAACTTGCCAACAGTAAAAAAAAGAAAAAAATCTTCATGTCACTGGTCTGACCCTTCCACAGCTTCCAGGCTTTGCATCAAGGCTGCGTAGAGTTCACTATGGCTGTATATTTTAGGATTCAGTAGGTAGTATAGGAGGCGAAGCATAGTTGGCAAATCATCTCCACATCCACACGTCACTGCCGTTCCAAGCTAGTTTTTTTTATTTTTCAGCCACCATTTCTGTAAAGATGCCTGGGCTTTGGTACTGTCCATAGTCCAGAGCGAGGAGGAATGGCAGGCGGTCACCTCCTTCTGCAAAGCATTAATGCTAGCGAAGGAGGCCGCACGCGTTATGGAACGGACGGCCCCGATGTTAAGCCTCTGTATACGTGGGATTGCAGATGGCGAGCAATGGATAGCTCGCCGTCTAGCCATCCGGGGTATCACTGACCGGAATGAACCCTAGTCGTCGACGGCGCGTAGTGTTCCACGCGCGCCTCAAGGTGATGTTAGTAAAACCATATGGGCCCAGCAGGGTCGAAGCTTACTGGGGTCATGAGCAGTGCGTAAAAGAACCCCGGGATTCTGAAACCAAGGTAAAAGAGGAGCATAGAAGTCAAAATCAAAGCATTTATTTCAAGTAGACCATTTGCAGGCACTTTTGAAAATGTCGATCAGTCCAAGAAAAGTGAAGCTAAATTGCACGTTCCAAAGCGTAGATCTCTATGGAGAAGAACGAGCAAAAAACTCCATGGACACTCTTTAAATTTCATTATGTGTTACATATAAAGCTTGGGTCTTGGTTAAGTGGGTATTAGTCAGTAAAAGTCTGAAACGCTCTTTCGCTCAGCCCTAGAGTGGGTGAAGTCATTGGAAGATTTCCCTTAAAAAAAATCCTTAACGATGCGTTACATCCCTAGGAACTAGGACACTATAAATTAAGTTTTCTAGTCACGTAAGCGCACTTGGCTTTTTGCGTCTAAAGTGGACCCTGCCATAACCGTCAGCTGGAGCGATTGAGCGAAGGACTAGTTATGAAGGATACAGATGAAGTTTTTCAATAGTTTTATGGTAGGTAAACGATTGGATGATTATAGGAAAGTAATCTTAGGGAAAAGAAAAAGCTTTCTGGTTTTTTTTTCCCTCCCGCCCTTGAATGGAGGTTGCCTTTCATACCAGTGCCGAGCCTTCTTTTCAGAAGCAGACACCTTTGTCATTTAGTTGCCGTTTGCGTTTTAGGGTCACTCTTTCGAACGTCCCCGTAACAGATACCGAAGCCTAGCGGAGACATGGGTTCGCTTCCGTAAGGAAAACCCTGGGCCCTAGAACGAAACGTAAAGAAATAACATAGGTGTGGGTTTTATTCAGTTTAAGTCTGACAATCAAAATCAAAATCAAAGCATTTATTTCAAATAGACCATTTGCAGGCACTTTTGAATAGTCAAATGTCGATCAGTCCAAGAAAAGTGAAGCTAAATTGCAATCTCTCTCGCTCCGCCCTAGAGCCGGAGTAGACATTAGATGATTTCCCATAAAAAAGCGGATAGATAATATAGGGTGACTGGTAATTAGTGACCGATAATTAATTATTATACACGTGATTACAGACAACGTTCCCAAAAAAAAACTTTTTTTATGCTTATTATTTAACTCATTTAACCGGAACATGTACTTACACTGATTACATACACCGATGGGTTTGCAAGCGGCTTGGGTGCACTATCACTATTGTAGGTAAAGTGCATAAAACAACAGCGTTACGCGGCTATCAGCTGAGAGGTCGCAGGTGTGCGCGTGTATTTGTGCGAACGGCTGATTTGTTATTGTGATAAAACTGATCCCAAAGGAACATTATTTATACTCATATAAAAAAAGTTTCTTTGGGAAAGTTGTTTGTAATCATGAGTACAATCAAGTGTATAAGTTTCGGTCACTAATTACCAGTCACCCTATAAGTTTGCTTATTACTTCTTACCCCAGAAATAGGTTCTCTTGAGATAATGTTCCACTTTCACACAGACAAAACCGCTGACAGCTGGTAAGTCATAAAAATTAACTCTAGGGATATCAAACTCCTGATGAACTAGTTTATTATTCTACAGGACCCAACGAAGGCGCTAAACCTTGAAACTATTCGGCCTGGCTGTTCAGATATTCATAAAAGTCTTATCTCTCGACAGCTGGGCGCGAACTGTCAAGGATAGGCATAAATTCTGGCAAGACGCGCTACTCAGTAGAAAGTTTTTTCGTTATTATAAAGATCCTATTATTATTTTACTTCTTTGCTTTTTTCTGGGTGAGAAATTCGGTGATTTAGTTCAGTAATTTTTTAGACAGATACCCATGTTCAATCAAGTGAACTGTTTAGAAGTTTTTCTATCAATATTTTGTTCTAAAATATAGCTTGTCATGTGTAGAATACAAAGCTGTATAGAATAGAATAGAATAAACTTTATTGTAGACCAAAAATTTAAAACAAAAAAATAACACAAAAAACAAAATAAAACCAATCTATAGACCAAAAATCTATAGATCTTTAGATCTGAATCTATAGATTTTTTTAAAATTTATATTCTATATTAATACTATCTCACTTAGGGCCACGGGAGAATTTGGCCCCTGCTGTTGCTGACAACTCCTTAAGATGCGTGGGAACAGTGCGCGCCGTCGACGACTTGGCCTTGGTCCGGACAATTACTGGACGGTTAGACAGCGAGCTACCAATTGCTCACAGTCCGCAAGCCCGCGCCTACGGTGGCTGGAAATTGGGATCAGAATTCCGGCGGCGGCGAGAGCGCCGTTGCCTGATGCGGTCGGCCTCCTTCTTTGCGCTGACACACCCTTTCGCTTCACCCAAGGGTGGGAGAATTCATTGGATCATTTTTCACTTAAAAAAAACTTGCTTACTCCTTTTAAAATCTATTTAAAACGCTTTGGCTTTAAAGAGTTGATTTTAGCTGCATCCAGTTAGACCGAAGCCGACTTGGTTTGTAGGAGGAAGCTTATTTCAGACAATGTTGGAACAGACAAACTAAGCAGCTTGTCCGTTATTCTCAAACACTCTTGCACTTTGTACCTGATATGTTTTTTAGCAGTTTTCTTTTTTTTATAACCATCTCACCTGATAATAAGCAATGGCTTGGTTGACGACGGAATACGCTTTAGATAAGTGTGTTCTGTCATCGCGACCACGCTATTGCCTGAAATAACTGAAGGTTTATTTTTCTTCCATTTTGGGACAGAATCCTAAGGGTCGCTGGCGTACGGGCAGTGTGAAAGTGAAACCCAGTAAAGGTTTGACATACTCTCACGCTCCGCCCAGGAAGGGGAGATGTTATTGGATGATTTTCCTACATAAAAATGGCCGCTGGCATTTCTGTATGAATCAACCCTAAAAAGGATCACCAAATTGTGCAAAACCACAACTGTAAAGTAAAGTTATGCACCCAAACTTCACAAAACGAATTATCAAAATTGATCAGCAAACAGAGGGATCATCCGTTTCATCCTTTTCATACTACCCTCCAATATTTTAACATGGAAAAACCTCATTATTTACTCTGGCAACCTTTAGGTACGTACATCAAAGGGGATTATTCGTGATTTTGCGTGAAGTTGGATTACACATTTTATTTGTAAATATTGGTTTACGTATCATTTTACTTACAGGGAGGTAAATTCAATAAATTAAGATTGTATTTTTAGGGTTCTGTACCTCAAAAGGAAAAAACGGAACCCTTATAGGATGACTTTGTTGTCCGTCTGTCTGTCTGTCAAGACCCTTTATTTCGAGAACGCGTAGAGGTATCGAATTTAAATTAAAACCATATACTCAAGTCTGCAGTCCCTTCAAGCTGTGAAAAAATCGTATTTCTGATTTAATGAAAAATAAAGATACGGCCGTTTATATCGCAAAAATCATATTTTTCGGCACTCTCAAAGGAATTAAAATTTACAGAGTACATCTCGTTGACCTAGAATCTTGAAATTTGGCATAAAGCAAGGTCAAATAACACAAGTAAAGGAAAAAATCTGAAAATTTTATATTTGTAGTTACGCCACAAAAAAAAAATCGGATTCCGAAAAATCTTTTAACTCAATTTGGGAATTGAATTGTTTTCATAGGTACATTAATTTGTACGGAAACCTCAGTGTGCGAGTCCGACTCGCACTTGCCTGGTTTTTTTATTATAAATAGGCTCGATTTTGACCATTTTTTCATTTAAGAGTAAGCGATAATATGGTTGGCAGTGGAGCACATGTGTGGTTGCCTAGAAATAACTTATCCACTTTTGTCTTAAAAAATAAAATACAAACATCCGAATTGAGAACCTCCTCCTTTTTTAGAAGTCGATTAAAAACCACCCCAGTTTGTAAGCCACCAGGAAAACACAGACTTCAGCAGAGACTGGCGCACACTTGGGGGTGGTCTATGACTTATAGTGGACGTCTTTCGACTGAACAGATGATGAAAGTAGCATACTAACAAACAAAGATATAGAAAAACCGTACTAAAAACTGCTTCAATTTTATCTTGACGATGTCAAATTGCGATCATTTTTTAACAGGCGCTTTGTTTAAATCACGGTCTTAAATCCATGCTATTGTCATTGTATAAGGCGCAGGAAGCCTAAACATTTTGAAGTAAGGTTTGGTCAATTATGAATGAACAGAGAGGGCTGGGAGATTGTTCAAAAGACACGGCCTTGGAACGTCAAGAATAACTCAAGAATCACAGGTGGATAATTGCCAGTAAGTCTGATACTCTTTCTCTTGCTCCACCTAAAGCGGATGGATCAGATGATTTTGTAACTACAGGCGTAACTCATACATGGTGCAAGCAAGTAAGGACCTTAATATTCTTAGTAAAGAGTTCTCATTCGATCCATTTACCACCAAAACCTATTTTGCATACACTCGGCTAAACGTTGCCATTTTACAAGCTTTTATTTAGTTTCACCTGTCCCGATGTTTATCTGTCATAAAATCTTGCAAATTGATTCACTTCCCGGCTACCGATTGATCTGAAATTTTGCATGTATATGTAAATCAGATGACAATGCAAAATTATTATGACTTGGAGCTGAACTGATGATGGAACCGGAAGGTGGCTATAGGAACTTGGCCCCCCAACCCCCAACCCCAACCCCAACCCCATCGAGTTTGAGCTCATGTGATTCATCTTGACGAGTAATAATTATATACATAATATATTATACCGTGCTATAAAAGCTTGGTATGAAAAAAATATTTTCATTAAAAACTTGTTAAAAGTGCATATTTTTTTTTTTTTTTTTTTTTTTTAAGACCTATGTATATTTATTTACAACTTATAGCAACAAAATATATACATAATAAACTAAAATTAAAATATTTAAGTATGCTTAACCTAACTATACACACTAAGGGCTACTTCCTACTAAAATATGGCGTCATAAAACTCCTCCGCATCGCTGTCGACTGGAAGTGTGCCCAAGAGGCTGGCGGCATTGCCACGTTGAATGGCAATGCTTAATCTCTGACCGAGATAAAAACCAGCCCTTGGGTCACGCGAAGTGTCAACTAAACGTCTTGACAGCTCTTTAAACAGTATATGAGCACTCGGACCCCACGGCCCAAGAGTTTCAACCCCAAACGGCTCAAAAATATAACTGCCGACAAGGTTGTTATATTTCCGCCGCTTGAGGTTCTCCGCAGCCGCAGCGGCAGCACCAGCACAGCACGATGAACTAGGAAGATGGAATGGCGCAAGAGTGTCGACACAGGTAGCGTCCCACACTAAAGGTCTACCCAACTTCCATGGAAATAAAGACATACCGTCCGGTCTCTTACCATCGTCGCGTGCCAGGCCATGAGGTTCCAAAACAGCCGGAACGCCGACGGTGACAAGGGCTCGTCGGATAATGTCGTTAATATTCGCGTGCCGCGCTATGCGTCCCGCACTTCGACTGCATGACAGGCCGTGGTGGCCGAGGCTGTTGACAGCTATAAAGTGCATATTATATTCTTTGTTTATTAACTTTTACCGTGTTAATTAGTGATCTTAAGTTGCCTACAACTTTTTTGTGTCCATACTTGTGAGAAACTGTATTTTGTTCAATGTCTCATATACAATTATTCATCATCATCACCATCATGATTTCAACCAAAAGACTTCCACTGTCGCACATTGTCATCATTCATCACCTTCATTTCAGCCCAAAGACCTCCACTTCTGAACATATGCCTTCTCCAAGTGTTGCCACAACGACCAGTCCTGTCGTCTCACATCCATCGGATTTGCGTGACCATCACTAAGTCTTCCAGTTCTTCCGTTACTTTTGTGCCCACCGATCGGCTGTTCTGTTATCAATGCGCCCTGTCCACTGCCGCTTAAGTTTGGCGATTCGAGCTATGTCAGTAACTTTTTTTCCTTTTTTTTTTCCTCTTCATTTCTGATGTGATCACGCAAGACAAATCCGAGCATAACCCTTTTCAATGCTCTTTGGGTGACTTTTTTTTCGTGAAGCTCAATTCAATTCTTATCCATTTGTCATCTCTCCTACGATTAATTAATTTAATTTAATTTCCTATCTCAGAAAAAAGGAATAAGCAGAGACGATTACAACATCAAATGAACACAAAACCCGTGCTTTATAGTCAACATGATATATTATGTCTCCTTATGTCACTGTTCTCAAGCATTTACACGCTCTTGCATGTATTACGGAGTGTTTAGCTTGCCACGCCATTTATTTCTTACAAGATTTACTACGCTATAAATTTTAAACATGTATTCATTTCTTTCAAGCGTGTGGTTAAAGTGGTAAAATAAATTGCTTGGATTTCTAATGGTACTTACATAAATGTCATCTTTATAGCTATATAATTATTCTTCTGTTTGTGTGTTTCTAGCTCAAGGTTTGCTAGCGTGCAATGGAGCGTAGCATACTAGGTGTTAAACTAACCGATCATGTTCGAAACACAACACTACGCTCCAAAACGCAAATCGTTGATGTGGCTCAAAAGGCTGCCCAACTTAAATGGGACTGGGCAGGACATGTCTTATTGTATGTCTAACGAGCTGTGGGCGCGTAAAACGCTGGATTAGTGCCCGGACACAGCAATGCGGGGCCGAGGCAGACTACGAAGGAGATGGCGGGATGACCTGGATGGCTTCCTTAAGAACTGGAATGAGAAAGCGAGGAACCGTGATCGTTGGAAGGAGTGGAGGGAGGCCTTTGCCCAGCAGTGGGACAGTGTGGGCTAAGTAATAATAATAAAATAATAAATTGTGTGTTTCTGTCATAACTCCTCATAATTTTGATCGTGATGATGATGATGGTTTAAATGGTTTGATATCTTTATTTATATTATTTTTCTTTACGTGTGTTTGTCACCTATCTCCCCCTAAAAGGCTTGACCGATTCGTATGAAATCATCTGCAACAGATGTAGCGACATCTATGGCGCCACATAGGAAATACAAAAATACGAAATTCTGCATCGCGCAATCAAAGTTCTCCGCGCTATTTGAAAATATATGACAGCCCGAAATCAACCATCGGTCAGTTACCTACCAGACATAACACCAGTCAGTCGGAGGATCCTCCCTTTTCAACGGAGGTATGTGGGACTTTATTCTCTGTTCCGCATACCTTCAAAGTGGCTATGTCTGGGTATCTCTGAATAGTTTGAGATTACCATTGAACCCGGTAGGAGGAGAAGCGGCAGGCGGTCGCTGACTTCTGCGAAGCAGTAATGCTCGCAAAGGAGGAGGCCGAACGCATCAGGCAACGGCGTTATCGCCGCCGCCGCCGCCGGGATACTGATCCCGATTTCCGGCCACCTTAGGCAATGGTGAGCAATGGGTAGCTCGCTGTCCTGCCGTCCGGTAACTGTCCAGACAAAGCGCAAGTCGTCGACGGCGCGCACTGTTCCCGCGCGCCTTATGGAGTTGTCAGCAACAGCAGGGACCCAGCCGGGTCGAAGCCTACTGGGGCCAGGGTTATCCGAAAGGGCGCTCGAGCCCCGGTATGTAGGCTAGAAGGATCGGGGTGGGTCTTTTAGTCAGTAAGAGTCTGACACTATCTCCCGCTCCGCCCAAGAGCGGGGGATGTCACCATAAAAAAGGGCCCCGGGATTCTCTTTCGTATCATCCATGGCCCCAGTAAGCTTCGACCCTGCTGGGCCCCTACGGTTGCTGACATCTCATTTAGGCGCGCATGGATTTGATGAAGAAATAATTTGCCACTATGCAATCTTTATAAATTATATGTAAATTTATTATTATTATTATTATTATACATCTTAATTGCACACCTTAACTTATTAAATTATTAACCTACACCTACACACCTTAACTTATTATTATTTAAATTATTTATTAAATATATATAAATTTGCGTGCAATAAATTTCATAAAAAAAAGTAACAGATACATATTTAAAGCGGAGTTGAGTTCCTATGATGTTAACATTAATAACTTAACCTAACCTAACAAAATTCTGAAGACTTGCTAACCTATATCATTCCATTTGTGAAACTTTGCCAGGTATTACAAAAAAACTTTGCCAGTGGCTTGCCCGAAAAAGTTACCTTATACAAACTTAGAGAACATAAACACTCAAGAATTCTCCTCACATAATATGAAAAGAGTTACGTAAACGTCATTTACTCTTGAGCTCCCAGGGGAGATAAAATACTTGCACAGAGAAAAGTATTATCATTGCCACTAAAGCTGTAAGTTTACTCGCAAATATTTTGTTTACTTACTAAAGCATTTATGAATGAATATTGAAAGATATTGTGTAATATTAAGAAATGATTAAATCAAGCTATGGCGAAACGATCCGGCTGTCCGGTTACCATCTCGACCGAGCCCGAATTGTGGATGGCTCGTAGTGCGCCATGCGCGCTTCTGGGAGATATCAGCAAAATAGTAGTGACCCAGCAGGGTCGAACGCGTGTGAAAATGTGTTAACTCTCAGGTCAGACTACTTTTTCTAAATCTGCAAACGGTTTTATTGTTAGATTATTCACCCCTTTTCATAGGTACTAAAAAAATCACAATTTAAATATGAACCTTTTTAGTCCACTGTAGGTGCGGGCTTGTGGACGGTGAGCAATGGGTAACTCACAGTCTGACCGTCCAGTCACCGTTAGGCCCGAGCCTAAGTCACCGACGGTGCGTACTGTTCCACGCAAGCCTCAAGATGTCAGCAAACCGTAGGGGCCCAGCAGGATCGAAGTCTACTGGGGTCAAGGGTTTGTTTGTGATAGGAAAACTCGCTCCTGGTATGAAAGGCAACGAAGGAACAGGTGTGGGTTTTTAGTCAGTAAAAGTCTGGCATACTCTTTCGCTCCACCCAAGAGCGGGGGATTCCGGGGGAGCAAATAAATGATTGATTGATTCCATTGGATGATTATCCCACCAAAAAAAATCTTTTGAGTGGCCCGATTAACTATCTTTATAAAATGAGATGACTCATCTAAGAGCTATCTTAACGGCACTTAATAAAATTAAGCTTAGAAAACAGTGACTGATTGCTGGCTCATCGATCTTGAGTCTTCAGAAAATTTTGGTTTTGTTCTCTAACGTTTTATTGAATCTTTTGCGTCTTCGCATTATTTGGAATTTTGCCATATTAATTCTAGTTTTGCTAAGATAAATGGTGGTAAAGTCCACCCCTATGTCCGTTTTTCATTTACCAAAGTTCACTACGTTGGTTGAGGTCACGCGTGTGAGCTAGCAATATCTTATTTTTTGTGCATATGACTTTTTAAAGCAAAGGAGACCTAAAAACCGGCCAAGAGCGTGTCGGGCTATGCTCAGTGTAGGGTTCCGTAGTTTCCCGTCCGTCACAATAAGTGTACCCACTTATGAGTTTAAAAAAATGCTTGCATATACTTTATTATACTACAAACTTAGTACAGAAATTATTTTGTAGAACCCTTTTGTCTTTTTTGTACAAAAACTGTTCTTTTCAACAAGTTCAAAATAATTTTCCTAGAAAGTCCTTATAAAGTTCTAATTTTCAGATTTTTTTCATATTTTCTAAACTTATGGTTCAAAAGTTAGAGGGGGGGACACATTGTTTTTTACTTTTGGAGCGATAATTTCCGAAATTATTGACTTATCAAAAAATGATTTTACTAAACCCCTATTCATTTTTAAATACCTATCTAACAATATATCACACGTTAGGGTTGAAATTAAAAAAAAAAATCACTTCCCACTTTACATGTAGGGGGGCTACCCTAATAAAATATTTTTTTCCAATTTTTATTTTACCACTTTGTCGGCGTGATTGATATACATGTTGGTACCAAATTTCAGCTTTCTAGTGCTAACGGTCACAGAGATTAAGCGAGGACGGACAGACGGACCGACAGACGGGCAGACAGACATGGCGAAACTGTAAGGGTTCCTAGTTGACTACGGAACCCTAAAAAGGAAGTTTCTTTGGAAATATTTAATTTTTTATTGAAAACTAACATTGCCTGTGTGATAGAAGAAAATTGTATCCAGAAAACTCCGTGATAGAAAATATTTTATTTGATACTAGCTGCTGCCCGCGACGTCGTCTGCGTGAAGCCTCTACAGCACTAAAAATACCTAAGGTGCCAGTGTCGCTATAGCATTATAAACAAACAACTTTTAAAATAGCATTATAATATATGTTTTCTTTGGAAACGAAGCAAGTGAAGAGAGTTAAATGAGAATCCTACTGAGTTCAGTTATAAGATGTGACTGAAGGAAACACAAAAGAGTAAAAACACAAAAGAGTACAAAGGTATCATACCTTACAAGACTTCCCTATAAACTACGTTGGTAGTTATACTGCCAGGAGCCAAAATGTAAAGAGAGTCAGGACAGGTGGCGCGGGAGCAAGCGACGTACAGTTGCCTGTGTGAGAAGCAACTCGTCCTGAGGTCGACACCCGCTGCCCTCAGTGTCTGCTAACAGCTTATTGATGGTCATCGCGAAGCAAACACACACGGGGAACTGTACGCGCTTGAACTGGAACGGGAAGTTATGAGGTATGAGGGGAATGCGTGGTATAAATACTGCCTCGCTGACGCCACAACCCGTAAGAATTTCCGTCTCAATGGTGTGTCTGTGTGGAGCGAGATGACTTTAAGGCGGGCCCCGTCAACTTCGAAGCATAATTGGGACACCGACCTTCAGCTTGATGGTATGCGCCGGAAGTCCACTTGCTGACAGGGAGTTCAGAAATTCCACGGAATAACGTGTGGCATCATCTAGCTCGACAACAGTGTTTATCGAGGTGTAGACCACTTCATTCTTCTCAATTTCCCGCTCACACACCCAAGAATTCTGCTGGTGCGGTATACGACTGATGTCCCCGTACACACAGTGAATGAGTTTTTCTAAGCTGGATACCACTCTAACGAGAGACTCTGGAAGCACCACCTGTCCACCTCTCTCTTCTAGTAGAGTGACATCACCAAGACTTAGAAGAACATCGGAGAATTCTTGAGCACGTGCATTGCCGCCGAGCCGAGCTCTCATATTAATGGTCAAGCGCAGTGTACGAACTCGTGACCACAACGAAGATCGTTTCGACGAAGCATTCACCTCGTCAGCCCTCGATCCCCGCGTCACCTCGGGAAGTGTTTGCCGGAAATCGCCACTGAACAGAACTGTGACACCATCCATCAAATGTTAGTTCCTGCGGATGTCCTGCAGGGTTCTGTCCACGACCTCAACTGCCTTCCTATTGGCCATCGTACACTCATCATCAGAGAACAATCTTTGAGTACGTATCCCTTATCGCTGTTACGTAACACACCACAAACAGGCGTTTTGGCGCTCTCTAAATCGATGAGAATTTTTAAAATGGCATGTGCTATCTTGCCTTCCGGAAGCAGTGTGGCAGTGATTCTCGACGACGCTACAGCAATAGCAATTTTGCCTTGGCTCCTGACCTCTGCAAGTATGCCAGTGGTAACAAATGTTTTTCCTGTTCCACCAGGAGCATCCAAGAAAAACATTTTACCTTGGTTTTGCCCAACGCCTTCAAGGACGGTGTCATAAATTTGTTTTTGCTCTCAAGAGAACAAAGCGACATGGTAATTTTGTATGGTGGTTATTTCGCCCGGATCGTAATTTGTCTCAGCGTTATACTCCCGATTTCCACGGTCTTGATGTGGTCATGATTTGAGAGCTGGAAACCCATATTCGATCAGTGGATTGCCGCCGATAGAAATGACCACATCTTGAAGTGAACTGAGACAGGTGTTCAGCACGCGTTCATCAGTTACTTCGACTTCGTCTCTAGTAGCACGCCTCAAAGCTCGTAGAAAATTTTCAGACAGATGATGGCGATACTTCTCCCACAAAGCTACCGGGTTCGCGACTCCACAAAACACCAAGATGACGGCACGCAGATAACGCATGTGGCTGGGACTGTCACTGACGCTTGCCTCCGCGAGGGTGTCATCCCAATTAGGCAAAAGGTTGCGCGGTAAGTGGGATACTCCACGCCATCAAATGTTCTCAGAAAAGCGAAAGACCTTGGGCCTGGGACAATGCGATGTCCTTGAAAATTCCCGGAAAACCTTTCACAGCACCTCCTCGTCGATGTCGGTTTAATACACCCCTTTGCTTGTCGTACGTGTAATATGAAGGCACCTCGTCACACGTAAGGGATCTCGCAAACTGGTCGACTTCACAGAGTCTGAGAAATGCCACAATGTAACACCTTTTTTTTTTAATTGTCTTCCTCAACTCGGCCCAAGATTTTGATGGTTTTGTTGGAACTTGAATTTGTCAAAACGAACTATAATATGAAGAAAATGCACATTACCATCTATGAATTTTAAGAATAACTAACTACTAACCTCGCCAACATGATCAAATTTAAATGATTATTTTCCAAAAACTGTTAACATATAACTTGATTTGATTTTGATGAAATCTCATAGATGGCGCTGTTTTAAAATTGTGTTTATACTACTAACATTCATTAAACTATATTTCTCTGCCCAAGTTAATTTAATGGCGTAGTTTTTATAGTGTAAAGCTAGATAATAGCACGACTTACTCAAAAACAACATTTAAATATGCGTCCTTATATTACACGCTGTCACAGAATGCGTAAGAAAAATAAAGATTCACAGCTCCTCCCCCGTAGGTGATAGCGTGATAATATGTAGCCTATATGTTGACCCGACCTCTTAGTAATATTCATGCAAAATTTGAAGTAAATCCATGCAGTACTTTTTGAGTTTATCCCGGACATACATACAGACAAACAGACAAACAGACAAAAATTCTAAAAACTATATTTTTGGCTTCGGTATCGATTGTAGATCACGCCCCAAGTATTCTTTTTAAAAAATATTTAATGTACAGTTTTGACTTTTCTACGATTTTATTATATGTATAGATTTCAGGAAATAGTCTAAGTTTTACTAACTTATCTGAGATCTATTCAGCTAATCGAGTGTCTTTCATTGTTTTTGTTTTATTGTTCAATTAAAAATTGCACAATGATTTTACAATACATGTATAAAGACAAGTTTTAAGTTAAATACGTCTCAAATCTTACGATGATGCCAAATGTCATGTTTTCAGGCTAGAGTTTGAGAAATACTCTACTTCAAATGCGAATACCATAATTACTACTTCGAATACCATAATTAAAGACACAATAGAAAGACAATGAGAGAGCAAATGCTGGCGTTTGTTTGGGGCTTAATGAATTAAATCAGAAACTCGGGGGAAAGAAAGACTACATTTGAGGGTAGGAATTAGTGTGAATATAAAAAAAAAAAATGATAACCTACTCCCTTTTTTGTACTCGGTTTCAATAACCAAATACTTTTCCATCACTAGCCCACTTCATATTATGTTAAAACCAATATTAATTTGAAACGACTCATAAGTTTTTTTCTATGATACCTTCTTTACCTTTCAAGTTCTAACTTAAAAACCGTCATCTCAATATTCAGTACCACTTTCTTCCTTGTCTGATTGTCAGACACGTAATACAAAAAAAAACTACATCGTCTTCTTGCAAAACGAAGACATCATCATATAATCGCCAATGTCTACAATCCATGTAAAATGTAAAATAAAAGTAGAAAAATGTATATAAAATTTTTCACCCTATTACCAAGAGTGTGCTCAGAGAGAAGCTAACACTTGGAAATTAGCATTTCCATCTAGCGTAGTAGTTGAACAAATATTTGCCACCCACTAGAGCGAAGTGGAAGGCATTTTCTTTTCTGTAAAATCTTTCGCTAACAGGAAAGTCACAAGCACTAGTATAATAAAATTAATATTGTATAATCACACTGCTCGCGCACTAAAAAATTGCAATTTTTCTTCATCTTTAATCTCTGGTTTTCTCTTCCCTTAAAGTTTTTGGGTCCAGTAGGTTGCAAAGTTTATAGCGGCGTCAGTGTCGTTTTTTAGGTCCTCTAAAGTGCAGGTATAGGTTCCCTAGGGGTCCCTACACCTGCACTGTGCCCAAAAGGTTTGGGCACAGTAACAAGTGGGCCATCGTCAGGTCAGGAACACTGCACTCGCACTGGGTGTCGGTGGGGTTTATAATCCTCCATTTTACCAGGTTGTGTTTGCAACGGCCTACTTATATTCATAATCTGTTGACCGTCAATAGACTACGCACGCCAATCAAACAAAAATCAATCAAAAAGTTGAAATGTTGTAATTTGATTTTTTCCCATTATTTCTCATTTGAATATAAGTATTATTGATATTTATCTTGTGTCAAAGTGTTTATTATCAAATTAAAATTCGTTTTATTTGGACAACAGTGGTCCATATTTTTTTAAGTATTAGAAAGAAAGAAAGAAGAAAGAAATTATTTAAAGAAAGTATTACAAACAACTTATATTCTAGTGTTAACGACAGTGACAATTATGTAAAATATTAGTACATATTGACTGTTAAATGGTATGGTCAGCAAGACCATACCATTTAACAGTCAATGAATGTAGCTAGTATATCTTTCGATATAGTCAACCAATTGCGATGAAACACAGTCTAAAGTAATTTATCAAGTTACATGCAATTTTATTGTAAAAAAGTGAACTACATCGATTACGTACATTTTACGTGATGCGCGCACAACTAAAAACTTCTACAGATTTATTATGAGTATCTATAAATTAAAACTCAGGATGACCAGGCAGGAAAATGTTCCCAACTTTATCACCATCCGCACAAAATGGCTAATATTTGGCGTAAGGCTCTCTGCTAATGCTTTCTGTATATAGTTACACTACTCCGCAGTCTGTACAGCAGCGAAGCCGTCTTTTTACGAATTAAGGCTAATTTATTTTTATATTTATTGAACTCCTAAATAAAACAATCCGACTAATTTTATTTGTGTTATTTTGTGGGGTAGGTTCTTATATATACCACTTATTTTTTCTTTTATAATTTATATTCCATAAAAACCTTTATCAGATCAACTAGTTTACGTACAATTAATTAAAACGTTTCCAGTCCAATTACATTGATTTACATAATAGAATGTTGGCATGGATATTAAATTTTGAGTATTGATTATTGGTACTGATTAAACTATTCGAACTACCTAATTTAGTATTAATTAATATATATTGAATACCGGTTTGATTGCTGAGTAGACACTATCTCCAAATCTATCTTTTATATAAAACCGGCCAAGTGCGAGTCGGACTCGCCCATGAAGGGTTCCGTAGCAGCAAGTAACATAATATAAAAGTTCTTGTAATGTGTTGTAACTTTGATCGATGTTTTAATAATAGTGTTTTTTTTTCGATTTATGACGCATTAAAAAAAAAACTACTTACTAGATTTCGTTCAAACCAATTTTCGTTGGTAGTTTTTATAGTAATGTACATCATATATTTTTTCTAGTTTTATCATTCTCTTATTTTAGAAGTTAGAGGGGGGGGGGGACACACATTTTACCACTTTGGAAGTGTCTCTCGCGCAAACTATTCAGTTTAGAAAAAAATAATATTAGAAACCTCAGTATCATTTTTGAAGACCTATTCATAGATACCCCACACGCGTGGGTTTGATGAAAAAAAAATTTTTGAGTTTCAGTTCTAAGTATGGGGACCCCCAAAATTGATTGCTTTTTTTCTATTTTTGTGTAAAAATCTTAATGCAGTTCACAGAATACACCTACTTACAAAGTTTCAACTGTATAGCTCTTATAGTTTCGGAAAAATGTGTTATTATGAGGAGAAGGTTCTTATGGAAAAAAAAATGAAAATTAGGGTAGTGTAGGGTAGAGTAGGGTAGTGTAGGGTAGAGTAAGGTAGAGGAGGGTAGAGTAGGGTAGAGTAGAGTAGGGTAGAGTAGGGTAGGGTAGAGTAGAGTAGAGTTGAGTAGAGTAGGGTAGGGTAGAGTAGGGTAGGGTAGAGTAGGGTAGAGTAGGATAGAGTAGGGTAGAGTAGAGTAGGGTAGGGTAGAGTAGGGTAGAGTAGGGTAGAGTAGGGTAGAGTAGGGTGGACTAGGGTGTAGTAGGGTAGAGTAGGGTATAGTAGACTGAAGTAGGGAAGAGCGGGAGCGAAGCCGCGCGAGTAAAAGCTAGTATTATATAAAAATGACTCCATATTTCCCTTAGTCACGCCATCACGCGTGAACGGCTGGACCGATTTCGCTAAGTAATAAAGCATGAAACATGGCATTTGAATGATTTTGTCAACTAGTATATTTAGTTGCAATATAAACTTCCAATTTAAAAAAAAAATTCTTCCAGCAGACCTGCGAAAGGAAAGATTAGAAGAAATGTAGACAGTAGTGTGCAGAAATAAGTAAAGAATAGTTAGTGAAATCTTAAACTAATAAATACTTATATATACCTTATACTAAAAACTAAATACGTAACATATAGGGTGACTGGTAATTAGTGACCGATAATTGTACACGTGATTGTACTCATGATTTTAGTTAACTTTCCCAAAGATTTTTTTTTTTATACTCATTATTTAACATTATTAAACCGGAGCCATACATCGATGGGTTTGCAAGCGGCGCAGGTACGCTATCACTATTGTAGGTAAGGAACGTGAAAAAACGGCGTTACGCGGCTAACAGCTGAGAGGTAGCAGGCACCCGCGCGCGAATTTGCCCGAACAGCTGTTTTGATATTGTGATAAAAAAATGTGTATAAAAAAAAAGACGTGTGGCACTCGGGGACTGCCGCGGTAAAGCTATTGCATAGCATTTTTTATCAACTTATGCAATTATAATTATTTATTTATTTTATTTATGCAGTATTTTTTTTCTTTGTTTTTTTTCTTTGAAGTTACACTTTGAGCGTGGTGACCGATAAGAAAACAAATGAGTGGGGGGTGTTAGGTTATTTTCGTTACGGAATTTCTGGATTCGGTCTCCACGCTCAAGTGCCGCGATAGAAGCTATACAATAGGCCGCCCATTGTACACTTATTTTGAATAATGTTTGTCCTGTATCTTTTTTGTTCATGCGGTGTACAATAAAGAATATAATAAATAATAAATAAATAAATAAATAGCTTAAAAGTTTCTGTGGGAAATATGTTTATAATAATGAGTACAATTACGTGTATAGGTATCGGTCACTAATTACCAGTCACCCTATATATATGTATATTAATATAGTTATCACACAAAAGAGGAAAGATAGTGCTCTTTTACTTGAGTCTTTTAGATGATTTTGTGCTTGAAACCTAAAGTCCACTCCACTCCACGAATCCGCTTCTTAGAATCTCGAATTATTTTTATAATTTAGAACTCTTCTAGTGAATTCCACTTCTTAGTTTCACAACGGCATGAAATCAACAAGAAATCGAGCAATCGTGAAGAAACATTTTTGTGTCAGAAAAATATATTTTCCGAGTGTCAATCATATTTTCCCGTTCTGCGAGAGTTGAGATGTCGTTAGGCGGAAAATGTCCCATAATATGACCGGGAATCGATTTCCGGATGTAACGATATCATTTGTGTAGTTTTTCATGCAGTTTTAGCAACCATAGACATATGTTGTCAAGAAAAGAAAGAAAGATTTGAACACGGCAAGTTTTAAGATACTACAACAAAAAGTACAAAAAAAAATGTAGGTAACAAACAACTACATATATCTAGGCTGCACCAAAATAAGTTCAGTTCTACAATAAGGCTAGACAACTAGTGCTAGTTAACGCTAGTTTTCAACTGGGCCTGATATTATGATGCACATAAATCGGTTTTTAGTAATCGTACATACTGATTACTAAAATAAAATACATGTAAAGATTTCATAAAAAGGATTCATAATTTTATTTATCCAAAGTTGGTTTTTGCAAATTATTTACCGACACATTACTCGCAGAACAGCTAGTCGATGGAGCCGAAAGGTTCTGGAGTGGCGACCGCGTACTAGAGTTCGCGGTCACCACTCTTCACAGAATAGGCACAGCGTTGGAAGGCCTCCTACAAGGTGGATTGGTGATCTGGTGAGAATCGCGGGAATCCGATGGATGGAAGACGCATAGGACCGTTCGTTGTAGCGACACTTGAAGGAGGTTTATGTCCAATAGCTTGTCTTAAATGGATTGTCATTATATGATATTTTTTTCAAATTCATTGATCCAATTATTGCATCTAAAACAATACTTCAGTAATTTAACAATGTTCATTCCGAATACGAATTAAGAAAAAAATTGTTGAGTCATTAATGTGTTATGATATCTAGGAGGGTGAGTTGAAACATTTAACTATAACGATAACCAAACCTTAACCAGCCTTAAAACGGCCGCCTATTGGTCAATTCGACAATTTGACAACTATTAACGGCTTTGTTATGTTGTTATAGTTAAATGGTGCAACTCACCCTAAAATTTTGATAACATAATTATCTTAATCATTGTTCAGGGAACCGAACTCAAAATTAAATTAAATAAAACGCAAATTAATTTAAAGGAGAATTCAGACTAATCTATTTCAATAAATAAACGATCCTTTACACTTAACAAGGTTAATTGAAAACAATATTTACAAAACACAAATTCCCTTGTCTGAAAATAATTAGCTATTCCAATGCTACACACAAGTGCCATCATTAATCAGAACGCTGGAACACCTGGTAATGGATGAGCAGATACGAAATGGAACTTTCGACAGACAATATCCGTGTAACAATTGAAATTCAGGATATTTACTATGTCTACGTGCTCATTGGCGGGCCGAATTATTATTGAATGTTTAGAATTGGACGGGAAACGTGCATAAGGGCGAAATTCTGTAAACAATTTGTGTATTTATTGGTTTTTTGATTATGGATGCTAGCTTTGTGATTTACGTTATTATAATAAGTTGTATAATATGTTACTGCAAATACCCAAGTTTCGGTAAATCATTCTAAAAATACTTGTCTAGGTATATGAGAAGCAAGACTGAACTATTTTAAGGAAAACGCTTTAGGTGTTATTACAAATACACTTAAATGTTGAAAATATATATACAATGCATTTATCGGCTTTGAAAAAAACCCCCTTACGCAAACAAAATTACATACAAGTTAAAAAAAAAAACTTCATGACTATACAATACCTTCATACGCCTATCGAAGATCTTAGCCCTGGTTAAAGGTATTAATTTATTAAGATTTTTGGCAAACGAGGAACCCATCTGGACCCAGGTGTTTTACATCCCTTGCACCTCCGGATTCAGATGGTTCTGATAAAAAAAATATACCCACTAAAGGAACTAACCACGTTGAGTAGCATCAAGATCTTGATTCTTAGTTATATGTTGTATATAAAAATAGGTATTAACATAATGCACATAAACTACTTTCGAATTTTTTTTCTTCTCTATCAAATCCATCCAAAAGTTCTCTATAAAAAATTGCTTTAACGTTATGAGCACCCATTGTGACACCCTATTAATTTTAAGTTTCTATTGTAATTTTATTTTTGGTGTACAATAAATAGTACTTATATGTATATGTCTTAAACTATTTGATATTTTTGTAATAATAGAATATAAGCAAAAAAATCCAGTCATTTATTGTTCGTCCTGTAAATTACTGGCATTTTCCACAACAATGTTCGATAGCTACACCAGTAAAAACCTTTGAGCAATCAAGCTTTACTGAAAAGTGTAAATAAAAAAAATATATAGGTGAAGCTAATATAAGCGTGTTAAAAAAAAACTTTTCATTTTATTCCGCTTTGGTATAAATCAGTAAAATGAGGATGTGAGCATTATAAATATGTATTTAGATTAACCCTCTCTTCGCATTCAATAATCAAGTTAACAGACAAACTCAA
Source organism: Mythimna albipuncta (assembly GCA_929112965.1). Taxonomy (NCBI): domain Eukaryota; kingdom Metazoa; phylum Arthropoda; class Insecta; order Lepidoptera; family Noctuidae; genus Mythimna; species Mythimna albipuncta. The sequence goes on from OV815965.1 coordinate 20,794,055, forward strand.
TCATAACCTAAACTGAATTTCATGAAACTTTCAATATGTTAATTGTTAAGTGAACAAGAAGGAACTTAGTAAACATTGATCGATCCTTGTATCCTAAACTAACAGTTTGACCGTCTAACTGCCGTGCATTTTCATGATTAGAGATAAGATCGACACTCATCAATCATGGCTTGTTACATTATTGATCAACCTCTTTTAAGGGTTAACGATTTTCGAGGGTAGGTGCGAGCGATAGGACGAGGAGAGGGGGTAATTAGATGTCATTTCTATCGGTGAAGCGATAAAGATCGGACGTGCCAGATTGGTGCGGTATAATAAATCAATTAGAACTTTTTAAATGTTATCGCTGTCTTTTATCAAAATAATGGAAAACCAAGCTACATTAGTCAGAAACAGCAATTAGAATTAATATTAAAACTATTTGAATTGCCAAATTATATTTTTTAAATTTATACGCACGTATAATGTTACAATATTAAACTCTCAAATACTGACATGTTAATTTCATGTAGATAATAATTAAACGAGGCGATTTATAAAATAATAATTTTACATTAAATTAGACGTCATACAGTAGAACCCTACTCATAAAACAGTTGATACTGGGGAATTAAAAAGCAATTATATTTTGATTGCGAAAGGAAAATTTAAATTTATTCTGTTATTACTCCAGCGACACAATGAGATGAAAATTGAAGAAATTCTAGCAAAGTGAGATAAAATATTAATGGATTTGCTGACGGAGGACGGTGGGTCGCGTCTATTAGTTTTTATACAAACTAGGTTTTATAGTAATTTTAATAAATTATTACATTTGCATGCTGTAATAAGTAAGCCAGTGAAATGTCTTTAGTTTTGCAGCTCTTAACTCAATTTGACAGCGAACAAGATTTATTTCAAACTCGCTTCTGTTAGCGACTTCACCCACGTGAACATAGATTCTGGAATACAAAATATTCTAGGTCATGGTATACCTATGCATGTGCCTTTCGTTTGATTTCATGAGTCATTTCACAAGTCTGTTTGAGTGAGATGCAATAACATCATTTCAGCTGAAAGGCGTCCACTGTTGGATATAGGCCTCCCCCAAGTGTAGCCACAACGGCCGGTCCTGTGCGTTTCGCATCCATTAGGATCCCGCGAACCTCACTAGGTCATCGGTTTACCTTTTAGGAGGCCTTCCAATGCTAAACTAATATTGTAAAAGCTATTTATTTCTTTGAATGCCGAAATTAGTGACGCAATAGAAAGACAATTGCTTATGTCGAACTGTGTAACATAAGACATTCACAAGGTTAAATAAGATGTAAGGGATAGATCTTCGCATTTAAGGGGTTGCTCAGCAGACGAAACTAAACAAACTTCCACAAAATTTTTCTCCCGGAAACGAAATAATAAATAATATATAGGTGCGGCAGTCAAATTATATTATTATATAATTTGACTGCCGCACCTATATAAGTTACGAATGTGGCTTGTTCGACCTCATAACGCAGTGAGCGTGTTAGTTACAGTATCTGTAATCTGGTGTACCCCTCTTCTAGAGAGAAGGCCTGAGTCCCAGCAGTAGGAACAATAAAAAGGCCGATGATGATGATGATGATGAAGATGTCAAATCATCAGCTGATTTATACAAACACGTCTTTTATACGAACAACTATGCTCAAAGTTGTAACGGCAAAATCTTACAACCTTTATTCAAATTTATCCGAAAGCATTAGCCGCGGTTGATGGTTTCCCCATAATTAAAATGGTTATGAACATAAATTGAACGAAATACTTTCGAGTCCCGGCAATATTAATAAAAATGCTAGAGAAATTATGCAAATGGCCGCTACCTCTCGGCATCTCGTCATAAAGATAAGTGCTAATAAAAATATATATTGCCTATATTCACACATCGTATGAAAATTTTTGTAGATTCCTTTTATTATTGAATCGTCAAGAAAAATAAGGAATTTCAAAAATGTATGGCTATAAAACAGATTGTTTTGCTTCTTTTGATAGATTTTCTACGCTTTGGTAGATATGATTATTTCCAACAGCTTCAACTAACTTCTAAATATATAATAGCATATGTCATTATTTTTTTTGAGCTACATGATTTCATGTTGCAGGCTATAATCAACATCATCATTTTAGCCGATAAACGTCCACTGTTGGACATATGCCTCTCCCAAGTGTCGCCACAATGACGACGAATGACGAAAAATCTCAAAATTTCAAATATGTACCAACCTTAAAAGGTTTTTTGTATCGCTTTTAGCGATAAAACCACCTATTGTTGTCACAATAGCCGTATTAATATTAAGCCAAAACCCTATTAATATTAAGTTCCTATTGTATTTTTTTTGTACATTAAAGAATATTACTTTCTATCTAATTTTTTGAACCTAAAACATAAAAATGAACGTCAGTAAACAATACTAATGCACTTATCTCGTAAGTGTCATTAAGTAGTACAGACTCATTCATCAAATTTCCTCCAGAAATATCTCCGGTCTACTTTTTTGCAGTAACTCAATATCTACCTCCATAATTCTAGCAAACATTGTCATGTACATAGTATAGAATGTCATCGAGTAAATTAACAGTATTATCAGCGGTGCGATCGCTTGGAACTTGGATTGTTTGTGCAGCTGTACTCTTGGGGTTTGCGATAAGGGTGATATCATGTTAAGTTCTGACGGTTAGACATCGCCGTAATGTTTCGTCTTAGAGGCTTTCGCTGCATTTATCTTGGCTGCTCTCATATTTTCTTTGCTGTTAATATTTTTGCTAGCACGAAAGGTTTATTATAAGCAACGATGTATTTTGTTGGTTTATATCTTAAGACTACGTTATAGTTATCCTCATTTTTTTTCAGAAATTAATAGCTAGTTTTGAAACTTATGAAGCACGAGGACAGTCTGATTGAATTTGACAGCCAGAATATTAAGTTATTAAAAACAGCCGGCGAAGTTTATGATATACATTAAAACTCTAATGAGTTTATTATTTGCATCATCTGTATTGTACCTATTACTTGTACATATTTTAGAAACGGATAAATGAAATCGCTTGGAACCTGGATTGTTTGTACAGCTGTAGTCTTGGCGTTTGCGATAAGGGTGATATCGTGCTAAGTTCTGACGGTTAGACATCGCCGTCTTAGGGGGTTTCGCAGCATTTATCTTGGCTGCTTTTATATTTTCTTTGTTTAATATTTTTGCTAGCACGAAAGGTTTGGTATGAGCAGCGATATATTTAGGTGGCTTATATCGTTTAACTACGTTATAGATATTCTCATATTTTTTCAGTGAATAATTTCTAGTTTTGAATGAAAACAATCAGATTGAATTTAACAGCTAGAATATTAAGGGTGAGTTGCACCATTTAACTATTACGATAACAAAGCCGTTAACAGTTGTCAAATCGTCGAATTGACCAATAGGCGGCCGTTTCACGGCTGGTTATGGTTTGGTTATCGTTTATTAGTCACTATAGTTAAATGGTGCAACTCACCTTAAGTTATTAAAAACAATCGGCCAAGTGCGAAGCGGACTCGCGCACGACGGGCTTTGTACCATTATCGACATTAGACACTACATGTAGACAAAAAATCCCGCCCCACTTAAATGTGTATTTTTATTTATATTTATTTTTATTATACAATTAAAAAAATCTGCAAATATTTCAAGCTTGGCAGACGCTCACCGTTATTAATATCGAGCAAAACCGGTAAATAAATCACGTCTGTTGTATTATGGACCACACTTAAATATAATATATTTATTTATTGTTCTAGCGGCAAGAAATATATCATCTGTGAAAATTTCACTGTGTAGCTATCTCGGTTCAATAGATACTGCCTGGTAACAAACAGACAGTGGACTCTTACTAATATGTTCTCGTTTTTATCCTTTGGTTACGGAACCCTAAAAAATCATATTTTCAAAGATTCATCTGGTACAAAATCCTCAGAAATGCTTGTGTATAAAAAGCTTTGTCGCAACGAGAACAACTCGTATTATTTATTTCACATTTTGCTAGCAAGTCGTACACTCGTCAAGAAAAGTGGAATAGCAATGCAAAATTCAGGAAAACGTCGACGATGCAGACGTATCGTAGTCTAGTTAATAATACATCTTTCATTTCACATGACGGTTCTACCTCCTACACGTTTCTATGCACCTGGTACATTCAATTTGTTTTGCTCAGGTCGTAAAAGTTTTTGTGTTAACATTTTAGCAGTACTGCTACGCTTATTACCAAATTGCAAAAGTTATAAGGCAACTTATGAAAAACAACTGAAAGTTAGTTAGGTAAAGAACAAAATTAATAAGAAACCGTAATAATAGAATCAGGTGTGTGAATAAGAGGACGAACACAGTAACATTCTATTAGCGACAGCGATTTTCTAAATATTTGGAATTGACCGCGTGTCAATTTGGGAGACCATGTAGATCCCACACATTTTTGAATCTGTAAAAAATATTGTCGCTAGGGGTTACGGGTATGCTTGAAAGAGTGAACGAAGGCAATTAAAGAAACACGTGTGTGTTTAAGTACATAAAATTCTGACACTCCACTCAGAGAGAAAGAAATTAAATTATGAGATGATTTCTCAACATAAAAAAAGGATACAAGTAACTCACTCACAGTAACAAAAAAAAAAAACGTAATTAGGAAGGTTCTGAAAAATATAACACATTTTTTGGTCAATACTCCATAAACTTTTTATTTACAAACGGTTACATTTCCAGGTAGTTAGTAGTATCGGCCATAGGGGAAAGCTCCGTATCCGATGGCTCCAAACCTAGCCAAACCGTAAGGAGAGGCGTAAGAGAGAGCAGGAGCAGCCAGGGGAGTGGCATAGGAGATGGCGGGAGCGGCGTAAGAGATGGCGGGAGCGGCGTAAGAGATGGCGGGGGCAGCAGCGATGAGGGCAGGGTCCTTGCGCACAACGGCGTTGAAGCCTCCGGCACCGGCAGCGTAGTCCACAGTGCGGCGGGTGCCGTCAGACTCCAGCAGAGAGTACTGACCCTGCACGTTGTCGCCCACGCGGTTCTCAATCTGGTGCTTGAAGTCTCCGGTGTAGGGATCAGCCACGCCGTATGAAAAGCTGGAGAGATCGCTGGCGTTAGCGATGGCCATCAAGGCAAAGAGTGCGACGAACTGAAAAAAATATCATTACTGTTACTTATTGTTATTCTACACGATTTTTAATAATTCTCCTTCTGTAACTCCTAACTTTTAACACTATAGAGATTTGCAAGACTTATTGTACTGAAAAAAAGATAAATCCACTTATTTACTTTTTGTATAAAACTTCTCAATTCTGTACCTTTTTATTATTCAAGTTTTATTTTATCATAACCCCACGAATAGGTAATAAATCTCATTTGATAAGAGAAGCCTTTAGGCACCAAAAAGCTCTAAAGATTTTGTTCACTACTACTACTAAAATAATCCGAAATAATATTTACCTTCACAAACATTTTGCTGTATTGTTGTAGTGACTACGTCTGACACAAGACTGATACCAAAATCTTATTAACTCACCTTTTTATATCATCAAATGACAATCCAGTTATGCAGAATCATTAATTTGCATCTGTACAAATTAATAAAAAAAATCCTCAAGTAAGACTGCTTTTACCAACCTTCTTTGAATTAATGCACGATTCAATACCAACAACTATTTAAGTATATGTCACATTGATTAAAAATATTTTATGAAGTGTTAATTTAGTTACATGCACAATAATAAAATATGTACAGGGGCGGGTTGATTGCTTGAGGCAATCAGTAATTTCAAATTGATCAGTAATCTAACAAAAAAATATTAATAAAGGTCGTTCAAATAAAATGCAATGGTGGTAGATAAAGTCACTATTGTCTTTATTCTATAAACAGGGTGACTTGACACATTATATGAGAATCTTCATTATGATACATTACATTCACAATAAAGAAAAAGAATTAGAAGAAAACAGCAACAGAAAGAAAGAATAAAAGTTTATTTATGACTCATAAAAGACAATTAAACAAAATGAAATAATTTATTACTTACGTTGTAATCATAAATGTAGGTATATTAACTAAAATAATAAAACCAGTGCGCGGGCAAAAGGATTCCAATCTCAGCTGTTGCTGAAATTAAAAAAAAAAAATATCGCGGTACTGGTATTCAGATAAGGTCTATGATGCTATGGATACATTCACAGAACTATAACCAAACAAATCATATATTATAAAAAAAAGTAAAATAACAGTGGAAGAAAACTTAATAAAATGTGAATAGAAAATAAATCCTATAAAAGTACGGACAACGAAAGACTAACTCATAAATTATTTGGTATTCATACTAGGGAGTGTACTAAATATTGTATCAAAACCTGTATCAATTTCACTGTATTTTATGTATGTTTTGTTTGAGTCTCTATGTAAAAAGAAAAAACAGTCAGTTATATTTTGTTTGGCATTTTTTAGAGATGAATCATGCCAAAGAGAAAGCTACATATAATCACTCTATTATTATAAAGACGAATATTTGTGAATGTGTCTGTGTGTGTGTGTGTGTGCGCGCATATATTTTCATGTTTTTCATTTCGTAATTCATTAAACCCCAAACCCAACGTCGTCCCCATCGTTAACGCCGGCGTTCGCACACCTTTTGTCTTTCTATTGTGTCTGTAATTTCAACGATTGAAAGGTTAATGGTCAAACGGCAAAACAAATTTGTATGAGATTTGATACAAGGGTAAAACCATTTCTTGGAATAGCATTTTTATTCCGAGAGTATAAGTTTCCTTCAGATAATTTTCTAATTTCCCTCTGTCAGAAGCTAGTTCTAATTTAAGCGCAAACGTGAATATTTTTTAATTCTTCACTTTTGGTTGAACAGATAAAGGTGAAATTTGAAACACAGACTTTGGAATTTGGAATAAAGGAGTGGTTTAAGTCAGTAAAAATCTGATACGTCCTTCAGCTTCACGCTAGAGTGGGAGAAACCATAAGATGATTTCACAACCCAAAAAAAAACACGACCAAAGCTACTGATAAAAACTAGTTTCAGATAAACCGACCAAAAGTCTAATATTCCTCGCAAAATCGAACCATATTTGTACAGCAAAACTCTATCCGATCGGAGTATTTCACACTTACGATATTCTATCGAGACACGACCCAATCGGATTCCTCGTTGAAATAACAATATAAACACAAAGAAATGAAATGGAACAAGACAGCGTTGCAGGTCAATACATGTGATGTTACCTGATCGAGAGCCACTCAGAAGCTCCTATTGGACTTCTATTTTAGTTGCAGGCTATTTCAGGAGAGAGTGCTCGACTGACTGGAAAATCTTTGCTTTATTAGGTTGGACGGTAAGTAGGTACCTAATTTGTGTTAAGGTTCCGTAAAAATGTGGACTTGACAATGTTTTGGAATATAGGTATTTTTTGGTTCATACGTAACACGAATTGTTGCCCGAAAAATCTGCTACTCTAAAGTGGGATTGGGCCGGACATGTTTGCCGCATGTTGGATGAGCTGTAGGCTAAAAGAGCCACTGATTGGGTCCCATTAAACGCAAGGTGACATCGCGGCAGACCAAGGCGAAGGTGGAGAGATGAGCTTGATAAATACCAGAGGGACTGGCCCGCAATGGCCGAAGACAGACGTGTGTGGAAAAGGGAGAGGGAGGCCTTCGCCCAGCAGTGGGACATAAATGGGCTATCTAACTAACACGAATTAAAGTTTCAAAAGTGAATACCAGACGTTTCGATTTTGTTATCTATCTATACAAAGTTATTTGTAAAACACTAAACAACCTTGCAGGACTTACATCATAAACACCAACTTTAGTTCTATGACTTTTTATAAAACATAATTCATTTACCAAAAACAAACCTCCAAGATTGCGTTGTTCTATCTAACACATTTCAACTCTGTATTTTGCTATACAATACATAGGTACGTCTGTACGACACGACGCAAGCGCATCAAGCACCCCTTCGCCTGATCCTCGCTCCTGTCCGCTATTGTACTATCGCTTACTTCGCATAGACTTCGTAATATTTGGAACGTTCAATTTAAATATTTTTATTTTTCTATGAAAATCTAATGTACTAAAATCCAAATCCAAACTAATATTATAAATGTGAAAGTAACTCTGTCTGTCTGTCTGTCTGTCTTTGCTTCACGCCTAAACTACTGAACCGATTTGTGTGAAATTTGGTACAGACATAGTTTGGAACTTGAGAAAGGACATAGGATAGTTTTTATTGCAAAAAAAAATAAAATAAAAAATAAAATAAAAAATAAAATTTATTCCGGACATACAGCGCCATCTATTGGTCAAAAGTCGGCATCAATTCAGTACTGAAATTTCCGGAAGTCACTATTCCATGCGAACGAAGTCGCGGGCAAAAGCTAGTACGGTATAAATATAAAAAGAGAAATTCACTGACTGACATATCAGCGTACGGCCTGTACAGCGAAATCAATTCAGTTACTGATTTTGAACAAACTATATCAGGTTTTGTATAAACTTAAAATAAAGTTGTAATTGCGACACAAACTATTCTAAATAATTTTGCAATATCCTACTGTAAACATATAGACTACAGTCATTAAAGCGTTATTTACAGATAAATTAATTACCTACTGTAGAGTAGCAAGCACTTGGTAGTATTCCCCACTATACTGTATTATGTAAATTGGCTTTTCTCACATCGAAGGTTTTTTATAAGGTAGGAAAACAATAACTTCTTTCGTCTTTTGGTAATTTATTAAATAATTTGGAACCTTCTTAAAAATGTATAATAGTTTTTTTTCCGTAGTTTATGCGAGTTGGGTGTAGTTTTATAAAATCTTGTACATATATTCGTTTATATTTAGAAGCAACGCCATGTGGTACAAATAAAGCAGAAAATCCAAAAGGCCCTCAATTTTAAGTAAAAAGAAAGAAAGTAAAAGTCAATATTTACTTAATTGAAAATCTTCAAGGTTCAGGGAATCGGATTAATTACATAGGTCACAGAACACAGGAATCATACAGTACATTCTTCTATTCTGTGGGTTAGTTCACAGAACACAGGTAAGTTAGTATAGAAACTACGGTGTGCGACTTCAACTCGCACTTGACCGGTTTCCTTTAAAGTTGCCCCATAAGGTTATTCCATCCAATTCCCTGTATAGAGCAACTGTACCGCTTGTTAATCTAGTGGGTACTGGCTCTGAATGTTATGCCGAAGGTCGTTGGTTCGATTCCCACCCAGGACAAATTTTTAAGTATTGATCACGACCATTAATTGTTCTGTGTCTGGGTGTAATTTATCTATAATATGTAGGTATTTAGAAATATATAAGTATTTTTATCAGTTGTATAAGACTTATAACACAAGGTTTGCTTAGCTTGGGACTACAAGGCATTGTGCGATAGTTATGGAAAACAAAAACAAAAAAAAAGACGTGTGGCACTCGGGGACTGCCGCGGTAAAGCTATTGCATAGCATCACTCATTTGTTTTCTTATCGGTCACCACGCTCAAAACAAATGAGTGGGGGGTGTTAGGTTATTTTCGTTACGAAATTTCTGGATTCGGTCTCCACGCTCAAGGCCCGCGATAGAAGCTATGCAATAGCTTAAAAAATGAAGTACACTCTCAAACTCTTGTGTCGAGGGTACGTTTACAAATATGTAAACTCATGTAAACAGATACCCAAACCCGGGAAAATAATCTGCACGCTTAGCCAAGTTGTTATTCTGCAATCGTTAACGCTATCGAAAAGTGACGAAACGTATGGCGAATGACGTCATCTCATCGTAAAGTCGCGTGCTCAGAACAAACGAAAAGACAATTCGTAGCCAAGTTCACATCGCTCAAAATCGTTTCTACACTGTTTAACGCTACATCCTTTGTTATACAAACGCTATATTGTAGAACAAGCGGCCGACTCAGACGCGTCAACATGGCTACCAACTTATCGTTTTCTACAATTGCTGTCACCGAGGCGTTACCGATTAGAGAACGGAATTCGACACAAACTGGTTGTAACTTGGCTCGGAGGGCTGTAATAATGTTTAACGAAAACTATGTACTCAAGTTGGAATTTCTAGAACTCTCCTTGTAGAACTAATAAACTACGCGCCGACGCACGACGGTGACAACTGAGAGTGCACGTGCAGCTGTAGCGGTAAAAATTATGCAAGTGGGTGATGAAATTTTTTCAATATATTTCGCATAGAAGCAACGCTGGACTATGTTGGCATCGATATTACCCGTTAACGCCTAAGTCCAGGACACAGCCGCACCCTATTTTTAAGTACTTTTTTTTTGACAATTATATCGAATAAAAAAAACTACAAACGAAACGCATTTTGGTTTTTGAAACGGCATAAAAATCATGCAAAATACTTTAATTTATTTTTTGTAAATGTTCCCTATACCCAAGACATCGTCTTTCACAAACAAATCAAACTTATAGGAAATTTATTTCTGAGAAGTTTTTCAAGCTTCGATATTTGTGAAAGATTATGGAAACAGTAACGCAGTATTTTGATGTGAATATTTGATAATGGTACCAAAACATAACAGGAAAACATGTTTTTTAACTAATCTAACTTCCAGTTCCTCATATTCATTTTTTTTTTTTTGTAATCATCACAGTTTTTTGCGATAATTTGTTGTTGTGTCTGATGATTAGCATGATGCATTTAAATAATAATAATAATTTATTCATTCAGACATCGTTGACCCAATTGTTAGAAGAAAAGTTATCTAGGTATTAATAAATTAAAAAATTAAGAATTTCATGCAATTAGTTAGTTATTGGATTGTTTTTTTTTTAATATTTATGTTCCATCAACATCCTAATTTGATGCTTTAGTTGAACGATCAACTAGAATTCAGCAGCAAAAAGCACTTGAGAATTTGCCACATTCACTCTTCAATCATTTTCTTTAGAAAGTCTATATGTACGACAGATTTTATTCTCAGAGCCAACGATGACCTACATAATGTATTTAATTATACTTTTTTTTTTCATTCAATTTGTCAAGCAATTAAATGAAAAAAGTATAATTAAAACATATAGACCTATTATTACTCCCTTTAGGGTTTACGTGTGTGGTATGTATTTAGTGTCACATAGTCTAATTAGGAAGGGCGTACAGTTTAAAGAAAAAGAAAACACCGAAATAACTTTCCCTCATAAATATATTGCGACACCAAAAGTATATACGTTTACAATGGTTACCGACCAAACCGTAACACGAAGGAAGACCAACTGTGTCCCGACAAGCAACGATCGTTCTACGTATCATATCATATTTCCTGCCGCTACACTTGCTTTATGAGTATTTTCAGATTTTTCGTGCCTACAAAGACAGGTGTTCACTTTACAAAATTGTAAACAATCCAAAATCTTAGAGACCAGATTTATTCCAACTCAAGGACCTCTATTCTAGTCCTATATTCAGGATCCAACTTAAAATGGTGTCCAATAAAAAACACAGTCGCCGAAAGTTTTTTTTTATTTATCAGATGGTCCTGGGAGACGAGGCAATATTGTCTCGACTGGCCGTAAAGCGCGGAGGGAACGCGAAATGGTGCAATGGGGACGAGGTTTGTGGGTAAAGAGAGGTACTATTGTAAGCGTTTTGTGTTTAAATAAACAATTTTAACTTGTACATGTTTTAATAAGTTGTTCATTCTAATAAAATTTGCCTTTATAGATTTTACATATTAAATTCTGTTTTATTATTATTTTTACTAAAACAGTTCAGCTTGTCTATGGCTGCCATTTTTAGAAGTGCGCGCATAAGAAAACCGATTAAATTCTTTACCGTCCATACAATAAATCATATATTTACGAGTTTTAACTATTAAAATTACTTAAATTTTATATTTATTCACAAGTTTTTTTATTATTTTTATTGATAGACTTGTTTTGACCACCATGATCAATACTCAAGTGTATTGAAAAACGTCGAATGATACGTACACGTGAGTATTGATGATTACCGTTCTCGGGTATCTTAGGATCCTCGCTTTTGGCTCGCTTCTAAATACCACTTCAGCCAAATCACCAACATTACACACTCTATCATAATACACTATCATCACAAGGTAGATTAAATATCATAAGAATGGACCCAGCGGTCCATTGCAAAGTGTGGGCTGAAAGACAAGTATTTAATGATATAATAGTCAAGGAGAACTTTTATTTCTAACTGCAATATTAATTTGAAAGTACGCCTAAAGCTGGTTTGCCTGCTTTGCTCGAGCACAAAAAGCGATTATATTAGACTATTTTATTTTTAATTATTTTGATAGGCTCGTGCTCGCGATAGATGGTCGGTGAGATTGTGGTTGACTACTAACCAGACCTGATGTTAAGCAATGATGTAGTTGACGGTGGAGCACGCTTGTCTAGAAGTAATCTAATATTATAAATATATAAATACCATCTAAAATTAAGATACAATGAGTAACTAGTATTATCCTTTATAAAAAGTAAATCGCTCCGCTAACGGTGACGCAATACCTTAACAATATTGCGTTCACGAATGAGTTTGAAGGAATTCACGAATATATCTCGGAATCTGTAAAATACTGTTTCAGAACTTCATTTTGAATAAAATTCGCTGTAAAACTTACTTGATTAATGTGGTTATAATTTAGGGAAGTGCGATAAAATTACTGCTGTAATTTTAAAACCAACTATATGTTACCAAAAAATTTACTTATATCATGTTCTATGTAACAATTTCACATCATGGTCTACTCGTGTGCAAACTTTCACCCAAATCCATTCGGCCGTTGAAACGTGATTAATTAACAAAATATTCTTCTTCTCAGTCGTACACTCCTAGCGGAGTGGACGTGGTTATGGATCGACTGGTAGGTTGGTTGCGGCTTTTGTGAGACTTCTCCAACTCTGTCTATTCGTGGCATTTCGTGTGAATTCAATGATCATTTTTAGGGTTCCGTAGCCAAATGGCAAAAAAACGGAACCCTTATAGATTCGTCATGTCTGTCTGTCTGTCCGTCCGTATGTCACAGCCACTTTTTTTCGAAACTATAAGAAATATACTGTTGAAACGTAGTAAGTAGAACTGTGAACCGCTTTAAGATTTTTACACAAAAATAGAAAAAGAGCAATAAATTTTGGGGGTCCCCATACTTAAAACTGAAATTCAAAAATTTTTCTTTCATCAAACCCATACGTGTGGCGTATTTATGGATAGGTCTTTAAAAATGATATTGAGGTTTCTAATATTTTTTTTTCTAAATTGAATAGTTTATGCGAGAGACACTTCCAAAGTGGTAAAATGTGTACCCCTGTAACTTCTAAAATAAGAGAATGATAAAACTAAAAAAAATATATTATGATGTACCATGTAAACTACCAACGAAAATTGGTTTGAACGAGATCTAGTAAGTAGTCTTTTTTAATACGTCATAAATCTAAAAAAATACACTATTATTAAAACATCGATCAAAGTTGCAACGAACTGCAAGAACTTTTATATTATGTTCAGCCATCAAGATAGCCAACCCTGGCGTGGTGTCTAAGTCGTCTTTGCCTCTCTACTCAGGTTGACCTTAGCTGCGCCTTCTATGCTCAGAGACCCACATTGTTGAGACCACAACTCATCCAGCGGAATGCGGAATATTAATATTTTTTTTTATTATATCTTTCCAACATACTAAATTTTAAAGCTCCAAAAATATAATATAATCCATACAGAGCAAAAATGTATTGTTACTTAATAATATGTCTCACACCGTTTCATTCCCGCATCCTATTTCGACTCAACCCGTTAGGATTAAACAAGATCCATACATTACGTCTCGGTGCTCCACAAAACGTATTGTAGTCGTATTACATGAGACTTTATTGAAACCTTAATAAGGTTTTAGTACGCACGGCTCGAGACACACGAGATTTATCTGAAAGGAATAAAAACCTGAGATACTGTGAAACGAGAGTTGGTAAAATAGGATGCGAACTTTTGAATCTATACAACCTTAAATTTTTAGTATTATATAAAACCCCTGAAACACCTGTCTAGTATTTTTATGTAAATAATTTGTGTACAAAATTTTAAAATTGGATTTTTTTTATTTTTTTTTATTTGCATGTTTGTTTTTCTGTGAAATTGTTACTGTTTTGGTGTACAATAAAGTTTATTCTATTCTATTCTATTCTATTTGTATATCTATCTATCTATCTATATATCTCTATGAAAAATCACAAATTTATGGTATCTGGTTGACGACATTATAATACATGGTCACCGGGCCACCCGGGCGACTGAGGGTTGGTTTTGTTTCCGCACCCAGCTGTGTGTTGGCTCCTCATGCCGGCTATGACTTATCGTGACCTGTTTTGTATTTAGTGTCGGTGGTGTTCAACTTATGACCTTTTTTAAATATTTTCGAGAAAAAAATATAAGATTGTGTAAAAATTGGAATCTATTCAGTAACTGATCCTGAACAACTTTGTTCAGATTTAAAATAAAGTTGTATAAACGATATTGTCGTTTAGATTTTAAAGTTCCTGGGCTCTGTTTTGTGTCCTCTAGCGATACTCTAGCTGATATTATTATCATCATCATCATCATCCCGCCACCGCCGCTGCCGGGATTCTGATCCCTATTTCCGGCCACCGCAGGCGCGGGCTTGCGGACAGTGAGCAATGGGTAGCTCGCTGTCTAGCCGTCCGGTAACTGTCAGGACCAAGCCCAAGTCATCAACGGCGTGCACTGTTCCCGCGCGCCTCAACTAGTTGTCAGCAACAGTAGGGACCCAACCGGGTTGAAGCCTACTGGGGCCAGGGTTATCCGAAAGGGAACTCGAGCCCCGGTATGAAGGCTTGAAAGAACAGGGTGGGTCGTTTAGTCAGTAAGAGTCTGACACTATCTCTCGCTTCACCCAAGAGCGGGGTTGTCATTGGATGATTGATTTTCCCAACATAAAAAAAAAACATCATCGTCATCATTTCTGCCGAAATTCGTCCTACTGTTGGACATAAGCCTTCCCAAGTGTCACCATAACAACCGGTCCTTTAGGCCTCGCATCCATCGGATAGCCGCTATTTAAGTGGAAGTAAGCAGTGCACATTGCTCGCAGAACATATGGGCAACAGGGCCGAAATGTTCTGTAGTGGCGACTAGAAGACGCAGCATTAGAAAACCTCACAGAAGTTGGACCGGCGACCTGGTATGATACGCGGGAATCAAATGGATGAAAGACACAGAAGACCGTTTATTGTGGAGACTTATAGGGAGGCCTACGTCCAGTATCTAGTGGAACGTCTTTTGCATGAAGTGATGATGATGACTCTAAATTCATACTTATCGACTATGTACCAAAATAGTCACGCAATTCTAAAAAATAATCAATGGAACTACATATAATGATAATAATCATAACACCAACCCTGGGTTGTTTTTACCAACCGGGTATCTGAGTGGGGGGTCCGAGTTGGATGCACTAGAAGAGCGCGTACAAAGATAATTGCCGGTTGATACTACGTCCAAATGTCCAGGACTCCAGGGTTCTGAGATAATTATAATAACCAATATAATTATAACTCTAAGACAAGATTAAGTAAGCTTATCTCTTCTCATGGTTCAGGTAAGTTCCTAAAAACCAACGTTGAATGTACTATCCTAGTATAACCAAAAACGGTAGTCATCGTTCCAGACCACAATTCGGGAGAACTGTCCTCATTTATCTCAAATACGAAAACGGTTCTGCAGGCTACTCGCGCCCAGACTAACATTATTTGTACTAATTATAACTTGTATGAATAGAAGCCTAATTGTAGAACAATATAGTGTCTGCTGGCGTTAATACTTAATTAAGATGGACGGTAATTATTGTGTGAGGTGTAAGGCTGGTCTTATACATCTGAGATGGCTCTAAAGTTTCATAATCTGATTTTATATTATTAATTCAGAAAGACCGGAATACCATAAAATGTCAGTATGCTTCACACACATTCTCGGTTTCGGTTTAAAGAAATTTATTTCTCATAAGAACATACAGTCCGCTTATAATGAGATACAAAGTAATAAGTATGATTATACAATACAAATTCCTCCAGAGTAATAGAAGTTATAATGTAGTTACATGGTTCTTAAGTTTGTTTTCATTCTGATTTTTCCAAATCATGAATTCCTCAGACCGATCTGTACGAATGATACTGGAGAATGTTTTGAATTCCGAATCAAAATATTTGAGATTATAAATTCAAAAAACATGTGTATTCCCATAAATTTTAATAAAGCGGCACATAATACCAGTATTATGTGCCGCTTTATTAAAATTCAGATTATAAAGTATTCCATTTGACACTGCCAAAAGTAATGCAATTAGTACTAATTTTAAGTAAAGTAAGACGTTTGCATGTGGCGGGAAACACGAGAATTATAAATCAATCTAATTTTTAAGATATGTATGTGTGAGGTAAGGTAACGGAATTTAGAGTGGCCAGCTTAAGTTATTAAATGTCGGATATGTTAAATTTTAAATAATGAGTTTTAAGATTACATGGAATGATTGTATTACAAAGAAACGTTAAACATCCTATTTCATTCATGCAATAAACTACAAACAAATACCTAAAGTAGATGAACAAGAATTCACAATGAATGTCACTGTGGAGTCTAAGCAGAAAATAGGTCGGACTATAAATAGTCTACACTCGGAGTAGAACAATGCTGGTGATCATTTTGAACTTAACAACATCCTTAATTAATGATACAATGAACCATATAGAGCATAAGAATCACTTTCTTATGAACTTTATAAGCGGAGCTGTACCAAGTTGTGACATATGCCATTTAAATTTATTTAAATTTTACGGCTCCAACAGTCAGACATGAGCAGGGAAATAATTATAACTCATTTTATAGGAGGATAACGTTTTGGGAACACATTCATTGTGCGTGCAGCTAGGGAGTGGAATTCTTTACCGGAGTCGGTGTTTTCTGATAGCTACAACCCGGGAATCTTTAAGTCGAGAGTCAATAGGTTTCTTCTAGGTAAGCGCGTTCCATCGTCGATCGCATCGTCGCTTTTCATTAGGTGAGATAGTGGTCAAGCGCGAACCTATCAACAATATATAAAAAAAGGATATCCTTAATGCATGATGTTTCTATTTCATACACCTTATTTCAATTTTTGTCTTATAGACCAAAAAAATTAGGTCATCTAAGAGTCTTCGCATATTCACTAAGCTCGGTTTAGGATAAACACCTAATATGAAATAGTAACCAGGCAGGCAGTGCCCCGGTGAAATAACATTCGACGAGCTGTTAGAAAGTTACCGTTTGCCCATTTGGAACTATGGAAGAGTTACTTTTCAAAAACTAACTCTTCAAGTTACCAAAAGAAGGATCACTCTCCTTTCCTCATACTTTTATCATTACATACTGTCGATCCCGCGGAGGCTGTGATTAGCATTTCTTTTATGCTTATTTCGTTCAGTTACAAAGAGGTCCTAACCTCTTTGTAACTGAACGAATGGCAAATTAATTTATGTTCTACGTGTGCCAATAAGACAAGAAGGTGAAATGGTGTCGAGAATGGGTTTTTAAAAACGTTATCAGTTGACAGTAATAATGTAGAACCTAATGATGTTAGTATCACTGAAGAACGAGTAACGAAAAAGAAAACATAAAAAATCGGTCATAATTCAATAAACTTTTTATTTACAAACGAGTCTGGTCCAAATGCTTAGTAGTAGTAGCGGCTGTAAGGGAAAGGTGCTCCGTATCCGAGAGCTCCGAACCTAGCCAGACCATAAGGAGAGGCGTAAGAGAGAGCAGGAGCAGCCAGGGGAGCGGCATAGGAGATGGCGGGAGCGGCGTAAGAGATGGCGGGGGCAGCAGCGATGAGGGCAGGGTCCTTGCGCACGACGGCGTTGAAGCCTCCGGCGCCGGCGGCGTAGTCCACAGTGCGGCGGGTGCCGTCAGACTCCAGCAGAGAGTACTGGCCTTGCACGTTGTTGCCCACGCGGTTCTCAACCTGGTGCTTGACGTCTCCGGTGAAGGGATCAGCCACGCCGTATGAGAAGCTAGAGAGATCGCTGGCGTTAGCGATAGCCATCAAGGCGAAGAGTGCGACGAACTGAAAGAATGAGACAAATGATAAGTATTAATCGGTCAAGATTGAATAAATTAAATGTAAAATTCAGTTTAATATGTTGTAAGTCTCCCAATCAATAGTGCTATGTTCACATGAGAATATCACTAAAAATCTGGTTAATCATCAGTTAATGATAATTCCGAATTTGATGAAAATTGCAATGCATTGAACCAATTTCATTGAATTATTAAAACAATCGCTTTTTTTAATTTTACAGCGACTAATAATTAAAAAAATAATAATAAAAAGATTTTATAAATTATCCTTTGGTGTTTTTGGTATCCATAAAAATTGCACACGCAAAAATAAATAGTTCAAAATTACCTTCACAAACATTTTGCAGGATTGTTGTTGCGACTACGTCTGACACAAGACTGATACTGATCCTTTGGCTCCTCCGTCTTTTTATATCCTCAAAATATAATCCAGTTCTGCAGAATCAGGAAGCTCACGTCAAAAACAAGGTGCTCTTGAATTGATTATGGATTGAATAAAATTCGTCTCATTACTGTTGACACTCGCCGCACTTTCGTTCGCAATAATATGACCTTGAATCTTAAAGTTTAAGTGAAGTACTATATAGTTTACGAGTCGGTAATTTATATCGGATTTTATTGTTTTTAAGGGTTTATTAATGGGTTTTTGCTGTGACATGATTATTTGTTGTTGTTATTATAAGCAAAAAGAAATAACCATCTTTTAAAAATATGATCAAGGATCGCTTCCTCTTTCTTTGTACGTCATTTAGGTATTTGTACATATTTTTCTGTCTGTGAGAAATGAGTATATTAGAGGAAGTTTGAAAGTGAAGTCATATGAAGAGGAGGGAAGAACCGCACATTACTAAAAGAGTTCTGAGTATACATGTAGATGGATGGAGAGGGAGAGGAAGGCCGAAGAAAAGATGGATGGATTGTGTGAGAAGTGATATGAAAGAAAAGGAAGTTAGTTATACTTTGACGGGTGACAGGACAGAATGGAAGAAGAAAACGTGTTGCGCCGATCCCAAGTAATACGGGAAAAGGGTAGGAAGAAGAAAAAACATATTTTTCTGTCATCGTATACATTATGTATATTTTTTGTACTTATTACTAATTTATTGTTTATATGTAAATAGTACACCTCGAACTACGTGCGTATCTTAGTCCCTTCTCTATAAAATTTATCCAATGTTTGTTTGTAAACAATCGCTTTAGCAATTAGACCACCCATTGCTATTCATTTGAAGGTCCTACTGTGGTTTTCTATAGTGTATAAAGAGCATACATGTCTATCTTAACAGGGCTAGTGAGTAGTTACAACATAATTTTGTAAAATTCCTTACGGCTCGACTCGTTTTGGACCTTTTGAAGGCGTTTGAGGCCAGCTTACAAAGGCTCCTTCCACATTTAGCATGAAATGTGGCACCAACTGCTATACAGTTTTTCCTGTACACACTATGCAAGTGTACCCAAAGACAAACTCTGGTTAGTGAGAAACTTTTGCAACGTATATTATGAAATACAAAGATGTTATGGTTCTCAAATGTTTCTTAAATAAAATAGGTAGATTAATAAAACTTTCAAAAGTATAATCTTGACGGTATCGGGAACAGGGAACAGGCTATCAGTTCCAGGTAGAACAAGCTATCGGGCAGTGTTTTGCTGCCTAACGAGAGCCTCGTAATAAAATTATCGATATCGGTACAATGATCACTGAATTCACATCTCACATGTCGACAACCACGCAAGCCAACTCAAATAAACTGTAACTTGATTTGTAAATATCATTATTAGAGTGTTTATATGTTTTCTGACTTTTTTAAAATCTTAATTTAAAGAGTTTTTTCATTAGTAAGGACTTCAACATCTACCAGTAATAAACGTTTTTTATTAGGTGGTCGATTGTCTTCAAAGATAAATCGTTTTGTGAAGACATATATACAGGGTGTAAGGGACAGCCCTCCACAAACTTTAAGGGCTAGCTCAGTAGACGAAACTGAACCACTTTCCACAAAACTTTTTTTCAGGAAACGAAAAAAAAATCGGCCTTTCCGTAGAAACTGTCCAATCAAGTTTTTAATTTTGTATGGTGAGGCTGATTTTTATTTTTGTTTCCTGTAAAAAAGTGGTTGCTTTAAACATTTACAGTTGATTGCTCTACCACGAAGCTCCTTTGGGAGCACTGGTGGCCCAATAGTAAAGGTCCCGATTTGCGAGATAGAGAACATGAGTCGCTCGAGACCTCGCTAGACACAGTACATTGTGTAATTTATTTCATCACCACTGCTCTTTAAACGCTGAAAGAAAACATTGTGAAGAAACCAGCATATCCTAGAACCAAAACTTTAAAGAAATTTGACTTCTTCCAATCTGCACTGAGCCCGCGGGGTAAATTACGGCCCATTTCCTCTTCTAGAGAGGAGACCTGAAGGTGATTTTAATGTCATGCGGATTTCATCACGCATGCGGGACTGCTGTTCAATATCATGCCCAGTATCCACGTGCGTATTCCACCCATTACAATAAATATTTGTACAAAAAGGACATTCGCGGGGGCTACCTGTACGGAGCAATCCTGCATTCGTGATAAAATCCACACGATTTTAAAAACACCCTGATCCTAAGTAATGGCGACAGTATTAGGATGGTTTTAGAATAAATATGACATGTGTACAAATATTGAAACAATATCGGGTAAACGGTCATCTGTAACGTCCCCTGTCGCAGCTGCCATCATCGATCACTATCAATTTTAGGTACTAGATACAAATAACTGACGTCATTCATTCAGAATGATTGACACACTAAATTGGATTTCAAGAACTTGGCACTGTAATACAATTTGTTAGACGAAAATATATTCAAAGTTCATGTCGCTTACATAAATTAACAAAAAGACAGTTTAATGTTCGCGGGAATGAAAAAACCAGGTCTTAAAGTCAAGAGCGAATAGGTTACATGTAGGCAAGCGTGCTCCACTGTCACCACATCATAGCTTACCATCAGTCGTCGTCTACGTACGTCTTTGACCTGTTTCTTTCTACTCCTGGGTAAAAGGCCTCTCTCTAATCTTTCCATCTTTTATGGGCCAGCGCTTTCTCTTGCCAGTTATGGCGGAATATATTTAGTTCATCGCGCCATCTCTTTTGTAGTCGCACAGTTTTAGGGCACCAACTATGGTCCACAGTTTGTCGGGTATGTTAAAATCTTGTCCTGCCCAGTGCCATTTCAGTTGAGCAGCCTTTTGAGGCATATCAACTCTTCTGGTTTTGAAGCGCAGTATAGTGTTTCGATCTGGATCCGTTAATTTAACACTTAGTATACTGCACTCCATTGCTCGTTGACTAACCTTGAGTTTGGACTTCTGGATGTTAGTCAAAGACCAAGACTGTGCGTCATAGGTTAACACGGGAAAAATACACATGTCTGTGAGCTTTTACACAAGCTTTAAGTATGAACGTAAGCCTATCTATCGAAGCTGTTTTCGGAATTCATTCGTGCACATCCCAAATTAGGATTTATTGGCTAAAATAATAACAATCAAACGGGTATATTTTCAAGTTTAAGTAAAGCTTACTAAGGTTGCTTGGTCGATACCAAAATTTCTGCCTTTGAAATCAAGTTAAGACGTTGGTCTCGGCCGTGACTTTTGTTGGTCATTGACAATGGTTACGGATAGTTAAGCCTAGAAACCTAGCACCAGTCTTATTAAAGTGTATCGTGCCATCCAACCACTGGGCTATGAAAGTCTGTCTTCAACAAAGTAAGGAAAAAATTAAGCAGATTCATTCATGGACATTCAAAATTTTGATTAATGCTCCATGGCAGAATTCAATTGAATCTCTAGAAGTAACGTGTCGCTTAAGCCGCTAACCGGATCTTAAAATCAAAACCAGAATACAGGCAGCGTTTAATACCCACTCAATCTTTTATTGTATTCAAACCAAGACAAACGACCAGTCCACTCTAAACAATAACCCATTTTCCATTCATTTCAATCACAGTCCCTCAAATTAATCATTACTGAAAACGTAACCCAAGTTCGGTGCAACAGTTATAGAATCGTCCCTGACAAGCAATGTATTATTCCAAATTGTTTGTCTGACAGGAAACGTTGTTGGAGCATTCAGTCGCAAAAAAGATAGACACAGAAGTCAATCTACATACAAAACGTGCTCAAGAAATACACACGTAGACACCGCTTACGGACATGATTGTCGGATCGGTTCGGATCAGTGGAAGCGCGAATACCATCTCCTTAAGACGTATCTGTGAACTTTTGTGCAAAAATGGAGCAAAAAAATGTTAGTAACCGTTCAGTGGAAGGTAAACGAAGAATTATCGTTTTTTAAGCTATCAATGGTTTATTTATTTATTTAATTGGATCTTCAAAAAAGAATATACTGTAACCACATTAAAAAAAAAACACGAATAGTTCGACGGGTCCGTTAGCGTGTGCCCCTCCAGTTACAGGAGACCACAGCATGCACATATAATTAGGTGAGAAAAAAATATTATAGTTACATTTAAAAAATTTGAGTCAAAATTCAATTGCAATTAAAATGATGAATAATACAATTAGTGACATAAAAGACAATAAATAAAATGATAACTTATACAATAACTTTTAGAAATTAGAATTAAAGTGATACATTATAATATTAGAATTTATATGATTCTTCTTCTTCCTTCTTCCTGCCCTTAGGTATCCCATATTACTTGGGGTCGGCGTAACACGTTTTTTTCTTCCATCTGTCCTGTCACCCGTCAAACTATCACTAACTCCCTTTTCTTTTATATTACTCCTCACACAATCCATCCATCTTTTCTTTGGCCTTTCTCTGTCTCCATCCATCCACATGTATACTCAGAACTCTTTCTTTTTTTTTATTTCAGAGAGGCAAGTAGGTATTTGCATGTATTTTGATGGTTGGTTTTACGTAACACAGAACAGTTAGGTGGGTAGGAACCCCAGCCCTAGGCCCAGCGCCGAAAAAGTAAACGTAACTTTGTGGGCATGTAGCTGTACGCTGTTTATGCCTTGTACTCAATAATGAAATTATAAACAGTTAATATAAAAATTGCTCGCCGATGCGTTTGCCCGCGGAGCCACCGCCGCCGCCGCGTTCGTGTGTACGCGAGTCGCGCGACATAACGGCAACCCTAGCGTTACCGCCGAGCGTCGGTATGAAAAGTAAAGTACACAAGATTGACTTCTGTACCTTTCTGTGTTGTGATCCAGTAGTTCATTTTCATTTGTCCGTCTATTTTGATGCCAACATTTTACAACTAGTTGTAACGTAGGAGTTGCATCGAGTTGTTTTAGCGGAATGAGTTTGTGTTCGAAATTCGGGAGATCTGTTAACTGTCGTGTCTCGTTGTGTAGTTGTTGTGACGTTCTATAAACCTGCATGTTATTGTAGTTGGCATAGAATAGAGAATCGTCGTATCGGGACTTCGGGCACTTTAAAATACATAATATGGAAGGATCATTTAACCTTTCGACATCTTTCAAAATTTTCAAAAATTCTTAACGTTGTGAGGGATGAAACTATTTAGTCCAATGAAATGCAGAGAACTTTTCTAGAGTGAGCCGATGGTGCTCACTCGACAGTTGAAAGGTTAAACTTAGATCAGTCACGGTATCGTTAGGTCAACGGCCGGTCACTAATTTTATGGGAACAAGAAATAGGCAAGAAAATATATTTTCCGTTTTTCACACTAGTGCGTAAAAGTGCGCGATTTCGCCACAATTTATTACATTTATCGTATCAGACGGGGATCTAAGCGACCAATGTAATGAAAAACGTTATTTGATGCACTGTCAAATTTGCCAGCACAATTAGTCGATTGCAATGAATAATTGAATACACAGTAAATTAAATAATATTCTTACATTACAAAAAACAGAGTAAATAATCTGATAACGTCTCAAATCAAAAGTTGAGACAGGTACCATCTCTAGCTGTCATTGTTTCCGAACTCTGTTGTCCCTAGTACTTTACGTAAGCAGTGAAGTTTGTCACTATATGTACGTATTTAAAAGTTTCTGTACGATTGCTGTTTCAGACTGTACACTGAGTTACTGTACTATTATGAGTGCAATAAAATATCTGAGTTTGAGCTAGTACTGCATGTTTATTTTCACTGTGAAGTACGTCATTTAGCACGTAGGTATTTGATTTTGAATAAATTTTAGGTTTTAGTTAATTATAATTTAATGCAATTGACTCTTTGAGCTATTACTGCATGTTTATTTCCACTTTCAAGTACGTCGTTTAGCTCGTATATGATTTTGAACAACTTTTAGGTTTTAGTTAATTATAATTTAATGCAATTCACTCTTTTTTTTTTAACCGACTTTAATGAAGAAGAGGTTCTATGTTAGGCTGCGCGGGCCCAGTGCAGGTTGGTGGATGTCACATGTGTTCATATTTTTGGTTCTAGGACATGCCGTTTCTTCACGATGTTTTCTTACACCATTTTGAGAGCAGTGGTGATGAAATTAATTACACAAAGTAATAAGACTGGGTTTGAATCCGCGACCTACAACTCGTAAATATGAGCCAATACCGCTCTCTGTCTGTCCGTTCATCTCGGGAACTCGTGGAGTTATCGAGTTGAATTGAAAACATGTACTAAGGTCGGAAGTAAGGCGTCCTCAAACGCTACCAACATTTAAAAAGATGGTGAAGGAGCATTACCTTTCTCTTTGATATATTTTCTTCTCCTGGTTCAACTAAATATTTGATATTTATTAGTATTTTTTTTTTTTTTGTATTGTATATATGTATTTGTGTTAATGTATCTTGTTAGTATTATATCTGATGTTTGTACACTGACAACCCTTAATCTATCTCCTTTCTCTCAGTCCATCCAAAGGTTGTCTGTAAGAGATCGCCCTGTGCGATAAGACCGCCCATTGTGCACTTATTCTTTTAAATGTTTGTCCTGTATTTTTGTTTATTTGGTGTACAATAAAGATTATAATAAATAATAAATAATAATAAATAAGGTCTGCGGTCTTTTGAAGCTGTGAAAAAATCAAACTTATGAGCTAACGAAAAATAAGATACGGCCGTTTATGTCGCAAAAAACGTGTATTACCACACTCCCAAGGATATAAAAAATCATAACTTCCCGTTTATCTAGAATCCTAAAATTCAGCAAGAAGCAAGATCTTACAGCATAAGTATAGAAAAATCAAAAAACTGTAAATTTGTAGTCACGTCGAAATGGGCCGTAATCCGCGCGGGCCCAAAGAGCATCTTCGAATGTTTGGTTATTGGATATGACGATAATATATTGTAAATAACTAACTGACCAAAGAACTGGCTTTCACCTCGGCCAGAGATTCAACATTGCCACACAATGTGGTAATACCACCAGTCTTTAGAAATACTTCCAGTCGACAGCGATGCGGAAAATTTTTCGATGCCACAGTTTAATATGATATTTAGTTAAGAATTTTTATTTAAGTTTCTTTAGACAATATAGTAAAGTTAAGTTTTTTACTAATATATGGTAGTATTTTTTTTTTAATACTGAAATATATTATTTAATTTCCTCAATTCAAACCAAACACCCAGAAAAACCACATTTACCGCGCTTACAAGTGCAGTTATGTTTCAATGGCACCGAGAAAACCTTTCCAACGGTATTAAAATTATAATAAAAGAGGCATTTTTCAGGCTTTGGACCCTCAATTAAAAGAATAACAATCCTCGTTACCAAGAACTGAGTACAATTATATTTTTTAGAGAAACCGCTAAAATTTTAGCAATAATAAATTATATTTATTTTGCAAACAGGTTTACGTTTTCGTCAGTTTTAACTAGACGAGTCCAATGTTTCCTAGCTGACTACCTTTAGAAGAAACTACAATACAAACTCAAATTGGTATGTAATGGTTCAAAATCACAGAAGAACTATAAAGATTAGTGTATGAGAGAGTCTTTTGAGGAAATAACCGTACAGATTTGAGTAAACTTGTCTAGTCGGTGCAAACATTTGTCAGTATTCAAGCTCAACTCAGGACCACTAAGGAGCTTAACGATTTGACGAACAATAACCATGAAAAGGACATTTTGCTAGGCCGCAGAAAATACTCAAATTGTCCCATCATTACAAATATACGCTAAAATAACTGCAAAAGAATCCACATAGTCCTCACATTCACAATAATAAAAGTATACAATAATGTATTAAGTAGCACTTTGCCCAAAACTTCGTTTGCAAGAATGTTTTCATAAAAACTTTAACACCCCCTAAACCACCTTTGGAGGGTAGTTTTGAAAAATCAGTAATAACAATCTTTATTGTTAATTTAAATTACAATTTGTAGCAAGTTTCAAATTCATAAACTCTAGAAATATGAGTTCTCCATACAATCTTTAACACACCCTGGAATAGCATATAGAGTATTTTTCCCAGGGATATGTTCCCTTAGGATTTTTTTTTACTTTTCTCGGGTGAAGCCACTAGCATCAGATACTCTATAATTAAAAAAAAAGTCCAACTTATAATTCAACTAATAGCCTATCTCCAAAATAATCCCCAAAGCCTACAACAGCTTATAACGATAATACCAACACTCTATTACCGAATTTTGGCTGAAAAAGTTTTTGCAGCTTCTTCAACAAAGAAGCTTGACCCATGTGACCTTTAGAAATACATAGGTACGTACCGGAACTCAAATATTCGAGATTGGAGCCTAAAGACTTTGGCTCACTGCCCAAAATAAGTTATTTAAAAAAGATCAATAAAGTACCATCAACCCATATTCTTTTTTGGATACCTAGTGGTTTTTAGTTCCTCATTTCAATAAAGATGTGTAGCTGTAACTTCACTGATAAAAATACTGTGATGTCGAAAGAGACTTTGCAAACTGGTAAGTATAATTATTACTTTTTTAGTTTCATTCATCAAATAGAATAGGCGTATTAATGTATTAATTATTTTTGTACTACATATATAATTCGCTCTAGGTCCAACCATTGACAAACATTGGTCTACCAACCGTCGACCAATGTCTGTCAGATAGCTGCATTATGCACAATGAATATGTTCCCAACACATTCATTTGAACATGTATCGGTGGTACATCACCGTACGTCTGGTAGTTCAATGATAGAACGGGCTTGGCTGAATTAAATTGGCTTATAGCCATAGTGATCTTGGTAATGTGGAAGCAATTTGTGAATTTAGTTTGTGTTCTTCCTAAATAAATTATGACCAATTTTATTAATTCAATTTTGATGTCTATTGTAAATTTGATATCTATTTCTCATTTGATTTTTATACGTCAATTTGGTTTCTAATTTTAATGTCATCTAAATTTTTATGTTATTAATGTTTTTTTAAATCTTTCTCTCCGAGTTCTACTAAAGAATATTACTATTCCTTTTTATCACCAGATGCATACATTATAACCAATTCCTTCATTTAAAAACTACCCACAGAAGTAAGTTATCTGAATTTTATTAACATTTGAAATCCCATTGTAAAAAGTACTCTCTTCCGCACTCAATAAACAATCCGCGTAAATTAAAATTCAAAAAGGTTTTAAGTCTACAGATATTGTATTTTTTTCGTAGACTTAAAGGCTATAGATTAATCAGACTTAAAATGTTCCCACGGCTGAGACTCAGGCCTCCACTATGAGAGAGAAAGGACCTTAATCCAATACTCCCGTTGGTAGATGTAACTAATTTATACCTCCTACGCATAATAATAATCTTTTTATTTCAGAATTAACTGACAAGCCTGACAAGCCTGTTGGTCTAGGGGTTAGTGACCCTGATTGCTATGCCGAGGTCGTGGGTTCGATTCCCACCCAGGACAAATGTTTGTGTGAGGAGCACGATCATTTGTTCTGTGTCTGGGTGTAATCTTTATATATATAATTCTTCTGTGAGTGTGTATGTCACTGAACTTCTCTCAAACGACTGGACCGATTTTGATGAAATTTTTTGTGTGTGTTCAAGGGGATCTGGGAATGGTTTAGATTCACAATTTTCTCGCGAGCGAAGCCGCTGGCAGAAGCTAGTTTATCTATAATATGTATGTATTTAGAAATATATAAGT
The DNA here is from genome assembly GCA_929112965.1 of Mythimna albipuncta. NCBI lineage: Eukaryota > Metazoa > Arthropoda > Insecta > Lepidoptera > Noctuidae > Mythimna > Mythimna albipuncta. The sequence goes on from OV815965.1 coordinate 20,822,272, forward strand.
ATGTGTATCAGTTGTCTATTAAATATAACACAAGCCCTGCCCTGCTTGGGACTAGATGGTGTTGTGTGATAGTTGTGGAATATTATTATTATTATTATTAAATTATAACTTCTTACAATATATACAGGATTATTTGTACTAGCAACCTCTCAGGACTCAGGACTATATTGCTAGCGTCATAAACAACAACTTTTGTTCTACGACTTTTAAAAATGTATCATAATTTGGTTCATCAGATTTTCATACAAAAACAAATGTTTAAATTTTTTTTCCACAACTATCACACAACGGCGTCTAGTCCCAAGCTAAGCAGAGCTTGTGTTATGGGTTCTAGACAACTGATAATAATTATATATTTCTAAATACATACATAATTATATATATAAATTACACCCAGACACAGAACAAATGATCATGCTCATCACACAAACATTTATCCTGAGTGGGAAGCGAACCCACGACCTCCGGTATAGCAGTCAGGGTCACTAACCACTAGACCAACAGGCCAGTCAAAATGGAACGTTCTAAATATTAAAAAGTTTGTATGAAACAAGCGATAGTACAATAGCGGAAAGGAACGGGGATCTTCTTGATGCGCTTGCGTTGCGTTATACAGACATAGGTAGATATAACAAAGTACAGAGTTCAAACGTATAAGATAGAACAACAGAAATCTTGAAGGTTTATTGTTAGTAAATGTATTAAGTTTTGTAAAAAATCATAGAACAAAAGTTATTGTTAATGATGTTAGTAATACAGTCCTGCAAAGTTGTTAGTGTTTTACAAATAACCCTGTATAAAAACTGTGTCGACTGCGTACCAGAAGACGCAGCGTTGGAAGGCCTCCTACAAGATGGTGGAGGTAGCGGGAAACCGATGGATGCGAAACGCACAGGAACGTTCGATGTGGCGACGCTTGATGGAGGCCTATGTCCAACAGTGGACGTGTATCGGCTGAAATGATGATGATGATGATGAAAAACCGTGTCTTGAAATAAATAATTATTTTCTTACTGTTGCCGTATTTAATTGTAATAAAGTTTATGACGTAGGTTTGATTCCAGAAGCAACAAATATTGTTATAGCCTAAAATTTTGGTTTAGGTTGTGTTGCTTAAGTGAGTTTATGTTTGTGAAAGCACCCACGATTCGGGAGTAATTCCTAGTTTGTGGCAAAGTTTTTTAAAAATGAAAATTGTTATTCATATTAAATTTCAGCTTAAGTGGAACTGGGCTGGACATGTCTGCCGTATGCTGATCGAACAGTGGGCCAGTAAAACACAAGGTTGGTGCCCCGAAATCGCAAGATGGGGTCGCGGCAGATCAAGAAGGAGATGGCGGGACGACTTAGATGCCTTCCTTGGGAATTGGCCAGCAGTGGCTCAAAGCCAGGAACAATAGAAGGAATGGATGGAGACCTTTGCCCAACAGTGGGACAGTATAGGCTAGATGTATAATAAAAACTCATCATCATCATCAGCCGATAGACTTCTATTGTTGGACATAGGTCTCCCGCAAGCATCGCCACATCGAACGTTCCTGTACGTCCCGCATCCATCGGTTTCCCGCTACCTTCACCAGGTCATCGGTCCACCTTGTAGGAGGCCTTTCAACGCTGCGTCTTTCACTCCAGAATCTTTCGGTCTCAACGGCCATCTGTTCTGTAAGCAAATGTGCCCTTCTATTGCCACTTAAGTTTGGCAATACTTCGTGCTTTAAACGTTCTGAAGAGGCCCATTGTCAACGACCACGTTTCAGAACCATATGTAATCACTGGCAACACGCACTGATCGTAGACTTTCACCTTGAGACACTGGTATGTTCTAATTATCCATACTATAAATATTTAGTATGAATAATTATTTTTATTTTCGGTATAATACAGTTAGATATCTTTTAATGAAAATCTAAACTAAGAATAGCTGTCGTCTAAAGTACTTACTCTGAAAATTCGATTAAACCATTATAGCCACAGTAACAATAACTCAAGCTCTTCATCTGAACGATTACCAACCCAAATCAGAACTTAGTCTTTTGACATAAGTTCGACAATAGCTTGGACATGATACAAAGTAAGACGAGATGTCTCTATTATCACTGAAATAGTAAGTTAGTAAACTTTCTAGCCAGTATGGTTTAGTTGTAATTTTAGAAGCTATAATTAACGTCAGTTTGTAAGACGAGCTTGTCTCGCTTCATAGTAAATACCGAAAGGTATTGGTTACCCATTTTCATGCTGCTGTATGCAAGGTTTAATGATCCAACTTTAGCAAAAGCAAGTATCTATTTTACCTTCTAAAGGTAGCACACACACTAGAGTGTAACTGACAGATTTGAATGTATAGTTATACCTGTCAGGTAAGCTTGCGATCCCAATTTCCGGCCACCGTAGGCACGGGCTTGCGGACAGTGACTGGACTGTAACTGTCCGGACCAAGCCCAAGTCGTCGACGGCGCGCACTGTTCCCGCGCGCCTCAAGGAGTTGTCAGCAACAGTAGGGACCCAGCCGGGTCGAAGCCTACTGGGGCCAGAGTTATCCGAAAGGGAGCTCGAGCCCCGGTATGAAGGCTAGAAGGAACGGGGTGGGTCTTTTAGTCAGTAAGAGTCTGACATTATCTTCCGCTCCGCTCAAGAGCGGGGATTGTCATTGGATGATTTATTCCCAACATAAAAAAAGCTTACGTGGAAACCTGCACAGTTGTGTGACATACACGCTTCGGTTTGCCTACACAACTCAACTGTATAGGCAAACGTTCAATTTTTATATGCTTTCAATGACGTTGTGTGGAATATAATTTTGAGTAAAAATCCATCGTAGTACCGATGTCCGTAGTCGCGCAACATAACTGAACAATTTTGGATGAGATCGTCGCATTAATGAGCTCAATTTCTTGAAGAATGTTAAAAAAAAATGTGAAAAAATTACCACCAAAGGTCAACGTGTGTTGACCTTTGGGCTTGTAATTCTTTTTGTTTTGTCAGCATGGACTAGAACATTTTTTGACTGGCTTGTTGGTCTAGTGATTACTGGCCCTGACTGCTACGCCGGAGGCCGCATTTTGATAACTGTTACCCCACTTAAAACAAAACAGTAACATTTTTTTTCAACACGCCCGTTTATATGACTGAGTAAAATTAAGCAACGAGGGCTGTGACGGGGGCTTGATTTCAGCGGTCCACACACTAGAGGCGAGTCACCTATTTTCCGCCGTTTTCAATTAATCTAAGTTATCATACATGTGCGTATTTTTATTTCTAGTTTATATTTTGTTATATTAAATCTAGTCTTTGCATAGACCATTCAAAAATATTAACCACAAAACCAACCCTCTTTAAATTTTAATAAGAACGGATTCCATTTTTGACTGGAAAATTAAACCGTTTAACCCAAGGAGGTAATATTCCACAATCTCCCTCAAACTACCCGTAAAAGGACCGTATCCTCACCGTAACCTGTGAACTGTAAGGTTAACTATCTAATTAAATAGTTGAACCAGAGGATGCTGGGATCGTAAACTGTGCACGAACATGACTACAGACATCACAAATCCCCTTTAAGGCCCTTGCTGCCATTTAATACCTTAAAACAGTGACTTTCTGAAGCCTCGGTAACGACTGGGTTAATAGAATGGCAAAAAAAAATATTATCAATTCATAATATATTATTATCAACATGTGTTTTTTTTATATTACGAATACTTTTGCCATAAAAAAATATCAACATTATAAATATATTTTTACTTGTTTTCCCTACTCCTTTCATACAGCTCTTCAGATCTTCAGAAATATGTTTAACACAAAAATTGCTGGTTAAGTGTTCTCCAAAAACCAAATAGCGTAATATGTACAGTTGCCATCACGGATCTTGAGCGGTTGCGCAGAAGTCAAATATTCGGACTCTTTAGTGATGCGAAGTGAGACGCGGGGGCGGGGGGAGTGTCAGTGATTGGCTCGCCGTGCCATCGCGTTATAGTAGTAGTAGTGCACGTATTTAACAACGAAGATCCCCACTCTGACGCCGAGCGCTCAAGATCCGTTTTGGCAATTGTACCTACATCGATTAATATTTTGCAAAGAAAATTAATTTAAAGGTTAGCGGGGCTCAAAGCAGGCGCAGGCGACAATACGAGTATGTGTGCATTTAACTCCGGCCAGATGTTCAAGGGACTATACGCCTTAAAATAACTTTGATAACACTTTATGGAGTACAGGGTAGGTACAAGAATAGCGCAACGAAGTAGTCTTTAATAAAGTTTTAAGAGTGGCAACTTCGACTAAGCAACTGGAGGAAATGTAAGAACATCTTTGCCGAGTGGTTTGTTCGAAAAGATTTCAGATAACGACTTGGACTTTTATCGGATTGTTGAAATGTCGCCCTTATCGGATTGTGGACTAATTTCAGTTTTGTACTTTATTTGTTAAATATATATACATACAAAAGTATAGAGGTGGATTTATAATGCTTTAGGCATTTTTTACCAGTCAAACTTTAGGCAATGCAAGGAAAAATAAAGATGAATGAATACATCCTAACTAATACTATAAATGTGAAAGTGTGGATGTTTGGCCCCAGTAGACTTCGACCCGGCTGGGTCCCTGCTGTTGCTGACAACTCCTTGAGGCGCGCGGGAACAGTGCGCGCCTCAAGGACGACTTGGACTCTCCCGTTCGTGGAGCATCGGAAATCATGGCAAGCAGCCGTCAGTGATCTCAAGCTCTCGACACGGAGAGGTTACGGCGCGCACCAAGGGCTTCGACGCAGAAGTCCCCCGTACATATAGCCCAATATTTATACCTACAAGTCCCCTCTTTGAGATGTGGCTGGAGCGGCAACACGGCGTCCTCACTTTCCGCATGACGCAGGTCCTCACCGGAAATGGCAAGTTCGGGAGGTTCCTGTATCGGATTCAGGCGGAAGAAACGCCTGGGTGTCACCATTGTGCCGACCACCCGGAGGACACGGTGGAGTACACGGTAGAAGTGTGCCCCGCTTGGGCAGAGCACCGCCGTGTCCTCGTGGAGGCAATCGGCGGCAACGATCTGTCGCGCCGGGCTCTGGCCAGGCTATGGTCCGAAGCGAGTCGCCTCCTTTTGCGAAGCAGTAATGCTAGCAAAGGACGAGGCGGCAAGCGTGAGGGAGCGTAGGTCCTCACGCCCCAGCCGCCCAAAATGCCGATCCCGACTACCAGCTACGGTAGACGCGGGCTTGCGGACGTCGAGCAATGGGTAGCCCTCCGTCCGGCCGTCCGGTAGCTAGCTAGGACTGCGGGAAATTTCTGAAAAAGGAACCCGTAGTCTTAATACGCAAAGGGCAACTTAAGGACACAGGTGTGGTTTTAGCCAGTAAAAGTCTGACATGCCCTCTCGCTCCAACCAGAGCGGGAGCGAAATCATCCAATCACTTGGGATGATTTGACCCTTAAAAAAAAGAACCACTTAAACATATTCACACAAATAATAAAATGCAGGTTTATCATAGTTACCTACTTCAAAATCCTTCACAAAAATTTCTAGGCCATACAATCTAAATATTGTAAGAATGTTGGGTTCTATCCAGATCGTATTCATAGCGCTAGATTCGTTGAAAGTGGAGTGCTCGAAGTCGAGAGTGCATTGCAATTTTTATACTTAGCACAGAAAAGCACTCGCCTAGGGAATCTGAACCCCTGGTACCGGATAAAAGAGCTTCTGTAATAAAAAGAGTAGATACTTGACGAAAGTACGAAAATATTCAAGTTTTTACGGCTATAACACCAAGTTTTTCATGATTCTTCTCCAGTTAAGTAATAGAATAAACTTTTTTATTATATCTCATTTTTCAGTTTTACGATAATATTATTTTCATGCAACAAGAAAAAGTTTAAAAAATCCAATGTTTCAGCAACTGTAAAAAGTTGTAAAAAGAGGTTTTCTTTAAAATAGGGATTTAGAATGTCGTGCAATATATTTTCAAATTTCAGAAGGAACAAAACTTTACTTAGATGAAGGAACCGCATAAAAAACTAGTTTACTCATAAAATTGTTTTTTTTTTTATTTAACATCTTTTTTATAAATCAACTCAACAGGCACGGCAGATATCTCGCAGAAAAACTTTTCTGAGTATCACGTCACTTTTTCCTTTTAAAGACCAAAACAGCAAAAAAATAATAACCCTCTTGCAAAAAAATACAATACAAAAAAAATAGCCATTGTTAAAATGCTTCATGGAACGAACAAAAAAAAAGAAAACAGAACAGACTTCAAACGCTCCAAGCTCTAAAGCAAAAAAAAACAGCTCAAACGGAATTCCGGATCCGAAAGATACCCAAAGATAGGAAAGGAAACCGGACGGATAACGTTGAGGACTCGGAAGAAGGCTTTGAAGATACAGCTTACGCAAAAACGTGGCTCCTCTTTAAACAATCGGACCCTAGGGTCCAAATTACGTCCACTTTGGTGACGGTCCAATGCGGGCTAAGGTGTTTCATTATTTTGCGGACCGTCCTGGAGTGTTTAAATTAATGAATATGTTTTGTAAAACAGGGGTACAAAATGCGGTTGCACTTAATTAAATGAATGGTAAGTTCGGTCAGCCAACCTTTTCAGAAATCATTTGAATTATTTTGTGTTGAAGTAGGGTAAGGTATTCAATTTCGTCATGTATTTTTTACATTCGAGTGAAATTCATCGTTCTTTCTCATGCTTGTTATAACAGGATATTATTATTTCAAAAGCAGCTACTGAGAGGCTGCGATCCTGCTGGCCCCTACGGTTTGCTGACATCTTGAGACGCGCGTGGAACAGTATGCATCGTCGATGACTTGAGTTCAGTCTGAACTGTTAGCGGACAGTCGGACAGCAAGCTGAGCTACCTCAGTGCTTTCCCCTTAATACTGATAAATAATTAATAAGTTATTATTGACATCGAAGCTGATTTCTCTGAGGAATGCCACCGGGGACTCTTCTGTGTACAGACTAACTGCCTAGTTTCAGATTATTGTTCTAGTGAAAGTTATAATTTGATTGACAATGTTCAGACGTAAAGTTAGCGGTATTGGCAGTAGGGGAGACCGGGTCAAAATCGTATAGCTAAGGGTTTAGGGCTGTAGGTCTTTCATCTCATAACACTCATTTATGTTCTCAACACTTATAATTAGTCAGTTTCATAAGGAACATAATCATTTGAAAATATTTGGAATAATTAAGATCTTGAACAATAAAAACCAAAAAAAATTAAACATCTCCTAATTACGGTTTTACCCCGACACATGGGTAAAACCGTATATTATTGATATTACCCCAAAAATATTAAATAGTCGTTTTTTCTATGATCAAGACATGCTCTGCTCAACTAGACTGTTCTTGGGAAGCCGAAAAAATCAATTTAAATCGTCCCAAGACTTTGGGTGTGGAACGCTCCGTCATTTTTCTGTCTAAAACATTTTACTCGATCTTGTAATGTTGATTTTGACTTTTTTCATGTTATCCGGATCCCATTCTTGTCTAGAAGTAGGTATTTTAACAACACCTAAAATAAAATAAAAAACAAGTAGTTATCTTTATATTTATTCATGCGGGTCAAAATCTTATAGTGGTCGGTTTTACCCCTTACGGTTTTGACCTAAGACTCAATGTTTAAATATATCACTCACAACTATATACGTAAACTGAGTTTACGTACTCAAATATTTGTTAATTACGAGTTAGTACACACACTTTAACATAGTTGATTGCACACTTACCTGTTACAAACGTAACTTTCACTATTATTGATTGAATCTTCACAAAAATAAGATCAAGAACGACGAAAAACAATAAAATCGATTATTTTGATAATGCGCATGCCTACAGCGACCAGTGTTTGTGGACAAATAGCTCCGATTGGTCGACGCCGATGAACAGTTTGCGCGCGGGAACTTTGAATTATTGACAAGAATAGACATGATGTACTGTTTTACCCCGGTATACGGTTTTGTACAGGTCTCCCCTATTAGTCTTGTGTTCCTATCATTGTTGAGTTGTACTAACTAGAGTTATAATGTTGATTTCAGTCGAGATTACAATTAATAGAAACGGTCAAATATTAACAGAAAAATATCTACATTAATGTAATAAAGAGGTAAAGTTTGTATTTTTGTTTGTAGGAGGATCTCTGGAAATACTGGTCCGATTGCTAAAATTCAACGATAGAAAAGGGTCGTTCTCAAAAAAGTGGCTCTTTAACCGACCAGGCAGTGTTTAGTGGAAATGTGTGATTTTGAAAATGCTTTTCAATAAATTCTGCGCAACATTTTATATAAAGAGACTTTTCACACAAAGGCTGAGTAATACCTATTAAGAAAACTGAAGTGATATTCTTAGAACAAAATAAAATTGTAACATCTGTTTTTCAATAAACCTGCCGTGTCCAAACTCAAAGAGGCTGGAGGAGGAAAAACTGCCTGACTGGTTACAGAGCCACTTTTTTGAGAACGACCCAAAAATGCTTTATTTCTGAGTGACATAGGCTATATTTTATGTTCGTGGGAGTAGTTGTGGGCGTAAGCTACTAGAAAAAAAATCTTTGGTTTCACTAGTTGTGTATGTTATTGATCATTTTTATTTTTTATTTACCATTTAATGTTAAGATGTCACAATTATTTTTTATAACCAAAAGTTTGTGAGTGTGTGATTTTGATGAAACTAAGTGTACATATAGACCATGTCTTGGAATAGCACATTGAATACTTTTTATCCCGGGAGTATGTTCCCATCGGTATTTTTTTATTGTTGGCAGCAGGTAGGTATGAAATCTTATGTTTGTAAAAAAAGTAATGTCTGAAGTAATTTTAAAATTAAGAATTCCAAAAGACTGCACGTTCCAATGAAAAAGACAATGAGAGTGAAATCACGGTAACAAACTAGCTAAAGTTAATTTAAAAAGATCAGAAGGACCAAAGTTAAAACTACTAGTGAACTGTCAAATGCACGGGTCAAATGAACGGCCATTTAAAAAAAAAAGCTAGTAATTTTCTGGCTCAGCCAGCCAGCATTGTGAAAACAGTTTTAAAGTTGAACAAAGAATAGAACAAAGGAAGTGTTCTCAGAGTCAAAAGATTGTTAGTTTAGTTTGGATTTTGATTACCATATTAAAAAATATGGAAAAGAAGAACAAACGAAACTATATTCTTTTATACAGAAAACTAATAAGATCCTCATCATTACCATTTCAGCCAAAAGATGTCTGTGCCTAATAGAGACACGTGAAGTGGTCAGCAATAAAGACTAATAATAGCGGGTAAATAATGTAAAAATCTAATAGCGCGTGTGACCTCCTCTTGCCAAAATCACAGTTTGCAACCTTTTGGGCATGCAATATTTTGGCAATATTTTAATAAAGCTCAATTGGATTTAGTTCAGGATTTCAAGCTGTCCATCAATTAGATGATATCATTTACCTGCCAGGGTTACGGGATCGTTCTTAAGAGTTACTGTGGCTCTCGCGAAAATCAACTGAAGAAACACAGGTAAGATTCACTCAGTAAAAATCTGACGCTCATCATTTAGAAAAATATTCCTTCCCAAACGATTTTCTCTCCACATTATGTATTAAAGAAAAGTAACCAACCATGGACTGACAAAGATAAACAAACAAAGGAATTATTATAGTCATATAAATAAATATATACATTTTTAATATATTGTATATTGAAAACACTGATTTACCTGTGTTCACAAAATAAACCATTTTGATTTTGATTTTGATTTGATTTTAAATTTTATTTTGTGTAACGAATTTATTTTAAAGATCTTTTTTATTTTATGTGTTAGTTTTTTCTGTAATAACAAATTGTATTTTTATTTATTATTTTTATTTTTGTGTTCTAGCTTAAAAGAGTTTTGATTGCTGTTATTAAAGGATGGAATAGAATAAACTGTATTGCACACAAAAACAATTAATCAATCACCAATCAATGTATTTTTAAACAAATAAAAAAAATTACACTCCAATTAAAAAAAGAACATCCAAATGTTTCAAAAATATGACTCGTAGAATAAAATTGAATTAATCATTTTAATTTCGTTTGACCGCAATAACATAACCGGCGACCCATATCGGAGTAGTAAAAGTTTCACGACGAGCTGAAGGCACATAAAGTACGGTTTAGTAGCAATTAGCCGTTAGTTCATCAGCACTGGCAATAAAGTGGGCTCTAAGCCAGGCGTTGTAAGTGACAGGCGGTTTACTTTGAGAAAAGTGTATGACCGTTTTTTGTATAGAGAGGTGGAAGGCTAGTAAACGCGAAATAGTGTACCAAGAGGAAAAGTTGTTTGTTTATTCATTTTTACTGAAAAAAAGTGAACGCTTATAATCCCGAAAAAACGGATCACTTTGTTGACCGTCCGTCCGTCTGTCTGTCTGTTAAAACCTTTTTTCTCGGTAACGCATGGAGGTATCGAGTCGTAACTAAAATCATATACTCAACTCTGCGGTCCCTTGAAGTTGTGAATAAATCAAACTACTAAGTCAACAAAAAAAAAATTAGATACGGTCGTTTATGTAGCAAAAAAAAAAGAAGCTCTCAAGAGTTAACCCGTTAACCCAGAATCTTAAAATTTGGCATATAGGAATAGAAATAAATCTGAACATCATAAACAAAAATGCGATTCGAATATAACATACATCGATATATCTAGAATATAAAACGATGTTTACGTAGGTAGATTTGCACGTAACCCTCAGTGCGTGAGTCCGACTCACACTTGCCCAGTTTTTATGAGTTACAACTGCTTTTATTGAAGGCCTTACATGCATCCGTCAATCAGAAGTGGGAGAGGGTAATGCTATGTGGGTATCTAAACTAATATAATAAAGATAAAGTTTGTTTTTTTTTGGTTTGTAGGAGGTAATCTCTGGAAGTACTGGTCTGATTGCTAAAATTTTCTCACCGACAGAAAGCTGCTTTATTTCTAAGTGTTATAAGCTATATTTTATGTACGCAGGCGAAGCTGCGGGCAAAAGCTATATAGTATTAATAAGATAATTTGTTGATTTTTAGGGTTCCGTAGTCAACTAGGAACCCTTATAGTTTCGCCATGTCTGTCTGTCTGTCCGTCCTCGCTTAATCTCTGTGACCGTTAGCACTAGAAAGCTGAAATTTGGTACCAATATGTGTATCAATCACGCCGACAAAGTGGTAAAATAAAAATTGTAAAAAAATGTTTTATTAGTGTAGCCCCCCCTATATGTAAAGTGGGAAGTGATTTTTTTTTTTAATTTCAACCCTAACGTGTGATATATCGTTGGATAGGTATTTAAAAATGAATAGGGGTTTACTAAAATCATTTTTTGATAATGTCAATAATTTCGGAAATAATCGCTTCAAAAGTAAAAAACAATGTGTGTGTCCCCCCTCTAACTTTTGAACCATAAGTTTAGAAAATATGAAAAAAATCTGAGAAGTCGAACTTTATAAGGACTTTCTAGGAAAATTATTTTGAACTTGATGGAAAGAACAGTTTTTGTACAAAAAAGACAAAAGGGTTCTACAAAATAATTTCTGGACTAAGTTTGTAGTATAATCGTAGCAAGCATTTTTTTAAACTCATAAGTGGGTACACTTTATTGTGACGGACGGGAAACTACGGAACCCTACACTGAGCGTGGCCCGACACGCTCTTGGCCGGTTTTTATTATTATTGTCGAATTTTTATCTCAGGTTTTATCTCCCTTATGACTGTTCTCTAGTTACACGTGGCCTAGGATGCTGGCAGTTGGTAGTGAAAGCTAAAAAAGGAACGTATTATTTTGTGGAAAGCGACAGTTTGATCTGTTATCTGAAAATGGAAGAGGTGAAGTTAGAATAATTTTTGGTAAGATAAGCGGACATTTTGATATTTCAAAAGAAAACTTAGTTGCAGTCTACCCGCATGGAAAAAGGGTCGACTTTATGAGTGTATGAATGAAACATCAGTATTTCAAGCAAAGTAAATTGCCTGCAAAGTCGTTCACAGAGATAGACAAACTGTTCAACCAAACTTTTATTTACTTAATAAAACTACACTTACAACAACTTAACAGGAAGACAATCAGAAATAATTACATAAACTTTAAATCATAATGTACGTATTAAATAAACAATGCTAATATGAGACGATTAAAACTAATCAATACCGTGATGATCTTACGTGTTTCTCCTGAACTTAAAGAAGAACCGACTGATTGCCATCCTGATGTTTAGGAGGAGTTCATTAAAAAAAAAAGATCACCTGATCAAAACAGGAGATTTGAATAAACCCAAAACGATGAGAGGCATCGTAGTAGACAATTACCCATTAGTGAACCAAAGATGTAAGCAGAGTGCAGAAATTGGATTGCTGATGTCAGGTGAAGGAAAAAAAGATTTACTTCACAAATTACCATTTAATTTCGTGTAATCCAACCAACGCTATTACAATATTATTTACAAGCTGCAGCAGTAGCTGCGGGAGTGAGCAATGGTGGCTCATTGGTAACTGTCTCGACTGATGGCTACAACCCGAGAATCTTTAAGTCAAAAGTAAAAAGGTTTTTTCTATTTAAACGTGTTCCATCGTCGACCGCATTGGCGCTTTCTATCAGGTGAGATAGCGGTCAAGCGCGAGCCTATCAACAAAAAAAAAACATATATATTTCAACCAACCATGGCTCATGTTTTTAAAAAAAAGTCTGGTTTTAAAGTACCACACAAAACATTATAATCCCTAATCGATCCCCTATAATCGATCTTACCTGCCAATACTAAAGCACTATTCGATTTCAACACTAAGGAAACGAAGTAATTTATTTACGTAGCTGCAGGAAAATCGCGTTTTGCCATTAAAGTTAATGCGGCAGTACATCTATCCAGTATTTTATACTTTAAAATAAATGAAAAAGTTCGACTCACCTTAGTTCGAAATGTTCGAATGTACACTTGTGCGACAAATTGAAGCTTGACATCACGCTGCTGCGACAAATGATTGTGCGAAAGTTCACTTCAGAGCAATTGTTGAACGAAGTTGTCACTTAGGTATAAGTTTAGTTGGATATTTTTTATTATAATAACTTACTGTCCCCGCACACAGGCCTCAAAAAAACGCCGCTTCAAGCTTCTTTTTTGTGGCTCGTGTGCGGCTGTGCCACCACAAAAAAAACGCTAAGGTGTCGTTGAACGCTTCAACTATTTTTTGTGGCCGCTTCTAGCTTTTTTTTGTGGCGGCGTTTTTTTGAGGCCAACGCTAACACGTTCGCTGCAGAGCTATCTATCATGGTTTTTCAGCCAGTGCGTATGAGGTCTTTTAGAGGCAAAGTTGAACTTCTTTACAGTGCGTATGAGACCTTTCTGGCTTCACAAAATTTTGTTTTTAAAAAACACCGCCGCAATGCTTCGTAAGAGAATCAATTTTATATATTGGTCTCTTTTATACCAATAGAAATGTTAACATAGCTGTCCCCCGTGCAGAGTGAAAGAAAGTGATTTTGACTGCTTCACCTGCGAGAAGTTATGCATGTGGAGTCTTCGACCTCAAACCGCAGTGAATGTGAAACGAGTGAATTAACCAAAAACTAATTTCGGATTTTATTGAGCCCTCTGTCTGCAACTTCATAATTAAATTGCAAACATAACATATTTTTCTTGAGTGTATTCTTAAATAAATCTGCGCCCCGATCCTAGTTGCCTTGCTAAATAGTCACAAATCCACTTCAGTAAATCGACCTACTTACATTAAAATAAACAGATCTACAACGCAAGTGGATGTTAATAAAAAAAAAGTATGATTATCGGAAATGGTATTCCAACCGTCAGGACATTCAAATTCGTTCCGCATTTATCGAGATTGTGCGATAAATAAATATGTTTTGGCATACGGTTTGCGTGATATTGTCAAATTATACAACAATAATAAATTATTATTTATTTACTGGTACTTGATTGAGATTTATTACTGTTTAGGGTTCCGTACACAAAGGGTTAAAACGGCACCGTATTACGTAGACTTCACTGTTCGTCATCAGGCTATATCTCACGAACCGTGGTAGCTAGATAGTTGAAATTTTCACAGATGATCTATTTCTCTTGCTTTATCAACAAATACTAAAAACAGAATAAAATAAATATTTAAATAGGGCTCTCATATAACAAACATTGTTTAAAAAAAAAAACGGTTGTAATATAGTGTCTAATGATATCTAGACAGTAGTGCGGAATCCTTCATGCGCGAGTCCAATTTGCACTTGACCAATTTTTATAGGTAGGTACGATATGTACTGCAGCAAAAAGTTCAAGACTATTCAAAAGGATTATCGCGGCCTCAAACGCAAACGCAACTGAAGGAGTGAAGAACCTACCCTAGTTCTAGTTAGTAAAAATCTATTGCTCCACACAGCTTTACTCTTCTAACAAGATTCCTGTCGTTTTTTCGCACAGGACTGGTCGTTGTGGCGACACTTAGGGGAGACCTATGTCCAACAGCTGGACGTCTTTCGACTGAAATGATAATAATGATGATGATATTTAAAATCATTTTAAAATATTTATATGGAATCGTGTGGTCGCATTATTGCTGTATTATCTTTTTTCTTCTTTTTTTTATTTTTTACTCCCAATTTGATTGAAGCCTACTGTAATATATTGTAAGACTACTAATCTTCGATGCCAGTTCTCGCAGTTTTGCCTCTCGCACTTTCCTTCCGCATACTGTAATCTATCTGTCATGCATATCCTTTCTTTCTTATGGTTGGGACTCCCATTTTGTTTGAGCCTATTTGCTCTACCTTTACTGTACTATTATATTGCGCCATCATTTTCTGTTGATACTTTTCCATACCTTTCTTACTGTCCGGACCAAGCCCAAGTCGTCGACGGCGCGCACCTCAAGGAGTTGTCAGCAACAGCAGGGACCCAGCCGGGTCGAAGCCTACTGGGGCCAGGGTTATCCGAAAGGGCGCTCGAGCCCCGGTATGAAGGCTAGAAGGAACGGCGTGGGTCTTTTAGTCAGTAAGAGTCTGACATGCACATGCATGATTCTTCCCACCATAAAAAAAAAATATATCTTTCTTACCAAATCTTTTTATATACTTTCCTTATAACTTAGACCAACATACCGATAGCTAACGTAACATTCTTAATACAGTTTGTCACGAGAACTCGCACCTCCGACTGTTGCTAACACGTGCTGAAGCTATAAACATGTCTAATGCCGAAATAACATAATAATACTTGGAAAATACCGAACGGTACAAGATTTAGATGTCGTATACCTAAAGAATTGGGTTGTTCTTGTAGGTTAGATATGTTTTTTTTTTAAAGAAAACAAAGATTGAAGTGAAGGAAATTGGGTCTTTAGAGTTCTGTTTTTTCCTATGGAGGTAAATTTTTAATAGGAAAAAACGGAGACCTTATAGGATCGTAGGTGATAGGTAGGAGGTATCGAGTTGAAAATACGCGAGTCCGACTCACACTTGCCCGGTTTTTTTAAAGAAAACAAAGATTGAAGTGAAGGAAATTGCGTTTATGGGCACAATATTACTTGCTAGATTTTTTAAATGTTTTCAGTTGTCTCACATGAACTGTATTTAGGTAGTTCGAGTCGATACGAGACAATACTACTACTATTACTACTTACTAGTGCGCCTCACCATCAAAGATTGCATCGCTACTTACCATCAGGTAGGATCACAGTCAAGCTCTAGTTTATCTAAAGTAAAAAAAAAAACCTCTTGAACCCACTACTTTATTAGCTAGACTCCCGGTCGATCATTAATTTAAATTGTTCTTTGCCTCAACGTTTCACTATATATCCGAGTAACTACTTTGACATTGAACTATTGAACCAAAAACGTCTTGCACTTTTAGAAAACCTTATTTTCGTCTTCGAATTGCCATCATTAGTGTCAGCTTTGACAAAAGTCCAATTTGGTTTCGTTGCTGCTGAAAGAAAAGTCCTGGAATCGAATCCCGTGTCAAGCTAAGTGTCACTGGGTTTTCTCACTTGGAATTAAAATCTCTTTGGGGCAGCCTACAGTCCGGATTTATACCGGGATTCCCCTTTCTGTGTATATATATTAAATATTATTTTCAGCCTAATTTTAAAATGTAAAAGTCAAGATTAAATAATTTACTTCTAGGTAAGCTCGTTTTTTAATTGTCGACCGCGTCATCGCTTTCCATCGGGCGAGAAAAAGGTCAAGAGCGAACCTAAAAAAATTAAAAATTAAAATGTACTTTTACTCAATAGTACAATATACAATATAAACTAATATTATATATTTACCACTAGCTTTTTCCCGCGACTTCGCCTACGTACATAAAATATAGCCTATGTCACTCAGGAATAAATCAGCTTTCTAACGGTAAAAAAATGTTAGCAATCGGACCATTACTTCCAGAGATTAACCTCCTACAAACAAAAAAACAAACTTTACCTCTTTACTATATTAGTGTAGATTTATTAGATCCTTATCTATAAAATTGATAAATAAATACATAAAAAAAAATCTAATAAAAGGCATTTTGACTCTATCATAATATGGAATAAACTATACGTGTTCTGGGTCCATAACGTGTTAAAATGTTAGGCATGCAAAGCAAGATTGAGAGGTGGAGCTATACACCCTATATAGGTCTATTCCTGCAACAGTTCAGTTTAGATCGTAAAATGGATCGCTTGTGGCAGAGCCCTCAGAACTTTTGGAGCTAGTCTCTGTGCAAACTAAACGAACAGAATGATTAATTCTGACTAGCGTTGAGTTGGAGCAGACGGCGAGGTAAAAGATTAATGAATTTAATGATTCATTAACTTTGAATCAAGTAACTTTAAAGTTTCTAGCACATGAACGCTACCTAAATTGAACAATTAAGCACTTTGACTAACTTGAAATTGAACTTAATTTGTACATGGAACGGTTTATAAATCATATAATCCTGGTAATCCAAAAGTTGTCAAGTGAGGCTTTTTTTATAATTTTATTTTCGTTTTCTTGCGAATATGGCAAAAGATATTTTAACAAAATAAAATGTCCTTTTGCTTTTATTTTATCCTTGGTGCTTTTATTTCAGATTTTCTTTTAATTTTTTTCGAAAGAGGAGAGATAGGAAAAAGAGTCGCAACTCAAAAAATATTCATTTAAAGATAATGAATTCACCACACATTCTGTCTGCGTGTAACACTTTGACGGTTAAACTACAAAACTGATTTTTATAGAGTTGGGTACTACTTCATACCCATAATATAAATCCTAAAAAAGAACATAGGCTCCCTTTTTGTCTGTCTTCGAATTCGTATCTGCAATAACAGACATTCATGAAAACAAAGTCGCAGCTAAAAGCCAATACAATACCACCAAAACCAATACAATAATATGTATAAAGTCAAAGTCAAATATATGTTTAATTGTGACACATAATATTATAATTTGCCCGCGGCTTCGCTCCCGCTCTTCCCTACTCCACCCTACAATACTCTACTCTACCCTACTATTCTACTCTACCCTACACTACCCTACTCTACCCTTCTCTACACTACTCTACTCTACCCTACCTACGCTACTTTATCCTACTCTACCCTACACTACCCTACTCTACCCTTCTCTACACTACTCTACCCTACCTACGCTACTCTATCCTAATCTACCCTACTCTAATTTTCATTTTTTTCCATAAGAATCTTCGCCTAACATTATCAAACACAATAAAAAAAAAATTGCGACATCGGTCCAGCCGTTCACGCGTGATGGCATGACCAAGGGAAATAGAGATTCATTTTTATATAATATAGAAGAGGTAGGTACAGTACATGGTGTCAATTATAAAATATCGACTCACCATGTGTCAATAATTTCAAATTAATAGAATAGAATAGAATAGGACTTTATTTGCTAAGAATGCAGGTACATACAAATAGGATCGAAAATAACATAATAAAGAACCGTGTACATTCTGCCTTGTTGGCATGCAAATACAATACTTATTATACAACTAAGTTGAATAAGGCAAATAAGTAGTTATAATTTATCATTTAGGAAATCCTGAACAGAATAATAACATTTGTCTACAAGTAATTCTGTAAAACATTTTTTAAATTTCAGCAATGGCAAGGTTTTCATGTGTTCAGGAATTTTATTAAAGATAACAGGAGCCATACAGATCACACTTTTTTTTAATAAGCTAGTTTTAAATGTGCCTGTGCATAGTAGGTTCTGATATTGTGATCTTAATGATGTACTTCGTTTTCTAGTTTCTGTTAATGTTGCAAATAAATTACGGTTTGTTATAACAAATATTGCTAATTCGAGGATATAGGGGCATGGGAAAGTTAACAATTTCTGAGACTTAAATATGGGCACACAACTGTCAGTAACTTTGAGGCCAAATATAGCTCTCAAACAGCGCTTTTGAGCTTTAAAAAAGAAAGGTTAATAAATAAAGAAAGGTTTGCAGCTATCAGTGTTTTTGATCTGGCATACTGCAGGAAGACATTTCTTTTGTGCTTTGAATGCCATATTTCTATCCGTAGAGACCCCAGAATATGGCTTAAATGGCTTAGCTAATTGCCGGGGATAAGTAAGGAAATAAAAACTGGCTGACTCAGCATCCAAAATGTATGAGATCTTTTTCCGTTTCGGTTTTCAGTTGAAAACTGCTTTGCTAGGTGCAAAAGCAGTATTCAAAGTTTTAATTAAAATCTTTTATAATAGATTTTTCAGAATCAGGTTTTATTTTATTTAATGGCGCTATTAATTTTATAATGTTATTTGCAGTTTGCTTAAGGGAAAAACTTAATGGTTTTGGTTACCGCTGTATTTTGTAGGTCTGTTGTATATAGAACAAGATCCCAGAGCCACTTGTTATTAGATACCATGCTAATTTAATGGTGATTAACCAAATGAATGAGATTGAGTAATATTAATATGAAATTAGTTTTTTTTTTTTATCCAAAGGTAGACTAGTAGAAAATGTCTTAGTACACTAAGTCTGCCTGTGTACAACTAGGTACTGTAAGTAAAATTTACTACATAAAAAAAAACTATCATTATTTTTTAATCCAAAAGTTGACAAGTACAAAATACCTTGTAGCATTAAACCCAGCTGTGTACAACTACTGTAAATAATGTTTGAATAAATAATAATATCCTAATGTTATTTAAATCTTAATTATTGACTCATATTCTGTAAAAGACATAAAAAAAAATAAAAAACTTGACTGCGTAAAAAAAAAAAACTTTAAATATATACTGAAAATAAAACTACTGCTAACTAATACTGGAATGCGATAAGGCCGCCCATGGTATATTTGTGTTTTAGTTAATTTTTGTACGTGTAATGATGTACAATAAAATATTTAATAAACAAAATAAAAAATAACAAGTTCAGTCCAAAAATATAGAAAGCAATTTAATTACTATAACAATCAAATCATTTCATGATACATAAAATTCAGATCTACATAAAATAAAAACAAATAATAAATTCTTATTCGGAACATAATTATTGATTGTAATAATTGGATCCATTGAAAATCTAGACTAAAATCGAATGTTTTTTTTTTCATAGGTTTATCCAATATGGCAGCGCAGCAGTTAAAAAGACATACAAATTAGTACTGAGACTTAAAAAAACAGGGCACATTGCACGCAGAACAGATGGTCGATGGGGACGAAAGGTTCTGGAGTGGCGACCACGTTCCGGAAGACGCAGTGCCGGAAGGCCTCCAACAAGGTGGACCGATGACCTAATCAGAGTCGTGGGAATCCGGTGGATGCGTGACGCACAGAACCGGTCGTTGTGGCGACGCTTGGGGAAAGCCTATGTCCAACTGGGGACGTCTTTCGGCTGATATGATGATGAGATTCATCTAGCTGAATTCGAAATGCTAGGTATGTTTTATGGTTATTTGATAACACATAAATATAATATTATAACATATTTGACCTAATAGCGTGTACGATATCCTTCATCACGTACCTAAGTTTCTGTCTAGACCTAATGACTCATTTTTAATGGCTCAGAAAAAAAAAACCTATGTCTATTCCCACAAGCTATGAAACCTCATTATTATCTAGTTTCACAAGACCCTTATTCTACCGCCATTAATTTTTATAACGTCTAATGAACGTAAAGGATTCCAATAAATTTTGGCATAAAATACCACATCATGTAACGATCCTATAAAATTTATATTATAGTTCTGATTTACGGCTTTTTTAATCTATTTCATTGATCGTTTCTCTACGACGCTGTGACGTCGGGCATCCAGGGCTGCGTTCAAAAATAACCAGAGTCAAGTAGAGTTACCCAGGGTCGTTCTTTTATAGCTCGAGTAGCTACCCTAGAGTTAACTCAACTAACTCTAACTCCGAGCAGGGTAGGTTGGAGTAAACGGCTAATGCTTGATATTGACAGTTGAACTCAAGTTCACGTTCGAAAATTCCAGGGTAATTACCCTATGACGCCATTAGAGTTAACTCTAAACTCAAATTTGAATGCAGGGCGTGATGTATCTCAGGGTCCCACGCTCCCTGATGTATGCTGTTTGCCAGTCTCATTGTACTGACAGTGGCGTATAGGTCCAAGACAAATTGGAGGTACAGTGGCAAAGACAGGAGAGTGTAGACTTAAAATTGAGCACAACCAAAAATTAGTTTTGGTTGTGCTCAATTTTTAAAATATTTGTTCGGAAATTTCAGAGGTCTCTCCAGTTCTTAGTCCTAGCTCTGGCCGGAATGTGAAATTAATCCCCAAAAAACTCGGGTCAATTGTCATAGAGGAGGATTTAATCACTGAAATAGTTAGAAGTATATTATAATGTAAATATATAAACGTGGATGAATGAAGAAGGAGGACGAAATCAAAGAAAATATGGATCATGGATTGCGTGAGAAATCTTATTAAAGAAAAGGAGGGTAGTGATAGTGTGACGGTTGGGAGGACAGAACAGAAGAAAAATTTGTGTTGCGTCAACCCCAAGTACCTAACACCGAACAAGAGCTGTTCTTGCTGCAGAAAGATGATGATGATGATGATGTTGATTATAGTTTCTAAAGACACCGTTTCTAAATTGAGTATTTGTAGCCAAATCAAATTCTTATGCCTGCCTTGTTTCCCCGTTTCTTTTGTTTTACCCGATCCATTTTGGAAAATATGTGCAGGAATTACATATTATTACCATATTTATTTATTTATTTATTATATTCTTTATTGTACACCGTTTGAACAAAAAAGATACAGGACAAACATTATTCAAAATAAATGTACAATGGGCGGCCTTATCGCACAGGGCGATCTCTTACAGACAACCTTTGGATGGACTGAAAGAGAGGAGAAAGATATAGGGCTGTCAGTGTATATCAGAATAATACAAATTAATATGAAATAACAACACAAAAACATACATACATTACAAAAAATATACTAATAAATATTAAATATGTAACCAAGCCAAGGCGAAGGTGGAGAGATGAGCTTGATAAATACCGGAGGGACTGGCCCGCAATGGCCAAAGACAGATGTGTGTGGAAAAGGGAGAGGGAGGCCTTCGCCCAGCAGTGGGACATAAATGGGCTAACTAACTAACTAACTAACTAACCAAGCCAGGAGAAGACAAAATCAAAGTGAAAGGTAATGCTCCTTCACCATTTTTTTAAACGTTGGTAGCGTTTGAGCACCATATTATTACTATTATTATATTACTTGATATTATCATCGCCTTGCTACTATCGAACAACCCGCCGCATGGCAAGTGTCATTCTCATTATTGACATCTATAATTATTATTAAGAACTAAGCTCGCTCCGTCATTTATGAGACGTACCGACATTGAAAGACTGGAATAATTTGCTTGCTGCGGTCTTCCCGTCCGATAATAATTTATTTATTTAAACTTCATGTACAGTAGTGGTACATAGGCGGACTTAATGCAACAAAGCATTCTCTCCCAGTCAACCTGTCATGTGACCTGTGTGTGTGTGTGTAATTTAGATGTCTTCAAAGCTAGTATGAAAAGTCTTTATAAACTAGTGCACTTTACGGTGGGATCGCAGTCAAGCACTAGTTTAAAGCTGCCCACCCAAGTCAGACTTTTTGTAGGATAGATAATCTGGCCAATTTTGTATATTTGTAATGTAACATTGTTCTGTTTTCTGACCGACTTTTTTTAGGACGTGTGCGTTGCACTATTGCTATCAGTGTGTTCTATTTTTCTCCTACAAATAATCGGTCATCGAACGTGGACGGGCAGGCTTATGCAATTGAGCTTCACTTTTTTGACAGGCCGACATTTCTATAATTCAAAATTACCTGTAAATGGTAATTGATTGGTGATGGGGATCGTTCTACCTTCTACTAATATTAAAAGTATGTAAGTTATGACAGTATACTCTGAGATTTGCTTACGCCAATGAATTACGCCACGCAAACGCACTAGATGCTTCATCATCATCATTTCAGCCGACAGACGTCCACTGCAGGACATAGTCCCCCAAGCGTCGCCACAACGAACGATCATGTGCGTCCCGCATCCATCGGATTCCCGCTACCTTCACCAGGTCGTCAGTCCACCCTGCAGGAGGCCTTCCAACGCTGCGTTTTCCGGTACGGTTCGCACTAGATGCTTATAATGATAGTATTCGCGATATTTTATGCCTTTATTCGTATTCCATTTATTCCTATCTACATAACGTAATATGCATATAAAAACACATTACAGCCACGATTATGGCCAACATCTTTCATAACACCACGTCGTCAAACTATTGGCATATTATATTCATATATTGAATGCGGAACAGTACTAAAGTGCTATAATAAAAATATCTCTAAGGCAGTCTGGGGCAATCAATTTCAGTGATGCTCACAGTTTTAGTGAGGCCGTTAAGGGAGTTGATGGTTGCGACAGATTGACGCACGTCGTATTCCTGAAATGACGTTACAATGAATGTAATATAAGGAAGTGCTGGGGACTAGCTGCGAAATTGTTGGAAAGAGTCACCCTGCCACGGCCTCAATTTTAGGGCTACTGGAACAGAAAGGGGAACTGGAGGAACACGGTTGGGTTTTCATCATCATCATCATATCAGCCGAAATACGTCCACTGTTGGACATAGGCCTCCCCCAAGCGTCACCACAACGACCGGTCCTGTGCGTCACGCACTCATCGGATTCGAGCGAACCTGATCAGTCATAATAAATCAGGTCATCAGTCCACCTTGTTGGAGGCCTTCCAACGCTGCGTCTTCCGGTACGTGGTCGCCACTCCAGAATCTTTCGTCCCCATCGACCATCTGTTCTACGTGCAATGTGCCCTGCCCATCATCATCATCATCAATTAAGCCGAAAGACGTCTCTAATGTTGGACATAGGTCTCCCCCAAGTGTCGCCGCAACGACCGAACCTGTGCATCACCAGGTCATCGATCCACTTTGTAGAAGGCGTTCCAACGCTGTGTCTTCCAGTACGCGCTCGCCACTCCAAAACCTTTCGGCCCCAACGGCGATCTGTTCTGTAAGCAAATGTGCCCTGCCCATTACCACTTAAGTTTCGCAATTCTTCGTGCTATGTCGGCAACCTTGGTTCTCCTGCGGATATCTTCATTCCTCTTCATAGCTAGCCTATTATTCTATTGAAACTCTGTAACATGCTTAGTAAGCGTTGGTTGCAATTTTAGTAAGGTCGTTAAGGAGTTTAATGGTTTAGACAGATTGACGCACGTCGTAACTGTGGGATATTGTTACTTTGACTGTGGTATAAGAAACGCTTGGCTTGATTTTAATCTGACAAAAATGTAATGCCACCAAAAACATAACTTGTAAAAAAACCAAGGTATGCAACTCAGTTCTATCGTAAAAAGTTGTGAGATTCATTTAATACCAAGTCGGTTAACTTGTTCAGTTTATACTCTTAAGGGAATTTGCTGGACTAAACAATCTAATTTATTAATTAACATAAAGACAATGTCTGAAATAAATCTACACTAATATTATATTGTAAAGAGGTAAAGTTTTTTTTTTTTTGTTCTTATGAGGTAATCTCTGGAAGTATTGATACGATAGCTAAAATTTTTTTCACTGATAGAAAACTGCTTTATTCCTAATTCACATAGGTCATATTTTATATACGTGGGCAAAAGCTAGTGAATTAATTTTTTTTTTTATACACTGCTCTCGTAATCTTCATTATAATAAACATTATCGTCGCCATATTATCTTTCGCACAGACCATGGTTTCTTTGGTCTGAGGGCCAAAAAAAAGCCTCTTAGGAAGAAAACGTATTTTGTAACCCTCATTGCATACTAATGAAATAAGTAATTTAATTCATTAAAGCCCCCATCTTGTTCAATGTTACGTTACTCTTAAATGTTGGCCGCACAAAGAGCTAAAATATTTCTACCTAATTTGCTTTTATCCCCGTTTATACATGATCACCTTAATGTACCAAGATATTTAATGAGCATAGCTTAATTTTATGATCATGTGTTATCAAATTAATGAGCGGTGATTTAACAGCATTTGGAATTAATGACTTACACTGGGTTTGTTAAATAGGTGAGATTGATATTTATGTACCTACTTACTGATAATTATGTAATTTATGTTTCAGAAATATACAGTTTGAAAATTTCAAATTCTGACTGTGCATGTTTTTAATAAAAAGGAAAGTAAAATATTGACTTAATTAATTCACTGACAAGTTGTCACGTATAGCCTAAAAGCGCTAAAGAAAATTAATATATTTAAATAATTACTATAAATAAATTTATCAACTACTTAGGAGGAATAAACACTCAACATACAATAATTACTCGTCGAAGTTTACTAATATTTAAAAATATTATAATAAAAAAACAACATTTTGCCAATATTTAAAAGGAATAGTTGAAAGTGTCAAAAAACCCGCCAGAAAAAAAAAAAGTTACAAACAAGTCACTTTAAATGTGATGCAGTTAATTTAACTTATTGTAGTTTAATCCCACGCCCTCCCTCTGGATGTCGGGTAATAAGTTTTACATTATCAAAAACAATCATTTGGAGGTGCTGGGATTTGAACCCAGGACTTTCAGCATGCGAAGCAGACACTCTACCACTGAGTTACACCCCCAGATGAAGGGGACGCCAAAAATATTTATCGCTTTGTCGTATGCGACCAACATACGAAGTGAAAGGAATTTCTGAGGACGTAAAGAATGCTACTACTGCCGCAATAGGCGTGGCTACCTTGTACCTAACTCATTTTATTAAATAACTAGCTTTTACCCGCTGCTTCACCCACGTACATAAAACATAGCATATGCCACTCAGGAATAAAGCAGCTTTTTATTGATGAAAAAATTTAAGCAATCGGACTTGTACTTCGAGAGATTACCTCCTACAAACAAAATAACAAACTTTACCTATTTAATACTCGTATATTAGTGTAGATATTTATGTAAGGTAAATTGTAACCAAAGATTTGTATAGAAAAAGGTACACTTAAGTTGTAGTAGGCAGGGTGTTTTGCTCTCCGATTCGTTGACAGCACGTAGCGTTCCACGTGGGCCTCAAAGAGATGTCAGCAAAACCGTTGAGGTCTAAATAGGAAATCTGGAGTCCTGGAATGCAAGGCAAAGAAGAAACATAGGTCTGATATGCCCTTGCACTCCGCCCTATAGCGGGTAAAGTCATTGGATGATTTATCACCTCAAAAAAAGAGTGCATTGCTCGTAGAGCGGAAATTGAAACTTCACGGAGAGGCAAAGGCATATCGAAGGAAGTAGCTGAACCGACATTAGAATACCTGTCATAATGTGAATCGATGATCTGTTGAGGACCATATGCATCCGCTAGTAGAACAGAACTAGTCGTTGTAGTGACGTTTAGTGAAGATCTAGCCTGTTATTAAACGTCTTTCAGTTGAAATAATGATGATTGTGGAACCTATACATCCAACTTGCTGATTTTTCTTGGGCTGGTAAATCATCAAATAAAACCTCCCACCGCCAGATAATTTAAGTCAGATTTTCACTGAATAAAACCGCCCTTACCCTTTGCATTCCAGGCCCGTGATAATTCTTTCAAACTAGTTTTTTTTTTTATGGTAGGAAAAATCATCCAATGACAACCTCCGCTCTTGGGCGGAGCGGGAGATAGTTTCAGACTCTTACTGACTAAAAGCCCACCCTGTCCCTTCTAGCCTTCATACCGTGGCTCGAGTTCCCTTTCGGATAACCCTGCCCCAGTAGACTTCGACCCGGCTGGGTCTCTGCTATTGCTGACAATTCCTTGAGGCGCGCGGGAACAGTGCGCGCCGTCGACGACTTGGGCTTGGTCCAGACAGTTACCGGACGGCCGGACAACGAGCTACCCATTGCTCACTGTCCGCAAGCCCGCGCCTACGGTGGCCGGAAATCGGGATCGGAATCTCGGCGGTGGCGGCGAGAACGCCGTTGAGTGATGCGTTCGACCTCCTCCTTTGCGAGCATTACTGC
Organism: Mythimna albipuncta; assembly: GCA_929112965.1. Lineage (NCBI taxonomy): Eukaryota > Metazoa > Arthropoda > Insecta > Lepidoptera > Noctuidae > Mythimna > Mythimna albipuncta. The sequence continues at coordinate 20,848,710 of OV815965.1, forward strand.
TTCGCAGAAGTCGACGGCCGCCTGTTGTACATATGGGTGAGATGTTCACCATGTACTGAATATTTCATCTAATATTTCTCGGTATTTCATCCTTATAGACTTAAATAATGTAAAACAAACCCTGCTTAATATTGGGTACGTTGTTATAGATTCTAACCCGGTAGCTATTTATCGAAATATTCAGCAATAAGTACCCAAATCCCAAATATCTCAGACCAAATTCCAACCGCTTTACTAAATTAATTAATTAATTATAGTAAGCCGAGTCACGAGGCGTCACTCACCTTGAGCGAGTAAAATTAACGATCAAACTTGTTTCATTAAACTGATATAATAATATAAGTTGGAGTATAAAATGGAGGTGTATTGTCCTCCACATTGTCTTAGTCGTGACTATTCTCACATTTATGACTAGCTGGATGTTTGAAAAGTTTTCATGTGGTATTCAAAGTTAATACGAAAGGAACGGGGGAAAGGAATTTCCTTTGAATTTAGGTTTTTTGTAGATTTCAATACATTGATCACATGATCGCTTACCATCAGCGTCCTTATTATGACATGTTAAAATGGTAGTCGTGCGGGCGAAAAAGAAGGATGTAGCTAACACCCTATATAGTTTTGGTAAGTCCCCTCTTTGAGGCGTGGCTGGAAAGACCTCAAGGCATCCTTACCTTCCGTATGACGCAAGTCCTCACCGGATATTGAACGTTCGGCAGGTTCCTGCACCGGATTCGTGCGTAAGAGACGCCCGGGTGTCGCCATTGTGCGGAATGCCTGGAGAACACAGTGGAGCCCACAGTCGAGGTGTGCCCTACTTGGGCGGAGCATCGCCGTGCCCTCGTGGGGGCAATCGGCGGCGGAGACCTCTCACGCCGGGCCTGGGTTGAGGCCATGGACCGGAGCATGGAGGAGTGGCAGGCGGTCACCGACTTCTGCGAAGCAGTAATGCTTGCAAAGGAGGAGGCCGACCGCATCAGACAACGGCGTTCCCGCCGCCGCTGCCGGGATTCCGATCCCGATTTCCGGGCACCGTAGGCGCGGGCTTGCGTACAGTGAGCAATGGGTAGCTCTCTGTCTGTTCGTCCGGTAACTGTCTGGACCAAGTCCAAGTCGTCGACGGCGCGCACTGTTCCCGCGCGCCTCAAGGAGTTGTTAGCAACAGCATCCCGGGACCCAGCCCAGGTCGAAACCTACTGGGGCCAGAGTTATCCTAAAGTGAACTCGAGCTCCGGTATGAAGGCTAGAAGAAACGGGCTGGGCTTTTAGTCAGTAAGAGTCTGACACTATCTCCCGCTCCGCCCAAGAGCGGGGGTTGTCATTAGATGATTTTTCCCACCATAAAAAAACCCATATGTACAAAACATTTAGGGAAAATATTCCTTCCATAACTAAGGAGTGGAATTCCCTGGCAGACTGTGTTTCCTAATAGATATGTCCTAGGGATCTTTAAGTCATGAATGAATAGGTTACTTCTAGGCAAGCGTGCTCTATCGTCGACCACATCGTCATTTACTATCAGGTGAGATAGACGTCAATCGCGTGCCTATCTATATTAAAGCAGAAACTTACAAGAACAGCATTTAGATCAGTTTAGTGGGATAATAGCACAGAACAGAAGAATGTAGAATGATTTCTGTGTTTTGTGGAAATAGTAACTGCAGATCATTATCAGTGAATATGAATAGTTCTTTTTTTTAATTGATATAAATTAGCGCTCCACTGTGATCCCACCTGATGTTGATAAACAGTGATGCAATCGTTAATAGTGAGGTGCACCAGTTTATTATAGTCTGTCTAATAAGTCAACCGACTTGGAAATTTTGTAAAATATTTAATTATTTAAAAAATACTTAAATTCGATACTTTTTATAAGGTTCTTCTAGTAGTAAACAATGATCAATATCTCCTAATCAACCTTGGTTTTTAAATCAGCGTTGACTACATCAGATTTCATTTTACCCTAAAAATTACCCTTTTTTTTATGGTGGGAAAAATCATGCATTGACATCCCCCGCTTTTGGGCGGAGCGGGAGATAGTGTCAGACTCTTACTGACTGAAAAAACCCATCCCGTTCCTTCAAGCCTTCATACTGGGGCTCGAGCACCCTTTCAGATAACCCTGGCCCCAGTAGGCTTCAACCCGGCTGGGCTGCTGCGGCCTGCTGTTGCTGAAACAAAGATCATCAAATTGTTTTGATGATAGCTACACAGTTAGAGAGTTGATTCTATCCAAACACGTGAGCTATTTCCAACGAACAAAGAGGTATTATCGGACGCAATAATAATCCTTAATAAAACAGATACCAAACAAGCAACTCGAACAACGTCAACTAACAATCATTAAAAGACAAATAATAACAGAAACTAACTGAACAATAACGTCCATTAGTTCACTTTCATTGCAAACAACATTCATCTTTATTAAACCCTGAACTTTCAGGCGTTCAAACAGAAAAGTTGAGGCACACAATTTTCAATAACAGTTCAGTAATGTGATCCTGAAAATTGGAAAGTTTTAATATTGTTGGTGGGAATGAAAGATGAGAAGGAAATATAAAAAAGTCTGTACCAACCAATAATACAATAGACTTAAATGGTGGACATAATACTGGTAAAATAGTTAATTTTTATGAAAAAAATATCTTTGTAGCTGAAAGCGAGGTGATTATGAAGCCAACAAACTGCAGTGATAATTACGCACGAGTATAATTATCGGCACGAATATTGAGCGCTAGCTTCAAGTTGCGCAGAAGTCAAATATTCGGTCTGTTTAGTGGTGCGAAGTGAGACGCGGGGGCGGGGAATGTCAGTGATTGGCTTTCCGCGCCATCGTGTCATAGATGTCACTCGTGATTCGTTCCCTGCGCTTGCTGCATGTATCTAACAACAACGACGATTGGCTCTCCAATGTATGGAATGCGCAAAACGATCCCCACTCTGACGCCGAGCGCTCAATATTTGTGCCGATAACAAAAATTTTTTTTTCAACACAAATATATGTAAAGCACTTAGTAACAAATTTGCGATTGCGGGTAGAAACAGCATAAGATCAGTCGGAGATGTAACCAAAAGGAGGCAGTTGGGTGACCAGCATGTTCACTAGGGCGGTATGGAGGCTGGTCGTCGATTTTTTCACCACTAGTGTGAAACATAATATTGCAACCCATAAAGGGTAGGAACAAGTTTTTGGGTTTATTATAATTAATTAATCATTTATTATCCCAACTAATATTATAAATGTGAAAGTGTGGATGTTTGGATGTTAACTTAATCACGCAAAAACGGTTGAACGGATTTGGATGAAAGGCATGCATATAGCCTTTGACATGGAAAAGACCATAGGCTACCTTTTATCCCGATTCCTTAAGTACCTAATGCCACGTGGGCGAAGCTGCGGGCAAAAGTTAGTATAATTATATATTATACGCTGCGTCAAAAGACGGGGATCATAGACGTAGGAAAAAAAGCTGCCAGGCTAAAATGGGGCTTAGGGTCATATTAGCTGCAGGCACTCTGACCGTTGGGCAAGAGTCACTACAAAATATGTGAAGATGGATGACGCCGCTGAGGTCGGCCTGGGAAGCGATGATGAGAAGATCTGAACGCTTATTGGTTCGAGGTGTCTCAAGAAAAGAATACCTGGAAGAAGTCAGGAAAGGCTTTTGCCCAGCAGTGGAAAAGTACAGGCTAAATAGTACTTAAATAGCTAGAAAAAACTATAAGTTTTAGTAGGAAGTAGCCCTTAGTGTGTATAGTTAGGTTAAGCATACTTAAATATTTTAATTTAAGTTTATTATGTATATATTTTGTTGCTTTTAGTTGTAAATAAACACGAGCTTTACCTTTTGAATGTCTTATGTTACACAGTTCGACATAAGCAATTGTCTTTCTATTGTGTCTCTAATTACGGTATTCAAAGAGTTAATAGCTAGATTTCTACACATTCAGCTGATTCTTTATAAAATATCACCCAAAACCAATTTTCAATAAAAACTCCACGAAATAAAAACAATTATGAAAAATCGTTTATCAATTCCAATTCATTTGATGGATTGCTGAATAAATGTCTCAGCCCGAGGCGATATGTAAAGCTCATTCGATCTGTCCCACTAGATGGATTGCACGAATGAATGTAACGAGTCCCATTGCATACAAAATGTCATGGATTATTGAGTAAAAGCAAGTTAAACGTAACAAACATCCAGATTTGGTTAAGTCCAACCTTCAAAGCCTTGAGCACAGGCGTAGTGTAGCTAGCCTTTCGGTGTTTTACAGGAGGCATTTTGGAGAGTGTGCGCAGGAATTGCATGACTTGATTCTGCCATCGCAATTCTACCATCAGACAACCCGATGTACGGCGAATATTCACCCTTACGTTGTTGAAACCTCTACGGTCCGGACTAAGAGTTTCACCTCGTCGTTTATACCTCGTACATCGAAGGACTGGAATAGTTTGCCTGCTGCGGTCTTCCCGTCCGATTATAATTTGGGTGTCCTCGAGGCTACAGTGAATAGGCTCTTAATAAACTAGTGCGCCTCACCATCAAAGACTGCATCGCTGCTTACCATCGGGTGGGATCGCAGTCAAGCACTTGTTTATAACAATAAAAAAAATATGTAGAATTTTTGAGAATGAGCACAATCATGTAGTCTTTATCAAGACCCGCAAACCTCCATTGAAAAAGGAGGATCCTCCAACCAGACGGCTGTTGTGTCTAGTCTCTGGTTCGGGCAACTGCCTTATAGATTTCGTACGGTTTTATAAGTGTCAAGTCATAGATGTTTGTGCTCGTTCTCAAAAGTTCTACTAGTAGACTAGACTATAGTGTTTAGAGGTATGTAGAACTAGGTGTAAAGTCTCGCAAACCCCCATGCAAAATAGAGCACGCTTCTACCGAGTATTGTGTCTGGTCCGGTCAACTGCCCGATAATTGATTTCGAATGGTTGTTTAAATGTCAAATCTCATTTTAAAAGTTCGACGTGGTGTACGTAAGTTTTGAGTGGAGCGAGAGGGTGTGTCAGACTTTTACTGACTATGTTTCTTCAGTTGATTTTTTCGGCTTGAACAATACCACAGCGCTATCTTCAGCGTCTTCTGGTTGAATTATGACGAAGCAAAAACCGGAGACTACTGAATAAGATTAATGAAAGTGCTACCAAAATCTGTTCACAAACAGATCAAACAAACAAATCTTCAGCGACAAAAACATGTTTAAAAATCTTTCAGCAACCAAAAAAAAATATCTCTACACTTTATAACCCAGGTTTATCTCAAAGGCTACTTGAGATAAATGAAGCAAAAGTATATATCTTTTCGAACAGTAGTTTCCACAAATACTAGACGATGCCGATGGCCCGTGACATAAATATTTGATTCGTACGTGCGCTAGAGAACCTCATATCTGTATCTTGGAGATATAATCAGTTGGGTTATAAACTTAGGAGAATAGGGTATAAGAAATAACTTACATTGTGGAACTACAGACATCATTGTATCGTAAAACTGACTACAATAAACTGAATAAGATGTAGGATGCGTCCTTAGCTATCAAAACGCTTGATGTAAGTTATCTGTTTCAAAACATTAAAATGGTTCGACGTTGAGACGTCTGCATAAAAGCCAATCAAACGAGAGAGAACTAAGTTTTATAAAGTCTTGCAATAGCTAACTTTACTGAAATCAGAAATAAAAAATAAAGTAAGCATCCAGGGGCCTAAGTCTGCTATTTTTATAAATTTGTCATTCCAACACGATCCCATTGTCATTTTGCTAAAAGTTTGTAATCTGCTAATTCATAATGATCGACCATTGATCAGTCAATGGTCTTGTAATAGAATTGTGGTAGAACGACAATATCAAGCAAAAAGGCACTAATTGCGCAATGACGTCGTAATGGTAGGTCACTGGTCAAATGATCAAAGGAACTGTCAAAATTTTTGCAAATTACCGCATACGTCAGATATTTCAATTGTCATTATGTACGAGATTACCATTCCATGCCATTTCTTTCAATGGAGTGTCAGTGGTTGACTATCGGAAAGTCATAATGATGCCATTATATTAGTAGATTACCAAAACTTGTCAAATCAACAATTATGAAATCAATGGTAGACCATTCTGACACTATTGTAATAGCAGACTTGAGGCTGGCTTACCGATAAACGATGAACAGAAGGGGGAGAAGCGCGGTGGGGAACCAGAGCCTATGTAACTGCGATAGGTTAGGTTGATTGAAGTACCCATCATTTCCTAAGGGCCATATTGTTTTCTTGATTTATTGTGTAGGAACCGGTCCTTACAAGACCGCATAATATGTGGGAAAATTAAGGAAATAATTTGAAGAAAGTTGTGGGAATATAATGTGGAGAAGACAACAAAATATGATGGATGGACTGTGTAAAAAATGATAGCACAACCTAGGGATTTTAAGTCAATAGTGTATACGTTACTTCTAAGCAAGCGTGAACACGCTTACGCACGCGACGATGGAACCATCGTCGACTATATTTTTGATTGCTAACCATCAGATGAGATAGTCATCATACGCGAGTCTTTCAATAATAATAATAACCACGTTCTATGAAAACTGTCTGAAGGACCACTGAGAGTTGGCTTCGGCCCTTCGTTCGCCTTCCAGAGGTCTAGAATCCCAAGACCCTGTGATAAATACATGATAATAATAGTAACAAAAAATATGCCTAGAGAAGGTCCACTAAAATGATCTCATAATAATAATAATTTCGGTTGGTATCACGTTCCATTAAAATGATGTAAAAGGCTTCAGCCCCTTGTTTGCCTTCCAAGGACCTAGAACCTCAGGCTCCTGGGAATGTAAATGCATAATAATTATATTTTTAAATTCATTTTAAAAACAAACATCATTGTTACGCTGACTCATCAACTAAGAGATCCTGTATTACGATATTACCACTCTATTTCTTTGTAAATATTTTGCGTATTATTAATTTGCTTTAAAACTAACAATTTGCTTCATAGGCCAAATATGCCTAAACCATACCAACCCATACTTTATGTATTTTGAGGTAACAGGCAGGAACAATATGATTAAAGGTCACATAGCGTTGTTTTGCATAATTATTGACCGATCACCAATCGCGAATCGAACGTTCGGCACTCACATCAATTTATAACAAATTCAAACCCAATAATTTCCGTGTTACCATAATATAGATTATCGACAGCAGGATTGCTCATTGATAATGTATAGTAGATTGTCAACATTGAGTTGCGATAAGATTGGACATTGTTGGAGTACAATTGACTGCAGATAATCATTACAGAGTATTAACGCTTTTGCCCCTCAATGAGTATAGATTAACTATCAAATATATGAAGGTAGAGGTAAACTCTGCTCAGCAATAACTCCTAAATAGACGAGAGGACGATTTTTCGTCTCCCTTATGGTAGTATAGTACGGAGTCTCAAATTTTACTTGAGCCCAGTGGGCATACCGTGCTTGATATGCCTGAATGTAGGGGCTATTGACAATTTTTACGCCCATTTTAAATGGTTTATAGACGGTATGAAATATCCTCAAATTTCATACTACAGTTTTTGATAATGGATTAGGACCATATATCGCACTAATATTATAGAGGCGGAAGTTTGTATCTATGTATATATATGTGTGTATGGTTGTTACTCGTTCACTCTTAAGCGACTAAATGGATTTGGATTAAATTAATTTGGTACATGGGTACACTATGTAATGGAACAGGATATCGGATAATTTTCATCCTTAAAGTGTGTCTCCTTGGGATTTGGATAAATTCCTTCATGTGTTCAAAACCGCTGGTAAAACCTAGTTAAGAGGCTGCTTTTCCACCCGCCTATCGTAAACATCGAGCATGGTTTAAAAGCTTGTTACTTCATCTAACGCAATCCAATGTGATGTTTGACGAAAAGGCAACGCAAAAAAAGAGTGATAATACCTGAAAACTCTGTTGGCATTCAGTAATTCCGTGATTTACTCGAATATTTTACAAAACTTGTTTCAGGAAATACGTGTTTTTTTAAACACTTAAAACTTTTGGAAAAACATTGTCTTTATATAGATTCTTGATAAAATTTGCTTGGCTTGTATGTAATACTTTTTTGATTTTTTTAATGTTTGAGTAAATTAATATTGAAGTGACAAACTTCATGCAAAATAGCAGATTTTCAGAGGTCTCAACTGGGTTAGTTTTACACAAATTTATAAATTGATTTTCATAGAAACCTAGATAATATTCACAAGACGTATAATAACGTTATAATCGCGTAAGAGCGGTGGTATGAAAAACAGTGAAAATATATGTCGAGATACATCCCCTTAAGTCATAATACTGGAATAAGAATAGTATTAAACTTAGTGATCAAGTGGCAAATTAAGAGCTTCAGTTATGATGCTAACAGATGGCGCAGACTACCGATGAAAGCTTTGAGAAACTAACCATATTCCTGACATGTTATTGACAGGCAAACTGTTACTATCAAACAATGCATAATTGAATAGCAATTACCAAACTAACAAACATACTGTATACATATATTAGTATAGCCAATATGGACCATAAGACAAAGACTGGGACGCAAATTAGCACAAAATGGATGAAATCCAAAACACCGTTAGGTAGGACTGACATGATGTTATTTAGCTTCACTAATGTATCTTCAAGGGAAATCTATTCTTGTGTATCACAAGATCTATCGATGTTGGCGACGTCGGCGAGATTGTTTGAGATCGCGAGATAATCTATCATAAATCGTGCTGGGGAAACTAACACGCTTGTGTCTATTCTAGGTAGATTGGTTATTGCAGTTTAGATTCCTACGGTCTACTACAGCGCTGTTGGCAATACAAAATTGACTTGATACCTCTTTCAGTCAAATTGAAGATCAAAGTTCATTACGATCATCATTTTTTTGGTGTCTTTGACATAGATTTTCATAGGTACGAAACATATTAAACAAACAAAACAAAAAAACACAAACATAAGAAAATACGTTAACATTGCATAAACACAAATGCACAAAAAATAACAAAAAAAAAAATATTAAAAGGCCTAAAGTAAATGAATCAGAAATATATGTAGTAGAAAAATAACAAAATAAATTGATTAGAGAAATATATCTATTTGCGCTGTGCCAAGCTAGGTTCAATTGAATATGAATACCAGACTAGTACCAGAAGAAGGTTTTTAATTAGACCTGAGTTAGTGAAGTGATAGATGTAATATTTTTAGTTTTGTAGGGTATGTACTGGCAATATTATTTGTTTATTAAAACCATATGCACTAACAAACACACCGTATGAAGGTGGGTTTATTGCTTTAGACATTTACATTTGGCATTTTAATAATAATTCGGTTTTAAGAATGTAATATAATAAATTAACATAAAATGTGATTGCAAGCTTGTAATAAAAGCGAAAATATTTTTGCGTCCATATAATAATTTTATTTATATTATTTTTGTCGGTTTGTAAAGTTAACTTATATAATGTAGAAATGGCGTTCAGCGTCTATTTATATTTTGATTTAACGTCTTACAATAAAATTTGTTTTGTGTTTGACATAGATAATAGAAATCAAAATTTTACTTTTGTTTACTTCTTTAATCATCAATAAAAACATTATAATTTTAATTTTCAACAGCTTGTAATAGTTATTCAAGTAATAAGTGAAGTGAAATTAATACATTCTAATTTATCACTAACCTTTCACTCACCTTACTTCAATCTACTAAATCCTATCAATTATCTCCCTGTCCAACAGGGTGCTCTTCAAATGAAATTGACCAGATCATCCAAAAACTTTATCCATTATTGAAGTTCAAATTAAATGGATTTCAATAACTCATCTATAACGAATTCAATGAAGAAACCAATTAATTTAAGGCCGTCCTTTGGCACATTAATTTAAAATAATTTCGTTAAATTTGGTGACGAATGTCCTTAGGATGTCTTACCTTTTAATCCAATTTGATTGTTTCGATAAAACCAAAGAGTTAGTACTTTATTTTGCAAATATGGGAAAATATACGATGATAAAATGGTAAAAAGTTAAGCAATATTTTATCAGAAAGCATACCAAAAAACACAAATTGAAGCTGCAACTAACAAACATATTTAAATGGTGACAAAATAGTAAAAAGTATCAGCAATATTTTATCAGAAGGCATACTAATTACATAAATCGAGGCAACAACTAACAAACGCATTTTTAGACCACTAGCGCAGTTCATCTAGACTGCACCCATACTTTTTAATTCTTTCTCAATTAGAAATCTCTAATTCATTAAACCCCAAGCGAACGCGGCGTTCGCGCACCTATTGTCTTTTTATTGTGTCTGTAATTTCCACGATTATTGTAAGTTTTGTCTGATATGAAGCTCCAGAAGCTATTATTGGTGATAGTGTATAAAAGGCGTAATCATACTTACTAATTTCTATAAATTACATTATCAAAATAGGTAATTTTTGCACCTGTTTAATTTTTTTTTCTATTTCGAGTCCCAGAGTATTTTCTACTTCTTCTACGACATCATGTTCGTAGTTTATTTGCTGAGTATTATGTACAACTTACGTTTTATTCAAGTTGATATTCAAATTATTTGACTCTAGCTAGTTTATATAGCAACGTTTTAAAAAAAAATCTTTTTATTATATTTCCAAACCTTCACGGCATCATAGTATCACAGTACGATAGTAGTAAATCCATAAATAGTATTATTGGTAGTTCAATGCATTTAGCTTTAACATAAATTGTTTATTAATATGAAAATAAATGGACTCAATACGCTCCCCAGCGGTACTCCACACATAACTTCAGCCTCCGACAGGATTATTAATTATTTGTTTTCTACTATTTTTAGGTAATATTCAATAAGACTAAGAACATTGACACTAATTATTCCTGAGGCTTCAAGTTTTTTTTTTAAGAGAGAGACAATCTACGTGGTCAAAGGTCTTTTTTCATGTCACAAAAAATGCCACATACCTACAGGTGTTCATCTGTCTACATTCTTAATGACCAAGTGGACCGCTGCCGGTACAACTTAGTGAGATGGGGGTACTCTAATGAGCTACAGGGCGATATGGAGTTACCTCCCAAAAATACCTCACCTTTATGTTATGCCCACCTCTTCATTCTTAAAGACACGAAACAAATCCTTACGCTGGTTTAAACACATTTATTTTTATTGTTGATAGGTTAGCGCTTGATCGCCATCTCACCTGATGGAAAGCGACGATGCGGTCGACGATGGAACGCGCTTACCTAAAAGAAACCTATTCACTCTCGACTTAAAGATTCCCGGGTTGTAGCTACCAGGAAACACAGACTCCGGCAAGGAATTCCACTCCCTAGCCGCACGCACAATGAATGTGTTCCCAAAATGTGTTGTGCGTGTTGGTGGGATATCCACCATATACCGGTGGCGCATAGCCGTACGTCTGGTAGTCCGATGATGAAACGGGCTAGGCGGAATTAGGTTATGCAATTCCGACGCACACTCCCCGAAATGCAACCGGTAGAAAACCGACAGGCTACCAACTTAGTACATTTAGTATAGAATTTCTAAATACAAAAAAGAAAAATCCAATTGTTAATTATCGTATCGGATGAAAGAAGCTTAGGACTTGTCGGTGTGGCGGCGCTTGAGGAAGGCTCATTTCCAGCAATTGATAATATCTGGCTGAAATGATGATAATTCTTTGGAAAAAAAAGACTCATAAAAAAATAAAGATATTTTAATTCAGGCTATAGTTTATTCATATCTTTGGTTCTTAAAAAAAAGGATGTTTCATGAAAAGTTGTGTTTGTTTTAAACATCCTTCCTACCTAACCAATCAGTTGTATGTAATATGTGTAATGTGTGTAAACCGTTGTGATTAAACATGACAAGACATAAAAGAACAGATTAGATATTGATTGAGCTTTCAGAATCTGGCTGTAAACAATATCACACTTCACGCTCCAACAGCTTAACGTTTTGGGATAAAATTTGGTACATTAGTATAAAATATACTTTTACGTCCGGAATATGTTCTCTTGGGATAATTTACTCTTTTCCTGGGGATGAAGTTGCTGGCAGAAACTATTCATACAATAAAGGTAGTAAGCTCCAGTTTTATTCGCGGTAAACAATTACAATAGTTAGTGGCACTTAATCCAACGTGGATTGATTTCCAATTTCGCCTTCGGACCGTCCATTTGCTCTTTCGCGTTGGCATAAAACTGATTGGAAAAAGTAGATTTTTTACATCAATCTGAATTACGACCTAATTAATACGGATCACCTTTAAATTAATACATTTCCCTGAGTAATTATTATAATTATACTTCAAAGTCGACGTATGTCATGTTTGAGTGAGCATTTGTAGATCAAAGCAAAAGTAGTCTAGTGAATTTTGGGATTAGAATTAAAATAACGACCTGGTTATTTTTATATCTTATGTAGGTATATTCCATTAGGATAATTTACTACTTAAACGCAGGCAAACCCACTGACATAAATAAGAAATTAGATAAAATCGTTTCTTTGGTTCTTGAAGACTTCCTTTTCAACACTTTGGGTCTTTTCGGATGGCCTCCTCCATCGTCTCCTTTCCACCTCTGTCTGATCTTGGTCGTAGTTATATGTGTGTTCCTCGAGCGCCAGGGGTTGTTATTATTAAATAATTGCACGGTTTTTAAAAGCTTTTCCGTTTTTTTTTTCCAGGAAAAACGAAAATATAAAGGCCAACATTTTCGGCCGAATAAATTTCATACACCTGTGAATAAAATACGACAATTAAGCTTTCTTCAAGGTCATTTAAGTTGTACAACCGTATATGCAACTGATACTTAAGGGGTTAAAAAATTTGTCGCAAGTTAAATGTTATATCGTGTCAGAATGTGCTTTCGGTATCGATTTCAGGATATCGTTCTCCAGACACTATTTTTTGTTTTATTAAAAAAGTGTATAAGCTTTAGGTAGTATTAGTAAGTACTTTGAACGTCTACCTTGGGTCTACAGTCAATTTACCGGCTGGTACCGGTGCTAAAACTGCGTAGTACACAGTATTCATTTTTTTTTTGTAATTCCTTAATAATATCAACTCTCTTAACCTGTTTTTCAACCTATTATATTATTTAGCCCTATGTTGTTCTGTTCCTATATTCCTTGCAAGTATTTCTGTTCATGTAAGTGACGTACACTTGTTAACAGCTTATTATTCCTCTTTCATACTCTTATGTGACTACTGCATTTCTTAATTCCAGGAACATACTGTCGTCTTGATTTTCTTCATCTAGGTCATTTGTCTACATACGAACTTTGTGATTATAAAACAGGCAGACATAACCGAATTCACTTCTACATCATCAGAGATTTTTTTTTCATGGTTGAGAACAAATAATAATCAATCTCTGCAGTCCAGATCTGAGGACTGCAGGGAGGGTGGTGCTTGTGTAAGGCAATCAACACATAAGTATAAAAATGGCTGTCAGCACACTCGTTCATAAATACATATTTATTATTAACGTTTTTTGATCCCACTGATTTTGTTAATCAGAAAATAAGTAATATTATTGTTGCAAACAGTGTCGAACTTGCAAAATAAATAGTACCGAAATACTGTTACAAATTCTGTTATTACAAGAAAGTCAAGATAAGGATATTCTCGAAAGATCTCAATAAATCTCTCGACAGAATGCTAAGGAATACTCTGTCGTGAATAGTTTCAAGCAATATCTTCAGGCGTTTCAAGCACTTACAGCTTGCACTTATCTCGACATATTGCAATGTTTGTAAGTTCAAAGTTACACATTGAAGGATTTACAAAACCATACACAAGATTTACCGTATGCAAAAGTTACATGTTAGAAAAATGTGCTCAAATAAGAAACGAGCATATTCGCCGGGATATTGAATTTTTCTTGTAGGACTTCTTTTGTAACTGGCCACTTTGCAGCTTTTAGCCGTATTGAAAGAAGATAAAAAATAGTAAAATAGTTTATATTTAGCTATAATGTGTACGTATAAGTCGGTCTAATAAGTCAACCGACTTGGGAATTTTGTAGAATATTTAATCATTTAAAAAATACTTATATTTGATACTTTTCATAAGGTTCTTCTATTAGTAAACAATGATCTTTATCTCTTAATCAACTTTGATTATTGAACCCGTGTTAACTACATCAGATTTCATTAAATCCTATTAAGGACGTATTCACATATTTCGACAAATATCACGGTTTTTCGGGAACAATTATGATGCTCTAGGAATCATAATTATGAGTATATCTTGGTATCAAATAAAAGACAATATATTTATCTCCAGGATGGGATAAAAAAAATATTACGGCCTCATATAAAATTTTCATATAAATACGATTTTACCAACGCACTAATACAAGAAAATAACGAAACACAGAGTCTGAGTAGGAACCCGTAACTTAAATCCAGTAAACATTTTTACTTTAAAAAACATAAAATAATACAGCTTATATAGTCTTCAACACCTATAGATAATTATTTTGAACCTACACAAATAACTTTATGATTTATGACCAAAATAAAACCACTCTCAATATTTCTTCATACATTTTTCATTGAACGCGCGATGTCTAGCGTCAGTCCGCGCTCAGAAGCGCTTGTGAACGGATGTCCGTATCGCTCTCTTACAAAAAATAAATACGTCTAAAATGTGTGCCGACTTGTATACTGCGACTGCAAAGACGTGCTACTTTTTTGGACCGAAATAAAAGTACAAATATCATACTTATTTTTAAAATTGTTATTATGCAGTAATAATGGACTTACTGATACAGAATGAGTTTTATTCTAAATCAAAGACCAGAAATGGCCAACGGAATTTCATACTTACATAGATATCACAATGTAGATAGTTAAGCGACTATGACAATAAAAATAAATAAATGGTTCTGAATAGTTATGTTAAAAATGGTACCGTCGAAGTGACCTGATGATGATGATGGAGCCGGAAGATAGGCACCGGAACTCCGTAGTTAATCAATGTGTCCTAGTCATGTTTGGGCTTATTCGAATTGTCATGAGATGCACTTTGGCTGTAAGGTACTATGGAACTGATTTGATGATGATGATGGAACCGGAAGTTAGGCACCGGAACTCCGTAATTAATCAATGTATCCTAGCCGTGTTTGGGCTTATTAGAATTGTCATGAAATGCCCTTTGGCTATAAGGTACTATCGAAGTGACCTGATGATGATGGAGCCGGAAGATAGGCACCGGAACTCCGTAGTTAATCAATGTATCCTAGCCGTGTTGGGGCTTATCAGAATTGTCATGAGATGCACTTTGGCTATAAGGTACTATCAAACTGATCTGATAATAATGATGATGAAGCTAGAAGATAGGCACCGGGCCTCCGTAATTAATCAATGTATCTTACCCGTGTTTAGGCTATTTAGAGTTATCATGAGATGCGCCGCACTTTGGTTATAAGGTACTATCAAACTGATCTGATGATGATGGATAACCCTATAGTAATTCAATCAGGCGTTGAATTTTGTCATGAACCTTGAAACTCGATAAAAATAATTTGTTCGAGCTTAGAATATAGGTTATAATGACACGTATGACATCGTAGTGCAATTCGAGTATAGTACAAAATAAAACAATATCTTTTTTTTATATAATGTATAGGCTCACGTTTGACCACAATCTCACCTGATGGTAAGCGATGATGTGGCCGACGATGGAGCACGCTTGCCTATATCTTCGAGTACCAAGATAAATTAGGACACTTTTCACTACATATTATAAAACAAAGTCCCCCGTCGCGTCTGTCTGTCTGTTCGCGATAAACTCAAAATTTATTGCACCGATTTTCAAGCAGTTTTCACCACTCGATAGCGTGATTCTTGAGGAAGCTTTTAGTATATAATTTGATAAGTTTTTGTATGTATTCTTGTGTACATTAACGTTATTTGTTGAAGATGTCGGAAAAAAATAAGCCTGGGAGCTTTTAACGCAAACGCTGCCTAAAACCTTTAAGATATAACAAAATAATGTATCATGGAATTGTGTATCTCATATAGGTCTTTTTTTTTTTTTTTTTTTTTTTTGTTTTCGGGGGGAAACCTTCAAAAGGCGCCCGGACTTTGGGGATAAGTCCGAGGAGTGTGGGATTTTTACCTCACTAAAACCACCCCGGTGATCACCATCAGCACATAGAAGAGGCGCCGTTACCTCTTAAAAGACCATTCCGGAACCCCCTCTGTGCAACGCCTTTTTAGGCACATCCCTGAGGAGACTATACTACGGTCTCCCCTGAGCCTTTTTGTGCACGGCAGCACGTGATCACTGTGCCACCGTCTTCTTTGGAATCACTCGATGGGCGGGCAGAGTCCCCACTCTGCACGTCCGTGTTTCCAAAGTCCCGTCTGCATTAGATGATGCAAGCGGGATTTCGGCGTGTTAGGCAGCGAGGCGGTTGCCTCCCTGACGCCTTCTTCTCCGAGCGGGATCAGCCCTCTCACGGTCCCGCTCAGCCGCCTCCTTCTGGATCATTACGGTCTCACAGAATGAGGCAACTTCCTTCCAGTTATCTGGCTCAGCTAGCATAGCCTTCACTACCGCTGGTAGAGACAGATCCTGCCCGATTCTGGCGACCAGGGCTCGTCGCTCAGTGACCCACGCTGGACAGTCTTCCAAGGTGTGCTGTGCCGAATCCATCGCGTTTCCACAATGGTGGCAATTTGCCGTGGCTTCTCGCCCAATCCTATGCAGGTACTCACCGAAGCAACCGTGCCCGGTCAGCACCTGAGTCAGTCTGTAGGAAATGCGCTCCTTTCTTTTCAGCCAGGCTTCGAAGTGCGGCAGGATGGCTTCGACAACGCGCTTGCGCGAGAATTGCGGCTGCTGTAGCCGCTCGCACCACCTCTCGAGCGCGTGTCGCCGTTCCTGCCGTCTCAGCCTTACTACAACGATCCCCGGCACGCTATTTCCATTTTGGCGTATGTCGCGAATCCGGTTGTAGACCCTCGCGTCCATATCTGCCAGGATATCCAGTGGTGGAAAGCGTGCCAGGAGAGTTGCCGCCTCGAAGGATACTGTTCGGTATCCACGTGCGATCCGAATGGCCATTCTTCGCTGCAGACTATTAATTTTTGTCCTGCAGCGACGGACACCTGACAGTCTGTTTGACCACACAGGTGCCCCATAAAGGACCATTGATCGCACGACACCCGCGTAGAGGCGGCGAACTTCTTCCCGAGGGCCCCCGAGGTTGGGCAGCAACCTATGCAAGGCGCCCACTGCCCTTCCAACGCGGGGGACTAGTCGCTCGAAGTGCTCTTCGAAGCCCCACCTACCGTCCAGAGTGAGGCCAAGATACTTTATGTGTTGACCCACCTGGACTTGCGCATCTCCAACTGTCACTGATAAGCTGGGTGGCTCTCTGGTCCTTGGCAATTTGTGGAACCAGAGTGCCTCAGTTTTATGAGGCGCTATCTTTAAACCCAGCTCGCGGATCGCAGCCACGACTCTTGCCACACCTAGCTCAGAAAGCTGGATGGTCTCATCGAATGTATCCCCACCAGCCAACACCAGGGTATCGTCTGCATAGCAAATGATATTTACGCCTATGGGAAGATCGACACGCAGGACCACATCGTATGCAAAGTCCCACAAGAGAGGGCCTAAAACCGACCCCTGTGGAACCCCACACGTTATCTCCCTCCGGTGAACGCTACCGTCCCGGCTTACATAACAAATGTGCCGGTCACGTAGGTAATCCCATATGATGCGCTGTAGGTAAGGTGGCACTCTGTGATAGACTAGTGCCGTCCTAATCGCATTCCAAGGCAAGGAGTTAAAGGCGTTGACGATATCTAAACTTACCGCCAACGCCACCCCACCCTGGGATACTACCTGCTCCGACAGTGAGCGTACGCGTAGGATCGCATCGACAGTAGAGCGCTGCCGTCGGAAACCATACTGGCTATCTGCAAGGTCAGGACCAACACGCGACAGGTGATCAACGAGCCTCTCGGCAATTATTCTTTCGAATAGTTTGGAGACTTCGTCGAGCAAGCAAATGGGGCGGTACGCAGAGGGAGACTCTGAATCCCTGCCTTCTTTCCTCAATAAGACTAATCCAGCCTCCTTCCAGTAGGTAGGGAACGTGCCCGCACAGAGACAGCTGTTAAACAGCTGTCTTAGGCGATCCCCTAGAGCATCCATAGCCAGAACCCACGCGCGGCCAGGAATACCATCCGGGCCTGGTGCGGTGTTACGAGCTCCCATGCGTCTTACAGCTCGGTCTAATTCGCCTTCAGTGACCCCCAATTCGTCGGACCAGTCCGAGGGTGGCAGGAGTGACGAAGGACTGTCTCTTACTACTGGAAAAAGTGTTGTTAAAACTCTCTCCAGTAGCCTCGGATCCATGGTTTCAGTAATAGGGGGAACCCAGGGACGTAATTTGGCCATGACCAATTTGTATGGTCTACCCCATGGGTCCCTGTTCAGTCCTTCGATAAGCTCCCTCCAAGACCTTGACTTTGCATCCGCGATTGCATGTTGGAGCGCCATTGTCGCTTCCCGGTACGCTCTATAGGCTGTGGCTATTTGTTCATCCAAAGCTCTTGGTTCTCTTCTACGTCGAATGCGCTGAAACTGGCGTCGTAATCTCAGACAACAGAACCGCAACTGCGCGATATCTTCCGACCACCAGTATGCCGCACCAGGACGCTGGGCGCATCTGACTCGGGGCATGGAAGCGTCACAAATCGACGTCATCCTGTCCCGAAACCAAGCCGCCTCTTCCTCTGGATCGGGTGAGATTCGTGGGGAATTAATATCTCCTGGCCACGCCGCGACGTTAGCTGCTGCAACGAGCATATCTCGATTGAGCCGCTTAAGGGCCCAACGGCGAGCCGGTTGGTTAGAACCTAGACGGCTCGGGCTGTCGATGGTGGGTAATGTTACATCAAAAACGATGTGGCGATGGTCGGACAGTGTGACTATATCCTCCGCCACTCTCCATCCCGACACCATCCGACCAGCAGAAGGAGTCCCCCACGACAGATCCACAATCGACTCTCCCTGCCACCTAACGCATGTGGACACTGACCCCCTATTTAAAAGTCGGAGATCAAGCGTCGCCGCCCAGTCTTGTGTCGCGCGTCCCCTCGGCGTATCCCGGGTGTTCCCCCAAGCTTGGGAGTGAGCGTTGAAATCACCCAGGACGAGCACCGGACGAGGTGAGCATTTGTATCGAATGCAATTCGCAACCCTGTCCAGATATCCCTCAAATTCGGTGAGGGAAATATTGGGAGACACGTAGCAGCCCACAACGGCAAGAGACCCCCATTCCACAGCAACGAAACCTTGTCCCCTGTCTAGTAGAGAGCAGTGAAGCCGACCACTTCCACCAGCCCAATAAATGGCAACAGAGTCCACGGTGTCACGAAACCAGCGAGGATGATCTCGAAGGCCGTAGGGTTCTGCTACTACCGCCAAGGCAACCGAACACTCCGCAACTGTCTGCAAAAATAGGTCCTGCGCATTGCGGCAGTGGTTCAGGTTGCATTGGAGAACTTTCAGGGCTGGGAAGGCGAGGTGTCCATGTCCTCCGCAGGGCCCGCACTCATTGGTGCCGGCGCCGATCCTTGTGATGTAGTAGGGGCATATACGGTCCGCTTCTTTCGCGGAGCGCATTTTTTTCCTCCCAACCGATGATCCGCTGGAAGACCTTGATCCGCACATACCGGACACCGCATGATCGGCGCCGTACATTCCCTAGCTTTATGAGCTCCCCCACAAGCGTAGCACTGCATGCTCCGGTCAACAGTACTAGTGCATTTGCTGCGGACGTGCCCAGGCTCGAGGCAACGGAAGCACATCATCCGACGTGCACCCAAAACCTGGACCCTTACTGACGTCCATCCTAAGTGCATGCACTTGTCAGAAGCCAGCTTCTTTATCGTCGCCAGTGGAGCACGGACCCAGACGTGCCCAAGCGAAGCAGGTGGACGACGAATTTCACCTACTTTCACGTCCTCGTTCGAACAGCCGCCTACCTTGGCAATAGCAGCTGCTACTTCGTCAGATGTGACGGCATCATCGAGGTCTAGGATCCTCGCCTCAGCTCTTTTAGTTGGGCGTGAAATCTTCACGTCGGAGTCGTTAAAAACTTCCCGCATACGGCTGGCTAGAATATCAGCCTTATGAGAAGACTCAGCGCCAGCGACGGTAAGAATTATTCCGCCATCAGCAGCCCTTCTTTGACCGACGGTGTCGATTCCAAGATCAGCTAGCCGGATTCGCTGCCTCAACGCAAACATGACCTCGCCGAGTTTGGCAGATGATCCCTCTCTTACCGAAACAGTGATAGCGGCCGTGGTAGGAACTCTAGGCAGTTTCACTGTCTGGTTTTTATTCTGGGCACTCGCCTGTGTGTTGGGTTGGGGAGTCTTCGCATTTTTTGCTTTTCTACCCACCACAGTAGACCAGGTCTCTTTTCCAGTCCTCGTTGCATCCAGTAAAGCCTGTGAAGTCTGAGTTGGTACTGCAGATACAGCAGGCAGATCCACCACTGGGGCCACGACTTTGCGTTTACCCTTCCCTTTACCTTTCTTCTTTGTGGAGTTAGGGACAAGGCAAGGTTCAGCAATTGTCTGCGCTTGAGCAGTCGATGACAGGGCTTTTCTTATATCGGCAGCCAGTGGAGGACGCAGAGGCTTCTCAGGAGGCAACCTTCTCTCCAAAGCCGCTAGTTTAGCATCTATCATGCCTCCAATCTCGAGAGCTATGGAACGTCGAAACTGAGCCTCCGACTCATCCGACCGACCAAAACCACCGGCTTCCGCTGCAGTGGTCTGACTATACCCCATTAAAGGGGCTGCCATAGTCGAACTCGCCATAACTTCGCCCTTACGGCTAAGAAGGCTAACTTGCGCTGTCAGCTTTTCGACCTGTGCCTGGAGACTGGTAAGACGAGCCTTTAAATCGGCGTTTTCTGTTTCCAGCCTCTCCACATTGACCTCAGCGGCCGATCGAGTGGCTAGCTCAGCAACTGCAGCTTGCACTGTTACTGCTGCCAACTTGAGGCTGTACACAAAGCTACTTTTGAGGTTGCGGGAGCCATTTGCAACATCCTCTATGGTCTTAAGACTATCCTTAATGCAAGTGCTTAGTTCCACCGTTGGTTGCGTCTGCATCGTCTTAGCCAACATCTCCAATTCAGGCAAGTTCTGTTTTGCTGATGATGATTTAGTCTTTGGCTGCTTAGCTGGTGGGCTCGCTATGTCGGAGTCTGTGCCTTTCTCTACTCCGTCAGTTAAGGGTTTGCTAAGGCTAACCAGTTTACCAACCCTTTTCTTCATCGGTCCATCACTTTCCGGTATCTGAATACGCTTGCGCGTGCGTCCTCGAGACGATTTCGATACTTCCGAGGCAAATGAAATTTGCGATAGTGAAGCGTCGCTGGTGTCACTCGACAACTCGTCGGCAATTGGATTAGGCGGGCGCACAAAATGTGCGCGGGTTAATACCTCCTTTGGCCCTTTCTGAGCCTTAGGTTCCGGTGCTACGGATATGCTAGGAGTAGAACCCACCAACTCCTCATCACCGGTACGTAAGCCACCCTGGCTCAATGCGTCCTTAAAGGACGGGTAAAAATCCGATTGGGATTTGAAGCGTTCATTGTCCCCCCCAGAATACGTGGGACTGACCGAACTCTGTTCGGTGAGGGATTCTCCTACTGCGGAGCAGCAGGTACCCTCCTGGGGTAGTTTATTTTTATGACTCGCTTCCATTGTTAAATGCTGAACACAGCTTTGCCTTTTTTTTTTTTTGTACTGGGGTGGGGTCCCCAGTAATTTCGCACTCTTTCACTTTCACTGTCATGTCTTATAAAAAGACTCGTACTAGAAGTGAATCTCCTTACTTGCCAAAGCGGCAAAGAGTGATTCGCGCACCGTCTCAGAACACCAACTACTGCTGATGTTCTCAGACGGTGCGCCCTTTGCGGAAGTCCGATGTTATACTCCGCCCCGTGTCCCTCTTTGTCTGGTCTCTCACTTGAGGCCTTCCGGCATGAGTGACTCTACCGGCAAAGCCCTCAAGGTCATTGAGACACGCAAGCCCCACCACGACGACAACGTGGAGACACACTCGGTGGGGATCTCATATAGGTCTACAGAAAAATCCGCGGTGGCATATGTCTATCTCTTAAGGTTAACATAATATATCCATTTTACTACTTTTAAAAATTGGCATTCATGAAGCATTTATTGGAAAGCTATTTACATAATTACGGTATTAATTCTTATCAAAATAACTTCGCGTTCAAGACTATATCAGTATTTGGAGATTATTTTTGAATCATTTCAATCGGACGTACCATTAGAAAGCTTTCATAAATTTAATAATTCTCAAAATTAAATTCACGAGTTCACGAGTTCCGCTCTTCAGTAGCTACGCATGACGCGGTCACTGATCCTACCCCGCAATGTTTTGCCTACTGTTTCTTTAGCTAATAAGCCGAACGACAATAACGCACGACTGATGACTGTGTTTTCTTTTGGAAGTTGTTGAAAAGTTATAATTGCATTTTTGTTTTGTGTTTGTTTTCTTAACTAACACAACACCAACAATGGTAGTATATGTGAATTAAGGTAGTAAGAACTACGCTGCTCACGCGTGTAAAATGGAGGTCCAAAATTTATGGGAAATAACATTAGGTTATGCCACGCGGGCGAAGCCGCGGGCAAATGCTAGTGTATTTATAAATCAATTTTTCCTATTACCATTTTGATATACAAGGAATTAAAGTTGCCACAATATCATAATATCAAATTAACGATGATTTATTCATCTCTCAGTTACATGCTTTAAAATTATTCAGTCCCATACAATCTTTTCACACAAATACAATACAGAAATTGGCTATGCTACAAATAGGGTCTGGATAGTACACATAACTGCTAAATCCGTTGTATATTTTACCTTATAATTATGAAAAAAAAAATCCAAGAAAGATATAACCGATTTCACTAGTCGGTGTTAAATAAGGAACAAACAATATCGAGATACACCGACTTCCGAAGTTAAAATTATTTTGATGGTTTTAGTGTTTTTTTTAGTGAAGTGGGTTATATTTTTTTTGGAAAAAGTTTTTTAATTAACACTTTTTAGTTGTAATACACTTACTTACAGCCAGAGTACCTTTTTCTCATGACAATTCCAATTAACTCAAACCCTGCTAGGATAAATTCATTGTTTTATTATGAAGCTTCCGTGTCTACCTTGCGGCTCCATCATCATCATCAGATCAGTTTGATAGTACCTTATAGCCAAAGTGCGGCGCATCTCATGATAATTCTAAATAGCCAAAACACGGGTAGGATACATTGATTAATTACGGAGTCCCGGTGCCTATCTTCTAGCTTCATCATCATCATCAGGTCACTTCGATGATACCATTTTCAACATACCTATCCAGAACCATTCATTTATTTGTATTATCGTAGTCGCACAACTATGTTTATTGTGATATCTGTGTGAGTATGAACTTCCACTGGCCATTTCTGGTCTTCTTCACCAGTTCCACTTCATCAAATGTAATGTTTTGAGTGATTTACACTCTTAAGTCTTTGATGAAAATACCAAAAGAACTATACGGTTGCTTATGATATTTGAGGAGTTCCCTCGAATTCGCTAAGATTCCATCATCAGATCCCGACTTGGTGACTATGGGACCATTTGGGAAGTATACATAGCAAGCATACAAGTATTCATAGTTTTAACTGTATTTTACGATTAGATCGAATATTAAATTGGAAATACCTACTTGCTTCAGACATCGTACGAGTATTTATTGAGTTTGAAGATTTAATTCGTGTTGGATAGGGGTTGTGCGTTGTACCTAATTGTCTGATAAAATTTATCTCAAATACCCATTTGATTTTGTTAAATATAATATTTTTAAAGAAATAAGCCTGGGAAATAATCGTAGGTTTACAAAGAAATTGGTCGTTATTACCCGTAACGATATGACAACTACTTATTTTTGTTATATGAGTAGTACTCGAAACTGGATAAGCAGGCAATTACATATTGCCATATAGTAATACTGATATTAAAAATCAAACAAACTTGACTCAATTAATATTTACTAAGAAAAATAAAATAATACCTCAAATATCAAGACATGTTCGGTTAAAGTATAAAAATGAGCGAACAATGGGCTCTATGTGTGCGTGCGCGTAGGTCGATGTATTGCGACCAAGATACCTAAATTCGAGCGAGTGAATCTTGCTCACGCGTCCTTAATAACCCAAGTCGTATAACTTATTAGACAGACTTCTAGTAAAGATATCCCCAGGAGAAACAAGGTTCCCGACATAGCCCGAAAAAATCGCCAAACATAATTATTGGCAATGAGTAGAGAACATTATTGCTCGCAGAACAGATGGTTGATGTGACCAAAAGGTTTTGGAGTGACGACTGCGTGTCAAAAGACGCAGTATTAGAAAGTCTTCTACAAGGTGAATCGATTACCTGATGAGGATTGCGGAAAACCGATGAATACAAGACAAACAGGACCAGTTGTTAAGACGACGCTTGGAAAGGCCTTTATTGGACAACTTGATGACGATGACGATGGCTTACATAATGAGGAAATTAACATGTGTTTGGTAGCAATAGGCTTGGCTTCTATTGCATAAGACTTAAACGTAACTAGCAAATTGTAGGGATGGTGTACTAAGTGTCAAAACGTACGATATTTTTTTTATATGGATAAGCTCGCGTTTTACCACTATCTCACCAGATGGTAAGCGATGATGTAGCCGACGATGGAGCATGTTTGCATAGAAGTAACCTTCCTACTATTATGTTACTTTTCGAACAACATGTTTGACTATAAAATATTATACATTAAAGCGGCTTGGGCCTTGCATAAAACTTGTAGCCGGCCTCCTAAAAGAGTAGTCATTAAGAGATAAAATAGAAAATGGACGACATTATTTATGACAGAAACAATTCATGAGCACTCTCCATTGTCTTGCGAACTCTCCACAAAGTGTAACGGAGTATGTTTCCTTAGATAGAGCCACTGCGGCGTTTCTCATTAACTAAGGAACTAAGTATTGTTAAGTTTATGCTGTGAGAATAAAAGATACTTAGGTTTATTTGTTTTAGCTTTTCCTTTTTCAAGAGTTCCGGAGTATGATTAGAAGGCACAGTTACAAAGAAAACTGACTGACTGACATATCAACGCACAGCCAAAACTACTAGGAGTGTAAAATTTTGCTCCTAGCTTCCTTGTATGACGTAGGCGAGCACTAAGAGACGATTTTCAAAAATTTCAAGGGGATGAAACTAAGGAGATACCACGGGGTTCCAAAGTTCATATGAAGAAACCTACAGTCACGTGAGCGAAGCCGCTGGTAGAAGCTAGTTATATGTAAAAGGAGCAACTGACTGACTGACATATCAACGCACAGCCAAAACTACTAGGAGTGTAAAATTTTGCTCCTAGCTTTCTTTTATGACGTAGGCGAGCACTAAGAGACGATTTTCAAAAACTTAAGGGGATGAAACTAAGGAGATACACGGGGTTCCAAAGTTCATATAAAAAAACCTACTTTCACGCGAGCGAAGCCGCTGGTAGAAGCTAGTTATATATAAGGAGAAACTGACTGACTGACATATCAACGCACAGCCAAAACTACTGGGACTAGGAGTGTGAAATTTTGCACAAGTTTCTTTTTATGACGTAAACAAGCACTAAGAAAACGATTTTCCAAAATTCACCCTGTAAAGGAATGAAATAGGGGTTCAGAGTTTTTATATAGAAACATATGTTAACGTGGACAAAGCCGCTAGCAGAACCTAGTCTTACTATATTCAGACAGTCAACGTTTTCGTTTTCAGCCTGTTTTGCCCAAATGACCCATATTTTTCCTTCCCACTCACACTACATATGTAACACATATACTTCAGGTAGATACTATACCTATATAAAGTTAAGACACAATAGCGGTAATGACCCGCGACCCGCCGGCACTGATGTGTGACTGATCGATTCAATTTATCTTGGTTCATATCCCGTGAGTGTCCACCCATTGGATATGCCTTAATTTCCGACGTGAAACGCTTTTCTGAACTCACCTTTATTCTTTAGTGGGGTTGAAGATTTGTTTTGTTTAAAGTTTGAAGTAATACAAAAGATTGTCAATATTACTTTTGTTTGAATACAGATGAATTATTTTTATTAAAAGTTTATATAAATTAATAAACATTTATTTTACACTATTATTTTAATTAATGTTGTACTTAAATTGTATCAGGTATCGAGTTTGCTACTTAATGGACACTTAATTTTAATTGAAAGAAGAAAATAATAAAGTAGGCACTTTTTTTTAGGTTAGAAATCGTCCAATGACTTCTCCATTCTTTCGTGTCAGACTTATATTGACTAAAACCAACTCCTTTTCCTTCTTTGGCTTCGTTTCAGGGCCCCGGGAAGTGAACACTTTCGCACCACCTATGGCACCAGTATGCTTCGACAATGCTGGACCCTTACGGTTTGATGACATCTCTTTGAGAAGCTCGTGGAACACTAAGTGCCGTCGAAGACTCGAGCTTGGTCCGGTTAGTTGCCGGACGGCCGGACGGCGTACTACCCATTGCTCGCCTTCCATAAGTAGATATGGATTACTTTCGTTAGTGCTACTTAATTATTTTAAGAAACACCGAGTTGCTAACCAGGCAGTTTCCTGTAAATTTCACCAAATTATACAAGAACTAACATATAAAATATTTAAAAAAAAATGCATTGCCATACCAACAATTTTGCTGAAGTGTTGACCATCGCGTGAGATAGCTAAATTAATTCTGACACAATGGCTACCCTCACGTCCGCCAAAGTCTAGTACTTCATAATCCAATTGAAATGACTAGTTTATTTGGACTGTAATTGCCCAACTTATGTTTTGACGTAGACAATATTGACGTATTGTCGTAATGTCTTCTATTACTACACACAATACAGAAGTCAAGGCTGTCGTCATTGTACTAGTTACTAAACTGTTCAGCTTTTAGCCTAGGCTAGTAGTTATCTATTATTTTATCCACTAATTATTAACTTTAATAAAGAAGTAAAGTTGGTTTTGTGTTGGTAGGAAGTGATCTCTGGAATTACTAGTCCGATTGATAAAATTTTGATCACCAATAGAAAACTGCTTAATTCCCGATTGATATAGGCTCTATTTTATGTTAACGCGTGTAGCCGAGGACAAAAGCTAGTACTATTAATTTACTACTATTTCTGGTAAACTAATGTAGTTACGCAGGTGAAAAAAAAATTCTACAGTATAGGACATCTCGGCAGTAAAAACTGGTCTACTCTGTGACTGTCAAAATAGGCCGTAAATCATTAACTAGGGCCAGGGTATGTCACTTTAGCTGTCAGGGTTTCAACTGCGTCTTTGATTATTGCTCCGCTCCCGTGAGTCGTAGCGTGATATAATATATTGTACTCGTCGTAGATATATGCAACACTAAAAGCATTTTCCATTCAAACCAGTAGCTCCAGATGTTAGCGCATTTTTATAATATTAGTATACATATCTGCGTGGTGAATTACGGCCCATTCCCTCTCCCAGAGAGAGGAGGCCTATGTCCCAGCAGTGGGAACATTAAAGAGGCTGACTACGTTATGCTATAGATATACATCCATTCCATTTAAATAATTTATTTATTTATTTAATTTGGAAATCTAAAATTGACCTATTCATTTTATTAATAGGTATAATTATTGCAATAGGATTTTTCAAATTAAATAGTTAAAGTTACATTTGATTCTTAATTTATTTTTGTTTTAAAAATTAGTTTTTTTTTTTAAGTATGGCACCATGATTTTAGGAAGAAGGGACTGACTCCTGAAATACAGGAATTTATACCTAGCTCTGAAGCCAGGCTTTAAGAAATAAAGATTATTATTATTATTACTCAGGGCTTAATCTACACACCCTCCTATCTTCAACACGAATTTTAATTCTTCGTTGTTCTATAGAATTTTAGGTCACTACAACCACTCTATACCAGAATGCAAGCCTGTCAGTCTAACAGACAGACACCGAGGCGATTCAATTAGTGTACCATTTGCTAGCTTTACTACGAAACATCAAAAACGATCACAAACTGTAGGTTGTAAAGAGCTTCTGTTTATTTTGACACGGAATAGAATACTGTTGTCATTTCTAGCTTTGACACAACTTTGTTTGGTTTTCTCGCCTGCCTTTCTGTTAAATATAGGGTTAAATACATACTATTAATATTCAGACAGATAGGCGTCACACATAACTGTAATAAAAAAAACACTTCTACACAAGGGTGCTTCATCATGAGTTACATCATCCCTCAGGTGGGATAGTGGTCAAACAAGAGCCTATCAGTAATAAACCTCCGTTGAAAAAGAAAGATCCTCTGACCAGACAAATGTTCTGTAGTCTTTTTTTTTTTTTTTTTTTTTTCGATGGGAAAAATCATCTTATGGCAACCCCCGCTCTTGGGCGGAGCGGAAGATAGTGTCAGACTCTTACTGACTAAAAAACCCATCCCGTTCCCAACCCTGGCCCCAGTAGGCTTCGACCCTGGTCTGGGTATCTGTCCAATAATTGATTTCAGGCTGTTTTAAATTATGTTTTAATCACGCGGAGAACTCTTATACTGAGATGCTGGCTAATGCGATCTTTGTCGAGCTAATGATAAAGATGTAACTTCTTTTATTTAAAAAAATCTTAGGATGTTAGCCTAACTCTGTCTATCAGAAACGAACTGCTCGGTTCCCACATACACAAATATAACTTTGAATTTTCAACTGTCAACAAATAGTACGTTATGATACAAGTGTATAATGTTGGTAATTACCGCTGAGGCAGTATTTAGTTATCTTAAGAGAGCCGAGGACGGTAATCGCCAATATTCACGTGTATCATACGACGTTTTCCGACACACTTGAGAAGAAAAATTTTACAAATTAATTAATTATTGCTTTATCAGCAAAACTGTTTTTTTTTTCTTGTAGTATGCCGGCAAAAAATTGTTCTTTCTTCTTATGCGTGCGCATCCAAAATTGCGGCCATAGACTAGCTACTCTAGCTAGGCTGTTTGAATAAAAATAAGAATGAGGTTGCTTATGTTTATAAACAGAAAAAATATTTTTATTTTATGAAAAGTTTTATTTATTAAACATGTAAAAGTTAAAATAGTTTATTTAAACACAAATTGGCATAAAATAAGCAAGACACTAATTTGTACTATTGAACGCAATACGTAATGTATTTTTTTTTTCGAATTCGATGTTCTATTGAGAACAGAGGTTTATCAAAAAAGGTTATCACTACGTTATCACACTTGTGCATAATGGTTACCAAAAAGTCACAGTTGGGTTACAAGCTACATTATATACTTAAGTGTAGTGCAATTATAGTCACTTTCTGAGCAAGTGCGTCGAAAAAAGTGTTACCCAACTACCCTACACTCTAAAGTTCTCCTAGCCCGACGCTGCTGTAGAGATTGTCGCAAAATATTGTAACATTCATTCATTGTATAGTTTAGTAAACCAGCGGCCATAAAATATTAGATCCAATGGATACATGACTATTTAATACAAACTGTGTTCCCATCGAAATCGGATTTACGATGTTTGTTTTGTTGCAAAATCCTACCACTTCCATCTGTATATTGAGGAATATAGAGTTTAAAATCGCTTGCAGTTTAAATATTACAAAATTGATGTACCATAAACAGTTTACGTGATGGATAATCATGTAACATTCGTCATATCCGCTAAGGATGCCGAAACCTTTGAACTGCTTTACAATTAACCTAAACAAACTCCTGCAGTCGAGGATGAACATAAATACATTATTGACTCAGACTATGCTAGCCAGATGTGATGGAAACATAAGTCACTTTACTGAAATACTCGTACACCAGTGCCTAATGTGAGTTTGTTTCGCGATCATCACGTCTAAGACGTTCCTCGCTTTGATTGGTCCGCTCCAGGCTCTTAACCAATCAGAGACAAATGCGGTTTACATTTCGATCGCATTAACGTATAGACAACTTGCACTCAGTACATATAAATTACCAGATTTTTTTTTTATTTTAAGGTTTTTTTTTTCTTATTGATATGTATAATACCCATAACACAAGCTCTGCTTAGCTTGGGACTAGACGGCGTTGTGTGGTAGTTGTGGAATAATAAATATTAATATTATAATATCATTAGCGAAAGATTAGCTTGGGTGATTCTTTGAAACCGAGAGAATGTCTCATTCATATGGCCGTTATTTCCTTACAATTTCATAATTTTATTTGCATATTAGTTTTCCCCGATGCTCAGTAGCTTACGATACAAAATAGATAGGTAGGAAGACTAAGCCAGATGAATGAGACATTTCTCTCAGTTTCAAAGAGTCATCCACCGGCGGATGTCAAATGCAGCGCAAGAGTTGAGAAAAAGTTAGTCAGATTCATCATCACGGTTTGGAGTTATTATGACGGTTTTTGTTTTTTAAACACTTGGGTCATAGAGTCTGAGTGTACGTCTCCTTAAAAGTTGAATACGCTAGTATAGTCTAACTTAATGTGTGTACCTGTCTAGTAGAAAAAATTAGGTTACTGAAAAAATTTGTTCATTAATTTTTAGTGCTTCAATTAAAAAAGATTAACTTTATCATAGTTCTAGAGGTGGTTCCTAACTGATCAATGAACACCTTATATTTAGTATATTATTAAAAAAAAAGTAAGTTGGGTAGGTATATTCTTCTTTCTTCTTCTTCCTGCCCTTATCCCATATTACTTGAGGTCAGCGCAATACGTTTTCTTCTTACATTCTGTCCAGTCACCCGTCAAACTATCACTAACTCCCTTTTCTTTCATATCACTTCTTACACAATCCATCCATCTTTTTTTCGGCTATCCTCTCCCTCTCCATCCATGCGCTTCATCCCTCCGCTTCACATGACCATACCAAGTTAGGTAGGTATATATTGTTATATTATAATATCCTGTTAGAACACACACATAAATAAACTAAACACAGATTCGACACGCGACCCAGAATTATCATCGGTGAAATTAAACAGTTACTAAACATACATCTCTTCCTCAACCCTTCCAAGTACAAACACGATATATTCACAGTCACTGTTTGTCTTTTACTTCCAATCATTGAAGTCACATATCCATACAGGAATATTTACATATGAATTTTTGAGACGGGACAATATGATATGTGGGATATTTTAATAAAAAATAAATATGGTCGATCACTAAATAGCCCTTCTTGCCGTCGGGTAAAAATATATATGTGTTGTTGAAACCTCTACGGTCCGGACTAAGCGTTTCGCCTCGTCGTTTATACCGCGTACATCGAGGGACTGGAACAATTTGCCTCCTGCAGTTTTCCCGTCTGATTATAATTTAGGTGTCTTCAAGGCAAGAGTGAATAGGCTCTTAATAAACTAGTGCGCCTCACCATCAACGATTGTATCACTGCTTACCATCAGGTGGGATCGCAGTCAAGCACTAGTTTATACCAATTAAAAAAATATATATATGGAACGGTTTTTGCGAATAATTTTTCCAGCATTCGTCCCTCTTGATAGAAAAAAAAAAACTGGTTCTAAAAAAAAAACTGTACAATGTGGGTGGGATTGACGACGCCGCCAAGAGGTAATGAGAAGACGCCTACCACAAGGACTGGTTTGAAGTGGCTCAGAAGAGAACATTTTCCAACAGTGGAAAAGTATAAGCTAAATTTTATTAAATTAAAAAAAAAGATCTGTAATAGCTACCATTTTTTTTGTGTAAGTACTTATTTTTACTTTGATTGTATTATTTTTCTCAAAATATACTTGACGTTGGCAGAACTATGGACCGTTTACAAAATATTCGTAGATTTTTTTTCCTGTAGTCAAGCTACGCTTTAGTGCTCGTCTCAAAAATTCATGCTGTATACCTTTTCCAAGCAATTGCAGGCACGGCTTAACCCAATTCAATTTATAACGGGGATCCTACTGAAATGATACCCAATTAATCGAGTTATGAGAGATTAACTGAAGTGAATACCTTTTGTCTTATTTAGTTTGAACCCTTCGTTGGTAGGGTCTCAGAGTATCTGATAGTTATAAATCGTTATTAATCTTTCGTATTTGTCGTGGGAACCGTAAAGCTGGGTTTTGCATATCCGAATTCGGATTTAGACGTCAAGGGAAAAACCACCTTTTTTTTTGTGTGTCACTTTTACCACAAAATAGGTAGGTACATAAGACAATCTCATGTATGTACTTTACTTTATATACCTACGCTCGGTGGACGCACACTAATAAGCCGGAATGGTTCGACGAGTGGTCCGAGACGCGACCGAGACATCGTGTCTGTGAGCGGTGTCTTTGTGTGCGTTGCTCGAGCGCACTTTGTATGTAGATTGACTTCTGCACCAGTATATTTTGTGCTTTTACAGTCTAAAACTCGCCTTTGTTGTCGTGCTGTCGGTTGAACGTTTTTTTGAAGTGGGAAATCATCCAATGACTTCTTCCGTTCTAAGGTGGAGCGAATGGATGTGTTAGACTCTTACTGACCACGTAAAAGAAAGAAAAAAACCGGGCAAGTGTAAGTTGAACTCGCGCACTGAGGGTTCCGTGCAAACTTACCTACGAAAACAGTTTAATTACCGAATTTAACCCACATAGAAGAAAGAAAAAAACCGAGCAAGCGCGAATTGAACTCGCGCACTGAGGGTTCCGTACAAACTTACCTACGAAAACAGTTTAATTACCGAATTGAGTAATGAAGATTTTTCCGAATCGTAAATAAGTTTTTTTTGTGACGTCACCACAAATTTAAAGTTTTTAGTTTTATTCCTGTACTAATGCTATGAGACCTTGCTTCATGCCAAATTTCAGGATTCTAGGACAACGAGAAGTACTTTATGAATTTTGATTCCCTTGAAAGTTTCGAAATACACGTTTATGGTGACATAAGCGGCCATATCTATTTTTTTTGCTAACTCAGAACTTTGATTTCTTCACAGTTTTAAGGGACTGCAGACCTGAGTATATGGTTTTAATTTCAACTTGATACCTTGACGTGTTCCCGAGATAAAATGTCTTGACAAACAGACTGCAGACAGACAGACGGACAATAAAGTTTAGTGATCCTATAAGGTTTCCTTTTTTTTTCTTTTTGAGTTATGACGCCTTAAAAAAAGAAAGAAAGAAAAAAAGACAGTAGGAAAGAAGGAATGAAAAAATAATAAACCCAAGGATTCCCTTGTGACCCCTTTTTTATGGGGAAAAATCATCCAATGCCAATCCCCGCTCTTGGGCAGAGCGGGAGATAATGTCAGACTTACTGACTAAACGACCCACCCTGTTTCTTCTAGCCTTCATACCGGAGCTCGAGCTTCCTTTCGGATAACCCTGGCCCCAGTAAGTTTCGACCCGGCTGAGTCCCTACTGTTGCTGACAACTCCTTGAGGGGCGCGGTAACAGTGCGTGCCGTCGACGACTTGGGCTTGGTCCGGACAGTTATCGGACGGTCGGACAGCGAGCTACCCATTGCTCACTCTCCGCAAGCCCGTCCCTGTGACTCCTAATGCACAGCGATCTCCAGTGGCGGTGGCTGGGGCATGATGATATCTGTTCCCTCACGGTTACAGCTATCTCCTTCGCTAAAATTACTGTTTAACACAGTTGCTGCTTATTCCAAATGTTAAAGTATTTTACATTTAGGTATATTAGTATCAACATATTTTGTTTAGTTTTTTGTTTAGTTTGTTAGGTCATGAAAATTAATCATTGAAAGATTATGATATATAATTTAAGAGTTGAGATAATATGGTGATGTAATTACGGTGTCATTAATAAAATGAACTTGCACGTACTTGGAATTTCTACTTTATTACATAATTGTGTAATGGCAAGTAAGATGACCAAGAAATGAAAAAAAAAAATCGCAAAATTATAACAGAACACAGAAAAACGATTATTTTTTTTATTAAACCCTTACTTGAATACAGCCAATATTGTTGCAACTTTAAAACGGCCTAAATCCCTAAATCTCTGAAGCACACTCGAACCCAGAACTTCCGCCAGCTCCACACTATATTTGTATTTGCAAAGTTCTCAACAGTAGTATTATATGAAATGGGATTCAAAGGGTTACAGTTTATTTCAGCCCCCCTAGCCAAGTTACAACCATATCGTATCGAATTCCGTTCTCCAATCGGTAACGCTTCGGTGTCAGCAATTGTAGAAAACGATAAGTGGGTAGCCATGTTGACGCACCTGCGTCAGCCGCTCATTCTACAATGTAGCGTTTGTTTATCAAAGGATGTAGCGTTTAACGTTGTAGAAATTCATTCTATCATTTTGAACGATGTGAACTTGGCTACGAATTTTCTATTCGTTTGTACCGACTACGCGACTTTACGTTGAGATCACGTTATTCCCATACGTTTCATCACTTTTCTACAGCGTTAACTATTGCAGAATAACAACTTGGCTAATCGTGCAGATTTGTTAGACAATATGAACTGATTTTGATTTAACGACGATTGCAAGTAAAAGGAACCAACATTTATTTATCAATCTAGTATATTTGTATATAGAAAATTGTCTGATTGCAATATGTAATATCTAAATAACATTTTTTCTAAGAACATAATAATATGAAGATAAATTCCATACCTATTATTTATTTATTTTTAAATTATCTGTCTGTTTGTTCCAGTTAATCTCCGAAACGGCTGGTCCGATTTTGACGGAAACTTTAGTAGCAGATATCTGATGAAAACATCATATAACTACTCCTATAAGTTTCGTTAAAAAATAGGGATTCCGGCAAAAAATAAACGTGGCAAGGAGTTAAGTATTGGCGGCAAAATCTGCTACATAACGTGAAAATCTTCTTATGGTTTTTGCTACTATTCAGCCAGATGTCTAACTTTCGATTTGATTACGTTGCATAAGTATATTGACAAGGAAATAAACATGGTAAAAGTCAAATATCGGGATAAAACATAAAACTATACTTTGTGTTTGTTATGAGCCAGAGAGACCATATCCATGGTTTCAAAATTCACACTCTCATATTCGTTAAAGCACATGCAGATTGAAGCTATACATATTTTAGGTCACTTTGAATAGCACCGTTTTTTAGATTTTTAGGTAGCTTTCAGCAGTGTGTTATGTTTTTAGAAAACTTATAAAAATGTATGCATATATCGTCTTTATTGAAGAATATGCCGTTTCATGATAGGCTAGGTTAAGTTAGTTTTGAGGTGGCCAATTCATGAAGTAGTAGTAGATGTGAAGTGATTGACTACTTCATGAAATGGCTAATTTTGATATGACTACTGCTTATTTCTTTACCATCGTATAGTTTTTTTCAGGCATAAGTCATCATCTTCCTGCCCTAGTCCCGTTTTATTTGGGGTCGGCGCAACACGTTTTTTTCTTCCATTCTGTCCTATCACTCGTCACGCTATCACTAACTCCCTTTTCTTTCATATCGCTTCTCACACAATCCATCCATCTTTTCTTTGGCCTCCCTCTTCCCCTCCATCCATCCACATGTAAACTCATAACTTTTTTAGCAACATGCGTTTCATCCCTCCTTTTCACATGACCGTACCAAGACAGACGATTCCCTTTCAACTTTTCAGTCACTGGCGCCACTTTCAAACTTCCCCTAATATACTCATTTCTCACTTTATCCATTCTCGTCACACCACACATCCATCTTAACATTCTCATCTCCGCTACATGCAATCTCTTTTCATCCGTCTTTTTCACAGCCCAACATTCTGACCCATACAGTATGACAGGCCTTATCACGGACTTGTATATTTTCAGGCATAAGTAATACCTAGAAAATAATAAGGAAGTATACACTTGAGGAAGGTTGCCCAACAGTGGACGTCTTCCAGTTGAAATAATGATGATAATGATGATGCTGATCCATTTAAGATACAATTTATCCAAAAAACATTTATCAAAAAAGTAGCTTTACCGTAAATTGTTTTCATATACTCCAATTAAAATATGGATTGATAATAAAAAAAAAGTAGGCTGCATTTTCAAAACCTAAAAAATAATTAGGAAGCGGGTTATATACGTACCATATCATTAAATGTACGAGGAATATAGTCAATTAAAAAAAATGTACGTAATAAACACTTCAGTTTACATATCGCAGTTTACATTCAAACAACATATCATAAACTCATTAACAAACATACTCGATAGTTGATAAACTCACCGTTGGAAAAGCTGTTTTAACTGATTTCATATTATCGTATTTGTACTAAAAGTACTTGACAGATAAAACGCGCGTGAGTTTTACAAAATATAGAATTTAATTTATATCGCTTCGTATTTCAGTAATGAAGAGGTTTTCACGTAGGAATGGAAATGTAAAATCAGAAAATATGGACTGAATAACGAATAACCCAAACTATCTGCATTTATGTGCTGATACGCTGTTATTCTCATATTATGTGTAGTTTGTAAGAAGTCGAGTCGAACTCGTAGGGCCTTGTTTAGGTGGGAACATCATCCAATGACATCTCTCTCTTGGGCGGAGAGGGAAGGTTTGTCAAAACAAATCCTTGACCCCAGCAGGCTTAGACCCTGCTGGGTCTACAGTTACGCTGACATTTTCTTGAGGCGCGCATGGAACAGTACGCGCCATCGACGACTTGGGTTCGGTCCGGACTCGGACTGTTATCAGACGGTCGAACAGCGAGCTGCCCATTGCTCACCGTCTGCAAGCCTCCCAGAGAGGATAAGGATCCCAGCGGCAACCCGTAGAGCCTAACGTTGCCAATTTACAACCGATTCCGCAGTCTCTTCTTTATACGTCATTGAAACACTTTGTATGATGAATCTGTCAAATAACACTATTGAGAGGACATTGAAACGTCACTGAAACACGGATCTATCAAATTACACTACTGATTGCCTTTCTACCATTGAACAACCCGACGCACGGCGAGTGTCCACTCTTACATTAAACACACTTCTACAGTACTCTTTCTAATAACAAATATTAATCACGTTTTGTGTTCATTGCATTATCTTATAGTCTAAAATGCTGGCGCCTAAGGGTTTGTAAAATTCTGGTATCTCAAAGGGATTGGTTGCTGAAACCCAAAGTAAAGGTTCTTCTTTAAATAAGAATTTATTTAACAATTCATGTACACACTTAACTTATATAAGAAAAGAAAACAAAAACTGAAAAATAGGTACCTACATAGGTGATGCTTTTTTTAACGACATCTCTTCCAGCATACCCGCGAAAAGAGAATTGGAAAAAAAGAGTTGTAGACACCGTGTGTAAAAGTGAAAGGAAAAAGAAACAAACAAAACAATTATTATAAGAATATTCCTATAATATAAATATACATTTTTTATCTTACTTCGGATTCAGACGCAAAAACTTTTGTACTTATAGGTACATCATCTCTCACACTGCTTCTAAGTACTTTCACATTTCAGCTGTAATACCTTGTAGATGTTTTTGAGAAAAAAAATATATAACTATTATTATATCAAACACCTGTACAAACTGTAAAGCACAATTAAGTACTATAATTTTTTGTGAACCAGTGGCGTAATAACGTTTGGTCTGGATTAAATGTTTCATGCGACAATGTAACTCCCACGCGAATCATAAAAGTCGTGTTAATAGACTGGGGTTAAACTTCTATGTACTTATAATCGGTTAGCGGTCACTTTCGAAATAATAAATTGTTTTTTTTTTTATTTTCACTACCCTTTCGTGTTTAAAGTTTTGACTGTCAGTATGGGAATCACTATTGAATGGTTCACATGCTGAGTAATGGTCATATTTATACTATTTTAATTTCGTTTTTTTTTTAGTTTAATTTTTGTGTATTTGGCTTGTATAATTTTTAATTCTTTTATTTTATTCATAATTATTAATTGAATTTAATTTAATTGTACAATCCAATGCTGATTGATAAAAAAAAATATAATTATTGGTGCGCGAGACCTTTCCAAGGTATTTTTTTTTTTCAATATTAAAATATTAGTTCATAATCTACTCCATTCATTTTTTAGCTTTTGGTGTAGTATCATTATTTGTACTGTCACCATGTGATATAAATGGTCTAAAGACTTCCGAGTGATTTTCTTTCTTCAATAGCATGTACGGTGTAAGTTATGACGAGTCGTGACGGAGTGTCATAAGTCAAAGTCAGCTAGAATTACTATCAAGGAGAATCAAATCATTTTTAAATTTTATGTTTAACGATTTTATTCTTTATGAAAATTTTAGTTTACATGACCATTTTACTTTATATGACAATTTAACTTATTAAGGTTTGTTAAAAAAAAAAATTAACAATTATTTATTTGTTACTTTATTGCACACCGTAGCTAATTACAGGACAAATATTAAAAAAAAAGAATAATATAGTATTATATTATGGTTGTTATGCAATAAGAGCAAAATTGTAACTAAATTGTACATGAATAACTATTAACTCTTTGAATGCCGTAATTAGAGACAAAATAGAAAGACAATTGCTTATGTCGAACTGTGTAACATAAGACATTCAAAAGGTTAAGCAACTATTTGTTCATTTCTCTGCATCTGGTGTCGATGGAATTTTGTATTATCCTGTATTTTATAAGTGAGGACTTGTTATTGGCTGTCAGTCTAACTTACTATTTCTTACCTGATTTGTTTAACCTATAAACTCTCCATATCATTCAAATAAATAAATATCCTTAATTAATTTAATTATTTGGTGTACAAGTTTATAAGGGTTTTGGTTCCAGTACCGTAAACTTATAAATTATTTTAAAATAAATAGCCAAAGTCTCCATCGCCAAATGTGACACTATCAACACATGCAAATCAAAATGCAATGTACTAGTTATGGTCGTATTACCAGATTATATTATAGTTAATCGTCCATCATGCATTCAGTCAGTGATTAAGGCTACAAATTGCCTATTTAGCATAAGCACATTGGTAATAGCACCGTGTTCAATTGACTGTTGAAAGGTTAATGTTGGTGAAGGAAATTGTTTTACTGCATCATGTCTAGCATTTAGTCCTATGAAGGTTTGCTTAATATTATCAGCCTTTTATTTAAAGTCTTGCTCATTTCGAAGATCACTTTATTAGCGTCAGTCTTCCTTTTTTCCAATCGCTGGAACATTGTGTGAAAAAGTAGCCAAGCTATTCGCAGTAACAGTATCTATGTTTAGATCTTTAAATAGCTGTAACTTTGGACATTAAAAACATGAGACATATTTCCATAAACTCCAATTTTATAAAAGTTATGCTATGAATAAAATTCATCCTATGTATATAGCCATCACGTCAGCACGTTTGAGAGTTCGAGGATTACCCCAAATACCGCATTAGTGTGGGAGAAAAAAATATCCAGGAAGATCACTTAATAAAGTTTATATTTCTGAGGGATTACAGAGTCACGTGTATCAGCTCAAAAGTCTTACAAAGACTGAAGTATCTCAAAACTGTGGGCACAACAGCAGGCTTACTTATTTTATATATCGAAATATGCGTCTACATCGCCTCTACAAGCCATTGCAGGTCTCGTTTGGGTCGGTTCGGATCCTCTTACTCGAAGCTTCTCTTTGCTTAAAAAACTTTAATGTTTTTTTTTCGTCAAGTCTTTGAGCTCCTTAGTAGTCCTGAGTTGAGCTACGCGCATACCGACAAATGCTTGCACTGACTGGACAGGTCTACTTAGAACTGTGTGGTTCTTTCTTCAAAAGACCATCTCAGGCATCAATCTGATTAATTCTCATATGATTTGACCAATACATGTTTGCTGTATGGACTTTAAAAGAGACTTTGACTCTTATTTTGTTTTGGTGTTTCTTCTCAGGGTAGTCAGCTAGGAAATACCGGCCTCATCTAGCTTCAGTTATTGGAAAAAAATGCAGGTAAAAATGTTTTTAAAAAACCTATTTGAAAAATAAATATCATTTATGAAACTTGAGATAGGTAGGTACACATAGTCGAAAAAGTTTTAGTGCTTACAGTAATTTTGAAACCTACACTGACGCATTTTAAGAACAAGGTCGCTTAAAAACATGCCCACAAAATCTATATATCTTGATCTATATATCTAGATTTGGAGGAATGCTCTATAGCATTCCTCCAAATTAGATTATATTATTATTATATCTAGCCTATACTGTCCCACTGCTGGGCAAAGGCCTCCTTCCCTTCCTTCAAAAAGTAGCTCAAAGCCGGTAACAAATTAGGTTAATCTTTAAAAACTCCTGAGGGGAAGAAACCACTTTGGACGACGTCCATCGTATTTATATTTGCAAATTACTCAACGGGTTCATGCAAATATGTGCTCTGAGAACAAAAGTAGGTTTTCTTTAGAAATAAAGAATGAATGGCACACAATTCATTTTTTACTTCTAAAGTATACCAATTTAAATGGTATCTGTGTATGGTATTAATGAACATAAATTATTTATCTTTCTTTTAAACAAGTGTTGTTACTCGACAGAAGATTTATTTCTGAAAAATATACCTTAATATTTGACATTATTATAACCTAGGAATCATACTTTATCTCCTCGAATTGATTAAATTTTGATTTTATATAAATAATCTCTCTTATAACCATTGCTCTATTATTTGTAATTCTAATGATAAATAATGAAATTTGAATGTATTGACCTATCATTGTACAAATCATATTTGTACGCCGGAAAATGCAGAATATTATGATCATAAGTATAATTAATTATAATGCTTATAACAACTTTGTACAATATTATGACCAATACTGTAATAATTATTTTGATAAAATGTGAAAGATTCATACATGTCTTCAAACTTTTTGTTCTAGGTCATTTTCCTCACGATGTTTTCCTTCACCGTTTTGACAACAATCTTTATAATTAGTTTTATTATACTCCCACAGCTGGGACCCAGGTCCTTTCTCTTAGTATCGTATTCTGCCCAAGGACAGTGCATATTGGTAGATATCACATGTCTTCGAACTTTGTTTTTTCTAGGATATTTTCCTCACGATGTTTTTCTTCACCGTTTTGAAAACAACCTTTATAATTTTTACCAAAATATAAACTCACCCTACATACTCACATAAAGCCAGCCTTTTTATCACACGTTACGATAAAAGCAAGGAGCTAACTTGTAGTCAATGGAGCGGCCTGAATTCAT
This sequence comes from Mythimna albipuncta, assembly GCA_929112965.1. Lineage (NCBI taxonomy): Eukaryota > Metazoa > Arthropoda > Insecta > Lepidoptera > Noctuidae > Mythimna > Mythimna albipuncta. The sequence continues at coordinate 20,889,975 of OV815965.1, forward strand.
CTTTTGAAGCCTCCTCGAGGTTCTATAGAGCAACCTCTTTATTTTTATTTGTAAACCCTTCGACGCCCACATAATGTGTTGTTGTGGCAAGTTGAAACCTTTATCGTATAAAAATGTCACAAATAAAGGGTTCTAGACACAATGTACATTTCATTTCTGAGAAGTAAGGGTCATATTTAAAAATGTATAGACAAGAAATTTTATGGGCTTGTAATATGCAACAAAATCGTATAATGTTCAGTGATTTTTAAATTTTTAGTATATTCGATATTTTTCCTGAAAATAAACACAATCACGAAGAGTAGAAACTCTTTCAAATATCAAATTCCAGCAGGTCATCTCCTTTATGTCTACTTCACCTACCTGGCATTGCTGAATATCGCCTCATACTTGAAACTGCAACCGAAGCCGGCTCAGGACCTGAAGATCATCAGCCGACTGCTGCCACGAAGACACACACACACCACTATACACCTGCGTCTATAACAACACCAATCAATTACAAAAAAATTACGACAAACTTTGACAGGAGAACAAAACTAATTACAACATAAAAATTCAGGAATAGGGTGGAAATAGGGGTTCTTAGGGAGCTTCCAAAAAAAATTCAGAAACACTGGTTGAACATTATTTCTCTCGCATAAATAATATTTTCCAAACGCGCGTAAGTTGAGCACGTGCGCGCGACTTTCTCCCACAACTCGGCAGCGGACCGTATCGTAGGCGATCGTCTGAGCTTCTGGGCGGGCGGGAAGGATAGGGCGAACGCGACTATGGGCGGCGGCGGCGCGACGCGACCGCCCTAGGCGCGCCCGATACCAGGCAAGCAGAATACAACAGGAGATCTTTTACCACGTGCGTCGGGGCGCACCGCGCATGCCCAGCTAATGTCAGGGAAAGCTCAAGAAAAGCTACGAGTGTGAGCGAGACAACAGTGCTCTAAAAATAGGGGTTGAAAAGAGACGGTTATAGGACTAATTTGGGAAGCGCCAAGCAGTCTGAAAAGTTGGTAGAGATTTCTGTGTGTGTGAACGCATACTAAAGTAACTCAGTTTAGTAAGTTTCAGGTAAAAGTTAAGTGTTTGAGTGGTGCTCAGATTAGAAGCCAATAAAATGCAATTGGTTTAAGTATCAATTGACTTATTGGATTGGTATTAAACGTGAACTAGCTTGATGATATGACTTTGAAAAAATGAATATTGGTAATAGTCGAACATAGAGCTGCATGCAGTCTTATCGCGAGAGAGGAAGACTCGTTATGAGAGATGACCACGATCATTTGATTATGTCAACAGTGCACGACTGAGAAGAATAGTCAAGTGTGTGTGTAGTTAGGAATAATATTTCACTTGAAAGTAATGATGGAGATATACAGCTCATTTTCTCACTGATGTTGGGATTTCGGCCATATATGTATAATGGTTATTTATGTAAATATTTCACTTTTATTCATCGGCTCCATTTGAAATTACTGTATAATTTTTTATTCACCGTTTCCGCGCACTACAACTTAGGGATCTTTAATTTAACACGCTCTATAATCGACCACATAGTTGCTTTCCGTTAGGGTGAGATATCAGTCAAGCACGAGCCTATCAACAATAAAAAACCGTTCGATAGGCGTGTGCTTTTGTTTTTTTTTTTTATTGTTGATAGGCTCGCGTTTGACCACAATCTCACCTGATGGTAAGTGATGATGTGGCCGATGATGGAGCACGCTTGCCTAGAAGTAACCTATTCACTCTCGACTTAAAGACCTTGTTTGCACATTTCCATCAAAATGTATTAAATTATTATGTCTATTACGGCTAGTATTTGTATATTGAGTAATTATGCAACTATCACTACACTAAAACTGATAAATACGCCAACAATTCACTAAATAAACGACATCCCTATTGATAGAATCGAATCGATGAGATTAACACAGTAAAGGGTACTCGTGTTACTAAGCTCACTTATTTTCACAATTCGTAAAATAATGGTGCCAATAAAAAAGACATCTTTACCATGTTTAAAGACTGTTACATCACTGTCAAATTAGTAGATTACTATATAAATACATAGAAAAGGCCAAATCTAAATAAACTTTCCAGAGAACTATTGCTACCTAAAGCCGATAAATTAATTAATAATTCAATCTAAATGAAACCTTGTTAGTTCGTTCCATAAACCTATAATCAAATATCGATATCTCGTTTGTTACTTCATATTACCATACTTACTTCCAAGTTTAGCACCTGAAAAGCGTCGCAAGAGTTATTTATGTAAGTACTAACTTTTTCAAGTACATTTGGGAACCAACAGGTGCCCAATAAGTGCCACGCACACACACCCAATACTGTAAACACGCAGCGACGCATTGTCGAACATCCTACTGATTTATAACATCCTGGTATCGTTAACCTTATTCCTGAAATTTCAAGGAAATCCGTTGCCTCGGTGGTACTGAAATCATTCCTGTAACCCAGGAGGAAAACTAATTTAGTTGTATGTCATAATTTAGTTGTGATTTTTTTTTATTTTATTTTTTTAACCCACAATACCTCAGATTTAAAATCAAATTCCTTAAATACTTATTGATATTAATTTAATTATTATATTTATAATTAAAAACACACAGCTAAATACCTATTCTTTTTACTTGATAAACTTTTTTTGTGCCAACAAATGTAGGTACGCCAACATAACGCTCCAAAAATCGACACAAACTTCACTCCGCTCCAATTTCACACACAGCTTTCAATAAAAAAATCCGCTTGAACGTAATCTATCAAACGCTTTCAGGCATTCAGCGTTTTCAGTTCAACATGACAGGCCGTGTCATAGTGACGGCCTCTCGTCCGTTACGTCACAAAAGTCAGTTCTATCCCCGAAAGTACTAGGCGAGCAGAATGCACGAAGAGATCGAAATATCAGGTGCGAAAATAGAACAAGCTCCCACGTGGGACAAAAATAGTCGGCGCTTAGCCGTCGGAACTTAAAATTAGAATTATTGCTGCTTGATTAAACTCACTTGTTTTTTGGGTTGAAGGTTTCTACCTTCAACCCATTTGTAATTTGAAATTATTTATTTAATTGTTCATTTTATTTAAAGAGCTATGCATTTTCGTATACATTGGCAGGCTTGGTTCTAACAGTGACATCTATTGATTGTCAAAATCAACAATCGTAATTTTTTGTTAAATGTTAAAAAAAAACCCTCTCAAAAGTAAGTATTCAAAGACTTTTATATAAATAGTACCAGTTGTTTAATTTAGAATTGTATCGAATTTTAATATGAGAAAAGATATCTCGTTCTATAGTTCAATCATTCGCCATACGCAAGCTGGTAGCGCTCGGGTGTATGGCACAGTTTTTGTTTGGTCACCAAATGAATCTTGGTACTAAAGTTTGAGAAGAAACATGTTTTCTGTGACATTTTTATTAAAATTATTCTGTAAATTACCAACAGCTAACAATAATAAAAGAAAGAATCGGTCTTCCGTCAAGTCGATTAAAATCTCGATGATATTACATTTCCAACAAGATATTTAATTACATATTATGTTATCTTTAAATTAAGACTCCATTTCAATTAACTTCATTATCGCTTAAAGTGAATCGTTTCCTTTCTTTTATTTATTTATAATTTTAAAAGTTGAACGTTGTATAAACTTTTGTAGGTACTTCAAAACTGTTATCTATTCTTTAATACAACGCCATCTATTTATATTAGATGGAACTGACACGCCTGAGTCTAGTAGATGAGAACTAGAATAGTACAGATTGGAACGAACAGTTTCAATGTTACATTTGTAATGGAGAGTATTAACGGTGGCTCCACCGAAGTTGCACGAATTCTTCACATCGTGATCATAGTGTTTTTAACTTTTTACTGTAATTCAGTTTAGCAAAAGTTTTTTTTTTGGTCGGGTTTCTGAATTGAGTATTTTGAGATATTTTTACATGTCGCAAACTGTACATAGCTACTTAGAAGCCAAATTTTGACAGGTTTGCAGGCTAGAGTTTGAGGAATACTCAACTTGAAATGCTTAAAATCAGAAAACTAGGGTTAGGCACCAGTCTACGACCAGTGGTCAGTCGATTACCAAATCGCGGTTAAGCTTCAGTTTTAAAATCCCATGGTGTGTTGTTGAGAATTAAAACTTAGTGATTCGATACTTATAGCTTTGCGACTAAAATATGAATCTTTAGCCAACAAATGATTGTTGGTTAAAATTTTTGGTTTTTGAACTTTTTTTTTTTTTAATTTACTTAATTTAGTAGGAAAGTATGAAACTTCCTACTAAATAAAATAAAATTAAATCATTCAATAGGATAGCCGTAAGTCTGTAGGTAATTAGGTACAATATACTTATACAGACATAGTTTTAAACATACAGAAATATCTGAAAGAACAATGGTAGCTGCCATAATTAAGTAAATAACAAAACCCATAGCCGGCATGTCTCACCTGCGTCTGCCCTTTCCTTCGCGGAAGTGTTGCAAGGCCGCGTGTACACAAATGTCACGCCCTCAGGCACCTGTTGTGTAGACCATACTTACAAGTGACGTCACGACATGGCGTCGGGTTTTTCTTGCTGGCCAGTGTGTGCCCAAAATCTTATGAAAAATTAACGTGCAGTTGCGGGTGTGAAGCTGCACGATGAATGGCGCCGCATTACAAGGATGATCATTTATCGTGATTCACAGTGATGATCACAACCACTCTGGCAAGAGTGTACCGACTCAGAGGAAGAGCGGGTGTGAATAATAATAATAATACTTATAAATGTTTCAGATAATCTGGCCGATTTTGTATATTTGTAACATTGTTCTGTATTTCTGCTATCAGTATGTTCTATTTTTCTCCTACAAAAAATCGGTCACTGATTATCGGACGTAAGCGGGCAGCCCTATAGTTGCTTTAGCCATGGAGCTTTCCATGAACAATATTGTTGATTACACATTAGACCACATTTTCTCAAATCGTAACGTGTCACTATTTATTTTCTCTAATAAATGTAAAGATAATAAAAATAATGTTCTAATTAATTACTTACCATAAACATGTAGGTACTAAAATTGCCGGCACTTAACAAGTTTACGATACGATTTCATAAAAACTTTATTGTGTCACAATTCATTACACAAATATTTCAAATACCTACTTATAGAATGCGGAAGTTAGAATTGTAGGTAATGGCATCAATTAGGATTACAATATTGTGAACAAAAAATTAATAAGCATAGAATGACTTGCCGTTTTTCCGACCAACACTTACCTAGACATTGAAATTGCTGAAACTTTTGAAAGACATTTTACGTAATGGTCAGCAGGGCGTATCAAGTTCACTCAAGTTCATGGCTAGTCAATGTCCACTGCACTTTTTTTAAAGTACACAATTAACTTAAATTTAGAGTAAAAAATGGAAGAAGAATATGCATAATACAAAACTCTTTCGCCTCATCGTTTATACCGCGTAAATTGAAGGACTGGAACAATTTGCTTGCTGCGGTCTTCCCTTCCAATTATAATTTGGGTGTCTTGAAAACACCCCTAGGCTAGAGTGAATAGGCTCTTAATAAACTAGTGCGCCTCACCATCAACGATTGCATCACTACTTACCATCAGGTGGAATCGCAGTCAAGCACTAGTTTATATAAGACTAGCTATTGCCCGCGGCTTATCCGCATGGCATTAGGTACTTAAGGAATCGGGATAAAAGGTAGCCTATGTTCTTTTCCATGTCAAAGGCTATATTCATGCCAAATTTCATCCAAATTAGTTCAGCCGTTTTTGCGTTATTAAGTAACAAACAGGAACATCCAAACATCCACACTTTCACATTTATAATATTAGTTACGATTTAAAAAAATTAAAAGTTTTCACCGACTATGCCTATGTAACATATGACAAGGTCAGGAAAGATAATCCAGGACTTCATGATGGTTCAAATCAGAGATCTACAGAGTTGTTCAGCAAGAGTAGGTATTTATTTATTTATTTAGGAATAACAAACAGTTACACATTAGGTACCTATTGTTAACTAACTAATACATTTAAGCTCATCAGACAAATGTGCCAGTCATACTGCTATTCAGAGAATACACCATAGACCGTTAATATCCAACTTGTAGCTAAAAGTAATATGCCACGGGGAATTTCTGAAGAGGCAACCTGAGGTCCTGCTTAAATTTAAAAGGCAAACTAAAGGAACACTAGTATTTACTCAGTATTTATCTGAAACTTTATTTTATATTACTTCATCCTATGATTTCTACCACTCTAGTTTGACGAGAGACAAACAGAATTTTACTGATTAAAAACCACACCTGTGTCCTTTAGTTGTTATTTGTGTTCTCAGAGGTTTTTTTTTCTTAAATCGTTGGCATATTACTAAGCTTTTAGCTGCAGGTTAATATATTAACATAACTACTATTTACATGGTAAAGCTGAAGAATTTTTTGGATTGATCGAGCTAATATCAGGAAAACCTGGTTCAAATTAAAAAAATATATTTTAGCGTTGGATAGCCCATTTATTGAGAAAACTATAGTCTTTATAACATCACGCTGTGACCAATAGGAGAAGAGCACTAAGCAAAGACGAAGGTGAAACTGTGAGAGACACCTAGTTAGACAAATAAAAATATTTGTAGCTTTAATCATAATATTTTAAAAGGTCTTTATATGCATCTAATAACTTTAAAAATAATGCATAATCTAATAAAAATGTGGTCCAACATTAACAAAAAAAAACTATTATTTAAGACCACTCATTAAAAGTAAAGTTTAAAAGGATAACCTTGACTGACCTTCAAATTTCAACAAGTAATAATATGACCGTTTATTATTTAGAACAATTGGGCGTTATAGCGGTTTGACATTTTCACCAGCTGCGGATTAGTTGTGGTCTTTGTAGGCGTGACCGCGTGGCTAAATTTGATTATTTATTTATTTACAAAGTACTTGCACAACATTACAGACCATATCTAAGGCTTTGTCATCTTCATTATTATCATCATTTCAGCCGAAAGACGTCCACTGTTGGACATAGTCCTCCCCCAAGTATCGCCACTTTGAACGGTCCTGTGCGTCTTGCATTTATCGGATTCCCGCAACCCTTACCAGGTCATCGACCCTCCTTGTACGAAGACTTCCAACGCTACGACTTCCGGTACGATTTTTTAATTTTTTTTGGTGGGTAAAAATCGTCCTAATGCCCACGCGCCCTTGGGCGGAGCAGGAGATAGTGTCAGACTCTTACTGACTAAAAAACCTACCTCGTTCCTTCTTGCCCTTTATACCGGGGCCGAGCTACCTTTCAGAGCTAACCCTGGCCCCAGTAGGCTTCGATCCAGCTGGGCCCCTGCTGTTGCTGACAATTCCTTGTGGCGCAGGAACAATGCGCGCCGTCGACGACTTGGGCTCGGTCCGGACAGTTACTGGACGATCGGACAACGATGTATCTACCGATTGCTCGCCGTCCGCAAACCCGCACCTACGGTGGCCGGAAATGGGGATCGGGATCCCGGAGGCGGCTGGTGTGCTGTGAGCACCGTTGCCTGATACGGTCGACTTCCTCCTTTGCCTAGCATTACTGCTTCGCAGAAGGAGACGACCGCCTGCCACTCCTCCTCGTTTCGGACAGTGGCTTTTACCAAGGCCCGGCGCGAGAGATCGCCGCCGCCGATCGCTCCCAAGACGGTACGGCGATGCTCTACCCAAACGGGGCACACCTCCACAGTGTGCTCCACCGTGTCCTCCAGGCGTTCCGCACAGTGGCGACACGTGTTCCGGTACTACTTCCGTTTTTTCCTTTTGAGGTACGGAACCCTAAAAACGAGAAGAAAATAAGAAGAAATGAAAAAAAAGAAAAGAAAAAGAAGAGGGATGAAATGGGGATTCAAATTTTGTAAGGAAAACTACTTTAACATGGGCGAAGTCGCTGGCAGAAGCAGTTTTCTTATAAATGTGAACAGAAATGCTTGTCAATGAAAATTCAAAAGCACACACCTCAATTAGTGGTCATATATAATTCGCTACGTATGACGTAGATACATAATAATTATGTAGTAAGAAATCAAGGAAAAAACCTCTACATATATGGAAGCAAAACGTAAGCTACGCACAGTGCTTAATGTACAAAGCTATTGATACTTACTGTAATCAATTTGTCATTAACTAACATAATCACTTAATTGTTTATGTCGTCATAAGACTTACTCATAGTACATAAAATAATAAAGTTCTGTAATTGCTCGAGCAATTGCTTCTAGCAGGATCCTGCTAGAAAGAATTACCACCTTCAGATTCAGGTTCGTTTCCCGGATAAGGAAAAGTGTCATTGGGTTTTTCTATTTAGGATTCAATCAGTTTCTCAAGTTTTAATTTGTACTTTTTTGTCCGTTTTTAGGGTTCCGTACCCAAAGTGTAAAAACGGGACCCTATTACTAAGACTTCACTGTCTGTCCGGCCGTCTGTCTGTCTGTGTGTCACCGGGCTGTATCTCAACACAATAGCTATTTTGCTAGACAGTTGAAACTTTCACAAATTATGTATTTCTGTAGCAGTTATAACAACAAATACTAAAAACAAAATAAAATAAATATTTAACGGACGCCTCATACAAAAAACGCGATTTTTTTGCCGAATTTTCCTAATGGACTGTACGGAACCCTTCGTGTGCGAGTCAAACTCACACTTGGCCAGTTTTTACGATCAACGACGTGCTTGTGCGAAAACAGCTGCTGTAGCCGCTTGCGTCACCGCTTGAACGCATATCGCCGTTCCAGTCACCGCAAGCGCAAATCCGGTGATAAATCCTCGCCTCTATGTCCACCAGGATGTCTAGCTGTGAATAGAGTCCCAGGAATGTTGTCTCGTCAGAAGATACCGTTCTGTATCCTAGTACGATACACACAGCTAATTTCCGCTGCAGACTGGATTTAAAGTCTTTTGACCAAACAGGTACCTCAAGATGGACTATTGCCCTCAAGACGCCTGCACAGATGCAGTGAAGTACTTCCCGTGATCCTCCGAGATAGAGAAGCAGTCAAGAAACTTAATATATTAACCTACCTGAACTTGCACGTCTCAAACAGCTACTGACAAGCTGGGCGGTTTTCTGCTCCCCGGCAGAACCGTTAGCATTATATAACTCATTTAAATATCACTCACATTTTATTGCTTTGATCTAATATAATGAATTCCAATAATTCTGTTTAATGTCACTTGTATTTCAATAATTACTTTTAATTGCTGCAGTAATAAAATAAATAACTCTATTAAATGTAACTACCTAAAATTTGCCAAAGGCAATGTTTTTGTGACTTGGGTTTACTTGATATTAAAAAGTATTAGAAGGATAATCAGTAATTGGCTCAAAATGTTATCAAACTTACGTGGAACTGGGCTGGACATGTCTGACAATCTGTGACAAAGACATGACAGGCAGACCACGAAAGAGATAGCAGGATAAACTGGATAGATTTCATCAGAATTGTAAATAAAAAAAGCGGGCCCTGAACTTCGGAAGGACTGCCTTTCACCCAAGAGTAAAATAGAACAGGCTAACCTACTCTAATATAATAAAGAAGTCAAGTTTGTTTTTATGTTTGTAAGAGGTAATTAATCTCTGGAAGTACTAGTCCGATTGTTAAAATTTTTGCACCGATAGAAAGCTGCTTTATTCCTGAGTGCCATAAGCTATTTTTATGTACGCGGGCGAAGTCGCGGGCAAAATCTAGTAAAAAAATAAAATCGATAATCTATTTATTAATACTGTAAAGAGCTCTGCACACCAAAGCCGCCGCAGCCGCTGGTTTTAGTCGACGGGCAATGCCACGGGGCTTGTTTTGTGTTTATCGTGGCTTGCTTGCCGGTAATAAACCAACGGGTGAAAAGTGAAAAGGCCGCCAGGATGTGTAGAGGCCTTAGCACTCCACTACCAAGTAAAGGACTCCACAAAATAACTTGCAACAGTTTCGGACCGGTCGGCATTGCGCCGGTTCATGGTGGATGTCCCACCGATACGTAAAAAACGTTTTGAGAATACTTTTATGGTGCGTACAGTTAAAGGGGTGACCAGATGGTTGCAAACCAAGGTGACCTTGATAGTTTCAATCCGTGTAGACAGCTGTTGTAAACCATGACCTTCAACGTCCTTGGTTGGAAGGTACGTTTTCCCCTACGAAAGTGTTGGCGCGTGGTTTACATCCATTTATCCGCAACATAAACCAAGGTCACCTTGGTTGGGACGTTGGTTTCCATTCATCTGGCTGTCCGTTTTTGTCAAAATTAGCTAAAATTATCTGGATATCTTAGCGAGCAAAGGTGATGCAAATAAAATAGTAATGTACTCACTTTGTATTACTTGGTTTTGATATCACAACTTTAACAATAATTAATTACAACTGATTTGAAATCTTAGCAATAACTTTTACAGAACTACGTAGGTACAGCAATTCTTCTTAGATGTTATCCTCTCCGAGAACACATCTAAATTACATCACAATACTTCACATCATCACTTACCATCAGGTAAGATAGTGCTTTAATTCGAGCCTATTCATAATTTCAAAAAATACGTGAGCTAATAACAATAACCGAATTCTAGACTTTCTAATAAGTCTATAAGAAGGTCTTACAATTTAGCTTAATCCTTGATTGAAGGCTTAACTCACCAACAATTACTAATAAATACCGGCACTAAAGCGTTGTAAATTGATAACTAAGGGGTAACATTGCCACATGTGATTGTTCTAGATCAACCAACTTAGACAAAGAACAATGTTTATTTAAATTAAAGGGTAAACTCGTGTGCACACAGTCATTAACCTGAATTTTGATGACAATCACTTGACGTGGTCTTTTACTAACAGTCCATTGTGTGAATATGAGCATGAGCTACTTAAAAAGAGATTTAAATCGTGCTGAAGTTGACGACCGTATGACAGCTGATTGTGATCTAGACTCGCCCTTATTTGGTTAGCTTTAATATGTTGAGGCAATAAAATTAGTCTTAAAAAAGCAGTAGGATAATAGACATTGCAATTTAGTAAAATATGCATGATTTTGCCTCGGCTTCTGTAAAATTAGAGCATCAATCATAGATACACATTGAAGCATCTTGTAAATTATTTAATTTGTTGTTTTGAGAGTTCATAAAGAAAGCAAATATATGCCAGAATATGAAAAAATATCTGCAGGACCTTAAGGCCCAATTTAGCAGCTGAACAAAACAATGGAAGATTTTTTTTAACATTCTAACTGACATGTTTATGGATCTATCAATCAAAGAATTAAATAAAGAAGTGTTAAATGGAGTCCAGAGATCTTGTGTATTCTTCCATGTTTAACACCTGGGTGCAAGACAAACGAACTAACGAAATTGCTCAAAGATAAGCTAATCAAGCCAAAGGGCAGTGTAGATAAGCGTCATAGGCACAAAAAGACAGGTTACAATAAGAAATACAGATCTACATTTCAAAACAAAATTGATTTGGATAAATACCATACCAATAAAAATAGCGTTGAATAGGCCACACGATGACGAGACACTAAAAGAAAAAGGAGTAAGGCTATGACAGAATTAACTAGGGATAATTAATTGACAAGATATGAACTAATTAGAGTAGGCAAAAGAAAACCAGGAAAACAGTTCATAAGATGGCACAGGACATGCGTCGTCGGCTATGCTGCCTACTTTGCATAACCACCTGCACTTTTCATGACTTATACGATGCCAATAACGGAGCTGTTTATGTTGCCAACTACTGGTCAGAAGAAAGAATTGTTTCGGTACGGACAAGAAAAGAAGAAGAAGAAGACAGTGATCTGGAGGAGGATTACGAGTAACATATGAGAATAAAAGCAGTTAGAGAAGTATTGTGATAACTGGTGCCACTACCGAAAAGTAATCCTTAATTGCCTCAGTCTACGATCCAAATAAGGAGTCCTCTACCTGATTTACCTACCTCAATAACTATAGCAACATCAGATAAAGTTTTCTACCCACAGAGCCATTTAATCCATATATAAAAATACTAGCACTAAAAACTTCAAGGATATACCAAAACTTTGACCCTCGACCGTTACTAACTTCTAAATTACCATGACCATTCTCCTCACGCAAATGATATAATTTAGCACAAAAACTGAGTAAAAATAAGCTCGATTTAGAGCCTTTATTTGTTTGAGCACAGAATCTGAAAAACGAAGCAAAAAAACATGCAGAAGGTTAACTCAAGCAGTTGGAAAAACGAATTGAAATAGCCATATGCGAGTCGGTATCGCACATAGAGAGATTTCTTTCCAACGAAGATACCTACTAAGATAGTATATACTTTCTCTTATTGTATTCGTAAAACCACATAATCTGTGATTTCTCTCTCCTAGAGAGGAGGCCTGATTGCTAGCAATGAAAACATTAAAAGGCAGATTATGCTTACGCTTATGATGTGATGTCAATTGGTTACCAATTGTGTACTGGCAAAAAAATAAAGCCTTTTACGGAGGTTCGGACAGGACTCGCTATGGAGGGTCCTTCTCTACCTGTAGGTATATCTACACTTATAAAGAGTTAAAGTTTGATTTGATGTTTTTTTGTTTGTAACAAGTAATCTCTGAAAGTACTGGCCCGAATGGCAAAATTTTTTTCACCGATAGAAAACTGGCTATATTTTATGTATGTGGGGCGTAGCTGCGGGCAAAAGATAGTATTTTATACTCTACAATTTTGTACAATTTCTACTTTTCTAAGTACTTTGAATGATTCATACAATGATTAAAACAAAAATGGGTATTTAATCCCCCTACCATTGCATCTAACCTGTACCATTAATCCACGTGTACCCTACACGTAATATTGACCTTCTATTCAATTACTTTTCCATCTTTGTACAAACAAAGACTCAGTACGACGAAACGACCTTGGTTGCTGTCGGTAGCTGCGTGCGCGCACGTATTTCGATCTTATTTGACAAAAACTGGGCAAGTGCGAGTCGGACTCGTGCACTGAGGGTTTCGTAACAATGTATTTAATAGTTCAATTCCGGAATGGAGATTCGGAAGATTTTTCCGAATCGCGAAAAAAGAAATTGTAACGTAACAACACAGTTTTCAGATTTATTCCTATATCTATTTGTGCTACAAGACCTTAGCTTTATACCAAGTTTCAGGATTCTGGGTCAACGGGAAGTACCCTATGAACTTTGATTTCCTCGAGAGTGTCGAAATGTACATTTTTGCCACATAAACCGAAGTATTTTTTTTTCTCGTTAACTCACAAGCTTGATTTTTTTTTCAATATCAAGAATCCGGAGACCTGAGTATAATGCCGGGTTTTAATTTTAACTCGATACCTCCACGCGTTCCTAAAGTAATGGTTTTTTTTGTAGACATACTAACAGACGGACGAATGGACAATAAAGTGATCCTATAAGGGTTCCGTTTTTCCTTTTAAGGTACAGAACCCTAAAAAGTACCGACAGCACACGCCAGAGAGGATTATTTTTAGAAAACTACTTTCATGAATAACGCTATTAATAGCGGCCTGCTATTTTAAACACGCGTTTAAATAAAGAATTTACGCACTAGCAAGTGCGTTTTCTTTTTGTGGCTGGCATAAAATAATCACTGATCAATATAGATTAGATTAATCTATTTAAGGTGTATGGCAAAAAAAGTTTAAATTGAGAAACGTACGTAATTGTAGTCTAATAAATAATAATGAATGCTCACATTGAGCGTTTCAGTATTTGATAAAACTAGACATATATGGTATGCATATATCCTTGACAGCAATTTTGATAGAATCGAAACGAATTTAATTTAAAATTGGTCGATTATATTGTTAGTTATAATAATAGTTAAATAAGAGTAGCTTATGAGGTCATCTAAATCTTACACGGTAGGGAGCAGGGATTGCAAATATTCGATAGTTTTGATTTTCGACTATTCGAATAATATTCGAATAGCCCTAAAAAAATATTCGCATGTTATTTGAATATTATATTCGACGAGAAATTTGTTATTGAAGACAGGCAAGTCTTCAACTTGCCTGTCTTCAATAACAAAATTCTGCAAAAAGTATTTATTTGTTCACAGTACCTTTCAACCGAGTCAAATCATACGCCCCCGATCCGCATTCCATCGGAACTGCTAACTCATACGCAGTCGACACTGTCATTGTCGATATACTACATTCATTGATGAGCTTAAGTTTATACATAAGTGAAAAGGTAAAGCAGAGATAATTTTTAGGGGTCCGTAACTAAATTGACAATAACCTTAAAGGGTCACATTGTTGTTCGTTTGTCAAGATCTTATTTCTTTGGAACGCATAGAGGTATAAAGCTGAAATTAATATCAAATACTCAAGTTTGCTACATAAGCCACAAAAATAAATGTAATCTAATTTTTAATAAAATTTAGGTGTCCTCAAGGCTCTTGATAAACTAGTGCGCCTCACCATTAACGGCTGCACCACTGCTTATCATCAGGTGGGATCGCAGTCAAGCACAAGTATATATTAATTCCAAAAAAAAAACCAAGTGGAGTAATTTCTTAAGAAATCAGGGACTGCTTTATCTAGACAGTCACAGACGGACACACACGCAGGCAAACAGTCAAACAAAAGAAAGAAAGAAAAAATAAAACGTTAAAAAAAATGTGAAAATTTTTAATGTGACAGTTTTAGGAGATCCAGTAAAAAATAAACATATTTCTACACCTTCACAGTCTGATTCAGCATCCGATTGGTTCATTTCAAAATACATCATGTAATAATTCATGCAGTGTAATGCTCAAATCATTTGCACAGCATGCTCATAATAAATGCTCTAAGTTAGGGTTATCAAAACCAATTATCGAAACTGACAGAACTTAATATGACTCGCTTAATAAACCTGTTGCATTGAATTTGCATAGGTCATATTTAACATTTTATTTTAAGTTAGCAGTCTAATAAAAACCCGGAAAAGTCGTTCATGTAATTAATTTTATGGCGAACAAAGTGTAGTTTTTATTTTAGTGACCCGACGCAAATAATATAATTTATTGACAGTTTGATATTTTGATAGTACGATCAACGCTAAATAATAAATAGTTATTTAATAAAGATATATCCCAATATGGCATATAAGAATAAGTTGCCTTATAATGACGTGTTTAAATGTCAGGCGTGCGAGCGAGAAAGAGGTATGGATTTATACACTCTATATAGCGGGCCAGGCTGAAAACCAACGCCGTAGACTCGCCGCTTTTAGCGTTGTGGTCCTGGCATTATGCTCGACCGTTTTTCTCGGAAGTGGCGCATTCTTTTCTTTAAACGTACTTATAATTTGTAAATACTTTTTGACCTTTCCGGCAAATAAAATGTTTTTCTTTCTTTCTTTCTTCTTTCTATATAGCTCCATCCCTTTAACAGTTCAGATTAGGTCTTCAAATGAATCGCGTGGTTCCTACCAAAAGTTGTTGTTTATGATGTGAGTAACACTATCAGAAGCGACAAGAAATATGTAACCAAGATCTATGTAACTCATTATATGTTTTAAAAAGAGTGTCCATGGAGTTTCTTGCACGTTCTTCTCCATAGAGACCTACGCTTTGGAACGTGCAATTTAGCTTCACTTTACTTGGACTGACCGACATTTTACTATTCAAAAGTGCCTGCAAATGGTCTATTTGAAATAAATGATTTTGACTTTTGTCCTGAAAGGTTACCAGTGCTTTACAAATAACCCCGTATATTCAAAACTACTCGTATGTGTGAGATTTTCTTCTGTTAACGCTCATAATTATAGATACGCAACTATCTTCAGTTTTGCACGGCCGCTCGGCTATTAGAAATCTTTCACACCACACCATCACATATAAACCATCCAGAATCATTTATGGCTATTGAAGAAAACTACAGAAAAAACCGTTCCGCAGTTTTTGAGTTCATTGTGAACATACAGACTGATAGACGCAGTGTGGGATTTTGTTTTATAATAGGTACATAACAAAGTCGCTAACTTTAAGAGTTTCAATATTGATTAGCGGATTCTAAATTCAAATTGGCCATAAAAAGTTTTGAATTAGGAAACTGTCAATCAGTCTTTAAACTATGTAAGTATATAGGTTTTTTTTTTATAAATAAGGTAAAAAAAAATGAATTAAGAACCTGCTCATTAGTATGTAAACTCTTGCCAATCCAATTTACTTTTGTCATTGGCAGAATAGTCGACATCGGCTCTATTTGCCATTAATAAAAAATAGAATAGAATAGAATTAGTGTGTAAAGGTGAGTTGCACCTTTTAACTATAACGATTACTACATAGTTAATTCGACGATTTGACAACTGTTAACGGCTTTGTTATCGTTATAGTTAAATGGTGTAACTCACCCTAAACTTATCACTTCATTTTTTTTCTTTTTTAATAAAGCGACTAATATTTAAAAAAGAATTTTATTTATGTTGTCATCTCGTGCCAACCCTGCCATGGCGTCTACCAAGTCACCTCTCATAAACCACGTGCTTCCATTCATACGCTCATCCGACCGGTGTCATCGACCGCGTGACGAGCCGCATCAGTTATCTGACTCATCTCCATGCTAATACGCCTGAATACATTATATCGTGAGAATTCTTTATGTTAATTTTCTCGAAGATGTTTTCTGTTATGTCTAATAATAAGACTAATGTCTGATCGAGTTTTGATTTTTTTTTTGAGGTCACATATGATTATATACTTTCGATTTTATAAATGACTAGCTGTTAACTCATTCTCGTGGAGTTTAAGACCATCACTTTCCGTTTTTGAGGCAATTATGTAAACCAAAATTTTACACTCTCCCCTCCTCCATGAACTTAAATGTCTCCCCGCACGAATTAAGGTCCTTAGCTTCGGTAAAACAAAAAAGTGCCCCCGAATCACCGTTTTATTTATTATTTATTTATTGTGTCTTTATTGTAGGTACACCACATAAATAAAAAGTACAGGACAAACATTATTAAAAATAAGTGCACAATGGTCTATTGTTAGTCAAAAGCTTTTTCTGTTCCGTTTGTCCTTCTTCCAGATAACACTACTTCGACTTTAATAAATTGGACCGCTATGATTCTTCATTGGACATTTACTCTTTGACTCCGATAAGATGTGCTAGCAAATTCCACTAAAAAAAGGACTCAACCTCAATGTTAAACAATATATGACTCATGACAGTATCGCGTGTTTCATTTGCCACATTTTTCCTTTTGTTACAAAGACAGTATCAACCTTCATCGTGCGGACATGTTGAGCGAGCTTATAATATAAATTACAATAACATAGTATACAGATATCGCTGTCAGAACACGGTAATACTGGTAATACCCAGGTGTATTTAAATCTGAGCCACAAAGGAACAGCAGACATTTAATTTACCAATCCGTTTCTTTTTATATTATTTGTGTTCTATCCTGAACTTCCCCTTTTTTAATGTAAACTGTTTTTGATGTCGTGTTTATTATGTAACAACAAAATGTATCATAATTATACAAGTTCGTTCTAGATAGATAAGGTTTGTCCTGATAGGTTAGAAACGTAACAATATTTTTTATTTCCGGCGGGAAAATCATCTAATGACATCCCTCGCTCTTTGACGGAACGGGAGACTTTTACTTTCTAAAAACCCACTCCTGTTCCTTCGTTGCCATTTGCACCGGGGCGGAACTATCTTTAGAAACTAACCCTGGCTCCAGTAGATTTCGACCCAGTTGGGCCCCTTTTTTTTTTTTTTTTTATGGTGGGAAAAAATCATGCATTGACATCCCCCGCTCTTGGGCGGAGCGGGAGATAGTGTCAGACTCTTACTGACTAAAAGACCCACCCCGTTCCTTCTAGCCTTCATACCGGGGCTTGAGCGCCCTTTCGGATAACCCTGGCCCCAGTAGGCTTCGACCCGGCTGGGTCCCTGCTGTTGCTGACAACTCCTTGAGGCGCGCGGGAACAGTGCGCGCCGTCGACGACTTGGGCTTGGTCCGGAAAGTTACCGGACGGCCGGACAGTGAGCTACCCATTGCTCACTGTCCGCAAGCCCGCGCCTACGGTGGCCGGAAATCGGGATCAGAATCCCGGTTGCGGCGGCGGCGGCGATAACGCCGTTGCCTGATGCGTTCGGCCTCCTCCTTTGCGAGCATTACTGCTTCGCAGAAGTCGGCGACCGCCTGCCACTCCTCCTCGCTCCGGACCATGGCCTCAACCAAGGCCCGGCGCGAGAGGTCTTCGCCGCCGATCGCCCCCACGAGGGCACGGCGATGCTCCGCCCAAGCAGGGCACACCTCGACTGTATGCTCCACCGTGTCCTCCGGGCGTTCCGCACAGTGGCGACACCCGGGCGTCACTTCAGCATGAATTCGGTGCAGGAAACTCCCGAACGAACCATGTCCGGTGAGGACCTGCGTCATGCGAAAGGTAAGGACGCCGTGAGGTCTTTCCAGCCACGCCTCAAAGAGGGGACTTACCGCCATGATTGTGGCGTGCCCAGCACTAGGTTGCAATAGTCGTTGACGCCATTTCACCATGAGATCCCGCCGGAGCTCTGTCCGCCATGCAACCCAGTTGGGCCCCTGCGATTGCTGACAGCTCCTTAACGCGCACGGGAACAGTGCGCGCCTTCGACGACTAGTTATCGGACGGTCGGATAGTTAGCTACCGCAAGCCTGCGACTACGGTAACGATACAATATTGTTCGTTCTGGATTGATAAGTTGTGTGATGGGCTTGAAGTTATTAGTAAGCTAGTTTGTGGCTTCAATATAACAGAATAATACTGTATTTTACAGTTTTTTTTTGTACACTAAAATAGTTACACAATAAACTCTGCAAGCTGCACATAATCCTCTCCTAAAATGCGCTTGTGTGTTCATACATTTATTTAATGACAATCTTTACATTGCGTCTTAATGTATGCAAACAAGGAGAAATAGTTTAAACATATTTTCCAATAAAATACAATCACAATATAGAATAAAAATCACAATTATAAAACAAGGCGTATTCCACAAGCAGCGGCTCCTATGTTGAGCCACTCGGACCAGTGTGATTTACAACACTTCAATTAGTGAGTGTCAACAGCATATTTAGACCGCATAAATGTGTTGCTAATACCCACTGAATATCGATTCAAATATCAATGTGGGCGTGCTATGTACTTAATTTGTAGTTCCGCAAACACTTAAATATGATCAACCCATACATGCAGACACTGTCCGGCTTAATGATTTGCAAAAAATGGAAGGTCGTCTACACGTACTGTGTGTTTTTTTGTCACTAACGCTGCAGGCGATAAGATTGAGTATATAAGAGACTATATCCTGCTTGTGATTATAAATAGCTTAATGGCCATAGAAGCCAGAGGTACCACTGATGGCTTAATCTAGTAACGAACGTTAACGACAAAACACAAATTCTTTTAATCTTATATACATAATAAAAAAAGCTCGCTTTTTCTGTCAGTCTACGTGGCCTTGAGTTTTTATAAACTCCACAACAGATTTTATTGCGATTTTCATTGTTATCAAAGAACTTATTCTAGAAGGTTTAAGTGCATGGGTAAAAATAAAAATAGAAGATCGATCACTGAACCATCAACGCCCGGTATAAATGTTATTTCATTTAGAACCGACTTTTTTCGCATTTGGATACAATTTTTTTTTAAAATAACACCCATAAGTGGTGAAAAGCCGTGAATAGGATCCAGCAGTTGGGACTCAAAGTGTTCCTGCATAGGTCCAAGGTCTTGTGCTCTCATGGCCGTCGTAAGGCGCCATCTCTGGGTTCCCAATTAACGCTAGGCGGGTTCAGATTAGCAACGGGTCTGTATGTGGAATTTCAAGGAGCACTTCCGACGTCTGGCTCTAAATCTGGTTCGGATTTGGGCTACCCTCAAGCCGCTCTTGCTCAATCAAGGGAGTCCAAAACGCCTTCCGTCAGAGGCTCGACACGGGGATCGTGCGGACCATAGTTCTTTAGGAACGCCGTCGCAGCGAAAGCTGAACGCGTCTCAGAGAGTCACAACCATCAGGATGGTGTAAGGATACCACACGTTCTCTCCACGATTAGGCGAGCCTCCTTTTCGGCTTGCTACCGTAGTATTTGGAGGTAACAGTCCTTACGTACATGCACGTACTGCACATGGAGTTGCAACACTGGGACGAAACTCGACTAATGGACAGAGTTCTTCGGCCACAGTGTTGCAACTCCATGTGCAGTACGTGCATGTACGTAAGGACTGTTACCTCCAATATAATATAAGTATTTTAAATAATACAAGTACATCTTGCTGAAAGTACAAAATTAACAAGCTAGTAACGTATTAGATTAACAATATAATTATAAAAAGAACGCGAGAGCAAGTTACATCATGTGAGACAGAAAATTATTACTGAAGAATCGCTCACCGTTATGTTAGGACGCAAATCATAAGAGTTTAGCCTTTATACTCATTCAAATAAAAGCCATATGAAATTGACAGTCATCAATCTGCTTAAAGTAGTTTACATAAATTTACTTAAAAAGATTACAAAGACTACTAACAAACATCAGAATTGGCTTTGTAATTAGAATGAAGAATTTTAACAATGATCAAGTAATCTCACTTATAGTGACAATGATTATGAAGAAAAACTGAAGCTAAAAAATGCTGAATTTTTCTATATGAGCAGCATAAGAGCGATCAATATACTGTAATAAATGTACCCTTCTAGGAAACACTAAAAAGTTTCATCTTTTTAACGACTTTCGATCTCACTCAATATGATTGCCTTAGTTATTGGAGTACATGCTCGAGATTATCTTTATTCAGAAAAAAACATATATGTTAAGAGAAATTGCCCTTAAAGTACTACGTCGTCGCCGTCGTGTAGATGTCGTCTACAACATCGTTTGTTTGTTCAATTTTATCAAAAACCTCTAACATTAAATTTTGTTCTATTCTATTCCTTAGTCTATCTTCCCACCATTTAATAAATTTACGTACAAACCAAATAAAACGCTAATATCTTGTACCTTGCACCAACTATTATGCAACGATCGTCGTCAGTTTTCGGCGCTCGAGGCAAGCGCAGCGTGCAGTCCGGAGTTCAATGCCACGGTCGGTCACTATGAGGTCGCGATTACGTAAACTTTAATTGGTCGAGATGAGCACGTTTTTTTACAATACGATGAGCTAATATAATGCACCGTTACGATTGCGTGTGTTTGTTTTGGTTAATTAAACTGGTTTAATGGTATACAAGGTTGAGTGTTCGTATAGATCGATAGATTCTTTTGTTTCTACAACTGCTTTAAAAATGTATACACAGTAGCTACAAGTGTTTCCGAAGCAAATGGCAGGAGGTCGTCTCCTTCTGCGTAGCAGTAATGCTAGAAAAGGAGGCGGTCGTAAACGTGATGGAACTGACGTCCTCACGTTTCAGCTGTATCATGCCCTGATTTTCAGCCACCGTGCATGGGCTGGCAGACGACAAGCAATAGGTAGCTCGCCATCCAGCCGCCCGGTACCCATTCAGGCCGAGCCCTAGTCATCGACGGCACATAGATGCTCACAGTAGGGACCCAGCAAGGCAGAAGCCTACCGGGGCCATGGGTTTACTTCTGAAAAGGAAACCCGTGGTCCTGAAATGCAAAAAGCAGACTAGGAACGTAGGTGTATTTTTAGCCGGTAAAAGTCTAAGACACACTCCCGTTTGTCCTAAGCAGGGTAAGTCACTGCATTACTTCCTACCTTAAAAAAATAGCTTCAAGTGTTTCTGATAATAAAAAAGAATTTTCAAAAGGTAGATTCATAAACTTACTTTTTAAAATTTAGTTTTGCCCGACACCTTCGATAGTTGTTTTCAACTTTTAATAGTTATCACCTACATGTACTTTATGGATTAAAATATAAATTTGCGATTTGGATTTGTAGATTTATGTCAACTTTTTGGTGTCAAGATAAATTCTTCAAAAAAACTAGTCGCAACATGAGAAAACGGGATATGGCATTAACGCTATTAAAACTATTTATCGATAAGACAAGACTAAATACTTTTACTTGCATCTCTAACTAAAGTTATTAATTTTAACTATAGGTTTAAATTAGTTATACAAAAACGCAAACTACTCTTAATTTATTGCAATCTGCATAAAATGAAACATCGTTGTTATTTTTTTTAAAGTTGCCCCTCTTGAGGATTACTCTTGTATATCAAACAAACATAAAAACTCACATCAAGACACATAGACACTGAACAACAATCCGTACGCCATAAATATTTGTTACGTTTGAGAGTCATACACGCGACAGGCAGCACAGTAGCTTATCGCTCGATCACGGCGCCAACCATGCCGTCCAGTATCACCAAAGAATTTAATTTATTTTTTGGGATGCCTTTAATTCTTTATTGCACACAAGGACATAACATGACATATGGAGATACAGACAGTTCACGTACAAAGGCGAGCTTAACTCAGCAATTATTTTTTCCCAGCAAACCTTTGAGTTACAGAGAGAGAACTTATTTGAGGGTTAGGTTAGTAGAACTTAAGTGAGGGGAAGATCCAGTGCACAATATTTATTATTTTTTTGCCTGTTATTTATTTAAGCTATGTAGAAAGTTATTACAAAGTAGGGGTGCAAACGTAAAGAAACTGGTGCAAGCGAATCTGTGCGGGTCGGTACCGATTGGTGCAGGTATAACTCTCCCGTGTGTTTTTATGCGCACAATTATAAAGAAATAGTACCTCTAGCCAAGTTGATAATCTGCAATCGTTAACGCTAGTAGAAAACCTCAAATGTAGGGGAATGACGTCATCTCAACGGTCAGTCACGTGGTCAGAACAAAAGAATCGGGGGCGTGACCAACTCGAGGCGTTCGACGCAAGCGAAACGTTATCGACTGCCTGGACCGAGTCATACGGGTTTAAGTATTAGCTAGTGTAGTCTTTTACGCATACATAATATTTTTACCTGTTTCTATATGTGGTTTGACCGGTACCTATCTGTGACGACATATTGGGACCGAAAAACCTGTATCTTTATCCTTACACTCTAAACCAATATGACTCGCGACAGGCAAAACTACAGCCAATCGCTCGACCACTGTGGTGCCTGTTACCTACTCCATGCACATTTTGCATTTTTTGTACTGCGTACACATTACGTCAGGTGTCAACATCACACACACATACACATTCATCAACCATATTTCCATATGGTGAATAAAAGCTTTAAAAGTAAAAGGTGCAATTTTAGTCCCCAATGAATGATTTTATTATGGAGACCATTTTATGTTGTGTCCTGAAGAAAAGTTTTCTTCAACACACAATTAAAACAAAGAACAAGAGAATTAATGAAACATTAAAATTAAATCCAATATGTGACGGAATTTATGATATTTTTATGGAAAACTTTTGACCCTAGGCTTTACTGCAAGCGATTTGACGAAAATCAATATTAATATCTATTGATATTTATTTTTTGCTTATTAAACATAGCTACGTTGATAATTTATCTAATCTAATAGCATAGGTGTATGAATCTTTTCTACACACGTCTCTCTTATGCCATTGCGGGTCAGTCTCTCCGGTAAAAGTTCATCTCTACACCTTCGACTCGGTCTGACATTCTTGGTCTGATAACAACATAACAGTTTGAAAATTTATGTTCATTACTTAACTATCTAAATACATCTGAATTGCAGTAAATTATTGTATGAGCCATGATAAGTTATTTATTTATTTATGTATCCTTTATTGTACACCAAGATAATAAATTACACATTTGAGCCTTATATTTAGAACATACAATTGGCGGCCTTATCGCATTCCGCGATCTCTTCCGGGCAACCTGGTATGGAAAGAGATTGACTTGACATAAAATGGGGTTGCACATGGTGCATTACAAAACAAGTTAAACAATTATTAATGAAGAAAAAAAAACTAAACAAATTACCATACTTAACACTAAAATACATACATACTAAATAATAATTATATTGGCAAGAAAACAAGTGACAACTACAATTAATACAGCTAAAAACGAAACAAAATTACAAGGACAAGTAATATTCCTTCACAAGTTTTTGAATATGTGTAGTGTCTGCGCGCGTTTTATTGGTAACTGAAATTTAAAAATTTACTTTTTTGTCATCTTGGCTTAGGATTCAAGACATGGCAGGGAACTTCCATGACGTGTCAAAAAGTCATTCGCGCGATTCTGAAAGAGAGATGGTTATAAACCCTATAAAGCTCCATCGCTTTAACAGTTCAGTTTAGGTCGTAAATTAGATCGCGTTAAGAACTCTTGGTAGTACTGTAGGCTTGACTGGGGATTGATTTCACTTAAGTTATCACGGTAATACTTTTACAACGTAAAGTATTACATAAATTGGTACGCTAAATGGCCAAGTATTTTAAGTAGTATCATAAAATGCCTGGCCACTTACAATAGTGAGTACCAACTTTATTCAATTCAAGGACAATAGCAAAATCGCTTCCCGCTTGCAGTATTACCAACACCAAACGGTAGTAATGGCCCACAAGCAGAACGCGGGCGTGCATTTACAAGGCCGACCATTATTGCTCGTAATTCCGCATTGAACAAGTGAATTTCTGATACGTTATAAACACGATACGATATTGGGATCGTGGGCGTTTTTCTTATTAAAATGTTTGATAGCATATTTGGTTGGCACTACTGTCATACAAAGCTGTTTTGTTAATAAATAATACCGTATAAATATAGTATTGTACCTAAGGCGTGTTTCCTTTTAATTTTTTAATATATATATTTCTGTTCAAGGCTCTACCAAGGTCTATATTTCTATTTCAGATAGCTATAATCTGTGGGTCTATAAAGCCAACAGTAAATGAAGTAACTTCCATGCAAGCGTGCTCCTTTGTCGACTTTGCTTATTAAATATTTTGACGAAGACGAGCTTACGATAATTATGATAATGATCATCAAAAAACATCATGACAATATGAATCAAGTCGGACCAGAGGAATCATCATCATCAAAATTTCAGCCAAAAGACATCAACTGTTGAACTTAGGACTCTTGAGGTGACCCAAGAGTCCTAAGAGTTCCACAAGAGACCCAAGAGTCACCACGATGAACGGTTCTGTGCGTCGCAACGTTGGAAGGCCAAAGAAAGCGTATTAACAAAAACAATGTGTTCCTTGATATAGTTTAACAGATCACACTGGAAATGAAACCTATTAAAAAATGGGAAGTTGTTCACACAAGGTAAAACAAGACTAGACATAACGAGAGTTAGTATATTAAATTCAACTCTCTTTCTAAGGAAAACAGACCATGATAATAACTGGATTATTATGATCATTGTTATAATATAAGCGATACAAGAGAGGTGTCTTATTTTAGCCAACGAATCAGCAATGCAATTTTTTATTTAATAAACTTTATTCACTAATTAACGCTATACAAAGATAGACCTAATGCTTTAGGCCTTTTCTGATATTCAACCTCAGGTTGGTGCAGAACCATCACATTTTATTTAATGTAACAATACTTCCAGCTTTCTGGGCACTTGTTCCATTGACCTTCTTTTTGGAACTCGATGAATTCTTCTTTGTACATAATTATTATTTTTAATTTGTATATACCTATTATATGATTTTTTACTATAGTTGTTTATAAGTATACTAGCTTCTACAAGCGGCTTCACCCGCGTAAAAATAGGTTTATTTAAATTTAATATATAAATTTTGGACACCCATTTCATCCCCTAAGGGGTGGAGATTCGTAAAGTCCGTTCTTAACGGATGTGTAGATCCTATAAGGAACCTAACTCCCAAATTCTGTTTGTAGGTATTATAGTTTCTGAGATATCTGTGAGTGGTATTTCGCATTTATACAACTTTAGTTTAAGTACATGCAAAACCTGAAACACGTGTATATTTATATGTACAGAATCTATAAATAAAATTTCATAACTGTATCAAGAAAAATAACAAAGTTAAAAGCTTGTTATGACAGCAAAAATACATAGTCACCGGACCATCCAGGCGACCGAGGGGTTTTTTGCACTTGCACTCAGCTGTTTAATGGCTCTTAATACCCGTAATGCCCTGCCATGACCTGTGTTGTACTTAGTGTCGGTGGTGTCTAACTTGTGGTGTTTTTATTTTTGGGAAAAATATAAAATATCGTAAAAACTATTGGAATCCATTCAGTTACTGATTCTGAACAAACTACATTCAGGTTTCGCTTAAACTAAAAATCTTCTTCTTCTTCTTCCTGCCCTTATCCCATATTATTTGGGGTCGGCGCAACACGTTTTCTTCTTCCATTCTGTCCTGTCACCCGTCAAACTATCACTAACTCCCTTTTCTTTCATATCACTTCTCACTCAATCGCTTAAACTAAAAATAATGTTGAATAATTATATAGATTGCAGTTGTATTTTGTTTTATATAAATATACCGATACCTTATGACGTAAGTGTCTTACTATGGTTGTAATAGTAGGTAGTGGAATGGCAACTTATCTGGTGATACTTAATTGCGACCACCATTCTCTTCAATTATTCTATTGACTTTTATATCGAATGACTAACAGCTTTGATCAATTTTGTTCACATTAATTGTTCGACCTTCTGTAGACAGCTGTATAATATTAAAGCAATGTTTTACAGTGGCATTTAAAGGACCTTTGAGTCTCCATTATTTAGGATTAGTTTCCTAAAACAGTGATTTGGGACAGCAACTTTACACTAAGAAAATGATGGGAAGAACTAGATGTCTACCATAAGAAGTGAAAATAATAATAATTGCTCAACTTGTATGTATATAAATATCATGATCTGCTGTGATAAAAATAGTAAAGGAAGATAATAGCAGAAACCTAATAGTAGAATAGTGTGGGTGTGGGATTTTTTTTAATGAACTAGTGCTTGATTGCGATCCCACTTGATGGTAAGCAGTGATGTAATCAGTATTGGTGAATCGCACTAGTTTATTATGAGCCTATTCATTGTAGCTTTGAAGATTCCTAAATTATAATGGGACGGGAAAACGCTGCAGTAAATTAAAACGAAAAGAAACGTCAAAAACGTTGTGTTTCAAACGTTATAAATTAATTCTGACTTTGTCCTAGACTAAAAAAAAAACAAAATAAACTATTATGTCGTCTGTGAAGTTCTTGTAGGTGTGCTTTACTTACGGTAAAAAGCTAAATGGGATTTTAATTTGTATCTATATGCCAATTTATGAATCTGTATAAAATACAAAACTTTTTTTAACATTAACCCCTCGAACGCCGATTATACATCCGTCTGTACAACTTGGATTTCCTTGAAAAATGCTTAATTTTCATGTTTTCCCCAAGTTTGTTCAATTTGCAATCAAAATTTTCGACCAAATAACTTTACAAAAGTTATTTGGTCGAAAATTTTGATTTTCACACTCTTACTTACTTACTTTACATGTTCTTCTATATATATTATATTATTTGTTTTTCCTAGAAAAATCCGATTTTATTTTTGTTGGTTTTTAGGGTTCCGTAGCCAAATGGCAAAAAACGGAACCCTTTTAGATTCGTCATGTCTGTCTGTCTGTCTGTCTGTCTGTCTGTCTGTCTGTCTGTCTGTCTGTCTGTCTGTCTGTCTGTCTGTCTGTCTGTCTGTCTGTCTGTCTGTCTGTCTGTCTGTCTGTCTGTCTGTCTGTCTGTCTGTCTGTCTGTCTGTCTGTCTGTCTGTCTGTCTGTCTGTCTGTCTGTCTGTCTGTCTGTCTGTCTGTCTGTCTGTCTGTCTGTCTGTCTGTCTGTCTGTCTGTCTGTCTGTCTGTCTGTCTGTCTGTCTGTCTGTCTGTCTGTCTGTCTGTCTGTCTGTCTGTCTGTCTGTCTGTCTGTCTGTCTGTCTGTCTGTCTGTCTGTCTGTCTGTCTGTCTGTCTGTCTGTCTGTCTGTCTGTCTGTCTGTCCGTCCGTATGTCACAGCCACTTTTTTCCGAAACTATAAGAGCTATATTGTTGAAACTTTGTAAGTAGATGTATTCTGTGAACCGCATTAAGATTTTCACACAAAAATAGAAAAAAAGCAATAAATTTTAGGGGTCCCCATACATAGAACTGAAACTCAAAAAATTTTTTTTCATCAATCCCATGCGTGTAGGGTATTTATGGATAGGTCTTCAAAAATGATACTGAGGTTTCTAATATCATTTTTTTATAAACTGAATAGTTTGCGCGAGAGACACTTCCAAAGTGGTAAAATGTGTCCCCCCCCCCTGTAACTTCTAAGATAAGAGAATGATAAAACTAAAAAAAATATATGATGTACATTACTATATAAACTACCAACGAAAATTTATTTTGAACGAAATCTAGTGAGTAGTTTTTTTTTAATGCGTCATAAATCGAAAAAAATACACTATTATTAAAACATCGATCAAAGTTACAACACATTACAAGAACTTTTATATTATGTTACTTGCTGCTACGGAACCCTTCATGGGCGAGTCTGACTCGCACTTGGCCGGTTTTTTATTTTTGGTGATTTACGTAAACAGTGCAATTTTCCGGGTCAATGAACTCCTGGCGTTCGAGGGGATTAGTACATTACAGAACACTCGATTCTTCTAAGACTAGGCTTCAGTTACTTACGACACTTGTAATAAGTCTTCGTCTTAATTTTAATATACCTAAAGCATGATATAGTTGTCACTTGCTACCTAGGACTAGTTCTATCCTCGGTCTAATACTCTTAGAAATTCGATACATATTGCACAAACAGTATTGATTTTCATTTTACTTTGTATATAAATTAATGGAAAACTAACGAAGAATCACACTTCTGATAACTGTGGAAGAGAGAACCAAATACATCGTCATGTTCCATAAGGTAAATTTTCTATAAATAATTTATTTAATTTCATAGATTTTTAAGGTTTAGCAAATTACGTTGGTCTTTTGATATTAATAAAATTTTGTATTCAGTGATCTTGTATATACAATAGGTTTCAACGTTTTCTTTTGGAATATGACTTAGAGATTTATTCATTTTTCTAGAATTTTTCTTTTTTTTTTATTAAAAAAAAATATTGCCTCACTCAAAGATGTACACTTACATTTCCATTTATATTTTCCGTGCGAAACGCAACACGGCTCAACCATGGCACTTATCGTGTCGTCGCCAACTTAATTCCACCAAGCCACCGTCATTTCATTAGGTCGTAATGTTACAATACATAAAAATGCATTATGCTTTTTAGAAACTTTTTTATAATAAATTGGTAATGAATATTTTCTAATAGTCTCTTTCTTTATCCTACAGTTTGCAGTTCTCTCTGGTCTGGTGTTATCAGCCACCTGTATGGTCTTGCATCAGCCTCATTTGCCTATCCACCTCGGACTTCAATATGATTCAAACCCGAACTATAACTTCGCTTACGAAGTCAACGATGCCCACACAGGGGATATCAAGAGCCAACAAGAGAGCAGAAGAGGGGACACCGTTTTAGGACAGTACTCCTTGCTGCAACCTGATGGTATCAGAAGAACTGTAGACTACAGAGCCAATGACCATACAGGCTTCCTGGCTACCGTCCACAATGATGGCAGACCAGTGCCTACTTCTCACGCGCAGTCAACAAATGACGTCATCAGGCAGCAGAACTTAGCAGTTCAAAACTACCAAGCATGGCCCACTCCAAGTGCTCAGTCGTACCAAACTTATCCCACACCTAGTTCCCCATCTTACCAGGCTTGGCCCACTCCTAGTGCGCAATTGTACCAAGCTTGGCCAACTACTAGTGCCATTCCTTCTTCAGTTTCCACTCCTGTAGCCGTATCCAGGTCTTCTATAACCCAAACCTTCGCTCATGGTCCTGCTGTCCATAGTGCTCATAACCCCTGGGCTTAAATCAATATCTATTTTGAAGAACCCGGCCAGTGTAACGGACTCCGATATATTGCATTTATATTATAAGTTGTATAATATTTTCCTATGAATATCTATGAGAGTTACTAAGTGATAATATACCTACGTAATAATCGACCGGACCCCGATAACCTTGCTACGTTGTGGTCAGCATTCAAAAGGAAATTAGATTTAATAACAAAATGTACGGCCGGAATCTTAATTATATAACAAATGAAGGTACTGTATATATTTGTAGTAGATATAATATTATGTATTCTGTAATTTACCTATCACTTTTTTTGTAAAATAAAAACTGCTATGTCATGACCTTTCTGAGTTTCGGTCGTTGATTCTTGTGATCCGATTTAGTACAATACAATTTAGATCTGATTGTAACCGAACTGGTACTTTACCTAGGGGCCCAGCAGGGTCGAAGCCTACTGAGGCCATGGGTTCGCTTTTGAAAGGAAAACCTGGGGTCCTGGAACGCAAGGCAACGGACGAACATAGGAGTGGATTTAGTCAGTAAAAGTCTGACATATCCTTGCGCTCCGCCTTAGAGCGGGAGAAGTCATTGGATACTTTCCAACCTAGAAAAAACCGGATCTGGTTTTTTGGTAGTAATTCACCAAGCTCCTATACCAATTAGTGGAATTCCCTGCCGGAATCTGTGTTTCCTGATAGTTACAACAGCAGTTATTTCTAGACAAGCAGAGCACGCTTGTCTAGATCGTCGACCACATCATTGCTTACCATCAGGTGAGATCGTGGTCAAATGCCAGCCTATTAATAATAATAATAATAAAAACTCCTATTTAATAATTAAAAAAATTGTCAGTGTACATGTAATCTCAATAACTTAAAGGTGGGGTCTTAAAATAATTTTAAACTAGTTTATTTATACTCGAGCAACTGAGACCTTTCAATTCGGTGCATCGCCCCGATATGAACTTGACTTTAAGACATTTCCTGAATTTCTTTATAATGTATACATTTAATACAAAACTGGAACACTTGTCGGTTCATATAAAAAGCTGGGTAGGTACTGAGAAGAGTATCAGATCCACAGGATTCCTCGACGTAGTCACAACAACAAAAAATACTCCTCCAAAATGTTTGTGAAGGTAAACAATCTGGTTTCTTTATCTTTAATATTTTCGATAATTAAGTAATTAACATAAAAACCTCGATTATTACAGGATGTTTAATTTGTTGTTATTTGAGTAAACAAAAATGCCATCAAAAACATAACTTGCTTAAAAACCCAGGCTTGCTTGTTGTGAGATATAAATAATACCAAGTCGGTTAATTTATTCAGGATACTTGAGGGACTTTTTGCAACATCTTATAATGACTATATCATTACAATTCTTTTATATTTTAAATGAATAGATTGACTTGAACATGCATGCCATACAATGGCAATCGCATGAAAACAAAACGGATCTCACAAGTAATATAATACGTATTATATTAGATTGTTTAGTTATTGTTTCTGAAACTATAAATTTTTTGTTATCATCAAGAACCAGAGAATCAACATCATCAACATTTCAGCCGATTGATGCCCATTGTTTGTCATTGGCCAAAAAAATTGGGGGACCAAGTGTCGCCATACGACCGATCCTGTTCGTAACATTCACAAGTTTTCTTATCTTAATTTGGTTTTGTTGCAGTTCGTCGTCCTCTTCGCCTTGATGGCCATCGCTAACGCCAGCGATCTCTCCAGCTTCTCCTACGGCGTGGCTGATCCCTTCACTGGAGACTTCAAGCACCAGATCGAGAACCGCGTGGGTGACAACGTGCAGGGTCAGTACTCTCTGCTGGAGTCTGACGGCACCCGCCGCACTGTGGACTACGCCGCCGGCGCCGAAGGCTTCAACGCCATCGTGCGCAAGGACCCTGCCCTCATCGCTGCCGCGCCCGCCATCTCTTACGCCGCTCCCGCCATCTCCTATGCCGCTCCTGCGTTCGCCGCTCCTATCTCTTACGCCGCTGCTCCCTTCGGTATCGCTAAGCTCGGAGCCATCAACTACGGAGCTCCCTTCCCCTACGCCCGTTACTACTAAACCAAGACTGCCGACTTAGTATTTGTAAATATTGGATCTGTAAATAAAATTATATATTTTCTGAATTTCTAGTGATATCTGATTTTTATTTTTAAAACTATCTTATGCCAGCGGTTTTGCCAATGTGAAAGTAGAAAATCCTAAGGCAACAGGGTCCCAAGTTAAAAAAAAATATCTTATATTACAAAACGAGGTCTATCCGTGTGCCAAGTTTCTTACTTGGCACACGGATAGACCTCGTGGCGTTAGCGATGGACACCAAATCCATTTAGCCATTTAAGCTTGAGAAAGTAACAAATATAGGCACTCACAAACTTTCGCGTTTATAAGTGTGTAGTGTGTAGTATGTGTAAAGTGTTAGTGTTCCCTCTTTTCGAGAAGAGGCTAGTGTCCCAGAAGTGGGAACCTTATAAGACTGATTATGTTATGCTATATTAATATGATACTACACATAAAAAAACATTCCTAAAACCCTTCATTGCATGAAATACTTACTTCTAGGCCAGCGTGCTCCATCGTCGACCACATCATCGCTAACAGTCAGTTTAGATGATGGTCAAACGCGAGCCTATCAATAATAATAAAAAAACTTCCCTTATTTTCTCTTATAAATACTAAATTAAGAATATTACAAACAAAATGTTTCAATATATATTTTTGTACGACTACCACTATCGTCTAATAACATAATAATAATAATGACCTTTCAGGTAGGAAGTAGGTCGGACTTCTTTAGAAATTCGCTAATAAGCTAATTACTATATAAAAGACAAACTAATTATTTTTGACCTTACCTAAAATGTAGGCTAAACTATTTAATTAATTAATTACTTATCTTCATGCACTAATTCAGTTTACGAATAACGGAAATTTTATTTGAAATTAATTTAAACCTACTTTATCAAAATTTCCAAAAGTGTACATAAAAAAGATTCAGTATAAAAATTGGGTCTAAGTATTTTTTTTTTTTAATTTTACCCCACACTTGGAATTACTCCTGTACCGTATCATTCATTTGCAAACATACAAACACACATAAGCAGGACATCAAAATCCGAGACAACTATCTGTAGCCCATACAAATATTTGTTACATGCGGGAACCGACCCCCGCGACACACAGTGCAGTAGCCAATCGATCAACCAATGCGCCAACCATTTTAAAAGAATCAGAGCGCATGTTATTTGTTCAAGCAATACAACAAGCAACAACGTAAACCAGCATGAGTAACTATAGTAGGCATCAGGTGCAATTTCCCCTCCTCCCTTTGACTCTAAATTTCGATCAAGTTAAAAGCTCAAAATAAGGCTACAAGATAGCTTTAGCGTGTTTTTTTTTTTGTGGAGAAAAAAAAAATCATCATTGAATCAAAAAATACCTGTTAACCTGTTCGTCACACTAAGAGCGGGTCTTTAAATTGAGTATTTCAAATTAATTACTTTTTTTAATACAAAAATAAGCATAAACATAGCATAAAAATAATCAGACTTTTAATGATCCCACTGCTGGGATTCAGGCCACCACTCTAGAAAGGGGAATGGGCCGTAATCCACCACGCGGGCTCAGAGCGGGGGAACCGATATTAAAATAATATGAATCGTATCGAGGTTATGGAAAATATATTTCGACTATGGAAAAGTGATACTAGGGTTATAGTTTACTTCGTGTTTCTAGACTTGTAGTTATTTCTTTTGTTTTTTCCTATCACACTAAATTTTAATATAATAAAGGCGAAAGTTAGTTACGTGTGTTTGTAGTTTTGTTACTGTCTCACGCTCAAGTGGCTAAAAGATCTTTTGTAATTTGGTACACGAGTAGACCATATCTTGTAATAATAGCACATGAGTTATTATGTTGTTGTAAACTGACAGCCCCAAATCTTTTCCTTTCGTCCAGCCCATCCAAAGGTGGTCTGGTAGAAATTGCCCTGTGCAAAAAGACCGACTGTTTTACACTTATTCTTTTTGTAAATCTTTGTCCTGTAATAAGCTAAAGTGTGCGTGTGTGTGTGTTTTTAAAGTAATAAATAAATAAGATTTTTATCCCGGGAGCGTGGTCCCTTGGTATAAATTTCTTATATTTTTACTAAAGTAAAGTACTTTACTTTTAGTAAAGCTGCTGGTTTATTTCTCACAGTTCATTATCCTAAACATAAACCAAAGCTAAACTAAAGAAGCTGTACTTAAAGTATTTAAAAATCCTTTGTGAAACTACTCTTTTGTAAACCGGGTAACATAGAAGATATAATAAAGCCGTAAGCCGAACAGAGCTAGTTAATTATAAAGGTACCATCATCTTTAACCAACAAGATGTTGGTTAAGACGATGGCACAACAACATCCATCTCTAATTATAAGATCTATTCGCAAACTGTTTAGTAACAAGAGTTCGTTTATAAATTGTACAATTAACACGAATACTTGTAGACTGTTCATAATATGACGTAGCTATGTCGCAATGACGGTTTGTTTTACAAGGCTGTGTTATGAACGTCAATATATTATTAAACTACTTATTTCTTTGTTTCAATTTGTATATTTTCTTCCTAGCATTCCAAGCAAGGTTACTATTATAAAACCTTGCTTGGAATGCTTTGTATCGTGTAAGTAAGTTGTCATGTATGAGATAGTAGATGACATAATGTAGCTAGAGTTAGCACCAGCCATCAGAGATGCGATTATGTCAGCTTAGAAGATCTCTTTAGTCGTAACGGGAACTAGAATTCACACATTATTATTGAAGAGTTTAACTCTCGATCTTCGAAGGTCTTCATCAAAGTGAGTACGAGTTGTTTTTATGTTTACCCCGTTTGTCTCTCTGATTGGTTAAGAGCTTAGAGCGGGCCAATGGGAGTGCTGAACGTTATATATGTGCCAATTGCCAGATCTTAACCAAAAAAAAACGGTAGGTATCACAATGAGTGTAATATCTTACATGTTGGCTGTATGGACTTTAAAAGAGATTTTGACCCCTGAGTTTGTATCGGTGTTTCTTCTCTGGGTAGTCGGATAGGCAACACCGGCTTCATGTAGCAAATTTAAAAAATATTTAAATTGATAAATGATAAATTAAATTGATGAAAAAAAAATACGTGTAAAAGTGTTTTTAATAACTTACTTGCAAAATAAATATCATTTATCAAATTGAGGTAGAAATTGGTCATACCTACATAAAAAATGCAAACGCTCGAACTTAGAACCTTCACTTTTTTTCAAGTCGATTAAAAACAAAATATTTGGTAAAACGATTTTATTTGATCACAGCATCTTTCATTGGGGCAGTATAAATAATTAATATCTTATTATTTAGTAGTGGGCGCCGTAGAGACCATTAGCGCCGTAAGCGACGGCACCAAGACCGCCGTAGACACCAGCACCGTAGGCCAGGGGAGCAGCATGGGCACCGTACACGCCGGCGCTGTAGGCGAGGGGAGCGGCGTGAGCACCGTACGCGGCAGCGCCAAGGGCCAGGGGAGCGGCGACCGCGCCGTAAGTGGTGACACCGTGGGAGTAGCCACGTGCCAGGGGAGCGGCGGCGTATCCGTGGGCGAGAGGAGCGGAGTAGGAGACGACGGGAGCGGCGTGAGCGACGACGGGAGCGGCGTGAGCGTACAGAGCGGGGTCTTTGCGGACGACGGCGTTGAATCCAGAGTGGGCGTCAGCGGCGTAGTCGACGGTGCGCTTTGTGCCGTCGGAGTCGAGCAGCGAGTACTGGCCGACCACGCTGTCTCCGACGCGGGTCTCGTGCTGGCTCTTGACATCACCGGTGTGGGGGTCGGACACGCCGTACGAGAAGCTGCTGTAACCACCGTGGACAGCGCTGCCCTGAGCAGCCGCCACCAGGAGAGCAACAATCACGAACTGAAATTAGAAAAGAAGCTTATGAGAAAACGTTTATTTTATTATGCTGTTATGCAACATATTCCCGCTGAAACCTCAGTCATAAAACATTTTGTAACGAATATTTCATTTTTGTATTTTAACATTTTCATTCCAATATCTATATTAGATTCACTATTATCATATTAAACAAATATTTTACCAAAAGAAAATGTAGTGATTTTTTTTTCTGGAAACACATATTTTGCCATTCGTATGTATTTTTTTTTTATTGGAAAGGTTTTGTTTTAATAAATTGTAATCATAGTATACAATAAAATAAGTTAATATTTTGGCCTGATTATTTTCGTAAATCAATTAAACTTATACAAACCTTAGATGCCATTTTGATATGTTATTATTGTTTCACGAGCAAGCTGCGAATGTATTATCAGGGCTACCAATTCTCTTTTTATATGACTCCTGCACAAAGTACTTACTGTTACCGTACGTAGTGTTAATAGGAAATAAGACACATGCAAATGAGCTTACTAAAGTGAATTGTATCCTGTTTGTAAGAGTAGATAATTTTACTCGAAACTGACTACATTGGTATTTTAATTATTTCAATATTAATTAAAAGGAAAAGTACGTAGTTTGTTGTTTTGATAGGAAGAAATATGACTAAAATATAGTTATCAGCTGGTATTTGTAGATCTTTGGCTGCTGTTATTTATTTTTTTCTATTACAGGTACTCTCTGCACTAACAGTCGAAACCAATACGAGCAGAGAGTCATTATTAAGTTATACAATAACAACAAAAAAAAAAAAATAAGAATAAAATAAATCACATAAACATTATCATTATCATCCTCATTAAAATTATCATTATAGTAAAGGTACAGGTCCAAAAATTAATATTTAAAAATTAAAAAAAAAAAACAATTTAAAAACAATTGGTATTAAAAATAATAAAAAAAACACAACAACAAAAAGAAATAATCATAAATAACAATAGTAATATAGATAATAAGAGGTCGAATCGACCTCCAAAGCATTCTTTGCACTTTTTCAAAAACAATCGTACACAAGAGTGAAACATGTCTACATCAGGATGCTGAGCGGTCAGAGTGTTGAGTAGTGTCACTGCCCGATTTGTTGTTATGTCATAACCCAGCTCCCGGGACTCCATCCTTTCCGAGCCGCAATTAATTTGTAGAAGATATGTGATATCAGAGAAAAGTAAGCATTAGATAAATAGATTTATAATACAAACATTTTTTTTTAATAACATATTACAAAAAAAAAAACTTTATAACTGGTACTTAAAATTAATAGAAACACCATATCGTGTGTATGAGCGTCATTTTCGAAGTACATTTTCATACAACCGCTCTTACGTCATTATGATGTTATTGCACATCTTTCCCTAGATATTTTGAATACACTGCTATCTTGTGGATATTATCTATGTTTCTATAAAAAATAAAATATAAATTTGTGTAAAAGTAATCTAGTAAAAGCCTCTGAAAATCTGCTTTTTTATGTGAATTTGGCTCTCCATAATGTATAGTTATCGGAATGGATCTTGAGCACTGGCTTCAAGTTGTGCAGAAGTCAAATATTCGGTCTCTTTAGTGGTGCGACGTGAGACACGGGGGCGGGGAATGTCAGTGATTGGGTCGCCGTGCCATCGTGTCATAGACGTCACTCGTGATTTGTTCCCTGCGCTTGCTGCATGTATCTAACGACGACTACGATTGGCTTGCCAATGAATGGAATGCGCAAAGCGATCCCCACTGTGACGCCGAGCGCTCAAGATCCGTGCTGATAACTATACCCATATATTAAAATTATTAAATAGTATATCAAATAATTTAATCGAGATTCTAAATGGCTACAATTTTTCTGAAAAACTTTTAAGCGTTCAAAAATCACTTATTTCCTGGAACAAGGGCTGAAATATTCGAGTAAATCATGGAACTACCGATGCCAACAAAGTTTTCATACGTTATCTCCCTCTTTTTGGATTGCCTCTTCATCAAAAGTCGCATTGGATTGCGTTAGAGAAAGCAACAAGCTATTAAACTATGCTCGATGTTGACGATAGGTAAAAGAACCGTCTGAATACCAAAACGTAAGCTAAAGCGATGATTCACTTGTCTCATCAGATCGAGAGCCAAAAAAACCGGTACTTATCCTGAACATTTTATAAGTTCAAGATACTTACGATTTGAAAGTAGATCCAAAAGTTCATCGCTCTTATTACTTACGGGCAGTGAAAGGCAATATTTACAAGGCTTCTATAGTTGTACATTTTTACTTTTTTAATTTATAAGTTCATTATAAGAGGCCAAAGTTCACGTAAAATTTGTATTTAAATATAGCATATTTTCAGACGTCTTTATTGAATAATAATAATTTTTTCAAGATTTATGTTTCATTTGCAATAGAATCCTAGATAATAACTACAAGAAAAATGTGTAAAAATTTCATGATCACGTAAGAGCGGTTGTATGGGAAGTAACACGGGTTGGATACAGGTGAGCGTATAGTCATGACTTTGAACCTCACCTTAGCAATATTAATAGGAACCCACTGACACTAGAACCTTTTCAGTCATAAATAGCTTAATTTGAAAATTATCCGCCATATTTATTATAGTCCAGAGTAATTTGCAATGGAAAAACCCAACAGCACTTTTTACCCAACTCGGGAGTCGAATCCAGAACCCTACGCTTAGCAGTCGTGCTTGCGACCACGAGACCAAGGAGGCAGTCAATAACAATCATCGTAGTAGTTGGTAGTCTACCGTAGGAAATCACCCACGTAGGACCACACCCTCTTAAATTAGCTACCATCGCGGTCACTTCTGCCTGTTCACTTAAAAAAAAAAATCGCTTGATACCAAACGCTTTGTAGTTTTCGTTTCGAGTAAGAGCAAAACTGAAATTAGCGGTGGTCAGGCGGAAGTGTCATTAAAGGTCCTACAAGACACTGTAATACATGTTCATTATTCAAACTATCTATTACGTCCTTACTCATGAAAGTGTCATCCAATACGTAACACTGAAATCATGTTGCAACACAATCAAGAAAAAAAAAATACATTGATTTAACTGACCTTAAAACTGATACGCATTCTTGACAGTTTCTGACGTTAAGGTAATTAATATTAGTCAAATGATATATTGAAATCATACGCAGTTACAATTACTTAATTAAATACATCCAACACAATGGTTAATTAGATATGTTTCTGTATTATTATCGCAATCTCAAGAACTTGAGCGGTAACTTTAAAGAATATTAAAATGTAGTAACTTATTTGGTTCAATTTAAATGCATAATAAATTAAACAAAGAAATATATCATTTCATAAACTTTTCCGTATAGTAGGTACCTATTAAAACAAAAAATATAAACATACGTACTCGTATAACTTAAAACCCTTTTAGGGTCTAACAAAAAAAACTTCTTCTTTTTGGATCTTTTTGGGTGGTTTTAACACCTGGAGAATTTAGGGTCATGGGAGTATTTCTGAAGGAAACCCATGGTCATGGCTTCTTAAGGACTCAGGTGTGGTTTTAGTCAGTAAACTTCTGACTCGCCCTCTTACTCCACCCTAGAGCGGGGGAAGTCATTGGATGATTCAACGCCTCATGAAAAACTTGGAGAAAACACCGTACATAGCAAGAGTATACAACGTGTAACGTTAAATGCGCAAAAACTGAAAATAGTTTATTCAGAATAACGAGCAGAATCATTTTAATATAGGTTAAATTTTTCAAAAAAATCTTCATTAAAAATTTTGCCCAGTCTATTTATTAATAGGTCAAGCCATTATGAGTGCAAACCCACCCAAATAGGTAAACATACACAAATAATTGTAGTACAATCAAATTTTCTCATACGCGGGATAATAAAAGTTCTATTTCAATGCAGATACGAATTTTAAACAAACTAAAACTGCACATAAAACCTAACATTTTTTAAATGATTTTTTTTCTCAAAATTAGGTCAATTGAATCAAAAATCATTTGGGGTGTCCAAGGTTTTGTGCATTTAACTTTACACGTTGTATACTCTGTACCTACACCATAAAAATAAAGCAAGAGTGTAAAATTAATCTAGTGTAACAACGGGCTGTCTTATCGCTGAAAGCGATTTTTACAGACAACTTTTGGATAGATTTGGCAGAAAAAAATGCACGCAGTAGTTCTAA
This sequence comes from Mythimna albipuncta, assembly GCA_929112965.1. NCBI lineage: Eukaryota > Metazoa > Arthropoda > Insecta > Lepidoptera > Noctuidae > Mythimna > Mythimna albipuncta. The sequence goes on from OV815965.1 coordinate 20,929,963, forward strand.
GAGAAAATAAGAAGATTAAGAAATGTTGAAGATTAAATTAAAATATTTTATTCATTTATATCTACATTATTGTACACCAAGATAATAAAAAATATAATTTAACCTTAAATTTAAAAACATAATATAATTGGTGCCTAATCGCAATTCGCGATCTATTACAGCCCACTTGAAATAATATTGACAATGAAGAAAATAATATATTATTGCACGGTCACTGCCGCTAATACTAACAATGTAGATCACCCAACCAAATTCGAAAGGTTACCACATAGACAGGAGTTTTCAAAGACAATACACAATACTATAAAGTCCTCTCTCTTTGATGAGGTACATCGATTAGACAAATACTAATTGAAAATTACCCACAGCACATACCAGGATTCGATTTGACCAGTGACCTTCCTTACCCGTCTACTACTTCCTATCAATTCCAAAGAAACGGTCAAGTAAGAATAGTATATAAAGAGAATTGTTAACCCTGATTTATCATTCGCAGTTCGCTTGTGAAACAAACAATAACTAAATAAAATGGCATCCAAGGTTGGTCTTGCTTTTTAATTGTTTATTTATGAAAAAATAATGAAGTTAAAAAGTTATGTGAAGTGATAAATGTTGTGCAATTTGAAAATGGCGGAAATTTTGTAGTAACTAATACTACAAAAAATATTATTTATTTACAAAATTATATTATAATATATTTACAGACGCGTCCAAGGCGATGTTATAACAAGCACTAAAATGTGTAGTATATAGTTATAAATATTATTAGATAAATTATGAATATAAATTATTGTACCTTTCTCAATAAGTAATTAAGCCGCTTTTACAAATTTCAGTAGGTTTTGCCAAAATATATTCTCCGATAATGATATCTGATTAACAATGTTAATTATTATTTAAATGTTTTTCCTAACTTGTGACCGGTGTTCTTCTTTTGACAAAGATTAAAAATTTCAAGTGACTCAAAATAAACGACCAAAACTATTTTTAACAAGTATTCTTTCTACTTTCAGTTCGTGATTGTTGCTCTTCTGGTGGCGGCTGCTCAGGGCAGCGCTGTCCACGGTGATTACAGCAGCTTCTCGTACGGCGTGTCCGACCCCCACACCGGCGACGTCAAGAGCCAGCACGAGACCCGCGTCGGAGACAGCGTGGTCGGCCAGTACTCGCTGCTCGACTCCGATGGCACAAAGCGCACCGTCGACTACGCTGCTGACGCCCACTCTGGATTCAACGCCGTCGTCCGCAAAGACCCCGCTCTGTACGCTCACGCCGCTCCCGTTGTCGCTCACGCCGCTCCAGTCGTCTCCTACTCCGCTCCTCTCGCCCACGGATACGCCGCCGCTCCCCTGGCGCGTGGTTACTCCCACGGTGTCACCACTTACGGCGCGGTCGCCGCTCCTCTGGCCCTTGGCGCCGCCGCGTACGGTGCTCACGCCGCTCCCCTCGCCTACAGCGCCGGCGTGTACGGTGCCCATGCTGCTCCCCTGGCCTACAGCACTGGAGTCTACGGCGCCCATGCCGCTCCCCTGGCTCATGGTGCCATCGCTTACGGCGCTCATGGCGCTCATGGTCTCTACAATGCCGCCCACCTGTACTAAATAATGTTTAGATATAATGTTATTTATTATGAAACGCCAATGAAAGATGCTGTGATTCAATAAAATTGTTCGGAGAACAAAATTTTCTTTTCATTAGAATCATTAAACCCGATACTGACAAAGCGAAAATAAAGTGTTATGATTTTATATAGGTAGCTATTATTTAATAGTACTTACAGGATTATTATATTCTGTCTGACTAATATTACGTTAATTTAATACGAACAAAATCATAATGTTACCTAAAATAATGAATTTAAAAATAAAAACCTTTTTTTCCTCAACTATCACACTGCGCCGTCTAGTCCCAAGCTAAGCAGAGCTTGTGTTATGGGTACTAGACAACTGATAAATATAACTTATATATTTCTAAATACATACATATTTTAGATAAATTACACCCAGACACAGAACAAATGATCGTGCGCGTCACACAAACATTTGTCCTGGGTGGGAATCGAACCCACGACCTGCGGCATAGCAGTCAGGGTCACTAACTACTAGACCAACATGTCTATCAAACAACATTGTACGCATATTTCACATAACAGTCAAGTCCTCCTTTTGCATTTCGATATTAGTGAACAAAGGGTCGGAGTGTTTGCCCTAGTATAACAAGCTATACTGAATTTAGTTGAAATTCTCGGTTACAACAAGTACGATAGAATAAGGCCAGTTTGCATTTACTGCAACATTACAGGAAATGCAAATCATAATAATACCAATGAACAATTCATGGTAAAATGCATAAAAATCTATAGAATAATGAACAAGCAAAATATTTTATTTTTACTTTATTTACAATTCACAACTTTTCAACAGACTCCTTGTGTACATAATTAAACAGGTAGGTAAGTACAACTACACTTAAAAACTATATTAAGTCAAGTATTAATCAAATATTTAACGTACCTTTAATGAAAGAAAATAGAAAATAAACATAAAACTAAACATCAGAAACATATCATGTGTTTATTTTGCTTTTACACATCTGTTTTCAAAATCATGTAACATTTTCGACAGCAAGATTAGGTACACCTAATTAATAATTTGCGATGACATCTCCAAAATGAGTAGTATTAGGGTCTTTCTCGCAAAAAAATCTAAGCTCTTGCGTACAAGGAATGTCGTCCAAGTACCCCCGCGTCCAAATTACGCCACAATAGAAATTTTCGGAAAGATTCGGTTGATCTGCAGCCCACGAATGGTACACCTTCTCCAGTTTATCACCTGAAACAATGTGTTTGGGCTTATTAAAATTGTCATGAGATGCTATGGCTATGAGGTACTATCGAACTGATCTGATGATGATGAAGCCGGAAGGTGGAAGGTGGACACAGGAACTTCACAATAAAAAAATGTATCTAGTAGGGTTTGGGGTAATTGAAATTTTCATGACAAAAAGCAACTAAAAAGAGTGAAATGTTTTTTTTTTTTCGAAAATAAAACTGAATTCACTAAAACGATTAAAATAAATTTAATTTCGGAAGTTGGTGTTCATGACGCAAATATACCGAGAAACACCGACTTCCGAAATTAAAGTTATTACGTTGGTGGTATGACAAACGGTGGCTGCAGTAAACGGTTGGTATTGTAACCACTTTTTGATTTTAATGTCATCCGTATGCCTATGAAATATACGTTAAAATCGGTCGAAAAGACAGTAAAAAAAAATCTTTAAACGTCTAATCTTAACTTGAATAGGGTCTTTGAAATCAAAAGCATCGAGCAGCAGATTTTTTTGCTGTTGTTATATATTTATTATGTTTACTAAGTTGCTGCTGTGTTTGTACTATCACGGATCGATCATATTTTAGCACCTTGTAGCTCACCAATGGTCCGCGGAACACAGATTGAGAACCACTGGGTATAAAAGGTGTAAGGGCAGCAAAAAAAAATCAGCCTCACCATACAAAATGATAAACTTGGCGAGGCTGATTTTTCTTTTTGTTTCCTATTAAAAAAATTGTTGTAGGTTGTTCAGTTTCGTCTACTGAGCAAGCCCTTAAAGTTTGCGGTGGGCTGTTCCTTACACCTTGTATACATACCGTGAATGGTTAGCCAGGTCGCGTCTTCAATCCAATCTCGCATGCCAATGTGGACACGTTCCCCCCAATTTCCAGAAGATGTAGGCTTATCCAAGTAAGATGTTATATAGTTTGCCTCTTGAACGTTGTTGACAATGACCAGGTGACCTCCTTCAGCTGAGCAGATGTCGTAAGCCCTGTACCACGACTTGGGCTTCTTATGAAACTTGTAGCAGCTCCCCAAGCTAGCGTTTAAGTAATAATCTGTAATGAGAATAACAATATAACTTTTTTATTCACTTACTTGAAAACCCGCTCTTATATCTACCTCTTTTAGGCACGCAATTTACTTTTAGTTTTCGCACTAGTGCGGAATAGTGCGCGTGTTTGCTTCGCCACAATTTTATTACATTTACCATATCAGGCTGGGAGCACGTCAACCCCCATGAGTCATGCGTCGACTCCCGTTTATCGTCTACTTAAGTGTATTGAAAAGCGTCGTTTGATACACGTGGAAAATCACGGTTGCCCTCGGCCCCATAATGCCGCCTCGGTTGCAATGACAAACTTTATCCACTCGTATAAATAAAAAAAAAGTAAAATGAACAAAAAAAAAAAATTAAAAAAAAAAGACCGAAATCGATGTAGATAACTTGATACATTGAAATTGTCTGTAACTTGATATATGACTTAGACTTTATTCACCGAAATGGGTTGAGTATATCGAAAGTTGTATGAATATGAGAGTTTTCTAGAAGTAAAATATCGTACTTGACTGTAAGGCGGCACAAAGTTCGCCGGGTCTATAGATAGTTCGAGCCTTCACCCACGACAACTTTTTGTAACGCGTTTGTATCAATAAAGTCGCGATACTGTAGCGCGTTAGTAGCGCGTTGGCATCTTTTCTATCACTTGCAAATGCTACTAACTCGCGTAAGTAGCGATGCTGTCGCGCGCTTGTGAAACGCGCGAATACATCGCAACAAAAAGTCGCCGTGGGCTTGGGGCCTTAATGTTAGTAAAACGCATACCAAAAATCGTGTTCACTCATGTCACTTTCGAAAGAAAATTATGACACTTACCTTCGTCAAAAGTGCCGCATTGATTAAACTTCGTTGTATACATTTCGTTTTTCTTATAGCATATGTACGGATACCATAATCGACATGATGAGGTGTACGTTTTGCCATCAGTAGACAAAGTTAGACAATATTCAGGCTCTTTTCCTTTACCATATGTGCCCCAGGTAATTGACAAGTCAGCTAGTGGAACTCCTGAAAATATTTAAAGTTTGAAAGTTGAGAAAACAAGATTTTTTTTTTCTTATAAATTTAGGGACTTTTGGTCACAGTACGACCATGCCAGCCCCATCGTTACCTAATACAAGTCAAGCTTTATCAACTATGAGGGCTCTCAACCTTACTCACTATTTTATAAACAGCGATGGCTGCGTTAGAGAGGGGTTCGGACAGAATACTTTGGATAACACCAACATCAAAAAAATGATTTTAAAAGTATTCATCAGCACCTCTCTAGCAGCTCGTGTCCTGACGCATTCCACCAACAAGTGGTGGACAAGATACCAAAACTTGTTGAGTGGAACGTGTCCAGAAAACAAGACTTTCTCTTAAGCATACGGAAGTTAATTTGCTTTCAAGCTATGAAATATCTACAAAAAAAAGAAAACATTTAAGAATCATTATATTCACATTTCTCGGGAGACATTCATCGGGAACAGTCCTGTTGTAACTTATTGAGGAGTTGAAATATAAGTTCAGTTAGATATAGATCAACTAAATCTAGCACACACATAAGCTTGTTATGAACTTGATTTTATTAAATAATGTTAAGTCCATACCTTCGATGGAGGAGAAAGTTCTTTGAGTCAACGAAGTAACTCCTAGGAATATAGGACTGTCCAGTTCTGATTGAACCATGAGGCCGTGCAAAGCTGTAGCAAGTTCCGTGTTCAGAGGAGACGCTAACACAGCACCTGCAAAGAAAGACAGAGAAAATATACAAACATATATTAATATCACGACTTACAAAATTTCAGTCTATAGACATTCACTGTTGGACACAGGCCTCCAACAAGTGACGTCACAATGAACGGTCCTGTTGGTCTCACATCTATCTGGTACCACTCTGGTACTTTACCAGGTCAGCGGTTCACCGACCGGTGACCTGGTAAAGGGCACCTAACATTTTGACATGTCATAAGGCTTCAGGACTTCAATGTGGCAGTAGTTACCTTCATAGTGGCAGCTGAGGAAAGCTTCATTCCATGTCGCCGGGACTGCATGCAGTTTGAGCCAACCGTCCACGTGGCTATTGTATTGGTAGTCAGGTTTACATACCACGACCGCTACTAAAACAAAAACAAATCTATTTTTCAACAAACAATAAACGATAAAAGCAATGTGAAGAAAAAAGATATAAAAATAAAAGCACAGCATGACAGGCTTGTTTATTGTGGTTAGTGGTCCTGACTGCTATGCTGTAGGTCGTGGGTTCAACCCGTCACTATTGAAATTAACAAACAATCTACACTAATATTATAAAGAGGTATTTTTTTTTTATTTTTTTGTTTGTAGGAGGTAATCTCTGAAAGTACTTTTCCGATTGCCAAATTTTTTTTACCTATAGACAGCTGCTTTATTCCCGAGTGACATAGGCTATATATTTTATATGCGCGGGCGAAGCCGCAGACAAAAGCTAGTTGTTTATAAGTAATGGTCTAATTGTAAAAAAAACTTACCCGATATTAACATCAATGTTATACCAAGTAAGGACTTCAACATTTTCCAACATTCAGTATACCACTGCACAATATGAACTGATGGTAAATTTAAATGAAAAAGCTTTTATATACTGAGACCATCTCATCACCATATTTAGGTACTCCCATTAATAACAAAATATTATATTTATCTCTAAAACTTCACAGATGTTACCAGGCCACTTCAAAAGCTATAAATTTTTCAACTAATGGCAAAAATAAGAAGTATTATTGCAGAATTAAAAAAAAAACGAGTACATCAAAGACAGATTGTTTAAAAGGATGACTTTAAACTGACTGTGGACACTAACAGCCTAGATTGCCGATTGAAGGTTACACCGGATTAGTATTCGTTACATGCTAGGTCCAATTTTAGCCATAATGCTAATGTTCCAAATAATTAACAAAATATTATATTTACCTCTTTTTTTTAGGTGGAAAAATCTTCTAATGACATCCCCCGGTCTTGGGCGTTGCGGGAGATAGTGTCAGACTTTTACTGACTAAAAACCCACTCCTGTTCCTGCTCTGCCATTGTTCTAGGGCTCGGGGATCTCTTTCGCATCACCCATGGCCCCAGTAGGCTTCGATCCTGCTGTGCCCCTACGGTTGCTGACAACTCCCTGAGGCGCGCGTAGAGCACTTCGCGCCGTCGACGACTTGGGCTCTGTTCGGATAGTTACCACCGGACGGTAAGTTCATTGCTCGCCGTCTGATTATATTTACCTCTAAAAACGCTACATGGCGCCAGGCTAATTCAAAAGTCATAAATTGTCCTTCTAATGGCTAAATAACACGAAATATTTTAACAGAATTAAAAAAAAATGGTCAAGTGCGAGTCGGACTCGTATTTTAAGAATTCCGTACTTTACCTACCTTTCCTTTAAGAGTGTCGAAATATAACTTTTTTATACTTTTTTTTCATTTATTTAAAAGGTTGTTTGTTTCACAGTTTCAAGGGACTGCGGACCTAAGTATATGGTTTTAATTTCACACTATACTTCCACGAATTGCCGATATAAAGGGTCTTGACGGACAAATAGACGAACAACAAAGTGATTCTGTTTTTTTTTTCCTTTTGAGATACCTTAAAAGCGATAGGAACCCTAAAAGCGAGTAAATTATTCGATTTCTAACCGCAACTTAAAAAAAAAACTAATGCTGCATCTGCTAAACATAAACGGATCTCGGGCAAAACCCACATAGTCCCATATGACAATTTAAAAAAATATACATCATGGCGATTATCACACACCCCGCAGCGTATTGTGCGTCTTGAAAATTCACGCAGGCACGCACTCATTTTATACAAAATCACGCACTACGAGACTCAGTGTGGCATACCATGCGTGTCGCTCCGCACCCACGCGCATGAGTATGTGTTTCTCCGCATGTGGATGCGTGATCTGCATGAACACGCGTGGATGCAGTTTCAATGTGTTGGACTGTGCGTGTTTTCTATACACACGGAGATACTTACAAGCAACGTTAAGACACGCATTAACGCACTATGCTGCGGGGTGCGTGGCAGTGTGACAACCGCCTAAACGATCCTAAAACTATTTTTTAAAAAAAAAACGCGAAAGCGAATTTTTATGGATTTCTGAAGGGAAAACTAAAGTTCCCCCAAAGATCCCAAAGACCTAATTGGTGAGGCCTGAGTAGAGAGGCTAGTAAAGTAAGGTGATATAGAATTTAAGAAGTAGCTATAGATGGACTTAGTCCAGCTTAGGTTTAAACTAGAACTACTTTAGGCGACGCACATATAGACCCGGCTTGATTTGTACGTAGAACGATGTCGCGTGACGTCGCGTGGCGTGGATCTTATTGCCAGATAAAATGTATGGAGACCGACGCGCCCAGTAGCCCGATTCACGTAATGAAAACCGTAACGATATCGTAGCAATTTAGTCGTTTAGACCATTTCCGTTCACATCCATCAATCGAGTTTGGACGACACTGATTTTAAAGTCGTTCAAAATTTGTCGATTTAAAAAAAAAACTGTATTACATTATGCTGGTAGAATACCTATTAATGTAACTGGAAATAAGTCGATAGATCGTGAATACCGCTTTTGGATAGGACTTCGATCGAACGAATATAAAACTTCAACGATATTTGGCTTGTTTGTTTTTACGTGAATCAGGCTACTAATCGGCATACGTGGCGAACGTGTGCGCAGTGTAGTCTACTTTTATTTACTACTAGCTGGTGCCTGAGACTCCGTCTGCTCAGGATTAGTACCTCTAGTAGCTATTTTTTCCGCCAAGGTCTAGTCTCAAAGTCTTTATATCTAAACGTGTCAAAATTGGTTCTGCAGCTTAGTCGTAAAGGAGTAAAAGAACTTTACTTTGAAATACTGTTCAGGGTTCTTAGCAGCCCGTTGAGTTGCCCGATAATCAGCATGGAGTCGACGCCGCGTTTATGACAGCAGCAGCTGCAGCAGCAGCTCTGTTCACTGTCTTATGCTCCGTCTGTTTAAACCTTCGCAGTTCGGCTTGTGGAAATGTCTCGTTAACTCTAGCTACTTTCATAGCTCGAGCTTCATTAGTGCTTTGGGAAACGTAATACGGAACTCATAAACTCCAAAAATATACAGCGGCGTCGTAGGCACAGAAGGGTACCGCTTGGTTACAGGAATAGGGCTTCTTCTTCTTTTTTACTACTCTAGTGAAACTTTCTTCATCAACTTAGCCCATTACTCTCCGTATCAATTTCTTGCTGGACTTGCAGCACTGATGAAGGCTCTTTTCTTTTGATTAATGTACGTCAATTGCTTTTTTATCACTCACACACGCACAGTATCCTGCCAAAAATTCATCATCTTGTTCATTCTGATTCTTTTGTGTCACTACTGCGTTAACTTTAAAGCTTGTGATCGGTTAGATAATAATAAAATTAATTTATTTACAAAATTACATTATAACGCCTTTACAGACGCGTCCAAGGCGATGTTATAAAGAACATTTAAAATATGTACATAGTTATAAATATTATTAAATGAATTATACTAAGATTATATTGGGCACTTTGGTACATCCATCTATCTTATTTGGGATCGGCGCAATACGTTTTTTTCTTCGATTTTACCCTGTCACTCGTCATGCTATCACTAACTTCCTTTTCTTTCATATCATTCTTCACGCAATCCATTCATCTTTTCTTTGGCCTCCCTCTCCCTCTCCACCCATCTACACGTATACTCATAACTCTTTTGGTAAGATGCATTTCATCCCTCCTCTTTACATGGCCATACCAAGACAAACGATTACCTTTCAACTTTTCGGTCATGGTTTTTGGTTATGGCTCAAAAAAATATTAGTTCGCGATGCTGCGTTGAACCGTACTCTGTAGCCGGGTACTCGAGGAAGACACACTTTGGGTTAGTCTGGTTGGCAAGTGAGCAGCAGTTGAGAAGTGAGGTAGTTGGCGCTTCTGTAGCAGCCAAAGTAAAATCAGTTGACGTTACAGAAACGGAATTCTGGGTTATCCTTGCTTTTGTAGCAGCCTAGATAAAATTAATTGGCGTTATAGGATATGGTTATACTTAGGCTTAGATTTGACTCTAAAAAAATTTCTCATGTCCAGGGTCTCTCTCGAGACACTCTGAGAGGATCGATCTCAAGTGGTCAGAAAGCAATTTTTCAGTCGAATCTTGGATATCCGCAGCCTGCAAACCCACTCGGTTGCATAATAAGAAGTGCCTCGCGGTCCCAGCCGCCCCGACACATGCACTACCGTGTCGATCGTGTCGGAACAACGCAGTAAGCCCGCTTAATTCGACCTCTCCAATTACTTTAATTACTCAAACGTGTGAAGAAGGCCTAACAACATCCGTTAAAAAATTAAATAAATAAATATCAGTGTAACAATGTAAAATATGCTAGGCATTTGAAGGTCGTCGAATCAAATTAATGGAAAAAGTTGAAATGATAGATAGATCATATAGATAAATAGATTACTTGCCGGAGTCTGTTTCCTGATGGCTAGAACCCAGGAATCTTTAAGTCAAGAGTGAATAGGCACTTCTAGGTAACCGCGCTTTAACGTCGACCACATCGTCGCTTTCCATCAGGTGATTTAGCGATCAAGCGCAAAACTATCAGCAATAAAAAAAAAAGATATACTCCCTAGCCTTTTCTCAAACAGGTTGGGTCGACTTCCAGTTTGATTGGATGCGGCTGAATATCCGTGTTTTACCTACATGAAGGGACTGCCCATCAGACCTCCATACCCCAGTGTTATTGGCCAACGTGATACCACAGCGATATACTTGGATAAACTTATGGTCAGACTTCCTGACATCTGAATACCTATAACAGCTGTCAAAAGTCTCTCAATGACTAAAGGGACCGCCAGAAGTTGCCGTACAGAAGTACGGCTGTACGTCCTTTCCGAAGCACAGAGTGTCAGTAATGCTTGTATAAAAATTGGAAAATACCTATTGGTACTTAACCGAGTTTCAATCAGCCACCTCATAAATGAGGGTATGTGTGGTTTTTTATTGAATTTTTTTTTTAGGCGTTTAATCTCCAATGATTTCTCCCGCTCTAGGGCGAATGGCGTGTCAAACTTTTACTGGCTAAAACCCATTTTTATGTTTTTTCTTTGCCTTGGCTTCCAGGACACTGGGTTTTCCTTACAGAAGCGAACCCATGGCCCCAGTAGGTTTCGACCCTGATTGGCTCCCACGATTCTGCTAACATCTCTTTGAAGTGCGCGTAGAACACTACAGATAGTATTAGGCTCCGGCGAATAAGAGATTCATCATCATTTCAACCGATACACGTCCACTGTTGGACATAGGCCTCCCCCAAGCGACGCCACATCGAACGTTCCTGTGCGTCCCGTATCCATCGGTTGCCGTTGGGGCCAAAAGGTTCTGGAGTGGCAACCGCGTACCGGAAGAAGCAGCGTTGGAAGGCTGCCTACAAAGTGGACCGATGACCTGGTGAAGGTAGCGGGCATTAAGTGTTTAAGATCCCTACCACAGCCAACAAACGAGCTGCTGACCTTGAACACCTGAATAGATCTTCATAAATTGTATCTAAGAACCATCTCGATAACGTCAACTTGCAAATAAAAAAAACCGCCTCAAAATCGGTCCATTCGCTGAGGCGCTACGATGCCACAGACAGACACACAGACACAGAGACACCTCAAACTTATAACACCCCTCTTTCTTGTCGGGGGTTATAAATGTTGTCCTGTATATTTATTAATAGGTCAAGCCTGCCAAAATAGGTAAACAGCACAAATGATTCTCGTCCAATTTAAATTTTCTCTTTAGTGGGATGATAATAGTTTTTATTTCAATGCAGATACAAATCTTCCACAAACTAAAACAGCACATAAATCCTAATTACTAACTAATTTAAATGATTTTTTTCTTCCAGAATTAAGTCAAATTTTTATTTTTTTTTATAATGGATAGGCTCGCGTTAGACCACAATCTCACCTGATGGTAAGCGATGATGTGGCCGACGATGGAGCACGCTTGCCTAGAAGCAATCTATTCACTCTTGACTTAAAGACCCCTAGGTTATAACTATCAGGAATTTGATAATTGAATTAAAAATTATTTGGGGTGTCTGAGCTTTTGCGCATTTATCGTTACACGTAGTATACCTGTAACAAAAATGACCAGACAAAAGATAAAACAGGATCCTGTCCCGAGAAACCCACAAGAACTCTAATACCGAGTGGTCAGTTAAAACTGAGTTCCGCATAACTCACTGCCAACGAAATGTATACTCAAAAAACGTTCAAATGCGTGACCTTAGTTACTACTGCATGTCTTTTACTTCCTATTAATAATACCTACAGCCAGAGTCATACAGGAATATAGTATATAAAGAGAATTGTTAACCCTGATTTATCATTCGCAGTTTACTTGTGTTAGAACCAATAACTAAAATGGCAGCTAAGGTTTGTTTTAATTGTTTATTTAGTTTTGTGGTGCAATATTTAGTGTGAAATAGTTATTATATTTTGTAATGGATTAACAGTTCAATAGAGCCACGTGTTTTCATTGATATTATCGTTATAGTAACGTGAATGGTTTAAATATAAATTTGACTGGCCTGTTAGTCTAGTAGTTCGTGGCCCTGACTGCTATGCCGGAGGTCGTAGGTTCGATTCCCACCCAGGAAAAATGTTTGTGTGATGTATGTATTTAGAAATATTTAATTAGTATTTTTATCGATTGTCTAGTACTCACACAAGCTCTGTTTAACTTAGGTTTAGACGGCGTTGTGTGATTGTTGTGGAGTATTATATTATTATTATAAACGAGTGAACAAAAGTTTTAATGAGTAATAACAAAGTTATATCTTGTACTTTACTAATCAATGGATGTATAAGAATAAAAAAAAGACTAACCTTTAATACTGAGATGTTTCCTTTTTTATCAAAAGGCAGTAAAACAATATTATCTTCTGTCTCTTACATAACGAAAACAAATATTGAACTTAGCTTTTCTTATCCTTATCTTTCTGCATCTGACAGATCTTATTTCGGCTTTATTTGTATCTAGCACTCTGTAACAATAGACTTTATTTATAGATTTTCTTTTGCAAAATGAATTTCATTTACTGTCTAAAAAAGCTGTGCGATACTCATAACATCTGTCGTCATAAAAACATGAAGATTTTAATTAAAAAAAAAAATAGTTTTTATGTTAAATTTCCTTGGCAAATATTAGAAAATAACCATTTTGTCTGTTTTCAGTTCGTCGTTGTTGCTCTTCTGGTGGCGGCTGCTCAGGGCAGCGCTGTCCACGGTGGTTACAGCAGCTTCTCGTACGGCGTGTCCGACCCCCACACCGGTGACGTCAAGAGCCAGCACGAGACCCGCGTCGGAGACAGCGTGGTCGGCCAGTACTCGCTGCTCGACTCCGACGGCACAAAGCGCACCGTCGACTACGCCGCTGACGCCCACTCTGGATTCAACGCCGTCGTCCGCAAAGACCCCGCTCTGTATGCTCACGCCGCTCCCGTCGTCGCTCACGCCGCTCCCGTCGTCTCCTACTCCGCTCCTCTCGCCCACGGATACGCCGCCGCTCCCCTGGCACGTGGCTACTCCCACGGTGTCACCACTTACGGCGCGGTCGCCGCTCCCCTGGCCCTTGGCGCCGCCGCGTACGGTGCTCACGCCGCTCCCCTCGCCTACAGCGCCGGCGTGTACGGTGCCCATGCTGCTCCCCTGGCCTACGGTGCTGGAGTCTACGGCGGTCATGGTGCCGTCGCTTACGGCGCTAACGGTCTCTACGGCGCCCACTACTAAATAATAATAAGATATTAATTATTTATACTGCAACCCCAATGAAAGATGCTGTGATCAAATAAAATAGTTCGAAGTACCTTATTTATTGTTTGATTCATATTTTTTTTATTTTATCGTTTTCGAAATGCAAAACCTTTTTTCCAATCGTAAAAAAATAAAAATCGTAAAAAAAAAGTAAGAGAACAAAAGAGCGATTGATAGATTAAATCATTTTTATACCTATTACAGTAGCTATAAAGATTCCATTCATCATTACGGCCATTTGGCTTCAAAGGCTATTTTAACCTTTGTGTGTTAATAACTAAAATTAACGACGAGAAGGTCTAACCGTATCCGCTGGTCTAATAACAGAGCAAGTAAAATACCGAAACTAAGTGCAAAAGTCTAGCTCACCTTGAATGACCGTGCATTGTGCTAAATTAATAATTTTACCATTCGTAAACAAATTTTAGGAAATGTACGGAAATTAAGTAGCCAGTGTAGTAGGAAACGAGCCTATTACGCAAATGTTGGTCCTAATAAAAATAACACTAATAAATTTACGCTCACTTAAGGATATGACGTAATCTTATTTAAAATTTTATGAAGCACTGTATACGTATGAGTTTATGATATCTTATTTCCTAATAGAGATAAAATATGAGTGGTTGAATTCATTACAGTTAACTGAAATGTTCATTAACTTTGACTTTATGATTAGTAGGATTCTAAAGCTAATTGAAGTATTGGATAGAAATGGCGAATTAAAATGTTTTAGCTACTGTAAGTACAGTTTTTGATTGATATTTTAATATTGAAGCGTTCTCAGTAAACGTATTTTTCCTTCAAATCAAACAGAATTTTAGACATGTTACTGAGCAAGTAGGCAAAGTATAAATGCTCATTATTCTTACTTTACAACACAAACACAATCTAATAAGAATAGTAGGTCAGTTCCCTAGTAGCAAACACATCATTGAATTCCACGCTTTTTGTGAAACACATACGGATCGTTAATTTAATTATATCATTGTTACACGTTGTCTCCTGAGAGAGTTTGTCTATTTTGTAATGAATCACAAAAAGTTTATCAGATTTACTGAATGTAAACGGCTGTTGTGCACCAAATATGGTGTATTATTTTATGGTTCATTCGCTAAACTGATTCAATAATAATTTATAACTTAACCGTTCAATATCCATTGGTAGGTCTACATACAGGGAAGAACGAAAAGGTTTGCTTATTTTCGAGCTTATTTTCGACACGTATCACTGAGAAACTCGGTTCTATCAGTGTTACTTTAAGTTTGAACAAGCTATGGAGTGGAGTTCCCAACTGGAGTCTGTGTTCCCTAATGCGCGTAATAAGCTACAAACTTCCATCATTAAGTCATAAGTGAATAGGTTACTTTTAGGCAAGCGTATTCCATCGTCGACCACATCATCGTTTTCTATTACTGAAACTTAACCACTGTCAAGCGCGAGGCTATCAACAATTTAAAAAAAAATCAATTTAATCTACTTGATGAATGAAAACAGTTCAACAGTTTGAAATATGTGCTGTCAGAAATTGTTATGAATCAATCATTATCACTCCGTCAATAAACGTAAACCAAAGTACATCAATCATAGTATTTGGACAATAAGATAGTTCAATATTATAGTATGGTAATCAAAATAAATAAAATACAGTAAAAATGGTTCATAATTTAATAGTCGTTTAAATCACAGATCAGTAGCAGTCAGTTGTTCACCAAGCCAAACCAGCTCCGAGACCTTGAGCTCCATAAGCACCATTACCACGACCAAGGGCGGCTGGGTGGGCTACAGAGTTAGAGTAACTGTGGGCAAGACCACGGCTATGAGGGTTTACAGCACCATGGGCCAAGGGAGCGTAGGCACCGTTCAGACCATTGGCACCATATCCGCCGTAGGCACCACCATAAGCTCCACCGTAGGCTCCACCATAAGCTCCACCGTAGGCACCGTTGTTTGCTCCAGCGTAGGGTCCGGGGTAGGGACGGGAAGGATTATGAACAATAGAGTGGGAGTAGTGAGAAACTGAAGGAGCTCCACGGTTTCCAAGAGGGCCAGCCAAGGGGTTACCGTAACCGTTGGCACCAGCATTACCGGGGTAAGCTTGGTTACCAGGGTAACGGTTGGCACCGGGGTGAGCGAATGCACCGGGATGGCCGAGAGCACCAGGATGGGCGAGGGCACCAGCATGACCGAGGGCACCATGAGCAAGAGCACCAGGATGAGCAAGAGCGCCTGGGTGGGCAAGAGCGCCAGGGTGGGCAAGAGCGCCAGGATGAGCTAGAGCGCCAGGATGGGCAAGAGCGCCAGGGTGGCCAAGGGCGCCAGGGTGAGCGAGAGCACCGGGGTGTCCAAGAGCACCAGCACCGTAAGCACCAAGGTTACCAAGGGCACCAGGGTGACCAAGTGCACCAGGGTAGCCAAGGGCACCAGGGTGTCCAAGTGCACCAGGGTGGGCGAAGGCACCAGGGCGGGCAAGAGGGCCAGCTCCAGCCAAAGGAGAAAGAGCAGCGGGATGAGCTAAGCCGGGAGCAATAGGTCCATGAGCCAACGATCCAGGGTGGGCTGCAGGTACGGGAGCAACTCCTCCCAGCGGAGCATGAGGTCCAGATGGATGAACACCGACAGCGGGCTCTTTGCGTACAACGGCATTGAATCCAGTGGCGGCGTCAGCGGCGTACTCCACAATCCTTTTGGTTCCATCGGATTCCAGGAGTGAGTATTTGCCGACGACGCTGTCGCCAACGCGTTTCTCGTGCTGATCCTTGACGTCACCGGTGTTGGGGTCGGACACGCCGTAGGAGAAGCTTGAGTAACCACCGCTGCCGTAGGCTGATGCCACCAGCAAGGAGAGTACGATGAACTGGAAAAAAATAAAATTTTATTGTATTAGTCCTTCCAGGAATAAAATGAGGACAAATCCTCATTTTGTTCCTGGCAGAACTTGTAGAACCAGTTATCTGTATTAAAATAATTGGTTGACGCAAAGGTGATTGTCCATTAGATCCAGGAGTGCCGCAAGGACCAACACTTGGACCACTTATGATCGCTCTATTTTTTAATTTTTTTTTTTTTAATACAATTGTTTACCTTAGCTGCCATGATGCTGTGTTCTTCTTCGACTTAGGCTTGTGAATGATTTAACCCTGTCAGTTCCAAATATTTATATTCACACGGAGGCTCCGCATTGTAGTTTTGGGGGTCATAGTTTGAAATCATTGCGCTCACATCTGCTCTTAAATTTCGAAAGATTCTCTTTCAGAGGTTAATTAGGAACTGAAATACCTATTATGTAAATTAATTTTGCACTTAGAATGGTAACATTGGCCTCGTTGATGAGTTAAATACATGTTAAGATGTCGATTTGCTTGTTCTGAATTAAGATGTTATCATTTAATTTCTACGTGTAGGTTTAAATGCTACAAGCAGTTGAATTATAGCTGCTAAACTGTGAATGGATTTTCATTCAAATTATGATGACAATAAACTATTAACTGTTACTTTTACATTCGGTGAGCATAGAATGCTTCACGGTAGTTTTCAGGAAAAAAAAAAGCAATCCCACAATGTCTTTAGTGATGAGAGCGGATATTGATTAATTTAAAAGTAACATAAATTGAAGGCAGGATAATGCCTATTAAAGAATATTATTATATTAAAGAAAAATGTCTATATAGTTGTTGATGATTTTTCTCAACTAGCTACATAGAGCAATGGTGGCCGAGTGGTAATGGCTTCTACTTACGAGTTGTAGGTCGCGGGTTCAAACCCTGTCAGGCGCATTACTTTGTGTAATTTATTTAATTACCACTGCTCTCAAAACGGTGAAGGAAAACCTCGTGAGGTAACCGGCGTGTGGCACCTAGAACCAAAAATTCGAAGTCATATGACATCCACCAACTCGCATTGGGCCCGCGTGGTGGATTACGGTCCTAGCAGTGGGAACATCAAAAAGGCTGATGATGATGAATCAAGACTTTCAAAAACTATATTCTTCATATTAGATCATGTTTAAAAATGTAGATCTGCTGCAACTTTGTCTAACTTTTAATAGAATACATTTCTTTTTTGTTGGGAAATCATCAGAAAACATCTCCCGCTCGGAGTAAAATGAGAGGCCGTGTCAGACTTATACTGACTATAATTGTTCCAACAGTTGATTTTTGATTTTCAAATATACGGTAACTCTTATAAACATTCCTGAACCCCTAGCAGGTATCAGCCCTGTTAGATTTCTCCAGTTTTGCAGACATCTCTTTGACGTTTGCGCAGAATATAACGTGCCGTCGCCTCGGGCTCGGTCCTTGCCGGATGGCCGAAAGGCGAACTATGCATAGCTTGTTTTTCAGAAACCTGTGCCTATGGTGGCCTTGAATAACCCTGTGACTCACGACACTTGGAGTTTCACAAAAGAAGGTGACTGCTTTCCGATCCCTCTCGCCCATACAAAGCCTGAATTCATGGTTGAATGCGAGAGTTTGCCACTGCCGATTGCCTCCACGAGGACAAGGTGACGCTTTGCCCAAGCGGGGCAGACTTTCATCGCATACTTCACCATTTCTTCTGGGTAACCGGCTTATTGATGACACTCGAGGTATCATCATGCCAAAACTGAAACAGGCACCTCCCGAAACATCTATGTCCGGTAAGAATCTGCATCAGGGGGAAGTATCGGGTCACCTCTGTTGCCACCATATCACGCCAGTAAATAAATAAAGAAAAAAAAAAAACATGTGGGAAAGAAGGAACTTACCACTGCGATTAAGTCGTACTCATTATAGAATTTCAAACCGGATAGAATGTTCGATATATCAAACTGTAGCTATATTTCTACCAAAAGAGACATCATGGGATTTTTTTTATTTCCAAACCCATCAATTTTCAAACTTTCGGTAGCAACCTTGACTTTCAGCATACTACCTAAATGTAGCAAATATCCGTATAATTTAATCTAAAATAATGCAATAGTTATTTTTGTTGTTATCAGCACAAGATGGACATAAAACCCATCATGATAACGTTCAACTACATACATTAGCTAAAATTACATCAAAAGAAGGAGATATCATGATATTGTAGGTCAACAATAATTCGCGAACGTTTCCTGCAAAACTGATTGCACATGTACTAGAAGATTATGAAAAACTCCTATATAAAGACATGGAACATCTAAACTCATCAGTATTTGTGTAAACAATACCAAAAAATGTTCTCAAAGGTAATTGAGTAAACTAAAACTACAAAGAACAATTTGGTTGATAATTTAAATAATCTCAAAAACTTGGGAAAATTTTGTGATTTGATTCTTATGAGGTTGCCCAATATTGTCTAATTAGTTCAAAATTATCATGTTCTCAACTACTAGTTGGTAGTGTTCCCATTCACTTGGTGGATTTTGATTTGGTTCACTGATTTTGATTAAGTTTTGGTATATTTATAGTCAGCGTGTGAATTTGGTCAGTAGTAAACTCAGTTTAATAATAGCAGTATGCAGTTGTGTGCTTGAATTGTTTATTATTGTTTTATTTTGTTGAATTACATTTTAAAATTTTCTTGTGAGATTTTTCTCTTTAATGCGAAAATTTATATTTTTTTAATCAGACGAATTGTAGCAGCATCTATATAAACTTTATTTAATTCTTATTATTTTGAGATTATTATTAACATTAAATGAGATTTCGTTGAGAAATAATTCTATGCCAGCAAGTGACATTATCCAAATTCCATACTTGTGGCATAATTGTAACAGACATATTAATAATTCTTGACAGTTCAATTATTGTCTAGTCTAGAATGTCGACATTTACGGTTTTATTATCCACTCATTCATCATAATGTATTTTATTGACTTTTATTTAAATATTTATTAGGTAATTTAGATTTTTTGTTCAATTAATTGTAAAATTAATTATTTCAACTTCACAGTTAACTTTTGTGGCGCTACTGGTAGCTGTCGCTCGCTGTAGTGCTTCAGGGGGTTCATCCAGCTTCTCTTACGGAGTATCAGATCCTAACACCGGTGATGTCAAAGACCATCATGAAAAGCGAGATGGAGATACCGTTGTCGGTCAATACTCTTTGCTAGAAGCCGATGGAACAAAACGCATTGTCAAATATAATTCTCACCCCCAGACTGGGTTTAATGCAGTAGTACATAAAGATCCTGCTATTGGAGTTCACCCACCCTCTCCTGTTGGATACAATGGAGCTGCCACTCCAGGCTACGGTGGTCTAGGATATGCTGGTGCCAATCCTTTGGCTTATGGAGGTCAGAACGCATGGAACCCAGCTAGTTCGGCGTATGCTGGCAGTCCCTACGGTGGTGCGTATGGAGCTTACAATGGTGCTTCCAATGGATGGCCCGTCGGTGGCGCTAACGGAGTCTTAGGAGCTAACGGGTGGCCCGGCAACGCTGGTGCAAACGGAATCTATGGAGCTAACGGCTGGCCAAGCAATGTTGGTGCAAACGGAATCTACGGTGCCAACGGATGGCCCAGCAGTACTGGAGCTAACGGAATCTTAGGTGCCAATGGATGGCCCAGCAACGTTGGTGCTAATCCATGGCCCCAGACTAGTGCTAATGGAGTTTACGGTGCAAATGGTTGGCCCCAAAACAACGGTGGTTATGGAGGTTCTGGGTATGCTGGTTATGGGGCTAATCCTCTAGCCAGTGGTTATGGAGCTCATGGTGGTAATGCCGTAAGTTACACCAATCGTAATGATGGTTGGTAAATTATTCTGTTAACACTAATTATGGGACCAATATACGACCGAGCTTTGATTTTGTGTAATTGATTTTTTATTTTAATTATTGCTGAACGAAACATTAATCTCTTGTGTTCAAAATTAAATATTGATATAATTATTATTATATACTTTTATATTTACCAATATCTTTCATCATGTGAATGTGTAAAACACATATTAAAATATTTCTTATAAGTTTTTTTTTTAACTCTTTTATGCTGAATTTATTTAAAATGTTATTGAATGTAGACAAAGAGTTGTCGTTCCGTTTTTTTTTTAACTTCTTAATATAGCAGAGAAAAATGTTTTTGAATGATATTCATTGTTTCATTTAAATACCTACCCAACTAATTTTCAAATCAATAGTATTCAAAGCCCATTAAGTAATAAAATATAACAGTCTGAATACAACACAGTTAATAAAACTGATCTTAATTACATTAGTAAGATATTACTCATTTAAATATTTCATTTTCATCAATTAATATTTCCTGGTTGACCAGTTTCGAGATCGAACTTGCAAAAACTAAGCAACAAATTGCCATTACGCCAAAATATCTCACTATCATTTATGTTTCAGATAATAAAATCGTTATAACTACCATTAAAAATAAACTTTTTGCTTCTCTACAGGATAGTTCAAAATTCTACAGCAGCAGTGAACTTAAAATTCCAACCACATAGTACTTAACATTTAATTTTAAAATTCTTGCACATGTTAAAATTTTGATCACACATGTTGCAGGATATGGCTAGGTACTATTTTCAAGTTGGAAATACCAAAGTAGCAGTAAGCATTTTTCCAAGTACTTATCTTATGGACAAAATAAAAGCAAAACAAAACAATTTAGATAACCTATTAATAGAGTATACAGCCGAAGTTGGTACAAGAAACATTAATTTGAAAGGAAACATACATATTATAAATATTTTAAACCAAATATAATATAATTATAAATATTAACATTATTGGTAGCTTTACAGGTAATAATCATTATCATAAATCTAATAAATAGGTATTTAAATAAAATATTTACATCTTGAGGAAACTAACATGTTCTAGAATCAAAAGTTATAGTAAACATGATATTTTTTTAATTTATATACTCCCATTATAACAGTTTTATTTTTTTATGTTCTTTGTCCTGTGTTGTTGTTTTTTTTCTTTTTTTTTAACCACTACGAAGATCAGCCAAATAAATACATATGAGATATTATCAAGTGTGCATGCAAACACAAATGCACTCGTTGTTTCTATACACTCATAGACTGCAGAAAGTTCAAGTGCAAGATGAAATAACGTTACGTTTTCGGCGCGGGCTTGCGGACGCCGAGCAATGGGTAGCTCGCCGGTCCGACCGTCCGGTATTCGTCCGGACCGAGCCCAAGACGTTGACGGCGCGTATTATTCCACGCGCGCCTCAAGGAGTTGTCAGCAAATCTTAGGGACCCAACAGCGTCGAAGCCTACTCTGGAATTTGTTTCTGAAAGGAAGATACGGCCCTGGTACGAAAGGCAACGGAGGAACAGGAGTGGAGGTTTAGTCAGTAAAAGTTTGACACTATCTTCCGCTCCGCCCAAGAGCGAGGGATGTCCTTGGATGATTTTCCCACCTAAAAAAAAAACAACGTTAAGTAGGTACTTTCTGAAACACGGAGGTATCATGATGAATTTTTACCGGAAAAAAACCAACAAAATTTGCCTGGCAAAGGAACAGCAGTCGCTTCGTAGGTGCAAGTAAAGAGTCAGCTATCTCATGATATTTTAGAAAGAAAAGAATGAAAGAAAAAGTGTTTTTTTTATTAATTTAATATTTATATAATAATGTTAATAAATTAATGTTATAGATAATTTTGTAATACATTATAACATATTTTTGCTACTAAACCCTATTTACATGCTACTTTAACAAGAAAGTTAAAGTTGCATGTAAGCATCGGAGATTACCTTGAAGTACGAATGTAGAGCAAACGCATAATGATAAAGATCTTGTTTCCACGTCATTCATAGTACAGTTCATTCCCTCTTTACATTTTAAATAGACAGCTCGATCGGTTTTAAGATTTTTTACAACAATAGTTTTAGTATTTTTAATTTTGTCTACTTGGTTGTGCAATTTATCGTGTATGTCAAGTTCTCTCGTAAGTCTAGGTATTAAAATATAAAATTATGTGACTATTTTTTGCAAGAAATATATATTATATACTAATGTTATATAAAGGAAAGATATGATATTTTGTTTATATATTACGATTTAACTCAAAAACTACTTAACCGATTCTTTCACCAATAGAAAGTTACTTTATCACTGAGTAACATAGGCTTATATGTTTACGCGGAAAGCCACTGACAAAAGCCAATAAAGTATATAATAAATAATTCTCGTAAAATTTTAACAAAAACAGGAACTAGACATCATTATATTTATATAATACCATGCCATGTTTTGTTTCTGCACCACCCTAAGGTCGACTGGCAGATAATGCCTAAGGCATTAAGTCCGCCTTTGTACAGTTTTGTGCATAAAGCTTTAAATAAATAAATAAATAATATTTTATAAATATTCTTAATTCACACAAGTAAGTAGTCCAACTACACAAATAAAATATAATAGAACGATGTACATATGTTTCTCAGGCTTATATAAATATAATAATGACGTAAAATTATACAATTAAACAAAATTAACTCACGGTAATAATTTTACCGAGAGTTTATTTTATTCGTATTTTCGTGAGATTTTTTTTTCGTTTTTTATTTATTTTTTTCATCATCATGATGATGACAAGTACAGAAAATAATTTTAATTTAGACAAAAAAAAATATTTTCTGTACTTGTTCGAACCTTTAATTCATTAAACCCCAAGCGAACGCCGGCGTTCGCGCACCTATTGTCTTTCAATTGTGTCTGCAATTATCACAATTGAAAGGTTAAGAGAGACTATCAAATCATAACAGGATAAAAAAAAAAATTTACTACTTGACCTAGAAAAAAGGCATGAGTTCAAGCTATGGAAAGATTATAAGGTCGATTATGCTTATCCTATATCATCATCATCATTTCAGCTGAATGAGGTCGACTGTTAGACATAGGCCCCCTCCAAGTGTGGCCACAACGAACGGCCTGATGCGTCACGCATGCATTCCGCTACGCTCACCAGTTCGTCAGTCCATCTCGAGGGAGGCCTTTCAATGATGCGTCGTCTAATGTGCGGTTTTTTCAACCCTATTGACCATCTTTTCAACGACCAACGTGCTCTGCCCTGCCACTTAAGTTTGGAGATTCTTCGAGCTTTTTATTTTATCTGTTATAAACTAGTACTTGACTGCGATCCCGCCTGATGGTAAGCAGTGATGCAATCGTTGATGGTGAGGCGCATTAGTTTATTAAGAGCCTATTCACTCTAGCCTTGAAGACACCCAAATTATAATCAGACGGGAAGACCGCAGTAGGCAAACTGAGCCACTGGGCTATCAGCTACCTTAGTTCTCAAGGAAACTTCGAGTTCTCACCCTTTCTGTTACCCTTTGCGTGTCTATAAGCCTTTTGATGAAGTCCATTATCCTATGCTTATGGTAAAGTTGCATACTCACTTATAGGATTTGTACAAAGCTGTGACACATGATTCACCTGCCTTATAGGTAGATTAACATTATCAACTACCTTTCTATCTCATATACTTCATACTTGAGTCATACAAGGCAAATGCTCATTGTATCTTTTGTTTTACTACAATAACTATCTCAATACAAAACTTCATTTTCAAATTAAAACAAAACATGAACCAGGAAGTTAAAATCAGAACGAAAAAGAATTACAAGCCATAGCGAGCAAAAGAAAAAAAAACGACCGAAAACAAATTACCATAGCCAATGATTCGTGCGCGGAGATGCAACTTTTGATGCGCGGACCATTTCTTCGACGTCAGTACTGATTCTCATCAGTGACCTTGCCCTTCCGGATCCGTCGGCATCACAAAGGTGATTACGCTTGTCGTACGTGGTTAGGGTTCCGTAGAAAAACACATTTTTAAACCTGCTTTTTTAGTGTTGTTATACTGTTGTGAGTGTCTTTTACTCTAAATTCAAGGGGCGCATTTTAATTATTGTGCGTCGGAATTGCACTACCTAATTTCGCCTAGCCCGTTCCATCATCGGACCACTGCAACGGCCACAAACACATTCATTGTACATACAGCTAAGGAATGGAATTTCTTGCTGAAGTTCTTGCGGGAATTTTTAAGTCAAGAGTGAATAGGTTACTTCTAGGTAGCATGCTTCATCGTCGACCGCATCAACACTTTCCTAAAAAAAAAAAACTTTGGCATAATTGTTCTACACAAGTATATTCTCTTTTGTAACTCGTAGGTTGATGTTTATTGAACAGATTACAGTTTACACATTCAGCCTAACCATCATCATCTTCTTGCTTTTGTCACATTTTGCTTGTAGTAATCGCAAAGATTGCCATGAAAATTATTTCACGACCCTTAAATACAACATGAAAAAGTCCTTTTTAAAAATAAATTTAAATAAAAACACGAATCATAACTCATATAAATCCTAATATAAGTGTTGATAATACGATAAAGAATAAAGAAAAAATATAAAGGCAAACACATACAGAACCCGTTCAAGCCTAAGAAAAATAACTTCACATAATTTTTAAAGATCAACAGGTAATCATAGTCGTCAGCCACGCCCTCGCGTTCAAAGCTCATATAAAAGCTCCTAGCGATCTGAGCATGGGACCAGTCACCGAGTGGAAATCCTCAGTCTATTGCAATGGCAGCCAAGGTGATTATTTTATATAATATCTACTATAGTTGAAAAGTGTAGATTTGTAATAAAAATATTTTGATCAGTGAAGTAAAATTAATTCAAGTATTTTTAAACAATTTCTAATATCACATTACTTGTTTTATTTTTTCATCAAGTTTTCTTTGTTTTGAAGTAAAGTAGCTTTTAAGTTAACCTAATTTACTAATGCTACTGTTGTTTTTTTTACTTCTTTTGGTTTGTTAGTTGGTTTGATGCGTTAGATCTACATTTTCTCTCTTAAACTCTTTTAATCTATTATTCAGAACATAATTAATTATCAAAATAATGATTAAAATAAACTTTGTGGCTTGCGATACATAAAAAAATACTGTAATATGGCAGCTTTCATCTCCAAGTGTACAAATATTTTTAACTAGCTTTTGCTCGCAGCTTTGCCTGCGTACATAAAAAATAGCCTATCCTATATAGTTACTTAGGAATAAAGCAGCTTCCTATCAGTGAAAAAATTTTAGCAATCGGACCAGTACTTCCAGAAATTACCTCCTTCAAACAAAAAAACAATCTTTACCTCTTTATTATATTAGTGTTGATGTAGATTTTTTTTTTTCGATGGGAAAAATCATCTTATGACAACCCCCGCTCTTGGGCGGAGCGGGAGATAGTGTCAGACTCTTACTGACTAAAAAACCCATCCCGTTCCTTCAAGCCTTCATACCGGGGCTCGAGCGCCCTTTCGGATAACCCTGGCCCCAGTAGGCTTGATGTAGATAAAATTACTCGTATGCTAACTATGAATTATTGTTATTGTTCCAGTTCGTCGTAGTACTCGCCCTTGTGGCCGCAGCTCAGTGCTCAGTATTAGCGCCAGTAGCCACGGACTACACTCAGTTTGCTTACGATGTGGCCGACCCCAACACCGGCGACTACAAGAGCCAGGTGGAGACTCGCGTCGGCGGCACCGTGTCCGGCCAGTACTCACTGCTCGAATCTGACGGCACCAAGCGCACCGTCGACTACACCGCCGATGATGTCAACGGCTTCAACGCTGTCGTCCGTAAAGACGCCGCTGTTGTCTCCGCTCCTGTTGTTGCCGCTGCTCCCGCGGTTGTTGCCGCTCGCACAGTTGCCGCTCGCACAGTTGCCGCTCCTGCAATTGTTGCGACGCGCACTTATGCCGCACCTGCGTACTACGCTGCCCGAGTAGCTGCCCCTGCTGTCTATGCTGCGTCTGCTCCCGTCGTCGCCGCTCGTACTGTGTCATCTCCCGTCGCTTACACCACCGGTGCTCGTTTGGCTTACACCGCTGGCACGCCAGTGACTTATACCGCTGGTCATCCCGTGGCCTACACCGCTGGCAACCCTGTTGCCTATACCGCTGGCCACCCTGTTGCCTACTCCGCTGGTTACACGACTGGTGTTCGTGCAGTAGTGGGTCCCTCGGTATACTCCGCCCGCACCGTCGCTGCTCCCTCCGTATACTCTCACTCCTACGGACCCGCCTACTACGGATCTCCTCTGACCTACGCCGCCTACTCCGCGCCGGTCTCGTACTGGTAAACTTCGATAGCCTTTTAAGGCTCTTTAGCGATAGAACACGACGTGCTTCATTAAACGACATGTAAATATTGTAACTAGTTTGTACATACCTGTGTGTATAAAAATAAAACGAATATTTTTTTAACTACTCGTCTGGTTTATTGAATTTCGAATTATATCACGTTTTACCTACATTTTAACGGACGTGAATTGAATAGATTATGTACTATATCAAAAGCATAATGACCTTGAATTTTAATAAATAGTCAATTCAATGTTTTGTATTTTTGTACCGTATGCTTCACCGTGTTCACCGGGAGGTCCGCACAATAGTGACACCCGGGCGTTTCTTCCGCTCGAATCCTGGTGCGGGTACGACATGGTAAGTTCGGGAGGCTCCTGTTCCGGTACAAGTATGTCCAGTGAGGAACTCCGCCATAATTATGGCGTACTCAGTCATTGTTTTTGGTAAACAATCTGATAGGTATAGAATCTGATTTTGGGTTGAAATAACGGAAACACAAATTAGTCAACTGTCTTTTTTGAGGTGGGAATCATCAAATAATTCCTCCACGGCATGGAAAGAATTGAAAGTAGAGCTAGAATGAGTGTAAGATTTTTCAGATTGAGCGCCTGTGTTCTAGGGCCTAAAAGCCTAAGGCATTAAGTCCACCTTTGTATGGTGTAATTTACTAGTGCATTATTATCATCATATTAGCCGAAAGACGTCCACTGTTGGACATAGCCCACCCCCAAGCGTCCCCACAACGACCAGTCCTGAGCGTCACGCCTCAATTGGACTCATCGGATACTAGTGCATAAAGTTTAAATAAATAAATATATCATGCTGGTATCATCAACATCAGCCTTTTTAATGTTTCCACTGCTGGGTCTTAGGCTTCCTCTCTAGGAGAGGGAATGGGCCGTAATCCACCACGCGGGCCCAGTGCAGGTTTGTGAATATCACATGTCTTCGAATTTTTGGTTCTAGGACATGCCGGTTTCCTCACGATGTTTTCCTTCACCGTTTTGAGAGCAGTGGTAATGAAATAAATTACACAAAGTAATGTGCCTGACAGGGTTGAACCCGCGACCTACAACTTGTAAGTCGGAGCCATTACCACTCGGCCACCACCATGTTGGTATAAATTTGCATAAAAAAATCTGGTTAAAATAGCATTGAAGAGTACGACGCAAGGAGGAGAGGAAGAGGTGAAAATCTAGGCCATATATTTTTTCATTTTTATATTTTTAGGAGGTAATCTCTGAAAGTACCGGTCTGATTGCTAAAATTTTGTTTAATACTAAAAATGTTATCAATAAAAAGCTGCTCTATTCCTGAGTGCGCAGATGAAACTGCGGGCAAAAGCTAATTCTAAATATATCTGTAGATGTCTACATTTGTTTTTTTTTTCAACACTGGGTAGGCTCGCGTATGACCACTATCTCACCTGATGGTAAGCGATGATGTGGCCGACGGCGACGATGGAACACGCTTGCCTAGAAGCAATCTATATAAGTAAGCACAATGAATAGGAAAGGAAAACGAACATCACAACTGGATCAACTTTATAACCTGATTATGATTGCACTACCTTTTATAATTAAATGACTCACTGGCAGTCTGTTCAGTTTTCTTATCCTTTACAAGTTATGTATTACTCGCATGTATTATGGTTATTGTGTTTGCTTACGTCTTTCTATGCCTACTTTATCAAAACTCAAAAGTATAATAATATAATAATAATATGATTTAAAAATGTAAAATAATATTTTCAAATGAAATATAAAGAAAATAATATGATATAATAATATTATTTATTTATTTATTTATTATAATCTTTATTGTACACCAAATAAACAAAAATACAGGACAAACATTTAAAAGAATAAATAAATTAATATTGTATTATTCAAAATGGCCGGTTAATCAGTTGCATCATTATTATTTCCAAAATTACATCTGAAAACTGAAATTCAGATTATTTTCAAGTTCCTGTTATGTGAGGCATCAGCGAGGCCAGCCTAGAAAAAGAGGTGGCAGAATGATCTAAACGCACATCGAGAGGACTGGTTTGAGGCGGTAAGGGATAAGAATGTCTGGAACAACTTGGAGGAGGTCATCCGGCTCGAATGACCAAAAGATGTTGGAGTATTTTGCCGTTGACAATCCTCCAGTAGTTGTTGTAGGTTGTAAATAAAGTAACACCAAACCACTCAGTAACACATTCAAATGTTTATTGATAAATACAATAGAGTTATGTATAGAGCCGCACTTATTCATTTCAAACACATCACCGCGTGACGGAGATGTAGTTACGTCTAATTAAAAGCATACGTTTAAATGTAAAAAGTACTACGCTGTATGTGCATTATTAGCTCGTACATTAAGAATGATTAAAGAAAAATTAAATTGAGGATTTTTTTTTAATAAATTTTCATGGTATCAAAATAAAGTACTCGACTACTCGACTACTGTATAATTACTCGTAACACACGTACTCACTAACACAACACTACAGAAAAACAAAACAACATTTTTATTTTTACATAAAATAAAATCTCTGATCTGATTGGTGCACCAGACTGTTTAAAATAACTTGTTCGAATGGAATAAACTTTATAGTACACCAAAATAGTAACAAAACTTTTAAATAATAATAGCTTTTATTATTTAGTTTCACTTGTGCCGATGTTTGTCTGTAGTCAAATCTTACAAATTTTTGATCTACCACCCGGCTACCGATTGAACTGAAATTGTACATGAATGTCTAAATCAGATGACAATGCAAAATGATTATGACATGGAGCTGATCAGATGATAGATGCGGAAGGTGGCCATAGGAACTCAGATAACTCTATTGTGTTTGAGCTTTTTGGAAAGGTCTTGATGAGTATTAATTATGTATATGTAAACCACGCTGTAAAATCTTGATGTGAAAAAAATTATTTCATTGAACTTAGGTATTTGATAGGTTTTTTATTTAATAGGCTGTTAGAAGAAGATCCACTAGATTTGCCTACAAATCACTTGGAAAAGATTACCTCTATGGCTTTGGCAGGAAATAAACAAAAAATAAGAGCACTTCTTATATTCGTAACTATTGCAAACATCTATCAATTTGCAAACAGCCTTCCTGACACATCGTTAGTCCCTTGTCACCTCGTGAGGGCACCATCTTATCTTTGTCCTCTTTGGTACGGAGATCTTTTGTTTCTTGTTTCTAGGAAAAGTATGTACTTTCCCTAGTTGTCAAACACATCAATCCATATAATAAGTCTGTAAAAGTTTTTTTTGTGCACGCATCACGTAAAATATATGCAATCGATGTAGATAACTTTTATATATTAAAATTTTGTGTAAATTAATAAATGATTTAGAGTTCGTTTCATCGTAATCGGTAGTCTATATCGAAAGATATACTACATTCATTGACTGTTAGGCTGTACGAAGTTCGCCGGGTCAGCTAGACTTCAAAAAAAAACAATTTTACAAAAAAAAAAAAATACTACCGATTTTAATGCAAAAAAAAAAATTCAAAATCACTTTAATTTCAGAAGTTTGTGTTTTTATAATAGTTTTGTCTCTTCGTTAATTAACACCAAATTCCTAAATCAAAGTTATTTTGCACTTTTTAACGTTTTTTTTTTACATTGATGGAAAAGATTAAAAGCTGCCGTAAGCAGCTACAAGCCCGTACCTATAGTGGCCAGAAATCGGGATCGGAATCCCGGCAGCTGGGGCATGAGCGCCGCTTCCTCGCGCGTACACGTGCGGTCTCCTCCTTTGCTAGCATTACTGCTTCGCAGAAGGAGGGGACCGCCTGTCACTTCTCGCTCCAGACCATGGCCTGTATCAAGGCCCGATACCAGAAGAATATGGATTTAAAATAGAACACTAATCATATCATTTAAAATATTAATCTCAAATCTATTTGAATAATTCATAATACTAACTAACAAGATATTTAGACCTGTCTTAATGTCCGGTATCAATGAACGACGCGACATCATAATGTTACGAGCAGCCTTCCGTCCAACACCCCACGCGTGAAGGTTGTTACAAATATCTCAACGTACTTCCTTGCATGTAATTATGCTAGCTTCTTGTGTTGCTATGTCTGACGACATTTTTTTTCTTGTAGTTATGAAGAAATCAGAAAATGGTTTAACGAATTCAATTACATTTTTTTTCATTATTATTTATTACTAGCTTTTACCCGCAGCTTTGCCCCCGTACATAATATATAAACTATCTCACTTGAGTGAGATAGTTTATAAAGCAGCTTTCTATTGGTGAAAATATTACAATATATTATTTTTTACAATCGGACCAGTACTTACAGAGATTACATCCTACAAACAAAAAAACCGGCCAAGTGCGAGTCGGACTCGCCCATGAAGGGTTCCGTAGCAGCAAGTAACATAATATAAAAGTTCTTGTTATGTGTTGTAACTTTGATCGATGTTTTAATAATAGTGGATTTTTTTCGGTTTATGACGCATTAAAAAAAAAACTACTTACTGGATTTCGTTCAAACCAATTTTCGTTGGTAGTTTTTATAGTAATGTATATCATATATTTTTTTTAGTTTTATCATTCTCTTATCTTAGAAGTTAGAGGGGGGGGGACACACATTTTACCACTTTGGAAGTGTCTCTCGCGTAAACTATTCAGTTTAGAAAAAAATGATTTTAGAAACCTTAGTATCATTTTTGAAGACCTATCCATAGATACCCCACACGCATGGGTTTGATGAAAAAAAAAATTTTGAGTTTCGGTTCTATGTATGGGGACCCCCAAAATTTATTGCTTTTTTTCTATTTTTGTATGAAAATCTTAATGCGGTTCACAGAATACATCTACTTACAAAGTTTCAACAGTATAGCTCTTATAGTTTCGGAAAAAAGTGGCTGTGACATACGGACGGACGGACAGACAGACAGACAGACAGACAGACAGACAGACAGACAGACAGACAGACAGACAGACATGACGAATCTATAAGGGTTCCGTTTTTTGCCATTTGGCTACGGAACCCTAAAAACATAAAAACAAACTTTACATACTTCTTCATTACGAGTTTATACGAGTATTAGTGTAGATAAAGCAAAGATATGGTCTACGATGAAGCACGCTTTCCAAGAAGTAACCTATTCTAAGATTTCAAAAGCACTAGATTGTAGCTATCAGGAAACACAAACTCCGACAGGGTAATCCAATCCTTAACTATATGTACAATAAATGTGTTTCCAAAACTTTTTGAATGTACGGGCAGGATTTCCACCACATGTAAAAGTGCGTAACGCAGAATTTAGTTTATAAATTGCGAAACTTAATTTAAAATGGATGTGGGTCCTATCTTGCTTAGTTTAACTTCAATATAGGCTGCAGGAAATATTCCATCGTCTACTTGGCTTTTTTTCAGGAGTTAGATATTAGTGGAATGTTGACGACTGATTTTAAGCCAATGGATACAACTGTGTATATACAAGTCAAATCATAATTTCCACCTTGAAGAGGCAGCTTCTGCAAGCTAATGCAGAGCATCATTATTGGACAGTATAGTACGAGGACTCGTTGGAGTAGTGGTGGCTAAGTGATAACAGACCCGACTGGAAATTTCAAACCCAGCCAGGCACATTACTTTGTGTAATTTATTTTATCACCACTGTTCTCAAAACGGTGAAGGAAACCATCGTAAGGAAATCGGCAAGTCCTAGAACCTATACAAAGACATGTGACATCCACGAATTTGTACTGGGCCCGCATTGTGGATTACGGCCCATTCCTCTCCTAAAGACGACGTCTGAGTAACAGCAGTGGGAATATTTTAAGGCTGATTGATTATGCTCATGCTTACAGTAGTTATCGGCCCAATTTACATTGTATTTGCAGTAACAACCCATTAAATACCAATAGCATGACTGATCTTTGCACCTATCATTTCATCTACTTCAACTAAAACTTGTTCTATTTACCAGAAGTCAGTCGCGCCATTACAATCCGGCCTATATCTCAAGTTCGTCAAGTGGCCGCGCGTCGATGGCGGCTGGACGAGTGCTATATAAGCTCACTCTGGTATGTCGTCTGCACTCATTCGATCAGTGATAACCTCAGGATCAACAATGGCAGCCAAGGTAGGTTGTCTTGTGATTTTTGGTGTTAGAAATGTTTCTGTGACCAAAAAATAGTATTGGCAATCAATACGTAAGTCGACACGTTTTGTGCTATTGTGAAAATGGTTATGTACTATGAATCCTACTTTTATCATTCTATCAACTTGCAATCTTTTTGTTAGATTTTTATACATGTTAGGAAAACTATTCATTTTTTCAGATATTAAATTAAGTCAAACATTATTTCAGTTTGTAGTTCTTGCCATCCTACTCGTAGCTACTAAGCTACCAACTTTTTTAATGTTACGCACTTTCTCTGCGATACGAATGCTGTTGACTGTTTCTACATTTTAACAAAATTCATTTCTATTTCAGTTCGTAGTTCTCGCCGCCCTGGTAGCTATGGCCCACAGCTCAGTGGTGCCAGTGGCGCGAGTAGACAACGACTACAGCAGCTTCTCGTACGACGTGGCCGACCCCAACACCGGCGACTACAAGAGCCAGGTGGAGACCCGCTCTGGCGGCACCGTGTCCGGCCAGTACTCGCTACTCGAATCTGACGGCACCAAGCGCACCGTCGACTACACCGCCGATGACGTCAATGGCTTCAACGCTGTTGTCCGTAAAGATGCCACTATTGTCTCCACCCCTGTTGTTGCCGCTGCTCCCACTGTTGTAGCGTCCGCACCTGAAGTGGTTGCCGCCCGCACTGTTGTCGGTCCTTCCGTGTACGCTGCTGGCGCTCCCGCCTTCTACACCGCTCAGGCCGCTCCCGCCTTCTACACCGCTCAAGCCGCTCCCGCCTTCTACACCGCTCAGGCTGCTCCCGCCTTCTACTCCGCTCCCTCAGTCTACTCCTATGGCGCTCCCTCTGTCTACGCCCACGGTGCTCCTTCCGTATACTCCGCTCCCCTGACTTACGCCACTAGGTGGTAAATAGTGATGGTGCTCTTTGTATATATTATGTATTTAAAGTAAAAAGTGAAACTACCTAATCTTGTTGTTCTTATTAACCGTTTTCAAAAATGAAGAGGTTATTTAAGATCCCTGAATCCATAAGGAAATACTACTTCATTATTTTTACGCCGCTCAGGCTACGGCCGCCTTCTACTCCGCTCCCTCAGTCTACTCCTATGGCAGTCCCTCTGTCTACTCCTGTAGCGCCTCCTATGGCGCCCCGTCTGTTTACGCTTAAAGTGCTGCGTCAGTGTACTCCACTCAATGATAAACATTGACGCGTCTAGTCTACATCGAATGTTGTTTTTTGTAAATACTGTTTATTTTTAAGTAATAAAACGTGGAACTACTCGTACCTACAATATTTCTTTCATTTCTTATTTTCCTCAATATATCTGAAAACATCTCGCGATTAACACAAGGCAACTTATAGGTTCACTTGGCTGAGTTACTACTAATATAGAACACTACTTTTCATACATAACTAGCTTTTGCCAGCGGCTTCGACTGCGTAAAAGAAAAAAAATTATAACTTATGTTGCTGAGTGATAAAGTAGAATTTTACCGACAAAAGAATTTACTAAATCGGTCTAGTAGTTTTTAAGTTTATTAATTACAAACAAAAATATAAAAATACAAACCTTTCCTCTTTATAATATTAGAAAAAATATAGATAACTAAACATTGAACAGTCAGTTATTATGCAAAACTGCACTCGAATTGAGATAAATGGCGACTTAGATCTTTTATGACTCATTACATCTCGAGCTTTAAATAGTAGGTCATTCTACATAGACTAATAACAAATTAGATTGGAGTACTAATAACAGATGACATTTTCTTTGATAAATGGATTCTAGAAGTTATTTCTCAGTAACTGTTATAGCCCAAAATAAATAACTTCGACGCTATGATTGATGTAGTTAACTTTACAAGTTAAACAAAGATCAGTTTCTGGATCAGGGGCGTAGCCATCGCATCAACTACATCAATTATACGGGGCCCCTGAGATAGAGGTTTCATGGTACCTCTATCTCAGGGGCCCCGTATATATAAATTAGTAAAATCTCTTATTAAAAGAGACCAGCAGGGAAACAAGCTCATATTCAATAAAACTAGGGGTCCTGTGGGTTTTTATGTCTAGAGTGAATAGGTTACTTTTAGGCAGTCGTGCTCACCGTCGATCACATCGTCACTTTGCATCAGGTGAGTGATGTGGTCAAGTGCAAGCCTATCAACTATAATAAAATGATCTGTCCTAAAACTTTAAGTTTTTGAGTAATGTTATATGGTGTACTGTACTATAAAGAGTATACTATCGACTTATCTATTCTAGTCAGACTAATCTCGAATTTTCGAACTCAGTCTTACGTTATGACAAAACCACATCTTCCATCTTTTGCTATGTCTGCCCATTTAACGGTTAATATGGACATAACCTACCAAGTTAGACTGTCCATTTCATTCACGGCATATTGCAACCCCATCTCGTTATCTCGGGTGCCAGTTCTAAGCTAGTAGCCGAAGTCGTACAAAAATATAAAAGGGTCCCCGTACACACTACGCCACTGTGCCGGATATCGAGAAGTTATGACGACAGCCGCAATTATTATGTACTTGTTCAGTGCAAGTGGTATAACAGGTTTGAGTTCGTCGAGCGATTTCTTTGCATTACTGTGATTGACCGACCTTTACACCAGTACTACGGTGCTGTATATTCTGTTAATGTTTTCATAAAATAAATGGTATCCGTAATTATAATGTCATAACAAATTACATATTTTTTACATTTTGCTACTATATAGAGAACAGAGAAATAGTTTTCTTTTTTTTATAACTGAAATTGGTTCGTGTTCAATTATTACCTAAATGATTTGTATTAATTAGCAAAGCAATCAAGATAAATCTACAGTCAGCTTTAATTATGCCCGTTATGTCCCACTGCAGGGCAAAGGCCTCCCTTCGTTTATTCCACTCTTTTCTGTCTTTAGGTATATCTGGCCAATCCTTATGGTAGGAGTCCAAATCGTCACGCTCATATTAATAATAGTAATTATTATTATTTTTACAACTATAAAGAACCGATGTTACCTTAGACTGACATCAGACAGACTGCATCGCAGCGACCGCGCGGTCGATATATTTAACTGCATGCAGTTGTAGGTACGTTCGACTTCGTGCAGTCATGATATCAACTGCAAGCAGTCGTGACTTCGACTTTACGCCGTCGGCTACAGTCGCGTAGTGTCGACGCACGCTGTCCATCGCTAACCGCATACAGTCAGTGTCCAGTTAATTACAAAGGTCAAACGCACATTTACATTGTCAACTATAACTTGAGGCACTTAAAGATCAAATCATACACTAAGCTCCTATGCTAGATGCGTGGTGCCAACTGCGCAAAGTCAGATCAAACTGCATGCAGTTGAATATATTATGGACTGCGTGCGGTTGCCGCGATGCAGTCCGTCTGATGGCAGCCTTAATTTCTATGACTTGACTACCAACGAATGCTGAAAGGAACTGATTTCATTATTTCAGCTGAAAGACTGATGGACAGGCCTCCCCAGACCATCGTCATAACAACTGGTGCTGTGCGTCTCACATCCATCGGATTCCTGTGATCCTTACCAGGCCATCGGTTCACTTCATGGGAGGCCTTCCAACGCTACATCTTTCAGAGCACGGTCGCTACTTCAGAACCTTTCGGTCCCGTCAACCATCTGTTCTGTGAGCACTGCGCCTTGCCAACTGTCACTTAAGCTTATTGCTTAGTTAGGTGCTGGTTTATCTCATCATTATTTCATCGAAATTTCGTAATCAATATATCTACACCCAGCTCCCACCCAACCTCGGTATGTAACGGTTGGTGCCTATCCATGGCTTATTCTCGACCAATATTTCTTAACTTTCAAGGTCACCCGTCGGCTGTTTTACGAATTAGCTAGTTAGCTAGTTCGTGCCAATTCGGGAAAAAGAAAGAAAAAAACGTCTATGTTGCTAAGCATTACCTACCACGATTAACAAGCAAATATATCCTACTTTACGGTTTTGCAGCATATACCTACCAGCCGATGACTAGAAGAGCATGGACATCAAAATTCATAATCTTTACTCAGATATTTTTCTGAAAGATATTTTTACCTGCTGCGGTCTTCCCGTCCAATTATAATTTGGGTGTCTTCAAGGCTAAAAAATGCTCTTCGAAACTAGTGCGCCTCACCATCGACGATTGCGTCACTGCTTACCATCAGGTGGGATTTTTTTATGGCGGAATAAATCATCCAATGACAACCCTTGCTCTTCGACAGCGATAGATAGTGTCAAACTCTTACTGATTAAAAGCCCACCCCGTTGCTTCGTACCTTTCGTACCGGGACCGAGCTTCCCTTTCAGATAACTCAGGCCCCAGTAGGCTTCGATCCGGCCGGTAGCCTGCTATTGCTGACAGCTTCTTGAGCTGCGTGGGAACAGTGCGCGCTGTCGACGTCTTGAGCTCAGTCCGGGCAGTTACCGGACTGTCGAACTAGAAGCTACCCATTGTTCGCAGTCCACAAGCCCACGCTTACGGTGGCCGGAAATCGGGATCGGAATCCCGGCGGCTGTTGGGGCGCTGTGAGCGTCGCCGTTGCCTGATGCGGTCGGCCTCCTCCTTTGCTAACATTAAAGC
The DNA here is from genome assembly GCA_929112965.1 of Mythimna albipuncta. NCBI lineage: Eukaryota > Metazoa > Arthropoda > Insecta > Lepidoptera > Noctuidae > Mythimna > Mythimna albipuncta. The sequence continues at coordinate 20,967,482 of OV815965.1, forward strand.
TTCACAGAAGGAGGCGACCGCTTGCCACTCCTCCTCGCTCCGGACCATGGCCTGTGCTAAGGCCCAGAGCGAGAGATCGCCGCCGCCGATCGCCCTCGCGAGGGCACGGTAATGCTCTGCCCAAGTGGGGCACACCTCTAGTGTGTGAGTCATCGTGTCCACCAGGACCATCAGGTGGGATCGCAGTCAAGCACTGATTTATATCAAATAAAAAAATTATTCGCAGGAGACAACAGTTAAAAAAAATTGCCTGAACTAAAATTACACCGGGCAGGCAAGGCACAATGCTCGCATAAGAGATACTTGATGAGGCTGAAAGGTTCTAAAATGGTGACTGCGTACTGGGAGACGCAGCGTTGGAAAATCTGCCACAAAATGGACTAATGATCTGGTTTGTGTCGCGGGAATCTGATAGATGCAAGAAGCATGGGATTATTTGGGGATGGTTGGTTCCAAACTCTTTGTCGTAAATGCGTCAGAGTTAATTTGGCAACTTCGTGTAATATTCTTCCAAATGAAATTAGGACTGGTAGGTATACATGTCGAGCTGTGGATAATATTCCTGTGGAAGATATCTTCTAATAGATTCAGGAATGATGAGGATGACTCAGCTTAGCGCACACAAAAATTAAACAAAAACATCTTTAAAGAGCACTTCCCTGACTTCTTTAGTTTTCACGTTCAGTTCTTGACCTAAGTCAAACGGATCTGATGAAACAATTTTATTAGCAATTACCGACCCGGTGAGAGTCGTGACAATGTGGTGGACGCAAGACACATAGGGTCAGTCATTGTGGCGACACTGGGGGAGGCCTATAACCAACCGTGGAGTCTTTCGACTGAAATGATGATGATGATGAATTCATCAGCCTTTTTAATTTTCCCACTACTGGGACTCAGCCTTCCTCTCTAGGAGAGGGTATGACGGGTTGATGATGATGAATAAGCAATTAAAATTTCATCAGTAAACCACCACCTATGCGGCTATCTATCTATCGAAATATGGTTTCCGCACTTAGTTCATGATCGGCCATTGTGCATGGGCTATGGCGGCCATTATTTCAGAGATCCTACTCCTCTACCTCTACCTACCTCTCTCCAGAAGCAAATCAGGCCTATATTATTCAAGGCATCTTTGACTGAATTCAGAGAGCCTAGGGTACGCGTGATTTGGGAGTTAATAGATAAACAGACACAATGAAGAAGTCGACTTTGTTTTATACCACGTAAAGATGCGAAAGATTCGATAGTAAGCGAAGTACAAAAATCTGATTCTTTTGAAGTACGTCTGTATGTTCTAGAAACCAGAAAAGCAGAATAATCCACTTTTTGGTTCCTCTTGCCTGTATGACCACCAATTATATGACTATTTCTGTTACCTCAATAATGTACAGCCAGATAATAGATTTATTTCATGTTCTTAACGAAAAATACTCAAAGTGTCAACATAAACTTGGTTATAGTCTACTGACTATAGAGAGTCTAACAGACCCCTACACACACACTAAAGTGGAAGGTATCTCTGAGGATTTACATGCATTAAATTACAGGTTTCCATAAGATATGATAATAATGCAAACAGTCAGCGTGTTTTTAAATTCCATCTATCAACACAAAACGGTATTTAGACAAGTAAGTTTTTATGAAAAAATAAAAAGTAATATTTTCTCGTGGGACCGACGATCGTAAATAACCTCTTCCTTTTTGAAGACAGTGAATGAAAACAAGAAAATGAGGTAATTTCACTTTTTAAATTACAGATTTCTAAGATACATGATAGTAATGCAAACAAACAAACAGCGATTTTTAAATTCCATCTATCAACACAAAACTATTCAGACAAGTTAAGTTTTTTTAGGATTCATGAATAAATAAGAACGTGATATTTGCTCATGCGATCAGCGATCGTAAATAACCTATTCGTTTTCGAGGAAAGTTAATTAAAACAAAAAAAATAGGTAGTTTCACTTTTTACTTAAAACATACAATATATACAAAGAGCACCATCACGATATACACGCGTCATTTTTTACCACCTAGTCGCGTAAGTCAGGGGAGCGGAGTACACGGAAGGAGCACCGTAGCCGTAGACAGAGGGAGCGCCATAGGAGTAAACTGAGGGAGCGGAGTAGAAGGCGGGAGCGGCCTGAGCGGTGTAGAAGGAGGGAGCGGCCTGAGCGGTGTAGAAGGCGGGAGCGCCAGCAGCGTACACGGAAGGACCGACAACAGTGCGGGCGGCAACCACTTCAGGTGCAGAGGCTACAACAGCGGGAGCAGCGGCAACAACAGGGGTGGAGACAACAGCGGCATCTTTACGGACAACAGCGTTGAAGCCATTGACGTCGTCGGCAGTGTAGTCGACGGTGCGCTTGGTGCCGTCAGATTCGAGCAGCGAGTACTGGCCAGACACGGTGCCGCCGGAGCGGGTCTCCACCTGACTCTTGTAGTCGCCGGTGTTGGGGTCGGCCACGTCGTACGAGAAGCTGCTGTAGTCGTTGTCTACTCGCGCCACTGGCACCACAGAGCTGTGGGCCATGGCCACCAGGGCGGCGAGAACTACGAACTGTAATAGAAATGAATTTAGTTGAAATATAGAAACATTGTAGCGAAAATGTGTAACATTTAAAGAGCTTTCGACGACAGATACAAGTGCGATATTATATATGTGAAAAACGGAAATAGTTCATCATAAAACTTCTAGGGAGGATTTATATTGGTTGCAAACTGGTTTCAGTTAAGTTATCTCTGGATTGAAATTCTACAATATCACACACGTTTAAAATCTTAATTTTTCAAATCTTTTTTCTTTAAATGAATTTTACTTGTTATTTTACACTTGTATTTTTTTAACTCCAAAACCATGTCTCACAAGACAACCTACCTTAGCTGCCATTGTTGATCCTGAGGTTATCACTGATCGAATGAGTGCAGACGACATACCAGAGCGACCTTATATAGCACTCGTCCAGCCGCCACCGACGCGCGGTCACTTGACGAACTTGAGATATAGGCCGGATTCTTATGACGCCCGAGATAGGGTCGCCATACTTGAGAGCTATAAAAAATTAGGCGAAAGTTGTGCAAAAAAACGGCTACGGGCTAGTCGAGCCACTTAATAAAAGTAATGACTTTTTTGAGTTACGAAAATTATTTCAGACAAAATTCTGGTTGAATGTGAGTAGGAGTATTGCACTTAGATATTATAACTTCACATAAAAAAGTACTTACTGTTGGTATACTAGTTTTGGCGCTGCGCATGTTTCAACCACATAAAAGAGAAAAAATCGAGAGAATTTTTTTTTATGAATACTTTTATTTGACTTGAAAAATCGCCATTGCATCCGTTACACGCATACATGTATGCTTTTTACATTTTTGCCAACCCTACTTATATCATTAATACTTACGTAGTAATTTATACATACTAAATGATATCTCAATTTGAATATTTATGACCTAATTCTTAATGTAACTGTAACACTTGAGAACTAAAAAAATAGCACATCAGATAGTTTTTGTCATCAGGCTGGGGCTGCGCTCAAGCGGCTCCTGTCCAACCTTGAGGATCCAGATGCCTCCTGCCGGAGGCTCTACGCGGGGATCGTTCGGTCCATGGCCCTCTACGGGGCGCCAGTGTGGGCGCCGTCGCTGAAAAAGCAACCGGCGGCTATGCTGAATGCCTGCCAGAGGGTCATGGCAGTAAGGATGGTGCGGGGATACTGCACGGTCTCCCGCGAAGCGGCTTTCTGGCTGGCCTACCACCGTGGGATCTGGAAGCAACAGTCCTTGCACACATGCACGATATACGCGTGGAGATGCAACGCCGGGGTGAAAGTCCGCTGCCGCGACAGGTCACGGCATGGCGGACAGAGCTCCGGTGGGATCTCATGGTGAAATGGCGTCAACGACTATCGCAACCCAGAGCTGGGCACGCCCCCGGGGGGTTCATTTTCATTTAACTCATCGAATGCCGTAATTAGAGACACAAAAGAAAGACAATTGCTTATGTCGAACTGTGTAACTTAAGCATTTCAAAAGGTTAATCCATGGCCCCAGCCCAGAAGGCTTCCACCATACTGGGCCCATACGATTTGCTGACATCTCCTTGAGGATTACGTAGAACACTACACGCCGCGCGTTGATGGCTTGGGCTTGGTCCGGACGGTTACCGGAGGATCGGACGGCGTGCTACTTGAGTTTTTTTTTTAATTGATATAAACTAGTGCTTGACTGCGATCCCTGATGGAAATCTGATGGAAAGCAGCGATGCAATCTTTGATGGTAAGGTGCACTAGTTTATTAAGAGCCTATTCACTCTAGCCTTGAAGACACCCAAATTATAATCGGACGGGAAGACCGCAGCAGGAAAAGTGTTCCAGTCTTTCGACGTACGTGGTATAAACGACGAGGCGAAACGGTAGTCCGAACCGTAGAGGTTTCAACAACGTAAGGGTGAATATTCGCCGTACGTCGGGTTGTCCGATGTAGAATTGTGATGCTGGAATCAAGTCATGCAATTTCTGCGCACACTCACATAGGTGAGGTGATTTTGTTGGCATTACTGCTTCACCGAAGGAGGCGACCGCCTGCCATTCCTCCTCGCTCCGGACCATGGCTTACACCAGGGTCTGGTGCGAAAAGTCGTTACCACTGATCGCCCCCACGAGGACACGGCAGTGCTCTGCCCAAGCGGGGTACACCTCTATACTTGACACCCGAACGTTTCTTCCGCACGAATCCGGTGCAGGAATCTCCAGAACTTATCATGTCCGATGTGGACCTGCGTCATGTGGATGGTAAAGACGCCGTGTTATCTTTCCAGCCACTTCTCAAAGAGGGGACACTTACCGCCATATATGTATATATGGTTTACCCAATCCAGCATACCAGTAAAATTATCAAATTTCAATTTTCTTTTTAAATAAGAGTTTAATCGTAAAATTCTTGGTCAAACTGTTTATTAATAAAATATCTCCCTTAGCCTTGATTACAGCTGTTGATCGATTTTTTAACATGAATTCTTATGGTATACCAACATAATAGGACTTGAGTACCAACAAATGGCTGACTGTTAGATGCTGATATTAGATGTTAGAAGCGTTGTCATAGCAACCGGTCCTGTGTCGGATTCCCTAGACCCTCACCAGGTCATTGGTCCACCTTGTGGGAAGCCTTCAAACCATCCGTTCTTCAAGTATTATGCTGCCCACAACCATTTAAGTTTGTGGCTTAGTTGGGTGCTGATTTATGTCATTATTATCAATATATAATATCTTCACCCAGCTCCCATCCTGCCTCGGTATGTAACGGTTGATGCCCATTCATGGCTTATGCTCAGCAAACGCTGTTTAATTTTGAAGGTTACAAAGCATCTTTGACGAAATTCGTTAAGCCTAGAGCACACTTGATTGAGGTGAAGTTTGCAGATAAATAGACAGATCCAGAAATCGATTTTGTTTTTTACTATATAAAGTTCATAATCATATGACAAGAACAAAAATCAGATCATATTATATTGTGCGTTGTAGAAGTCGATCAAACACTGCAAATAAAAGTCTCCTTTTTAGTTTCTTTTACCTGTATGATCTGTATGACTAGTAACATTTAAATCTGTTATGTACAACTAGTCAGTAGATTTATTTCATCTACACTCAAAGTATTAATATAAACTTATTCCCCTGATTTCTGATTTAAGCATTTGAAGTTGAGTATCTATTACTCAAAATCTACTTTAGCCCTAAAACCTGACAAAATTTGGCATTTAAGTAAGGTTTGAGACGTCCTTAACTCAAAATACTCAATTCAGAAACCCGCCGTTAGTCTACTAGCTACAATGCTTCTAACAGGCCACACAAAGATGGAAGGCATAAAGAAGGAGTTACATCTATTAAATTACGGATTTCTAAGAGACATGATAGTAATGCAAACAAACAGTCAGCGATTTTTAAACTCCATCTATCAACACAAAACTATTTAGACAAGTTAATTGTTTTAGGATTCGTGAATAAATAAGAACGTGAAATTTGCTTATGGGATCAGCGATCGTAAATAACCTATTCATTTTCGAGGAAAGTTAATTAAAACACAAAATTTAGGTAGTTTCACTTTTTACTTAAAATATACAATATATACAAAGAGCACCATCACAATATACACGCGTCATTATTTACCACCTAGTGGCGTAAGTCAGGGGAGCGGAGTACACGGAAGGAGCACCGTAGCCGTAGACAGAGGAAGCGCCATAGGAGTAGACTGAGGGAGCGGAGTAGAAGGCGGGAGCGGCCTGAGCGGTGTAGAACGAGGGAGCGGCCTGAGCGGTGTAGAAGGCGGGAGCGGCCTGAGCAGTGTAGAAGGCAGGAGCGCCAGCAGCGTACACGGAAGGACCGACAACAGTGCGGGCGGCAACCACTTCAGGTGCGGAGGCTACAACAGCGGGAGCAGCGGCAACAACAGGGGTGGAGACAACAGCGGCATCTTTACGGACAACAGCGTTGAAGCCATTGACGTCGTCGGCAGTGTAGTCGACGGTGCGCTTGGTGCCGTCAGATTCGAGCAGCGAGTACTGGCCGGACACGGTGCCGCCAGAGCGGGTCTCCACCTGGCTCTTGTAGTCGCCGGTGTTGGGGTCGGCCACGTCGTACGAGAAGCTGCTGTAGTCGTTGTCTACTCGCGCCACTGGCACCACTGAGCTGTGGGCCATGGCTACCAGGGCGGCGAAAACTACGAACTGAAATAGAAATGAATTGTGTTAACACATAGGAACAGAAATAGAGCTATTATCGCAATAGAAGAGCATAACATTGAGAGAGCTTTCGTCGAAAGGTACAAATGTGATTTTATATGGGAAAAAATATAATGAGGATTTAAATTGCTTGCAAACTGGTTTCAGATAAGTGATCTTGGGATTGTAGTTACACAATATCACACAAAATTTAAAAAAAAAATACAATTTAAATTATGCAAATCTTTTTTCCTAAAAGATATTTTACTCGTTGATGACACTCGTATTTTTGAACTCCAAAAACATATCTCACAAGACAACCTACCTTGGCTGCCATTGCTGATCCTGAGGTTATCACTGATCGAATGAGTGCAGACGACATACCAGAGCGAGCTTATATAGCACTCGTCCAGCCGCCACCGACGCGCGGTCACTTGACGAACTTGAGATATAGGCCGCATTCTGATGACGACTGAGATAGGGTCACCATATTTAGAAGCTATAAAGAAGTGGGCGAAAGCTGGGCAAAAAAAAAAAAACAATAGAACATAAAATAATAAGCTATAGAGCTTATTATTTTATGTTCTATTGTTTTTTAGTCTAGTCTAGCTAGTCCGGCTGTTTAAATAATAACTTTTTGGGTTACAAAAATAATTTTAGACAAAAATTTTTACAGTGTGGGTTGAATTAATGGACAGGCGAATTATACTCTAAGCAATGTTTACCTAACTCTTACAAGGGTTTTTGATAAAAAGTACTTTTAGATTTACGCTTACTCTTCTTTTCTACTACTGCATACACTGGGTAATTGCTGTAATGCTTTGCAAAAAAATGCTATTGGGTATGCAAAGTCCACAAATCATGTATTTTTTCACATTTTTGACAACCCTATTTGTATCACTAGTACTTAATACACATAGTAATCCATATATACTAAATTATTTCTAAATTTGCATATTAACGACCCAATTTTTAATGTAACTAGTTTATTAAGACACAAAAGAGGGTGGAGCTGCTTTGCCAAATTCGATTTACGATCGACAATAAATATGAAAATAATCAGCTTAATGTTTTCCTTGTGATTTGCAAAAACAATTAAATTACCCGTACTTTATGTACTGCCTAAACGAGTCTCTTAAGCTTTATCTTTAAGAAAAATATGTGATCAGCAAAAAAACTAGATCAATTTCAATCATGTTCTTTTTTTATTAATGATAGGCTTGCGTTTGATCACCATCTCACCTGGTAGTAAGCGATGGTGTGACCATGTTTTAACAATCATGTTTTTTATTATTTAAATTATTTTACAGTTGTCTTTTTTCAAAATCTATGATAGGCTGATTTTTTATTGGATTGTCTTTATCTAACGCTAAATGATGGTTTTCAGGCTGAAGTAGTTTGACTGAACTGAAACATACTTTCAAATTCTTAATATAAAAAATTGTCACTGTTACTTATTATATCACCGTCATTTTTAAATATTTCCTATATGTTTGGTCCTATTCATCTTGCATTTGGGCTCAAAACTTTTGTAGTGACCTGATTATTTTTTATTTGTATCACATAATCTGTACTATTTTACTATACGAGTATATAACAATTATGTAATAACTAGGTAAATCGGTATCGTTATACCGATAGAAGTTTTCCTGTTCAAAGCTGATTATTCGTCAAAACAAACTTCAATAGGTACCCAATTACAGCACCACAAATTCCAATTGTAGTTTCAAACCTTCCAGGGATCCATTTAAATATTCACACAAAATTTTATCTAAATCAATCAAGGCGTTTAGGAGGAGTTAGGTTACAAATACATGTACAGAAGATTGATTTATGTAAAGATAATATAAGGAGACCTATGTCGGCCTATGTCCAACAGTGGACGTGTATGATGATGATTATGACTATAAGGAGATCAAATTTTTAGGTTTTTATTTTTGTTGATAATGAGTAAACTGAAAAACTACTGAAATGATTTCCAAAATTCTATCACTAGTAGAATGCTACTTTGCCATTAAGTCACAAAAAGACGCGGGTGAAGCCGCTGTCAGAAGCTAGTTTTCTATACACCCATTAAACTCGATTTCCACACATTACCCTCAAAATTTAAGAAGTCTTCTCGTCCAACATACGACAGTGTCTCAAGACGAAAGTCTATGTCCAGTGTGTGTTGCCAGTGATGACATATGACTCTACAAACAAAAACATGGTCGCTTATAATGGGATTCATCAGAAGGCTTAAAGTCACCCAAAAGGCAATGGAAAGGTATATCTATGCTCGGAGTTTCCTTGCGTGATCGAATCAGGAATGAAGATATTCGCAGGAGATCCAAGGTTGCTGACATAGCACAAAAAATTATCAAACTAAAATGTCAACAAGCAGCACACATTGCTCGCAGAACAAATTGCCATTGGAGCCAAAGCCAAGGGTTCTAGATTGACGGATACGTACCGGAAGACACAGCGTTGGACGGCCTACTACAAGGTGGACCGATGACCGGGTAAAGTTTCCGGGAATCCGATGGATGCGAGAAGTATAGGACCGTTCATTGTGGTGACACTTGGGGGAGGCCTATATCCAACAGTAGCCCCTTTCGGCTGTAATGATAACCTTCAAAAGGTCTCGAACTGTAACTGCTCCTTATTATAAGGCTAGCAAAAAAAATTGCGTACAAATTAAAAACGCTTTTAAAAGGCAAATGTTACTGTAGTGTCAACGAATATTTAAATGACAAATCCTTGAAATATATGATTACAAAATAAGCAATTTATTAAATTATGACTATTATTAATTAATTATTTTATAAAAATTATTTAGATTAAGTTGGATTATTATATTACACTTAAAAGATAAGTCCTCAACACCATAAATCCTGTTTGCCAAGCCAATTGTTGTGAGGGTCTGCGATTCTTTCTTTTAGCAAATCTTCACCACATAAGCCTACATCGTGGAATGCAATAAATAATTGAGTATTGACTATCCTTAAAAAATACCGTCTTCAAAAAAAAGACGCTGGAACTAAATGTGTTACTGTCAAGGGCGGATAGAAATTATTTAGAATGATATGAACTGAAATATATTATTTTATACATAAAGATCTAATAAATAAAACTACTATACAATAAATAAAATAAAATAAACATACAAGATTTAACAATATAAACGAAGATTTTGTAATATTTAAATAATTAGCACAATTCTATTATCAAGATCATCATCATTTCAGCCGAATGACGTCCACTGTTGAACATAGGTCTCCCCCAAGCGTCGCCACAACGACCGATCCTGTGCATCTCGCATCCACTGCATTCCCGCGACTCACACCAGGTCCTCGGTTCACCTTATGGGACAGCTTCCTGAATTCTGCCCAGCCGAGTCAGATTCGACAATTAACCTGCTTCTCAAAGTTAGACCTACTCAACTGGATTGTCTGTCCCAAGTAACGTAATCGTCTACAGCTTCTAGTGTACTGTCTCCGATTTTGATCAGAATGGGTGCTACATGGCTATTTACCATGACTTTGGTTTTGTCCATGTTCATTTTAAGACCCACTCACAATTCTATATTATAAAGTAAATACAGTACTTACTTAAAAAATAAGAACATTAAGAGTGAGTTGCACCATTTAACTATAACGATAACAAAGCCGTTAACAATTGTCAAATCGTCGAATTGACCAATAGGCGGCCGTTTCACGGCTGGTTAAGGTTTGGTTATCTTCTTCTTCTTCCTGCCCTTGTCCCATCTTATTTGGCGTCGGCGCAATACGTTTTTTCTTCTATTCTACCCTGTCACTCGTTTGGTTATCGTTATAGTTAAATAGTGCAACTCACCCTAATTAAACAATGACAAATTAACAGCCCTTTATTAAAAAAAAATGTGTTACAGTCTAAAATATCGAAATAAATCTTTGATATCTAGACAAAAACACAATGAGATTTGTTATTTGACACATTTGTATCGCCACCAATCTTCCGTCTTGCGATACTTCCCCAGTATTAATTTTCACTAGCTTCCGCATCGTAACATGGTTTTATTTTCTCAGCCATCCTTGAGAATGTCTTAAATGTTTATCGATGTAAGTCCGAGTCTACAAGAATGCGACCAGTTCATTTCTTTTAACCTTTCGTGTTAACAAAATGCTTTACATAATTTATTTATCTTTTTTGTGTTTCGATCGAGTTTACTCCTCTTTAAACAGGAATCGTTGTCCGAATGTACGAGAAATGTGACATTAAACGAGTACCTTGGTGGAGATTCGATTATCCTTGTTTATCAATTTCGTAAGAATTAAATTAGTCAGGGATTGAACCTTGAGAATAAATCCGCAATTCTTTCTGCGCAAATTGGATCATCGTAGAACGGGCTTAAGCTAACGCCTGGGGCTTACATATTTTAGAGTGATACTTCCGACATTAATAAAATTATAATAATTAAATAAACTCCTGTAATAAAGTCTATTATTAATGAATTAATAATAGATATTATATTACCTAATTGCCAGTATTTTATAACTAATCGACAAATATTACGTGAAACAAAACAATAATTTGAGATCTTTTTAAAACATGGCATTTTGAGCCTTCCTATTTTTTCAAATTTTATTCATGTGTAGCGTTTGCGGAAATTTTATTCATATATATTAGCTTAAGCATTATCAGCCTTATAATGTTCCCATTGCTGGGACATAGGCCTTCTCTGTAGGAAAGGGAATCGGTTGCAATCCTATCCAATGCAGATTGATGGATGATACATGTCTTCGAATTTGTGGTTCTAGGATATGCCAGTTTCCTTCCAGTGTTGAAATAAATTACACAAAATAATGCGCCTGGCTGGGTTTAAACCCGTGACCTACATGTTGCGGTGCAAGTACCTCGCAAGTCGGAACCGTTAATTCTGGGCCACCACTGTTCATCTCTTTAGAGTATTGCATATATTTTTTTTATCCAAATTTTATTCTACTTGGCATTATTAGACTACTTACTAAGAGTAAAGTAAACGATTAATCTTGTGATTGTATAGAAACTAGGTGTGTTAACGAATAAAGTGCTCCCACCTTCTCTCATTACTCCCTAGTAATTCCGCAGAGTACTTGGCTCCATGCCAGGTCAGAACTGAGATACGGATGTACTATATATGTATGTTACCTAATATCTATTCATATTCATGATAGACGACTGATGGATAGGTGAATATTTAGATTGTTTTATACGGACTCAGGTAGAGCTGAAAAGCAGAACCTTCCCAGAGCAGAACCTTCCTTCATCAGGAAGTGGCGACTTCACCCTGATGTAGGATGTGACAGTAGGTACTGGTGGTGAGTTCAGCGCTGGTTGATGGAAGTCTTTTGGCTAAAATTATTATTACAGCCTCATGTAAGGTAGGTCAACTACCAAGTTAAGTGGAGTGACAATCCACGCAAATCGGATTGTATCAAATGAATGAGAAGTGCTGAGAACCAAGATGAAAAGAGGACGATTGATTTTCCTGATTGGTACAGGCTTTTTTTTGGGCGCCTTTTTTAGGTGGAATATTGTCAAATATAATATTGGCATTCTCATGCTGACAACTCCATGAAGGGCGCGTAGAACAAAACGCATTGACAAACCGGGCTTGGTCCTTATTAATGTGCTTTAGGGCTACATTTCGCCGAGACACTATGGTGGCACGACCAGTCGCCGCTACCAACAATATATATATACACTTCTATAGAGAATTACTCACCTGGTGTCCGTTTGGTTTCGCAATCAATTTGGTGGCGCGACCTGCTCGGACATGTGGCGACTCTGGTGTCTGTATGGTGTAAAATTTGGTGGCTTAGGGCTGTATTTCACCAGGACATCATGGCGGTGCGACTAGTTGTAGTTGGTGTCCCGGTGAAATATAGCCTTAATGGTAGCCGTTGGCGAGACCACATCGACAGTGCCTGCAGCGGTCAGGCCGCATCGACAGTGCCTGAGGGTTTTCAATAATATTTTGCTTTGGTTAATGAAAAAAACCTACGAACAAACATTAGTTTTATCTTTTTCTGCATAATAACTACTACACAATAAGAATGTACTGTTTTATCTTCATCTGCCGCAAGCGGATTGTATTGATAGGCTTGCGCTTGGACACTTTATATATATCGTCTTTTTTTTTTAAATATAAAACAGTGCTTGACTGCGTTCCCACCTAATGGTAAGTAGTGATGCAATAGTTGATGATAAAGCGGACTAGTTTATTTAGAGCCTATTCACTCAAGCCTTGAAGACAACTAAATTATAATCGGACGGGAAGACCGCAGCAGGCAAGTCGTTCCAGTCTCTTGATGCACGCGGTATAAACGACGAGGCGAAATGTTTGATCCAGACCAAAAAGGATTAAACAACGTAAGTGTATATCACCTGATGGTTAGTCGACGGTAGAGCACGCTTGCGCAACAAGGTAACATGACATTTTTCTATAAAAGCATTATGCAATTCAAGCCTTCAATTCTTCTGCCCTTAAACTAAATATCTCAAAAACTGGTTCAAATCTAAACGGCGCTTATCTTAATTGATCTAAATTGCAAAAATTGGGAAATGTCAGTGGTTACTAGCTGACATTTAGCCGTATTTAAATAAATAATATTTAAGTGTGCATTCGAGTGTGTACTTATGGACTTATTTGCATACAATGCGTGTTATCCGAATAAAGTATGTAAACGAACAGCCTTTTAGCCATTATGGGTTATCCGGAAGATTATAATCTTGGTCTTGACCTCGTATATGGTGCTTTTATATTTTACACTAGCTGCTGCCACCGGCTTCGCCCACGTGATAGTTTTCTTTTTTTTCGGTGTGTTAAAATCATCCAGATGACATCCCTTGGGCGGAGCGGGAGATAGTGTCAGACTTTTATTGACTAAAAACCCACCCCGGTCCTTCGTTGCCTTTCATACCGGGGCCGAGCCTTCTTTTCAGAAATAGACTCTTGGCCACAGTAGGTTGGTCCTCTCTTAGCTGCCAGTGGCTTAATTCAGTTGCTATTTTTAATTAGCTTTTTTTTTATTATATTAATGTTATTATTACTTTACTACATTGTGCTCACATATTAGAAGCGACAAGAAGTAAGTAACCATGATCTATGTAACTCATAATATGATTTAAAAAGAATGTCCATGGAGTTTCTTGCACGTTCTTCTCCCTAAAGATCTACGCTTTGGAACGTGCAATTTAGCTTCACATTGATTTGATTTGATTTAGGTTCCGAACCTGCTGGGCCCCCCTTCGGTTGCTGGCATCTCCTTTAGGAACGCGGCAACAGTATACGCCGTCAACGACTTGTGCTTGGTCCAGACAGCTACTGGACGGTCGATTGCTCGCCGTCTGCAACCCCGCGCCTACGGTGGCCGGAAATCGGGATCGGAATCCTGGCGGGGGCTTGGTGCTGTGAGCACCGTTGCCTGATGCGGTCGGCCTCCTCCTTTGCTAGCATTACCGCTTCGCAGAAGGAGGCGACCGCCTACCACTCCTGCTCGCTCCGGACCATGGCCTACGGCGCCGGGTCTTGCTACAGCAAGTCCCGGCGCGAGATGCTACGCATACTTGAATTTGGACTTATAAGTTAGGTCATAAGCATGCCAACAATAAATACATATAACGACGGCTTGAGGAGTAGGTTGTGGCTACAAATAAATTATTGTAGAATGTTCGTGGCCAAACGAGTGTTAATGGCTGGCCCGTTTTGCTTTTCTGCCTAGGTACCTAACCTTCGCCCACTCTTCTACAAACCCTAACCATTCGTCGAAACGACGTGCATTATTTCAAAATCTCGAAATTATTATACCTGTTCGACTTGATTGTCTTCCAAAAGTACTTGAACACTGAGTTCACAAGCAAAGTTGGGATTATGGCCGCAAGAGCCCAAAGGAACATTGGTTTTTCTATAGCATATTCGTCGAATCGACGAAGGTTAGGCGTTTAGGATTTAACTTGAATTTTGTGAGCGATTTATTCAAAGTTTACGATTTTGAAAAAATCGCACACTTAATTAGCACACCTAGCTAAGTTTATTTTTGTCTATCTGTCACAAAAGTATTCCTGTCTTAAATACCTATTTTATTTTTTACTATTTCGTCACTAAGTTATGTTTTTCGAATTTATTAAAATTTTAGTAAATGATCGTTATCTATTGTCTAGTAATTGACTCTTAAATTAATTGATACTAGAATACAACTATTTTATTAAACATCCTTTAATACAAAAATATCTGGCAAACCCTCGGTCGCAATTTAGATACAATTGATAATATGCAGTACTGAGGAAATAACAGTAGGTAAGGAAAACTTAACTAAGGATATTAACTCTAAAATAAAAAACACAGCAAGATAATTTTAGCAACATTTTTTTATTAATTTAAGAATTCCACAATGGAACAAACGTTTCATCAATACAATATCTAGACCTAAGCTAGATTGTAGGATATTGTGTTGTGGGTACTGCATGTTCGTTTAATTAGTTTTTATAATCTATTTTACGCAAATTTATAATTAGTGCACAAATGGACAAATATAATACCTGTATTAGAATCCTAAGCCCGCTTCGTACACTCAGTCTACTTTGGGAAGTAGCGAAAAATTATTTTATTTAATTTACTTACGACGATGCAAACTGTTGCACATTTTGAAAGATCGCTTACTGTTAAAGTAGCTATTTCCCAAAGTATACAATTACAATCATTGATCTTATTTTGTTTACGATCGGATACGTGAACTGGATTAGTGATCTTGACTATTGTAATGGCGCCTATTATTATTTTGTTAGCAATAGAACGATGAAACGAATTAGTTAAATGATATCTGACATTGCCGTTATTCGCTTTTAGAGTTATAATTTACTGCCAATTCATTTTTTAATTCTTGACTACGGTTAATTTTAGAGAGTATATTAATTTGTGTAAAGTCTGATACCAGGCCATGTATCCGATCGAAGTAAATAATCTCACAAGTAACTTGAAAAGCTGAAGAACCACCCTGTTATTAGATATTATCCTATAAGAATATTGTATGAAAGAAGAATATATTAAAATAAATTATCCAATATTTACGACCCACAAATATTTTTCTGAAAACTGGTTTCATTTCTGTTGTCAAGCATTTTTACACACATATAGTAGTCATCGGAAGATGTTAATATTTAAATCTTACCGTAGTGACCTTTTAAAAGAACTGTTCCATTTTGAAATGAATCGATTTTAAGCGGACCTCTGGTAGGTAGTAAAATACATTATAAATGTTTTACGAGGAAATATGAAGCATTTTGTAGGTAGCTTTTCATATATTTTATTTTATCGTTCAGTACACGGCGAAACATATTGTACTTATGGAAAATAAATGGACCACTAATACTCGGTTAATGGTAATAAACTCTAAAATGTGAAAATTCCTTTTTTATTTCATTATTGTATATTGGGGTGACATTCTAAATAAGGGCATTTCTTCAGCTAATACAAGACCAATTTCCCGAAGCAAACGTAACAGTTAATCACTACGATTACCACATAAATAACAAAATACGCCAAAATGTTTACCACACTAAAAAATTCGCTAGAACTCGGTAAGTTATTACCTTTTTTAAATTTACGCACAAATTAATTTACTAATAATTTACCGGAAAGAGTCCCGCGTCCCTCAAATTGTAGTCATTAATTCGTATATGGCCTTTGGGTTGGCCCTCTTGAAGAATACGAGACTCGAAAAAACAAACAAGCATCGCATGTGGTCTAACCAATAGCACAACGTTACCCGATGTTGGAGAGTTGTTGTAGTAGGGGATTGTCAACATTAGCGTAGCGTCGTCCTGCCACCCTTCAGCATGCAAGTGAGCCCAATGATCTTCATCCTACTCCACAATCCCCTACTACAAGAACACTTTGTCAAATACCATAGATACATTTATACATTATGATTAGTCTATGTACACTCAACCCGCACCGTTCTCCACTACACCAATCGCTACATTACCCTATAATATAGTACAAAAAGATGAAGTCAACTAATAATTTCTAATGTAAAAATCACAAGTAGTGCTATTCTTACTGTTAAAGAATTATATATTCTTCCATATATATAAAAAAGTCGCTTAAAAAAATCACAGACAATCACTTTTCCTTTACAGACATAGACCACCAAACCGACGACCATTTTTTTTTCCTTTAAGCATTAATTCTCTACGTACAAAATCCTACTTAGTTTTACAACCATCCTGGTTTACAATCGATAAGTCATCGTTTTTTAACGTTCCATTTTGACTCTCGAATGATAAAAATGCAACTTAATAAATGAAAACATATCAAATGATATCCACGTCGCCCTCCGTCCAATCACCACATGCGGGCTGTTGTACATCATACATCATTTGTTTTTGTACTTTCCACGAAATAACCTACACTAAATTAGTTTTACTGATGCCCAAAAAATACAATTTTGGCAACGTTTACATAAAAAAACGGATACCATTTATTTTTTTCCCATTAATTAATTTGTACTGGCAGTAACTCGTTAGACTTCAGAAATTTGTACTTTAGTTCTTTGCAGACAAGAGTGCTCGTTGCTTTTTTTTATATTTTTTCATTTTTGCATATCAATAAGAGTTTATATCTCGTACACTTACACAAAGATGACACCAAGAACATAGTATTAAGTGACACTGAGACTTACCTCACTTGAACTTAACAAGATGAAAAGGTTAAACACGTAAGTATATTTTTATGAAATATAATGTTTTATATACAGTCATGTACGACTATAATCGTTTTATTTTGAAACATCGAAATTATTCTGAATGTACGATGATAATATATTAAGAGCCAGTATTTATCATGAAAAGTGAAGTAAATGGAATATAATTACTCAATGATCAAACTCATTTCTTCGTACATACCATCGCATCAGTTTTCACCCATATTCCGCTCAGTCCGAGAAGTTGTGATTTTATACTAGTGAGGGAGTGAGCATAATTTTACAACTTACATAATAATGTAATGCGAAAGAACATTAATTTTTTTTTTCATTATCAAATTCGTAGAGATCCCGAGGTACTCTCGTGATCAATTTAATAATAGTGCACCCTTAAAATATAAAAACATCCAATGATTACTTAAATATTTCCTGTCCAGTTAAGTGCAACTATTTTATGAATAGGTACTTAAATGTCAATTCCTTAAATAACATACTTAAATGTATTATAATAAACATTAAACACGATGGACGGGTGTAACTTGTCGAAGTAACATAAACAGGAAAATAAAAATAAATAAAAGGAAAATAAGAAATAATAAAAACCAAAAAAAATATTTTGTTACATTTTTTTAATTCGCAGAAACCTAACAAACAATAATTTCTCCATTTTTTCTTTCGTCTCCTTAAAACATAGTAACATCTATGAAACACAAAAAAAGTAACTGGGAAAAATTAATAATAATAAAAATTACGAATAAAAATTTATACTCCGGAGAGTGAAGGAAGGTACAATTAATTACATTACGTTGATATTGACTTGTGGCCGATCCCCCGCAGGTGTTGTGCTTACAGATGAGGTACACCAATGAGATTATTACAACTAACCTAATTAACACTTACGACTAACTTAGACCGTCAACCCAGCTCGTTCCGAGCTCGCAGAGTCGCTAAACACTGACGTCGATGTATATCCTCTTTTGAGCATGACACTGAGTTGAGAGCACTGACTACCTTGCAGAGATTCAAATAAACGTGCTTCATACGATTATCGACAACTTCCAACTGAATTACATCCTTATTTACATTTTTAAATCTATTTTCATAAATTCCAAAAATGTAATGACCAGCATTATAAGAACAAGTATTATAAAAAATCTGACAAGTGTTTTTAACCATTATTAGATATTATAAAATACATCTGCGGGACAGTTATAGAATTTGAAAAATGCCTATAATTGAATCCTGAGGTAGTATATTTGTACTTTAAAATTTATTAATATTTTTTTTTTAATTTTTCACATTACTCTTAAACGCTAACATTTTATATTTTTCCATCATATAAAAAATCTACTTAAAAGCTTACTTACAAACTAAATTACATCCTCGAGGTAGATAAACGTACATAATTATAACTAAGAGGCTATGTAGAAAATTACATTCGAAGTTATACGTTGATTTGTTGTGTATAACTTGTCCAGCGTGGAGCCTCCAGAGGCGGTGAGCCTGAATGTAAGGTCCCTACATAGCCCGTGTGACGGCAGAGGGTCACCATACCCGTAACAATCTTTGGCTTTACCATCACGACATCTCGCGATTTATGTACACAAAAGAGAAAAAAAAAATAATTAAAATTAAACTTAACCATAAATCTTAAAAACAAAACTCAAAACGGAACCAATTGATGTGCTTAAATTTAAATGCAGTTTTGATCCAGCAATAATGCCTCATAGCAAGCAACTAAAGTAAAGTTATTTTAATGTTATACTCAACTTGACTCAAAACTAAACCTTTGACATCGCTCGCATGAAGCTGTTTGTATGGCGCATTGTTGGATCCAATCTTATTACTGACGCCATGGAGATCTCACAAATGTTGGCCACACACGCCAAACACTATGAAATCTGCACGATGCAGATCTCATAGTGACTAGACCATAACCTTCTAACCAGAGCTACAGCCACATATATAAAGGGAGACCGGCCAAGTCCAATGATAAAGGGATTGCAATACACCGACTAAATGTGAATTTTCCTATCACATCAATTATAACATTACAACTATATCAGGGACCACTAGTAACTTGTCCACTAATTAGCTTTAACAATGCGACAACTTAATTTAGACGTGTTATCAAATATCCCATAATGTATACTGAATTTTGTACAATAATCACTTGAAATTATTTTCTTCATTTTAGTTAGAAACAATATTGTGGAACGACGACACAAACATGTTGCAGAATCAAAGTTGACATGTGATGTTATTGTAATCTAAATTATGTACCTTCTAAAATTTAGAAACAAGCAAATCCAATAATTGATTTCAAAATAACGAGCCCCTAGTGCCCACCGCTAACATTAGCAACCGTCCATAGACATACTCATAATCCCTCATTTTACTTAAACGAAAAAAAGCTAAAAACGTGATGCATTAATGCAATTCTCTTTTACGTATCACAAAAAACATTAAATGTCAAAAGAAATCACAACTATGAATTTAGAATTCATAAGAGAAAAAAACGAAAAGACAAAAAATAGAACAATGTTTTTCTCGCCAATAATAATAAACATAATTGTTAACAATTTGCAATTGAAATAGCAAAAACATTTTCTTAACAATAATATTATACTTAATAAAGAATGCCGATAGTAAAATAAATGATAAACATTTTTATACAATAATTACTAATTATTCGGTCAACGTAAAGTATAAGTATGTGTTTCCCTCCAATGCTTCTACAGTCCGTTTCCACCTAGATGTTACCGAAGGCACTGCGTCCATAGATGTTCAACGCGACAGAGCAAAGTACGTTATCGGTCATTGTCTTATAAGATTGCAGCACACAGTGTCACATCGTGCATCGTTGCCAAGTAAAGCAACCTAAACTAATCGGTTAAATACCACCCTACCAACTCCAAGAGAGGTCACAGACATTAAAATTAAATGAAAGGAATTTTCTGTGCGATAATTCTCAAAAATCGACATTTGTTCCCCCGGGCCTTTTCCCCCAAACAGCAATGTGCATATTTTTCTTTTTTTTTTTGATTTTAATAAAAAATATTTTCTTATTTTGGATATAGCAGCTATTCACTCGCTCACTCATAATGCCCTTCTGAGAAAATATTACGTCAATCCGTTTATTTTCAATTAAATTAAAATATTTTTTTTTTTAGGTAACATTTTTTTATAAAGCAAAGCCTGTGAACTCTTGCCACTTTCTACCACCCTTCCATGACCCAATATTGAATGAGACAGAAATCAATACAGATTTACTCTTAATGTTTTTGGCGATAATTTTTATTATTTTAGAAAAAGAGATTTTCAATATAAATATCAATTAAAAGTAGTACAAGTATAGTGTAGTGTACACATAGATTTAAAAATAGCCTGTCTATTCGAATCTAAAAATATTCAGATATTAACGGTTTATTAGCTTCTATTCGGTCTATTGATACTACTAGTAGACTCGATTCTATTCATATATCATAATACAATAATTATATAATTATATTCGGGAACTGTAAGATAAAATCGATAGAAATTCTCTACTTTATATTTTCCTAACAGGTATCTCTACTAAAAACTATTTCACTTGCACAATTTATACTATCTATTGGTTTAAATATTCTCATTTAACGACACAGTTTTGTATTTAATATATGAATAGAATTTTATAGTTTTTTTTTGTATTTCATAACAAAAACGAGTTAACCATTCCAAGAGAACTAAAACGCTGTCTTATAAATGGTACTAAACAACAGAAACTAAATATTTAAAAGTCACTGAGCCTTTATAAATCTTTCTCGTCATAAATATATTCAATAAGACGTGTATCCTAAAATATAAATATAATAATAAATATGAATGCAACTTATTCCTAAATATCAGGAATATTACACACAGTCGCTACATTCACACTTAACAAAAAATAAAATAAATAATACGATGTGAACTTAAAATTGAGGATATTTGGCACTGTACCATCTGCTTTATGTAACTAAAACCATTTATTGCAGCTGAATGTATACATATGAAGTATTACTCTTGGGCCCGTCGATGTCAACACAACAAAATATAATACAATGACACCGACGAAGCCCCTACATTTATCATTTAAATAATTATTTTCTTTAAAAAATCTCAACTGGTTGCACTTGAAATGACTAGGAATATAAAAGTAGTAAGTGGCCTTCATATAAATGCACTAAGACGAAAAAAAAAAGACTTTATATAACGGAATGTTAAAATCGACACCATCCCATTGAAACATATAATTATTTGGTCTCAATAGTAACATCCGCTTAGGCGAGCCTGTTACCAACGACAGTTATGGATTTGCTTACACATTCATGCTTCGAACCGTACATGCAATTTTTTTAATAAGACGTTTTTTTCCTAACTACTTATGTATCTAGGGCAAAATTGTACTTTGTACAAAAGTAAAACCGTTCCTCATTCATTGTACAGTAAAAAACTGCTGAAACTCTACTTTTCCGTATATTTTCACACTTTTTTCCGATTGTTTCCTTATCGACAGTGTGGCAAAGTCAAAAAAATAAATTATACAGCCTGTTCTCTATTGTATCACAGATATGTCGAATGCGTAACTAAATCATATTTATCTAGTCTATTGTCATTATGTATTGTAGTTTAGTAATAAAAGTAAAATAAAAAAGTAAAACAGAGGTAGTTTTGCCACAGGGTGTCGTTATACGTGTGTTTCAACCTAGGCCAAGGCGGTTTACAACATTCTCCTATTATTTACATACACTTAGCCTATGACCATCAGTCTCAACAACATTTCTAAGATTCCCTAGCTCAGGTATTTTATATAAGCTATGTCAATAACTCGACCGAGAGCACAAAATAAATCGTCTATAAAGGTAACTTCATCTCACAGTCAACGGGACATATTACTAAAGTTTGCAAAAAAATATTAAGGTACTTAAACGAAATGAGGGTGCAATAAAAGGTACGATATTTTTCAAACATGGTACCAGACAGAGACGAGTACTGAGCAACCATTCAAAGTCACACATGAATATTAAATTAAGTAACAATTATCGCACAATTTCAAAACCTTAAAAATCTTAAGATCAAATTCTGAGGTAGATACTGATTACATAATATGCATCAACGAGGTATATTATTGTACGCGTGTTATACACAGTTTGAGACGCGGCTCGGGCGACCATGAGTTGATAACAGATACCGTCTTCGTAATCCAATCGTTAGCCGTCAGTTTATGGTAACGCGTTCAGAGGTAGATAAAACAGTCGCCCGAGCCGGTCTTAAATAGCAGAGGTAGTTCGGTTGAAATTAGATGAGACCAAAACTTCGTGGGTTCTTACTGCGTATGGTTATGGAGGGGGCCTTGGTTGGGGAGGTGGGGGGTGACTTGGTGGCGGTGCTCGCGCGCGATGTGGCGCCGCACGGTGTTGTTGCGCGTGAAGGTGCGCGAGCAGTGCGGGCACGGCACGCGGATGCCCTGATGCCGCTGCCGAATGTGGGCGCGCAGATTCGTCTCATATCCGTAAAGTCTCTCGCAATAGGGGCATTTCAGCTTTTTACCTGGAATTTTTGTATGCACGTGTTAATATGATGCTAAAACTTAGCCGGTTTATCAATTTACATTCTCTGTAAACCATTTCAAGTTAGCTGGTCAAAAGATTTTAGTCAGCCGGTCTATAATGAAGAAGATAAAAATATTCAAATTCAAACTCAGATGTAGTTCCTAGGGTTCTTCCTAAAGCAACATTGTCCTCACCGTCAGCAGTAGCGATTCCACCAGACTTGCTGGTGATCAGTTTGGCGGGCCAGATTTCGGGGCTTGGTTTAGGCGGCACGGGCGACGTCTCCATTGGCTTGTCGTGATAGTTAGCATTGGGCAGCGACGTCGCGGGTGGCGGAGAGTTGTTATAAGTTTGCGGTTGGTAGTCGTTCTCACTCTTTATCCGTAAGTCTAAAAATAATAGAAATACATTATAGCTTTAAAAGTTCTAGTTTTATTGACTTATATACTATTATATACATTATATAACCTGCACTAACTACTTAAAAACGGTCTACAGCTAGGCATGCAAATTGGTAAAGCTGCGTATTTTCTGGCGAAGAATTGATTGCAACCTGAAGAGCCAAAGGATGACTCTCATAGAAAGACTCCTAATGGTGTCATAAATGGTAACCAAGAAGTACAATAGGATGTAACATCCTCGATAAAATCATACTGCGATCATCAATCTTCATTCGCCAGGCGTGGTGATTATGGAAGAAGATGATGATGAATGATGATGAAATTAATGACATGAAGATTTCCCAATGATCGTTCATTACAGCGATAACATATGTTCAGCATTAGGTGTTGAAGAGCTGAATAATAAATATGAAAACCTGTTGAAAGCTGTAAAGAATAAAAGACCAAGGGTGTTTTTTATTTAAGCTCCACTTTTATTAACAGAAGCTTAGTTATTACTTTCGGTTAACTTTGAACCCCTCTTCCAAATCATCACGCAAATACATAATTTTCTAAAACCTACCTTCAGCACCTTGGTCATTGTTTAAGCGTTCAGGCATGTCGTCGTTGGCCGAGGCGCTGCGTTCATATCCGTTGTTCTTGATAGGGTTGCCGAGGGTCGAGGTGCAGTCAGGCGGGTTCTCTTCGTAGCGGGCGCCTGCGCCCGGAGAAGAACGGGTGTCGGGTTCATCGGCCACGCTGCCACAGTGTGATGAAGAAGAGCTTTGCCTGGAATTGACAGCCACCCTTGTTAAGGACTCTTCTGTAGTAGAAGCTGCAGAAGACGATAATGATCCTGATGATGTACAGGATCATACAAGAGCATCGATTAATCAAATGAAAATTTTGCTAGACATGTCAGAAATGTGAATTAAAAAAGATAAGCATTAGATTAACATTGAAATCATTAATGGATACACATTTAGTGATGCGTCATTTCTAGGTCAAGTTCGATTTTGTTTATCACAAAGCTTATAACTGGTATTATCTGACCTACCGAAAATTGTATTTACCAAATCATAATCATACTCACATCATCTAAGAGTATTTATAATACCAGAAACATCCTTCGAATATTTAAATCAATTATGTGTATTTAAAATAGGATCAATCAGTTCAGATATATTTAGTTCGCTGTAACCTCGAAAACGACTTTTTATTTCTGAAATGTATATATATATATATAGTATACTGCGATAATACACAAACTACAAAAGAAATATGATTGTGTTTATACACGCTAACACAATATTGATAACTTCAAATCTCCACTCTAATATCATGAAGACAATACATTCGAACATTCGATTGTTCGTTCAAAACACTCTAGCATATTATAAAATATGCCAGATCATTACATAAAGTGCAATCATTTAGTTGGCTGAAATGAATGCAATCAGAATTCAATTTCCAAATAAAAATCAATTAATATCATAGCTTACAAATAATCATACTAATATTACAATAACAACAGTTTGTACGTGTGCCTGTATATTTGTTACTCCTACCTCAAATGACTATTATAGACTAAAATGGGGAAAAGTACAAATTGCACGCGGCCAAAACCGCTGTCAGAAGCTTATTACTTTTTGATTTATTATTTACCTGTAATTCCTAGCGTGTGGGCTCTGAGACGGTGACTGCTTGGGCGGCGCTGGTCTGCGGTGCCCTCCCGCGTGCATCGGCAAGTGCGCTGGGGGAGCATACCGCCCCATGCTGCCACTACCATGAATTGGCATCCCATACTGAGGCATGATCGGAGCAAACGTGGCTGTGTGTGACGACGGAGCAGCTGTCTCCTGCACCTCACAATTCCCTGACCCTGACACCGGACTTGTCTTTATGCGAGTCTGATGGCGGTCTCCAGAATTCTGTTGGG
This sequence comes from Mythimna albipuncta, assembly GCA_929112965.1. Classification (NCBI taxonomy): domain Eukaryota; kingdom Metazoa; phylum Arthropoda; class Insecta; order Lepidoptera; family Noctuidae; genus Mythimna; species Mythimna albipuncta. The sequence goes on from OV815965.1 coordinate 20,992,798, forward strand.
TCTGTTGCTTCACCCAAGCATCCTGAGACATCTCCATCGACAGGCCTTTGACCTGAAATCGAAATAATCAAAATTAGGACAGCTACAGTTTTGATAGACGCACTTGAATAAATTATCTGATATTAATATGACAATACCATTGACGTATGTGTAAATACAATACACATGTGTAGATTTGGCCTTATCGCGTGGGTTTCTTCAACAAATTGGAATTTGTAAGAACAGTGTATTTCCAGTTTCAAAAATATTTACATCGTATTCGTGCAGTCAATATTATCAGTTAGTTTTTTACTATGCTGTAGATAGTATTCTTTTGAATAATCCATTTACTTTGGCTGTTGTTTCACTTCTTGGAGTAAGTCATACGTTTTCGTCACAAATTACTGTTACTAATTTGCATAAATGAAACCAGAATTTCTTCTACTTTGATAAGCCAAATGAATTTACTGAAACCCACCTGCAAATTCTCTCCACTCTTCAGGAAGCTGGAGAGCGCGTCCTGGCTGACGTGCACTTCACCCTTGTACATGAACTCGAGAAGTGCCTGCATGTTGTCAGCCGAGGTGGCCTCCAGGATGACATAGCAAGCGCCAGCATGGCTGGGGGGCGCTGTGTCGAAGAGCTCCTGGAAATGCTTACTGCATGCTGCCAGGATCACCTTGTGAGCTTTGAATTGGCGTCCTAAAACAAAAAAAAATATATTATTATTAATTATTTTGAGGTATTTTGTTGAGTCCGTAGCTATTCTTTAAATGAAAATTATTAATATCATTATTACTAATCTATGTGCAGTAGATATTATGCTTTTTCCAATATGAAATGTACAAAACAAGTATTCTAAAAATTTTTAGGAGGCTTCACTTGTAGCTTCCCACAGTAAACGAAAAAAATCTAATACATAAGGTAAACACTCCAATCCCAAAGCCGTTACAAGAAATCAAGCGGCTATTTGATGAATCTCGACTAACCCTGATGACCCTATTGTCTATTTTTATATATTAGAAGAATATATTAAACATCGTAAGTCTCAACCCACGCAATGCAATAAACAATAAACAAAAGTCAAGGTAACTGGTCCCAGAGCAATTCTCAGAAGCGTACGAGGGGAACATCTTAACTATGCGTATTTAGATCGGCTGGAGAGCTTATTTTCATTTTATATTTAGCTTATAAGTAAATTGCATACTGAGCGAACAAACTTTCATTATCACACACAGAAATTACAACCCTTATGCTGGCAGAAAAAGTGAAAACAGAATTGATAATTCTGCATTTCCATTGTCATGATTTGTCACAAAGCTAGTATAAAATTGTTTAAAAAGAGTTCTTCTAAGTATACAGTTAACCTTGGCCCACTGACGTAAAAATAGGTCAAATCCGATAATTACATCGATATAACCTGAAATTAATGAATCCCTATCGCAGCATCATTTATATTGTTTTAAGACTGTAACAGTACTAATCTTGCGTAAATGTGATTTATAGCTACTTTTTTTAAATACTCAAAAATCAAAAAAGATAATATTGTATTAATAAGAAAGGCATTAGTAGGTACAACATTATCAAACACTTCACAAGTGCGTTTCAATCGTAAACACAGCAACTAGTTTACTTCCAACATTATAGATGGCGTTACTATAATCTAGATTTCACTAAAGCTTAAGACAGAGTACGTTGTTTGTTTTCCTCACTTTTCTCGTAATTTACTTTTAAGTTTACGATTTCGTTAAAAGTGTAGTAAATTATGTATTTTAGGATTAATGATTTTCACTCAAGGTTACAATAAACCAAGGTATTTTATTTCAAGTATTTGGAATTTCACAGGGCTCAGTGTCAGGCCCTTGCTTGTTCATGATTTGTATGTCTAAATTTTTCTATTATAATGATATAGGCCACGCGTATCTGCCGGTCGCCCTATAGATAGCCGGAGTACTTATACTATTACGTCATTACTCACGGAGCGCGGAACAAAATACGGTTAGCCTTGGACCCGCGGTCGTATGCGCTACGGAAGGCCGCCCGCACGCACTCCGATTACATGACGATCGATAGCAGCCAGCAATCGTAGTTAGAAGTTTGCTTTTTGTATGAGAAATATTCAGTATATAACTAGATAAGTAGATCTTTTAGCAGTGTCACATAATAACTGTAATTCGACAATTTTCTAAAGGTGATTTCTTCAGAAACATCTTTTTTTGCCAAAGTTTTTGCTTACATTTACATGCATTTAGTAAAGTACTGAATATAAATAAAACAAACAACAATAAAATACATATAATAAATCCAAACAAAGTTCACAAACAGATTATAAGTAAATGTAGTCATTACGAATGCTGCATATTTTATAAACAAACTTTAGGCTGAATGATATTCACGCAGTTTTTTTTAGCACACGATTCCTAGCACACCTTCAATCAGTGGTACGAATGCCGTTTATACAATCTTTTGTTTATTTAGGTATTTTATTACTCAATGTTTGAGTTAGCTCGTTGAAAAAAGAATTACAACTAGACTTGAACGTTGCCATTAATTTCATTACTAAGTGGTCATTGTAGAGTTGATCTCGTGTTTTATATCTGTCTATTTTAATGTATGGCAATGATCATGATTATGATAATGTATTGTATTTATAGACTAGTATTGTTTAGTTAAGTTCACCTTTGGAAATGAATTATTATATCACTGTGTATGTTATCTTTTGTCTTTTCGTATTATATATAATGAAGAAAAAGAAGCGTATGTTACGTGTGGAACAGTCAATGTTTTCTTCTAATTAATAAATCAAAAATTGGAGATATATTACTCACCTACAAACTAATAAAGTTATTTTTTATTTTAAAACGTGACTCACAGGAAGGTCCTTGAACTATAAGATAAAGCTCACACAAACAGCATTTTCCTCTAAAAATGGTACAGCAGTATTAATTTACATGATATTCGAACCATTTACCTTAACGGTATTCCCTGATAATATAGCTAACGCACGTGCGTTTTAAATTAACGCAATAGGTATTACCTATTTTAAAAATTGCGTACTATCCATGCGTAGAAAATGTACCTATATTACATGCTAATTATACATAGGTATGTAGTTCAACCGTAATTATACACTTTTTTTTTCAATTAGAGGCCATCGTTTTTACCTTCTGATAAATAAGGATTGTAAATAGGAAGTTTCCTTATTTTTCTAATTTCTTTGTACAGCGGGTTTTGCTACGTAGTTCAGTAAAAAAAATGTTTTTTTATTATCACATCACCATTTCAATACCTACATACTTCCGATTCTGTAATCATAATACGTAATGTGTAAATAATATTTGCACAATGGAATTTTCCATAGGAAAAAATAATAATCGACATGAAATCTTTCCATTACATTCATATAATTTTCGAAATTCCGCAATTATTGCTTACTTAAGCTACAAATTACCACTGAAGATTTTTAATAAAAACAACAATAACTGATAAAGTCGTCAAATAAAATCGTAAGTATGCAACCGGCCTAATATTCGACTCACAGCGGTGCACGACCGTATCGCTTCTACAAACCCCGCCCACAGATTTATTTCAAATGCTTCCTCGTTCTTCGATCTATTCTATTGGGTTGTATGTCTTTACTTCTCGATTTACTAACAAAACACTCGTAGAAACTACAAATCTCATATTTTTATAAATCTTTAATATTTTAGGTATTAGTAATAAGCATAGCATGTAGTAAAATTTCCATAAATATCAAAATTCGTAGCAACTTTTCAAATACAAAGAAATCTAGAATACCTAGGTTCAATGAGTGCTACGAGCTGCTACGAAATCTCGTAGCACTTTGCTACGAATTTTGAACACTAAAGTTTGACTTTTGTTTCCATATGGTTTCAAACGGGTTTTTGAGTAGAATCGCGGTTTTTAATCAGGTTTTTGCTTCAATCTAAACTGTTTTGTGTAGGCGTCGACTGAACACGTAGGTACTCATGAACGCCGGTCTATTTATGTTCTATTTCTCTCTGTTGTAGAATATTAATAGGTTGTTGCTATATTACTAATGAAGGCAGCTTTGTGTATCAACAGAAGTACTAGTTACCATTTTAGTTATTTTTATCTTTTTTATTATAAATTGTGTTGTTAAACCTGTATTACGCTGTGAAAATAGAATGTAGTTTAATTTCATTATATTTTCGTTTTACAGTATATTCTTTTGTATGCTTAATAAAGCGGTTATATTTCTTATATAGAATCGGAAATAAACAAAAAACATGTCGTCAATTGTAAAGTTATAAGTCGCGTCTTTTTTCGTTCAGTATCAGAAGGGCATAATAAAATAATCTACAAAGCATACACATGCTATACCTAAGTAGTTCTATAAAATAGATACGCCGACGAAAAGTAGCGCCAATCAATTATTAATCCGATCTATCTATTGTAATCTTGTATCAGACAGGTGCCTTCAAGCCCTTAGCACGATACGAAGCCATATAAGATAATTTAATACTGAAATACACGTAGATGATACTAGCTGAAACCTGCGACATTTCTCGCCAATAAACTTTAATCTAAATACTTGACTCCAGGATAGAACAGAGTGGAATAAACTTGATTGCACACCAAAATAAGAAACTTAAATCTATGGGTATAATAGCGGTCATATTGCTGACAGCAATATCTACCAGACAACCTCAGGATGAACTAAAACTCTAAAAGGGGGTAGTTTACGGTGTACTGCTAACAAATATAATTAATCAAATAATAATTTTACATTTAAAACTTACAATTCATTGACAAAATATGATATGTACAAAAAAGTTAATGCATAAGAATTTATAAATGACTTGATAATGCATCTACCCCGAGAACTTCATATCATATTAAGGCGTCTTCAAGGCTAGAGTGAATAGGCTCTCAATAAACTCGTGCGCCTCACCATCAACGTTTTCATCACTGCTTACCATCAGGTGGGATCGCAGTCAAGCACTGGTTTTTATCATTAAAAAAAAAAGCTAGCTTTTACCAACGGCATCACCCGAGTGAAAGAAGAAAATTATCCCAAGACCTACCCGTTATAGAGAGTATTTCATGTGCTCTTCCAGGTTATGGTCTCATCATCATCATCATTTCAGCCGATAGACGTCCACTGTTGGACATAGGCCTCCCCCAAGCGTCGCCACAACGAACGATCATGTGCGTCCCGCATCCATCGGATTCCCGCTACCTTCACCAGGTCGTCAGTCCACCTTGTAGGAGGCCTTCCAACGCTGCGTTTTCCGGTACGCGGTCGCCACTCCAGAACCTATACCTAACCTATGGTCTACTCGTGTGCTAAATTTCATCCAAATCTGTACAGCCATTTAAGAATGAAATAGTAACAAACATACACAAATAGTGTGATTTCTCTGAGCATAGCTCACGTGGCCTGTCCCTCAAAATTGAGATACTATCCTACAAAGGTCTTTGTAACGAGTTTTGATTAGAAGTACATACATAAAGAATATACGGAAATATTGTTTACATACGTTTTATATAATACACATACATTATTATATATCTCTGTAATGTATGTAAATTAACGGATCATGTTGTTAACTAACAGGCTCAACCTTGAAGAATTTCGTATGGGTATTCAAGTGTATAAAGATATACATATATAATAAATGTGTGAAATTACTGTGGTCACTTAAAATTGTGAATGAATGTATTCACTGAATGAATTGGATGACGCATTACCAGGAGTCCATTCAACAGATTTTCACTGAAATTATAATAAGTTATGTTAAACTGTAAATAGGCAATTTGCATTCGTAATAATGGAATTTTGTGTCTATTATTATTTGAATATTTTTCCGCAGTTGCGTTAAATTTCCTTTGTATCTGCTGGTATTTTTTTGCAGCAATCTTGTTTAACTTACTTACTTATACTTTCCTTGACATTTTTTTATATAAATTATATCTGAAATTCTAAAGGCTTTTTTATTGATATAAACTAGTGCTTGACAACGATCCCGCTTGATGGTAAGCAGTGATGCAATCGCTAATTGTGAAGCACACTAATTGATTAAGAGACTATTGAAGACACCTAAATTATAATTGTACGGGAAGAGCACAGAAATCTGAATAACTAATGTTTTAAGTTTTTTAAAGTTCTGAAACACCCTCTTGCATCACTCTAGCACCGTAATAAAGTCATTAGATGATTTCTCACTTCAAAAAAAGCATACTCTAGATTCAATTCTACATTATATTAAAATGTGTCTTCTTCTTCTTCTTCTTCCTGCCCTTGTCCCATTTTATTAAAATGTGTAATAGGTTTTAATAACTTAACAGAACTATTAATAAAACTATAGATAAATCCCTCGTGGGATACATAAAACCTTGAATATGGAGTTTACAAAAAAATATCGTAATTGATAAAAAGCATGACGTACTCAATTATCTCTCGTAATTATGAAGGTATTCCATTGCGACTATCAGAAACTCAGGAAATAGGCTCTAAATAAACTAGTGCGCCTCACCATCAAGGATTGCATCGCTACTTACCATCAGGTGGGATCGCAGTCAAGTACTAGTTTACATCAATTAAAAAAAAAATGACGCCAAAACTCAAATCAGGGAATTAGTATAATATTTTTTTCTATAGATGATAACTAGTAGTTCTCTTAACTATCATCACTTGAAGCACAGACAGTGATAGTGTTTTTTTCTCATCTCTGTCTCACCTGATGGTAAGCAATGATGTGGTCGACGATGGAACTCGTTTGCCTACAAGTTACCATTTTCACTCTTGACTTAAATATCCTAGGTTATCAGGGAACACAGACTCCGGCAGGAAATTCCCACCCTTAACATGTATGCATAATAAATGTATTCAGAGTAATGGTTTAGGGACGCTATTCACAGGTACTTTACTTTCTATTAGTCAATTATTTGCTCACCAACGGTAGTAATATTCTAGAAACAAAATTCAAAAGAATCTGCCTACAACTTTTTTAATTAATATAAACTAGTGTTTGACTGCGATCCCACATGATGGTAAGCAGTGATGCAATTTCTGATGGTGAGGCGCACTAGTTTATGGGCCCTATTTACTCTTGCCTTGAAGACACCCAAATTATAATGAGACGGGAAGACCGCAGCAGGCAAATTGTTGCTTTGACGTACGTGGTATAAACGACGAGGCAAAACGCAGTCTAGTTATGTAATCAAAACCAATTTTCGATAATCTCATTTCACGCTCCATCAAAAACGCCCATCATCGTCGCATAGATCACTGCAGTTTCACAACGCATGCGCCCACCGTCCTGCGCCTGCGCCGGCGCGATTTAACGAGGAAATGAGCGAACGACATTGGGCGCTCGCGCAACTTGCAACACACCTGACATTGGCCCCATTTCGGGACCTACAAACGTTATCGTGCATGTGTGCAAGCTACGCACGCTATATTTCTACTTTATGATAATTGTAATGATAATATTTTTTAAATATAAAGCCCTCCTTTTCAAGTAGACTAAAGAAAAATTGTCTTAAAAATATTTGTTCCAGATTCGTAATGAACGATTTTTACATGCTGAAAAAAATCTTCGGGTAAGGTCATATTGAATTAAATTCTAGGTCGAAATCGCAGACTTGCAATAACCTTTTATTTACACGTTACACGTTTTAGATAACTAAACAAAATCACAGGCAAAAGAAAAAATAAACTATTTTTAAAATATTTTACAATAACCGATATTTTCTGCTTCAACAATTACAGTGCGGGCCAAAAAAAAACGTTCCACTTATAAAACTACAACTAATAATAATATCTAACTCAGTTTTATCGCACGAGTTTATTTAGTAGCGGCGGTGCGTCCTAATTCCGTCGAGTGTTAACCCAAACATGCTGTTCTCATCATTCGAGGGCCCCTGTGACCATACGACATTGCAACGAGCGACGCGTAAATAGGTCAGCGGCAACTGAATAGATTATAAGGATGGTTACGAGTGGTCGTTCTTTTATGTAGAACACCTTTAAAAATTCAATGATATCATACAATTTTCAATGACAAAACGTTATTGATTAAATTGTAACGTATGTGTACCGTTTATTTACAAAGAGCTAGTTATAATATCTGTTTATTGACGTTGCCTATGCTGTTCTACAATGAATGGCTGTGATAGACACGTTTTATTTTTACTAGGGCATGTCGGGCAAGTCTGACTACCAAAAAACGAGATTACTGACAATTGATTTTGGTTTTAACAATGCCATTATTCAGACCAATCAAATAAGATTGGGACATTTACGAAACAATAAATGTCTATCCTTTTATAGTCTATAAATGTCCACTGTTGGACTTGGGACTCTCCCATAGAAGAAATCCCTGAAGAACCAGTGTCATTATTAGTTCGTGTCTTGAAATTTTTATAACTTTTGCACAACAATGAACAAAAAAGAATGACAATTAGTTATTTTTAAAAATGTATTATTCATCATCTGAATGGCATTTTTGTTTGTCAATCATATGGTTAGTTTGACCACGTAAAATTTCATGTTTTATCACATACTTATTGCGAATAAATCCCCAAATCACGTTTTAAAATGTATGTGTAATTGTGATGCGAAACATTGGAGTGGTGATAATTTTGCACGAAAGTGTTTAACATTATACACATGATATATTTGCAGAATTCATGGGTTTAGTCATCATGATGAAGTAACATGTATTTTATTTGACACATTCCTTTACAAATAAAAAAACAGATGCGGTTTGTGTGTATTTCAATTTGATATTTTCATTTCACAATACGTTACGGAACCATATATATCACATAAATTCAAATGTAATCAAATAATTGTTTAAAATCTTTAGCAGGTTGCTTTTATAAAATCAAGTCGACTTTCATTACAAGCTAATAATGACTTTAAAAAAATCCAATTCCTCTCAAAATTGAAAAGTCAATGAAAATTGAGTAAAACGTAATAACATTAATAAACAGGCCGATATTAAAATAGCACAAACTTCTGCGATTTCCCCAACATCCGGGGACGAAAGCCGAAAATTCGGAGCGAATGCGAAATCAAATTGAAAATTGAGTTCCCCACCGGCAGATATAAGCTTCAAAGCCCGGATGCAAGTGAAAACGACATCACGGGGGGAGGACGACTAACCCCATTCCACGAGCCCACGCACACACGCACAGCCTGTATATGACAACGCATCCACCCGCTGGGTGTGCCTCCCGAATTCAAGGTCGGTGCGGGAAGCACGCAGGCTCGCGAGAGTGAGACAGCAACACACACCCCCACTGAAAGTGCAAGCGAAATGCGCGAGAGAAAATCAATCTTGCACGGAGTGGGGCGGCTGGGAAACTAGGTGAACGTTTCGGACGTTCGGTTTTTGTACGTGAGGTAGTTGTTAATTGTATTGCAATTATTTTTGTACACGTTTTAGGCTAAGCTTGTTTAGTATTAGGATCGATAATCGCATTGAAACACTAGATCGTTATTCCGAAGGCGGTCGAAAGTAGGTGACGGTTCGAGACCTAGATTTGGTCTAGCAGCACCGACATTTGAACACAAAGGCCGACATTTTAATTCTAAATTCTCCGGTCGCTAACAAATATTTTGATAGTCAATAGCAAAACGGAAGTTCACAAAAGAAAATCAAGGAGAATATTTCAGAAAGACGTCAGAAAAATATCTGTGATGTGACAGTCTTTGAAACAGGTTCACTGAATGCTTTGTCTTTGACATACCTACCTGGGAAAACTGTAGGCACGTGTGAACATTGCTAAAAAGAAATAAAATATTTTTTCTCAAAACAGTTTCAAATTACAAATATATTTCTGAAATCTACTTCACAGATATAGCCATGTACCCAAAAATGTTAACTAAAATTATTCCACGCCAGGCTAGTTAAGCAAAAGCCTTTAGTGCTGAGTGCCTAATTTTAACCCAGAAGCCCTGTGCCTAAACCTAAACCAATGGAAAATGTGTAACTGAACAGAAAATTAACGAAAAAGCAGCCCCTACTGCACACGATCGATCTCTTTGATTACCGAAACCGCTCAATCATCATGACTGAACAATTTTAGCAAAGGTAAATTTAACCCTTCCGCCGCATCCCTCGCAAATCAATAGGGGTACATGCGACGGGGGTAGAAATTAGGCCTACACTAAATATGCACAACTATACAGGAGATTCCAGGGCCCGCTGGGGAGGGTTACGTGTATAATGCACTCGAGTATAGACTGTGGGGGAGGGATGGAACCCGCTGCGGTATTAGAGGGGGCCACCCCTCCACCCCGCCATACTGATGTTTGGCCGACCACAGCAACACCTTGATTTTTCGACCAAAACCTGCGTGATGAAGTTTTCTTTATTTTTATTTTTTTTTCAACAGTGTGTGAGTTATGCCTTGTTAGTTTTTATAGGTTTTTTTTTTATTACGTTCACTGTAGCGCATTTTAATTTATGTTTACAACAATAGAGGTCGTATTGGCACGAACGAGTTTACGTACCTATGAGTTCTTTTTTTGCGTAAAATATAAAGCTGTGGGCGCGTACGCCGATCGTAACTTATCTAAACAGATCATCGTTCATATTCGTTGTTACAGCTTGGAAACTGAAATAACTCGCTAGCACACTAATAAAATACATTTTATTCTATTTTTATTCTTTTGTTTTTCGTAAATTATTATACTACACAACGTTTGTAATAATTCTTGCCTTTATTGATAGTCGCCACTACACGATTTGATTTTGATCCGTTTTTTTCTTATAAATTCCTTTATTACAGTAAAATATAATACAACAAAGAGAGCTGTGGTAGCCCAGTGGTAATTGCCTTACGTGTTACAAGTCGTGGAGGCAGGTGCATTACTTTGTATAATTTATTTCATAACTAGCTTTTGCTCGCAGCTTCGCCCGCGTGGCATTAGGTACTTAAGGAACCGGGATAAAAGGTAGCCTATGTTCTTTTCCATGTCAAAGGCGATATGCATGCCAAATTTCATCCAAATCCGTTCAGCCGTTTTTGCGTGATTAAGTAATAAACATCCAAACATCCACACTTTCACATTTATAATATTAGTTAGGATCACTGTTCTCAAAACAGTAAAGGAAAACATCGTAAGGAAATCTATGTCCTAGAATTTAAAATTCGAAGTTAGGTGACGTCCATCAACTCGCACTTGTCCCGCGAGGTAGATTGTGAATTTTGTTTCGTCTCTAAGATAAGAAAACAAGAATTTTCGAACATTTAATTTTCTATTGCAGAATGTATAATTCATAAAAACGAGATTTTTAAACATTCGATAGGTAGAAAAAAAAGATTTCATTAATATTCACGATACCGTTAATTATGGCCAGGCAAATCTATCGAAGGAACCGGTTGTAAAGTTTAAACAACTAGGACTCGGCCGTCCACCTAAAATTTCAATTATAATACATTGAAAGAACAGCCAAATCTCTAGCACAAATATGTACTAACTTTTAATAATAAAATCGATACCAGAAGTATGAATTAACGTAAGGGACTTTTACTTAAAATGCAAAAATGTTCCTTACGATGATTGATGTAAGGATATTTTACGCAAAACGTAATAATGTCCCTTACTAACGTAACGTAATAATGTCCCTTACTAACGTAAGGGACATTATTCATACTTCTGGTTTCGAAATGCAAAAAGATGAAGATACGATGCGACACGCACAGGACCGGTCATTGTAGCGACACTTGGGGGAAGCCTATGTCCAACAGTGGACGTCTTTCGACTGAAATAATGATTTTGATGAAAGTAGTTGACAACTTCGTGCGCAAACACTGCCTGTGTTTTCTAAAAATCTGCCTCACCATAGAAAATTATAAACTTGATTGGACAGTTTGTATGGAGAGCCCCAATTTTTTTTTCGTTTCCTGAAAAACAGTTTTTAGAAGGTTGTTTAGTTTCGTCTACTGAGCAAGCCCTTAAAGTTTGTGAAGGGCTGTCCCTTACACCTTGTATTTAATTTGTTTACTGTTAAATAATATTTTCATCAAGTGCAACCCAATTTTGTGCCCAGCAATCTCTGTCCATTTAAAGTTGCCTGGAAGAAATCGCCGAGTGTGATAAGACCGCTAATTATATATTTATATATTATTATAAGGTTTCCTTTTATAAATTGTAGGTAATCTTAGTGTACTATAAAGTTTAAATAAATAAATAAATAAATATTAGACGTCAAATGACGTCATGAAAATTAAAAGCAGAGTTATCACTAAAAAAATTATAAAAACCTTCAGCTGTGACTCTCCCACGTTGGTTGTAAATGACCAACAGGGGAAATGGGTTATTAGTAGGTACCAACTACTCTGAGGCTCATCATATCATTTTATATGCACAGCTGTCGACACCAAGGCTTTTCCCTTAAACCCCCTATTTAAAAACCAATCGATGGAATCGCTGTAAATAAGACTTCAGACGATATACATTTTATAGAATGACCTTTAATGTCGACGTGTGCGTATATATCGATATCGAAGCGATAAATTGGAAGATGTATAGAGGCTTAGTTTAGTGACAACCAAAAGTTGTGTTAATGATAGATTTATTGCCTCAGCTGGAAGCCCTCTACAAAAACCAACATTTTTTTGATGTTTTTAACGCAACATTTTTACACGTTCAATACATACGAGGTTTATTACACCTCGAACGTGTCTTCCTTGCGGTGTAGCTTAAGAAATACATAGTTTTCGCACGGCAGAGAAGACTAACTTTAATTTGATTTAGTTTAAAAAGTGATGAATATATAGGTATCTAAGATATTAAAGCAGAATGCATAGTACTGGATCAATTTGACCCCGTATCGCTCTTAGCCAAATGGTTTGTAGTTTCTTCAATTTTACGGGGTCTAATAAGTCCTTTATCGTCATAGCGATAGTTTTTAAATGAGGTCTTAAACGTCCCATACCACAGGAATGAAAATAATACAAAAATGAGTGCCATTGTCAACGTATTAAACGCAAATATACGATTCTGGTTTGACAATAAAGAGTAATTCAAATCTTATTACCCCTTTGAGCGTCCATAACCCTTTGCAGACAAAATTAATTAAAAGCATATACAACAAAACATTTCCTTTATAGCGAGCTTAAATACAATTTCATTACGAAATCCGCGTGAGAACACAAAATCGATAGTACCATTGGAATAAAGCTATAAATATCACATAAAAGATTCGAACAACACGTAAAACTGAACAGTGGCGGGTCTTATCAAGTATTCAAGAACCAAACTGTAACCTTAACTGTAACTGTTGCCAGTGATATAGGGATGTCAATAAAATCACTAAGTAATGGCCTTGCTGCCTTGGTTCTCGATTAAACTTGGATGAGATGGTTTTTCGGATTTGAAAACCAAAAAAACTGGCCAAATGCAAGTCGGACTCGCATCTACCGTAGGTTCGGGCTTGCGGACAGTGAGCAATGGGTAGCTCGCTGTCCGGCCGTCCGGTAACTGTCCGGACCAAGCCCAAGTTGTCGACGGCGCGCACTGTTCCCGCGCGCCTCAAGGAGTTGTCAGCAACTACAGGGACCCAGCCGGGTCAAAGCCTACTGGGGCCAGGGATAACCCTGGCCCCAGGTCCCTGGTCCCTGGTTTCGGATAACCGAAAGGGAACTCGAGCCCCGGTATGAAGGCTAGAAGGAGGAAGGAGCAGGGTGGATCGTTTAGTCAGTAAGAGTCTGACACTATCTCCCGCTCCGCCCAAGAGCGGGGGTTGTCATTGGATGATTTTTCACATCATAAAAAAAGTCGTTGTGTTATAGTAGCAACAGAAATACATCATCTGTGAAAATTCTAACACTCTAGTTGTCACGGTTTATAAGATACAGCCTGGTGATAGACAGACGGACACCAATTTTAGTAATAGGCTCCCGGTTTATCCTTTTGGGTTTGGACCCTAAAAATAATAGTTTTGATCTAGTTAGTAAACTAAATATTGACGTCGATTTTCTTATGCACTTACTAAATTATTTTGAACGATGTCTCTTTTTTACAATAATCGTTACTATTGTAAGAAAGAGACATCGTTACAAAATACGTACGTATACAAAAAGATAGAAAGAATTTAACTCCTGTCAAATTAATCAGAATTTCGTTTGCCATACAAGTTTAGCCGTGGTTTCAGAACATATAAATTAACAGTTAGGTAAGAGTACAAAGAAGTGCATCACGTAAACTAATTTGAAAAGAGTAAAATGATTGATATTCGTATCTCTTTCTAGTTTTAGCGATTAGTAAAAGATAGCGATAGTTTAAAATAAGTTGTTGGCGACACGTGTATCGGCGCTATTATCTTCATCTATAATGTAGTCATGCTAGTCAATGCCACTTTAAATAAGCCTTTCTTGCTTGTTATGAATAGTTGTGTTTAAATCATTTTACTATGACACAAATCTTCAATCTTCTAGCAATATCGTCGACCTTCTACCTATTTCAAACGTTATCATTTTCAATATCTTGCATTTGACCATTTTTTCAGCTGTTGTCGAAAAGTTTTATCGCAAATTTATCGCGTTTCTATGATAAAAAGTAGAAACTAGATACCCTTATCAATGTTATAGTTATATTATATCGATATTGCTTATACTATGCTGTAGTTGAAAATCACTAAACTAGATGTCTATTGATGCATTTTATTTTTAATAAAGGCGTCTTCTAGGATATTTTTATTATTCCTAACTCTAACAATGTAGACTGAAATATTCCTTTCAGTAATGTACAAACGTTTCTCTTACAAATGAACCTACCAGATGTTAGGCTCGTAAACCGAAAGTATTTGCCGGCAACAGTCAACATAAAACAGTTCGAGCGTAAATTTGAATAAATGCAAGCCCAATTCACACCAGAGGGTGAACCCATAAAAATGATGCAAAAAGAATCGGCAATCGCTCCCTCCACCCTCACAGTGACACACTGTGTATCGCTGCGGCTATAATACCTTTGAGAGAGACCAAAAATCTGTTTGATGTAGGTGTACTTATGAACGAGGATTCAAAATCAATATTAACTAAACACCCACACAGTACGTCTGCACTGAAAGTGACCGAAAGAACTAAGCCAGTCGACTAACCTAAAACCGATTTCAACAGAAACTCCAAGCTGAAAATTGTGCTTTAAACATCAAAATTACCAAGTATTGGAAACTTGTCCGGTTGGAACACTGAGCACAGTAGTTTCTGTGTTCGCAGCGGGAAAACAGAGACAGTGAGGGGGTGGGTGTTCCGGGGGGTGTCTGGGGGCTGGTTGCCTCGCGACACATATACCGGCTCGGTCGATAAGGAAAGCGGGCCGACTCGATGCGTTCCGCATAGACTTCGAAAACGCAGTGAACTCGACTGTTAAAATTGAATGGGATATTGCTTGAAAGTGAAAGCTTCTGGGAATATTACTCTCGATTTCTGTTGAAAGAATAACAGTGCAAGTTTACAGAATTTGTGAGCTGTTTTTATTTCAACTAGAGGGTGATCGTAAATTATAGTTTTTTTTTTTTTTTAAGGTGTAAAATCATTTACTGACTTCTCCCGGTCTAGGGTGGAGTACAGTTGCCTTTTAGGACCACTTTTTCCTATCCAGAAGTCTACCTAGAGCCCTAGTAGGCTTCGGCCCTGGTGGGTCGGTCTACATTTTTGCTGAAACTTTTTGAGGCTCACGCTGTCGACGACTCAGGCTCGGTCCGTACGGTTTTACGGACAACGAGCTATCCATTACTCGTCTTCCACTAACCAAAGTCTACAGTGGCTGGTCGGGCCAATGGAGACGGTAAGATATCTTTTCCCTCACGCGTGCATTTTGAATTATGATGTATTTAATATTCTAACAGCTATATGCATGTATACTCAATTATTCGATACAGTGGACACTTCACGTGACCCTAGGGCTGGCTTTTACCTCGGACAGAGGATAAACATTGCCATACAGAGTGGTAATATCGCCAATATTTTGGGCTCATTGCCGATCGACGGCATTGCTCAGGAGTTTTTAACGTCTTGTTTTAATTAATTAAAGCGCTATTTGTTGTTATTTTTTTGCCTATAAATAACAAAATTGTCGTAAGTCAAGTAATTTATGAATAAATCTGGGTATTTATTTCATTGTGAGATTTTAAAAATCACTTCTATTGTGGAGCATCGATTTACCTTGAACTTTACCTTCGACCTTGTCAAAGAAGTCAGTTTTTTTAAATTTTACATTGGGTGCCATTTTTACTTTTTAAAGACGCGAATAATTAAATAAGGTTATTTTAATTCCAAATAGTTTGAAACATTTCTTTCATGCTTTAAAGTTAATTTTGCAAACAAAGTCAATGTTTCTAAATATAAAACTCTTTTCTTTTCTTTTTGAAATCTCAAACTACATCAAAATATAGAGTTTAACGAGAACATTGGAACGCCATTTTAATTTTCGGCAACGAGGAAGTACGCCGAAAATAACGGGGACACGAGCCAGCGAAGTAGAAAACAAGAATCACCCCCCTTAACTCGATAGGTAAGTGGTAGAAGAAATCCAGGCTTTATCCGCGTCCCCAGAGATTTTCTTATATCCTCCACATTTTCAGGAATACAAACAGTATTTTTTTTTTGTTAATTGTGCCTAAAATGGATACTAAACAATAAATTAGATGATGTTGACGTCGAACGAGCTTATAAATCACGAGAATTCTAATCATTTCTTTAAATAAAGTCTCTTTTATTTTAAACTTAATATATAAATATTTTTTTACCTAATATAAGAGGCAAGTAAAATTTGCATTGACGTATTTCTACAATAACGATTGGCTATACACGTGCGGAATTACCAAACCGGTTTTAAAACAAGTTTGCATCAAGTTTTTTCGATATGACATCAAGATATTGTAGGCAGAATTCCGCACATCTGTGTCTAGTTGGCAATTTTCAATGATTTGAAACTTAGCCTTCCAGCTTACGGGTACTATGCTAAACTTTGTTGTAACTGCGAGTATGTACAGTAATTTGTCAGGGTTAAGGGACCCTAAATTGCTTGTTCGGTGACAAATTGCGACGCTCTGTAATAACTCGTGTAGTCTTGAGCCCTGTCCTTAAGTTTACTCTTACTTGCAAGGGGGCAAGACTTTATCAAGACTTATTCCATCCTTTCAAATAAACATTATAGCTTTCATAAAATAAGAAATAAATAAAATCAGTATGCCATGCATTTGATAAAAAAGTACAATTGAATGACTGGATCATTTTCTAAATTCATCCTCAATGAAATCCAACGAGCTATTCATAATTATTGCAAATTGCCACGTTAAAACTAAAATGTCTTCAAGAGGAGTCGCTTTAACTATAAGCCTTCCATTTTGGCAGGGCCATGAGTGCAAACTTCCTACCCCCTACCAGTTCTCACGCACCAGGGGGGAGACAGCCTCGTCCCTTCCCTCACCCCCTCTGGCGTCTAGCACTTGTTCGGTACGACCTCGAAAACTTAGGCCCAAAGTTGCCGTATGTAATATTAGTGACGAAGAAATATAAAGCTATATTTTTCATGTGTGGGTCGCTGATTCCTTAGGGTAAAAAAAAATTCAATTGGTACTTATATTTGGTAGCCTTCAAAACTGTAGCGAGGTTAAGGTTGCAATTATACCATCCTAATATAAAGTAAAAAGTGAAAATCATTTTCGATCTCAACTCAATTTTTCATAGCTATGACTCATAAATAAAAAGATTTCTTCCAAGGCCATTCACTTAAAATTCTACAACAGTCATTCAAAAAATTATATCATCAAAACATAACCTTGAAAATTCACAACAACAACAATAAAATATTTTGCTGTAATATTACGTAATAAGAAAACCGTGTGCGAACTTGAAATTCTTTCGCCTGCCTTCTCCATAGAAATTACTGAGGAAGCCCCACAAAGTACTAAACCACGTAAAATAACGTGAGCTGTTCCACAAAAACGTGTTGCAATTACAACATCATTGTTAAGTTTAAGGCCAGCGAGTCTTTGTTACAACTTGATGAATTTTCATTCGATCTTTTCATTAGAGTTGGTTGAATGTTTTTACTTCATCCAACAATGACTCATTATGCTTGAGAATTTCTGTCGTGTTATGATTACAGTTATTTAAAGTAAATGTTTGGTGAGTTATTAACATTTTAAAGAAATTTTTAATTTTTATAAGACGGTAATAATGTTTCGGAGATGTCTTTAGATTTGGGACGTTAGGGTTATCATGGCTTTAAATATCTTTATATAATATAATTCTTCTGTGCGTGTCTTTGTCACTTGCTTCCAAACGGTTTGACCTATTTGGATGATTTCTTTTTGTATATTTGAGCGAGTCCCAGGAAGGTGGTTCGAGTCCAAATTTTTATTTTTGCCAAAAATCTTTTTTTAGGCACATCAACATTTGCCGGGACCGCTAACATAGGTTTATGTCAAAAAACATCTTGCTGTATGCAACTATAAATATTGTATTATAATCTTAAAGATAATAAGGTATTCTTGATGCAGCACGGTTTTCAAAATTGAACGTTTTTATCATTGTCATTGAAAGTAAGAGTAATTTATTTCGTGGTCACGCCTATGTTTCAGTTCACTTGCTATGAAAGGAGGAAAAACATTTCAGTAAATTAAAGTGTTTGACTTATATCCTGTTGGTATAACTACTATAACTCGAAGCGTTTTTATCAAATCCGTTATCTATGTTATAAATAATAAAATTCATTAATGAAGGCAAAGATTAATTTGTTCTAAAAGTATCCCACAGGGAGGTATTTTTGGACCTATACTATGTTTAAGCTAGCAACATAATAACTTTTCAATAGATTAACACAGACTACATTTCCTGTCACATTATCTCCTTTGAAACAATACTTTGCCATAATAATACCCTTCTCGAATTTAAACAAGTTCGCAGTTTCAGAGTCCGCACGAGAGACGTGTCGTGTCATATTAACAGTCAAATTAGAGTAAATGTTGGTACCTGTGTTGTGCCATGCATGCACGACTAACATTTCAAGTAATTAAAGGGGTTGAAATTTAAGCGTAGAAACTATTAAAGCGATGTTAAAGATTTTTTTCAATACACTTACTGGAAATTTGTTCTTATCTCTACTGCCTAAAACACGCAATTTACTGTTTTTCGCGCTCGTGTGGAAAAGTGTGTGAGCTCGCCCCCGTCACAATTTATTACATTTATCGTATCAGGCTGGGCGCTAAGCGACCCCCACAAGTCGTACGTCAACACTCGTTTATACATATCTTCGTAAAAATTGTATATTTTGCTGCAGCACTTGGCTCTATAACATCCTTGCCCACGGTTCGGGCGAATTCCATCTCGGTCGCAATGACAAACTTTCTTTCTTTTCTACTTGTATCAAACATTTTCAATTATCGAGGATTGCGTAATGTGCAATATACAGATTTGTTTTATATTTCGTTAGTAAAAGGGAGATTACCATGTAACTTTGAAGGTGTATTCTAAAGGGGGATCAGTTTAGTGGCCTCTAATTAGGATACGTCACCCCATCAGTTCCCCATTGAAGGGTTGCAGGATTATAATTAGGGGAAAGAGCGGGCTACACTCACATTTCGCAAAATAATGATGTATATTGGGTTTGATGCGTGCAAGAGTAGAGAGTCAATGTCCTTTTGTGAAATATAAATATTAGAAACAGGTATTTGCGTGAGTTCGAACCGAGGGAACAGTTTTTCAATATTGATACGGAACACGAAAAAATGTTACAGTGTTTAATCAAATCAACTTTTTCTGACATTTTTTTCATGCGACATCTGTTAGTATCAGAAAGTCCTTTGACCCTAACCCTCTCGAGCCTAAGGCCTCTTGTGTAAGCGATTTATTATGGTCTAGCCTTTGGCGTCATGCGCAGAACTTTACGTGTTGAAATATCTTTGCAAAAAACATTTTTTCACAGTTCGCAACAGTTTTATTTTGAGAGATATTGAAATTAAATTGGAATTTTTTTTACCACCAATAATTTACGTTCTTTGATATAAATAATTTTTATTCTAAATTCCCTAATGATGTGTGATGAAGATAAGTTTTCACAAAAAAAAGTTGTTGTTTAACTAAAACAATTTTAGTTTAACAAGCCCATGCTCATGCGTACATAAATATGGTGCTACAACTTAGGAGTCTTATGTCAAAAGTAAATAAGTTACTTCTAGGCAACCATGCTCTATCGTTGGCCACATCATCGCTTACCTTCAAGTGAGATGGTATTCAAACGCGAGCCTATCCATAATACAAAACAAAAATATAATAGTCATCATTACATGCGGAAAAACAATAAAAAATAATCTATTAATACAAAAGTGCGTCGCATTTTCATGCTGACGAAAGTAGCATATCTAATCTGACACCAAACGCATTTCGTAAAAACAAAAATTTATCGAATCAATAGCAATATGCGAACTTGTTTTTTTAGAATCTGCGTGAATAACACGCAAAATGCATTCGTCATTTTGTTTTTGAATTCCGGCTACAATTAGATAACCCTCGGTCATTATCTAGACTCGACACGTGTAAGCTTGGAGGCCAAATTTTTTATACACCAAAAAATAAAATGCACTTGTCGTGTAATATATTTGTCGAAACTTTTTTTTTTCTTTCCTCGTGTAGTTTATAAACGTCACTGTACCACAGGGTTGACTAAAAACGATTGCACAGTTTTTCTTTACATTTTTGTTACGTAATTGGAGATAAATGTTCACCTATTTCCGCGTATCAGATTAGATTGATTCGTCAGCGTATACTTCTTAGAATTCTGTAATAGTGTAATATATTTTTATTAGCATTACATTTTGAGTAGTTACCTACTACAAACAATACTGTTACTACAAATATTTTCCAGTTGTACATCAAATTTCATTTGTTTAAAATCTATGTTCGTAGTATGTGTAGAATAGTATCTCATAAATCAGACGCAACTGAAATATTTGAATCCAACGAAATTTACTACAATAAATAACAATATAACGCTGTACTTACTTATTTTGGTGTGAAATTCTACATAAATTAGACAAACAAATTTGAGGAAAATCGATTAGATTTTAGGAAACTCGACGACACAAACGCATATCACTGATCAAAAATCTATTTGCAGATAATAAAATATCAATATTCATCAAACACACAACCCTCAAATAATTCACGGCCAAATCCGCAAATAATACCAATATGCATCAGACTGGCGACAAAATTGATAATTTATATCGCAAACAGCCAAAAAATATAATATAGAGGCAATTTATCGCACGACGGAGTCAACGACCTGTTTATCGGTTTAGTAAGATTTCGCGGACATGCATGCCTGTACGGCATTCTGTAGGTAGGCACTAAGTGATAAATAGTGATAATAAAATGTGCTATGTTACGAAATACGTACATTAAATTCGTCGGGGATATGAATGACTGGATATAATATTTGGTATATATGTCGAATACTCTCAAAACGGTGAAGGAAAACATCGTGAGGAAACCGCATATTCAAGAATCAAAAGTTCGAAAACTTAATTGGGAACATTATATGGCTTATTATGCTATTTACGTACTACTAGCTTTTGCTCGCGGCTTTGCCCGCGAACATAAAATATAGCCTATGCCACTCAAAAATGAAGCAGCTTTCTAAGGGTGAAAAAAAAAAATAGCAATCGGACCAGAACTTGCAGAGATTCCAACAAACAAAAAAAAACAAACTTTACCTCTTTATTATATTCGCGTAAATATCGAAGTTGAATTTGAAACAGGAAAATACTAAACCTCCCTTCTTTCAGTTTTAACTGTCAACGTGAAACTCAGCCTTGCGATCTGATCAGATGCCATTACATATGTGTTTTGTTAAACAGCAAATCAACAAAATTTTCCTGAATGCATTACAGTTAGTAAAAGTGATAATAAAGAGTCTATTGACGAATTAATGTCATTTTAGAGTGACAAACAAGAAGACCATGATGATCTGTTGGAAAGACGTATCGAATCGATTAATCGAGTAACAAAATATTTGTGTACTTGGATACTACGTGCGTAGTAACCCATTTTTTACAGTGACTAGATAAATAAAAGGTAAGTTACCACTATGCAAAAATTTACTCAGCCGTGCATGATGAGTCAAAAGACCTTGATCTGGATATTTGGCTTCTTTCAGATGATACTCATGATCAAATTAGTCATCCAAAAACAAAATCAAATCTTTGTAAGTTCTTGGTTCTAAAAATTTTGCGTGTCAAAATAAAGAGATTTATAGACCATAATATTATGATGCATAAAATATTATCGTATTTAAAAAAAGGTGATCCCGTAAAATGTGAACACATCCAAATATAGAGATTAAGTCATTTGGAGGGGTACAAAAGATAAACCCCCTAATAGACGTTAATGCACCGCCATTCATTATGACACATCATAATTTTATGGAAATGTAAATATGATTAATTTGGTGCCAAAAATAACTCTGAATGTCAAGGCCAAAAAAATTTTCAACTTTTTACAAGTGTCCGTGATCAATGGCTACTTAAATTACAAAGATCATTATTCGAAAGTCTCATTAAATAATCAAGCAGAGTTCGTTTTAAACGTAAATTAGTTATAATTTGATCGTTTGACATCCGGCAGGCTACGGTTGGAAAGTTTACGATCTTGTCATAAATTACGAAGTCCTAGCTTAATAACAAATTGAATAGAGAAAAGATGGATGATTTTTTTCGGAACACCGTATATTGACTAAATTGACTCATGGCCGAGAATTTCTAGCTGTAATTTTTAGATCTTGTGGTTTTACTTCGAAATGAATATTGAAATATGATATACGATTCAGAAATAAAAAGCTGCAAACATAGATCACAATATTCTGCGAAACAGTTCACAGGAAAAATTAGGAAATAATGTGGCTGATAATGTACTTAATCGGTACAAAGTTAAATTACGTATTTTCATGCCAATATTGTATTTACTTTACGACTTCTTCAAAATGACTTTTCAACCTTCTTGAAAAAAAGCTGTGCCTAAATTGCTATGCCTGTAATATTTTTTCTTCACTCAAATTGTCATTCATCAGCACATTATTCTGTGCAAAATGGCTAAATATCCGCGTTTTTTTTTACTAAGATATTCAAATTAAGGACATTAGTAAAGGCCTCGATTTGTTGTCGAGTGGACGTAGGCAGTTAGCAAACTAGTGACATTTTTGTGTTAGCGCAGATGTCTATAACGCAATTGGCTTCGGTTTCTCAATAATTCATGGCTAAAAACTGCAAAATTTGTCAAGTCATTTGTTTTGGTTAGATGCTGCTTAGTGTTTTTGTTTGATTGCCTTTTTATTTTTAGAGCTACTAATCCATGAAATAACTATTTAAAGGCATCTATCTAGCCCATATCAATCCATCATCATCATCAGCCTTTTTAATGTTCCCACTTCTGGGACTCAGGCCTCCTGTCTAGGAGAGGGAAACGCCCAAGGCCTATATCAAATAAGCATAGGTTTATAGACATGTGTATTCTCCCCAACCTGATCTATGATGTACAGACTTGGTCTTTGAATAACATCCATCCCCTTAAGGTTTGCAAAAGTGATATAGAGCGTAAATATACTATAATTTAAAATAACGGATTGCTTTCGAAACACTATACTGCACTCCAAAACGTATATCATTCTCGTGGCTCCGAAGGCTGTCCAGCTTAATTGAGGGCTGGAAATGTCTGCCGCATGCCAATCAAGCGGTAGGCCAGTAAAACACAAAGTTGGCGTCCTGATTTCGTACACGTTTTCACGGCAGACCATGAAAGAAATGGCAGAACAACTTATATGTCTTTCTTATAGGAATCGGCAAGAAGTGCCATACAGCCGGGAACAATAGAAGAAGTGGAGAGAGGCCTTAGCCCAGTTTTTATTTTTTCAAAGTGGTGTTGTTGAAACTATATTATTTTGTTCTTACTACTTTATTCAAACTTCTCGGAATGTTATTTAGTTACCTACTATGGGAAAACAAAGTAATATGTCAGAATTTCCTAGCACAACCAATTGCTTTGTCAATAGATTCTCGGTATTCAACAACCTTCACGGCACTTTTCTTGGAAAGTTCGTGGTATTTTCACTGTTTCGACTTACCTTCGCAGTACAGTGTGACGTCGGCGAGACTCTCCGAATTCCACAGGTTCGCGAACGAAGTGGCCAGGTTTGAACCGAAGCTGTTCCATTTTAGGCAGTACTGTTGCTGTTGGGAGTCCATACCCGGGCCGCCTCGTATACCTGCCCTGTAATGGAAAGCTTACGTCAGTATTCGATTTTAAAGCACCAAAGATAAAAGGGAATCTCATAGAGTAAAATGAAATTAAATTTGTTTTGGAATATTTTTTCACAAAAGGTATAATATTTTCATTTCTAGCACATAATATCCTCCTGACCCAAAAAAGAGGTTATTTTTTTTATACAAAGCCAACAACGAAATCAAAAGCTGATTTCAACGTGTATATTTCGTAAAAGTAAGAGTAAATAAATGATAAAATCCGGACCATATCTAACGTTTTATCCATCAACTCATCCGGAGCGAGGGCGCAAAACAAAAAAAAACTGATGATAACGGAGATATTTTTGTGAAAACACAACGTATTTTCACAAACAACAGAGTCTGGGTGTAGAAGTAAAACTTAACATTATTATTATTACTCGGTTTTTTTAACATTCAATTTACATTTATAAGCATAAAAAATGTAGCTCATCGATATTGGGACAGGGTTCAAGCTACAAGGGTTGAGGGGACCAAAGAACCTCTCGCGCCGGGCCTTGGTTGAGGCCATGGTCCGGAACGAGGAGGAGTGGCAGGCGGTCACCATTCTGCGAAGAAGTAATGCTCGCAAAGGAGGAGGCCGACCGCATCAGGCAGCGGCGCTCTCGCTGCCGCCGGGATTCCGATCCCGATTTTCAGCCACCGTAGGCGCGGGTTTGCGGACAGTGGGCAATGGGTAGCTCGCTGTCCGACCGTCCGGTAACTGTCCGGACCAAGCCCAAGTCGTCGACGGCGCGCACTGATTCCGCGCGCCTCAAGGAGTTGTCAGCAACAGCAGGGGCCCACCCGGGTCGAAGCCTACTGGGGCCAGGGTTATCCGAAAGGGAACGGGGTGGGTTTTTTAGTCAGTAATAGTCTGACACTATCTCCCGTTCCGCCCAAGAGCGGGGGTTACCAATATTCCACACCAAAAAAAAGGGGACCAAAGAGGAACCTTCTAACAATACAAGCCGTGTACTGTTTGCGGAATAAAACCCTTGAGTAAGCTGTCTAACAAGAGTCTCCCAAGGGATCAATCGAGGCTCATGGCTATTAGGCTACATTACAATGCTCGCTGAGTCCACGTTCCACATGTCGACAAACTCGCGAACCAAGCCAAGATACTTGATTTGCTTATCTTTCTCGCCTTTCACGCTTATATGTATCAATAATCACTGTACACCTATCGATTGATTCCACCACAACTGTACCAGGCTTATTGGCGAAAAAATCATATCAGTGATGATAAATCCAACCCAACACAATGTGATATATCCCCATTATGAAGAACTGGTTGGAGCACATACCTGTGGTCATTTCAATCACACAAAAAAGTATTTTAGATCAAATTGCTGATAATCTTGTCTACTGACAGGGTTTTGTTTATGCATGTGCTCTCTGTTAATTAGACGAGAGCAATCAGAGACTATGTTTTTTTTTTATTTATGTTCAAGATAAAAACAGCATACATTTGACTTTTTATACTAAAAACCACTAAAGCCATTACGGGCTTATGCATGGTTAGTGAGTTCGCAAAAATTAAATTATGTTAGTAATAAGTTTATCTAAACTAATTCACTTTTTGCAAAAAGTACTTTTTTAATTCACGCTTTGATTTTTTAGGGTTGCTGAGGTATTTATTTTGTATGTGCACAGGAAGTTCGTTAATTATTTTTGGCAGAATGTATGTGTATGTTCTCATACCGTATGTATGTGGCGAATCGATATGATTAATTTTGATTGTTACAAGACTGTTGTATCCTACTATAAGGTAATACCGTCCCTCTCTTCTTTCCTTTTCTATCTTAGGCAATCTAAGCCCACTCCTTTAGGTAGGAGTCATTTCCTTTTGGTCCGAACTGAACGTTAAAATAGTGTAATAAAATAAAGGGTTATTTCTATAATTTCATTGTTCTGGGCTCGGTTGGGCTGGTCGAAGGTCGTGGGGTGAACAACCCGATGCATGATCGATGCCGCCCTCCCGCTGAATACGTAATACCCTAGATTCCCACGGCTGGCCCCGGATAATGTTAAAAGAGGGAATTTATTGAGGGCTATTGTGAGCAATGGGAGTGTGCTTAGGTAGAAGGTCCTCCGTAGCATTTTTGTCATTGCCTACCTCTTCATAATCGTTCGTTGATTTACTTTTCAACAAATCATTATCTTGTTTGTTTCTGTGTGAATGAGAATTTTGGAGACGCGTTTTATAAAATTATGCGTTTTTATAAAATTTTGCGTTGCGTTTATTTGCGTAATTAGGCGTTTGTGCTTTTTGCACAAATCACAATGAACACTACTAATGATATGCAATGGTAGTATATAATATTTCCGTTGTGAACGTAATCATCTTTTTATATATTACACTATATTACTCAAATTCATAAAAAAGCATTAAAAGTATCAACTAAACCCTATTAATTCATTAAACCCCAAGCGAACGCCGGCGTTCGCGCACCTATTGTCTTTCAATTGTGTCTGTCATTATCACAATTGAAAGGTTAATCGCCATTGCCAATCTGTATTTTAGGCTGATTGGATTCACTATTTTTCCTTATACGATCTAGTTATATTTTAGAACTGTATAGAAAAGCTTTCTTCTTAAAATCTGTGAATTCTAAACATGATCATCGTTTACAATTGTTGCTATGTGTCCAGTTACATAACCGACCTTTCAAGACAAATCGATCGATCACTGTTCTATAGAAGCGATGTATGTATGTGATATACATTCACATGCAGGTATAATGTCAGCTGCAGCTACGTAAGTGCTCAACTATTGATCGCCCCATTAACCTGCTTCGGTGAAGTCGAAACTTACTATTAATTAATAATGGTTCTATATAATTCAAGACTTTTGTTTCCTCGTCACGTATCTGTAATTACAGTGTTTTCCGGCTTTCAGTTTCACGTTTTGGTTCTTATTTATTTATGTATACACAACACTTAAAAGAAAATTGTATATCTGTAATATATTAACTGACTCAAAAGACAATGTTATGTTGTGTCAGTCTTGGTTACGAACTGTCAAACATGAAAACGTCAAATAGTCATAGTTTCCTGATTTTTTTTTTAATTTTTCTTTTTATGTAAACCTTTACAAGGATTTTTTTTTACATTTAGGCTGGCATTTGTATCTCATCTGATGGTAAACAATAATGTGGCCGACGATGGCCTAGATGTTATAGCGTCGAAATTGGTCGACATCGGTATCGCATCGTTCTCAAGTTATGATGACCATGGAAAATAGGGATTCGTTTTTATATACAACCTGTATAGATGTTTTTTTTTTCTTTATCTGTTATAAAGTAGTACTTGACTGCGTTCCCGAATCGTTGATGGTGAGGCGCACTAGTTTATTAAGAGCCTATTCACTCTAAAACACAACATCACATTAAAAATCATGTTCATCATTATAGATTAGTTTATAAATAAGTTCGAAATTTTCTTGCTATGAAAGTCGACTAATTAGAATTTAATACTCAATACTCAATTGTTTATTGCATTCCACAATGTTACATGCTTAGGTGGTAAGTGAAAATTTAATAGACACAATTGTGAACCCTGTTGGGCCCAGCAAAAGAATTTAACAATGGTTGTGTTGTAAACAACACTATAGTTTTCAATTACAGTACAATTTAAAATGTAATTAGCATAGAATGAAATGCAGAAACATTAAAATACTTAAATTCGCATTCAAAAGATAAAACCGCTCTGGTAACTAAGAATTAAATCCATATTGTGGCTAAGTACCAAGACCTACATTCTAAAGGGTTGTTTCCACAAACTGTTATTAATACGAGCGAGAAAGTAATAAAATTTAACATTCAGATGGATTCAAAATGTGGCAGAACTACCCTTTTAGACGATAAGGGTTCAGATCATTTTTAGGGTTCCGTAGCCAAATGGCAAAAAACGGAACCCTTATAGATTCGTCATGTCTGTCTGTCTGTGTCTGTCTGTCTGTCTGTCTGTCTGTCTGTCTGTCTGTCTGTCTGTCTGTCCGTCCGTCCGTATGTCACAGCCACTTTTTTCCGAAACTATAAGAGCTATACTGTTGAAACTTCGTAAGTAGATGTATTCTGTGAACCGCATTAAGATTTTCACACAAAAATAGAAAAAAAGCAATAAATTTTGGGGGTCCCCATACATAGAACTGAAACTCAAAAATTTTTTTTTCATCAAACCCATGCGTGTGGGGTATCTATGGATAGGTCTTCAAAAATGATACTGAGGTTTCTAATTTAATTTTTTTCTAAACTGAATAGTTTGCGCGAGAGACACTTCCAAAGTGGTAAAATGTGTGTCCCCCCCCCTCTAACTTCCAAGATAAGAGAATGATAAAACTAAAAAAAATATATGATGTACATTACTATAAAAACTACCAACGAAAATTGGTTTGAACGAAATCCAGTAAATAGTTTTTTTTTAATGTGTCATAAACCGAAAAAAATACACTATTATTAAAACATCGATCAAAGTTACAACACATTACAAGAACTTTTATATTATGTTACTTGCTGCTACGGAACCCTTCATGGGCGAGTCCGACTCGCACTTGGCCGGTTTTTTAATGGAGATTAGTTAATTGTTAGGCGATAAGCTAAGTGATGTAGGAACTTGATATTACTAGACATGGGAAAAAGGCGTGGGATGCAAGAGAAATATGTGCATAAAAAGTAATGAGAAGCCAAAGACGCAAGTCATCTGTCGCTTGTTGCGCATAATGTGATAATCAGAGGGCGGAATCAGGTAGAGTTATTTAAGTACCTTTACTGATTTCATACAGCGATAGAATAAAATGTATATGCCTCAAATCCAGAGATTAATTTTAAGAGCAGATTTTTTTATGACACTATCATAAATATAGCAGCGGAGTTTTTTTTTTTTAACCTCATCTATTTTTTTGAATGAAAATTGTGCATTAATCTTTGTTTTATTTATCTCATCTATCTCTGAGGTTTTTATTATTATTTATTTGTAATATTGTTGGCCACATGGAATTTTTCATATTAATATCAACATTTCGATGCAAGTACATGTATACCTCAACCTAATTCCGACCTGTGGTGACAATAGAAGAATATCAGGTTTTAGTCGAACAAATACTCTTTAATCTATTAGAATACTGTTATTTACGGTAATATAAAGTGGAAATAAAGTAAAACTAGCGAATGAAAATACTACATTGAAAAAAGTTTGGTTTCGTGTAAGACGGAACAGTTACAAGAAACGACACCAAAACAAAAACTACCCACATTTAAAAGTACAAAATTAAACACAAGTGTCTCAAAGCGAATTTCTAAATTCTGTGCCAAAGTTTTTTTTTTGCCTAACCCTTTGACAAATAAGCTACACGACACAGTCATTACGTCAAATCTATTTGACACGCATTTGTCATTCAGTACCTTGGCTTCTTGTGTTTTTTATTCATCTTCTCTTTCTTCAAAGTCTTCTTATATTCTAAGTAATCTAAGAGATCGCTCAGTGAGTACTCCAGTTTGGAATAATTCAGTTTTCTAGTTCTCAAAAGACCTTTGCTTTGAAAATTAACGTCACACAGAATTGTCGTTGAAAGACTTCAAAAGTTTCGTTTCCTACTTCAGCGGAATGAACAATACAGTGTTTTACATTTGCATAATTAGGTAGTCACCGAACCGTGATACGTTTAATAAACGAGGTACGATCAGTCGTCACCTTCGCGAATAACGCACTCCCGCACTTGGCCGGACGGTGGACAGTCCAGGACAGGTTATAACGAGCGTCTAACAAAGGTACGCACACTGCACCGACCGACCGTCAATACGTTATCGATTCGATTCCCATCAGCTCCGTTACAGTACAGCCTAACTGTATATTTGCATGCGTGCAGTACACTGAGCCAGTTAACTTTGAACCACGATGGCTTTATTAGCGTCCCCTTTTTGGGGCGATTTGAGGTAAGCGCGAGGCGTGGGGTAGGCCTAGATAGGCTGGCTGAAGTGGAATTTCGGTTGCGACCCGGTTCCGGCATGCAGCACACGCGCAAGCGTACTAGCGGAGCGGCTAGAGGGGCGCGTGAGGGCCGGGGGGCGCGGGGCGGCTGCACCGAGTTGCGCAAACTGACGCAGCGGTCACTCTGCAGCCGAACCACAGAGTAATTGAAATCGAGTGACATCAGTATGCTAATAGCCCTTTTATTGAACTCGATGACATAATAAAATCTTGATACTTTATGGATATGGATAAAAAACCTCAAATCTGGATTTCAGGCAGATTACCGTGTTGTTTGTTGACAAAACCTAAATACTTACTAAACAATGCCATTCTTAACCTCTAAATTAACGTAAACATTCAACTAGTTCCTGGTTGCATGTTGTGCAACTAGTGGAAAATCGCGTTTTCAAAAGGTATTGAAAACTTTACAAGAGCTTATTTAAAATTTGATTGATCTACATTAATTTATAGCTCTATTACTCGACCTATTTTTATATTGTTTGTTTATACGCCTCAATCAGTTACGATTTATGGTCGAGATCACACATAAAATGATGACACAACCTTTTAATAAGAAAACTTACTTTAATTACGAAATGTTATCCATAGAAGCTTTTTGATTTTTATTACGTTCTGGGTCATAAAAATTTTAATAGTTGTTACAAAAAGTTTTCGTACCTTTTACTCCGGTTTTAATTGCATGTTTTCACTTAAAAATAAATTAATAAGCCCTCAATAAATTAGTGCGCTTCACCATCAACGATTGTATCACTACTTACTCTCAAGTGGGATCGCAGCCAAGCACTAGTTTTTATCAATAAAAAAAAAAAAAATCTAGGTTTGTTGTAAAAAAAGGTTTTTATACCTTTCACTATCTGGTTATTGATTTTAAATTCCGAACCGACCTCTGGAACAAATTTCGAATAATTTAGTTACATAAAATTGTTACTTATTCGAAATTTAAAATAAGTAACATGAAGATGTTACCTAGGCGAAATTTAAAATTGGTTTATCTGTTCTGTAGTATTATCATTGAAGCTGTACTCTACGGACATAGTTTTTTTTTAACTCCTTCAGACTGGCTGGTTGTCGTTTCCTCATTTTTTAAATTCCAAATTCAAAACTGTTACAATACAACTATTTGTAAGTTGTTACTCTGTGCAAGAGCCGGGCCCCTAACGGTTCTTAAACAAAGGTCTGCATCGAACGCCTCGTAACTATTGCACTGAGTTCCCATCGCCCTTCGCCTCTTTGCCCTTTTCCCCCCTCACCTATACAACCATAACAACCTACATATAATACAGAATGTACTGAAAATTGCTGCGCGGTGCTACGAAGGTATCTATGAATTTGCTTTTATTGGAAACTTGCAGGAGAGCGTTACAATAGATTTGAGACCTTAGAACCTTGTGCTTGTAATATTTCGGTCGTATAATAACTTGATGGTCATAATTTATTATGAATGAACCTTTAATTCGTATTTTGCGATTTGAAGATTCGAAGGCAGTCATACATGGATGGCCTATTAATATTTAATGAATCTATAGTAGCAGTATAAATAGTCTTTTTCATGTCTCCACAGCTGGGACTCAGGTTTCCCCTCAAGGAGAGGGAATGGGCCGTAAATCCACCACGCGAGCCCAGTGCGGGTTGGTGGATGTCAAATTTTTTGGAATTTTTAGTTTATGCCGATTTCCTCACAATGTTTTCCTTCCTATTTGGCGCAGCCTTGAGACATATTGTTACTGTTGATTTAATTTATATTTTTTCTTAAATATTTAATTTAAGTTGGCAATTATTTGTTTGTTCATGTATCATGGTGTGCCAAATGAACATGTTTTCTGTCTTTCTTTATTTCAACGTTTCGAGAGTAGCGGTGATGAAATAAAGTACACACAAGCTCTTTGAATAAAGCACCCATGTCCTACAACTTGTAAATCAGGGCAATCACTAATAGGTCACTAGTGCTCTAATAAATGCACTGCATTAATAAGCCTACGTACAATAGAACCTATCTTTCATCCATATCTTTACAACCACACACTATCGAACCCCTATAGTCTACAGTCACATGAATCTAGGCAGATACACAATTACGGCACTTAAAACTTCCTCATACAACGCCCAGCTTTCTAGGTCAACTGAGTTGGACGACGGTAGAAAATGCATTTAGTTGTAAAGCTGGTGTCATACTGGCGGGCAGCGACATCGCCGCATCTGTATGCGCTTTATACGAACAAAACGGGACTTGGATTTGCGGTTACGAGTTCTGATTTTTATTACTGCGGTCAGTGTCTATTTTTTTTATTGGGAATTGTATTTAAGGAAAATAATGTAAAAAAAGGTATTGATATTTGTTAAATGCATTTAGCGAGCGTGATGGTCAATGCTAGTTCTTCTTTGTATTATAAGTATTTTATTAATGCAGTTTTGTGTGCATGGGAAGTGTGCACTTGCACAATCCAAATTCGCCAAGACCGTTCCATCACCGGACCACTAGACGTACATGGTACCGGCGCATAGTAAACATCCATACGCACAAAGTGTTTTGGGTACACTTTTGTAATACGTACAGCTAAGGAGTGGAAGTTACTTCAAGGCAAGCGTGCTTAATCGTCGGCCACATCATCGCTTACCATCAAGTGAGATAATGGTCAAATGCAAGCAAAAAAAAAGCTGAAACCGTCTGCCCAAAAAAACAAAAGAGCAAAACAAATTAGAAGATCAATAAGCCACAAATCAAAAGTCAAAACAATGAGTTTCTTCCGACATAAATCGATCCATAACTAATGTATAAAGTAATAGCACCCCAAAACAGGAGGCCCGGATATCCAAAACAGCATTTAAATAAAATTATACACTACACGTGCCTTACTGCAAGACGGAGGCGGCGCCTTCATAGTCATGTATTTTATAATACTATTGTGATGTGTAAGGTTCGATCGTGCGGATGTAATGGTATCGTCGGTAATTCATCATTAAGACTGATTTTCTGCCTATACTCGTATTATAAACTGCCATCGTAGTTCTTTTGCGGCTGCAGTTTTTAAACTAAATTGAATATATAGATTGGAACAAACAGAAGAGACATCTTGCTGAACTATTTTTTTTTTATAAGACAACAATATGGTCCATTTTATCAGTAAAGTACCTTATAATTAGTGTAACTATGCACTTACAGTAATACTTAAAAGTTGCAACGATTTTTAGTTTAACAGTATTTGCAGCTTTGAATGGTGCGGGCCTGCACAGGAAGGTGTGCCTTTCGCGCGTGTGTACTAGGCCCTTATAGTCCCAACGTACGTTGTATTACGCAAGCCGGTGTCGAAATCGGACGCACTACGGAACGGGTTTTCTAAATTCCCACACGACAACTAGATGCAATGATGAACTGCATGGCTGTTCGTTTGTGTGGGTATCGCATTAGTTTTTATTTGAATTGAACAGGTGCTGGATACAGCTTGTTGGTTATTAAAAGTTATTGGCCATAAATATTTTTATGTGAATAATAGTACCACGACGAATCAATGTTGAGTTTTTCTACTTATTTTTTGTAGTTTTTGACAGCATTTAGTGAAATTGAAAGCAACCAAGTTTCAGATTAAGAAGAGACACAATTATCGTAATTTGGAAGAAATTTGAGATTCGAATTTTCCTCTACCATGCACAATGTTTTTTTTTTTTGATATGCTTACTTATTCGCTCTTGACTTAAAAACCTTGAGATTATAGTTATCAGAAAACACATACCCCCAGCACAATGACTGTATTTTCAACCGTGATCGTCAATAAAATATACAAGTGAGCGAATAATCATTTATCAACACTTGCAAATATAAAAATTCAACTCATATAACGAACACGATTAGTAAAATTGTCGAGTCAACACAAAGCCTAAGTCGCTTTGCATTGCAAACAAAAAAAACTTTCTATTGCAACGTTTTTCCGGCGCAAAACGCGTTGCGCGGGTCGAGGGGGCGGAGGCCCAGTCAAAATAGAAAGTTGCATGACACGCGTTGCAATGCGTGCGCACAACGCAACGCTGCTAAAACGTAGATAAAGTCTTGACTATGAATTTTGGCGATTTATATTCGAATCAGGCCTCCTCTCTAGGAGAATGGGCCGTAATCCACCACGCGGGCCTAGTTCGGGTTGGTGAATGTCAATTAATCTTCTAATTTTTAGTTCTAAGGCATGCCGGTTTTCTCACGATAAATGATAATGATAAATTAATGATATTTATTTTGCAAATAGATTTCCAAAAAACACTTTTACACGTCAATTTATTTTTTGTCATTTTAAACTAGATGAGGCCGTTGTTTCCTAGCTGACTACCCTGAGAAGAAACACCAAAACAAACTCAGTGGTCAAAGTTTATCTTAAAGTCCATACAGTAAACATGTACCTAATGGTCAAATCACATGAAAACCACGCAGATTAGTGTCTCAGATTGCCTTTTGAAGAAAGAACCACACAGATTTAAGTGGACTTATCTAGTCAGTGCAAGCAATTGTCAGTATTTGTGTAGCTCAAACTTATGGCTACTAAAAAGCTCAACGACTTGACGAACAATACCTATGATGTTTTTCTTTACCGTTTCCATATCCTAGTGAGGAGGCCTGAGTACCAGCAGTGGGGAACATTAAAAAGGCTGATTCTGCTTATACGTATTCGAATCCATCAATCTATCTAGCCTTATCTAAACTACATTGGGGTCATATCTCAGTATTACAGGATGCAGCCAACTTTGATTTCAAATTCAAATTCGCGATTTAAATTCCAAAGTTTCAGAAAAATATAGGAATTGAAGATTTAAGATGTCAACACTTTCAGGGTTTAGTGTTGGTCTTTGAATGCAGTTAAAGCGATCATAAGTTATCGAAAATGTTTAATACATAAGTATTTTAGATAGGAACTTGGAATTTTAGACATGATAAGAATTTTAAGTTCTTATAATTACGCTATCAAACATTTAACATCTGAAAACGATGTTTCATTATTTATATATCAAAACATGGGCGGTAATTTACGTATTAAGTCATTGTTTTTAATCTATATAGGTACAAATATCTTTGTTTTTACAACATACAGCTCAGAAATATGTTTCCTTTAAAAAAAAAGCACTAGTTAGTTAGGTACTATTATTCTCGACAAATGCCATTACCAAAAATGAAACAAAACAAGATAAAAATCAACTCGTGCGCTTCCTGCATAGATCAGATGCGTACGCGCAGTGCGAACCAGTGCGTGCATTATGAAATATGCCTTTCACTAACTGCAGTTCGAAAGCAGAGCCTTTCTCTTATATAACGGTATACGGGAATTATAGCAAACGCTAATTGTAATTAGTTTATTTGACATGAGTAATTACCTCAAAATTTTTACGAAAAAAAAATTAATATTATGCAAAAGTGTGACTATTTGAATAATCTTCGCTTTTATCGTGTTTGCAATTAATCTTTGAATTTACGTAATTTGCGTCATGGCTTTATATCTTTTTAAGTTTTTTTTTTTTTTAATACGGCCTTATCGTATTGTTGTAGATAGGTAACAACCTAAATGAACATTCAATTAAAAAGTAATAAGTTTAAGATTGTAAAAAGATTTTTTTTTTTCAGATTAGGTCCTTTTCTTTTTAAAACAAATTGACTGTAAGCTTACTTTCCATAAATGTGTTATGTATGTTGCAAACATTGAACTGTAGAAAAAAGTTGGTGCCTTCAAAAAAAGTGAGGCAAAATCGCGTTAGATCATGAATGAGATAATGGGATGAACTAAATAGATTTCGCCAGAACTAGAAAGAGGAAGCGCAGGCTTACCAAAAATAGAAGGTTGACCTTTACTCAAGAGTGTGACAGAAAAGAGCTAGTCTTTTCTGTATATTCCTCAAAGAACTAAAAATCAAAGGCTGGGCTGAAAAAATTTAATTGTAATTAATTTGGTTTTCTTTCTGCTCTCTAAAGACAGTCTCAAAATCTTCCTTTTATTTTAATTTACAATAATTTTTATTTTTTGTCTATTTTAGGTTTTAATCACATGCTTTATTTTTGTGTATTCCGTGGAAAATTATGTTGGTTACAAAAATGACATTGTTTTGTATTATTTTTTTTCTATAAAATTTTAAGTGTCTCCGTTTGTTTTTTTTTTTATCTAACAAATAAATACAATACTCATGTACAATGTTACGAGTATAGGTACTATGTATAGTTTGAATACGGAAAAAACACATCCGCGGCACCTTTAGTGGTTAAATCAAATTGGAAAATTAGATTCTCGTAGATCTGGGGAGCGTCGTAGTGTCTCAGAAGGACCCACTGGCGTAGCTATCGAAGGGCTAGGCGGTGTAGTGCCCTGGGGCCCTGGACCTCGGGGGACTCAAGCTAGGGGCCTCCAAAACTTTTGAACGAATGAAAGATTCTCCTACCTTCGAATCTAAGTAAAATAGGTTGCAACACTAAACACGCCCAGCTCGTTTTAGTCAGTAAAAGTCTGACTCTCCTTCCCGCTTCACCCAGAGCAGGAGAGGTTATTTGACGATTTCCTTTGTATAAAAGGGCCCCAGGTATTTTTACTTCAGAGCTATTTGGTCACCTAGCGACGCCACTCCACTGAACAAAATTATTTCATAAGCTTTGTAATGTTTTTTTTTTATTAGAGATAGGCTCGCTTTTAACCCCATCTTACCTGATAGTAAGCACTGATGTGGCCAACGATGGAGCACGCTTGCCAAGAAGTAATCTATTCACTGTTCACGTAAGTCCGGCTGGGTATTACCACTGTTGTTGTTATCTGTCCGCACAGTGAATGTATTCCCAAAACGCATACGTATGTTTTCAACAGTTTGTTTATTACATTTCTGTGGTTCGTGTGAAATTAGTCACTATCTGCGCTTTATGCAAGTTCTTCAAAACATGTTGTTTATCTTACAAAATACGACGCAATACAGAAAAAATGTATTCAGATTGTCGTATAATTTTCCGCGGACCTGGTAAATAATGTAATTGGTGACCTGTTTACATAATCGTCTATCGAATATTTAATGGCTTTTTAAGAACCTAGGGTCTTTAAGTCAAGAGTGAATAGGTTACTTCTAGGCAAGCGTGCCCCAACGTCGGCCACATCACTGCTTACCATCAGGTGAGATAATATTCAAATGCGATCCTAAATACCTAAATAATAAATAAAAAAATATCAATCATATGCCGCCTAAATGGTGGCTATAAAGGTAAATTAAATGAATAATTGTTTCGACTCTAGTAAAATTTGGGAGGACTAAAATTGGAAAGATTTAATAGGACCACCTACTATGATATTACTAGGTGGTCCTTAGTAAGAGGAACAGAATATTTGACACCCGTCTTGTCTGGAGGTATCGTATCACTCAGTTACTGAGTTGTGAAGGTAAGCTAGACAGTAGCTTCGGGTAAAATATTGGTACTCAGTTACAACCGATTAGGCAGAAAGCTGGTCTCAATACGGTTGGGAAGAGGCTTGGCACATTGATTTGTTCTTAGTAAGAAGAACCATTTTCCGAAAATAATTATGGTCAAATCAGTGAAGTTATAGTGATTATGTTGGAAAGATTGTGGGAGAACGCCTCACCGAAACATGGTCATTATAAGATTCAGTATATTTCTGGCTATCTACTATTCGTAAAAATATCGATCCACACTTTATTACAGTAATATGGTAAACAAAACTACGTATACACAATGCAACATTCTAATGTTAGATGAAGAATTTCTTATGATTGTTAAGGGGTGGCTCGCCGACTGACCAGGGAGGACCAGACCCAGATTGACGGCGCGTCATGATCCTCGCGTTCTTTAAAGAGATGTCAGTACCCTTTGCTGATATTTATATATTTTTTCTAATTTACTTATTTGCTAACATGTAAACTGGACTGGAAATTAGGCATGCATTATAATTTCATGACACAGTATAAGTAAAACATGTACCGTATATGGGCACCGCAAATTTTACATTTCAAATGATTTAATTTAACGTAATTTACATAATTAGAGTTAATATAATATAATGATATTATATATTTATTCTAATTATATATTATTATTGCTACATGTATTACATTATTTATGTTAATCAATAATTAATTGGATCTTGTTTCAAATTATTATAATTCATTATTTTTTTAAATTACATCTCTTTGATGCACGTGAGGCTCACCAAGGCTGATACTTGCCAGGGTCATAAGATTGTTCGAAATAGTCACGGCAGCCTGAAACCTACGTAACAACAGTAACTGAAAACACAGGGGTGAGTTGTAAGTCAAGTCTGACTAGTCCTCTAGCTCAACCCAGAGCAGGAATTGTTGGTCTAGTGGTAAACCCTAACCCTGACTGCTATGCCGGAGGTTGTGGGTTCGATTGCCACCCAGGACAAATGTTTGTGTGATGAGCATAATCATTTGTTCTGTGTCTGGGTGTAATTTATCTATAATATGTATGTATTTAGAAATATATAAGTATGTTTATCAGTTGTCTAGTACCCATAACACAAGCTCTGCTTAGCTTGGGACTAGACGGCGTTGTGTGATAGTTGTGGAATATTATTATTATTATTATATATTATTATTAATTACTTGATGATTTCCTGACAAAAAAGAAAGAAGAAAACCTATCAAAGAATAAAAGAAGAATTACAAGCATCTAACTAACCAGACAAATCTTACTACCAACTCCAGGTGTGATTAAGTCTAACAAATGTCGAAACGGAGTAAAACAGACATAAATCATCTCGCAATGAAGTGATCAAAATTTATGTCTCAGTATTAAATAGCACTAAGTACCTTTATGTTACTCAACTAAACTAAAGGAAATTGTCTTGTCATTAATCAAATATAACCCATTAAATGTTCCTAAAGCCATAAAAATTACGTAGCCAACTTGTATATAAAGTTATTACAGCCGTTCATGGATGACAACTTTCATTCAATTGCATAATTTTTGTGAATTAGATCATTGAAAATTTATTGTAGATATATATCTAAATGATGTTTATGTTATTGCTTTGATGTAACAATAAAATAATGTTGTGTGTTTGAGTAGGTATATGTTACTTATGTTTTAGTATAATAATAATATTACACAACTATCACACAACGCCGTCTAGTTTCAAGCTAAGTAGAGCTTGTGTTATGAGTATTAGACAACTGAAAAACATACTTATATATTTCTAAATAATTATATATATTATGGTTTATATATCGTCATTTTTTCGGTCGTTGTGGCGACGTTTGGGGGAAGTCTATGTCCAACAGTGGACGTATCTTGACTGAAATGATGATGATGACACATATTATAGATAAATTACACCCAGACACAGAACAAATGATCGTGCTCATCACACAAACATTTGTCCTGGGTGGGAATCAAACCCACACCCTTCGATGAGCAGTAAGGGCCAGTAGACCATCAGGCCACCCAAAAATAATGCTCATTTGAGTGATCTGCTAAAACATAGAAGTTTTGTTTAAAAAAATCGAATACACGAAAGCTTATTATTATTATTAATTCAATTATTGAATGTGATTGTTAAAATTCCTATAAATTATTCCATTCTCAACAACTGTTATAAACAAGGTCAAATTAATAACCAATGGACTGAAGCCAAGTAACATTATTAGAATCAGAATCACTATAATAGAGTAAAGGGGTAAGATACAGATTCACAACCCCTCACATCCCAGTATATTCAGTGTGTGTTCCTTAGTGAACATTTTTTTTTATCTCTTTCTTACATTTTCTAATTCAGCAAATCACTCTTTATATACCCCACAATAATTCCGCATAAAATTATATCGAGAATAATAATACGACTCCCATAGTTCCGTGTAGGGTGGCCAAAATAATGCAACAACCGGACCTTCGTCCCTTTTGTAAAGGATATAATCCTTGACCCGATTTCATGTTCGAAACCAGATGGAAAACCAGTTTTGGGACTGTCCCACACAGGTTAAATTACGTATTGTTACCAGAAAATAATAATTAGAATTTAGAATGTGCAACGTAATTTCTTGTTCCGACAAAAGTTTGTTGACAACGCGATTGTTTAAGTCTGCCATGCGATTTTAGAACTTATTTTTAAAGTAATAAGGAGATGAAACTTTTTCGTTTTGTGTTCATGTATCTGGGTTATACTTAGGAACATTAGGGCTTCTTTGCTCGACTGTGATAGTAATGTGTTGGTCAATTATTGCATGTGCATATTTGTGCTCATACAATCCAGAGTTTCTATTCAATGACATAAATTTAAAAGTAATCTCGTACATGACTTTTTGTTTTCATTCTTATGTGATTTTTTACATTACGAAGGGTGATTTTCTACGAAGATTATTTGAATCAGTAATGTTATGAGTATATTACTAATTCTAACGTTAGCATGAGGTAGTAATAAAATGTTATTAAGCCATTAATTGCAAGTGTCGTAAAAGCTGTTACTTATTGACTGCTTATGTTTATATGAGTACTAATTATGATCCATATAACCTTATTATGAAAGTGTTAGGGATAATTTATCTCTTCTTAAACTTTTAAACGTTTTGTGTTCAATGAGTGGCCGATTTTTTCGTTATGACAGTTGTTTTTTGTTAATATTTTTTTTAGTAAAACTATTTTATTTTAAATATACTGTTTAAAAGGAAAACATTGCTACTGAACTCAGCAATGTATTTAACATATTCTAACTACGTTTCACAAATTGTCCGAGCCTAAATCTATGATTTTCCTTATGTTCTGTTCATAGTTTGACCGAATAAATGTGTAATGCTATTGTTTTTGCTTTTATAACTACTAGTAACCTATTTATTAAATGTTATGATCATTAAAACAAATGCGTATATTATGCACCGATGAATCATTAATAATTGCTGGTTCATAGGTTTGTGGTCGGGTTTTTTATGGACAAGTAGGAAAAAAAATATTATGTCCGACAGAATTCATGGTCCATAGAACTTAAAAAATATTCTTTTTACAGAAATTCACCTAACATGAGTAAAAATGTACTTAAAGTGTTAAAGGGGTACTTTAGGTAACTTAGGTTTTAAATTTGTATATCAACGGTCCGGACCAAGCGTTTCCGCGCATACCACGTATATTAAAAAGAAACTGAATTATGATTACAAAAAGTTAAATCAAACCCAAAAATTAAGTAAAATCATTTTTATATTTGATTGCTTGTAGGAAGTTAACTATGAGGGCCTTGTACCAGTTTTTAACGTAGATACAATCGTGTTAATGTAAACGTTTGCTTATGTCCAGTCCAATCGTAGAGACCAAGAGGTTTTACTTTAATGTCATCAGCATTGTTTATGCAGTTTTTTGTCAAACTAGCAAGAGGCTCCATTTTTTATTACATACAAAAAAAAAACTATGTACTATTCCAGAACATGGTCTATCCATATACCGTTCGAACATGAAGAAGTAACAAACTGACTTTTATATATCTATTAGGCTCGGTTCGGACAGTTACCGGACGGTTAGACGGCGAGTTACCCATTTCTCGCAGTCCGGAAAGGAAGATAGTCTGTATTTACACACAAGCTTGTACATGAAATATGGCGAAATAAATTTGTTGACGAAAATTGTTGGCACGTGTAATAGATTAAAGTAAAATAATCTTAACATGAGCTTGGTCACGCATAGCAATATTGACGTTAAGAGATAATGCATTTGTTTGTTATCAAGAACGCAACTTTGCTATCTTTTCAATGTTTCATAAACCTGAATGAGAAAACGAAACTTCTGGTACAGCCTTCTTTGGTATATTAACTCCTCCCTCTTTGAGTGTTTCATTAGTTTTTCCTAGCCCTTACCGTCCCACTGCTTAGTAAAGGCCTCTCAAATCAAAACATTCTTCTCTCGTGCCGTTTCAAACCAGGCCTTACGGTTCGCTTTCAAAACATGTCGCCACCTCTTTCTAGGCTGGCCTCGACAGCGCTTTTCTGCTGCAGGAACCCACTGCGTGGCAACGTTTGCCCAGTAGTCTCTATGCATGTGACTCACGTGAGAGATATCAGAGATAGTGTCAAACTTTTATTGACTGAAACCCACCCGTCTTCCTTTAGTAATTGTCCTTAGAATTCCAGAGCTTCGGTGAGTAGTCGGTAGCTCAAAGCCCTTTAGTACTGCTACTGTTGCCCATTTTACTCTTTACGAGTTTTTACTACCCATAGTCCGTATCCTTGTAATATTTCCATTGCTAGGGGCCAGGCCTTTTCTCTAGGAGAGGATTAACCGTATGATCCATCACGCGAAACCTCATGTCTGAAGTTTTGGTTCTACGGCATGCTGGTTTCCTCATGATGTTTTCCTTCATTATGAGTATTGGCGATAAAAATAAATACACAAAGTAAAGGGTCTGCCTCGGTTTATACCACGACGTATATATTTTTCTTAATTATTATTTTTTCTGTTTTATTAGATATTCTGTATTTAAATTTTATTTCCATGCTATTTATTGACATTTTTAGTCAAAGACGTTTAATTTAGTGACCATTGTAATTACTTTAAATTTAATAATTATGAACTTTGTTTTATAGGAAAAATATCAAATAAAGATTCTAACGTCTGAACTAATATAGAAATAAGTGATACTAGTAACGTATGATGTGGAATAAAAGTTGTCATTGAATAAATAAAATTATTATAACTCGTAAGTCAGGGGACGGATGCACATACATCACACTAAGTCAATGGTCTTCTCACTCATATTGACTGTCAAAAATTTACAAATGACAGCAGAGACTAACGAATTTACGTCATTTGGACACACGAGTTTTCAATATGCAATAGAACCATCTTGCCCAACCTTGTCGAAAAGGCCAATAGTTATGAAATAAAAATCATTAAAAAATTAGTTCTCGAACACAAAGAAGTGTAAGTAACCGGGTAAACATAAGTACTTACATAGCTCATTGTTTTGGATTTTTCGACGTAAACCAATGACGTCAAACAAAATCATGCAAGGCCAAGCGAACAATCTGTTCGAAGCAGTGTTTCTAAATATTTTAAAGACACCTGTGTAATATCAGGTACGTGGTTGAGAAATATAAAGAAAATAAGACAACTGTACCATTTTTAAGCATTGACATACAAAAAATAAATTATCAGAATTTTGACCGAAACAGTGCGCCTTATACTTCAACTTTATATACAGCATTTGCATAGGCCATCGACACTCTTAAGATGAAATTACAAAAATCTTAATTGTATTAACCTTTCGAATGTCTTAAGTTACACAGTTCGACATAAGCAATTGTCTTACTATTGTGTTTCTAATTACGACATTCGATGAGTTAAGATTTATGTAATTTATTTTCTTGGAGTACAAAATATACATGTCTAAAGGCATACTTGCTGGAGATTATATTTTTGAAATCACAAATATATTAATTGTATTTAATTTTTAATAGTTTTTAAATAAAAAAAAAAACATTCTGGTACAATTGTCGGCCTTATAGCGTTCAGCGATCTCTTCCAAGCAATCTGGAATGGTCAGAAATTGCCTGGACTCAAAATGGTGTTGCACTTGATACATTTCATAAACAATTACAAAATAGTTACATGCTTCTACCACTAAAATAGTGTTCCTATGTGCAGGTAATAATCCACAACAAAATTAAGAACAGCATGTTTGAAAGAATCAGTACAGCTATGAAAAGCAAACTGCACATCAAAATTAAAAACAGCATGTTTGAAAGAATGACTACAGCCATGAAAAGCAAAAGGCTACTGAACGGAATACGGGTGAGTTTTAGTTTATAAAAATCTAATATTACAAAAACAGCTAAGTACAACTTTTTGTCTATCGTAAATATATAACCTCCTGTAGTTGAGTTATTAACACTAAAACTTTATCGTTCTAGCTTCTACCTCTCTAAAAAGAGGTAATCTGTAATTTATGCTGATTTTTCTTTTGATTTTATTTGTACGTGTTATTGATTCATAAGTTTTTGTATTTTTTAATATTGTTGACATCTTTTTTATTTAA
The DNA here is from genome assembly GCA_929112965.1 of Mythimna albipuncta. Taxonomy (NCBI): domain Eukaryota; kingdom Metazoa; phylum Arthropoda; class Insecta; order Lepidoptera; family Noctuidae; genus Mythimna; species Mythimna albipuncta. The sequence continues at coordinate 21,037,043 of OV815965.1, forward strand.
CATTATTTAATAAATGCAACGTATTTTCAATAACTTATGGACTGAAATGTAGTATTCTGAATATAAGTTGTAAGAATCCCTTACCAATAAATTACAATCACTATGATCTTACAGAGTGGTACAAGTTAAACAAAATTTGTTTAACTTTGTTTAACGATTTCTGACTAACATTTAATGTTAGTCAGAAATCGTTTACACACAGCATCACCAGTTTCAAATGCAACCTAATTGAAACATCTACATCTTTTCGAAAGCATCTCATAATCCGATATCTACCCATCTCTCATAAACAATCGATGCTATAACTTACAGGTTAAAGGTCTTAATGGCACAATAGTCAATAGTCAAAAGAATACACTTATCTCAAACCTCAATAATGCACTAAAGATGTGACGTAATCATAAACGAAATATAAACAACAGCCGAGTCGGAGAGCATCATAAAACCATTCAATCAAATTTAATTCTCCTGTCTGTGTATATGCAAAACGAACAGTAACTATATTTCATACTTATGCGCTTTATTGAGACAAATATCCAATGAGACGTTTCTATGAAATCGAGACTAGAAACTTGCCTATAAAAATCTGAGTGAACTGATTTGTGCTTACAGATTTTTTTGTTTTTTGAGGTGGGTTATCATCTTATGTAATTCTTGTTATGGTTTTTTCTTCCATATCTAGATAATAAAGAGAAAGAGAATTACTAAAAGGAAATTACCTAATTCTTGTTGACAGTTTGCGTGACCCACAGACTGGCTTTTGCCATACACCGTGGCAATGCCACCAGTCTCTTGGGTACATTACCAATCGACAGAGATGAGGAGGAAGTATGGCGTCGAAAAACTTCGACGACATACTCAAGTTTACTTTTAGCTACGAGTAGATAAGATTATGCATACTAAGATAGTTAAGTGGATATTTTTTTTCTTAATTTGTAAATATTAGAAACATTATAAAGAAAAATTATTTTGCAATAATGTTTTTAAATTAAGTAGTAGTATTTGCAAGATAAGTACGCAGGAGATAATGATGCATATGTTTGTGGTGCTCCCTTTCCCTCCAGCAAAGCAGGAGGACTAAAGTGAATAAGTGTAGTGCGAAGTGTTACTAATATAGTCACAAGTCTTATTTACTAACAATAAATTGTATTTAATTTACTTTATATATGTTAGTCTGTAAGGTATGTATCTATGACCCAAAATTTATTATTAATCTACAATTTACTAACTAAAAAGGAAAATCTTTTAGCCCTCATCCCAATGTAGCCTCTACAAATACTAAATCAAACACAGGACTCTACTAAAAGATCCCCCATTTCCAACTTCGGAGATGACTCAATCAGAGTTCCATTTAGAAAAAGATTTCTCTCATTGTTGCTGAAAACCCGCAACAGTTTTCGTCCTTAGCAATTTAAAAATTAGGGTCGATTGTCACTTGTCTACGCGGGCAGGCGCTGATGGCTCCAGCGTGAACTTTTATACAAAAGTCATGATCAATTAGTTTACGCATATTTGTCTGCGAATCGTTTAGACTACTATTTACCTACAATACTTATCTAAGAATTGTTTATGATATGTAATTATGTTGTAAAGTAGTAATGGTTTTTATATAGTGGTTTATATTCATATAGTCTTGATATTTTAAAAACAGAATAATAAGGGTACAAGCAAAGAACATGGAATGTCACATTTTCACTTAAGTGTAATTGTAACAGCAATATACTCGTATATATTGTTAACATGTATATGGCTCAGTCAATTTAACATAATAATATGTCGCTGAAACTACGTTACTACAAACATGGCCAATGTTTGTAATCGATAAAAATACAAATCTATGTTATAAGTTTATGAGAAAATTCCCTGTTCTTTGCCTGAACCTTTTTAATGTTTGAGTTTTTTTAGTACCTAATCAACAACTAAACCATTTTTTAAAACACTGAAATTATTCCGATAAAAAGGAAACAATTTACAAAAAAAAAAAAACGACGCACCTCCTAGTGATTATAGATTTATACAATTATTAAACGGTCATTTATTCATATTAACAGAACATACGACATAATTTATGCCTATAATAATAATTTATTTCGACTAATATGAATCACACAACATAGTAAGTAAAGTAAGCAAAATGAAAAAACTACATATTAAAAAACCTATGTATGTGTGTCCATTCATCATTTTTAATCTTTTCGTATCTTTTAAATTCTTTGAATGGATATTGATAAAAAAATAATTACATTAATAACCTTTTTACAAAAAAAAACAGCGGCTGAAACTAAATGAGTAATAGAAAAATATAATCAGAAATACTACGCCCCTATCGTTTTGATGCTTTAATTACATCATTTTATATATCCGGATTTTATTTAAAATTACTTTAATTTAGTCTTACAAATATTTATAATGGATACTAAAATACCTAGTTCTTATTATTTTGTTTACGTTTTTAACTTGAAGTTCAAGTGCTATAAAAAGCAGCGACAAACAAAAACATAATAGCTTCAAAGTGTTGCGTGATAGCTAAAATCGATACCCCTGCATGTCGTAAAAAATGTGTACCCATTTCAAGTACTTACTTGGCGCTACTACCTACTTAAGCGTCTAGATTTTCCCTCAAAACTAAATTCTTCTGCATTAAAATCATAAAATCAATACAGCCCATTAAAAACGACGTCATACAAATTCCCAACACCAAATATCGAGTGGGAATTATCACGCACACACACATAATAGACATCAAGTAGGGACTACTACATATTGCACGCGCACTAACGCAACGGCCTTGGTTGCTACGTTACGTAAGCGTCGCGCCCCAGAGGACCTCGAAGGGTGTCCTTGGTCCTCCCTTTTCCTCCCTCCCCCAACCCCAGGACCAAACCTAGACAAGGCCATTCGGAATTGAAAATAATATTTGGTACATTATTAGAAAATCAGTGGGTGTTCCTTAATATACGTTTAAATATTCTATCAAATCAAATATGTGTTCCATGTTCCTACGCCATTTTAGCTAATATTTTTTTAATGGGTGTGTTATAAGGCGATTTAGAAGATTTTATGGGATTCATTGTGGCTTTACTAGAAGCATTAGATTTAAAATCATTATTCTTATCACTTAAACTTTTTTTAACTTCCATTTTCATAGAAATTACCAATTCACCAAAAAGAAATGAAATTTTGAATAGGTTAGTGCGTGCAAACCTTTTCAGTATACATCATGCGTACCTCTCAAGGTTCTGATTCTTAGATGTATCTACTTATATTACATTTTTAGATACGTTGTATGAAAGTGACACTTATTTTCGCAGCTACTCAAGTTTTGGACATTGACGAATTAAGTCGAAAAGTGTTAGTAAGACTACTAAGACCTATATCGACGTCAGTTCGGAAAATGGCAATTTCTTAAGTTTTTGTCTGGACAAAAAGTGTAATTAACCCAGACTTCTTAAAAACAAGCGCCGAAATCTTTGCAAATAATACATCAAAAACAGCTGTTCAATAAGACACTTAGCTTTGTGCGAGAAAACACTTAGTGATACTTTCAATATTACGCATATATTTAAATCGAATAAAAACTTACTTAAATCACTAACCGCTGACATTTTTTTTTCTATTGATCAGGTTTGATCTTTACGGCTACAAGTTTTAAGGTGATCGATGTACAACGAAAATAATGTTTTTATAGTCCTAACAATATATTATTACCTCCAATATTATATTATTGGAGGTCTTCTTAACGCAACTGCAGTTATTAATACTCGTAATCAAACTGTCGAATGGGTGCGGTTTTAGTAGGTAGTAAAAACATCTAAGTTTGACGTAATAGTAACGCTCTAAATACATGATCAAAGTGTTAAATAACATGAACATAATACAATACAAAACAACGTATAGCTACTAAAATATAAAAGAGAGTACAAAAGTTAACAAATGACTCGAGACTGCGAAAACACTATAGTAATAGACTCAGCTGACTGAAGTCTAGATGTAGGTTACGTAGAAACAAACTTGTTTTGTAAGTAACAAAGCAGTTCGATAACAACGAAATAAATTAACAAGTAAAAAACGTGAACACAACTAAATTATTAACTTAGGGAATATACAAGAGCATATACGAGTATATCCTTATGTATATTGTAAAACAAAAACAAAGTCTACCACCAAGTCTATCTGTAGAATCGAGATAAATTTAACAAATAAAATTTGAACAGATTTTCACGCGGTTTTCAGACAGAGTGGTTCATGAAAAAGGCTAAGGTGTTATAATACATGCATATTGCAAAAAAACCGTGAATTAAAATGATAGTAAAAATAAAATGAAATCGCCACACGTAGACAAATAGACACAAATTCAAACAAGATAAATTCAATAAAGGATATTTTATGGGATCATAGATATTTATTTAAATAAGTTGTGACTTCCCGGTGAATCATTTCATGGATTAAGGGTTATTTGAAAAGACCAGAAACGTCATCAGGAAAATAAATCTGTAACCGCCGTTATCACTGCGAACTATGATCATTAATAGAACGGAAAATTATCCTTTCTTCTACATATATCGAAGGATTGGAATTCTCTGCCAATGTCTATGTTTTCTGATAATTCTAACCTGGAAGGTCTTCAATCTGAATAGTTTGAATCTCTTGAATAGACTTCTAAGCGAACGTGGTCTATCGTCGATCAGATAATTGCTTACCATCATGTTATGTAGTGTTCAAACACGAATATATTTTGCAAGATATTCTGATTTACCAGCTAAACCTACCTACCTACTTAGTGTTCCAAAGCCAAGGTAACTGTTACGGTAACCTTTTTATTTTAAGGTCTTATAGTCCATCTTAAGTTTGTCTGGTAGATATCGCCGTCAACGATAAGACAACCATTGTACTCATAGGTTTAAGTTTGTGATTTTTTTTACTATTGTTTATTCAATAAGTTTATTCTATCTCTTTTAAACAATTCCTCAACTCTTTTCCTGCCTGGGTGGCAGACTTGTTCATAATGCTTATATTTAGGTATTATATTATCACAGAATTAGATTTTCTACAACTTTCAAGTTAATAAACACTTCATTTTTTAATACGTCTATTTAACAACTGATATTGAATTTCAACGCACTGTAAAATGTAACTCGCTCTAACTAATCACTCTTATCATTGTGCGTTGGGCTTGAGGTTATCTTTCGTTGCAAAGATACCACGTGTGTAGGTACCGAAAATGTTTCTAAGCAGTTGTTAGAAACGGCTAATAATTCGATTTCGTAATATTTTTTCTCAGTCTACAACGTGATACTTTGTTATTATCTATTACGTATCTTTCACATGTTTGGGTCTTCCACATTCATAAATTTGGCCTATTTTTTGCAAATCATCATTACGTTAGATAAATTAGACGGGACTTATTGATATCTTTTTGAGTTGTTATTATTACGTGTATGTCCTTCAAATTTTAAATCTGGTTTAAGTTTAGTATTATTTTGTCACGTATTAGAAACATGTTGACATAATCTTTTGAGCATCAATGAACTGCTTATACTGTAAACCGATAATTTTAGTTTAATCAGCCGTTTCAAAAACCAAATTAGTCTAGATATTTGGGAATTATTGTAAGTATGTGAAATAAGATTACCTAAACGAAAAATTACGGTACCCTCACTATTGTATAAGAACAGTAATGATTTTATTCTTGTTAATGCTAGTCAGAATTAACTTTATGCCACCTCATTACATTTTCAGGGTTCTGTCTTTCCGCCTGTCACCAGGCTGTATCTCATGAACCGTTATAGCAAGACAGTTAAGATTTTCACAGATAATGTATTTCTGTTGCCGCTATAATAACAAATTCTGTATTTGTTTTTATAGTGAAAATAAATATTTAAGTGAATAAATAGCAAACGTGATATTTTAGCCGATTTTTGCCACGGACGGTGCAGAACCTTTCGTGAGCAAGTTCGACTCGCATTTGGCTATTTTTTCGTATCTGCTGTTTTGGTCGAGCTAAATGCCTACTACTAAACTGATAATTCGCTCAGTCTGCCTTACCACGTCATAATAGCAACAGTATATATTTAGTAGACATGTTAAATTAATTTTTCGCTAATTTTAGAATTTATCAGCAAGACTTAGGTCTCACTGATAAATTCTAATCTCTCATTATCTCTAATGCTGAATTCATTATCTCTTCCTTTGCCTAGATATAATAGTTTTATAAGTATTAAATTAATTGCAAGTATCAAAACTATTATTCGGCTCCGAGTGTGTTTTGAAGTTAACACTGGTTATAAAATCTGAGAATTTAATAGAATGTTCTCAGAAGTGGTACGCAGCTCTTGAAGGAGCAAAGGTCCTTTTGCCTTAGTATGCTAGCAATATAAATTAAGAAGTTATTTAGAATACAAAGTGAATTGAATGACAGTTATATTTTTAACAAAAGTATTATGAAATTTTTGAGCACCTTACTCGTACATATTTTATGAGTATAAGTTACAATATTCTCGTAACGATATTTAAGTAAGTAAGTAGGTATTCCATATATTTATGCTTAAAATGATTTGAGAATACTTTTATTACATTTTTATCTTAGAAGTAGATCTTCCTACTGAAATCTGTGTTTCCAAAAAGCTATGACCTTCCTTTTTCTCAAGAGTGAATAGGCTACTTCTAGGCAATGTAGTCCTATAGCCAACCACATCATTTCTTACCATCAGATGAGATAGTTGTCAACCCTAAACTCGGGCTTGACCACTATCTCATTTACGCTATTAAAAAGAGATTATTTTATTAATATTATAAGGAGGTAGTTTGTTTTTTTTTTTGAATCTCTGGAAGTACTGGTCCTGGTATTGCTGAAAAGCTGTTTTATTCTTGAGTGACATAGGCTTTAGTTTATATACATGGGCGAAGTCGCGGGCAAATGCTAGTCAATAATTATGGAACCTGAATTGTAAAAAGTCTGCAATGTAATGTTTCAAACAATCGAACTCTGAATTGAATTTGGAATAGTGCGTTCATATGACATGAACAAACGCTTCCTATTGGCTGATTCCATTCGTGACGCATTGAATCTATGTGCGACCTTCACGAACACATATTTAGGCATATTAATAATGTTGCCAACTTCAATCCTGTTTAGTTCACTTGGATCTAATGCTTTGTATATTTATAATTAATTTAATGTTTTTAAATTATATATTCACGCATTAATTAATATATGTTAACGCGTTCGTATATTGTGTATTTCTATCTTCATATAGAATATAAATATAATGAAATTAACCAGTTACTGAAATAAAGTTTAGGAAAATATTGATTTGTTTTAAATTATTACTTTGATCTATATACAGTTATAAAATTGTTAATTAGTTGTCCTCATAGACAGGCATATCTATGCCTAATGGTTATATAACTAACTATTACAGGTTATTGAACTATAATGGGGGGAAACAAATGAAGATAGTAATAGAAAACTTTTGCCAACTTTTAGGTAAGTATTTATTTTTGCCACATAGCAACACTGGGAAGTTCTTTGTCCAATATTTGCATATCTCTAGTTTATTATCAACACATGTGATCTAAATTACTAACAGAGTTTTTACCATATAATACATCTTCTGTGCTTGTCAACAACTGCGGTCGTGTATTTTGAATGTAAAACTAATGTTGTTTTGGAATTAATAACGTCATTGAATAAACATTTCTGATCAAATTCGAAGAACTAGAGGTATTAAGCATAAAAAAAAATACAAAAAAATGACGAATCAACACTAAATAATCACGGACCTTGTCTGAATCGGACGGCTTTCATACCATGAAGTACGATTATCGCATTGTCGCAACGCTGCCTGCCTGCAGGAGCCTTAAGACTAACAAAATTAGAATTACCAAGTTAAACAAGAAACGCATAGATAATTCAGAAATATCTAAAAGTGGACTTTGCACAAAAGCCATTATAAAAAATTTAGATAAAATAACAAGATTTGATGTCAAAAAAATCTCGGAGAATGAAACAGGAAATACGAGTTTAGCCAGTCACTAGATGAATGACACTAGGCACACGATGGACGGTGAAAGAAAAAAGTTATAGAATTTTATATCCAAAAATAGAATATGTTAATCACTGTGCAACATTTATTGAAATGCCGACAATCCCTAAATTAAGTTTACTAGCAAGCATTCGTGTTAATATAAAGAACTTCAAGTTTATTAGATAAATGCCGTAACCAATCTCATACAATTCGCTTCAGCTGTTACGACATCATACACTTAAATGTTTTCGCATCTGTAATATCTTTGTTTAGACTTTGATACCCTTTGATTACATTCCGTATGCCGTATAACTTGTTATAATGGTCAAGTTTCAAATTAATTCAAAATAATTCTTGTAATTAGAAGAATCTATGAATGATAAACAAAGATTAGGTGTTGCCACAAATTATTATGTAAGGTCAACCTTCAAGATAAAACAACAAACGATATCACTGGGATACTCGATGGCAAATGTACCTACTAACGAGTTTTATGTTTACATGGGAATTGATTCAATAAACAGCAGCCTAGATACCAATGAAGATGAAAGTCTCAGACAATTAGACATCTTAGATAACCGGAATTCTTCTTTTATATTTATCAATGCAACGAAATTATACGACAAGAATTGAGAGGCCCTAACCGAAAATTCAAATCATACTCCTCTGCCAGTAGAGAACAACGAATCGCAGCTGTATATTGAAGGTCATAAGGTCTATTATTGAGGCGGTGCGATCTATGACGTGAGATAGACGTGAAGACAGACATGTGCAGAAGCGCAAACGAAGCAAGGCGGTCGGTTGACGCTGACCGCGGCCGCTGTCTAGGTGCTAATAGCTCGAACATGGACGGCGGCCGCACGAGGCCACTTTGACAGTTTCTATGCAAATGTTAATGCGTTGCGCGACCAGTTTTCGCCTCACCGCGGTTCCGGGCCGAGTTTTGAGCGCGATTTATACGCACCCATTAATTATTAATCCCAAACTTATCTCGTAGAACTGGATTTTTGACGGGCTCGTTAGAAATCATGTTTGAGTTGCGAACTACGGGTGGATAGTTGGGATGATGTGCGCCCAACGCACTACGTGAATCATCTTAGATAACACACCTACAGTTACAGAGAAAAGTTTGGGAACCGGTCGGCGCAGATCGCGCAGAAGAATTAGTGATGCAATATCGTCGAACAAAAAGTTGAAGATACGGTTGTCTCATTATCAAGTTCAATAGCCCCAAGTCGGCAACACGTGTATGCAAAATTCGGAGACAACTCGAAACTGCGCAAAAACGTTCTCATGCAAGAGCAACTTAAGGTGCAAACTGCTGTACACCCCGGCGCACTTAACATTTATCATATGCCGCTGGGTGTCAACGCGTATTTATCAATGACTGTATATTGATACCTATTTTAAAATCAGCAAGATTGACTCTCAAATGAAGCTACGCGTGTCGCATATTCTCTGTAACCCCATTGCGACTTCCTGGTCGGGTCACACCCAAAATTCCCAACTGATCTAGCCGGGTCATCGTGTGTTGCTTATTCTAGTTTGTACATACTAATAAAGACAATACTTTCCTCGATTCCATGTCGCAAATTCCACAGTCCTTGTATTGGTATTAGAAAACCATTAGATCTGTATCGAGCTATGCACAAATACCATAGTATGTATCACTGAATGTGCGTTCACTACACTTGAGTTACACTCGTTTAGTTTAGCACCGCTGGTTCGTAGTCGATCACTTCCGCATGTTGCATGGCGCGCTTGCGCTCGCGCCGCTAGGCCGTGTATATATGCTCCGAGCCGTGGGGAGCCTCGCTCGCGAATGCGACCGCCGAAAACTCTTCGCGCCGGCCGAATGCAGAAAATTCGGAACGCGCCGGGTGGGGGACGCTCTATGACTATCCGAAACTTGCGCGTGTACGTGCTGCGCTTCGCTATGAAAAAATCCAAGGTTAACCGCGCGCTGCCAAAAAAAGACGCACGCAAAATGAAAAAAGACGGCTAGAGCGGCGCCCCTCGGGGCCCTCGTGATGCAGTCGGTCTGCAAACGCGACGCCTCACCGCTCAGCGCCTCACTGCCGCATTCGTACATTTTTCTTGATCACGCACACACACTCGTGTGCTGAGCACATTAGAATAGGCGACGCTTAGATTGTCTAGTTTGACTGTTCGAGTACTTCCAGCCGCTGTATTATGTTTGCAGGGTATTGACACTACAGAAGCGAACGTGTAGTGTTTTATGTTATTTTGGGTACTAAATATGTACCTATTCAAAGAATTTGTAATTATTATGCGTACCGAAACCAATTGCGATAGTGACAAACTCTTGTCGCTTCAATGCCTTTAGAAATAAAGTATTTATTTGATTATGCTAATGTTAACTAATCTAAGTACCTATCTACTAGGTATTAGAATTAAAGCACCTTTGTAATGGCATAAACTACAAAGTAGGAGTATTAAATATTATGACATAAACAATGATATTTCATTATAGTACAAGTATCATTGGGCATAAATTATTTAATATATAAAAATCTTATGTCGCAGTGTTTGTTATTGAACTCCTGTGAAACGGCTTGACCGATTTTGCTGTATGCAATTTTTTGTGTATACCTGGTAGGTCTCAGAATAGGTCATAAGCTATTTTTTCCACCCCTACCCCAGCTCCCCACTTTTAGTACTTTTGTTTATATTTATATTTTGTTTTTTTTTTGTATAATTTATTTGACAAAACAATGTTTGTCAGATAAGCTATTATTATATATTACGTTTTTTTATTGCGTGCAGTACACATATTTGTTTAGTTTATTTTTATTTTTAGGTAGGATTTATTTCATATTCTACCTAAGTTTACATCTTCCCGTCTAGTTTCCTATTATAATTATTGCCTTTTTTTTATTTATTTTAACGTTCTTTTGACCTCAATCTCCCCTGATGGTAAGCAAGCAAATCTAATGTTCTACGATAAAATCCAGAAAACTCAAAACAGAAAAACATTGTCAATTAAGATGCCAATTTAAAAAAAAAAAAACGCCAAAAGAATGCGGGATGTGTAAAAAATTAAATAAATAGAAACCAACTATTTCCATATTAGTACGTAAACTGGTCTTTCTTAATCTTATGTTTATAAATTATCATTCTCAGTCTCCTTAAACATCGTAGCTTCGTAGCAAGCGTAGCAATTCTAAATATAGGTATTAACAAGCGTCGATTTCAAAATAATGCATACAAATCGTTACATAAGTTCCATATTTAGTACAGGAAAGTAAAAATAATTTGGTATTTAAGTGTCAGTGGATATTAATTTACAACAACCACTATTTTCATATGTCTATTTTTTCTGTGCGTGTGTTTATCACTTAACCCCTTTTTTTATGGTGGGAAAATCATCTAACGACAACCCCCGCTCTTGGGCCGAGCGCGAGATAGTGTCGGACTTTTACTGACTAAAAACCAACCCCGTTCCTTCGTTCCTTCATACCGGGGCTGAGCTACTCTTTCGAAACTAACCCGGCTGGGTCCCTGCTGTTGCTGACAACTCCTTGAGGCGCGCGGGTTCAGTGCGCGCCATCGACGGCTTGTGCTTGGTCCGGACAGTTACCGGACGGCCGGACAGTGAGCTACCCATTGTTCACCGTCCGCAAGCCCGCGCCTACGTTGGCCGGAAATTGGGATCTGAATCCCGGCGGCGGCAGCGGCGATAACGCCGTTGCCACTCCTCCTCGCTCCGGACCATGGCCTCAACCAAGGCCCGGCGCAAGAGGTCTCCGCCACCGATCGCCCCCACGAGGGCACGGCGATGCTCCGCCCGACCATATTTCACTTCAAAAAAGCCTAATCTAGTAATTGAGTAACACCGTTTCCTTACAGTCTTATCTCTTGGTAAAACTGTTGTCAGATTTCCTGGCTATTGACTATTCGAAAGGACTGTCATGTTAAAATGGTTACCCATTTACACACTGACTTCCGGGACCTGGTACAGGCCATGGTACAGAGCGAGGAGGAATGACAGGTGGACGCCTCCTTCTGCGAAGCAGTAGTGCTAGGGAAGGAGATGGCCACACGCATGACCTTCAAGACACTGGTAAACGTGGGCTTGTGGACGATGAACAATACCATTCCAGTAATCGTCCAGACCAAACCAAAGTCATCGACGGCGCATAGTGTTCGACACGTGCCTCAAAGAGATGTCAGCAATACTGTAGAGACCCAGCAGGGCCAAAGCCTAGTGAGGTCTTAGATTACCTTCCAAAAGGGAACCATAGATGTGGTATAAGTCAAAAAATCAGACACGCCCTCACGCTCCGCCTTAGACAGGAAAAAATCATTGGATAACTTACCATGTCATAAAAAACTACAAACTTACTTTGCCAACGTTGGGGACCGATCCTTGAGGGTACTATTACTTAGCTACAAGCTACCACTACAATCCCGGCTATCAACTTAATTCCCTGTTCTATCGGCTACCCATAAGTTTCGCATAAAACATTTTCCTCATATTATTGTCATTGTAAATGTACAGCATATTAGCCACATGTCCGGACCATCGGAACATGTTTTTCCTTATTTTCACATCAATCTTCTATAACTAAATGGATTTCTTACCTTTTCATATTAAACAGCCTGTGGTTCGGACATGTGGGACAAAATATTTTTATGAATTAACAATGTAAAAGGTACTATTATGAGGACATGCATTTTACATCCATCTATATTTCGGAGGTTTATTCTATGAATACAGGACAAGAATACATGCATTAGCTAATACAGCAAATGTTTCAATAGTTTGAGTAAACTACATAAACTCGACAAATGGATGTGCAAATAACGATTGTGCGAAAAAACTGTACTGCGATTCACTTTACTTCGAATGCATGCTTAGTGCGACACACTGAAGCTCGACATCATGAGTATGACCAACGATTGTGCGACAGAACTTCGACATTACGGTAGTGCGACAAACAATCGTGTGAGTACTGTAATTCGACAGTACGTTGGTGCAGTATTACAATCATCATCATCATTTCAGCCGAAAGACGTCCACTGTTGGACATAGGCCTCCCCCAAGCGTCACCACAATGACCAAGCCTGTGCGGTCGCATCCATCGGATTCTCGCGAACCTGACTAAGTCATCGGTCCTTGTGTTGATCGTGGTCGGACCTTGTGTAAGGCCGTCCAACGCTGCTTCTTCCGGTACGTGATCACCACTCCAGAACTTTTCGTCCGCATCGACCATCTGACTCTGTTCTGCGTATAATGTGCCCCACCCACACTTAAGTTTGGCAATTCTTCGAGCTATATAGGTAATCTTGGTTCTCCTGCGTATCCTGCCTGCCAAGACAGCTTGACGGAGCCGTTCTGCGGGGCTCCTACTTCTGGGTGGTTATAAAAAAATAACCTTCCTTCCTTAGCCTTCTAACCTAATCAGTCGTGTCGCGGTGCCCAAAACTGCGTTAATTCTTAATGTCGCATTAGATTGATGTCGGGTTTCAGTGTGTCGCACAAGCTTGCATTCGAACAATGTTGAGTCGCAGTAGTTCGGTCGTACATTAATAGCACACTCATTTGTGGATCTCATGTAGTACACTTCAATATTTTTACGTCATACTCTTAATACGTCAACACTCATTGAATTCCATCGAGATTTTCCTACTGGAACTGTCCTTGGCTTACCTATAGTTGCAGGGAGTGAAAACCTATAGTGTGGTAAAACATTAAGGTAAAGTTGGTTATAAAAACCTAAGTTTACCCCATATTTAAATGTATGTATAAAAGTAGTGCAATTCTGGTGACAAATTACAGGTTTATTGCACATATTTACGGGCGACAACTTCGCAGGGTGTTCCAATCTTTAATTTTTTTGTAAGTTTTTCTCTACTATAATGTCTCACCTATTATAAACCATGCTCGTAAATCGTTCAGTCTATTAGTGCCCTTCAGTAGTTTTTGAGTTTGTCACAAACAAAAAGATGTGTAAGGAATTTTGTTTTGTGATGTGTAAAGATTAGGATAGTAGATATTATTTTTAAGGATAAAACTATGAGCACAAAATATTTAAGACTACGCCAGATTTTTCCTCTAGAAAACTAACATTATGTGTTTAATCTTCATGCTCAATAGGTAATGATAATAAGGTATTAAACTCAACATTTAGCTTAAAAATACTGTGTTGTTATGTAACAATAAGTAAATAAATATTTAACATCGAATTAAGAATCATTAAAGTTTCCCTATATAACTTTAGCCTTCCAACATATACTTTACATTACATTACAGTTTTTTAAGTCGGTAAGTCGTCGAATCACTGGTCCCGCTCCGCATAGAACGAATGGGAATGTCGGATTTCTACTGACCAAAAACGTCAAGGCCGAAACCTACTGAGGCTGGTAATCACTAGCCTCAGTAGGTTTCTTTCAGGACTTCTGAGAGTAACCCTCTCAGAAGTCGAGTAACGCTCTCAGAAGTGGAGTAACCCTCTCAGAAGTCGAGTTCGTGGTCCAAATACGCAAAAGGTAAATGAATGAACATATTGTGCGGTTTTAGTTAGTGCAAATTTAACACCCCTCTCGCTCCACCTCTAGAGTGGGGTGGGAGAAATCATTAGATGATCTGCCACTTTAAAAAAGGGTTCCTTTATTGCCCTTTACTATTTATTATTTCAGGGCTACGGTAACTCTCTCGAACAATCTCGCAGCTAACATAAAATTGCCCTTCACACAATTTCATATCTAGCGATGTGCAGTAACCAAAAAATACGCTAACAAAATCGGCGCCTACTATTATCATAGTGTTATCACAGTGTCGCTTGACAAGGACACAAGAGCTATGATAGCACTGAATAGTATTAGGATACGGGATGTGCGTTATGTGCGTACACGCATTGTGTTGGGCGATATCGCGCTTTGACGTGGCTGGGTAAGATGTAGTCCTACTGAGCCATGTGAAAGAAGTTAAGTCACTGCAACTGTATTGTATGTCTGTACTTTTTTATTATTATTATTATTATTTTATGTTGTGGTATATTGTGTTGCTTGCGCCGAATAAATTCTATTCTGTTCTATTCTATTATATTCTACTCTACTCTATTCTATTCTATTCTATTCTATTCTATTCTATTCTATTATATTATATTCTATTCTTTTATATCTATTCTAAAGAGAACCCCGAGGACGAAGACAAAGAAAGAACATAAGAGTTTAAGTCAGTAACAAGACCTCCAGCTCCGACCTAGAGCGGGAAAAGTAATTGGATGATTTCCCAACAAAAAAAGGGTAAGATGTAGTAGTTTCTTCATAATTTTACTTTTCTATTAAATGGGATTAGGATTGAAGATATCCGCAGGAGAACTAAAGTTGCCGACATAACCCGAAGAATGAGGCGAGTAAGGCAAGTTACTCGCCTAACAAATGGTCGATAGTACTGAAATGTTCTGGAATGGTAACTGCGCACCGGTAGTCTCTCTAAAAAGTCAAACTACTTGGGGAGTTATTAAGGTTAAATTAAATCTAATGCAGTCAACGCTGGTTCAATAATCAAGATTGATTATAAGATCTTGATCGTTGTTTACTAATAGAAGAACCTTATAAAAAGTATGGAATATAAGTAGTCTTTGAATGATTAAATATTATACAAATTTCCCAAGTCGTTTGACTTTTTACACAGGCTATAGTTGGTATTATTAAACCTTTGGTTTGATTGGTAAACAAAATTAGGTTTCTAATTTTCATCAGTATTTTTGGGTAAGTATTGTCATTATTGGTTTTTAACTAAAGTAGAAGCCAGATAAACGTGGAATAACGATCATTGACCCGCCTAGATTTGTGACAGAGACATTCTTAATTTCAAAATTGGACATAAAGCTGTCTTGAATCGACATGTATTGTGATCCTTTACATGATCTAGTAATAAAAAGCAATTTTTATTTTTCGGTTACCTACCTACGCAGAGATATTAGGAAAAGGTCAATGTACTTTATTCCACCGTTATATAACGTCTTCTATTATCCTATTGTCCTACTTCAGAGTAAAGTCATATTTATATTTTAAATTTTTCCAATCGTTATCTTTTACGTTTCAAGTTTATCAGAGCCTTATTATGTCTTTTCAGAAATGTACCTTTTTTTTCACTGGTTTCATGGCTTTGCCAAATAAGTAAAAAAAAAAAATCAGCTTAATTTATTATTCATTCATTAAGAATTTACTTTACGAATTTCACAAGAAATTTCTATATCTTTATCAACGATTTACGACTTTCTTTGTGTTAACATATGATTTTATTTAATAGTGAAAGAAAAACAAAATACAGATACGAAGAACTGGTCGTGTTGAAATTGCAGTTATTTTTCGTCTACTAACGGTTCAACAAAATTATTTAACTAAGTTTCGGTAAGATAAAACTACCTATTTATAAATTCTAATTCAATTATCTCCATGCTCCATTAAATAAAAGAGTCATTCAACTTGAAAACCTGTAAAATGTGTGAAAACAAGAAAACGTAACTGACGTCTCTAGTATGAATGCATATATAGCTAGCGATTATACTGTGATATCGAAAGGAGATCGCATGAGTTGTTTTTTGTAACTAACAGACTGACTTGTCAGTTCTAGAATAGTTTGAAAAATTGGTAAAAAAAAAGAAGTGTGTTATCTTTTTAGTATTGAAGCTACTTTTGTAATAAAATGATACTTTGCTGAACTCGAAGAATAGAATAGAATAGAATAGAAAAACTTTTATTCGAAGAAAAAATAGAGGTCTCTATTTCCCATCCAAATCATTTTCTTTTTATCTGATATAAACTAGTGCTTAACTGCGATGCCACCTGATGGTAGGCAGTGATACAATCGTTGATGGTGAGGCGCACTAGATTATTAAGAGCCTATTCACTCTAGCCTTTTCTTCAAGTAAAGATACTGAACCGACACCTACCTGTGCTGAGCTACAACAATACCTACTAATAGAATCACCTCCTTTTGCGAAGCAGTAATGCAGTGAAGGCGGAGGCTGCACGCATGAGGGAAGGAACAACCTCCCGCCCCAGCTGCTGAGACTCCGACCCTGACTACCAGCTACGGTGGAGGATCTATGAAGATCAGGAACGTATGAACAAGCTTATAATCATAGAAGTCCGCACGCTGAGATCAGTAGAAATCTGTCATAACAAACCCTTCGTTTTTCCCTATTTCATTTGTGAGAAATTCACGAACAAGTCTGAAGTTTTGGGAAAGATAAAAAACAGCGTCAGGCAACTACTTATCACATAGTTGTCTGGCATTTTTGCTAAACCAGACCTATTTTGACGCAGCCGACACATTGTTAGTGTTTCTATTTAATCTTAAGTTTCTACATGTTGTTTCAAAACTGTGTGTAAATATGTGTTGGTCCAACATAATCTTTTTTTTTTTGTTTCATTCATAGACTATTTATTTTAGTAGTCAATCGTTCAATATTAAACCAAGTCAAACTATCTAACTATTCAAAATATAAAGCAATGTTCCAATGAATGAGTCATGCAAAAAGTCTACCGCAACCAAACAAAAAAAGCTACATTTCCTTGTACACGTCATCGCTAGAAAAAAATATTAACTGCATCTCACCAACTCCTCGACATTTCCTGTTCCATAGATTTTTGTTCGGAATTGAGAGCAAAAAATCTTTGGAGTTGAGAAAATTAACAAACTTTTGCTTGACCTGTATCAAGGCTGCTAGTTTTAGGTCGTTATAGTGCTAGGTAATATATATATTTTTTTTTTTTCGATAATAGGCTATTTCTAGGAGATTTTCATTAGAATTTGGCGTCATGGCGTTTGGCATCGAAATTCATGGCGTCACGCTTTTGTTTATGGTGACGTTTACGCTGCAATATAATGCTACGATATAGATTCATCCACGCGGAATTTCCGAAAAAGGTACCCATGGTCGTAAAACGTAAAGAGCTACTAAAGGAACGTAGGTGGAAAAACTAAGAAGTAAAAGACACGCCCTTTCGGTCCACTCCACAGTGGGAGAAGTGATTAGATCATTACCCATCTCCAAAAAAAGGCAATAATGACCCATGATAATTTAAAAAAAAAAAAAAAAAATTCTGGAAAACCGAAACGTGGATGATACTGTGTTTGGATTGGACTAATTTTACATTTTCAAAAAGCTTAGTATTTTTTTTATTTAACAAACATAGAATATAGATATAAATAAATTGGGTTAGTTTTACATTTTCAAGAAACTTAATAATTAAGTGACCACAGGAACTGGAACCGTCGTTTCAAAACAATGCTATTTAAATAGCAGATTAACGTTCAAGGTAACTTGAGTAAATAATTTGAGAGTTAACTTCTTTGCAATGTTTTTCCATTTCAATATTTTAAATGATTTATTTATTTAAACTATATTTCGATAGCAGTGGTACATAGGCAGACTTAATGCAAGAAGGCAATCCATTCAAAATGTGAACTAAAAAATGACCAGATGATACTCTTTTTAGATGGTTTATCATCAATAAATTCTCCTGGGAGCTTTGGGTGTGGAGCGTGTCAGACTTTTACTGACTAAAACCCACCCGATTTTCTTCAGTTGCCCTTACTGTTCCAAGAAGCCGTCAGTTTATTAAACAACCAGCAGGCATGATGCCCTTGAGGAGGAGAATTTGCATTGCATCTTCAATGGAGGAAAATTTAGGAAAATTCGGTTTTTTTGTGAAAGACTATGTAAATTTTTTATCACCCTGTACATTCATAAAGCTTACAACATTCTTGCATTGCTATCTTATCTAGCGTTAGGTACGCACATTGATTAAATGGCTGCAACGTGTCCACTTTATCATTCGGATATGTTACAAAAAATAAGATTATATGTTATTATTGTACTTCGTAAAGAACATTAGATATGCAACTACACGTCTAACGATAGCAAATTTGTTGTTCAAAGAGTCTCTTCTTGACTTTTAAATACTAGCTTTTGCCCACGACTTCGCACGCGTACAAAAAATATAACCTATGTCACTCAGGAATAAAGCAGCTTTCTATCGGTGCTAAAAAAATTTTGATATCGGACCACTACCCCTAGCCAAGTTGATAATCTGCAATTCTCAACGCTAGTAGAAAACTTCAAATATACGGGAATAACGTCATCTCAATGCTCAGTCACGTGCTCAGAACAAAAGAATAGGGGCGTGGCTAACTCGAGGCATTTGACGGAAGAGAAACAGTTGTAATTTGGCTAGGAGGGCAATAGTTTCAGGGATTACCTCCTACAAACAACCTTCTGACTGAGTAATCTAAACCTATCCTATTTTTTTTTGTTATTTGTTAATAATTTGGTGTACAATAAAGAATAATAGTGTTTAGTAAACCACGGCGTGTGCTTTGTGTGCGAGTGAGAGTAGGTAACTTTTTTTTAATATTATTGATAGGCTCGCGCTTGACCGCTATCTCACCTGATAGAAAGAGACGATATAATCGACGATGGAGCCCGCTTGCCTAGAAGTAACCCATTCACTCTTGACAAAAAGCCCCTAATTTGTAGCTATCAGAAAACACCCGGGTTCCAGCAGCGAATTCTATTCATTAGCTATAGATATGCATAATGAATGTGTTCTCAAAACGTATACCTAATCTGATTTTATTACGAACAGCTCATTGACAGTTACCACTAGGCCAGTCTTCTCATTGTTTGATTATCATCTTCCTAAAATATGGTAAGGGAAGATTGGAAATTGATTTTCTATTACACTCTAATGCTTGAGATATATTAGGGGACAAAATGTCCCCCAACATGAGGCGCAACATTGACAAATTGTTAAACAACATAATCCGTGTTACGTGGATGCGTTGTAAAATGTTGGGAGGCAAATTGCGGGACACTGTGCAACGTTGCACCACGTAGATTAAGCGTTGTACGTTGTGGTGCGGGACATTTTGTCACCTTGTGTATCGGAGGTTTTAATTAACCGTGTCAACTTTATTTAACGCAAATTGCAATACGAATGAAAGTTATTATTCTTGGCGCTACTGATTTATTTTATTCTAGGAGTTTTGTATTTTTTTTTTCTCGACGAAATGTTTTTCAAATTACCTTCATTTCGAAAATCATAACTAAGAATATTATGATTACGAATTATTACAAGACGAGGATAAATCACATGTTAAAATATCTAGGTCGACCGTAGTTCTTTGTATTCCTTTTAATATCCCACGCAATACCTAATTATGGCTTGCACGTGTCTGTCTAACCCCCAAACCCGGGGGGGGTTTCCCCTCCCCTCATACCCTGTCAGAATTCTCTTCAGACATTACATTTTCTTTAGAAGACTACAGATAGTTAGATAGGTTTTGACATTAAAACAATATAAAAATAGTGCCATTACTTTTCTTCTGAGGAAATATAACAATTGGGTAATTCTAATTTCAGTTAATCCATCAATAATAAATTCATTTTGCAGTAATTAGTAATTTTTGACAGAAAAAACAATATAAATAAAATCTTTATATAAAATAATTTAAACTATTTCATCAAGATAGCAAACGAAATGCATTCACATTTAATATGTCCCATTTAATTCTTTAATAAGTATATTAAATGTAATAATGGGTAATAATCTGTTAGAGTTTCGTAAATGTTTACACAAAAGAAAATTTTAAGAACGAGCTGTAAAATGTAATGTGACTTTTAAATTTATGACGAGTTACTACGCAATTAGAAATTAACTTTAGAAAACTGATTAAACAAATTGTTGGGATGTTGTAATAAAAAGTCATTCAGGTTTTGACAACAAAATTTATTTATTTAGCCAAATTATACATTACTAAATGTTTCCATACTTAAAAAAAAAACACAAACCAGAATACAAAAGCACATTTTAGTTTACAAGGCTAATTTATATAATAAAAACAAACTATTAGGTACGAACAAAAAAAAAATGATAGTTAGGCATTGCCTACAAACTAATTAAAACCACTTTGAAAGAAAACTTCGATGCACTATCTTCTGTTTCCACCTGATATAAAATCCATGAACCAGAGCAGATACCCCCCCCCTCCCTATTCCCTTGTCCTCCCCACTTTCCCCTTCTCACGGATACTGATTGGCTGACGCGCCTAAATTGACAGGTGATACGAGCATTTTGGTCCTTTTGTTCGTGATATCTTATAATTATTTCATTTTCATGTTTTTATATTCTACATTAAAAAAACATGAGACCTAATAAATCGTAAATTCCTATGCCTTAATGCCACAGAATGCATATTTAATTGACTACCGAATAACAAAAAAACACATTAATACTGTTTTAAATGAAACCTCTCAACCAAAATTAGATCTCAATGTCACCTAGTGACATTAACGCAATAATTTTGAAACGCATGAAAATAACGTAATGATTATGAGAGATGTCATTACTTAACAGTTTTTTTTAATTTGCCTTCCGGGATATGCCACTTTATTTATTACAAATAAGCAAAAAATTAAAAAAAATGTTAAACGTTCTAATTCAAATTTGAAAATACGCGTGCAGTTTGTAACCGGCCAGCATTTTAAAAGCAATTAAGTTCAAAATGGATTCTAATTTCAAATTGGAAATAATTTTGAAAAGCGGGTGCGATTTGAATTAACTTGGGTTGGTGTTGTAACGGTACCTATACATCTGGGTAAATATTGGCGCATGCGTAAAAGGACGTGTGGCGTTCAATGTCAAACTCTTGCATCTTGCCTGATAAATAGGCAAGTTTTACTTAAAATGATTTAATATTCATGATTTTATTTGTTTTCTAAACTGCCTTGAATAGTTTTTAGTCTTCCGATGTAGTTTGAACAGACTAAATATTAGTTACATATAAAACCCATTAATCATTGTTCAATTAGATAAAAAATGCATGAACGTGACAATTTTCAACACTTCAATGTAACTTTGAGAAGTTTTTTTTCTTTCATGTAATAGCGATATCTAAACTGCATACGTGAGAATGATATATTATGGTATTTTTTCCAGAAATCACATTTTATCAGTATTTTTGATAATTTCACGTCTAACATTTGATTGTAAAATGCGTAGCGGCTGTAGGTACATATTTTGTATTTTTCTGCATTTAATATATTTATCTTTATCTTTGTTATCAACCTTTTATGTTTCGATAGCAATTGTTGTAAATAACACAAAAACTGCAGTTCAGTATAGGAAAACAAACCATTTGTATATTTTTGTTTTTTAGAATAACCCACTTTTTTGAGTTTTATAAAAACTGTTATTTTAATTGATTTATTTTCTAATTTCGAATTATTTTAATTAATAAGAAAGGACTAAACCCAAAATGTAAAACTGCAAGCTGCAACGTTATTAGCGATAGAGGGCGCTGTTGCCTTAGTTTACAAATTATAATGCGTTTAATTGTAATACTAATTAAGATTATACAAAGAGGTTTTTTTTTTTACGTCGTCTATTTGGTTTTGGTTTTAATAATGCAGTGACAGATGTACAACAATGGAAGTTTTTTTTTACATACATAGTTAACTGCGTAATTAAAATCATGTATTTTTTTGTATTAATAATTTTATAGGCATGTAAAAATAAATATGACGGTCAAGACAAGCATGAATTATGTACTGCTTAGCCACTAACACACAATCGAAAAAAAATCACATAAGGAAGTGAATAAAAAAATAAAACAAAGGAAGGTAATACAAGGTTTACGCATTTACGCACATTTAATTTTTTTTATGCGCCTTCATATTTTCTTTATTTGCAACGATTTTTTTTTTCTTTAACACCAATCGTGAAACGCCATCTCGGCGCAAATTAAGTTAAGCAGCGCATTATATGCAAAGCGTATGACGTAAATAAACTTACCTGGTAACCAAACTATATTTCAAAGGACATTTCCACATTTAACACTTATTAGTGATTATAGAATTAAGTACATTTACGAATACATTCATTACTTAAAACCAATATAGATAACAATGACGACATCCAAGCAAACACGAATAAATCCAAACACCGAAACAGCTGAGCCGCAAAATTAACAACACAACTAACTCCTGCTCTACGCTTTTGAAAAACAGACAAAAAGTATTTAAAAAAAAAAACATAAAAAGAAGACTTCTGGTAGTAACAATAACTGTACAAACGAACCAAGTAACCTATTTTCAAAATCGTAGAACACTAGGACGTCACAAATGCAGTCGGCGAGTGTACTCACGTGTGCTCAACGTGCTCAGAGTGCCATCGACGTGGAGGTAGCTAGCTAGATGGTCCGTTTGGCCTCGGACGGCCTGGATGCAGCGACGCCGCGGACGCGCGGTATCGAGGAAGTAAGTCCCGGCGAACTGTCAACGGCACGGAAATCGGGCGGCGGCGAGCACCGAGCAGCTTAGCACGCATGCGCCGCGCGCCCGTCAACAGCGCCCCTGCAACCAACGGGGCCACCCCAACCCACCGACCTACCCTTTAAATCGAACGTCATATCCCGCACACCGTTCGCACCACCCACCCCCCGTGTAATTTCTGAAAAGCGCTGACTACCCGCGCCGACCCTAAAAAATGCATTGCGTAACGGTTTTATAAATTCCCGTGAATGTTTGCCCAATCAATTATCCACCTGCTTCGGGCGAGGACACAATGGCCTCACTAATGGTCTCTCCGATCATATATCTAAACTGAAACATTTTTAATGAAACTAGTACAAACGATTTCATTGGTTCATTTCAATGTCTCTTCAGTTTTCCCGAGCGGTTTTCCTCTCATTCACATTTTCTGGAAAATTAATCGGAAAATTAATGATAAAACTTCAAAGCAATTTGGTATCGATTATGTACATAACTCGGCATGCGTTATTTGGTTTGGTCCATATTTCTGTTCCTCTCAGTATTAGGGATTTTAAATCTCCAAATATTTATGTGGGCTTCTGTTCAATATCATTAAGTCATACAATTTGTTGAGAGTTCCGCGATTTTCATCCGGTTCACATATTGTGCTGCTGAAAAACGATTTACAAATTGAAAACATTATTAAAGCAGCATTTATTTAGCGAACTAAACCAACCTAAGTGAGTAATATTCTAGAGATAGTCTCCTTCATTCGCTTCCTATGGATACACTTTTTTTAAGGTGGAAAATCATACTATGAATTTTCCCATTCTAAGGCGTGTCAGACTTTTACTGACTAAAACCCCATCTATGTTCCTTCTTTGTTTTGCGTTCCACGTTTCCCTTTCGGAAGTCCACCCATAGGCTTCAGCCTGCTAGACCTCCAAAATGTTACTGACATCTCTTTGAGAAGCGCGTGGAACACTACGCGACGTCGACGACTCAGGCTTGGCCCAAACGGTGAGCTAACCATGCTCGTCATCCGCAAACCCACGCCTATGGTAGCTGGGTATACTTTACTCATCTTTTCTATTTACTCACTAGTAATATTTTTTTTTTAAGTTTATTTATTTTATTTATTTATTTATATTAAAGTACTCCAACGACTTATTCACTAATAACATTTTACAAAAAATAACTAGCATATAATGGAAATATGGAATTATTGAAAAGTTGATCACAACCTGATTGTACCTTATTTCTATCTAGGTATCCTTTCATACCAGTTCTTTCTTCTGTGCCTCTCTTACTATCATTCCCCATACTGTTTCTTTCTGTTTCGATCTTTCTTTCAAATTTATTGGATTGGGCTCCTATTTTACACTGGGACCTGATTCTTTTTCTACGTGTATATGTATGTTTTCATGCTGATTTCGGGAAAATATTTTTATCAGGTTGTTTTTTTAATTATAAATATTTTGATATTATTAAACTACAAGCTTTTACCTTTACTCATTTTTGTTTATTCATTACTTAATTTTGGGAAGATTTATTTTTATTTCGACATGTTTTATTTTTTTGACTTCTGTTGAAAAACACAAACAAACAAAAACAATGCAGTTTTCTTCTCTATATTACGTTCGTTTTGTAAAACAAAAAAATTGGTTGTGTCTAAATCGAACAAACATAGCCCTTGTTATTTTATAAGTAAAATCTCAATAAATAATATTCATAAACAGCAAAGTTATTAGCGTTGGTTTATGTCCCAAAATGTCACTCAATTTATCGAAATATTGTGCAGGCTATTGATTAATTAATGAATAAGTGACAATTATTAGGAAAAACACTGCTCGCAGTATTTTCTACCAGCAATTGTTGTGTATGATTGATTCTGTGATGAATTTACCTTTTCGTGGTCAATTTTAGGATTTCGTTTTTTTTCTACTTTTGACTACAAAAATGTGATATGTGATCAGTAACGGGTACAGATAGAGCTCCATTTTTTGTGTACTAATTAAAAAGTAGGGGTGTATGTTTTTTTTTTTTTTTTTTTTTTTTTTTTTTTTTTTTTTTTTTTTTTTTTCGATGGGAAAAATCATCTTACGATTCTAATTGACGATC
The DNA here is from genome assembly GCA_929112965.1 of Mythimna albipuncta. Taxonomy (NCBI): domain Eukaryota; kingdom Metazoa; phylum Arthropoda; class Insecta; order Lepidoptera; family Noctuidae; genus Mythimna; species Mythimna albipuncta. The sequence continues at coordinate 21,062,484 of OV815965.1, forward strand.
TTACTATAGATCGAGTTCAAGTTCATCTATTTGTTAAATATCTGAGTTTAGAGTAGGATGGAAGTGTAGTAGATACTGCCAATTTATATAAAGGGTATACACCCTTATTTTTTTTATTAGAACAAAAAATGGGGCTCTATTCTTACCCGTTATTGACCATATTTTTGTAGTCGAAAGTGAAAAAAAAACGAAATCCCAAAATTGTCCACGATAATTCATCATAATTGTTTAATTTATAATTGAACCAATTATTTATTGCACTACTAGAAAATACGACGCGCAGTGTTTTTCCATTTTGATCGTCATTTATTCATTCATAATAAAGAGCGTGAACAATATTTCCACAAATTAAGTGACAGTTTGGGATATAAACAAACGCTAATAACTTTGATGTTTAGAAATATTATTTAATGAGCCTTTACTTAAATAATAACAAGACCTTTTCTAATAAGGCCGTTAAATATTTATACTAATTAAAAATAAGTTGTGTATATACATCCAATTCTAATACTAAGGTTTAAGTATGACTTATTTCCACCATATTCTATAGTGATTAAAGCCCCATAGAAAGAATACATAATTATAGTAGCAAGCTTTATTAACTACAGATGAATCGTTACTCATTCTTGGAAGGGTTCAAAGAAAGCCAGTCAAAGTCTGACGCTGAAACGGATCTTCTTATGGCAGCCGTGAGGCATTCACTTTGACTTATCATTTTATTTCATTTTAATCAAGGTGTAAGGGACAGCCCTCCACAAACTTTAAGGACTTGCTCAGTAGACGAAACTGAACCACCTTCCACAAGATTCTTTTTCAGGAAACGAAAAAAAAAAAATCAGCCTCACTATACAAAATGATAAACTTGATTGGACAATTTGTATGGCGAGGCCGATTTTTGTGATCCGCGACCCTTGTGGGAGCAATACACCCCGCGTCCAGGAGTACTACTTTCTGAACTTGACATCTAACTCGCCTCTTCAGATGTTCTTCGAGGATCTTGGCTATTTTATGATATTGTTTTTCAATGTATCGTGCTTTTGTCATGTCTTATCACTAGCATACTGGGGCCATGGGTGATGAGAAAAAAATCCCCGAGCCCTGGAACGATGGCAAAGATGGAACAGGAATGGGTTTTTAGTCAATAAAAGTCTCACACGCCCTCCCGCTCCACCCAAGACCTGGGATGTCATTGGATGACTTTCCCATCATTTCAGGCGATGGACGTTCACTGTTGGACATAGGTGTGTGTCGCCACAATGCACGATCCTGTGCGTCTCGCATCCATCGGATTCCTGCAACCTTCATTAAGTCATCGGTCCACTTTGTAGGAGGCCTTCCAACGCTGCGTCTTCCGGTACGTGGTCGCCACTCCAGTACCTTTCGGCCCCAACGGCCATCCATTCTGCGAGCAATGTGCTCTGCCCATTGCCACTTAAGTTTGGCGATTCTTCGTGCTATGTCGGCAACCCTGGTTCTCCTTCGGATCATTTCTGATTCGAAGGAGATTTCATTCCTTCCTTTCTTTCTTTCAAGCCATTATTCAACAGCGAATCTGTGAGTAATACTATACAATTCTCTCAACTGTACTTCAACCAAACACCTGATATCCCTTTAGCTGCCTCTTCAACATACAATGTTCTATTCGAAGCCCGAACGCTAAACCAATGAACCACTGACTCATTGTACTGAGATTGGTCGGAATCTGAAGCGAATATATACAAGTACTATTGAAGCACAGAAATACACAAGAATATAGTATGTAGAACGTTGCCCTACTACTGTTTATTGTTCGATATGAGTGTATGTCGAGTTGCTGGTTTGCATCCGTCTTAGTCTTCTCCACAGAGAACTTTTATACAATTATAGTCTTCTCTCATATTGCTGCAAAGATATATACAACTTAAAATGAAGATTTTTTTTTATATGTTATAAACTAGTACTTGACTGCGATCCCGCCTGATGGTAAGCAGTGATGCAATCGTTGATTTCGTAGCCTTGAAGACACCTAAATTATAATCAGACGGGAAGACCGCAGCAGGCGGTTGCCTGCGGACTAAGACTGGTTAGTCCTTCGGTATAAATGACGAGACGAGACGCTTAGTCCGGACCGTAGATGGTTCAACAACGTAAGGATGGATACTCGCCATGCATCGGTTTGTCCGATGGTAGAAATGAGATGGCGGAATCAAGTCATGCAATTCCTGTGCACACTCTCCAAAATGCAATCTGTAAAACCTCAAAAGGCTGGCTACCCTACGCCTGTGCTCAAGGCAAGATGTTTCTTTATATTAAAAAGGCTTTGCAAATTTATATGGATAATAAAAATCTTTAACTATGCTCTGACTACACCATAGAAAAATCAAGGCACTTCCAAATTTAACGCGTTATTCGTCAATTTAAAAAAAGTGGATACAAAAATTTGGTCGCTTTTCAACTAAGGTAGGAATTATAGAACACTTTTACTGAAGTTACTACAGTGATAAGCCTTGAAAGCTGTCAATAAAAAGTAGGTTATCGAAAAACAGTAAAAATGTTCCTAGAACCGAAATGGTAACTGAAATAAGTTGTCCATATCGATTTTGACCACCCTATGTTTTAGAATTGGTGTCGACGTTGTACATAAACCGATAAAGCAAGATGCATTTCGAACTATAATAAATAATAATAATAAAATTCACCATTTTTCAATTTAAAAAATTAATATCCTTAACCTTAATTTTTATTCATTAAACCCCAAGCGAACGCCAGCCTCTCATTGTCTTTCTATTGTGTCTCTAATTGCGGTATTTAAAACGTTAAACATTATTAATCAAAAATTAACATGGGATAATATTAAGTGATAATGCTTATGACTGTATTAATATGTACAGCGTTACATTCGACACCATCTTCCTCTCTATGGAAGTACTTTGGAAAACATGCGCTATATTGTGTTTAAGAACAAATAAATAAATAAACAAAAATAAAATGCACGACTTACAGTTATTACAATTTAAAATCTAAGACAACTTACAAAATTTTGCTTCAAAAATAGGCTTCTGTGTTACTTTCATACATTTTCAGTGGAGTATTAAAAATAGGTTGGATTCCCTTATGTACTGTAAAAGTGACAAAAAGATTATACCATTCATATATAATCAGTTGCGTAGTAATTGGGTTGACCTGCCCAACCAGTGGATTGTTCAAAACAATTACCATAGCCCTCGCTTATAGCATAGCATAGTCGCCTTTATAATGTTCCCACTGTTGGGATTCAGGCCTCCTCTCTAGGAGAAGGATTGGGCCGTAATCCACCACGCGGGCTCAGTGCGGGTTGGTGAATGTCACATATCTTCGAATTATTGGTTCTAGGACATGTCGGTTTCCTCACGATGTTTTCCTACGCCGTTTTGAGAGCAGTGGTGATGAAATAAATTACACAAAGTAATGTGCCTGGCTGGGTTTTAACCTGCGGCCTACAACTCGTAAGTCGTAGTGAATACGTTAGTGTGAATGAGTGTGTTGTGTATGTATTTCTATGTATTTGCTGTATGGGTGCCTTTGGTTGCCTAAATTAAATGCTTTTTTTTATTGAAAACTGAAGAGATACTGTGAGATTTTTTCGGGCTCGTGATAGTCTGACAATCGTTCTCACACCACATAAAACGGGAAAAATCATTTTTGATGACTTCCCACGTATAAGAAAAAGTAATCGTTTTCTGGATGACAAATGACAATAAGTCTGTATTCGATTCTGGTATACATACATAGACTGACATCTTCTGATGAGCATAGAACTCTCGTGCAAGCTACCATGGGACAGCAGGGCCAATATCCACTGGGGCCATGAAGAATTTCTAGAAAGTAAACCTGCCAAGCCAAGCCAATCAACCAAGCCTAGCCAAGTTACGACCTTTTCGTTTTGCACCACTTTCTGCAGCCAGTAACGCCTCAAATTCCTCTGTTCTGACCACGTGAGATGATGTCATTCCCATACGTTTGAAGTTTTCTACTGGCATTGAATATTGTGATTGTCAACTTGGCTAAGCCCTCTCTGTGATCCTAAAACACAAAGAGTATTTGTTGGATACGGGTGTAGTTTTTGATATTAAAAGTATGACTCGCTCTCTCACTCCACCTGAGCTCCTCCATTGGATGAAAACTTCAAAAAATCTCATGAAGACTGAACTTGCTATTAATTGTAAAAATATAATAATTATATATTCCACAACTATCACACAACGCCGTCTAGGCACAAGCTAAGCAGAGCTTGTGTTATGCGTATTAGACAAATGATAGACGTACTTATATATTTCTAAATATATACATATAATACATAAAAAAATTACACCCAGACACAGAAAAAATTATCCTGCTCATCACACAAACCTTTGTCCTGGGTGGGAATCGAACCCACGATCTCCGGCATAGCAGTTAGGGCCACTAACCACTAGACCAACAGGCCAGTCCACCAAACTGTCGACCATACAGGATAAGGAAAACAAAAACTACGGCGGCTATTCAAATATTGCTATCACCAATCCTTTTAATGAAAGGCTCATGAGGGTAGGTACATTTCAGAAAACAAAAAAGGGAATTTCGAATTTCGATTCACACCCTATCGGGGGCCTCAGCGGGCGCGGTGGTCGATGCGGTCGGTGTTCTTTTGTTTTATTTTGTTTGGTAGAAGGGCCGGCTGTCGAGGGTACGTTAGATGTACTTTGGTATTATCACATGTGAAGATTTAATACACTCCCAATCAATATATACGTACTGTCCTGTTCTTAATGTCCCATTGAAAACCCTGCATGTATTTGCATATGCGTATCTGATAAATGGGATGTAGGATACACAGGTACTACCAAGAGTTACCGTAGGCAACTGAAGAAACACAGCCGCATGCTGCAGCCCTAGCAACCATCAGGTCTACTAGGCCCCTCTGGTGTGGAACATTACGCGTCGCTGACTCGGGCCTGGTCAACAAAACAAAGGTTTTGACTTTTCGACTTGATGTGCGGTAGTGTAAAAACTGTCACTTGGACTTAGCCCTTTTTATGAAAAAATAACTTTTTACTGATATAACCTTTAAAAAAACCGGCCAAGAGCGTGTCGGGCCACGCTCAGTGTAGGGTTCCGTAGTTTCCCGTCCGTCACAATAAGTGTATCCACTTATGAGTTTAAAAAATGCTTGCATATAGGGGGGCTACCCTAATAAAATATTTTTTTCCAATTTTTATTTTACCACTTTGTCGGCGTGATTGATATACATATTGACACCATTTCTAGTGCTAACGGTCACAGAGATTAAGCGAGGACGGACAGACAGACAGACGGACAGACAGACATGGCGAAACTATAGGTAAGGGTTCCTAGTTGACTACGGAACCCTAAAAAAGGGTAAATAAAATTGTCTCGTGAATGGAATATACAAATGAGTTGCTTAAAGTGTGGAATGGGTTGACAATGTTCATTGTAAACCCTGTCTTATTGATTGAGGGGTTACCATTCGTTTGAAATAGATGTGTCAATTATACATTCAGTTTGTTTCTTTCGATGTTTGTTTTCGTGGGGTGGTTATACGTCAAACTTCACAAATATACGTTTCGTGTTGTTAAACTATTTAAGAGTTTTCATGTGCTGTACATAACCTTAAAATTTTAGGACGAGTTTCATAAATAATACATTTGACGTTGCCCATATGTAATGGAAAAATAATTAAGATAATTTTAGTAGTGGCAATTACTGGTTATCAAAATCTTTAAGGAAAAGTAAATATGCACATATAAGCATTTGGTTAACCATAAAAAATTGCTATCAAATCAAAATTGTGTTAGCTTAATATAAAATCAACATTACTAGAAAGATTAACGAAATTGCTCATTAAATACAGCTAACTTCATTGTATAACTATTAATTTATTTAGTCTTACTAATCATTGACTCAATTTCGGAAAGAAAAAACATAGTACTTAAGAACTGAAATAAAGTTTCGACACAGAAATTCATATTTTTTAATGACATAAATCAGTGATCGACTACGATCCCACCTGATGGTAAGCAGTAATTCAATCATTGGTGGTGAGGCGCACTAGTTTATTAAGAGGCTGATCACACTAGCCTTGAAGACTAAATTAACTCGAATTCGAAGCAAAAACGCTTCAAAACTTTCAGGCCTAAAGTTTCAGCAAACCAAAACGATACACAGTCATCCATATATTAATAAACACACTGTACACAACATCACATCCACACCTTGATATTTATTCTGCGTAGACAAAGGACCTACTCCCGAGCCGCCCAGTGAATCGGGGTCACCATGGCTGGCCAAAAAATAATGCAGCAACTGTGCTCTTTTCCGAAATAGAATCCGCTCCGATAACTGGGTCGAATGATGCGTCCACGATTCGATACGTTAGGTTTTTTTTTTCTATTTATTTTGACAGCTAGGTACCTACACAGTGCGAAATCTAGGGGCTTTATAATGTAAATTTTTAATGGATTTTGTGAAATCATTTGTGTTTGTTGACGAAATTGAATTTTGAATTGGGATTTGGTTTTGTAAATTTAGAATGCCACCTGGTACAAATTAAAATTGCAATTTATCGGAATTTTATGATAATAATCTGGCGACAAAATAGGCAATAGAGTGTTACCATAGAATATAAGAACCTGGATGAAATTGACATAGGATCATATGGATTGGTACACAAAAGAATGGCTTATGTCCATCAGCTGGCGAACTCTGTCTGTGTGAAATGATAATTCTTCTTCATTTTTGTCAATTTGACTTATTTTTCTTTACCAATATGTAGCCACATGGGTAGGTCTGTTGTTGGCCTCGTTTAAGTCGTGAAAGATGCGAGTGGTTGTGCGTACTGAACAGGCAAGGATGTGACGCATATCTTGTTCAGGAGCTCGCAACATAATGACTTGCAGAGTTTCCATTTTTTGATTTCCAAAATACCGTAAAGGCACAATTTCAAAGCTCATTTAAAATTGGCAACACAGCTTTCTCGCACTCATTATTATTTCACCATACGCAATTTATTTTGCAAATTGACCACAGTGCGCCTATAAAATTGAATAACGGATTTTTATAGCTTTGGCTAACACCTTTTTGGGCGAGATTTTGAGAGCTTAATTTTTTTGAATAGTTGTGAGTTCGTTAACATTGTTGCAAGATTTTCTGTGAAATAGTATAATGTTTTCACGATAGTTACAATATTAGTCCAAAAATACTACGTTCTGTAGAAACAGACGATTTTTAAGGCTATTACGTTTTTAATGGCAGAATATTGATGAATTTAAAGGTATTTTTAATAAATAAAGACCAAAATTTCCTGCTATGGGAAGGTAATTATAGTAGGTAATAATATGTTTTTATGAATAATACATGACAGCTCTCTTGTATCGAGCAGACCTCTTATTATTTGGGATACTATAATTATTATAAATAATCAAATTAGGATCGCCGCTCATACACCACCGACCACAATCACAAAAGCTGCCACCGGAATATTTCCTATAGTTCTCATACATTTTATATGTATTCGCCGCACACAGTTGACGCCGGTGGCCGCAACATGCTACAAAGTGCCGCTGCTTGCTTCTTGTAGCCCGCACTGGGCACTAAACGCCGATACAAAACGCCGTCACACACACGCCACTCGCGCATTTAAGGTGTATAGTCCCTTGAACCATCTGACCGAAATTATGTGAACGCAACTCTCGCACTTGCCTAGGCGGCAGTACGCAAATCTGTGCATTTATTTGCGGCCAGCAGTGCCCGGAAAGCGCTTTAAATCCATTTTCTCTGCGAGATATTGATTGATTTACATATGCAATGTCCACTTTGAAGAATATTTAACCACCAATTTTTATGTGTAAAAATGTTTCTAAAGGTCCAAGCCGTTTCGAAGGAGTAGGGAAAAATTGCGAAAAGTTGCGAAATTGCTAAATATTTGTTTTTGATGAAAGTATTAATTTCACGAAAAAATCAAATGTTGATATTATTGTTCATGAATCTATAATAAACATATATTTTTTTCAAACCAATTGACCTAGCCGTTACGGAGGAGTAGGCCTCAGAAAATCACTGTTTTATGGCACTTTTCGGGCGCTTAGCCCTTAAACCTTCTTCGTCACAGTCCATTACAATACTATGCTTATGGGTTAAAAAAAATAGCAGTCACTGGCCACAAGTGGCTGTTGCACGCTTCAGCTTTCTTTGTGGCCGCTTCTAGCCCCATTTTGCGGTGTTTTGGCTGTCACGTGTAGTCCGTGTGCGGCGACCCTTAAATAGGTATATATGTATATATATTTTTATAAGCCATATAGGCTTTAAAACATCAGAAGCTAGTGCACGGTTCCAAACTGGTCGTTTCCTATGGAGAAGAATCAGCAAGGTCCTCCATGGTTACTCTTTTAAGTTTTTAGATTTAGTAGTAATTAAAAACAATACTGGATAGCTGTGTGAACAGTGTTTTCATTACTACTAAATTTACTACACACAACAGTTCACTAAGACCGTCTTTGAAAAGTGCATACATTACGTCATTTGTATCCAGATATACTCTCTCACCCCACAAGGGTGCATTACTACAACCCCTTTACGCTTCAAACTTCCTTAGGACGATAGTATTTCCCCCAGTGCATTGTCCCCAATTATTACTTACCTAGAACCAACATCAGTTCACCTTGATAGTCTATAATAGCATCGTTACGTCACCAGTAGGTATCCTGCTAGCACACTACCCCACTCCATTTTTCAAGGGTGCATTCAGGTACCACCCCCTTATGTTACTACTCAAAATAAAAATATAGTACGTTAAGTTGTGTGGCATGCTTCCATTTATTTTTAAACTTACTACATGTATATTATAGATATGTATTTTTATAATTTAATTTATGTGTTGTATCTATTTATGCGTACATGTACTTACTGTTATTGATCAGAATATAACTTTACTTTTTTATTTTATTTTAACTTTTCTAACTAATGTACCTATATATACTTTGTCCATATCTGTCATCCAACTTTTCAGTCGCAGGTCTGCTGGAAGATATTTCGTTTGAAATAAGCAGCATTTTTGTGCTTTTTTGTATGTATTATTTTCGATTTTATGCGATTGTGTGTTTATAAATACTCAGAGCATAGGCCTTATAATGTCCCCACTACTGGGTCTCATGCCCCCTCTCTGGGAATGGGCCATAATTCACCACGCGGGCCCAGTGCGGGAAAAAATATAATAAATACATAAATACAACACATTACTATACATTTTACCTAGAAATACCTAGTCTAACTGCGTCATTACGGCATCATTGACATGTAGCATACCATTCCATCAAACCATTCTAGGCTGCATTTTATTCAACCCCCTTATGCTACTAACTATATATAAATTACTTATTAAAATTAAACAATATTTATTTAATAAAACTTCATGCAACACAAAAGTACAAAAGCGGATATCATAGAAGCATTCTCTACCAGTCAACCAACATGGTAAAAGAAAAACATGGAAGATGCACGAAAAAAAAATTTAAAAAAAAAAAATTGTATTCATTCAGTAGGTTTTCCGATTTTAACCTTACCAAGACCAAGTTCACCTAGATCGGTACTACAAGTATTACGTCATCCGCATCCTGCTAGTATACTACCCCACCCCGGTTTTCAAGGGTGCATTTACTCCAACCCCCTACGCTTCGAGCTATAAATATTATGTATGCAGCCATTGCACTGTCTATGACTCACGGTTACTACGCTTCCCCCTTTAGAGGGTGGGGTGGACCCATAAATAGCTAGACGTTAAGCTCGTACTCCCTTCCTTTAGTCTATGCTATTTTATTCGTAGGTTTTATTTCATTAATAAACTTTATGCTTGTTAGTTTAATTTTGTTTTAGTATTTTTTTTTTCCTAGAGAAACAATTTACTATAATTAAGTCTGTTGATATTTTGCAATAGTTAGGTTAGGCTCCAAAACGCAAATCGCAATTGCAAAAAAATCGCAAAAAAATTGATGTGGCTCAAAAGGATGCATTGCAATGGATCAGGCATTTCTGCCGCTTATCTGACTAGCTGTGGGCATGTAAAACTCAGAATCGGTACGCTCTCACAGCGACTCTGAGTCATGGCGAACCTGTTCCTTTGACGTGTTCTATAAGGATTGTAAGAAATGGAAAGCCTTGGCCCAGCAGTACGCACAATACGAGTTAGAATAATTTACTACTTTTTTACATTTTAAGTGTTTTTAAATTTATTCAACATTATTTTTAGTATTGCGAAACCAGAACATATTTTGTTCAAAATCAGTCACTGGATCCATTCCAATATTTTTTACACCATATTATTTTTTATTCTTTTTTCAAAAATATTTAAACCACTGCTGCACTGACACTAAATACAACATAGGTCACGGCAGGTTATCGCTTACATTAGAACCTAGTGCACAGCTGGAGGCAGGAGTAAAACAAGCCCTCAATTGCCTGAGTGGGCCGGTGATCATGTATTTTTGCGGCCAACCAGATAACATAACAAGCTTATAACTTCATGATTTTTCATCATACAGTTATGAAATTTTGTTCGCAGGCTTTTTACATTAAAAAAAACTAGATACGTGTTTCGGGTTTCGCATTTACATTAGTTTTAAATGTTGTATAATTGTATAATTAAATGAATAAACTTTAAAATGTACCAACCATATTGTCTCTTCACCACCCTATATTGACTGGTAGAGAATGCCTAAAGCCGGACTGGCTTTGTGGGTACTTTTGTGTTGTATGAAGGTAAAATAAATAAAAAAAATATTAAGAAAATTCATGAAAGAAAAGATAATACAAAATAAAGAAGTCAGAGAAATCTAGATTAGAGTGTTCGAGGATTGAGCTGAGCTCGTGATACTAATGAGCTGCCTAGTGCACAAGCCAATGTCCGCAATAACTCGACTATGAACTCATTTGACACCGACGCAAAATCGGGGTAGCCTACTCTATACCCACTAGTTAAAAATACACAGTTTTCTCAACGAAAAATGCATTCTGAAGACATCCGCCGTCTAAATAGTGCACAGCTGTAGTATTTGTAGTATGTAGGTCAAATCTTGATGTTTTTTTTTTTTCTACTGAAGTATATATTTTTCGGTTTTTATGCAATATCGTTTTAGTTTTCGTTTTTGAATAGGCCACGTTTGTCCTTTAGGTGGAGACAGCCACAGAGCAGCAGTAATTAGATGATTTACCAAAAGACAAAAAGCCATTGATTGTCTATTTTAGGCACCTGTACTTCTCTATCCGTTCCTGTTCCATTACATGGGGTCGGTTCTCAAGTTTCACAAGCCACAAGTCGTACCACGTTGCGCCACTTATACATGGTGGACATCCCACCCATACGTACAAAGCGTTTTGATAACACATTCATTATACATACAGCTAAGTATTGGAATTCCCTACTGGAGTCTATGTTTCCTGATTGCTACTGAGAACTTAGGGTTCTTTAAGTCAAGAGTGAATAAATTGCTTCTAAGCAAGCGTACACCATCGTCGGCCACATCATCCATCGGGTGATATAGTGGTCAAACGTGGCTTACGTTTGACCACTAAAAAATATATTCATAATAAAAAATAGAAAAAATCCGTTCGTTCGATCGAGCGAAAAGAAGTGACAAACATCCCTCCTTCTTAGTCGGTACACTCTAGCCAGTGTAGCTGTGGTAATTATTGTGAATGAAGATGCGTGCTGATCTTGGTAATACAGCACCGTTCATCGCGGACTGCAGGTTCTGGTCTATCCATCTCATTGGTGATCTACCAAGAAGCCTAGTGCCTTTCACTTTTCCCTACACTACGAGACGCTTTAAAGGCTTTTTACGCTTTACCACGACGAGATGCTTGCAAACATACAAAACCTTTCGCTTTTACAATATTAGTATGAATTAACATTAATTTCGACCCCATTTAACCAAGAAACCGTGTCAAAACAAAAGAAAACACAAAATGCATACATATTTTTGAAAACACAAAAACACCTACGAAGAATTCACACAGACAAATGGCAGATACCTCAATACGTATTAATGTAGAGAAGTAGGAATGGGGTCACAAATGTATGTGTGACCCCTGTGATGTGCGATGGAACTCTTGTGTATATGCAACAGACTAACACAGACACGAGTATTTAATGCCATTTTCTTTAGGCGTTTTTCAAAGTGGAAAACTAGATTTCAGGGTAATATCTGTCCCAGTATGCCAACCAAACCACCAGCCAGCGTCAACCACCGCTTGCTGGTAAACCAGCGTCAGGCAACTATATTATTGCTGAACTGGACCTATTTGACGTCGCCCTGAGACACACATTGCTAGTTGTCTTTTTTTTTAATTATAATGTTTTATTAGTATCTACATGTTGTTACCACATTGTGTGTATCTACGACCGTGTATGCCAAATAAAATAGTTTTCTTTCTTTTCTTTCAGTATGGCCGATGCCTGCTAAGGACATGGAGAAAAGTATGAATGGGATACTCGTGATCCTAGCACGCAAAAGGCGACAGAAGGAATATAGGTGTGGTTTTAGTTAGTAGACGCAGCTCATTGGAGCAGCGGCAGCCTAATGGGTTACCGTTGCCACTGCTCTGTCAATGTCTAATGCCCTGGCTTATGAATCATACGTCACTGATTCTAACTCGCGCTTTATTTATATAGCATGTGCATAATCAGCCATCAAAGGGCCGTTATCAGGAAACACAAACTCCGGCAGGGAATTCCACTCCTTAGCTGTACGTATAATGAATGTGTTCCCAAAACGCTTTGTACGTATGGGTGGGATGTCCACCATGTAACGGTAGCACAACGCCATACGTTTTGTGATCCGATGATGAAACGGACTTGGTGGGATTAAATTGTGTAACTCTAGTGCACACTCCCCGAAGTGTCATCAATAGAAAACAGACAGGCTAACAACTCGGCGTGGATGCTCAAGACTTTGGAGTTTTGACTTCACGTCATCTTCTTGGCACGCTTTTCAATCGACTCTAGTGCTGCTTCTGTAGTTGGTATTTGGCTGACCCATCCCAAAGATGAGAGGAGTACTCCATACACGATCGAACTTGCGCTTGATAGAGATTGAGTAGCTGTTCCGGCGTGAAATTCCGTCCGATGTTTTCCTTCATCGTTTTGAGACCAGTGGTGGTACACAAAGTAATACGTGTGGCTAAGTTTGAACCTATAGCTAGGAAGTCAGGGCCGTTACCACCCGGTCACCACTGTTCTACTTTACTTTGTGTTATTTATTTGATCACCGCTGCTCTCTGCACAGTGAAGAAAAACATTGGAAGGAAACTGGCACGTCCTAGTACCCAACAATTGAAGACAATTATAATGTCCATAAACCCACGCTGGGCTGGCTGGTTGATTACGGTTTATGCCATTTCATAGAGAGAAGACCAAAGTACCAGCAGTGGAAAACATTATAAACTCTGAAGTAGTTAGAAATTTATTTACTCTTTACCCCTTTTTCCTGGTACCAGGAGATCTTCAAGTCAAGATTAAATAGTTTACTTCTAGGCAAGCGTGCTTCATCGTCAACCGCATCATCACTTACCAACAGATGAGATAGTGGTCAAACACGAGTCTATCAATCTATATATATTATTATATAAAAATGAATCCCTATTTCCCTTGGTCATGCCTCACGCGTGAACGCCATCGCGCGGTCCAACCGACCGATTTATCTAATTCTTTTTTGTTGTGTTCGTTATTGTGAGGAGAAGGTACTTATAGAAAAAAATATGAAAATTAGGGTAGTGTAGGGTAGACATATGCCGTTGCCGGAAATATTGCCCGAAGTATGAATATTGGTGGCAATATTGCCAGCAATATTCCCATATTTTTATTAAGGAATATTTAAAAATGTATTAACTATGTTAAAATGGAAAATAAAGAAAATAATAATAAAAAAATCCTAATGACCAAGAGACACAATAGAAAGACAACGGGTTCGCTTGGGGTTTAATAAATTAATTGTTACTCTAGGGATGAAAGTAACAAATTTCGTCCCGAGAAAGAGCGCCCTAGCTAAGGTAGGGACAAAGGTACTGGCTAACTAAATCAGAGATGATAAACTGACTACTAAATGCTTAGAAAAGTGTACAAGTGTGGGTGTACAAAGATATTCAGCCATACTTCCTCATTCCGTCACCCTCAGTAGGCCAAGACCCTTGTTATCGATCGTCACAGACACGTGTCTCCCTGTTATCAATATCATATGACAAATCAAATGGTTTATAAATAACAACAAGTAATAATACGAACCGAATCGACAGTCAAATCAGTGAAGTGATTCCTAATCTGGCTAGATATATTGATTTACATGTCTTTTCGTGAAACTGAAAACGCCTTTTTTATGGTGGGAAAAATCACCCAATCACAACCCCCGCTCTTGGGCGGAGCGAGAGATAGATATATAGCGAAAGATAGATTTTAGTCAGTCAGACTCTAACTGACTAAAAGACCCACTCCGTTCCTGCTAGCCTTCATACCGGGGCTCGAGCTGTCTTTCGAAACTAACCCTGGCCCCAGTAGGCTTCGACCCAGCTGGGTCCCTGCTTTTGCTGACAACTCCTTCAGTCACGCGGGAACAGTGCGCGCCGTCGACGTCTTGAGCTTGGTCCGGACAGTTACCGGACGGCCGGACAAACTGAAAACGCCTATTTCGCAATGTTTGATTATAGTAGTACCTTTGCATCTGATGCTTTATTGTTAAATTGATTATTATCATAACTAGCCCACATTGTCCCACTGTTGAGCAAAGGTTTCATTCCTTAGGTACATTATTCCCGGCTCTGAGCTACTTCTTGCTAATTCCCAAGAACGATATCCAATTCGTCTTGCCTTCTCCTTCGAGGTCTACCGTGACCCCGTAGTGCGATTTCAGGGAACCAATTTTGTGTTTTGCCGGCCTACCGCTTGATTGGCATTTGGCAGACATAACTAGCCTAGACCCACTTAAGCTAGCAGCCTTCTGATCCATGTCAATGATCTGTGTTTTTAAGTGCAGTATAGTTTAAAGTGAATAAGATAGAATTTTTTAAATTCAATCTATAAAAATAATCGTCAAAGTTCGTCAAGAAAGGGCAACCCCAACTTTCTTAACAATAATCCATTCAGCGGGAACTTCACGACCATCAGTAATGAGAAATAAGACTCGAGGAGGGAGGAACAATAATCCGTAGCCGAAACTGCTGCGACGCTGTCATGGCACTGCACGCTCCAGATTGCATACGGTGCAATCGTCGAGGCAGCTGCGTGGTAATAAGCGTCGGCTCGGAGATTACCAGGAACATATGGATAGTATATCCGGTCGCCTTGCCAACTCTCCAGCCCTTCACTCAAAACGTGAAGTCCTGCCCCATCTCTCCCTGAACGCTAAAACTTTTAATCAATGCGTACCACTGAACTCCTAGGAAAAGCTCTTCTTCGCCTAAAAGAAAAAGATATAAACATCGACGTCGAGTTACTAGCATGTCGGCTTTCTATCGTTTATATTTCAAGGCGCGTGAACACTGGAATTTCCCAATTTAATTCCACCAAGCCCGTTCCATCATCGGGCCACTAGACGTAAGGCGTTTTGCGACGATACATTGTGGACATCCTACCCATACGTACAAAACGTTTTGTGAACACATTTATTATACGTACAGCTAAGGAAAGGAATTCCCTACCGAACTCTATGTTTCCTGATAGCTACAACCTAGAGGTATTTAAGTAAAGCGTTAATAGGTTACTTCTAGGCAAGTGTAGATCAACAAGTGATATAGTGGTCAGACTCGAGCCTATCAATAAAAAAGGACCTACATGCCTACAAATAGTCTACATGCAAAATAGTTCACAGGCTTCCTCAATTATATCTAAAGTCTAAACCACCGACTACTCAAAGCCAGCCGCAAGCGCACAACGCAACCATTTAATTCGGAAGATAAGGCAGGCCACAAAAAACCTAGCAAAAAAGTCCCTAGGCGATCAACGAAGCATTTATTCCGATTCCGATGCACTATTCTCCAGTGCCTTGAACCCTATGACACGAACGAAGGTTAGGGAGTATGGGTGACGTCATCCAACTGGTTTGTATCTTTGTTTAGCTTCCTAGTATTAGGTTCTTTGTTTTGTTCGTAAACTTGAGGGACCGCCTAAGAATAGAAATCTTCTAGAATGGAGGAGAGGTTGTTGACTTTTTTGATGGATCATTAGGACTAAAAAGGAAAAGTATGTTAACATTGCCATTGGTCTAAGATAGGAAGGCTTAGTAAAATTGATGCGTGCTTAAAATACATTTCAAAAACTTCTTGCGCTCTAGAGTGACATTAACTGACTAGAACCCACATGTGTTCTTTCAGTTGCTCTGTGCATTCTAAGGCTATAGTAACTCTTTCGAATATTCACACAACCCATATTTAAAATACATTAATGCAACCAATTGCCAAGCGTGGCGATTATGGCACACCCCCCCCAAATTATGACGCACAGGACCGGTCGCTGTGGCGGCTCTTAGAGGAGGCCTATGTTCAACAGTGGACGTCTTTCGACTTAAATGATGATTGATAATAGCAAATCAGCTTTTTAATGTTCCCACTGCTGGAACTCAAGCCTCCCTAGGAGAGGGAATGAGCGGTGATCGACCACGCGGGCCCAGTGCGGGTTGGTGAATGTCACATGTTTTCGAATTTTTGGTTCTAGGGTATGACGGTTTCCTCACGATGTTTTCCTTCACCGTTTCGAGAGCAGTGGTGAAGAAATAAATTACACGAAGTAATGCGCCTGACTGGGATTGAAGTGTTCACAACCTAACACTGTTTGATTATGATGATGATCTATTTTGCGCGGTCACTTTCAGACTGCATATAAAAGAAAGAGATGTGCAATAACACAATGCTTGCAATTTATTGCAAAATTAGCTGACCCAGCAAATATCGTACCGCCTAACAGTCAATAAATGTAATGTATCTTTCGATATAGTGAACAAATTGCGATGAAACAAGCCTAAATAACATACCAATCTACACACAATTTTAATGTATAAAAGTTATTTAAATCGACTTCCTACATTTTACGTGAAGCGCACAACTAAAAACTTGTACAGATTTATTATAAATGTGAAGCATTTTATCCATTTACTCAAACATTTGTTAACTTATTCAACATCTGAATAACTAAGTTTTGCATTAAGATTCGATATATTATTGTAATTAATTTTAACCACGAACGTTGACTTGCAAAAGGTCAAATGCGGAGGTAAGTTTGACAAAAATTCCAATAAAAACAAAGATTTTTTTTCCGGAAACAGCCGAGTCGAGTCTATAGATTCGACTATCGATAGATATCGATCCGCTGATCGAAATATTTAAGAGGGCTGCCATATAACAAACGTGTTTTTTTTGCCGTTTTTATAGATACGGAACCCTTCGTGCGCGAGCCCTACTTTTTTATGGGAAAAATCATCCAATGACAACCCCGGCTCTTGGGCGGAGCGAGAGACAGTGTCAGACTCTTACTGACTAAAAGCCCACCCTGTTCCTTCTAGCCTTCATACCGGGGCTCGAGTTCTCTTTCGGATAACCCTGACCCCAGTAGGCTTCGAGCCGGCTGGGCCCCTGCTGTCGCTGACAACTCCTGAGGCGCGCGGAAATAGTGCGCGCCGTCGACGACTTGGGCTCGGTTGTTACTGGACGGTCGGACAGCGAGCTACCCATTGCTCAATGTCCACAAGCCCGCGCCTACGGTGGCCGAAAATCGGGATCGGAATAATATCCCTGGGGCGGCGAGAGCGCCGTTGCCTGATGCAGTCGGCTTCCTCCTTTGTGAGCATTACTGCTTCGCAGAAGTCGGCGACCGCCTGCTACTCCTCCTCGCTCCGGACCATGACCTGAACCAAGGCCAAGCACGAGAGGTCTCCGCCGCAGATCGCCCCTACGTGCGCGAATCCGACTGGCACTTGACAGGTTTTTTTTTAAATTATTTAAATAGTTTTTTCGAATAACACGTCAAATTATAAGAAATAAACGCCTTATAAGGACCATTTACCTGACAATTAATATTCTAATTATAGTTTTCCTGTTAATGACAGTCTTAATTATTCATTTTGATTAGAATTTGTATTGTGCCAAGTTTCAAATTTATTATCAAAGAAATAAAATTCTCCCATACAATAATTAACACCAATTAAACCAATTTATAAAAAATACGTAGTTTTGAAAAACGCATAATGAAAACCTTTTCAATTTATTTGGGTTACCATTTATGCTAATTTTCAAATACATGGACCCAAGTAATAAAATTTTGCATACAAAGCGAGTTTTTCTCTTTTTACCCCCTTAAAAGTTGAATTTTTAAAAACCCCTTCACTCACTTACAACACAAAAGAAGCCTTGTGCAATATTTCACATTTCTAGATCCAGTAATTTTGGTTGTGCGTAGATATGTAAGTCAGTCAGTTTCTCCTTTTATACATCAGTAATTTGTAATTAGTGCAAATAAATGAGGTTCTATCCATACCCGTTACTGATCTAATTTTCGTAGTCAAAAGTACACAAGATTTTAACGAAAATCAATTTTTCATAGCAAGCTTTTATACTCGTAGCTCGGTATACCTATATAATTAATGCTCGTCAAGACGAATCATACGAGCCCAAACTCGATGGGGTTGTGTCGTTTAACTACTAAGTTCCTATTGCCACCTTTCAGTTGCAGCATCAGATCAGCTCCACGTCATAATGATTTTGCATTGTCATCTGATTTACACATGTGTGCAAAATTTCAGCCCAATCGGTAACCGGGAAGTGGGTCAAATTTAATTTACAAGATTTGATGACAGACAAACATCGGAACAGATGAAACTAAATAAAAGCTTAAAAAAAAACACACACACAATCCCAAAATTGTCCACGAAAATTCGTTATAATTGGTAAATTCATAATAGAATTAATCCTATCAATTGCTACTAGAAAATAATACGCGCAGTGTTTTTTTCTGTTTTGATCGTCATTTATTGATTATAACCCGTACAAAATTACCATAAATTGAGTGACATTTTGGGATATAAACAAACGCTAATAACTTTGCTGTTTATGAACATTATTTATTGAGACTTTACTTAAATAATAACAAGACCTTTTCTAACAAGCTTTTTAAGTATTTGTACTAATGAAAAAATAGGAGTGTATATGTATATGTAGATACATAGTTAGAAACATTGACCTTCACAAACAGTATTTCCATATTGACCCTTATTACTACAACCTACTTACCCAAATTCACTGCAAGGAGAGATGAGTTATTTTTAAACCTAACTGCAACGCACACGGCCAAGTGTTATGGAGTCAGTTGACACCATAACATTAGCCAAGCTCGTTACTCTGAACCAAATAAGTGCCCACCTACATCACGGCTTGTTTATTATAAGTGACACTTCAAACACTGGTACTCTTTGTGTGTCTTTGTGTGTGTTGCACGCCACAATTATGGCGGAAAGTCCCCTCTTCGAGGTGTGGCTGGAAAGACTTCACGGCGCCCTCACCTTTGACGCAGGTTTTGAAGGGACATGGTAAGTTCGTGAGGTACCTGCACCAGATTCGTGTGGAAGTAACGCCCGGGCGTCGCCACAGTGTGGAACGCTCGGAGGACATGGTGGAGGTGTGCCCCGCTGGGGCAGAGCATCGCCGTCTCCTTGTAGGGGCAATCGGTAGGGCGGAGGCCATGGTCCGGAGCGAGGAGGAGTGGTAGGCTGTCCGACCGTCCGGTAACCGTCTGGACCTAGCTCAAGTCGTCGATAGCGCGCACTGTTCTCACACGTCTCAAGGTATTGGCAGCAGCCGTAGGGGCCCAGCTGGTTCGAAGCCTACTGGGGCTAGACTCTGTTTCTGAAAGAGAGGCTTGGCCCCGGTATGAAAGGCAAGAAGGAACGGGGAGATTTTTTAGTCAGTAAGAATCTGACACTATCTTCCGTTCCGCCCAGAGGCGGGGGATGTCATTTAGATGATTTTAACCCACCGAAAAAAATAAAATAAAAAAGGTCTTTGTGTTGAACTACTATGCCATTATTATTAACTTGCACCTCTACCAAATCGCTGAACAGACTTGATGAAATTTGACACATCGAAGACCTCGTCCGGGAATAGCACGTTATGAGACACTTTTTGTCCAGATAAGATGCAGCGTTGGAAGAGCTCCCACTAGGTTAGTGAGGGTCACGGGAAATCGACGGATGTGAGACACACAGGACCATTCGTTATGGTGACACATGGGGAAGGCCGATGTCCAACAGTGGATATCTTTCGGCTGAAATGATATTCTTTTGGAATAATTTTCAACTCACACACAAGCGAAGCCGCTGGTAGATTAGTATTTATAAAATAAATTAATACTGCAGTATATAATGTACTTGAAGTAAATAGAATGATCCTCAGACTATAGAAATTGCTCCAAATTACGACTTATTGTGGCTGTAAAGTAGTTGGGTGCAACGTGCTTTGTAAAATTAGAATAGAATAGAATAAACAGTAGGTATTGTAACCAAAATAGTAACCAACAATTTTACACAAACTTAAATCTATGCATTGTTCGTCAACTCGCAATGGCCGTCTTATCGCTGACAGCGATATATGCCAGACAACGTTACGATGGACTATAAGAACTTAAACTAAAACACACTGACACTAATGTCGACTGTCAATGCTCTTAACGATTAAAGATTTTATACACACATTTTTATTTTTTTATTTAGCCTGTACTTCCCATTGCTGGGCAAAAGCCACTCCCAACACCTTCCAGATATTTTTCTCTTGAGTCACTTCGAACCAGCTCTTGCAAACGAGCCATGGAACTGACAGAACAAGGAACACCACATTGCGCCAAAAGACTGGGACCATAGACGTAGGAAAAAAGGCTGCTAGGCAAAAATGGAATTGGGCGGGTCATATCAGTCGCATGCACACTGACAGTTGGGCAAGAATCTCCAATCGGTGGGTACTTGAGGATGAGGACGGACGATGCCACCGAAGTCGACCTGTGAGGAGGTAGCGGGATGACCTAGACACAAAGTAATTATGTGATTTAAAATATTATCTTCATTGGAAGTGCTGAATAAACTCTGAAAAGTTATTAATCTATTGTATAACAATTTATTGAACCGTTATCTTCTAAATTATTTAAAACCTACGATAGCAAAAGGACCCCGGAAATCAACGCATTTCATACTGTCAAAAAGTTATAGATAAATACATGCCTACTTCCTGCATATAACAATAGTTAACCTCCGCGAATAAATTGTAACAAAAGCACCTAACGCATACTTAGAGGCTAAAGCATACATTAAGGAACTACACCATATCGAAATCACGTTTTTAAATTAAATATTCTACAGATATATATTTTTTTTTATCTAAATTTATTCTAAACTCACTAGTCATTAAAGGCGTTTGTAGTTTTTAGCATAATATGTAATCTATACTCAGCGATTTTAAGAAATAAATTTAAAAAATAGTATAAAAAAAAAATTCAAAAACGGTTACCGCACTGTCGCATCGCGCTTTCACGGGCCATAAATCCATGTTCTGTATACATAATTTGAGGCTAAATCATATGGCTTAATAGCTTAATAATGTGATCTATACTATACTCTTCGATTTTGTTATCTATATTAAAAAATTAAATACGGTATACAAAAAAAAAATCTTCGGAAACGTAGTCGCATTGTCACATCGCGCCTGCTCGGGCCTGAAATCCATGTTCTGCATACATGATTTGAGCCTAAGTAAATTGGGGTGCGCGAAAGGACCCCAAACGCAGGTTTTGCGTTGCCCCATTTTGGGACAGTGCGTGCTCGTAAAATCGCTGCATTAACTACCAAAGAGGTGTGAGCTAAAACTTTATGCCCAATGACTCGCAACGCTGAAATAGAACAATGAATAGGTAGTTTTAAATTCAAAGCCGGGTTTACGCAGCGTTTCGTGCATGTTAATGTACGCACATTGGATGCAAAGCGCTTTCTAGGCGTTCTAGAGAATGAGTAATGACTATAAAAATGTTGCGTGCCTGTAAGCTTATACCTAGCTCATATAAAAAAATCAAATATAAATGTTTGAACATTTATTTATTTATTTGGATCTTAGACCAAATATACTTACACAAATATAACACAAATCACTATACTAAATACCACTCTATTACGTTTGTTCTTTCAGTCATAGAAAACCACAGCATGTCCGTGCAATTACAAAATTATTTCCTTTTGCAACTTACATTTTCAAAGGGATACTTACAAAGTAACGACAAAAATTCTCATTTCCAAAAAAAAAAAAGTATCATCCATAAGGTTCAACTATTGTGTTAAAACAAAATTAAATAGGAATTTGCAAAAAAAAATTATATAAAGTTAAGTTCTAGATATTTTCTGCATCGTTAGCTACTTGTATAATTACAGTTACTAGAAAGTGTTTAATAATACTGAACACCTAAAAAACTGTACTAATATCAGAACTCTTTCTATCTATCCGGAAATGTAAAAAATCTTATTAGAATCTTCCAACGATTCTACGTCAAGAAAAGATACTCGTAGGTACCAATATCGCCTGAAAAAATAAAACATTCAAAACACGGCTCCTAAATCAAAAATCCCAGCTTATTATAAAACAAAACAGCAAAGAACAAGCTCCATCGCCAAATCTCCATACAAAATAATATCCACGTTTCAAATAGCTCGAACAAAGTTAACGTTATCTATGCGTTACTGGCTGCGTGCATGTACAGGCGCGGAGCGAGGAGGGCAAGGGGCGCGGGGTCCAAGGCTTCGGTGCGCAAATACCCGCTGCATACAATGACTGCCAAACATCGCATCCCGGACAAAAACCGCGGCACGTGTAAGGACAGAGACGAATTGGGGAGGCCATTTGTTATGCAGTTTTATTTTTAATGCAGATTTTGGCTGATTTGGAGATTAATAAAAAAAAAAACATAATCATTTATTTGATAATAATATGGGTAATTACGTAAATTAAAAAAGGTATAGCACAGTCCAACCATATTACACCTTAAAGCATGCAAATAACAAGCTTTATTATTGTAACAACGAAACATAATGAAAATGAAGCTTTTCTTTTTTTGGGGTGCCACGACAGAAAACCTCCACGAGTGCCCGCGGGCTGTAGTTCGCTTGCGGATACGTCCGGAGCGAAGGCCAGTCTGCGGGACGGTGCACCCTGGGAGGCGGCCAACGACCCCCTTGGGTATTGCTACCTAAGGGGCCTCGATGGCCGTCTGCGAATGTTCTGTCTGTCGGAACACTTCAACGCGTGCCCCTCTGCTATAGCAGAGGGCACAGTGGCGAAGTAAGAGCGGGCTCGGTGTGCACTCACACTGCCGCCGGGCAGGCAGGAGGAAGGCTTGCTCCTCCTTTTGCCACCGTTAGTCTCGTAGCCCCAAAGATTGTCCAAGGTCATGTTTCTGACTTTTGATGGGAACGAGGGTCTTGGCTTAACCGCCCGGGCCGCGAGGAAGACAACCTCTATAAAAAATTACCCCAAACCTCCAAGCGGCGGCGCACCGTGAGGGAGGTTGTTAGCTTGACTAATGGGTAGCTAAATTAGTCTCTAGTGCGAACCACTAAATTTGAGCAGGTAAATAAAGTTTGTACTCGTGGGATCAAATATGAATAATATGTTTAAAAAACCCCAACATGAGAGTGACGCGCGGTCGGAGTCCGACGCGCAGTCCAGAAGAAGGAGCCTCGGGTCTCAGGACCCTATACCGTCCCCTGTGGACGCAGAGAGCCAGGGTGGCTCACATTTCGGTAGCGCGGAGTCCCTGGGACCAGTTCCCAGCACGTCCGCGACGCCGGTGGAGGCCGGGCGTAGGTTTGGCCTTAGAGAGGTGAGTGAAGGCGCGGCGTCGGATTCAGATGCCGCGTCTTCACTCACTTCAGACGGGAAGGAGGTGGAGGAGGAGATGCGGCAGCCCCTCCTTTTGATGGAAGTGGAGGAATCCACATCCAACAGAAGGAGGGCGTTCATGCGCGCCTTGCGCTCTGCATCCGACGACGAGACGGGACCTGCCCGGAAAATCTCGTCCTCGGGGCGGGGCGCAGCCCGAAAAACGGGCATAGGAAGAGGGCTCCCCGCCGAGATTGCCAGCAAGGGACGCCAGGCCAGCGCCTTAGTGCCGAAGATCCCTCAGGACTTGCCAGAAGGGATGGTGGAGGCGCTGGCAAAGTTTCGGGAGGTTGTGGCAGCCGCAATCACGAGCGTGGCCAACAAGAGGGAGAGGGTGGCCAAAAAGCGATCTATTGAGCTGGCCAACACCTCGATTGAGGAGGCGCTGGGGATCGTTTTTGAGCCCTACGAGCGCACCCTCAGCGGGAGGTTTGGCCGGCTCGAGGAGGCTGTGGCCGCTCTCCAGGGTTCTCGTCCCGAAGAGGGGTGCAGGCAGGAGCAGGGCCGATCCCGGCCCTCGCCCCAGGCGGAAGGCGAGGTTGTGTCTCTGCTGCGGCAAGAGCTGGCTGCCTTCAGGGAGCAACAGCAGCAGCAGCAGCAGCAGTTCCAGGGGCACATCCAGCGCCAGCTCTCCGTCCTGGAGGGCATTGTTCTGCGCCCCCCTCTCGCGGCCTCCGGCCAGAAGAAGACGGCGTCGTATGCCGCTGTCGCCGCGGCCACGACGACTGCAGCATCTAAGGCAGGCCCAACGGGGCAATCCAGGCGCGTGGCCGCGGCGTCAGAGCCTGCAAAGCCGGCCCCGGCGGTCAAGCAGCAGCAACGGCAGGGGAAGCCTGCCCCTCCCCCGAAGAGCAGGGTGGTGGCTGCCACCAAACCGGCGGGTCCTCCCGCCGCGGCGGCGACTAGGTCGCGCCTGCCGCCTTCTCCGCCCGAAGACCCCTCGGCTGGCGCCGAGTGGACGGTCGTCGGCGCCAAGAAGAAGGCGAGTAAGGCGGCAAGGGCGGCCAAAAAGCGCAGGCGGCGACAGGAGCGCAAGAAGCGGGCCATGGCTGCTCGTCTTCGCGCCCCAACTTCCGCAGCTGTAGTGATCACACTGCAGCCAGACGCGGAAAAGAAGGGCGTGAACTACGATGTAGTCATGGCGAAGGCGAAACAGGCGGTGGTGGGCCACCTCGACGAGTTCGGAGCCTCCGGGGGCTTCCGAATGAGGCGTACCGCAACCGGGGCCCGAATGTTGGAGGTCCCTGGGGCAGACAGCGGAGAGCTCGCCGACGCCCTGGCTGAAAGGATCAGGGCGTCCCTAGACGTCGAGGAGGCCCGAGTGTCCAGACCCACCAAAAGCATGGACATGCGCATAATGGGTCTGGACGACTCTGTCAGGGTGGAAGAGGTGGTGGCCGCCATCGTCAAGGCGGGAGGGTGCACGAACGATCAGGTCCGGGCGGGCACCATCCGCGCTGACGGCACGGGCATGCGAGCCGTCACGGTGAGCTGCCCCGTGTCGGCGGCCAAGGCCATCACGGCCGAGGGCCGAAGGCTGTTGGTGGGCTGGGTTTCGGCCCAGGTAAAGCTGCTGGAGCCCAGACCTCTGCGGTGCTACCGCTGTCACGTGGGGCACCATGTGGGTGCCTATTGCGCCGCAGAGGACCGCAGTGACCGCTGCCACCAGTGCGGACAGCTCGGGCACAAGGCCGTTGAATGCCGTGCAAAGCCGCACTGCTACGCATGTGCGGCTGCAGGCAAGCCGGCCGACCACCGGGCTGGGGGCAGGTCCTGCGACCCCCCCGCCAAGGCCAAGGGCAAAGTCAGGCTCATCCACCCTGACACCCTCACCGCAGCAGCCACCGTCTTGGCTGCCGCCGCTGTCGCCGCCGCTCCCGCCGCAGCGGTGCCCTCACAGGGGGCTCGGGAGGAGACTGTAATGGAATGTCAATAACGACACCATTACGTCTCCTCCAGGCGAACATCAACCACTGCGCCCCCGCTCAGGATCTGTTGCTCCAGAGCATGGTGCAGTGGTCGATCAATGTCGCCGTCGTCTCCGAGCCGTACTACGTCCATCCCCGCTGGGTTCAGGACCTAGACGGCTCGGTGACGCTAATTTCGTCGGCCGCCGCCGGTACCCCGCCCCTCGAGGCTGTTGCGAGGAGACGGGGTTGCGTGGCAGCACGGGTCGGGGACATTGCAGTGGTAGGCGTCTACCTGTCCCCGACCAGAACTCCCGACGAACTCCATGTCTCCCTTATGGAGCTAAGTGCCGTCGTCGCTGGGTTTGGTACCCTCCCCGTGGTCGTTTGCGGGGACTTCAACGCCTGGAATACGGCTTGGGGTTCCCGGCGCACGAACACACGGGGTCGGATGGTGGAGGACTGGGCCTTGGAGCTGGGCCTGGTCGTCCTGAACCGGGGTTCTGTCCCCACGTTGGTGCGGAGGCGGGGTGAATCAGTGGTGGACCTTTCGTTCGCCAGCCCCGCTCTGTCGCCGCGTGTCGTTGACTGGCGCGTTATGGAGGAGGTGGAGACGTACTCCGACCACCGGTACATCCGGTTGGACGTCTCCGCCGAAACCTCGGCCACGCCGGTCCGACAGAGCCCTTGCGGTCCGCGGTGGGCGCTTAAGCAGATGGACCGGGAGCTCCTCCTGGAAGCCGCGACGGTACAGGCCTGGGTGCAAGCACCGGACAGGCCTGTCGATATCGACGTCGAGGCGGAGTGGTTCCGGGAGGCCATGTCGCAAATATGCGATGCGGCAATGCCCCGAGTCCGTCCAGGACGTGCTAAGCGCCAGGTGTACTGGTGGTCGCCGGAAATCGCTGCACTGCGCAACACGTGCAATCACGCGCGACGCCGGTACGCCAGATACTGCAGGCGCCGCATCCGCCCGCCGGATGCGGAGGCCAGAGAGGCGGAGCTGTACGAAGGTTACAGAGAGGCAAAACACACCCTCCGAGCGGAGATTAAGCGGGCCAAACTCGAGGCCCGCGACGTGTGGCTGGGGTCTCTGAACGCGGACCCGTGGGGGCGCCCGTACAAATTGGTACGGGAGAAACTGCGCCCCTGGGCTCCCCCGCTGACTCAGAGTCTCCGGCCCCAACTCGTGGAGGGTGTGGTAAGCGCTCTGTTCCCTGCGCGAGGGGAACACTCCCCCCCGCCCATGGCTCCGCCTCCGCCAGCGGTGTCTGACGCGGACCGCAATAGCGACGACGACGATAATGCTCCAGAGGTGACCGAGGTAGAGATGAGAGTGGCGGTGCAAAGGCTGAGTGCCAAGAACGCCGCCCCAGGACCCGATGGCTTGCCTGGGAAAGCCTGGGTCCTGGCCATGGAGGCTCTCGGGCCTCGACTGAGAGGGCTCTTCAGCGCATGCTTGGAGAGGGGCCAGTTCCCACTTCGCTGGAAGACGGGGAAACTGGTCCTTATCGCGAAGCCAGGGCGCCCTGCGGACTCTCCGTCCGCGTACCGGCCCATTGTGCTGCTCGACGAGGTGGGCAAGCTCTTTGAAAGAGTGATTGCGAGCCGCCTCGTCGCGCGCCTTTCACGGGTGGGGCCGGACCTTTCGGACGGACAGTTCGGCTTTCGCAGGATGCGCTCGACGGTGGACGCCATCATGCGCGTGCGAGCCCTCACGACGGGGGATGCGGTGTCCCAGGGTAGGTGTGTCGTGGCAGTGTCTTTGGACATTGCCAACGCTTTCAATTCCCTGCCTTGGAGTACGATCCGGAGGGCACTCCGGTACCACCGGGTGCCCGAATACCTCTGTCGAGTAGTCGAGGCCTACCTGTCGGACAGGTACATTATCTACCCCGGTCACCAGGGAGACTGGAAACGTCGGGAGATGTCGTGCGGTGTTCCGCAGGGGTCGGTACTAGGGCCACCCTTGTGGAACATCGGGTACGATTACGTGCTGCGGGGCGACCTCCCTGACGGGGTCAGCGTGGTTTGCTACGCAGACGACACGCTGGTTCTAGCGCAGGGAGAGTCGTACCAGGCGGCGGTCGCTCTAGCGACACGCGGGGTTGCGATAGTCGTTGATAGGATCCAGGAGTTGGGACTCGAGGTGGCGCTGCACAAGTCCGAGGCGATGTGCTTTCACGGTCGCCGCTCTCGGAACGCGCCGCCAATGAGTTCCCAACTAACGGTAGGAGGAGTTCACATCGGTGTTGGGTCGACGATGAAGTACCTGGGACTCGTCCTCGACAGCCGGTGGAATTTCGTGGAGCATTTCCGACGTCTGGCTCCCAAACTGAACCGGACTGGGGCTGCGCTCAAGCGGCTCCTACCCAACCTTGGGGGTCCAGATGCCTCCTGCCGGAGGCTCTACGCGGGGATCGTTCGGTCCATGGCCCTCTACGGGGCGCCGGTGTGGGCGCCGTTGCTGAAAAAGCAACCGGCGGCCATACTAAACGCCTGCCAGAGGGTCATGGCAATTCGGATGGTGCGGGGATACCGCACGATTTCCCGCGAAGCGGCGAGCCTTCTGGCTGGCCTACCACCGTGGGATCTGGAGGCAACAGTCCTTGCACACATGCACGACATGCGCGTGGAGATGCAACGCCGGGGTGAAAGTCCTCTGCCGCGACAGGTCGCGGCATGGCGGACAGAGCTCCGGCGGGATCTCATGGTGGAATGGCGTCAGCGACTATCGCAACCCAGTGCTGGGCACGCCACAATTATGGCGATAAGTCCCCTCTTTGAGGCGTGGCTGGAAAGACCTCACGGCGTCCTTACCTTCCGCATGACACAGGTCCTCACCGGAAATGGCAAGTTCGGGAGGTTCCTGTTCCGAATTAAAGCGGAAGTGACGCCCGGGTGTCGCCACTGTGCGGAACACCCGGAGGACACGGTGGAGCACACAATCGCGGTGTGCCCTGCTTGGGTGGAGCATCGCCGTGCCCTCGTGGGGGTGATCGGCGGCGGAGACCTCTCGCGCCGGGCCTTGGTCGAGGCCATGGTCCGGAGCGAGGAGGAGTGGCAGGCGGTCGCCGACTTCTGCGAAGCAGTAATGCTCGCTAAGGAGGAGGCCGACCGCATCAGGCAACGGCGCTCTCGCCGCCGCCGGGATTCCGATCCCGATTTCCAGCCACCGTAGGCGCGGGCTTGCGGACAGTGTGCAATGGGTAGCTCGCTGTCCGGCCGTCCGGTAACTGTCCGGACCAAGCCCAAGTCGTCGACGGCGCGCGCTGTTCCCGCGCGCCTCAAGGAGTTGACAGCAACAGCAGGGACCCAGCCGGGTCGAAGCCTACTGGGGCCAGGGTTATCCGAAAGGGCGCTCGAGCCCCGGTATGAAGGCTTGAAGGAACGGGATGGGTTTTTTAGTCAGTAAGAGTCTGACACTATCTCCCGCTCCGCCCAAGAGCGGGGGTTGTCATAAGATGATTTTTCCCATCGAAAAAAAAAAAAAAAAAAAAAAAAAGCTTTTCTTTTTTATTAATGTTAGGCTTTTGGCTTAGGCTTAGCTAATAATAATGCCAAGTTAAGATACATAAAATCAATTAGCTATAAACAATTTTAAAAAAAATTAGGCTGTATCATTTATTTATTGTTATGTTCAAAATAGACAATAAGTTTATTATAATCGAATCGAAAACCATCGTGTGATGATATAAAATTTGTTAGTCGCTTATAACATGTAATAATTTTTGAACCATAATTAATTTAAATAAAATACTTTAGCCCATTTTTTTTATCGTGGCATTATCAAGTTTTTTTTTTTATACTTAAACTTTATTATATTTAAATTCATTCATTCAGCGCACATTTGCGTGAGACAAAAATGCGTAAAACGTCTTGACATTTTACGCTATTTAACCTTGACTATAATGTGGTAAAAATAAACAAACTTAAGATTTGCTTTATTAGTCATACATTGGGCGTTAATTATCATGTGTTTCAATACAAATTAGGTACATTCGTAATACAATTTTCATTGATATACATATTTTATTATAATTATAATCAATCATAATTGAATCTTGCATTTGTTCTGTTTTCCTATTCTCTATCAAATTCTGGTAGTCATACTACAATACACAAATAGTAAGGTTACGGAAGTCTCTAACTTAAAAAAAAAGCAACTGATTTTGATAGTTAGCTTTTTTATAAAAAGTAACTATTAAAATTAAAATAATCACAAATACAACAGATATGATCTTCGTGAATCATAAATCCAACAGTCAATCATAGTCCTCGTTTGCTAAAAACTTCTTTTTTTTGGAAATTCCTTCTTCTTCTTCCTGTCCTTATCCCATATTACTTGGGGTTGGCGCAACACGTTTTCTTCTTCCATTATGTCCTGTCACCCGTCAAACTATCACTAACTCCCTTTTCTTTCATATCACTTCTCAAACAATCCATCTATCTTTTTTTTCGGCCTTCCTCTCCCTCTCCATCCATGTATACTCAGAACTCCTCTTCACATGACCATACCAAGACAACCGATTATCTTTCAACTTTTCAGTCACTGGCGCCACTTTCAGACTTCCTCTAATATACTCATTTCTCATTTTATCCATTCTCGTCACACCACACATCCATCTCAACATTCTCAAATTCCAAGTGCTACAAATCCCAATTATACCTCTTGCATCCAATTCTTATTGCTACGAATTCTAATTGCAGATCTCTACAAACTATTATTGCTACGATACTCAATTGCTACAGTCTTATTGGTACGATTTTTAATGTTACAAATTCTAATTGCTACGATATCTTGCTGCTTGTTACCTTAGGATTTGTAGTATACATAAATATATCTTAAAATACCTGCAAAATCTAAGGTTACGAAATTCAATCTGTTCAAATTGTTATTACTACGATATCTGATTCATATTAACTTATGTTGCCATGATATCCATTTGCTACAAATGTCTCCTCTCATTAAATTCCAATTGTTCAAAATTCTGATCACTAAACGTTCCAACTGGTACACTGTCAAACTGCAAATTCTGGTTGCTACGATATCCCATTGCTGCTAACTCTTACTTTTGCGATATCCATATGCTACGAATTCTCACTGCTATGGTATCCAACTGCAGATTTCAGGTTTTGCAAATTAACCTAAAGTGTGGCCTCACACTACTTAGGAACCAGTCTCCACTGCCACAGTTGGATCTGATTAGCAAAGTAATCTATACTAAACATCTAAAGAACGCACGTGTGTGGAATAGTTAGGTAGGTATCTACGAATCACCGTTTTTTCTTGGAGAATGTACCTCATACCGCATTACTTGCGAAAGAGAATGCCGAAGCCCTGGAACTAAAGCAAAGAAGAAACAGGAGTGGATTTTAAACAGTTACAGTCTGACACGCCCCAACGTCCCGCCCAAGGACGATGTCATTGAATGATTTTCTACCTTAAATACTACATTGCATAAATGGTTCTTTTATTTATTTTTAGTACTGGCAAATTCTTAATAAACTATTCATCAAATAAATCACAAAAATAAAATAAAAAATAAGCTTTAAAAATTAATTTGTACCCGTTTTGGGAAAACATCCAAAATTCCGGTTCCACGGCACACGATTTTAAAACTTGGCACGTTCACATTTCATCTATTCTTAATTTTGTTGGCGAGAAATCAATGGGCTGGTTTGACACTCGGTCATTGCTAGCAACCTTATTGAGACTGTGAAGTAATTGTCCAAAACTGTCGTTATCCAGAAAAAGTAAATGAAAATAAATAATAATCCAAATGCGTAGTAGGCATTAAATAAATTCATCCAGTGCGGACCTGTAATCGCATTGTACGCTAACGTCATTCACGCACACAGAGGCACGCACCGCCGAATTTTGTAGATGTATTTTTCTAGGCGTTTTGTATGTGTGTGCACAACGCCGGTGGCGATGAGAGGGAGCGATATAAACTGGCCTAAGTGTGAGTGAGAGGTCACTAGCTAGTTATATAACGCATTATTTTTATAATTAACAAACAAAAATTGAGAGATACGGCTGTGCGACCCTGAGCGCGGCCAGTGATCCCGCCGAACGAAAATTTGCACAGATCGAATGTGGGCGACCTCGACCGTAGTTGCACGCGGTTCTCTTACACACACATGCACACAACAGCTTAGCACACATACAAATTGGGGAAAATTCTCGATTTCCGTGTGTGAAATTGCTCAGGGCACCTAGGAGAGTGTTATTATGCATTTTGATTGTAAATTTATTCATGACAGAAATCATTCATAAATTATATGCGAAATGGGGTTCTATATAGTAACTAAAATCGTAGTAGGTGCTTGAAAATATCTAGCTTATTTTCAGCAATTACATAATATTTACCGATTGAAACTGCATTGTCAGGTCCACGTAAATCAAAAGCATTGTATTCAAAAACCGAACCAAAATAAACATAACTGCTACAAATTCTAACAGAATAATCAAAATGCTTGCTTTTCGGTCGGTAGTTTAATTGCTTTGACGTGTAACCGAGAGATGTTATAAAACAAAAATAAATCACCTACTTTACCTACCGTGTATTATGTTATAAATTTTAACAGTCAATACATGAACTCGTAAAAATGTAAGTACCTACTTCTCATATCCGTGGTATGTGGCTAGGTATGTGGATAGATACCGCGTAATGTTGAACATTGTAAGGCCAAGGTTCTTAACGCATTGCCAGAATCTTGACGTAAACGCAGCGTCAACGCAGCGTTGATATGTATAACATAACAATGACGCCATGTTGGCCTTGACTACTGTAGAAGTTAAGGCCACGGCGAACATTCGAGGCCATGCTTGTAGTTTTTGAAAAAGGAATCCTATGTGTGTGTGTGTTGTTTTTAAGATAGTCGAAAGTTTTTGAAAAAGGTATCCTTTATGTGTTTTTACATAAATAAGTTTTTGAAAAAGGAATCCTTCCTTTGTTTTTTTTTTTTAGATAGTTAAAAATGGCAATTACATAACTACACCAAATACATATTGGATTTTTCTTGTGAAATATTTTTTATAACATGGTGCAGGAAGCTGGACAATAATTTGGACAGCTGCCATATTGAGATAATTATAAAGTCATTGTAAAGCTCCTTTGTCCACTAGTTTCACTATTTCAGGTTCAACAACATCCATTTTCCATTATGACTATTGTCTATACAGACACTGTCTGGACATGAAGATTATCCATTCTAAAAAAAGAAAATGCAGTCAAAATGACTCACTATGCTAAACAAAACTGCTTCAATATTTACAGTCTTCCAGTCTTTAGTAAATATGTAATTACTATATAATTTTATGATATACAGTACATACAAACAGTTGGTCTCATCATTATATTTAACAATGTATATACTTAGGTCTGCATTTTATGACTATAATGTTACGATTCAAGGCCATTTCAATACATAAGGTCATACCATAAAATTTCAAGGCCTTTAAAACATAAGTCATAAAATAAATATATTGAAATGACTCCAGGAAGTTTTAATGTAGATAACTAATCGCAATAACCGTTTGATTATACGGAAATTATAATTATTTTAATATGCTTCGATTTATATCGTTATAAATTTTCGAAAATTCAGGTAGCATTAAGGCTCATAGTCCCCTGAACCATCTTACCGAAATTATGTGGACGCAACTCTCGCACTCGCCTAGGCGGCAGTACGCAAATCTGTGCATTTATTTGCGGCCAGCAGCGCCCGGAAAGCGCTTTAAATCCATTTTCTTTGCGAAATATTGATTGATTTACATATGTTCACTTTGAAGAATATTTAACCACCAATTTTTATGTGTAAAAATGTTTCTAAAAGTCCAAGCCGTTTCGAAGGAGTAGAGAAAAGTTGTGAAAAGTTGCGAAATTGCTAAATATTTTTTTTAGACAAAAGTATTAATAGCACGAAAAAATCAAATGTTGATAATGTTGTTCATGAATCTTTAATAAACATATATTTTTTTCAAACCTATTAACCAGGCCGTTACCGAGGGGTAAGCTTCAGAAAGTCACTGTTTTATGGCACTTTTCGGGCGCTTGGGCCTTAAGGTGTAACTTTACTAAATAGAATAGATTCTATTTTAGACGTCATTCATTTAATGTAAGGGTAGCCATACACGTTAGGTTGTTCCTGCACAGTTTTACTTGTCAGGTAACCTTGTGTGAAAACCTGCACAGTTGTGCAATATACACGCTCCGTTTTACCTGTAAAACTCAACTGTACAGGCAAACCTGTTACATATACCCTAGCGTGTATGGCTACCATAAGATACAAAGAATCAACCTTGCCGTTCATAACAATCAAAGCCTAAGACTAATATTTTACAGGCGAAAGATTGTATACAGGGTGACTGGTAATTAGTGTACTATACTTAAACACGTGATTGTGCTCATGATAACCAACAACTTTTACTATGGGAACAAACCTGAAATCGCGAAAAAATATCAGCTGTTCAGTACATTTATGTTTGCCTAATGTACTGAACAGCTGATATTTTTTTCGCGATTTCGGTTTTGCTCCCTTAATAAAAATTGTTGGTTATCATGAACACAATCACGTGTTTAAGTATCATACACTAATTGCCAGTCACCCTATATATGTGTGTGTGTTTGTTTGTTTGTTACTCCTCCACGTTCAAACGACTAAACTGATTTAGAAGAAAAGCAGAGGCCATAGCCTGGAATAGAACCATATTACATAGGATACTTTTTATCCTACACATCATGTTTATCATCATCATTTCAGTCAAAAGACGTCTACTGCTGGACATAGGACTGCCGCAAGTGTCATCACAACGACCTTTACTCCTCTGAACTCCCGTTACCATCACCAGGTTATCGGTCCATCTTATGGAGGTCTTCCAACACTGCGTCTTCCGGTACGCGATCGCCACTCCAAAACCTTCCGGCCGTATCAACCATCTGTTCTTCGAGCAATGTGTTATGTGACGTAAGTTTTCCGATTCTTCTGGCTATGTCAGCAACCTTGGTTCTCCTGTGGACGATTCTTAGAACTACCTATGTCGAACTGATATTTTATGAAATTAAAATCTTCCTTTACTAAAAAAAGTACACTTAGAAATCTGTATTTGGTAAAATAAGTACTACTTACCTACCGACTGGAAACTTACAAAATCTGTTATTCCTACTGCGTATTTACCAGCTCTCTGAGGGATTCTAATAAGACTTCACTGGTTCCATTTCAGAAGTCAGCCATTTTGGAAATTGAGCGGACGTCTAAGACGTCTATGAACAAAATTGTTGCCAAACTTAGATGTGTTAGTCCTGATATGAATAGTTAGTTTCTGTTGGATATTCTAGTTTCTTGTTTTGTAATCAATAGTTTAAAGCAAATGTTTGGGCACTGAAGACGCCATATTTAATGGAATCTGAATTGAGATTTGATAGTGTCGTATACTCATAACTGTTCCGTGAAAGTTAATTTTACAGTGTGAACTGTGGTGTATTCTCTTGATTGCTTGATTAGTATCCTGCTTTTTTTTCGTCTTTAGGTTGAAATTCATCAAATAACATCTCCTGTCCTGCGTGAAATGAGCGGGCGTGTCAGCCTTTTATCGACTAATACTCACCTATGTTCCTTCAACTGCTCTTTGTGTTCCAAATTCACAGTTCAAACATTTCCGCAGCTTCAGCAAGGCTTTGATACCCTATTGTTGAATTAAATTTTCAAGTTACACTTATTAAAAGATTAGAAGCCCTACAAAGTGACAATGTTTCAGTGGTTATGACTGTCCAAAAGAAAAATGAATGGGTTGGACAGAGGACCTTTGGGACGATCATTATCGCTGGTACAGTCTGATTATATGTACTGCGTATGGTGTTTATGGCAGTTTCATAGTTTTTCTTCAGCTCAGTTCAGTTTAAATAGCATAATTCTAACAAGTTATGAGTTTACATGTGGATAGTTGGAGAGAGAGTGGGAGTCCAAAGAAAAAATGGATGGATTGTGTGAGAAGTGATAAGAAAGAAAAGGGAGTTAGTGATAGCGTGACGAGTAACAGGACAGAATGGAAGAAGAAAAAGTGTTGCGCCATCCCCAAATAGAACGGGACAAGGGCAAGAAGATGATGACGATAACCAGTCTTATAATGTATCTTCTAGAGGGATACAGGTTTTCGCTATATGAAAGGCAATGGGCCGTAATCCAACCTGCGACCCTAGTACAGGATAGAAGTTGTCACATGTCTTCGAATTTCTAGAACATTCCAGATTCCTAACGATGTTTTCCTTCATCGTTTTGAAAGCAGTAATGATAAAGTAAACTACGCAAACCTTCGATATTATAAACTTAAATTGTTTAGCCATTTATCCGCCCACCGGATTGGTCTGTTTTCGTGCCCTATTTGCCAAAGTCGTGGGTTTGGGTACTCCATCCCGTTTAGCTCTTCAATTCCCATAAATGACCCAGATCTGACGATATAAAGTATTTGGTCGTAGATGAGCGACCTTGGCAGAATAAACTCAAAAGTGTTGGTGAGATATATCCGACATAAGCAGTGAAAAGCTTAAGCCTATTTTTACAGTATCTACAGACAGGCATAATAAGACTATAAGGTCGAAGATGCATACTGGACATGCTAACAAGGACACAGAACTACGTCGTAGGTACATGGTCACGTAGACTGGTGCTGATTGGAAAATGACAGGAAGACGAAGCATCTTCAAGTAGCATCCAGCCACTTTATACTGATGCACAGCAATTTTACTATAGAGTATTGTTGGTAAGGAAAAATCGTTTGGAAAATTCTAGTATAAATATATGTACAGTATTAGTCAGGTTTAGTGGAGTTAGTTTAAAAAGAAAGACAAAAGATGATTGTACAGTATTTTTAAGGTTTTAAGGTCGGTGCCCGTTATGCAAGGAAAAGAATCTTTCGGCATCCCTACTTGCATGCCAAGGCATAATTTCCGACAGGGTGCGCTTGCACGTAAGAATTTCTGAGGTTATCGTAATCAATCCAGATTGCAAACAAGATTCTTGGTTTCAAAACAAAATTAAAACTAGACAACCTTAAAGACCGAGCTAATATGCCAGAAGGGCTTAACAGATTGGAGAACCATTTCGAAGCAGCATGATCAGTGAATATGTAAAACTGTTTACCATGATCAATATAGCAACGCCAACGATCGCTTTGCTTTTCGATGCCGGTAATGGGCGCCGCCGGGCCTATGGCAAGTATAGTGGGGTTAGTTTTAAAAGAAAGGAGACTGACAGATATTAAAGAAACCCATTTTTCCTTTTAGTTTATAATATCGTGACGGTTAACGGTCAGATCTTAAGCAAACGTTCTGCACTAACTCCGAAAATTATAGGACAAGGTCTATAAAAGAAAAGTCTGATTGAATTTATTAGAAGTTTGAAGAACGAAAATGGAGTCTGTGATAGCGTGACGGTTGCAAGACGGAATAGATGAAGAAAATGGATTACCCTGAGCCCAAAACGAATTTGACAAGGGTAGAAAGATCATGAGAAGGGCCTCTTGATACATAGTGCTTATAAAGACGGAGAAGTTGGTGAGCGAAATTGGAAAAGAGCTTTGCAAAAAGATGTGGACGGAAAAGTATTTATGTTAACAGTAGTTTTAGACCAGTGTAAACTTTAAGCAATGGTGGCCCAGTCGTTACAGTTCCGACTTACGAGTTGTGTGTCGCATGTTCAAATACATATTATTTTGTGTACTTTATTTCACATCAGCATTTATTTATTTAATTTTTAGCAGTAGCTCTCAAAACGGTGATGGAAAACCTAAAATTCGAAGATATGTGACGTACACCAACCCGCAATGGGTTTGCGTAGTGGATTACTGCCTATTGCTTCGCCTAGTGAAGAGACCTGAGTCCCAGCAGTGGGAACAAAAGCTTATAATGCTTATGTTTTTTTAGACTGTGCCATATTTCTCGCATGTAGAGGATTTCTGCGGCCGTCACAAGGTCAATGATGCATCTTGTAGCGGGTTTTCTGGTATCAGTGCTTATATTCATTTATTCCGGAATAACTATATCGGTTATATCGGTTTTTCTTCGAAGTTCTTTTTTGCTCGAATACACAGCAATACTTCAAGCCTAGTCTTTTTCAATATTATTTAATCACCATGAAATTACCATCATTCACTTAAACTATAATCATTAACTGACTCATGCATCTATCGCATGACAACCAACTCAATGTTGCAAGCGATAAAAACGCAAAAATAAACCAACCCACACACGAAGAAGTACCAATCCTTATTTTCGACAACACTAGCCGATATCTAAGTAAAACCGCACTATTGAATTATAGAAGCTTGGTGCTAGACAGAGAGTCGAAAATCGAACAGTGCAATGTTAGCACTCATGTGTATGAAAAATTGTATGAACTTGATCATGGCCGTGAACTAGCTCGCACGCTGTGTGACGTCATCGGCAAACAAAACAACGAACAAATTGCATAACATTAAGTGTATCGAGTGTGAAGCAAAATGGCGTAAGTGTGGGTTTCTTTATTTTTGTTTATGCACCTTGAAAAACAGATTTCCTTTTAATATTGCTTCAATGTTGTCTAAATTTCGACTTGTTTCTTTTAAAAAGCAATATCTGGCTTTATGACGTCATTGTAGGGTGGTGCCCTACAATGACGTCATAAAATCATCTTAAATCTGGTATGAGAAAGGGATAATGCTATAAGACTTGTATAGCTGCGTCTCTTTCTAACTCCGGAAGAATAATGATTTTAATAAGTCACGATAGGGCCCCAGATCCGTTTATGAATCAGTAGTTTAAAAGAAAAACGGATTCTTTACGTAAGAACGCAGGATCAAAGCTAGTTTGTTCCCTTAGCACTCTAGTTTTTATTCCTAAGATACTAAAAAAAAAATCAAGTAATTGAACATTCAGTCTTATTGATTAGTTCGTGTCATTATTATCTATCAGAATGGTTTTGTGGTAGGAAAAACCTACACATATTACGAGTATACGAGTATGTACGCACTTTCGAGAAATACATAAATTCAATTACATATGCTCAGTTGGAATATTTTTTTAACCATATGTATTTGTATATTTTTTTTATGTTGGGATAATCATC
This sequence comes from Mythimna albipuncta, assembly GCA_929112965.1. Classification (NCBI taxonomy): domain Eukaryota; kingdom Metazoa; phylum Arthropoda; class Insecta; order Lepidoptera; family Noctuidae; genus Mythimna; species Mythimna albipuncta. The sequence continues at coordinate 21,101,450 of OV815965.1, forward strand.
CAATGACAACTACCGCTCTTGAGCGGAGCGGGAGATAGTTTCAGACTCTTACTGACTAAAAGCCCACCCCGTTCCTTCTATAGCCTTCACACCGGGGCTCGAGATCCCTTTCTGATAACCCTGGCCCCAGTAGGCTTTGACCCGACTGGGCCCCCCCTGCTGTTGCTGACAACTCCTTAAGGCGCGCGGGAACAGTGCGTGCCGTCGAAGACTTGGGCTCGGTCCGGACAGTTACTGGACGGCCGGACAGCGAGCTATCCTTGCTCACTGTCCGCAAGCCCAGGCCTACGGTGGCCGGAAATTGGGATCGGAATCCCGGCGGCGGCGGCGAGAGCGCCGTGGTTTGATGTGGTCGGCCTCCTCCTTTGCGAGCCTATGTATTATGTATTTGTAAAATTAATTTAATCGAAACTGTAAAATTAATGGGAACATATTTTCCTACATTATGTAGCAAAACAAACCATTCGATTCGCTCCCGTTCAGCACTCAAAACTAATTGTAGGACTTACAGACAGTTGAGTCTGGGTTTTTATGTATATGATTTTATTTATGTACTAGCTTCTACCAGCGGCTTCACCCGCGTGAAATTTGGTTTCTCCATACAAACCTTGTTTTACCCCCTTAGGGATGTCGTAAAATCCGTTTTTAGCGGATGTCTACATCCTTTTGGAACCATGTAAAAGTTTTAAGTTTGTAGGTGTTATAGTTTCTGAGATTTCGTGATTAATAAGTGAGTGTTATTTCGCTTTTATATACATATGTATATAGATTTACATAATTATACTTTATTGGACACAAAAATTACAAGATTACAAAAGAAAACCTGATTTTGTTTGTGTGACGATTTCGTAGTGATCCACGCGCGCCTTAATGATATGTCAGCAATACCATAAGGGCCCAACGACAATGGCCAAAGTAAGCTTTGGCCCTAAAGCTTACTTTGGCCATGTGTCGTCCATAAGGGAATCACGGGGAGGACCCCGGAGGGACTCAGGACACAGAAGGAACATACGAGTGGGTTTCAGTCAGTTAAAGTCTGACACGCGCCCTCCCTCTCCGCCCTAGAGTGGGAGAAGTCATTGGATGATTTCTCACCTAAAAATATAAATCTTAAAAAATCTGTTCTGGCTGAAAATCCTAATTGGTCTTTTTTATGACAAAAAACGACAAGAAACTCTATGGTTATTGTTTAGAGAATATTTCTTCATTTGTCACTTGCACTTCTTTACATTAGCGCCGTCGAGACTTCCTAGTCGCATGCCCATTAAGATAATTTGACAGTTAGGTATCAACCGCGCTCAGTATGATTAAGGCCCTTACTGTCATTTAGTGCCATACAACAGTGACTTTCTGAAGCCTACTTCCTCCGTAACGGCTGAGTTAACAGATTTGAATAAAATATTATATTTATTAAATATTCACATGATAACATTATCAACATGATTTTTTCGTATGACTAATACAATTTCCAAAAAAAAAAATTAAACAAATGATATTTTTTTGCTTCTTTTCCTTATTCTTATCAAACAACTTGAATCTTTAGAAATATGTTCACACAAAAAATGCTAGTTAAGTGTTCTTCAAAATATACTTCATCATATTATGTAAAACAACTAATATTTCGCAAAGAAAATGGCTGCGCAAGAGGCAGTACGAGTATGTGTGCATTTGATTCCGGTCAGAGTGCTTAGCCAAGTTGATAATCTACAATCGTTAAAGCTAGTAGGAAACTTCAAATGTATGAGAATGACATCATTTCAACGTTAAATCATGTGCTCAGAATGCTCAGAATAAAGTAATCGGAGGCCTTATCAACGCAGAAAGAGATTTGAAACGAGGCCTGCTGATGTTCATAATCACCCTTTTAATGTTCCCACAGCTGGGACTCAGGCCTTCTCTCTAGTAGAGGGAATGGGCCGTAATCCAACACGCGGGCTCTGAGCGGGTTGGTGAATGTCACATGTTTTCGAATTTTTGGTTTTAGGACATGCCGGTTCCGTCACGAAGTTTTTTTTTAAATGGTACAAACCAGTGCTTGACTGCGATCCCACCTGATGGTAAGCCGTGATACAATCGTTGATGGTGAGGTGCACTAGTTTATTGAGAGTCTATTCACTCTATCCTTGAAGATACCTAAATTATAATTGGACGGGAAGACCGCAGAAGGCAGACTGTTCCAATCCTTCGACGTACGCGGTATAAACGACGAGGCGAAACGCTTAGTCCGGACCGTAGAGGTTTCAACAACGTAAGGGTGAATATTCGCCGTACGTCGGGTTGTCCGATGGTAGAATTGCGATGGCGGAATCAAGTCATGCAATTCCTGCGCACACTCTCCAAAATGCATCCTGTAAAACACCGAAAGGCTGGCTACCCTACGCCTATGCTCAAGGCTTTGAAGGAAGGTGGACTTAACCAAATCTGGATCACCAATTAGCCTCTTTGCACGCCTTTCCACCGAGTCCAAAGCTGCCAGGTGGCATTTTGCAGCACCAGCCCATATGTAATTGTTCAATTGTTCCAGTCCTTCGATGTACGCGGTAAAAATGTTTTCCTTCACCGTTTTGAGAGGGACTATACGCCTTAAGATAATTTGATGGTAAGGTATCAACCGCGCTCAGTTTAATTAAACAATCGTACTGTTTGTAAACAATGCCTGCTTGTATGTAACTTGCATGTATAAGCGTGTGTAGCAAATGGCACCTGCGCAGTATTGGGTCAAGAAGAGTACTTTGGTCGTCATTAAAATATTGAATTCATTATGACAGCACGGTACAGTGGTTGAACGATCGGCCGCTGCGCTGCGGGTCACAGGTTCGGTTCCCGCACGGACCAAATATTTGTTCATACAAATATTTATACAGATAGTTCCGGGTCTGTGTATGTGAGTTTGTATGTTTGTGAACGCACCCAATAAAACAAAAGTAATTCCTAGTGAGAAGCAAAGTTAAAAAAAAAAAAAACAACCTGAAATATAAAGAATTGTATGGCTCAAAGCATATAAGCATAATCAGTCTTATAATGTTACCACTACTAGAACCTAGGCCTCCTCTCTAAGAGGGGTATCGCAATCCAACAAACGGGTCCAGTGTAGTTTGAAGGATGTCACATGTCTTCGAAGTTTTTGGGTCTAGGACATACCGGTCTCCTCACGATGTTTTGCTTCACCGTTTTGAGAGCAATGACGATGAATTACAAACAAAGTAATGCACTTGGCTGGGTTTGAACCCGCGACCTGAAACTCTTAAGTGGATGCATATCGATATACATTTTTACTGTTTTCATACAACCGCTCTTACGCGATTATGACGTTATTACACATTTTTCATTAAATATTTTGGAAATCAATTTATTTTGTGTAAAACTAATTCAGTTAAGACATCTGAAAATCTGCTATTTTGCATGAACTAATTTACACAAAAATTAAAAAAGTCAAAAACGTACAACTATATCAACCTAGCAAATTCTATCGAGATTCTAAATAATAACGATGTTTTTCAAAAACTTTTAAGTGTTTAAAAAAAAACACGTATTTCCTGGTACAAGTTTTGTAAAATATTCGAGAAATCACGGAATTACTGAATGCCAACAGAGTTTTCAAGTATTTATTACTCTTTTTTCACGTTGCCTTTTCGTCAAACATTACGTTGGATTGCATTAGATGAAGTAACAAGCTTTTAAACCATGCTCGATGTTTACGATAGGCGAGTGGAAAAGCAGCCTTTTAAGTCGGGGCTCTGATCAATCACGAAATCTCAGAAACTATAACACATATGAACTTAAAAATTTATATTAATAATAAACTCTACATGCTGCCGTCGACGACTTGGGGTCGGTCCGGACGACTACCGGACGCCCATTGCTCGCCGTCCGCAAGCCCACGCCAACAGTGGTTGGAAATCGGGGTCGAGTATCCCTTCAGCTGGGGTGTCAGGAAGTCCGTTCCCTCACGTGTGTAGCCGTATCCTTCGCAAACCTTATTGCTTCGCAGAAGGAGGCCAAAGTTCTTGGGGTAGTTTCCGATTTTCGCGCCGACGAAGAGAGAGAGAGAGTTTCTGCTAGCGATGGAGAAGCTAGATGAATTAATTTTTAAAGCAATCGACGTATTCATTGTTTATCTAATAACGTCTTGCAAAAGGGCGTTCATAATGATCTTGGCATAGAAACAAGTTTCGAAATCATGCAAATTGTACCAGGTGTTGGCAAAAAAAAAAACTACACACGTCGAACTCAGTGTTGTAACGTTTTTGCCATAGTTTTTTTTCATTTGAAATGTGTATTTTGTTTATAGTTCTGGATTTATAAAAGACGCGGTAAAGGTAGGTTTTTTTATTGAATTTCATTGATTGTTTGGTCGAATTATTATTTTTTCAAGTAGGTATTTACAAATGAAATCAATTTATTTGCAATAATCATTGGTATAATTTTGATTTAAAAAACTAAATTACAGATGCTTATCACTTAGTCATTTTAATAATGTGACATGCAAAAATTATTTATATATAGTTACACAATATTACTATATTCGGAATTAGTAAACATAGCAATTGGGAAATTGATTATATTATTAGAATGATACATTAAAAACCATATGTAAATGATTAAGACTTATAGTTTTTTCAACATGTTATTAATTAAGTATGTCACTGTCTGATTAGAATTGCCTATTCATTTAATGCGTTCTATTATATGTTTATTTTAATTGCTAGCCTATACTGTCTCACTGTTAGTTAAAGGCATCTCACAAGTCCTTCCAGGCGTGCTATTCTCTAAGAAAACAGCGTTGAGCGCAGCGCTGGCCGCAGCGACGAAATCTAAATAGGTACATTGGATTAACAATCTAAAGAAACTATACATTGGATTGTTAATTAAATGTACTGCACGCTCAACTCGTCGCTGCGGCCAGCGCTGCGCTCAAGGCTGTTTTCATAGAGAATAGCACCGCAGGAATTCTTTTCCTACACCACCACACATGAGCTCTCTCAGCACACACCCAGGTTGTCTCACCACCTCTTTCTAAGCCTGCATTAGCGACGCAGAGCGTCTTCTCATTTAGATTAACAAAAATATTAAAAAAAAGAAACAATAGATGTACTGTGTTGGTGATGAATTCTAGAAAAAAACTTTTTACAAAAAAAATACAACCGACTTCAATATAAAATAAACACTAAAAAGTGCAAAATAACTTTAATTTCGGAAGCAGGAGTTTCTCTAACAGTTTTGTTAAACTTGATATTTAACACTGACTTCCGAAAACCGAAACGCCTGTATTTCAGAAGCCACGATTATGGTAGTATTCCTTTTTGTGTAAAATATATTCTGAGACACAAATTAGACCATAAATCAAGATAAAAACATACATACAGTAGGCATACATTTTCTCATTAAAACACCTTAAGAAACTTACTATCAACAAAGGCCCAATCTAGATATTAGCACATACAATCTATGTGCTAAAATCTAGAATACATTTTCTCTCCTCCACCTTTGATACTCACCGCCTAAATAACTATCAAAGAGTACTTTTTACAGATTATTTCAGTGGTCACTAGACCGTCAAAATCGACCCATTAGGAGCAGGCTACGAAATAGCACAAACAAATTCTTTTCAGAGGTCCGTATGGCAGGATGAAAAAACTGAAACCTTTTCAGATCACTCGTGTGTCTAGTGAACCGATGCAGTTGAGTTTTTCAGTTCAAAATTTCTTCCTTATTTTTACAGTATACAATATGGTCCTTATTTTCGAAACTACTGACTCTAAAACTTAAAAAAATACTACTGAAGAACATTTTTTCTTTGAGCTGGGATTATTATTAATTAAAACCCATCACACTTCACCCAAGCAGGGCATACTTTCATCCTGTATTCCACCGTATCCTCCAGGTGATATGCACATTGCACAACAAGAATACAACCTAGAAGTAGTAAGAAATAATATGATTCGATCAGAACCCTATACACGTTAATACGACTCTCTCTTGTGTTTTTTTTTAGTCAAAATTAGTAAATAGTAGGTTTTAGTCGTGACGTTTTAAAATTACACCTGTAATTGTGTGGTAGTAATAGAATATTGTATTGATTTAGTATAAACCTATAATCATAGCCGAATGTGCTTAAAGATTTAATGGTTGAGGATTATTATTATTTACACTTTGTGTATTACTGCCCAGTTCTTATGCTTTGTTGAACATGAATTGCTGAATCAAGACGATTGTTTTTTAGTATTTATTGCTGGAAAAAATACGCTGACTTTTTACACAGACCTGAGATTCATTGACATTTTGTGTTAGAGTATACTATGTGTTGAATAGATAGGACAAGTCTTTTCGCATCATCTCGTATGGACTTAGTATGTTTTTAACAGGTTCATCACTGGGCAAACCACTGTCTTACATGATAATATTTGATAATGTTGTCGACGGTGGAGCACGCTTGCTTATAAGTTACCTGTTCACTCTTGACTTAAGACCATTAGGTTGTAGCTACCAGGAAACAGAGACTCTTACAGGGGATCCCACTCCTTAACTGTAAGCACAACGAATATGTTCCCAAAACGATTTATGCGTTTGGGTGCGACGGATGACCACCTTGTACCAGTAACATCACTGTAGGTATGTCTATTGTTTAACGGTCCGGTGATGGAAAATGTTTGATGGAATCAAAGTATGCAATTCCAATGCACGCTCCTCGAAATGCAACGAATAGAAAACTGACACCTAACAACTTGGCATCAATGCTCAAGACTATTGAGCCTTGACTTAATTTATTTCCATTGTCAACCACATCATCGCTTACCATCAGTTGAAATAAAAATCAAACGTGAGCCTATCCACAATTAAAAAAAAAATCTATTTCACAAGCATACAATCAACAACAACTTACATCAGCTGACACCTTTACCATCTTCATTAACAGTCTCCAGGAGTAGGCATATCATGCGACCAACTGAACACTCCATTCTCAATTCGGTATAGACTATAGCTGACCAATCGTAAACACAGTCGCAATACATAGCTTTTGGTAAACACTTAGCCAAAAAAACCAAAGCGTTTTGGAAACGCTGTACACTTTTTTTTTATTAACCACTGCTGGACAAAGGCGTCCCCTTTCGCCTTCCAAACTTCTCTGTCTAAGGCGATTTCTGGCCAAATTTTCTCCGCAAACCTGATCAGATCGTCGCACTATCTTCGCCGCGATCGACCTCGACGGCGCTAAGCAATCCTCTAAGCTCCAGTACTAAGCAAACGCTGTGCATACCAATAAGAAAAGGAAAAATCTTGTTGGGGTTTGAGAAAAAGTGACATTCTAACTGTAACGCTACTTATGCTTCTAAATTTTTATCTTTTTTACTCTATTATTATTTAACTTTGACAAAACATTGTGGAACAGATGTTTTCCAATAATAACCTGGGTACCGTTGACGCTGTAGTTTCTAGCGAATTGTTTTTTTTTTTGCTAATTCTGCTACGTCATGCTTACACCGCACACCATCGGTGAGACCGCGTTCAAATAGCACACCATCAAGTGAGCCATATTTTATACAAAAACCATATCAGAAGAGGTCTCAAGTCTACTCATAGCTAGAAGTGCTGGAAGATTCTGCAGTCAAACGGTCCAATATCTAGTTGTCTTGATTTCATCATCATTTTTCTGTCACAGATTAGGTACTTGGTATCAACGCAAAACGTTTTTTCTTTCTTCCATCCTGTATTCTTGTTTCATTAACCGTCACACTATCACTAATTCCATCCATCTTTTCTTTGGCATTCCACTCCTTCTTTGTCCATCCACATTTACGTTCATAACTCTTTAAAGAAGATGTGTTTTATCCCTCCTTATCACGTAAACATACCAAGATAAACTGTTTCAACTTTTCTGCCACAGGGGTAATTTTTCAGCTTTCTCTAATGTTCTCAGTTTATCCATTCTTGTTGCAAATTATTAAGGTGAGCTGTCGCCAGATAATCAATCCTGGGTTAATACAATTCGTTAAGTCGCGGCTTTCTTAGCCGTCCTTTTGAACATGCGAACTGAGGTACCAAAACTTGGAGCAGATGGATACTCAAGAGGCGTTCCTATGCCTATCTCCAAAAAGATCGCCTAAATCGCTAAACATATATACTCTGTTTTTGTTCTGCTTAATTAAAGGCAACACTCAAGAGAGTGTTGCGAAGGTAGGAAGGTAGGAAGTAAGGTAGGTACCTTCGCCAATATACCTTCAGTCCTAGTGGACCTGGTGGTCCTAAGCCAGTTTTAGAAACTGACTTAATGTCATCGGATAACAACATACACTAGAGAGCTTATTTCTGGATATCCTACGTCAGAGCGTCCAGTTGCATTGATATTTTTTCCTTCAAATTAGGGATCCTCTTCAAGTACGCATAAATGCGTGAGACACATGCACCTTCCTCGAAAACCCCCGTTCAATTTGGAGATGTGAAGGATCTTATTTATTCTTTATAAATTATTAGGAGTTTTAACACTCAGTGATAATGTCACATCGCATTCCCGTGACCCTGACCAGGTCATCGGTCGACCTTCTTAGAGGCCTTCCAACGCTGCGTGTTCCTTAATATAAGTATCTATAAATCTACCAAAAATTGTCTTCCATATAATACATAATACCGCCAAGCTCTACATCATCGGACCTCTAGACGTACGACGTTGGGCCTCCGGAACCAAACGTTTAAGGAATACATTTATTGTGCGTACAGTTAAGGAGTGGAATTCCTTGCCAGAGGTTACTTCAGGTGAGATAAAGGTCAAACGTGAGCCTATTTAAAATAAAAAACTTTCCTTCGAAAACAGAAAAATTCCCGTATTGAGTTATGATGATTATTCTGAATAGCAAAAAAAGTGTTGTTGTGACGTAACCTACAATTTACAGTTTCGCATTTTTTATTGACTTGTGCTATAACTTCTTGCTTCATGCCAAATTTCAGGATTCTAGGTCAACGGCAAGTACCCTATGAGTTTTGATATCCTTGAGAGTGACGAAATACACCTATGTTTCTTTGTGACGTAAACGACATGATCTTCTTTTTTGTAAGAAAAGCTCAGAAGCTGGATTTTTTCACAGCCTAAAAAAACCGCAGACCTAAGAATATGCTTTTAAATTCAACTCGATACCTCCACGCGTTCCCGAGATAAAGGGTCTTGACAGGCAGACAGATATACGGACAGACAGACAGACGGACGGACGGACAACAAAGTGATCCTATAAAGGTTCTGTTTTTTTTCCTTTTGAAGTAAGGAACCCTAAAAATGAGGGATTCAATTATTTCTCCATCGAGGCCCTTGAAAAGTATATTCAACCGACTTGCCAGCACGCTAACAAGATACGTTTTTCATGCAATCTCCTTAACACACTCACACATCCACAGTGTACCTATGTATTTACATTTGTAGTGTACGCTCTGTTAATTAATCTTTGCCCACACCACGTGAATACTCCGCCTTATCATCAGTCAAAGAGATAAATCTAGCTTTTTATCTAAGAAATTGTACTAGATAGATAGATCAGGTGCTAGGCCAGATGCAGGAACTTCGAAAATAACCTTAGATTTATCTATATTAGTATTATAAAGATGAAGAGTTTGTTTCGAATTCGAAATCTAAAAACCAAATAAGTCAGGACAAAATGAGTAATGCTGTACTTATAAAAAATTATGCAGAAACTGAACTGGAAGATGCAGCATTGGAAGGCCTCTTGTGAGGTGGACCGATAACCTGGTGAAGAGTCTCGGGAATCTGATAGATGCGAAACGCATAGAACCGTTCGCTTTGGCGACACTTGGTGCAGACCTTTATCCAAGTATGTATGTCAGAGATTAGGCATTGCCATTCAACGTGGCAATGCCGCCAGCCTCTTGGGCACACTTCCAGTCGACAGCGATGCGGAGGAGTTTTATGACGCCATATTTAGTAGGAAGTAGCCCTTAGTGTGTATAGTTAGGTTAAGCATACTTAAATATTTTAATTTAAGTTTAATATATAATAAGTATATATTTTGTTGCTTTATCTTGTAAATAAACAAGACATATTAAAAAAGTATGTATGTGGGGAAATAGAAATAGGTAAGTAGCGCTTACACTGGTCTCATCTACCTAGTTCAAATTAATGAAAAATTTAATAACCTATTAAATAGGTTTGCAAATTTTGCATAATAAATATTATTTATCATTTACCTTTTTTATAATTATATTATTTATCATTTGTTTGATTATATTATTTATCATTTATCTTTTTTACATTTTTTATTAATATAAAAGCGAAAGTTTGTGCGGACGTGTATATTTGTTACTTCTTCAAGCTCGAGCTGCTCAATGGATGTGGGTAAAATTTGTCTCATGGGTAGACCATGTCCTGAAATAGCACATAGGATACTTTTTACCCCAGGAGTATGTTCCTTTCACACGGGCGAAACCGCTGACAGCAGCTAGTCATCAATTAACTATTTCCACTCTGATGGGAGTGACACTCCCTTAGTGTAAGAGACTGACTAAAACCTGTGTGCTTCAGTTGTGAATTGCATTCCTGAGCCACGGTAAGTCTTTCAAACAATCCCGTCAAGACCTTACAGTATCTACTTACTACAAGTAAACTGATATTCTAACAAAACAGCACGTCAACGGACGTGACAAAAAATGTGTGAATTGACTACTGAGTTTATTCACAATTTTTTTCTCAAATTCTCAAAATAGCTACCACGTAGCAAACTTAATTTGCCAAAATAAAACCGCCTAACGCATAAAACCACGCTTACAGGCAAAACTAACACAAAATGACAAAGTAAATTGTTATCATAACACTAAAAATATCAATAAGGAACTGGTGTTAACCCTAAAACAGCAATGCAACAAGTTACTGGTATGTCAAATTTGTGTAAAACCATAACAAGGGAAATTCAACCTTGAAACTATGTAAGTAGAGTTTCGTTTCCGCCCATTTATAGTTTAAGGAAAGATGAGCGCATAGATTACGTAATGGAGTCGATTCAGCATTCATGGTCACGGCTATGTATGCTTAAAAGGTCAACATCTAACTTCTAAAGCAAAGATTGTATCATTTACGTTTGCAGCCATCTTGGATTTTACCGCACAACGTTTGATATTTTTTTTAAGAATTCGCGTTCATAACATTAGGCCGAGTTGTTTATTTGGCGTCTGATTGTCGTTTGTTTTTGTTTTAATAGTAGATTATGTGACTAGAGGATAAAGCAGTGTCTATTAATTCGCAGGCGGCATGTTGAATATCGAACGAAACGAAGGTTGCTAATGTTAATCCCGAACGACACTGAGGGATTTATATAATTAACTACCGAGCTTCGCGAGGGAGTTAATAAAGAAACCTGAGTGAAGAGAGGAATTCAAGCTGACCAAGACAAAGACCGGCGAGCTATCCATTGTTCGCCGTCCGCAAGCCCGCGCTTGTGTTGCTGTACCTCAGCGGGGCACACCTCTACCGTATCTATACTCCTCCGTGTCCTTAAGTTTCCTCTACGCAAATCATGATTCCAGAGGCCTTAGTTAGCTCTTAACGCGATCCATTTGACGACCTAAACTAACCCGTTGAAGGGATGGAGCTACTTGTATATAGCTCCATCCCTCTTCCTCCCTCACATCATGGTAAGGCCCCTAATCTATAGGGTTTGATCAATTAATCAAGAGCATGGAGCAGTAGTGGCCGATTGGTAATGGCCCCAACTTACGAGTTGTAACTCGCTCAAGGAGTTGTCAGGTACAGCAGGGGCCCAGCCGGGTCGAAGCCTATTAAGGCCAGGGTTATCCGAAAGTGAACTCCAGCCCCGGTATGAAGGCTTGAAGGAACGGGTGGGTTTTTTAGTCAGTAAGAGTCTGACACTATCTCCTGCTCCGCCCAAGAGCGGAGGTTGTCATTGGATGATTTTCCCCACCAAAAAAAAAGCCAGCAAGGCGCGATAATTTGTGTAATTTCATCACCACTGCTTGAAAAAATTCGAAGATATGTGACTTTCACCAACCCGCACTGGGCCCGCGTGATTGATTACGGCCCATTTCCTCTCCTAGAGAGGAGGTCTAAGTCCCAGCAGTGGAAACATTAAAAAGGCTGGTGATGAATGAACTAAGTTACGGTTTTATTTAGTAGATGAATGGACTTTAATAGATACCTACCTACCTAATTACATATATGTATGTGAGCATGCGTTTATGGTCGGCTAGTATAAAGCTGGTTTCCAATGTCAAGGTTTTTTATCACGTCATAATTGATAATAATATGCCATACATACCTAATAATAAAATTACTTAACTATTTTTAAGCAGAATATCAACAAATGACTTCTCCCGCTCTCGAGTTGGTTTTTGAATGGGAAATCATCCAATAACTTTTCTCGCTCTAGGAAGGAGTATAAGGACGTGTCAAACTTTTACTGACTAAAACCAAACCTATGTCTTCCATTTGCCTTTTGCGTTCTAAGACCACGAATTTCCTTTTTAGATAATCCCCATGGCCCCAGCAGGCATCGGCTCTGCTGGACCCCTACAGTTTGCTAACATATGTCTTTGAGGAGCACGTGGTACACTACGCACTGTTGACTACTTGGGATCGGTCCGGACGGTTACCGGACGACTGGACCTCCAGAAGGCCTTATGCTGTGGCTGGTAGTCGGGGTCGTCGTGGCTGGGGCGTGAGGATGTCCATTCTAGAACGTGTGCGGCCGTCTCCTTCACCAGCTTTCATCATCATCATCATTTCAGCCGAAAGACGTCTACTGTTGGACATAGGCTTCTTCCAAGGTTTGTCATAACTTAGCCTCACTAGCATTAGTTCGCAGAAGAAAGCAATCGCCTGCGCGAGCCTACCATGGCCCGGTGCGAGAGGCAGAACGAGAAAAAGTGTCAGAATTTAACTGACTAAAATCCATCTGTATTTTTCAGTTAGCCTTTGGGTTTTAGCACAGGTACCCTTACAAACGTTTAGGATCATATTGATACAATGTTTTACACTTTGTGTGTTGTTTAGGCGTATCTTTGTGTATTGTTTAATCGTATCTTTGTGTATTTTCAGTTAGCATTTGGGTTTTAGGGTCACAGTTACCCTTATAAACGTTCAGGATCATAGTGATACAATGTTTTACAATTTGTGTGTTGTTTAATTGTATCTTTGTGTATTGTTTAATCGTATCTTTGTGTATTGTTTAATCGTATCTATGTCCAGGGGCGCCGACTCTGTGGATGTTCGGGGGCTCAAGTGCCCACGAGAAATAAACAGTGGGTACCGAGCAGCCCTGAGAATAGACATCAAGAAACAGATCAGTAGTTTTTAAGGAATGGGCTTTTTTTCATTACCCGACGACCCGTTTAGCGCAGTGGTTTAGAGCGCTATTGCAACGTAAGGGTTGGGTTTGATTCCCACATCAAGATAAATGATTGTTGATGAAAAAGATATTTGTGTTTGGTCTGTGTGTTTGTGGTACCTTCGTTATTCCTGGTTTCTAAGTTGGGTCTTGTTGGTACAACAGCAAACTTTTGTGGGATGCAGAATGTAAGTAGGACATTTAATATTTCATTTGTCGGTTTATCAGTGTCGAATCAGTGTGCATTTCCCTTCTTACACTTCGCCACTTTTTCGAGTTATCAAATAAGCATGAGCACTTATGAGGTTTTCTAAAACCCCGGCTCCTGTTTATGTCTACGTGTCCCTCTCCCGACATCTTTCCTTGTTTTTGTTTGTCTTTATTGTTCATTGTTCTGAGTACGACATCCTTTTCGGAATCATTGTTTATCAAATGTTTTTGTGTTTTTCGACCAATGATTTTTTTGAAAACTGGTTGTTATGTTGTTTCTATGGAGTTTTTTACACTGTGTTTTTTTTTTAATATTGCCTCTAATTAGGAATTGTTCCTGTATAATGGATGTGTTTACAAACTAGTAAACTCGCATATAACCAGATACCAAAACCCGGATTGTGCCGGGTCTAAGTATGTTTTTTTTTCCACAACTATCACACAACACCGTCTAGTTTCAAGCTAAGCATAGCTTATGTTATGAGTACTAGACAACTGATAAACATACTTATGTTTCTAAAGACATTAATATTATATATAGATAAATTACTCCCAAATAAAAAAACAAATGATCGTGCTCATCACGTAAACATTTGTACCGGATGGGAATCCAACCCACGACCTCCGGAATAGCAGTCAGGGCCACTAACCACTAGACCAACAGGCCTGTCAATCTTCTGGTATATGAGTAATGTTTTGCAGTCCAATTTGAAGTGGATTTTTTCACCACCAAAAATATCATCACAACCATATTTTTTTTTTAATATAATGTCACGTTTTCAAAGTACCGAATTACACATATATTCCTAAATGAAAACGTATAATAATTAGCTATTATCAGTCCGGAAGCACGTTATTTATTTATTCATAACGTTAGAATAAACGGCTCTAAAAATAAGTTTAAAAAAAATATAGACAAGGTTAAGAGTAACAGCAGGTTTAATTTGTGTATTTAACTTAGTTTGACTGCAATTATAAATTGTTTAAGAGCAGTGGTGGCGAAGAATCGCCAAACTTAAGTGGTAATGGGCAGGGCACATTGCTCTCAGACAGGGACTTAAAGACACCTTCATAAAAGTTACAGAATTATAAGTGTTACATGTTGAATTGGTAACAGAATCAAATATGTAACATTTATTAATGTGTTTTCAATGTGTTAACCCAAAACACTTACAAAAGTTTATCTGTAACAGATATAAAAGTGTTAACAGTGTTAATAACTGTAACAAGTAAACGCAGCGTTGCCAAAGTTACAATTTACAAAGCTACACTAAAACTGATTATTTCAGTTACATATATAAACAGGTTACAGTTTGATTCGGTTGCAGTCCATAACACATATAAAAGGTTACAGTTTCATTCGGTAACATTATTATATCTGCTACATTTAAAAGTGTTTTTCTGTTAAAACTTTTTTAAAAAACAGTGTTAAAACACTTTATTACGGTTACAGTTTGAGTCCCTCCTCGCAGAACAGATGGCGGTTGGGGCCGAAAGGTTCTGGAATGGCGGCCACGTCCGGGAAGACGCAGCGTTGGAAGGCCTTCTACAAGATGGACCGATGACCTGGTAAGGATTGCGGAAATCCGATGGATGCGAGATGCACAGAACCGCTCATTGTGGCGACACTTGGGGGAGGCCTATGTCCAGCAGTGGACATCTTTCGACTGAAATGATGATAATAATGAACTGCAATTATAATATTATTTTTTTAACAATAATTAAATGCAAAAATAATTTTAACTATAATTTTATTCTACTTAGCAATCTGACCTTTAAATATCCTTCAAAAACAAAATAAAAACTAAAATGCAAACTCAAACTTTTTGCTGTTTTCGAAAAAGTGCTGAAAATACTTGTTTTTTGCAAAGCAATTCGAGTTCTACAACCTTGTTACTCAAAAAATATGGACTTTGGACCACGCAACAAAGGATTTTAAGTTAACCGAAGCAGTTTTTATTAAGCACACAGAATTTTATAGAAAGTGAGTGTTGATTGTACAACAGAAGTTTCTGAAAGTCATTCAGAGCTATCGATTGAACAGACCAAAAGAAAAAATTGAGCCCAAATCTGTGCTTAGATCAACATTGTTAGATAATATAGTTATGTTCATTTTATCTAAGATAATAGTGCTTTAACATCGACTTTTTCCGCTAGAAAGGGTGTAAGTCCAATTCTATTATATTTTGGCAACGCACAAAAAGTAAAAATGTGAAGAAATATTTTAGAACAGGAGATATTGGATAGTATACACCTTTTACAATACACTTACTCAAAAACTAGCTCCTATCCCTACAGCTCTTAGACACGCATTTTGCATCTTTCGCACTAGTGCGGAAAAGTGGGCCAGCTTGCCTTGGCCACCTTTATTACATCTATATCAGGTTGGATGCTACGCAACCCTCACGAGTCACCGGTCAACCCCTGTTTATTCATTTATTTTCTAGTGAATTGAAAAACGTCACTTTCACTACAGCACTTGGCTCTATAATACATCGGTACGCAAATCCACGATCGCAATGACAAACTTTCTCCACTTGTATGTAAACGAACCAATTTTCATGGTAGCCCAATTTTATACATACCAAATTTAAAAGTATTAAAAACTCTTTAAACTATCTGAATTAAATGAAAACTTATTTTTTTTCTAATTAGTCAGTAATTAGTCTAAAAAAAAAACGAAACGTCAAAAAGAACGCACTAGCGATCGAAATTTAAAAAATTAGAACACAAATTCCATTTTCAAATAGTGTAACGACAACTAACAAGATGGATGCCACAATCTCAGTTTGAACATTTTGATTCACGTAATCAATAATTCCCTGTTAAATTCGAGACCTGGTAAGTCTTGTCGTTTCTATAGTAACGATCCCTTTGCCCCGAATCACAGGGCCATCCCACCGCCGCCTAAATTTAAAGGGAATCGAGAATCAGGTAGTATACACATAATATAACTACCCAAATATTGATGTATGGAGATAAGATTTATGTCCTAATTAATTGGTGGGTAAGTATGCAAAATTCTGGTGAATTATTCGAGAGTTACTGTGACCTTCGAACAGAAAAACCAATTGTAAAAACAAGTGAGTTTTAGTAACTAAAACTCAGATACTAGCTCCACCCAGAGCAGGAGAAGTTATTTTTCAATACACTTCATCGAAAAGTCGCTCTTATCCCTGGTACACAATTTACTGTTTTTCGCACTTGTGTGGGAAAATACATTTATTTTATGTTTAATTATTAAACACAATTTTATTATTTACATTTACCGTATCAGGCTAGACGCGACGTGACACCCAGACTCAATCCTAACTCAACCCTCGTTTACTTATGTACTTAACTGTAATAAAAAGCATCGCTTAATACACATCGAAATCAAGCTGAGGCTACAGTGCCAATCACTGCAGCCTCAACTCGATAAAGGCCTCACCAATGGCTCGTGCGAATGCGCTTTGTTCGAAATGAAAAATTTTCTAAATTTGTATCAAAATATACCAGCTACTATAATGATTTTCTACGTCAAAAGAGAAGCAATGGTGATCCAGTGGTAAAGATCCTTGCATATGAGTTGCCGGTCGCGAGTTCATCCCAGAGAGGCACGTTACTCTGTGTAATTTATTTCATTACCACTGTATCATGAGGAAACCGGCATGGTCTAGAATCGAACATTTTAAGACATGTGACATCCACCAATTTGCACTGGGCCCGCGTAGTGGATTAAAGACAATTCTCTCCCCTAGAGAGGAAGCCTGAGTCCCAGCAGTGGGAATATTATAAGGCCGATTATGCTTATAAATGCTGTGTTACCTTAAAAAAAGTATGTAACACTCTAGTTTCAGCTTTATTGTAGAACTAATAATGAAAAATTATGCATTTAAACGTGAATATTTTATTTAAAGTTGCGCAGTCTTTGAAAGTGAAACAACAAAAACTTCAACGTACAAAATAGAAAATAACTGCATAATAAACATACCTACAAGCATTTAATGTAAAACCGGCCGAATTTGTTATGTCATTTTGCGTACCAATGTTTTTAAACCTTAGATACACTAACGGTCCCGAACATGACATGCAACTGTCACAAAATGTCCCGTAACATGACATGCAACTGTCAATATACGTGAGGCTGCAACGTTGCCCAGTCCTGCAACTTGCCCCTCCAACATTTTACAACACATTCACGAAACGTGAATATTAGTATAATGGTGGCACGAGTGTTGGGTCATTCAGTTCCCTTCAAAGTGGTTGAGCTTAGTGGGACAGATGCACGTGTCATGCTCGTGAACGGGTGCCATCAGTTGAGACTGATCTGACTGAGACTGAAATAAGCCACTGCTTATTTCATTTTATATATTTCTAAATCACCTTTTTAGGGTTCCGTAGCCAAATGGCAAAAAACGGAACCCTTATAGATTCGTCATGTCTGTCTGTCTGTCTGTCTGTCTGTCTGTCCGTCCGTCCGTATGTCACAGCCACTTTTTTCCGAAACTATAAGAGCTATACTGTTGAAACTTTGTAAGTAGATGTATTCTGTGAACCGCATTAAGATTTTCATACAAAAATAGAAAAAAAGCAATAAATTTTGGGGGTCCCCATACATAGAACTGAAACTAAAAAAAAAACTTTTTCATCAAACCCATACGTGTGGGGTATCTATGGATAGGTCTTCAAAAATGATACTGAGGTTTCTAATATCATTTTTTTCTAAACTGAATAGTTTGAGCGAGAGACACTTCCAAAGTGGTAAAATGTGTGTCCCCCCCCCTCTAACTTCTAAAATAAGAGAATGATAAAACTAAAAAAAATATATGATGTACATTACTATAAAAACTACCAACGAAAATTGGTTTGAACGAAATCTAGTAAGTAGTTTTTTTTTAATGCGTCATAAATCGAAAAAAATACACTATTATTAAAACATCGATCAAAGTTACAACACATTACAAAGACTTATATATTATGTTACTTGCTGCTACGGAACCCTTCATGGGCGAGTCCGACTCGCACTTGGCCGGTTTTTTTTTCTAATATTCATTGTTATTGTGCTCACATTATAGAAGTAACTAAAAATATGTAACCAAGATTTTTGAAACTCGGTGAAACAAATAAATGACTCAGAGACGGCCGCCAGTTGCGCCTTTGTGTTACTGACCATTTATCGGAGGGTACCAGTACCAGGGTTACCGCAGTACTTTGCCCTGTATCCATTGACCAGATGAGCTAATGTCTCGTCCTCCTCCATGCAAGCTCTACAGAGTGGGCTGTCTGAGACAGACAGGTGCTTATTAAAGGTTCAATGGCCAGTCAGTCGTAGGGCCTATTTCGTGTAGTAGCCATCAATGGCTGGGAGTGCCACCTTGGCCTTTCTGCACTCACTATGGTCTACCCATAGTGAGTGTTTGATTTTTATTTAATTGTGATTTTGTCTTATTTCAGAATATAGTCACCCTGTCTACCGAGTTTCAATCACTGTTCAGAGCATTGAACATAAAGGATGAACAAACATACATATAAACTATTGCCTTTATAGTATTACCAGAGGGAGAAGGAGGCCACAGTAAAGATGGATAGATTGTGAGAAGAAAGAGTGATAGAGTCACGGGTGACAGGATAGAATGGAAGAAAAAGACGTGTGGCGCCAACCCCGTAATAATATGAGATAAGGGCAGGAAGAAGAAGCCTTTATAGTATACAGCAGGGCCCAGCTGGGCCGAAGCCTACTGGGCCAGGGTTAGCTCCGAAAGGTAGCTCAGCCCCTATACCGAACGGCGTAGGTTTTTTAGTCAGTAAGAGTCTGACACTATCTCCCGCTCCGCCCAAGGGCGGGGGATGTCATTTGGATGATTTTTAACCACTGAAAAAAAAAGCCTTTATAGTTACCAGCTGCTACCAGCGGCTTTGCCCACATCCAAGTAGACAATAGTCCTAAGGGAACACACTCTTGGAATGAAAAGTATCCTATGTGCTGCTTCAGGACATGGTCTACCTCTGTGCCAAATTATATCCAAATCCCATACGCCATTCCAGCGTGTGTAACAAATATCGCCTCGAAACTTTCGCCTTTACAAAATTCTTGTGTGTGTCTATGTGTGATTATATAACACCAGAAACTGCCAAAGAGCAATAAACTGCCTTAAAATTCAAATCCAGACTCACGAATTTATAAAAGTGAAAAATATCAAATTTAGTGGAATGAATTCAAGAACCAATCAATAATTTAATACAGTTGTAAACCTGCACACATGTTTATTTTTATTCCATGCAAAGAATTCGCGATAAAATCTACTTTCGCATACATTAAAACTAAATTTGGCATGTCATCGCTAAAGTAAAATATATTTATTATACGCTATTTAAAGTGACGTCAGTGTCTCAATTACAAATAATCGATACGTGCTTAAGTATCTTTTTGTCTTTACTACTGAACTGAATGCAGTAAAGGACATATGGTTTCTCAGGTTCAATAATTTCACAACATTAATCAAATTTCAGACGAAAAACGTCCACTGTTGGACATAGACCTCCTCCATGCGTCGCCACAACGACCTATCCTGTGCGTCTCGCATCCAACGCATTACCGTGACTCTCACCAAGTCAACCAGCTCACTGGGCACGCCACAATTATGGCGGTAAGTCCCCTCTTTGAGACGTGCCTGAAAAGACCTCACGGCTTCCTTACCTTCCGCGTGATGCAGGTCCTCACCGGGCATGGCACGTTCGGGAGGTTCCTGTTCCGGATTAAAGCAGAAGTGACACCCGGGTGTCGCCATTGTGCGGAATGCCTGGAGGACACGGTGGAGCACACAGTCGAGATATGCCCTGCTTGGGTGAAGCATCGCCGTGCCGGCCTTGGTTGAGGCCATGGTCCGAAGCGAGGAGTGGCAGGCGGCCACCGACTTCTGCGAAGCAGTAATGCTATGCAATGAAGGAGGCCGACCGCATCAGGCAACGGCGGTGCTCTCGCCGCCGCCGCCGGGATTCCGATCCCGATTTCCGGCCACCGTAGGCGCGGGCTTGCGGACAGTAAGCAATGGGTAGCTCGCTGTCCGGCCGTCCGGTAGCTGTCCGGACCAAGCCCAAGTCGTCGACGGCGTGCACTGTTCTCGCGCGCCTCAAGGAGTTGTCAGCAACAAAAGGGGCCTAGCCGGGTCGAAGCCTACTGGAGCCAGGGTTATCCGAAAGGGAACTCGAGCCCTAGGCTAGAAAGAACGGGGTGGGCTTTTAGTCAATAAGTGTCTGACACTATCTCCCGCTCCGCCCAAGACCGGGGGCTGTCATTGGATGATTTTTCCCACCATAAAAAAAGGTCAACCAGGTCACAGTGTTAAATTGGGTAAATTAGAAGTTTTAAATAACCCTGCATCCCATTATAATTCTCAGTTTCAGACTGTTTCCATTAACATTAACATAGTTTATATTTTTCTCCATCTTCTTAGACTTGTCCTTCTCCCAGAGTTCTCAATAAACCCAAAAAAATATAGCTATACAAATGCACGCTCCATGAGATTACATGACGCGTGCTCGCTATCAAGAACAATGATTGGATATGTCATGTAGCGTATACTAAATGTGTTATCTTTTACGATAAGCATTAATGAATGGGTTTTCTAAATGTAATGCTTCTGTTTGTTAATAGGAATATTGAAACACAAGATAGTACAGAACCTTGGGTATAGATTTAGATAGAGGAGATTAGTGGATTGAAGGGCTAATTAGAGAAACTAGAGCCAAGCTCAAAGCATTTATTTTAGTTAAACCATTATATGAATTATAATAGTGTATCTTTTTTGCATGTTAAATTATTTCATTGTTTGCTATTTATTTTGTCTGTACTAATTTTCCTTTAACTTTTTTATACAGTGTCTATTTCTCATTTTCCAACTCTTCTTTCGCAGGTATGCTGAAAGAGATTTCTTTAGAAATAAACATCACCTTTTTACTATACTTCTGTTTACTTCTTCTTTTCTTTTATTTTTGTGTGTACATCAATTGTTAAATAAAAATAAATAAGGTTCAACTCACACTGTCGCAGAGTCAAGGCGGCAGCTATAGTCGTAACGCGTGACAACGCGCGTCGTCTCGCGGCTACGCTCACATTAGTACCCACCCCCAGTTTACAGTCCAGTGTACGGAGTGCTAGTTGTTTTTACGTTAACATGATCGAAACGTTTAGCGCGTTTGGCTCTCTGATTGGTTAAGAGCTTGAGCGGGCCAATCGGGACGCCAAACGTCATAATCGTTAAACAAACTTACGCTACGGAGTCGGGGCCAGTTTAGATACTTTTGAACATTTCGAAATGGCGCTCGTACTCGTCAGATGACGCGTCACTACTCGTGAAACCGCTCGACTCTAACCAAGCGTCAACGCGCGGATGCGCAACGTCGCCCATCGACGTGCGTTTTAATATTTGCATAAAACTTTGTATCTTAATACTAGGAAAATAAAAACGAATATGCTATAAAAAAAAAAACACAAAAACTACGACTCTGCGCTAGTGTGAGGTGAGCCTTACAGGCACTTTTGAATTGCCAAGGTCGTCAATCACAAAAAAAGATGAAACTATTTGCACGTTCCAAAGCGTAGACTTCTATGGAGAAGAACGTGCAAGTGAACTCCAAGGACACTTTTAAATCAATAAATTAATACAATAATTATGGTTACGTCGTTAATGTTGAAATTATACATAATAGTCGAAATACCATTCACTGATTAATCACGAAATCTCAGAAGCTTAACACCTAGGCCCTTATAGAGTGTTTACATCCGCTTAGTTTTTTTTTTTTTGGATTTTAAGACATTCAGAACATCCGTTTTACCCCCTTACGGGTTGTTTTTTTCGGTGGGCAAAAGTCATCCAAATGACATCCCCCGCCCTTGGGCGGAGCGGGAGATAGTGTCAGACTCTTACTGACTAAAAAACTCACCCCGTTCCTTTTAGCCTTTCATAGCGGGGCCGAGCCTCCCTTTCGGAATTAGACCCTGGCTCCAGTAGGATTCGACCCAGCTGGGCCCCTACTATTGCTGGCAAATCCTCGAACCCCCTTTAGGGGTGGACCCTAAGGGGGTAAAACAGGGGTTGGAAGTTTGTATGGAGAAATTTACTATAATAATCAGGAAGAGATGCGCCTCCCTACTCGCTCGCGTTTGTGGCAGTACCAACACTATACTGAGTGTTTTTGCAGATAGGTGGGAGTCCCCCATGCTGCAAAGATGGATGCGCCTTCATGTCGTAGTCTAGTTGTGTTTGTAATTGTTTTGTGAAACCTACTAACACTAGTCTTTAAGCTATTGTTACTAACAACATATGGACCGAAATATATGTTTTACTATTATTATTTTTATAATGCGAGCGAAGCCGCTGTTAGAAGCTAGCTATACATATATGTGAGAACGATGTAGTAAGAGGCGTACGTTTAAATCGTCCAAAGTAAAAAAATCTATTCAAAGAACAAATATCTAATCAAAATAATCCGTGGCAGCTGAGAGATGAACCGTCCCAACTGACGTTACCCGTTTACGAACATGACTCATACGACCACACCATTCAACTCAACCATTTTGAAAGGAACCAATCATTTGGTTCCTTTCAAACCAACTCAACCAATACAACTCAACCATTTTGAAAGGAACCAATCATTTGGTTCCCTTCAAAATGGTTGAGTTCCAGGACATGCACCATCAGCTGCAGACGTTTGAGTAAGCATGATACTCCTAACTGCCAGGATATATTAAGTCCCCACATCCAAACTTGGCATACAAGGGGGAGTGGGAAACGGTTACCTCCTTCTGCGAAAGCGAAGCTGATGGCAGCAACTGTGAGAGAATGAACATCCTCACGCCCCAGCCACCACCACAGGAGACGCCCTTGGTTTCGGGTGTAGTGTGGATCCAGACCACCGTAGGCGAGGGCTAGCGGACGACGAGCAATAGGCAGCTTGCCGTCGACGGCGTATAGTGTTCCACACGCGCTTCAACAAAAAGGAGCGTAGTAGAGGCGCGGGAATGTTTGAGAGAGTCACCTTGGCCCTGAAACGCAAAAGGTAACTGAAAAAACACAGGTGTGTTTTATTCAGTAAAAGTTTGAAACTCCCGGAGCGATTTTCACTCGTTTCCACCTCGTGGGCTATCATCATCATCATATCAGCTGATAGACGTTCACTGCTGGACATAGGCCCCCCCTCAAGCGTCGCCACAACGACCGGTCCTGTGCGTTACGCATCCGTCCACGACCCTGACCAGGTTATCGGTTCACCTTGTTGGAGGTCTTACAACGCTGCGTCTTCCGGTACGTGGTCGCCACTCGAATGCAGATATGTATGTAAAAAATAAAGCACATTTCACGACGCGTTAACACTCCACCCAGTTGTACTGTTAATGTAAGAAGTAATACATCACTAATTTTTACTTAGTACAAATACTTTAAAGCTTATTTGAAAAGGTCTTATTATTAATTCAGTAAAGTCTCAATAAATAATGTTCCTCTACAGCAAAGTTATTAGCGTTTGCTTGTATCCCAAAATGTCACTCAATTTATGGAAATATTGTACAGGCTATTGATTACGAATGAATAAATGACGATCAAAATGGAAAAACACTGCGCGTAGTATAGTCTGGTAGCAATTGTTATGAATGTTTGATTCTATTATGAATTTACCAATTAGAACAAATTTTCGAGGACAATTTTGGTTTTTTTTAAGCTATTGCATAGAGCTTCTATCGCGGGCCTTGAGCGTGGAGACCGAATCCAGAAATTCCGTAACGAAAATAACCTAACACCCCCCACTCCTTTGTTTTTTGAGCGTGGTGATAAGAAAACAAATGAGTGAACAATCAATCGAAATTCAATTCAATGTGTGAAAGTGTAACTTCAATTATTATCAAATAAAAAAAAAACAAAAGAAAAAAAAATATTGCATAAATAAAATAAATAAATAATTATAATGGCATAAGTTGATTAAAATGCTATGCAATAGCTTTACCGAGGCAGTCCGCGAGTGCCACACGAATTTTTTTTCACTTTTTTTTTATTACTCTCATCATTTTTAACATATTTTTAACTCGCCAAACTTTATAGTTTGATGGTGAGAAACGCTCGTTTACAATCAATTTATTGACTTCATAAAGCTGATGATTTTAGTTAGTAGCCCTGACTGCTATGCCAGAGGTCGTGGGATCGATTCCCACCCAGGACAAATGTTTGTATTATGAGCACGATCATTTGTTCTGTGTCTGTGTGTAATTTATCTATAATATGTATGTATTAAGAAATATATAAGTAAGTTTATCAGTTGTCTAGTACTCATAACACAAGCTCTGCTTAGCTTGAACTAGACGGCGTTGTGTGGTAGTTGACGAATACTACTACTATATTACTATAAAGCATCATATAAACAGTAAAAGTATGAGTGGTTTTGCTGTCTGTGCTTAATTTATATTAATTGTTCAACCCCAAGCAAACGCCGGCGTTCGCGCATCTATTAACTTCCAATTGTGTCTGTGATTTCCAGGATTGAAAGGTTAAGTTATATAATTGCCTTTTTAATAAATTTTTTTCGTAGAATGAAAATGAAAATGTAGAAGTGTTTATTAGTAGTAGAGTAGATAATGATGAATATCATAATAATTATTGGAGTACATTAAAAACAAATCTGTCTTGCTTCAACACTATAGTCTTACTCATTCTAACCCATAAATATTGTTTATAATGACCCGAGTCCCTTGTCACCACGGTACTGAAATCCCTAGTCTGGTTACAGTTACTGTGTTCGTTTAACCGTGATTGGGATCACGTAACTAATTAGTCAAACACACCTTTCAATAAACAAGGAAAAGGATGATAAACTGAACCCCGGGAACGTTGACATCTTCGGTTTCTTCCACCTGAATCCGGAACTTCCCGAACTAACCAAGTGAGTTACCATCACGTTCAAAGATTGTTTCGTTCATATTTCAGTGTGGGTAAGAGATGGCGCTAGACAACCTGTATAGCTCTGTCTCTTACCCACACTGGAAAAACAGTAAAACAATCTTGCTTTGAACGTCATGGTAACTCACTTGGTTAGTTCGGGAAGTTCCGGAAGTAACCCCGGCAAGCCCGATAAGGACCAACGTCATGCGGAAGGTGAGGACGCCGGGGTGCTTCTCCAGCCATTCCTTAAAGAGGGGACTTTCCGCCAAAATTGTGGCGTTACACAATACTAGGTTGCGACGGTCGCCTTCACTATTTCATCATGAAATCTCGCCGAAGTGTTCAAACTCAAAATTATTTCATTGCACATAGGCGTACATGGGCACTTAAAAGTCAGAGGCCAGCGCACAATTCCAATTCTTCGTTTCCCATGGAGAAGAAACTTCATGGACTCTTTTCAGAAAGTGATTGATTTTACAATATATCCATAAATATATTTTTTTAGGTAAGACAATCATCTAATGACATCTCCCGCCCTTGGTCGGAGCGGGAGAGCGTGTCAGACTTTTACTCACTCTAACCCACTCCTGTTCCTTCTTTGCCTTCGTCCCAAGGCTTCGTGTTTCACTTTTGCACTACCCGTAGCCCCAGTAGTAACTTTGACTCTGCTGGGCCCCTACGGTTTGCTGACATAAGAAAATAGAAAAAAAACGTATTTATTTTGGCGCACAAAACATTGTAGACAACAAAAACTTAAGACAAACACAAACAAAAAAAATAAAAAGTAACATTGTATGTCACCCGCTTGCATCCAAAAAGGTCCAGTTCAGCGAAATGCCAGACAACTACGAGGCAGTTGTCTGACGCTGGTTTTCAACTGAACCTCATCTCATCTCCTTGAGGCACGTTTCATATGACAATATTAATGGGTATGAGAGGACAAGGTAGATCAGTCAACTTTGTACCAAAAGCTCACGTTCACGACGTTTTTCAACATAAAGACGACTGGATGCCATCCTAATGATAATAATATTGTATGTGTGTAACCACAGAAGAACAAGAACAGTTGCGTCCGACACGTTTTTAAAAGCCCTGTTAAAAGCTTTTAACTGCTCTAGCAAGGTTTTAAAACACCACATTAATAAAAAACTTTTAAAATTAAAAAAAAATCTAAAGATAAACAGATTTTAATCGAAATCTGTTTCAAAAACTTGATATAAAGGGTACGTTCTCACATTGAAATGTAAATATTCTACATTTACATGTTAGAGCTATCAATCCAACATTCGACTCTGACGTAATTATCTTCCAATCAATAGTTCCTTTAATTGACGACATCAAAGTTAGACGAATCAAACATTTACAACTAGTGCTGGGACTGTTCCCTTAACTTATATATTGTAAACTAGCGACCCGGCTATTTTTTAGTTTGGAAAATAATCTAATGACATTCCTCTTACTCCAGACCATGGCCTGACAAGGGGCCAGTGCGAGAGGTGGAACGAGAGGACGTGTCAGGCTAATTTTAGTCAATTAAATTCTACCAAAAAATAACCCACCTTTTCTTTTTAGGTGGGAAAATCATCCAATGACATTCTCCATTCTTGGGCGGAGTGGAAGATGGTGTCAGACTTTTACTGACTAAAAACCCAGTCATGTTCCTTTGTTGCCTTTCGTACCGGAGCTTAATCTTCCTTTCACAAACAGATTCTTGGCCCCAGTAGGTTTCGACCCGGGTTTGGGCTTGCTCGGTTTGCTGACAACTCCTTGAGGCTCGCATTAGCTTTGCAAAATGTTTGAAATTCTAGGCTTTTCTTTAATATATGCATATACTAGCTGCTACCAGCGACGAAAGCAGTGACAAAGTTATTTTCTCCAAAAAAAACTATGGACCACAATTTCATCCCCTCAGCGGGTGAATTTGAAAAAATCCTCCATTAATACTCGTCTACGTCGTAAAAGCATGCCTAGTAAAGAAAGAAAGAAAGAAAAGTGTTTATTTGTGGCAAACATGGCGCATACCTTAAAATAAAACAAATAACAAATTCGACTAAAGTAGCACGCAAGTAAGATATGCGTCACATCCACGCAAAACGGCTGGTGCTCAGCAAAATGCTGGGGCTCGTGTAAGACAGAGCCACAGTGCTGATTTTCAGCACCAACCGTCGTCGACGGTGAGATGCTGATTGGCCAGCAAGGATTAATGTTATAGTAATAAAAAAAAACACAATTCCAGTCCTAATAGTTTCGGCTGTACGTTGATGTCAGTCAGTTCCTCGTTTATCCTCCTCTTCCTTGCGTCGTTCATCCTCAACGCTGAAGGTCGTGACCTCGACCAAAATTCATATATATAGATTAAGTATATAACGTCTTCAAGGTTTGAATGTATAGTTTCATAATAAACTAGTGTACTTTACTATCAACAATTTCATCACTTACTTACTATCAGGTGGGATCGGACTCAAGTAATAGTTTCTATACCTAATTAAAAAAAAAAAATTATAACACGAAAGTCATCTTCATTAATCACTTTCTTCATTGGTGAAAACTACATGAAAATAAGTTCAATAGTTTTTGAGTTTATCTCAAGCAGACGCGGTGAGGGAACTTTATGAAATGTATGGAGAACTATGAATCAATGAATCTATGTACCTTGTCCTTTACCAAACCCCACCTGTGGTGGAGTCGTCCTATCTAAGGGGATGTTTATTTGTTCATACAATTTACAACTTATCTAAGGGTTTTATCAAATTCAATGAAAGAGAAAAACAAAATTTAAAATATTTTTATTTCACTTTAGACTATATGGCTACTTATAAAACATCTAAAGCTGGTGCATGGTTCCAAATTGGTCGTTTCCTATGGAGAAGAACCAGCAAGAAAAGAGCCCACCGTTCGATATGGACCAGGCCTGGGGTCTACGGCACCATATTTTAAAACTGAATGACTATTACCAACCATACACACGGTGTTACGTGTACGAACCAGCATGCGCAGACAAAAATATAGTGAAGCTTATGCGTGTGGGGCCCATAATGCCGAGTTATTTTGTAATTTCTTACCACAAAAACTAGAAAGGGTGTAACCAAACCAATCAATCAACGTCCCACATCAGTCGTCTGGTGAATTTATTCATGTGTGTTTGAGCTTTATGCTAGGTTTCGTAGGAACTCGATCGTCATCAATCGATCCATTCTACTCGTACCTATGAGCCCAAATATAAACTGCGATGCGGCGTCACATAGCGGACTCTGGGCAAATTGGCCGCTGCAAAACAATCTGACCAAATGGGGCTTCCTCGACCCATCTCTAACGCAAAGCCAGTGTGAAGCCAGTACACAGGACATGTGTCACCTGCTAAACTGCCCATCCTGCACAACCACCTTTTTTATTAATTTCTTCAGTGGGTAAAAATCATCCAATCCACGGCCCTTGAGCGGAGCGGGAGATAGTGTCAGACTCTTACTGACCAAAAAAACCCACTCCTTGCCTTTCATACTGTGGCCGAACCTCACATTCGGAAACAGAATCTAGCCCCAGTAGGCTTCACCCCAGTAGGGCACTTTGTGCGGTCACCTATACCAATGTTTTGCCGCTTGTGGCGTCGTATCGCATCTCAGCGCAGTTTTGTGAGGAAACCCTAGGTTCGATTACGAGACTCCTGCGTATTACTTTTGGGCCTGAACATAGCGACGGTCTCTACGTAAACTCTCGAATCTGAAATTTTGCAATATTTTTTGTTTCTGTTTGAAACTTAATAAAAACTTGCTAACTAAAATAAAAAAAAATATTTTTGTCTAACAATTCTTAAACCCAACATATGTATGAAACTAAATTTCGGTATATACAGTTATAGTTGTTAAAGACAAACTCAACCATAAAATAAAGTTCAAATAGCTCTCCTGCAAAGTAAGCTTTTTCACTTTCGATAGTTTACCTAGGAAAAAGAATCTATCAACTAGATAGATTCTTCGCATTATCATCATATTGTTAAGACAAAGTTCTGTGGAACGTTCCAAAATCTAGCTGATTCAACCTTCCTTTCTGTTTGATAAAATATTTCCTAGATGGGTTAGTTTCGTATAGGCATTCATTAAAAATGTTTTAATTTAAGCAAGGTCATAAAGCACGTAAAACAAACTTCTGTAAATTCCCCAATGCAAATTATGATAGTATTCCCCAAAACGGGGAAAATAGTGGTTTATTTATTTTATAAATTAACTAAATGTGATAATGGTAATGCATTATTACTTAACACACAATTAAAATAACACAGCATTGTTTAATAAATACAATAATACTACGAAATGACTCAAATCATCAACAGAATCCATTAGGTTTAGATCACTCGAAACGGAAAACTTAACACCAAATAACAAACAACTTTTCCCGCTCTGGGTAGAGCGAGAGGACGTGTTAAACTTTGATTGACTTGAACCCACCTGTTTCTTTCAGCTGCTCTATAATGCTTGCTTTATAATGCCACGGTAACTCTTTTGAATACTTCTGCAGCCCAAACTAAAGCGACTATTCGCATGAACGTCTCATTTGCAAGCTGTCAAAAATGCCTCAAGTTTTCAAAAATTTAGACAAGTTTTGGATATTGATTGTCGCTTAGATGGCATTGCGACTTGATTTTGAATGTTTTAATACAACTCCAAATGACTAGCACCGCAACCAACTGACAAAATCACCTCCTGGCTGAGCAAGATAAAACCACGGCATGTACTGTCTTATAGTCTACTAGTTTTTGCCCATGGCTTCACCAGCGTACATAAAATATAGCCTATAGTCACTTAGAAATAAAGCAGCTTTCTATCAATGAAAAAAAAATTGCAATCGGACCAGTACTTTCAGAGATTACCTCCTACAAACAAAAAACATAATTTTACCTCTTTATAATATTAGTGTATATGTTTAGTAATATTTTTCTTGCTTCTGTAATGATGTTGCAGGAAGGTGAAAAAGACTCGTTAATTTTCACTGCGTAGGAGTAGCAGGATGCAGGAGATGCCTAAGGCGTCAGGAGTCGTTGCTAATTCCTGACCAACGACGGCGCTTCTCTTTTAATGTCTAGGTTTCTCCAGCCAACTTAAGCATAAACCAGTCATATAATGTCTTTCCATCCTACATCACGTGCCCTGTTATCTGTTCACGTAGGAACCTAATGACAGCATCAGCGGAAATTACACAAAGTAAGACACCTGGCAGGGTCTGACCCCGCGATGTTCGATTGGAAGTTGGGGTTGTTGCGACGGACGGGGCCACTGCTGCTCTTGGCCATCTTATCAAGGATTTATCTAAATCAATATGCCAGCCTTTTTAGGTTTTTTTTTCAGTGGGTAAAATCATCCAAATGACATCCCCCGCCCTTGGGTGGAGCGGGAGACAGTATCAGACTCTTACTGATCTACTGACTGGCCCCAAAAGGTTTCTGGGCCCCTGCTGTTGCTGACAACTCTTTGAGACGCGCGGGAACAGTGCACGCGGTCGACGACTTTGGCTCGGTCTGGGCAGTTACTAGACGGTCGGACAGCGAGCTACCCATTGCTCGCTTTCCGCAAGCTTGTGCCTACGGTGGCCGGAAATCGGGATCGGAATCCCGGCGGTGGCTGGGTCGTGAACGCATTGCCTGATGCGGTCGACCTCCTCCTTTGCTAGCATTACTGCTCCGCAGAAGGAGGCGACAGCCAGCAGCGTTTATAGGTCAGCCTCGGTGATGACGCCCGTCTTTAGTTACATCTTGGAAATAAACAAACCAATATGACACAAATCTCAACAAATAGTTCAATAGACTAGATCAATAGGTACGTTATACTATTATAGTGCACTATTAGTGTAATAGGCTAGGCAGAGGAGCTCCCCTCGTGCGGAGGCGGCGGTGCGCAGTTCAGAGGCCCGGCGCGCACAAATAGCAAGCTGCGATTTGGCATACACTGTACTTCTAGTGCAGGGAGGCACTTGGTTTATTTGGCATAGATCCTATGTATTTATTATTGCTTTGGTTTTTCAGCATCAAATAACTTCTTCCGCTCGAGATGCACAGAGAGAGAATTTCAGAAATTAGCATAATAGCCTTTTGATGTTCCCACTGCTAGGACTCAGTCCTCCTCTCTAGGAGAGGGAATGGGTCGTAATCCACTACGTGGGTCCAATACGGGTTGGTGAATGTCACATGTTTTAGAACTAAATTCTAGGACCTGCCGATTTACTCACAATGTTTTCCTTCACCGTTTTTAGAGCAGTGGTGATGAAATAAATTACACACAGTGATGCGTCCGGCTGAGAGAACTCGTAAGTCGGGGCCGTACTGACTAAAACTCATCTGTGGTTCTTCGATTTTTTTTTGCGTTCCAATGCCAAGATAACTCTATCAAACAATTCTGGAACCCTGAGTGACTAGCAGTTCTAGACAAAGTTCTTTTCATTCTGCCTCAGAGTGGCAAAAGGGACTATGAGATTTTTAAATGTATAGGTAATAATGCGTTGTCAACCGCTTACATTTTACCTATTATAATAAATCCATAGGAATAGTCCAGTAGAGGTACAACCGTAATTGTATGCCTTTACACCGCCTTCACCTTGGCCATTTTGTACCTATATAATAATTTCTGTTCGAAATATTTTACTGCTTCGTACTTTATAGATCACTTTTGCTCTCTTTTGCCGGGTTTTACTAATCCAGAGTATGATCTTCTATTACCAAAATTTGGCATTTGGGAGATTCTCTCATATGCCAAATTCTGGTCGTATATGTTCAGCTATTTGAGCGTGAAGGAGTACCTAACAAACTTAAACACACACATACATACATAGAAACTTTTACCTCTATGATTATTTTATGTAATTAATTAGTATGATAACTTTCCGTTTATCTTTATCGATAGACAAAAAGGCATTATCGATAACGGAATGTTTTTTGTGAATGATAAGTGCCTGAGGTAAGAGCCACTGGAGATCGCTGCATGCAAAAAGCTCAGGATCAGTTGAAGTAGCGATAGTTGTGGTAATCCTTGTTCAGCAGTGCTTTATCCTTCGGCTAATTTGATAATGATGATGATGATGAATCGATTTTTTTATGTATTTTGACCAGTGTACCTTATAATGAATATTCCATGGTGAACTGAATGATCTGAAACATAATTAATCTACTTTTACACTGATATTTTAAAAGGTAAAGTTTGTAGGAGATAATCTCTGAAATTACTGGTCCGATTGCGAAAATTTCTTCACCCCTAGAAAGCTGCTTCTCTTGAGTGACACAGGCTATATTTTATGTACGTGTCTGAAGTCGCGGACAAAAGCTAGTGTTCAAAAAGTAAACATTAGTAAAATAATATCCTTCGTTTAGTTAAATCTTAACTAAGTTAACATAATATTTGCAACACACTAACGCTAGACGCAAAACTTCTATTCACTCACAAACCCATAAAATGCCATCAGATTATGTATGTCACAGTTTCACCGGATCATCTAACGGAAATTCTGTTTAAAGTAAAATTCAGAGAATAGCCTCAAGGTTTTAAAAAGGTGCTTCTAAGAAATTGGCCCGGAATACTCAACATTTTGACTACGAGAAGTTTTTTGTGCCATCAAAATGACACAACAACCATAAAAAGATTGTTTGGTATCAATTGATTGTTTAGGTTTCCTTCTATGCCATAGTTTTGACTATTTTCTTATATTTATTTCTCAAATGCCTGTTATATATCACTATCATTATTGTCTCCTCACCACCCTAGGTTGACTGGTAAAGAATGCCTAAGGCATTAAATCCGTCGTTATACTTTGTGTTGCATGAATCTTCATGAAAAATGAAAATAAATAAGTATATTATTAGTGCTTTTTAACGAGACATTTCCATGTAACGATTGGTATCTATATATATAAAAATTAATCCCTGTATCCTTTGGTCACGCCATCACGTGTGAACGGCTGAACCGATTTCACTAATTCTTTTTTTGTTGTGTCCGTTATTGTGAGGAGAAGGTTCTTAGGGAAAATGAAATGAAAATTGGGGTAGTGTAGGGTAGAGTAAGGTAGAGTAGGGAAAAGTAGGGTAGTGTAGCAGGGAAGAGCGGGAAATGCACTACTTGGGATTTTTTTCATAATTTGTCGATATTAACTACTCAAAAAATATCACTAGTTCTATAAATACCAAGTCGTATTTTAATTTAGAAAAATGTTATCGCAAATATTTTTAAGTTAGGATTTTTTTTTCTAAAAAGACTCGATATTTGAAAATCAATAGTCACAGCCCTACTGACCAGTGACCGTATCTACTGGCCTTGATAACAGTTGTTTGCTAGAACCCTTCCGGCTGTAACAATTTATATCTATGTACATATCTATACTGTCCAATGTCTATATCTACTACCTCCATTACATTTAAATTCCACTCAACATCTCACTCTTTCAATAAAAAAAGACTTAAAAGGTTTTACTTTAGTATCGCTTAACCTTTCAATTGTGATAATTACAGACACAATTGAAAGACAATAGGTGCGCGAACGCCGGCGTTCGCTTGGGGTTTAATGAATTAAAACACTATTTAAAATTAAAAAAAAAAATTTAAACTATAAAAAAATTGATATGCAATACTTTTTTTGGAGTAATACTCCTAAAAAAGTACTGCATCTAAAATTTTTAATTTATACCAAAAGCATTTTTATTTAACAACTAGATCACAAAAGCACAATCTTTACACAAAAAATCTTCTCAGTGCTTAAATTCTAAGTAAATATGTCCACGCCGAATATGCAGTACCGGAAAATTGCAAGCTCCGTATGATTGTAACAAATCTTTATTAGATTATAATTTCTCGATATCATGATAAAATCATCTTGAATACAATTTTAGTTTTTTGTTTAGTTTCCAACTTAACCGTGTATTGTTTTACAAAAAAAAGTAGTTTACTATTTATCGCGATATTTTACAATCTTACGACGTTTATAATTTTCTGGTGACATATCATCTGTTTATTTGAAAAATAATAGCCAACCCACTGACCAGTGAGCGTATCTACCGTCCTTGATAACAGTTATTTACTAGAAATGTTCCGGCTCCTACAATCTATATCCACGTGTCTATCTATAAGTATATCTGCTATCTCCATCGATCCATCTTCGACGGCTACCAACATAATAATACGGTGCAGCTATACAAATAATGTAAATGTTACGTTTCCGCTATTAGATTATTTATATTTAATCGTAAAGATAATAATTATTACAATAGCATTTTAATAAATTCTTTGAAACTTACCGATAGGTATATGTATATTTTTTTACGTGTAGTTTTGATAAGACAATTTCTTTCAACACACTTAATATTAAAAAGATGAAAATGTGTATGATTTGAATGAAATTGGTACACGGGTAGATCACGTCTTAAAATACTTTTTCCCCGCGAGAGTGTTCCCTTAGGATAATTTTCTACTTCCCCGTTAGCAAAGCAGATGACAGAAGCTAGTCTTACATAAAAAGTAATATAACAGTATTATTTTTATAAGCAGAAACATTCCGGAATGTTCTTACTTCGACCCTATAAGAAGTAGCTATTTACCTTACATTTCTTTGTCAGGAATACTTAATATGACAGAAAAAACACCCAATTACGCTCATAACTTCAATATGAATATTTATTCATATATCATATTAAACAAAACACACCCCACACAGTACAAACACCCTAAAAATATCGCGGAATCAAAGCTCAGATCCAGGGCTGTACCTGACATCATTCGGTGGCCTTCAGGTAAAGATTTAGCCGCCATTGAGGGCGAATTGAAAAGAGCCCATAATAAGCGACGCGGGGGAGGGTGGCAGGGGTGTCACTATCGCAACGAGCCCTCGCGAGCGATCGCCATGGCTACGAGGCCCGGAGCGAGTCGAGTGCGGCCCTGGGTAGCCTTGCAATGGTGTGGGGAGGGCAATAGCCCCGTCTACTTGCAAACGTAAAATAAGATGGCTCAGAAGTTTCACGGTTGACGACGGACAATGAGTTTCTTTGATTAATCAATCTGTACTATGGTAGTATTTAATTAGGAAAGTCAGTCGGTGAAGCGTTTCTGGTATGATTTTTATTGTCCTCTTTATAACAAAAATAAAATTTATTCCCTTCTTCTTTATTTGACCATAGTGTTGGTCAAATAAAGAAGAAAAGAAGAAAGTTCCGTGTTCTGAGCTCGCTGAATATTGGGAAAAAATTAGTAAGGGGGCAAAGTAACTTCTTTTTTGGACCTTGGGATACTGTTATGTGAAAGCTATAGGCTATGCCCGTGGTACCACGCTTAGAGACCACTCTTTTCAATTATCTTCTCAATTGTTTATTATTGTAACATTTACAAAACCTTCTTTCTCCTTATAAATTATACTGTAAGTCATTAGCAATTATACAATAACAAATATCCATAAAATTATGAATTGTCATGCAAGTACAAAAACCAATTCGCTCATTCTCATCATGATATTGTTATTTATTTATATATACTTTATTGCACATCAAGATTATAAAGATTAGTTATGTTTTTTACTTACATAGTTTTAGTGGCTAATATAATACCTATATATTTTTGTGGACTTTATTTCCAGTTGAAATTACTGAGGCATTTTATAAACATTTTTTTTGGTCTTTCAACAATCACAACTCAAATAAAAATAAAAACAAACGCTTTCTTGAAACTGCTTTTCGTCTTGATTTTTTTTTTAGCGGAAATGTGTAAAACCAGATTTGAGTCAATTAACCCTTCTGTTCCCACCTACTCAGTGTCACTTGACGCTATCAATTTGCGCTCGCCAGCGTTTCTGGCGACGTTCTAAACAACGCGTTTTCCGCTAATGTATACTAGATGTTTTTTTTTTGTTTCTTTTTTCAAGGTCGTCCGGCTATTTTTCTTGCATTGCATTTCTGTTCGGGTTTTTCTCGAGTCTGTGGGTTTTATGCGTTCTTGTTGCGAAGTGATTCGTTTATCGAGTGTTTGGTTTCATTTTAAGCGTATGTAACAGACCGATTGTCTGTTTTTTATAGATTTTTACAATTAAATATGTTCGAAACTCAAATGCGCAAAATATGAACGCAATATTTTAATATTTTTGAAGTATTAGTTGTTATTTTATATAAAGCATGTTAGTACTTAATCAAAATTTTATTTTAATTGATAAAATATTAAAAAAATAAACAAATCAGATTAAGTTTAATTCCCTTTAAAACGAAATATAAGGGCAGGTAACTACATCTTATAACTAATAACAACGTATAATAACTAATAACAGCGTATAATTATTTATAACTGAAGTTATTATTTGCGTGTTACAAAACCTCAGAGCCTATATCTAGGCGGCGATGAAACCCCCAAAACGGCTCCTAGGAAGCCCTATAACAATCTTTGGATATTGCATTCACGCTATTCTCACCCTTATTGCTTCATCGTAGAATATATTATCGCTCGTAATGGTAAAGCGGGGAATATCAGATTATTGTACATGTGCGCAATATAGTTGAGTTAGCTTGACGCTGAGAAAAGTTTGGTATACATTGGTGGTTTGCATACAGTTACACTATTGTTGCATCGTAGAAAACGCGCAATGGATATTGTTCGTGCAGATGTTAGCGTCTAAATCACTATCGTCTTCAGTGTCATAATAGGAACAAAACTGGACTGGCGTGAGTTTCAGTGCGTGCCTCGAGTCAGTTTCCCTCAATATCAGACTAGGCGGCCTCAATTTTCAACGCTTATGCCTCTATAAGTTATTCCGCCCTGCATACGATGTGTAGGCCTTTGAATTTTCTTTTTAATAAAACCTAGTTTTTTGAAGCAATAAATCTTTTGACGTTTTTGCTTTATCATGTCGGGGAGGCGAGCATTGAAGGGTTTGCGAAAAAGATGATTTTTTTCTTTATTCTTTTTTGCGATGTTTGAACGTAATGTTATTGAATTTTGCACATCAACAAATGGTAAGGGTATGAGCTTTATTCTTGCTTATGAAATTTTTGCTCCAATTTAGGCGTAACAGAAAGTTAACGTTGTGAATCTTTTTTTTACATGCATTTAAACTAATTCAAAATTAACCTAAACGTAATAATAATACCTTACCGAAACCGTACCGTACTATAAAATTAAAACCAAAAAAAAAAAAATGAGATCAAAGATAACATCACAACACTACCCTAAAGAACTGCGGAACCGTTCAAATATCTAGAACGACAAACATCGACATAAAATGCGATGTAGCTCCCAGCCCTAAAACCAAAAAAAAAATAAGTTCATGTTTTTGGCGGCTGCTTTATCGGCGGCACATTTCAGTCTATGCGCCGATGTGGGGGTGAAACTGGCGCGACGGGCCGCCCCCACCCCCACCCCTGAGCTAGGCCCCACCCCAAACCCAGTAGCCTAAAGCCTGATGGTGCTGTATTTGATAAAATGCTCTAGTTACAATCGCAGAACCTAACTGAACGCCAGAAACTTTGACCTTTCAAAATCTCAATGCTTTTACCAATTTTTTTCTCACGCCAAAGCGATGACTAAAGGTCGAATGATTTATCAAACTGACGAGCTAGGAACAAAGTCATTTCGAAGATATTTTCCTCGACGTCCTAAATTGATGTCTGCGTTTAATTTAATTTCCAAGATCTAAGAAAAATAGGCTGAAGGAGCTGTTTTCCGCACAAGTTGGGACATTAAATGGTGGTATTAGTCAGTGAATTAGTCTTCATCAGCCATCCCTCTGGTGTCGCTGGTTTCTATAGAGTGCCGTATGGGTACAGACGCCATCATTAATTGAGCTACCCTCACGTATACCCAATGTACCTTAGTAAGAAGGGCCACCAGATAATGCATGCGTCTATATCAAGCCTTCCCCATATCCAATTTTAATATCGACCGCCATTCGCATGCGACTAATTTGCGCATCAACTGTTTAAAAAACTCCAGATTCTAATAATTTCTGAAAATACAAATAACCTGATAAAAATAGTTCAGTAAACGTGTTTTTAGATTTCTGGTGACTCGTTAAATCAGCTAAAAGTATCTTAGGATCGAGATCAATAACGTATTAACAAGCCGTTTATGATACCATCTTCACACAAAGTGAGTTGAGTCTCTTCAAGGCAAGAGTGAATAGGCTCATGAACTAGTGCGCCTCACCATCAGAGATTGCATCACTGCTTACCATAAGTTGGTATCGCAGTTAAGCACTAGTTTATGTCATTTAAAAAAAAAGAAGGTAAGCAAATGGATTCCATGACCCCCGAAATCTGTTAAAAGTATCTTAGCACCGAGGTCACCGACGCATTAACGAGCTGTCTATAAAACTTTCTTAAACAAGGCAGAAAAGCTCATCACAAACATTACAAACCAAGGTGCAGCTTTCCGTGAAAAATCGATCGATAGGACCCGCCCGCGCCTATGTTCCTAAGTAGCTAAATTCTATCATGAATTTCTAATACATCATTCGTATTTTAAGAGACAGTTACATCTTTTTACGAAATTTCGTGGTAATTCGTGCATAATTTAGTCAGGGATATGAATAAAACATGGTGGGATGAGTGCGTGATCTTGGCATTGACACGACTGGATATTGCAGCCGAGCGTAAACAAAAGAAGACAGACGTATCATAAAAGAATACTGTTATTTCGACTGTAATTATGAATGGTTACGTCACGGACCAAAGGACCAAAAATTTTATAGCAACTTCTTTGCGTTAGTGTTTTTGGATTGCTACTTAAACGTAAAATATTTTGTTGACAATGTTATTAAAGTACTGGTAAAAATTAAATAAAATTACCTTCTAACTGGAACTTTTTACGGAAAAACCAATTTAAAATTTAAATATAAATGCTACATAACTATTTTATAAGTTGAGAAGAAGAAATAAAGTCAAGAAATTCTGAATTATTTGCTGATAATACAATCTGCAGCTTCATTCGAATGAGCTTTTATATTTTTTTAACCAGCCCTTACTATCCCACTGTTGGGCATAGGCCTCCACTAAGTCCTGTCAAACTTACTTCCCCCACGCCGTTTTTAACCAGTCCGCGCGGTACGCTTTTATAATTTTGAAAAGTCACCCGAAGGACCAAAAAATCTTCAATGAAATGGCATCATCTATAGTGTAGATAGACAAGTTTCTAAAATGGTCTTTTAACATACAATATTAATATCCTTATAGGCCAAAGAATAGTTATAAAATCTTAGGTAACAGAAAGAAAGATAAAAAAGAACAAAACAAAGACTTAGAGAAAAACAGAAAGAAAGACAATGAATTTATTTGGCAAAACAAAAGACACAAATAGGTAAACAGGAAAAAAAAATGAAGCAAAAACATAATTGTGTGCCTTATGGCTACACCAAAATAGGCCCAGTTCAGCATGAATACAGACAACTAGTGCCTGATACCAGTTTTCAACTGAACATGAGGTTGTGACGCAACGGATTTAAAACAGCTTTATAATGTAATATTATAATATATTATAGCGATGATGCGTAATATCCTGATAGCTAACCTAGGAGTCTTTAAGTCAAGAGTGAATAGGTTACTTCTAGGTAAGCGTGTGCTGTCTTCTAGAGAGGAGGCCTAAGTCCCAGCAGTAGGAACATTAAAAAAGCTAATGATGATGATGATGAATCGTGCTCCATCGTTGGCCATATCATCGCTTACCATCAGATGAGATAGTGGTCAAACGTAAGCTTATCCATAAAAAGTATTATAATCCTTCAAAATGATTACAGAAACAAAATTTGGATCTATGAAGTTCTTTATTTCAGTCGATATCACATTAGCATGAGGCGTTATAAACGCATGTCTTGCAACGTGAATGCAAGACAACAATATTTATGCTTGCATAAAACTGTCAGGTAATTTCGTTATTTTAGTACATTCATGAGTCATCCTACTCTTTCTGATGTTATCGTATATTGGGGAGTTGTATATGACTTTTGTATTCACAATTCACCCCTTTAATAACTACGTTGTTAATGAAATATATTATTTTAATTGTAGTGCTGTTGATGACGCATTTTTTTATGTCATGCAAGCTTAAATTGTGTG
This sequence comes from Mythimna albipuncta, assembly GCA_929112965.1. Classification (NCBI taxonomy): domain Eukaryota; kingdom Metazoa; phylum Arthropoda; class Insecta; order Lepidoptera; family Noctuidae; genus Mythimna; species Mythimna albipuncta. The sequence goes on from OV815965.1 coordinate 21,141,954, forward strand.
TTATGGGAACTTTTAAAAGATTTATCGTGGCCTTGGAATGCAAATGGTAACTGAAGAGGCAAGGTAGGGTTTAGTCATGGGTGCGGTTAAAATTATTTGATGATTTTTCACCACCAAAAAAGTAAATTGTGTGTTTTAGAAAAAGAGGGGTAGCGCCGATCCAAGGGCAAAACAGAATGATCGATCATGATTATCCATGTCATTCGTATACCACAACATGATCTTCCAACACCTTTAATCGTCATCACCTACCTGCTCTGGTCCCGTATTACATTTTTTTTTTCTCTTTATTTTTTAGGGACTTTAATCTCAAAGAGCATGTCAGCCTAAAATAAGTTTACAATAACAACTTAACTTAATAATAATCAACACAACTGATTAAATGTTTGTTACCAAGTTTGAGGTGCAATGTATTTTGTTCCATTCTGTTCATCACCTGTCACGCTATCACCAACTCTCTTTTCTTTCATATCACTCCTTGGACAACCCATTCCAACATCTTTAATATTTTCCCAAAAACCTTCTTGAATACGACTATTAATTTTATTTTATGTTTTTGTTTTTTGCTGTCTAGTCTCTTTTTCTTAACTGTAATACAGCCTACTGTTTCTATTTTCGGTGTACGCCATTTTGCTCTTAATACCCATCAGTCTGCGTGCACCTACACAACTTTCTTTTACATCATCCTAGCCAGTGGCGTAGGTAGTTCTAAAATAACCCTGTATCAAATATTTTTAAGGGTTTATTTTTTGTGTTTGATGTTTTGAAACTGCGCTATAGAGTCGTGATAGGCCATGAAATGGAAAACGACTTCGTTTATTCTAGCATTCTTTGCTAATGTTAAGTTTTTAATATCGTCTTATAAAGAAAATGCTAGAACAAGCGAAAAATTATTATTATTATTTCCTTTTTTTTTACTTTTTTAAATATTCCATAGAACATATTTAAAAAAAAAAACATTTCAAAATATGAAAAAATAGTAGTCCGCCTGTGTCGGGAGCAGGGTCCAAGCTACCGATGGTTAGGGTTCCAGACACAGCAACCACGTTTTTATTATTATTCATTCACTATAAGTGGCATCTTATCAATAAGAGAATTTAAGATTATGGTTAACATATCATAAGAGGCACATATTGGAACCCCTATACCCAGCTGGTCCCGTATCATTAATGCGGCTGATATATAATATATATAATATTCCACAACTATCACACAACGCCGTGTAGTCCCAAGCTAAGCAGACTTGTATGTAATTACAGACACAATAGAAAGACAATAGGTGCACGAACGCCGGCGTTCGCTTGGGGTTTAATGAACTAGACAACTAATAAACATACTTATATATTTCTAAATATATACATATTATAGATAAATTACACCCAGACACAGAACAAATGATTATGCCCATCACACAAACATTTGTCCTGGGTGGGAATCGAACCCACGACCTCCGGCATAGCAGTCAGGGTCACTAACCACTAGACCAACAGGCCAGTCAATATGGCGATAGTTACGTCCCTGATCCTAGCCTACTGCCTTTGTTTAGTTAAAATTAACCCTGTTCTTATCCCAATTGTATTTGAGATCAGCGCAGCATTTTTTTTTCTTTCCTATCATATCAGTTACCATCATCCTAATGCTGCCATCTCTCACCCTTTGTCTAACCAAACCCTAATATATTGACAGATCGAACTACTATTATTCAAGTTCTAACTTGTGCTAAAGATCCATGAACCCTAACACGTGCCCATTGTGTTGTCTAATGGCTTTGAAAGAATATTCCTTTTTGTTCGCTGTGAAGTCTCGGTGTTCTGAAAATTCGACCTTTTTTGTTCGTTTTTAAATTTATTTGTTCACTACGCTTTTCCCAAGGCCTCACTCTCTTGTCTTATACCTTATAATGCATTTTTCTTCCGTTCCTATATGGCTGGTTGTTATTCCAATAGTATGATATTATTATTATATCTAGACCATACTGTCCCACAGCTGGGCAAAGGCCTCCCTCCACTCTTTCCAATGTTCCTGGTTTTGAGCCACTTCTTTCCAATTCCCAAGGAAGACATCCAAAACATCCCGCCATCTCCTTCTTGGTCTGCCGCGGCCCCGTCGTGCGATTTCAGGGCATCAATTTTGCGTTTTACCGGCCCACCGCTCGAACGGCATGTGGCAGACATGTCCAGCTTAGTCGCACTTAAGCTAGGCAGCCTTCTGTGTGTCTTCCATGAGTGATAGATTTTTTATAATGTCTTCAGTGATTACAGATATTTCCTGCGACAAATTAACCATATTATCTTTTCTTTTCTAGAATGATGAATGTTGAATACAGTTAATCTTTATTCGTATATAAAACGGAAAACTGACTGACATTTCAATGCATAGCCGAAACTACTGGGTCTAAGAACGTAAAATTTTCTTAGGCTTCCTTTTATGATGAGCATTAAGAAGTTTTTTGAAAATTGGGCCTTAGACCCATATGCCTACTTGAAACATATATATATACACCCTTGAATTTTGATCGTTTTAATCCCGTGGAGGGCCGACTACTACCTACAGGTCATTGAACTCGCTCAGCTAACGTTTAAAAAAAAAGGATTCTTTATTTTTTTATTTTATGTTTACAAATCGATAGTGTTTCATGTACCGGATTAACCCTCCACGGGATTATAACGATCAAAATTTAGCGGTGTATAAACATATATAAATAGTTTTCTTTATTCTTTTTTCAAAACTTTGGGTGTTAAAGTTTGTATGGAAGAATCATATTCCTTGTTTGATAATCTTGAAACTTAGCACAAATTCTAATCAAAGTGCAATTAATAAATGCTGTAATTATTATTTCAGAAAAGTACACATTACGCTTAGTTTATCCCACCAGGAATGAACTAACATACAATTCTCAAGTAGGTCCCAACCACAGGCTAGAGTAGACCCAAATCAAACACAGGCAGTAATTTAATAATCGTGTATATGCCAGGCAGGCAGGCAGTTGTAAGTTACTTTACTCTCCAGTGACTTAATTATAATATTCCTATGCTTTGAGGTATGTAATAGCTTGCTAGCTAACTAGAAAGAGGTGGTGGGAAGACCTGGATGCCGAGTGCGAGTGGTTCTTACGTTAACGCGATCAAAACATTTTCTGATTTTCTACACTAGTACGGAAAACAATCTATTGCGTGCCTAAACGCGAGTTTTTGAGGAAGTGTATCCAAAAAACTTTTTACAAACATCGCTAACCCCAAGCGAACGCCGGCGTTCGCGGGACCGCCGGCGTTCGCGCGTGATTTCGCGCCATTCGATTGAACACTAAGATTATTAAAAGCCCGCATAGATTATTCAAATTTGGAGCGTTTTATTTATTGGTTATGTATCTAAGAATGTAAATAAGAAATTCTTCATAAAGTACATAGTCTGTAAATTTCGAAAATAAGCAACCTTATCATTTTTCCCGTATTTATACCTATTTAAACGCTTGTAGTCTCAGGGGTTAACAGCCTCCCACTTTGGCACGTGTTACCATACCCTGGAAAACTTTATACAGATTTCGCTGGTGGGCCACAACAAAGACAATCTTGTTTGACAAACGCGAGCACATAAATAATAAAAAACCACTAGTTTCAGTAATGCCTACTATTCGCACATAATATTCTGATTAAGATACGTTTACCATTTCAACAAGGCCCTGTACACTTGACATGATTCTCGAATATTAAATGGCGAACAAACATTTGTGTAGGTACCCTAACGTACCCAATAGTACCCATCCGAATTAAAACTGTGCAAACTTTGCGAATAATTAAATTTGTATCAAAATGAAATTGGCATGTGAGCGTTATTAGAGTTGGGGTGCCACGACAGAAAACCTCCACGAGTGCCCGCAGGCTGTAGTTCGCTTGCGGATACGTCCGGAGCGAAGGCCAGTCTGCGGGACGGTGCACCCTGGGAGGCGGCCAACGACCCCCTTGGGTATTGCTACCTAAGGGGCCTCGATGGCCGTCTGCGAATGTTCTGTCTGTCGGAACACTTCAACGCGTGCCCCTCTGCTATAGCAGAGGGCACAGTGGCGAAGTAAGAGCGGGCTCGGTGTGCACTCACACTGCCGCCGGGCAGGCAGGAGGAAGGCTTGCTCCTCCTTTTGCCACCGTTAGTCTCGTAGCCCCAAAGATTGTCCAAGGTCATGTTTCTGACTTTTGATGGGAACGAGGGTCTTGGCTTAACCGCCCGGGCCGCGAGGAAGACAACCTCTATAAAAAATTACCCCAAACCTCCAAGCGGCGGCGCACCGTGAGGGAGGTTGTTAGCTTGACTAATGGGTAGCTAAATTAGTCTCTAGTGCGAACCACTAAATTTGAGCAGGTAAATAAAGTTTGTACTCGTGGGATCAAATATGAATAATATGTTTAAAAAACCCCAACATGAGAGTGACGCGCGGTCGGAGTCCGACGCGCAGTCCAGAAGAAGGAGCCTCGGGTCTCAGGACCCTATACCGTCCCCTGTGGACGCAGAGAGCCAGGGTGGCTCACATTTCGGTAGCGCGGAGTCCCTGGGACCAGTTCCCAGCACGTCCGCGACGCCGGTGGAGGCCGGGCGTAGGTTTGGCCTTAGAGAGGTGAGTGAAGGCGCGGCGTCGGATTCAGATGCCGCGTCTTCACTCACTTCAGACGGGAAGGAGGTGGAGGAGGAGATGCGGCAGCCCCTCCTTTTGATGGAAGTGGAGGAATCCACATCCAACAGAAGGAGGGCGTTCATGCGCGCCTTGCGCTCTGCATCCGACGACGAGACGGGACCTGCCCGGAAAATCTCGTCCTCGGGGCGGGGCGCAGCCCGAAAAACGGGCATAGGAAGAGGGCTCCCCGCCGAGATTGCCAGCAAGGGACGCCAGGCCAGCGCCTTAGTGCCGAAGATCCCTCAGGACTTGCCAGAAGGGATGGTGGAGGCGCTGGCAAAGTTTCGGGAGGTTGTGGCAGCCGCAATCACGAGCGTGGCCAACAAGAGGGAGAGGGTGGCCAAAAAGCGATCTATTGAGCTGGCCAACACCTCGATTGAGGAGGCGCTGGGGATCGTTTTTGAGCCCTACGAGCGCACCCTCAGCGGGAGGTTTGGCCGGCTCGAGGAGGCTGTGGCCGCTCTCCAGGGTTCTCGTCCCGAAGAGGGGTGCAGGCAGGAGCAGGGCCGATCCCGGCCCTCGCCCCAGGCGGAAGGCGAGGTTGTGTCTCTGCTGCGGCAAGAGCTGGCTGCCTTCAGGGAGCAACAGCAGCAGCAGCAGCAGCAGTTCCAGGGGCACATCCAGCGCCAGCTCTCCGTCCTGGAGGGCATTGTTCTGCGCCCCCCTCTCGCGGCCTCCGGCCAGAAGAAGACGGCGTCGTATGCCGCTGTCGCCGCGGCCACGACGACTGCAGCATCTAAGGCAGGCCCAACGGGGCAAGCCAGGCGCGTGGCCGCGGCGTCAGAGCCTGCAAAGCCGGCCCCGGCGGTCAAGCAGCAGCAACGGCAGGGGAAGCCTGCCCCTCCCCCGAAGAGCAGGGTGGTGGCTGCCACCAAACCGGCGGGTCCTCCCGCCGCGGCGGCGACTAGGTCGCGCCTGCCGCCTTCTCCGCCCGAAGACCCCTCGGCTGGCGCCGAGTGGACGGTCGTCGGCGCCAAGAAGAAGGCGAGTAAGGCGGCAAGGGCGGCCAAAAAGCGCAGGCGGCGACAGGAGCGCAAGAAGCGGGCCATGGCTGCTCGTCTTCGCGCCCCAACTTCCGCAGCTGTAGTGATCACACTGCAGCCAGATGCGGAAAAGAAGGGCGTGAACTACGATGTAGTCATGGCGAAGGCGAAACAGGCGGTGGTGGGCCACCTCGACGAGTTCGGAGCCTCCGGGGGCTTCCGAATGAGGCGTACCGCAACCGGGGCCCGAATGTTGGAGGTCCCTGGGGCAGACAGCGGAGAGCTCGCCGACGCCCTGGCTGAAAGGATCAGGGCGTCCCTGGACGTCGAGGAGGCCCGAGTGTCCAGACCCACCAAAAGCATGGACATGCGCATAATGGGTCTGGACGACTCTGTCAGGGTGGAAGAGGTGGTGGCCGCCATCGTCAAGGCGGGAGGGTGCACGTCCGATCAAGTCCGGGCGGGCACCATCCGCGCTGACGGCACGGGCATGCGAGCCGTCACGGTGAGCTGCCCCGTGTCGGCGGCCAAGGCCATCACGGCCGAGGGCCGAAGGCTGTTGGTGGGCTGGGTTTCGGCCCAGGTAAAGCTGCTGGAGCCCAGACCTCTGCGGTGCTACCGCTGTCACGTGGGGCACCACGTGGGTGCCTATTGCGCCGCAGAGGACCGCAGTGACCGCTGCCACCAGTGCGGACAGCCCGGGCACAAGGCCGTTGAATGCCGTGCAAAGCCGCACTGCTACGCATGTGCGGCTGCAGGCAAGCCGGCCGACCACCGGGCTGGGGGCAGGTCCTGCGACCCCCCCGCCAAGGCCAAGGGCAAAGTCAGGCTCATCCACCCTGACACCCTCACCGCAGCAGCCACCGTCTTGGCTGCCGCCGCTGTCGCCGCCGCTCCCGCCGCAGCGGTGCCCTCACAGGGGGCTCGGGAGGAGACTGTAATGGAATGTCAATAACGACACCATTACGTCTCCTCCAGGCGAACATCAACCACTGCGCCCCCACTCAGGATCTGTTGCTCCAGAGCATGGCGCAGTGGTCGATCAATGTCGCCGTCGTCTCCGAGCCGTACTACGTCCATCCCCGCTGGGTTCAGGACCTAGACGGCTCGGTGACGCTAATTTCGTCGGCCGCCGCCGGTACCCCGCCCCTCGAGGCTGTTGCGAGGGGACGGGGTTGCGTGGCAGCACGGGTCGGGGACATTGCAGTGGTAGGCGTCTACCTGTCCCCGACCAGAACTCCCGACGAACTCCATGTCTCCCTTATGGAGCTAAGTGCCGTCGTCGCTGGGTTTGGTACCCTCCCCGTGGTCGTTTGCGGGGACTTCAACGCCTGGAATACGGCTTGGGGTTCCCGGCGCACGAACACACGGGGTCGGATGGTGGAGGACTGGGCCTTGGAGCTGGGCCTGGTCGTCCTGAACCGGGGTTCTGTCCCCACGTTGGTGCGGAGGCGGGGTGAATCAGTGGTGGACCTTTCGTTCGCCAGCCCCGCTCTGTCGCCGCGTGTCGTTGACTGGCGCGTTATGGAGGAGGTGGAGACGTACTCCGACCACCGGTACATCCGGTTGGACGTCTCCGCCGAAACCTCGGCCGCGCCGGTCCGACAGAGCCCTTGCGGTCCGCGGTGGGCGCTTAAGCAGATGGACCGGGAGCTCCTCCTGGAAGCCGCGACGGTACAGGCCTGGGTGCAAGCACCGGACAGGCCTGTCGATATCGACGTCGAGGCGGAGTGGTTCCGGGAGGCCATGTCGCAAATTTGCGATGCGGCAATGCCCCGAGTCCGTCCAGGACGTGCTAAGCGCCAGGTGTACTGGTGGTCGCCGGAAATCGCTGCACTGCGCAACACGTGCAATCACGCGCGACGCCGGTACGCCAGATACTGCAGGCGCCGCATCCGCCCGCCGGATGCGGAGGCCAGAGAGGCGGAGCTGTACGAAGGTTACAGAGAGGCAAAACACACCCTCCGAGCGGAGATTAAGCGGGCCAAACTCGAGGCCCGCGACGTGTGGCTGGGGTCTCTGAACGCGGACCCGTGGGGGCGCCCGTACAAATTGGTACGGGAGAAACTGCGCCCCTGGGCTCCCCCGCTGACTCAGAGTCTCCGGCCCCAACTCGTGGAGGGTGTGGTAAGCGCTCTGTTCCCTGCGCGAGGGGAACACTCCCCCCCGCCCATGGCTCCGCCTCCGCCAGCGGTGTCTGACGCGGACCGCAATAGCGACGACGACGATAATGCTCCAGAGGTGACCGAGGTAGAGATGAGAGTGGCGGTGCAAAGGCTGAGTGCCAAGAACGCCGCCCCAGGACCCGATGGCTTGCCTGGGAAAGCCTGGGTCCTGGCCATGGAGGCTCTCGGGCCTCGACTGAGAGGGCTCTTCAGCGCATGCTTGGAGAGGGGCCAGTTCCCACTTCGCTGGAAGACGGGGAAACTGGTCCTCATCGCGAAGCCAGGGCGCCCTGCGGACTCTCCGTCCGCGTACCGGCCCATTGTGCTGCTCGACGAGGTGGGCAAGCTCTTTGAAAGAGTGATTGCGAGCCGCCTCGTCGCGCGCCTTTCACGGGTGGGGCCGGACCTTTCGGACGGACAGTTCGGCTTTCGCAGGATGCGCTCGACGGTGGACGCCATCATGCGCGTGCGAGCCCTCACGACGGGGGATGCGGTGTCCCAGGGTAGGTGTGTCGTGGCAGTGTCTTTGGACATTGCCAACGCTTTCAATTCCCTGCCTTGGAGTACGATCCGGAGGGCACTCCGGTACCACCGGGTGCCCGAATACCTCTGTCGAGTAGTCGAGGCCTACCTGTCGGACAGGTACATTGTCTACCCCGGTCACCAGGGAGACTGGAAACGTCGGGAGATGTCGTGCGGTGTTCCGCAGGGGTCGGTACTAGGGCCACCCTTGTGGAACATCGGGTACGATTACGTGCTGCGGGGCGACCTCCCTGACGGGGTCAGCGTGGTCTGCTACGCAGACGACACGCTGGTTCTAGCGCAGGGAGAGTCGTACCAGGCGGCGGTCGCTCTAGCGACACGCGGGGTTGCGATAGTCGTTGATAGGATCCAGGAGTTGGGACTCGAGGTGGCGCTGCACAAGTCCGAGGCGATGTGCTTTCACGGTCGCCGCTCTCGGAACGCGCCGCCAATGAGTTCCCAACTAACGGTAGGAGGAGTTCACATCGGTGTCGGGTCGACGATGAAGTACCTGGGACTCGTCCTCGACAGCCGGTGGAATTTCGTGGAGCATTTCCGACGTCTGGCTCCCAAACTGAACCGGACTGGGGCTGCGCTCAAGCGGCTCCTGCCCAACCTTGGGGGTCCAGATGCCTCCTGCCGGAGGCTCTACGCGGGGATCGTTCGGTTCATGGCCCTCTATGGGGCGCCGGTGTGGGCGCCGTTGCTGAAAAAGCAACCGGCGGCCATACTAAACGCCTGCCAGAGGGTCATGGCAATTCGGATGGTGCGGGGATACCGCACGATTTCCCGCGAAGCGGCAAGCCTTCTGGCTGGCCTACCACCGTGGGATCTGGAGGCAACAGTCCTTGCACACATGCACGACATGCGCGTGGAGATGCAACGCCGGGGTGAAAGTCCTCTGCCGCGACAGGTCGCGGCATGGCGGACAGAGCTCCGGCGGGATCTCATGGTGAAATGGCGTCAAAGACTATCGCAACCCAGTGCTGGGCACGCCACAATTTTGGCGATAAGTCCCCTCTTTGAGGCGTGGCTGGAAAGACCTCACGGCGTCCTTACCTTCCGCATGACACAGGTCCTCACCGGAAATGGCAAGTTCGGGAGGTTCCTGTTCCGAATTAAAGCGGAAGTGACGCCCGGGTGTCGCCACTGTGCGGAACGCCCGGAGGACACGGTGGAGCACACAATCGCGGTGTGCCCTGCTTGGGCGGAGCATCGCCGTGCCCTCGTGGGGGTGATCGGCGGCGGAGACCTCTCGCGCCGGGCCCTGGTCGAGGCCATGGTCCGGAGCGAGGAGGAGTGGCAGGCGGTCGCCGACTTCTGCGAAGCAGTAATGCTCGCTAAGGAGGAGGCCGACCGCATCAGGCAACGGCGCTCTCGCCGCCGCCGGGATTCCGATCCCGATTTCCAGCCACCGTAGGCGCGGGCTTGCGGACAGTGTGCAATGGGTAGCTCGCTGTCCGGCCGTCCGGTAACTGTCCGGACCAAGCCCAAGTCGTCGACGGCGCGCGCTGTTCCCGCGCGCCTCAAGGAGTTGTCAGCAACAGCAGGGACCCAGCCGGGTCGAAGCCTACTGGGGCCAGGGTTATCCGAAAGGGCGCTCGAGCCCCGGTATGAAGGCTTGAAGGAACGGGATGGGTTTTTTAGTCAGTAAGAGTCTGACACTATCTCCCGCTCCGCCCAAGAGCGGGGGTTGTCATAAGATGATTTTTCCCATCGAAAAAAAAAAAAAAAAAAAAAAAAGCGTTATTAGAGTTTTAATTAACTGTTGCTATGAAAAGTTTCATTTTGAGTAACTTTTAAAATAATGAATTGGTTTTTATAACTATTCTTAAAATAATGAATGTTTTTTTACAACTATTCTTAGTTATAAAGAACAATTCATTATTTGAAAAGCTACTTGCCTTACACTAAAAATAATTCCTCAATTGTGGGTGATTTTACCAACATGTAAACTTACATTAACAAGACATCCAGATCCGGAACAGTTATCTGTAAGCCATACAAATATTTTTTCCGTGCGGGAATCGAACCCGCGACACGTAGCGCAGCAGCCAATCGCTCAACCATCGTGCTTTTCCTTAAGATTTTTCTTAGTGAATGCTGCCGCCCCGAGCATGGTTATTTTCTCGTTACATGGCGTTGAAGTCAACATTTTTAATTTATTTTGTTTTTGCTGTATGGAAGAGTTACTACGCCAAAGAATAGGTGTACGCGGAAATCGGATATTTCACTTATTGAACTTAGTAAAATTATTACTTACCTGGAGAGGAGGCCTGAGTCCCAACGGTGGGAACCGACAGGAATAAAATTCTATTTTCTGACACCACCATTTTCTAAACTACACTACAAAAACTAGTGTATGGTTTTAAATGGTCGCTTCTTATGGAGAAACGGCAATGAAACCGACAAGTAATTCCATGGTTACTTGGTCCCTCTTTTAATTATTTATTTTTATTTTCATAGTACATATAGTTTTTCATATTACAGTATTTACTGGTTTGAGAGGACAGTGCTGACCAGTATACCTAATAGTAAAAAGAATAAGGAAATAAAAAATAACCTGTATAAGTCTGCGGAGTCTACCATATCCTCAAATTCACAATTAAAAAGAACCTAATAAATGACATGACAAAAAAATCAGGTCCTAGCTCAGCCCTTAGTGGGAGCCCTGAAAGCTAAACATTATCCTTTGGAAGAATGTCTGCAGTTAATCAACTTTTCATCCAAACTTACACAGTCCAGATGCGAACAGCATTATATCTTTTATCGATACCTTGCTTCAATAGAAGGCTTATATCAAAATAACTATTTAATTGAACTTATCGATCGAATATAGGCCCACAAACCGCATGCGCATAAGGATATAATATGTACGACCTTGGTCTACTATGCAGACCCTTCAAATTTTCCTTTACTTCAGCTCCAGTGCTGCACGACGAATCCCGCGTAATCGATACACCACGCTTCTTGTCACCAAACAGAAAACATTACCAAAAAAAAACATAAGGAAAATAATAACGTTTAATATCACCAAAGACTACGTAACTAATGAGACCTCATAAAATCCAATCAAAACGCAAAGGGCATTTTAATTAACGACGATGTTTAGTTAAAATATATTTCAGAGAGGAACAAATTATAAACGTTTAATAACATTATATTTTCTAATAAACTGTTTGTGAAATTTATAACAAACAATATTCCACGAATGTCGGAACTTTCCCGAGTCAACGGCTTTCTGGAGACAGTGGAATTGTAGAAACAATAATCACGGGCCGAGAAAAAAATACAATCCGTAATTGAACTGGTCCCCCAAAGGGTTAGAGGTGTGAAGCCGTCTAGACGGACCAAAAGGACGGGTTTTGATAAGGGTGCCTTGGACGACCTTGAACTTTAGAACGGCTTAAACAAATGAGACTACCCCCGCCTGACATGTCTGCATGTAACAGCGGTTTTTACATCTTACATAAGCCTGGAACAGCAGTATCGAACGCCCGGAGAATACTGGACCCACTTCCAGATATCATTAAACTGGGTCAGTTTTACACAAATGCTCGCATTAAAACCATTCCCAAACTTCGTATTTACCCAGCGTAACGAACAAATTCACGGGCTGGTGATCGACATTCAAACAAAATACAACCAATTACTTATCGTGTCACGGCTAAAGGAATAGAAATTCTGTACTTCGCCTTTGAAGCGAACTACATAATTGATATAGAGCACCACGGACAGGTACACAAAGGTAGCCGTGGCGTCCTTTGTGATCGACATATCAAATCACCATCGGACACTACAAAAACAAGCGAGACCCGGCCGGGTACAGACGTACGAAAATAAGTTCAGCCAGTTCCTAAACAAAAAGAAACTGAAATAAACAAGGTCGGGAATCAACGCCGCCGTCGCCGCCGCCATAAAGACCGACGGCCGTCCTTGAAAATGGGGGGTTCTTACAAATTGGGTTATTACGGTGCGTGGGGGTGGGGTGGACGGGCCTCGCACTCGCACGAGCCGGCGGGCGGCGGCGCGGGGAGCGGGGCGCGCCGCGTGGGCGTACCTCGGTGCGCCACCCGCGCCCGGCACGCCTCTCCAGGAAGACTCCCGTCCCAGACTAGGGTTCCGGCGCCGATCATTATAATTACTCTCCAAGGTGAGCCGGGAGCTGCAACCCCACCGGCGGCCTAATCCGGCTCGCGCTCCGCCGGGACCGGCCAGATATCCCCGACATAATATTGCGAGCGCCAAACATTAAAAGCACTTAAACATCATCTGCCTATCCGAACGGTGCCAATTATGAAGCAAATTGAAAGCCTCTCTAACAATTTTGAGTGTGGGTACTGAGCTTTATTAAGGTTTTAAATTATGCCCGGTTCGAGCTGACGAATGTAGCTTTATCTAAAAATATTCTTTGGTTGGGTTAGTTTTCAAGTGCCCTTTGTTCTGGTGGGTAGGTGGGGTGATTAAAGTTGGTCTTCAAATCATTAGCACGGACTTCAAAGTCGTAATGGCCGGTGAAGTTTGGGGTACAAATTGGGGCTCGTCTTTATGCAATGTCTAGTGAGATAAAGGGCTTAGTGTCGGAGTCAGGGTCGGCTGCAGATGAGGTAGTCTGAAGGCCTAGACTTTATAGATGTATAATTTGTTGTGAAACAAAGACTAGGGCTGTGCTTACGTATTTATGAACGGCGCTTGTTTGTGTTCTACAAACGACGTGAGCGTAACTAGTCTATAAACCTGCGTAGGAGGGGGAGGGAGGCTACATTTATTTTTCTTGCAGCAAGTGAAAGATAGTCAGCGATAAGAATAAGTTATGGGTAATCTATATCCTGCGTTCCGTTAAATATTTGCGGCCATTGTAATCAAAAGCATTGTGAGCTTTTCAAAAATGGTAAAGTATAATAAGGAATGAGGAGAATGGTGGCAACGAGAAAAGGAGGCCCAATCGAAGCCAGTCTAGAAAGACGTGGCCAAATGATCTAGACGCGTATCATGAAGACTGGTCTGGGACAGTGCGAGAGAAGAATGCCTAGAAGAACTTGCGGGAGGCTTTTGCCCAGCATTGGGACATTAATGGCTATTGCGAAGCTGCCCTGAAGAAGTATAATAATTAATATATGAGCCTTCTTTGTATTAAAGGCCCCCGCAATATATTGATTATTGACGGTATCTGAAAGTTCAACGATCAATTTGACCGTATCTGAATTTGAGACACAATAGTAAGACAATAGATGCGCAAACGCCGTTAAATGCTCAAATCAAGTTGGCGATTACAGACTTTATCAAACTTATATACTTAATATGAGTCCAGGGATTATTTGCAAGAGTTGCTGCAATCTCGTAACACAAAGAGCAACTGAAAAACACAGATAGGTTTAAGTCAGTAAAAGTCTGACCCTTCATCCCATTCCACCCAGAGCGGGACGAGTTCTTTGATGATTTCCCACCTCAAAAAAAGGCCTCATAAAACATGTCTTTCACTGATTTCAGCTTCGATTGACCTAGATTATAACAGATAAAAAAAAAGACGTGTGACACTCGGGGACTGCCGCGGTAAAGCTATTGTATAGCATTTTTATTAACTTATGCAATTATAATTATTTATTTATTTTATTTATGCAGTAATTTTTTTCCTTTGTTTTCTTTCTTTGATATTAATTGAAGTTACACTTTCACACATTGAATTGAATTTTGATTGATTGTTCACTCATTTGTTTTCATATCGGTCACCACGCTCAAAAAACAAATGAGTGGGGGGTGTTAGGTTATTTTGGTTACGGAATTTCTGGATTCGGTCTCCACGCTCAAGGCCCGCGATAGAAGCTATGCAATAGCTTAAAAAAGATGTTTGAAAATAAGTTTGTTTTGATTTTTAATACGTACTGCAAATAAAAATATCTTTTAGTTTTCATCCAAAAAAACCTTATCAAATATTACACGTGCCGTTTAAAATTAATGCATATGTAATTATTTCCTCATTTATGGTATGATTATTTATAACCATTTTCTTATTTATATGCCACTAACTTCTGCCAGAAGCTTCGTCTGCGTGAAAATAGAAAATACTCGTATATGGCCTATATCACTAACTGAATAATAAAATAACACTGGTGAAAGAATTTTTAAAATTGAAATTCAATTTATTCATACCAAAAACAAATATAACGATGTTTTTTTTTTTTAAATGTTAGCTTATTATACTTCTATGAGTATGGACGGACTCAAATGCATATTTCAGTCATTTGAATAATTTCAGTAACTTCTGATGCCTATCTGGGTATCTCAAATTGAATAAATTCAGTAGTTACGCATTTTATATGAAAAAAAAAATTCCAAAAAAAATATATAACCAATGTTAAAAAAACACTGAAAAGTACAAAATAACTTTAATTTCGGAAGTCGGTGTTTCTATAATAGTTTTGTCTCTTCGTTATTTACTTACAGGAGAGTTGGAAAAGAGATATAGGCACAGTGTATACAAATCAGTTAGAAATAAAAAAGAGACTAAAATAATCAAGAATTATTTTAGGATAACAAAATAGTTTGACTAATTTTTGATTCTTGATTTTGTTAAGTACTAGTGTGTTTGTGTGTGCGTCCGTAGACACCAATACCGCGGCGCGACCAGTGTATTGAGTCGTTTTCCATAATATTTACCTACAAATACACTACCTAAGTGCATTTTATTAAAATTTTAGTCATTAAATTATAATTGCTAGGTACATAATTTTCTAACTGGAAAAGACATACTTATTCTTCCCGTTAAAAATTGTTTTTTCCAGTATTGCACAAACTCATGAAAGTTCCTACTAACGTTTGTTTTAAAACTTTCTTCTCATAGCAGTGCTCGGCGTTCTATACATTCTGATCGCACATAGCGATGACGTAAGCCTGCGACCGGCTGGGGGCCAATTATGCGTGAACGAAGCCCTTAGCAACAGAGTGCGTTGCTTCGCTGTACGACCAGCTTATCAAGACATCTACATACTAAACAAAAACCTCTTTAAGCGCCCGAGATTCAAACAGATCCAAGGGACGAGGGAAGGCAACGTAAGCTGGCTGTACGTTGTTCAGAATTCTAGCATCGAAAAATCCTCATTATTAATTAAATGTGTGCTGGTATTTGGTATGTCCCCTGCAACTTATAGTGCTGTCAATAATAATGTGGGGTTGATTGACCTCTGCATATGTTGAGTTCACGTGTTGGTCGGCTAGGGGACTATTGCACAAAAAAACGTTCGATATTAAAGGCATACTATAATTTAGGTTGTTGTAACAAGTTCTTACGTATATTTTCGATAAATCGATAAAGGAAATTACAAGGTTCGTGCTTTTGAGTTTTGGTAGGAAGTGAGTACGCTTTTATTATTATTTTACTTCGATCGTTGTTTGAAGAGTTTTGTTCAGAGATCTTTACATACCTCATCGATAAGAATAGTAACCGTCAATGAGTTGGTAGTTTATTTGCATAAACAAAGGGAAGTCGCAAGTTAGTTTATGTTGTCTGAGGCTAAAAATGTTTATGTAGATAGCTATATGTATAATATCACTATTAAAGTCACGGGTAATTAAACACGTAACATTTACTTCTGGTTCTAACTAGTTTTTTAACAGGTACGTCTATAAGATAACATACTGTAAGTTGGACAATATTTTAGTCTAATCCAAAAGTAAGGAAGAAGGGTTAACAATTGGTAGGTTAATGAGTATTACGCAACATTCTATTATTTCTAGTGTCCGATTGAACAAAACTGAAACGGTAAAGTTAAGTGCAGCCATCGCAAATGTTATGTTGCACCTTTTTTAAAAACTAAAGCCTAAGAAGGTAAAAGTTATTTTGTTTTGTACCTCACTCAAATATGGATATAGGCTCGCGTTTGACCACTATCTCACCTGATAGTAAACGTTGATGTTGTTGTTGACGATTGAGCACGCTTGCTCAGGTTCTGGGGCCAGGGTTATCCGAAAGGGCGCTCGAGCCCCGGTATGAAGGCTAGAAGGAACGTGGTGGGTCTTTCAGTCAGTAAGAGTCTGACACTATCTCCCACTCCGCCCAAGAGCGGGAGATAGTGGAAACGCCGAAACTCCTTAGGTTGTAGACACAATGAATGTGTTTCCAAAACGGTTTTGTACGTATGGGTGGGATATCCACCATGTGCTGGTGGCACTTCGACGTAGATCTAGTTTATTTATTTATTTAAACTTCATGTACAATAGTGGTACATAGGCAGACTTAATGCCACAAGGCATTCTCTACCAGTCAACCTTTGGGTTAAAAAAGACAACACTGTGGTAGGTTTGCACAATAAACAAATACATAATAACAAATAGTTCAAATGGAAAAATATAAAATAAGTTATTTATAATAATAAAATACATACATATGCTAAAATAATAAACTAATAAATACTATGAAAAATATGAAATCACTATGAGAAGTTAATAACAATACTGAACGAAGACCGAACTAAGGTTGAGAGGACTTCAAGTAGTAGTTCCGAATTTTACGTTTAAAGGATAATTTACTTTCAGCTTTTTTGATGTCAAGGGGAAGCACATTCCAGAGTCAGAGAGATCTAGTAGTCAGATATCGATGACTACTAGATCTACGTCGGTCATCGATGTAGTCAGATGATAGAATTGCAATCGCCAGCAGAACATAGAGCTCACACAAGCTTCGTCACTTTTAAAAACAGATAGACAAAAGAAAAAGCTATATCCTCTATTGAATGTAACAATTCTATTAAATCCTAAACCAGACTGTAAATTAAACGAATTAAACAAAACCAAATGTTCCCAGGTTTTAGGAAAACCACAACAGAGGCCTTGAAATATGACGACCGTGAATCAGCGAAACGGGTTCGAGTGGTTCACAAAACGTTGTCTGCTTTACATCACTATGCAATTTGTTTTAGAAAAACTGTTAGTAAGAGTGAAGGCAAAGCTCAATCTGAATAGGAAGATATATGTAGGCACTGTAGCAAGTACACAGATAAAATATTCTGAAAAGTATCAAGGAACCATAAAAAAAAAACTGGTATTTTCTAGAAGTAAACATTCGCGTCCAAAATGTGGCCCGATGACCTGGTCAGGGTCGCGGGAATCCGATGGTTGCGTGACGCACAGGACCGGTCGTTGTGGCGACGCTTGGGGGCAGGCCTATGTCCAACAGTGGACGTCTTTCGGCTGATATGATGATGATGATGATAAACATTTGAAGATATGTTATGTCCACCAAACCTCACTAGGCACGCATATTGATTAATGCTACAGGTCAGCAGGTCTAAGTTCCAGCAGTAGGAATAAATGGGTCTGTACAATTGGTAAGCAAATGCTTCCTTTTAATATCAGATATGCAATGGAATTGCCTGACAGGGTCGGTATTTCCTAACAGCTGCAACGTGTGCCCCCAATAGGAACTGAACGAACACAGGTGGCTTTAGTCAGTCAAGGACTGACTCTTCCATTCGCTCCATCCACCCAAGCGCGAGAAGTCATTTTATGACTTCAAACAAATTAGTAGAAAAATAGGTGTACGTATAGCGCAAGATACACTTTTCTCACGTAAAAATAAATGGTAGTTACAAGAAATTTCTAAAATCAATTATTTCCACCAAACCATCATGAGACCACCAGATGTACAGCGGTGTACCACAAGTACATGGTATCATCACCCACTCATACGCAAAGAACTTTTTGGGAAACCATTCATTGTGAGTATAATCAAGGAATGGAATTCCGTGCTAGTCCATGTTTCCTGATATAGGGATCTTTGAGTCAAAAGTTAATAGGTTACTTCTAAGAAATCGTAGTCCAACGTCGAACACGTCATCGCTTACCATCAGATGAGATAGTGGTTGAATGCGAGACTATCAATAATAAAAACAAAAAAACAGGAATGTCCACAAGGATTTTTTGTAATACAAACATTACAATCGTAGAAACTACTCCTCGGTAACTAGGTCAAAAAAGTCAGGACAGGTCTAAAAATCTAGCAAAACAACTATCGTAGAAAATGGATAGCTAACAAAAAACTCACAAAAGTTCACTCAACTGTCAAATTGCACGTCTATGTATTTCTTTGTCCGCTCCGATCCAGTCATCGTTTAAAAATGACGTTGTCACATGCTAAAAAATTAACAAAGAAAAATTATTTTGCTCTTGCATTTGAAAAGGAATAGCAGAAAAAATTTTTTAGACTGTGGTTCTATAGAACATGTGTTTAATATACGTCTGAAGTGTGTACTATTTTAGCAGCGTCTTGGATTAAAAAGTAGTTGGATAAGAATAGTGAGCAGTGAAAATTCGAAGACATGTGACATTCACCAACACGCACTAGACCCGCGTGGTGGATTACGACCCTTTCCCTCTCCTAGAGAGGAGGCCTGAGTCCCAACAGTGGGAACATTAAAAAGGCTGGTGATGATGATGAGTGAGCAGTGGTGACTGAGTGGTAACGGCCCCGAGTTGCAGGTCGCGTGTTCAAACCCAGCCAGGCGCGTTAGTTTGTGTAATTTATTTCATCACCACTGCTCTCAAAAAGGTGAAGAAAAACATCGTGAGGCAACCGGCATGTCCTAGAACCAAAAATTCGAAGACATGTGACATTCGCCAACCCACACTGGCCCCGCCTAGTGGATTACGGCCCATTCCCTCTCCTAGACAGAGCCTGAGTCATTAAAAAGGCTGATTATGTTACTATACTATGGATGAGAATTTATTATTGTAACAATGGTTTACTTATCAAGGTTGATGTGTTGTACCTAACTCGTTATCGCAATATCGAGTTTCTAAGGCGCCTTACCTGTTCTGTTATGTGTTTACGACCTGTACCTATTTACTTTAATAGGGATCGAGGTCTAGCCATTGTCTTAGATGTTTGGAGATCGGTCAGGAGAGATTTGTGCGTAATGGAGGCATTCTGTCAGGCTTTGCGATTGCCTTCTGTAATGCCTAGTGCCTTAGGTATTTAGATTGTGATTTCATCATTTTGAATACCTTCTAGTTGTTATTTCAAATACAAAATGGTTCTTGTTTTGTTGTTTGGGCTCAAAGGAAAATAATAGTTAATGTATTATTTTCTGATGTAGCCTTTTTCACTGATGTTTTAAGAATATACAAAATCAAAGTCACAGCCATGTATTTATTTAAACATAATATTTTGTAACTATGGTATCTAAAATGTATTTAATAAATTAAAATCAATAATTTGACAGCCTGGAAAATATTTTTCCTAATATCAAAATCATGGACTTTATGAGTTATGCAATTAGAGTCTGGCAATAACATTCATTTTAAGTCGATTGTGGTGCAGGCGACGACTCATCTTTTGGAGACCTTCCTTAATGGAGAATTTTAGGCAAAGGGTGTCGAGTATCGACGATTTCGTGGAAGGATCCTGACCTCACAGCAAAAACCGACGCCATCACTTCAAGTACAGTTTGTTTTATAATAATAAATAGATTAGTTAAAGAGCACTTTAATATAATTTATTACTTTATTATTTCAAAATTAGGTATATATATGTATAGGTATTGTCCACGGGACTTAGTTGCCTAAAAATAAAACACATATATTTATTATTATATCAAAATTAAAAATGGTTAGTAATCATTTTGAGAAATAAATATATCATTAAATAATTATTTTAATAACGATTACCCATTTCACAGAGAAAAGTAAAGATTTAATCGTTATGATCACTATCATTTATGTTTCACTGAAACATCAATGGTAGTAACAATCAATGCATAATTTCCGAAATAGTTTTACATTACACCCCAAATTTTTTATTAGTACAAAAAAAAATGGGGCTCTATCTGTACCCGTTACTGATCACATTTGTGTAGTCAAAAGAAAAAAAATGGAAGCCCAAAATTGTTCACAAAAACTGTCATAATTGGTAAATTTATAACAATCACTACTAGAAAATACTACGCGATGTATTTTTCCATTTTTGTCACCATTCATTCATAATCAATAGCCCGTACAATATTTGAATAAATTGAGTGACATTATGGGGTTATAAACGAACGCTCATGACTTTTGTGGTTATGAATATTATTCATTGAGACTTTACTTAAATAATAACAAGATCTTTTCTAATATGCTCTTTCATCATTTCAGCCGATATTATGTCCACTGTTGGCCATAGGCCTCCCCAAAGCGTCGCCACAACGAACGTTCCTGTGCGTCTCTTATCCATCGGTTTCCCGCAACCATCACCAGGTCATCGATCCACCTTGTAGGAGGTCTTCCAACGCTGCGTCTTCTGGTAGCTCTTTAAGTATTTATACTAATTCAAAATTTGTGGTGTAAACAGTGAAAACTTCCTACTCATAAAGAAAAACCATTATACGAGTAGTTACTGGTTTTGTGGTGAGTATAATTTCCTTAAACAATTAAGTATGTGGTAAGGGATTATTTTGAAGATGGGTCCAAAACCATTAAGCTATAGACAAATCTTTTCGGGGTTCCCCGAAACAAATAGTAAAAAAGTAGGTAATACCTACCAGTGTTGGAGTATAGCAAAAACCGCGACTCCGTTCGTATACATGTCAAAGTCGAAGCCTCATAAAAACTAGTCAACGTTAGTCCTTGAGTTTCAAGTTTAGTTATCATCAAAATTGGTTTAGTAGTTACTTCGTAAAAGACAGATATTTACACTTATGATATTATGTAATAGGATTTCTCGCGTACATAAAATATTGCCTATGTCACTCAGGCAATATTATAAAGCAGCTTGCTATCGGTGGATTTTTTTTTTGCAAT
Organism: Mythimna albipuncta; assembly: GCA_929112965.1. NCBI lineage: Eukaryota > Metazoa > Arthropoda > Insecta > Lepidoptera > Noctuidae > Mythimna > Mythimna albipuncta. Next base: position 21,163,058 of record OV815965.1, read on the forward strand.
CGAACCAGTACTTTTAGAGATTACCTTCAGCAAACAAAAAAATATACACTACAAAAAAAATTGCTCTTTAAAATATTATAAAGTAAAAAAAGTATTTAATAAAGTATTTTTTTTTTTCATTTAATTATATTTATGTGCACCAGGACAGTCGTCATATACATACATGTTTTTTCTTTCTTTCTTTCTAACGATACTTATCCACAATTTCTTGCGTCTTTGCCTACTGCGCTATCGCATTGGCCAAAACATAGGAATGAAAATAAACGAGTGGCGAGTTCGTTAGCCGCGAGCGTTCTCACGCGCATCCTATGTCACGTCGCGCGCGCATGCGTACTACAGCTTCATTATAATTAACACTCAAAATTAATTCTATACTATGCGAGGCGTAAAATTTTATGACTATATAACCTAACTAGACAAAACACGATATCCAAAGGCAAAGCATAATGCCTAAGGCATTAAGTCCGCCTTTGTACTTTTGTCTTCCATGAAGTTTTAATAAATAAATACCTCCAACGCATAAAGCCGTAACAAATATTTTGAGTAAACATGAATTGTAAAAGTATAAAATAAATATTGTTATTTCTTATTACATTTAGCGTTTGGTACTGTGATCTCGAACTGATTATTGATTACAAAATGCAAATACATTGGCCAAAAGAATTTTCACAGATTACTTACACAATTATAAAAAGTTTCTCCTGAAAAATGCACTTTTTGCCTTCCAACCTTGTATATGGGAGGTATTGAAAATATCGAACTACTGAATTTGATAAGTTTTTTTAAAAAGCGTTCACATTCGACAAAATACCTATATAGATAACTTTCCTATATTTTGAAAAATCTATGATATTGATTGTCGCTGAGATGATATTACGCCTTGGATTCGAACGTTTTTTAAGTACAGTCTTCAGAGGATTCAAACGACTATTACAAAAAGTATCTTACTTGCAGAAATCTCCAATATTGCTAAATGTCATATAAGCCTCAAGAACAAAATGCGTGGTAAAAAACTTAGTCACTGATAAAGTAAAATATGATATTTTTTTTATTTAAATATTTAATAACTAACTCCACGAATCAACATTCCAAAGGATCAAATGTTTAAATCGATCGCTACGAAACGCATTCTGTAGACGTCTACGAAATGCGCTACGTGCAGCGATGCACCGCGTAGCGATGCAGCTACGACGTGTCTACGACGTAGCAATGCTACGAAATTGCATACGTGCAGAAAATATTTGCAAACTTCTTATCAAATGAAGTTTTGTGTAATAAAATGAAATGAATGAATGAATGAATGGAAAAGAAATGGAGTTTTCAGCAAAAGACTTGTTGGTGCATAGAAGGGTACAATTACAGTGGGCTGGAGTAATATTAGAAAAAATAACTAGAAAAACAAAAACTTCAAAAATAATAAACCGGTCAAGTGCGAGTGGGACTCGCGCAAGAAGGTTTAGAGCAAAAAACGAGCAAAAAATCACGTTCGTTGTATGGGAGCCTCCTTAAATATTTATTTTATTCTGTTTTTTTACGTGTATTTCTTGTTATAGAGGCAACAAACATACATCATCAGTGAAAATTTTGACTATGTAACTATCACGATTCATGAGATACAGCCTGGTGACAGACGAACAGACAGACGGACGGACAGCGGAGTCTTAGTAATAGGTTCCGTTTTACCCTTTGGATACGAAACCCTAAAAAGGTACTACTATAATTATTTAAATAATTTATTTTTTGGTGACGTTTAATATTTGTAAAGAGCTGATTACAAGAACGAATTACAAGAGTTGCCCACGCTAACAAATGTTAGCTCACACACACAGCATACACACAGCTCTTTTTTTAAGTTCAGTTATAATAATAATAATAAATAAATAATAATAAAATTCCACAACTACCACACAACGCCGTCTAGTCCCAAGCTAAGCAGAGCTTGTGTTATGGGTACTAGACAACTGATAAACATACTTATATATTTCTAAATACATACATAATATTATAGATAAATTACACCCAGACACAGAACAAATGTTCATCACATAAACATTTGTCCTGGGTGGGAATCGAACCCACGACCTCCGGCTTAGCAGTCAGGGTCACTAACCACTAGACCAACAGGCCAGTCAAGTTATTTATTTTATACGTCAAAATTAAATGTGTTGATTATATTATTGTTATGAAATAGCAATATAATTACATTTATGTTGATAGTATTGTATTGGTTTGCATTACTAAGTTGGTCATCAAGCTCTGTATAATCTAAAGCTGGCTATATCTTTGAAAATATTGTACTTCTCTCAGCACTGGCCACAGTAGGCGCGGGCTTGCGGACAGTTACCAATGGGTAGCTCGCTGTCCGGCCGTCCGGTAACTGTCCGGACCAAGCCTAAGTCGTCGACGTCGCGCGCAGCAGGGGCCCAGCCGGGTCGAAGCCTACTGGGGCCAGGGTTATCCGAAAGGGCGCTCGAGCCCCGGTATGAAAGCTGAAGGAACGGGATGGGTTTTTTAGTCAGTAAGAATCTGACACTATCTCCCGCTCCGCCCAAGAGCGGGGGTTGTCATTGGATGTTTTTTTTTCCATCGAAAAAAAAAACGCACATGTGTTTTATAATCTTGTTTTATCTAAAAAAACTTGGTTTTAGGTTCAATAAACGGACAGATATTTTATTTGATCACAATTAATGATATATTGAAAGATATCATATTGATTTTAAAACCAATAGAATTATAATTTGACGAACTAAATTTATTTTAATTAATTTCAAACAATTACGACAAAATAAAATATTTTAAAGTAGTCGACCTTGCATGCATTGTATTTAAATAAATCCTTAATGAGTTTATTTGGTAATCAGTCATGAATATTACTAAAACAGGAAACGTTACAAATGTGTGAAACAGATGTTTACTAATGCTAATGAGTTTTAATATAAAATGATTGAGGCTACATTAATAAAATGTGAGCATTTTTTTAAATATCATCACAGTAACTTAATAGGGAAAATGCATATACAACATTAGTTGTGAGAATTATTATTAGTATATGTGAAATTGGAAACATGTTTCTAGTATTTTTAGGTTTTTTTTTGTTTGTGTGTAATCTATGTACAAAGTTTCATAATTGTATCCTGAAAAATCACAAAGTTATAAGCTTGTTATGTCGCAAAAATATTTTGTAACCGGGTCATCTAGCCAACTGAGGGGTAGTTTTGCACTTGCACCCAAAGGTTTGCTGTCGCCTAATGCCGGCTATGACCTGCTGCAACCTATGTCATAGTATCGGTGTTGTCCAACTTGAGACCTTTTTTAAAAATATAACATGGTGTAAAAACTATTGGAATCCATTTAGTTACTGATTCTGAACCAACTATCCTCGCATAAACCAAGAATAATGGTTGAACAATGTTGAAATTAATGTTGTTATAGGACCTCCTCTATATTGGTGATATTAGTAATTTGGTGATATATTTTAAACATCATACCATACAGTTTCCTACGCATAAAATGTAACAGGTATGAAGATATTTACCCTCCTCACGCTCGTAACAACATGCTAGCGCTGTCCCATGAAACTGCTGGAACTGTGCGGTGTTCTGTTTTTATAAAAATATCACCCAATTACTTATATCACCTTTATCCTACTTCTTTATGTTTTCTCGCACTCCTGGGCAAAGGCCTCTTTCCACTCCTTCCATCTTTCACGGGCCGGGGCTTCCACTTGCCAGTTCTGGTAGAGTCTGTTTAGTTAGTCGTGCCATCTCCTTTGTGGTCTGCCGTGACCCCGCCGCACTGTTTCAGGACACCAACTTCGTGTCACTCTAGCCTACAATTGTACTTACGCTTCTTGTATACATGTAATTCTTTATGTGCTCATATGAGAGCTTTAGTAAACGGTGTTTTGCGAGAGAGACAGATATATTTATAAAAAAATACATATTTAAGAAATATAGGCGCAATGTGATATATGGTGTCGGCTGGTGCTGAAAATCAGCGCTGTGGCTCTGTTTTTCATGAGCCCCAGCATTTTGCTGAGCGCTGGCCGTTTTGCGCGGATGTGACGCATATCTTACTTACGTGCTACTTTTAGTCGATATTGTTTTAAGGTATGTATGCGCCATATTTGACGTGAATAAACACTTTTTCTTTCTTCTTTCTGTCTATGTCTTATTTGAGGATTCAAATGTTCATTTTATTTCCATTAAACAGTGTTTGTGCAACTGTTATGGCTCATTTCATCCTATTCTGTCACTGTCTGTGTACTACAAGTAAAATTATAATATTTATTACTGACGAACTTCTTACCACCTAACAGTTATGAATGTTATGTTATCTTTCGCTATTGTAAACCGATTGCAATGAAACAAAGCCTAGTAATATATTAAGTTACACACAATTTTAATTTATAAAAATTATCTACATCGATTCTGTTTATTTAATGTGATGCGCGCACAACTAAAAACTTCTACGATTTATTATATTATGTATAAATATGTATACTATATTAAGGTTCTATCTACTCAAACTCCTCCGTCAAGTAACAAGTAAGATTAAACCACACCTTTAGCAGGATGTCGTGCATTCTTTCTGTGTGAGATCGTTTGTTTAAGCCAAAAAAAAAAAAAACGATAAGGTTAAACCAAAAATATACAGTATTTTAAAATCTAGCTAAAAACTTGTCATACTAAAACCTGCCTCGTCACTCAAACAACATATGCACATTTAAAATTCAAATTTACACTAAACGCAAACATCCGTGTAAAAAATAAAATACACTTAAATAAAATCAAACATTGCAATGGAACGAAGCTAAATAAAACCTGAGGATGTTGAGGCGTCCAGAGCAGGAAGGCCTCCTACAAGGTGGACCGACGACCTGGTGAAAGTCGCGGGAATGCAGTGGATGCAAGACGTACAGGACCAGTCATTGTGGCGACGCCTTTTTTTTATGGTGGGAAAAATCATGCATTCACATCCCCCGCCCTTAGGCGGAGCGGGAGATAGTGTCAGACTCTTACTGACTAAAAGACCCACCCCGTTCCTTCTAGCCTTCATACCGGGGCTCGAGCGCCCTTTCGGATAACCCTGGCCCCGGTAGGCTTCGACCCGACTGGGTCCCTGCTGTTGCTGACAACTCCTTGAGGCGCGCGGGAATAGTGCGCGCCGTCGACGACTTGGACTTGGTCCGGACAGTTACCGGACGGCCGGACAGTGAGCTACCCATTGCTCACTGTCCGCATTGTGGCGACGCCTTGGGAAGGCCTATGTCCAACAGTGGACGTCTTTCGGCTGAAATGGTGATGATGTGATGTTTCTTTGGGATAATTGTCCATTATAATAACAAAAAACAATAATCATTTTATTCTGCTCATATATCTACCCATTTTTATAATTATAAAATACTAGCTTTTGCCCGCGGCTTCGCTCGCGTGGCATTAGGTACTTAAGGAATCGGGATAAAAGGTAGCCTATGTTCTTTTCCATGTCAAAGGCTTTATGCATGCCAAATGTCATCCAAATCCGTTCAGTCGCTTTTGCGTGATTAAGTAACAAACATCCACTCTTTCACATTTATAATATTAGTTAGGATTATTAGGATGCGGGCGAAGCTGATGGTAGGAGTTATCATAAAATAAATGACATATTACTCAATATCAACTTGAAACAAAACAGAAATACGCTGTCGCCGACACTTGGGGGAGGCCTATGTCCAACAGTGGACGTCTTTCGGCGGAAAAGATGATGATCATGATGATGAGGCTTCGAAGTTATGAATGTCATTCAGAAACGTACCCAGAAGACTGGCAGCATTAATACTGTTACGTACGTGGGTAATCAAATGCCGATTTACTGACGAGAGAACTTTATTCGCCACAAACAATAACAAATTAGTCCAGTCAACAATAATCCGAATCGCAATTAACACTAGAGTACCGTTACACTATCGCCTAAGTCGTTAAGTAAAATCACTTCAAGTACTAGGGTAGTTCGCTCTTGATCGCAGTCGAAATCACAACTGACTCGCTTCCGGCCGGGGGCCCGTATTTATATGCGGAGCCAAGAAAATTCTAGATACCGACGTCCCCGGATCTATCCAGAATTCCAGAACAATTGAATCGCTTCTCGAAGTCATAAATCATTTTTATTTCTCGTAATAATAAGAGCCACGTTCATACAAATTTCGACTCTATTGTTAACGTCGGAGAGTACAATTTCCCTTATCGGTTAGATATATGCCTACTACTACTTGTACTATGTTTGTACTATGTTGTGGATGTTTCGAGATTTTTCCAAGTCTGTCTAAGCACAACTACTCTAGACCTTTCGAACAGCAATGCGTTTTAATTATTACGTGCCACTCGTTATTTTCTCGGAGATATGGCGTGTTCACGTTTAGTGGCGTAACAATACTGTTACTCCTTAGTAATATCGCCCTACAGTGCAGTGTACTCCTACAGTGTCGTTCGAGGGAACGTATAAGGAATAGAGGCCCTACCACGAGATCTTCTAACGTGATCCAATTGACGACCTAAACTGAATTGTTAAAGGGATGGAGCTATATAAAGTGTATATTTCCATCCCTCTTTCTCGCTCGCAAACCTGACATTTTAATACGTCATGGTAAGGCCCCTGGTGAGTTTTAGTCAGTAAGAATCATACACTCATCAATATCACGTAAAAAAAGCATTACTGCGTTGAATAGCAAGGCTTATCAACAAAAAAATAAATTAACATAAATTACATTGTTTATATCATTGAGTTATTAGTCTGTAAGCCTTCTGTAAAATCATCATCTTCCTGCCCTTGTCTCAAGTTGCTGGCCTGTCGATTTTCTATCGATTACATTTCGGGGAGTGTGCGTTGGAATTACACATTTTAATTCCACGAAGCCCGTTCCCGTTTCCGTTCCGGTACATGCTGGGTTTCCCATTAGTATAAAATATTTTGGGAACACATTTCATTCATATCACTCCTCACACAGTCCATCCATCTTCCTAAGTTTTCCGTAAAATAAAATAAATAAATAATAATAATTCTTTATCTAAAGAACAAGTTATAACAAGCTGTTAAATTTACATGTATGATGTTAACTTATATTTGAATAAAATACAAATAATTGATTAAAACAAAAACAGCCTAAACATCAATATTTATATCTGGACCGCCATATTGCCAATAACATACCAGTTATAAAAAAAAAACGTGGCTTGAACCCATTCACAGCTTCGCATCAGATGGGGCCGCATTGAAACCTTCCGCAGTTCGAAGGCCATACAACCAGTTCTCTGACCGGTATGAGGGCCCCAAAACTTGGGACTGCGCTCCGAGTGTGTGCGTGGATTTTCTTTTGCAGGATTTCGTTAGAAAGACAAAAGAGATTTTTAATGAGATGAGTATGATGTATGTGTAACGGCTAGTTTTAACCGGTTACAACTAGGTACAGCCGGTCTAATGCGGTTAAGCTTAGATGTATCCCACTTATTTTCAGTTAGAACTATGTTTAGCCCTTATCATAGCGGCTAGATTTAGACCAGTACACCGGTAGTTAAACTTAGTTGTATCCTATTTATGATCAGCTACATATTCGGCACAGTTAAGTTCGGCTATTAGCTGTAACATGTGCATGTAGCTAAACTAGCAGCTGGATGTACAAAACATTTATTTTTCATTTTATATTTATTGCCTTCTCTAGCAGTTCAAATTGGTAGGCTTAAATCTATAAATATTAAAAAAAAAAGATGTATGGCACTCGGGGACTGCCGCGGTAAAGCTATTGCAGTTATTTTCGTTACGGAATTTCTGGATTCGGTCTCCACGCTCAAGGCCCACGACAGAAGCTATGCAATAGCTTAAAAAAAAAAACTGTTGGTTCTATAGCTGAAAATTTTCTTTTTTAAACCATTTTGATGCATTTCATAAAATGTGTAGAGTCAGTCTTCACGACAAGCTTTGCTTAGGTAGTCAATTCTCAGATCGTTTTTACCGAGATAGCGCCTGTTTTAATTATTTCAAATATTGTCCAGTCGTGCAGACACTTACGATACAAAACTATTCTAATTTTCCATCACAATCATCATCATCATCATATCAGCCGAAAGACGTCCACCGTTGGACATAGGCCTCCCCCAAGTGTCGCTACAACGACCGGTCCTGTGCGCCACGCATCCATCGGATTCCCGCAAACCTGACCAGGTCATCGGTTCACCTTGTTGGAGGCCTTCCAACGCTGCGTCTTTCGGTACGCGTTCGCCACTCCAAAACCTTTCGTCCCCATCGACCATCTGTTCTGCGTGCAATGTACCCTTGCGGCTTCCACTTAAGCCATCACAACATGTGATGGCTTAAGTGGAAGCCATTAGGAATTAATTTGCGAAAATTAAACTAAGACAGTAATTGAACTTTACACAAAAAAATCCCGAAAAATAAAAAATCACATTGCATGACCCATATCTATAAAAAACATTACAATTAAAATATCAAATAGATACTCCATGACGTATCGTCTAACTTACTTTTCTGATAAAATAATGCGAAACACTCAAATACCTTAACAATAACATGATAATAATTATCATGTTTATGCTAACATGCTTACTATGCACATTTAGAAATTAACTGCGTAGAAATATTTATGCCTACAAGATTATATTATTTTTCTAGAAAAAAAAAACCGGCCAAAAGCGGGTCGGGGCACGCTCAGTGTAGGGTTCCATAGTTTCCCATCCGTCGCAATAAGTGTACCCACTTATGAGGTTAAAAAAATGCTTGCATATACGATTATACTATAAACTTAGTCCTGAAATTATTTTGTACAACCTTTTTGTCTTTTTTGTACAAAAACTGTCATTCAAGTTCAAAATGATTTTCCTAGAAAGTCCTTATAAAGTTCTACTTTTCAGATTTTTTTCATATTTTCTAAACTTATGGTTCAAAGTTAGAGTTTGTTGTTTTTTACTTTTGGAGCGATTATTTCCGAAATTATTGACATTATCAAAAAATGATTTTTGTAAACCCCTATTCATTTTTAAATACCTATCCAACAATATATCACATGTTAGGGTTGAAATTAAAAAAAAAATCACTTCCCACTTTACATATAGGGGGGCTACCCTAATAAAACAATTTTTTTCCAATTTTTATTTTACCACTTTGTCGGCGTGATTGATATGGATATTGGTACTAAATTTCAGCTTTCTAGTGCTAACGGTCACAGAGATTAAGCGAGGACGGACAGACAGACATGGCGAAACTATAAGGGTTCCGTAAGTTGACTACGGAACCCTAAAAAGAAACTATGATTTTATTGACCATATAGAAGATTAATAGTCCATCTTAGTATTCTGGTTTCACAGTTTGTGTGACTTTTTCTAATTATACGATCGTTAAACTAGCTTTCTGTATAGTGATGTTCCTACGCCTTTAACGATGTTCCTAAGCTTTTTATTGAGTTCCCAAAAGGCCGAAATAATGTTGACCTTTCCGGTACTGACTAAGCGTTTCGCCTCGTCGTTTATACCACGTACATCGAAGGAATGCCACAATTTGCCTGCTGCGGTCTTCCCGTCTGATTATAAGGGTCTAAACAAACGGACTGCATTTCAACTGCAAATTGCAGTTTATGTGTAGTTTGAATGCAGTTGACACGACTGCAATAGAACTGCAAACCAAACGTGCGGTCCGATTGCAGTCGTTTAAACTGCACACCAACTGCATCCGAACTGCACCATGCGCGGGAGGGTGGAGCGTGCTTATGAGTTCTATTGCAGTCGTGTCAACTGCATTCAAACTGCACTTAAACTGCAATTTGCAGTTGGAATGCAGTCGAAAAAATGCTCGAACGACTGAATAGATTTTGATAAAACTTGGTACATACGTAGACTATGTATGTTTCCTCAGGAAGACGCAGCGTTAGAAGGCTTCCCACAAAGCGGACCGATTACCTGATAAGAATCGCAGGGATCTAATGGATGCGAGACGGACAGGACTGGTCGTTATAGCGACACTTGGGGGAGGCCTATGTTCAACAGAGGACGTCTTTCGGCTGAAATGGGGATGATGTGATGAATAATAATTTGATTCAGGTCATATGTTGTTGTTTTGTTGTTATGATTATGTATTAGTTTATTATTTTATAAGATTATTTTATGTATTTTTTATAGGCCTCCGATGCCTGAAAATAAATGATTATTATTATTATTACATACCTACCTATTTTCTTAATTATAAAATATTATTGTGATCCGGGTGAAGCCTACCAGCGGCTTCGCCCGCATCTCAATAAAATAAATGACATACGAGTATTACTCGACGTCAACTTGAAACAAAACAGAAAGAAAACTTTCATGAAATTGTTTGGATTTCAAAGGCCATTTCGAGGGGCGAAAAACTGCACGTGTTACAACAGGTAACGTTGCAAGACAGAGGAGCAACCCTTACGTTTTGAAACAGACTTTTTCCCCGATTTTGAAAGAGTTGAGAAAGCCTGCACTTTTAAGTTTTCTTGCAAAGGGATCACGTTTACAATGCATTTGTTGTTTTTTCTCTTTCATCTTTGACTTTGAAATAAAAGGGGTGTTTTTCTTTTTAATGTTAATAAAGTTCCATTCAATCAGGTTTGAGGGGAGAGTTTACTGTGTAAGTTTCGTAATTCTGTGATTGTCTTTTAGGTTTTTTGAGACGAAGTGATTTTTTTTTTTTAACTCTGACATCATGCATGTTTTTTCTGGAGTGAGAAATATGCGGAAGATACACATGCACTTACCTTTTTTTTAGTTAATATAAATTAGTGCGTGACTAAGATCCCACCTGATGGTAAGCAGTGATGCTATTGTTGATAGTGAGACGTACTAGTGAAACGAGCAGTGAAATAAAACAGTCACTTTTTGAAGCCTCGGTAACGGCCAGGTTAAAAGATTTGAAAAAAAAAATGTGTTTATTATAGATTCATGAACAACATTATCAACTATTGATGTTTTTCGTGCAATTAATAGGTTTGTCTGAAAAGAATATTTAGCAATTTCGCAAATTTTCCCTACTTCTTCGAAATGGCTTGTACCTATCTTTAGAAACATTTTTATACTGTATAAAAAATGGTGATTAAATATTCTTCAAAGTGACGTAGCATATCTAAATCAATAGATATTTTGCAAAGAAAATGGATTTAAAGGTTAGCGAGGCTCTATTTGGGCGCAGCTGGCCGGAGTTAAATGCACAGATAATCGTACAGCCGCCTAAGCGTGTACGAGTATTGTATCCATTTAATTCCAGCCAGATGTTCAAGGTACTATAAGCCTTAAGAACCTATTCACACTAGCCTCGAAGAAACCTAAATTATAATCTGACGGGAAGACCATTGCAGGCTGCTGTGGTTTTAATGCACTTAATGCTCACCAGTAGCGCTTGCAAACAACCAAGGCTAGATATTTAAAAACGAAATACTTTCACTGTTTCACTGATTAATCACGAAATCTCAGAAACAATAACACCTATAAACTTCAAATTTGGTAAGGTAAATTCCTTATAGGATGTAGACATCCGTTAAGAACGAATTTTACGAAACCACCCCTAAAGGGAGCAGTTTTAATCGCCCCGACTTACGAGTTGTAGGTCGCGGGTTCGAACCCAGCCAGGCGCATTACTTTGTGTAATTCATTTCATCACCACTGCTCTCGAAACGGCGAAGAAAAACATCGTGAGGAAACCGGCATGTCTTAGAACAAAAAATTCGAAGACATGTGACATTAACCAACCCATACTGGCCCGCGTGGTAACTAACGGCCTATTCTCTTTCCTAAAGAGGAAGCCTGAATCCCGGCAATGAGAACATTAAAAAGGCTGATGATAAATGCACTTAATGCTCACCAGGAGCGCTTGCAATCAACCAAGGCTGTATAATCTATATATACTCGTATAAAAACGAAATACTACTCACTTATTTTCACAAAACCAAAAACAGTAACACCTACAAACTTAAATTTAGACAGGTAGATTCCTTATAGGGTGTAAACATCCGCTAAGAACGGATTTTACGAAACTACTCCTAAAGGGAGCTTATTCAATGACATTTCCCGGTCTTAGGAGAAGCAGGAGATAGCGTCAGACTTTTACTGACCAAAACCCACTCCTATTCTTTCGTTGCCTTTCCTATTGAGGGCGAATCTTCCTTTCAGAAGCAGATCCTTGGCTCCATTAGGCTTCAAACCTGCTGGGTACGGTTTGTTAACAACTCTTTGAGGCGCGCGTGTGGAACTTATGCGCGCCATCGACGTCTCGGGCTCGGTCCGGGATCGGAATCCCGGCGACAGCTGGGGCGTGAGTGCTATTGCCTCATATGTGCGGCAACTCTTCAGAAGATGAAATGGGGTCTTAAATTTGTATGAAAAACCTGCTTTCAAGCGAACAAAGCCACTGGTTTGTTACAAACAAAAATTCAGTAATGATGAGTAATATATTAACCATGACACTGTTACGCAAAATCACAGCATTATTTTATTAATTTTGCAGCAACGGAATTATTATGCAGGAAAACGTTGGCTTGCAATCAACTGAAGTTTATACCTACATACGTTGGTAGAAGGAAATGGTCAGCCAAGGTCCCTATGCCAATGACCGTAGTGCAACTAAGCTCGCTATTAGGATAACAATGATTCATTACACGTGCTGCTTTTGCACTCAAATAGCATTGAACGCAAGTGCATTTTGACAAACAATACTATAATGTATTCCGTGGAAAATTCTGATAGGTAGTCTAAATATAGTTTCGTAGGCTAGCTGAACGTTATGCGATTGTTACGTGTGTTGAATTGTGGGCGTGTATTTTTAGTTGTTTTTTTTTTTTGAGGTATTATCATCATCATCATGAGCCTTTTTTAATGTTCCCACAGCTGGGGCTCAGGCCTCCTCTCTAGGAGAGGGTATGGGCCGTAATCGTAAACTAGTGCGGCTCACCATCACAGATTGTATCGCTACTTACCATCAGGTGGGATCGCAGTCAAGCACTAGTTTAAATCATTAAAAAAAAAATCTACTACGCGGGTCTAGTGCGTGTTGGTGGATGTCACGTACATGTCTTCGAATTTTTGATTCTAAGACATGTCGGTTTCCTCGCGATGTTTTCCTTCGCCGTTTTGAGAGCAGTGGTGATGAAATAAATTACACAAAGTAATGCGCCTGGCAGGGTTTGAACTTTGAACCCGCGACCTACTACTCGTAACTCGGAACCATTACCACTCGGCCACCACTGCTCGGGGTATTTGGGGTATTATTATTACGTAATTGCGCGTTTTGATACAAATCACCAAAAAAATAAAAAATAATACTTTTACTGGAGTTTTCTAGGAAAAACAAAGATATAAAAACCTAAGTTTTCGGCCAAAAACATTTCGTAAAAACGTGTGTACAGCGTTTTTCAAGCTCATTTATGTTATACAGACGTATGTACAATCGGTGCTCGAGGGGTTAAGATTTTCTTTTTAATTCGAAGGCGTGACATCCACCAACACGCACGTGAACCCGCGTGGTGGACTACGGCCCATTCCCTCTCGTAACTGAGAGGAGGCCTGAGTCCCAGCAGTGGAAATATTAAAAGGCTGATTATGCTTATGCTTACTTATTTACTTTATGAGGTTTTTTACTGCGTATGAGCCCGCTTGTAATTCGAAAATTATAAACCAAATCACTTTTTCAGCTATGGATAGAGCAAGGCAGAATATCATGTTTTTTATTGACTAAAGTCTAATCTTATTCCTTCAGTTGCCCTTTGCATTCCAGGGCCAACATCGACTACTAGAATACTCTTTAGAAAAATCATGAAGCAACTAAAAAAGAAAATTATTTTATATGCAGCGACACATTCCATTCAAATTCTTCTTGTTCTTCTGTTCTGGGTCTTTAAGTCAAGAGTGAATAGATTGCTTCTAGGCAAGCGTGTTCCATCGTCGGCCACATCATCGCTTACCATCAGGTGAGATTGTAATCAAACGCGAGCCAACTCAATGTAAAAAAAAATGACATTGTAATCTGTTCAACCATGACCCTGGAACGCAAAAGTACCTGAAGGACACAAGCGAGTTTAAGTCAGTATAAGTCTGTCACGCTCCTCCCTAAGCCTGAAGAAGTCATTAATTGGCGAATTTTCTTTTCAAAAAAACAAAAACAAAACTCAAATATGGCAAGTTCCTAATTATACGATTTTATTATTATTATAACATTTATTTATTATAAACAAATATGATTTATATTTTTAAATATATTTTAACAATATCATGTGTAAAAAAATATTAAAAAAGCAAAAATATTACGAGTTAATTTTCTTATCTACCTACGTCATCAAAACCACAACCAAATTAATGCATGACATTACATCGAGCACTATTATCGTGTCAGTTATAAATATATCCTTATCCTATGGTATAACATAAATTTAAAACACGTGATTTTTGCTAAATCCTGTCCTACTTTTAATATGACGTACTCCTGTCCTACTTTTAATATGACTTACTACGTAATACGATTTTTTTTTTATAATGAAAACTAGTGCTCTACGATAACTCTGCTCTACGACTAGGGTTGCCAACAAGATTGCTGTTAAACACATTATTATACTGTTTTTCACTACATTATACTTTTACTGTTCAACAAAAACAAAGTAAACAAAATACCGTTTTCAGCACCAAAATGATGAAATGATAGTCACACAATTTTTTTTATATACACAATAATACAGTTTCAGAACCAATCGAATAAGCTTCTCATTTATTTTAATTTTAGTTTTAATTGTGGTGAGGAGTATGAAGTTTTTAAAAATACTGTAATGAATAAGTTGTGCGAGAAACTCTAAAAAATATGTAAAATACTGTAATTTTTTTTTAAATAATGTTTTTAATATTCTTCTTAGATAAAAAAAAATACGTTATTTCTTGTAAAATGATGTAAAAAAGTTGGTAACCCTATCTACGACTGAATTTATGGAGGATAATTAGGTTTATTGTTGATAATTCTATTTTAACTTTTGACATAGTTTACTATTTTTATTTTATTTATTAGCTGACATTTGAATTATAACTACCGACATCTAGAAAAACTATTGTATGCTTGCGACTAGAATACAGAGCAATAACATAATTATTTTAACACCTATTGCAAAATTTACATCCATATTGTGACAAATAAAACGATTTGATTTTGATTCAAACCTTTCGAATCCCGTAATAGAGACGCAATGGAAAGACAATGAGAGAGCAAACGCCGGCGTTCGCTTGGGGTTTAGTGAATTAAATATTTGACTGCGATCCTACGTGATGATAAGCAGTAATGCAATCGTTGATGGTGATGTGCACTAGTTTATTAACAGCCTATTCACTCTAGCCTTGAAAACACCTAAATTATATATAATTGGATGTGAAAGACTGCAGCTGGCAAATTGTTCCAGTCCTTCAATGTACGTTAATCAATAACTCTTCAATGGCTGAATTATCGTACTAAAACTTAGTATACGGTTGGAACATGTGTTCGAAATGGGATTTGGTACATGTAGAATTCAGGAGGAGCGCTGGTCTGATGCTGTAGAAGCGAGCGTACGTAACCCACAGCCAAAGGAGCGGCGCTTTGATGATCACCACTCCATTGCGCCCATGCTGTTAAAAAGTGGCCGATTCTGAAATAATTGTGCTCCATTGGTGTAATTGCTGCAAGGGGTCCTGATGTGAGGATAAACTTCTTCTTCTTCCTGCCCTTATCCATCTTATTTGTGGTCGGCGCAACACATTTTTTTTTTCCATTCTACCCTATCACTCGTCATGCTATCACTAACTTCCTTTTCTTTCATATCGCTCTTCACGCATTCCATCCATCTTTTCTTTGACCTCTTCCTCTCCACCCATCCACACGATGTGAGGATAAACAAATAAATAAATGATCTATTCTATTAGGAACTAGAATTTCCTTTTCCTTTCCACGACTGGGATGTCATGTTCACATTCTTAGACCCAACAGTTTCGGCTGTGTGTTGATTTGTCAGTCAGTCAGTTTCTCCTTTTATATATTTACATAGATTTGTGTTTTATTTACTAAAATCGGGATCCAAAACATCCCTTAATATCTATATATATCCCGTCAATTGTTACCCAGGAGACATCTAACAAAAGTGGTCCAAGCTTTGGACGCTCCCTCCTTTGGATCACCAACCGGTTTCGCCCGCCATTATATTATTTGATGCGTAAATGTGATCGATTTTTGGGGGAGCTTTATTATCAGGATTTGTACATCAGGGAGTTTTGTGAAGTGTTAGAATCAGATTCAAATGATAAGTTGGACTAATAGACAGAAAAAAAAGGAAACAAATTCTTCATCGAATATATGTCAAGCATCAGAGACACTAGGAGCTCTCTCAACGCGATCCAGTTGACGACCGAAACTAAACTGTTATAGATGTATAAGATGTATAGCTCCACCTCTTTTTCTCGCTCGCTCGACTGATATGTCAAAACGTCATGGTAAGGTCTTTATTATTATTATTTTTTTTTTTCGATGGGAAAACACATCTTATGACAACCCCCGCTCTTGGGCGGAGCGGGAGATAGTGTCAGACTCTGACACTATCTCCCGCTCTGACTGATTAAAAAACCCATCCCGTTCCTTCAAGCCTTCATACCGGGGCGCGCGCGCCGTCGACGACTTGGGCTTGGTCCGGACAGTTACCGGACGGCCGGACAGCGAGCTACCCATTGCTCACTGTCCGCAAGCCCGCGCCTACGGTGGCTGGAAATCGGGATCGGAATCCCGGCGGCGGCGAGAGCGCCGTTGCCTGATGCGGTCGGCCTCCTCCTTAGCGAGCATTACTGCTTCGCAGAAGTCGGCGACCGCCTGCCACTCCTCCTCACTCCGGACCATGGCCTCGACCAAGGCCCGGCGCGAGAGGTCTCCGCCGCCGATCACCCTCACGAGGGCACGGCGATGCTCCACCCAAGCAGGGCACACCGCGATTGTGTGCTCCACCGTGTCCTCCGGGCGTTCCGCACAGTGGCGACACCCGGGTCATGGTAAGGTCTCGGGTTTGCGAAACTCAAACCATTTACAGTCAGTTTTGAGTGGCAGGAAAATTGACGACTTAGTACTAAGGACACAAAAAGGGCTAGGGTATTTATCCAAACATGATTAACCGATTATACTAAGAAATCGCATAACGTAGTACAATATTCCAGATAAATTGATTAGCAATCTCACCGATTGGCGTATCGGCTGCGGACTAGTGATAAGTTTGTTGATAACGCTTTCAATTAGAGATATAACAAAAGTACATAAAGTAAACACAAATTAGTCCTATAATGTTCCAACTTCCAACTGCATGGACTCAATCCTACTCTCTAGAAGAAAGATTTTTATTTTTTCAGAATTATTTTGAAATCCACTTCTTGACTACGCTGATGTCTGCTTCCTTGATGCGACTGAGGAACTTCTTGACAAACTGGAGCGACTGCAGAATTTGTGTATCCGCTTCATTTTTGGCCTTCGGAAGTATGACCATGTGTCGGAATTTCGAAGGCAATTGAAGTGGCTACCTATTCGGCAGCGTCGGGATTGCCACACTCTTTCTTTTCTATTCTCTATTCTTCATAATCCCAACTCACCCCAGTATCTTCGGGAACGCTTTGAGTATCTTGTTCCGAGAGGAAAACCCTGTCGATCTTCGTCCTCTCTTCTTCTTCGTTTTCCTCCTCACTCTTCAAGTCGGTACAGTGGATCTTTTACCGTTAACGCTGTGCGCCTCTGGAATTCTCTACCGCATACATTGAGGGCTAGCCCTTCGTTGGAAGTTTTCAGGAGAAAAATTAAGGAACATTTCCTGTCAACATGACCTAAAAATATGTATGTATATAAGTATTTATTTATTGTATATATTATATTTATGTATAGTGTGCTGTATATATCTGTTTAGTATATTTTTGGTCTTAATTTAAATTCAGTTATATGTTTTTTTTTTTCTTTTGTTGTACATTTCATGGTTCCTCAAATGCAAAATTTTATTTTAAATCACATGGTTTGCTGGAAGAAAACCCAGTTATGGGTTAAGCTCGCCTATGTACTTACATCAAATGTCCTGTTTTATATTTTTGTTTGTAATTTTTTTGTGTACAATAAAGAATTAAAGAATTAAAGAAATCTAATTTAATTTAGTTTTTATATTTATTGTTATTTTGTTTATACTTTTTTTTTAATTTAAATTCTGTTTTATTAAACTTTCTTCTACTCATCTTTTAATTTGAAAGAAATTCCTGCTCCTGGTTATACATGTGTATGTCTATTGAGCACATTCACTAGTTGTACAGTGCCTGTTATTATTATTGATAGCATGATCTAGGATGATACTAGAAAAAATGTGAAGTTACGGTGTGTTCATAAGTAAAAGTGTCTGTAACTAGTTTTTCATTTCAAATCAGCTAAATAAGAATTATCTTTTAATAATCGTACCGTTGCTACCTAACAGCTACACATTAAAATTAAAAAATCTCAGAAATGTAATTGGCAATTTTATTGAATTTAACCAATTTCATGACTGAAACAGAAGGACCCAGCTATATAGGGAAAATGAGCTTCTCCTTTAATTCTTTTCTGCATCTACTCTTATGGATTGCACAATTGTGGGGTGTAATAGATAACCTATATTCTGTCAAGTCTATTGATCAATCCTGAGCCACCAAGAAACAGGATGTGCATAATTTGTTCCCCACGGCCATTTTTAATGTGTTCTCTGTTTGTTTTCTTCTTATTTGTATATTATTCTGTTTGTCTTTTTATCGGTTAATTGTAGACCTTATTTTATGGTTACAGGTGGCTTTTACCCGCACCTTCATCCGCGTAGAGCCCGCCCGCATATCATAAATGCACGCGTGTAGTACTTGATCATTATTTTGTGTCGGAGTTATTTTAAAACTATGACATCTCCTATGATATTTATTGAAATCAAATGATGTAAAGAGCAATGGTGGCTACATTAAATACTTAGAATGGATATTATATTTATTTGGATATGGATTGGCATTATGTTTATAAAAACATCTTCACAAATAATACATTATTTTAGAACAAACTTGATTACCATAAAAAAATATAAAAATAATGAGACAACCTTAAAAAATAGACATGTTGTCGGGGACTTTTTTTTAGATCTTTTATTAAAGGGAAACAACTTTATCATACACAATTTTTGCGTAACTTAATTGACCGTTTACGCCACCCACGCATCGAAAGCTCTCAAAAGGAATAATTTTCCACTGTATTTGTAACATTTTTCGTTGATACTCTGCTCCTATTGGTCATAGCGTGATGATATATTGCGTAACTTTCCTCGATAAACAGGCTATCTAAAATTGTGATTTTTTCAAATAGGACCGGTAGTTCTCTAGAATAAATCTAGAGCTTTCAAACAAACTCTTCAGCTATATAAACTTATTAAAAATAAAAGGCCCATTTTGATATTTGAGAAAGACCCTTGAATGTAAATTGGAACGAAACTGAAAGAAACAATCTTCTTCTTCTTCTTCTCGTGTCGATTTGACTCAAATTGTGGCCGACTGTACATTTGAAGCTTTCTACAAGCGTAGAAAGCTTCAAATGTACGGGAATGACGTCGTCTTAACGCAAGGTCAACTCGAAGCGTTCGGTGCAAGCGAAACGTTTGTAACTTGGCTAGGGGGGCAGATTATCTTTGTCAACCTGAGTCCGAAGCCAAAGACAGAGCTGTCCAGGTGGCTAATGAAACAATAAAATAATAATTAATTACATAAAGTATTTTAATGTAATATAAACGGTTACTTAACGGGCATTTAATTTTTGACAACTGTAACATTAATACCTATAGATGTTTAGTTAGATATTCATATCTCTAATGATCACCTCGTTTTTAAAATGTAATAATAACATTAAAACAAAATGTATATACGGAAATGAGTGGTTACATAACAGCAGAACTGAATTGAAATAGCATTGAGCCTGCCCTTGCCCTCCAACGTGAATTGATAATCACTAGTTGAATGTTAACGGTAATTTATGTAAATAGAAATATTATTTATGTTAAATTATGTATTTAAGGGCCAAGGACACAAGGACCACGACTGGCGCCACGGGTGTTGGGAGTCGCAGGGCGATCCTCGGCTACCATAGGCGCGGGCTCGCGGACGGCGAGCGACGGGTAGCTCGCCGCCCAACCTAAATATCTACTAATTTTATTCGAGCGTAACCGCAGGTGACAGCTAGTATCTACGTGATACTTTAAATCGGATGATATATTTTTTTCGAGAGCCAATTTATTAGATCAAAGTGAACTAGTGCGCCTCACCATCATCGATTGCATCATTGCTTACCATCAGGTTAGATCGCAGTCCAGCACCAGTTCTTATCAATTAAAAAAAGGTAATTTTAATTGTTGAAAATAACTTTAACCTGGAAGACTTACAATTTGACAAAGACCAGATCATTTTACGAGACACAGTAGTTACAGTAGTTTTTAAGTTGTGTTTATCAGTAGTTTTAATACCTAAGTAGTTTTTTTACTCTATAATTTCTTTTCACTGCAAACCTCGTTCCCATAATAATGAAAGAAAATATAAGAGCGGGTTTCTGAATTGATTATTTTGATTTAAAAAAATCTCATACTTCATGTAATTTTTTTACAGGTTTTCAGGCTAGAATTTGAGAAATTATTTATTATTAGATATTTATTTCACACATACTATACATAGTTACCATTGCAGAAATCCAATGCAATAGTGAAGATAAAAAATATAAATTACATTAACAATTTTAGCAGTAATTTTAATTACAATACAAAAACAATAAATTAATCAATATAATACAATTAAACTGATACAAATTAGTATAACAGCACTATAAGGCAATCAATGCCATACAACAATTTCATATAAATATACAAAAAACAGAAATCGAGTTTTTCTTTAGGTAGTAAATCATCCATTGACTTCTTCCGCTTTAGGGCACAGCGGAAGGGCGTGTCAGACGTATACTAACTAAAACTCATAGGTACCTATATTCCTTCTTTGCCTTCTTTCCAGGGCTCCGAGGTTCTCTTCCGCACAAAATCAAGACTTTGTTTCACACAATCTTGTCCTAGGAACTGCTAAGAGTATTTCACACCGTGATAGTCTTCTATGACAACACAAAATGCGGTACTGTCACGTGCATCGTCCACGTGAATCACTGTGTCGGAGATTGTTATTCATAAACAGAGGCCCAAATACCTACCTATTATCGGTTTATATACCTATAACACGACGTGTCCATTTATTTATAGAGTGCTGCAGTGCCCTTAGCGACTAGTATAGTTAATACTAGTATAGTTTAATATTATCAATATTCGCGTCGTGGTGTTTTAGTGTTTTATTCGTCAGTCATCATTAGGAAATCTGTTTTCTTTTTTTTTGACGGGTTTTGATAGATGGATATAACATAAATTTGATGCATCACAGAAAATTACCTAACAGATAAAACACAAAAGCACGAAAGACATGGCAAAAATAAGAAAATCATCATCAAGTAACTCCTACCTCTCTGGGTGAAGCTTAAGGAAGAAAAATCAACACACGTTAAGGTAGAACTAATCTGCTCACACGTGTTCCACACACACAGGCCTTTTTTTTACGGTGGGAAAAATCATGCATTGATATCCCCCGCCCTTGGGCGGAGCGGGAGATAGTGTCAGACTCTTACTGACTAAAAGACCCACCCCGTTCCTTCTAGCCTTCATACCGGAGCTCGAGCGCCCTTTCGATCGCTTTATGCCTGGTGTACCGATGATGGAACGGGCTAGGCGGAATTAGGTTATGCAATACCGATGCTCACTCCCCGAATGCAACCAGCAGGAAACCGACAGACTAGCAACTCGGCGTCGATGCTCAAGACTTTGAAGCCTTGAGCATCCTCCTGACTTGCCTCTCAATAGCCTCAAGTGCATCAAGCTGATATCGGGCAGATCCGTCCCAAAGATGAGAGCAATACTCCATGCACGTTCGAACTTGCGCTTGATAAAGTTTGAGCAGCTGTTCCAGCGTGAAGTACTGTCAGACCTTTGCGAAGATACCCAGCTTTCTTGCAGCCAGTGGAGCTTTTGATTTCCGACGTCAATGTAACACGTAAGATTAAGATGGTCTCCTTGGCCAATGAGCGAACACCTCTTACCAACACACATCATTATTCTTGAGACTTTTACAGCTTACAACAGATCTCTTTGACAAGCCCTTTGATTTATCAGCACAATAATAAAATAGACATAACATACGAGAGTATTTCAACAAAAACCCTTCCGTACGAAGGTCTGGACTTCAGAGACAGATCTCGTGACGACAGGTGTCGTGTTAAAAAGAAAACTTGCCAAATTACACAAAGTGTCACGTCGATTTGGATGGCCGCCAAACACACTGTCGCACGGTTAACTAGCTGGTTGGAAAATGTTCTAAGGGTTCTGCAGTTTACTATCAATATAAAATACAAAAATATTTATTTCAACTATAATCGAAAGCATAAATAAATTGAGACAGCCCCAGTAAGTTTGTATAACATTATATAGGCATATAAATAAAATTGGAATGTCTTTTTGTAATACTGAAATAACTGCTTTTTACCACATGAATATATATACGGTACAAAATTACATTTTTTACAATTTCTGTCAGTTTGTTTGTCTGGGATAATCTCTAAAATGGCTGGACCGATTTTGACGGGACTTTTTTTTGGCAGGTAGCTGATGTAATAAGGAGTAACATAGGCTACTTTTATTTTAGAATAATTAAATTCAAAATGATGTCCAGGCGAACGAAGTCGCGGCTACAGCTAGTTTTTAATATATGCGAAACCTGAATATAGTTTGTTCAGAATCAGTAACTGAATATTCTTCCATTCCAATATTTTTTACACCACGCTAAAAAGGTCACAAGTAGGAAACCACCGACCCACGATAGTGGTTAAACGTGAGGCTACTAAAATAAAAAACAAAAATGGCTTGATATTGGTTTTTTTACTTCTAAATATTGCGTTCTTATTAGTTCTTACACTTTCATCTTAAAAGCAAATTGTTGTGTGGATTTTGTCTTACGTTTACAATAAAACAATAGACTGATAATTGAATACAATATGAAGTTGATAATTATGAAGAAATTAGTTTACAAACGTGACACAGCCAATGATCATTGTGAGAGGTCACGTCACAAGATGGATCAGTGTGCTGAGTGCAAATTGTTTTTACGTTAACGCGATCGAAACGTTTACTGCGATTGGTTAAGAGCTTGGAGCTGACCAATCGGAACGCTGAACGACGTGTCGATCGCGTTAACGTTAAACAAACTCGCACTAAGCACTCAGATTATGCGCTTATTGGGATCGTAATTAAATTTTTATTCCGTAGCACTGGCAATGAAAGAGAGAAAAAAATCTTAAAATGTATAATTTCCCACAAAAAACAATACATCTCATCAGTTCCCAAGTAAATACTGAAAGAACTGAAAAATATTAGGGACAAATTTACATACATATGTGCAGACTTTCTTCAAAGAAAATCCAAGAGACGCCTTGATCGTCCGAAGAGTCAGGACGGTCCCTAGCTCTTATAGGCATGAGCTTTAAGACGAGGAGCAATGGACAGACCATCCAGTAAGGTCCGAAGTTCCAAACCCGAGTCACAGACATTGTTCAACGTGCTTCAAAGAGATGTCATCTAAACCGTAGGAGTCCACCAGCGCCGATGCCCGCGGACAACTTCTGAATAGGGAACCGTGGTCATAAAACACAAAAGGCAAGTAAAGGAAACAAAGGAAAAAAGGAAGAAAAGGAAAAGGAGGAAGGAAGGCAAGGAACGTGGGTTTTCGTCAGAAAAGTCATTGGATGATTTCACAATTAAAAACAAAATCATTTGAGTGGTACAAAATACAAATGGACCAAAGTAAGTAGGTATCTTCATATAGTAATAGTTCCTTGTACAGTTTTTACAACGAAACGACCTCGCGAAGAATTCATAACACGCCATCTTCGATTTCAAATGTACTCAATCAGAACTAATTTTATTATGTTTTCGAGCTGTTTTTATTGTTTCTAGTAGGTAACTACTGTCCAATTATTATTGTTATACCTTTGGATAGGTAGGTGAGGTACCTGCAGCTGATTGTACCGTGAGAAGAACGCAATGGCCCAAATGGCCCTCATTAGCTGCGATCGGATCAAAGGACCATTAGGTACAGTTATTAGCACCTAATGCAGTTTCCCAAACGGATAGGGAAGCACTTTAAGCGCTTGTTTTCTGTGTTATTATGTTGCAAAAGAGAAGTACCTATCTTTTTTTTGGGGTGAGAAAGTCATCTAATGACATATCCCGCCCTTAGGCGGAGCGGGAGGGCGAATCAGACTTTTACTGACTAGAAACCGACTCCTGTTCCTTCTTTGGAATCGTTCCAGGGCCCAAGGGGTCTCTTGCCCCAGTAGGCTTCGACCCTGCTGGGACCCTGCGGGGACATCTCCTCGAGGCGCGAAGGGAATAGTATGCGCCGTCGACGACTTAAGCGAAAGAGAATTACTAAGTAAGTACTTAGAATTATATAGGGTATCCTTTTTTAGGAGAGAAATCATCGAATAACTTTTCCGCTCTAGTTGGAGTATCAGAATTTTACTAACTAAAACACACGTACCTACGTGTTCAGTTGCACTTTATATTCCAGGGCCGGTCACTCTTTCAGACCATCCAGTTACCATGTACCATTGGTTCTCCTTCTCTAGCAGGCATCGGCCCTAGCCGGTCCAGGTAATACTTACATAACTAAATAGAAAGAAAATGCTAAATTCCGTGTGTTGTGGAAGTACTTATCTATATAAATATATATAAGGAGAAACTGACTGACTGACATATCAATGTGTAGTAAAAACTACTGGGACTAGGAACATGAAATTTTGCTGTACGTATCATTTTATGACGTAGGCAAGCACTAAGAGAAGATTTTTCAAAATTCACCCCTTAGAGGAATGAAACGAGAGTCCAAAGTTTGAATGAAGAAACATAGGTACTTTCACGCAGGCGAAGCCGCTCGCATAAGCTAGTCTATTATAAGATGATAATATAAGCTACCAACATGCAGTCAGCAAGTGTAGGCAAGGTAGGTCATCAGACCAAGGAATGGACTACCTATAACTAAATCCAATAGTCCCTGAACCAATAATCAAAGCAGTCCTTCCTTAATTTATTACCTAGGAAAATGTTTGATAGCGTGCATACAGGTTTTCCACTACAAAATCATACTATGTATTAATACAATAACGTCTCAACGTAGCTGCGTTACGTTTGTGATCGCTAATTGCTCAAATATTCTAGCGGCATGGCGCACATGACATGCACGCTATATGTGTCAGCCGTATGCGGCAATAAATTCATTGTGTAATGGGTAGAGCGCGCATCGAATTGGGCCGTCCCTCCCAAGAGTGCCCCGCGCATCGACGCTGTTTATCTGTCATACAGTTACACTATTCAACAAACGCATCTACGAAACTATAAGAACTCACAAACTAAACAAGCAGCGCCATCTCTGATTCTAATCCCGAACTACGTAGTCCACGTAGCGTCGAAAATGTGCGTGACCAAGTAATGTCGACATTCCGGAAACAGCCAAATGCATGTAAGGTCATCAAAGCCATTAAAATTATACTTTTTATTCTTGTACAATAATAATCGTAAATTTCTATGAGGTCAACTAATCATGTGGTCTAAAAACACGAAATTTATTTAAATTATGCGTTTTATGCTCGTTTGCGTTATTTTCTGCCTACAGATTTAAGTTCAAGGTTATTGATTGGAATCGTAAAACTATTTCTTTGATTCTGATCGGTATCCTGTAGGCTCATAGTTGTAAATAGATAGAAAAAATGTTTAACTGCTATCGTAAAATTTAAAGGCTTGCCTAATTGTTAATAGGTAACGTAGTATTTTTTTTCAAAAGGCCAGTTTGAACAAATGGTACCCAACGGTACCTATTCAATTGATAAAGGAAATCGTTGTGGTTAGCGTTTGTTTTAGATGATTAGATAAAATATTAGTGGGCCGGCAAACATTTAATTTAATAGGAAACGCGAACTCCTAATCATAAAACTAACTAGGTCACCAAATAATTGAAAAAAAAAACAATGGCGATTTAGTTTAGTTTTATAGCAGAAGTAGGTACAGCAAACAAACACAAAATCTGCCCTTGGTACCTTATCCACGAAAACCGCTACCAAAATCTTGGTTTTTACCATTTTTTGTTGATTGTACCTTACTAATTAAAAACCAAAAACCTGAAGCCATAAAAATGCTAGTCCTATTACCTGAAAGAAAAGGTAACAGAAGTACATAATTCTATGCAAAATAAACGGACGTAGAGCAATTTACGTGGCGCACGCAAGTCACACACACAGTCACACCTGAGATGTGTGAGTGAGTGTGGCGTCTTCAAGGATCGCTTATAAGTGTGTGTGTAAGGGCTGCCACTTACCACCTGCGGTGTTATGGCTCATTGTACGTTTTAGTGCACATGAAGCACATTTCAGCGAAAATGTGACGCGTTTCAGAGGAATGGTGTTACGTTCAGCGAGTTATATTGAATTTAATTTGATGTGTTCCGCTTTTGTTGAATTGTTTGCATGTATGAGAAACTAAAAGGTATTATAAATACCATGCACAATATGAAACCATCTAGAACAAAACTATACTTCTCGGTGCTAACATAATTACTGAGTGATTGCATTGCTGGATCATAAACGATGCAAAAATAGACCAAATATGTTCACTAAAAAATCTTGGTACCTACCTAAACGAAAAGTTCTTTGGCAACCTGAATGTTGCTAGCTGCTTACCATAGCAAAAGAACGTAATTCTGAGTGACCAATTCAATAGACCTCTTGCAAGGTGGACTGATGACGAGAATCCGATGGATGCGACACGTTTAAGATCGTTTATTGTGGTGACTATTTGGGTAGACATATGACCAACAGTGGACATCTTTCGACTGAAATGATGATGAACTCACTAGGCTAGACTTACTAGAGTCATATTTAATACTCAGACATTTTCTTCAGAGAAGTGATTCATTTCAGCATAAACAGCCGTGCACCAACCCTACAGTAACTGCTACACGCACACATACATTTCGTGCGTGTGTGAGAAGCTGCGGTGCTCACGGACGTCGAACAAAGCGCAGCGATGGCCATGAAAATATTTGTACCGCTGCCTATTAGGGCTGCCTCTTATAAGCTGTCTAAATGTAATACGCTTAAATCTTTTTTAATAAGTAGTAACTTTTAGAACTACTCATACAAGTCGTGATGTCATTCTAGATGGACTTTAAGCTTAGGATTTCATTGATTAAAATAAAACAGTACTTAATTATTTATTTCGTCATTGTGAGCAGATTTTTTTAAAATATTTTTTCCTTAATAGTACAGTTTTTTTTTAAGTTTTGGTTTCTTACTGTGACATTAAACCAGAGTTTGTTTGTATTGGTACTAACATTCACATAACAACACAGATGAGGAAATACCTTTGCCTACTAAGTTATTTTAAATAAATCGATCGTAAATAAAACGCAGTATGTACCTACATAACATTAATCAATGTATATTTTGTTGAATCAAAACACTTTGTTTTTATGCAAACTCCTGATTTGGATCGAGGAGCTTTTTGACGCCATATTTTAGAGTACTTTTAGTACCTAGTTCTTTAGTTTTTTATTTTGAATTTAATTTATATATTTATTTATAATGATATATATATTGCAGACTACCAATAAAATAAATGACACATAACAGTAGTGATCCTACGACTTACATTATAATTAAGTATATTATTAAACAAAACATTCGCCAGCCCTCCTATAAATACCTATCAAGTACAAATCTCGAGGTCGCCACCAGAGTAGGTATACCTCCTACCTACAGATGGCCATCTGAAAATTAATTAATTCCAATAAAGGTTTTATTTAAGATATTTTTGTTCCTGCCAGTACAGGTTTATTTGCCTGTAGCGCCATCTGTTATTGATTTGCGATATTCATTACGCATAGGGGTACTAGGATGAGGACCAGTTTTTTTCACGAATAATCGCACTAAAACCTTTTGGTCCTTAATTTTTTTTTTTTTTGGCTCCGTCATTGATGTCACCGTCACAGAATTGTCAATTATCATCATCATCATTATTTTAGCCGATACACGTCCACTGTTGGACATAGGCCTCCCCCAAGCGTCGCCACATCGAACGTTCCTGTGCGAAAACCTCCTGTGTTCCTGTGGAATTGTCAATGTCATCTATCTATCTATTCAGAAGATCTAAAATCTAAATTGGATAGATAGGTAGATATCTATTCGGTTTGTTCTTCGTTCGGCCCACTGAGTTTTGTCCCACATAAAAAAATCCTGGTTCGTCCCTAACCATATGCTTTCTTCGTCCCGAAATAGTATTTTAATTATTTTGTTCTCGATTCGTCCTATTTTATATTCCTTGTTCGGCCCATATTTTTTTTTGTATAGGCAATTTTGACTTTTTTGTACACTCAGCCAAACAAATTTATTACTATTTTATGAGTACAAATTACATACTAGCTTCTGCCAGTGGCTTCATCCGTGTGATAGTAAAAATATTCTCGAAGATGTGATGCATTATCTAGCGGATGGTACATTTAAATGTGTGTGAAACGATTTAAATAGTTGTACATCATTTAAGGTCATCTCAGAAGTACCAGTGAAAAAAATAATATTGTGCCGTTAATATATGTATTGGACAAAAAGGAACCTACAAACGGAACTCTGTTCTCTCTTATTAAATCGCTAATTCCTCGTTGGAACCCCATTTCATTCAGAACTGATTATGAGAAGGCGGCCATGAATGGTATCCATAAAATATTTCCAAACGTCACATGCAAAGGTCTTAACTTCCATTTCCCTCAAGCTCTTTGGAAAAGAGCAAAAGCATTAAATTTATATAAAAATAGAATGTTTAAGAAGCATATTGCTTTGTGTTTGTCATTAGCTTTGCTTCCATCAAAACTCGTTTTGTTAAAAATTAAAGCAAAGATTTTTTTTTTTTGTTTTGATAGGTACCTACTCTCAATTAATTCTTGGTCTGTAAATTATTTTATAATTAAAATTATCACGTCTTAAATATTTTTTTTTTTTGCATTATTGGTAGGCTCGCGTTTGACCACTATCTCACCCTATTAGGTGTAAAGTAAGTGATGACCATTTATTAAAGATCTGACCGTTTTATGTTATGTATCTGATTATTATACCATTTTTGTGATTTTGATTATGATACTCGATAGTAAAGATGATTTATACAAAATTTTTTAGAATTGTTTTATTATTAGAAATCAATTTCATCATCATCATATCAGCCGAAAGACGTCCGCTGTTGGACATAGGCCTCCCCCAAGCGTTGCCACAACAACCGGTTCTATGCTGATGCATCCATTGAAATGAATTTACTTTAAAAAAAATAATTAGCCAACTATATTACTGTAAAAGCGACAAATAATAATAACTTTAAATTAATTAAAACGAACTAAAATATAATGTTTGTTTTTAGTTAGTTTAGTTTTTTTTTATAAGTCCGAATTTTAAATTTTTGAAATGTTATTCGAAAATTTCAATTATGTACTTACGTTTTTTCGTTGACTGTACTTTTAACGTATTTGGAATTCGGGACGAAACACAACTTTAATAGTGATGTGGGACGAATAAATAATTTTTTGGAATGTGGGACAAAACTTCGGGACGAACGAAGAACAAACCATCTATTCTCCTAATATCTTGATATGTACAAACAATTGGGTAGGTGGGTAAGTATAATAAATATCGACGAAACAGTTCTTATAGATAAAAGTTAAATGTATGAATGCCAAAATCTACCTATTCATTTCTATCAATCCTATTTAGACTACTTACATTTGGTATTTTGGCAATGGCGCCACTACCAATAGTACATAGGTATAGTAAAAGGAAATAATAAACACCGTATTAGTACAGATAACAAATCACGTGGCGATCGCTACTTGAATAGAAATCGTATCAAATGAGACGCCGCTGTACGATCACGTGCGGACGCATCCGGGCTGTGTCGCGATCCGGATTTTTGATTTTAAGGGATGGTATAGGGATGGTTCGTGCCTTTGTAAAGCCACCCCCTCTTTTTTTCCGCAAGTATTATTATTTGGATAAAAGGACCATCGTTTCAGGTTTAGTTCTGGTTTGGGAACTAAATAATGAGGAAGTTATTAGGTATAGTAGGTAATTCTTAATTCTTTATTGTAGGTACAAAGACTACTTAACGTAAGAAGATACAGACAGTTCACGAAAGGTACAAAGGCGAACTTAACTCAACAATGAGTTTTCTCCCAGCAAACTTTTAAGTACATAACAGTTAGATAACATGTTCGAGGATCCAGTGGATAGTAACTAAAGTAAACTAAGTAGGTATTTGCTCAGGAAAATTAGATACCTAATGATGACCTAACCTGTTTTATTCATTGATATATTTTAAGGGAACGTTACGCGCTAACATTGCAATCAAAAAACCTGGACTCCGTGCAAAACTAGACGCAAACTTACACTTATAAAGTGAAATTTGGTTTTATTTTAATTTTGGTATTTTTGTATGATTTGTAGGTATAAAACACGTAGGCAATATTTATTATAACCTTTATCCCACTAAAAAAAAAAATTAGTGTAACACGGCCGTTTATGTGATTGAGTGAAATTAAGCCATGGGGGCTTGATTTAGGCGGTCCGCGAGCTAGAGGCGAGTCACCGCTGTTTTGATTTAATCTAAGGTTTTATTTTATTGAATTTACTCAAAACGGCGTTGCCATCAATAGACCCATGTTACATAGGTAGACAACGTTGTATTAGATGAATCTGTGAAAGCCTTTTTTTAAGATAGAGACACCATTATTTTAATATACCAAGTAACGCTGTTTTTCTCTAAAAAAGGACAAGAAAGGTTTTTAAAACATTCCGGTGAAGTAGGTACCAAAAAGCACGATAGGCATTAACAGGAAAAGATTTGTTCTGCCATCATGTAATTTCAGGTGTAAGACGTCCTCTGTAGGGAAAAGGCCTGCCCCAAGTGTCGCCACAGCGACCGGTCCTGCCCATCGGATTCTTGCTTCAGCCACCAGGCCAATCAGTCCACCTTATGGACAACCTTCTAACGCTGCGTTATTCGGTACACGGTCACCATTCCAGAACTTTTGAGCGCAGTCTGCTCTATGTTTAACTGTTCTTTAAGCACCGTGCCGCTATGCCCGTGCCCACTAAAGTTTGGCAATGCTTCGGGATATGTCGATAAGTTTAGCTCTCCTGCAAATATTGTCATTGCTAATTCGATCACGCTAGGAAACTCTCATAGCCCATCTCCACTGCCCGTTGGGTCCAAATACGATCACGCTAGAAAACTCTCATAGCCCATCTCCACTGCCCGTTGGGTCCAAATACGATCACGCTAGGAAACTCTCACAACCTATTGGGTCCAATATTTGATCAAATCTCTGAAAATCACTTCAAATAAAGCTACAGAAAATAGAGGCCTATGCCAGTAACCGCACGCATTCATGGTTCTTTGAATAATTAATGCTAAATACCGGATTTCAAAGGTCATAGAGAGGTCGATCACTGCCTAAAATTTCAAACGGCAAAAACAATTTCGACCAGCCTACGATACTAGAAATCTTGGAATTATGTAACATTTGGCCTAGTAGGCTAATAAGTGATAAGATTCTCATTATTACTAATCAAAATGTTTTATTCAAAAGCCAAAACTGGGTCCCTGTCGTGCGATCGATGAAGTTGTATACTGCACTCTATACAGTTTCCTCCCTCTATTAATGCAGTTTAGGTCGCAATATGGATCGCGTCAAGAGTTCGTGCGTGATCCCGCAACCATAGACCCTACGTCTATGGTTGCGGGCTAAATGCCAAGCCAATAGTACCTTTTTGTAGGTGAGAAATTACCCAATGACTTCTCTTGGTCTAGGGCAAAGTTGGAGGGCGTTTCAGTCTTTTAGTGACCAAAACCTACTTCTATTTCTTTGCTTTGCGTTTCAGGACTCCGGGTTTTCCTTTCAGAAGAGAACCCATGGCCCAGGTTTTGACTCGAGTTTGGTCCAAACTACTAGGAGCCATATAATTGTTAAACAGTTAGAGCCTGGCAGCATCTACATGAATTATTCCAGGAATCACAGATCATTTTTTGTATTATTTTGAATATTAAATTTAGTTTAGGGGATGATTGACCCCTTAGATCGGTCTGTCTTCTTGTAAAAGATTTTAAAATAGTTGTCTGGTGAACGTATATAAAAATCAAGCATGAGAATTTACGTGAAGCTATGTCATTATTTTGGGAGCTTTAAAGCGTCTGTAAAGCAATACGGCCCACGGAATGTGTCTGGAAGTATTGGCGACTTTATTTTAAAGATATTGCTTATAATATACGTAAAAATCAGGTTGGAGAAAATACGTGAAGTAATTACTGTTTTTTGGGTTCCATAGTCAACTAGGAACCCTTATAGTTTCGCCATGGCTGTCTGTCCGTCTGTCCGTCCTCGCTTATTCTCTGTGACCGTTACCACTAGAAAGCTGAAATTTGGTACCAATATGTATATCAATCACGGCGACAAAGTGGTAAAATAAAAATTGGAAAAAAATGTTTTATTAGGGTAGCCCCCCTATATGTAAAGTGGAAAGTGTTTTTTTTTTAATTTCAACCCTAACGTGTGATATATTGTTGGATAGGTATTTAAAAATGAATAGGGGTATACTAAAATAATTTTTTGATAATGTCAATAATTTCGGAAATAATCACTCCAAAAGTAAAAAACAATGTGTCCCCCCCCCCCCCCTTTAACTTTTGAACCATAAGTTTAGAAAATATAAAAAAAATCATAAAAGTAGAACTTTATAAGGACTTTCTAGAAAAATTATTTTGAACTTGATGGAAAGAACAGTTTTTGTACAAAAAAGACAAAAGGGTTCTACAAAATAAGTTCTGGACTAAGTTTGTAGTCTAATCGTATAGGCAAGCATTTTTTTAAACTCATATGTGGGTACACTTATTGTGACGGACGGGAAACTACGGAACCCTACACCGAGCGTGGCCCGACACGCTCTTGGCCGGTTTTTATGTACCTTGATTACCTGATACTTAAAAATTGGCCATCTAAGCAAGCTAGCAGATAGGCATGCGTTCTTAGTACATACTAACAGTACTCAGTCGTCCACATTTCGTTCGTGAGAAAATAAGTCCGCCTATGTACTTTTTGTTGCATGAAGATTAAATAAATAAATAAATAAGTGATTTAAACAGATAAGAAAATGCAGTATGGGGTAGTGTGCGATAAGACCGCCCATTGTGCACTTATTCTTTTAAATGTTTGTCCTGTATTTTTGTTTATTTGATGTACAATAAAGATTATAATAAATAAATAAATAATAATAATTATGGCCGGCCGACCCCTGGGGAATACTAAGGTTTGAACATCAAAAATTGTCAACATTGTGAATTAAAATGTACGTGCATCGAACAAGTTGACTCGAAATTAAAACTGGCCACTAACAAAAAAAAAATAGAATAAAACGTTCTTACTGACGGGAGCGTTATAGAAAATTCAAACTATAGAATCTTGGATTAGTGAATTTTGTTTGTTTGATGAACTTGTATTTCTCTAATTTATGATTTGGTCGACCAAATTGTCTTTTTATTATCTCACAGATGATGTAAAAAGTAGAGTATGCAACACGAGGATAAAGCTGTCTTTGTCCTGGGCGGCTTGAATTCCTCACTTCACTCAGGTATCCTCGCAATGCTCGGGAGTTAATTATATAAGTCCCTCACTATCGTTCGGGATTAAAATCAGCAACCATCGTTTCGTTCGGAATTCAACATGCCGCCTGCGACTTAAAGACACTGCTTTATCCCTAGTCATATAATTTACTATTGTCAATATTCAGTCAGAAACTTGAACTTGTTCTAATACAGAATGCTCTATTTACCTAAACGACCTCATCTTATACGGAGACACAAGCGCTTGTCCGGTTTATACAATACGAATTAAATTGCTGCAGAGGCCTTCTACTTCCACAAGCACTTATGTCTTTCTGCCAGTACATAAGAGCGGAATCTGTTTATATAGTCCACCTTAAGACCTGCTGTTCGCATAGCACAGTACTATGTTAGTCTAGTAGGAGTGGACTAATTTTGTAAAAAAAATAACAATATCCCTTTTTCACAGTCAAGTCTAACAGTGGTCCCAAAAGTTTTTGTTACAGGAAAAAGAAAAGAAAACAGTTGAAAATCTACGTCACTATCAGAATGGGTTTGGAGTGTTTTTTGATAAATCCAAAAAGAGATGGAGTCACAGGTTCTAGTATTTATCTACTAATAATGCTTACTTATTAAAGTGGAAAATCATCCGTTACTTTTTCCACCCTTGGGCAGAGTGGAAGAAACAATTTCTTTTCGAATGACACAGTATTTTCGCCAAATATAAATTACGAATGTGTATAATTCAGTGAACGTATCCATAATCCAATGTTACTAGGGAACAAAAACAATATGCTGTCATGAAAAAACCCAAATCGTCCAATCAATACGTAGGTAAGTGGTTCAAAGCTATGTTTTCGATTATCTTAAGCATAAAGAAAATAAATAAATATAGTCTGCAGTTTATTTTATTATCACATGATTCACATGAGTTTACTTTATATGAGCGTCAATAACAAAATTTTAACTGTTTTTAGGTATAAAGCAATCACAAATAGTGATTTTGACTTCAATCAGAATTCTAATTTTGCAATAATTGTTAATTTTATATTATTATTCCGAAAAATCTGATTTACTCTAAGCAGTTAGGAACCTGTTGTTCAACGAGATTGAGAAAAGATATATAAATCACTCTGCTAACTTTTTTGTTATGTTTAAGATATGAATAAGGACCAAAGCTGGAACACAACCATGACATAAACCGTGTCAAATTTTACAAATGGCAACACAACTTTTGACATTTCTTAATCGAGCACTTCGCTCAGCGAAAATATCAAAGCAATTTTGTTGCGTATTTCTGCTGTGATACAAAATGACTTCGGTCACAAGGGCTGGGCATTTGGCTCCTTACTTTAAGGCAAGTTCATCGGTGGTTGCCAATGGGTTAAAGCCCCTGGTTGTCGCGCCCACATCGAACGAAAAGGTGTTGGTGCACCCCTTGCCAAAAACCTCGACTGTGCAGTCTTTGCATGGAGCCTTACCTCTCCAGGGTTTGAAGGCTAAAGTAAGCACTCGCGGTGAGTTATTTTCATTGTTATTTTGTGATTTTTTTCAATAACTTCATAAATTGCGACAAAAAATCGTGTTACATAACACCTTGTCATTTCTAGCCCCGAGTCATGTTCGTTTCGCGCACACTGACATCGGCTACCCTGACTTCTCGGCTTACCGTCGCAAGGAGACCCAGGACCCTACCTCGAAGAATGTCGAAAGCGTTGATGGACGCCAGTCCTTCACTTATCTTATCGCTGGAGGTTAGTCCTTGAATTTTTTCAAAATGAAATTACCAACAGTGTATAACTATCGTAAGCTTGTTAGGACGTAAAGCTGCAATGCCTCTATGAAGCTTAAATGTGTCTCTTATGTAAACAAAACACAAAACTGTATTTTACCATAGTGTTACGTAGATAATACTATAATCACACCTATTTTAATAATATCTTTTGACATTAACCTTGAAGTGTCATGTAAACACAGTAGTCCACCATTGACTAAATTAAATGAGATTTGTGATAAAAATCATGCTAAAAAGATAAGAAAATAACTAATTTGAAAAAAATGATCCAGTGATTTACTTGAAATCTGTGTGCGTGTTTTGTTAAGGAAAACCTGTCTATAATGTTTTGTTTCAAAAGGTTACGAGCTAGATGTTTTATGGGAGACACTGGACATAATTATTTTTTATGTTTTCTTTTTAAGCTATTGCATAGCTTCTATCGCGGGCCTTGAGCGTGGAGACCGAATTCAGAAATTCCGTAACGAAAGTAACCTAACACGCCCTGCTCATTTGTTTTTTGAGTGTGGTGACCGATTTGAAAACAAACGAGTGAACAATCAATCAAAATTCAATTCAATGTGTGAAAGTGTAAAGTAGTAATATCAAAGTAAAAATAAAGAGAAAAAAAAATACTGCATAAATAAAATAAATAAATAATTACTATTGCATAAGTTGATAAAAATGCTATGCAATAGCTTTACCGTGGCAATCCCTGAGTGCCACATGTCTTTTTTTTTCAAATTCTTCCCCACTCTAGGAATTACTCCTGTTTCGTGGTTGCATTCATAAACATGGAAATTCACATAAATAAGACGCTCAGATTTGGAACAACTATCTGTAGGCCATAAAAATATTTGTACCATGCAGGAATCAAGCCTGTGTCATGCAGCACAGTAGTAAATCATTCAACCACTGTGCCAACTGTGCCGTTTTAAAGCATTCCTCTTGTGATATGCGAAAAGAAGTAGTATCTTTCATCTTAAGTGACGATGACAAAAATTTTCAAAATAAAAATCTTCCTTGTCATAATTATAGTAGTTTGTAATTACTACTACTACTAGGTAGCCAGATTATTTTTATTCTTGTAGATCTGATATAATGTGTATGCAAGACATTTATTTGTAGAAACATGAGTATACTTAAAATGCATGCAGGTTGTTCATAAGGGTAGGTGTGTCTCTAAAAATACCAGCAATGACTGCAAGCATTGTCAAATTTAATTAATAAAGCGGTTTAATTAAACAATATCTTATTGGAAACGGTATCCATTACTAGGACCAATTAGATTTTCAGAAAAAAAATTAATCTTAATTGTTACTCAATTAAGGTTTTTTTTTTGTAAATAATAATAGTAAAATAAACCTGGATAATTAATTCATTCATTAAAGCCAAGCAAATGCCGGTGTCCATTTTCTAATTGTCTTTCTATCATGTTTCTAATTATGGTATTCGATGGGTTAACACAAAATCTGGACATGGTGAATGAGTGACTTATGAATAAAAGAGGTTTTATTGGGATGGTTGCTCTGATTTTTAACACGCTTATATTAGCTTCACCTGTATGTTTGTAACCAACGCCTTTGAGCTCGATTTTGGCCTACTTTGGGCGATCGGATTTTCTTCAAACTTTGCTCCATCAAAGACTGATGACAATACAATAATTCGTTGTTTCTTTTTGTGAAAAATAAAAATATAAGCATATTGAAAATTATTTTGTTAAATACTTAAAATGTGATTGTGGTGAAAATAAACAGTCTTATTATGTGAGACATAATTTTATTAAAAATAGAAAGAAAGATAAAACTTTTATTCTTACCTCACACATACAGTAAACTAAAGAAGAAATGTGGTTGAACTGTAGGTAGTACCGTGCCCATTGCATTTCGGCCAACGAGTATGTTATATTATGTGTCATGTGAACTAGCATTACTGATGGCCTATGAGTTCTGGTCTCAGTAAGGGCAGACTGCCAAAAGCTCAATAAACTGAGCTTTACTTTATTAGTATAAAGTCGAAGAAAATAATTAGAAAAACATAGTTACAATCTGTAATGACAGAAATGTCAGATAGGGCTAAAGCATACAAAGAATAAATCTTAAATCGTCCAATCAAGCTAGCAGTAAACCTGATGAATATTCAAACAATCGCTAGATGACTAACTTCTCAAGACTTAATTTAGGAGACTACTAGAACAAACAAAGACTAAAAGAATAAGGCAGTCCATACAAACCTGTTACCGTTATCAAATATACCTATTGCAAAATATCTAAAGGGTAGATTGCAATAAAATATATAATTTAAATAGCTTTTGCCTGCGGCTTTGCCCGCACATAAAATATAGCTATGTCACTCAGGAATAAAAAAGCTTTCTATTGGTGTAAAAATTTTTTGAATCAGACCAGTACTTTCAAAGATTACCTCCTACATACAAGAAAACAAACTTGACATCTTTAAAAAGTGTAGATAAAAAGAAAAAACATAATTGAATTTCAATTATCTAATAATAATTTATAACTAGTAACATTACCCAGCTTCACAGGAGTTTCTAATTAAAATAAACCTTCCTCTTCATTGCTAGTTATAAGTAAAAACGACATCAAAATCTGATACATAGTTCGGAGCAGTTAACGAATAAACAGACGGACGTTAAGGTATAATTAGTGTTATAGATCGTTTGTACCTATTGTATGTATAACATTGCAATATATGTATATGTTGTGTTTGTTATGTGTATTTGGCAACCATATCACCACTTACCATCACGTGAGTTTAGAAAGTATAAAATAAAACAATATTGTGTTATACATAATAAAGAAAGGTAATGAATATACAGTATGTAGTATGGGAGAATGAAAATCTAAACAGTGGGGTACTATTGTCGACCTTTTGTATGTGTTTAACATGCCAGTATGAATGTTTATTTTGTACGTAGCTTGTAGATATGTTCTTCTTCTTCTTAGTCGTACACTCTTGACAGAGTGGTCGTGGTCATGTCTCGGTCGAATCCCGCACCACCGCCTGTCTCGCGATACGACGCCATGCAGCTCTGTGTTTGGCGGCTTGGGAGCCTTCATTTACGCTGTAGTGTGTCACAGTTTTAATAAGCTCCGTCCATCGTGTTGGAGAGCGTCCACGAGATCTTTTGCCTTCGACTTTCCCTTGCACCACCAAACGTTCCATCGAGTCCTCATTACGAGGACGATTACGATTACGATTAGTAGATATGTTAGATACGTTTCAATGCTCAAGTTATACAATTTATTATAAATCTAATTTCGTCTGAGAATTCAAGATATTTATTTGTCAATGAACACACAAACTGAAAGAAAATTATATAAATTATCTAATTAATTAAAAAACAAATCTACTAGCATATATTTTCTCCCTTTATCGCAGAATTCATATAATATTTTAACATCATTTTTCTTTATAATTTCCAGCGGGTGGAGTGGCGGGCGCGTACGCAGCCAAGTCCCTGGTGACGCATTTTGTATCATCAATGGCTGCCGCCGCCGACGTCTTGGCCCTGGCCAAGATCGAGATCAAGCTGGCAGAAATCCCTGAGGGCAAGTCCGTTACCTTCAAGTGGCGTGGAAAGCCACTGTTCATTCGTCACAGGTGAGTTTGATTAGCTTTTAGTTCCGTAGAGCACTCACTCACTCGCTCGCTTTGCTAGGTTCAAAACTCGTCATGCGACTATCTCTGGTGTTCTCGTTCATTCTCGTAAATCGCATATTAAAAATACTCGTGAAGGTTGGAGCCAGGGTCTAGTTCCGAAAGGGAGGCTAGGCCCCGGTATGAAAGGCAAGAAGAAATGGGGTAGGCTTTTTTAGTCAGTAAGAGTCTGACACTATCTCCCGCTCCGCCCAAGGACGGGGGGTGTCATTTGGATGATTTTTATCAAATAAAAAAAAAAAAAAAAAAATACACGTGAAGGATTTGGGATCTAGTTCTCGCGTAATTTGCTCGTGGAAGCGCTCTTAAATCCTGGCCACGACCCCACTATAAGCTATCAGCGAAAGCCCACCCCAATATGTAATTCATAAATACCTAGATTATTGAAAGAAATTGCTAAATAAATGCTGGCAATAATAGCTATAAAAACCTATACAAATCAAATTGATGATGACTCGCTAATATTGTTTGAATGTATGCACTTGCTTGCCAATTCATCACAAAGTAGCTTCAAGTACCTACCACAAACTAAATGCGCAGTTACAAATAACAGGAACGATCTATGGCATTGATTCTATGCCATGTCGTGATCTATGGTATTTTTTACACCATAGACTAATAATAGCACAAGCTATTCATCGATTCCGGCGCCATAAGTACTATATTTATATTGTTTGTTTTGATTGTTTACATTTTTAAGGCGCGATCACGTGCCATCATTTAGAATAGATAATAAAATTATACTAGTATTATGTATGTAGAAATTTAGTAGAGAACACAACTATATTGCTCTTCAATCTTAGCTATTAGCAATTTTTATACAAGTGGAGAGAGTTTGTTATTGCGACCGAAGTGGAATTCACCCGAGCCCCTGACGAAAGTGTGGAGCCGAGTGCTGCAGTGAAAAAATTCCACATGTATCAAGCGACGTTTTTCATTTCACTTATGAAAAAATAAATAAACGAGGGTTGACACGTGATTTATGGGGGTAGATTAGCGGACAGCCTGGTACGATACTTACAATCAATTGTGGCGGGGCCGAGCGAGAATTAAACCTTTTTCACGGTACTTCAACCCATTTTCGATGGTAGCATGACAAATGGCAGGTGCCATAGATAGTTTGTATTGTAACCACGTTTTTGCTCTGAATGCCATCTTTATGTCTATGGAATAGAAGTCAAAATCGGTTAAACGGACAGTGAAAAAGGTTTGTTTCAATATGTAATCTCCTTGCGAATGGAGTTTTTTTTTTTATGGTGGGAAAATAATCTACTGACAATCCCCGCTCTCAGGCGAAGCGGGAGAGTGACTCTTACTGAATAAAAACCCACACCGTTCCTTCGAGCCTTCATACCGGGGCTGAGCTACTCTTTCGAAACTAACCCTGGCCTCATTAGGCTTCGACCCAGCTGGACCCCCTGCTGTTGCTGACAATTCCTTGAGGCGCGCGGGAACAGTGCGCGCCGTCGACTACTTGAGCTCGGTCCGGACATTTACCGGACGGCAAATGGAGTATTCAATATTCAATCTTATTGCGAATGAGGTTGTATATATGAGTTGATAATATTTTTCTTTCTTTTTTCACAGAACCGAAAACGAGATTTCAACCGAGCAGGCGGTCCCAGTAGACACTCTGCGTGACCCTCAGCACGACAACCAACGCACGCAGAACCCCAAGTGGCTGGTCGTCATTGGCGTCTGCACCCATCTCGGCTGCGTGCCCGTCGCCAACGCTGGTGACTTCGGGGGCTACTACTGCCCCTGCCACGGTTCCCACTACGACGCATCAGGACGCATCCGCAAGGGCCCCGCCCCACTTAACCTTGAAGTTCCCCCCCACACCTTCGCCGAGGAGGGTCTGCTAGTTGTAGGCTAAACGACGTAATTTATTAGACAATATATATTTATATAAGTGTAATGATTCAGAATCAATTAATAGGCGTCATCAAATCAATCAATAAATGTGATTGCTGTTATATCGCTTTTTTATTTTTCTTTTGTCACCATAAACCTGATTGATGACTGGAATAGTTTTACCCCGTTGACTGGTCATCAGTGTCTCCACCCATCTTGGTTGCTTGCCCGTCACCAAAGCTGGCAATTTTAGGGCATACTTTTGCCCCCACCAATGTTCGTACTACGACGCGTCTACAAAGGCCCCACTCCACTTAAAGTCCCCCATAGTTTTGCAGGCGAGGGTCTGTTAGTAGTAGGCTATATAACATTATTTATTCAAATAATAATAAGTGTAAAGTTTCACAATCAATAAATGTCATTGCTATTATAACGGGGTTTTTATTTATGATATTTGATGCCTGGAACTGATATGATTCTTCAAGAGGTGTGGAAATTCACAATGGATATATTTATATTGAAAAATATGTTCATTTTAATATACTTATTTATTGTATATGATCCTGGATCCCAGCACCCAGTGAGTACCTGACTTCCAATTTTGTACTATCCTTTTAACCTGTTCTTTTATAAACTTTTATATCGCGTCACCCAACGTTGACGCTACACTTAGGTATTCATACCTATTCAGTATACTTACACATTTTTTTTACAAAACAATAGAAATAGGACAGCTGATGTACGCAGGCCAGCTTTACGCACAATTGGGATCTTTTACAGCAAACTAAATCTATAAATGAGAGAAAATTTGCTCTTGACGATAATTATATGTTTATGTTGTTTGTTCATGTCACTAAATAATTGCTAGCTCCGTATGATTACATGAGTGCGGCTCAAGCCTTTGATCATTAAGAAG
This sequence comes from Mythimna albipuncta, assembly GCA_929112965.1. NCBI lineage: Eukaryota > Metazoa > Arthropoda > Insecta > Lepidoptera > Noctuidae > Mythimna > Mythimna albipuncta. The sequence goes on from OV815965.1 coordinate 21,205,112, forward strand.
CCCGAAAACCTAAAAATTACACCAGTAGACGAACAAATTGTCGTGTCTTTACATAAGCACTATTAGATCCATGATTAGTCAGAAATATGTAACTAAGTTCAATAAAGTGGAATATCCTATTTTAGCAAATACCATTTCCTTGACTTATTATTGCTCGCATATATTTAATGTCTTTGGCTCGCATACACTAAAAATCAACTAAAGTATTGGGTATAGCGCCATCTAGCAGTAAAGTAATCACACTCGAGCCCGGAGCTAACACTTTAAAGGTCTAAACAGACGGACCGTCGAAACGACGACCGTGAAATGCAGTTCGTCTGTTTAGAACCTAAAGTACCTTCAATTGCCAAAACGGATCTTGAGCACTCGGCGTCAGAGTGGGGATCGCTTTGCGCATTCCATACATTGGCGAGCCAATCGTCTTCGTTGTTGGATACATGCAGCAAACGCAGGGAACGAATCAGGAGTGACGTCTATGACACGATGGCGCGGCGAGCCAATCACTGATACTCCCCGTCCCCACGTCTCACTTCGCACCACTAAAGAGACCGAATATTTGACTTCTGCGCAACTTGAAGCCAGCGCTCAAGATCCGTGACCGCAATTGTACCTGCCCTTACTGCTCGATCTTCGAAGCAATCGAGTTTCGAACATTCAATTGCTACCTCGGGTCGTGCAGTCCATCTTGGCCTTGGCCTAATCCTATATAGGATTTACCTATTTATTTATATTTATATTTCTTTAGTAGGTAAATGATTTGGTCGACCAAATTGTTTTTAGGGTTCCGTAGTCAACTAGGAACCCTTATAGTTTCGCCATGTCTGTCTGTCTGTCTGTCTGTCCGTCCTCGCTTAATCTCTGTGACCGTTAGCACTAGAAAGCTGAAATTTGGTACCAATATGTATATCAATCACGCCGACAAATTGGTAAAATAAAAATTGGAAAAAAATGTTTTATTAGGGTAGCCCCCCTATATGTAAAGTGGGAAGTGATTTTTTTTAATTTCAACCCTAACGTGTGATATATCGTTGGATAGGTATTTAAAAATGAATAGGGGGTTACTGAAATCATTTTTTGATAACGTCAATAATTTCGGAAATAATCGCTCCAAAAGTAAAAAACAATGCGTCCCCCCCCCCCCTCTAACTTTTGAACCATAAGTTTAGAAAATATGAAAAAAATCTGAAAAGGAGAACTTTATAAAGACTTTCTAGGAAAATCATTTTGAACTTGATGGAAAGAACAGTTTTAGTACAAAAAGACAAAAAGGTTCTACAAAATAATTTCTGGACTAAGTTTGTTGTATAGTCGTATACGACTATAAAAAAATGCTTGCCTATAGGCAAGCATTTTTTTAAACTCATAAGTGGCTACACTTATTGAGACGGATGGAAAACTACGGAACCCTACACTGAGCGTGGCCCGACACGCTCTTGGCCGGTTTTTAATTATCTCACAGATGGTGTAAAAAGTAGAGTATGCAACACAGGGATAAAGCTGTATTTGTCTTTGACGGCTTGAATTCCTCAATTCACTCAGGTTTCTTTATTAACTCCCTCACTATGCTCGTGAGTTAATTTTATAGATCCCTCACTATCGTTCGGGATTAAAATCAGCAACCTTCGTTTCGTTCGGAATTCTACATGCCGCCCGCAACTTAGACATGCTTTATCCCCTAGTCACTAAAACTACTATTTCGAAATCCAAATAAATTCTGTCTCTGTAATTATAAAAAGAAGTAGCTAAGTGACTAGATTTGTGGTCCATAACTGCTAGCGCGACGTCGACGAGACTTACGCGAGATTATTTCTATACTTCATCGGTATATGCAGTTAACATAATGTAAACAATCTTAAGACGTCTTTAATCGATAAAATTGTCTAAAAAATTGATCTAAAAATGTTTACAATTAAGTTTTAACCTAAACCGATGTTAAATAATTAACTAAATTTAAATAATCTTATTTTTGATTTATTTTAAATATTGAAAACATATCAAGATTGTTTACCTTTAGTTAACTACCTAAACCGATAGAGTTTAAGTAGAATAGGAGTGTTCAAATAAAATCAACTTTTCAACGATTTGTATTCATGTTTATTTAAGTATGGTTTTTGTTTTCATCATCGATTATTTCCACTTACATTAGTACTTAAATTTTTAAACGGTTACAATCTAAGTAACATCTAACAGACTACTAAATTACACATTTACAAGTAATATTAACTGGGCTTTTAATGTACAACATTTATTTTAAATGAATGAATTTACTTACAAATAAATTTTGAAAATATAAGTACTATTTCTGTAAACAAAAATCTACTGACGCAACGGAAAATCATTAACGTGCCAAAAATGTCAAAGAATAATATTAGGCCATTTTTTTTTTGTAAAATACCTACTGCAATAAGATAATATTTTATATCAGTTGTTATTATTTAACTTAAAAATAACTAAATTAACGGAGGGAATGTAAGAGTTAAGGGAAAACCTAGTTTTTAATTATTAAGATGATTAATTACATTGAAAATAGTTCTACAGTTTTATTTTGAACCGCTACTATATTTTTACTCTAGAAATCTATATTTACAAAGAGTACTAGATAGTGGGTATGATTCGCGAAATAATTTAGTTAATTCTAAATAAATTTAAAGCCAAGTCTTTCACTGCGATAATAGTAAATACAGGCCGTATAAAGGCTGAAGAAAAAAGTTCAAACCATGTCCTCGCTGCATTACTACTGCCGCATAAAGGATCTTGACTTGTATGAATATAAATGATGTAAGTTAACCAACGTTTTCACAATCATAAATCTCATACAAACAATCAGACTTAAAAAGCTGGTTGCATACTGTCGACTGAACTGTCAAACGCAATTTTTATATCACGAATTACTGAAGAACTAAGAAAATAAATCCTTTATAAAAATGAAATTTAAATATAAATCCTTCAAGGAAAACAACAGTTTTATCAAAAGCACGCAACCGGTTTTAATGAAAATTAAATATTTCAGTTTTTTTTTTTTTGTTGTTTTGTGTTTTTTGTAAATGAACCAAAAACTAAAGTGAAAAAAAAATAGAAACTTAAAACAAAATATGGTCTTGATCTGTACTCATAGGTAGGCACGTAGGATTTTCAAAAAATGTCGTGACATGCATTTAACGCACATGCAATTATTCGTCACTGTTAAAATTATTCATCTCGATTGGTATGGCACAGGAAACTTAACTTATTGAAAACACAATTGCTCTGAATGTCACACATAGTAAGTAGGTAATTAAAACAATCAATTTCATGTCGGATCCTCGTAAATCTTGCATCCGTGTCTATAAAATTGTTAAATACACATAGTTTACACAAATATCCAAATAATTTGTAAACAGTTTACTATAGACATAAATGTCAAATAGTTTATCATTCATTTGTGTGAATCCGACTTTAGTATTGGAAATTGAGTCAGGGGTCAGCTACAGGAGAACGATATCTTAACGTCAATTTGTAGAATATTTTGCGCATTAACCAGGATTTCGATATTTTTAGAGAAAGTTTATACGTTTAGTAGTTTCTAATTTACAAAATGAATGCATAGATACAGTATACAAAAAAAAACTTTTTCTACAATTTGACGTTATTACACAGACGATTTCATGCTTCAAAATGTTTGATTGTTAACACAGATTCTACTAGATTTTCATAACATTTATACAATATAATTTCGTTTTATACAACAACATTCATAGTACATTATAATATTTTTGAACACACAATTATTTAATTTCACATCAATATTGTAGACATATTAGGTAAAACATTCTATCATTTGGAGAAAAATATATCTATTAAGTGACAAAATATTTATTTAGTAAATTTCTGGAATATAACATTATTTTTTATTCATTCAATATACTATGAGTATCTCTGATAATGTAAGATAAATATTTATTAATAATTTAATGACTTTTTTTAATAATGATTTTGTGCGATAAAGAAAAATAGTGGTAGTAATGTCTGTCAAAGGTCATAGAGTATTGTCAAAGTTCATTTTGTGTAAACAAAATGTATGGTCCACATACGAAACACAACATAGACACTACACAACCTTGGAAGCTCGATTTTTGAACCTTTAGTGACGACTTCAATAAATATGTGTCAACTTCAATAAATTTATTCGGATTGTCAATAAAGACTATCCCTGATAAATATTATTTATTAGTGATATTTTATAATATTATATATTATTTATTTTTAAATGTCATTGAGTATTTACATAATGGAAACTAATGTTACTATTTCATAGGATCTAGGTAAAGTACAGAATAAATAATAATTATTTTTCATAAATATATATTGGGTAAATGAACTGGGAATTCAAAAAAAAACCTGCTCTAGTTATAATAACAAAATAAGATAAAGAGATTATTGGGTTAGTAGGGCTAACAAAAAAGAAAACCGACCGGTATGATTGCAAGATTCATAAAATAATACTTTTAATAAAAATATAACAACATAATAATTAATTCCAATGTTAATGATGAGATGAAAAATCAAAATAACATAGTAAAAAATAGGGGAAAAAAGTACAGTTTGTTTATAAGCTTCGTATAGGGTGAAGGTATTTGACAGTCCTTCCAATTTGTTCTATGTTGCGTCGCAGTAGAAATACGTTCAGTTCAACTTAAGTATCTCCACTGGGTCGATGCGCACACGCCGGGGTCACCGCCGGGACTGTGTGGTGAACGCGCTAAACAGCCACCTGGTAAATGAACCAGTACTGTGATGTATCTAACATTCAGCCGGAATTGTCTTTTGAGTGCACTGTTTGTAAGTTTTTCAGAAACACTTTTAACCGATTACATATAGTTATTGTGTAGGTGGTAAACACTTTCAGCCGCTTCGGAGACTGCTATAGAACACCAATGGATCTTGAATACGATATTTCGCTGTACGGAACACTCAAAGCAGCTTTGAAGGTGGTTGCATTCATAACTGGATTTTAAGGTGCTCTTATAGTTGGCTTCTAAGGTAGGAGCGAATGGGTTCTTAAGGTGGATTGCACTCATGACCGGTTGTAGCAGCATGGTAGGCGTCACAGGGCGTTGTGTCTGGTGCACTAACAGTCGGCGGTGTAGACGGGCGCCAGGTCCAGCGTGAGGTGTCGCAGCGCGCGGTCGCGGCTGGCGGAGCGCGACGCGCGCGACGACTTGATGATCTGCAGCACCATCGCCTTGCAGTCGTGGCACACCGCCATCTGCACGCCGCGCAGCCGCTCCGCTGCCGTCACGCCCGTCGTGCTGCGCCCGTAACGACCTCTGGAATGCGACAGAACCTAATGTTAGTATTCAAATCGGATCGAAAAAGAACGGATGCATAAGATTGTGGTGGTGGGAATATGAGATTATTGCGGAAGAAGTTGATGTGATTGTGGAAGTAAAGAAGTTCGGGGGTGGATAAAGAATTTCGAGGTTAAGTAGAAAATTTTGGGGGTGGGTTGAAAAGTTTGGGGGTGGGTATAGAAGTTCAGGGGTGAGCAGAGAAGTTCGGGGCTGAGCGGAGCAGTTCGAGGGGTATGTAGAGATGTTTGAGAAGTATGTTGTTCAGTTCAAGGGATATGTAGAGAAATTCAGGGGTGAGTAGAGAAGTTCAGAGATGAATAGGGGAGTTCGAGGTTGAATAGGGAAGTTTGGCGGTAAAAAGTTCAGGAACTAAATAACGCAGTGTTCTTCAGCAGGATTGAAAAAGACTGGGATTAGGTACGGTAGATATGGCTGTTGCTGTTGAAGGGTTGATTTCTCTATTAACTGTAAAGTTAGATCAAAAAGATTTTCCCTATTATATACAAATGAGGAAAGTCTTCTTGTGCTTAAGTCTTCACTTAAAAACCTATACTGCTACGTATAGATAGTTACAAACCTGCGGTCTAGCGTCGAAGGCGGCGTGTTGACCAGCGACATGGCTTGCGGCCCCTCCACGCTGCGCGACATGGAGTGCGGCGGCACGGACAGCTGGTCCGAGAAGCCCAGCGCGGAGCCGCCGCGCGAGCCGGGCGCGCTGTGCGCCGCCGCCGACGCGCCCGGGGCCGCCGCGCTCGTGCGACGCACCATGGCGGGGCTGCTCGGCGCGCTGCCCACACTGTTCTCAACCATGCTCTGTGGAGAAGAGGTTAGAAGTTGTAGTAGGTACAAGATCTAGATAAAATAGAAAATAAATTCTTCTGCAAATCATAAAACAGCAATTTAAATGGTAAGAGCATAATACAGGAGTATGTAAAAAAAAAATAGTGAAGATTTTTATAAAATAACTAATCCTACCGGGTACCTATATTTAGTCAAAGAAATGGTATTTTAAAAAATAGAAGAAGAGAAGTGAGGCGAGCCCAAACGCTACCAACATTCAAAAAATGGTGAAGGAGCATTATCTATAACTTTAGTTCTTCTTCTCCTTTCTAATTGTAATTTATTATTTGGTTTTCTATTTAGGTATTATATTTTTATTTTATTTTATTTTTACATTGTTTCTATAAGTTGTTGTACACTTTCAGACCGAAATCTTGTTCTTTTCGTTTCAGTCCACCCAAAAGTTGTCTGGTAGAAATTGCCCTGTGCAATAAGACCGCCTATTATACGCTTATTTTTGTAAATGTTTGTCCTATATTAAGTTAAAGTGTGCAATAAAGTTTTATAATAAGTTGTATAGTAGATAATATTTTCTAAAATCGGATATTCCACTTTACTACCTAAATAGCCTTCGCCTTAATCTGAAATCCAGTAGTCATTGTCAATTTGACTTGATTACAAGCATTTTTGAGGGTTCCACATTAACGATGATATTCTTCGGATAACAAAGCACCTGATATATGAATCACATCGATCACATTAGAACGACACTAAATGAGTATAATACCCATTTGCGGTATATAACGGAAAAACTTAAATGACGTCATAAAATAGATGATCGACAACGATAGTCTACTGACGGCGGTGTCGGTACGATTTGCGGTGAACCACGCAGCATTATCACTCATCTCCGATCGTGTTACGGGAACATAATCCTGGAGTACTATCATGTATTCATAGGTGTTTTGTTCTTCCGGAGTTTTATCGAAACTAACAGCAGGCAGATGTATGACTTTTTTTTTAGCGTTTCCGCAAACAATTTGTTCTACAAATTATAAAATGTATGGCAATGACTGAATGACATTAGGTACCTACCTGTCACATTACTTATAATGGTGTAATGTCAACGCTAGCAGAAATAACTGAAAATAACAATAGGGTAGTGTCCAGAGTCAAAATAATTACATTTTATTTAGTTCGTATTTTATATTATTTTTGAATAATCTGAAAGACGGATAATTACATTTTTTACGGCGACTAGCCTATTGTCTAACTCCCTAGTATCTACTACAATCATAAGACTAAAACTACACTTCTCACTATTATTGATAGTTATCCATTCAAGATAACAGCTAAAAGTTAACTTTACAAGAAATAAAAAGCTAAACCATTAAAGATGGGATAGAACTTAAGGGAGTCTCAAAGGCTTAGGGTCAATACATAGCTATATAAATATAGACTGCATTTGGACTGAACATAATTGCGGACAATTTTAGATCAGTGACACTATACTATATTGACATAATTAATTCAACATCATCTAAACATTCCAAAAAAATCCTGTTCACCAGCGTCTCGAGATTCCAGCGTGAATTTATTCTTTGTAGTTTTTTTTCTGTTTAGGTATCTGTTCTGAGGAGTTATGTAACTCACCGAGTACTCAGGTGACACGAGCCTGGACATGAGGCTCCTGGGGAAGGAGGAGTGCGCCTCGTCCTCCGGGGAGGGCAGCAGTGATGGACTCAGCAGCACCACCGGCACGTGCGCAAAGTGCTCCGTGGGGATACGCATCTAGAACGAAATAGAACACATTAGACATAAAAAACCAAATAAAGTTTATACCTCTATATGTTAATTGAGTTTGTACCTTTATGAAATTTAGTTTGTACCTCTATGAAATTTAGTTTGTACCTCTATGAAATTTAGTTTGTACCTCTATGAAATTTAGTTTGTACCTCTATGAAATTTAGTTTGTACATCTATGAAATTTAGTTTGTACCTCTATGAAATTTAGTTTGTACCTCTATGAAATTTAGTTTGTACCTCTATGAAATTTAGTTTGGATCTGTACGAAATTAAGTTTGTATCTCTGCACGTGTACAATGTACATGTATCTCTACAAAATTAAGTTTGTATCTCTTCAAAAGTAAAGTAAACAAACAACAAGTGAAACTAATAGGTAATAACATTATGTGAACTATTAAATATTGTCCTGCACCAAGCTAAGTTTATCAAAAAAGTAGTGTGTGTCTTTCATTTTACCAAAATAAACATTTCAATACTACATCAAACGCTTTGAAATCTTTGAATTTAGATTAGAACACATTCTAAAGTTTTAATTTATAAAATGTGCATTAAACTCACCTTTGAACAACACTTTTGACAGACAGTCTTTTTACAAAGTTTGCACTTCTGGCCCCAAGGACCAAAAATGCCGAATCTGGTCTTCAAACATAGAAAACATACCTGAAAAAGAACAAAGAAAATATTATTAATATTGGCCTGGAGAATTGAAGAAGTTAATTGACCAGCCTGCAAGGGCGAGGTGGGTCGTGGCCTCGTGGGGGTTCTTTGGACCGGGACTGCGGTCCCAATATGTGAACGGACAGTGAAAAAGGTTTGTTTAAATGTGTTATTGTATTGTGAAAGGGGTGACGTTAGGTTAGTTGGATTCTTAGAATAAATCTAATCAAAGATTCTCGGATCACTTTTGGACCTCGCCAAATTAGTTTTTATTTTAGATAGTTTTAGTAAAGGTACTCACTCTTCTCTTCTCAACGTCTTCCTTGACCCTGCCCTCGACGGGCAGTACCTCTAGTTCAGCCTTCGTCAGCACAGACCTGATGTGGACAATCTCTTCCAGGGTCAGAGACAACCGGTCGTCAGACATTATGGCGTCTTGCCATTGTTTCTGAAAATAAAATACAAATTCAAGCACCTTGACGTTTTGGATAGTTTATGAAGAATTAAGTATACAAAGGTTATAATAGTAGGATGAACTTTAGGTTTTTTAATGGAGGTAAATCAATGAATAGGTACTTATTATGTTTATCAATAACTTTTCTTACAATGGGGTTGACGTATCCGTGTGGATAAAACCCCCAATAAACTTTTCCTTTCACAATTATGTTTTTGTTGGCAAGTGCCAATTACTTTAAGGTAGACATATGAAACTCAGTGGCTTCAGTCATTTACGTAAATGGATCGTAATTGTATTTTTATTGGTGTATGTTATAAAAAAAAAACAATAATAACTATTTTTTTACTAAATATAAATTTTCTATAATTAAATAAACATATAGGTAGTCCTTATATAAAACAAAAAAAAAAAAAAAATCGGCAGTCTTATCGATTTGAGCAGATTCTTTACAGACAAACTTATAGATTTTACAGAAACAAAAAATACAGAAAGAAAGAAGGTGATAGTTACATGTGAAGAAATGAACATCAAAAACCTCTGTATACCAAATTCACAATGAAGCTCTTTCACAACTAAAGCTACAGAGATTCATGCTTTTATTGTGCTATCTTTAAAACCGCTAACATTTAGTCACTTCTCTAACATGCATTATGTGCAATAAAATAGCGTTTACTAGAGAAGAGATAATAGAGCCTACATTAATCTGGCAATTCTCTATAGATGGATATATTACAGTAAGATGGTTGAAGCTGATGTCATTAGCTTTACTTCCTAATATTTGGTCCTTATTAGCGAAACTAACAAAGGGTGTAATAATACAGAGTCTTTTTTTTTCAAAATCATGGGATTAATAAATACTTAGTCATTTTTTAAATTTAGTGATGCAGGTTTAGGTTTCATTCTAATCAAGCCCGAGGCTCCTTGGAGTAAGTTTCGCTATTCCTCACAGTCTCGAATATGGTTATTCACACCCACTTCAAATATTCAGCCTGTTTACCGTACCTAATATTATACAATATGTAGTACTTCATATGGAAGCGAATCACAGTAGTCTTACTAGGAATATAACTATGATACAAGCACGATCAGGTATTATAACTATCTTACTAGACTAGTTTAGTTTTTGTAGAACACTTAACTTGTATTAAATAATAACATCTCTAATCAAAAGCCTCCTCCAATCCAAGCACCTCCAAATGTCTAACGAATAAGTGCACCTGCTCTGCGCTTTTACAATCATTTGACTAAATTAGTTTAGGATAGTAATTTCGCTATGTGCTTACATCATAGTTATATTCTTAGTAGGACAATTATAAAACGCTTCCAATTAACTATATCACGGCATATCTGTCAAACTATATCTCTAGGGATATATCTATATCGCGACTTGAACCATCTTACTGCAATAACACACCAAGCAATTTTCTGCATGATTTTGCCAATATCCGTTGATCACGGAAGACAAAAGAATTTCTTCTATTGTATAATTTTGATCAAGCACACTTCAAGAGATGCATAGTGATGATTGTAATAAGTTGACCATAAAAATATTGCACCGTTCTTTAGACATTACCGATCCTAGGTAATCAATATTTAGTAGAATTGAAAGAATTTAGCGATTTTGATATACAATACAAAGCCAAATTTTAAGGCATTCTTTCCACAAAATATTTTTTGTAAAATTCTTGTTACTAGACAATAAATGTTTAGTGACATTTATGACACTCATAATGTCACCCCTTGTTTTAAACTAGCCCGTTAAACTCAATTCTAGTGTGTTAACACTCTCCAGCGTCTCTCTTCCACAACTGCCAAGTTGAAATTGAACTTAGATTCATACACGCTGCTTCATTGTTTTAACCAACAAGTACGAGTAGTGCAATATTTTTTAAAGTCATTCTACATTCCCCAAAAAGACTAGCTTCTTCCAAAGTACCTTTTATGGTTCTTCGACCCCCATGTTCAATTCCGTCCACCATCTAAGCTACGTTCTACTCACATGCGAGCCATTGTTGGGGCTGCCACTAACCGACTTGATGAGCTCGTCCTGCAAACTGGATCTCGACCAGGATAGTTCCCCTAGTTGTGCGTCTGCGTCACTACTCGCGAGAGAGGCGGCGCCGGCGCAGGATGCTCGAGAACCAGGCCTGGGGGGGAAATGGCTGTTTAGATATAGTAAAAGAAGTAGTATTCGTGTGTTTAATAACACACGAATTCAAAACCATCAAGTTCAAGGATAGTTCAACAGTACATAAAAGAGACCACCAATCGATCGATTATACGAGTATTCAATAAAACGATGGTCTGTACCTATAAAATAGATCAGTCGAACTTGATCAACTGCTACCATAAATGTATTCGATCTATCGACACGGTTATGAACCTAGTCGTCTAAGTAGTGGAGGTCAAACTCCCACTCTCGTACACTACTGGTATTTAGCTGCACCCGGTAGACAGAAACCTGACTGCATAGAGAATAAATTAGGCAGACGATGATTTAGTTTTGAACACAAGACATGAGTGCTATTTTATGTTTTACCAAGATAAAGCTTACATAAACAAATGAACGTTAAATATGTATCAAAAAAATAAAGCTTAAAAACAACGACCTTAACTGTCGAAACCTAGAAATACTGAATCTTGACCTCCTGACATTAGACCTCAAGTGGCAACTTTCTAACACCGCGGTTTATTGTTCATACCAGACAAAAACAACTGTACTTTAACACGTGCCTTACCATCTGAAACTGATTCTGAAGTTTTAAACGAAAATATTGTCTTTGGTGCATTATGTGACTTGGTACAGCTACGTATATAAACTTAAGTACAATATGTGGCGTCGCGATCGAAAAGGAAAAAGTCAGTAAAACATTAATAATAATAAAAACATTTTAATTTTTTTTTCTGTTGGCATACAAAGAAGGTTAGCAGGCATTGATTGCCTAGTATCAATGTGATATTGATAAAATTATACAAATCTTAAATTATTTTTCCGTTTGAGAAAAGGTGTTGTCCGTGTCGTGGGATAGTAGGCTATCATTTTATCATACACACCAATGTTTACTTTTCGGGTTATAGAAGACAAAACTCCCAGGAGCCAGAGTTTTGTATTACTTATCTTCAAGTCATTAATTCATTAAACCCCAAGCGAACGCCGGCGTTCGCGCACCTATTGTCTTTCAATTGTGTCTGTAATTATCACAATTGAAAGGATCATGTAAGACTAACCTTGAATGTGGCAATGAATGAGCTCCATCGGTGGGTGGGCAGACAGCGTGCGTGACGGTGTGACGTCTCATAGACGCCCGCCGTGACGGACACTGCGTGGCCAGATCGTATGCTGCAGACAGAAGAACCGTTATACATTGTTGTTTAGAAGACTGCATCAGAGGGGATCATTCTAATAATAGATTCAAGGCTCCTACAACACCTTGCTATTCAATAACTGCCACTATCGATAGTTAGAAATCCAGAGCTTTAAAGTTACTGAAGTAATAAAATAAACTTAACTTGTATCTTACAACAGGAAAAAAAGTTGAAGAAAAGTCTGTTATAGGATAAGGGAAAAGAATTTTATTTAAACATCTAACACCAATAAGTATTACAATGATAATAGTGGTTACAAAATTAGTAGAAAACGTGTATAAAGAAAAAAAAATCTTGAAACAGTGAATTTAGTCGAGTTAGATCGTACATAAATGTAGATACGTGAACTAAATCTATCCTAATCCTAGATGATGCTAATTTTTATACAGTCAACATCGAAATTCTAATGAAACTGAATACTAACACTGATTACAATAAAATTAATGATAACAATAAATATGTTTGAGCTAATAAATCTGATAAACAAAAGAGCACTTAATTTTAAAAAGACGCAAATGGACGTCAGAAAATCGCAGTATTCGATTCCTTATTGTCCGTAGAACCACTGAACTGAAAAAACAATGACAGGTGATTTTTGCGAAGCAAATGAACATTTGCAAAGGAATAAGCGTGGTAACGTTGACATGCTTGTAACACATGCTGTCATACATTCGAGAGTTTCGTCGCAGAACTGGTGGTACTCGTCGTGGGAGATGCGCGTGCGCGGCGGAGCTCGAGGAGGCGTCTCCTCTGCGTGAAGTCACCAATTTCAATCAGAAAGTCATTGTCAAGGAGACATGAAGTGCAATTAGAATCAAGTGCTTGTGATGAATTTCTAAATTCTTGGTCATGTTAATTTTTTAACAGTAGTTTCTCGAAGGATCTTAGCACAAATATACTTGAAAAATCAGACTTATTTCGGGTAAGGTAAAGTAAAGTGTAGCTTACCGGTCCTCTTCCAGGGTTTGGGTGTTTGTTGCTGTGGCGCCGTATGCCTGGGGAAAGGTTGGGGCGCGCAAACTTCTGGACTCGCACAAGTTTCTGTGTCATCCTCGTCTTCATCGTCCTAGAAAGAAAATAATGGGTTATCAATAAAGTACAGCATTCTACATAAAAACAACTAAAGGATTAAAAAAATGTCGTCAGCTGAATCGTCTCTTAGGATCGTCAATTTTTCACACAAGAATTATAACGTAATACATTCAAGAATTGGTGGTATATCACGCGAGTCATTATTTCCAAAAGTTCTCATGTTTTATGTAATTCATTATTTATTTTGTTGATGTAATTGTGAACTTAATTTTACTTTATATATACATATTACATATATATTTCAAGGATGACAAGGAACAACGAGATTACAATGACGTGTTGTTACGATTGTTTTCAACTGACACTGAATACAGATTAGTTATGAATAAATCTATTAAAATTAAGTAATTATTGTAATTAGTAACTAAATGTATATTATGAAAATCAACTGGTTGAACTTGGAAAATGGGATTTACATATTTTGGATTAAGGAAGTTTAAGGGGCAACATTTTTGCGAAAAATCAACTGGTATAACAAAAATCGCATAAGTTTCAGCTGAGAGTGAATGTAAATACATAAGACCTGTTAATGATAACGAAATTAGACGCTACAAACGTAATTATCAATCTTGATACTTTAGCTGACTAGTGTGACCATTGTCAAACAATAGCCCACAGGATCTGTGAAGTAAGTTTGAGGTGATCCCCTTACTCGTCTTTTACGACTTACCTAAGCGTTATATATTTCGTAGCAAATATCTATCCATTATATATAGTTTTTATTCCTAAAGAAATTGCCACAACGTCCGAAGCACACGAAGTAGCACAACTTATTATAAATAGAAAACTGATCAGAATACTTCAATAGTGTAAGAAATCTATGAATAGTATTAACCTTCCCCCGACCCTTGGGAATATTTTACAGCCTTTAGTAGGAATTCTTTTGCAAGATTTGTTATTCATGCACTTAGATTGAATGATCAATAATGTATCAGTTGCTTCGCTGGTGCCAATCGTAAAGCGGCTTTTGGAAGTAAAATACTTTGAAATGGTATAATGGATTATTTTATCCGCTTTTAAAAGACTACTTGCTTACTTGATCTTTAAGGACCAAAAGAGGTTTTAAAAAATAATAGTTTCATAAACACAAGATCAAGTACCTGTGATCAAAAGCGATGATTGTTCGACAAACTACCAACTTACCAAAGCTTGTAGCGACTTGGCAAAGCTTAGTCAAAGGCAAAACGTAACTAAGTATTCTTTTATCGTTATATACTTTAAAAAATCTCAAGCGGATGTGTTTACCCATAAACCAAGCATAACTCCCTAGGGCATCCTTACTATAATCGTCGCGGAAGTCAACGTTTTATCAACGGGATAAGGGTGGAAACGACGCCATTTATCGACAACTTGATAACAGTGCGAACGACAGCTAAATGACATTTTCTACGCCCACAGACACTAAACTAGAAACCCACGGGACAGGAGTTTCCTTAAACGAAAACTTTAAAAGAAAACTAATGCATACTAAATGTTACAAGTCCCATCTCACCATCTCACATTTTTTTTATTTGAAAGATTGTCTTTAATAATTTTATAACCAAATAATAATTGTTATCGAAGAAAAAAATTGTACTACTCTCATCAGGAACAATATCAAACTAAAATTAAAATGGTATACAGATTTTGCCTGATGAAAGATTTCACTGTAAAATTGAAATACAGAAAATTCGTGATAGGTTTACGTTCAGCTAGGATTGTAAATAAAGGAAAACAAAATAACAACAAAGACCTTTTCATCGAGAATGAAAGCGAGTAATGTCAGAGATCATGCACCGATGCATCCGATGCATTGCATAACGTGAATGCAAGTTACAACAGAGTACCTACAGAGTCACAAGTATTGCCCATCGAGACATAACTCAAAGGGAAAGTTATGGACCTTCGAAACTCGGAACTACGATGAGTTGTTATAGCTTGTATCTGCGTCGCTAAAGGCTGAATTACATAAACAGATATTACTCGCTTTCTCAGAAATTCCCACGGATTTAAAAAAGACCAATGTTGTCCAAATATATTCCTTAATGTATACAAAAGATCTCATAGCATCTACTTTACGAACATCATGATCAAAGCGAAAGTCGAACCCTTTATTATATTATGATAACAAAAGGAGAAATTTTCATAACACAGACGGGGAAGGTAAGACGTAAAAAATAAGTGTAGAGGACACCACGTCCCAAATAAACGCTCACCTTGTTATAATTAATCACTCAAAGGGAATCTTAACACA
Source organism: Mythimna albipuncta (assembly GCA_929112965.1). Taxonomy (NCBI): domain Eukaryota; kingdom Metazoa; phylum Arthropoda; class Insecta; order Lepidoptera; family Noctuidae; genus Mythimna; species Mythimna albipuncta. Next base: position 21,220,833 of record OV815965.1, read on the forward strand.
TCTATAAATATATCATCTTTTAAGAATGAATGAATCTATTTTATTTTAACATAAGATCAACGGTTCCATAGATTGTATCGAATTCTTGTACTTCGTGAAGATATCCAAATAAAAAAGTATTTCCATCTGTTGGTTATACTTTTTTCTAAAACTAATCTGGGTTACTGCGCAGTTATACACAGGCTCTAAAGGCAATATAACATTTTCTAAAACTTACGATACCTATAAATGTTTGCCAGTCATTCCTTAAATTTATAAATAGTTTAAAGTTTTGTAATTCAAGCAAGATATTTTAAAATAGATATAGATATAAGTAGTTTCTAAGTTATATTTTAACATAGTTTATATACTTACTCAAAATCATGTTATGGTCTATTATAGGTATTCTGTAACCTAACCTAAGAACGAGGGTTTTTTTTATAATTCATAGGCTCGCATTTGACAACTATTTTACCTGATGGTAAGCGACGATGTTGTCGAACTCTTGGTTACGACAGTGGCTGTCTCGTTTTCGAATTTTTTCATATATTTACAAAGGAGACAGCCTTAGAAAAAGGTTTCACTGATGTACCTTCGCCTACGTCTAAATAAGTCCACGCTACACCTATGATTCTCTATTTGTGTGTATAACTGTACATCATCATCAGATTTATTTAGACATCGTAGAAAGGTACGAGGTCTAAATAAATCTAATTTAAACCTTCAATGCCACACTGTAGAACAAAAAAACACAACATAGTACTAAAATAAACCACCCCTTTATCAGTGTAAAAAATAACATACGCAAAGGTAGGCTCACAAAGGTAATCCCAGTATTACCTTTGACATTCAAATGGACTAATGGAGCAGCATCGTTCATTAGGCAAATTATTATGTACATAGGTACATGCATACGTAACAGTTTGGACAGAAGCCGCGTGTACACATATAAATTCAATTTGAATGAGAATCTAATGAAATGAAACGTTGCCAAACTTGGCAGTACCTACTATCAAACGCCGTTTTGATTAAAAAAACAGTTTTTAGGCGCTTTGATATTCGATGCACAAAACATTCTTATAATATGTACGCAGTTATTCTACTGAAAAGTTTGATTAAAAAATGGTCTGGAACGATGTAGCTTTGCGTGGTACGATACTCAGCTCGCAAAAAAAGTATAAATAAACCCTGTTTTTACCCGACTATGGCAAAGCCACAGGAGGGTTATGATTTTGACAGGCTATGTATGTATTTCTTCTTTAGCGCAGGAATTTCAAGACTTCTTTGTTCAACGAACCAGTAACAATAATAAGCGATATTTGCAGAAAAGTTTAAGAGTCTGGGTATTCTAAGAGCTAATGAGATTCAAAATAATGGTAATTTACCCACTTAATATTGAGCAGTTATTTTAAAAGCATAAACCAAAGGCGTTGATCAAGTCCAAAGGGTTATAACCATAAAATGCCGTTCAAAACTTATGATTAACTTATCTAAAATTCAAAGCAGACTTTAAGACTATTCAGAGCAGTTTACTTGGCTACACAAAAAGCGACCTAAAGCTTCCCAAGTTACGGTCGAGAGTCCAGTTATACCACGAAGTAGGGCATAGAAGCCTTGTGAGACTAGTTTGCACAAGTGTACAAGTTTTAAGGATACATTTCTTGTACAATTAGGCGGTAATTAGCGTGGAGACATCGGATGCAGACATATGTTTTTTAAATAAATATGTTATGAAACTGTATGCTCAAAGCTTCAAACGGTTCTTGTACTTGAATTTATTATTCTCTTAACATGGACTCAAGTTTATGAATCTTTTATTAGAAATTTCCTGCTTGTCTTCTTCCTCATGTTTAATTATATTTATATGCTAAAGCTGCTTTTTCAAATTATTCGCTTCTGCCGGTACTTTGCTTGAGTCTTGGATTCACCGACTGCTTAGGGTCTATTTAGCCTTCAACAAATAATATTAATCCGAAATCTTTAAAATACCATCATGACGATAAAATGCCAAAATTACTTTTAAGCTTTCTGACGTAGTTCTGTTTCTATCTATTTAAAGTTCTAGCACTATCTCTTTATTACCAATATCTACGGTGAACATTTTGATGAGCAGTATTTCAAAAGTAATATGCCTAAGGTGGCATGTTTTATTGAAACGGAAAGCAACCTAGATATACTGTCTTCTATAGTGTATGATTTGCATGAGCTTACTTACTTTCCATGCATGATGGGATATAATAAAACGTGATGGTCCCACGCGAAGATGGCTGGAGGAAATGGATAAGTGGTGTTTATGAGCCTCTGAGTTTTTTATTTTTGTCAGACACTATGTTGTATTTTCTATAGCACTAGTTTTCTCACATGGATCAGACATCTCCGAAGTTATTAATTTGTTCCTTACTAATACTTAACTCGTGAAACCTTAACTAATACTCGCTAAGCCAAACGAGCCATCCAATAATCAATTAAGAAGTCTATTTTAAAATAGTTCATTCTTAGTAGAATCGATTGAACCGATATAAATTCAAATGCATTGTCAACGTCTTTGTACGAGTATTGTCGAAGATGTCGTGTCGATTTCAGAGTCGGAATTGCATGCTCTCTAAGCTCACGATAGTTCTCTTTGCATTAGTCCGTACTGTACTATTGGAATTTACATTGTTACCTATGTTATATCTCAAAATGTCTACTCTACTATCATATAATAGTAGAGTATCTACTAGTAGTACTGTATCTACTAGAGGAGTAAAATATCAAAATTTAATAAAGTTAAACTTTTGATAATTCCAGCTAAGGCAGTCAGGGATAGTTTGATGATTGACGGGACGTAATGGTAGAAGATAACATGGGACAGGGGCAGAAAGATAATAAAGCTAGCTTGCAAGTATATACCCTTGGAATCGAAGCTAAGGGTTTTCCTAAAATTTCAATATTCTCCGTCATAGAGCTTATTTGAACCTCTGATAGTCGGTATTAACAATACCGTATGTCTCGTTTTCAACAATCTTACAAGTTTCCCGAACCTTTAGAACCTTTGGGCTTTTTCTACAGCTAGATACTGTTTTACTGATAAACAGCAAGGCAAAGGAACGCCATGTCTTTGTTGCGACGGTTGACACGTAAAGTGGCTATGGACGTAAGATTCGAAGCAAAGCGTTGCAACAGCTTGCATAAGGCTTAAGCACGCATTGTTCGAAGAACATGTTATCGAGAACGGCGGTGTACTATGAAAGGCACCGTATTCATGTGTGTAATGTGTGGTTTTTTCTTGGTAAAAGTAAATGTTGCATGCAAGGAGATTAACCTAATATGAGTATAGGGAGACCTTTTTAGAATTGAAGTATAGCTGACACAGCTCTTTCCCCTATTTTTTTTTAACCGATTTTAATTCTTTGACAACATTTTAGAAGGTAAAAGTGGTGATATCTTTGAGTGTTTAGAACTAACGCCACATCTACACTAATATTATTAAGAGGTAAAATTTGTATTTTTGTGTATATGTTTGTAGTTAATAAACTCAAAAACTACTGTGCCGATTTCAAAAATTCTTTCACCATTGGAAAGGTACATTCAGCCTGAGTAACATAGGCTATATTTATTGCCCTCGCAAAGTCGGGACGGGCCGCTAGTTATAAATAGACAAAATCCAATTGGACTTTTAAAATAAAATCATGATCAGAGGACATTTGAAGATGACTGTCAGGCGCAAGTGATTCTTAAAATAATACTGGTCGGCAATAAAAAAAAACGCAAAAATATAGTGCTAATAAAGAAAAGTCATGTCTTTGGCTGTCACAAATGAAAAATGTAGATATAATATTTCTTTTTAAATTCAAATCACGACAAAACGGCAGACTCAGGCAAAAATGACAAGACGAGCTTACAGCCTACAGATAGTGTAAATGGTCCACAACGATACAACAAAAAATGTTTAGTAGGAAAAAAGAGAGGCTATTTTCCTGCAGTGGGACAGACAGACTGAAAAAACATTAAAATACATGTATACTATCTACATTACATAGCAAGTATAATGTTGAAAACTTTTCTTAATTTTATGGGGCTAAAAAAGGCAATTATTTACGTGAAAGGGATTTCATCAGTTTCCTAAGGGTATTATGGGATTTATAAAGTTAATATACGGTTTCACCTGTGACCCAAATATACGACTCCTGCCTAAGTGGCCACACGGAGCGTTTTATTGATTTAATTTCATTGTTCCTCTGGTGTAGGTAAAAGCTGTAGCGGCGCGTGATAACTCAAAAGTAACTTTTTCTCTAGTGCAGCTTTTAGGTGTTCACAACGTATCGGTAGTGTTCCGATTCCTAAAACTAACGGACCGTAAGTTTATCAAATTCATTCGTTTTTATTGTATCTATTCCAAATAAATATTGCTGTTTCTTTTCTTTCTTTTCTTTCTTTTCTTTCTTTTCTTTCTTTTCTTTCTTTTCTTTCTTTTCTTTCTTTTCTTTCTTTTCTTTCTTTTCTTTCTTTTCTTTCTTTTCTTTCCTTTTCTTTCTTTTCTTTCTTTTCTTAATTTATTTTCTTTTTTTTGTTCTAATTGATTGGCCTGTTGGTCTAGTGATTAGTGGCCCTGACTGCAGAGGTCGTGAGTTTGATTCCTACCCAAGACAAATGTTTGTGTGATGCGCACGATCATATTTATCAGTTATCTAGTTCTCATAGCACAAGTTCTGCTTAGTTTGGGACTAGACGGCGATGTGTGATAGTTGTGGATTATTATTATTACATTATTATTACGTTTGGTTAAATACAAGTTAGGTTACCTTAGATGTTTTATGACGTAAAGGTAACTTAACTCTTATTTTCTACTAAAATAACAAAGTAAGTCCTTATACTCGTGTTCAAACGCGTGTTAACAAGACGAAAACAGTAATTATTCCATTACAAGCACTAATTGCTTGTTCTCATAATTAGTGTGCACACAATTAATTTGTCTTCCATCTTGTTTCGACTCAAGTTTGTAGATACAATGAGACAGCTATAATACTGCGATACAGAACTCATTTCACGCACCAACGAATTTCATCCATTTCAACGGGCTCATATATTTATATTCTATAAATAAAAGGAGAAACTGACTGACTGACTGCCATATTTATTTATTTATTTAAAGCTTTATGCACAAAAAAAACTGTACAAAGGCGGCCTTAATGCCTTAGGCATTATCTGCCAGTCGACCTTAGGGTGGTGCAGAAACAAAACATGGCAGGTGCAACTTAATTAATAGACAAAACAGAAGAGAAACAAATATATACAATAGTAAATACATACTTAGATACATACATATAAAAAAAAATTGCTGTTGTGAAAAAACAAATCCAACCAATTAGCTCGGTGATGATTCTACCAACATCTTGCGAATACGCTCACGTGCCTTCACCTTAAAAGAAAATCGGCTTGTTGCCATCCTGATATAACCATATCAACGTACAGCTGAAACTTTTGGGACTATGAGCGTGAAATTTTGCACAAGGTTTCCTTTTATGACGTAAGCAAGCACTAAGAGAATTTTCCAAAATTGACTCCTAAAGAGGATAAAACGGGTGTCCAAACTTTGGATAGAGAAATCTACATTTAAGCGGGTGAAGACGCTGGCAGAAGCTAGTCTATCTACAAGGTGTAAGGGACAGCCCTCCACAAACTTTAAGGGCTTGCTCAGTAGACGATACTGAACAACATTCAAGAAAAATTTTTTGCAGGAAACGAAAACAAAAATCCGCCTCACCATACAAAATTATAAACTTGATTGGACAGTTTGTGTGGAGAGGCCGAATTTTTTTTTCGTTTCCTGAAAAAAAATTTTGTGGTGTTGTTCAGTATCGTCTACTGAGCAAGCCCTTAAAGTTTGTGGAGGGCTGTCCCTTACAACTTGTATATATATTTATAAAAGGCTTCCATTTATGATGTAAGCGAGCATTAAGACAAGATTTTCCAAAATTGACTCTTAAAGGGAGTGCGGGTTTCCAACATTTGTGTAGAGCAACCTACTTTTAAGCGGGCGAAGACGCTGGCACAAGCTAGTCTATATGAAATGAAAAACTGACTGACTGATATATCAATGCACAGCCAATACTACTGCGCCTAGGAACCTGAAAATTTGGACTAGGCTTCTTTTTATGACGTGACAAGTACTAAGAAGAGTTTTTAAGAAATTCAACCATTAAGGGAGTGAAAAGGGGCAATTTCGTTTATAAGCAAAACCTCATTCAGTGTATCCAATATACTTTAAGGTTAGCACAAATAGTGACCAAAGTAAATAATAAAGATTCCAGTCCCCAATAGAACAATTTGGAGGGTTTTAAGGATTGTATTGAAGATTTTTATATCTTGGGTTAATAAACTTGAAACTTGCCACACATTCTAATTAAATACTGTTATTATTAGGTCTTAAAGTTTTATAAAAAAATCTTGTGTACGAAGTCGCTGACAAAGTACTAGTATATACATACATATTTCGATATAATACTAGCATGTACCAACATAACAACTAAAGCTATTTTACCCATAAAATGACTTTACGTTTCTCATTTATTTTTTGCTAAATTTCGTGTCACTGGCCAGATAGCATGAACCTTCACAGATTTTTTGCCAAATATAGTTCAAAATTCTGTTTCGATTTCATGCTTATTAGGATCCGAGGTTGTTATTCGTTAGTAACCGAAATTGAAGATCTAGTTGTGAATTCGTGCTTTAATTGGTTTAAAATAGCTTCAGCAACGTTATCTGTTGGTATGGAAATAAATTGGAGCAGCAATGCATCGAATTGTTTTCAGTGTACAGTCTGTCTAAAAAGTGAAACGACTTGGAAATTTTTAAACAAATTAAAAAATCTGTTACATATAATTATTACATACAATACTTTTTATAATATTCTATTAGTTAACAATGATCATCTCTTTGCCGGCCTCATCATGTTTAAATCGACGAAAAAATTGACGTGTAAAAGTGTTTTTATAAATCCTATTTGCAAAATAAATAAATTATTTATCATTTGCAACCTTGATAGTTTAACCAGTGTTGACTGTATCATATTCAAGAATTGGTTATTTCATTAGACTACCCAAGTCGTTTGAGTTTCTAGACAGCCTATACTTCTTTTGAAAAAGAACCGAAGAATAAATGGCTAAGAAAAAATCCATAAACACTGCACTTAAAGCTGCAGTTTCTTATATAATTTCTAACTACAGACAATTTCTTGAAAAACTCGTGGCTGCAAGCTTTTCCTTGGCATTTCTTTTATCTAGCCACTGACCCAAACCGCTGGGGCATAGTTATAACATAATCTAGATATCAGAAATTATTCGGCCGTGTGGCTACGTGCCAAGAACAGGCAAATGCTCCCGGCTGCTATGTGTTCTAGGTACCTATATACTGTTCATGAGAGGGAGGTTCTTGCTCCCATTTTGACTAAGAGGAAAACTTTAGTTGTAAAATTTATTAATGGTCAGTGCTTTACTGGTTGGCAATAAAGCTTGGGTTATTTAGAAACTAATACCAAGTTGGCAACCTCCGTCAGAAGTTGGAGACAGCCGTCAAATTGTTCAACATTATGGTTTGATGTTAGGTATCTGTCTTAAGAGTTTTGATTTAAGAAGAAATTCTTATCTGCGAAATTAGACGCATCAGAATTTTGTACACACAGATTTACAATCCCTTTGAACGTTTTGTACCCTCTTGTACGACGAGTAGATATTTTTATTTTCAGTTTGTAATACGGCTATCATTTATTAGTTAGGACGTATATTATACATAAAAGTACTTGAACTTGTAAATAAAAAATAAATGTTCTATTCTTTGTTCAAAATATAACCTTTAAATTGTCATTTTCCAGTAAGTAACGTTTCTTTTTACCACCTGTGCCTGTACTTATGCCTGCACCTGTGTATATACCTATCAGACTTTACATTACTTACTTTCTCCTAAGATTCATGTTTGCCCCAACTTTCATTACACAAATTACACTAGCTAAAGTAAAGTTATAACTCACCTCAAGATTATCAAAGTCCACCTTGATGAGCCGCCTCTGGGGCTGCGCGTGCGGCGTGACGTCGCCGCCGCGCCTTGAGTCACCCCCACCTGGACCGCTGCCGGTACCACTAGTAGCTATAACAAGAGACAATGATGTTAGAAAAGCAAAAAAATCTGAGAACAAGAATTGGGATTGTCTGGGTTTGTTTAATTTTTTGATTACATACAGGAGCAAAATTCCATTGTGCATTGAAGAACAATGAATGTTCAATTCAGTACCTGTTTTGAAATGCTGTTAATAAAGTACTTCAACCTACATACGTCTCTTTCTTTTCATTAAGTAAAGATACAACACCTCCGTACTCTAAAGTTCAAAAACAAAGTCAGAAGACGAAAAACAAATCGTAAAGCAATAGGTAGGTACCGATTTTATTTAGTGTTTATAAAATCGGTACCTACCTTGTTTATAAATGTTGTGAATATCCTTTTCAGTAAGTATCTATAGAATGATACAATAACGACGCCAATGCCGAAAAGTTCAAAACAAAATGTGGCGTACGAAAACATTTACGACCATCACAATGAAATCAAATGCACGGCTTTTCCGCCATATTGGATCCGCCATATTGAATTCGCCCGCCAAAACTCTACAGTTCACACTCACTTGTTTTCAATAAACAAAATGCTACATTCAGAAACAGCCAGTATTTTCTGTAGCGCAGTCGTTCGAAATTGAAAAGCTCCGATAACCCTGAGAAGACAGATTGCGAAGATATATGGATGGACGAGTGAAGGGTGATTTTTTACCTCGTGCCAAAAACTGTGTTAGGTGCAAGATTAATGATAGGAAACGAGGACATGGAAGCGACTTGTTTCATTTATGTTATATCTAGCTCAACGAAATAGATTCGTTTCATATATGGATGGAAAATATACACTCTACAGAAGCAGGAATAAGGCAGTCAATGACGACAAAAAAGATGAAGGTGTAAAAGAATGACCATCTTTTTCGTCATCATATCGAATTTGGTAAGTCTATGAAGAAAAAGTTTAATACGTATCTGTATAAATTTTTTACAACATGTTCTCATGTTGTAAAAAATTTATACAGATACGTATTTATACGTATTTATACAGATACGTAAAGGTATCTAATTTGATATCAGTTTTGGGATACGCTTTTTAAAGAATTGACGAAAAGTCAACTAGGCGTTTAGAACGCTTAGTAGACTTTTCGTCAACAAGGCCGAAGGGCTGGCTTGTAGCTCGGTCAGAGACATTGCCATACAACATGGCAATGCCGCCAATCTTTTGGGCAGACTTCCAATCGATAGCGATGCGGAGGAATTATTGTCTTCAGTGTATATTTATGTAGTATACCTATTTTGGAATAAAAGGAAATAATTATAGAAAGGCCATCAATCTGGACAATTCATTTATCAATCCATGGCCACATCCTACGTTAGATTATCCTAATCCTGACCAAAGTATTCGATCAAGTTGACAATCAAATTGATGGAGTAACCATCGACTTACAAGGATACTATTTCCTCCCAAATACCTAAAATAAATTCATAGATAAAATCTGTTATTATATACCGTGGACAAACAATCAGCCAGGATTATATTCATATCGAGCTTAATCCTCAGGGATATAAACGTAATTTCAAGAGCTTAGTGTCGAGTTTACAGATCCAGAATTCCAGATACGGGTAAGTAAACTTTACGACGCAATTTTAAAAGCGCTAAAATATTGGTATTTTTAAGGAAAGAAGGCTTATAGAAAAAATAACGATCAATATTACTTTAATATCTTCAAAATCAAAAATCATTTATTTCAAATAGACTATTTGCAGGCACTTTTCAATAGTCAAATGTCGGTCAGTCCAAGAAAAGTGAAGCTAAATTGCACGTTCCAAAGCGTAGATCTCTAAGGAGAAGAACGTACCAGAAACTCCATGGACACTCTTTTAAATCTTAATATTTTATATTTACATGACATTGACAAGGATAAAAGAACGTGATCTAAAGTAACCTTTATTCATATTTTTTTTACTTTGATGAAAAGAGCGTAGCAGAGAAAAGTTTGCCGAAACAAAGGCTTCTTTTGCGAATGAAAATCATTCTGGAAGTTTTCCGCCATAGGGCGGGTAGAAGTGTACGTCAGGGTCTTCCTGACCGCTGTAAGAACATTTTTGAAAGAATTGCCGTGGCCATAGAACAATAAGCGCAAATGTCTGAAGCATGGTATGCCCTCTCATTCCACCTCAAGGTAGCACCTAATAAAAGAAGGATCTTACTGGTTAAAATCACTTGGAGTTCTGTAACTATCTTTATCATGAGTATTGGAGGATTTGAACAGTTCGTCACAACCCCACCCATCATGTATTTAACCTAGTTAGCTTGACCTATCACAAGTACACAATTGTTCTCTACACAAATGAACCCAAATACCGGTACAAAGTGAAAAGCTCCATATTACATTCCAGCCAGTTAAATTAACTTCCAAAATACTCAGAGGGGCTATAAACACGCTTCGTTACACTTCCACAACAAATCTTACTATAATAATTTGTTTAATCAACCCGTAAATGCGTATATACGTAACGTAACCCAGTTAAGTAATGACCCTTTATCGGCGACACGAAAAAACGGTTCATAACCGCACACCGGCTGTGAAGTATGGTCATATGAACGTATAAACGTGGGTTTTTATCGTAATGTGTATTAATATGTTGCAGGGTATTTTTAAGTAACTAAATTAAATGTTATCAGTGATGGCCGAGTGGCGAGTGGTAACGGCTCCGACTTACGAGTAGTAAGGGCACGGGTCCAAACCCAGCCAGGCGCATTACTTTGTGTAATTTATTTCATCACCACTGCTCTCAAAACGGTGAAGGAAAACATCTTGAGGAAACCGGCATGTCTTAGAACCAAAAATTCAAAGACATTTGACATTCACAACCCTCTCCTAGAGAGGAGGCCTGAATCCTAAAAGTGGAAACATTATAAGACCGACTATGCTATGCTAATGCTAATGATTTTGTATCCAGTTCCTGAGTTTATTTTTGTGAGCTGGTAAATTAGGTATCCGATTTTAAAGTCACATTTAATTTGACCAATAGTTCTGGCAACACGCCACAGTAATCGACAAGGCTAACACATTTCGCAGTACTAATAAATCCTCAAAACAAAACAAAAGAAACGTCAACTTGTTCCAATTTGAAATGGAACTTTCATAATAATATTTTCGGTATAATTTTCGCATAGTCTTTACGATCCGTTCGCGTTTGAGGGTTAGTTATGCAACGCAGCTGTGATATATTTCTGCGTGTTACACCCTATAAAAAGCAACCGTGAGAATGCTTTCAATGCGTTGTTTCATGTAAACTGTTGTTAGGAGTTGTAAACAATAGAGTTGCTATAGTTTACGTCCTACTGATTGCAGTTGGAAGGTTTCAATGTTGGTCTACAACAATATTGTGAGGATTTTATTTGTAACTTGTACAATATCGTGGAAATGGGTCAATTTGAAAGCAATGGATAACAAAACGAGGAGCGAAGTAGCTTAAAAAGCGTTATTACGTTTTAACGTGTATATGATTGGTATAGAATGAAAACGTACAATAATGGAATCATCGATTTTCATTGTGATTCCTGTATTCAACTTTTTAAACCTCTTTAAACCCGAAGTGTTAATACATGGAAATCTACATCTACACTTCTACTCTAATGTTTATTTATTTATAACTATATTGCACAACTTAGATAATGAAAAAAAAAAAACAATAATTTAGAAGCTTTTTTTTGTTTGTTAGAGGTTATCCCTGAAATCACTGGTCTGATTGTAAATAAAAATTCACTGATAGAAAGCTTTATTCTTGAGTGACAGGCTATATTTTATGTATTCGGGCGAAGCTAGTGAATTGATAAATTAAAGTATAGGCTTGTAAAACTCTGTATAAATGCTAATTTATTTTAATTCCGCCAAATCCGTTCTATCATCAGAATACCAGGCATACTGCGATGCACCATTAGTACACGATTGACATCCCATCCATACGCATAAAACCATTTTGGAAACACATTCTTTGTGCGTAGGTACAGCTAAAGAGTGAAATTCTCTGCTGGAGTCTGTTTTTCCTGATAGCTACAACTTAGGACTCTTAGAGTCAAGAGTGAATAGGTTTCTTTTAGTGCGCTCCAAGTGTGCTCCATCGTCGGCCACATCATCGCTTACCATCAGGTAAGAATGGTAAGATATTAGTCAAGCGCGAGACTATAAATAATAAAAACAAAATATGCTAAAGGTGGACTGATGACCTGGTGAAGGTTACGGGAAACCGATGGATGCGGGACGCACAAGAACTTTTGTTGTGGCGACGCTTGGGGGAGGCCTATGTCCAACAGTGAACGTGTATTGGCTGAAATGATTATGATGATGATGATGCCAAAGTAGATTTTAACAACTTCTCAACTTCAAATTCTTACTTTTTAAACTTGATGTTAGACGTATTTATACTTAAACCCCACAATATTGGCTTCAACGTCAGATCTTTCGATCAAGTACAAGCCATTAGCACGCCTCACACCTGATGAGCTGTCGTAATTACTTCTCACGGGTACGTACCTACTTACTATCCTACATTGGTTCATTGCGAACTCAATATCACGACCGAACTGCAACACGGCCTAACGATAAATTCCCATTCCCAGTGTCGAAAACAAAATGGCGGATTCTTTTCGGCCAATGCATTGCATTTTATGTTCAATCGTAAATTATTTGGAGTGTGTGTGGAAATAAAAATATGTATTATTATGTAAATTGCTGGCTTCGCAAGAATATGGCGGGTCGATACTGCAATTTGGATATATGCGAATTTTATTTACTTAAAGTTGTAGTGTAATTCAGTTCGGCTGAAAGGGGTTGGAGAATGACGGGCAATTTTGACGTTCGATGTATTCAGATCTAAGCTATTCCATGCGAAAGATCAAGTCATATGTTGATTTTTTTTCTATGACGATATAAATAATAGATATACATAGATTTGTATTAAATTGTAAATATCTCACATCTCCAATCATTTAGACATTGATCCCTTAAACAAACCATTTTTGTCTAAATACCTTTATGGAGTAGGTACGTTTAGTTAGCCAGTTTTTAAAGAAATGTGCCCATTATATTTTGGAATAACTAGCTATAAATGTTAAGTAATGTAATGAACAATAAAAAAGCTTTTAGTCACACGACTAGTACATGCGTCTACTGCGTTGAAAAGGCAATTAAAATTGTAAGTGGAACTGAAAAACTGCAAACTGTTCAATATCAAGAAAAAGCGTATCGACGTGTAAGAGTGTCGTGTTTGTATCCTAATTCAAAATATAATTTCTCTTAAGCTACTTTTCAAATCACTTAAAAACCTATCTAGCCCAGAAACTTAACTGGGCAGAAAGAAAAACAAAAGAAGTTTCAAAATTGTCAGTTTCGCCTCACTGCGCGACTAACGATGTGTAGCATTGCTCCATTTGTTTGTTTCTAGCGAGCAATCATTGCTTGTATACACGTACGAATTTAGATTACTTTCACCTACTCTCGATTATATTAAAAAAAATTAAAGCTGGTGGAAGCATTTTTGTTAAGAGATTGCTAGACGTCTCCCGGAAGTTTTCATGAATATATTCGAATACCGTAATTAAAGGAGAGCGAACGCCGGTGTTCACTTGGGATTTAATGAATTAAACTATCTATCCTGCTTTTTTGAATGCGCTAATTAAATTAATAAATTTCTCAAAAAAAGCTATAGGCGATGTTACATTATGCTACGACTAATAGGAGCAGAGTAGTGCCACGCGACCGACACGACGCGAGAGTCAGCTTGCAAGATGTATTAAAAAAGTAGGATATCAAAGATACTCCGTAAAGCAACGCCTAAAAGATAACCACTTTGAAAATATTTCCAATCCTAATCGTGATCCAGACTACTTTAAACCATATTTGCAGATGTATATCAAAGCACGTTTTCCATTTACAAAAATCACAAAAAACAGGACATTATTGCGACTGGTAGGTATGTAAAATTAAATCAGTTGTATAAGCAACCAACCGCGTGGCTCATCAGGGCCCATCACAACCCGTCCAAGTGTGGTTTTTATGACAGTAAAATTTCGACCTTATTTGGACAACTTTTTTTATTTCTTGAGGGTAATTGTGTGACTAAGATTCAGCAAAATGTTCACCTAAAGGTAGCACACGCTAGGATATATCTGATAGGTAAGCTTGTATTGAAACCTGCACAGTAGTGCAACATACACGCTCTAAAACTCGACTGTACAGGCAAACTTGTCAAGTATACCATACCATGTATGGTACCTTTAATCACCTTATAAAATTAAGGGTGAGTTGCACCATTTAACTATAACGATAACTAAACCATAACCAGCCGTTAAACGGCCGCCTATTGGTCAATTCTTCAACTGTTAACTTTGGCTTTGTTATCGATATAGTTACATGGTGCAACTCACCCTTAAAGTTTATTACTCTTTTTATCATCTACTGGCCTTTGAATATTGCCAAAGACTATCACTGTCAATTTCGTATCATTAATATTACTTTTCAGTTTTTTGTGCACGACTTAGCTGAATCATTTTGAACAGAATCTCAAGAAGTTGTTGTGAAACTGTACCAAAACATTGATCCATTTGTTTTGGAGTTACAACAGTTTCTTTTTCAATTGGTATATAATTTATCAATGGATATTTAGGACCCCATTCAAGAGATGTACAGTAAAATTTATTATATTATTATCATCATCTTTTAGCCGAACAGCTTCCACTGTTGGACATAGGCCTCCCCAAGTGTCGCCACAACGAACGCTCCTATAAGTCTTGCATCCATTGCATTAACGCGACTCTCACCAGATCGTTGATCCACCTTATGAGAGGCGTTCTAATGCTTCGTCACTCTAGAACCGTTCGGCCCCACCGACCATCAGTTCTATGAGTAATGTGCCCTGCCCACTATATTCTATTTGACTACTAATGCTACGATGGTGTTGTGATTAGAAGTGTTAGTGATGCAATCATCGGAAGTAGGGAATCTGTGGTTCAGCTTCTAACCATCTTCTTCTCAGTAATACACTCCTGGCCATGGGTGTTCGTGATCACGGATCGTCTGGTTTCGGTTGGTTGTCTGGCTTTCGGTACATTGGTCCTCTACTCTTCTTTGTACCTCTAAACGTTCCAGAGAGCTTTTATTGCGGATGATATGTCCAAACATCTTAAAGACGTCCACTGGTGGACATAGGTCTCCCCAAGCATCGCCATCAACGGTCCTGTGCGCAACGCATCCATCGGATTTCTGCGACCCTGGTCGCCACACTCGACACTCCGGAAATCTTCGTCCCCATCGCTTGGAGTTTCCTTGCGTGATCACATCAGAAATGAAGATATCCCTTATAAATTGATATAAGTAATTATGTATACAAAGGCCATATTTTTGCATCTGACAGCTTCAGCCAGGTACTTCGTGCCACTAATTGCACGGTACAAGCAATTTGCTCACTAAAACGGAAACAACCGACAATCAATTTACATAAATTGATCTCAGACGATATTACTAAACTTGGTACACGATACTAAACTGATAAACTTAACAGTACGGCGGCATTGATTGATGCTAACTGAAAGTAATTGCGCCGCATAGCGCAAAGCGTTAACTCCAATCTCGAACTGGAAACTGCGGGGGCAATTAACCGGTTATTTGTTACTTAACTAGCCGTTAAGGGTATTAAAAGTTTAACTGCTTTTTGTTAGTGACCGCAAGTGTGGGTTAAGCGGTGTTTTTGTTTTAGTTATATCAAGATTGTCAAGTTAGAGGGACTGGCATATAATGGCTGAGAATAGAAGCACAAAATAGATAGGCACAGAAGTCAATCTACATACAAAGCGCGCTTGAGCAACGCACACATAGACACCGCTCACGGACACGATGTCTCGGTCGCGTCTCGGATCACTCGTTGAACAGTTCCGGCTCAAACGCTCATTAGTGTGCATCCACCGAACGTAGGTATAAAAAGTGAAGTACATACATGAGATTGTCTTCTATTTAGTGATAGAAGTGTGTGGAAAAGGGAGAGGGAGGCTTTCGCCCAACAGTAGGATAGTTGGTTGGATAAAGATAGTGGGGATAATTGAACTAACTAACTATATCACAAGGAAGGCATATTGTACCTAATTTACTGGCCTGTTGGTCAAGTGGTTAGTGGCCCTGACTGCTATGCTGAGGAACAGGACAAATGGTTACGTGATGAGCATGATCATTTGTTCTGTGTCTGGGTGTAATTTATCTATAATTATGTATGTAACAGAAGATCTCCTTAGCTTGAGACTAGACGGCATTGTGTGTTAATAGTGGAAAAAAAATTTCAACATCAGTTGCACGGGAATTTCTCCAATTATTTTCATTTATAGGACCCCTAACGAATTTCTTTTGATTTTTTGCTAAGGTCTTCCTTTCTGAAAATTTGTGAATCACGCAAAAGCCATTGAGTCCGCTTATGTACTACTACTGTACAAAATTTTTATGAGGTTTGAAAATACAAGGTATAAGGGACAGCCCTCCACAAACTTTAAAAGCTTGCTGAGTAGACGAAACTGAACAACCTTCACCAAATTTTTTTTTTTCAGGAAACGAAAAAAAATATCAGCTTCACCATACAAAATGATAAACTTGATTGAATCAAGTCAAGCCCTTAAAGTTTGTGGAGGGCTGTCCCTTACACCTTTTATACGCTTACTACGATTTTTCCGACAGTTTATTTATTTAAACTTCATGTACAATAGTGATACATAGGCGGACTTAATGCCACAAGGCATTCTCTTCTTCTCAAGGGTTAGAAAAGTGGTAGGTTTGCACAATAAACAAATACATAACAAATAGTTCAAATGGAAAAATATAAAATAAGTTATTTATAATAACAGTTTGTTTGATTTACTTAATTAAGCCCCAAGCGGCCTCTCTCATTTTCTTTCTATTATGTCTCTAATTACGATATTCGAAAGTTTAATACAGATTTTGCGTCATTTTCACGCTTAAAAGGGACTTCATAATTATGTATTGTGAAATCCTTTAGGCTTTCAGGACGGCGCGACGTGCCTAACTCTTAGTTTTCAGCAAGTATTTAAGCCGAAGCTACATACTCTAAGCTTCTCAAGTTTATGTTAAGCTTTTGAATACGTAAATAAAGCTGTTATGCTTACATAATAATATAACATACATAATCAACCTTACAGTGTTCCCACTGCTAGGGCTTATACCTCCTCTCAAAGAGAGCGAATGGGCCGTGATCCACCACGCGGGCCCAGTGCGGTTTAGTGAATGTCATATGTCATCGAATTCTAGGTTCTAAGACATGCCGGTTTCCTCACGAAGTTTCCCTTCGCCGTTTGAGAGCAATGGTTGGAAATAAATTGCACAAAGTAACGCACCTTGTTGGGTTTGAACCCACGACCTTACTACTCGTAATTCGCGACCGTTACCACTGGATCACTGAGCTACTATAACATATATATACAACACTAGCTTTTACCCACGGCTTCGCCCGCGTACATAAAATATAGCCTATGCCACTCAGGAATAAAGCAGCTTTTCATCGGTTAAATATTTTTTGCAATCAGACCAGTACTTTCAGAGATTACCTACAAACAAAAAAACAAACTTTTACTTCTTTTATTATATTAGTGTAGATTAGTTTTAGTGGACGCGAACCCCGCAACACGTGTCTAGCATTTTTATATAAAGAATCAATGTACCAAATTCCATAACTGTATCATGAAAAATCACAAAGTTATAAGCTTATTATGTTACCTGGTTGACCGCGAAAATACATAGTCACCGGGCCATCCGGGCGAAAAAGAGGTTGTTTTGCTTTCGCGCCCAGTTGTACGCTGGTGCCTAACACCCGCTATGTCCTGACCTGTCCACCCATCGATGGTGTACAACTTATGACCTTTTTAATTTTTTTTTTTTTTGGGAGAAAATATAACGTTAAAAATTATAATAAAAATTATTGAAATCAATTCAGTTACTGATTCTGAACAAACTATATTCAGGTTTTGCATATACAAAAAATAATGTTGCAGAAGAAGAAAGAAGAAGAAGAAGAAAATACGTTTATTTGGCACATAGCTACACACAATGAGATAACAATTATTATACTTAGTATAGAAACTTAAAATTAAATACAAGGTGTAAGGTACAGCCCTCCACAAACTTTAAGGGCTTGCTCAGTAGACGAAACTGAACAACCTACCACAAAATTTTTTTTCAGGAAACGAAAAAAGAATTCGGCCTCTCCATACAAACTGTCCAATCAAGTTTATAATTTTCTATGGTGAGGCGGATTTTTTGTTTTCGTTTCCTGAAAAAAAAATTTGTGAAAGGTTGTTCAGTTTCGTCTACTGAACAAGCCCATATCTACATGGTATGTCTCACGGCTGCGCCAAATGGGTCCAGTTCAGCATGATGCCAGGCCACTACGTAGCAGTTGCCTGACGCTGGTTTACAACTGAACCTTGCTATGAGTCTAGGGATGTTGTACATACCTATATGTATTGAAGATAATTAAAAAAAAATTACCAGGTACACGATATAATATAATTTTAAGATTGTGAGATTTGAGATATCCTTTTGAGTAATAGAGCAGTAAAGGTATAATCTAAATAAATTGAAGCACAGGGTTTTGAAATTATCCGACAGGATCGTCGGTAGCAACATTCCTGGATTTTGTATTCAAGTTGCTATTACGTACATATAAACGTGACCCATGTCATAAATCAACATCAAATTGAAACGAACCTAGTCGGAAAAGGTTAAACGTTTATAACGGAAAATTTTTGGTTAAATTAAATAAAAAATTATTGTTACGAAGGAAATTATGTTGTTAGGAGCTTTTTATTGGAATTTTTAATAAACTCTTGATTACTTTTATAAATGTGTTGTTTGACGGTTCATTGTTTATTTCTAAACTAGTGTTTGAGTGCGATCCCATCTGATGTTAATCAGTTGATGGTGAAGCGCACTGGTTCATTAAGAGCCTATTCTCTCTAGCCTTGAAGACAACTAAATTATAATTGGACAGGAAGACTTCAAAAGGCAAATTGTTCTAGATGCATGATATAAATGACCAGGCAAAACGCTTAGTCCGAACCGTAGAGGTGTCAACAATGTAAGGGTGGACACTCGCCGTACGTCGGTTGTCCGATGGTAGAAAGGTAATGGCAGAATCAAGCTACAGTAAACGTTATAAAGATACTGGTTTAGGTTTAGATAGGTGCTATATCGTGTGATTTGATTAGCACTAAAAATATACTTACTCTAATAAGCCATTTACAAGAAAGATTCTATCTACTATGAATTATAAAATTAGTACTCAGGTTACCAACATTAACCACTTATTAGTGCTCCTTACAGGTCGTACTTATTAACCCTGCCTAGGCATGTTATGGGCCTGACATTTTTCCATACTATATGTTATGCGCCCGACAGTTTGGGTTTCAGTTTATAACTGTCAGAAGCTATTTCTGGTGCCCCGACTATAGGAAGCTTCAAAGCTTGGTTGAAAAAATGGCTTATCGGACAAGTTTTTCATTACTTTGACGAATTTATGATCTAAACTTTGACATAAATATTAACTTGGACTGTAATTTATTGTGACTTCTTTTGATTTATTGTTTTTATGTGTGTTTTGACGTCTATTTATTTATTTCTATTATTGGTTTGACAACTTTTAATATTTTTTTATTTTTTATTAATCTATATAAGACTTGTATGAATCCCTTGCCAATTAACTACTAGGATATAATTATGACTATCGCGGTCGCTTTCCAGTCTAGCCAGATACATTTGAAATATCAGTATTTAACATAAAGTGAATACCTATCTGACCTACCCCTATAGGTCATATTATAAGGTTCCATAAAATCATATAAATTAAAGTTAAATTTAATTGAAATACGCATTTCTTTACCAAGGCTTCAGCTGTTAATAGAAAATGGCGGGATGATTGACGTAAAGCGCGCGAACCTTGACATTTTACGTAAAGGGAGCAAGTCGAGTACTCTGGCGGTTCTGATAGCCAATATCCGGTTTTTAAGTTATGTTTAAACAATGTAACTCCGTTACAAGGTTTCCTGTCGTAAAAGACGGCTATCGAATTTTTTCACATCCGAGCACAGCTACAATTTTTTTTTTTTTTTTTTTAAATGAGATAAACTAGTGCTTGACTGCGATCCCACCTGATGGTAAGTAGCGATGCAATCTTTGATGGTGAGGCGCACTAGTTTATTAAGAGCCTATTCACTCTAGCCTTGAAGACACCCAAATAAAATCCAAACTAATATTATAAATGCGAAAGTAACTCTGTCTGTCTGTCTGTCTGTCTTTGCTTCACGCCTAAACTACTGGACCGATTTGTGTGAAATTTGGTACAGACATAATTTGGAACTTGAGAAAGGACATAGGATAGTTTTTATTACAAACAATAAAATAAAAAATAAAATTTATTCCGGACATACAGCGCCATCTATTGGTCAAGAGTCGGCATCAATTCAGTACTATCTGCCGGAAGTCACTATTCCACGCGAACGAAGTCGCGGACAAAAGCTAGTAAATAATAAGTAAGTTAAGTAATTTAATATATTAAATTGTAACTTTGCTCTTATGTGAGAAAATCAAAATTGAAATATATATTAGGAAGTAATGGGAACAGTCTATAACTACTTTAAACTAGGTCATATAATGTTGGCGGGTATTTCCATGCGCTCCCAATTTTTCGTTCTCAACGACTCCAAATGTATTTTGGAGCCATTGGGAACAAAAAAACATAATAAGTGAAAAATTATAAATCATACACTTAAAATTACATTATGATTTAAATAAATATAATATTATCATAAACGCTTATGACTAACTTTAAATTTGTAGTTTGTTTAACATGAGTGGTTTTTAAAATTCCGTTAAAAACGATCTATGCAAGCTTCTGATATCAAAAATCGGTTTTTGTTTACAAAATGCTTAATACCTATCACAATTTCTGATAAGACTAATCATTTTTATGCTACTATATAATATGTTAAATATTTAGCGGTAAAAGTAATGAAATCAGTCGTATATTTTGCTGACTATAAACAATTTCTTTTGGAGTCATTCGAAACAAAAAATTCGGAGCTCATTGATATAAACCATCTTGGTAGTGAGAAAATTTTAGAATCATTGATTTTCCGGAAAACCTTAGCAACCGACGAAGCTGCGACAAATTTCAAAACAAGCTTGAATCATGAACCTAAACATGAATAAATTCTGAAAAACTTAACTTATCAATGTTTAAACTATATGCAATTCAAGGAACAAACAGCAGATCACTCCAATAATTTCTCCTACCCGCTACACGCTCATAACCTAAATGTACCAAAGAAAGTGAAGTGAAGACTATAAAGTTCACACTCAATTGATTACTATTTACCATTCAGACTACTTACGTAATTAGCCATGGAAACTGCAAGCAAAAGCAAATGGAGGCAAAAGTGAATAGGCTCTTAATAAACTAGTGCGCCTCACCATCAACGATTGCATCACTGCTTACCATCAGGTGGGATCGCAGTCAAGCACTAGTTTATATAAATTAAAAAAAAAAAAAAAAAAAAACTGAATTTGTTATTTAAATTTTTCATTGTAACCCCTTTTAACCCTAGATAGATAACCTACGTCGAAACGACGTATTCGAATTTAAAAAAATGTTGTAACTCGTTTGTTTTTTGCATCACTAAATTGCCCATTCCTGCCAACTCAGTCGGCTATCGGAGCTTGCAGAACATGCCCTTAACATTCGGGTAAGTGCAATGCTTTCGTCGATATTAATCTGCCGTACGTCGAATCGACGTATGGTTATCTTTAGTGTCAGTTTCTAGACTATTGGGAAAATGTGTTACTTTCTTTTTTGAGAATAAACATACGTTTTTTTTGTTAGTTTTTTTACTTGTTATAGTTACAATAAAAATAACATAATGACGTCACGAAATCATACAGACGGTTCAGAAATCAGTCAGTTGTTGCATGAAACGAGCCATGAAGAGATTTAGGAGTCGGACAGTAAAATAGAAGACAATTTATTAGAAGATAAAGTAAAGAGTGATACCGAAGAATAAAGTGAGTATTCTCCTAGTGGTATACCCATTCGATATTGAAGATGTTTCTGGAAATTATCCGGAAACTCCTGAAAATGCTTCGCTAAGTATGCTGAGTTGTACTATCATGCCAGAGTGACAAATTCTTAGAGCAAAACACGACCATCGTTGTACAGCTATTAAAGGTAGAACAAGTGGCTAATATTAGGTCCTTACATATGAAATTAGCGTTTTGTCTACAATTGGAATGTCTGCGACATCCACTGTACTCCCCGGACGTTGCTCCAAAGGATTACCATTTTTTCTGGAATTTGGACAACTACTTATAAGGAAAAAAAATTCAACTCCGATGCGACAGTCCAAACTGCCTTCAAAGAGTTTATTGATTCTCGCCCCCGTGGTTTATTTAGTAAAGGGGTCAATGAACTACCTATGAGATGGCAAAAGTGCATAGATAACAACGGTGCATACAAATAAATATTAAAAAAAAAAATGACTTTACATTCTTCCTATACCAAACGCCAATTTCATTTGTAAGGACCTTATATTATGTGGACTTAATAAAACTTATGAAGAAACTCGGCAATACTTGATGACCCCATGATTGGCGACAAGGTAGCAAATGCAGCAATGCAATACTTTGCAGACAAATCTATAAGTTTTGTTTTTGTAATATATTGCCAAATAGACAAGCCGAACCTTCCACACCACGTGAAGGTATATCTGAGGTAAAGGAAAGAAAATATCATGCATTCTTTCCATCAAAAATTAGGAGGATGACAAAAACAATATCTGACCGCTGCAAAAATCTCATTTGTGGAAAGCACAAGTCCAGCGCCTGTTCTAAGTACCTTTGAGGCTAAAATGGATAAAAAGTGTTATTTTCTTAGGTTTTTTATATTATAGAGATTGTAAAAAGTTAATTTTAAAAAGTATACATAGTAAGTTAAACGACTGACGATTAGTTTCCGAAATGCTTAAGATTGGTAAAGCAAGAAGTGCCTTGTTCTGTTCTTTAATTTTTTTTTCTAATAAAAATATAAATAAACTCTAATGTTTTTCATTTACTCACAATACAATTATAGTACATAATATATAATATCAAATTTATAAACCTAGTATATACATAATCCAATATATGTTCACTCAAACATTCGCACGTCGAGTCGACGTATGGTTATCTTTAGTGTACAGTGAAATATGGTTATCTATCTAGGGTTAAAACCACGTGCAAAGGTAGGGTTGAAGCTTAAATTATGGTTAATAATAAATGAGTTGACAGGGTTGCTGGAATAAAATATTTTCAACGTCGTAAGTTAATACGACAAAAGTGTTAGTTTCTTTTAGTACTTCAACTTCTTCTTTGAAAGGAAACTGTTGCATAGTTAATTTAAAAGTACAAACTCAACCTAAGTAAACTTTTGGTATTTTGCAGATTTATGCTACCATCTTTTAAAGTAACGCCAGTGTTCATACTTTATTATGAATCATCTTCTTCTTCCTGCCTTTGTTCCATTTTATTTGGGGTCGGCGCAACACGTTTTTTTTTCTTCTATTCTGTCCTGTCACTCGTTATGCTATCACTAACTCCCTTTTCTTTCATATCACTTCTCACACAATCCATCCATCTTTTCTTTGGCCTCCTTTATTATGAATATCATATTAAAATAGATGTCTAATTATTTATTTTTTTTGGCTTCTGAAATCCTCCAAGGGGCGAGAGGACGTCTCAGACTTTTGTTGAATAAAACCCAACTGTGTCCTTTAGTTACCCTTGTGTTCTAGGCACACAAGCAACGGCCCTACAGGGCCCTTACGGTTTTGATATTATCTCTTTGAGTTGAACATTGAAGACTATGATATTAAGCCTAACAATATGGTCGTATTTGCATTCCTACGTCACAATCCCATTTACCGCTCATTAAACGTCATAGTTTTATACCTTAATTTGTTTAACCAATCAATTAAGTTAGTCCGTTGACAGGTTCACGCTTTTGATTCGTAACGCATTAAACCGTTTCAATTTTCTTGAGAAATATCGGAAATACGTTTATTAAACTCTTAAAGCATAAATTGGGTGCTTCTAAATCACTCGACCAAAGTTGGAACAAAGTTTTGAAAACAAATTAACATGTCTGCCCCAGGGCTTTTTTGTAATTATGCTGAAGTTATAAAAATAAACATTTACTTAGCTAAAGTCGTTTCTTACAGTAGGCAATTATTTTCTGATGAGAAACTCTTCAAAGGAATGTTTAATATACCTACTGAAATTACTTTTTTAGCTAATTTTCGTGAATTGAAACGGTTAGTAAGCATTTGAATTAAATAGCGACAAAAATATAACACAACTTCTTTTGTTTTTTATTTTTTATGGTTCCAATTTCAAATTTAAATTCTATTCGCTGTCGCACCATGTGACAAAGCTCCTTAATAAAGATTAAAAAAAAACTCCTGCATTAAGGATGCGTTCATAATAAAAAAATTCATCGTAGTGGCTAGGAAACGTATGTGTATGGCTGTATGACTCAGTGTCACAGTGCGGATATCACATAAAAACTAATAAATGCACATGTTAAGTGACTAACTCGCAATTTCCTTTAAATGGAAAGCTAAATAAGGTTATTGAATATACATTTATGTTTATTTTATCTATATAAACTTTATCTTGTTTTCCTTCTTAATTTTTTCTTTTTTTATGCACTTTTTTTATTGTGTCTCCATCAACTTTGGTTGACTATAGAGAATAACTAAGTCATTAAATCCGCCTTTGTAACTTTATGTTAAATGAAATTAAATGCTTGTCGTTTTTATTTAATAATAGTAAGTAGTTTTTTTTTTGTATTCATAAAGCAAGTTATATAAAAATATTTATGTAGATACAAAACTTTATAATAGTATTTCTGTCTGTTGTTAAAGTAAGGCCAAACTCTAAACTAAAGATAATTGATGGATAGCAGCTGCCTAATGGACGCTGACATTTTAGCGAGCCAAAAATACCTCGGACTGAAACCCAGGCATACTAGGAAATGGAAAAGTCAGGATACTGGTAAATGGAGAGACTAATAAATGATGAATGGTGATGGTATAGCGCCATATGTAGGCCATTTGTACATCAGCTGTTTGGTACAGTCATGACCTATCTACAAAGAGGGTAAATAGGAATGTGAAGAAGAGAATAGAGGAATAGAATAGTAACAAAAATTTGATTAGGTTTTTCGCTTTGACACTAGCTTCGAAAAAAATAAGTGTTCATTAATAAATTGGTGTAGTTAAATGCTGCAAATAATATTTTTAAGTAACATAATGATACACTTCAAAGTTTTGTTTGTACTTATTCGCTAGCCCTAATTAACCTAGGGAATATCACGAACAAAATTAACTCGAATAAAAAAGATTGGCCGAAACATAAAAAAAATATGATTCTACGTTTAAAAATTATAATTACTCGTCATAGCCGTAGCGACGCTGCCCCAATAAGCTTTGTCTGAAGCGACGTCTAACGCTGGTTCCTCAGGACTTCTGATTGGCTCGACCAGTCCTGAGACCGGTCTGGTACCCAGCAGCAAAGCCGCGGGCGATACCTTCGAGCGACGCAGCTTGACTGATGTTGCTCACTCCGTGGAAAACCCGCGAAATTTTTGAAATTGGAAGCTTTTATTTTGATAGGGCACGCGATTTGAAACGCGGGAATTATATCTGTTATTTTTTTTATTTTTATTTTTCGAAAGAGTTTTTACTACTATTAAAAAAAACAAATAATATTTTTGAATCGATGCAAATAAATTGATAACAGACTATAAATATCTTTGGTATTTCTTTAACTAAGCTAATTAAAATGTAAGGAAATTGGCCACATTAATTGATGCATTGGCACGACACAACAGCGTTGAGCTATGATAAACGTCCTACAACACTTTTAACGTGATCAAACACATCTGATTGCACTGCGTCACGGAAAACACCACAACAGTTATTTCACAAAGACATTTTTAATTTGAAAACTAAACACACTGTTAATTAAAATATTTGTTTTTTTTTAATATTTAAGTCATATATAATTTATCTAATTGGAATGTATTGTAAATAGCGAACGCGTGCTTAACTTGTGGCGGTCGGCGCCATATTGGAAACGTGAGGGTTGCTCCAGTTAACGCATGCGCAGTTCTTCCAGCCCTTACGGGGTTCTTTATTTAAAATGCCACCTCGTTCTAGCTACTACGACGCGAATAATTCACACCACTACCATCGCGCGGATTGTTGAGTGAAAACAATAGAGGTGCCATAGAAAAGCGGAGATGAATACCAAAGAGAAATGTTGGTCGTAAGTTTTTGAGTAATGATCACAGTCCGTGAGTTGCGATTTGTTTATTTTCAAGAGAAGACCTTCGTATAATATAAAAAGATGTGCCTTTTTTTAGAATAAATTAATATAAATGACGTCAAGCTTGTAACGGCAAAGGTCACAGTTACCTAGGGTGTTTCTGTTAGAACTTGAGCTGTACAAAATTAATTGTATCCCTAACAATGTGGGTTAGAGGATTTGAAAACATATGATTTATTAATAACATGTGTAATGTAGCTAAATTAGACAAAGGTAAAGCCTTTATGATTTGTAATTTATTTAAATTTGTCTGGCAAAAGCTCTAAAAGCTTTTGATTCTAGATAGCTCTTGTTGCACATTGAGCTTGTCTCAATGACATAAAGACGGCCTTAAATTTTACAACTGTAGACACATTATGATTAGTCTAATCCAATTTTGTAAGTAGGTAATGTTGTAAATCAAAATGTTCTGATTACCACATGAACCTTGCACGTGTCTCAAATACAAGATACTAAAGACAAACACAACATTACTTATGCCTGGTATTCCCTAAAGGGATAGCTAGAGGCATATTTATACGAGTAGTAACCCTCATTTTGCCTGTAACATATGTTAAGCTCCATGTAATAGAGGGTGAGACTATTCTATTTATCAGTTACACTTTTCTCGTTAAATAACCACCATAATGCTGGCTTTGAAAAAGGTTTATTTCTATATTAGAGGCTTTTTTCGGAGCGAGAGCGTGTGAGACCTTTACTGACCAAAACACACCATACCTGTTCCTTCGTAGCCTTTTACGCCAGGCGAGTTTTCCTTTCAGAAGCAAACCCTTGGCCCCAGTAGGTGACCCTGCTGGGCTCCTACGGTTTGCTGAAATCTTTTAAGGCGTGCGTGGAACAGTGCGCACCGTCGGCGACTTGGGCTCGGTTCGGATGATACCAGACGGTCAGACGGTAAGCTACCCGTTGCAACTTTTTGTTGCGATGCATTTTTTCTACAGCGCTTGCAAATGCGACTAACGCGCGTTAGTAGTGATGCTGCTACACAAAAAAGTAATCGTGCGCGAATGGCCTTAGGCATTTTCTGCCAGTCAATGTTAGGATGGTGCAGAAACAACATGGCAGGACAGAACTTAATAAATAGACAATAAACAGACAATAGACTTTAGTTCCTAGCTGGATACCAATTTGTGACAGTTGGATCGTATTTATTACAATTTATATCGCCTATTAAAAACCCATTACCCACCGCTGTATTTTCAAACGCTCTAATCCAAAAATCGTGCTGATAATTCGATGTTGTAATACTAAATGATCTGTTAAAGTTTGCAACAGACAGAATCGTGCAATGTCGAGCAGATAGCAAGATAAGTGATCATTAGGACAATGGGCGGCCTTGATCAGCGCGTGAAGGGAGCCTTGAGGAGTGGTGTACGGTTGCAGGATTGTCTCAATACGAGTTGAAAGGTACATAAAGGAGGCTACGAATTTGATCCATTTTAGACGAGACGAAACCAAAAATGTGAAGATAAATGTGTAAGCAATATAACCTAAGTGTCAAACTGATAAACTAATGCAGTTCCAAATATAAATTCTTATCACTGTAACAAAGTGGTTAATCTATTAAACCAGATAGGAGAAATATTCTTTCACAGTTTTAGACAAAATAATGTTCCAGCATAAATCACTTCTTTGCTTCATGGATGTAGCTTTGAGTGTGCGAACTATGAGATAAGGCATATGCTTTTATAGAAGAAGATTTAAAATTATTCCGTAGAGCTTTCATGAAATGAAAAAGGTTTTAAAACGGGTGATTTTATGTTCAAAGGGATCTTTATAGATCCGTTTTCAATACCGAGAATATGATCCGTCGAACTGTGCCTTTTATCCTTTTTTTATTGTTCGGAGAAAATTTCTTTTTCAATTTGGAAATTGAAAAATATTGGATGGTTGTTTCAATGGTTAGAGTGATTGCCAATTAATAAAAAATGTCTACCTTTTAATGGCCAATCATGTTAACTATCGACCTATAAACTGCGAAGGGTGAACCTGAAAGTAGGTACTTCTTTTGTTGTTTACAATGTCTGCCGGACATAGTATCAGCAACTAGGCTCCCTTTTCTTCTGCCATTCTTCTTTGCTAATATCATCATACAACTGTCAGCGAAATTTAGCCTGCTAGGGCTGCGGCATTATCTGAAAGAGTTACCGTAGCCCTGGATCGCAATGGGTAATTGAAGGAACGCAGGTGGGTTTCCCTAAAGGTGGACTGCGGAGGGTTGCAGGAATCCGATAAATGCGAAACACACAGGACCAGTCATTATAACGACACTTGGGGAAGGCCTATGTCCGACAGTGGTCGTCTTTCGGCTGAAATGATAATGATGATGAGGTGGGTTTTAGTCAGTAAAAGTCAGTATATAATACCTCTTGCAGGATCAGTTAGTTGATGATATCCCACCATCAAAATAAACGGTAGAAACAGGATGTGAAGTCCTGTATCCTCCATTTAATAGGGAGGATCCTCCGACCAGACGGGCGTTGTGTCTGGTCATGCAACTGTCCGACGATTTTTGTAGGGATGTTGCATAAGTCGAAATAGCGTGGAGAACTTTGCTTGCGCGATGTAGGATTCGTATAACGCGATGTAGGTTTTTTACTCCAATCAAATCTTTACAGAAAGTAATATTTTCCTCGAACCAGAAGCCATTAGAATTTCTTTAGTGAATTATAAGCTCAAAGAGTTTATCAATCAACTTTTTGTGATGTCAAAACCGTTACTTCATAAGTGACAAAAACTTTGAAACGTACTCCGTGGATGGTGGAGCGTCTACTTGTAAACAATTTCCCGTTGTATTAGACTTTTCAATTTAATGGACTGAATAATTATATTATTACTAGCTTTTGCCCGCGGCTTCACCCGCGTGGCATTAGGTACTTAAGGAATCGGAATAAAAGGTAGCCTATGTTCTTTTCCATGTCAAAGGCTATATGCATGCCAAATTTCATCCAAATCCGTTCAGCTGTTTTTACGTGATTAAGTAACAAACATCCAAATATCCACACTTTCACGTTTATAATATTAGTTAGGATATAAAATAATAATGCTGAAAAAAAGAGTTAGCTATATTGCTAGGTTATTTTTAGTTTATATTGGAGTTACCCTTTAGCCTAGTAGCTAAAGGGTAACTCTAATAAACTGAAAATTGGAATGTATAATTTTATGGATCAAATTCTTAATATTAAAATCGTTTCAGTAAAAATATAAAGAAAGTTTCAGAAAGATACACTTCACCCTAGAGCAGAAGATGTAATTGGATGATATTATATGCTTGTACTTCTTCCCACGCATTAAAAATATGTTTTAGTAAGGAAACACCAGCGTCAGACGTAGAACGTCCTTTGGTGAAACCATACTGTTTATCGTGTAAGATGTTATTGGTGTTAAAATGACAAGTTATGTTAAGCATTTAATTTAATTATTTTATATTACCTTTTCAAATATCTTGCTAAAAACCGGCAACACGAACACGGCAATATGAAAAACGAGAGATAGCGCCTGAACGCTCTGTTGACATTAGGTAATTTCGTCACACACTCAAACATTTTACAAAAAGTTTTGAATTCAATAGAAACCTAGATAATATTTACAAGATATCTGTGTATATAACGTCTAAATCACGTAAGAGTATGGTAAGGTTGTATGGTAATGTATCTCAGATTGGGCACTCTTAAGGTGTATAGTCCCTTGAACCATCTGGCCGAAATTATGTGAACGCAACGCTTGAACTCGCCTAGGCGGCAGTACGCAAATCTGTGCATTTATTTGCGGCCAGCAGCGCCCGGAAAGCGCTTTAAATCCATTTTCTCTGCGAGATATTGATTGATTTACATATACAATGTTCACTTTGAAGAACATTTAACCACCAATTTTTATATGTAAAAATGTTTCTAAAGGCCCAAGCCGTTTCGAAGGAGTAGGGAAAAGTTGCGAAATTGCTTAATATATATATATATTTTTTTTTGACAAAAGTATTAATTGCACAAAAAAATCAAATGTTGATATTATTGTTCATGAATCTATAATAATCATATATTTTTTTCAAACCAATTGACCTAGCCGTTACGGAGGAGTAGGCCTCAGAAAATCACTGTTTTATGGCACTTTTCGGGCGCTTGGCCCTTAAGTCAAACAGTTAGAAATTCTCATTGCTCCAGGCGCTTTAACCCACGTACAACGATACCATTTCATTAGAAGTTCAAGTTTAAATCAAGACGTTTGCGTGGGGAGTACAGTAAACATTATAAAGGTTAAGGATAACATTGAAAAGGTCGTCTTGTTAAGAGATTACATGATACCCTTTTTTTGTTCGATATAAGGGTTCGTTTGGCAAGAAAACACCTTGTTATAAGTGTAACTTTACTCTTTAGCTCAATTTTCTGCTGTGTCTTTGACTTTTATCTTTTTTCAGGGTAATAGAGTAACCTAGAAGTAAATATAGTTAGGTAAATTAGTAATATGATACAGGATAGATCACTCTAGGAAAAGGAAGCCATACATGCCAACGGTGTCCTCGCCGCCGCCGCCGGGATTCTGATCCCAATTTCCGGCCACCGTAGGCGCGGGCTTGCGGACAGTGAGCAATGGGTAGCTCACTGTCCGGCCATCCGGTAACCGTCCGAACCAAGCTCAAGTCGTCGACGGCGCGCACTATTCCCGCGCGCCTCAAGGAGTTGTCAGCAACAGCAGGTACCCAGCCGGGTCGAAGCCTACTGAGGCCAGGGTTATCCGAAAGGGAGCTTGAGCCCCGGTATGAAGGCTAGAAGGAACGGGGTGGGTCTTTTAGTCAGTAAGAGTCTGACACTATCTCCCGCTCCGCCCAAGAGCGGGGGTTGTTATTGGATGATTTTTTCCCACCATAAAAAAGCCATAGATGCCAGGGTGTACCTGACAGGTTTACCTTACAGTTATACTTGCCCTGTCAGGTAAGTTAGTGTGTAAACCTACAGTGTTATGCAATATACACGCTTAAGTTTCCCTGTAAAACTCAACTGCACAGACAAATCTGTCAGGTATATCCTAGCGTCACTCAGCAGCTTTTCTTTACCCTGGGTGCCTTTCGAATAGGCCTCGGGAGTTAAACCGCGGAAAAATTACAATAATAATAATAATAAATCATTTATTTTCAGGCATCTTGGCCCATAGACACATACCTTACAGACTAACATAAATATAAAGTAAATACAGTGTTAGTAAATAAGACTTATGACTAAGTTAGTAGCACTTCCACTGCACTAATTCACTTTGTGCTGTTCTGTGGCACCTGTCCACGGAAGCGCGGTGTTATTATAGAAGTATTGCATATATTTAGAATGAAACATTCCACAATATTTATTGTACGTTAACGATATCATATATCGCAATAAATCAACTTCGTTTACGAGTACTAAAGAGAGCTAAAACTGAGTGAATTTCCGGCCTTTAATCGAATAACCGGATATTAATTTCTGCCTTGACTTGCATTGGATTTAACTTAATTTTCGCGTTTACCTCGCCATAGATATAAATAAACTTCGATACCTTTAACATGTATGTATTTTACACTACTGAGCATCTGATTGCTTCACCGGATTTGAGATCAGTAAATATCTGGAAAAAAAAAACTAAAATACAAATATAGTTGTATTTTCCTATGAAATAATATTTTATTTTATTTCTGCATTACAGTGCCGGGTGTTCATTGTTAAGGTTCAGTTTTTTTTAACTATCTTAGGGAGTTCTGGCAGTAGAAATAAACCAATAATGATATAAAATCTAAAATACTTTTACGGCTTTTTTTTTTTTTTTTTTTTTTTTTTTTAGATTGGAAAAATCATCTTATGACAACCCCCGCTCTTGGGCGGAGCGGGAGATAGTGTCAGACTCTTACTGACTAAAAAACCCATCCCGTTCCTTCAAGCCTTCATACCGGGGCTCGAGCGCCCTTTCGGATAACCCTGGCCCCAGTAGGCTTCGACCCGGCTGGGTCCCTGCTGTTGCTGACAACTCCTTGAGGCGCGCGGGAACAGCGCGCGCCGTCGACGACTTGGGCTTGGTCCGGACAGTTACCGGACGGCCGGACAGCGAGCTACCCATTGCACACTGTCCGCAAGCCCGCGCCTACGGTGGCTGAAAATCGGGATCGGAATCCCGGCGGCGGCGAGAGCGCCGTTGCCTGATGCGGTCGGCCTCCTCCTTAGCGAGCATTACTGCTTCGCAGAAGTCGGCGACCGCCTGCCACTCCTCCTCACTCCGGACCATGGCCTCGACCAAGGCCCGGCGCGAGAGGTCTCCGCCGCCGATCACCCCCACGAGGGCACGGCGATGCTCCATACTTTTACGGCTGAAATGCTGAATGTAGTGATACTCCATAGATCTTAAGAACTTGTTAGTTACCTTGCAAAATAAATTAATAAATCATTCAATAAAATTACTTTCCCGTGTATTCAAATTCTGGCCCCCCTAGCCAAGTTACAACCGTTTCGCTTGTGTCGAACGCCTCGAGTGGGCCAAGCCCCCAATTCTTTTGTTCTGACCACGTGACTGAGTGTTGAGATGACGTCATTTCCGTACATTTGAAGTTTTCTACAAGTTTTAACGATTGCAGATTAGCAACTTGGCTAGGGGCCAAGTCTGATAGTCTGGTATCGACCCATTAAGAAGAAGAAGTATTGCGCCCAGAATAGTACCGTTAATAATACAGTTATTTTAAATAGACGATAATAAATGCTAACTCTCCATGTTTTGTTCTACTTATTAACACCCACAGAGTTGGATGTTGTTCTTTATAATAAACAACTTTTTGTGTGAAGGCTTTTTTTGTAGGAATGAAAGTGTTTCTTATTTACTCGTGTCAAGCCGCCTCTGCTATTTGCCCACGCGTTTTAGGTCCTAATTGAGTTCTCAGTCCAGTTCAGAATGGAGATTTTAGCAAATGTTTTCAGTTTGTATTTAAAACATTCTTTGTGATAAAACGTAGGCATGTAAGTAGGTATAGGCTGCGGGAATGCTGCAAAGAGTAACCTTTTTTTTTTGAGGTGGACTCTCATTTAAACTAATATTATAAAGAGCTAAAGTTTTTTTTTTTTTTTTTGTCGGAGGTAATCTCTAAATGTATTGAGCCGATTGCTAAAATTTTTTCACCAATAGAAAGCTACTTTAATCCTGAGTGACGTAGGCTATATTTTATGTAGGTACATGGGTGAAGCTGCAAACAGAAGCTACTCATAGTATTTAATTATTAAAATATCAGACTTTTACTAACTTTTTATATTCCAGAAGAAGTTTTGAGTTACCGTAGCTCATTGAAAACGCAAAAGGCGACTGAAGGTATGCTAAGAAGATGTATCTACTAACCCCCTATTGACGACTTGAGATTTGCAAGCCAAAGAACTTGTCAAACCAAAAAAAGACCTGAACTAAAAGAAAAGGATGGTACACCCACGCCGCTTTTTTTCTCGCCTTGGCGGTGGCACTACCGTGCCCCCAGATTTCACTAGATTGGAATAAATAAACTTTATTGTACATCAAAATTAGTTTAGAGTTCTCAATTTGGAATTCTCAATTCAGACCCAAGGATATATTTTTGCCAATATTTGTGATTTCGTCCGAATAATGGCTTTATAGTTCGATGTCTGCAATCGAACTATGTTTATTACTTTATCCATGTTACATTTCTTCAATATTACTTAATATACAGACAGATGACCTTTCACAAATAAAATAACATCATCAAATACGACATTTTATTACCAATGCAGATTTTAAACATGCATTAGCATAATTAAATGTATCTAGTGCACACAATATGATAAGTGATTTTAATATCAATAATACAACATTAATTTTAGTATGTATTGCGAAACCCAAAACACGAGTCTAGTATTTTTATGCAAAGAATATAATGTACAAAATTTAATGATTGTATCATGAAAATCACAAAGTAATAAGCTTGTTATGTCAGCAAAAATACATAGTCACCGGGCCATCCAGGCGACTGAAGGGTTGACTTTGTACTTGCACCTAGCTGTTTGCTAGCGTCTAATGCCCGATTTGACCTTTTTTTTATGGTGGAAAAAAATCATGCTTTGACATCCCGCGCCCTTGGGCAGAGCGGGAGATAGTGTCAGACTCTTACTGACTAAAAGACCCACCCCGTTCCTTCTAGCCTTCATACCGGGGCTCGAGCGCCCTTTCGGATAACCCTGGCCCCGGTAGGCTTCGACCCGGCTGGGTCCCTGCTGTTGCTGACAACTCCTTGAGGCGCGCGGGAACAGTGCGTGCCGTCGACGACTTGTCCGGACAGATGCCCGATATGACCTGCCGTGAACTATGTTGTAGGTACTTAGTGTCGGTGGTGTCCAACTTGTGACCTTTTCAAATATTTTGGGTAAAAATATAACATGGTGTAAAAACTATTGGAATCCGTTTAGTTACTGATTCTGAACAAAGTATATTTGGGTTTTACATAAACTAAAAATTATATTATATATCTGGGTTCTTCGAAACCTGTTCGGATAACTAATTATTCTGTTGCATCGAGCTTACAGTTATTTATTTTTTAAGGAAGTGACCAGACAGACAGACAAGCATCGATCATTATACTCATTACGTCAGAGAAAGAGCTTGTTATTAATAGATTGATTTTGGTGACCTGGTTGCGAGAATTCTGTCTGCTTGCTGAGATCAGGGTCGGGGCGATTGACGTATTGAGAATTTTGAGACAGACTGATTGAGAGTGTTGACATGTTGACTATCCTTTTAACCGTTTGAGTTTCAGATTAAGTGCATCTGCATAACAGTTTATTATTATTGTGAAAAATATTCGTCTTTGTTCATCCATTCACGAGTAAGACCGTTATCATACATACATAAAACAAATAGCAAAAAAACTTATTGCAGTAGAAAATTGTGATACCTATTAAGATTCCTCTAAATAAAAGAGAAATTCTGTTAAGCAAATAATTTTTATTAAATATTACAAAAGACTTGCTTGCTTGCTATATAAGACAACAACAAAATTACATTCGCGTAACCATTCGAACTTCTGCAAGCTTAGAATAAAACTATATTCCCGATGTAGGAATAATTTGCGGGTTTATTAAAACGACCACGATAAGGTTATGGAACGTAAAGAGCAACTGATGGAACACAGGCGAGTTTTAGTCAATAAAAGTCTAACAATCCCTCACGCTCCACCCAGAACGGAAGTAGAGACATATTCAACTTTTAATTCTTTTTTTTTTCGAACTGTACTTTAACCTGATTTATCCAAACATGGTATTAAACTAGGATTCGTTTATCTTAACACTCTCAACTCAACATTCTCAATTCAAAATTCGACCCTAAGGCTTAAATAAGGACGAACAATTTCTCTAAAGCAACGATTAGATACAACTAAAACTTACAAAACCAAATTAAAGAGCTCTAATTTCACTTTTACAACAATTAATATCAACGATCTATTGAAATTACGGAGAGACACTTGAACAACGAATTCTAATTAACTAGCTTATGTAAATAAGTGAACTCATTGTTCTTTACTCAATTATATCTGAGTTTTATGGGAAAATCTCTTCATTATCTACGCGGAAGACTAAAAGTACGAGTAGTTAGGTACATGTGATTATACAAGAAAAAGGTAGTGTTCTGGGTAATTGCGAAATGGTATGCAACCTCTCCTTTGCGCTTAGATATTTTTACATTCTCCACTCTTTGTACTACGAAACAGTAATCATCTAAGTTAATAGTCTGGGAAGGAAATATGAGTTTAAATAACTTCCTTTGTAACATCTTCCGGAATAATTCGCATCCCTAAGACAAATATGGCATTATACTGAACTTTTTTTAAATAATAATAATATTCCACAACTATCACACAACGCCGTCTAGTCCCAAGCTAAGCAGAACTTGTGTTATGGGTACTAGACAACTGATAAACATACTTATGTTTTTCTAAATACATACATATTATAGATAAATTACACCCAGACGCAGAACAAATGATCGTGCTCGTCACACAAACATTTGTTCTGGGTGGGAATTGAACCCACGACCTCCGGCAGACCAACAGGCCTGTCAAAAAAAATTAGTAATATTTAACAATAGGTTCAGTCCATTTGCAATCCGATTGTCAAAATCGATGTCCGAATAGTTGATATTCTTAAGGAATTAATTCGTAACGTAAAGTTACACTGACATAGTCCGAAGACTACACAATATTGGCAGTCAAACGTGCAGGGCATATTCAGAAATCAGAAACTTTTTTTTTAAATTGACAGCAAGCACTTTTGAATAGACAAAATGTCGATCAGTCAAAAAAAAGTGAAGCTAAGTTGCACGTTCCAAACCGTAGATCTCTATGGAGAAGAACTTGCAAAGAACCTCATGGACACTCTTTTAAATCATGTTATGAGTTATACTCGCATAACAGATGGTTGATGGGTCCGAAAGATTCTGGGTGGTGACGGCATACCGGAAGCGCTGGTAAGGGGGGGCACAAAGTGGACCGATGACCTGGTAAGGGTCGCGGGGATCCGATGGTTGCGTGACGCACAGGACTGGTCGTTGTGGTGACACTTGGGAGAAGCTAGGCTCTTAATAAACTAGTGCGCTTCACCATCAAAGATTGCATCGCTACTTACCATCAGGTGGGATCGCAGTCAAGCACTAGTTTATCTCAATTAAAAAAAAAAAGCCTACAAGTATGGACAGCAATGGACGTTTGAAATGATAATGATGGTTTTTGTGCCGCTTTTGTTTTAAAGGTTTGTATTGGAGGATGGACTGAAACAACTACAGAGTGCAACGCGACAGACCAATTTTTTTTTCAAGTTTCAAGGTTTTTTGGCAAAAAGCTTGAATACGGAAAATGTAAGCACACAAGAACTTTGTCAATTGTTCCCACGTGGAGTAATAATGTGCCTCTGCTGAGGGATCACAAATCCCTCATAATAAGGTAGTTTCCAGGGCCAAAACTAATTACATTTTATTTAGTCCGTATTTTAGATCATAAAAAAATATTGGACGCGTATTTTTTCTTTTTTCAATTAAACAAAAAATAACAAAGATAATAATAGCCTATTAAACGTACGTGTGACGTCACCCCGTGCGAAAAATGCAGCACGGCGTGACGTTACACGTAAATTTAATGGGCTATATCTTTGTCGTTTTTGGTTTAATTTACAAATAATAAAATATGTGTCCCTTATTTATCAATAATCTAAAAAACGGACTAATTTTTTTTTTTACGGCAGCTTGCCTATTGTTATTTTGCGGCTTTTTATGTAAGCAAAATTTATTATTAACAAATAAAACAAAAACGTTTATTTTGCACAATAACATATATACAGTCGGTTAAAAGGTCATATTTATCAAGTACAGTGTTCACAGTACATCTGATGCTGTCTACCAAACTATGTAAATATACACGATTATATTTAGTTTACAAAAAGTAAAATTAATATTACTTCGTTTATTAATTAAATAAACAATTATAAATTATTTATATTAAAAAAAAAACATTTAAAAATACCAAAAACAGAATCTTATCGGTATCAGGAACAGGTTATTATTATTGTAATTAGTGAAGCAAATTTTAATTATATCATTAAAAAATTAAAGATTTTGTTACAATGCCAATAATTTAAAATGACTCATTTGTGATACGAAGATAAAATTAAAGCCACGTCTAAAAGGTAAATTAAGACATAACATACATTTGGTCACATTTTTTTTCTTTTTGGCTTTGTTTAGTTTTACGGTTTGTGCATTTAGCCCGTGTCAAGTTTAGAAAGTAGGTATATCGTTTTTGATACAGGATACAGTTATATACTTTATGTTGTTCTTCAGTAGAATGCAGTTGTAACACATTCTAATATGTTTGCAGTATTTGGCAGCAAATATATCGAGTCGATATCTTCTCGGTATGCTTTGCTAAGGTAGTCAATACAATAATAAAATTATCAGTTCCATTTTACCGAGATTGCACCTATTTCAATAATGTCACATAAGTATTGTGCAGTTATACAAAATTATTTTTAGTATATGCAAAACCGATGGATGCGGGACGCACAGGAGCGTTCGATGTGGCGACGCTTGGGGGAGACCTATGTCCAACAGTGGACGTGTATCGGCTGAAATGATGATGATGATGATGATATACAAAACCTTATTACAGGTGTAGTTTGTTCAAAATTAGTAACTGAATCGATTCCAATAGTTTTAACACCATGTTATATATATAAAAAAAAAATATTTAAAAAGATGGACACCACTGACACTAAACACAACACAGCTCACGGCAGGTCATAGCGGGTTTTAGGCTCCAACAAACAGCTGGGTGCAAGTGCAAAACAACCTCAGTAGCCTGGATGGCCCGGTGACTATGTATTTTTGCTGACATAAAAAGCTTATAACTTTGTGATTTTTCATGATACAGTTAAGAAATCTTGTACATTGATCCTTTACGTAAAAATACTAGGCACGTGTTTCGGGTTTTGCCTATACTAAAACTAATGTTGTATAGACACTTGAGATATAAACCCATTTTACATTATGATATGCACAGAAAAGAAAAACATTGATTGATTTTGAAAAGTTCAGTAACTTTTCTCAAAAAAATCACGCTAAAAATTCTGTTTTCTCATTTTCTCACAAGTCTAGCAAAGCAACAAGAAGCAAGTTACAAGAATTTAATAACGCGCTTGACCTTTCCGAAGCACATACGAAGCTAACTACAGCAAGTAACATTATAAAGAGCTTTTGATACTTGAATACTGAGTCTTTAATTCTTTATGTAATGAAAGATATTTTGTCCTTAGCATTTAAAAATAAAATGTCCATAGACAAAATACTAGAACGTTAATAATGCCAGCCCGTATTGTAATTTTTTACTACACACTGATTTGTTACTACTAAAAGTATTTAAAAGACACTTGAAGACCTTTTCAATCTTCAATTATTTTTTTATTTTTAAAGTTTCAGGTCATATGTGTTGCTAGCTTTATTTTGAAATGTCTAATTTTATTAATTTATTATTATTTTGCTTAACTATTTAGACATTACAAAATGGCTTACAGAAATAGAATCAACATTCATAATATGTAAGCTAAGTTTTTTTTTTTTAAATTATTGACCTACACAGCAATACAGGCCTCTAAAGTTAACTACGAAAAAAATTAGGGAAAAAAGTAAGGACCATTTTCTTTAAATTTAAATATAGTTGCGTTTTGTTGTTGCAATACATATTACAACAAATATATTGCTAAGTAGTTATCTGGTATTATGCTGAACTGGACTTATTTATCGCAGCCATGAGACACACTATGCTGCTGTTTTTATTTTATTTTTTAATTTAAGTTTCTATGTACTTGTTTCTTCATTGTATGTGTCTGTATGCTAAATAAACGCATTTTCTTTCTTTCTTTTCTAGTTACCTACCAACATAATTAAACGTACAAATGAGCTGTTTCTAACAATAGAGTTTCCTAAGGTTGTGTCAACGACAACCAGACGCAAGTTAGCCCTTTCACAATATGCCTGACTTCATAAAATTACTGTAACATTAATTATTATCATTTCCGTGAGAGCGGTGGCTAGCCTTGTCGTAGCTGGCATTTACTGACCAATCTCGACAATCGTGACCATTAATTTGTCATAACAGTTTACACTTTACTTATAAGGTAATAAAGTTGGAAGTTAAATGTTTTTTGGACAGGCCAGCCTAGGAATGACATTCATATCTTGTTTTGACTGCGAATAAATGGAGCTTTTGAATACATGTTCTTTAAATATGTCTGCTGCAGTTACATTACCTACCTACCTATGTAATTTAATATTAAGTGTATACCTCTTTGTATCTGTTGAGTAAATACTATAAATATGATGAAAATATAGGTATTTATTTCGCAAACCTGTTGTATACAGAATGTATTGGCAATATGTGGTTGTAAGCCCATGGAAATGTACAACTTCTTTCAAGGAGTCACAGGATACGTCTCATATTAATTTTATCAGCTGGAAATTCGTAATACTTCCTTGAATAAAGTTGTTCGTTTCCATGAGCAGAGGTAGTATCTAAAATATGACAACGCATAACCTTTACACTCTGTATAGTAACATGAATGCTAATATGAAAGCCTGGCCTGTCCACACGATCAGTCATCAAATTCACTGATATCGCCTGTTCATACAATATTAGAACGAGCGTCAATCACCATCGCATCAATCAATTTCAATCAATCAATCAATTTGATTTATTAAAATATTCAGTTGACACAATAAACAGGTTTAAAAATATACACATATCAGGTTTTTTTTTAGGTGGGAAATTATCCAATGACTTCTCTAGGGCGGAGTGGGAGTGTCTAACTTTTACTGACTAAGATCCTTCCTGTTTCTTCTTTGCCTTCGTTCCAGAACCCCGGGGTTCTCTTTCGCACAAGCCACGGCCACAGTAGGCTTCGACCCTGCTGGGTCCCTACAGTTTTGCTCACATATCCTCGTAACAGGTAAATATATATTGTGGGAGACTAATGCCTTAGGCTCGAAACCTGTGTTTCAGGACATCAAGAAACTATTGCATGCAATTTGAGTTCAGATTTAATTCTATAAACTCTTTTTTTTTCAAAGTCAAATAACAATTTAATCAATAAATACAAAAGAATTAACATTACACAAATGAAACGTCAAATTTCAATAAATAACCCGCCTCGGATCGTTCCCGGTGCAGAGGTGCCCATAACACTCACCGCATTACTTCGCTGAATAGCGATGGCCATTCTTTGCACCAAGAACGACCTATAATTAATTTAAACATTACTGTAAACTGCAAATAAATCAATGTCACAGTAACAGTAGATATGAGATTATCCAAAATACCTACGTACGTAAATAAATTAATCAACGGATATGTGATATCAAAAAGCATTTCCCGTGCATGTCACGACCGTGATGGATGACACACAAACATTTAAACACATTTTATTTGAGTGTTCTAGTTGGTAGCAATTACCACACTTTCTACCATTTCAAATTGTTCAAGCTAAATCACCGATTTTAGAAGAAAGTGGTTACTGTAGTTTAGGCAAGGAATTTCCCCTTTGTTGGGACTTGGGCAAAGCTATCAACATTCTAAAATTTGAAAACAGTGGTTAAGTCAAATCCTAATCTGTCAGCGAGCAACAGGTAGCTCATCGTCCGAGAAGGACCAGGGGGTTCGAAGGCATGTTGTAAGTACCTATTCCACGCGCGCTTTATAGAAATGTGATGAATGATTCACGGGGCTCGCTAGGCATGGTGTAAATCATGGCTGCGGAATCGTTTGAAAGAATCACCGCAGCTCTGGAAAGCAAAGGACAACTGAAAGTAAATAGATGTGCCTGTGGTCCACCCTGTTGAAAGCCTGATAACGCTACATCTTCTAGTACGCGCCACTACAGAACTTTACGTCAATCAATCAGTCTTTTCTCCACTATGTTGAGAAAAGCTTCCAGTCTGATAGATGAATACACGGTGGTACCGTCTATCTGATATTTAGGACCATGTAACCGAGTAACACGATATCCTTTGGCAAGACTAGTACCTCCTACATTTGGTGATCTCTACCTGCGAACACAATACAAAATGGTAAGGCTACAGTTCTGAAGGTGACA
Source organism: Mythimna albipuncta (assembly GCA_929112965.1). NCBI lineage: Eukaryota > Metazoa > Arthropoda > Insecta > Lepidoptera > Noctuidae > Mythimna > Mythimna albipuncta. The sequence continues at coordinate 21,262,995 of OV815965.1, forward strand.
AAGCATCTTCCAATCTATCGTCACGAAATAAACATCATAGCTTAGTGACGGAACAAAATCGTGACAATGTTAAAATCATGAGATAATAGCTCCGTGCATTCGTACGTCTTCGGTACCGCTGTTTCACGATTTATTGAGCAATATGGTCTTTTTGTAAAATGTTCTGGTCTGAAATAGAACAGGCAATTTCCATAAAGTCTACCGCTGCTTCAACTGCCCTGGATACACTTTAATATTTGAAGACCAAATGAACGCCACTGGCACTTTTAGTAACGTAACAACCAATTAGAGCCAAATTACACAGAAATTACCTATCAACTCGAAAGAAAAGGAAATTCGCAATCTCGATATTGAATTCCTGCAGAAAGATACAAAGATGCAAATGTACACTACGGATATAACAAACAATGTTGCTGACCTCACAACAAAAAAAATACAAGCAGGTATTCGTAGATAACTATTCAGAATACAATTCACTAGAAACCACATAATCACATAATAGAAAATCAGCCGGTTATTAAAACTATTATCTTCACAAACACGCGATATGACGTGATAACCAAGTTAATTTCATTCGCAATCGTCGATCTAAGCTAACAATGAGTTCGACTACTGAGATCACAGATAGAGATATCATTTGTTCTAAGCTTCAGTAATTTATTAACTTTACTTACTCTTGAAGCTGAATAAGTTATCTCAGTGTTCTATCAAGATTCTCAACTTCTTAATTATTTAAAGTAAATAGTAGTAGCTCAGCCGAGTCGTACGTCACGAATGCAAATTCAGGCAAGCCCTTTAGGTACTTTTTGTAATATTTCTTCAACAATACTATTAAAATTGTAAAGGGCGGAAACGTGTGTTCTAGAACCAAATATTTGAAGACAAGTGACACCCACCTACTCGCACTGTCCTGCGTGGTGGATTACAGCCCGTTCCCTCTTGTAGAGGGAATAATCCCAAATTCCAGCAGAAGGAATATTGACTGATTACACTACTCTTTGCTTTAGTAAAGTGAATGTTATAGACAACCGATGGCAAATGCAGAAACGAGAAAAAACTGGTTTTCTAAGTACATAAGTATATAAAGGACAAAATTTTGTAATGCCATAAAGATGTATCACATATCATATTCAAAAGAAACTCATTTAAAGGATAAAAATATTTAATAACAGGCATCGGCATCTTCATCTTGGTTTTATTTCGAACTTCAAATACATCAAAAAGCTTTTACCCTGTCCAATATACCAATATTGAGAGAGCACTCTAATTTAATTGGTTTCAGGAAAACAGAATATTGTAGAAAGGAAATTTTGCAGTACGCTCCTGGACATAAGTGTGAATTTATTCAATTGAAGCTACATAGACTTTCAATTATGTATTGATACAGTTGTGTATCAATTGCACAAGATCTTACCTCAGGCAACACTCGCTATATTCATCGACTGACCGTGGAATTACAGAAAAGTGATCAAAGCCAACAAAGAGGTAACGTTACGATGACGCAACGCCGCCCGATTGTGAGAGGAATAACGGTCTGATGCGCTATCGCACAAAAATGTGCTAAACGGTTACTGTTACAATTTATTCCGTTAAAAGCGGAACTCGGGATGTCATCGTTATTATCGATGGGCTACACTTTTCTTAAAACTTATTATTGGCATATGAAGACCAAAGATTATGGTCATCGTACAGGCAAAGAACCAACAAATCAAAAACGTTTCAGTTGTTGCATGACTTTCATGCAGTAAGTCTAGAAAAGAGGTCACCACATTGTCATCGATCTTTGTTCCTTTATATTTCATCATATGTATAATCAACAATACAGCAAACATTGTGCTAGTCTCCAACACAATAACATGTTATATCAATAGAGACAATAGTGGAGAAATCAAAAACAAAAGTGTATCTATTGCAGCTATTATCTTCCTTATAGCATCAATTGAACAGCTGCCATAATATTGCAACTATAATAGTAAGCTGTTTTGTAATTCAAGATAGAAACAATTCACTGTTTAAGCAAACCTTCTCAGCAGACCGGCTTTTTACTGTTGATAGGCTCGTGCTTGACCACTCTCTTACCAATAATGTGGTGGACGATAGAGCATGCTTGGTTAAAAGTACTCACTCGTAACTAAAATACCCCTTGTAGTACTTTAGCAAGAAACACAGGCTCCGGCAGGGACTTTCCCTCCTTAGCTACCCACTCAATCAATATGTTCTCAAAACGATTTATGCGTATAGGTGGAAGCGAATGGTCCACCTTGAAGAAATCAAAGACCCAGCCGAAGCTGTCATATAACCGAATGTTGATAATGATGATAAAGCAGATAGACAAGATGATGCCCAAAAACCTAAACGTTGTCAATTCAAGTCAATTCGTAATTGAAACATTTTCTAACAATAAACCGACAGTCATATCAATCAACAATTCAATTGATATTAATAAAGCTCTTACTATCTAAATAGGTTAAACTGCTTGAACAGATAAAGGTCATGACGTAAACGAATGCAATCAATATCACAATGGAGCTATTTAATCAGGGAGTGCAGTTGATATGGTCGTTAATATCGTGTCAGGAAAACCAGTTCATTAATTTTTTAATGATCTTGAGGCTAGACTATCAGATGCTAATTTAGCTTTCAAGTTAAATAATTTATTAAGAATATTTATTTCTTACGTTCTTGCTTGCAGGTTCTGCTTTCCTAATCTGTAAGACAGGACTACGGGATTGGGTGAGAGCCTTTGCGTTTCAAAGTTGCTTACCGTAACGAAAGGAAAGGTGAGTTTTATGGTTCCTACAAACTGCGATGCGATACGATGCCGCATCGCAGAAACTTGCGATGGAAATTGCTGCGATGCGATTTCTTATGGTAAAGCTTTGATTCAGGTGACCATACAATGTGTAATGTTAATCAATTCACAAGTTCTTGCAATGCATCGTGCGAGCTCACAAATTTTTACGATGTGACTTCGCTTCGCCATTTTCTGTGTGAGTGTTTTGTTCCAACTAGTGTGGGGAAGTTATTTGATGATTTCCCATTTGAAAAAATGTTTCTGCATTTTTATTGTTTTCATTACTAGTTCAGTCTTTTTTTAGTTTTTTTGTGGTGTATTTTTCTCCACCTTCGAAAATACGTAACTATAAGCTTAGCCAGTGCAAGTTCATTTACCAATCAATACGCAATTGTTACGCCCAGTAACGCAACCGTTCCAAATAAACCAACAGAAAAGCAGAACCACTTAACAGCACTAAAATAAAAGTTAATAACAACAATTAGCACCAACTTAGGAATGAAATCACGGCGCAACTGGAAACTCAATTTGGATCTCGAGCAAATTGTGTTCTTAAGTCTTGGGTAACAAGTCAATTAAGTGAACAAAGAACGATACTTTTAACTTCTAAAACAATATTTAATCTGGAGAAAAATCTTTGTTATTACGTAATATCCGTTGCGTAGAACGTGGTAAATCTTTCCTGAGATATTAATAATTAATTAAAAATTAACGAAAGCAGAAATCGAAAGCTGAAAATAAACACTTTGTCTGCTGCGGTATTCCCATCCGATTATAATTTAGGTGTCTTCAAAGCTAGAGAGCCTATTCAGGCTCTTAATAAACTAGTGCGCTTTACCATCAACTATTGCATCATTGATTACCATCAGTTGGGATCGCAGTCAAGCACTAGTTTATATCAATTTAATAACATGCTATTTTACTATAAGAAACGAGTTGTATCCCAAAATTCTCATAAGTAATAGTCCCGATAGGAATAAAAACTATACAATCAAGACAAGTTATTTTATTTTCCGAGTTAAGACCGTCGCTTCCCAATCACTGCGGTTGGCAGAATTCCAAGCCTTCTCTCCTTGACCTGGAGCTTTCCGTTCTTTAAGACCTCAGCAGCGACCCTGATAACATAATATAATACACTAGTTTTGTAACTCGGCTATCTGTTCGCGTTTTGACAATCATTAGTAAGTTGAAAATCACGCTAAGAAATCATCAATCTTGTCTGTGATAGTTCAATAGCAAGCAGGGTATTGTGTCGCGACCTTCGGATCTTTTACAACTTTTGCAGTACGTAGTTTAGCGTCACTTCTTACGACTAAGGTGATTATTTTGACCCACATTCTAGTTCTTTATGAACTTCCTCCACTCTAGTCGACTTTTTAAGCATATATGGACATCGAAACAATCCAGCTTCTCGACCACACGAATATATTGAGAAGACTAAAAAGAACAAAAAAAACCGTTCGAGTTAGCGCTTAGTAAATAGGGTGATATAGCATAATTGCTACATAATAAACACAAGAACAAACCGTATTCGCCTTAATAAAGACAATAAGAAAAGTGCAATTGGACACATTCTTAGTAAAGGCAATTCGTTAGTTTATGATATAATTAAATTACTTTTATTAGTCAATATATGAATCTAGATTATAATCATAAATACAGCCCATCCTTTGGATGCATTACTATTACCCGTCAGCAAAACATTTTTTTTTCTTTCTATCAAAGTCAATAAAAATCAAAGAAACTATAACTGTTCTATCAATTTGATTTATTGAAGTAGAGGAAGGAAGTAGAAGAAGGAATTAGATGTAGTAAACACATATTGCTTGCTTACCATTTAAGATGGACAAAAGTTACGAAATCCATACAATTTTAGAAGTCTAGCCGCCATTATCAAAATACCGTTTGTACAATATTTTGTATTATATGTGCCGTTACTTTAAAATGTCCTGGTATTTCTGAAGAATGACAAGCTTGAAAATATGGTGACTTGTAGTAAATTTATATTCTTGTTGTATTTACATACGAAACAATACAGTCGTTGTATTCTTCAACTCGAAACATTATATTTTACTATTTACACAACTGCCTAGACAATTATGCTTAATTGGCATTTTCAAGGCTTGCGTATTAAAATATGAATAAAATATAATTTTTAAGCAGTTTACTATTCTTATGTGTTTGGCAAATGTTTTGCAACTACAGGTTGAATTACCTAACAATTTCATTTTTGTAATCAAATCTATCAGGATTGCTTGCAACCGATCTGATGTCATAGGACAGCCAAACCAAAGAAGTTAAGAATTGCGTACAGTGAACTATGTACTAAAATGCACTAATAAAATTCTTATTCGTGCCTTAAAAATACCACATTGATTTTAATCGAGTATTCAGTACACGATTAGCGGTCATTGCTCTTTTGGCCTGTTTAATATAATTTCACTTTACAAGCAGCAGTATCATTTAAAACAATTCCTATCTTCTACATGGTCCTTCGAGCCGGATGACAAGGAAAAATAAAGGTTACAAACAAGGAAATAATCTTCGCGTTCAACTATTTCAAAACTTACATCTTAGGCCGCATGACTGGTTTCCATACAATCTCACGTTTACAATCTATTACTGGGCCTCTAAAATGCACCAGACTGTCTAGTTTCGTAAGAAGACGCGGGAAAGGTATTCTGCGGTCACGAACCATAACAACGTCCAAAAAAAAGTTGGTTAAGCTGTCATTCAGGAGGTCCGAAGCTGCCCGAAGTTGTCCGAAGTTGCAAATACTGAATCGGTTGGCCTCGTTAGTTTCCGTATGATTAGGCCAGATCTTCGTGTGTGCTTTCAAGGTTAAACACGTATCTTGATAAATGGGTGTTTTGTATTTTGATTGCTGTTGGGAGATTGGCTTTTGAATGCTGGTCTCGAAAGGTAAGAATAACATTGAACGTCTGCACTACTTTTTTTTTCTTTAAGATACTATACGGTCTGATAGTCTGTGGTGTAGTATTTTCTAATCTTGTTCGTATTTTAAAAACTTGATGTAACAGCTTCTAAAGTTAAGTAAGCTAAGTTAGTCAGGTTGACTTACTTTCGCGCTTGCAATATGCAAACACATCAACCTTCTCCGTATTAATCATACCCAGAGGTATTTTGGAAAACCCCATCGACATTCTTCACTCTTATTGACGGTATGAAAACAAGGATCTCAATAATTTCCTCAAACAAATGACTGATGCATGCAGATATCGACACTTTCCGCTAAAAAGGTGTAAAGACCATTTTGGAGAAATGGTGTAAAGATTTACAGGTTTGCAGGCTCCACTCTTTTTAAATCTGTAGCATCATCATAATCATTGCAGCCAAAAGACGTCCACTGTTGGAGTTAGTCCTCCCTCAAGTGTCACCACAACGACCGGTCCTATGCGTCTCGCATCCATCGGATTCCCGTGACCCTCACCAGGTCAACGGTGCATTGATGACGATAGCATGAATGCACGCAAAGTTAACTAAGAATTTATTTCCAAGTTTTTTTTTTTATTTGAGTAAAAAATCCAATTCGCGTGTTAATGGAATGAAATCGGATTCGACATACGACCTAGCATACATACACAGCTAGTTAGTTTTACACTTTACTTAGATATTTATATTTTCTGTAAGACTTCATAAATCTGTATGTAACCTACCTGAAATTGCACTGTAGTAAAAAGTAACTATTTGCAACCTAGCTTTTTCATCATTGAAAATTTTTACGTTATTTGCTCATTCCAAAAAGTATAAGATTTGGAGTTACGCTGTTTATAAGAGTAATTTCCTGAGAGTCCCGTACCGGAGGCACCCAAATGCGATAAATATGATTAAATTTATTTTTAATTGTTTTTGCTTTTGTTTTCAATTTGTACGGTCTACAGCGGGCATGGTCGATAATAAGGGTCGAGTCACATCAGAATGGCAGCGGCTGGCAGTGACTGACTAGGTGAGAACTACTGACAAGACGCACGTCACGCACGCCTCGCGACCTTTTCATGCTTTTCAAGCGATACATGCTTTTCAAGCGACACTGGTCTTTTAAGTATGTAGATAAAGTTTAAAATTATTTCACACTGAAAGTGCTCGCCGCATCGCTGCCATTCCAGTGAGTCTCGGCCCTAAATATGGGATACTAGCTTTTGCTCGCAACTTCGCTTGCGTACATAAAATATAACCAATATCAGTTGGGTATAAAGCAGATTTCTATCGGTTTAAAAATTTTAGCAATCAAGCAAACAAAAAACCGGCCAAGTGCGAGTCGGACTCGCCCATGAAGGGTTCCGTAGCAGCAAGTAACATAATATAAAAGTTCTTGTAATGTGTTGTAACTTTGATCGATGTTTTAATAATAGTGTATTTTTTTCGGTTTATGACGCATTAAAAAAAAACTACTCACTGGATTTCGTTCAAACCAATTTTCGTTGGTAGTTTTTATAGTAATGTACATCATATATTTTTTTTAGTTTTATCATTCTCTTATCTTGGAAGTTAGAGGGGGGGGGACACACATTTTACCACTTTGGAAGTGTCTCTCGCGCAAACTATTCAGTTTAGAAAAAAATGATATTAGGAACCTCAGTATCATTTTTGAAGACCTATCCATAGATACCACACACGCATGGGTTTGATGAAAAAAAAAAATTTGAGTTTCAGTTCTATGTATGGGGACCCCCAAAATTTATTGCTTTTTTTCTATTTTTGTGTGAAAATCTTAATGCGGTTCACAGAATACATCTACTTACAAAGTTTCAATAGTATAGCTCTTATAGTTTCGGAAAAAAGTGGCTGTGACATACGGACGGACAGACAGACAGACAGACAGACAGACATGACGAATCTATAAGGGTTCCGTTTTTTGCCATTTGGCTACGGAACCCTAAAAACACTTAAAAACAAAAAAAAACGAACTTTACCTCTTTATAATATTAGTATAGATAAAACACGTATTTTGAATAACAACAAGTTATCATCATAATAACATTTATGACGATCGCTTGCGTGCGCGCAGAATTGAATGACTAAGAAGTTATTTCCTAGATTTTTTTTTATTTGAGTAAAAAATTCTATCAGGTCGCGTGCTGATGGAATGAAATTCGATTCGACATACGACCTTAGACTTAGTTAGTTTTTTAACTTAGATAGGAGTATTTATAGTGTTTTGTATAAGAAACAGTTTATAAATGACAACTGAATGAGCATTTTTTTCACAGGTTGCATCTAGCTGCCTGATTTATTAGACGATGATGTGTTAATTAATAAGTTCATTAACTTTATTAGACTAGATAGTAGTCTTTAGCAAAGTCGATATTTTGAGGTTTGAATCATTTTAAAATAGCAAGAGTTCAAACAGACATAGCACAAAGAATCGCCAAACTTAAGTGGCAGTAGGCAAGACACATTGCTCGTAGAACAGATGGTCGATGGGGACGAAAGGATCTGGAATGGCGACCACGTACCGGAAGACGCACAGTTGGAAGGCCTCCCAAAAGGTTAACCGATGACCTGGTGAGGGTCGAAGATGGATGCGAGACACACAGGACCGGTCATTATGGCGACACTTAGGGAAGGCCTATATCCAACAGCGGATGTCTTTCGGCTGAAATGATGATGATGATGGGTCAAAAGCCACCACGAGCTCTTACGCGATTCATTTTACGACCTAAACTGAACTGTTGAAAATATGGAGCTATATAGGGTGTTCTTCTTTCTCGCTCGCACGACTTATATTTTAACATATCATGGTAAGGCCCTTGGATCACAGTTCTGGAACGCCAATGGTAACTGAAGGAACTCAGGTGGGTTTTAGTCAGTAAAAGTCAGACTCTACTTCCCGCTCCACCTAGAAGGGAAGAAGTTATTTGATGAAGCTTTTGAATGTCTTAAGTTACACAGTTCGACATAAGCAATTGTCTTTCTATTTTGTCTCTAATTACGGCATTCGATGAGTTAAGGTGGGAACCTCAAAAAATAACCACATATTATATCAAAGTATAATATGTGGTTATTTTTTGAGCTACTCGCTGATCTTATGCAATTCCATTCGTGTATTGAGCGAAAGGTTTGCATATAACATACAAGTTTTGTTTCTCTCTAAATCGGTCAGCCGGTGAATGTAGGACCACATAGTATCAATTATATAAAAATCGCTTGGCCAATCAGTTTCGGTATAAATTGCAGATAATTACGATTATTGCACGATGCACACAATTGGTCATACGACATTATGTGTTGGGGGACTAACTATGTTATTGTTCTAGGGTTGTCGCTGTACGAAAGTAAATTTTCGAACACACTGTTTCATTACATCCGTAAATGATGATATGGATAGTATAGACCGTAATTATGCGTTGGCAATAAATAACTGGATAAATAATGCTACAGAAGCAATGAAACATTTACAACAGGCAGAAAAAAAAACAAGATAGGTTTTTTTTTTTGTTATTTTTGATAGGCTCGCTTCTGACCACCTGATGATAAGCGATGATGTGACCTATTCACTCCTGAATAAAGGTGGGTCATGTTATGCCCCATTTAATATGGAGCCTCCATATTAAATGCGGTAATTTACTAAGAATAAACCCATTACCATCATTATTTGGTTCTAAAATTTTCCTATGGGATATATACAATAATGACTCAACCAAGGATTCCATGAATTCCCTTAGTCAAGAAACTAATTCAGAATTAAATCTAAAAAGGAACACCTCGGTCACACGCTCAGCAATCGACTTACAAGACAGTCAATGCACGAATGATGGCAGTTATTTGAACAGCTTTGCATACCCAAGTCAACACATTTAAATAAGTCAAAGAAATCATTACACAATGACAATCGGACGAAGAATTTAATCAGTTCAATCAACTTTTCGGGACTAGAAAAAAGGTGAATGACAATCGGAGAATAGAAAAACTATTATGTGATGGTATGCGACAACCCTGAATTGTTCTTGCTACATTGGCAGAGGTTACATCAGTACAATGAATAAATCAATAGCTGTGGTATACCATTAAGAAAGAAACCATTACTTTTACGACCCTTTGCTTGCCGTAACCGAGTTTATTGACCAGTCTGTAGATAATTGAGCAGTGAATATTTTACTCAATACGTTTGTGAAACTGTAAGCAATCTTTAAAGATCTAAGAGCCGTCATAAGTCTTCCTTTATAAAAGAACTCAATAGCTAGTATGACAAAGGACTATCTTCACAGCTCATTACTCCATTGAACGCTATTGTCTTTAGATAAGCTCAGCCTGCTTTCCTTACTTAAACTAATTAAATGGGACGAATCAACAATCATTTCAATTTAATTGATTAACGCAGATGACAATGCTTTTGTTATTCTATAATCTATATTTTGTTACAATTATTTACATTCTTATTGTCAGTTACTACTATTATCAATTTAATTACATAATTAATTAGTAGCTAGTCTAAATACGTAGTCACTAGTAGTTTAATTTATATTTAACTGCTTTAATAACTAAGCGTCCCAAACAAATTAACAAAACTATTAACTTGATTTGTGACCCCATTAAAGCTGTATGAGGAACTGCGTTTTTAATATTAATTTTTTGCCCAAATTGGTTCTTTTAAAGCATTCAACTGCGGAAGAGTGGCCAATTAACTTGACAGTTTATTAAGGAATTCGGGAGAAATCCGGCTCGAAGGACTCGCAAGAAATATAAAGCAGAAATTTGAAGACATAAAAACAAACTACTCTGTAGTACTCGTACTCCCGAAATAAGAGAAGAATTTTCGTGGTTCAGTAATCCCGAAAATTCAGTTCAAAATTTACAAGTCCACTTTGAACTGAATTTTCGTGATTCTAAAATATCATAATATCCACTAAAACAAAATTATCGTTCTATACCTGTGTCTCAATTAACTGCACACTGATCTCTACAACTGGTAATTGGACCAACCGATACAGTTTCAAATAATTAATCTTGAAAAGAAAACGATTCCTTAATTGAATTTCCTGTCGATTTCCCATCATCAATTTCTTTTTATTCTCGATAACCATAGAATTCCTAATCAAGGCAATGAAAAATGTGGTCGTTGACAACCGCAGGTAAACCAAAGTGAAACAACTAACTAAGGAAAGTTTGACGAAACGATTTGATCTCACTTTTCTGATGAAACTGCATTAGACGCGAACAAAATGACCCGAGACAAGTTGATTTTCAAGCGTTTAAAAATAATCTTGAATAAGTTTTATAAACTAATAATGAAAAACACTCCATAACTAAAACAACCTTGCTGTGGCAAAACTCATATTATATGCAGCTTCGAGAACATGGAAGTAATAAATAAGAAAATAATCTTACATAACAATACTCCACGATTACTTATCAAGCGCTGATAATAAAGTGTTACAGTTCATATAAAGATGGCAGATAAGATTAGATTAGAGTTCATTCAGTAGGAAGAAAGTATTTTACATATAACCATTACCTTCTTTCCCTCATAGAATTTATTGGCACATCTAAGTTTAATAACAATAAATGATGCAATAAAAATGACATCGTAATGGTCGATTGCACAGCATCTCCAATGACAAACAAATTTTAAGAAGGTGTCAAAGTCAGCAGAAGAAACACGGTTACTTTAGCTTCCGAATAAGAGTCGTGAAGACGTCAATCAGTACTCAATCACGATCCATGTACAGTTGCTCTGTACAGAACGAGTGATTTATTACTTTAGATATTTTCCGGTACACTACTGTGCTTTGATTACCTTGAATGTTACTTGAATATATATATATTTTGAGACGACTGTGGTTATGTAACAATTGTGGCCCTAAAATTTATCCCTGCAGTATCCCAAGGTCTTTTCGTATTTTCATTTCTTATGTAAATTGACTCGGATTAGTACGAAATTGATTTACCAAGACATTAATAAAAATATGTCATGTACCTCGACTATTATAGATATTGATTTCATTTACAAGCAGATTTTTACATTCAAATTTTGAATCAAGCATTTAAAAGGCTGGCATCAGTCTTTACACTGTTTACCTTTACTTGGTAACACATTAACGAACCGGACAGAGTGTTAAATGGATAAGTGTAGCTGCTACCTAGAAACAACCTAACAAGTCAAGTTCAAAGCAAGACATACCTTACAAAAAATGGTCTGGCCATAACGACTCCCATTAAATGTGAAGAATTTCAAGCAAACCAGTATTGCTGTAAGCCCACTTTGCACTTAAGAACGCTTTAAAGCGTAATGCTCCATTTATTTTCAAGACGCGTTTCATAGTTCTAATTTAATTTTTAATGGAGCTCGAAATTGCCTTCTGTAAAATAATCTTAATTTGAAGTCAGTAAATGTTGTCCAAATTCATTACCAAGTTTACAAAACGGGGTCTCGATGACGTTTTTGCGAATTTTTGATGACAAATTTTTGTAAACATATCATAATATTAGCACCTTGGCGAAAATAATATCAATTTACATATACACGCGAAATTGAATTCTAAATTGTCGTACAAGTATTGAGTTTACATTGGCTGTGAAAATGCATAATTGGTGCAATGTATTTGTGATGCAAGCATGATTTCAGTTTTATAGTGTTGCAATATGTTGACACAGCTGAAAAAAAATGAGTTACTTACGGGTGATATCCATAGCTAGGGTGCTCGTAATACATACTCCCATCTTCAGTTTGATCACTAAATCTCCAAAAAACTAAGAAGAAGTCACTTGATATTCAACCCTAGAGTCAATTTCTGAACAAAACACACCACTCGCACTGATTCCCAGTAAATACTGATACACACTGATATAACACAAAATCCTGTTAGTGAGCTAACCTCACTGAGTTGACTGAAGCCTCATAGAAACTTTAATCTAATTACTTATGCCTTCCTACTTCGAATTTAAACATTCGATTTTTAAATTTACCGGTAGAATCTGACATTAGAGTGACATTTTTATTTTTTAATTTAGGTCGGGCGTACGCGACCGCCGCGTACGGAATCCGGCGCAGACTGCTGCGGTACTAAGAGAAGGCTGTATACTTTGCTTTGAGCAAACGGCTCTCAATCTTTCGGGTTTTCCAGCTGTATTGTAACTAAACCTCTTGTTTGTGACTAAGTGTTTGATTTGTTAATGCCGTTTTCTATTGCTACTGGGAAATTCTGTTATAAAATATTTTGTTATTCTCCTGTTTAATGTAGCCTTCTTAAGAAAACAAAATTGTGGTCTTGAACTATGGTATTAGACATGAAATGTTTCGTAAACGAAATTATTCAGAGTAAATCATGTACTTATTTTTATGTCACTTCTCACACCTAGAGGTGATTTTTCAGGTTTAGTGTTGAAATTATCAAACCTTAGAGGTTTAACAAATACTAGTATTACACAATTTATATTGCTGCAAACTACTTACCTATTGTGAGCGAGAAAATACAATTTGTTTTTCATTTTTGTTTGTAGATGACATTGAGAGATCAAATTCAAAACAAGCAAACCAAAAGAAAAGTAATTGAAACATTGAGAAACATTGTACACCTTTTGTTGTTTATAAAATTAGTTGTTTGATAACATTTACTAGGCAGTTAGTTATTAAATCAATTGTTTTTAACGCTGCACTATTTTCGATATCAATTCAGTCCGTTTTACCGCACTTTTCTTATTTTTTTCTTTTCACTCATCATTATAAATATACAGAGAGACACAGAAGATATATGGGATGCTGATAAGAACTCATGGTGACCTATTTCTGGAACAATCTATACGTCTTTTTCTTGCAGACTTCAATGCTCATATAAGCCATGCTTGAAATGAAACCCCAGTTACATAAAGCGGATATCCATTACGTAACTATCAGTATCCAGGTCGATATTCGAGTTCCCAGTGACCTAGACGGCTAGATTGTCTTACGGCAGAGACAGAAAGGCGCCTAACCTTACAGCAGACAAACGAACCTTCTGCCTTTAATATAAGGTTTAAAATCAAATGGAGAGACAGAAGTTTATTTTTATAGGCCAACTTTGGGGGAAGTGTTAAGTGACCTGAAAAAACATTCGGTTATGGCATTTTCAGTAGTTATTGGATTTTCTCGGTCTGTGATTCTTGACAGGAACCAGGGAGTTAGCGAGTTGGGCATGACCTTTGCGTGAATTATGTAAGTTCTTCTTACTTGGCAAATGCGTTTTGGTCTTTTTTACTGCTGTTGACCTTTTTAGGGTAAATCTAAGAATTATACGCACAAGATGTTTTGGGAATACTTTCATTGTGCATACATCTAAGGAGCGCAATCCCTTGCCAGAGTCTGTGTTTCCTGATAGCTAGAACTTGGAGGGGTCTTTAAGTCACACGCGTGATGCTCGTGAACGGGTGCCGTCAGATGGGACTGGTCATCTCTTAGCTGCCAGTGGCCTAATTCAGTTTCTATCTTTTAATTATTTTACATTTTTATTTTATTATCTACATTGTGATCACATAATAGAAGCAACAAGTAATACGAGTATGTAACCAAGCATTATATGTAACACACAATTGATTTAAAAGAGTGTCCATGGAGTTGCACGTTCTTCTCCATAGAGATCTACGCTTTGGACCGTGCAATTTAGCTTCACTTTTCTTGGACTGACCGACATTTGACTATTCAAAAGTGCCTGCAAATGGTCTATTTAAAATAAATTCTTTGACTTTTGACTTTACTTTGACTTGATCGAATAGGATATTTCTAGGCAAGCGTGACTTAGTCTGTTTCCTGACAGATAAAACCTAAGGATCTTTTGTCAAAAGTGAATAGGTTACTTCTAGGCAAGCTACTGTCATTGTGTGAGTCTATGTTTCCTGATACTACAACCTAGGGATCTAGAGGTCAAGATTGAATAGGTAACTTCTAAGCAAGTGGATCGTTGATCATATCGTCGTTTTTCATCAGTTGAGATAGTGTTCCAATAAAAAAGTTATCGGGGCAAAGTATCTTATTCAGATCTTTTTGTTTGCGACAATATTGGAACTTCAAAGAGACTAGGAGATTGTTAAGTCAGAATCTCTAGAGCATACATTATTCAACTCCGACCAAACATTCCGTTATAATATTATGGTTTTTCTTTGTAAAACATTTAGACAGGTGCAAAACAAGAACTCCGAACTATGTGTATAAATGTTACCCTCGTTTTATTTCGTGGGGAATTTCCCTATGGGCATTTTCTTGAAATAAAAATGGTGGTCTTTTTGAACTGTTATAGACCAAAATAACAGCAATTGACGACTCGGTTGGCCTATTGGTTGGCTGCTATGTTGCGTACCGCGGGTTCGACTCCCGCGTAATACATTTATTTGAAGTAACCACAGATAATTGTTCCGGGTCTGAGTGTTTTTTTTTATTTGACTTTAAATATTTGTGATCACACTTAGGCGCGGGCTTGAGGACAGCGAGCAATGGGTAGCTCGCTGTCCGAACGTCCGGTAACTGTCCGAACCGAGCCCAAGTTGTCAACGGCGTGCACTGTTCCCGCGCGCCTCAAAGAGCTGTCAGCTACAGCAGGGGCCCAGCTGGGTCGAAGCCTACTGGGGTCAGGGTTAATTCGAAAGATAGTTCAAGCCCCGGTACGAAGGCAACAAAGGAACGAGGTGGGCTTTTAGTCAGTAAGAGTCTGACACTATCTCCCGCTCCGCCCAAGAACGGGGTTATCATCGGATGATTTTTCCCACCATAAAAAAAAACGATATAGGATTACTTATTACTTAGTGTAATTTTTTCTCCACTTTACTGTGGTTTGGCAGCTTATGGATAAAAATATCAAGCTAAGTATCGTATAAATTTATCATGAGAAATTATTAATACCATGGAAAATAAATCATCGTGTCTGTATCAACGTAGAAATCCCATACTTTCAAACTAATTTTCTCCGATAGCCTTTCACAATTTATGGCTTACAGCCAATCTAGGCTAGTACATGCACTGACTGCTATTTCTCCTATTACAATAATTACACTTCATTAGTACGCAAAAAAAAAACACTTTTTCTTTCGACTTATCAAAAGTCTGATAATTTTTTTCAGTGTCATCCCCCGCCTCTCTTACTGACTAAAAAACCCATCCCGTTCCTTCTTGCCTTTATACCGGGGCCGAGCTTCCCTTTCGGAGCTAACCGTGGCCCCAGTAGGCTTCGACCCAGCTGGTCCCCTGCTGTTGCTAACAACTCCTTGAGGCACAGTGGCGACACCCGGACGTCACTTCCGCACGAATCCGGTGCAGGATCCTGCCGAACTTACCATGTCAGGAGAGAACCTGCATCATGCGGAAGGTGAGGACGCCGTAAGACCAGAGCCCCCTCTGGTCTTACCAACATAATTGTGGCGTGCCCATTTTTGGTAGGGTATCGTTAAATGACCACTTGAGCCCTCTTTCCTTTTGGCCCTCTTAGGGTAGAACGAGGAGTATCGGCTACTAGCTGTTGCCCGCAGCTGCACCCGCGTAAATAAAATACAGCCTATGTCACACAGAAATAAAGCAGATATCTATCGGTGAAAGAATTCACCAATCGGAACTTAACTTAACTTTCAGAGATTACCTCCTACAGACAAAAAAAAAACTTTACCTCTTTATAATATTATAGTAGAAATCCCACCTATTTTTCCTCCAGTTGCCTTTTGCTTGCCAAGGCCACGATAACTCTTTCAAATAATCATAATTATAATAACTTCATAGGAAGAGAATCTAAATGTAAATTCCCAAAAGATAAGTAAAGTTCCCTTAAGAATACCTGAGGTAGAGATTCTACTAGAACTGAAGGCTTCTTCCAAAGAATCACCTTGAACCTGGAACGCAAAGGGCATCTAAAGGAACACAGGTGGGTTTTATTCAACTCTAGTTCGGTCCGGACGATTACCGACCTTGGAATCGAACTTAGCATGTTTGCTCAGCACAGTCACACTTTTCACCACTAGGTTAACGAGGCAGCCTTATGCAATTTTGACATAAATATTCCAAGTATGTACATACGTATATATGGCAGTTTTAATGAGAATTCTGAGCACACTGCGACTGCTGATGTATTTCAGATACCAGGATTGCATAACATGAAATGGGTTTTATCCAAAATTTTAAATACGTTCGCGGTCATTCTCCGGTGACGTGAATGGTTTTAATTTGATGCGACTCAAGAGATTAACGAAACAGTTACGATTTTGTCACAAGAATATCTTTATTTTGGTAGATCTTTACAAGCTTCGAAACAGTAGCGACCCCATGAGTTCGCGGGTTCAAACCCAGCCAGGCGCGTATTACATTCTGTAATTTATTTCATCACCAATTTTTTTTAGGTGGGAAAATCATCCTATGACATCCCGCAAGCAAACTCTTGGCCCTAGTAGGCTTTGACCCTGCTGGGCCCCTACGGATATCATCACTAGTGCTCTCAAAACGGTGAAGGCAAATATCGTGAGGAGACCGGCATGTCCTAGTACCAATAATTCGCAGACATGTAACATCTACCAACCCGCACTGGGCGCGCGTGGTGGATTACAGCCCATTCCCTCTCCTAGAGGGCTTCCTCTCCTAGAGGGAATGGGCTATATACCTTTTACAGCTCTTTAACAGTTCAATTTAGGTCATAAAACAGATCACGTTAAAAGCAAGTAGAGCCTCTGTATCCCGCAATAAAAACTTGGTCTCAATAAATATTTATCATTGAAACCTTATTAGTTAACCAGGAGAACATGATGTTGGAGAGACGTTCCATAGAAATTCTAATTCTATTTTATTAGTATTAGGTCAGATAGTAAAAAGATTAAATTTGATATCCTGCTATAAAAACTTTAAAAACTAACCGGGCCCGGCAGGTCGAAGCCTACTGGGGCCAAGGGTTTGTTTCTGATAGGAAGTTTCGGTCTCGATACGAGAGCCAACGAAGGAAAGAGGAGGGTTTTTTAGTGAGTAAAAGTCTGACACGATCTCACGCTCCGCTCAAGGGCGGGCGGCATCTGAATGATTTTTATCAACCACCAAAAAAGTCTGCAAAACTAAAACGTGATCTGAAAAACTGTTTTTTATTGAAAACTTATTTTTTACCTGGAGAAAATGGTATTGAAGAGACGTTTCATAGAATTAGAATCACTATTAGGACACAAAGTAAAAAGGCAGAAAAGAAAGATTGAATCGCAAACGAAAGCTTTGCGTCTTTAAAGCCATTAGTAATAGTAATGTTACAAACAGTATTAATTTACACTCGTATGCAAAGTTGTTTTGTGCTAAACTTTATGAAATAGTGAGCATAATAAACTTGTTATTACGTGAACATAAAACTTCAAAGTTAGAAATATGTTACAAACATAAAATAATTATTGAATTTTGATTAGTTAACTTAGGTAACTATGGTAATTACATGTTAAACCTGCATCCTACACAGACTTTACATAGGATCCTAACTATCGTGAGGAGCTATGTACTCATAGGTACAATCCGTTCAAAGTAAGAATCGATTACCAAGTTGTGACGTCACGTCATACCGTCAAATAGCAAGAAATTGGCGAAAATTAAAGAACTGCGAGATCAGCAAAATTGAAAAACTGGATTCTGATTAAAACTTTACGTTCACAGTTCGTAAATTAACATTTTTTTTTTTTTAATCATATTATTTTTTCGATTTGACAGTAAGGCGTGATGTCACAACATGGCAATCGATCCTATTGTTATTTAGTTTTGTGCTAAACGATACATATGATAAATACTTAAAAGTAAGATATTGTGCGCATAAAATGTACGAAATTGGTGTTCGTAGATAACTTTTATACATTAAAATTGTGACATAAC
Organism: Mythimna albipuncta; assembly: GCA_929112965.1. Lineage (NCBI taxonomy): Eukaryota > Metazoa > Arthropoda > Insecta > Lepidoptera > Noctuidae > Mythimna > Mythimna albipuncta. The sequence goes on from OV815965.1 coordinate 21,281,588, forward strand.
TTGATAATATTATTTAGGTTTTATTTCATCGCAATCGGTGGACTACATCGAAAGATATACTAGGTACATTCATTGACTTTGCCCTCGTAGTTTAAGAAGGTTGCTCAATACAAAATTTGCACCTCCCGTTTCTTAACCATAAGGGATGAATTTTGAAAAATACTTTATTATCTTAGTATACATAATAAAAGGAACCTCTATGCATATTTTTAGTTTTCTAGGTCCAAGAGTTTGGGCTGTTAGTGAGCCAGAGTAAAGACTTTGTCTTTTATATAAATAATAGCTTTTGCCCGCGGCGTCGCCCGCGTACATATAAAAGACCTTCCCTCTTTCTCCCCCGTTTCTCACTTTTTTTTTATAAAAAAATGACTATGTCCGTCTCCAGGGTCCCAAAAATATCTCTGTACCAAAATTCATCAAAATCGGTTCGTAACAAACAAATCGGAAGACGTAACAAACAAACAAACAAACTCACTTTCGCTTTTATATTAGTAAGGATATCGTGGCCAGATCTTAGAAATTGATCACTTCATGACAGATCGTTTTAAACCACCCCCCTACCCTACCCCCCCCCCCTACCTACCCTATCTTGATTTGGCCTACTTTCTTTAGACCTTTTATTATCATTGAAATCCTACACCCTACAATGTCATGGCCAAACGAGGATTGACATAATTATCATGAAATGTTAACGTTTGACCAGTCTTAGTTGGCCATCCCATGAAGTGATCAATTTTAAGATCAGGAGTGCTATTCTCTAAGAAAACAGCCTTGAGCTCAGCGCTGGCACAGCGACGAGTCGTGAGTGCAGTACATTGAATTAACAATCCAATGTTAAGGGTCATTGGGTTGAAAATTCAATGTACTGCGCTCACGACTCGTCGCTGTGCCAGCGCTGAGCTCAAGGCCGTTTTCTTAGAGAATAGCACCCCTGGCCATGACATTTATACAGATACACTATTCATTAATATATGACATAAAAACACGTTGTAATATGAGAGATATTAGTGTCTCGGGTTCCTATTTGCCGTGGATACTTGCACAAAGATATGATTGATGAGATATTGATGATGATACCGTGACTGGAGGGAACGTGTTTACAGCTGGATGTTCGGCAGATTGGGGAGCTTTCTGCGGAGTTTATTTTAGGCAGCTTGTAAATGGGTCTGCTATATGCTTGCTTGTGTATCGTAGAAAATTATAGATGGCGTGGCAAGCTATATACTAAATGGGTCTGCTATATAAATGTTTGTGTCGTAGAAAATTATAGATGGCGTGGCAAGCTAAATACAAGTATACACATACTACCTCATAAACTAGTGAGCTTCAACATCAACGATTGCATCACTGCTTACCATCAGGTGGGATCGCAGTCAAGCACTAGTTTATATTATAAAACAAAATCGCCCTACTCGGATTAAACGGGGGTTGAAACATGTTTGTATAGAGAAACTTACTGTCACGCGGGCAAAACCGCTGGCAAAAGTGATGCTTTACTATGGCTACTTTTCTTTTATTGTGTCCTACACAAAATACATCAAGAAATTAAAATTATTATTGACTAGCTGTGCCCGCGACTTCGTTCGCGTGGGCTACAAGATTTTAAATTTATTTTTTCTAAAATTAAAGTAGCCTATGTTACTCCTTATTACATCAGCTACCTACCAAAAAAAGTGCCGTCAAAATCAGTCCACCCATTTCAGAGATTAGCCCGGACAAACAGACAGACAAAAATAGTAAAAAAAAATATTTTGTTGTATGCACCATATATATATTCATACGCATGTAGTAAAAAGCAGTTATTTCAATATTACAAACAGAAACTTCAATTTTATTTTTACATATGTACCTATAGATGTGGGTATAGATTAGGTTTGTAGGTTTAATTGGAATAAGTCAGGGAGATTTTGCAATAGAAATGAAACCAACAATGATATAAAATCTAAAATACTTGTACAGTTGAAATGCCAAATATAGTGAAACCCTATAGATATTAAGAACTTGTTAGCTACCTACCTATAATTTTGCAAAATAAATCATTTAATAAGACTTTACTAAGTATGTGTTCAAATCCAGAACCTAGATACCTAATCATCGCCAACGATGTTTCTCAGTTCTGTTTTAGTACATTGCAACCTGTTATCTTTTAAGATACCTACATAAAATACTACTATAAAAAATTGCCAAAGTAACCACTTGTCTACATTTTATCTACCGCTAAATCACTTTACCTTTACCAAACAAAAACAAGTTCTATAAAGAACGCTATAAAACATCTAATCACACCATTGTGTACCGATCTGTTACGAAACTGGAGCACCGTACATCTTGTATGCAAGTACATACTGTACGTGATGCAACGTGCGTGGAGTGAAAATAAACTATCTCTTGGGCGGAGCATCGCCGTGCACTCGTGGGGGCGATCGGTGGCGGAGACCTCTCGCGCCGGACCTTGGTTGAGGCCATAGTCCAGAGCGAGGAGGAGTGGCAGGCGGTCGCCGACTTCTGCGAAGCAGTAATGCTCGCAAAGGAGGAGGCCGAACGCATCAGGCAACGGCGTTATCGCCGCCGCCGTCGCCGGGATTCTGATCCCGATTTCCGGCCAACGTAGACGCGGGCTTGCGGACAGTGAGCAATGGGTAGCTCGCTGTCCGGCCGTCCGGTAACTGTCCGGACCAAGCCCAAGTCGTCGACGGCGCGCACTGTTCCCGCGCGCCTCAAGGAGTTGTCAGCAACAGCAGGGACCTAGCCGGGTCGAAGCCTACTGGGGCCAGGGTTATCCGAAAGGGCGCTCGAGCCCCGGTATGAAGGCTAGAAGGAACGGCGTGGGTCTTTTAGTCAGTAAGAGTCTGACACTATCTCCCGCTCCACCCAAGGCCAGGGGATGTCAATGCATGATTTTTCCCACCATAAAAAAAAAAAACTATCTCTTAGATTTTTGTCAAAGTAAAGTCTGCTGCTAAGGTAGATCTTGGGCAAAACCTATGTGTAAACATTAGCAAATATACCTACAAGCTTTTATTTAGTTCCACCTGTCCCGATGTTTGTTTGTCTGTACTTAATCACATCTTGTAAATATCCACTTCCCGGTTACCGATTGAGCTGAAATTTTGTATACATGTGTAAATCAGATGACAATGCAAAATTATTATGACATGGAGCTGATCTGATGATGGAACCGGAAGGTGGCCATGGGAACTCAGATAACCGTAAAACTATGAAAAAAATATTTTCCTTGAAAACTTGTTCTTAAATCTAAATTTAAAAAAGAATGATTGTAAACAAAAACTTTAAAAGATATCGATTTTGTTGTGACCCTGTTGTATCCCACTCCTAGGCAAAAGCCTTCCATTCCGTCTCTGCATGCCTCACTGTCTAATGAAATATCTAGTCGTTCGTTTACGTAAGAAGCTAACTAATTATCCTTCCCGATTTATCGACGCAATCCAAAATAATTAAATAAATCTTGAAGACATCAATTTCGAAATCCAAAACAAAATTAAAATTTGATTCTAAAAACAAACCATTTTGACGATACGATTTGAAAAAATGTTCTTTATTTTGTACTGAAAAATACAAAATTATATAAAAAAATACTTAATAAAATATAAGTAAACAATGTATAAAATAGTCAATATATTAATAAAAAATATCAGTACACCAAGTCCTTTTGCGTCGACTTTGACCGCCTTAACCAATGCAATAGCAATAAGTAGCAATTTACACGTTGCTCAAATCATTTCATAAGGCGCATTACAAGTTGTGTTAAATCATTATTTACAAAAATATGACCCAAAAATGTGTTTAATTAATGAAAAGTTAGGAATCTTAAAAAATTTATTAACGTTACCTATTCGCATAATACGATAGATAAGTACAGACATTAATATTAGGCCAATAAGTCGATAATAACGGACCATGGTTCTTTTTTGGAATCTTCTTTGGGAAAAGGATTCAAGAGGAGGATCTGCAACAAGTTGCTGTATTAGCATCAGGAAGAGGATGAAATAGAAAAAGTAGCTGTTGACATAAATTTAAGAAGAATATAAGTACGTAAAGCGCCGCGAAACTTTAATAAATCGGCCGTCAAGTTACAAATGACCGGATAATTGTTTCAAATATTCTACAGGCATTTGTCCCGTCTTAGAGCTATATTTCAGCGAGACACGGACATGGTGACGCAACTAGTCGCGTCGCCAAGGTGTCTCTGTGAAATATAGCTCTTAGCTACCAAACTAGACACCATACAAACACCAGAGTCGCCACACATCCAAGCTGGTCGCGCCACAAAATTGGTTGCGAGACACTAGATGAGTTATTCTATTTAAAGCTGCATACATTTTGTTGGTAGCGGCGACTGGTCGCGCTGTTATGGTGTCCCGGTGAAATATAACCCTTACTGAACGCAAGATTGAAGATAACTAAATTCGTTGAAAAAGAAAGAAAAAAAAATGAAAGGCCCTTTTTGACATTTGAGAAAAACCCTAGAATGTAACTTGGAGGTAGTAGCTAGACTACACCGGACAAGCCGCTAGGTAGTCAACATACAAATGTCAAAACGGACAACTCTACGTGATAATTATAACTACTTACATAATCTCCTTGAGTACGGCGTGGGCCGCAGTTGTCTGCCAACTTGGATGGAGGCGAGCAACCTTTCCCGAGGCGTCACTTCCCGACGAGGTGGCGGTAACTTGCGGTCTGATGCCTAAGGGTATTAATAAAAACATATTAGACCCAGAGCAAATGGAGTTCTTATTAGCGATAAACTGTTTTTTAGTTTCGTAGATAAATGGGAGAGAGGGCAAAGACAAGATGGGTGGATTGTGTGAAGATTGATATTAAAAAAAATGCTGGGGGTCAGCGACAGCACGGACAGGACAGGATGGAAGAAAAAGAACATATTGCACCGACCCCAAATAACACGGGACAAGGGCAGGAAGATACAGATAATAACATTTTTAAATCAATGTTAAAACTTGAATAAGAACATTTATAAATTAGTTAATGTTTGTGAATATTAAAATAATTATGTTCCTTACCTTTTTAAGTGGGGGCCTACTTCTAATAAATTCGAGAATCATTGCATGTGCGTCTTTCTTCACACTGTAAACAAAAAAGGTATTAGGAAAATACAAAAAGGTTTTGAACTTGGCAATAGTTCGCGTGATTTTAAAACTCCGTATTGTTCATAATACAATCATGACTTTGATTAAAAACTTTATTTTAAATTTAGTTGTGCTAATGTTCCATTAACAATAATTAAATGTTCTATATTGGCCAACTAATATAATTAATAAACTGAACCAATTAACTGAGACAATTAATATACTGAGTAACAATACTAACAATCATGAAAATTGCAAGAATATTTTAGGAATTTAGTACAGCAATTCGTTCTTACCTGGGAGGTATCGCGCCGTCAACTTTACGTAGCGTGTACCTCCTCGACCTAATGTCATCCATTAATATTTCGTACGGCGTTAACTCGTACTCTATTGGTGTCCTTGAATAATTTACTTTCTTTAATTTAACACCCATCCTTAATTCGCCGATGACTTGCATCCAAAACCGCGCCTGAAAAAATTGTAAGAGCAATTAGTGCTGAGCGGTACTCTTGCTATAATGTTTCTGGCAGGCGTTTACGTCAAGACTTCGCAGTCAGCAGTAAAAAGCTTTGATTAATTTTGAAGCGGTGGAGGATTTACCTCTGCTGGGTTTATAATTAAGTATAATTGTAACCTAGAAACACATTGAGCTGGGGCTTTATTTACGGTACATAGATTTAATTGAATATTTGACCCTTGATTCGTAGTGATTATGATTAGTTATTGTATGCTTGTAGGGAAGCCTTGACATATAAACTCTTAATCTATCTGTTATAACCTACGGTAGGTATGTAAGTAAAGTCTGAGTGACTAATGATCAATTAATTACAATACAATTACATTCCAGGAGGATGTTGAACTTTGGGACGTCTAATAAGCATGCATTCCAAGATATCGACTTTTGGGTAAACCTCAGCATTATTATTTATTTACAAACTAAAAGCTATTTCACTACACCATCAATTGTCTGTCTACGTACTTGTAATGCTCTCCATATCCTTCGGTTTGACTACAATTGAAAATAACATTATGTTACAAATATAATAAGTAAACGTAAGTAAGATACAAAAAGGGGGGACTATAGCACAGCTTTGACAGATGTCAAATTCTGCTTGAAGTAGTTGCCTGTGATTTTTTTAAAGTTTTCTTATCGTGAAATATCAGAGACGAATTCTCATTACAATAAATTTGCAAAAACTTGTCTTGAATTTTTCCCAAACAGAATGAAAACTATACACCTAGAAGTACCTATTTAAAGGAAACCTAGACAGAAAACGTACTATAAATCAGTTAGTTATTTGAAATACCAGTACAAAATTCTCCTGATTAATTCTCAATCATCCAATTACCGATACTTCGATTAAAGTTACACCATGAAAAGACTAAAACTTCAATTACAAATCCAAACAAGCTTTTCACCATTCAACAACTCCAATTTTCATACAGCTAGAAGCAGCCGCTAAAAAGTACGCATAAATACCTTGCATACATTAGGCAGAAGGAATTCTCATTACTAGGCCTGGGTGCCATAAATATTTACGCGTAGACTTGGGCTGCGTTTGTGTAAGAGCTGCGCGGTTAGCAAGTTAAGGGTTGTTGTGTAGCCTGGCTTATCCCTTGTCTGCTTCGCATACAAATTCCAACCTGCTAAAGGGTGGAGTACAAAACATTCAGGCTTAGTGCTCCACTATGTGATCGTTTTATGTTACCGTCTTCCGTGTTTGAAGGTGTAGAAGTGATATGTAAACCCATGGCATATCGGCATCATTTTGGCAAATTCTCAGACATTATTATATGAATCTATTTAGTACGATGACTCATTTTAATGCGACGTTCGACGTCGATCCACCCCTTTCTGGTTGCATTTTGAAGCGGGAACTACATTAGACCGCCGCACACGTAGGCCAGGCCTGATTTGTAGGTATGTGAGTTGAGTCGCGTCGCGTGGCGTGGATTTAATGTAGCTCTACAAGTCTAGTGGCCATATAAAATATATGGACATCTACGCGCCCAGATCAACGTACGTGGCAAAAGTGTGCCCAGTATAGATCATAAGCCTGCTGTACGTTTTTTGTCATTAAGCCAATTAATCAAAGAACTCGGACTACTTTGTAAGCTCACTAAAATTAACTTTTGCATCTGCATGTTTGCAGATAATGCGCAGACAGACAAGAGGTGAGGCAGGTACTAGTAACTTTCACACGAAAAACAAAGAGACAAACAGAACATTTATAACATATTTATAATTTAGAAGTTTTGCTTTAGATTTTTTCGCCCTATCCGCTAACCGCTTTCTGTCTTACACTGACCCAACGCGAATTACTTGAGAATAGCTCGAGACATTAATAATGCATTGCGAGGTACATTAGGCAACGCGTAACAATCTGCATGCGTTTCTTTGAGAACTGAACGCGATAGTACCTAATGAGGTACTATCGCGGAGGTGGTCCCTGGTTATTATATGACTGTCCTGGACGAAGAATGAAGGTCGTCAGCCGCTTGCACACGTTAAGAAAAGTCGCCGGGTCTATCTTCTTCTTAGCCTATCGATGGCAAAACTAATTACAATTCCTTGCCTGGCCCAGAATTCGGCCACGGCAATGCCGTCAGCTGATGCTGTCGGCAGGTCTCTAGGTAAGCAGTTGACAGAACACGTGATGCAGGATGGAATGTGGGACATGGTCTGCGGAGAGACGCCGCACAAACACTAAAGATCGAAACCATCCGAGAACTCCCACCTGTGGAGATTATCTTTGCTGCGACCAACCTGAATGCGGAGTCTGTTTAGAGTTTTCCAGGTTGGCCATGCAAGCATGCATGCATGCATGGTTGCATGCCGGGTCTATGCAAGAATTCTTATCCTTTCTACATACGAACCGGGTACATTGCTTTGACGCTGACGAAGAATAAAATCTTGTCTACGCTAAACACGAAGCGTGAAGTTATTATGGTGCGGTAGAGGGATAAACGATAAATTTTCGTGCCTAGATCCGACAAAATTCATATCGTATACATGATTAATTGGTCCTATCAGCCGCAGACACCGTGATATTTCTTAACGTGTACAATCGCCCCAACGCCAAATGAGTAATTAATATCGAAAAAGGTTTTGCGAACAACTGATTGAGAGCTTTAAGGAAATTTTGATTGTAAAAATATTCTTTTTATCGTAGTCCAGTTTTAAATATACAGATTGAAAGAGTGCTAAAAAACTAAGTAAGGGTGCCTCAAATAAATCGTTTCTCCAAAATGGTGTTTACGCTCTCTGTATCAGAAAGAATCGATTTTATAGTTCCCATTCTAGTAACCGCACTTCAAAACTTCTATAACATATCCAACAATTACCACCAATTCATGCTTTGAAACTCCTGAGTCTGAAGTTAGTAGTTTAAATTCATGGAATTTAAGACATCGGCAAAGTTTCTAGTTGCCTAAAAGCCTGAAATTCTCAGCCATTCTTTGAAATTCTTGAGACATTGCTCGAACATTTTCCCTTTTCTAATTACTCTGGGTTATGTTTGAACTTTGTTAGCTACCCTACTGTTATTGTCTCTACTATGCCTCCACCGGCTACATTTATTCAATTTACTCCCTAACAGCATCAACATCAAGCTTTATCAGGTACCTCCTCCGCCATCATACCTTCAAGATACCCACCCAGTCTGAAAACCGTAGCGTGTCGAGATGCCTGGCGGTGTCCTCAGCCGCGCCCATGTCCCTGGCTCCTCCGACGCGAACCCTCGCGAGAAAGGAGGCCAGTTCTAGCGCTTCAGCGACGAGTGCGCGGCACACAGCGCGGTAATGTGCTGCAGCGGCTTCCCGAGCGCAGCGGCCGCCGCCACCGCAATGCCAAACACATCGCTGAGGAAGAGCAGAAAAAATCTATTAGTTGATTGTAGTGTTATTATCAATATTATCCCCAAGGATCGGCCGGCATATCAACTAGTCCTGTGCGTCTTGCATTCAGCGGATTTCCAAGACCTTCAACTAGGTTCCAATTATATCTCCCAGTACGCGGTCGCCCCTTCGGAACCAAATTTCCAGCCCTATCGGCTACAAGTTCTACCACCAATGTGCCATACCCCATGCTGTTACGAACACATGTTATAGGGATAAATAAAGTCAAATCAAAGAATCTCTTCCCGTTAGATCAATTCTGCCCGATCTTATTTCTAACAATGTTGGACTCAGCTTTTAGTTCAACCAGACCAGTAAGGTACAAGGAACGACTGCTTGTCTGATCTTCACAACCCAGTAAGTAGGTAAATGGGCCTCCTAAAAGTTATCAGGATTATGTAAACTCACGTAGAGTAATACTGAAATCTATATAAGTATCTATAATTGAGTATAAAAGTAGAAACTGATTGACTGACGGATCAACGCTTAACCAAAACTAGGAGCGTAAAATGCATAAGGTTTCCATTTATAACAAGCACTATGAAATAATTATCCAAAATTCAGCTCCTAATTGGATGAAACGGGGGTCTAATATTAGTTAGTAAAGAGACACCTACTTTCACACGGACGAAGCAGCGCTGGCAAAAGTTAGTGAATTCATCCATTTTTGCTCAAAATAATATTTTAAGCTTGGATAAAATTGGTAACATCGATATAGATGTCCACTTTTATGTGGTAAGGTCAGGATACCTACTGGGAATCAATTTCTATCTCCGCAAACGTGGGACGATCTGACGTCAATAACCGATAAGTGTATTAATATCGTTTGATTATTCTATTGCCAGCCTGACAGTTTTATCACCAATTCATTTATTTTATAGAGGAAAGGCAGCATATTTGGGATACTGGCGGTAATTTGGAATACCTACTCCGGTATCTTTATGAATAATTATATAGGGCATGGTTATGTTTTATCACGATGAAAATACCCATGATATTGATGAGTACTAAAAAATACATTGCAATATATCTTGACTGAGATATTGTTATGTAATGTTTTTAGTCTATGTTACCTGATGGTTACAACCCGGGAATCTTTAAGTCAAAAGTGAGTAGGTTACTTCTAGGTAAGCGCGCATCGTCGACCGCATCGTTGCTTTCCACCAGATGATATTGATAGCGGTCAAGTGCAAACCTATCAACAATAAAATAAAAAAATCTACTGCTGATTCACTCGAGTAAATTGTTTATTTATTTATTTTTGTCATTTTTCAGAATTACCTAATACTTTCAAATTTAAAACTTTCACAAAGTTTTAAATTAGGAATGTTATTTATAAGTCGGAATATTGAGTTTGAATATAAGTAATTTGGAATATCAAAAATTGCTTTCTGTTATTTATTTTAATTTCTTTACTTTATTTTTTTTTAATTGTTCAATAATAGTATTTCAAAAATATAAGAAGGGAAGAAGTGGGAGAAGCTTAAATGTCTCCTGGAAAAAATCATAATAGGTCCCATATTTGCTGTGCTTCCTCTAACACATAATCTAATCTAACTATCCACTATGACGTATCTCTTGTACATTCTAGACTGATCGACGGCAATGAACAATTGTTTAATTTTTTTTTAGCTTTTCACAGGTCAGCATTTTAGGTTTACCTGTTGTCGTCTGCTTAACCGGACTTGCCTATATGACGTCATCATCAAACAAAAATCATTAGACTCTTCAGTCTCCATATAAATAGACAGACCGTACACGTTATTCATCACCACCGCTATATCGCTAACGATGTGTGCATTACGGAAATTATTGTGGCAATCAGACGATTAGTAATTGACATTTTAGATGTACCAAATAATGGGTTACTGTAGGAATGATTAAATAAGCTATCGTGGCTCTGGAATACAAATGGGAACTGAAGGAACACAGGTGGGTGGGAAAAGTTATTTAACGATTATTTCCCAACCACATGCGGGTGGAAATGAATTCCAAACAAAAAAAAAAACGTGAGTTGCCAAAAATGTGTTGAAAGTTTCAGTACGTAATTTTTATCTTTCAGAATTACTGAGGATCCACAATTAGATTGATTGGATTGGGCTACAAAACCCAATATTGTCCAAATTTATTGCTAGTGTAAATATAGACCGTATTTGGTATTTTAAATTGAAAGAACAAATAATTTTGTAACAACGTGGAGGTATTTTAAGTAGTAGATATACCTTTGTTCTCTTCTATCGTATTTCTTATTTTCTTTTTTAGTGTTTGTGTGTATACATTAATAAATAAATCACATATAAAGGTGAAAGCTTATGAGTGTGTAGATTTGTATGTTTGTTACTTCTTCACGAATGGCTGAACCGATTTCGATGGAGCTTAGAACACGGGTAAACCATATCTTGAAATAGGTAGCGCTTAGAATACTTTTTTATACCGAAAGTAGGTATATTCCGTTGGGATAATATTCTACTTTTAGGTGGGCGAAGCCGCTGTCAGTAGCTAGTAAACAATAAGTATTTTTCAGATTCTAATAATATATTTACTGAATTACAATAACGTTCAAAAAAGCATTATGTTTGTATGACAGTAGACCGATCAAAAATTTAAACACTTAAAAGCAAGTTTCCGTGGTGTAGCGGTTATCACATCTGCCTAACACGCAGAAGGCCCCCGGTTCGATCCCGGGCGGAAACATAGCTTTTTGTGAATATTGATTTTTCTTTTTATCAATTTTTAGTAGATTTATCTTAACTTTAAACACCGCTAGCTACTGCAAATCTATTTTCGATTATATTTCTATAATCAATACCCACTTTCTCATACTAAAGTGACTGCGAGGAATGCCATCGCAGCCTACACAAATAGATACTTATTAGTAATTAGCATATATAGTTGCAACTAGCGCCCTTAAATAATGCATCACATTCACACATGGTACCTCAACGCCTGTTCTGAATGGACGCCGGTGAGCCATCCGCCATTTGCATTCGCAAATTGAATCGTGTGAACATAGAAGTGTTAAATGCCGAAGCCTTTAAGTATGTTTGTCTTCGCGGTAAGAAAACTACCGGGAATGATTATTTAAGCTTTTAAATACCGTAATTAGAGACACTATAACAAACAACGGCGTTCGCTTGGGGCTAAGCTAACTTTTGAAGTGAAAACTTCTTTAGCGGCGTTGAGCACTTTTTCTGTAATTGGTATAAAATCTTAAACTCGCGTCAGGACACGTGACCTGATCGAAAAAGCGTAAGACGGATGGAGAGTAGACAGCTATCCCCTCTCTACGGCGCGGCGAAAATGTATGCCTGGGCCTACTGTTTCAAATATATAGATATATATAAATATATATATATATATATTTCAACGTATATAGATATTATATATATATATATAATATATCTATATACGTATATATATTTATTTATATATATATATATATATATTTCAACGTTAATAATCAAGTTTTCACTTCTGCCGGCACTCCCGGAGTGCAACCCGTCTTTTTTTTTTTTTGGGGAGGTGCAGGTGGGTGGATGTAAGACTTTTGCTAACTAAAACCCACCTCAGGGATTTTTTTTTTTTTTTTTTTTTTTATGGTGGGAAAAATCATGCATTGACATCCCCCGCCCTTGGGCGGAGCGGGAGATAGTGTCAGACTCTTACTGACTAAAAGACCCACCCCGTTCCTTCTAGCCTTCATACCGGGGCTCGAGCGCCCTTTCGGATAACCCTGGCCCCAGTAGGCTTCGACCCGGCTGGGTCCCTGCTGTTGCTGACAACTCCTTGAGGCGCGCGGGAACAGTGCGCGCCGTCGACGACTTGGGCTTGGTCCGGACAGTTACCGGACGGCCGGACAGCGAGCTACCCATTGCTCACTGTCCGCAAGCCCGCGTCTACGTTGGCCGGAAATCGGGATCAGAATCCCGGCGACGGCGGCGGCGATAACGCCGTTGCCTGATGCGTTCGGCCTCCTCCTTTGCGAGCATTACTGCTTCGCAGAAGTCGGCGACCGCCTGCCACTCCTCCTCGCTCCGGACCATGGCCTCAACCAAGGCCCGGCGCGAGAGGTCTCCGCCGCCGATCGCCCCCACGAGGGCACGGCGATGCTCCGCCCAAGCAGGGCACACCTCGACTGTGTGCTCCACCGTGTCCTCCGGGCGTTCCGCACAGTGGCGACACCCGGGCGTCACTTCCGCATGAATCCGGTGCAGGAAACTCCCGAACGAACCATGTCCGGTGAGGACCTGCGTCATGCGGAAGGTAAGGACGCCGTGAGGCCTTTCCAGCCACGCCTCAAAGAGGGGACTTACCGCCATGATTGTGGCGTGCCCAACCTCAGGGATCGGATGCCTCGGACAGTTGATAATTTAACGGTTTCACTTCGACAGATTATAATCTACCGAAAAATAATGCGTTAAATTGTTGTTGCGGCTCACAATCTTTAACATTTATAATCTCGCGAGATACATTATAATCTAACTTTATTGTAGTATTTTATTTTATTTTGTATTTATATGACAGAAGAATGTTTTTCAGGTCAGCATCAGTAGGAAATCGACCCGATATGATTTATTTAAGTATTTATTTGTCAATTACCTACTTGCTTTACCTACAGTATGCACCGAAGCGTATAAATAGCAAGCCCACAATCTATGTAATTTGTAAGTTAGTGTTAGACCAATGTTTTACTTACAAACCATTTTTTTTTTATTGGTGGGAAAATCATCTAATGACATCCCCCGTTCTTGGCGGAGTGAGAGATAGTGTCAGATTTTTACTGACTAAAAACCTACTCCTGTTCCTTCTTTGCTTTTCTTCTAGGGCCCCGGCGGGGATCTCTTTCGCATCACCCATGGCCTCAGTAGGCTTCGACCCTGCTGGGTCCCTACTATTGCTTACAACTCCTTGAGGCGCACGTGGAACACTACGCGCCGTCGACGGCTTGGGCTTCGTCCGGACGGTTGCCGGACGGTCAGACGGCGAGCTACCCATCGGTCCGCAACCCCGTGCTTACAGTTTTGTATACAAACTATATTTGAGTCAACTTCCAGTCTAACAGAATTCCTCTGATCACTAACATTTCACTAATACTTACGTACACTAAATCCTTCTGAGTTGCCCTTATCACAAATACCTATACTTCGACACCTCAGTTTAACATACTACTCGAAACACCAATTCGAAATCCAATTAAATTTGCAAATCACTGTTAATTATCACATGTTTTATAGTCAGCAATTTGTCCATTAAAGCGGACACTTAATGGCTTTCGTACGCAATTTGGCATTGCACATGGCAACATTATAGGTACGCACTACAATAAAATATACGCATAAAGTGTGAAGTGGGTTACAAAAGAACCTTGGAGTTGTCATTACCTAGGCATAATTACTGGAATTTGGCTAAAGAGCAACAAGAAATGAATAGATTATTTTGTTGTTCGGAGGCCCTACCACGAGCTCTTAAACTGAACTGTTATAAGGATGGCTATGCATCCTATATATAAGGTGCCGAAAAAAATCAGCTGTTCAGTACTTACATTTATGTTTGCCTAATGCACTGAACAGCTGATATTTTTTTCGCGATTTCGACTTTGTTCCTATAGTAAAAATTGTTTGTTATCATGAGCACAATCACGTGTTAAGTATTTTACACTAATTGCTAGTCAACCTATATAGGATGCATTATTGCATAACTCCAATCTTCTTCCTTGGTCGCAAAGCATAGCATATAGCGTAATCAGCCTTTTAATGTTCTCATTACTGGAACTCAGGGCTCCTCTCTAGGAACGGGCCGTAATCCAGTGCGGGTTGGAGAACGTCACATGTCTTCGAATTTTTAGTTCTAGGACATGCCGATTTCTTCACGATGTTTTCCTTCATCGTTTTGAGAGCAGTGGTGATGGAATAACTTACACAAAGTAATGCGCCGGGTTTGAACCCGTAACCTACAACTCGAAAGTCGGGGCCGTTACCACCACAGTTTGCCCGATCCTTTACCAATTTGACTGGCCTGTTGGTCTAGTGGTTAGTGACCTTGACTGCTATGCCGTAGGCCGTGGGTTCGATTCCCACCCAGGACAAATGTTTGTGAAATGAGCATTATCATTTGTTTTGTGTCTGGGTGTAATTTATCTATAATAGGTATGTATTTAGAAATATATAAGTATGTTTATCAGTTGTCTAGTACCCATAACACAAGCTCTGCTTAGCTTGGGACTAGACGACGTTGTGTAATAATTGTGGAATATTATTATTTTAATTATTAATTAGATAGGTACGTAGTAAGTACTCTAAAATTTCTAAAACACGACGTTCCCACTCCAGAGGCGCTAAACCCAAAGCTACCGTCCTTTGTCTGCCAATATGATTCAACATGTCAAGGGCGCTGGGGCGACGGGGGCAAACACGACCACTTTCGCAAGACGCCTTTGTCCGCACACCGAATCAAAGACAAGATTATAACGAGCGGCCGACGACTAGACAGACACCCACATTACTATCATTATCTTAATGCCACCTCTAATCTATAAATCTTGAATAAACAGTGAGTTATGGTTGCGAGCCCCTGAATATGACTTATCTAATCGAGTGTTGGATCTGGAGTTTGAAATTAGGATCGTAAGGAAGTAAATTTCTATGTAGTTGTTATAGTCAGAGCAATGGCGGCCTGGTAACGGTCCCGACTTACGAGAGTAGGTCGCTGGTTCAAACCCAGCCAGGAGCATCATCATATCAGCCGAAAGACGTCCACTGTTGGACTTAGGCCTTCCCCAAGCGTCGCCACAACGACCGGCCCTTGCATTACACATCCATCTGAATGCCAGGACCATTTGTGTAATTTATTTCATCACCACTGTTATCAAAAAAGGTAAAGGAAAACATCGTGAGGAAACCGGCATGTCCTAGAATCAAAAATGACATGTGACATCTACAACCCGCACTGGGCCCGCGTGGTGGATTACGGCCTATTCCCTCTCCTAGAGAGGAGGCCTGAGTCCCGCAGTGAGAACATTAAAAGGCCGACTAGGCTACCTTTATAGTCATGTAATGTCAAACTTTTTCCCAACTAGAACGGGTCGGCTTCCGAATGCAGCTAAATACTATACCCTATTCGCATTAAGATTAGACGTTTAAAGAAACCTTTTTATTGAGCGATTTAACTTTTATTTCGTAAGCATAAGGGTGGCATTAAAAGCAAAAAAGTGGTTACAATACCAACTATTTACTGCAGCTGCCATTTGTCATGCCAACAACGTAATAAAAGTGAAAATCGGTTGAACGGACAGTAATAAATAGTTTTCATAAATATCTAATTTTATTTTGAACAGAGTGCTGTTTTGACACAGCAATTGGGTAACACAATACCCCCTTACAAGACTGGCGACCAATACCAGTACATGGTGGGCATCCTACCTATACGCATTAAACTCGCGATTAGGCTCGCAATTGACCAGTGTCTCGCCTGATGGAAAGCGACGATGTGGTTGACGCTTAGCTAGAAGTAACCTATTCACTCCTGACTTTTTTTTTTATAGTGGGAAAAATCATCCAATGAAAACCCCCGCTCTTGGGCGGAGCGGCAGATAGTGTCAGACTCTTGTCTCTTACTGACTAAAATCCCACCCCGTTCCTTCTAGCCTTCATACCGGGGCTCGAGTTACCTGTCGGATAACCCTGGCCCCAGTAAGCTTCGACCCAGCTGGGCCCCTGCTGTTGCTGAGAACTCCTTGAGGCGCGCGGGAACTGTGCGCGCCGTCGCCGAACCCTAGGTTGTAGCTATCAGAAATCGCAGTCTAGTAGGGAATTCCACTGCTTAAATGTCCCCACAATGAATGTGTTCCCAAAACGTTAATATAATGTGGTTGTCGATGTCAGCGATAGGACTGTGGGTACAAACCCATACATTTAAGTTTGTGTAAAACTTTTATTACTATTTTGGTCTACAATAAAGTTTATTCTATTCAATAATATGCCGTTTGAATATCGTTCAATAATTATGATAACAATCAAGATGCTTTAAATTTTGTTGACTCATTGTTGTGCATACTGCCAACTGTCAATAACCTTTTATCTTAATGATTATAATAATATTTTAGTTGTGAAAATATTTTAGGACTAGCTTCTGTCAGTAGCTTCGCCCGAGTATTAAAAAAATATTCCAAGAAAACTTACTGCCGGGATAAAAGTATTCAATGTGAAATTCCAAGTTATGATCTACTCGTGTGCTAAATAACATCCAAATCTATTCAGCGCTTAAGCATGAAATCTATTAAGCATAAAAAAATACATACATATGCATAAAAACTTTTGCCTTTTTAATAATATTAACGTGCTTAGAAAGTTATAACATTGCCAACTGCCAATAAAATTTTATTTCAAAAGAATGTACGATTAGATATAACAATAATTTATTTCATAAAAATATTTAAAAGTGTCAAGAAGATGATAATATACTTAACCTCAAAGCAAGTGACACAAGAAAATAACCAAGTTTTCTTATCCCGTCATGAAAGGAAAAAAAAATCAATTAATTAAAAAACTAAAATAAATATCCAAGGATATTTTAAAACCTCTTCATTTTAGTAGACAGCCTCAAAATGACAGTAATGTTTTTTCAACTGCTCAAAATATTGCCAAGTAACCTTTTTTTTTATTGTTGATAGGCTCATGTTCGATTACAATCTCACCTGATGGTAAGCGGTGATGTGACCTTACATATTATAAAACAATGTCCCCCACCGCATCTGTCAGTATGCTCTGTATGAACGCTATAACCTCAGAAACTACTGAATGGATCTTGATAGACACTAATAGAAGTTTCGATTGTAAAATACACCCATATTATATTAGAAAAAACCCGAGAATTTCAAAGATTTGTAACACACGTACGAAGCTGGAGCGGGTTGCAAGTTGAAACAGATTTAAATATTAGAGTCTAAAAAGTCAACCGACTTGGGTAATGTAATGAAATAATCAAATTCTTGAATTCTGATATAGGCAACACTGGTTGAACAATCAAGGTTGCAACGAGATGATTATTGTTTACTAATAGAATCTTATAAAAAGTATTGTATGTAATTTATATAACAGATAATTTAATTTCTTTAAAAAATTCGAAGTCATTTGACTTTTTAGACAGACTATACTATCTGACTTGGGGAACGTTGTTTTACCATATAGATTATTTTATGTTTTTACAAAGGGTCCGGGGGACCTATTTTCAGAACTACTAAATATACACAACGTGGTCCCGTCAGACGTCGTACTGCCCGAAAGTCGAATTTTGTCAGAAAATTAAGAACCTAATTGCAACGCCACCTACCTTGTTCAATTGTATTTTCAAACCATCCAGAGACCCTCCCAAATATATCTACGCATAAAATGACTACAAAAAACGCAAAATTCACATAAACCAACTCCTTAATCACTATCGGGACTAAAACAACAAACGAATCTAAGTGTGTACCAGGCATTTATTATTGATGAGTCCTCCCGGCCCAGTGACCCACTTTACCCGCACGCCCCTCACAGCTCGCTAAGAAAAGAAGGAAATTGCACGCTTCTACTTCCTTTCAAGTGCTCACATGTCTTTTAAGTAAAGGATCTTTATTTATTTATGCTTATTAAGTTCAAAGAGCAGTGAAAATGAAAGTGAAATTAATGGGGCTGAAAACTTCTGAAGTGGCGACCGCGTACTAGAAGACAGTGTTGGTACGCCTTCCACAAGTTGTACCGATGGCCTGATGACGGTCGCGAGAGTCCGATGGATACGAGATTCACAGGACTGATTGTAGTGGTGATACTAGGGGAGGCCTATGTCTACCAGTGGACGTCTTTCGACTGAAATAATGATGACAATGAATGATTTTTTAAGGGGGCACTTATCGTTCTAAACTGTGCTGTGAGACACAGTTTTTCTTCAAGAGAATATGGGCCCGGTTCATTATCATCACAATAACTGAAATGTCACTACGTCGCGTCGGTTGGTGTTATCACGTTAAAGGTAATCTAAATTCCCGTACCGAAATGTTCGATACATGTTACGGAAATTATAGTCGTGCTTGAGAAAAAAATACACAAGGGCTATTTGGTCACGCCACAATTATGGCGGTCCCTTCTTTGAGGCGTGGCTGGAAAGACCTCACGGTGCCGTCACCTTACGCATGACGCAGGTCCTCACCGGGCATGGCAAGTTCGGGAGGTTCCTGTACCGGATTCATGCGGAAGTGACGCCCGGGTGTCGCCACTGTGCGGAATGCGATTTTCCCCCCATTAAAATGGCTATTTTTTAGATGGGAAATAGCCAAATAACTTTTCCTGCTCTGAGTCAAATGGGAGGGAGTGTGTGTATTCTGCAACATGGCAATCTGTCAAACAACAATAGGCCACTCTTTTTTCACTTATTTCTGAGTTTTATATTATACCTATTATGTCAGAAGTTTGGATGGACACTTTGAAGACAGTTGCCTCATTGCACATACATGTATCTATATATATAGAAGAGATGGAATACTTTGTCTTATAAGTCTCCTGTGCCTCAAGGTTCCATCTCCTGATAATCGGAGGACCGGTACATTTTTACGTTTTGCTAGTCTTTCTTGATACTTCTTGCACGAGAGGGAGTGTCTAAGTTTTTCTGTCTAAAAAGGGTTTTAAGTTGTGTGTTCCGTGGCCACGGTAACTATAATAATAATAATATCGCTGAAGTTCTGGAATTCAAATTAACTGACTTGCTGCTTTTTTTAATAATAATTATTTATTTATTTAAAGACAACTTTTGGTCCACATTATATGTTAGTATCCCTTATTCCTATGTTAGTTCAGACGCTTAATAATATTACACTGTTTTTGTATTCTTCCCTTAAAATTACATAATTATTTAAAATCCATAACAATTTTCAATAAATTAGCAGCCACAGAATAACAATTAAAAATTTCAAAAATTAAAAGGCATGGGTAAAATAAAAATAAAAATGTCATACAATAATAATAAAATGTCAGTAAATTAAATGTCATTGAATAAAGATAAAAATGTCATTAAAATTAAGTTTTGGATCCACGAAATTTCCCCTTTCGTCATTATCATCATTTCAGCCGATATACGTCCACTGTTGGACATAGGCCTCCCCCAAGCGTCGCCACATCGAACGTTCCTGTGCCCGTGTGTTACAGTGTGTTCATTTCCCCTGTTTTGCTTTACTATATTCAGAAATGAACACATTGCAAATATTATCACCAATACCTTTTTTTTTCTTTACTTTAATGTCTATAGAGTTAAATATCTGCCTATTCCGGATATACAACTCCAGCATTGAAGTTTTATTCACACGATATATTATGTTAATTATTTAAATTAACAATAGTGGGAACGTTCATTTGATTCCTTGAGGATTTCAATTACATACTTGAAACTTGTGAGCGAGGAAAATAGTGTCGATTGTAAGTGATTGTAAGTGTTCCAAGTGTGTTGTAGTTTTTTTTTAGTGATCATATTTGAAGAACACATCATTTTAATACGAATATAATATGAGAAGGATACTCAAGCTCGTGAAAGCTCAGAATTAAGACAGAAAAATATACCAAAAAATATATATTTTACCGTGTTTGAGAACTGGTAGTTTGTCCAGCACTGGTCCTTTTTCCGGCGTACTGTTTAATTAGTAAAAAAATTCAAAAATAATTGCTAACAAAATTATAATAATTGAATATAGGTATGGTATGTACAGCAATAATTGGATTTCAGATTTATGTACTGTATTTTGTATTAACTGTCTAAATTGTCTTAGTCTGTAGTCTGTCACTGTAATTATTAAAATAAAATAAAATAAATATATTTATCAGCTTCTGGCAGCGGATTCACCTTCATTCCTATATTCATCCAGTGATAAAGTAACATTCTATTGGTGAAATAACTTTTATATCGGTACAGTGGTTTTGGAGTTTATTAATTACAAACACACCAACAAATCTTTCCTCTTTTTAATATTAGTAGACTATCCTTTCTCACGTGCTAAAAAAGTATCACCGTTATATTTATAATATTTTTCTGTTTCCTTCTTCACGTCTGTTTATTACACATTTTAATTGTTCAATAAATAAATATTCATAAAGTTATGCCTTACCTTATGAATATTTATTTATTAAACAATTAATGTTTTACAAGCCTCTCAAGTACCCCACAGTGGAACTTTATAGGGATTTCACGGTACTATCAGTTAGAGGATTGTATGTGTTACAATGCGTTTTGAGAAAACATTGACCAACACCACCCCTTTTGAGTTCCAAACGTCGTGCTGATATTATTTTTCCTCTGGTAACACATAATACAGCCTTTGCTAAACGTCAATTTGCGTATCTTAGCTATATTATATACAAAAAAGTTAATAAAATACTCCAGATACGCAAATTGAATTCTCATCACTGCAAAAGCACATTGCGAAAGTGGCTTTTGTCACATATATACGAAGAAACAGAAAAAATACTTCTAACTAAAAGTAGGTATCACCCGAACACACACATACGCCATTACAACTCACACACCAACACTCATACACGTTGACGTATACTTCCACTTCCACATTACTCACAACCTCTTTTCCTTATTGTATTATTTACCATTTTTCTTTTTAATATTTAATTTCCAAGTTTGTCACAAATGCGTAAAAAAAAAAACAACTTGTTGGTGAATACACAAAAATATTGTTGAGTACGTACCTAATCTTAACCTTTTAATCGTGATAATTACAGACACAATTGAAAGACAATAGGTGCGCGAAAGCCGGCGTTCGCTTGGGGTTTAATGAATTAATGAGAATATAACGACTCCCAAGTAGTGTTGCCAGGTCCGATTGGATAAAAATCGGGACAGTCGGTAAAACAAATCGGGATTTAGGGTTTTAGATCGGGACATTTTTTTAATAAAGTTTTTTTTCAGCTGGGAAATCATCCAATGACTTCTCTCGCACTGTATGAGACTTTTACTAACTAAAACCCAGGCTTCTTCTGTCCCACTGTGCGTTCTAGGGCCACGGTCACTATTTCAAACGTTCCCGCAGCCCTAGCAGGCATCGGCCCTACTAGGCCCCTTCAGTGAAGCGCCGTGTGTCATTTTGAACGCACTGACATAGTGACGCAAAAGCGATACAGGTTAATTTATTGCAATAATGATGGCTTTAATATATCTTTTGATTTATCGGGACATTTAGCGTCCCGATCAGGTTCAAATCGGGATGCGACCTCAGACCCCTAAAAATCGGGATGTCTCGCGCAAATCGGGACGCCTGGCAACACTACTCCCAAGTCACAGGCTTAAAACCTAGTTTGGGAGCCAGTAGTTATTTACCGTGTCCTCATTTATCGACCAAGAATTATGTACTTGTTTTTTGTCACCATTTTTATTTTGGAAATAAATATAATTATTATTATCTCCTTTATTTTTCTTATAATACACATTTTTGATATTTTTTTAATATTTTTTAAAACAGTAGTCCACCAATGTCGGGAGCAGGGTCCAAGCTACCGGTATCGAGGAGTACTGCCTTTTGTATCTCGCCCTTGATCCAACCGCACAACGACAGCTTCGACAGATGGTCGTCGAAGCTTTTATCAATAAGACCATTGGTGGTTACGACAATCGGCACAATGACAGCCGAGTCCACATTCCACATGTCGAAAACCTCGTGTGCTAAGTCGAGATACTTATTTTATTTGTTTCTCTTTCTCAGCTTTCGCGAGATTCTCGTCATGCGGGATGGTGCTATCGACTATCATTGCACGGCGCGCTAATCGGTCTATCACCACTATATCCGGCTTATTGGCTACAATAGTCCGGTCAGTAATGATAGACCGATCCCAGAACAAAGTGACATGGTCATTTTCGAGAACTAGGTCGGGCACATACTTGTAATGCGGTACCTCTAAATCCACTAGGTTGTACTTCAAAGCAAGTTGCTGGTGGATAATCCTGGCTCCTTGGTTATGTCTGTGCAAATACTCTTCGTTAGCCAAACGAGATCAACCAGAGTTTCCCCAAAGAGGTCACTGAAACGTAACCAGGCCACGGACGCCAAGAAATCTACATCAGGCTCGTGAAGAGCCCGAAAGCGCCCGTGGAGCTCCTTGCCTTTCCATATTTCCTTGCGGTTATCAGTAATCCTAGAACGGAACTTTATGAGAGTTTCTTTAGGCATTAATAACGGGATGAGTCCCTTGTCCACTGCGACCACATCTCGGTGCATACCCACATCGGTTTTAAGAAAATGTTCTCTGAGGGACCCTGCACACCTCGCGGTTGTGCAGGGTCTTTGCGTTTAAAAAGCCTCGACCTCCACACTTCCGCGGGATGTACAGTCTCATCACCGAGGATCGTGGGTGATGCATCCGATTTGCCGTCAGCAATTTACGGACTCGCCTATCCAGGGCGTCAAGTTCGGTCTGAGTCCATTTGAGTATGCCAAAAGAGTACATTAAAACCGGCATGACCCAACCGTTATTATTATTAATATTATTTACATTTTCTTTACCATTTACAACTTCTACGTCAAATTAATAAAAACAGACAAAACTTACACCGAGTACAATATAATTTCCGCCATCTTTTACCAAAATGGATGATTATTTTATTATACTCAACCCACGAGGGAAATACTGGCAAGGTTTGGCAGAGCGCCACACGTCTATGGCATTATAAATAAATCTGTATGAAGCACCCACTCGGACACGACTTTAATACCAAACAGCGAGATACATAAAGGATTTACACGAGAACCCCTACTGAGATAAAAATTGACAATTTATTTGTTTTTAAGTTTTTAATTTCGAAGTATTTTGATTAAAATTTCAGTCCCATCTTCTTTAGTTTACGTTGACAACTTACTTGGTATATTTCCCTTTGTTATTTTATTATGTAGCTACCATGTTGCAGATGGTTTCGCTTGCGTCAGAGTCGAAATATCCCATGGCAATATACTGCCATGTTATGCATGTCATTTATGTTGTCTAGCATAGTCGGCCTTATAATGTTCCCACTGTTGGGACTCGGGCCTTCTCTCTAGGAGAGGGATTAGGCCGTAGTCCACCACGCGGGCCCAGTGCGGGTTGGTGGATATTTTGTCTATGGGGATATAAAAATAACCTAATTCCTGATCCAGGTCAAGGTCTACCGGCAAA
Source organism: Mythimna albipuncta (assembly GCA_929112965.1). Classification (NCBI taxonomy): domain Eukaryota; kingdom Metazoa; phylum Arthropoda; class Insecta; order Lepidoptera; family Noctuidae; genus Mythimna; species Mythimna albipuncta. The sequence continues at coordinate 21,305,766 of OV815965.1, forward strand.
TCCAATTTCGTGAACAGTATTGTTCGAAAGGGCCCCTTAAGCATCACTGGTGGGGTTTTAGTCAGTTAATCTGACACTCCCTCCTGCTTCAATGGGGATAAGTTTTTGATGACTTCCAAACCGAAAAAAGAAAAGGCCAATCCATGTAGCCGCTAATGCGTAATTGATTAACAAATTACAAATGATATGACTTATGGTATCTTCCTAATATATGTATATGGAACAGTCTCCCATTGCGTCTTCATAAATTAATATCCAGACGCCTGTATGAATTCAAAATAAAATCAAATGCTCAACGGCTTGCTATAAAAAAAAGAACTTTGAGTTAAGCCCGCTTATTTACATAAAATTTATTATTTACTTATATTTTATGACAGTGTACAAAGAAGAATTAAAGAAACAACGATTTTTCATGTCATTTTTATTATTAGACCGAGTGAATCACGAGAAAAGCTTAGGTATATAATATATGCATATTATAGTAGAGAAGAGTCGAGAATTTCCAAATTTCTAACACCAATGCGAAGCAGGGCTGGTCACTATACAAGGTGTGAGGGACAGGCCTCCACAAACTTTAAGGGCTTGCACAGTAGACGAAACTGAACAACCTTCCACAACACTTTCTTTCAGGAAACGAAAAAAAAATCCGCCTCAACACACAAAATTATAAACTTGATAGGACAGTTTGTATGGAGAGGCCGATATTTTTTTTTCGTTTCCTGAAAAAAATAATTGTAGAAGGTTGTTCAGTTTCGTCTACTGAGCAAGCCCTTAAAGTTTGTTGAGGGCTGTCCCTTACACCCTTTATAGTCTACACTAATGTTATTTATAAAGAGGTAAAGTTTGTGTTTTTGTTTATAGGAGGTAATCTCTGAAAGTACTGATCCGATTGCGAAATTTTTTTTCTCCGATAGAAAACTGCTTTATTCCTGAGTGACATAGACTATATTTTATACACGTGGGTGAAGCCGCTAGCCTCTAATATTGAATAAACATAACGCTGTTACAGCAGGCATTCCACTCCTAACGACCAATGAAAAACCTCACTTAAGTAATCAGTATTTCAGTAATCACACGATTAATTCCGCCAACCACTTTTACAACTTTTTCACATGTTACATCGACACCTCAATAGATCTGGTGCAAGCTTGTTTAATGCCTAATTAAACATGAAACAACAATTAGCTCAATCAACATGCATTGGAGCTAATTTATAAATCTATCAATTTTATCGTAACAAAATTAATTCGCACGTGAAATAAAGAATAATCAACTCGTTTCGACACTGATTGATGCCAATCTCACTGGACTTCAGCTGAAGGGTTTGTATTTAAATATTATTGGTTCAGCTTTGTAAGTTAATGCAGAAAATACCAAATTTATCTTTTCAAAAAAATGCCTACTTCGACAAGCTGTATCTCTGCAACTAATAGACCTAGAGTGTTGAAATTAAGCTCAAATTATAGTATATTTAGTTCTAAATTAGGCTAAAATCAATTCTATTTGAACCAAAAAATATATATAAGTTAAATTTCTTAATACCCCAAAACCTACTCAGTACCTACGTATAGAAATCACACAAACATAATAACGGCGTTTGTATGTGTGTGTGTGTACGTCTGTTACTCATTCACGTTGAAACGGCTGAACGGATTTGGACGAAATTCAGTGCACGGCACATTGGATACTTTTTCCCGGGAGTATGTTCCCTTGCCATTCCAGAACCTTTCGGCCCCAACGGTCATCTGTTCTGCGAGCAATGTGCCCTGAACATTACCACTTAAGTTTGGCGATTCTTCGTGCTATGTCGGTAATCTGGGTTCTTCTGACCACGTAACAGAAGACATTGGAAGGCAAGGTGGACCGATGACCTGGCGAGGGTTGCGGGAATCCGTTGGATGCGAGACGCACGGGACCACTCATTATGGCGAAGCTTGGGGGAGACCTGTATCCAACTTTCGGCTGAAATGATGATGTTCCCTTGCAGCCTTGGGACAATTTACTACTTTCTACTCGAAAGTGACGGTAGAAGCTCGTATGGGATAGTTACTTACAACAAATATTACGTAATTTTTCAGAAAAATCCTTACTGTCTATTATATCATCGGAATGCGCATCGTTTGTTTGCCAGTTATTGTAATTTATAGCCCGTATCGATGCATTTTACTTTCCATTTTTTACAAAAATGTCATAAAAATCAACAGTTACTGATTTCCATGATTATATCAATATTTCTTTTTGTGCATTAAGGTTTTCTCTTTAAGTAAATACACAATTGAATTTCTCTAATTAGTAAAAGTATTTTAAACATGTTCCATTTTTGTTATCTACACTAATAATCTAAAGAAGTAAAGTTTGTTTTGTTTGTAGGAGATAATCTCTGAAAGTACTGGTCGAATCACAATATTGTTTTCACCGATAGAACGCTGCTTTATACCTGAGTGACATAGGCTGCGTACATATTTTATGTATGCGGGCGAAGACGCGGGGAAAAGCTAGTTTAACCTTTCAATCGTGGAAATTAGCCAGCCTGGAAATTAGTGGAAGCCAGCCTTTCGGTGTTTTACAGATTGCATTTTGGAGAGTGTGCACAGGAATTGCATGACTTGATTCCGCCATCTCATTTCTATCATCAGACAAACCGACGCACGGCGAGTATCCACCCTTACATTGTTGAAACATCTACTGTCCGGACTAAGCGTTTCGCCTCGTCATTTATACCGCGTATTTCGAAGGACTGGAACGGTCTGCCTGCTGCGGTCTTCCCGTCCGATTATAATTTGGTTGTCTTCAAGGCTAAAGTGAATAGGCTCTTAATAAACTAGCGCACCTCACCATCAACGATTGCATCACTGCTTACCATCAGGCGGGATCGCAGTCAAGTACTAGTTTATAACAGATAAAAAAAAAAAATTACAGACACAATAGAAAGACAATCACTCGTGAGTTCGCTTGAGGTTTAATGAAATTCATTAAACCTCAAGCGAACGCCGGCGTTCGCGCACCTATTGTCTTTCTATTGTGTCTGTAATTTCCACGATTGAAAGGTTAATATAAACCAGTGCTTCACTGCGATCCCACCTGATAGTAAGCAGTGATGCAATCGTTGATGGTGAAGCGCACTAGTTTATTTAGAGCCTATTCACTTTAGACGAAGACTTCTTGAAGAAACTTGTGACAACTCCTTAAAAAGTTGATACAAGTTTCTGTTCGCAACTTTCAAGGTATCGCAAAAGCTTTCAGTCACAAACCAAACTATTTTAAATGTGGGACAAAAGTTCAGGGCGAACGAAGAATACATCGCTAAATGGCTGATATTTTTATCATGATAAATCACATAAAAACATTGCCTGCGCTGTCTTCGAATAAAAATTAAATTTAAAAAATCCCATTATTTGTTCCTTTTTTTTAGAAAGTAAACTACGAAGCAGGCCTTTGACTGGTTCTTGTATTGTTTTAATGGTTTGTGCGTCTATTTAGGCAGAATAAACATGTTTATATTCTTGTTTCTTTCTTTTTACACCCTTCTTGTTTTGTAATACAGTCAAACCTATTAACAATTCAGTTTTGTAATGTACACTTTACCCTTTACACACTTAGCCATATTTGCAAATAACCCTTCATTTCTATTTTCACTCCTTATAATTTGTAAACGACGTAACCAATTTTAATAGAACATATTCTAAGAACCATTACTTGAAAAACTATTTTAAAAAAACATCCAAATCGGTTCACAGTCGTACAGACAGACACACACATTACAAACCAAAATAACATCCTACTTTTGCGTCGGTTGTTATAAAAAGAAACAAATAAAGAAAACACGGGTACTTACAATGAGATAACAATTAGGTATAATGTAAAAACTTAAATACTAGAGCTTAGAATACATAAACATTATGTGTCTAAAGAATTACTTACTTAGATCAATAATAAACATAAAATACTTGATACTACAAATTTTCACTTATCTATATATATATATATATATCAAACAAAATAACCAAAACTGAAATCTCTAAACAAAAATGATGCAACTCTATTAGAATTTATGTTCCTTACTCACTTACTCGGTGATATCATAATACAATTTCATAATAAGCCATCGATATCTTTCGGAAAGCCATTACACCGGCTAATTACGGGCTTAATGACAACTCCACTGTGGATATTAACAGCGGTCGTAAAACAAACGCATAGAAATTTGAGATCAACACTTATCTTATTACATAAAAATTATAAGCGTTAGGGTCTCGGCGGACTGGAGCGTAACATTTCTTAAGAGAAACGAACCTTTACTTTAAAAAAAAAAATAGATTTTAAAGTTACCTAACAAACCGTTATTTGTTTTTTATTTAACATGATAAATTGTACTGTTTTTAAATTTAAATGTATGTGTGAGGGACAAATAAACGTTTTTCTTTCTTTTTTTCTTTTCTTTACTTACGAGAAAACTTTCTATGTATCGTGTTGTATCTACAATAAAATGCACAACATTATTATTAGTACATGCGAAAACTGAATGTGTTCAGATTCAGTAACTAATTCGATTCTATTTTTACACCATAAAAAAGGACAAATGTTGGACACCACCGACACTAGTACAACACAGGTCATGGCAAGTCATAGCAGGCATCAGGTGCCAGCACACAGTGGGATCAAGGAGCAAAACGACCCCTCAGTCGCCCAGATGGCCCGGTAAACATAATTTTTTACGGACAACCAGGCAACATAACAAGCTTATAACTTTGTGATTTTTCATGATTTAATTATGAAATTTTGTACATAGATTTTTTATATAAAAATACTAGACACGTATTTCGGGTTTGGCATATTAAAGAAATAACTGGAAACACGCGTACCATATACAAGTATATATCTTCAAATTGGTGCATATTAAAATTTACCCATAAAGCCACAACAAAACTTTAGCTATCGACGACCGCTCGAATGCGCCGACACCTTAACCACCTAAACCCACTATCGGATTCACTTAACAAGTCCATCAGCGCCCCCTAACGTCACGTTATCCACTAATAACTTCCTAATACGTGAAGGAGAAAGTGGATGACATCGAGCTACATTAGACGTGAGCAGATGATGCAACATCATAAGTGCATGGTCCCCATTCCATGAGCTGCGGGATTATCCGGAAGAGTTGCCGAGGCTCTGGACCGCAAAGGCCAACTGAAGGTATACAAGTGGGTTTTACTTTTTTTATCTACTCTGCCCTGGTAATCGATATAGTAGTAAGTCAAAAAGGGCGGTTTCGAGAAAACGGCGCGCAAATATTTTTGTTACAATTTTAGCGTTTGTGATAAAACTGTACACTCGATTTTTATGTTCTATATGTCAAAAGAAGGGGAAAAATGTGTTTTTTACAGTAGAACAATATTGTTTTAAAATCTTTCTCGAAACCGCCTTTTTTGACTTACTGCTATATCGATTACCAGGGCATTATTATTACAAATATACTTTTTTTTATTGATATAAACTAGTGCTTAACTGCGATCCCACCTGATGGTAAGTAGTGATGCAATCTTTGATGGTGAGGCGCACTAGTTTATTAAGAGCCTATTCACTCTAGCCTTGATGACACCCAAATTATAATTGGACGGGAAGACCGCAGCAGGCAAACTGTTCCAGTCCTTCGACGTACGCGGTATAAACGACGAGGCGAAACGCTTAGTCCGGACCGTAGAGGTTTCAACAACGTAAGGGTGAATATTCGCCGTACGGTCATAAAATAAACTTCACTTAGATCTACTCGTTTTATAATTTTTACAGCCTAGGTCCTGAAGCACCCGTGCTAAGATATTCAAAATGTTTATGCGTCCAACTCAAACAGTAAACTAGGACATTGTAATTGTAATACAGTAAAAATATTGTTATATTATACAACGTGTAACATTTAATTGACCTAATTCTGTGGAAAAACAAAAAAAAACTTTAAAAAAATTAAAGTTTTTATTATTGTTGCTGTTTTAGTTTGTTTGAAATTCGTATCTACACTGATATAAGAAGTTTTATTATACCGCGTACAAGAAAATTTCATTGGACAACGACCACTTGTATTGGTTTACCTATTTGGGCGAGTTTGCGCACGTGATGGCTTTACCTATTAATAAATAGACAGGGCAACATTTTTAATGAAGATTTTTATGAAAAATGTAACCTATGATAGAAAGTGGTTAATAGATTCTGCTCGTTATTCTGATTAAACTATTTTTAGGTTTTGCGCATGTAACGTTACATGTTATATATATAATAGGCTAGTTGCCGCAAAAAACGTAATTCGTCTGTCTTTTAGATTATTCAAAAATAAGGGACACGTATTTTTTTATTTGTAAATTAAACTAAAAATGACAAAGATATAGCCCATTAAAGTAATGTCACGCCCACCGTGCTGCATTTCTTCGTACGGGATGACGTCACACGTAACATTAATGGGCTATATTATTATCTTTGTTATTTTTTGTTTAATCGAAAAAATAAAAAAAATACGGTCCAATATTTTTTTATAATCTAAAATACGGACTAAATAAAATGTAATTATTTTGTCCCTGGAACTACCCTATTATATTTAACATCAAAATAAAAAAATAAAAAAAACTGAACAGGCCACATACATATATTTACATTGTTTTTTTTTTTCACTAAAAGTCTGACACTCCTTTCGGCTTAACCTACCCAATGAAAGGGTACTTTTAAAATGGACCACTTCATTCCCTGAACGTATAGTGTTACATCACATCTGCACAACAATGAAAAGCAAGAGAACTCTTGGGTCCTTCGTGGATTTATTTCGTGGGAAAGGATATTAGGGATACAGTGACGTGTTTTGTCATGAGATTTCCGGCTTACTTAATTTGAGAGCTTTTGTTTGACAAATATCTTTAGAGACAAATACGATACTATTAATCGTGGTTAGTAACTATAAACTAATTTTATTGTTTGAATGGACTTACATAGCTACAATTAAAACAAATATTCAAAGTAATTTTCGCAATTTAACGCCATTATTCGATCCCTCTCTGGAAGAGATCAATTTAGCATATACATTATCATCCTTACAATGCTCCCATTGTTGGGACTCCACCCTCCTTTCTAGGACAGTAAATGGGACGTAACCACACAAATCCACACGTCTTCGAATTTTTCGGTATATTTTCAGAATCACTTACGAAACTAAAAATAAACAACAAATAACTTAATCCAGTACAATAATGTTCCCATTGTTGGGACTCCACCCTCCTTTCTAGGACAGTAAATGGGACGTAACCACGCAAACCCAGCGCGGATTGGTGGATGACACACGTCTTCGAATTTTTCGATATATTTTCAGAATCACTTACGAAACTAAAAATAAACAACAAACAACTTAATCCAGTACAATAGCAAACCTTTCAGAACCTTTCAAAATAATTCCCTAAATAGAATTATCCGAGATAAATCTCTATTACGCATGATTTATCTCTTGAATCTTAATCCCTCCATAAAACGTGTGTATCCCTCGTATCCGATCAAAATAAACCAGCCACATGTTCTTCGGGACTTTGTCATCGGTCGACAGTAAATGAACACCAGACCTTATTAGTTCGAGGTTTGATATCTAAGAGAAAGTTGACAGTGTGATTTAAAGACTTATTTTTAAGATAAGGATGGGATAAACTAGATTTTTGGAGCAATAAAAATTGGGATCTTCAAAACTGGTTACTGTTAGATTCATTGAACAACAATATTTACTTAGAAGCAATAATTTCGGTAATAGGTAACGATAAGCTTCTATCGGACGATCACGAGATTACCAAAGCCATGAAAGATATTATAACACAGGAAAGCTGATTTTTTTATCGTCAGGTTACTTTTCCTTGAAGACACCAGCTTCGTCTTCAGCTCTGCGAAAAATGACAGTTTGATATATTTTCCACTATCAGTTTTATTATTATCACTCAATTCGAAAAATAGTCTTAATGATGTAACTAGTACCGTAATTATCATATTTATCACAATAACTATCTCCTAGATTTAGTTCATGAAACTGTAGGTAGGTAAGGTACACTACGCCTTCTAACATTAACCAATTCGATTACTCTCATTTTCTTCAAACTAAGGACATTGCGGACTCAAAGGCCACTTAGTACCGTCTCGGGTCACGGCAATTGTTCGAGACAAAGTAAGTACCTACTTAGATTCTTAAGAGACTCCTGCGAATCCTTGATAATGAGTGCTACGAAAAGGAACATCTTATTGAAGTAAAATATCAGAAAATTAAAGTTAGGTAAGTAAGAAAACTATTATAGTATTAGCATTAGGTGACATAGTTTATGGGGTTCAAAATTCTCAACATAAACAGTAGGATTTTTAAACGGTTTTCAGAGAAAAACATCTCGTCATCCATCATCAGCATAAGCTGGAAATATAGTAGCATATTTCGAGTAGTTCACTGTGCAAAACCGCATTGTAGACGTACCTATGTAATTAGTTGCTTAACAATGCGGGAATGACGAAGAAAAAAGATTTTTCAGCAATTCCGACTGCCGAAACATCGCTTAACATAAGGACGCAATGTGATCGTAGTTCTTAACAATGAAGGTTCCATAAAGAAGCAGCAAAGATTTCCCAGTGGTATACACTGCAGAGGAACGCATAAACTGATAAAGCGTCGACGTAATCACTATCAACGAGCGACAAAAAGATGAGGATTATTTGTTGGTGGGACCAACTTGACTCCTACCGAACGGGCTGGTTCACACTAACAAAAGAAGGTCTGACTAGACAACTAGATTATTTTGAACTCCTTAGATACCTAGTTTATCTTTGCGGTGCCAACTTGGTCAGATAATGTGCAATAACTGACAGATAGGTTTGGAAGGAGAAAGAGAAGGCTTATATACCCAGAAGTTGTTCTTGTTTTTTTTAACCAATGTCCCACTGCTGGGCGAAGGCCTCCCTCTCCCTTTTCCACACACATCTGCACTCAGTACGGGCCAGTCCGTTCAGTAGTTAAGTTGTCAAGCTCATCTCTCCACTTTCAAATGTACCATCGCGGTCATATATGCCTGATCACTTAAAACATAATTTCGTTTGAATCCTGCAACGCGACGCCAAATCAAACCCTTTGAAGTTTTCGTTTCGAGTACAAGCTAAAATTAACTTAGCGGTGGTCAGGCGGAAGTGTCCTAGACGATACAAAGTAGACTAACAAAATAAAAATGTACCTCAATAACATCCTTGAGCATGAACCTCCGGCGCCGTCTCCGTCTCCTGGGGGCTGGCTCGGAGTCCCGCTCGATGCCCTCGTCGTCGGTGTCGGCGCGGCCGCACTCCGAAGTCTCTGAGCCCTCGGATAAGGCGCCGCATTCCTCGTCATCATCTGGAATGAGAAAGGGGCATGTAGATATTTGATATGAAAACATTTTTAACGACTGAAGGTTTCAGCTGGTATTTCATCATTGTTCTTATGTCCAATAATCTAATATAATCAGTCTTATTATACATTCCATTCTAAATAATATTAAACATTTAAACAAACCTTTTTCAACGTCCATTCAATCGATTTTGACTTCTATTCCATAGGCATAAGGATGGCATTCAAAGCAAAAAAAGTGGTTACAATACAAACTTTTTGCTACGCCTGCCATTTGTCTTGCTACCAACGCAATATAAGTCAAAATGGATTGAACGGACAGTGAAAGAAGTTTGTTTAAATGTCATATCTTATTGAGAACGGAGTGTAAGGGGTTTTGTCTTAGTAGCTCTTTGTAACTCTTTCGGATATACTGGAAGTCGACTCCAAAGTAGTAGGGCGGCTAGGTAGATTATAAATGAACACTGTATTGTATTGCATTTAGGAAAGATTTACAACTCACTAACAGTGTAATATACATATATTCGCACAACATAACTGCTCCAGTCACCGCTCGATGATCACTGCCTCGTGTCAAATACATTACGTCACAATGCACAAGACTACCCTCACAGCTAATACACCACAAATACTGTTAAAGTTACACATTCAGTATAAAGTTTTCCATCATAATAATCTGAGAACAGCAACAAGATATAGCTCGTAAATCCTTCATAAAGCGTCCTACTTAACATCAAAGTGAGAATTCAAAATATTATGTTCCGTGTATATATATCCTATATACTTCTATCCCCTTTATAACACGCTTTGAACTCAAAGGACAATATTTACATCAAATATACCTAAGCAGAATATTCTGTTACGAAGTGGAATAGTTTCCCCTTTCACGTTTATATTATAACCTTGTCCTTTGTACTATACGTAAAAGGCGTAGACAAATTGTTTCTCTACTATATTATTCTCGGAAGAAAGAAAAATCATAAGAAGTTATAATGGGGAAGATAATGGAGAATTCTTATTTAAACGGCCAAAGTAGAGATTTTTTATCACATAAATATTACAAAGGCAAAAGTTAGTATGCATCTAGGTATGCATGTGTTTGAGTCTGTCTGTTACACTTTGACGGTCAAAAAGAATTGGATGAAATGTTGGAATAGCAAATAGGATTTTAAATATACCTTGTCTAAATAATGCCTGCTTGGTTACTGAAAATGTAGGCTTTTATTTTTATACACAACGAAGTTGAGAACAAGAAGAGAACGAAGAAGTGAACAAATCGAAGACGATCCACTGACCCGTAACGGCCCCGATTTACGAGTTGTAGGTCGCGGGTTCAAACCCAGCCAGGCGCATTACTTTGTGTAATTTATATCTTCACCACTGCTCTCTAAACGGTGAAGGAAAACATCGTGAGGAAACCGGCATGTCCTAGAACTAAAAATTCGAAGACATGCGACATTCACCAACCCGCACTGGGCCCATTCCCTCTTCTAGAGAGGAGGCCTGTGCCTGGGCCCCAACAGTGGGAACATTATAAGGCGACTATGCTAGAACTACCAAAACACTTACGCAACATTTAATTTCCAAACACCCAGATAAGATTGATCCAATTAAATTCTATTCAAACAAAACGAACTACTGGATCGATCTAGACGCCACGTGAGCTCGCATTCTACGCTATACACATAATACGTAATCACGACCTGTCAATATCAAATCGATATCTATAGTCGACACTGCATCGTCAACGTCAACGCGTTACGACTCGGTTGCGCAAGCGCACCGTTTTGCGAGCTTTGAGTCGCCGCTGACCAATCACCGGTTAAGCTTGACTCTTGACATTGAACGCGGACTATGTGTCAATGATCTTTTTTTACTTAGGGTTGTCATAATATTTTAGTTTTGAAAGCGGTATTACTGTTTACACTTCTATTTAATAGGTAATCTTTCTTTTATGAACCAGGTAAAGAAAATTACTCCCCGTAAACCCCGACTCTAAGGTTAACGGGGAGGTCCTAACACATATATTTAGTATAGAATAGAATAGAAATACTTTTATTCGGTACAGTATTTAATCTCTTTGCCACACTTTAAATACAGTATTTTTATCATTGCCGTCACGTACTGTCTGGAGACCACATCTTGCATTACCTATTATCTTTGGTGATACCCATTTGTAGCGCCCTGAAACAGAAAGGGCAATAGAAGGATCACATTTGGGATTTAATCACTAAAAGTCTGACTCTCTCGACTTTATAGTTATTTTGATAATTTTCTACTTTAAAAATGTAAGTAATTTTTGAAGTAGGAAATCCTAGATGTTTTATCCTAGTGGTCTCAGTAGTCAGAATAAAACTAAAGCTGTGTAGGATTTAGCTAAATAAATCTAAATCCTAAATTAATTTTGACTTTTGCTTTTCCGCCGTCCGAGTCACTAAAATTATTTTACTTCGCAGTGACAACCCTACCATTGAGTGCTATAAGCTATTATAGCGTATAAGATGTCACGATTTTTATAGATAATATAATTTTAATTGAGTAGGTAAGTACGTAGCCGGGTAACGAAAGTATTCATTATTAAAAGTTACCATAAATATCGTGATTACGTTTCACCCGTGACATGGAAATTTTCACTGAACACGATTACAGCGGCATCCATATTTGAGATCTCCTTTTGAAACTATAATTCTGTAAGGGACTTATTAGACCCCGTAAAGTTTAAGTGCGGTACGAGGTCAAAGTGACCCTGTATTTGAATAGATATTTCAGTGTACTCGCAATAGGTATACAATAATAGTTTTAGTATATGCGGAACCCAAAACCTGTGACCTGTGTTGTACTTAGTGTCGGTGGTGTCCAACTAGTGACCTTGGTAGAAAAACTATTGGAATCTATTCAGTTACTGATTCTGAACCAACTATATTTAAGTTTCGCATAAACTAAAAATAATGTTTTTTATATGTATTTAAGTTTATTATGTATATATTTTGTTGCTTTAAGTTGTTAATAACTAAAATAATGAAAATAGCGAAAAAAATGTTGTATACCAAATAATATATATTCATCTCTTTGCTAAACTAAACCAAATTAAAGTTACGGCCTCCTTACGGTAGAGAAGACTATGTTTATTTTTCTTAGCTGCACCGCAGGGAAGACACTTACGAGGCATATTAGACCTCGTACAGCACTGAACGTGTTAATATGACAATTTTTTTTTTTGTTGTTGAGGCCGGTGTTTCCTAACTACCCTGAAAAGAAACACCGAAACAAACTCAGGAGTCTCTTTTTTAAATTCCATGTCCATACAGCAAACATGTAATGGTCAAATCTTATGAAAACCATGCCCAATACCCAAGATTAGTATCTGAAGTGGTCTTTTGAAAAAAGAATCACACGGATTTTAGTGTATCTGTCCAGTCAGTGCACGCATTTATCAGCATTCGTATAGCTCAACTTAGGGTCTAAACAGACGGACTACATTTCCGCACTACAGGACCGCATTTCAACTGCAAGCAAACTGCAAACTGCAGTTCAGTTGACACCACTGCAATAGAATTTTAAACTGCAATTTGCAGTTCGATTGCAGTTGAAATGCGGTCCGTCTGTTTAGACCCTTAGGATAGCATCTGCAGTTATCATAAACATTAACAAAAATCGAAAATCCAATTTTAAACTCATCACCTTTTTACAACAACCAACCATTGGCGATATAACAAAGTATGTTGAAAATAAAAATAAACATAATTAAAAAGCGCTACCAACTAAAATCGGTTAGCCTTCTTCGTTAGTCATGAGTAATTATCACATGACATTACAAAAAATAAACTCCAAAATTAAACCATTATATTTGGCTCTCGACGAATAGAAGCATAAAACTAAAAGTAACAAAATCGATGTGAAGCCATCCATCAATCAGACAATGGTTCCCGACAGTTTACTACGTTTTGGTAAACATAATATCTATGGATAACAACAGTCTGGTAAAGAGGTTTGTAGACTGGTACATTTTTTTATTATTATTGATAGACTCGCGCTTGACCTCTATCTCATCTGATGGTAAAGATATGGTCGAAGAAGGAGCACGCTTGCCTAGAAGTAACTTATTCATTCTAGACTTAAAGATTTCCAAATTGTAGCTATCAGAAAACACAGACTCCAGCAAGGTAATCGACTCTATGGCTGTAAGCAGTTCCTAAAACGTTACTGAATCCATCTTAGATCTTTGGCTCTTGTAGTCTCGAGTCTGACTTATATTTATTGGCGATCAGTGATTTCGTCACTTTTACAAACTCGGTAGGTGCCTGCACAGACATAATAGAAAGAGATATTGACTGGTGATTTTCGAGAAGACTGAGTGAGAATAATATCTGTGTTATAGTTTTTTCTATAATGTGCTTTACATAATTTGTTTCTAATGTAATCAGTGCATTTGGCGTTTTGTCGTTCGGGTTAAATAAATAAATAATAACCTAATGATTCAGCAAGGATAAAAAGAAACTGAAGAGATAAACTGAGAAGGCTTTTATGCTAAACTAAAAGTAACATCAACTGTCACATAAGTTGCCTTAGTTTACCTTCAGGTTGTAAAAGTATATTTGAATCTTCTAGTACTTTATGTCAATACTATCCAGTATCATTTGTGTCTGTTTTGACAAATAACCATTTGAAGATATCTTCTACATTTTATAGACTTACTAGGACGGCAGAGTTCAACGTTCAGTCGCTTCCATTCTCTTTTTACTCTAGTTTTCAGTCAGGTACTTAAACTTCCTGATTGAATGGATTGTTGAACATTGTTACTTTACGCAGAAATAGAAATTCCTACGTAAGATAGAAACCTGTAGCCCATAGGGAAACTCATTATCAATTCACTTCCTTTTGTGTTAATTATCGAACATAATTAACGATTGTCTCTGAGAATTCCATGTTGTATTTTAAAGACATTATTATATTCTCTATCATTGCAATATATTGCTTAAGTCACGTTAATAATTTTTTTTACAATCTGAATATTAAAACCATTAACAATCGTAAAAAAAAATATAAACCTGGTATCACATATCGTTCCCATTTAAAATGTGTAAGACCCTTTAACCAAGAGATCTATAGAGCTATTACAAACTTTATTATTTCTGTTCAGTGGACAATAAACGAAACAATGGGAAGCCATAAGTGGCAATCAAGATTGTTGACTTCCAAATAACTTGATTGATGTGAAATATAACAGGTACCATTCCTCAGGACGGCACTTTATTTATTTTCTTTTGAGTTACTCAAAGCTTGAAAAAAGTAATATGTTTTTAAGTCGACAAAGATTCTGATTGCTTTGTTAACTTGCAATCCATCATTTGAGATTTTGTTAACAAGATTGTTGGAGAAAAAACTAGTGATCCAGATTACATACAAGTAGTTCAAGATGTCGTTAGAGATGAGAACATACCAGAAGCGATTAATCGGATAATTTAGAAATCCTAAGTATAGGTTTGGATATGCTGCAAATTCGAGGAAGAGACCGGCGAAATAATAAGACCTTTAGACATTACTTATCTTAGCTACATTTTCTTATTCATTGACGACGAATTTATCTTACGGGCTAAGAACATGAAGATTTCTAAAATGTTTGCACCTCTCATTAAAATCATTATCTATATCCACGCTTGTATTATCTGATCTATTACAAACATATTCAGGCAATCACTTTCTAACATTACCGCGAACATTTCTAACTGAAACGGCTTCGACTTCCTTATTAACCATTAATAAACACTTTCAAACTACTTTATTACTTTAATAATTTCTACCAAACACTAGCACTAAAAGCTGAGTCTATGCTAATAAGCGCGGAGAGATTTTACGTAACAAATTCAACGTACCTGAAAGCTATGTATGGCAGAACATAGTGTTCAATAGAATTATGGTACCATAAGTAACACTTTCTGAAAATTACAATCAAATTAACGTTGTCAATGACAAACATTATGGCTCCTGTAGATCTGCTATAACATATTCCTTTGTTTATAGTTCATATTTTATGTTAAGATGATACATAAACGTGAAAAGACGACGGGGGACCAAAGAAAGCTAGAATTTTCCCAAGGCTGTGTAGTGAGATTAATTGCGAGTGACGTCAGAAGCTTCGGTAGTGAAATATTTAGTTCAGATAGAGCAATTTGCTCAAAGTTAGAGGTAGGAAAGCTCGCATTGAATTATAGAAATTCATTTCCAGCATCAAGGATGCAAATGATCTGCCTAACCTGTCTAATTCATATCTATTCACCAACACGTCAACAATGCACAAATTATGACGCTATTAAGTCAAATTCACAAAGACGACATGCTAATACCAGGGTGTCATGAGTCAGAGTGAGCTAATAGTAATAAATAGACGCAAATTCGTTACGCAAGCGTCAGACGTCTAGTAGCGAGAATAAACTATGCGTAGATTTATTCGCTCGAGAGCGCTCGGCGCCAATTATGACGACATAGTAAGCATGGCATGAGCTTATTACTGTCTCGTGTTATGAATTCCTAGTACGTCAGTATTATGAACTTGTGTGATGTTATTCAGAATTTCACATGCTAGTGGATTACATGATTGGAGTTCATTCATCTCTTCATTTCTTAGTATATTGCAAGGGTCTGTTTTTCTCCAATCAAGGCGAGCTTTCATCGTTGGGTACAACTACTTCGAACTAAGTAAAGCCTTAGTAAATTCAAATTAGTTTTCTCAATTGACTTTACCAGAGTCGGAACAACAAGCATTTTCTTTCTGAGAACAGAAATAAATTAAACGAACGGCAAACAAAAAGCAGTAAGCAGTCGGAAACATCGGCATGTAATAGTTTCTATGTATTAGTTGGTTGTAATCGACGAACTTGCGTCTATCGTGGGAGATACAGAATGTTAACGGTTTGTGCGTTTTGTTGCAGATAAGCTTTGTTTCTCAGGCTGCGTGTGGCGGCTTATCTTGAAAGCACTATGTTCTGTACGCAGCGGTAGTTACTTTTCTTCCTGGCGTATGGTAAATGTGTGTATCTCTTTGATTTAAGATGTGAGCACCTATCCTTTTACATTCGAAAGGAAGTGCGTATAGTAAAGTTATAGTAAGTAAACAAGTTAAGTTATAGTTACTATTGTAAAAGTTACTACTCGTAAGTCTTAAGCTACTTACAGTTTTAAGCGATTTTGTCATTTCTAGTACTCATATTTTTAAATGGTCACATACTTTTCTGATGATTTTTTTTTATATTTTAGCTTTCATCTTTGCTGGTTGTTTTTTTTCCAAAACTATGAATGCAGTATAAAATATCTTGAAAAGTTATGGATAGTCTCTTAGGAACATTTTCCTGGAATTAAAACGTTTAATGATGCCCTTACTATCCCGCTTCAATAGTCTATCCTGTATAGTTTATCTTTGAACCTTAAGATGGAGCTAAAGGGGCATGTTAGACTTCTACTAACTGAAATCCACGTGAGTTCTTCAGATGCCTCTTATATTTTATGGTCATGGTAACTTTCAAACATTCTAACAGCGTGATTTGTCTTTGCCAATTTGTTTAAGAGCTGTAAGAATTGATGTAAGAAATGTTGCTAAAATTTTAGCAACATTTCTTACATCAACTTTAATACAATAATATTCAAATCAGTGCTTTCAAAACTACAGTCCATCACACTTAGATAAAGCACCTACTTAAGGTGAGCACCAACTTCTTTACATTTAGAAACCCTTTTACATAACATTCTTGAACTTTTGTATACATAGACATACATTATGCAAAGTTGGAAGACGGAAATATCAAGGCAGCCCGCGACCATGATGTATAGGGACCAGTCTTGGAGGAAACCGCACCGATTCAATTTTCCTTTTAAGCTCCTTTTGGTTAGATAACCACGTGGTGGGTAGAAACTTTACAGATTTACAAACTTTCAAGTGACAAACTACATGTTGATCGAAATTAATGAGGTTGACTCTCACGGTGACGCTCCAAAAGTTTAGAATTATTCCTCAAGTTCTTTAAGCAGTAAACATATTGTAGATGCCACTCTAAGACTCAAGGGGCTAAGTGATTCCTTAATTTCATTAATACTCGTAATTTTTTATTGTATAGGTAGTCTCTTTTTGTAATGTGAATGTGAGAACACTGTAGACACCGCGAATTAATAGGCTATTTTTATTGTTCTTTTGGATACAAAGTTGACCGGTCTGTATTATTATTAATATTGTAATATGAAAATATTGTAGGAACAATCACCATGGAGTTTTTTCTGATTCTTTTTCTATAGAAAATGACCAATTGGAACCGTATGCTATCTTGTTATGTTTTATGTGCCCATGTAGGCCTATGTGAAATAAAATTTTAAAATAAATTAAAAAATAAAATATATTAGACGATTTGCAATCATCTAAATATTCCCATTAGAACGCAACACCTTACCACAATCTAATTTATCAAGTGGCCAAACAAAGCGACCATACCATGGGGACTATTAATAACAATTTATAATATTGTGAACCAACTTTCTCCACCGAACATGGGTTCAAGCCAGCAGTTTGGGTCACCGGCAGAATTCGAAGCAATATAAGGACTGTAATTGGTTGAAACCTGGATTTTACTTGTCTTGTACTGTTATTCTCCGGAATAACGATTACGGGTGGAACCATCGGAGTGGAGTCTGGGAAATCAATTTTAAGAGCTTCGTTGAAATGTAATCTTTTATTGAGAAAATTCTAGTTGTCGAAATGAATATAAATCATGCATAACTAATTGGATTAGATACACATATTGAGTTAAATTAAAGAAAAAAAAAACATTTACAATGAAATAAGCAGTCTGTATAAGAACCGATCGGTTGAACTAGATTTTCTAAACTATGTCAAAGTCCTTTCCGATAACGACGAAGCAATGTAATAAAAGAAAGCCTTTACAAATAAAGGAAATCACTATATTCGAATTTGTAGTCCTTTGAATTGTTGTTTGTCCTGATCAAAATGTAAGTCCCAAAACAATTCACCGCCCAAGAGATCTGGAATTTCTTTGTTGTCTGTAATTGGCTTGACTTCCCCGCTGAGTTCTAGAATTCTTTTTAAATCTTTTCCAGCAACACAAAAAAGTATATCGAAACTAACAAAGCGACCCTAGAAGATCACTATTGCCATGTAAGCAGACGAGTCGAGTGATTGGTTGAATTCATGAGGCTTGCAAAGAATTCTAAATGCTTGTTTACTAAAAATATTTGGTTACCTCTGACCCAGGATTTTCTAACAGGGCCAGTTGATGAATACATTAAATATTTCTCACTGAAAACGAACAAATACTAGGACATCAATAAAAAGAGACTGTACAATAAAATGTGCAAGGCCATGCATCCAATCAAACGTTTGTTTATGACTGGGTTACTTGTTTAGTTTTCCTTTTAGTAAGGTCTTTGCCACACTTATAAGTTTTCCATTCCGATACTTTTATGTCAACAATATTATGGTTTAGCTTTCATCTCTCTTGTAAGCTGTGCTAAGCTGTAAAGTGAGTGGTAACATCATTGTTATCTGAAGCATCAACAATAGCTTAATGAGAAATGTATAGATACATTTAATTTTGATCTGGTGCAATTGCTGTTGAGAATCTTGGTCTTCTTAAAAAGTTACCAGTTTGATGAAAACTAAGGTATTTTAAATTATTTTACCCGCCTCCAGCTTCGCACGAGTGTAAGAAATATTTGAAATTCTCGGTTTTTCTTTACATGAAAAAGGTGTAAGTGTATCACGCATATTATTATGTCTATTAGTATAAACTGCGAGAAAATCTGTTCAGTAGTTTTTGCGTTTATCGCTTCTATAGAGACAGAGAGACGCGGTGGGGAACTTTGTTTTATAATATGTAAAGACAAAGATTTTACATCGATATTTTCAATTATCATCGATATTTTTTTGATATTAGTCAACTTTTTTCAGAGTTCCTGGAAAAAGTTTGACAAATCAGCTGAGAGAGAGACAATAGTACAGTGTGTGTGACTCCTAAACGTAATAACGGTACCCAAGACATAGGGTGACCATAAATTCGCACATTCGAAACAGGACACGCTTCAACTTTACGACGGACCCAGTGGAGACGAGCATTGTTTTATTTTATACTATTGTTTAATGGTAAATTTAGTCAATGTTAGGATAAACAAGTAAAATGATTGTTTCATGAAGTATTTACGAGTATGTTAATGTTATAGGTTCAAAGAGCTACGGAGAAAGCGCGTCAAAAATGTTTAGTTTCGATAGTTCAACTGCGGGGAAACGGCTTTTCTAGTTTATAAATAGCATGCAAGCCTAGAGAATGAAATTGAAATTAATAAACCACATTCCGAGATAAATCTACACCTATTCCTTCTAGTATTATAGTAGTATTACATCCCTTCGATAAACTTTAACTCTAAGCTCTCATCATTATCATCATCATTTCAGCCGATATACGTCCACTGTTGGGCGTAAGCCTCCCCCAAGGGTCGCCATAATTAACTATCTTGTGCGTCTCGCATCCATCGGTTCCCGCAACCTTCACATCGGTCATCGGTCCACCTTGTAGGAAGCCTACCGCACTGCGTCTTCCGGTAAGCTCTAAAAAATTCTAAGTAATTAATAATCTAAAATTACATTCGACCAAATCGTAATTTATCCATTTAAACACCTAATATTTTCGCTATGTAGAATTGAGACTCTACCACGAGCTCTCAGGACTTATAGTCCTTGAACTACCAATTTTTATGTGTAAAAACGTTTCTAAAGATCCAAGCTGTTTCGAAGGAGTAGGGAAAAGTTGCGAATGTGATGGTGTTGTATCTAATATTTTTTTTAGACAAAAGTATTAATCGCACGAATAAATCAATGTTGATAATGTTGTTCATGAATTTATAATAAACATATATTTTTTTCAAACCTATTAACCTGGCCGTTACTGAGAAGTAGGCTTCAGAAAGTCACTGTTTTATGGCACTTTTTGGGCGCTTGGGCCTTAAAGCGATGCATTTGACGATCTAAACTGAACTGTTAAAAGGATGGAGCTGTATAATGTGTATAGCTCTGTCCCTCTCTCTTTCTCGCACGCTTGACATGTAAACACGTCATCGTAATACCTCGATCTCCAACACGTACAAAACAGAACTTTCACAGGAGCTCAGAAAGCCTAAACACTTCCTAATCCTGCTTATAAATAATACATACTGTGCGATAACATTGAACATGGACACAAAGCTCAGCTCAAAATGGACAAATAGAACCATTATATTTGCGGGTGAGAATCTGATAGTCCACAGAGAAAATATAGATACTTGGACACAAAGGACAGGGCTAAGCTATGAAAGGGACAATGTATATGACTGTACATCTGTGAGTTTGTCCAGGTAAAACACAAGTTTTTAGAAGACATATATTTTTACTAAACAAATTCGTAAAAAGAACATCGCTTCAGAAACAAACATAAGACGATAAAGAAGAAAATACTTTAAACATTTCTGTATTCGAATTTAGACGCCACCGACATATCGAATCATGAATAAATCTGACAACGTAATAAACCCTTAAATCTTATAGATAATGCATATACAGTTGTTATTCCCTAAGTTCTAAGAAATGTAAAAGAAAACTACAGAATGAAAATTGCGGTGACGGCAAACAAGGTTTTAGAAAATTAGCTCAGGGAATACGAGAATACATACGAAGTGAAGCTAAACAAAATTGAAAACATTGAAGTATTTTCAAGAACATAAAATGCATGCTTTTGTATATAGAAAATATAGCAGTATCAGTATTTCAGATGTAGGATACTGCTAAGTATCTTCTGATAAAGGGTTTTGTGACCTAACATGTCATAAAATAAAAACCATTAATGATAACTCGCTGACATATTTTTAACAAATTCCGTAAGCATGTTATTTAGAATGTTCAACGCATACTTGAAAAATCCTCCTTGTACCTATATAGATTTTGACATGGAAAAGTAAACTATAAAACACGATACAGCCAGATCGTTACTCAAACATAAAAATATAAGAAATAGAAAATAAGAAATAAAAAAAAGAACAACTAACTAACACGAGACTACAAAGAACTAAAATCACGATGTTATCCTTAAAATTTTAAGTCTTGGAAGTATCGTCTGACAACAGCTTGTATATAATTATGTATATAGTTTATATGTATAAGCTATTGTTTTGGGTAATAAGGCCAAAGAAAGGACAACATAAAATTCAGGGGAGCAAGCCATTGATTCGCGAAGAAAGATAGCAACAGCAGATAGGCGGAGATCAATTACATGGACAGCTATCGAGCGTACCACATAATGATCGATGGTGTTGCATCGCGGAACCATCCATTGTGCTAATATACTAGTGATTTATGGTAAAATAGATTAAATGTTACGCTATCTCCATGGCATGTGGGAATGGGGTTTCTATATTATCGACTTGGGTTATTAATTAGCTGTTGACGTTTTGCTTCTAAACTGTTTCTAGATTCTTCGAGGTAAGGAAGGGTTTGTGTTGAATTTAACCTACCAGTTAGAAATCCAGGTTAACCAAATTCTCATTTTAGCTTTTTAAAATCTTAACTGATAAGTAATAATAATATTTGTCGTAGTTTTGAGTTTTCACAACGATAAGGAAAGGTAATAGAAGACCTAGAGCTACGGTCCATGGACGAGTATCTTCGTAGACGCATATTCGCCATTATAAGTTTGGTGTCCGCCTGCTCTTACGTTTAATAAGCTACGCGTTAGTGGACAGTAGGTCATAAATTCCAGAATCAATATTTTCTTAGAATCCAAAACAACATGAAAATTCCTGAGCAAAGTCACAGCCAACTTGTAGTCTCGTAACAAAAATGTCCTCTATGTTAACTACGGCACATTATTTTCCAATAAAGCGTTTCCAATGGCCGTGCAAGGCGTGCTCACATTATGGTCCAATATACCAGTTTATTGCACAATCAATTTGTAAGGAAAACAGTAATTTTATATTGCTTTGTGCTAACTTATACACACAAGGAGAAATGCTTTTACTCAATTAGCATAAGCTACAAGGAATATTGCGTGTGCAGAACTCAATGAAATACACGACGCTTAAAGAGGGATGAAAGATAGAATAAATAAATTAATGAATGTAAAACATAGAAGAATTAATTGTGTAAAGAACGGTAATAGTGTGAAGGAAAAGGGAGTACATGATAGCGTCACGGTTGATAAAGGTAGGTAATAGAAAGAGGAAACATGTTGCGTTACACTGACCCCAAGCAAATGGAACAAGGATATGAGTGAAGATCAGGATTCCAATATAACTACAAAATTTTGTTAAAAATAGAGGGCGCTGATTTTGTTTCTTCTACTCATTTATAAGATTGAGAAGAGAGTGGCTCAAGATGGAAACACTTCCAATTACCTCCATCTTGAGCCAGCAAATTAAAAATAAAATATTCCTGTGTTCAGCATGCAACTATAGGAAAATAACGATAGCTAGTTTGTAACAAGAACACAGTTAATACCCGGCTACCGTCAACTAACAACGCCAGTCGCAGGATTGTTAATTAATTTTATGAAAGTTTCAGAACACGAAGCCAGCAAAAAGCAACCATGGTTTATAGGACAGTATCCCGTTGACGAGTAAAAACGGGACTTTTATTGAACTAGCTATTAACACATTTCCAGACTATCTCACATAACTGTCTCAAGGAAGCTTCAATAGCAAAGAAGGGATTGAATAAATAGGAAACGCAAGCACAAAGATACAATCAATTTCCCGTTTCTGAATCTAAAGGTGATCACATAAAACTTAAGATTACCCATCTTATATGGTTAGCAATTAAATTATCTACAACTTCTTCACATTTTATCTAACAAATAACTGAACACCAAACCAAAACGACTTAGAACTTTCTTCGTAACACATAAAGTTCAAAATAAATTGCAGCTTTTATCTTCAAGTAAACAAAATAACGGCCCGTGCAGAATGTACCGGGAAATCATCAAAATTTTATCTCGTCCAAACAAACTTGAACAAGCCGCATTCTCAAATGAGTAATGTAAGCGTTGCTGATGCAAAACTGTCCATTACATGTGATACGCTATTATGTATGCCTGTCCAATAGTTCCGGATTTGAAGAATGGTTACAATTGTCTAAGAATGCGGTTATTCCATTCATTCTTTTCACATTCGTATTGTTTTATGAGACGTGCTCGAACAAATTGGTTCATTTTCTTCTTCTTTGTGAAAATGCGCTTGTTCCTAGAAAGTGAGATGAGATAACATTCCAAAGACGTTAATTCTAGATAGGTCTCAGGGGTCAGCCGGCTGCGGAATATTCTAGGAATTAAATAATAGTGATAGTGATGTTATTAATTACATTGAAGAATATAACCATTGAATTACATTCTTGACATTCCATCCACAAGCACAAAACGTTTTGGGAACACAATCATTGAGCGCCCAGCTAATCAGTGAAATTCCCTGCCGGAGTTTGTGTCTCCTGATAGCTACAACCTCATCGTTAAGTTAAGAGTAAATAGGTAACTTCTAGGCAAGCATTCTTCATCGTCGGCCACATAATTGCTTAGACCAGATAATGGCCAAGCACGAGCCTATCAATAATAAAAATACAGTATAGTATCAAATTAAGCATTAAATGTCTCTCCCTTCATAGGATTCCTGAGGTAGAGAAAAATACAAATAAAAAATTACAGTTAGGTACGATTCAAAGATCGCAGAGCGCATCTCCAAACCCGTAGAGCCATCAAATCATTACTAAAGATAGCGTTAACCTTTTACGTCCATAAAAGAATCATACCATACAAAACCGCCGCAGCCGTGAGAAAAACGTGAACATTGTTCCCTAGATCTGCATATAAAAGTTAAAGATAAATGAAACTTTCTTTCTTTTCTTTTTCGTGGAGATTTTTGTGGCAGCCCAATGTGGCCTTGCGGTTGCGGTGACGTATTGTTCCATAATTAGGGCTGCGCTCTAGTCAGCCTACTCTTTGTAATAAATTAGAAATTATTTTATTTAGGCGCATTTTCTTTGTTGGCACTTTCTTCATTTGTCTGATTTTCTATTTAGATATTTTAGTTGGACACGATTCTTAATAACACAATTCATGTCCTAGTTTTATAGCACATCGATCAAATCAATAACACGATGGAGCAGAACATTGTATCTGCCCGTAATACTTAAAAGGAAAGTGTTCAAAAATATTGATAAGACGAAAATGCGATCTAAGACCGGCGACCTCGAAACGGTGCAGGCAGCATCGAACACGTCAGATCAATAAAGATAATGTCATCGTCCAAACATTCCGCCCCTAAAAATAGCTGGATATTTACGAACAATGGCCCAGCAGTCACATCATCCATTGTGTTCTCGACTTATTCACCTGTCCGATGCGACCCACTGACCGGCATTAACATCTCGCATCTCTCGATTCGATCGATACCTTCGATGCGATTCCATTCGATTGCCCACTTGTAACAAAATAAACAGTTACACGTCAAGAACAGACGCCCGTGAACTTCATGATCAAAATCGTTTGTAAGATTTATGATGGCCCTGTTGATCAGACAACCCGGCGCTCGATACAACACGATCGATTCTCGATTACGATCGAAACAAGTGTGTACATTCCCTCCAAGACACTCACAAATTATCCGCTTTGCGTTGTTCCACAGCACGATTTTCTTATTCATAAACAACAAACTGTTGACATTACAGCTCCAGCCAGGTGTTTACAATTTGATTGGCACAAAATTATGGGCGATACAAAACGGTACACTTTCCTGCGTGAGCTATTAAAAGGCTATAAATTCATCTAAACCTATACATATAGGAAACATTGCAGGAAGCTGTAAATATGTAGTCGGAGAAATTACAACTCGATTATGAATCGCGACTGTGTCGACTCGATGTTGGTGCAAAAACTGCCTTCGCGAGGGAAAAGCAGAAAATATGACAAGTTAATTTAGATTGAGTGGGTCCGTGAGAGTTGGAAAGGGAGGTGAAAGACAACCGGAACGAATTATATCATTGCATTGTGAATTAAACGCGATGGGAGGCGACCGTGCTGGAGCGAGAGCAAAGGACCCTGATAACACAGTCGTGGCGGCCCAAATGTCATCGAGTAGACAGCCTGTCTGCCTGAGATAGAAGCATGCATAAGGTGGACACGACCGTGTTATAGAAAGTGAGAATTAATACCCAATCTTGTTAAACACGACGATATTTGCGTATGTAATGAAATGGGGCGTGTGAACCACGATGAGTTGATTGCATATCATGATGAACATGAATTTATACTAAACTTTGTTAAGTCAAACACTTTAGAAATTGAATAACGTTGTTAAAAGAAAGACAGCATGAATATACTCCGGTATTATCCTCAAACTTAGTCATTATCTTTAATCTAAATTTCACGGAATAAACTGAAACGATTACGATCTTAATCCTTCAACTGTGTTATCTCGTCTCAAAAAGCTCTGCTCTCAAAAAACTTTACACCATTTACAAAGAACCAGTAAAAGGGAATTATTCAAATACACTTTTATCTAATTACTTGTGAACAGTGTCAGTATTTCGGTGGATACAATTCAGATAAACCAACATTGAGAATGAGCGGAAGTATCACCGTTGTTGGACTGGAATGCAATGAGAACACAGCATTAAAAGAATTTCATTACGATTGTGTCATTTGATAGAAGTTTTCATATTGATCACGTAAACCTTATTTTTACTATTGTATTTGGTGGTGCAAACCCAAAAGATTTGGTTCTGGGACCCAAGTCTGCTATTTTTATGAATTCGTCATTCGTGTTGGAAAACACGATCACATTGTCATTTTGCTAAAAGTTCGTAATCTGCTAATTCATAGTGATCGATCATTGACCAGTCAGTGGTATCGTAATAGAGTTGTGATAAAATGATAATATCGAGCGAGACAGATATTAAAACCAATAACTGCACAATAACGTTCTAACGGTAGAACACTGATCAAATAAACTATCAAAGTTTTAGCAGATTACCGCATACGTCAAATATTCATTTGTCAATATGTACGAGATTACTATTCTATGCCACTTCTTATAATGGAGTGTCAGTGGTTGACCATTGGAAAGCCATATTGACGCCATTATATTAGTAGATTACCAAACTTGTCAAAATCGACAATTATGACATCAATGATAGACCATTCTGACACTATTGTAATAGCAGACTTGAGGCCCTGATATTATGTGTATTTTAATACCTACTGTTGGACAAAGGCCCCCCTCCTCTCCTTCCTCCTCATTCCATCCAGAGTTTCCAATCATCAGTTTTTTTAAAAGGAGTTCAGCATATTCCAATATCTCCATCTGGGTCTGGCACAATCCACTGGATCATTCCAATAGCCTGATTGGCAGTACCTAATCATGACTCAAGATGTTTAGATTTACAGACTACATCAGCCCTTAAAATTGTCCATAGTAATTACAGATTTGTTTAAATCTTCAATAAGTAAACATATTTTATAGGTACTTGATAAATTATTATGAACAACAGTGATTCTAAACTGAATCAAGTCTAAATCTACCATATACCAATTTCCTACTTCATAGATAAAACCAAAGTTTGAAATAATTTATCTATTGTTATTTTAAAACTTACAAAGCTCTAATCATAGACTATTAGTGACTTAAGCATACTTTATACTTGATAAATTATCATGGACAACAATAATTCTTTACTCAATTAAGTCTAAATCATGTACAATTTGTTAATTTCCTTCTTCATAGATAAGACCAAGGCTTGAAATAATTTATCTAATGTTATTCTAAAACTTACAAAGCTCCAATCATAGACTATTAGTGACTTGTAACGCATCAACGACAAACGTCACAAACTAACGGACCTTCAATAAAGCAACATTCCAACGACACACGCACGATGTAAAATGACAAACAAAAACTTAATTAAACCTGACCTCGATGTGAACAATAACATGGCAATATTAATATCTAGTACTGAAGAAGTTCCCAAGAACCCATACTATGGTGAAGATATTCCCATGGTAACCTATTCTATGGCATGTCATCAGTTAATGGCGCTTTGTTTAGTGCTAATTGTAGGTGTACGTAAGTAACTGACGGTATTTCATAGATGTAATAAAGGTTTTTATGGTGTGACAAACATGAACGATGGTAAAAAGCTTTTTTCTGAATAAGGTCATGGCCATTAACATCATCATCTTTTTGCCCTTATTTCATTTTACTTGAAATCAGCGCCACGCGTTTTTTTCGTCTAATCTGTCCTATCAACCGTCACGCTATCACTGACTCCCTTTTCTTTCAAATCACTTTCCTCACACAATCCATCCATCTGTTCTTTGGCCTTCCTCTCATCTTCTTTTCTTCTTCAGTCTATATGAATACTTACTCATAACTTTTTTAGTAAAATGCGTTTCAACCCTTGTCTTCACATGACCATACCACGATCAACGATTCCCTTTCTACTTTTCAGTCACTGTTACCACTTTTAAATTTCCTCCAATATATTCATTTCTACTGAAACGTCAAGCCCAAATTCAAATTTACTAAGATTATTGGAGCAGCTAGAAATTACAGAGAAATAGAAAAAATATTCGATAAGGGAATTGTAACACCTTGTAGTTAGACTTGGAAGTTACTGAAAGTATCTATTCAATTTGCTTTGATTGCCATAGAACCGAAGATTTATGAAAAACAACATAATTATTACAATTTAATAACAACAAGTACTTGTGAAAGTTATTATTCGCATTCCGTATAATTTTAAAGAAACTAAAAGAGGACCCTGAAGAAAGACCTTACGTGTAAGTAAGTGATTTCTAAACTAATCTCTGTACAGAATTGAAGAAAAAAACAACTAAAAGGAAAAGTATAACAAACTGATAGTCAACACACTCACACTAATCAAGGTCACATTCCAAGCAAAATCATCTAAGGAAGAAATAAAAGGGCAAACACGCAAACATCAATCATTACTGTCCGAATTCACATGGTCATCAGATTTATAGCCCCGTTTTCATAAAATGGCCAACCAACGCAAACATTGATAACGTAACACCAACAATATTCTTCAATACCAACCATCTCTATGGGGAGTAAACTTTTTGTGATAAAGCAATGTAAACATTTTTTCACCAACATTGGCCGTGGCCGCCCAACATTCGTCAAGTACAACAGTACCTACATAATATCTTAGGCCAACATCTGTCGCACGCACGTCCAAAATAATACCTCAGCGGGAACTTTTCAATCATTTAAGAAGAAAACTGTATCATTTATTAAAATCGAATTGTAAATGATGAAAAATCATGCGTTAAATATTATATTTCCATGATAAATATGGCAATTTTGGAACTTTGGAATCATTCGCATCGACGAACATTGATGTTAAGGGAGAGGCCGCTTGGGATCAAAGTGATGCTTATTTAAAGATCATTAACCCTCAGAAAAGGTCTTTTTACGCTATGCATGAAACTTTATTCAGGAAAGATGATGTACAAAGGAAAAAATCAAAGGAACTATCTTTTTAGGGTCTGAAATAAGAATCAGAAGATAAAGTTACAAAGTTCTGCTCTTGAGTTATCTATAACTCAAAGTTAGAAATTAGACGAGTAGCTAGTTACCATATACAGGGCGTAATGGAAATAAATGATCACATGTTAGATGACTTCATCATTTTCATCATTGCAGCCAATAAATGTTTACGCCTAGACATAGGCTTCGGCACATCGACCGATTCGGTGCGTCTCGTATCCATCGGATTCCCGCAACCCTTAACAGGTCATCGGTCCGACTCGTGGGATATTTTTTTAGCCTTTAGATTTAGAAACAGTAAGACTGCTTGTGTCTACATGAACAACTCTGTAATGTTATATATCGCAAAATCTCAAAAAGAAATTGGCCCTCCCGTACAAGGTTATCATTAGTTTATCAAAATCCGTCCCCATGCTAATTTTCTAAATTTTATAGGATACAATATATTTTTGAGTATTTTTATCTTTCGATTTTTTTATATTTCTTTGGGTAGAAACGGAATTTAAAATATGACAGCCCTTTTCCTTTTGACCCTGTATTCATCATTATCATAGGCCTCCCCCGTGTGTCGCCATAACGACAGGTTCTGTACGTCTCGCATTTCCCCTATGTTACGTTAGCAAAATTTTAAGGCTGTTATCCACTAACCTAGCTTCATTCATAGAACCCTTATTTGGGATAAGAACTTGTAGTGTAGGTAGATTTGTATTAATAATTAATTAGTAAGTATGTCGGTAGATTTAAGTTGTTCATGTCATCAGTCAAATTATAGCTCTGTCGTGGAACGCTTGACTTTTATTCTTCACCCCCGTATACCACAGTGGCGACGAGGATTTCAAAATTTGAATAATTTCGCGTGTGACTCGTAGTTACGTGAGTAGCGCTTTTACTGTTTACGAATAATAGTGAACGAACAGACAATAAGATGTCGATTGGCAAAATGAAGGAGTTCGACATAAAGTCTGGCACGTGGTCGGTGTATGTAGACCGGCTGGACATGTATTTTAAAGTCAACAAAATCGAAGACGAAACGAAATTGCCTACGTTAATAGCCATTATGGGGGACGAAGCGTATGAACTGTTATATAACCTTGCAAGTCCCAAGAAGCCAGCGGAGTTGAAATATGACAGAGCGGTCGAGCTATTACGTCATCACCTGGAACCAACGCCGTCGGTACTTGCAGAACGGTATCGGTTTCGGCAACGGAGACAGGCTAGCGATGAAAACGTAGCAGGGTACATAGCTGAACTCAAGAAACTCGCAAGACATTGCAAATTCAAAGACGGGTTGAACGAAAATTTGCGGGATCAGTTCGTCTGCGGCCTAAAAAGTGACACAATTCGACAACGACTATTCGCAGAAGCCGACACAATATCACATACGGACGCGGTAAGGCTGGCGAGTGCGCTGGAAGCGGCAGAACGGGACGCGGCCGCGGTGGAGTCGAAGGTCAGCGGAGGTGACGTAACTGGCGGCGTGGCACTGCCGGGGCAGGCGGTGCACGCGCTCGGCAACAGCCGGGATGGCGGCGGCGCGGGACAGCGGGCGACGCGGGACGTGCGCGCCGGCCGGAGTGCGACGACAGCGGCGGGGGCGCGGCGCAGCCCCGCGACCAGCGGGCGGGCGCAGGCCGGCGGCCGCGGCGGTGGCGGTGCAGGCAGCTGCGGCCGGGGGTCGAATTGTACGGGGTGCGGAGCGACGGAGCACTCGTATTCTGAGTGTCGATTTCGGAACTACGTTGCAGCAACTGCAGGCACCCGGGACACTTGAGACGCGTGTGCCCGGACAGGGCGGTGAAGGCGGAAAGAGGCACAGGTTCCAGGCGTTCGGCAGCGTACTACGGGGATGCGTGTGAAAATCCGCTGGAGGAGAGGCCGACAGAAGAGGAGTTACATCACCTATGTTTGAACGATTACAAGGCGGTAAGGTTGCCCATATGTATTGATAACGTTACTATTCCTATGGAGGTCGACACTGGTACTGCGGTATCGTGCATTAGTGAAGCAACATATAAAAAGGGGTTCCGTAATCATAAATTAGAAAGTAGTAATTTAGTATTAAATTTTTATGATGGCTCAAAAATTAAACCCATAGGAATGTTCAAACCGACTGTAATTTACGGGGATTGCAGGAAAAAACTTGAATTATTTGTAATTGGGGGAGGTACCACGTCATTACTGGGCCGACAATGGTTAACGGAATTAAAAATAAAAATACCCGTTTTCAGCAATTGTAACAATGTAAATTGGAAAGAAGTTAATATGCCTAATGAGATTAATTTATTGTTAAACAGATATAAAGAATTGTTCAGCGGCGGGTTGGGGCTGTACACTGGAGGCAAGGCAACGCTGCGCGTGCGCTCGGGCGCGACGCCTGTGTTCCACCGCGCACGGCCCGTTCCCTACGCGCTGCTCGGCCGGCTCGACGCCGAGCTGGACGCCATGCTGCGCGACGGCATCATCGAGCCTGTTGACTGCTCCGACTGGGCCTCGCCGCTCGTACCGGTAAATAAACCTGACGGTTCGCTGAGAATCTGTGCCGATTATAAAGCGACCGTGAACCCAGTCTTACTTACTGATCGCTATCCATTACCTAGAATTGAGGATTTAATAGTAAAGTTGAGCGGAGCAAATTATTTTTCGAAAATAGATTTAAGCCAAGCCTATAATCAAATAGAATTAGATGATTCAAAGAAATATACAGTGATAAACACACATAGGGGTCTTTATAGGTATAATCGTTTAGTATACGGCCTATCTTCAAGTCCAGGAATTTTCCAACGTATCATGTGCAATTTATTGAAGGGGATCCCTAACGTCGAAATATTTCTAGACGATGTGATAATAGGAGGGAAAAATAAAAAAGAACATTTAGAAGCATTAGAACAGGTTTTTTATAGGTTACATCGTTTCGGGTTAAAGTTAAAAAGTAGTAAATGTGTATTCTTAGTGAAAGAAGTGCAATATTTGGGTTATGTTATTAGTAACGAGGGAATTAAAACAGACCCGGCCAAGGTGGAAGCCATAATTAATATCCCTCGCCCGTCTAATATAACGGAATTAAGATCATTTTTAGGAATCATAAACTTCTATGGGAAATTTGTTCGAAATATGAGCAGTATGTTAGTACGCCTTTATGAACTATTAAAGAAAGGTAAACAATGGCACTGGTCGATTGAGTGCGAGAAATCCTTTAAGGAAATTAAAAAAATACTAGCGGGAGCGGAGGTATTGGCTCATTACGACCCTAAAAAACCACTATTATTGACGTGTGACGCGAGCGCGCGCGGTATAGGAGGGGTTCTCTCACAGCCAAGCGAACGGGGCGAGCGGCCGATAGCCTACGCGTCGCGCACACTTACAGAAGCGGAAAAAAATTACTCACAAATACATCGAGAAGCGCTAGCGATTATATTTTGTGTAAATAAATTCCATCAGTATTTATACGGTCGTAATTTCACTTTACGTACAGATCATAAGCCGTTAGTGTCAATTTTTGGCCCAAATACAGGAATACCAACTATGGTGGCGAGCCGAATGCAAAGATGGGCTATTATCTTATCAGCTTACTCATATAATATCGAGTACGTGCGCACCGATCAAAATGGAGCGGACGGCTTCTCTAGGTTACCGCTAGTATCGAGTAAATCAACGACAACGGCCGCACAGCCGGAGCAAACTCATTTGCATTTTGTGCAACAGTCATTGTTATTAAATTATAATGAGATCAAACAACACACAATACGAGATGCGGAACTGTCAAAAATATTAAGTTACCTTAGAGACGGTTGGCCCGATGAATGTGACTTGAGCAACTTGAAACCGTACTTTAATAGGAAAAATGAACTGTATGAAGAATTGGGATGTATTATGTGGGGGCACAGGCTAGTGGTACCTGAAGCGTGTAGAAGGAAAGTGTTATTAATGTTGCATGAACCTCACATGGGAATTGTGAAGTCAAAGGCGTTAGCACGTAGCTATGTATGGTGGCCCGGGGTAGATGAAGCAGTGGAACACATGTGTCGGGCGTGCGAAGTGTGTGCAGCCCAGGCGGACGCGCCGCCTCGGCAGGCGCCGCGCATGTGGCCCTGGCCAAATCGACCGTGGAGCCGCATACACATTGACTATTTGGGACCAATAAGCGGCAGAACATACTTAGTTGTAGTGGACGCCACATCTAAATGGTTGGAAGTTTTCAATGTTTCAAGCACTTCGGCTTTTAGTCTCATAGATAAATTAACTGAGCTATTTAGTAGATGGGGGTTACCTAAGCAAATAGTTAGTGATAACGGAACACAGTTTGCATCAAAAGAATTTCATGAATTTACAAAAATAAACGGCATAGAACACATTTTTACAGCCCCATACCACCCCGCTTCAAATGGATTAGCAGAAAATGCAGTTAAACTAATAAAACGAGTTATTAAAAAGGCAATTTCAGAAAAATACAACATAGACAGGGCATTGTGGACATTTTTACTACATCATAGAAATGTAGAACATTCAACAACAGGAGAAAGCCCCGCAATGATTTTATTAGGCAGGCGTTTACGCACTCGACTGGATACTATAAAACCGGATAGGGATAATAAGGTGCATCGAGCGCAACAACGCCAGGCTGAATCTGCTCAGGGAGCAAACAGGAGCGTAGGGGGTGAAGGGGAAGAAGTATGGTATCGACAGTACTTAAAAGGAGAGAGGTGGGTTCCCGGTCGAATAGTAGACTGTCGGGGTCCGAGCGACTTCAGAGTCCAGGGTCAAAATGGGGAGTTAGTCCATAGACATATTGATCAGTTACGTAGGAAAACAGGGAGCAGATTGTCCCTAGCATCTAGTGGTCCTAGTATTAGGGAACGATCAGACACAGATTCTCAGATGACTGATAAGGAGGAGGATTGCAGTGGTAGCGGTGAGCGGGCTCAGTCGGAGGGGTCGCCGGACCGCGTGGGGTCACCGCGTAGGGTGGCGTCGCCGGCTCAGCCGACCGAGGATGCACCGGTAGAGGTTCAGGCCTCAGCTGAGACTCAGGTTGCCTTGCCTCAAGTGCCACAGACTCCACAGCGTACCGTTCGACAGTGTAGGTTTAAGGTTCATAATTATAAGGTCTAGAATAAGTATTGTTATTGTATAAGTTACCTATTAAGTTGTTAGTTGATAAGTATTAGTTTAGTAGGGAGGAGTGTAGTGTAGGTAGATTTGTATTAATAATTAATTAGTAAGTATGTCGGTAGATTTAAGTTGTTCATGTCATCAGTCAAATTATAGCTCTGTCGTGGAACGCTTGACTTTTATTCTTCACCCCCGTATACCACAGAACTCATCAAATAAACTCTCTCAAGTTCATGCTCAAGCTCTGAAACGAAAGAGACATCAGACTTTTACTGACTCAAACTTACTTGTGTTCCTTCAATTACTATTTGAATTCCAGGCAGGGCTGCTTTAATAATTTCAAAGAATCCTGAGTTTCTAAACCAACAAAGCTTAGTTACCACTAACAAGATCAGCAAATAGAACATAAATAATGCAAATATGATCAAACATACAGTCGTTGAATTATCGTTAGCGATCATCACGTATACACGCGTCGCATATAAAGGTCAACAAGGTGAAAGTTCTGAGTATTGCACAAATACTTAGTAACAAGTGAGATGAATTGCCATAAGTAGAAGAGTATATGGATGGTGTTTGTCATATCAAATACAAACGTGTACAGCTCAACGTATGTGTTGGAAACACTTTGATAAAGGAAAACGGTGTAGATCTCTATTATATTATATATTGTGAGTACTAAGTTATTTTATAGTTTTATCCAATGAGGCACAAATTTTATTTTATAATATTGCGTTGTTATTTATCAAATAGTTATTTATGTATTTTATTTAAATACAATTTTACACCCGTAGGTACACTAAATCAATATCTATTTCAATTACACATATGAGTATATATATATGCTTTACCCTAATCCGTGCGTTGCGGGGTGCCAACTGAAAACCAGAGCTGGGTGTCTAACGTCCAGCAAATGCTGAGGTGGTCACTCTTTCGGTGCGGGCACGCTCGGCGTACTTTGTACTTTTATTTTTATTTACTTTGTGTATAAATATAACCGTTGTGCTGTGTCTGTACCGAATAAAAGTGTTTCTATTCTATTCTATAATTAGCAGGAAATACTTGAAGATATAGTATAAGATGGTGACAAATGTCCTACCTAACCCTACACAGAAAATAATAAGTAAGAGATTGTTACTTATCGCCATTACAAATTTTAAAATCTCTGAGACAAACACACTAACCTAACAAGAAATACTAGGTGCTGTTTATTGGTAGTAATTGGAAAAACGTTGCGGTCATGTAATTGAGTGTGGTCAGAAAATTACTGATAGGTAACCGAACGGTAATAGGGCTATTGAGACACAGAGGATTGCTAAAACATTGTAAGAGGTCCTAGTGTTCCGGGTGCAACAGATATTTACGAAATGTTGTGGTCAAAATATGCTCAAAGCTACTGATTGATGCTCAAGCAAAAATTCTACATAATATGTTAAATTGAACTGCGGTCAAATCAAATAATTGATGCAAGAGCATTTATACTAATAATAAAGACGCTCAAAAAAGATCATAATCAAAAAAATCTTAAAAAAATATCATTAAATAATACATAAATTACTTATATATGTTGCTATGTACTTTTTTTACTTGTAAGATTTTATGTTCAAGCTAAATTTTTTTTTTTTTTTGACATTAGATTTTATATAATTTTGATTATTTGTAATGTTTTATTTTAGAATTTAATTTGTATCTATGGACTACGTCTGAAATAAATAAATTGAATTGAATAAACGTCCACGCTGCTCCAATGGCTGACTCGTTGAGGTTAACGTTAGATATATAGGAAAAGCAAACTTGGCCAAGTGTATCATGTTAAAAAAGTGACTAGCTACCTGATATTTAAAGTACCTGGAAAGTTAATATGATATTTCTAACATAGATCATTGTCGTGGCGCTTAACGTAACTCTTACCTGTAGTGTCACACGCCGTCATCTCGGTGATAAGTCCCTCGAGGTCGGGCGAGATGAGCCTCTCCTCGTCCTCCGAGTGCGTGTAGTCCAGCGCATGATAGATCACCAGCGCCAAGTTTACCACCAACTGTAACACAGGAAAATTTTTCGTTAGTCCTATTACTTAGATTATCAACTCTGATGGAGGAAACAAAGAAGAAGAAGAAAAAGTAAGATATGACTTATTCATATTTAAAAAAAAAACTTAGACAGCCAGCCTCGTTGAGAGGCAATTTGCATGTAGAAGTACTTCGTTTTGGAAATAATACCATATCTAGAAACGCATGAGTGCTAAGCGTATGCAGTGCAATACACTAACACAAGGCGCAAACTCTTTCGTAAGACTTGTTGTAGTAAAATAAAGAAAGAAATAGCCGGAAACCTGGATTAAGATAATTGTTCACTGTTTTCCATTGGCCCGCAGTCAAATACGAGAATAATAATGTAAAAATATGAACGCAGATAATGACACCAAAAACGAAAACAGAAGTTTGGACGCTCTACTAACATTCTTTATATTTTTCTGTGAATTAAGCAATTTGATGTCATTACCTATACTACTACTTTTGCCGTCTTTAATATTGCATGGCGTGACATTACACACGAGATTGGTTAATATAAATTATAAAATGTAGCGGATTATGACCCAGCTGGCACTTTAATATCATCAATTGTTTTAGCATCCACATTCTTCACTCTTCTGGGCGAGATGCAAAAATTTGTTCCAGATCAAAATGTATTTCATGATCTGATCATGAACTAGGTGCTAACAGTTAAAGGAGTATTGATTAACAACACGAATACTTTCATCGTTCATCAATCTTTATCTTTAAATACTCAAAGCTTTTGGACCTCCAAACAAACAGATCCTTGATCTATCATCCGTTTCATCACTAGAAGTGGTCCACAAAGCTACCAGCCACCGTAACTATCGTACGCACCGACCGTATCGCCAGCCCCCGGTCCATTGTACGACGTGTGTTGCCCAACTCATCTGAATGCAACCGCTCCCGTACATGCAACTACACACTCCATTAAACCGGTGTTTGGAAACAAGATTAATGGTGGAGGGAAGTTTCATAGTTTGTATAGAAGGACCACTCCTAAGAAAGTTTTATGGAGTGAAAGAATTAGAACGAAAAAACGAGGCGTCCTAATTTCTACTGCACAATAGGCAAGGAACTAGACAGAGCTATATCTAGCAGACAATTTGGTAACTCCTGCAAAGCTAAAAGAAATGTCTACTTGAAGTCCTCTCAACCTTAGTTCGGTCTTCGTTCAGAATTGTTATTAAGTTCTCTTAATGATTTGATATTTTTCATAGTATTTTTTAGTTTATTATTTTAGCATATATATGTATTTTATTATAATAAATAACTTATTTTATATTTTTCCGTTTAAAGTATCTGTTATTTGTTTATTGTGCAAACCTACCACAGTATTATTATATTGTCTTTTTTAACCCAAAGGTTGACTGGTAGAGAATGCCTTGTTGCATTAAGTCCGCTTATATACCACTACTGTACATGATGTTTGAATAAATAATGCAGGGATGCATAATCGTAAGTGAACCTTTTGTTATTTTTTTGTGTGTGACAAAGCGTAGGTGATTTTAACTGAACCTATGAAGTCGCCATCGAAGTGCTAATTAATTAGCAAACTGGTGAAACAACAGAATGGATGGATTAGTTCCGTTGTGAGGCTATTAATTAACATTAAGGTAATTGTGATTTGCGTGGAGGCGTGGACTGTAGTAGATACAATATTGGACTATTAAGGTGATTTGAATAGTGTTCTACTTCCTATGGTAGATACTAAACACATAGGCAGCACTGAAAGCAAAAATTATTTACGGAGATAATGCTAATAAACAGTTAATAAAAGGCATGCATAGGAAATAATCAATTATGTTCAAGGAATGTACACCTGCAAAATCGATCATATCTTGCAATTATATGTATAGGCATTATCGCGAACTGCCAATTATAGATTATATCATAATTTAAAATAAAACTCTACTCCAGTATGTAACTATTTTGGATTAGCCAAACTCCAGAACATCGCTTAACGCGCCCATTGTATGCAAATCGCGTGCAATATGATCGGAGTTGCGCGAACGCACGCAACTGTAACGATCGATGTATGACCGGTAAACAATGAAAGTCCTTTGTACGGCGATTAGTAAAATTCTATGCAAGGAGAGATTGGAATCTATTGAGGTAAAGGCTTTTTGAAAAGAAGTGAGACGGATGTTACAAACACAAGAGAACAAGAATATAAGGTTGACATTGTAACTAACGATCGTTTCCGGTTTAACATCTTTGCAAATCATAATAACACTTTAAACAACAAAAAAAAACAGGAAACATGTAAAACATGATCTAGAAGACAAAACATTTTCTAAAACTAAACTCATTTGTAATGTTAATGCTTTAGCAAAACAAAAATATGTACAAGAACTAGATTAGCAGGCACTTAGTATAATGAACAAAGAGATTCGCGATGTCCAATGAAGCGTGGCTAATAACTGCGGAATCAATTAGGAGACCGGATGCGGAATATTCAGCTGGTGATCCGTAATAACGTGGTGCTGTGAAGCTTTTTGTTGCAGCACTTAGTGAAGGAGCTGGAGTTGTTAGAATGGAAGATGATATAGCTGGTCGAAAGATTACTGATAAAATCGATAATAATTAGAAAAAATTACAGATTTAGATGGAAACAGAAATGGATGTCTATTTCCATCATGACGATGGAAAAGATAAAGGTTTTATAGTTTAAGAGGAAGTAACTAGTTACCAAAATAATATCGAAGGAATGATGCCCCAATTTTATTAAGACACTGGATTAGGCAATTGTCTAATAAAAATACAATACTTTGCTAGGATTAAATTTTTAAGTATGTCAGTTTTCTTAGTGATCTTTTTTTTTTTTAAAGCCCGTTATTTCCCACTGCAGGACAAAGGCCTCCCTTCCGTTATTCCACTCTTTTCTGTCTTTAGCCACTTCTAGTCTTTATTCCTCTTAATACTCTGTTAATTAAAACTTGTTTACGTTATTTTCAGGTTTTACAGTCCCACGGCGCTCTTCAACCACTATTTCCCTATCCTCACTTCCCATAACCGACACCATAATAACGTCAGCAAAAACAATATCTAACTCCAGACCTCCAGCGCATATTGTATAATCCTCACTTATTTATTAGACATAATATACGCGCTGATTTGATAGCACATCAATCATTCGCGCAGATTGTGGGAAACTGCATGTTATGTGAATGTTGGTAATAGTTTCTGTCTTTATAATGTCAGTGCTTCTTGAAATTGTATTAGATCTTACTGTTGAAGATGATTTTTTATAAAGTTAAATTATGTGTGAAGCAAGTGTTGGTCAATTTATCCGCAGGAAAAAGTTGGTGTTGTCCAAAATCACGGTATCTTGTGATGTGGATCAATGCTAAGGACCTTAAAGGTATAGGGCACTACAGCTCTTTGCTACTCAATAATTCTTGAGAATGCTACGTACATTGGGGTTTTCAGTTTTTAGATTTACAATTGAAACGTCAAAATGTAGGTAATACTTACTTACTTTTGAGAGATTACAATTTTACAAACAATTTCTTTGAACCGTAAAGAAATTTCTGTTTAATTTATAAGCTGCAACTAAATCAACCTGAACAGTATACACTACCCAACATTACCACAAAACCTTTTCCGTTTATCTTAGCTCTTACTTCTAGTCATGCCAAATGCGGCAAAATTCCAGTATTTAGCACTGTACCACCTGACCTCCCCTAACCTCACCTCAGAATACCGATATCCTAATTCAGTAAAGACTGCAAAGTCGTTGCGAAGTCATTAAATCCACCAGAACCGTAACTCTTAACCCTCAAAAACCGAATAACTTGTCCCAACACTGGCAATCTCGTATTCTAATACTGTGAGTACCCAATCGCGCGATGACCGGCCCGCGATAACCCTTCACTGTCTAGTTAACCGAAGTTCACTCGGTCACTGTCTTACAAGGAAACACGCGGTCTTTGTGACCCTTATACGGTGCAGAGAGAAAGTCCGTGCAGCTAAGGGTTAAGTTATTAGATATTTATAGGCTTGATGTGTGAAAATTGGTTTATTGTAAGACCTGCTTTGTATTACATGTGGCGCCGATTAAATTTATTATAGGGACATAGAGGATGTTGGTATAATCATCATTATCATCACCAGCCTTTTTAATGTTCCCACTGTTGGGATTCTCCTCTCTAGGAGAGGGAATGGGCCGTAATCCACCACGCGGACCCAGTGAATATCACATGTCTTCGAATTTTTGGTTCTAGGACATACCGGTTTCCTAACGATATTTTCCTTCACCATTTTGAGAACAGTGGTGATGAAATAAATTACAAAAAGTAATGGACCTAGCTGGGTTCGAAGCCGCGGCCTACAACTCATAAGTCGGGGCCGTTACCACTCTGCTACCACAGCTCCATAAAGAATTTTATCCAAACCAAGGGTCTATGTACACATGCCCTATTACTACAAAGGGGTTACGAAAGACCTGGCCGTATCTAGATTGACGTTAGTTGGATCAATCAAATCTGATTGTACCCAATTTAAAACTGCGGAAACTTAGATCAAAGGATCTAATCGGATTCCGAACTGTAGGTACCTAACTGAGATTTGAACACGATTCGGACACCCTTATTCCCTTTTTTTTTACTTTAATATTATGAAATGTATTTTAATCTTTAAGAATTGAATTTAATTTAATTTTAATTTTATAATTTTATTGCATTTCATTTTTAATTTTTAACATTTCCTTGTGCAATCCTAACGATTTTTATTGTGTTGTTCTTATATTGTATTGTTATTGTCTTAAAATGTGTTTTAATTAAAGTGTGTAAAACATATATGGGCCTAGATGCCTGAAATAAATTAATTGAAATTGAAAATTCAATGTTGTTTAGGGTCATATTATTTGATCACATAGGTGCTTCTTCAATCAGTTTTGTCATTCTTACTCGTGACTCAAGTTTCATTGGAAGACCAGCGTCAAACATAATCTCTGTCTGGCAACATTGCCTAATCAAGTTAGAACTACACTGTTTTTGGGGGACTTTTTTTGAGTGATTCTGGTGCCTGATTTAAGTATTCGCAAGTAGATCCCCAGTGAAAATTAGTGTTATTTTGTACCTCATGTGTGTGTTATCTATAGCCAATATGTGGAATAATTAAGACAAGAGTGGTCTTCGTGAAATAGAGTTGAGAATTTTATTATAGCGTTGACTACCTCAGCGATGCTTGCCAAGAATGCTGGTTTGCTGCCTACTGCAAAAATATTAAAATGTCTTAGATCTGCATTCTAATGGAAAATAAAGTACTAAATAGGCACTATCTAAACTTCAGCCATAGGCTAGCCGTATCATCTAGCACTTATTCTATCCATCGATGCCATAGTTACCATTATTATCTTTTCTCAATAAACTTTAACAGTCGCTCTATAATTACTTCCACCCCATACTAAGATGTACCATTATCTTAACAACTTCTCTACCCACATACTATGAACTACAATAGTCCTTACAGAAGGTTATCACCTGTTTCCTATTGTTCCGGAAGGAAGCCCCGTCAGTATTTTTCATGCAAGGTAAACGTAAACCGATAACGCGGGGCGTCGCGTTTGCAAGGACGCTGATAGATGAGACAAGCCTCTATTGATTTTGTGTCGCATGTAGGAAGTAAGTGTTGGGATAGTTAACAATACAAAGGAGCGATATCTAACCGTCTTTAACTATATAAACGATAAGCTATCACAACCAAAACTACAAGAATAATTATCAAAGAACCCTGGAACACAAATTGTTTAATAGTTTATCCACCTGCAGGTACACCCAAACTGTAGAGTTTGGATGTACCAACACCTTCACAAATCTATAGGTACTAATATTATAAAGAGTAATCTCTGGAAGTGCTGGTCCGATTGGTAAATTTTTTTCACCGATAAAAAGCTGCTTTATTCCTGAGTGACATTGGCTATATTTTATGTACGCGAACGAAGTCACCAGCAAAAGCTTGTATATTATAAAATCCTATAAACTTACAACAGTTAACACATCTGTAAGTATGTCACCTACGTTGTTATTTGGTACTTAGGTGTAGGACAATTCGATTAAATTAGTCGTGAATGACATTCAATTGTTGTATACACGCTCGATATAAAATACAGGGTGACAGTGGTTGCTTAAGTCAGATTTCCCTATCATGGTCTAAGAAGATAGAAAGAAAAGATATTCATTTGGCAACAGTTCAAGCTGTGCACACAAAAACAAATTTAAAAAATTATTAAGTAACAGAAAAAAAATGGAAGTGTAGGTACAATTTTGTACCTGATAAAAGTGCACCAAAAAGATGCAAAGTTCGTTTCAATGAGATGTAGTGATTATTGCCAGGCAAGTCCTAAGTACTAGACGAGATAATTTTTTTAGAATGTTTTTATTTTTGTGTATCACTTAGGCAAATACTCGTATACTGTTCTAGTATGAATATTCCTTATCTTAACACTTAGCGCCTACTTAGGGCATAAAAATTAACACACAGTTTGCAAATAGACAGAATTCAAAAAGGTCTGTGGTATTTTAACAACCCTCATTCAAACAAACCGCAACAACATTTCACGCAACAGTTTCCACCCAAACACCCTGTACATATTGTTTTGGTCACAATCCGAGCTGAGACAGGCGACAAATCAAATTAATTAACACACATGGACGTCGGACCGCGGCCGCACTTTATATTGCATTAGCCGAATTAGGAGCAGACCCGCTGGTAAATTGTATGCTTTACGTGTGTTTTGTGGGTTATGATAGACTACAGCTACACCAAAGAAAGAAAATAACAGGGATAATTGACTGAAGAGAATATAGACATAGAGAAGATATAATAAGTGGAGAAGAACGTGAAAAAACACCATACCCATATAAATCAATGAATAATGTCAAAATCTTACTTTACATATAAATGAGAACGATATAGAAAGACGTGCGCGTTAAAAGCGTCAAAATGTAACGCCATTGCAAGTAAACATTATAGAACTTGATGCAATGAAACTAAAGAAAATAAATTGAACGACAACGGGCACAATGGAAAAATAAAACGTGTTATGTCAACCCCAGGTAACATAGGATAAGTGTAGGAAATTTAAAAAAATATGTAGCTAGGCATCCTAAAAACATCTGAAAGATCCAATGCAAGCGACTGATGTCAATAAAGAAAAAACAGCACAACAACCATATTAAAAAAAAAGGAGCCAAAAACACGACAAATTCAAATGTAAATGCAAGTACCGATTTACTATAAGTCATATGTTTACATTTCATGTCTCCATCAAAAGGATCATTACCAACTAAAGCCTATACAAATACCATTCTTCATAAACAGCTCCTGCGAGCATTACATACAAAACTTCTTACACAAAAGCACTCATCACCATAATTTACAAGTCCGTAACTTACATCGACGCTTCTGTTTCACCAACAGTCATCTTCATGAATATATCGGATGAAACATTTGCATTACAAAGGACTGACGAAGACGGAGAATACTCTAAGGAAGGCCATAATGTCATGTTTGTTTTACTTTCAGAAGATACTTACATATTTTAAAGGAGACTTAAAAGGGAATTCTGTTATTCTTTCGACAATTACGTTCAATGCTTTAACAATCGTGGTTGTCCAAATCGTGCACATAGCTAAACTAATGATTAACCATTAATTATAAGAACAATACAACATTGCAATGGCGAATAGTAATTAATATTAAACTTTGTATATGC
Organism: Mythimna albipuncta; assembly: GCA_929112965.1. Taxonomy (NCBI): domain Eukaryota; kingdom Metazoa; phylum Arthropoda; class Insecta; order Lepidoptera; family Noctuidae; genus Mythimna; species Mythimna albipuncta. Next base: position 21,349,594 of record OV815965.1, read on the forward strand.
ACGTTTGGAATGAGAATTTTAATTAAGATGTCTAGCATTCTGTAAAGACTTTCGCCTATTGTTTGTTGGAATTGGAATTAGTCACTTTCTATCGACAGATAACTCTTGTGACGCCAATAATGAAAGGGCACACGAAGTTTATCCTTAATATCTCTTAAAACAAATAACAAAAATTTTCTCTGAAAGACGAAGAAAGGAACGCAACATTACTTGAAAAGTGCAAAGAATACGGAACACGATACAAATATCTACAAATCGAGATCGACAGCAGTGGGTCGACACTGCCTTAGACCAGAATTTGAATAGTGACAATGTGCGCAAAAAGCTACTTTATGTCTTATGAAATAAGGTTTAAATTTAAATGAGTACATATTTCAAGAAATGTATCCAAATCATTGCCAACCGACAGATACTAAATTTTTTACTATTCATTTGGTACAACTGCAACGGAGTAAAAAGCCAATCTGTGGTAAAAATGGCTGACTAACATCTCATCGAGAATTTGAATAATCTATCGTTTCTGCGAGCAAAATAAAGATCAAAACCACATAAAATTCTGCATTCAAGTGCAAAAGTGATATTGTCGCATATTGAACTGTGTTTTAGCGCCCGTGTTATCTCTAGGTAGTGATATATTAGCGAATTGAAAACGAAATCATTTTCTATAACGTACATATTGATCAAGTTTTTGTTAAAACTAATTTCAAATCACTAGGAACATGGAAAATTGTCGCTACAGGAAGTGTGTTATTTGTGGCGTTCGTAAATTGCCCATATCTAGCATACTTCTAGGAAGTATTTCTTTACACCTTGACCGGTAAGTGCCACAACCAGCAGCCACTACGTTTTCTGTGTTAATTTTATCATAAGAAATAACTTTATAATAATGGAATATTTTCCAGGTGCCGATTATGGGTCAAAGCATCAGGAATTGAAGATCTCATACATGTACCAATTGAGAGAGAAAGTTGCATCAAATGAAATACGTTTGCGGATCTCATTTTGCCCCTGAATGCTTAAATGCGAAACCATTTACTGACTTCTGAGTGCCAACTTTGAGACTCAATAGGCCATTTCTGTCTGATGACCTTTTCGCCGAGTTTCCTATGCATGTCAAATCTTACTATGCAAAATTTGAAAAAGGTAAGATACTATGTAACTTTATATAATAATGTCACATACTAAATCCCTTTGATGGTAAGTATATTAAGTGTTACACTTACTGTTTATTAAAGTTCTGTGAATAAAAGGACAGAAAAATAATCTCCGTGGAACAATCTGACTGTTCGCTGGGTACAGCAATGAAAATTTAAAAACAACTGTTTGCTATTTGTATAATATAAATGCACGTATGAAATAATATAAAGCTGGCGACGCCTGCAATAGTCATGATTCTGAACCTGAGAATTTAAAAAAGGTGGTGAATAAATGAAAATAACGTGGTACAAATAATCTGATTACCATCTACATATTTCATAATGCCTAATCATTAAGTACTTATGAATTTAACAATTATGATATCAAACACGGCAGCAATAAGAAAAATCTTCTATTTTGATTGTTAGAAGAGTTTATTTTGCCGTAAAAAAAGTTTTTTTTTAATTAAAATGTTGTCTTTAAGTTTCAGACAATGTATCTGATGCTGTGGGTAAGGAAATTTTGGTTCAGAGCTACAAAACTTCTAGAAAAAGACATGCAACTGGTAAGTTCAATTTTATATCAAAATATTATTCATAGAATAAAAAATGTGCATCAATAGCTAGATACAGATTTCAAAGAAGTATGTAATAATTAAGAATTAAATTTTTTAATATCCATATTAGGTAAATTGCACTATTGTTCAACGTCTGTCTGGCTAGATAGCTATCTATATTTTATTTAGGTCTGTAGCCATAACAATGGTATTTTAAGCATTGTTGTGTTCCGGTAGATCTTCAGACATAATTAACCCTCTGCAACTGACATGCAGTTTTTGTTTCCACTCTAATAAGGGTCACAAATAATAATAATGAAGTAAGGTTTGACGACCTCCATGTCCGAGTGGTGTACGCACCTGTTTTCAAGGTGCTGCTATCTCTAGAGGTCTCAGTTGTTAATCTCACCTACAAAATTAAAATGCGCGTTAAATTTGCAGCTCATGCGTTAAGCAACACGATGGCCGCAGTTCTGAAGTTGATGGCGGCGCCGAGTAACAGCAACGCAGAAGACTACAACAATGCTTTCGGTGTAGAAGAAATGGACAAACTTTTTAATTGAACCAATGGACCAGCATCATCAAGAAAGAAGATGAAAGATGTGATACCTCGAAAACGGGAAAATGTATCATAAAAAACGAATCACCAGGAATCTTGGAACAATTACTTAAAACACATTGATTCAATACAATTTTTGAAGTCGGACTCATTATAAGTCATATAAAATTAAAAATAACGACTTTGCAGTCTGAAGTTAATGAAGCAGACAAAATAAAGATTTGTAAAATATTTTGCATTTATCATTTAAAATGTTATGTAGAAATATCATTCATGGTCTAGTTAATATTATTTTTTCCTATTTTATTAAAAGTGTTATACAATAGCCATGATTGGTAATTCTATGTAACATATTTCTGAAAAAATATAAAATAAAAATGAAATCATAGTTCAGCTGAGTTCATCGATAATGAGTACATCACTATGTCATCGACACACTTTGGATACAGTCGATAAACATACACAACACTAGAGCTATCAAAATACTGTTAAGTTGGCAGCATTGACTGAGCGATAAATATTGTTCTTAGGTTGCTCATAAAAACGATACATTTCTTTTTGATGTGTGTGTGAGCTCAACCCAATGTTCTATAGTGCCGTCTCTTAGAACGTAGTGATTATATACTCTTTGATCGACAGAATGAAAGGTGACAGTCAATATCTTTTCTTTGCTTGTCAAATCAAAAACAAAAAGAAACAGTTCGAAATTCAATCTGCATTTCTTTGTCTTTCGCAAAAATCACAATATAGTGTGCCAGCATTCCGATTCGTGCCTAGCTTACGACTTCTATTTACATACCCTTGTAGGGTTGCCACTAAACCTCAATATCTCTCAGTCAGCTGTTAAATATTCAAGAGAACATAACTCACAGCTGTCAGTACCTCTTGTTGAGTGGTGACAACCCTGAGGAAGCTAATGTTTTATACAACAGATGGATGATTGAATGAGGAATATTGTAAATCAGAACTGAAATGTATTGATACAAATGTACCGTTGGAAAATTAATGTAGGTTTCTTTCGACACGCTATGTAACGGAGCTTTTAGTGAAGGGTCTAAAGATAATTTTTTTTTAGTAATTGAATTGAAACATAATAATTTTATAATATCGTTGAGACAGTAGATACTTCAAATACAAGTAAAAAACTACTTCATAATAAAGATATATGAAAGCAATACTTAAAAGATTGCATCGCTACTTACCATCAGGTGGGATCGCAGTCAAGCACTAGTTTATCTCAATTAAAAAAAAAAAAAAAAGGATTACTCGATTATGACATTTCTTGTTTTTTTTATTAATTTTGGTGTTGACGTTCTAAAAAAAAAAGTTAAAAAAAATAGCACGCCATTATGTAATACAAAGTTTAAGTATGTTAATACCACAAATCTCCTATTACATGATCCTTTTTTAGTCTCTTCACAAAAAAAAGATTCACTTTTCCTTTCATTTCACACAGAAATTCATGCAAATTAGAAACAATAAGTAAATTATAGGTAGCATTGTTTACAAAAAACAATAGATAAGTCGTGTAAACTTAACTATACGGCCTCCTTGCGCAACAGGTAGTCTAAATAACGCCATCTAGCGGAAATAGAAAGTGACTATGCAAATAAATGACAGCAGAATAGTTGCAGATCTGAGTCTTGTGTCGCTAACTAGTCTTCCTGATGTAAAACTGTAGTTCAGAAGTGGTGGAAGGTACAAGCTTATTTTTAAAAGCTGTCTTTACACGAGTAAAATTTATAAGATCCATAAAATAACTAGAAAAAGTAACCTACTTAGTATAACTCACCTTACATTATTATATTATAGTATTTCCTTACGATTATGTAAAAAATTATTTCGGTAAAAATTATAAGATTTTAAATAAAAATTATACAGAATTTTTAAGAAATTAAAAGTAATTACAAATGGAAAAGAACGTGTGTGTAACTATTTGAACTTTGAATACACGAAAAACTGAAATTTTTGACAGGGTCCTAAATCTAGAAAATTTTGTAGACATGTGGAGAAACTCAAAATATTTCCTACTCAACAATTTCTTCGTAATACAAAAAGTACCACAACGTACTCATTGGTAGGCCCCGACGAGATTCGAACTCGTGATCTCCTGTTTACTAGACAGGCGCTTTAACCAACTAAGCCACGGCGCCCTTATTTGCTCAGTCCAAATACGGTTTTGTATTGTGTGCGTACGACTAAAAGATAAGATAAGATTCACTATCGCTAAATACCTACTCTATGATTTGTTATTACGCATATCGTATAATGCTAATATTTCACTGCTAATTTTAGTTTTCCACGAAAGCTTCTCTCGTAAAAGACAATCTACACAATCGTATGAAGAGGTAAAGTTTGTTCTTTTTTGTTTGTAGGAGGTAATCTCTGAAAGTACAGGTCTGAAAGCTAACATTTTTTCACCGATAGAAAACTGTTTTCTCGGCTGTATTTTATGTACGCGGGCGAAGTAGCGCCAAAAGCTAGTATTTAATATTTGTTTTATCTTTTTGCCTAACACGCTTCGTCGCCACCAGAATACGTCGTTACCTAAATATTTTACCGATCATATCAAGTGGCTAACAATTTTTTAATTGGCGATAACCTGCTTTATGAGGTTTTCAGATAAACTATACATAGCTATGGATTCCACAATAGGTGCTTATGTAGGTATAAGAGCGAACTTCATCCTTTCAAAAACGGAATACATTATAATATCGTTCCTAATAACGATAATATTATTAATGTATTCCGTTTTATTATTATGATATAGAACGAATAACTAACGAATAGATACTACCTACAGTTGCCAAAACGAATCTTTAGCACTCGGCGTCAGAGGGGATCGCTTTGCGCATTCCATACATTGGCGAGACAGTCGTCTTCGTTGTTAGATACATGCAGCAACGCAGGGAACGAATTAGAAGTGATGTCTATGACGCGATGGCGCGGCGAGCAAATCACTGACACTCCCCGCCCCCGCGCCTCACTTCGCACCACTAAAGAGACCGAATATTTGACTTCTGCGCAACCACTCAAGATCTGTGATGGCAACTATACCAGATGAACTCCAGTTAAGAACACCTCCATTCCATCATCGGACCACTAAACGTACGATGTTGCGCCACCGGTACTTGGTGGACATCCCGCCCATACGCACAAAGCGTTATGGAAACACATTTTTTATGCGTACAGCTAAGGAGTGGAATTCCCTGCCGGTGTCTGTATTTCCTGATAGCTACAACCTAGGTCTTTAAGTTACGAGTGCATAGATTACTTTTAAACAAGCGTACTCCATCGTCAGCCTCATCATCGGATGAGATAATGGTCAACGACGAGTCTATTAACTATAATTTACAAAAAAAAACTAGAGTATCCGCCGTCTCCTCTATCTTAAGTCGCACCACAAAGATAATGCCTCAATTGGCTAAGTTAGCGCCTGACACTGGTAACTACAACACGTTATGCGAGCAGCGCAAGCGCAGGAATGTCACCGGCTGTCAACACGCGAGCTATTCGAAGCGCGTTGCGTATCACGTTGCTGTATCCGTTCGCGATTTACATACGAGTGTGGCATTTAGATGTGGTTATGATAATCATAAGCATGCAGATTGGGAATTCATTGGGCTTGGTACTTAGGTAGGTTTGCTTAGCAACACTTTATTTATTAGAAAGCTTTTTAATTTTATTTTATGTTCGCGGGCGAAGCCGCTGGCAAAAGCTAGTTACCTACTTACTGTTTGTAAATAAAACACGCTGTATCTCTCAACATACTGTAGATTTAGTTAGTTCTTATATTAGTCATATTTAGTGTTAATTTATTGTCTTTGTATTTAAGCACTGTCTAGCCTGAAGCACAGGTTCACCCTAGCTCAGGCAAATAAGCAACTGTGTTCTTTATAGTATTTAATCAACTTTATTGTAAGTGAGCCCTATGTTATAAATAAACTATTTATTATTATTTATTATTATTCCATTTATTTATTATTATATACATATTATAGTAAATTTTTAAATATTTCTTAAAAAAATAACATTAAAAAAACATTTAAAAATATAAAAAATAGTAGCCCACCGGCATCGGGAACACGGTCCAAGCAGCCGGCGGTCAGGGCTCCTGAGAGAGGAACCTCCGGACAATACGCGCCGTGTCTAGGAGTACTGCCTTCTGGATCAAGCCCTTGATCCAACTGCCTAACGAGAGCCTCCGCAGATGTTGGTCGAGGCTCTTCGCAATTAAGCCATTGGCCGTCACGACTATCTATTATTATTTATTATTATTATAGTTATATTATATTTTTTTCTAAAATTGGTCGGTTGGCTATTTAATCACTAGGGCAAAGAGATGTAGTTATTAGGAACAGTCTTCCTCATCCTCTGCTTGTACTAATATTACCGTTGGAAACAATTTGAATCCATCAACACTCTGCCCGTTTGTTTTCAGGGTTCCGTACCCAAAAGGCAAAAACGGGACCCTGTTACTAAGACTTCACTGTCTGTCTGTCTATCTGTCACCAGGCTGTATCTCAGGAACCGCGATAGATAGACAGTTGAAATTTACACATATTATGTATTTCTATTGCCGCTATAACAACAAATACTAAAAACAAAATAAAATAAATATTTAAGGAGGGATCCTATACATATAGGTACAACAAACGCGATATTTTTGGCGAAATTTCCTAAGGACGGTACGGAACCCTTCGTGCTCGAGTCCAACTCGCACTTGGCCAGTTTTTTTTAGTACATGCTTTGTTTCTCTTTTGTCACACTTTTTGTTTTCAACGGGTTTTCACGATTGAATCTTCAGTTCAATGGCCTTATTATTTTTGTTGAAGTTTATTAACGTTTTTGTTCGAAGTTACGTTACAACGAAAAAATTTGTTTGTTTAGGAATTTGTTCTCGTTGTTTTTCTTGGTAGGAAAGAAGATACTCATTGAATAGTTTTCTTACTGATTCGACTCACTGCTGATCTAAATACAAGACTTAATCGGAATATACGAATAAAAAAGTAACGAACGATTTAGATTAATTACAATATATCGGTATACAGGTTACCTTATAATAATGAAAGATAATTAAATTGTAGGTATTCCGTGTACCCTGGAATGTCTCCTTTTATCCATCTTGCATTGGGGATATGATCGGCACCAGAAGTAAAACTCCAACTTGCACTCTTTTTTGGTGGATAAAAATCATCCAAATGACATCCCAAGTGTTCTTTGTCACTAAAAAACCCACCCTGTTCCTTCTTGCTTTTTTATCGGGGCCGAGCTTCCTTTTCGGAACTAGACTCTGGCCTCAGTAGGCTTCGACCCAGCTAGGTCTCTGCTGTTGCTGACAACTCCTTGAGGCACGCGGGAACAGTGCGCGCCTTCGACGACTTGGGCTCGGTCCGGACAGTTTCGGAAGGTCGGACCGCGAGCCATCCATTGCTCGTCGTCCGCAAGCCAACTCCAAATTGCACTTAACAATTTGTTATATAGCGGCACATTAGTAGTTATAAATTGTAATGAAAATAAATCTAGTCCGAATCTCGCGACAAATGACAAGCAGGATAGCAAAGCGATAGGAACGCTATGGTTAGCGTGGTGAATCGTCGCTCGATGTTACCATTTAACTAACTTAACCATCTTGACTTATTAACTGGCAATGTTAAACCTAAGGTACCTTTCATATTCTATAGGCAACATCTCAAATAAAATTCGGGCTTAATTCAATGCATTGGTTTTGATGGAGGAATAGTGTTACGGATTTTGACTAAGCCTTTGGCAGACTGCAGTTTTTTATCGTGGGGTGAATGAAATATCTATCATCCAGTTTAGCTCTTCAATCCTTATAGATGACAGAAGAACTGACGAAATGGAGTATTTGGTCGTGAATGTGCGATCCTGGTGGTATAAACACGAGAGTGATTGTTTTATATGTCCGAAGCGGTTAAAAGGTTAAAGAGAGTTAAATAACAAAATAAATAAACAATGCACTAGAATCGTATGAAGAAACGTTTTAAAAAAACACCAATTTTTTTTACAGGTTGTATAATAAACATCGCAAGTAGTCTAGGAAGAGGCACGTGAGCGCAACACAGACGTAACGGTACCAAATTATCAAGCAAACGCAACTTGACACAAACATACAAACACAATAGCTGAAGTTAATGAAGTTAGTTTTTCTATTTCACACTAACATTAAAATAATTTCTCTTATCGAAATTGTCGTTTAGAAATCAAGGTTTAGCAAAGAACAATGGTTGCTTGGACATGGATCAAGCACCTGAAAGAATATCTATAATATGTATGGTATGCATTCAAAAATATTTATTTATTTATCAAACTTATACCACTTTTTTGGAATGATTCTAAATGGGATACTTCCTTATGGAGGTACTCCAGTTTGAAGGACTTTGACTACTATATAAAGGTCATTGGACTCGCTCAGCTGACGTTTTCTTAAATAAATTAATTTCGTACATGCGTAAATTAATACGATTTTTGAAAAAAGGTATTTTATTTTTTAATTTTTTCTTCATAAATTGATAGTCTATTATGTACCGGATCGAACCTCCACGGGATTAAAACGATCAAAATTTAGCGGTGTATAACATGTCTATACAATCGTCATCATCGTCGTCATATCCCAATGTATTTGTACATTATAACCTCAACAATCTAAAAATACTAAACCCACACTTATATTTAACCGTCTCTGTCCGCCAGTCCCGTCCCTGGCCGCAAAACTTTTTGCAATCTCCACTCCCCCATTTCAAGTAGTACCAACGGGCTTCACTTCACTGACACCACGACATTCCAGTAATTGAATAGCTTTCACGATGCGTATGGGAATATGACTGTATTGTCTGAGTCCCTGACGTGTGATACGAAAATAAATTCAGTATCGTGGCGTGTGAAAGTCACGGAATAGAACATAATGGGATTTTTAGGTTAGAAAAATAGTTTTAGTGCAGAAACTAGTTTATTTTTCTAGATTTTTCAAGAAAATTGTAATATTCAGCAGCATCCGGTTAGCTTGGAAACTAACCAATTTGGATACTAAAAACGCTGATCAAATTGATCCGCTGACTCCCCTTACTTATCTCAATACCGTTATTCAATCATGATAACGGACTCTATCCAAAAAGGTCCAACTAGTGAAAAAAAACATCGTGTTTGAATAAGGAAGTGTCAGAATAGCTTTCACAAAGCCGTGGGTAATATGAGAAGCATAATTGTCTACTACTAGTTCACCTACATGTAATAGCAATTTAAGCGTAATGGAAAACTTAAGCACTTATTCTCTACCTAGGCGTGTTTGCCTACAAATCTCAATTCGCGACGGGCGCCGCGCCAAGGCGCTAATGACGTAACTAATTCAACTGTCGTTGTTATTCAATATCATACTAAATCTTTTGTTAGTAAACAATACGCTAGCGACGAAAACAGTGCGTGCACCCATTTCTATATCAGTCGATAGTTTCATTACAAAATTGATGAACTTTTTTATTTTTTAAGAAAGGGATATCTATAAGAGTTTCGTAAGGGTTTCATAACATGAAGAATGAGAAAACGAAATTAATATCACAAGGGCCGAATAACACTAATAGGAAATCATAGAGCCACAATAATTGCATTATAATTGCATAATCGTTTCGCTTGGTAGATGATGACTAAACCAGTAAGACAATATCGAATCACTGCAATTAAAAGCGGCTACTGGTGATCCACTTAAAACCGAACACCTTAATAGCACTGAAAAAAGAAAACGTTACAAATAAAAAATTGCTTTCAACCCATATTCCATCCAAACCGAAGACGATCTAAAAAACAAACGTTCTGCTAAAATAGTGCTTAGAGCAGTGACTGCTTCAAATCCACAATGTCTCATTATTTAACTTCTCACGGTCACTGTTGTGCAACAATGTATAAGGGAAAGGTGAGATCATAATATTAATTCGCACTAAGTACTATCTTATCGAAACGTCAATCTTTCGTCTTTCCTTGAAAACATTTTAAAATTCCAACATCATAATTGCGATGCAAATATACTTTCGCGAATTACTTTCCCAGTTATTTTGTTTGTAATTATGGTGAACAGTGTAATCTATGCGCACTTGCTTGAAGTAGAATGGAAGCGATCTCAAGAGTACAGCATGACGGTAGATAATATGCAAATGATAGCATTAAAACGAATTGATGAAACAACGGCTATTGAAATGAGCTAACATACAATTGCAAACCTCATAAAGTGTGAAGCTTGTTCTATTTCTGCAATTAACATGCCTGAAGTTTAGCTAAAACCAAGACGAACTGCTTATGAAGAGAGCTATATTTGTAGATCGACATTAAAACAAATCTAACAGTTATCGTGTAACACATAAGAATGATGATCCTGAATTTATTAAAATTAACTTATTTCATAATTAAGCTAACAATGAAGAAGCATTCATAAAAGCAGAAATAACAAACACTATAAAGTACGATATTTACATAACATAAGACAAAATATCAAACGCACATAATTAAATTACAGCTACACCCTTCAGGACGGAAGCAGGATATACCAGTCACAGTTGAGTGACAGCGACCAAACAATGGACACATAATGGCTTACACATGTTATTAAATGAAGGTATGTCAAAACAAAGTGGATCTAAATGTGTAACGAGCCTTTTGTGTTTGACTATATTGATATTAGATGTTGATGAAAATTATGCTTGGAGTATAGGTATGTGTATACACTTCAACTTTATAAAATAACCAGAGTTGTATAAGATAGACTAGACACTGAAAAGACTACATATGGCAAAATATAAAGAACACACTTCTTTTTATTTATTTATTTTTAGGTGGGAAATAATCAAATAGCTTTTTCCACTCTAGGTGGAGCTGGAGGTACTTTTACTAACCAAAACTCACCATGTTCTTCATTAGCTGAGGAGATTTTTCCACTCAATCCCGCAACCCAAGATCCCTCTTCTAGATTGATAATTACTGCAGCCCAAACGCAGTAAAAATGTATGACATAAGGAAAATGCATAACAATCCAATCGACCTACTGACTTACATTCTCATCTGGCTCAGAACTGCAATAACCAAAACCTAATTAACGATGACATCTTTAAAACGGAATTCCGATATCGTAACAAAACGGACTATATCTGAAGAGAACAAAATATCATTGCAAAGTTTCTGCAATACTAAACAGAGGATAATGTGAGTGTTGTGCAAACAATTCGGTTTCGTGACATAAGAGGTCAAGCGAAGATACCCGTCGATGTGTCCGAGACAGTTTTGTAAGGCATACCAACAAATATGACAACAATGGGAGACATTGTTTGTTTTTCCTCGTAAATGCACTGAGTTGGACATTGTTCCGGTTCTTTTAACAGTTTATAAATATAACAAATTTCGTCGTGGCTTTTTAACAAACTTCCAATTTAATGACATCTACCTTTCGCTTTCGGTTTCAATTATAAATTATCCTTGTAGCTTGTAGCTCCCACGGAACCTATCCAACTAATGATTTCCTTCATACAAAAAGTAAAAGCTTCTCTCTAACTCCTAATAACCTGACTTGCAACGGTAACGTTTCACAGTCAGCCACTAAATTAATTAGTTCCCATAAACATAAGAAAGTCTGTAAATAAATCTAAAAGTCTAAGTTATGGATATGGAAATTAATAAAACACAGATATGTCAGAAAGTGACAACATGTTCTCGATTCACTTAAGTGTTTGTGTCGATATAGCTTCCTTCGTAAACTTCAACACTTTCTTCTCATGTAAATCCTCCATGAGGCTATAAAACAACTAATAATAACGAACCTGAGAGTCTGCATTATGCACCACAGCGTCATAATTTAGAATTTCATTGCCAATATTATGCCCGGCTGCGGCTTTGTTCAAGAGACATGATTTCACATGTTGTGATACAATGGCGACAGGTTTAATAAGTAAGAAAGTATTAATGAATTATTACATTTTGTTGATGAATGACGCGAAGAAACCAATATTGAAATGTATTAATAAATTCAAAGATTATCATATCATTAAATTCAAAGATTTTTAGGGGGTTATTAATTCGAAAAATATTTGAATTTTCATGACAATATTTTACATAATAGATATTTTTTGAGTATTAGGAATACGTCGAACCGAGATCTTAGAATTTCTCTCGCTGAAACCTTCAATCAACAGAATAGAGGCTATTGAAGTATATATTCGTTAATATTCAGTATTATCAACTACATTTTTTTTATTGCTTCTGTTAACAGCTTCGCCTGTGTAAATATAGCAAATTACTCCAAAAGAATTTACTCCCGAGATAAAAGTGTCCTATTTCAGGACAAGGTCTGCCTGCTTACCGAATTTCGTCCAAATCCGTTCAACCATTTAACCGTGAAGCAATAACAAACATACATATATAAAAACTTTCGCCTTTGTAATATTAGTGCGATAATAATTTTATGTCCAGCCGATTATAGTTTTAATGTCGAACCGGAACGGCACCTACCAATCCTGGTAATATATCCGGCATACATAGATGGTTGAAGTAGTACAAAACAAAATAAGCATAGACTGATTAAAAATCTAGAATGTGAAACTGTTAACAAGAAAACAAAGTTACCGATCATGAAATCGTTTTCAAACCTGTGAAACGACTCATCAAGCCAAATTAAAATTCAACATATACATTTCTATTGTCCAATTGGCTGGAGACTGTTTTATTTTGTATTAATTACCGAATCGATAGCGAAAGTGGACTTTTGATTTCTATCCTTAGTAAAATATTTGATTGTGGGAGGTATAACATAACCAATATGGTATCGTATGGCGCCCACTTGCATGACTGTGTATTTGTCAAATGTTATAATTGGCGGCAATAAAGTTTAAATAATTTGTTTGTTTTATAACTATAACCGTTATATCATCATCATCAGCCATACCTGGTAATCTTGTACTGGATATGGGCTTTCCCAATATGGGAAGCATGTATGTACCTAAATAGTTGCTATGAGATGAACAGAGTACATCAATTGATTAAGTAAACTTATTTTCACCGTATCTATAGTAAAAATTCCTTGCCTGACCCTGTATTTGGCCATAGCAATACCGTCCACTGACACATCATATCCTTACGTGAACAGGTAGAGAGCATGTAAAACAAGATCAAAAATGGGACATGGTCTGTAGAGAGCTGCTGCACAAACACTGATGATTAAGTCAACTGGCAAGTCGATAGGAAGTCATATTGCAATCGACAACACCAATAGCTATTTTCTTTATAGAATTGATAACTGATCCTCGAAAGTGAATTTCTTCGTAACAGTAAATAGTGAGCAATAACTTGATAGAGTCTGTTTAATAAGTTAAACGACTTGGGTAATTTTTAGAATTTAATGGAATATGATGTAGCCAACACAGGTTTAATAATCAAGGTTGATTAAGAGATAGAGATCATTGTTAACTAACAGAAGAACCTTATTAAAAGTATCGAATATTAGTATTTTTTAAATGATTAAATGTTATACAAAATTCCCAAGTGAAGACTTATTAGACAGACTATATCCACGTGTATCCCATCAACATTATAGAAACGTAAGTAGCTAACCATAATAGTGCACTTCCTACTTTAAAAGTTCAATCCATATGTTCCGCTAATTCATCTTCATCTACGTCAGTTATTTACGAAACCGCAACGATCCAAAATGATGCTGTTACAAGACAAATTGATGAATTAGGTAAAAGATGGCTCGATCGCGTGCCGACGCCTTTCTACTTGTGTCTAATATGAGTTACGCGAAAATTGCACCGTTTTCACACAACGTTGGGTAATCTGAATATTGAATTAGTTGTAAGAGGTTTACTGGGAAAAGAAGGGTCTTATACGATAAGATAAAGAGATTTAATATTGGATAACGTTTTGGTGTTATGAAGAATAACATCAGGCATTGTGTCGTCAATTTTATCACTTAGTTTCTGCCTCTATATATCAGTCCTCTTAACTAAATAGCAAGTTGAAATCATTCTGGATTGACAACTGCATGCATATACTAGTACATCCGGAAGTAAAGTCCCACTGAACCGAATCCTAGAACCATTTATCAAATCTGAAACTGGTTATTCTAAACTGCTGTCAGATGTACTCTTGCTTTTTCCAAAACAGGGAAAAGTTATGAGCCACAGTTATCAGAATTTCCGCAACATAATGCGTAAGAGTGCGAGTGGGTGGACACAAACAGATTGGATTGTCTTCATTCTAATGCTCGCTTTGTGTCCGATTATAATCGACACTATTAGCGTTGACTATTTGACTGGCTAATGGCTGTCTCGCCATTTATGTATGACATTTTTACATCTACGGACATCGAACAAGATATTAATTGATCAATATTTTTGTTTTTGTAATTGCTGACCATATTTGACTAATCAAACCTTTGTTCTTCGTAATTAACGTCTTCGTTATCATCCGCGCTGTTGTCTAATTTGTTGCTAAGGCCAGTTTGAGTTAAAAGATCAATATCGTGTATTTCATTAGCAATTTAAGTCAACATTCTCAACCCTTTGTACATTTCGTAGTATTCTTGTATTTCCTCGCAGAACAATTGTTGAAAATGTAATTCAATTGTTGCAGTGGTAAACTACATTGTACAATCAGCCATTCAAAGTATCTTCTGTTCAAAACCCATGTCTTTGGTATATCGCTTAACTAGTTTCAAGACTATATAGCCTTCTTGACAAAGGAAGTGAAATGAACGGATTATCGATTTAGCTAAACAACTATTGAAAAGGCTTTATTATCATAATGCTGAGAAATGACATTTATGCTGCATACCTCAGGATATATTATCCAAATGATAGTGAAAACTGGGCACAAAGGCGCTCAATATTAGCACAATAGAAGATGAAAGCAAGTGAGATTCTATCGACACGTATCCCGACTAGCCCGGAGGCTGGACTGTATTAATTATCTCGTAACTACAATAGTACGAAGAAAGTTGTACTCTCGATGCGAATTCGTAACGTTACGTATTATGCTTTCATTGGCGTTAATAAAGCATTTGATTACAAAGTTCTATTTGCTGTTACGAATCTGAGTACTGTTAAGGAAGCCGAAGGTAAGACATGCGAAGGACGGAAAAGTTAAGTTTGTGTTAGTTTATTAAACGGGATTGGTAGTGATAATTAAAAACTTTCGAGTGCTGTAATAAGATTCGGTTTGCGTTTACAATGACACGTTATCGCACTATCGGAGACTAGTGAATGAATTTCAGATGAAGAATGACGAACATGCGAATGTCACTTTCTTTAATTGTTATTTTTGAATGAGCTATTGCGATGGTCAATCAATTTCGTTCATCATCGGTGATTAATTGTTTTTATTTTTTAAATCTATATTTGGAAAAAGATTTTAATCACGGAGCGATTATGCCAACATTGTAGTATTACAAAAAAAAAAAAAATAGTAGGTGGTTTTATGATCTTAACTTAATGAATTTAAGAAAATAAGTTGAATTAACAACATGTTTTATTAAATTCAAGATGAGATCTAAATTATTTTTTTTTTTTGAGCGAGCATAATCATCAAATAACTTCTCACTCAGACTTCAGAAATAGGCACCCGTGTTACTTTATTTTCCCATTGCGTTTTAGCACCTACCTGTTTTAGCACTCAATTTATTATTTTTAACAAAAAAAATCTTTGGTAAGTAATCATGGTAGAATCCACAAACATCTAAGGTGGAACTAGTCCATTAACTCTACCTCCAATAAAGTCATTTAAGAATAACCAAACAAGAAAGTCAACGTAAATGGCAATTTCCTTTGGAGAGAGGTTGTAAATAATTTTATCACTTACGTCTTTAGTTTTGTGAACATTATTATCGCGTGTTAAACCCAAATTTACCAATAACATACAAACAATCGAAAGTAAATTACCAACTTACCGGTGAAATTGTAGCATTTTACTAAATAAATGTTGGACTTTCAAAACGATTTGAGTTTTTATAAATTATTGAAAATGACATGCTGGTTCGAAACTTTCTTATGACACGACTTTTTGTAGAAAGAAATGATGTTCGTGAATTTGGTTAAACAGCTATAGTTAGGCTAGTCTTTAGTCGGGTTAGTAAATTATATTAGAAAGTAAAAGCATTTTTTAAAAGAGCTTTTTGGGATATATAGCACTTATTTAACGTATCCGGCTCGAAGGACCAATATGTAAAATAGTTGGAACCATAATTAAAATACAGGTTATATTATCAAAATAGTGGACTCGCAGAAGATGAAAAAAGTGGAGAAAGGCCTTTGACCAGGTGCGTAATAGAAAAAAAAAGAAACAATTCAAAAACCTTACAATAAAATAATCACTAATGAGATCAACACACCTCACATTAAAGCCTTCACTTTCATTCCTATTATTCCATATCAATATTACATCAGACAAACGTGTTACAAAAAGGACAATTTATTACACTGACATAATAGTTACAAATGGGAAAATATGGTCCGGAAGAATCATAATCATAGATTAATCATATAAGAAGAATAGCAACATAAGTTCTAACAATGGGCAATCACGGTAAATTGGGTTTTAATACAATTTAAAACAAAGTAAGAGTAGTTTTGTTAATAGATTGATGTATAATGATGTTTAATAAAATGAATGTTTTTGTTCATCGTGTTGATTAATGGACGACGGACAACAGGTCGAAGTGAAAACTGGTTGTGTGTTAGGTTGTCTGTCCAGTGGAAGATTGTGAAGATACCTTGGTGCTATGCTATGTCATTTCGCGATAATATGTCAATGGACGTTATTATTTTGGTTTTATTTTTTTTTTCTTTTCGTGTAAGCTTAAATTTTTTCGAACATTATTTTAAAAAAAAACCGAAGACATAATGCTTAAAGGCCCAATCTATTTTCTCAAATACCAGGTATGAAAAAGTTTTAAATTATGTTGGTAGAAAATTTCACCAATAACTAATTGTTTTCATGAAAGAAAACGTATCTTCAGCGACTGCTCAATATAGACAAAAATTTTGTAGATGACAGAAGACAATTGTAGTTTAGGATGAGTATAAACTAAATCTTGACGAAGACGCCTCTTTTATAGCTTGCTGTGCACCACACACCTAACCATTACTTTTTCAAGGTGCCCAAATTTATTTGACGGCAAAAAAAGATGTACCACATAGATGCAAAATATCTTTTTGTGTCGTTCATTACGTGGTTCACAAAAAGCTGAGATGAAAGTGATTGAGTTCGCTTTCGTGCGATGAACAGGCTTGACACAGAGTATGATGGTACAGAAGGACCACGAAGGCGGAGAATTAAGAGAAAAATGAAGGAAAGAGATATAATTATTACGAAGGCTTGGCTCTTTAAAGGGATTTGTATATAAATAGGAACTGTTTCAATTCATATGGCTGATTTTCGTGAAAGCCCATTTGGATGGAGCGATCGCACAACTGATACTGCGGTTTGACCGCACCAAATGTTTCGACATCTGAATTGTCCTGCATTGGTCTTCTGTATTTTCTTACTCCATGCTCTGTTGTTTTGTATCAGTATTCGAGTAGTTATTGACACATCGTGAGGAGGTCTAAAATTTCACTTGTTTCAATGTCAGAGCATCAAGTTATTTTATTGTGCTCAGTCATTCTTTGATTAGAAACAATCGGTGAATGTGTTAGGTATCTGTGTATTAGTAAGTACTTTCCTTATACATTTGCACATTTAAAAGACGTCCAGCAAAGTTTACATCCACCAACAGGGAGGTACAAATTCTTTATTTTAATTAAAGTCTGCCTCCTTATATATGGTCACATCGCTCTTACCCAAAGAGGTAGGCGAAGGTAATAAGTTCTGCAGTTTAGCTAATAACTATTATAATTAAAACGTAAAACTATCAATACATACATTCATTCATGTATTTGTTTATCTTCGGATACACTTTACAGCTCCTACACCAGTGGAGTACAAATTGATGTACGATCGTACCTTGGTTCGAAGATTTAGCAAATACTTTTTTTTTGAGCGAAAAACTATCACATAACTTCTCTGGCTCCGGGCAGAGCGAGAGAACCCCCTTTTAGACTTTTACTGACTAAAATCCACCAAACAGGTTGATTTTAGTCTTCAATTACCCTTTGGGTTCCGTGACCGCGAAACATTCGAAAAATCTCGCAGCCTTGCTTTAGTATATCTCTTCGAAAAACAGATATCTTTTGAACATAATATATTAGGATACATAAATAAAAACGGCTTAAGCCGAACTTAATATTTCATTCATACGTGTATAAGCAAGCAGGGGGTATATTAGCATACCTAGCTTACCTCGATCTGTTGTGTATGCAAAATGCTATGATTGATAGTACCTAGCTACGCATTGCGTGACAAAGCAGAGGAAATGTGCGAGGTCTGGGGACGCACCGAATTGTGACTGCTGACCGTACTACGAAACGAAAACTCACGCGCTATTCACGTGAGAATATGTACGTATGCGATGCACATTCACGAGAATATCGCATGAAAAAAGTCATGCGAAATTCTCGTGAATGTGATTACGATTAATATTGATCCATGGATTACTTTACGTGCTTTTACTAGTATAAACAAGTGAATTTCAAGTCTCCATTATAACTCGCTGCAAATAAGTACCTATCAAACTAATATTATAAAGGCAAAAGTTTGTGTTTGTATGTTTGTTCCATTCACGTTCGGACGGATGAATGGATTTAGATGAAATTCGGCACACGGCAGACCATGTCCTGAAAAATCACATAGGATAGTTTTATCCCGGAAGCATGTTTCATTGGGACAATTTCCTGCTTTCAAGCGGGCGAAGCCTCTGGCAGCACCTAGTGAATTTATAGAACTGAACTGTGACCGGAGTCTCTCTCTTTCATTCTTTATTGTTCACAAGGACCTATCATGACATATGGAGATACAGACAGTTCACGTACAAAGGCGAGCTTAACTCAGCAATGAGTTATCTCCCAGAAAACCTTTGAGTTACAGAGAGAGGACTTATTTGAGGGTAGGATCCAGTGCACAATATAGTCTGACTAAGTCTAGTCTCTCAGAGAACTCCTTCTTTTTACTTTCTCCTTTAACTTTATCTTCTTCTTTATTCTTGTCTTGCTTCTTATCTTATCTTTCTTCTTTATTTTTTTCGTCTTCTTCTATAGTTTTGTAATTTTAAAATACAAAACCAACAAAAACAGATTTCGTAAATTTTACAGTTTGTTTTATTAGCTAAAAAGTCGTATTATGACAATCTTAGTATCCACCAATACGTGCGCCGGCGCACCAAAGTGTATTGACACCGATTGTGCGACAAAGTAGTTAGAGTGACTCATATGTATGTCAATCAGACTATCGCTGGACATGTGCGCGAAATTATCGCTATTTATTAGATGCGGAAGCTATTCATGCTTCATTCGTAGTTTTGTAGTGTAGAGGGCATCTGTTTTCCGTGTTTACGTTTTAATACACATTGTACTGATAAGTTCTATTGTACTTACTTTCATATTTCTCACATACTATCAATTCGTTGTCATATTTTCTAATATCTGTAATATTAAAGAGGAAACTGACTGACTGACTGACTGACATATCAACAACGCACACCCGAAACTACTGGGACTATGAAGATTAATTTTTTTTTATGACATAAGCGTGCAATAAGGAGTTTTTGGACATTTAAAGAGGTGAAAAAGAAGAATATCGTTTGTGATATACATATGTCATGATAAGGCCTGTGATCAGAGAGAAAAATGGAAGGAGGGTAGAGACACAAATAGGTATAGAAGTTAATCTACATAGAAAACGCGCTCGAGCAACACATACATAGATACCGCTCACGGACACGATATCTCGGAGCGCCTCGGGCCACTCGTCGAACAGTTCCGGCTCAAACGCTCATTAGTGTGCGTCCACCGAGCGTAGATAGAAAAATTGAAGTACATACATGAGATTGTCTTCTGTAGGTACCTGTCTATTTTGTGGTAGAGACTTTTGCCCAGTAGTGGGAAATTATCAATGTATTTAGAAACGCCTGTTATCTTAGTTTCAATAAATTAATACTTCAAGTAAAAAATCTTTTTTTTTTTTTCTTTTTATATTATAGATCATCAAGTCTAAATACTTTCAATAGTAACCAATATTAAATAATCAATTATTTTAAAACGACAAAAAAAACAATTAGGGCAAACATGGACACCTGATAGAATGTGTAACTAGGGTTATTTTTATCGATCCCGATAAACCGATTGATCGATCGATACGATTACAAATATCGTTACTTAATCAATGATAAAGCATAAGACGTTAATTACCTCGTTAAATAACACTCCTAAATGAAAAGGGGAAAGCAAATTAACAATAAATTATCGACATTCCAATCTTAATACAGTTCACTTTCTAAAGGTTTTGGACCTTTATGACACCGCAGTGGAACTATAAATTGTACCCTTATTGCAAAAAACAACTAACTGCCTTTTTTCTTACCCCAAATTAATTTGAATATAGTTATCGATTATTTATTTATTTATTTATTTAAAGCTTTATGCACAAAAAAACTGTACAAAGGCGGACTTAATGCCTTAGGCATTATCTGCCAGTCGACCTTAGGACCTTATTAGTCTCATCAAGCCGAATCTACAGGTAAAAGCGATTATTAGCTACGACACTTATATCCAAAGATAGTTTCGGCAAAAAGTAAATAATCTAAAGACTTGATCGAATATAATATAATACAAAAATGTTGGTGCATTTAGTTGATTTTTGCATTTAGAGCACGAAATTAAAAATCCTAATCCGCAATATAAGAATTTTCCATGTGATAAAAACTTATACAACAGTCTAAAATCAACTATTGGGCATTTGCCCGGACTAGACAGAATCTGGTTGGAGGATCCTCTTTTTTCAACAGAGTTTGGCGGAACTTTACATTCTGTTCCTCTTAACTCCAAAAAGATTAGGCTGGTAAGCAGGTGATATTATTGTGCCCAAGCATTCCCGTCTGATTATAATTTAGGTGTATTTAAGGCAAAAGTGAATAGGCTCTTAATAAACTAGTGCGCCTCACCATCAACGATTGCATCACTGCTTACCATCAGGTGGGAGCACTAGATTATATAAATAAATAAATAAAAAAACACAGGCGCATTTTCTGCTTCTACTCCTTTACTCTAACGGCCTGGTAACCACTTTGGTCATAGCGGGGAGCGGCGCGGCGAGCGGGGCAGCATCGGTAAGCGAGCGCGGGGCGCCATAATTATCTGAAACCATATGGATAATTATCTGAAATAAATATTTGAATTGAATTGAATGGAATAAGCGGCGTCTCGTGGCGTGCTTCAAACATTTTCATACTTTTGATCTTATTTATTTATTTTACCGCTCGCCGCCCCGCGCTTAGCTACAGCTCACAGCAGCAATCCGAGATGATCGGAAAGAGATCAGGCACAAAATCAAAAAGTTAACGAATCACCTTTCAAAACTCTGGTTAGCTACCAAGTAATTTGTTGTCTTCTAAAGGAAAGCAGCAGAATCAATTAACTTTGAAAGTTCGCTACGACAACGCCAGTAGCAGCTTCCGCGAGTTAACAACTATCTACGAGATTATCGGTTTGCAAATCATCATCAATCAAACTTTTACGACATTTTAAGACACTTTATAGCACCTTCACAATTTGTACACTATCACTATTTTATGGAAAAGCAATTAAATAGCTTTATTAGCTGCTTACTTTGCTACTGTATTGTACTCTTGTTAATTTTACGGCAAGGGATTTTCCATGGATACGTAAACAGCGTGTTATGAACCCGCTATTCTATAACTCTGAGTCTGTATTTCCTGATATATATCTTGATATATACCTTGAGGTCTATACACTTATTATACTAACTAGAACCAACCTATTCACTCTTCACTAAGAGTGAATAGGTCGGTTCTAGGCAAGCGTATTATCAACCAGATCATCGCCTAACATCAGGTGAGAAAGAACTGAAACGCAAGCCTAAAAAAACTGTAGCCTTCCCTTTCAACGGAATGGACTTGTAGTTCAGTGTAGAGTAAATATTTTAGTGTGTTTTACATTAGTACATGTGTGATTTACATACAGTGTGAATATTCTGTCAAAATTTTAGGACCCTGTCTCATCAATCTAGTTAGTATTTCTAACCGACTTCGAAAAGGAAGAGGTTCTATGTTCGCCTGAATGTATGTTTTTTTATTAATCCTTTAGAAAATCGTAACTCTTCAATCCCCAGTGTCACTTCTAGGTGTCAGGTGACAGAAAAGCTGACAAGATAAAGCAAATGGTCTTAAATATACGACCCTGATGAAATGATCATGAAAATATTTGTCAGATTAAACCGACGTAAGAGGTTAAAGGGTTAATATAGTAAAATGATACTAAAATAGGCAAACTATGTAATATTCTAGGGTTGCTTTTTTATCTGTTATAAACTAGTACTTGACTGCGATCCCGCCTGATGGTAAGCAGTGATGCAATCGTTGATAGTGAGGCGCACTAGTTTATTAGGAGCCTATTCACTCTAGCTTTGAAGACACCCAAATTATAATCAGACGGAAAGACCGCAGCAGGCAAACTGTTCCAGTCTTTCGAAGTACGCGGTATAAATGACGAGGCGAAACTCTTAGTCCGGAACGTAGATGTTTCAACAACGTAAGGGTGGATACTCGCCGTGCGACGGTGATTATTGTTGTACTAACCATCCCTCTTTTAAGACCACTGGAATTAAAATGGCGGTGTCAATATTCCTGCCACTTTGTCCCTATTGGTCTTTTCGGAAGTCATATTTAGCATTACAAATAGCTCTTATTACGAAGAGCTTCTCCGACAATATACCAAGGTCTTTTATTAAAAATGGACGCAAAAAAAACGCGAAATAATGACCCACATCGCAGCTTCTGCCGGTGAGAGTACCAAACTCACGATAAATATGGAAAGTAATCTCACAAGAGGCGCTTAACAAGCAATTGCCGCGTCCTTATTTGTTCCAACGATTTTTTTATTGAGAATTTTGGATTTTTAGCTGCTTTTTCGTTTTCCTTATAGTTTCCGTTATGTAAAGTTGGGACCGGTGACCGGTGACACACAAATGGTGCTGAATATTGCGAGTTATAATTAGAACTGAAAAATTTATCGAACGATTGGCACATGTTTATAATATTAAAATGGAAAGGTCCTTGATGTGTTGGTAAGTGCACGATAAAAATGATATCACAATGTCACATTAAATGTGTTTGTTATAATAATTATTATAAAATATTGATATACTTAAACTGAAACATAATTTTTAAATATCCAACAATCGAACGTACCTGAAGAAAAGAAAGTCGTGTTAGTTACACTATGTATAACTCAAAAACTAATGAACTGATTTGGCTAAAAAATTGGTGGGGAGATAGCTTAGAACCAGGAGACATAGGATACTTTTTGTCCTTTTCCCGCAACTGACAACTAAACGTAATTTTGTGTATGGTTAAGTATGGTAGAAAATTTGACAAATCGAAATTTTAAAGTTGACCGGTGTGTTTAATGGTATATTAAATTAATATACTGCAGAGTAGGATAGAGAATATAGTAGTCAGTTGGCGGCAGCAAAGCCACAGGCAAAAGCTAGTCTATCATATTTTTCACGTCTTTGTCACGCCTGAAAGTTAACAAATGTCCACGATGTACCAATAACCCAGATAATCAACTTAGACCCAGCCGTGCCAAACGTGATTTCAATTACATATTTAGTACTTATTGTATTGTAGCTCTGTCATTAGACATCATAAGCATGATGTATGATTGTACTAAAACCTCATTACAGACAAGAAACAATTGATTTGATGAATGACTTTAACACGTTCCAAATTGTCACCACAAACGAAGATAGGGAACCGTTAGATGCGTAAGTAAAGTTCATTCATTCACGAGTTGACAGGGAACTTAGAAAAGGAGACATGACACGGTCAATATCGGATTATTCAGAATCTGTTTATTATAAATTATTTGTACTTTGCTACTATTCACATTTATTCTTAACACTTTCGATTCGTTCGTGTGCCACAAACCGCCTCTCGAGTCGTTTTACGTAGGTATTGTTGACTTGTGTTCACACCCAGGACCCGATTATCGAAACTAAAGTAGATGTTCCAATAACCTATTGTACGACCGGGTCGTGCTGGGTCCTTAGCACCGAATATGTTAAATAAAATGTGAGTTCTACTCAGTAACAATCAGACGACAGGTCAAAAGCATAAAGTTAAAATGTCTCACATCGCTGGAATTTTCCGGTATTATACTTAAACTATCAAACCAACTCGTTGTTTCTTTGACACCTATTAGTGGTCTTATTTCCCCCCCCCCCCCCTCTTTATCACAGACTTATCAACTCAAACAAAGCAAAATTTATCGACATTTATAACATGTCAAATTTATTTTAAAAAACGCCAAAACTTTTAGGTTAAAACGAATCATTAGGTCAAGTTTAACTGCTTAATTTACATTAAATCTATTCGCAGTGATGTCATATCTTCCTCTTTTCTTAGATCTATGGCCCACAAAACAAAACGTTTTGTGAATCAACCGCAGTAAGTGGCTGAGCAGGTTGTTGGGAACCTGTTCAGTATTGGGTATTGGGCACCCGCTACTTGTCGGCCGGGTCATCGATGACAACGGATAGTGTAATGACGAAAGCCAGAATCGGGGGCCAACACAAAAGCCTACTTTACAGGTCATATTTTTGTGTATTTTCAACAATTTGACTTTACCTTTAATTTGAACATTTAAATTTACTGTATGAGGTCGCTAAATGTTACTATTAAACTTATGAGGTCATCAAAGACAGTCGATATAGTATAGTGACAATTGCCAGAATCGGGGGCAAACACATAAGCTTTACGGGTCATATTTTTTGTGTATTTTCAACAATGTTACTTTTACCTTTAATTTGGAAATTTACATTTACTGAATGAAGTAAGTAGCTAAATGTTTCTATTAAACTTATCGGGTCATCACTGAAAATCGATAGTGTAGTGACGACTGCCAGAATCGGGGGCAAAAACATAAGCCTACTTTAGGGGTCATATTTTTAGGTCCTTTTGTACGGAAGTCTTACTTTTACCTTTAATTTTAGAAATTGACATTTACTTACTGAATTGTATGTACATAGGTAGGTTAATGTTACCTACTAGTAAACTTGTCGAGTGGTCAATGATAAATAATCGATAGTGTTGTGACAATTGCAAGAATTAGGGGCAAACACATAAGCATACTTTAGAGGTCATATGTTTTGGTATTTTGTACAAAAATTTTACTTTTAACTTTAATTTTGGAAATTGACACTTATTGAACTGTAAATAAAATAAATGTTACTGGTAACGACGTCGATTTTTTTATCGAGGAATCTTGCTTTCTATTTTGACTCTGTTCTTTTGGCTGACTGTGCGGAGGACGTGCAATTATCCAAAAAAAGAGTAAACAAGTATGGCCGCGATTCATAGGACCACTTAAAATCTCGATAAAAACTGCCTTCGATAAACACCGTGCTGAAACTAAACATAGTGCTTACTAATGAAGCTCATAAAACATTGGCGCCTAGATCTTGAAGCAATAATTGCAGACCACAGACGTTAATCTCATGTTCCAGTTTGTTTGACAACTATATTTAAAATTGTATAGCATTATGCTAAAAACGCCAATCAAGAATCTCGTGGAGCGTAACGAACGAGCATACTCTGCGCAGGCGCACTAATTTCTACGGCTGCCATTAATTTTGGCGCGAAAGCCGCTGGCCCCAGTCAACGGGCAGTTTCGGAACCCGCTTTAATATTAGGTGTTCAAATCTTTATGTCTTTTTAAAAACTTGGATCAACCAAATAAATGACGGGCTTCAAAAAAATCGGAAAGTCCTTATTTATCTTCTTATTGCAATCCTATTCAAATACCTGCTTTGCTTGTGAAGACAAAAAACTAATTTATCATCCACAAAACAACGGGTTACAGAAAGATAAAATAGAGCACATTAATTTTTAATGAAATACGAGTAGATGCATACTAAAGGTACCTATCAGCGAAACCAATCACTAGATGACTTGATAGCACGTAATTGCAATTATTTATCAGAAGAAATACTCAAACTTGCACTTAATTTTAGTAGCATTTACAAAAAGGTACATACGAATTGATGACGTACTAAGCAATATTAAAAAAAAGGTTTAAACGAGTATGAGTTTAAAAAAAAAATCGATATGGTTTTTATTTCACATAGGCCTGCATGGGCATTTATAAAGCGCCAGAAGCTAGTGCACGGTTCCAATTGGTCCTTTTCCGTGGAGAAGAAAGAAACTCAATGGTTACTCTTGAAAAGCACTAACCAAAAAGTAGCTCAAATAAGGGAAAGTATGTTTAATTGACATTTGCCAACTGTCGAAGTTTTGTCAAACTTTACACGAAAAATATCCTAGCCAAATTATTTTTTTACTTATCAAAGCAAAAATTCTAGTTTTAATAAAATTTTAAGCTTTACTAGGTCGCATGAAACTGCTTTTTTACAACTGAAAGAATAACTCAACACAGTATTATTCTACCTAGACTGAATTAAAATTTTCAGCGGAACGTAAAATTCAGCATCCTACTTTAAAAACTAGAAAAATATTATCTCCTTGGATTTTTCACTACTCTATGCCTGCCAGGGCTGTGGGCTTGTTCGAAAGAGTTACCTGGGCTCTGGAACTGCAAATAGCACCTGAAGGAACACAGGTGTTTCAGTCGATCTAATGGTCTGTCACTCCCTCTAGCTCCACTCAGGGTGGGAGAAGTTATTTGATACTATTCCCAAAAAATAAAACGTTTTTTCTACTATTACTGTTTATATAATAGCGCTAATGACTAGTCATTAAAACTACTAAAGACAAGTATTTTTTTAAAAGAATCGTAACATTTCCGATTCCGTGTCTGGACGGGCTCATCTCAGAAACAGAGCTTGATACAACATCAGTCATTAATCACTCAAAGTTAACAGCTTCAAGTCACAAAAGCAGTAACTATGTATACTTTTAATATAATTAATGGAAGTGTGAAATTAGAATTAGTTCGATTTTCGTATCATAAAGCCTTTTAATCGCGGTCACGGCTGCTCGCAAAAAAACTACATTCCCACGCCATAATTTTATTATAGAATACGTATAATTTAATTTGATATGGGTAGTTTAAAAGGAATTTAAGTTGAAACATTTTTTGTTGAATTTTTAAACTAGTTGTTCCACTGTGATGGTTTGTGGTACGTTTTGGGACTCCTGACCATTAAGGGTAATCACGAGACTGCCTTTGTTATAAGCATTTTTAATGGGACATGCTTCATTCATTACTTTTTTGTAGACGAGTCATGTTATTTATTTAAAAAAAAAGTTTAAAGGTCATTTTGTCTATGAAATTTTAGTACCACTAGCTACCCAGCAAACTGTCTGAATGATAGAACCCCTTTTATTTTGTTGTATATCCATTCTACTTGCTAATGTACCCAACACTATTTGCATTTATGTTTCAGTTTTGTTTTTAATGTATTATATACATATTTTTATTGTTTAGATTATATCATAAATATATGTTTAGGGTTAAGTATAGTTGTTAGCAGGCTGTACTGTCGCATTAGGTTATAAGGGTAAAAATAGATGTAAAGAGGATAAATAAATAAATTTTATTTTAATAAAACAGCTCGCGCTTGATCACTATTTCAGTTTTTGTTTTGAGAATTTCATTCAATGACTTCTATATGAAACGCTCTATGGTAGAGCAAGAGGGCCAAGGGGCAGACTTTCATTGATTATAACCACAACTGCATCCTTTAGTTGCTCTTTTACGTTCTAGGACCATGGTTTCCCTTTCAGAAATTCCTCGTGGACCATTACCACATGTAATAGTACCGGTCTAAATGATGACGAGATTGAAGCTTAAGGACCCTTATCTAAAAATAATAAAACTACCTTATAATTATCACGTCACGCGCAACAGACAGTAAAGCTCCGCAAACTTTCATTGAAAAGGGCGAGTCCGACCAGACGGGTGTCATATCGACGGTGAAGTACCAATACCTTCTAACTGACACTTTACGAGAAAATTACTTTTTAGCGCTTATAATTTAAACGTGTGTTTCCACATGTTTTAGTGAAATCTCCGAAGCAGATATTTAGTAGCAAATGCATCAAGATAATTCTGGAAACACTTCCTAACTAAAGCAACGTGTCAATATATAGTAATACCTCCTCACATTTTTGGGACAGGAAATTTTTAATTCGACAGTTAGGAGTTATTGGCACTTCACCGTCGATATCTGGTTTCAGCAGGTGCCTAAACAAGGTTGTACATGTTCAAATCGGATCACAATTCAAATTGCGGGATGGAGGATTTCGTAGTTTCGTTCATATGTGCCGCCATAGATGTCGCTATGGTCACTATAACCTTGGGACTATTCCTAGGTTACAGCTACGACTTCCACGGATAATGAAACAACATAAACCACTTCTGTAATAACTAATTAAAGTTGAATTAATCCTTATAGCATCGTAAAATGCTAATTTTATTTTAACAACATTTAAAATGACGTTATTATTTATGTTTTTTACTGGGCTGTTTCAACTAGGGGTAATATACTGGTTAGATGGTCGTTTACTACAAAGTATATTAAAACGTTAATGCCGATTGCAGACTAAGAGCCAAGCTAAGTTAGTTACAGCTCAACTCATTAAACGGATGAAGAAAAACAATATTTTCTTTAATTTTGTTATATCAAGGTTTAAGGTATTTTGAGGTATCAAGTTAAAATTAAAACCATATACTCCAGTTTACGGTCCCTTTAAGCTGCGAAAAAATCAAACTTCTGAGTTAACGAAAAAAACACGATAATTTGTTCTGTATACCCAGATACAGAACAAATTATCGTGTATTTAGAAATATATAACTACGTTTATCAGTTGTCTAGTGCTCATAACACAAGCTCTGCTTAGCTTGGGGCTAGACGGCGTTGTGTTCTGTGATAGTTGTAAAAAAAAAACTATGATAGTTTAAAAAGCGAGTTTAGCTAACCAAGCTTAGCTCTCGGTCTGCAACCGGGCTTAAATTACTTGCAGCCGGCGCCTGCGCATGCCGCGAAGATATCGCAAGAACGTTGCTGTAATTAATAGCTATGCTGTACACAATGATTATAACACAATTACCTCACTTGCTTTTTACAACTTCCAAGAAATGGAACAGCTGATGCATTCCATACTACTTATTATGTTTTTTTTTATTTGCGAGTCTTTGTTATATGTGTTACTTTTTAAACTTGTTATAAGTAGATAGAGGACTGAGGACCAGGACCTTGGGTCGACTTCTGAAAGGGAGACACGTGGTTCTGTGATATAAGTCGTCACATAAGAACTAATTCTGTTTCAGCCGACGAGGCGACACTTGGTGATATTCAGCCAAATATTCTCTATCGATCTGTTAAAGCCTTATATTTATACTACTAATAGATCTCGAGACAAATAAATAAAATCACCGTTAATTCTTTTGATTTGTATGTTTTTTTTTTCTGATTTTGTGTGTTCGATTTTGTCAGATACCAGTAATAAAGTTTGAGGATGGCAGTAGCAAATGGTAGCAAAACTATCAACACACACATGTCAGCCCTTATTGCCATAACTCGGAAACTAATTCAAGCACTGAACTGCTACAAAGAAATGTATATTTGACTAACTTCTACCAGCGGCATCGCCCGCATTTAGGTAGGAATGTCCATACAATCTCCGGACTCCCGTTTCGTTTTTTTAAGTGCTGAAGTTTAGAAAATCCTCTCTTAGTGCTCACCTACGTCGTAAAAAGAAACCGTATGCAAATTTAACAATCCTAATCCCAGTAGTTTCGGATATGTGTTGATATGACAGTCAGACAGTCTCTCCTTTTATAGGTAAGCCCAATAAATACCTCTTTACCTGGGTATCGAGCAGAGACTACTCAGCAATACCGCTTGCAAGCTCACCGACGACTCATTAAAAAGATCGTATTATGGTAAATTACACATTATTAGCGATAATTATTGCTCACGAATATAAAGAACCTTATTATTTAATCTTGCATAAATTAGAGTAAGCCGATTACTAGATTGGCTGATGCAAGAGGCTGTATAAAAATTCGGCGCTTTTTATTTATTATGTAACAGAAATTTTTATTTAATCCATTTAAAGCTTGAATAATTGAATAGTCCCAATGTTCGGCGAATATAAAGATGGAATTGATCTCGTGGGAAATCGGCATTCCGAAGCGAATCGAAACTAAACATAACATAAAGTAAGATTTCAACACGTATTATTTAGTTTAACAAATTTATTAATACTAATAAGAATAGAAGAGGATTTAATAATCAATATTCTACCATCACTATTTTAATTTTTTTGTCCAAACTTAATTTATTTCTTTACTGCTGAAATAGAATTCTTAGAATTTAATTTATCTTGTCTTGTCTCACCAAAAAAACAAAGCAGTCTTTCTTATTCTAACTGGCCATTTTTAATATCTAAAATTCCAATATGCTACCACTACAATCAATGAAACCATTCCGATCTCGACATTCAGTCGACTGTTTCAGTTTTACGGTAATCCTAAAAATAAAATACCTAACGGTTTTTTTTTATGAAACGGATTTATTTAATGGAATTCATTTCATTGCCTATAAAAACAATGTTGCCGTTTTTCAGATAATCGCAATAATATCGGAGTATTTTCATTCCCTATTGTGAGAAACTTTCAATTAAGTGTTCTCTAATATTCTAAAGAGTTCATGTATTTGTTTAGGGTATCTCCGACCCTACTGAACCGATTTTGAAAATTCTTTCGTCAGTAGAAAGTCACATTATTTTTTTGATTGTAAATAATAATATTTTTAACGCCAAAAACATTTTTGGCGGGTCAACTAATAAGTAGGTGATAATTTTGGTATGATTTTAAAACCAGTAGTAGTGGACCTATTTAAGCTACTGACGAATAACGGTCGGTAAACCCACCGGCGAATATTGTCAGTGATACGTGAATATTTTACGTGTAATAAAACACCGAGGCAGAAATATGAACATAAGCCTTGTAAAGATCTTCATTTTGAAAAGTAAGACATTCTGACGGAAATGATATGGAAGATATTATGAAACTTAATACCCTGAGATATTCCGACAAATGTTTTGTAAAGGTGTGACTGATTATCGAAATTTTCGAACTAAAGAGTACTATTGGAGGTTTTCCACTTTTAATCGATTAAGAAAAAGAGTACTATGTAGTCCATCAAATTATATACCTAAAAATAGTCCAATATAATATACACAAGGGACTTAGTAAATTAAACAACATAAAAAATAGCATAGAGCTCGTTATAAAACTAAAGCCTTTAGTCTTGCAAACAAAATAACTACTCATTATGATGTCCTTGACTTATAAGCGGTGCTGGATTAGGTAACGATTGAATTACCGCGAGCCAACTACCTACGAGCATTAAACTTAAGGGCCAAGCGCCCGAAAAGTGCCATAAAACAGTAATTTTCTGAGGCCTACTCCTCCGTAATGGCTAGGTCAATTGGTTTGAAAAAAATATATGTTTATTATACATTCACGAACAATAATATCAACATTTGATTTTTTTCTGCAATTAATACTTTTGTCAAAAAAAAATATTTAGCAATTTCGCAATTTTTCGCAACTTTTCCCAACTCCTTCGAAACGGCTTGGACCTTTAGAAACATTTTTACACATAAAAATTGGTGGTTAAATATTCTTCAAAGTGAACATTGCATATGTAAATCAATCAATATCTCGCAGAGAAAATTGATTTAAAGCACTTTCCGGGCGCTGCTGGCCGCAAATAAATGCACAGATTTGCGTACTGCCGCCTAGGCGAGTGCGAGAGTTGCGTTCACATAATTTCGGCCAGATGGTTCAAGGGACTATACGCCTTAATGTGCCAAATACAGGAAAGCTGAAAGAAATAAGGCCACAACAATTACTTTAACATTATAGCAATAGTTTATTAACGATATTAAACCTGTTTGTAGTAAAAATAAGAACTGTCTAAATCGAAATGATCAAAACGCTCAATTCAAAATCATTCTACTTGGAAATCCAATCATGTTTCCATGATCAACCATAACTGACCAACAAGCAGCTCTAAATTACTCACCACGACTAACACCAGCTTACTAGTTACCTACAACTTATTCTCCAACTTAATAATCTATTATTTCACAAAATCTAGGAAAGTGGGTGACCAACCTGAGTATTAGTCAAAATGAAACTCCTAATATCAATAATAGCCGACGGTTACAAGCGTCAAAGTTAAAAGCAATGTTTATTGGTTATTTACGATCAGTTAACGCCCTCTCTAGGTTTTTAAACGATTAACACAAGTGCTGGAATTAAGACTAGACGAGTGCTACAAAGTCAATTTCTAGCTCCACTACTGCCTGCACTCCTGGCATTAGACGCAAACGTGATCATTAATATGTTCGTGTTTTGTCTAGATGGAAGTTAGATTAAGAACGAGAAATCGTGGTATGATCAAGTAAGAATTTGAATAAATATGAGGAGACCGATGTGAAATGAAAATATCAGTTCAATATTGGATGGCATAAGGTTTGAGATGTGGCATCCAAATCAATGGAATATATAGCAACTGTTGCTTATAATAAACTCAAACATTGTAAGTAGTATCTGAGTGACTAAGCTGGTTAATAGTTGAAATGTCCTCCTAAACTAACCTCAGTCAGTGGTTAGCCTGCGTAAACATAGAAAATTATCTCAAGGGAAATACCCCCTGGATATAAAAGTAACCTATGTGTGTAAGAGTCGTTGAGCTCCTTACCAGTCTTGAGTTGAGTTTTGCGAATACTGACAAAAGCTTGCACTGACTAGACAGGTCCACTCAAATCTGTATGATTCTTTCTTCAAAAGACCATCTCAGATAAATCTGCATGGTTCTCATGTGATTTTGACTAATACATATTTACTGTATGGACTTTAACCCCTGAGTTTGTTTCGGTGTTTCTTCTCAAGGTAGCCAGCTAGGAAACACCGGCCTCATCTAGTTTAAATAGACGTAAAAAAAAATTGACGAGTAAAAGTGCTTTTTAAAACCTATTTACAAAATAAATATAATTTATCATTTAAGAGATGTAAAATTTAACCTAAATCCAATCAGCCGTTTAAACGTGAAGGAGTAACAAACATACGTACATACTGTTGTCTTAATAATATTAGTGTCCAATAAAATTTAAAAAAAGTCATAAGGATAAACTATACTATAACTAAATAACCGCGCAGCGCACATAAAAGATACACAGGAAAGGAATACCAAAGAAACATTCACATAGGAAATAT
The DNA here is from genome assembly GCA_929112965.1 of Mythimna albipuncta. Taxonomy (NCBI): domain Eukaryota; kingdom Metazoa; phylum Arthropoda; class Insecta; order Lepidoptera; family Noctuidae; genus Mythimna; species Mythimna albipuncta. The sequence goes on from OV815965.1 coordinate 21,383,261, forward strand.
CTCTAGAACAAATTACAGTGCATCAAGCACATACCTTGAAATCTGTTACACTAATGGGACATAATCAGGAATGCAATAAACAGCCGTTACTAATCCAACAAGTACTAAATGAGGGTAGGAAGTACACAGCACTTTCCTCGGTACTCGAGTGAGCTAAACACCGTTATTGAAATCATTTAACAGTGACTCCATAACTTTTCTTGTTAAAGCTGAGACAAGAACGTATGGTGACGTAATAAGAACCAAGCTTATAGATGATGAAGATAAATTATTTCTAATTGAGAAAAATATTTAAGAGGAGTTGGTAAGAGATAAGACTATAGATGGTAATATATGATTTAGCGTCGATAAACTTTTTGAGCTTCGTAGAAAGCCTGACCAAGATCAAATATCGCTAAACGACCAATCAAACATTGGGTTAAGGTTATCACAGAACCCGAAAAAGATCTAAAAATTGTAACTTGCTCTAATTGGTCCAAAAACTTGTAAAGAAAACATTACCTAGCCAACCCTATACATAAACGAAAAACAGAGTAAACTAAAAGCAGAGGCTTTATAATTATCTACCTTGTCTTCGTTTAGCATCAAACGTTTTCCAATTAAACGAACTAATCAGCTCCTATTTATATACGCGAGCGTCGCATTCTAAGCAAAATGCTCGATGCTAAACTACGTATGGGTATTCATGAAACCTCATTATCTCTAACACAAGGTGCGGGGCCTGACTTTGTCTGCATGCAAAGAAAGAAAAAAGATGATTTTATAATTGGATTCTAAAACATTGTTGCAGCGGCTCATTTTGCGTTAATAAGCTAAAAGAGCATAAGTAACTTTTGGTTCTTTATTGCTTTTGCCTGTAATACATTTTCCTATATCTTAAGAAAATTATTTGCAATTGATCCCGGTATCCCGTTTTTAAACAGTACAATCCATATCCACTTATCTAAACCAAGAATGCCTGCAGATCCACATGAAACACATAAAAAGCGAAGCAAAAATGACACAACAGCAACAAAGAGACAGACATACGGTATTATACGTAATGATAGTTAAGAGCGTGCGCCCGCGCCGATCACTGCGACTGTTTGTAATTGTTAATTGACATTCTTGAACCGCACGGAAGGAAAGTACCGGCACAGGGTTGAGCCACTGGAATTCTGTTGAAGACGCTAAATATAGACAGATGGCTCAGACAGGTGGAAAAGAATCTACTTTCATGCATGACATAGCTGAGGATGGCAGACGGGATGTTTTATTCAATGAAACAAAACATATTATTAATATTATTGTTGTTATTACAACGAAGCTGATATTACATATAAAACCAAACAATGAAGTGTAAGAACTGACAATATTGTCACGATGTGTGTATTATGATACTTATATTTGATACGATATTGTTTAATATCGTCTAACTCTCAAAAAACTAGATCAATAATGACTTGAGAATTTTCAACCCTGTAGAGAACAAGTCAACAGAACAGGGTCCATCCGCTTATTGGATTCTTAACACTACACAACATACGTAGTGATATTTGAGAGACGATATTATGCAGTCATTCATAATGCTGCCTCTCAAATAGTAGTGCAATGCTAAATTATATAAGAAGCACGTCGTGGTATGAAAATTTGGTATAAATGTAAATAAAACTACTTGTAACAATTGATGTGATAGGGTCTAATTATGTGAAAATTGGAGCCTTATTGTTCGTAAGAAAATTAACAGTTGTTGGTAATATTAAGACTGTAATAAAAGAAGCGCGACCAGTAGCCCGATTCACGTAATGAAAACCGTAACGATATCATAGCGATTTAGTCGTTTAGACCATGTCCGTATTCACATCCATCAATCGAGTTTGAACGACACCGATTTTAAAGTCGTTTGAAATTCGTCGATTAAAAAAAAAAAATCTGTGTTATATTATCCTGGTAAAATACTTATTAATGTAACTGGAAAAAAGTCGATAGATCGTGAATTCCGCTTTTGGATAGGACTTCGATCGAACGACTATAAAACTTCAACGATATTTGGCTTGTTTGATTTTACGTGAATCAGGCTACAGATACTAACAAGTTAATAGTCTAAATATTTTGGTAACTGGAAAACAAGATGAGTTGAAAATGTTTGATGGAAAATCTATCTATGTTGTTCCACACTAAGAATGACTCCTGTATCGTGGTGGGTGCACTCACAAATCTTTCCAAGACATCCAGACACGAAACAACTAAAAAAAAAACATACAAAACAACAAATAAATTAGTGCGCCTCACCATCAAATCATCATCGAACTTGTCCAATGGCACTCACAATACACAGGAGAGCAGACTACAGCAGGCTCAACTACTATACCAAACGTCGTCAATAAGAAATGATCTGGCGTAGTTGAGATCGAATTCTTTACATTTCGCACACAATGAAACTGACCTCAAATAAAAAAACACTTCACAAAGGGTAGAAGACAGCCGCCTACTAAATATAGACCATGATAAAACCATTTTTACCAAGGCAGGTGCTTGGACCACGCACGTTGGCCGCCATTCCCTCGTGTCACCTGCAGCATTTGTCGCAAAAACAGTAATCGTCATTACTGTCAACGGAATGCGATCTTTAATTTTATGGTATATTACAGAACAAACCTGTAGGAATTACGTAGTGCTAGTATTATTTAACTGTGTGCGAAGAATTTCTTGATGGCTTCGGGATCAGCTGCTGGTTTAATATGGCAGTTATAAGACTCGTTGAAGGTTTTATTATTGTGATTCTTGTTCTTGGCTGAATGTGATGGATACTGGTCATTATTTTTGTAGCAGAATTTAGAAAGATAGAATATTTAATTTGAACTGAAGAGCGTTATTGACGCCAAATAATGAAAATAATGAATACACAGCAGGTATGTATTTAAATATCTGACAGTAGTTTTATGTCGCTAAATAATTAGAATTAACTACATTGTGGTTTGATCTTTTAATGCAAAAGAAACGGAACTCCAATTCTAGATGTACTACTTAGAAAAATCTTTATCTGAGTTAAATTAATTTATATCAGATATAAATATCTTGCGCAAAAGCTTAATTGAGACGACAGTTATAAAATATGTCTTTTTTATGTAGATTAATCCATTATCTAAGCGTTTGACAAAACTGTTTTTGGTTTTAAAAACCTTTGGTACATAAAATCTGCATTCATTTTATCTCTAATATATACTGTTCGAAATGATATGATAAATTTTATTTTATAGATTTCAAAAATCAACAATTGGATGCTGTTAATGCCGTGTCAAAAGCTAAACGAGTTTATGGTTAATATATTATTTATCTTAGACAGAATTGTCAGACGGGCAAAACTTCTGTTATATTATTAAAGCAGTTTTTGTTTTGATCAAGGAACAGGACACTCGAATGCTGCAATCCAATTTCGATTAGTGCAAGGCCGAGTATTCGATCTGGAGAAAATATTTTCAACAACTCAGCGTGCAAACTGTTGATGGCAGTATAACATCACTAATTGACAGGTGAATGCTGCTACAGTTAGTTTTATCCTTCAGTCACGTTTACGACACCTGAAGAATTCCATGACCTGGCCGTATTTTAACTGGAACTCTCATAAATGTTACTGGACATAATTCAATTCTGCTGTACGTTTTTCATCGTTAGACCAAAGCATTACCATTTTACAACTACACATCGTAAAGGCGATCAAGCAAATAAAATTCTACGCCAGTCATAATTCTATCTTACAAACGTGATAATTTTCCCATGTCCTGATGTCGGTTTAACGGTGAACACGTGAGTTATATCAGCAAATATCAATGTACGGGGTCCGTGAGCAATAATTACAGAGGAAACGAGATATTACACCATAAATATTCCCATGCTAGTCGTAAAACTTCCTATGATAATGATGTGTAACAAGCTAGAGCGCTGTAATGTTCATGCAAGCTTCTGGTTTAGTACTGTGTAATATTTCATAAGCTTCTTCAGTATGTATACAAATAAGATAAGCATTAAACACAACACCACAGGATTTCTGAATGATATTTTTTAAATATTCTCATCTAATTTTCACCGAAGCAAAACAGAATCAAATCTAATCACACCAAATATGCAAAGGAAAGTCAAGAATAAAATGCTAAACATAGTAAGAGAACAACAAACAGATAGCAGACAACACACGACAGTGATTGCCGCCAAGACAAATCTAACGTAACACGAACTTCCCACACATTGATGAGCTGATAAACGCACAAAGGGGCGAAGATAGTCGTCCGAAGCGATAACAGAGCGATACGATCGCACACAACAAACGCATTCGAAAGTAACAACCTTTAGAATGCAAAGTAATGGAAAGCTAACGATCGATGGGTGGTTAAACTTTAGTTAACCTCCAGGACATCCCCTTGTGGCCAACGAATGACATTTATATGGCCTTTGGGGAAATTTCTATAAGGTGATCTATTGTTTGTATTGATGACTTGTTAGTCTTTAATAAGCACTTTCCATTTGTATTTAACATACTTTATGTCTGTGTTTCTTGAAACGTAATGTTTTCTATAATTACAGCAATCAATGAAAAATCATTCTGATAATCATTTGGTTAAAATCGCAATTTGGCTAAAATCCGTATCTAGTTCCAAACTCCAATTATAAGCATGAAAATCTTTTTTTTTTGTTTTTTATCTTGGGAAAAATCATCCAATGACATCCCCCTCTCTTGGGCGAAGCGGGAGATAGTGTCAGACTCTTACTGACTAAAAGACCCACCCCGATCCTTCTAGCCTTCATACCGGGGTTCAAGCGCCCTTTGGAATAACCCTGGCCCCAGTAGGCGTCGACCCGGCTGGGTCCCTGCTGTTGCTGATAACTCTTTGAGACATGCGGGAACAGTGCGCGCCGTCGATGTCTTGGGCTTGGACAGGTACCGGACGGCCGTACAGCGAGCTACTCATTGATTACACTCACCATCCACAAGCCCGCGCCTACGGTGGCCGGAAATCGGGATCAGAATTCCGGTGGCGGCGGCGAGGACGCCGTTGTCTGATGCGTTCGGCCTCCTCCTTTGCGAGCATTACTACTCCGCAGAAGTCGGTGACCGCCTGCCACTCCTCCTCGCTCCGGACCATGGCCTCAACCAAGGCCCAGAGCGAGAGGTCTCCGCCGCCGATCGCCCCCACGCGGGCACGGCAATGCTCTGCCCAAGCAAGCATGAAAATCTAAAAACTTAACTATTGCATCGGACAACAGCCAATTAGTAAACATCTATAAACCGTATAATTAACGGACACATTTTCCTAAAAATCCATTGTTCTCAAAATCTTCATAATTCCAAAGGCAAACAATTCAAATTAAACGACATTAATCACCTAAAAAAAGCAACAGTTAGTTTTCCCATTGGCAAAATATTAAAGCAAATAATTACACACTACTCGTTGAATGAAGTGAAGTATTACAATGCAAATATTGATCAGTTATCGGATACACGCAAAAACTGGTATCGAATCAAACGGTTAAACTTATCGGGCATATGTTAAAAGCCAATCAGAGAGAATGTTTGCATTCGAGTCCCAACTGTCAAAAATTCGTATAAATTTTCTACATTTGACAAATTTTTGACATTGATCTTCAGCGAAATGAAATTGTGAATTGAATTTAAAAAAAAAATCAGTATGAGAATTGGCCTTCTTATAAGTTTAACGGTCGTTCAAACAGGTTTTTCGTTCAATCGTCTATAAATCTGAATGCTGTCTTAGATTATACTGATGAAGATTAGCTGATGAAATGGACTTAATTGAATTAAACATGCTGTATTGAATAATTCTAAATAACAGAGTTCTGAACGTAGCAACTTGTAACATTGAAATTAATATAATACCAAAGTTAAAATCATTTTAATTCATAAAGTTGATTTAGAAAAAACTTAATCCTTAAATAAATACATATACTAGAAAATTTTGGTATTATTTAAATTATTCTATCAATATGTACAGTACAGCACGGATTATCTTGCCTTTACATAATCCAAGCTCAACGATATATCAATGGCCGCAACCGGTCGCGTTGATTCGTTTTTCAAGTAAAAAACCGCGCTTACATTTGTAAGCGTATATAGTTGAAACGCAGTCGGCATATACCGTCGAATGAAAACCTGTTCCCTACGTAAGTGGAACAACTTGGAATTATAAATGAAGATGATACAGAAAAAGTCGGTTATAGTGTTAAACCAACGATTTGGGTGACGATGGTCAAGATAAGTGTGACAACCGAGTTGAAAAAGGTGGAGAAGTGTAGGTGCCTTGTTGGGAGAGGTTTACTGTTGCATTTGATACTTTAGTACGTAGTAGTAGTTTATCAAGGTTGTGACGAGTAAAGGTGTAAACGAATTGAAATTAAAATTCCTTACAATAAACAGTTTGAGGCAAACTACCCGGAGCTTGATTGAAGCCAGGCTTGCTAATCCTAGACTTGGACAAGCTGCCAATTTTCTACTCACGATCTCCATCAATAGTCGATGGCAACGAACCTACACATAGACCATTAAACATAATTCATGCTCTTCGGTAGCGAGTCCGAACTAATTCAGTACTAGCGCAATAAAATTTAGATCGTAATAACTCGGCTAGAAAATAAAATTGCTGGTTTATTATTTCGTCTAATTCCCACACCACATCATCATAGAAATTACTCTTATTTCCAACGAAATTACAAAAGAATGAAACTGAACCGCGAGTATTTTATTTACACCTTACAACCTGTAATGAAAGCAAAAGTGTTCTCAATCCTAATTACTTTGCGCAAATACAACCAGTTTTTTAGTTGCTCATGATTTGAGTGCGCTTCATAAGAAATTGTTATATTTCGCATCTCCGTGCCAACTTACTGAGAATTCTCGCTCTAGTTAGATTGAAAGCCTTTAAGCTGTTCTTATTACACTTGAATGAATAGTAATCAATAGGGTATTTTTAGAATCGTTTTCAATATTTACGATAAATGTTATTCGTATGAATACTGAGTCGATCTATGATACCTCAGAATTCATTAACACAAAAACTCTTTCTATTAAAATCTACAAGGTACTTATAGTAGTAAACTAAAAGATATTATATTTATGTTCATTTGATCCCGGAAAACTTACATATCAATAAAGAGAAGTAACAAGGAAGCGTTGCGGTCGAGATATCACCCGATCTGTATCATTGGTGTTAATATTGTGGTTACCATCGTAGTCGCCACGAGCCTAGGTACCTCTGAAGCAGGAGTCATCTTTGATCACGTAAATGAAACGTGGTCCGATGATGGAACCTTGAGGTACTCCTAACTGTTACATAAATTATGCTTGGAAAATTTATCTTGTGTGAAATCATTACTTCTGATGACACAAAGATAAATAAATGATAATGATGATGATGTAAGATGTCATAATGAGATGGAAGCATAGTAAAAACTAAAAAATTTATAAGTGGTGAATCGTACAAAATTAATTCGAAGGGTTTAAAGAAAAGCGAAAATTTCCATATGTGAGTATCGTGATTAGGCACAAGTATCATTGAAATTCTCTCAGGTAAGAAAATTTCAAAGATTTCCTCAAAAGTAAAGTGCTACTTCAAGTTCTAAAGGTTACATCGCAAAAATGTCTAGCTTAAAAAATAATAAACTCAATAGTGAAGATTGGTGAGAGTAATGCTTAGATCTAAAATCAGCCAAAATTAAAATAACATCTTCAATGCAAAGGTTATAATAAAACTCTTGAACTTGAAACGGATCTTCCATTTAAGTATCGACTTGTTGATTAAAATTTGGAAGATTTGCTTGAATATAAATTATAAAATCATCTACATATACTAATTAATAATCACAAATGGTGTGACATAATTAAACACGTTAGACTTGATTTAAATCACTTGATCGTTATAAAACTTCTCATTTGAATTCAAATTAGCAATAACTTCTTATTGAATATTTTGGAAAGCGACAAACGAGATCGATAAAGCGCAGGCCACACCGCCAGCTAGCGGGCGGGCGGGCTAAGCGGGCGGGCGAAGCGAACGAAGGAAACTATACAAACTACGCGAAATATTGGCGAACTAAACTATGGGGTTCACACCGAAAACTACGGAAAGATGAGCGACGAGCGGAGCGGGCTAAGCGGGCGAAGCGGGGGTAGTATTTGTAGTTAAGTCATCATCAGAACTTTCGTCGATATATGACATATTCATCGTTCCCAAACTAAACACTACACTGCTATTCGAAAGACGAGCGTCGACTAGTCTACTCGAAACGGGGAGGACGGGCGAACGAACCGGGCGAGCGGGCTGGCGGGCGAGCTAAGCTAGCGAAGCGCGGGCGCGCCAACGAGGTGAACGAGTAGCTTCGCTGGAATCGTCGGATATTTCGTTAGCTTAGCTCGTTAGGTTCGTCGGTAGCTCGCGGTGTGAACCGAAGTATGTAAAGAGGTGAAACGATGTTCGCCCGCCTAGCCCGCCCGCCCGCTAGCTGCCGTGTGGCCTGCGCTTAAGGCTTTTCATATTTTGGCAAGATGCTGTCAAGATTTGAAACGTTAGAATTATTAATGTGTTTCAATTAAACTAGATTTATGAAATCACGATGCTTTACCAAACATTTAAATTTAAATTAATAATTAAACTATTTGTATCGAGTCTACATCTTTTTCTACATGGCTGTATATGTTTTGAACTTTATTACTTAGACAAGATTCGGAATACCTTTTCGAGTTCGTATTTTCCTCTGAATTATTTTTCTATAGCCAATTAGCGATATTTGCCAAGTTTACATCGACAAACTTGGCTACATTGTTAACTTCGCCAAACATAATAAAGCTTTTAAAGCCATTATCAAATATTCATGTAACTTGTTAATTACTCAGTCGGCAGGTAGTAAATCGACATACATACGGTGGCAGGGCGCGGCGTACACCGTTAACGAAGTAATCTTGCCGGCCCCAATCCGAGCAATAACGCCAGACACGAGCCTCTCCAGTAACGGTGTGAAATGAGGACGCATTCAGTATTTAATTAGCAATATTTGAACGATAAAATAATGGTACAGGCTTTATAGTATGAAGAGAAGACTGGCTTGTGGGAAATGGCTCGAGAAGTAAAATTTATAGCTACAAGTTTTAATTAGGTTCCAATTAATTTTAAGCTTCTTGGGAAATGTCACCTGTTTCTAGTAGGATTTCATTACTTTTGGATATGCAATAGAAATAAAGTCGGATAAATTGATCTCCATCTGGATAGGAAGTTAAAAAGAAACAAAAGTACGTATACTCATAGTTTAGGTATGTCAGTCATTCAACAATAATTTCAATCTTCAAAGGTTTTAGACCACCTCAACACCAAGAACGTTTAAAGTAGTTATAGTAGCCATTAAACAAAAAGGGCAACTGAAAGATATAGGTGAATTTTAGTCAGTAAAAGAGCGAAAGGCAGTCGCTAGTCGCTCCATCCGATGAGACTTTTTCCTGAGAAGTCATTTGATTTGAGATTTCAAAAAAAGAAAACATTTTCGTGTAAAAGTAAATCAAAAATAAAAAACATTCCTTTTAGGGGTAGTGCCTTTAAACTTTCAATCGTGGAAATTACAGACACAATAGAAAGACAATAGGTGCGCGAACGCCGGCGTTCGCTTGGGGTTAAATGAATAACCAATATCGTTTAATGTAACACAAAAAACACGGTGTTAAAATAAGTACATCACTGATCGAACAGCATCTTCTTTCAAAATAACTTACATTACGTTTTATGTGTAATAAGCATTATCAATAGTAAAACATGAATAGACCTTAATTGAAGGCGTATTTTATGGTCTACAATTTATTTTTGTTGATTAACCAGTCAATCGAAGGGAACCCTATAGGCTGGTAGAACGTGAGATAGGTATGATTTTGCAAGAATGGAAAACTGTCGACACAGACATTTTATATGTTCAATTCTTTTCCCTTTGTTTATGGCGTTGTCAGGATATCGTGTAACTTAGGATTTCTCTTTAATTGTATAATTGTCTACAGATTTTATTTCTTCACCTACTTTTAAACTTTTTAGTCTAATTTCTTTATGATGGAAATTGCACTTGCAAATTGGATATTAATAGTTAGAAAATTAATATCGATGTTAAAGATAATATTAATACAAACTCGATTGTTTATACTTATCTCACCGATAGTAATGTTGTTGAAGTAGATGTTAATGGAACTGAAATTACCTGAAACAATATAAATAGCATTAACGTTTTGATATTCAAGATAATACATATTGTAGTCATATTATAATAAAGTATTGATATGATATGAGTCATCATCATTTCAGCCGATAGACGTCCACTGCTGGACATAGCATGCTGGACATGGGGCCTCCCCTAAGTGTCGCCACAATGATCGATCCTGTGCGTCCCGCATCCATCGGATTCCCACAACCTTCACCAGGTCATCGGTCCATCTTGTGTATATTCCATGATATGAGTATATAAATAAATTCATTATGCCACATAGATTTGTAAACGATGATGTATATAATTTCCATGATAGCAAGTTTTTATTCAGAAGCAGAAGAACTTACACTACAAACGCGCAATACAGTATAAAATATCTTCACAAATTAGGAAGTATTTTTAGTAGTACTCGTAGATACGATACAATGAGCTGGAAGAACCGAGACTGAAAAGAAATATTGAAACTAAGCAAACATGTTCAGATGTCCATTGAACACAAACTTATATTGATGAATAAACAGGTATTTAGTTTACAACAAACAAACATAAACATAGTAAATAGTTCTTTAACAACTTAAATCGTTTAACCAAACGCCAAATATAGTGAAGTCTATTAGGAACAATCGCACCACATCCGGAAGGAACCGGTGTCTGACTACACAAAATAATACACAAAAGGATAATTTGTATTTACAGCATAAATATCGTTTATCTATAATAACGCTACTATGAATCACACGAACCTTAGCACTGAAGAGAATGTTACGTGGAAGAAAAGTGGAATTATGAAATGAATCATGGTAATCATCTGGTTTTTACAACTCTTGAATTGATGAGGAAATTTCCATCTCTTCAATCTGCTCTACGTAACTAAAGATGATATTTTTTTCTAGCTGTTAGACGGTCTTTCATAGCAAAGTGATATTAGACGGATGAAGAGGGAGTGAGAAGTCAAAGAAAAGATGTATAAGGTAGTGTAAGGGCTGATATGAAAGAAAAGGGAGTTAGTGATAGTACGGCGGTTGAGAGGACAAAATGAAAGAAAACAACGTGTTGCTCGGACTCCGAGTAATACGAGACAAGAGCACGAAGATAAAGATGATAATGTCTATCATAGATCATTGGCATTTTTCTTTACATTATTTGATGTAAAAACTTTTCAGCGAGATTCGCTCCGCATCCATGTGACCGGAAACTTTTACAACGTCTGCTTCTTCTTGGTTCTGCTGTTTCAAGTTGGTCTTCTTTTCTTCTTTTATAACGGCCTTCGACCATACCGCAATGTGGCCGGCGGTCGCTAAGTTCACCGTGTCAGTGGCGCGAGGGAATTACATGCGCGGGCACATCGACCATTAAACAAAAGCATAGGCTTTATGAAAGTTATAGATTTATCTATAATAGTTGCTCGATTAAAGGCAAATTGGTTTGATTCAATCGATCTACCTAGTCTCAAATATGGTCAGGTCAGCATCCAGTAAAACCTAGCGTTTTACATGGAACGACCACCTATCCGACCTAAACAACCCAGGAACTTGGTAACACCCTTTGACAGGACTGTTTGACAGATTTTCCGGCTTTCTGACTACCCATAACAACTGTCAAATATTTGCAAAGGACCGGACGAACAGCTTGACCTGCTTTCCAAGACTTGGAGGAATCTCGGTGTATAATAAATGGTCACCTATCTATTAACAGACCTCGTAATGCGTTGCTTAACCTAGAAGATATTTTACTTATCGTACATCGACTGACTGGAACAATGTGCCTGTTGCGATCTCCACTTCCGATTATAATTTAGACGCCTTCAAGGCTAGAGGAAATAGACTCTTAATAAATAGATATAGATTTTTACCAATCTGTATCAATATTAACTAGTAACATGTGGAAAAAAAGGTGGGATCGCAGTCAAGCACTAGTTAATATCATTAAGAAAAAACCAGAGCATCTATTAATTTTTAGATTGATTGTACCTAGAACATTATAATAACTATTGAAAGTAATTGAAGTGAAATCTCAGTTTCCAAAGTTTGTCACTCCATTTGATTACTGTTCTGTGTTCCTGTTACAATGTAAGTACCCTTTAGTGTGCGATTGTGGGCTGTTACTATCACGCTTCAGAAAACAGTTGTTTGAAAATATTATCATTATAACATGCATTGTCTTGCACGAAGGGAATAAATTGATAATATCATGTAATCTGATTTCGAAAGGGGTTATAGAATAACCGTATTTGATCCTGTGACGTCTACCTGTGCTCTTTAATGAAGACTAGGTAATACGGTTTCTCATGTACTTATACTCTATTCGCAATAACATTGCACATTTAAACAAACATTTTTTACTGTCCGTTCCACCGATTTTGGCTTTTATTGCGTTGGCGATATGACAAATGGCGGCTTCAGTAAAAAACGTTTGTTTAAATGTGTAATCTTATTGCGAAATTATCTTAGATTGATTTTCGCTTCCTGTATTTCTTTTCTGATTACGTCTTCTTTTCCACTAAAAATGCATCATCATCATATCAGCCGAGAGACGGCCACTGTTGGACATAGGCCTCCCCCAAGCGTCGCCACAATGACCGGTCCTGTGCGCATCCATCGGCTTCCTGCGACTCTGACCAAGTCATCGGTCCACCTTGTTGGAGGCCATCGAACGCTGCGTTGCAAAAATACAATTAGTCAAAAACATTATTTTATTTATTTATTACAGCTTGGTGGACTTACAGCTTATAAAAAAATGTTTAAAAAAGAAACAATCATAGACGACAGCCAAAGAAGTCCTCACGTTTAAAAATAAATAAAAAAATAAATTACAAAAGCTCCAAATCTATCAAGACTGTCGATATTTCAAATCAATAAAATTCAAACCTGCTTGCTAATAGAATAATGTAAATGGTAATCAGCATTCAAAGTCAACGGTCGCGAGTTGCGCTTGCGCATAGTGCTCGTAGGTCGGCGTGCAAATCGTTGCGCCCGCGACGACGCGCGTCGAGCCGCGGGGTCGCACGCGCCACTCCCGTGTAATCGGTAATCACTGGTCAGAAAATGTATTGTTGTATATAGTTGTGCATGTTTGTTTGTTTTTTAAAACCGGTGAGGTACAAAAAGACAATGTATGCTTGATATTCCAGGACAAGTATTGTTCAAAAATGTATGCCCACAGATTTTGTAGTCCTTGAGATTTTTTAATTTGTTAGGCAAAAGTAAACCTATTGCTTTGAAACAAGGTTAATAGCAATATTAAACTACACATTCGGGAGAAAAAATGAAACAGAAAGTCTAATTTCCAAGTTAGGTATATACATTTTTATGTACCTACCACTTTTGATAGAGTACCGGTCATCTCAATACAGTCGTCAGCGAACAATTTCTAGAGCAGCAATAATTTTAGAAGCTTCATTGTTCGAAAGGACAGGTGAAATTTAAATACTGTGTATTATAGATATATAATATACAATACTTTTACTGAAACCCACTTATTTGTGAACGTTCACTTGTTTGTAAAATCGAAAGTGAAAACATTTGTACGTCTGTGTATAATGCATTATTGAATTTATAAATATTCAACATCATTCTTTCAAATTAGATAACTTTTTTTTAAATTAAGTTACCAAGACCATTCGGTGACCATTAAACAAGTCAATTGTTCAGTATTTCATCAACTATTATTATATATCCATACGATAGAACTGCGAATTTCGTTGTATTGACTTATCACAAGTTCAATCTTAGTAGCTTAGTTATCAGAGACATTCATATTTTTGTCAAACTTTGGACCAACTCTATTTATTTTAAAGCTGGAAAAGAAGATTTTATTTATTATTTGTATTGCTGAATGAGAAACGAAAAGCATTCGAACGCTAAGACCAAAACATAAGACGTGTATTTAGTTTGATAATTATAATTTAATTCAACAAAGTAAATAAATTTTGAGAACTTATTGAAACAAATATCCCGGAAGTCATCCAAGTAATTTAGCAACTAGTACCTAAATCCTCTGCCAACAGCAGTTTATATCTACAAGACCAGCTTTAATGACTACACTTGCATTTCGTCGCCTATCAAATGCAGTACGTCTGTCTTCTAACATTTTATGTCCTACTGTATAACTTTACAAACAGATCTTATAATTCAAAACTACTAACAAGTTATCTCCAATCACAATATAACTAACAGACACAAATTAATTAAAACAAAAAATTGATGAATGTTATCAATTTATTTTAACATGTTTATTAAATTATAATTGACATAAAACAATGTATTTCTGAATCACCCGTAAATTCCCTTTATCAAAACCAGGGCTTGTCATTGGTCTTCCCACATTTATTTAGTACGATTAGATACAGGAAATGTTTACTGATATAAAACATTAATTATTTTATTTCAAGTTTTAACAGCCAGTGTCATCTGTCGTCAACCTAAAACTGCCACTTCAATTTTGTAATTCATTAAGATAAATAGCATCAGACTGAAATTCTGTCCAATCGTCAATATAATTTGTTCAAATACCTAAATTTTCGATATATTACTCCCACACCACACGTTTTTTCGTAAATACCGAAATAGCATGTATCTTTCCAAACAATTTTTCATCAATATATATCATCATATTTCGCTACCTTTGTAGTTAAAAATAACTACTTTATTAATGGACTGTAAACAACCGAGTTCATGAAATTGTTCTCCTCCTACGCTTTGCCCTTTCCCTATTTACCTATTGATAGTATATTTATTAAACTACACAAGTCCATCTACTTTGTAAAGGATATTTAAATAGATTCAAATATTAAGTCGTGAGTCTAGACTTTTAATCATTTTGGTTTGTTTTTTATACACATTCCTCACTTTTTGCATGTAAAGTTAGAGATGACCTAATGAACGCGGGTCAGGCACTTACCGCTAGATATGCATTGATTAGTAATCTGCCTAGCCATTTGCCAATTATATTCGGGTCAACTACCAGTTTAACCGGATGCAACTGGATATCAGTATATTGCATGGAGCGACTGCTTATTTGACGTCCAAAACCCAGTATCTGAGCTGTTGCCCGATGCTTCTTGGTAAGACTGCTGACTCCCTATTACGACTGTCAAAGATGTACAAATGATGACCGGGACAGTCATCACTTAAAGTGCTTCCCGAGATATGGAGAAGTCTCAATATGTCACAAATGTTCATCCATCCATGAATAAGCCTCGGCAAGTATTGGTTAACCTAGGAGTTCGACCCGGACCAACCTCGGCGAGCGTTGTTTTCACCTAAAAGTTCGACCCGTTTGGCTGTTTTTTACAATACCACGATCACCTCTAATTAGTACCTAATGTTTTTATATTCCAAATTAGTAATATTATTATAAAAATTACAACTTCCCTTATCGATATGGATATCGATACGCGAACTTGTAAAAAGCAATGAACGCCAGCAGTCTTCAAATTGTAAAGAGTATCTGATTCTATATCAAATAAAGATGTTCTATCTTCATAAATAACAATTAAGACACCATCATCTCCAACGGCAGCATATAGCCTTCCATATTTGCGTGGGAAGAAATCATGCGCATTCTTTGACTCCCAAATCCCCAAAAAATAATCTATAATAATCAATTCCAAACACGTGAAAAATTCAACAAAATTTCTTAATACGTATCAATTAATTAGCATAATAAGTTCGTTGCTACGACGACGCGGACGAATGAGCTACGGTGCGCTGCGCAGGCGCACGGTCAAGGCTAGCCGTTCGCTTTTTATCACCCGCGAAAGTTCAGCGCTCTCGATCGACGCGAATTAAGTTTAACTCAGTGGGTGCTTTACTACGGCTGGGTGCTTGCGCTTTTAACTTGGCGGCGAATCGAATTGATGATGTAAGTGGAAATAAAGCTAGGCTTGTGCTATTGTTTCTAGATATGATTGTTTTTTATGTAGCTTATAGATGCAAGCGTGCTAGTGCACTACTTTTAATTCGAATCACAAATCAGAAATCAGAAACATTTATTTCAGTTTCACCATTCACGGTCAATTTTAAATTGTTAAAATGTTAGCCCGTCAAAAAAGTGACATTGCACGTTTCAAAGCGTAGATCTCTATGGAGAAGAAATATTACAAAAATCTTAGTTTAAAATTTCTTGTCGCTTCTATTATGTGAGCACAATGTAAATAAACAATTAAAAAAGGAAAGTAATTAAAAACAAAAATTAACATAAAACCACTGGCAGCTTCTTGGTCGCCAGTGGTTTTATGTTAATTACGCATTACGCGTGTATTTGCGAATATTTTGAAGGGAACTGAATGACCCAAAAACACGTGCCACTATCAGCGAGACATTTGAGTAAAAATAACAAACTCTCAACTGCCAGCTTGTTTATGTCATGATATTAGGTAGTTTATTTACTTACTTACATCATTCTAATGATTTCGAATCGGACGCAGTGCTTAAAGGTCATCATTCTCCTGCCGCTATACCAAATTATTTGAATTCAGCGCAGCATATTTCATCTTCCTTAAATCTTTAATTATGCATTAACAGGCACGTGTATAGTCAGGTATTTAATTAAGATCTTCAAAAACCTCTTTACCGTATGTCCCTCCAAATAATTGAAAAGTCACGCAAATGTTCCAAATACCCGACAATTTAAAAATACTTCTACAAAGACTGTTACAAAACAGACATTTTAATTAGCATATGAAAGCCACGACCAGCGCGGCGTGGAAGCATTAGCGTTAATCTGTGCCTTAAATCTAAGCAATCAAGTATTAAGTTATGCAGCTCCGTAAAATATTTATAGAGCATCAGATATGCCAATAATGAGGTAAACGGAAGCCGACGATAAAAACTATTAAACTCTGATATCTTATTAATGGAGTCAAGATAATTGAAGAAAGTGTCGTAAAATTAAGCATTATTTGGTCGAAAATTGACGGTCATGAAACTTCATGCTACAGTAAAAAGACTTATAATGAATTGACTGTAACAGTTTATGAAGAAAGCTATAGATATGCAAATATGCACAGCGATAGATTACTAATGGATTTGTACAATTCAACATGCGCTTAGGAGAAAGAGGTTGCGCATATAAATACCGTTGGCTTAAAATTAATAGCATCAAAAACCAAGACTATTAATAAACCAACTAAACATAACAAATGATCTCAATCCAAAATCGTATCACATGAAAATTTAGAACAAGGTCAAGAATTGTCTCAGGGGACCAAACGGACAATAATAACAGCACCTACCGTGGGAGTGATCTTTGAGAACATTACACCAAATCCAAACAATACTAATAGTACGAATCACGATAACTTTAGTGATACATATAGAGAAGTGTCAGCTGACTTTAAACTAAACAACATTACGGCACAAAATCCAACGGCTGTAAATCTTGATAAAGGCAAATTCAAAGTTACTGATGCAAAATTTAACGACGCTGAAATCGGTGCTCACGTTAATAAAGTTAACGTCAGAATAACTGGGCGTGACAGGACTGATAATAGTAATTCTTGTGCGGACATTTTATGTTTTATATCCATTACAAGTGGTCATGCTGGGAAATGTTCTATTAACACATTGCTAGGCCTCAATACGCACGTCTATGGCTTAGCAAGTCTAATGGCAGGATTTAAATGTACATCTAATTTAATCGTTTATGAAGAAATATTATCTTTAATGCATTAACAAGTTTAAGAGAAAACAGAATTGTACAGCAGTTATTTTTTATTTTGATTCGTAAAGAGCATGAACGAATGCTAAAACAGTGATTCGAATCCTGACACCGTTCTTCTCATTCAGAATTGTTAGTTACAGATTTTACAGATTTTAGTGTTATTAACTAAATATCAAATCAAGCCCCATTAAATTAACGCATTTGCTTCATAACTACTTGCCTGCATTTCATATTAATTTCGCGCAAATTCTTTACACAATTTCACAGACTTTAAACTTGATATTGCGACCTAATTTTTTTCGCTAAAGTTCCCATCAATTACTTTGAAGTATAAGGTCTATAATTACGTAAACAGAAGCAATAACTTATCAGGTTATTTCGAAGAGCCGCTGACTGCCTGCAGGTGATTCTAGCCCGCCGTGGCGATGGGAACAATCTAACTGTGCTTGGGAAGCCTGCAAATCATTAGAAGTTCCTATCAACAGGTAACGGTGGTTCAAACACCACTAAGTTTACTGCAAGCTTATCAAACGATATCGGGACTTTGATAATTTGCTGCTTGCATAGATGACCACCGATTAAAGGTTCTTGGTAACGAAGTGAATGAATAAATGAGTTTTTATAGAGGTGATTGCAGGTTGATATTAAAATGCCATTGGGGATATTTTATAGGTTTTATGAACATCGATGTTGCATTTAATGTCGTGTATTAAACACGTAATATATTTGTGGTCTATCGCTCTATGCAATTGCTTCGTAGAAAACTGGGCACGGTGTTATGACTAGCTGTGACGCCTAAGTATTGTATCATCAAAGGTTTTCAACGAATCATTATGTTATTTTATGGTAACAATAAATTATATTTACAAATGTATTTTACGATCCTAATGAATCCTAATGATAAGTACTTTATAAGAATGAAAATTAACAAACCAATTAAATTACAAAGGAACAACAGTCACGCAACTTTGGTATATAACAGTTATTTGCATTTTTGAATTGATGATGATCCATTGAAACGCAATAAAATTAAAAACATTTCAAGTTTCCGCGTCTCTGTGCTTTCATTAAAAAACTCGTCAGGCATGACATCATTACGTTAACGTTCGCGTTTGCGTTAAAAGCTCTAAAACTGTGTCAAGTTCAAACCGGCAAACCTCGAGGCTATACGTAACTACATATTAGTTAAATATAAATTACTAGTCTAGGCTTATCAGTGCACATTAGTCGTAATCTTACGCATCAGATAAATCATCTTTGTTGTTGTTAATTGAGCAAAAAAATGGTGCTTTTGTATGCAGAACACTTTTTTGTCGGACTACAAAAAGTAAACTATGTTTTACCTACCGGTGTTCGGTAACTAGTTACATAGAATAACATAGGTTCAATGATTCCATAATAGAAAAGTGCTCGTTTGATTATCTATGGAAGAAAAATCTGGCTCAGCGCCAAATAAACAGCTACAAATGCTTACCGCTTTTTTGACCTTCATAAATGTAAACTCGATCACAAATTCCTCTGTGTTTTTGTTGTCAATACATTGATAAACGCAACTTGGCCTAAAATCTAAAAGCTGAGTAGTTCAACAGGTTTACCTGATCAGAAATTTATTACCTTAACTGTCTAAAGCTCAAAATCTTGTGTTTTATTGTTTATATTAATTAACTCACCTTTTGGCGTCAGAATTTTTATTTAATCTTAGCTAAGATATATTTATATAATTTTTGATTAATATTTATGTATATTAATTATAATGCTAAGATATTATTATGTGGATCGCTGGTTTTAGCATAATGATTAAGCAAGTTATCGAACGGTATTTAGAGGAAGTATGTCATTATAGCTTAGCTACAGACTAAAGCATTTGTAAAATTCAGAATGCCTGTTTTGGTTGGAATGTTAGTTTACTTTACCAATCATATTATGCAAATAGTGGTACAGGTCAATGAAGCGACCTACTCTACTGATTTAAACAACTATGAAAAATATACCAAAACTTTGTTAGCGCTTATAGATGATTATGTATGTAAACACGAACCAAAATATAAAGAGGGAAGTGTCAGTAAAAGCTGCAATGTTTTCCTCAGTGGATTCTAGCGCGACGCAGGAAGAAAGGCGCGACACACTTTGTTTCCGGTCCACTAATGGAAACCCGACAGCTTTGAATTTAGAGGTACGTTTTACTATGATATAATCAACAAGCCAGAGTTAGATCTTGTTAAAGATGGACGTAATGTAAAACAACATGCAAGTGTCATATTACCCCCAGTAACTTGTAGCAGTTTAGACCTCATTGGGGTCAGCAAAGTAAGCCGTGGGGAGCAAGAACCTCTATATTATAACAATTATGTTTTGGATTTAAATAATTTATGGAATAAAGCAAGTGATGTTACAAATTATGATATTAAACATTACAATGATGTTGAGTAATTATATGTTGAGTAATTAACCGCCACCAAAAACACGAATAACGTTTGTTTTGAACTGACAGTAAATGTGTTTGCAAACCTACAAGTAAAGATGAGTTAATGAGTACTACATACGAACGAAGACTTGATGAGAAAATAATGAACATTTATGTCTTCAACATATAGTTTTGCTGTTTGCATCACGAATTCTGCTCCGTAGTATATAATGTAGATCGCTTTGCAAAAATAACTGTGTATTTAATAACGTATCTACAAAATAATACATTTCAGTTCAAATGTTAAAATATATGTTATACTACAATGTACTTCAGTTCAATATTATTCCAATACAACTGCATTCCAATACAGCCTTTGACTAGGAAGATTGGAAATACAAAATTAAAGAGTTTATTTTTGACTGCTCCAAAAAAACAAAGAGTCGATGGAAATTTCAAACCGCCATAACACACTGTTGAACCGGAAGCAATTGTTACCAGGAAACAAACAGCAACGGAAACACGATGATAATGTTACCTCATCTGTACGACCCATTAATCGCAATGTCAAATAAAAAAACAAAAATTACCATAACATCCACATAATTATTTTAGAACATAAAAACAACGTTAAAGTACAGTTAATGAATCAGACTAAGCACCAAAAGCTGTATCTTAGGGAAGTTGATTTCAGATAAATAATTTGTGATGTCCGCGTGTAATTTGCAAGTTAATGGGAATTATTAGCCAAGTGCTGAAGTATTAGGAAAAACACAGACTGACGAGGATGTGGAAAACATTAAAAAGATAAAAACAAAGGCTACAATTAGAAAGAAAAATTGTAATACATACGAAATAATAATAAAAAAGCAATAAATTAAAAATCTGTGTGAGACCAAAAAAGGCGTCTACCTCATCATACACTACGACATTTAAAACAATAAATAACGCGTAGCGCTGGTAATATGGTAGGGCCCTAAGCGGTGCCACGGACACACTTACGGAAGTCCAGACATTCAGTTCAGTCATTGGCTACATACCTACTACTTCCATATAAATATATTTATCTAGACATTTTCATGCACAATTATATGAGCAACATTTGTTGATATAATAAACGAGTAAATATAGGTCTAAACATGTCTAACCACTAAAATAAAATAAATGTATTAATGATAATGATTTCCTCAATAAAGAAGTAGAAATTGTGAGACCTACAATTACTTCTAACGTTAACGTAAAACCAGGAAACTAGAAAAGGGGTGTCAAAGCTAATATTAATCACCACTTCGCTAACAATCAATGTACCGCAATCAATTTAACAATATGGCGATAGTTTATTAATAAGTTATGCATAATAACATTTTAAGTATCGGTAATAACTCGTAACAGAGGCAACGTATTTATTCAGTTAATAAGGCTTCTATGTCAAAGCTAATGCGTAAACCAGTCGCGGACAGGTTCGTACACTAATCTATGAACTTACTCATTTGCTATGGCTCCGATAATTTCCACACTAAGAGCTTAACTGATGAATAATAACGGTAGATACGTGGAAATGTTATTAAACCCTTCTGTGGAAGGTTCTGGGTAATGATATGGCAATGATAGCAACGATATATTACTCGAAATGCTGAGCGAAAGTTTCTTATTAGAAGACTCTGTTGACGATTTGGCCTGAGGTTTGTAGACTAATATCTAAATACCTAATAAACTTGTTACACGTCTGCCCTGAGGCATACAAGTTCTACATTTAATTTATAATTGGCTGACATAACATTAGCTACGTTCTAACAAAACATTCAATTATTTTTGTCTAATCAGACGACGAATGAGGAGATCACAAGACGCTACAAAAACTAAATGAACATAAATACAGGCTTTCATATTAACTGTTAATACAATTTTAATAACTATTCAACTCTGCAGTGAAGCAGTCTGGAATTACTTTTAACACTATTTGAAGTGTTAAACTGTATTTTAAACAACTTTACTTTTTTATTTAAAAAAATATCGACACAGGCCAAGGGCCTGGTGCTAAATGGATGGTGTCAACAGTCTTTGCTTGAAAAGGAGAAAATTCTGTTGAAACCTTTTGTGGTCTTTTTAAAGTTTTGTAGACTTATTTATCGTCTTGGAACGACCAAAACATTTTGCTGTAGATGGTGCAGTCACAAAATTCTATGAGCCATTTTATGTACAATGTCCCTCATGGTTTCATCCGCATCTTTGGTTTCTGCTCCGCTTTTGTTGTTCATAGCGAAGCAAATCGAATCGGTAGTTCTTATTAGGATTAGCACGTTCAAAGAAACAAAAACTTTTCAGCTTTGTAATATTATTATTGATATGTCTATTGTCTGATAAATAATCATTAAACCTTTAAACAATAATCATTCTGATCAATAAATCAATTGAAAATGCAATGTCTATACAGTTCTTATTCAGTTCTAACTACAGCTGTAATTTAAAGTTACTAAAAGAAAATTGCAGTTCTCAGCGTGGCTATAGAAATAGTTATTTTATTTTATGGCCAGGAATGCAGATAAATATAGGAATCCGATAGATAACAGTAATAAAGGAAAATAGGAAATTAAAAAATCCATTGTTATAAATATAATATTTCTTAGAACACATCCCCAGCAAATTAAAAAAGTTCTATGGGATTCTGAGTGATAATTAGTTTATGCTAGAAATAAAACCTCTCGTTAAAACTCATAACCGTTCTTTTGCTGCGTCGCAGTCGGGTAGAGATTGAATGAGCTTGCTTATAGACGCTGTATGAATTCATTAACGAAATTAAATGCGATATTTAAAATCGTTCAGAGGAAGTATTACATTACTAACAGCTTCATAACTATAATTGAGTTAATGGTAATGGACATGAAAATAAAGATTTATGATGACAAGCATCGGACCAATGTATTAATTAAAGTAATTAGCGGAAGTACGGAGAGTTTAGGAACGCGGTGGCATTTTGTTTCGTTAGCCAAATGTTGGTAATTGAACATCATTGATCTTTAAACAGGCATGCTTATGGTTGGTGCTTTATTGATTGAGGCTTATATTGCTTTTACTACTTAGGTTATGTGGTTAACCCCCAAAGGTTTAACATCAATACCATTAACATCGATATTACCTCTTTTTTTTCTTTCAATAACTTATCTTCCTATAGAATATCGCAATATCTCACAATCTACTTCGGAAACGGGAACATATTTCCAATCAATACATCTCTGAGCTTTTACAGCAAACTTTCCACTTCATAATCATTACTACAAGATTTAAACCGCTTCACAAAATCAAATGAGCTAAATATTTCTCGATACTTTTCCCACAAGCGTTCGACAGCGAGAGATTGCAACTTTACCCTGAGATCGATAACGACGATCGAATCACTTTCGCTGCTATCGATTCTTATCGCAAAAAGTAGTTGGGCAGCACTAGCTCCGGTACCCCCTCGGTTCCTGTAAAACCTTACTAATTTGAAACGTGTTTTAGCTCCATTATTAGTGTTATGAAGTATTGTGCTACTACTTTCGGCCGGATTGTATTTCATTCACCGCGAGCGATGTGATTGAACCCAGAACGCTAGTATCCTTGAGAACTGGTCGCGATTGAATAGTGTTATATAAAGCTGTGAAACTCTTCATATGTAAGTGTTTATTTCTTCTCAGATGCAATAAAATAAATAGTACATTCCCACGGATGAGAATTTTTATTATGAAGCTGGTTAAGATCTTGTTTAATATTGTATTTTAGAAGAATGGTTAAAGACGTTGGTCTGATTATGTTCCAAACATGCTGCACCACGGCTGAGACATTTTTTTAAATATCTACAGTGTTGCAGCAGGTTAACCATAGGTTATCGAGATGTCAATGTATCAGAAGGTTGGGCTGATCTTGTTAAAATACCTGCTGTCTCCAACTCGCCACTCTGTCTTTAGTTGTCCTTTCCATTACTTAGTTATAATCTAATTGCCCACATTCCTCTCTGGTTTTGCTTACCTTTCAGACAATTTTACCACACAAATGACCACCGATGCCTCAAACCGTAGGTACACTTCCCACAGTATACATAATGCACGAATTACCGACCCATATGCGGCCAGTAATAACGTACGGGATAACTGTGTAACTCATACATAATGTATCCCATAGGCTACACCAGAAAAAGTGGACGAACCTTGCCATAAAAGTAAGTATCGAAATAAACATTTTATATGCCCGAGTGGATTTCTCAGGCCTAGTTTCAGTGCATCTATCATGTTGATTGATGTTGGGGGCTGCCAACAGATGGCGGTAACTGTCGTGCAACGTGCGCGCTCAGCAACTTGACGCGCAACTTGTTAGTGCAACCTTAGCGCTGTGAACAGGAGACAGGGGGAAGGTACAGTTAGTTTTGTGATGTTATAAGTTTGCGCGTAAGTGTAAAATGTAGATGTATGGTTTTGTACTTAGTTTAAGGTTTCATAAATTGACTGCTAGAGATCTTAAAGATCATAATTTAGATGGTAAAACATATTGCTTATAAAGCTAAAATTGTTGAAGCATGTGTTTTGAATAACTTGCGTCAGCACTATTTCCAGCTCGTGGATTAAAATACAGTCAATACAGTACTTACTAAGCAAACGAAATGAAATATATATAATAATGTCTCTTAAATGAAATAGTAATTCAGTTCATAACAGCCTCGGAATTTTAATATGTCTCGTACCGTTTGAAATATTTAGAAAAAAAAAATGAATTGTTTCATGTATTTGTTTTCCAATTACTTTAGTATTACTTTGTATTTAGTAATTGGAAAACTAATACATTAACCAATTTTAGGATTAACGGATCTTTTATTTTCTTAACTCTCATTACGCAGGTATAGAAATAATAATAGGGAATAGGGTTATTTAGAAATAAGCATTATCTTTGTATCAGTTTTTCTACTTCCATCTTCTTTTTTTTTATTGTAGGTATGTATGTGGTTAGTCACACTATTTTTTAAATAAAAATAAACATTTAAGACCATAACATTACTAAAAATGTTTGAAATCAACGGCAACAAAAAATAAATTTTATACGTTTTTTTTAAATACTTACTATTAATTATAAATCCTTAAACAATGCTACAAAACTACTACAGTATACTCATACAATAATAGTTTATTACATAAACAGACAACAAAGATCTATTAGGTTAGATTAGCAACAACAATGTATTAGACATTCTAACTTTGTATGTACGAAAGAATAAAATTTTATGATAGGCCAATAAGTAAGTACTTGAACCATAAAAGTTCATTGTCCTTTTAAATTAAAACGGAACAAACCTTTCTAATTATAAATTACACCTATAATATCTAAGTAAGTAATATTAAAACACCCTTTATTTTCTAAGACAGTTACATTTACACTTGCGTGAAAAATTAACAGCCCAGAAATAATTATTATGTTAATAATTTCATAAATTCGGAACTGTGCACAAGTTTGCATAATTCAAACGTGGAACGATTTCATTCATACGAGTACCTACGTTTAGCGTTGCGCACACGAATTATGTACGTAGATACAAAATTATGTATGTTACGCGTCCTTGAATACCTAATGTTACAATTTGGGTATACAAAATTTTATTAATGTACCCGTTACTTATTGTATTCACTAACGTTTTATACAAATAAATCAAGCAATATTTTTTTCCGATAGTTTTT
Source organism: Mythimna albipuncta (assembly GCA_929112965.1). NCBI lineage: Eukaryota > Metazoa > Arthropoda > Insecta > Lepidoptera > Noctuidae > Mythimna > Mythimna albipuncta. Next base: position 21,409,247 of record OV815965.1, read on the forward strand.
TAAGCCTCGATCAAAAATACGATTAATGAAAAAATAACTCTTTAACACTAGAAGGGCCTTGATGGTTGAACGAAAGCACCTACTTAATTCCAAATATTTTTTACCAGATTTTTATACTACTCTGATACCTCATGACATTTCCTGTTTTAAAATGTTAAATGTTATTCGTTTTAAAATCAATTTCATAAGGTTTTTTAATTGCTAACATTTTAAAATCAAAATTCAGGAAGTCATAATAATAATAAACCAGATTAATATAAAAAAAAAAAACTGGAAAAAAGATATTAGGTACATATTAAATACTTTCCCTCAACCATCAAATTGACGGCGCTGACCGTTCTAGTGCTCAAAGAAAAAAATCAAATGTGCATCAAATAAGTCTGGTCATTGAGAAAAATAACCTTATATGTCAAATGTTTAACAAGAAAATGAATCTTATGTGGTCTTCGCTTTCACCATGCAAGGGAGTTTCTCTGCGTTTTACGTCACATAAGTCACTCTAATGCCTAGATCACACGTACCGAGTAAAAGGGTGAGACAGTAAAATGTTGCTCGGCCGAGACAGTGATGTAAGCGAATTGTAGAGATAAGCGCTCGGCCGAGCACTCGGCGCTGTGTTTACACGTACCGAGTACTCGGCCGAGAGCACTGTCTCGCCCGTTTACTCGGTACGTGTAATCAAGGCATTACAGAGGATTAACCTAGTTACCAACAAAAAACTTCCCACTTGTCTTCTGTAACCAAAGATACAAAAGATACTAACTACTTCCGTATCTACGACAGTAAATGGCTTTCTTTTTTCTTTTCAATTGCACACACCCATTTCAAGTGATCGATGAAATTGACAGAGTTTACGGTTTCATTCGCGTTATTATAGAAAATTATCTCAAAGGAACATACTCTGTGATTTAAAAAAAAGTATCCTATATGCTATTCCAGGTCATGATCTATTCGAGTGCCAAATTTCATCCAAATCAGTTGAGCCATTTGGGCGTAAAGAAGTAACAAACACTCTTATCGAAATACGAACTATCGCCTTTATGTGAATAGTGATTCAAAAGGAATGAACACTATCAAAAGATCTTGAAAATCGATATTCACAGATAACCCTAAATCGATACGTACACAATACAGGTTAACCGTTGTTCAGACGAGTTTACAAATGGGGACTAGGACAACATCGTGTGGGGTAACCCTCCGCACGGTGGTCCTCTACCTGACGGTGCAGGATGAATGGGGGAACCGGAGCGACGTATGGTAACGTACTGTCTGAATTTATTACGAGGAATAAGGTGAATTATTTTGATGGCCAGAAGTGTATTCATGTGAAGTGACTGGTTGAGAGTGTCATAGAAATGGGAGCACTGAACTAACGTTATGCATAATTTAGATTTAAGTAAGTACCGAGTGGTAATGGCCGCGACTTACTAGTTGTAAGCCGCGGGTCCAAACCAAACCAGGACGTTTTTGGACAGGACGGAAATCAGCCATAGATAAAGATATGATTCCCAAAGTTTAAAGGTTGTAACGGTCTTCCCGTCTGATTATAATTTGGGTAGTTTGACTCTTAATAAACTAGTGCGCCTCACCATCAACGATTGTATCTCTGCTTACCATCAGGTGGGATCGCAGTCAAGCAACTAGTTTATACCAATAAAAAAAAATATTTATAAGGATAACTATTATGATGTATTTATCTACACACAAAATAGCACAGAAACAATACAAACAGATAGAAGGGCAGACAGGTGCTGCGTATTTTTTTAATATAAATCTTGCAGCCGATTGCCGACAGGACAGTTGGATGACAAGTTATATCTAATAATGTTTAAGTCATCATCAATCTTTAATTATTCTAGCTATGTTCTACATTTTTGTTAGACATAAAAAATCATTATAAATCCTCTCATTCTGAGTGAAGTGTGAGAGGGTGTCAGTTTTATTAACACACACCTACATGTACACACCAATGGTATCCCTATCGGTCGTACTCTGCGATTCTTACAAAGAAAATTAAGAGGGTATCTCGGTGACGTCTAGAGTAAGTCAGTCAGCTGTGCCATATTGTGTTGCTTGTACCTACTTGCTTGTTTTAAATGATGTTGTCGTGCCCTGTTATATTCTATCATAGTAATATTACGTAATGTTGTAAGCTCCTTGTGTATATTATTGTAACTGTACTATAGGTAGTATTGCATGCTTCGTCATTAGACGACCACAGTTAAACTATAAATTTTAAATCTCATGTAAGTGAACGATGTAATATGTTCTTATGAGAAATAAAGATTCTTTAAACCTAAAACCTACTTGTGAACCTTCAGTTCTCCTTTACGTTCAAGGTCCACAGAAACTCTTTCAACCAATCACGCAGTTCTCTGGTCCCAACCCTGGCTTATCATTTTATTACTGCGCATATTGTCAAATCAATAAAGTATCATCTCACAGCCTAATCGCCTGAATTCGACGCAGATTACTACCGACATCCCTTTGTGTCATAAATACTGCGGAAATCGAGATAAAAACACACACAATATTTCGACATCATTGTGCGTAATATTTTATTAGTATATTACTGTGTTAGACTTGTAGGTTCAGAATCAGCTACTAAGTCGAATTTCGCTGCTTTAAAAATGTGTTTTTTAAATATCTATATTACGTACTTTAAAATATCTTGATTGAATCACAGCACATTTGTGTGTGCGTACATAGATACCAACACACAGAAGGCCGCATGTGCGACGAAATGGCCCTAACGCCGCTGGGATCCCGGTTCTGATTTCTGGCCACCACAGTCGGACGGCGAGCTATGGGTAGCTCGCTGGCCGACCGTCCGGTAACTGTCCAGATCGAGCCCAAGTCGTCGACGGCGCGCACTGTTCCCGCGCGCCTCAAGGAGTTGTCAGCAACAGTAGGGGCCCAGCTGGGTCGAAGCCTACCGTGGCCAGGGTTACATTCGAAAGACAGCTCGAGCCCCGGTATGAAGGCTTGAAGGAACGGAGTGGGTTTTTAGTCAGTAAGAGTCTGACACTATCTCCCGCTCCACCCAAGAGCGGGGGTTGTCATTGATGATTTTCCCAACATAAAAAAAGCCTTCTGGGTAATCAACGGTTAATGGGTGTATGAGGGTGTGCAATATTCCAGTTACATGTTGTATAATATTAAAGAAACGTTCTTACTAAAAATGCAATCGTTTGATATCAAGAGATAATGCAAGAATTAGGTCACAGATTACCGGGTTATAAATTTTTGTTAATGGTATCTAATCAAGCTGTTACAAACACTCGATTAATTAGAGTGTGTCATGTACACTTTAAACTCTTATATACACAGTAACTTCGGTAACAGTTACATAATTGACGTAAGACTACAAGCGCCACTTGTCGATTCTATATTCGTTATTTAAAGTGAAATACTTAGAAACAGCTGCAATGAGATTAAGTCTGACAATATATTATGATAATCTCTTCTTCTTCTTCTTCCTGCCCTTGTCCCATTTTATTTGGGGTCGGCGCAATACGTTTTTTTCTTCCATTCTACCCTGTCACTCGTCATGCTATCACTAACTTCCTTTTCTTTCATATCATTCTTCACGCAATCCATCCATCTATATATATTATGATAATCTAAAATAGCTTTTTTTGGAACGGGCCAGAAGGTTCAGAAGTGGCAACAGCGCACCGGAAGACGCAGTATTGAAAGGCCTCCCAACAAGGGGGACCGATGAAGGTGAGAGTCGCAGAAAGCCGATGAATGCGAGACGCACAGGATCGTTCGTTACGGCGATACTTGAGGGAGGTCTATGTCCAACAGTGGATAGTCGTAGTAGAAATGGGCAATAGAACTGCGAACTTGCATATACATAAACTGACATTCAACTTCTCACTTGATACTTCGGCCGGACACATCTAGCGCAGAACAATTACTCATCAAGCGACACCTCTGTGAACAGACCGTTAAGGTAACACCGCGAAGATCCAATTAAAATTTTATAATAACCAGTAATCATACCTGTTGCTCTGAAGAAACCTCCTCTCTGCTGCTGTCATCTGTAACAATGAAATAATAGCTTTAATTTACGGGTTACTACACATTAAACATGTTTTTTTAAAGATGCCGCTGAGGAAATTAGATTCATTTTATTTGAAATTGGCTAGAATTATAAAACAATGACTCCAAAAATTGCTCGATATATTTTCTGAGTTGGTTTATTTCATCATTTTAATATATTGTGTCATAGTTATTTATTCAGTGTTTAAATAGATATATGTACTCTTTATTTTACATTATTTATTTATTTACAAGCACTTGTACAACGTTACAGATGTGCAAGTCACAGCACAATGGAAACTTACAAACTAATTTTTTTTTTCATTCAATAAAAAATTAATAACCTAATAACAAATCCATACACATTGAAGAAAATAAAAAAATTAACCTATAATTTAGAAATAAAAAGATAATACACACACAATACCACTAAAATTATATCTCATAAAAGATAATCAAAGATTCAGGCAGAGTAAGAGCTGTTTTAAGTCTTTTTGATAAACTTATTTTAGTAAGTATACCATTCGTATTATTACTCTTTAGAATTCGTATAAAATCCTCAATGATACTGCAAATAACATTCATAAAATCTTGTCATTCATAATGCAGTAGATATTTCTCTTGGCATTCATCACGCAACATAACAAAAAAAATATTGTCCACCAAGATCTTCCTTCACAATAAGCGCATCGTAATTTTGCACTGAAGTGTAAACCAATCAAGAGCATGACTTGCCAACTTTTAACTTAGAATCACTTAGTTTGCTCAGCGTTATGCCCTAAAAACAATAACAAGATAAGTTACATTACATCTCCACATAGCGAAGACCATGACTGATGGTCACAGTCTATTAACTGTCATAGTTTCATAGTTACGAAGAGAGTTAACCTGTAGATACGACCTAGGTGATCTAAAAATAACCTAGTTACATGAGTCTCTATATCTAATCTACATTACCACCTTGGAACATATATTGACATGAAACAGTTGAAAAAATAATGTTTATATTTATTATTGGCACATTAATTAAAATTAAAAAAGATCAATCTTTATATTTACGCGGGAAAGTCGCGGATGCCACTGTCTCAAAAAAAAAGCCATAGATAGTGGTATCCTCCTAACAGCTGGTAGTAATCGGAGTCAGATATAATATAACCCTCAGCTCTTTCCAAATTGAGGGTATCCATTAGGATTTCTCCACAAAGAAGTTAAATCTCTCTACCAAAAATCAAAAGTTGTCTAGTTGAATCACCGTCTGACAGTAGGTCATCGACCCCGACGACCTAGCGACAATTTCACGGTGCACACATAACACAATCAATGCATGCAGCACTAGCGAAACGACCCGGCCCGACCCGGTTTCAGTCAATTTTCACGTCACTTCCTGTCCGCCCATCTAACTGAATTTTTACGCTCGCACGCTGAGTTTCAATAACTGGAATATTGAACGAACATTATGCAAGGTTTAGGCTACACTCAAAATAATTAGATACTATCCACCGATTTTTATTTAAGCATTTGAAGTTAGGTATTTGTCAAACTCAATGTAATTTCGCTTCACTTTTTTTGTACTGACTGACATTTGACTATTCAAAAGTACCACCTGCAAATGGTCTATTTGAAATAAATGCTTTTGATTTTAATTTTTTTTCTCTCTATTTAAGCCTGAAAACCTCTCAAAATTTGGCATTAAAATAGGATTTGAGAAGTTCTCAACTTAATGAGTATGTGTTGAAAACGTGTCAAACCCTACTTTCATTCAGGAACCCTAGTCTTAAGTCAAAATCGTATCTATAGGTGACCAATGCATAATTCAATAAACCCTAAGCGATCGGTGGCGTTCGCTCTCTCATTGTCTTTTTATTGTTTCTCTAATTACGGCATTCGAAAGTTTAAGGTCCAAACAAGCTGCCACGATATAAATGAGCAAATAAGTAAGATTACAAAAAAACAAACGACACAATATAGGCTAAGAAGCCACCAATGCCATTAAAAATTTCACAAACAGCATTTGTAATACTGATTCGAGCATCAGAATCAGCACACAAAACGGCTCAGTAATTCTGAAGAGGATCGCCCGAGACAGACAAACACAGTCTCTTTATCACCGCACTTCGCTTCTATTGGCGTATCTAAGAGCAGTTGCGGTACGTTCCATTTTACGAGCCATGGCTAACGAGAAGCACGTCAAGCTAGCTTTGTGCAGGTGGATGCGCGAATTATTTGTATTGCTTTGCAAAATCGTATAAAAAATATTGAGCTTTTATTGTGATGACTCAGAAGATTCCGTTCAGTAAAGCTGTGCTAAAAATACGCAGAATTATTAATGGATGTCTTACTAGGTTGGACGTGCGAGTCTTATGGAAGTCGAAGACTTATGAGTTTAGCGGGCAGCATAAATGACGAGGCCTACTAGGGCCGATACCTACTAAGACTGCGGGAATATTCGAAAGTGCTAGTGCGGCTCTGGAACGCTAAGGGCAACTTTAGCAACACTTGCAGGTTTTAGTTGGCTTCCTCTCGTTGCACCCATATCAAGACGAGTTATTTGATGATTTCACACTTTAAAAAAAAGGGTTTAGCAAGCGAGACGAAAAAGATAATAATCACACGAACGCAGCTTGTTATCATAACAAGAAGGGTGCCCCTTCTAGTCATTAAAAGTTGTCATTTTTAATGAAAGCTAAGTTCATTCAGTTAATAAATGTTGACATGAACAATGATACAGAACAAACAAAATAATACAGTGTATAATATGACAGCGAATATACTCGTAATATATGGTTTAATGAAACCGTAGAGTTAGTAAAGGTCACAGAAATAAATTGGGACACAATATCCCAATTAATTTCATGAAACCCTACTCAGATAACAGAATCAATCATGGCGAAAACACAAACACCAATCAATTTGGTGAACTTCAAGACAAGACGAAAGTAATAAAGTAATATATAACGACCCATAAAACTATACTACACCAAATAAAAATATACCCTAATACACGGACATTTATTTCACAACACACAATTCGCAATATACTAAACCCAGTACTGATGCTATTGACCTTTTATTTTATGGGGACCGGTCACGCATCGAACGTTTAGTTAAATTCGTAACGGGCGAAAATTATTCAAGACATTATGGTGTACCCAGTGCTTCAACATTCATCATATATAGCAGTAAACCCTCCATTGAATGAAGATCATTAATATGAAATATAGTCGTTTATTTCGCCATTACCACGACTCTTGGCAATCAGATCACAGAGACGGTTGGTTCCCTTTACAAAACATCTATATCCCCTCGAGCGCTGATTGTACATACGTCTGTACAACTTGGATGTCCTTGAAAAATGCTTAATTTTCGTGTTTTCTCCAGGTTTGTGCGAAAGTTATTTGGCCGAAAATTTTAGTTTCTATATTCTTCTATATCTATATCTTAGAAAATCCGAAAAAAGTTTTATTTTTATTTTTTGTTTATATTTTTGGTGATTTACGTAAACAGTGCAATTTTCTGAGTCAATGTCAATTCCCTGGCGCTCGAGGGGATATAGGAGCCAGGTAAACTTTAAATAAAGTACATTGACCTTGTCCTAATATCTCCAATATATCGAAGGTCCGAAAAACCATTAATGAACTGTTTTTCAAAAAAAGGTAAAGGATCACGATAGATTCGATTCAACACAGCTTTATGTCTTTAATCCCGTTTTTTAAATTAAGAATGTCAATGAATTTAGAAGGGTCAATGACCGTTATTCCACGTTTATTTGGCACCTACCTTAATCACATTAATTCACAACCAACACATAAACGGGATAATACATTCCTCGGTAGTAAAGCAGACCTCAGTGCTTAAAAAAAATTAAAAATCCATCGATACCACACCGCTAATACATCTGGGTTATGAGAACTGGTCCGCAGAAAGCGCCGAAGTCTGCATAATGCCGTTTCCCTTACAATGACGGGCAAAATTCCGAACGGTAGCAACTTGAGATACTTCAATACAACTTGAAGGTAAGATGGCAATCTTTGGACTTTGGACCGTTAGTTATTGGTTAGTACCATTTTGCCTTTGCAAATGGTACTAACCAACTTATCAACAGATATGCCAATTCCAGAAGCAATCTGGATGAATTGCTTGATAACTATAAAGTAAAAAGATGTGTTCTGTGCTCTTAATTTGGACTATCTCTGAAAGAATTTTCGATTGTTCCTTTTGTATTTAGAGTTATAAATTTGATAAATAAAACTTAGGAATTAACATTCATGCTCCGTCAAATCATGGATCAGGTAAATATGTTAGAAATGAGACTATTTAGTTTAATATTTGATAGGTAATGTTTCCTCGCTTTTCGTTGACTAAAAAATACTTATAAAAATGGCCTACCCTTTACTGTATCATAAAGATATAAAGTCGAAGGCGCTAGCAGATGTTAGTCTACCAGCGGTTTCACCCGCATGATAAGTATCTCCCCTGGGATAATTTTCAGGTTAATTCACATATATTTACTTTCAGGATGAAACTTCCTATGTCCTTTGTGTTTCGATATGCTATTCTAGACCATGGTCAAGCTGTATGCCAAGTTTCATCCAAAACTGTTGGGCCATTCAGACGTGATGAGATAACACACACAGACATTGCAGTTACTTTCAATATTATCAACATATTAGCATGGATTGTTTCACATGTTCACGCATGCGGATACACACAGAACATATTTATAATTTACCTATCACATCATTTAAACATGTAATTGCTTCAGAGTTCATTAAGTTCGACCGTTATCTTTGGATTAACTTTGATGAATATAAAGACGCCGCTGTCCTACAGATAACTTGTGCGTTAATTATTTCTATCACATTCTCCTTTCACACTTCAAAGTACGAAGGTGATGCTGGTTTGATATTATGTAGTTCACGGAAAGATTTACAATAACGTAATCAATCATCTTTTTATCAGGCCGTTTCAGGCATCGTAAGATCTCTTTGATGCAAATTCACAACTTTTTCCGTTTCGATTACAGTCTGCAATTAACTAGTATCGCCTGAATGCTTCACTAATAGAAAAATAATTATTAACGAAATAGAAACAACGTCTGCAATACCGTAGCACCAACGGGGCTCATAGCAATGAAAAATAATGAAATGTGCAAAGATTTATTTTAACGTTGCGAACATATTTGCGCAGTACATTCACCCCCGCAGGCTCGTGACAAACCCATCCTGGCATAACATTTTAACACATTACACTTTTATATAACCAACTTGCCGATGCAGTTGGACAACTTTAAACATGAACTAAATATAGCGGCATTTCTCTGAATTGACAATTTGCGAACTGTAAACTTGAAATGGTAGCGACAAATATGTGGCGGAGGCTTAAAGATTAAAGAGGTTCCACCGAATGGACTTCGTTCCACGATCTGGTTCCCTTGATTATGCAAAAAAAAAACATTCGCGTTAAGATTACCGTTTCATCGAATTGTAGGAGTAGTTCAACGTCTCGTTATATTGTGTCTAATTTTGTAATAAGTTGAAGCTTAATTTACATGTCTTGAGAATTGAAACAAGGCGTTGGATACGCACAGGTGTTGAATTCAAACTGGTTGTATAGATTCAGGTTGATCAAATTACTTCTAATTCAAAAACAATAAATCCATTTGATATGCAGCGCCTGGCAATACGCATCGAAAGTACTAAAAAAGAGATGCAAACACTGATGATGATAATAATAAAAGTTATGCCAAACTTACATCACAACCAAACAATCAACATCATTTAAGTCAACACTAACCATCCGAATCGAAAACGTTTAACAAAAACCACCCAAAAAAAGCACCACGTGTATTAAATTCTCATTTTATCTGAAAACCAGTGTCAAACTGGGCGGCAGGCAAAAAGCAAGATGGTGTCACGTAAGAAGCCTAGCTATCACGTACAGCTCGTAATGATGATTGTAATCAATGTATGGTTCAACGAGGACCGGCAGACCGACAAACGAGAATAGCTACACGTAACATGTAATGAGTTTATGGATAGTTTTGTTGACTTTGAATTTACCTTTTTTTGTCGATGGCAGTTTTTGAGTGAGGAACATTATCGAATCATAATTGGCATTTCAGAATCAGATAACTGAATTTGAGGTTGATGAAACAATCGCCAGTAAAGCAGAACCAGTATTTTCGTGAGAAGGCAACTTAACATCATTGAGAGACGTACATTGTAAAATGTTGTCAATAGGACTAAACATTAAATGATTTGAATTGAAATATGAAGAAGGCAGTTGGAGAAGACTGCCTTATGTGCAGTAGAGAAATGCAATCATGCTGGTAAAATTATTTCAGACAAACAACAAACAACAGAAATAAAATAGTTTATATAGATAATGACGGTTCACAAAAATAAATTATTCAATGCAGTAATTGCAAAATCATGAAAAGACAACAATAGAGGGCGACAAGCAAAATTTAAGTAATTTTATTAGTAAACACACATAACCTTGATGAGGGTTGTAATAGTCATACAATGTAGGTAGATAACAAGCAAGACATTGACCTTCGTTGACAATATTATGTAAATGTTATTAGGAAGTGTAATGACTCGCCTACGCTCTTCAAATAATGACAATGCATCTCGTGTACTTCCTTAAGTAAATTATGGATTTTTATTAAAAAAATAGTGCTGTCTCATTGGATTGAGGGCTTCTAACTATTTCTGTGTTTCAATCATCGATGACCCATGTTCCTTACATGGGTCATCGATGGTTTCAATATAACAAATTTTATTTACATCAACAATTAAAATGTATTTTCAAGTTTTTTTTTAAACCAACCCTGATCTTTCTAAATTTGGCTTCGGTCATTGCTGACATGCTAATGACATCATTTGCCAAATCTGCAACGCCCATATATCACATATCAACTTTTATCACGAACCAGTCATTTCAGAGAATGAGCGTATTATCGCAGGGTTTCAGCCCACGTATATCAAATGGTGACGTACCTACGGCATTGCTTTGTCTAACAAAGTAGGTGTTTTGTTTCACAATCTGATTTTTATTTGCCAAGCTTCAATATTCGCCCACTGCAAGTCTAAGTTCTAGAACACCTTATGCTAATCCTTACCTAAATTGTTATAATTGGATAAAAAACGATGTTTATTTTTGACCAAAGTTCCTGTTGTTTTGTAATGTGCTTTTTTGTGAATTGATTAGCAAGATAAACATTTGTTGATTGAGAAGTAATTAGGATGACTTAACACATCTTAATATCCGCTACCTTCGTTTTTTGGCGTCTGCATTCGTTAATGTTTCAAAAAAAATTGATTCACTTACAATGTATCTACACCTAGATACTATGTGCCACTGTGCAAATAGTATCTAGGTGTAGTAGTGTAGTAGCCTCAAGTAATAGTATTCGTGTTTTAGAGATTAACAGCTTTTCCCTAGTTTCTACATTAACACCAAGTATCCGAAACATGTTACCGCTATAATTTGCAGGGCAAGCATTACTTCCCTGGAGGTAGAAAACGTAAATATGATTATTATGGATGCAGATTTTCCTTATTAAATATATCTATATTCCATTAGAAACTATCTTAAACTAAAGCTACCTGGAATTTCTCTTGTAACTGGTCTATTCTTACAAGTAACATTTCCGGATGATCTCTTGTGAATCTATAAAATTTTATTCACACCCGTTTCTGTGTCATTTCCTACAAGTACACACTTAAAATCGAGAACGGTAAACAATGAGTTGCCGTGAGTACAGCACTTTAAACTATGTTATTCAAACATTAAATATTTTGGTGACATCACTAGCATCGTTTTTTGCATTTATGCAAAATGTTCACACTCAGTTGGCGTGTTCTTCATTATCTTGTGTTGCTCTAAATCAAACAGTTGTCTTATTGCATTTCATTTGTTTATGAGATAAGTTATCATTTCTCAGAGCCACGCCGTATTTACATTTGCCTGTGGTGCTGCAATATCTTAGTGTCATTTTAACTACATAAAACGATATCTAACAATTAATGTCTGTCATTATTGAAAACGTTGATATACAGTGGATGTCAATGAATGATTTTCATAATATCCTACTTCACATAGTTCGTCAATTTTTTTTTACTTGCGTCTGGTTCTTGGCATGTAGAATTTGATAACTCTCATGTCTTTAGTGGCACACAAGATTAACACGAATCGATTGACGGAAGAATCATCAAAAGCGGTCCACGCGTTTGGTCTTTACACTACAATAATAATATGTATTATTATAGGATGGTGCGGGTAATAGCTATCGAATTCATACAACATAGCTACCTAACCTTTTCTCTCATCTTAAAGAATCATACACTGAAATAAGAAAGCTACTATACACTGAAGACTTAATAAGGAAACTAATTAATAATTACTTTTTATTTGCAAACTAAAGTGAAAAGTTGCATAATGTTTCATATTGGAATGTTATTTCATTATGAAATTGCTTCCGTAAAATTAATTCAAGCAATTTCTTTCACGTGTTAATGGCTAACGGCAATCAAGATTTTATCAAATTAGTCTTGTTATTAGTTTTATTGATCGGAGTAAAGATACAGAAGAGCTAATGCCTAAGTAATTATGCTTCATCAGAAGTCGTAAGAGAGAAATTGAAAGTTATCACGTCCAGTAAAGTAAATGTCACGCGTAAAAGTCAAATGAACATGAACATGGTTAAGTTAATGGAATAAATTTCATAGAATATTTGCTATACAGGTTGACATTTAGTTAATTAAAACTATTGTAGGCATATCTAATTAAACTAATTAGAATTAGAAGAATTAAACTAATTGGAAGGCTCCAAATTGAATTACAAATAATATTCTGGACCTAAGCACAAAATATCAAGTAAATCGCAAATAACCGCAAAATCACGAACATTTCAATAAACAAACCTACACCAAAACAATTTGAATATCAAATTGTTTTGTACAACACTGTAGCAGTCCAAACAGTAATTGAACAAGTCCATTTGTTGATTTGTCCCGTTTCGGCGAGACGAAGGCAACACGGGCAAAACGTAGGCGCGTGCGTTTACCAAAACAATATCGCAAAATTCAAACATTACATTGTTTTAAGGAAATAATAACGTCACGTGAAGGCAATTAGGTACACCAGAAATACTCGTGCTAAGTTTACCGCTATGTCATTGCATAATCCTGGCTGACGATAACGGACTATATATGATTTAGGCACCGTACTGTCTGAAAAATTACGTGACGATAAAATTTCTTAAGTATCTAGCACTATCATGTGGGTTGTCTCTATACTTTCCACATTTTTGTCTGTGTATTTAGGTCCCACTTTACTACACTCCATTTCACTCCTTGAAGTAATTACTTTTCTGACGCTACAGTTTTATAACCTTCTCAATTAATATGAAAACCGAAATTATTTACAAGCCTTAATGATTAAGATTCTGTCTAGAAGCTTTTACGTTCACCCCTTAAAAGTAAGAACATGAATATTCACGAGTTTAATTAACCTGCCTCAAGCATTCCTAAAGAGATTTCTCTTTGAAACTATTTGGGGCAACAATGACACAGCCATAATCCCTAAAAGCGTATTAAAAGTGTGTAAATCTGAAATTAATCGGCATAGGATGCACACAAACGAAGCAGGGCATTTCATCACTTGACCTAAATGCACGGTTGATGATGATAAGATAAGGATAGTGGAGCAGTTTGTTTGGCTTGATAGTGGCGCGGCTCAAGGCCATCGGTCCGACCCTGCATTAATGGAATATATTGATTTTTGGCACCATTTAGGACTAAGTGTCCGACTTGCGACTGTCAACATGTTAATGGAAGCAACAAGGCCTCTGATGACGCAGATCCAGCCAATATGCTCGCAAGCGTAAAAAATCTGTCTTTTACAATAACAGTCACGTCAAAGCTATAAATTTTTCTCTTGAATAGAACATATAATGAAAAAAGTTTTCGAATGACATTTTCAATTTAGAAATTCTGAAACCATTTCAACGAAATCTGGTTCCAATAAATTCATAGAACTATTGAATCAATAGACGTTTAATAATAAGGGTTTATTGTTTTAATAAAAGGTGATTTGAATAATAAACCATATCGTGTAGCTACTATGCGTGCCGGAAACTGTTGTTATGTGAAATATGAACTAAGCTTTGTTACGTGGGGGTAACAGTGCTAACGCTAATGTAATCATTACGGCATTTTTTGTCGTCAGGCTTTATAGGCTTCTAAGTGCTACTGTTGAGTTTGACCTTCAAGATAAAATAATACTTAGTTGCAAATGAAACATTTTGAGTCATGTTTTCATGAACGATGAGAATTAACCATAACCTTAGTTACAAAACTCATACAAAGCAATATAAATAAAATAATTTCAATTATTTTTCAATCAGTTTTAAAATAAGAGATAAAAGAAATCTTGATTCCCCGATGACGCATAATCATCCTACAGTCGATTCACTCTATATGGAACCCAAAACTAGTAATATATCACGGATGACGAATCCAGCACTCATTTGCAAGTGCACAATGAGTAGATCCGAACAAGTGGTCTAGACAATAGGCTGGCAACACTAGGAGCAGAATGACAGGTTGATGACAGCAATAATGATAACAAAGTAGTAAAGAACTATAAAACTAGGAGCAATAATAAAATTATATCTTTCAAAACTACTGGCAACGCAATTACTTATTTCAAATTAGATTATAACATCAAAATGGTGGAAACGATCAGATAATGATAGATTATCTTAGAACAATCGATCGTTAAATTTATTTCCATCATTCACGATAGTGTTTACTTGAAAACTGTAAAACTTATCGAATTATCGTCTGATTCTTATCATTTAATAACTTTTCAGCGTTTACTACTGTGTCTGCACTTGTACCAATTGAGTCTACTAATGTAAGTAATTCTCTTCAGAATCTTACCCAGTCTACTTTGATGACGGCAATACTTTGAAGTACTTGTTTACTTTTTTTGCAAAATGCTTTATCTCATTTCATATAACTTTCTTTATCGATATGAGTTACATCATGTTAGTTCTGGAAATATCTTGTAACGTATGATTACTTGATATCTCTATATATATTTTAAAGAATTCGATGGTTTGCACTGAAGGCACTCTTGATTGCACATAAATTGTTCATTTGCTCGATTTACATAATTCAGCAATATTTTTTCCTTTTATTTCTCAAGACAACTTACACACTGCAGGCCATTCAACTTACCAATACCAAGATGGTAAGTCCACATTATATATGCGACATTAATAGTATACAAGAAACATGAGATTCCATCAGTGCAGTGCAAGACATGCAGATAGTATCAACACATGTCAGTGCCCGCTTATCTGTCTGTCACATGCAAATATTTGAGAAAAACATCAACACATTCAACAGAGTTGTCAATGTTGGAAATGAAGTGTAGCCACGTCAAGCGAACATTGAAGGCAGTAGCGATTTCATTCTCCACATTGAAGGAAATATTTGTATGCCCCACATTTCATCTTGTACCGGATCTAGATATCGTGTATTATAATTTATCAAGGTAAAATATAGAGCGAAAGCTTACAGCTAAAACTCTCACCCCGGCTTCCACGACTAAGCTTTATGAAACTTCATAGATTTCCATGTTACTAAACAATTTTTTTACAAATGAGTTTACAAAGTTGCTAGGCCGTGCTACCACTTTTTCTCGGCATCAGTCAATGAGTGGTTATCAACGTCTGACTGATCACATGTCGAAGCAGAAGCTTCGAAAGTTAATTTGTAATGTGACAGAGATATGGATAGAAATAGGCCGCAAGGCAAATGCTTTCACCCGATCTCTAGGAAAGCCGCTAAAACGACGCTAGAAGAAAATGCGCTTGCGATTTCCACGATATCGCTGTGTTCCGCCAGTGAAACGAGTAATTCACATTTTAAATTCAGTGATATAGATACTGATAGGCAAGTGAGAGAGTCAAGTTTCATCGGAGTTCCGTGTTTACCGTAAATATCGAACAAGATCTGAAATTATTATACTGATACTGTCAGATTTTGAAAATTACCGTTCATTCACACCTAACATTAAAAATATGCTACATAAACTTTTTTTCACGAGTTAGTTGACTAGTATGTTTGTTTGCAAAGATGAAACACGAGCAACAATAGACAGGAAACATATCCTTTGTTCTGAATTCCTCAGCAAGTTGTTTCTCTGTTTGAAACCTAACGCTCAAATCCCCTCTTCAAACAATGCTTATTTGGCACCATTTTACATCTCCGCAGTAAAACTTTTGCAACACTGGTCGAGGCTCGAGCTGATCAGAAAAGTTCATTCGATATACTAAAGGTTAAACGGCACGTAATTTCATTTAGTAAGGCAATAATAAGATCTGCAGTGGGTCACGAAAAACCAACGCCCTGGGTGATCGTGCGCAAGCGCTTCCTGGCTGACCGATGACGCGGCGACGATGCACGATGATTAGGGTCTGAACACACCATATATTTTAGAAGAGGGAAAGGAAAAAGATGATTTTGACGGAGTGCTCTAGAAAAGCTACGACCATTGGAAAACTATTCAAATATAAAAAAAAAAAAATTGCACCTGCAAAAGTCAGTAAACCATAAATCACAAACAATCCAACCGAATCTAGAGTAGAGTTGATTCTAAGCTGGTAGGATCTCGGTAAAAAATATATAACTCAATTAGATGACAAACGGGATTTTGTGCAACAGGAAAGTAAAAATAGCTGCGCAAAAAACAGTTTTCTTACAAATACGTGGGATGCAAATCGCCTCTTAATACTTAATGGTTCATGAGATTACACCACACAGAGAAGTAAGCCGACTTGCCTTTCAACTTGACCGTCTCCTTAAGTTTTATGACATCATAAATGGAGCGAGGCGCTTGGCAAAGTTAATATGAGAATTTACACACCTTTTATTTGTGCGGTTAAAATCTGAAAAATACGTTTTGCATCGTTCAATGGACAGTGGTAAGTGCGTCTGAGTGACTTTATCTGAACATAGCTTTAGTCCTCTCAAAGAAGTTAAAGAAGGTAAGGACTGTGATAAGTCCCTCTTTTAAAGTCCATATAGTAAATATGAACCTAATCGTCAAATCATATGAGAACTAAGCTCATAGTGTCTGAGATGGTTTTTTGGGGAAAGAACCACATAGATTTGGTTAGTTGGTTATAAAGTAGGCCAAAAAAACAAAGGAGGGATTTTGTGAAAGATGATAAGCCCAAGAAGGAGGCGACTTTAGAGACAAATGTTAAGATCATGGTGACGATGATGTGGAATCTTGGACTTATCTAGGAGTAACAAGGATCTTCGCTATAGTAAAATTAATTATTACAGTCTTGCGAAATAATTATGCAATGCTAAAAACTACAAACCATTGCAAATT
The DNA here is from genome assembly GCA_929112965.1 of Mythimna albipuncta. Classification (NCBI taxonomy): domain Eukaryota; kingdom Metazoa; phylum Arthropoda; class Insecta; order Lepidoptera; family Noctuidae; genus Mythimna; species Mythimna albipuncta. The sequence continues at coordinate 21,426,710 of OV815965.1, forward strand.
TATCACGCATCGTCAGTGTCAAGAGTTACGTGAACGATAGGGCTTCCTTATTATTTTAAACAAATAATATAATTAATTGTCATCTTCGTTTCTAGTTCCGTTAACATTTAAATTATCACACCTCTTAAATCATAAAACTGCATTGTCTTCCTTGTTCAAATTCCGACCTTAAGATTTTATATTATTTTTCAACATGACACTATTTTGGTATTTAACGTTTTTCGTTGCTTCATAAAAAGACAAAAAATCCTAGCTTTACTAACTAATCTATATTCTCGTAAGAAAGGGTTAATGCACTTGAAAGAATCTCAGGCTTCAACTAGATGCAACAAAAAAAAATGCGACAATCGCGTGTCAGAACACTAGGCTTCACAGCCTTAATGCGTTACAAGCATCCAACCGCAACGGGGTACAAAGAAACTATAACTGTTCCGATTTTAGAACATAATCGGACCCGCCTGCCCGCGGCATCCGAACGAAATCGAAATTTTGAACAATATCTGACTAATAAGGACATGACGTGAAAGTGAGATTGAACTGGCAAAAACGCGCGCGTTCACGTCACGACACCAAATAACGAGACGCCACTAACCTACCTTTACATCACATTGTCCAAAACTGTGCTAAGTGACTCTTAATAACCGTTTAGAAAGTCGTAATTTTATTATTTATACCAATAATTTGCTGAGAGGTTAAAGGTCCACGATCGGCCGCTTCCGTGCTTGACAACCATTAGTCGAAATACAAACTGTTTCGTACACGCAACTCAACGAGAGAACTGTTATATCGGATTTACTGTACGCTAGATTAGATCCCAAGTTGCAGTTTGAGAGCAAAACCAAATGGCCGAGACAATTTCAAGCTAAAAGTAAGAAAAGTACACATTTAAGTGAAAAAACGTAAAACCGTTGTGTGGTTATATTTGACCTAGCAGAATTAATGCCATCGTTTCTGTGTGTCTTCACAAGATATTTTTTTTACAAAGTAGATAGGGTGAAAGGAAACAAACACAATCTGAAAACATTAGTTACGGTACCCTCCTTTTCACTTAAAAGAGAAAATCAAGCAGTTATTTTATACAAAATTGAATGTCATCGCAATACTTCAAACAAAACCGAACGCGAAGCATAACACAGAAGAAAGTAACAGTAACATAGTCAATCATACGCAGGCAAAAATTTCACCCATTAAACCGGAACGGTCCAGCGAAGGTCATAATTTAAGCTGAGATGAGACTAAAGAGTCCAAACAGTGTACTTGGTAACAATGGACGCGAATAGTTAAAGATGGCAGGTAATTCCACGGAGGCAACGAGCCATTTGCGGCACTCTCAATGAACATTGCTTTCATACTGCGGTGTAAATGACTGGTTATCGAGAAGACGAAATCGGTGAAGGAAATAAATAGCAGACAATGGTTGATACGGAGAATGTCTTGAAATAGAAAGGGTGTCAGTGAAAATAAGAATGTGAAGCGAAGTTAATTAGCCTTTTCTTCAATGGCAGCGACTGGCTTTTTCCAAAGGGTTCTATGTTAAGAATGGGACCAATGATATTCGAAACCAACTGAGTTTCAAGGCGATACAGACACACGTCAATCTATGTTTAACTGCTTCATGAGACACCATAAAATAGTTGCTATTTTGTAGGATAAAATAAAACAAAATTTAACTGCTCGTAAAGAAACATATTTGAGGATAGATAGAGGTTACAATTTGATTAACGTGAAACGCAACCTACACAATGCCAGCGATACTTAAAAACTTTAGTATGACGAGGATGAAGTTATAAAATATATAATGTCGATCCCAAACACGCCCTACATAACCAAACATTTAACTAAAACCACATTAGACATAAGCCAGAAATAAGGGAAAATACTTAAACATGGAGAAATTACACCAACGGTTACTAAGTGTGAAGAAATTAGAAAATCTAATTTACTTGAGAAAAGTTGGAATAACTTTGTGTTGTTTAACCACACTGCATACACAGTAAATGAAGTTAACATATGAATAACTAGGATTATTCTAACGAAAGTACAATAGAGTATAATAAACATTGTTGTATACTAAAATACATATAATTACACCATTCCTTAATATGAACTTAAATCTATAGATACAAATACACATATCGCCGTAAATGATAAAACCTCCATCTTATCGCTTAACGCGATATGTATAAGACAAGCTTAGGTTAGACTGAAAGAACTTAAATAAAAAGGAAGTTCATACTGAATAGCTTATATAGATAGACAAAGTATTATGTACGAGTACTATAATGAGCAAGAATCTCACAAATACAGACCACTTCTGATAAAAATAAGTAGAAACTAGACTTACGTATAATTATTTCGTAATCCTTAATCTAAAATAGTTGATCAATTATTCTTTGTAGCTAAAAAAACAAAAAATAATCACTTCGCAAGTAATTTCATAAGAATAAAGAACTTACAAACATTACGATATTTGTTTCTCAAACACATTAAACAATACCATTTTGTTACAAAGTTATAACATAACTGCTAAGCATAGCTGTAAAACTTGCAGACTCTAAAACCACACAATTCAGAAAGACATCCAATCATAATTGTACAAGGTACTAATTAGTAAGAACGCTTGCTGATGACCCCGAAGAGCCCTGTGCATTCGCTGAATCTCTGCACAACGCTATGACATGACCTGCACTAACAATTGCAAGAGCATGAAAGTAAACAGATGGTAATCCGTGAAACGTGTACTCAACAAAACAAAATTACAAACGCGAACAACACACAAACGCCACTGAAGATCCTACCTTAGGATAACAATTATAGAGCTCACTATCGGTTTGTTATTGTAAATATAGATGCTGTAACAAACCTGGTAAGTTTAAAGCGTAAAGTTTATCTGCGAAGAGAGTAATTTCGCTAATTTGTTGAACCAAACAGAACTGCAGATACGGTAACACGAACTTGGCGTATACACGAGAATCGTAAAGATGCTGAAAGTAATGAACGTAATTAAATGTCTTGCTGATTTCCAATGTATAGTTTATAGTTTTAGTTGCCTTAGTTCCCAACTAAGTACCAATTATTGAAAACGAGAAACCATTAGTAACGGTTAGATTATGCGAAACCGTGGAAAAGATTAGAGATAATCTGAAGAGTGTACAAATGAATGAACATCAGAAAATTCCATGAATAAACCGAAGTTGGAAACATTCACCTGGTATTGATCCTACCTACCTGTATACGCCCCCAATCGCCACAAGTCGGCATACCAACCAGAAAGCGCACAACAAACTCAATTTCCGTGGTAACCGATATTCTTCCGATGTTTTATCTTGTTATTTTTTTCATAAAACAAGGCCGAAGCATTTATTTCGACTCAAGCAACACTGATTCTTGTAACTACTTTACTTGAAAATAGTGGGAAACATAAAAAAAAATTAAGTTCCTGTTCGAGAAACCTCCTAAAAGTAATTTACAACATAATCTGACCGTAAAAGGCGAACAATGATCCCATAAATAATTCAAAAGAAGTTTATTACAATGGCACCTGCGTCCCATGGGAACATTCGCAGGACACGAGCGTCACGCACCACGGGATACCGTGGTACCATGGGGTTACTCTACTTACATTAAACCATTTAATGGTAGGATTCGCGGAATCAGTCGGAAAGGGAAAATGATGAATGTGGTTAGTGTGTTAAGGTGAAGACAAAGAAGCCTGGGGTAATATGTATTTATATTTTGCAATGATGAGGAATATATCTGGAGTCATTAATATTCGTCATGCGTATGATCCACAAAGGGTAAAATGCAAAAGAGCAATAACATATTCTAAATAAATATCATTAGATTCAATATACAGCTTACGGTATGCTGGTGGTGATGATAATAAAACATAATTATGTGATATTAGACATCAAACTAATATTATAAAATCGAAAGTTTGTATGTATGTGTGTTTTCGTTACTCAATCATGCTCAAACGGTTGAACGAAGTCGGATGCAATTTAGCACCTAGTAGGCCAGGTCTTGGAATAGCATATAGGATAGGCTTTTTAATCGTGGAAGTTTGTTCCCTTGAGATATATTCTACTAATACTCGGGCGGAAGCTCTTAAAAAAGAAAAATATTTTTATATACCAAATAATTGCTGAGGAATCTTACAACTAGTATTCGTAATTGTCCGTAAAGCCGTGAAGCAAAAATAACTAACACTTCTCCTTTCTTCCCAATCAAGAAAACAAGAGAGCGTAATAAATACGCAAGCTCATAAATAAGGTCTTTAACCGCAAGACCTTGACAGTAGCCTATCCCAGAACAGCGACGTAAACTACCTAAGCTATTAGCAGTAATTTGATTGTTACCAGATCTATGGGGAATTTCACATTGCGGTATGTACAGTAAACTTGACATATACTAATGGACACATCAGAAAATGTCAAGGCTTTTAATTAACTATCTACCACATTATGAACTTTTATCACGACTCTTCGTCTTCTGCAAAATTGCAATTTTGCAGCAAATATGTCTATGTAAAAAGACTATCCGTGCAGGTACACTAGAAATGGAAATTCCAAAAAAGTCAGAACACGCGACGGATAATTACAAAAGTAAAATCCGACCGCAGCACCTTCGTGATATATGACAATCGAGCTGCAGTCAACGCTATAAATTTTACTTCATAATTGGTATTTGGGACACCGGCGGAGACAGAAAAATACAACATTTCTGTCGGACCTCACGCGAGTCGTTCGATAAAACTGCAGTATGAAATGACTAATTTAAAAACATTATCACCAACGATACAGTTGAAACCAAAGAAGTACTTTTCAATTTAGCGCATTAAAGTCCGACTGCCAGCGACAAACAGTGTCAAGTGCAGGTTTTGAGATGAGAGCGTGAGAGCCTTATTGGCAAAACGTCGATGCGTGGGAGGTTAACAAAATATCGTAATTAGAGAGATAATGTTAGGTTAATTATTTAAATTGAAGTGAAAATGTAAGGTGATAAGTAATGAGTGAAATTACGATATCATTTCGGTCATTAGCACGAAAGTTTCGCGAAGTAGGTGATGTGACGTAAAATATCAGCAGAATCAATTTCAATGTTATGGGTACGACAACAGTACAAAACGTAGTGAAAGGTGCTATGCATTATGTGAAACGAGAATATCGATGTTAAAACGTTCAACAGACATCTTGATCTTAGAGCAAGAAGTCTATTTCTGAAACAGACTTAGTCTAGTTGCTTTATCTTGAACGAAGGAAACTAAACAGATACTCGTAGAAACAAGAATGTTTTAGCACGCGAACAGCTGTCACGAAGCGGTAAAACTAACATTGACATTGAAAAAAGTCGGATATTATACAGCAACGGGTGTTTTATAATTACCAGCTGTCATCAGATGGACTCAATTCTTTGACAGCTTTATAGAGACGAAGTAAAGGCAAAAGAGAATGCCCGATGAGTATCGTAGAGTTGATAATGATGACTAATTCACGTCTGTTTAGATGCGGTCTTAATTAATGTTATGATATTTTTATTATATTTATTTTATACTTGTTAAAAGTATCACCTGGAATTTATGACTATATAAAAGCATATTTGTGTGCTGAATAAGTATCCGTTTATTTTTATATTAGCTTAGTTAATTACAAACTGCAAATATTACAAGGTTTCCGAATTCTTCTGTTTTTTACTAACCATGACACCTTATGTACATCAAACCCAACAATTTCACCAACCATAACACTGTTAAAGCTCATGCTGTGATAGATGAAATTAAAAACTCATCTACAAACGAATGATCAAACCGTTACAGTTTGTTACCAACCAGTCAGCAACATTAGAACATACAGAAAGTCTACTCCAAATAAACGACAGTCAAAAGTCTATTGAATAATCAGAGAAAGCAATATTGTAGTATATGTGAAATGTTCAGACCGTGATAGCTTTCTTACAGAAGGAGACTGAATCATAACCATGATAAAACCTTTTTCTATGTATATTACTTGAAGTCGGCGCAATGCGTTTTCTTCTTCTTTTCTTCTAGTCAATTGGCTCGAGCACTATCATCCGATCAATTCTAATATAACCCATTTAATGCAATGCATCTTTGCCCTCGTTTTTTGGGTAATATAATTTGGGAATAGTCTGAAGATTTATTTATGAAGATACAAGTACTGTATAAGTGTTCTATATACTGTTTTCTTTAGCACATGTTCAGCTTCTAGTCACAGGTCTTCTGAATATTCTGTCATGTCATAATAAGGGCCACCTCAGCCTTGAATCTTGAGACAAAGATCAAGCACCGTTACTCGATGTTAAGAAAGTAACACAAGTGGAACGAGAATTATTTCTGCTGATAATTGTTGGTACTCGACGTAAATCAGTTATTATTATGAACCTGCAGATTGGTCCGAAAGAGAAATTTTCCAAAAAAAAATGCAGTTTCGTCCACATATTGGAGTTGCGATTTCGGTGTCATGGACAGGTAGTATTAATTTTCACGTTCCGGATGAGCTGCGACCCCACGGAAGCCCGATGAGCGTCAATCTATATATACATATTTGGTGGTAGATCTTGTGCTGATCACAACAGTACTTTTTACGAGCTATGAATCACGTTCTGATTTTTACCTGATTTATTTGCATATTTGAGTACATATGAAGTCGTCAATAAAACCTCAGTCCTGTCCAATTTAACGCTAAATTTGAATGTTTAAATTCAGTTATTTCTTTCCCTAGTGCTTTGCATTATGTAAACGAGCTGTTGCGAAATGTAACAGCAATGTTTTGCACCAATCTCGCGTAAAAACCTATCTAATCAGAATATCGATCAATCAAAGTGGTGAACACTTTTATCTATTGATATTTTATAGCTTCAAATATCTCGAATATATCTCGAATGACAAAGACCTTCTTACAATTCTATGTCTTAAAACATGACACCATCAATTTTCACGGTCGATTTTAGACAAGACAAAAAGCCGCCTGGCAACTGATATGAACGCTACCTGATCAAAGATAAAGTAGATAACAGAACATAGACTAACACTCCAATGTTTTTTATAAAGAGAGAATTTCTCAGATAAAAGAAAAAGATAAATTAAAGACTTGTCAATAGTACCGTAATGAACAGAGAGTTGTAAGAAATAGCCGCTGAAGAGTATCGATGAGCCGTACTATTTGGGACCCTATTCGTTTTAATGAACCTATTTTGTTGCAGAGTCGTAGGGGAGTAAGTAAACGTTACGCAAGAGGGAACAAGTCGGGCGGGCGACACGGGTGGCTGTCCGCCGGATTACCTTCGCGGCTTCAATGACGTAACGGTCGCCGGACGCCGGACGAAAAAAAAATAAACGATCCACGTGACATTGATTTTGAATATTGAACTTGAATTTTTACGGAAGAATGGTCAGCTGTTTGACAATGACTCAACCACTGATAATACAGTAGAAAAGTCCAGAGAGATTGATACGACCTTAGAGTGAAATTATGTTGGAGATGTGTCACTCGGTAAACACTCAGACGGTCGTTAAACTACTGGATAACTGAGTGATCATGGAATTGACAATTATCCGTTTAACAAATCGAAATCACTTAAGTTCGTTAACAGAAGAGTCAAAGCGGACGTTGGCCGCAAAAATGAACAAAATAACGTAAACCGAGATAAGGATGCTAAAAGAGAAAGGATAGTTGACTTGACGAAAATAGCTTTGATAATCGTTAAACACACGGGAACAGAAAACAAAAATGCAATGTTGACGTTGAAGCTAAACAAACACTGAAAGAAGGAAAAGTCTACAAAACACCTAATGAATCGTTTAAAACCTCATTATTTTGTAAACAGCAACGTCGCTTTATCATTAATTATTATATTTTTATCGGTAAGAGATAACAGACGTCGACGTCTAAAACAGTAACTGCAAGGTGCAAATTAGATAACTGAATTACGAAAACGTTACACAACGCAAGGCTGACTGGAATGTTTAGTGAGCTAAACCCCTCAAGGCTTTTAGTTTAGAACAAATCAACAGCAATTTGCTTACAAAAGGCGAATTATATAATTTACAAAGTCTACCTAATAAATTCAACAGCTTAAAGAGTGAACAGTTCAAGGACACGAGTTCTAGAAGAAACTCATGATCAAAACAAAACTCAGTCAGAAAGCCGACCATGGCATTGATCTATAATACTTAGTATCAATATTTAAAAATAAAATTACCCAATTACTAGAATTAGTCGTAGCAATTACAAGACAAACGTCTTTCTGATCTTTAGCCATTCGCATCTTCTTAAAATTATAGACATATCGTTTTGTTACAAGTTTATCTTCAGTTGACTTTTGACATTGAAATTTTAATGAATGACATAGCGAATAATTTTCGCAGACTCATTTGATTGGCAATTTTCAACGAGCCTATTGTAATTGCTTTTTTGCGGCGCTAAATAAGACGTTATAGGAAAAAGCGAAACTTCTCGCGTGTTGTGATAATTAACTAAGTGCTGATTAATTAAACAACGCAACGTCAGGTCGGACATGTGTACATTTTCTATGATTAATGGTCTCTCAGGTATTAATGGACAGTATGATATTGTTATTTATGTTCTTCAGACCGAGCTCAAGGTGACAGGAGTCAAAACAATTTAATAGTGTAATGAATACTTCTTTTGAGAAGTAAACGTTTATAAAATTATAGTGAAGGTGAAAGTAACGCCATGTCAAAGACGCAAAAATTGGGTCTCGATAATGAAGAGTAAGTAGAAATTGATACAACAGCTTTATTGATAGAATATGGGTGGATGACGAATATGATTTTTTTTTCAGTGGGATATAATCAAATAACCCCTCTCGCTCCGCTCAGAGCGAGAGTAGGGAGTATCCGACTTTCATTGACTACGACCGACCTGTGTTCCTTAAGTTACCTTTTGTGTTCCAAGGTCATGTAACTCATTCCAACAAGGCAGTAGCAGCAGCTTATGAATAATATGTTAATTTGTTAAAATAGCATTCCCCAGTTCTGGGATTCCATCTACCGATTTAGTAAACACGTTATACGAAGCTGCGAAAAGCAAAGACACTGCCACAGTATTGTCTATTTTTATTAAATTATAATACTTGAGAGATGCGCATTTTCTGCCGTCCTTGCGGTTTCTCGTATCGCATTACTAACCCGTCGACTGCAGCGGTTGTATGCTTCGTTGTGTCCGATTTCTTGTGACGCCGCCACCGCCAATCGTGTACATCAACGATCTATGTGACTGCTTCTTGTATTTTGCTTTATTTATCTTTATCTATCTCGTGGTATATGTAATGCTATAATAATATAATAAAAGCTTATATAAGCTTGGGTCTTTGGGATTTATTTTAATGTAATTGGCGGATTACGTGTTGATGGTGATGCTAGTCTTGAATCATCCTCAAGTTTCTATATTATTACTGGTTCATCTAAGGATAGTGTTACTAAACAGTTACCAGCGCCACTATTGTGAACAGCAATGGTAAAGCATGGTGTTTTGGTTTCATACGGTGTATTATTTGGGGTCTAACTTATGTAATTGCGTCTAGATGTCATAGGTCATATGTGTATCAAAAATGTGTGCCAGAAAATATGGGACTGGTGAAACTAGGATAAATAATTTAAATTCTAGCGTTTCCAGGACCATAGCAACTTTTGTACCAGAAAAAATAAGATATTTACCAACAATCAACTTTTTCACTTTCTAATTTTGGCCAAGGGCCTGAGCATTGAAAATATCAAAGACCACGGTTCATTCATGAATGAGTCAGATTCTTCACAGATTCGCATTTTCCTCCGTCCTTGCGGTTATAGTAAGTATTGTGTTACTTACCACCCGTCGTCGCTTGCCGCTCGGGCTTACGCCTCGTTGTGTTCGGTTATCAAAGCGCCGCGGTCACGTACACCAGAGTTATTGATCTTTGTAAACGCTTTAGAGACCATCAATTTCTGATAATGAGAAACTTGAAAAATTGCTCTAGGCAATTGGCCTAAGTATCGCTAACCGTTATTACTTGAAAATAAATTTAACTGGAAAAAATTAAATGCGATTTAAGATTTAGATAAAAACTAACAGAAAATTATATGGGACAACAGAGTTAACAGTAACTATTTATTAATTTTGCATTAAAATTAAAAATAGGTTTATGAAGTTACCGTTTTATAAAACGGTTTTAATAATTTCAGGATGAAATCTAAGATAATTCTTACTTATTTGGAAACTGGTGGTCATACGCAAGCCTATCGAAAAAAAAATTACTTCTACCGTGGAAACAGTACGTCACAAACGGTGTGCAATTTAAAGATATATATAGGGTGACTGGCAATTAGTATACGATACTTAAACACGTGACTGTTCATGAGAACAGTACATAAGATAATAAACAATTTTTACTATGAGATCAAAGCCGAAATCGCGAAAAAAATATCAGCTGTTCAGTACATTAGGCAAACATAAATGTACTGAACAGCAGATTTTTTTTTTCGCGATTTCAAGTTTGTTCTCATAGTAAAAGTTGTTGGTTATCATGAGCACAATCACGTGTTTAAGTATCGTACACTAATTACCAGTCACCCTATATAGGTATAGACTTAGAATTAGTAACGAATAAACCGAGAACATGTTTTTGTTTCAATCGCTTTCGTTTGGGAAATTTTGCCTCTCAAATTACCACTCTCCGTGCGGTTACGGGATAAAATATCGAAAACGAAAGATATTAAATCAATAACACAGTTCGTTCGTTAGAAAGTAATTGTAGCTTTACATCATTTATATATTGCATGGCTTTTAAAACGCTGTTTCCATGTCGAAACTCATATTATGAAAAAATGCATTTTTCATGGTTATAAATATGGTGATATAAAGGAAAAAAAACCTAAAGAAGCAAAATTACTATATTCTGAAAAAGGGAAACAATCTTTAAATATAAAATTTATTTAAAACTTATAATTCTAAAACAATTTCAAGTTATCACAGTTTAAATAATGCAAACCCATAAAACTAATTTAAAGGTAAACGTAAAGAAAAAAAATACGATACACGATCATAACATTTTCTTAATGAAGACGCACGGGAAACTAAAATTAAGTAAATTTAACTAATGATTAGTATTAATCTGAAGAGGACGGAAGTCATTATCACACAGCATGATACAACAGATTATCATGTACATTTATTTATGACTATCTCAATCACGTGTTAACTGTCCCTTTGAATTTAGAGATAGCATTTTATACATAAATATTTACACCCACGATACTTATAATACACTAGTAGTAGTATACTTTCATGTAATCCGGGAAAATACAGGGAAATGTGTGCAAAAGTGAATGTGAAAATTACAGCAGCATTTTAGGGTTGGCTTAAGTTGGTATTCAATACCAGAGCCAAGATTTCCGGAATATAAATATAATCTCAGGAACTAGCGCAATGTATAATGAACATAAATAAACCACTTTTCAGAATATAGCCTCATATTTTTCGATTAGGTAATTTGGAAAACGGAAACCAAATATGTTCCGCGGAATTAAGTCAAGGACAAGAACCAAGCAGTAAGTTTAACCGTAGAATTAAGCCGGCTAATGTTCCACGCGAAGGACGACAAAAGGAAAGTATTATGTAAGTTAAGTAGAAGGAAATGGTTTTTTAATTGCCTTCACGTGCCGTCAAGTTTCATGACTGCAGTAGTTCTGTAAGTTTTGCAGTTACTAACTTTATAATTTAAGATTACGTGCCCTACTTCTCAGAATTCAAGACAATATTGCTATATCCGATTCCAGTCTCTCAAACTTTTCATTTATGATGTGAAGAGCAAATGACAACCAGAACAAAACGTGCCTTATCATTGATGAAAGGACCGTTCGAGCGAATAATTAGGTCAAACATTACCATGCAAAAGTTTACCCCGATCTACATAGTTGCGTAAGTAAACAACCCTATTAAAAAAACACGCAACCGTTACAAACCCATTGCGTAGATGTACATAAAGAATCAACAACAAAAGATTAGGCAATAAGAAAAATTACCCTCCATTACCTGCCCCGAAGGCGGGCCATAGCCAAATCCCGGGAAATTCTGACAGCGGATCTAAAGTACCCAGATGGGCCATCACAATATGTTCGCGAGTATGCAACACATCAAAATGTCAACTACCCGCCCACCGAGTGAGGCTTCCAAGGCCATTGGTACACCTACGCTCTAGTTAGGAGAAAGGACCTATTGTGACGGTTTGAATCATGTGTCTGCGATTAGACGCTATTATTAGACACAATCTGCATTGTCAACCTTATTGTCGTGATTAGGTATGTTGTTGAACTCGTAATATGGCTTGTTTGGTTGAGTAACACGTGACAGGACAAAAATATTGCGTCTGAGTGTATTGTTTGTGGACAATTTGGAGCGAGGAGTCACTTCTTTTCGCTTTTGGCTGTGGATGACGAAACCGCCCTGTGTGGGATACTATCGGAATACGACACTGGCAGTACCCCAATTCCTACACATTTTTGAACTGGTATTAAAACAACCAGATGTTCAAATCCTTTTTTCTATACAGATACAATTTAGGATGACTCACTCTCTTATTTTTCTCCAAGCCTTCTTCATCGTAATATATGCATGCACGTTTTCGTAGGTGTCGCATACAATGATTTGTCCTTGGCATGGATACATACATCATAATTCAATGACGTTTGACAGCTCACTGCGGCCTTGGATTTGAAGCGGTGCGAGTACGTCGATATTGCGACACATCTAGTTGGAGTATTTCTATTATATTTGCATGCATTGTCTACATACGTTCTGCTACAGTTGAGAAATTTGGCAATATTTCTTACATTTCCTTCGGAAATTACAGTTCTATTTGCCGTTTGGAGACAGCGCGACGTCGTTAACTTATCTAACTAAACGATCAGTGACCACAAACATTATCTCGGTGATAATCAAATCAAGACTTTGGATATGTAAAGGCAGAATCATTGATTCAAATCTTGTCAAAATCAAATCGTTTAAGTGTTAGCCTTGTGGCGGCCTTTAATCATAAATTTGGAACTGATGTTCAATTTCAGTAATCTTCCCATCAATTTGTTTTACCAAGTAATCGAGTATCTGCTTCCAATAAATTTTAATTAGGTTTCTCACTCATTTCCCCGTTTTCCGCTCCATTCATTGTTGTGTTCTCGAATATCCTTGATATTGGTTTCTTATCCAAGTTTATCAGTCTCAAGTGTAAGGGTTACACTTTGTTTATATCTGAGGCCGACGTGTATGTACGTCCTTGTATTAAAGATAAAAATATTTGAGTTTATATCGAGCGCTTCTTCTTTTATAACAGTGACTTCATTATTTGATACGGATTCCGGAAATCCGCCCAGGACAACAAGATACAAACGTATCTTCTAGAAAAACATGGGCAGTTCTTCACCTCAGTTCCTTTAGTTTTAGTAAATGTTTTAAAATATTTCAAATTTATTATTTTCGTATAAGCTTAAAACTTTTAATCACTTCAGGAATAATGAATATTTATACGTACATATAGGTAAATATATATATCAAATACACTTAGGCATCAAACTATTCAACCACTGTCACCTGGTCACGCCGAAAACGTACCCAGTCAATATTGCCACGTTGAATGGCTATATTAATTCTCTGGGTAAAGAACGAGCCAGTCTTCTGGCCAAAGTGACCAAAGTGGAGCGTATGGTTGGCGAGAAAAATCTTTGAAAAGATGACGTACATTTAAACCTAATTGACATACATCATATGCGTTTAAATTCTCATCGGTAAAATTCACATGACAGACTGTCAAACTATTGAAAAGGATTGAATAAATCTGAACGTGAAGACGTATGAAGATAAAGGCAACGTGAAAATCAATCGTGATAATGATATAAGTATCACATGCGATGGAAATAAACTAGATAAACAATATAAATGTTGTTGTTACATGTACCTACTTTCTGCGCTGTTGCACGTTTGTTGAAAGTACCTACAAGTCGTATAAAATTTGTACTATCGAAGTCAGGGTGGCGTTTCCTACTCGTATCAGATATATATATTATTCCCTAATCATAATTTATTTTTTACCAAAGGACTTTTTTTACCGCATTTGTTAAGGTATATCATTATTTCTATTTGGCTATATCCAAGTACCTAAGAATAATTTATAACTACACTAGAAACAAATACAATTATTTATGCTCAAGTTTATATTAATTTTCGTTTTGTACACACGTTTGTACGAAATTTATTCGACCGAAAATTTTGGTTTCTGTATTTTTGTTTCTCCTAGAAAAATCCATAAAAAGTTTGAATTTTTTTTGTCACTTTCGTAAAAACAACAACGTGCAGGAATTAAGATTTCTGAAGGAAGTTACCGTCACTACGTCTACCAGTCATAATGAACATTCAACAAGGCAGATGACGAAATTAAAACCGTAGAAATAAAAGCAAAACCTGGTACTGGATACGTATTTGCAAAAAAATGTAAATATAGTTGGCGTGTCTAATTGTTTGCTTGGACCCGATGAACCGTGGCAGGAGTCACTGAATCGAGTTAAAGATCCAACTCTTTGCCAGCACAAGTTTTTATAAGAAAAAACTGTCAATCACTTTTTCAGCAGAAATAAAAATGCTACAAAATTGTTGCCATAAATACTAGTCTTTAGAATAGCTATAGAAGAAACATAAAGTGAAGTAACTTTATTAGTATAATAAATGAGGTATAGAGAAGCTATCGAGAATTTACTGCTACCATTAAGTTAGATTGAAGGCTTTATAGAACATCATTACAAACGCAAGCCTAACAACTCGATGAAATATACCAATTGGTAAAGCTAGATCAGTAACACGTAACAAAGGAACACTAACAAATTCAATAGGCGAAACCATAATTTAAAGCCTAGTACAAACACTCAATTCTATTATATCCTCTACCATTTAGTTTAACCATTTACCGGAACAATTAAAGTCCCCCATTATAGCGAACGTTTACAAGCGCCACGAATTTGGTAAATTAAAAATCTTTTGTCGCTTAGATTTTATCTTTGGACAATAGACCAGGACGATAAAGGAAGCAAAACCATAAAACGGTCAAAAACTGCTGCCCACTGGTTTGTGTCAACTTTTGGTTATGCAAAGTGAATGAAGTCATGGCTGACAAATGCTGACGTCATACAAAAAGTTTTAAACTGACTGATTTGAAACTAGGTTCTATACCAACGATAGTCTAACTTTTCTAGAAGTCAAGATGTTCCCTAGTATATAACATAACACGCCAAAAGCAGTTATCAATTATTTACCACGATCAACCAAGCAGAGATATTAAACTCCACAAAAGGCAATCATTAAGCCAAAAATGAAAGATGCCGACTATATGTTCGAACTTCACGAAAGTAATGACTATACTCATCTGTCCATACAACACAATACAGAAACTGTTACTAACACTTTTCTCACAGGCACAGAACAGTTTTAACAACCACAATGACTCTCATTACATTTGATTCCCAAAATCGATAGCTCAGAATTTGCATGCATTATATAAAAGATAATAAATAAAAGATATTGTTACGTAAAAGGAAATGGAACGTATTATGTATGATGATTAGGATCTAAAAGAAACAAAGAGCAAGCAGTGTTTAGGATGGTTAAACTGCACTTTTTTCTTATCTGCCATCAGAACGATTTGCGTTGGTAGAAATTTGCACCTATCATCGAGTTTCCCACGATAGAAGCCACATAAAGTAACTTGAAAATAAAAGAGTTACAAAGTGAAGACCACAGACCGCTTGACTATTAAGTACTAGTGATGGGCAACCAAGTTGAACATTACTTAACTAATGAAGAATCTAATGAAAATAATTGTAGACATAAAATAATTAACACAGTCATTTCATCGACTATTAAGTAAACAGCTGAGGTAATTAATGTTTAAACATTTATTAATTAAACAACTCTTGTATTAAACATGCTAGGTAAACGTTTATTTTTTATGACTGTGTTATTTCAAGCAGACAGAATGATTCAAAGACGATTATAGAATCAAGATAACAATGTTGAGATAATTTTGATGAGAGATGAAAGCTTGAGATAATAAACATATGAAAACCTTGTCCTACATTATAATTTTGGTTAACGATACACTCAGTCATGATTATAAATCAATAAAGTAATTATTTTGATACCAAACTGCTTCTAGCAGCAAACTATCATGATACAGACTAAGACGAGACGAACTATCACAAAGGAAATTCCGAAGAAGTAACACAATTCACAAGGTGAAACCATTATAACAAAAATGCTTCCTCAGATGAAACAGATTCAACCAGACCCTCACTAGTTACCATTGGTTCCCACACAAAGGATGGGGAGTATCTAGACAGCGAACTCTTACGAAACTTACAATTTCATTAAATTATCTACAACAGAGATTTAAAACAGGTTCCCGGGTAACCGACTACACCCGGGGCTACAATGGACTTTCCCAATCAAAAAAGTTGAACAAATAAATGCTATGGTAATAAATATTGGTTCAGTTACGTTTAATAAAGTTTCTGTAAGTATAGAACATGTTTGGAAGACGAAGTTTTGGGCTTTGATAGTATCTACAATTGATGGTAATCTATCAGTTTGTCGATACGAAAATTGATAATCAACTTGCTGTTTACCATTGAATCTACCAAAGTTATTTTATATAGGACTACTTTTTATAGTAACACTATTTTTGATATTTTTTACTGGTCCAAAACGACGCAAGATAACAGAATTTATTATAAATCAAAGTGCCATCAACGATCGACATTCACGCGATGGGAAGCTCACTCGTTCGGATTTCCACAGTAAGACCGTCCATAAATATGTCATTGTTATCATTCGAAACATCACTCATTTTAATTCGACGATCGAGAAAAGCCGGCTCATCAATTTAAAAATGCATCATTACACGGTATAAACATAGTTTCGTAATATAAAGTTCCGGTTCGACGCACCGAATTTCTCAATGTGCAGAGCATAATTTTTAATTCGATGGCATGTTGGGAGTGCATCTCTGGATTACTTAATATATCGATGAGCATGGTAAAATAATGGGTGTTGCTTAAGAGCAAAGATGGTAAATGTTTTAGTACGTGTGCGAGCAGCGACCACAGAATACACGGTCTCT
Source organism: Mythimna albipuncta (assembly GCA_929112965.1). Classification (NCBI taxonomy): domain Eukaryota; kingdom Metazoa; phylum Arthropoda; class Insecta; order Lepidoptera; family Noctuidae; genus Mythimna; species Mythimna albipuncta. The sequence continues at coordinate 21,443,885 of OV815965.1, forward strand.
GTAGCCAGACGTGATAAATGAATGGTACCCTCTTTCACATCAATGGAATGTGCCTATTCAAAAGAAATGAAAAAAAGAACGCTTTTCGCTTTTCGTAAACTTAGTAGGTTAGTAAAGCTTTCATTTATTACAATTTAGCCACGTTCTATTAATCAAAGTAAACCAACCTATGATTGCATTAGTTAGCTTAAGTCGGATTTCCCTAGAGTATACGCCAGAAAAGGATTGGCTTGTTAAAATGTGAGAATCTATTGTTCATTCATTATTTAACTGAGAATGTTATCTTAGCATCAACCGCAGAGGCCTGCTTTATACCACGCCGTGGAATCCTTAGGAACTGTGCGACTAATTAGAATATAAAGACAATAATCTAAGAATTTATAGACCTTTTACCAACAAGTTGTTAGCAAAGAAACAATTCAGAAAATATGCTTATTCATGTATATTCTCATGTTTTATGGTAATATGGAAATAAAAGAAACGGACATCAAACAAACTATCCGTAAGTTAGCTTAGCGGTTACAAGAGATATTAAATTTGATGGCGCTTGGCTTCTTTCCAGACATGAGGAATTCTCGTAAAATCCCACTGAGATAAGAAACACAAATGACTTTGACCTAATAAGAAAATAATCTTACCAGAGCAAAGCCTATCTAAACATAACATAATCTTTGACAATGCAACACAGGTGCACGCAATTTGTAAGCTGTCAAAATTGAAAGTGAAGCAAACGCAGATGCAATGCAGCAAGTCTTAGATCGTAGATGATGTATAAATATGTTTAATATGTATCTTTAATTTGTAAGCTGAATTGATCTGTGATGTAAAACCATGGGAAGGGGATATTTTCAAAATTACTGGCACCTTCGAATAGGAAACGGAACAATGACTAGCCCTCTATCGGGCATAATCGAAACATCATTAAGGCTAGTTAATTAAGTTAGGGGCTAAATTCTGAGCCGTGTTTGCGGAGTATTAATTGGGTACCTACCTAAGTGCTGTCCCTTACACAAATTAACCCATTTATATTTTGTAAACACTCACATTCTAGATGATCCTTCACAAACTCCAAATAACATTTTAGGTTTTGAATACCCGTGAAAAAATGCGTAAAATGTCTAACACCGTTACAATCTTAACAGTCGTAACTAAACGGATGAAAGTGACTCAAAACGGAAAACGTAACGTATTATGTAAACGTTACAGCCAGCGTACATTTTACGGGCCTTGAACTTCAATTACATACAACCGTTAAGTTTATTGTTTCCCACTACCAAACCATTCGGACAGACCGGAAGATCGCAAGTCAATTAAAATAACAGAACACTTTAGCTGTATGGAGATGAAAGCTTGATGAGTATTGTGAGACAAGGCTATTAAGATACAATATTATATTGATGAATATTATGATACAGGTAGGTGTCTATGAAATAGAGAAAAATACGATGATGATGACGCTTTTACTGACATTCTTATGAAGTCAGAAGTAGATAACACACAAGGCACCATAACACATGATGATTCTAAAGACTCCTAAGGATTTAGAGATAACTAAACGACTAGAAACAAAATTACAATTCACAAAACATCTTATTGGGGAAGTCTGAAAACTAAAGGATTAAGTAGGTAAGTCCGAAGTCCAACACCAAGCTACGATGATTGAATGAACTATAGAAGTGCATGCCTGTAGTCTTACAGCCTGTTAATCCAGGCATTTGAATCACATGGTTGTGGACATGAGTTCAACAGGGTTCAAGGGGATCGAGTCACCCATGCACACTTACGACCTATGGAATCCAGTCTGTAAATACCTACACATACTAATGATAACGAAAATATTTAACGAGCTAAAGATAAGTATATGGCATCTATTTTAATTGATCTGCAGCACATTTCATAATGATTTCAATACATGTGCGTGACAAGTCATTATCCGTAGATACTCATAGCCATTGTAAGTCATGACCTTTGGCGAAGCTGATGATATCTGATAGGCATATGTGAAAAATATACATTCCTTCTAATGGACTATGAAACTGCACTTGAATTTTGTAAAAGTAACCTTGATTTTTGTGCTATTTGAAATTGAAAACATTTATTTTAAAAAAATCTCAAGCTGGACTCTCGAAATCTCAAGATAAGGCATTTTTCTTTTCAATAATCTCCAGAAAGAAAATAATACCATAATTATCGCAATAACCGACCTGGAACACTTTTTATTTAAATTTTTGAGGCAGAATCACGTCTGGAATAGGGCAGTTTCCGGCTGATCGACGTCGTAAAAGATAAAAAAAATATAGTTGAATCAAATAAGAAAGTTTCTTTATCGAAACCATCTAGGCACTATAGAATAGGTAAAAATAAATTGAAGAAATTGAGACAGCGCAGATTCCATGCAACTTGGACGAAACTTGTATTCAATAGTGGGCTAATAGGGGTTAAATTGAATGAAATACATTGTACTTATCTTTAAGGACATTACAAAAATAAATATAGTACTTAATAGTTATGCTGGATTAAGATATGCAGTTGGATATCAATCACAGAATCGCACAGGTAAAAAACATGACAAATAAAAATAAATCGGGCAGCGCGGCATTACATGACTGTGACGCATACCAGATAATCTTAGACGTTTATCCAAATCAAAGGTCGCTTGTTATCCACCAGATAATAGCACTTACACAAACATACGGCTATTACTTTAGAAAGTTGATAGATCATCCTCCACAATTGATAATTTGACGGGTGCTGTACTAAAAATGTTACGTGTGGAATAATTGGGAGTTACGGAAACGAACAGAAGCGATTACTTACAGCATGCAGAAAGAGATATTATTTAGGAGACGTTCAAAAGACGGGCATCCTAGTGTAACAAGCAACTAAAATTGGATCCGGCTGGGATCCAATTTTAGTTGCTTGTTACTATGTACATTGTCAGTCTTTAAATTCTTTCATTAAAATAGAAAGACCATAATAAGAACCATTGGATACCGAGGATATTTCAATCGTTCAGTAATTTGGAAACTATAGGTTGTTGAAATATGAAACATAAAGCATTCGTACTTTAGTTAGGACCAACCTGCCAGAGCTACGAGTTTGTTCGAAAGAGTTACATCATAGAGTGGGAGATGTCTTTTGATGATTTCTCACCTCAAAAAGAATGAACCATTATCAAGTCTTACAAATTATGACTTGTTCACGGAATACAAGTCGTTGCAATATGAGTTGTATCAATACCTACTGAACAGTAAAGAAGAAATCCACTTCTACAGTTAGTTCACTATTTAGATCGTCGACAATTTGACATCATTAGAAAAACGGTTTTCTTCATTAAACAGAAGTTTATCTACAGTAATACCAATAAAATGCCGAGGAATTATTAAATTAGCTGATGAGAAACTGCGAAGAAACATCTTACCTCCCGACGTTATTTGCCGCCACCACTGATCAAGTTTTTCTTAACAAAAAGCTCATCAAGTAGGACGATAATTAATCATCGAGTACAAATAGCTTTCACCGCGCTTATGGTGCCTCTAGGGATGTCTCAGCAAATAAGGAAGGATTCTGATCGATCGCGTAATTGCGTACGACGTGATGCCAACCGGTTCGAGTGCTGGACGCGTGCCTATCGCTACTAGGAGCTATGCACATTACTGGGGTTTAATTTATGAAGAGTGGAGAAAAACTTGTCTTTTGATTTGTGATTATTTTGTTTTACGGCGGAAGTTTTATATGATAAGTAGAGATCGCAGAACGATATTAAAACTAATGTAATACGATTGCATCGAAAATTGCCAAGTTGCCGATGTATTTGGACCTCAAATTCTCATATTATAGCGGTTTAGGCCTCCTAACATTTCGGCAATATTGAGTTAAATTTCTCAACGTTCTCTCTATCTCTAAGATACACTTGACAATAATGCTCGGTAGTATTATTGTCAAGTGAATCTTAGTTTCGAAGAAAAATCTTAATGAAGATGGGTCTTTACTGCCTATACCAATTTGCTGCAATGCCCTTAAATGCGCCTTAATTCTAAGCTTAGGTGTATCAGACTAACAACCAGTCAAACAATGCTCCTTAGAGAAAAGAAAAATTACCCTTACTCACACTCACTTTGAGTGTGCGGCTAGTAATCCAATTGACAGGGGAATGCGTGAGATCACGCGACGCCTACACCGCACTAACTATAGTTCGTCTAAGTCTATATGTACGTAAACCTTCAGACAAATTGAATATGCAGAATATACTTAGGAACAAACTGTCAAACAAGTTTGTCAAATATTCAAGGATCTTATCTTACTGAGGCCTACGATTTTCCTCGCCAATTTCGAAACTCTGCTAAACTTTTGATCTTTGAGGTTCGTAGTTTGTATGAGAGTTTGCAAGAATAATGGATCCCATGATACCATCAACAGTCAGCATTTTCTCGCCCAACGACACAAAAATTCTAAAAGGTTTACAGCTGTTTATTTATTTATATTATTATTTATGTCCACGGATGAAAACAGTAAAAGATTACTTACAGCACAAATGCGAGAACAAAGTTACTGCTTATTTCTAAAGAAATATATATTTAAACTTCATGTACCGCAAGTACATTGGCGGACAAAGAGAAAACTGTGGTAGGTGTGAAGAAAAAAATTATAATGGAAACTATAAAAACACTGTTACTAAACTATACAAATTTCTTCTAGCAGACGTGCGATTGCGACATTCATGCATTTTCTTCAGCGCCGTAAAACATAAAGTTTGACACCAATATTTCTTTATTGGCATCTTGCCAAGAAGGCACCTTCAGCTTCAACTAACAAAACATATACTCGTAGTAGGTAGTTTACTCTTTCACCAAAACACAATTTATTTCAATCTTTTACGCTTAGGTTAACGTAAACGCTAACGTAAATACTATTCTCATAACGTTCCTGAAAGGCGTTTATTTGTAGAGTAGTGACGTCACCTGCTAAAATGGCGGCACGTGACGTCACAAGCTGGCCGCGTATCGATCGACCTTGGCTTTGCAAGGACGTCGACACCCCATCTTAAGTACAACATGCACTTCGATATTACAAAAGAAAGCTTAGGAAACTAGTGAGATAGACGATTTTACTGATTAAACTCCTGAGGTAATGAAAAGGGGATGTTACAGTCAATTTGTTTATAAAGTACCTACCTCTACCAATATAGGTATCAGTCAGTCATTAATTGCAGTTGTTCTGGTAAACCAATGATAGGTAAACAGTAGGTGATCTATCTATACCCGCCTTTAAAATTTTAGATAATTTATGTAAACAAAGAGATGTCAAGAAAAGTAACTGTCAAAGTGACACGACCGTTACCCGACACTGTTGCAGCAAATTAAAAGAAACTTTATTCTACTTCGGAAAAACGTTTCAAATGAAATCGAATGTTTTCTACTACATGTGAATATTGTGCATATAAGTGGTTTTTTTTATAAATCGCTTACAAACTTTTGCAAATCTTTTTACTAGAAGAATTGCAAAAACAACTACGTCTATTATCTTCAATACAAAGGTTGTTTAATACCTAGATATCGCTGTCAGTGATAACTGTCTTTTCGTGACCGTTGTATAGATCTGTGTGTCTATTTTAGTGAACACTAAAGTTTACCCTGATGACAACTCAACAGTTCAAAAATCATAAGCGTACAACTAAGGGATGGAATTCCCTGCTGGAGTCTGTGTTTACTGATAGATGTCACATAAGGGTCTCTAAGTCAAGAATAAATAGGTTATTTATAGGTGAGCGTGCTCCACTGTTGACCACGTCGTCGCTTACTATCAGGTGACATCAAGAATAAAAATAAGACATACCTAATTATTTGTCAGCAAACCATCTTTTCCGAACCAAAACTATTTTTTAAGAGAAAACAAGAAACTACTTCAGGTACCTACTTAATTTATCTAAGAATCGGAAGGTAGATAATAAAATTTATCTTTTCTACGAAATACCTAGGAGTCAGTCGAGGAAAATTAACTTGTTATTGACAGAATAGATACGGACATTACACTAATAATATAAAAGCAAAAGTTTGTGAGTAAGCAATTACACAATTTGTATGTTTGTTACTTCTTCAGAATCGAAGGGCTTCAGTGAAACTTGGTACACAGGTGAGTAGACATGACCAGACCATATCTTGGAATAACACATAATATGCTTTTTATCCCGAGAATATGTTCCCTTGGGATAACTAATCACTATCACCACAAAATAATATATAAATACAGAAGAAAATCTCATGTATTTTCTTCGCTTTTTATACCTATGCTCGGTGGACGCACACTAATGAACGTTTGAGCCGGAACTATTCGACGAGCGGGCCGAGGCGCTCCGAGATATCGCGTCCGTGAGCGGTGTCTATGTGTGCGTTGCTCGAGCGCGCTTTGTATGTAGATTGACTTCTGTACCTATTTTGTGCTATCACGCAGTAGCCTCGTATGATATACAGGTACGCACCTATTTAAAAGCTTTTATTTAGTTAGTTTTACCTGTCCCGATATTTGTCTGTAATAAAATCTTGCAAATTAAATTTTGATCCACTTCCCGGTTACCGATTGAGCTGAAATGCATGCATGTGTAAATTATTATGACATGGGGCTGATCTGATGATGGAACCGGAAGATAGCCGTAAGAATTCGATAGTTAAACGACATAACCCCATCGAGTTTGGGCTCGTATGTATGATTCGTCTTGACGAGTATTATTTATACAGGTAGGTATACTGAGCTATATAAGCTTTCTGTGTAGAAATGTTTTTCAATAAAAACTTGTTTATTTTTACTCCTTAACGCTCAAACAGCTGAACGGTTTTGTATGATTTTAGCATATAGGTGAACTATATCCTGGAATTGCACATAGCACTTTTTCCCCGGAATAAATTATTTTTTCCATCCATTCCTTAGAAACTAGCTATTATTTTGTTACAGAAGTCTTTCTTTGGACAATTATAATAGTTTCATCAGCGCTAATGAAGTCTTCAGCGAAGTTAAGATGCAAAAGTTATAGTCAAGACAAGAAGGACGGATTGTTAATAGTTTCTCGTGGGGAAAACTTCAGGAAACTATAGGTACTAGTCTTTGATTGAATAAAAGTGTTTCTGACATGAAAAAATCGTTATCGAAAACATTTTTAATTCGAAAACTCATCTGATGACTTCTCCCGCTCTATTGCGTAGTGGGAGGGCGTGTCAGACTTTTACTGACTAAACCCACACTTACAAATACCGGCACGGATCTTGAGCGCTGACTTGAACTTGAAATCGCGCAGACTTGAATGAGAAGTGAAGTATTGGGTCTCTTTAGTGGTATGAAGTGAGACGCGGGAGTTGGGAGTACATCTTTGTAGTTACAGTGATTGGTGATCCTGACTCTTTCGACGAGCGCTCAAGATTCGTACCGGTATTTGTATATTCCCTTTTGGCCTTGCTTTCCAGGACCCCAGGTTTTGACCCCTTTCGGAAGCCAAACCATGGCCCCAGTAGGCATCGGCCCAGCTGGGCCCTTACGGTTTTGCTAACATCTTAAGGAGGCACAACACTACGCGCCGTCGACGACTCGGACTCCGACCGTATGGTTACCAGATGGCCAGACGGCGAGCTACCCACTGCTCACCATCCACAAACCCACTTTTATCCAAAAGCGTAACATAAACATTGGACCCATCAATAACTCATGTAACATTACCTTTTATTCTCTCATAAAACTTCAACCTATGCAAATTGTAACACAAAAGTGCCATGATACAAGTACGAAGTACCTACCATACAAAGTACCTGTAGGTAAGCTATTATTTGCGAGGAAACAAAAGCTGTTCAAACAATTGATCCTCCAGGCGAACCATTGTTTCATTAACGTACAAACTACATTATTTGAACGTCAGTCAGCAAAATAATTTAGCAATTCATAAACATTTATTTTTTTGTGTTGATGCGTTTGTAGTTGAAAATTTTGCTGATTTAATTCTTTTGTTTAGTGACTATGATTATATCATTAAGAGTAAAAATTGCGTCATTCAGAATCTCATGTTAACGTCGAATTAATGTTAGTTTCCGTAAATATACTTGCATGCGATATGTAAAGAAAATTTTTCGTCTTCATCACAATTTCACCTGAAACTATTGGTAAAAACTATTAACTGCCAATACTTTTTGAGGGGTTTATCCTGTCTATTTACTCAAAGCATATACATAAATATGAAACTGATCTCATAAACTACTGTTATAAAATACCCCAAAACGCGAAAAAACCGCAACTAAAAACACTTTTAAAACAGCTAGCAGTAGAAGCTAGAAAAAGTTTATTCAATGGAAAAAAATTGCCTATCTCCTCACAATAGACGGTGGTGTCATCCTCTGAGTTCGGCTGAGGTCGGGTGCGGTCGGGTCACGAAGTCGTGCGACCACGATCACATTGTCGAAGCAGTGGACACCAGCAAACATGAATTTTATTACAATGGACGGACCCTGTTGACTTTCTAGTATTGATTGAGGGCTTTTTAATGAAGCTTCATTGGAGAAATGAAGAGTGTTTAAGTGGGGCAACATAACTGCACTGTAGCGAAGCCTTGGCCTAATAGTTGATGAAAAAGCTAACCTAGGCTAATTTGCGCTGCTACGATCGATATCAGCAATTCCGCGAATCGCAGTGCAGTTGTTAATGGCCTAGTAAAATTCGCTGCTATCTTTATGATAGACATTTACTGTTGATCACAAACGCTTGCGTTTTGGTAAAAAGTGGTAAACGATATCAAAATGCATTAAAACCCCTGAACCTCTTATTTTTTTGTGATTGATTGAACTTTTTTCCAACATAATCTATTCCCCATGGATTCATAAGTGGTGTTGGTTACTGCTCTGCTCCCGTGAACCGTTGCGATACCGACATGAACTTGGCTAACCCATTTAGATTTTATTTTTCCAATACGACTGCTACCAGTCGAATTTCAGGGACAACCAATAAAACTCTTCTGCATCATTAAAAGTATCCTATTAAACCTCTGATACTTCTACAGTATATTTCTGGAACCAAACATTGAGTAAAAACTAAAGGCGATTGCCTAAACGATGCATAGCATAATAGAAAATATTCTCTTTAGTTACATACCCCTTTCCCAGAATAAGTATTTGCCGACCCACCAAGCCTAACGTTCGTTCAACGAATATCGACACTTAGAACAATACGTTGGCGTATTCATTTCGTGCGCATAATGTTTTTTTAAAACGCTAAGCAAATGACCTTCATCATCATCTGAAGCCATCGACAAGCTAAGAAGAAGATCATCCCAAGCCGAACGCCATTCATTGTTGAACATAAGCGCGAGACATACTGTTCTTTGTGGCGATGCTTGGGGGAGCCCAAGCATCGCCACAAAGAACAGTATGTCTCGCATTCATTCCCGTGACCTTAACTAGATCATTAGCCCACCTTGTAGAAGACCTTCCAGCGCTACGTCTACCGGCCGCTCCAGAACCTGTCAGAAGCCTTCTGATGAGGCCCATTGTTAGAGACCACGTTTCAGAGAGAAATTACACACCAGAAGGGTTAATCACAAAGTCTATCTGTCATAGAATATCTATCTAAAAGTCGTCTCTGTTGGCGCAGTGATTTAGCAACTGTCTGCTGCGCTGCGTGTCGCGTTTTCGATTCTCGAACGGAATAAATATTTGTATGGCCTACAGATTGTTGTACCGGTTCAGAATCTATTGTGTATGCGGATTTCCATATTTGTCAATATACCCACAATACAAGAATAGACCTAATTCCGACAGAGGTAAAATTTAAAAAGCTGCACTTTATTAGCTAGTAATATCAATATTTTCTTTCGATTTTATAGCTAAACCCAAGATTGTTAACTCTGTTTACGTCGCAGCATTATGCTCCGTACGTGAAAAAACCATTCTAATTTTTATCTGTGCTTTTTTGCGCTACTATTTGATCAAATTTTCTTCATTACTTTTTTGCCAGTCCTTCCATTTGAACCAGTTCGTTGCTTCATTAGGTCATTCATTCGTTTTGGCTGATGTTCAATTACATCACATTACGTGTCGACTTCGATGTCATTCACTCCCTTGAGAGCCGATCACCAACCTACCTGTAGGTTCTTCTATTCTAGGAAATTGGGCAGGTACCTTTATAGAAAAAACTTAGTCCGTATTTCAAGGTGTTAAGGTTTATAATGCTAAAGTTTTATTCAATTGTAAGATTTTTTTATGTTCGGTTCGGAAGCCGTTCCACGGAAGGCAGTTTTGTTTATTGAACTCACAAAAAGGATTCCAATGTTGATATGATCGGTATTTCTAGCGAACAGTCAAAGAAACCGCCATTTTTTTGCTGTGATGGAATCCTGTAATTTATAGGCGACAAGAAATTAATTTTATGATTGGGAAATAAATTGCAAATGGTATTTAATTGTGGCTATCATTGGTTTATAGGCCTTCTTTTTAATTGATTTAGGGACGAAAGCCGAATTTGTTTAATATTCGTTTGAGTTATTAAGTAGGTACCTACGTCTTATTTTAAGTTTTATTTTTCTTTTAAGTATTTTATTTTATTTCGATAAAAAAGGAGTACAACTAAATGTTGTAAATACTGTCTTACTAACTGAACAAAATACTTATTATACTACTAGCAACATACCTACTATTTACTTGATATTGAAATTGAAGCTACGTGTGACATTAAGGTTTTTAAAAGGTACTTCTAACTCAACTAGAGAAATAAATAATGAACGAGAACCTACATACCTACATAAACTTCATATGAATCACACTATCAATATAATCATATACATAAAATATCTAGATTTAATATTTTGGGCACAAGCACTGGTTACTAACTAGTTGTGTTCTAACTTGATACATTTGCAATTACTATATCGGTATTTGTAACCCAAAAATGTCGCTGCAGGCTACAATGACCACTTATCACCGATCAATCCGAATGAATTAGCATACATACCTACTTATCAAAAAAAATCAAGCGATCCGCTCAATCAGCTTTTTATAAATAAATCAATACTTTTTCTTACATTATTTTACTACAGTATTTAACACATTCTATCTTAAATTCGAGGTTAAAATGAGTACCTATTACCGTATACTAATAAATAACAGAAATATCCAGTTTTAAGCAGAAAAATGTAGTCCACAGTAAGAACTGCTACTAATAAAATAGAAATCGTTACAATACAGTTATGCGGCCGTAAAATACATTATCCCGATATTAAACAATAATCCGGTTTATTTTTGGTGTCATAACCGTCATTGGAAGGGTCTTAGTGACCCACTGTAAATGTTAGAGGGTTAATTTTTTGTGTGTGTCAAAGTTTTTGAATGAATTTGAAAAAAAATATTGTCAAGAAGATAAAGAAAAAGGTGTACAATGAGAAACACTGACTTCCGAAGTTAAAGTTACTTAAGTATATCACGTATTAATGTTTTTTATATCGAAGTTGGTTGTATATTTTTGTAAAAAAAACCCTCCGTCGTTGAAGCTTTTGTGGCAACAATTTAAATCCTTTTTAATTTAAATTATATACTACAACAAAAAACTTCTAACTTAACTGTTATGGTTCTTAATAGCATGATAATTGATTTCGACGTTTTATTCATGTGGTCAATAACGACCTAAATCACCTATCAAAATTCACATGACCATTAAACGAGTCCATTGAGACCACATCCGATCAATTGGCAAACACTTGCAGAATTACACACCCCTTTAATTACACAAGTTCAATAAACCTAACAGCACTAGGAGATGTGCAGTCGAACTAGCTATTTGGTGTACAGGCAAAAATATTTAACTTTACATACACTGCCAATAATCCTATTTTTATTTAATTTATTAAGCCTCAAGCGGATCGTTCGCTCTCTCATTGTCTTTCTATTTTGTCTCTAATTATGGTATTCGAAAGGTTAAGAGGTCTTTAAGAGTATGATGTTTAATATTTGATTACTCAGCACAGTTACAAAATTGTGAGGGTAAGTGGTGAAGGTGTTAGATTTCTCCATACTGTGTTTTGATAGTTACTTTCATCATCACTGGGTATATGATGGATGACGCCTGAGACAACAAATAAATAATAAATGATAATTATTTTACAATAGGTTTTAAAAAACACTTTCACACTATAATTTTTTCGTCAGTTTAAACTGGATGACGCCGGTTTTTCCTAGCCTTAAGAACGAAGTCCGAAACAAACTGAGAGGCCAGTCTCTTTCTCAATTATATAGTTTCAGCGGGACAACGCATACCACAATGCAGTATGGCATTCGCAATTATTATCAACTAAAATTCATAAAACGTCACTCAATATATGTAGTGGCGCTTGTTAAGTTGCACGGTAGCTGTCTGTATACCAACTAGCTTATTCAACTGTACCTATATAATTTCTCTGACACGCAGTGTAAAAAGCCTCGATGGATCGTAGCTCGAGACCTTCCGGGACCGAGACCTCTTTCTCACGCGTGTGGGGTGAAATGTTCTTCTGACAGAACAATACGAGCGCATGAATACTGCCGCAAAAACTAGCGATACACTACTCTCGACTATACGGTGAACAGCGGTGATCAACTGTTAGAAATTGTTGAGATACACTCTTAGTTCTATTATCCTTACATACGTCCCCCACTGCGTCTGTCTGTCTGTCTGAAACTTGAAAACTACTGCGTGCTTACCATGACGTGTTGAAATATCAGTCGTGCGAGTGAGAAAGGGGAATGAAACTATACACACTATGTATCTCCATCCCTTTATCAGTTCAGTTTAGGCCGTAAATTGAATCGCTTTAAGTGCTCGTGGTAAGGCATCTGAACGTATGCTCTGTAATGGTGTTTACACCAATAGAGAAAGAGTGATTCAAGAGGTAGGTTTAGATGGATATTATAGTAATGCAAAGAATTTTAAAACATGTACCACTCGTGCGAAGCAGGGACGGGTTAATAGTTTAAAATAAAATAACTGGAGTAAGCATGGGACCTTAAAAGTAATCTTAGACAAGGTTCTCCATCGTCGGATAACATAGACATTCATAAATCAATTATATCAATTATAAAATGTAAAAATACATTATAGATTATTATGAGTTAACAAGAAAGTCAGAACAAAAATAGAGTTTAAAATTAATTCAAAAAGGTAATCATAACAAATATCTATTTTGCAAACTAAAATGTCCACTAAACCCCTGAGCTTATTAAATGAATAATCTTCAATTGCTCCAAATTACTCAGTAAGCCTTAGCACGCGCACCCAAAATCCATAAAACGAAATACTTCAAAAGAAAAGTGGCGTTTATATCGAAACTGCGAAACTGCGACACGAACCCCGCAATGGGGCGTTGCGGACTTGCGGAAAAGTTTGAGCACCACTGTCATCCAGTATTGTGTCAATGAAATGCCATGCTGCTTAACATAAGATCGCGTGAGCATCACCGATCGTGATATTGTAATACTTAATTGATTTATTACGAAGATTATATTCCGGAAGTCTAGATAACCGAGTTTCTTCTTGCACTAGTTACCTAAGTAAGTAGGTATTTAGTATAGTAGCCAAGAAACATCTTAGGAAAACGCGAGTTTTAAACCCGCATTAAAAACTATCAAACTTACAGCAGAAGTTTCTTACTACAGAACATTATTTAATCTTCTTTTCCGCACTTACAGCTGTGGAGAACGACATTGTAAGTTTGAAGAAGCAAGTCGGACTTCCAGATAGATTAAACAGTTTCAAGGCAAACCCTCCTCATTTTGTAATTTTTAACACAACTAGGTACTCGAAAACTCGCTTTTACCCCTACTGCTTTTAGACTTGCTAATTTACAATATTGTGCATTTCGCACTAGTGCAAAAAAGACGGCCAACTCGGCCGAAATTTATTAAATTGATTGTACCAAGTTGGATGCGCAGAACCCAAAACATGGGCGCAAGACGAAATTCGCGAATCATTTCTTACAAAAAATTACAAGTAAATATAACGTTTATAAAGTTCTACTGATTATTATAGAGAGTGTTGAAAACGCTAATTACACGTGAGCAATTGTTGTCAGTTTCTTGACTTCAAAACGACCTTGCCTTCGGCTCGGGTGTGTATCGGTGTATTCCGCTTTGGATACAATGACAAGCTTTGACCACTTTTACCAGAATGCACTATATTACCTATCTGTCAATCTAACCTATCCAATTATCTACAGATTCTTTTCCAATCTCCAAATCGTTGAACTCCACCAAAAGGCCGACATGCAATCAATTTAATTAATGATCCTTTAAATAAATAATTACCATCCACTCGCGTAACGAACCAGGCGATCAATACAATGCTTTTGTTTCAGTAACTAACGTGTCGGTGGGCGGTAAAACGTCACTTGTATCAACTATTTAGCGCTTGGATACCAAAATATATATCGTCTAACCTTGAATGTACGGTATTTGGACTTTTTGTCCACAGAACAGACTAATCTGTTTAGTGATTGAGGAGATTTTTTAGGCTTCACGCAAAATTAGATCGACGATAAAAAATGGAGACTGTTCATTTTCAATCAGCACCAAATAACAGGTGGGGGCACTTACTTATGAATAAAACGAATAAACAAACATATTAAAGTGGTGTAATTTCTAGTTTGGAACGACTTGCATAAAAAGGGCGGATCTCTTTTAAAATTGAGACCGAGAACTGAAAAAATATAATAACAAGTTACGAGTGACAAGAAAAACATTATTTATCCGTAATTATGATATAACAGCTGTGGTATACTAATCTATTTTTAAATTGAAAAATGTATTCCTCTTTATTTCGTTCTTTGTCTATGGTAAGACAGCGCAAAGTTACATAACATAACAGATGCAAAAGGTTACAGTCTCAAGGGTAACAGAGCCAAACTACAACAGACAATAGGTTCCTGTAATGACCAACATTAATATAGTCGACAGTTTTACACGTTACAAATAATTAGGTCGCAACATTCTCGAGAAAACTCATGATAATGCTTTAATTGACTCCTTAACCCACAAACCTGTTACAAACAATCTAAATTAACATCGGAAAATCGATTAATTCTATTGTGCAATACTCAGTCCAAATACATTAAACAAATTGACTTCTTGAGTACGAAAAATTTATCACTTATAGCGAACAAAGTCAGGCTTGTTAGAGCATTCTACGAATATGGGTCAGCGGTAAATAGCCTAATAGAAACATGCATGCAAAATCGCTTAAATTGCAAGGCAATACAATGTATGAGCGCTGTCAGCAATGATTGGTGTCGGGCATTCGGAGAGTGTCGGGTTTTGTCGAGCCGCTCCAGTGGCTCTCAACCTGCGGCCCAATGTTTTATGTGTGACAGCACTGGCACGCTGGCAGCCGAGGGTTATGGCCATCTGCGAGTGATTAATACGACTATAATACACCACGAAGCTGTTTTGTTCTGAAAAGGTCGTCCGGAAAATATTGTGCGGCTTAGTAAGAGTTTTCCCATCTCGTTTTCAAGGTTGGCTTTTCATAGTTTCTTTTTTAGTGAGATGTTCGTGGTTATTAATAAATCACCCTCTTTTTTTCCGTAAATGTCGTAAAAGGTCACTTATGACATTTTGCCAGCAGAATAAGCAGCAGCATCATTCTTCAAACGGTTTAGTAGGTTCACTGGCTAGTGTGACTAGCTTAGGCAATATTAGTAAAGGGCTGACCAGACGGTGGCAAACCAACGTCCCAACCAAGGTGACCTAGGTGACTAGGTGGTTGCTAGTTTCAATCCGTGTAGACAGCAGTTATAATCCACAACCTTTGAGTGCCTTTGACACCCTTGGTTGGAAGGCGCATTTTTTCAACCACCGAACGTGTTGGGGCGTGGTTTACACCCATGTAGCTACAAAGCAAACCAAACACGCAAACCAAGCTACAACCAAGGTGTCCTTGGTCGGAGCTTGTTTGCAACCGTCTGGTCCACCCTCAAAACCCACAGTGGGTGTCTTATAATGGCGTCATCATCATCAGCAGTCAAGCAGACCACAGCTGAACATAGTCACTGCAGGCATAACAGCGTGATGACGACTAAACAATCCTATAGCGTCAAAAACGCTTTAATAGTTATTACAATATTTTGGGCGTTTGAAGACCTCCTTTAACTATATGTGGCCCGATAAGGTGCAGTAGCTATGCGCTATTCGGTCTAGTATTCTAGATACATAGAAAATGGTCATTTGACACTCAGCGATCACTGGAACTAACTATTTGTGCGAAGGCGTTACATGAAATGTCGATACCCGGGACATATGAGATGTGGACGGTGGACTCGTTTTCAATAGATTTTGATTAGGCATTTATTATTTGATAGCTGTTCAAGCGTATTGAATGTGAAGATAGACTTGTGCTTGAGGAAACTATGTTAAAAGCAGGTTATTTTACTTTTAACTTTTGTACCCGATCCTGATTTTTTTTTTTTATTATTTATAAGCTCGCGTTTGACCACTGTCTCACTTAGTGGAAAGCGACGATTTGGTCGACGATGGCCAATTCACTCTTGACTTAAGGGTGTTTTTAATATCGCTCGGCACGCGTAATAATCTTTTCCTACAAGTATTTATTATAATGCGTGGAATGTGGACGCGGTATATGGGGTGTGATATCGGGCAGCAGCCCCGCGGGAGCAATTCCGCATCCATGATGAATTCCGTACTTGATTAAAAACACCCTTAAGATCCCCAGGTTGTAGCTATCACGAAACAAAGAATACCATTCCTTAGCAGCTGTACGCACAACAAATGTGCTCTCAAAACATTTTGGGCGTGTGGATTTGTAATTAGAAGTTTTTATCGTATCAAAATTTGCTAGGTCTCTTATGCATGAAAAGTTCTCAACTTCTAATTATTCTGTATACAGCAGCGAGGGTTAATTATGTGTAAAGTACAGTTTGAAAGTTTCCAATTATATTTTAACGCCAAGTTAAACTGCATACACTAAGGTTTTGAATGAAACCTGTTAGTAACGCATGGAAACACGACGCATTGCTAATCCTGTTAGCCAGTCGATTTTATGCCTCAACGGTTCTTCGAATGAACACATGATCTTCCGGTCTAGTGTGCTTTATAATAAATGGTAAAGGAAATAACTTCAAAATTTCGGAGGCATTGTTTTTTATATCTTTCTCCAATCACGGAGAATTTCTGAAAAGCAGTCCTAAAATACAAAGGACAACTGAAGGACACAGGTGTGATTTTTTCCCTAAGGCCTGACTGCGTAAAGCGGGCGTCCGCGCGGTTCTATACAAAATAGCCCGCGCGGGTCTCAACGAAGCACTTTTGTATAGAACCGCGCAGAAAAGGGAGAAATCATTAAATAATTTTCCACTCCAGAAAAAAGACGTAGCTTTCCTCCAAGTCATATTAAAGCTCTGTATCGACTGTATCAAATTACGGCGATTATCGGTTCAGCAGTTGGTGCTTGTTTAGAACACACACCGTTTTGGAGTTATAATAATATTACTACCTACTAAGCCAGTCTAAAGAATTGTACACAAAAGTTCGCAGACAGTTACAGAACTAATCAGCATTTTCATGAAACTATCTATAAAGTTACAACTTCCTAAGATAAAGTCTGTTCAAGGTAACCAGGTCAAACTTCAGGAGTAGCTAAACAAAAATACCCACGAACATAAAACCGGGCTTAATACGGAAGGACTTACGTTACTGAAACAATAACGTGAACGCACACGTAAACGTGAATCGTGGGGAACGTCCATAACAGGAACATGTATGAGTAAGCACAGATCGATACGAAGTGGTTTTGTTAAGTTATTCATTTGGGCATTGTACTTATTTCTTATTTCCGATTCAATTTCGTGCCAGTAAGAAGTGGAGCAATGACTGACATGACACATTTACGAGTCAAATAGAATAAAACTTTTGCCTCAATGTAGGTTTTATCGCCTCTTGGATCTTGGGGAACTACATAATTCCTGAGGAAGTCTGCAGTTTGAAGATCATCGGGTGACTGTAGATAGGTAGGTATAAGTAGAAGGTCGAGTGCTTTAAAACGCAGTAGGAACCTAAGCTTTTTTTTTTTCGATGGGAAAAATCATCTTATGACAACCCCCGCTCTCCGATGAGGAGAATGATATTGATAGAAGTTTGAATGAGAAATTGATGTTTTTTCTTTTATTATTGATAGGATCTCGTTTAACCACTACCTCGTCTGAGGGTAAGCAATGATGTGGCTGACGTTGGAGCATGCTTGCCTAGAGGGAACCTATTCACTCTTGGTTTAGACACCTTGGTTATAGCTATCAGGAAACAGACTCCGACAGGGAAATTCACTGCTTAAGTGTAAGCACAATGAATGTGTTACGTAGGTTTACGTAGTCGCCATAAAAGCGAACACTTCACATAATAAACACCGCGGTGGGTCCAGAATATAGAATTCTAGATATCAAAATTATCTTGCAAGCCAATAACTGGTTGCCAGCCCGTCTAATGCCAACAAACTTCTAACAAGGAAGGTTAGGTACAAGCTGTATTCCTCCCATTCATAACTAGTCATGAAGATAACACAATTCTTCTGCTCAATGTAATCGCTGTCCGAAGCGAATTCAATCAATAAGTTTCTTCACGTATAGAAATTCCAAGATGTTACAAGCACTGTTTATCTTGTTAGAGTTCTTCGTAAAATATAGATGAATGCATTGATACGGACTATGAATGTTCAGATAGCGTCCAGGGAGGTTTTTAGCGAGGATTCGCTATCTTACATTGCTGTGCACGATTATTATTAGCATGCTACAGTATGGAGTATCAGACGAAGATCTTTCCGGATAGGGACGGCTAACCGACTCCTACGAAAACAACCCTTAATGACGGGAAACACGGAAATACCCTTTCAAGATCATGATGTTACCTTTGCGAAGCGGTTGACTGTATTTCGTGAAGGTAGGTTGAGGAAATTATTTTTAATGTTGAGATTAGGATATAATCAATGCTTTGCACACACATAACGTGGACTTTAATACAGTAGGTATCAGTGATAGACTAGTCATTTGTTTTTTTTTTATCGGCCTGCAAAAAATATAATGGTAATGGCTAAAAATAATGAGTTTTGATCAGCTTTTTTTATCAGTAATGAGTTGTGGTAGTGAACTTGATAAGACATAATCACAAAACGGACTGATTTAAATAATAACAAGTGCTAATTAGAAACAATAGGTGCTTCATACTGCTGATGCAATTTCACTGATAACACAAGGTCGCTAATTTGCCAAAGATTTTGTATCTATCTCCCTGATAATTCTTGATATGATGCAAGTTTGAAACTATGGACTGCTACACAATTATAGCCAATATAATAAATAAATAATCAAGTAGATAGGTATGTTACTGTTTTTATCACTGTTTAGTTTTGGTGATAAACCCACAATGACGTGTCCGATAAACTTAGTTTTAGGTATCTAGAAATTTTGTCATAAAATATTAAAGTTTCAAAGTTCATGAAGGGTCACATAAACGTAGATATAGTACTGACCTCCTGGATGCGTCAGCGTGCTAGGGTGTACGTAACCGTCCTTATGCAGTAGCACATGCCTGGGTTCCGTGACTAAGTAACAGGTGGGCCCGTCCGTGAGGCACTTCTGGAAGGCGCGCGCCGCCTGGTAGAACAGCGCCCAGGCGTGCTCCTCGCTGATGGTGGAGTTGAAGGCCTGCAGGATCTGCTGCAGGTTGATGCAGTCGGACGCATCCAGCGAGAACTCTGTCCCGCCGGGCGCGCCGGCGTTCTCCTTGCGCATCATCGCGCCTACCCCGCCGGGCTACCATCCATCCTCGGAACCAACAACACAACCACTGCGACAACTATCGATCGCACAAAATTCACCAGTTGATCGTACCACTGAAAATTTCTCACTAAATCACGTAAATAATTTTTGTAAACTACATAAAACGAATGCGTGTTATTGTCACCGTGCTCCCCCGAAACGTCACTGTCACTTTTCGTTGGCAAGTGGGTGGCGTGAATTTTTTTTTTGTAATGTTTTGGTGCGTCGCGATCGCGTTCGCGCGTGCGCGCTGCGCTCTGAGACACGTGACACGTGGTGCGGCGGCGATGGCTCGGCGCGGACTGGCGGCGCGGCGCCTGCAGCCTCCGCGATAAGATGCGCCCTACCCCGGAACCACTTCCTAGTTTCCTTTAGTTTTTCTTTCAGGATGTTCTCCACCGAGCACGCACCACTCCGGGATCAGCCCGGTAAGTAGCTAATATACGACTTCGCAAATCGAAATTTTAGATAAGATATTAGCGAAGCGATTATATCATAATTACAAGATAGGTAAATAAAATGAAATGTCAGTAATAAAACAAGAATATCTCAGTCCAATTTATTTTATTTTGAGTATGCTATGAAAATCAGTAACTACAAATACCTATTAAATTCATCAATATTCGTTACACGTTATAATATTCATAATACAAAATCAACTTTTATTAAAATGTATGAAATTTCAAATAAGTAGAATTATTGTATAATGATCTATAATATTAAACATTTTAGCTGCTTTATAATTACGCACCTAGTTAAACAGGCGATGTTCATATACATAATTACTGATCAACGCACACATCAATGCTGTTGTCACAATTTAAAACTATTAAATCTAGTAGATAGTAGCTCAAAATGCGTGCATTTAGTACACTGAAAAATATTTATACAATTTTTATAATTATAGTAAAATTAAACAAGGAATGTAATTATATTAATATCCACCTTATATTCCCTAATCGTACAGTACAAGTACTCAAGTGTATACACAGGCTTAGTTCTGATAGCCATTTTATTAGGGTCAACTCACACCGAAAGAGCGGCGAAGGGCAGCGAAGCGGAGCGCAGTTTCAGTTTCATATCAATTTTAACTTTATTATCATTACCATAATACTTATTATCGCATGAGAAACTCGAACGAGTCGCGCAGATGCCCGCGGCGCCGCAGGAATTCCGGGGAATTCTCTCGTTCGTGTTTCTCATGCGATAATAAGTATTATAGAAATGAAAATAAAGTAAAAATTCATATGACACTGAAACTGCGCTGCCCTTCGCCGCTCTTTCGGTGTGAGTTGACCCTTACAGGTTTACTTCCATTACTTTCAGATTTCGCGATAGTCGTACATACCCACAATTCTTCTCAAAGATAAACACCATAACATTCAAAATGTATATTACTAATATAACAGTCATTTTGTAATAGTGCAAACATTATAATACTATAAGATTGATCACTTCGGGCTGCTTGCGATTAAATGTCAATACACAATTAATTCTTCGAATTAGCAACTACTTAAATTCATTATGTTGTGTCTTATCATGTTGGCGATAAAAATCAAAATGATACACACTGGCAATCTTTCAAGGGTTGAAAAAAAAGTTAAATTATTATTAGGTATTACTTCTAGGCAAGCGTGCTCTATCGTCGGCCACATCATCGCTTACCATCAGGTGAGATAGTGGTCAAACGTGAACCTAACCATAAAAAAAATACATATGCTGTCCAATACATCAGCATCAGCATTATTTAAACGTTGAACGAATCAACGTTTAAATAATTATAGTATCAGATTTTTTTCGATTTATGTGTAACTTACACATGTTTTAGCAAAATAAAAAATCTTGAATCTTCGACTTTGCAACTTTACTATGGAACATACCCTGAAGGTCCCAAAATAAGGTAAAAGTTGGTCATACTCATGAGTACATCGACCACCTTTAAAATTGCCAATGATATCAAAGGAACTCACAAAACTATCATTAAGTATTTAGATAACAGAATTATCAAATTATAAAGGCAATCAATTAAAAAAAGACCATGTAATCTGGTTACCATGACCAAAAATGTGCATCTAAATGGTGCGACAGATTGTTATCTTGGAAACCAAGCCAACTGTCCGACACAGGCATTACTGCAATTTAATGGAAAAGTTAACACCTGGCAACCTTTAAACTTAATTTTGGAAATCTAGGTTCTTACAGCTGCAACCACGGATATTGAACGCTGGCTTCAAGTTGCGCACAAGTCAAAAATCGGGTCTCTATAAGTGGTGCGACGTGAGACGCGGGGGCGAGGAGCGTCCGTGATTGACTCGCTGCGCGTCGCGTCATAGACAACACTCGTGATTCGTTCATTATGCTTGCAGCATGTATCTAACAACGACGACGATTGGTTCGCCAATGTATAGAATGCGCAAAGCGATCCCCACTCTGACGCCGAGCGCTCAATATCCGTGGTGGCAGCTGTATCTTATTGTTTTTTTTTTGTCTTTTGATTTTACATATCTCACGCCCTGGGCCCTTGGAAGGCGTACGAGGGGCCAAACCGAACTCGCAGAGGCCCTTTAGATGGAATTTTAATGGAACGCGCTATGCTAGTGCAATTAAGGACAACCCCCGGTTGGTGAAAAACTATTGCGACCTAGGGAAAAAAAAAGATAATAAAGCTATGGTTTTTGGAGTCTAAGTGGACTGGTAAGATGGAACTATGTGATGACTATGGCCCCTGCCTGAACAATGTTATTAATATATGTACATCTGGTTTTGATTGCTATTAGTCGTACATTTTAGCAATTTAGATTAATTATATTTGTTTTGTTAACATTCCGATAAGCAAAATCGCAACAACCATTCCTAACATTATTTTTGTACGCAAATAAACACTTTTTCTATATTTTTTTATTAATTTTCCGTTAACAAAATGTTGTATACTAATACCAACCGAATTAAAAATCTCTCAATTTAGATACGTTACAACATTCCACTCATAATTTGTGATACGCTTTGTGATAATTGAAACATTCTAATCTCGAACTAAGAGCGAGTTATAAATCTATCTACATGATAGATAACAAACAAATTATAAGAATACGCATTTTTAGATTTTATTATTTATTTTATATTGTAAAACCTTATATCGATAAACTCTCGATATAGCTACGCTACAAATGTCTTTAAAACTCGAATATCGCTCATCAAATATTAAAAACTTTATGACACTGAAAACATTGAAATAATTATGATTAAGTAACTATCACCTAAAACATTTAAATCGTGTGTAAAAGGCAAAGGAAATCACAAACATAATTTTATTCAATTTCAGCCTGTTCTATCTACATCAGCGATACTCAACCTATTATTTTCTGGAGCCGCTGCAGTGTATGCCAACTTATCTCCCATCCTCGACTTTATGCTAAGTAATACTCTTTATACGTGAGATCCGAAAGACATGAAACTGGGCCGAGTGTTGAGTATCGCTGTCGACTGACGTCATCAAACAACACATCATTCAAGCGGTAAACTTCACTTCTTCTTCAGGCTCCACAGTGGGTCGAGGAAGTTGAGAGGATCCTTCATGTCTCCGCTCTTTAGGCCTGGAGACTGTTTCATTTCCTCGAAGGATTCGCGGGAGAACTTGGTGGGTTTCTGTCCGGCGGTGGCAGGGGTGGTCGGGGTGGGAGTGACTGGGGGAAGAACTGCTGCCCCTGATGGCACGGATACTGCCTCGCCGTTGAACATGGTGGTACCTTTAGGAAGGAGAAAATGAATTATTAAGTTAAAAGTGTAACAGTTATAAACCTATTTCTCACTTTCTCACTATATTTTTTAATTTTTATCTTTACAAATCGATAGTGTTTCATGTACTGGATCGACCCTCCACGGGATTAAAACGATCAAAATTTAGCGGTGTATGTATAGATTTCCTGGGTAACTACCAAAACATGTATTCAACATCGTGAATCGTATCATAAGTGATATGATAATGATGAATCACACAAATTAATTACTTTTAATAAAACCTACTTCATGACAGCAGGTTGCATTTAGGTGTAAAACATGGTTCACACAAGTGTTTCTGTATAATCTGTCTAGGTAATGTTATCTCGTACGTCAATGAGCTTAACTGAAGGTATAGAGATCCGATTAGATGAGATAATTTTAGGGTAGGGCGCTAAATAGGCCAAAAGAGACATTATCTGTTTGTTTATAACAACAAAAAAGTAATTAATTGATTATTTCAGACTGCATTTGGTTTTAAACCGGAACATAAGCTAAGCTATTGATTGATTGATCGGCAGATTCGGACGGCGAGCAATGGGTAGCTCGTTGTGCGACCGTCCGATATCTGTCCGGACCGAGCCCAAGTTGTCGACGGCGCGCACTGCGCCCGCGCGCCTCAAGGAGTTGTCAGCAACCGTCGGGGCCCAGCAGGGTCAAAGCCTACTGGGGCCAAGGATCTGCTTCCGAAAGGGAGGCTCAGCCCCGGTATGAAAGATAACGAAAGAACAGGGTAGGTTTTTTAGATCAGGCAGAAATGACCGCGATGGTAAGGCTTCAGTATTATATATAGTTGTATTTGTTCAATTGTAAACTTACCGGAACACAAAACTCCTTGGACGAAAAACAGGGAGGTTCTATACGCATCCGCCAAATATTTGGTGTCCTCCAAAACATTGCTTCTATGAGTGTACAAGTTGAAACATCCAGCGTCTAACATATCTGTGGAGAAGCGTCTAGTTAGAGTATGATGACTAGACTTCTAATAAGAGGTGTTCAATTCCTATACGACAAGCACTTAGGGCCGACTCAACACTTAGGACCGTAGTTGCCTGGACATTATCTTTGATGCAGCTAGGCCGGTCGACATTTTTTTCAAGGCAATTTCCATATTCCTTTCGAAAGAATTCCATTTTTCGGCGAGAACGGAGCTTCGGCCCGCCCCCGGCGAGCATTGCATCCACGCGCCGCACAGCTGATTGTATAACACTGACCATATACAGCGCCAGTTGCGAGCCAGGCATTTCGCGTAACACAAGAGCATCAAGTCGGGTAATTAACCACACGTTCATCTAGTATCTAACACTTACCACACAGTGCCAGCTGCCCGGCTCGCACTTGGCACATGAGCATCAGTAACAAGGCGAGCACGGAGCTCCGCCCCGCCCCCGCCGAGCATTGCACCCACGCGCCACACAGCTGGTTGCTCAGCTTGTTGTCATATGTTTGGCTGAGGATCTTGTCTGCGAGAAGTACCAGGGGAGAGCAGACGATTCTGTGGAGATACATGATTTTAGTACTGTAGGACGTGGTTCCTAATCACGAGGAAGAGAACGACTACCGGCCACCTGCCCCCCAAGCCAAGTTACAACTGTTTCGCTTGCGCCGAACGCTTCAAGTTGACCTTGCCGCCAATTCTTTTGTTCTGACCACGTAACTGAGCGTTGAGACGACGTCATTCCCGTACATTTGAAGCTTTCTACAAGCGTTAACTATTGCAGGTTAGAAACTTGGCTAGGGGTACTGGTAGTCAAAATGTAAAAAGAGTTCCGGCGCCAAGCGAGTCCGATTACACGGAAAAGCCAAAACAGAACTCTCTGGCACAGATGTACGAGGAAACTCCAGCTAAGTTAGGAAGAGGGTTGGACAAATAATGTGGACGTGGTGGCTGGCCACGACAAAAGTGATTGTGTATAATTAATTGAAGAAATCGTGCCGTTTTTATTATGCCTAGATTCCCCTTGAATCCGTATAGTAGGTACTGGTCTTGAGTTTAAATATTAAGAAGCTGCTGATGTAGGTAATTGTTAATTTATCCATAGCATAGACAACTAGACTTTTCAATGTTCTCACTGCTGGGACTCAGGCTTTCTCTCTAGGAGAGGGAATGGGCCGTAATCCACCACGCGGGCCCAGTGCGGATTGGTGGATGTCACATGTCTTCGAATTTTTGGTTCTAGGGCATACCAGTTCCCTCACGATATTTTCCTTCACCGTCTTGAAAGCAGTGGTGACGAAATAAATTACACAAAGTAATGCGCCTGGCTAGGTTTGTATTCGCGACCTACAACTCGTAAGTCGGGCTGTTACCACCACTGCCCTGAACTTATCCAAATATGTAAAATTTACATAATCAGAACGCAACATGCATTCGATTTCATAAGGCTAAACTCTTATAAGGATAAACTCCTGTCATAAGCTGATTGATAATGATTGGCAGTGTTTCTGAGACATGATTAGCATAGTGATCTTGTATATCTAAACAAAAGGTACACAAATGACGATATACATAATATACATTACAGTAAACATATGTGGAACAGAGTGGTAAGTCAAGCGTACCTAGGTTCAAAGGAAGGATTCTCTCACCGAACTAGTATAGTGTCTGTTCCGGGCCTGATTGTTAATTTATTTCTTTATTTTTAGAAGAACCAACAGCTATACTAATGAATAACGACAGTATAAGAAATATTGAGCCAATTACAGGTTCTCACGGATAGAAATATACAAAGTAGTAGAAAACTTACGATCACTAACAAGCACGATAAAAAACTTGATAAAAAAGAACAAAACAAAACATCACTCAAGTACAGTCAACACTATGCACTTTTGAAGAAGTCCGCATTCAGCTCGGTGCGTACAGAGTAGGTTTTAGTATTCAAAGGGTCAAAAGAGAGTTAATAAATAATAAATTTAGTTATTTTCTTCGATAAATTTTTACAGTTTATAAATACCAGTTCACAGACACGGGAAACAGGGCCCACACTTGGTGAAACCTGAACTACGGGTCTCAAATAGTTGTTCTAATCGCGCGGAAAACTCTGATATCGCGATGTAGGATTTTGTTCTCAGTTTAAGTTCTTAAGTGGACGAAATAGATGCCAAAAATAGTATCACTCATCCATCAATACATCACATACAAGTGAAGATCACGTATTTAAGTATATCTATCAATATTTCCTTCGTGACAACAAGTCATAAGATTACTCCTAAATGTAACGGTTAATTTGATGGCACCAACCAACCCATAACAAAAATGAAATTTTAATTCGAATATTAAAATGTCTGATGCAATTTGCAATAACCATTTTTCAAATGAAATAACTGTCTTAAAAGCTAATCGTTTTCTTTAGAACTTAAATATATGGTACAATAAACGCATTAGCTAAGTAATTACGGTACTTAAGTGCTGGATCGCCTTTTTAACGGTAAGGTCCTGAATACACGCAATGTTTTGATGGTTGAGCTATATTAAGCTGACTGGTGGTTCTAAATAATTCGAAATATTTCACACCTGTCTGGCCACTTTCTTCAGGAGTTTTCTCGCTGTCAATAGAGGTACCAAATATTTGAAGGTAGGTATCAAATAGTAGCAAAAAGGTAGCAAATTTTGGTATTCTCCAAACATCAAATTTTGCTAGTGGTCCAGGGGTCCTGACGCTTACAAATTATTAATAATTAAGTATCTTTGACTAAAATATATTTTTTCGATGGGAAAAATCATCTTATGACAACCCCCGCTCTTGGGTGGAGCGGGGGATAGTGTCAGACTCTTACTGACTAAAAAACCCACGTGCTCGATAATGTCGTTTTATACGTCGTCATACAAACCTCACTTAAAGCAAGTCATTCTATCCCTAGAAAGATAATGCTGTATGGCCGACCCCTAGAGAATAATGGGATTTGAATTTGGAACATCACAAATCGTCAACATTGTTAATTAAAATGTACGTGCATCGAACAAGTTGACTCGAAAATGCTCGCAATGCTCAGGAGTTAATATTATACGTCCCTCACTGACGTTCGGGATTAAAATCAGCAACCTTCGTTTCGTTCGGAATTCAACGTGCCGCCCTCGACTTAGTGACACTGCTTTATCCCCTGGTCACATAATCTACTATTGTAGACTCATCAGCTACTAGAATCTTTTGATTTATTGTAGATAGTTCGTCTCTATAAAAACGGTAAAAGCTGTAACGTACAACAAGCAGGCATCATACAACTTTTATCCTATTAAAATAAGGTTTAAATTCCAATAACTTACTTGGCAGGAAACACATTGATCTGGTAGTGCGTGACATTGAGCACAGTCTTCCCGCTGGTCACCGTCAGTTTCCTCTCAGTCCAGTGCACAGTGCATGTCACGTCGTCCAGGAGGACTTTTAGTCCATCTGACAAGTCTAGGGATTGACCTTTAGCCGTTGGCCAGTAGGTTTTGCCTTGCATCTAGAAGAAAAAAAGGTTAATGTCAATAGGTTTTTGAATACATTATACTGGTTTATTTGCTATAAATATTCTACGTAACCAAAATTAGATTTTACCTCCACAAATACTGTGATTAACTAATAGCGATTGTCCTTACCTCGATTTCACTTAATAAACAAACAATACAGCTAATTTTATTCTCTAATACTGCCTTCCAGAACACGCTGTATTCAGGCTCGCTAGGGTTCTTAGATATCACAAGTGGAATGCACCAGGGCGCAAGTTGCTGTAACAAACAAAACACGACTGTTAAACTTAGAAAACTTATATATTATATAAAAATTAGGTCGAATTCCTCAGTCCTAAATCAACTAAAGTAGGCATTATATTATACTAGCTTTTACCCGCGCTTTTCTATTCCACCCTACTCTACCCTACTCTACCCTATTGTACCCTACTCTACCCTACCAAACTTCACATAAACCATCTACTAAATAGTCCGAACAAAGCCTAAACATTTGGTTTGGATAGGTGAACCTGTTCTTGAGTTATAAAATTACTACGAAAAATGGCATTGATTTTTATCTATACTAATATTATAAAGCGGAAGAGTTTGTTTGTTTGTTTGTTTGTTTGAACGCGCTAATCTCTGGAACTACTGGTCCGATTTGAATGATTCTTTCAGTGTTGGGTAGTCCATTTATCGAGGAAGGTTATAGGCTATGTTTTTTTTTTATTTCAAAATTAGGGATCCGTAATAAAATTGCTATTTTGTAACACAAGGTGTAAAATCGAAAACCTATTTTTGCATGCGCTGCAAAAACTATTGACAATAGAATAAAACGATGTAACTACTACGGGTTTGTAGTACTCATTAAGACCTACAAAAAAGTCCGCGAGAACATATATCTAGCTATCATGGTTTAATCACAATAACCGATTTTGTGTTCAAAATAATTATTAAATCGTCTGAAGAAAAAAAACTACGTTAAATATGTATCGTAATATTAATCTTTATCGAAATTAAGCATTATGTTATCAAGAGTATTTATGTAGAAGTAAAATACTTTTTGTTTCATCTCAATCGGATATTTCGTTTAAAAGTTATCACGTGTTAAGAGTTGGTACCTATTAATGAGTTATGGGCCATAGAGTTTTTTATCAACATAAAATCCTGTAATAATCTTTTTCGAAATACATTTGGTGATGATTGTAAGTATAAGATCTTTGAAGAGAATAATAAATACATTTATGAACGCGGTAATCTTGGGAAATACTGATCTGATATGAAAACTGTTTAAATATTCTATAGTCCATTTATTGAGGGAGGCAATTATAGGCAATATTTTATCTCGGTATTTCCACGGAAATGAGAAAAACGCGGGTGAAACCGCGGGGCACAGCTAGTATATACATATATACACCATTACATTTTAATCGTTTTAATCCCGTGGAGGGTCGAACCGGCCCATGAAACACTATCGATTTGAAAAATAAAATTAAAAAATAAAATACTACTTTTTTTAATAACTCGAACCAATTCTCGCACGAGTGAATAAATAATGCAAACCATTAGTAGGCACCATTCCACAATAACAATAATTATGCGTTCGCCTAGACAAAGTGGACTAACAAAAAATAGCCAATCCTAGATTTTGAACCCTATTTGATTGGCCATGCGACGGGGCGCGCGCCTCGTGCGCCCCGCGCACCCCGCGCGCTAAGTGCAGCGCGTGAGTGACACACGTCATGGAATCATTCAGTTTCTCTCGAAGACGTCATAAGGGTGTCGTCGCGCGAAAATAATGGCGTCACGGAATTACGTGTATTTCAACCTGGAGTTGGTGACGAATCAAAATCCATCCTAAGTCTAATTATTTTATTTATTTTACGTGAACATCAGCTGAGCGAGTAAATGACCTCTCGACCGACTTCGATGCGCGACGTAAGTACTTAAGTGTCGTTACTATTTAGTCGATGCATTTTGCGAGTATTACCAAATCACTTGCTGTTTTTTTTTATTTTAAAAGTTACATCGTTCTACAAGCTTTGGATGAATAGTATTTTATAAGTGACGCGATTAAAATGTAACTGTGTAGATTATGGAATAACGGTCATTGACCCTCCTACTTTTATTGATATACTTAATTTCATAAACGAAATTAAAGACATAAAGCAGTCTTGAATTTACAACTATCGCGATCCTCTACGTTTTATAGAAATAAAAAACAGTTCATTCTTTGTTTTTCGGAGAGATATTACGACGTAGAGATATTAGGAGAGGAAACGTATTTATTCCAAGTTTATCTGGTACCTTATATCATGTGATGTACAATACAATGTACAAAAAGTAATGATTTTTTTTTTGTTAGAAAATCAAAATTTATCCTCTCTCGCTACTGACTAGAACCCACCTACGTTCCTTCAGTTATCCTTTAAGTTTCAGAGTCACGGTTACTCTTTCGAAGATTTCTTAGCCAAAAAGTGATGGTGTATATGGGAACCCGATGGCGGCGCGTTCCGATTGCCGTGGAAACACATAGCCTCGGACTTGTGCAGCGCCACCTCGAGTCCCAACTCCTGGATCCTAGCCACTAGACGCCTTATGCTTACTAACTAGCGCACCAAAACAATTCTGTTAACTAGCCAAAGTACGGCGGAGCGGGTACTGCGTTCTAATTAGTACGAGGTAGTGCGTTCTGGTTGGTCGACACCACCAAAAAGATTAAAGAGATTAGAAAGGAAATACTTTCCGATTTGTACAACAACGAGTGTCGCCGCTTGTCTCCCACCCTTAACTCCACTACAGACAATAAGCCTATAAGAACGCGCATTACGCAACTTACAGACTACGCACAGTTATATCGCAAGTTTACCATTGGTAGTTGAACTATGAGCATTGCCCTACTTTATGGCACGCCTGCCCCGCCCACAAGCCCATTCTAACCTCTCATTCTAACTAACCATTCGTCACCTGTTATTGGCTGTCTAGTGGCTGTAAGGTGTACATGCAGTAGACCTATCCATTAAAACCACCTAGTTAAAAAACAAAGCTATGGTATAGGCAGAGATCTTACCTTATAATAAGAGGCGTTGATAAACGCGTCGGGATCAGACTTAAGGGTGAGTCTCGAGTCGTCGAAAGGCACTACTTCAGTCACTATGTTGCCGGCTGTGTGCTGCATCGCAATCGTCTTGGACCTGCTCATGTTCTGCTTAGTCTAAAACGTAGAAGTATATAATTAATATGCAGTTTAAAATAGACCCCCATGCTTGTATGTGTATGAATTGCTTGTAGTGTGGGCAAACTTTGGTATTAGAGTAGATAATAAATATTACAAGTGGCGCCTTTTGAGTGAAAGCTTCGGATCTGACCTTGGCCATTTTCTCGCTAGATGGCGCTGTACTCAAAATTTTTAATTTTTGTTTTTTGTGTATGCGAGAATTATTTAATCATGAAAATGGTATTAGCTAAAATCGGACATTCCACTCTATTGAACATATTATTGCCTCAAAATCCGTTTAATTGTAACTGTTCATGTATCCAACCATAGTGATTTAGTACAGCGCAACACAACGCGATTCAGATAATAATAGGAACGTTAAATAACTCCTGTCAAAAGGTACTTGATAAATAGTTTTCAAAAAATTTTGCAAAAAAAAAAAACTAATTTGTATATCAATGACGTTTTCTTTTTACTTTGTTTAACCGAGTCTTGGTTAAGTCTAAGTGAAGTAAAAACGTTATTGTTAAATCTAAATTAACTAAATATATTTTTTAAATTACAATAGTTTACTTATTTTCATTGTTGGCAACAATACGCCTTCTTCCGCTCGCCACTACCCAGACACTTCACAGTGTCGTAAACCAATTTAATTTAAAGAGTATATTTTTTTAGTTTAAGTTCTTATAATCGTCCAGCCCAAGGTTGCCTGTTCTACCAGGAATCGCGGGTCATACGAGGCATTAAGTTAATAATTATTAGGGCAAAATGTAGGCAAGACTGGTTCAATAATCAAGGTTGATTAAGAGACCTTGATCATTGTTTACTAATAGAAGAACCTTATAAAAAGTGTCGAATATAAGTATTTTTAAATGATTAAATATCAATCCCCAAGTGGTTTGACTTTTTAGACAGACTATACTATAGTAAAAGACGAAATGTTGAATTCATTCCCATCTAGCGAGAACCACGCCACGTTTGGGCCCGTAGTTTTCACCATAATTATAGTACAATTCACGAATGATGGCGGCCGTGAAATTTGCGCAGAAGGCTGCGCAGTAACGTGTTTTAGGAACCAAATGGCGACGTGCGTGTAGTATGCGCGAACGTTCGCAAAGGCTAACTTCACGGCCGCCATCATTCGTGAATTGTACTGTAATTGTACTTGGCAACACCTGTTTCTAACAGTGCACTTGTTGAAATGGAGATGATGAAGCCTTTTTTGGTGGGAAATGAATGATAATGAAGCTTGGATATTTTAAATTACCCATACATTCTAAATTTATTTAGGGGATGAAATAGTATGGGAAAGAAGGATCTAGCGCTTTTACATGTTAAAGAAACTTCAAATTCATTATTATCAATTCAAATTAGCTTTCCAACAAATTGAAATAAAACAGTATTGATTGATTGAATGCGAAGCAAAAAAAAACCTCACAAAAGCTGGTCCTGTGGATTCAAAATGCATCAGCAAACTAAATGAGTGAATAACGAAATAATAAGTAATACTTACCTGAAAGTCTTGGAAGGTTTTCCATTTCGAGTCTAAAACAGTCAGCCCACTAGGAGTTTTGTCAGTCAACGAATCAGTTAACTTCTGCAGGTTTTTTACTTCTTGGGTAAATTGGTTGAGCAAACTGGGATCGGAGAACAGATCCCTTTTGGCAGGTCTTTCAATCACTTCCTCTTTGACGGGCACTTTCTTGACCGGCTCCACTTTAGGCAACACCGGTTTGCGGATAGCACTTTCAGATATTTGTGGCACTTTAATTTCAGGCATTAACGGAGGCATTTCTACTGAAAAGTCGATCTCAGACAGCAAGTCGAAGGCAGTCAACTCAGGCTTGACCTCTTCGGGCTTGTTAACTTCAGTCGGAATTGGTGGAGTCTCTGGCACGTCTTGCTCGACAACTGCCGGAGTTTTATTATCTACCTCACAATTATTCTCTACTTTTGGCTCAGATACGCTCGGTGTCGTCACTGCAATGTCGAATGAAATGCCTTTTTTAGTTTAAAATCCTTTATTGACAAATAATTACAATATATTTGATACAAGTTACTTATATAAGGCTGGCTTGCTTACCTTGGTTGGTATTATACGAGACCTGCTCGTGCGGGGTCTGTATGTTTTGTATGTATCCCTGGTTTGTGGGTACCACCGGTTGATAGCTGTTGGTTGACTGAGGGACGGCTGGTACTTCATTGGTCGGTGACGTCACATTCTGGTACCCATAACTATTGTTGTAGTAAATCTGGGTGTTGATTGGCTGATCCGCGGGCATTTGCGGCACTATCTGCGAGTTTTCAATAGGCGACCTCACTGTCTCACAAGTCCCTATCTTCCCCGCATTCGTATAAATTGCTTGCTGATGCCAATTTGGATCTTTGGTATCCGTCGGTTGATAGTTCACGCTTTGTGGTACAGTACCATCATATCCTGTATAGGCGTTTTGTGAACCGAAACTGTATTCATAAGCCCCTGTGCTCGAGTTGAAGTTATAACCCGGATGATTTTGGAAGGACTGTGCATAGCTTGTGTTCGTTTGGTCGGCGTAACCGTATGCGCTGGTTGCGCCGGCCGCGTTATATGTCTCGGGCTGATTTGAATATCCCGGTGCATTATTGGCACTGTAGTTTTGGTAGGAAGGTTGGAACGACACGTTAGATAGCGCTTCGCCTGTGGTATGCGACTTTATCGGCTTATCAAAGGCTTCAAACTGTGCTAGAGCCGGACTGTAGCTTGAGTCAACTTCTGATGGGTACTGATAGGGAAGATTGTTTGAATTATCGATGGTTGAAGTCGTTGACGTCATAGCGTTAGTATACGTATATCCTTGTGATGTTGACGCATATGTCGCAGAAAAACTGTAAGCAGGGTCAGCAGAAGAATATGTCGGTAATTTCTGGCTGTACTGCGCGGAATCGCTACTGTATGGATAATTCAACGAAGTATAATCCACCTGTACTTGAGACGGCGCCAAACTTGTGTTGGAATTCTGAGGTGCACTTGTATAGGCAGCTGATCCAGGGGTAGAAACATTCGGATACTGAACACTATAGAACGTCTGAGAATAATCAGCTCCATATTCCGGTTCCTTCTTTTGCGACACCTGCATTTGTGCAAAGTTCGAAACCATATCCGTTTGGTTGGCAGAACTGTAGGCGGAAGCGGATATTGATGCTTCTGGTATCGGTCCCATTGGGTTTATATACGGTTCGTACGTCTGATTAGGATTCACATTGACGTTTGTAGAAAAACTCTGCGAGTCTGTGACTACTGTGGCGTTGTTCTGCGCGGCGTATGAGTTTGAGTAGTACGGATTCGTATATATTTGATGTTCCGAAGTATTAGCGGAAAACTGCGGAGGTGTATACGTAGAGTATCCGTAGTTCATATCTTCATGTGACGTTTTCTCATAAGGTTTGCTTGTGTTAGGGATCATGTAATTAGAGGGAATGCTGTAGGGCTCGGAGTCCGGCCCGTATATGTACCGGTCGTACGGACTGGCCACGGCTTGCAGAGGAGGCATTACCACACCATCTGGCAACTGCATTTGGTTTAGGTCCGTTGCTGGAACAAATATTGTGAATTGATTTGCAGTATTCTTTATTTGCTTGTCATAAGGGTAAATGTTTGCTTAATGCGGAATGCCAATATTCTATGCAAAAAATGCCTGAAATGAACAAGGATGAAATATACGCCAAATCGTACTTCAAAACGTAGGAAACTCATTACGATTTCAGTTATTATCAACACACTAGGCAGAACCCAGTTTTGAACCTTTTTTCTAAACGAGATTCAAGTCCATGAGCAAAAAGTCAAGTAACAACTTGACTTTTTGCTCATGGACTTTTACGACGTTTAGGTAAATCTAAGTCGGTGTTTAAAAATGGCTATTGTATGAAGATGAAAACATCAAAATCCATAAAATTGCTCAGTCATCTATAACACAAAAGATTTTAATCTAAACAAACTTTTAAGACTACTAGTAGTTTTCTTCAGGCGTTTAACAGGCATTTGTCTTAAAATCATTAAACAGTTGTGGAGTAGGATGTTTAGTATATAATATAATGTAATAAACTATGTAGTAATGTTAACATACCTTCAGAACCAACTGGCGTTGGTCGTACAGAGGTAGGGTATATGCTTTCAGGATAGTACGAGTCTAGAGGAATAGGATCCACTGGAGCTGCAATGTAAAAATAAACAATAAAAAAAATCAACAATATACAATATAAAATAATTACGTTCGATTGGGCTGCAAGTTGTTCGAAAGATTCACGGCCCTGGAATATTAAGGGCTGCTGAAGGTACATGGGAATGTTAAGGGCAGCAGAAGGAACAATACCTTGCGTTTTGGGCATTATCGGTTCGCCTGTGAAACAATTGGAGCTTGTAAAATTTAAATTGATTTACCTGATAAATTGGGATTGGGACAATTAGTAGATACCACATTTACTGGGATGGGAATAAGGAAGGAAGAAATGATAGGGTTACTCGGATGTCATTGTGCTGATTGTCGTGACCGCTAACGGCCTGAAAAGCCTCGACGACCGCTTATTAAAGCTGTCGTTGCGCAGCTGGGTCAAGGGTTTGATACAGCAGGCATTCTCGATATGGCTCGCACCTTGAGGAGTTCCATTCTCTGGAGCCCTAACCACCGGTAGTTTGGACCGTGCTTTCGATACTATTACTATATTATATATTTTTTATATGTGTTTTAAGATAGATATTTAAAAATGTTTTAACATATGTAAAACTAAATAATAACAATAATCCACAATGAGTTACCTTGTGGCGTAACACTGCGACTGTTCCTACTCTTCATGTAGGGCAGGTAGTCCTTCAGTTTGTACGCGCCCCCGCTAGCCGGGCCGGGCGCCACCTGCGGCGCGCCCGCACTGCCCAGCTTGGGCGGCGCGACCGGTGTGGCCGTGGGGGCCGCTGCTAGTCACATTCAACAACTTATTATTTATTACGAACAGTATTAATAAGAGCAGTGGTAGCCCAGTGGTAACTAGCATAATTGCTTCGGCTTACGAATTTTGCAGCCAGACGAATAACTTTGTGTAATTAACTTCATCACCACTACTCTTAACAGACCCCACCAACTGCAGACCTTCGATGGTTATGAGCCGATTCTGAATCGTTTTCTGTGCACACTTCTGTACAGCTTTATACTGATTAAACAACCGAACTATCCGCCGATCGAAAGTCTGCAGTTTACAGAGTCTCTAAAACGATGAAGGTAGACACCGTAAGTAAACTGGCATGTCCTAAAATTCAAAGACATGTGACATCCACCAATGCACACTAGGCCCACGTTATGCTTTACGGCCCATTGAAAGCTTGAGTCCCAGCAGTAAGAACATTATAAGACTAATTATGCTTATTATTATAAGCCTGTTTTATCCCACAGCAGAGTAAAGGCCTCCCTACCATACTTCCAATCTTCCCTGCCCCTAGCCACTTCTGGCCAATCCTATAGGTAAGAGTCCAACTCGTAACTCCATCTCCTTCTGGGCCTACCGCATCGACGGCTCCTAATGTTCAGGATCCAGTCGGTCAAATTCCAAAAAAACCTCTAGTCAGAAAAACCTTAAAAATAAACACACTCGCTAGTACCCCCTCGTGGGGGTACAGAACTCAGCTTAGGGCGTCGCTAGGGGAGGACAGCAGTGGACGGGCTGTAACGATCAGGTTTTTTTTTTCGGATAGTTTTAATACATCAGGCTTAGTGGTACGGACAAGGGACAGCGCGGACATTGACGAGCTTCCTCGTAAAATCAAAATATTGATTTTTATGTAGTGAAATAATAATTTTATAAATGATATGTTAATAAATAGCATAAATATCTATTTGTAGATCTATAACAGTC
Source organism: Mythimna albipuncta (assembly GCA_929112965.1). Taxonomy (NCBI): domain Eukaryota; kingdom Metazoa; phylum Arthropoda; class Insecta; order Lepidoptera; family Noctuidae; genus Mythimna; species Mythimna albipuncta. Next base: position 21,481,001 of record OV815965.1, read on the forward strand.
ATTATGTAATATGTACATGAGGACTTTTAAATGGATGTTTGTGGGTCTTTTTACCCTGTCCTGCATATCTCTAAAGAACCAATGCCACCATACTTAGTTGCCATCAACTATACCTTTGCTAGTGTGTTTGTTCAACAGCTGAGCCCTCTCCTCCTCTTGCACTTGGCACGTGGAGCGCAAGCGAGCCAGCAGTTGCGACACATTGTGTGACAGCTTCTTGTAGAATTCTAGCCCCTTCTGTGATTTACCCAGCAGCTCCTCATATGTGTCGTACGATGTGATGAGAGCTGGAAGAGAAGGAAATAGTTATTTGGTATCAATAATAAGTTTCACGTTCAAATAAGATAAGTAATTATCAATGACATCCAAAACATTATCATCCCATGGGCTCTGCTGCAGTCGATTGAAAGAAGTGACCAGATTAAACTCTGGCATTGGACTGGAGCAAAGCGAAAAATGAAACCAAATTAATTTTTTTTATGTCTATGTCTAGGACCTAGTATAAAACATTCACATCTAGACAATATAATCTATATATATAAAAGAAAGTCGTGTTAGTTACACCACTTATAACTCAAGAACGGCTGAACCGATTTGGCTGAAAATTGGTGGGGAGGTAGCTTAAAACCAGGAGACGGACATAGGATACTTTTTTTTTTTTTTTTTAATTTTTTTTTTTTTAGGTTTGAGTAGTGTAGAGTAGGGTAGGGTAGAGTAGGGTAGAGTAGGGTAGGGTAGAGTAGAGTATAGTAGGGTAGAGTAGGGTAGAGTAGAGTAGAGTAGGGTAGGGTAGAGTAGGGTAGAGTAGGGTGGGGTAGGGTAGAGTAGGGTAGAGTAGGGTAGAGTAGGGTAGAGTAGGGTAGAGTAGGGTAGAGTAGGGTAGAGTAGGGTAGAGTAGGGTAGAGTAGGGTAGAGTAGGGTAGAGTAGGGTAGAGTAGGGTAGGGTAGGGTAGGGTAGAGTAGGGTAGAGTAGGGTAGAGTAGGGTAGAGTAGGGTAGAGTAGGGTAGAGTAGGGTAGAGTAGGGTAAAGTAGGGTAGAGTAGGGTAGAGTAGGGTAGAGTAGGGTAGAGTAGGGTAGAGTAGGGTAGAGTAGGGTAGAGTAGGGTAGAGTAGGGTAGAGTAGGGTAGAGTAGGTAGAGTAGACAGCTTAGATAAAAGGTAACTATTAGGCGGTACGAAGTTTGCCGGGTCAGCTAGTAAAGAGATAAAGACAGTTTTTTTTCTATGTTTGTAGGAGGAAATCTCTGGAAGTACTGGTCAGATTGCTAAATTTTTTTCACCAATACAAAGCTGCTGTATTCCTGAGTTTTATGCACGCAGGCGAAGTCGCAGTATTAATATTCCGAAAACCACAAATGCAGCTCTTTGTTGTCCGGAAACGATTGAATCACAACTATTATCATCATCATTTCAGCTGAAGGGCATTATTTAATTTGTATAACAGTTGGACGGCAGCCTCCCGCACGTGTCGCCACAACGACCGATCCCCGCCGCTCAGCAGGTCGTGGCTCCACCGCGTGGGAGGTCTACGACACTCCAGAACCTTTCGTCCCCATCGACCAATCTATTCTACGAGCAATGTACCCTGCCCACAGCCACTTAAGTTTGATGATTCTTCGAACTAACTATATTTCTTTTTAAATACGATTTACAGCTTAGGAAATTGCATTCTACGTGTACTAAACTTTAAACTTTAGAAAGCTGTACCATTTATAAGTCCCTCTCGTTTCCTCAGCACGTCGGACAGCAAGCGCCTGGAGTCGCCGTATGACGCGTACACTGAAGTCAACTTATTAATGATGTTCTCTTGAGCGGCAAGGTTGGCTTCTATGATTTGTATCTGAAACAAGCAAAAATATTTATTTGAAACTAGCTTTTGTCTGCAGCTTCGCCCACATACATAAAATATAGCCTATGTTACCCGCGACTTACAAGTCAGGGCCGTTACTACTCGGCCACCACTCTAAGTGCAAGAGTCATCATTAGTCAAGTGTCATTGGCTGCCACAAAATCCCGGATTCCTGAAAGACCATGACAGCAAAGTCACAGATAAAAACCTACAATACTAAGTTCCTAACCTGAGGGTTATGCTTCTTCAGCTCCTGTTTGAAGATCTCTTCCTTAGGCTCATTGTTCCTCGCCAGCAGCTGTGCGGTGATGTCATCACTCGTGACGGCTTCTCGCAGCTGTTGCACGAGGGAGTCGCGTTGTGTCTGCATCTCGCGCACCTTGCCCACCACACGACGCATTTCTGCCATAGTCTCGCAATCTAGACCCACTGTAGGAGGAAAGAAATTAATTATACAAGTGGTTGAGCTTGATACACTCGAGAAACGTGTCAAGACAATCATTGGTAATGATACACTCGTCGAGTCAGAGCTTTCAAAGTCTTGAGCAGCATCGACGCCGAGTTGCTAGCCTATCAGTTTTCTCCACGGAGAGTGTTCATCCGAATCGCATAAAAACTCCTGCACTGCCACCGACGACGCCATGCAAGTGGCAAGATTTGGGTGAAACAAAAAAGATAAACAGTGGTGCCAAAGACACTTTGAAGTAGAGACCGCGTAGGATTATTTAACCTGTGGAAGGTTAGCAATGTGTGGCTGCTAGGGCTCCGGGATGGGAGTTACCCTGGAACGCAAAGGTCAACTAAAGGAACACAGGTGGGTTTAGTCAGTAAAACTCGCGACACTTCTTCGCGCTCAGCCCATAAAAAAAAGTGTAGTGACATGTTAAAGTACAAAATAAATATTTATTTTAATTTTGAGGTCGGCTTCCAGAGACAGCTATAGAAGGCGCCAGATAACCGTGGTATAAAGTACATTGACCTTTTCCTAATATCTCTACGTAGGTACCCGAATAACAAACAATGAATTGCTTTTTATTACTAGATTATCTAAAGGAACACGATACATATCGATTCGAGACGGCTTTATATCTTCATTTCCGTTTTTAGGGTTCAGTAGCCAAATGGCAAAAAACGAAACCCTTATAGATTCGTCATGTATGTCTGTCTTTATGTCTGTCTGTCTGTCTGTCTGTCCGTCCTTATATCACAGCCATTTTTTTCCAAAACTATAAGAACTATACTGTTGAAACTTTCTAAGTAGATGTATTCTGACCACCGCATTAAGATTTTCACACAAAAACAGAAAAAAGCAATAAACTTTGGGGGATATACTTAGAACTGAAACTCAAAAATTAAAAAAAAACCATACGTGCCGGTTATCTATGGATAAGTCTTCAAAAGTTATATTGAGGTTTCTAATAACATTTTTTTCTAAACTGAACAGTTTGCGCGAGAGACATTTCCAGTGGTAAAATGTGTCCCCCCCCCTCTAACTTCAAAGAGTAATAAGAGTATGAATAAACTAAAAAAAATATATGATGTACATTACCATACAAACTGACAACGAAAATTGGTTTGAACGAGATCTAGTAAGTAGTTTTTTTTTTAATACGTCATAAATCTAAAAAAATACATTATTATTAAAACATCGATCAAAGTTGCAACGAACTACAAGAACTTTTATATTATGCTACTTGCTGCTACGAAACCCTTCATAGGCGAGTCCGTCTCGCAATGGCCGGTTTTTTTAATTAAGAATGTCAACAAATGTGGGAGGGGTCAATGGCCGTTATTCCACGGTTATCTGACGCCTACCATAGGTACCGCCTACACGATCTCCACAACTCATTTAGTACGTAGAATATATACCTCTTGATATTCACTCACCAATATTATTGATGCTCGGTATCTTGGACTCCAGCACGTCTAAGGGCTGCGACAACAGCCTCAGGTTGGCGATGTGCAGCGTCATAGCCTTGTGCAGCACTTGGTTGCTCTCGTTGGTCCTGGTGTGAGCCTCTTGGTACTTGTGGTACTCCCTAGACAGTTCCGTCTGGACTATGGATGGGGGACGCGGACCCATCACTTTTTGGTATTCTTTTTCTTTTGCTGTCTCCTCCTGAAAGAAATGAAAAAAAAAATTAAAATAATGTCAATCCACCAACCCGCACTGGCCCGCGTGGTAGATTACGACCCATTCACTCTCCTAGAGAGGAGGTCTGAGTCCCAACCGTGGGAATATTAAAAAGGCTAATTATAATGAAAATGTTTGATGATTTTTGGTCACAAATAATTTTAAGCTAATTCAGTAAGATTTACACAGACTCTTGCTGTTGTTTGCACCAGAGGTGGCTAACTGGATTTGCCCCACGATGTTACGTTATTTCAACAACACTGCTCTTAAAACGATGAAGTAAAACATCGTGAGGAAACCGGCATGTTTTAGAACCAAAAATTCAAAGACATGTGACATCCACTAATTTGCACTTGTCCTGCGTGGTGGATTATGGCCAATTCTACATCGTGAGGAGGCCGGAGTCCCAGCAATGGGAAACTAGGAACATTATAATTTAAAATATGCTATGTTGTTTTGTGCTATGCCCAATCTAACCGACTTTTCCTTTGACCAATGTAACTATATTATACGCAAAATACGAGATATTGATAGAATAGCTGTTAAAGGGTGCAATAGATAATACCTGTATAATTTCCTTGATCTCGCCCAAGGACTCTTCGACGTCGCTGATGATTTCCGCGAGGTTGTTCATAGAGTCGACCAACGTCTGTATGATCTCGGTTTTAGCGTTCATTGCAGCGCATCGGTCCACGATCTCTTGAGGTACTCTGAAAGATGCATTTTAATTAAATGCAAGATTTCAAATGCGGTAACTGAAGATAGAGTTCATTGAACTAGTGGTTAGTGGCCCTGACTGCTATGACGGTAATCGTGATTGGATTCGCGCCCAAAACCAATGTTTGTGTTATGAGCACGATCACTTGTTCTGTGTCTTGGTGTAAGTTATATTTATACCAAAATAGTAAAACTAACACTTAAATCTACTGTCCAATGGCCAAAAAAAATTTTTATTTAAAAAACAAGAGTTAAAAGTACACATATAGTTAAAATACACAAACTTCTTCCTGTCCTTATCTCGTATTACTTGGGGTCTGCGCAACACGTTTTTTTTCTTCCATTCTAATCTAACCTATCACACTATCACTAACTCCCTTTTCTTACATATTACTCCTCACACAATCCATCCAACTTTTCTTCGGCCTTCCTCTCCCTCTCCATCCATCTACATGTATACTCAGAACTTTTTTAGTGACATGGGTTTCATCACTCCTGTTCACATGATCCTTTGAGTTACGGATTTACGGAACCCTTAAAAAAAATTCAAAACTGACTCACTTTTGAACAGAGTCGATAACATCGAGCTGGTCCAGTTGCAGTGAAGACATGAACTCCGTCAGCTCCGTGTTCTTGGCCTCCACCAGCGTGACGATGTTGCGCAGCATCTGCGCCTTCTCCTCCGAGTACACCGAGGAAGCCTCGTGCGCGATCATGGGCACCAGACGGGAGAATACGTCGGTGCCTGACACCTGGACAAATTATATTTTGGTAATTAGTTTATCAAAACTTACTCGTTGTCTAACTCGTGTCCAGGAGAACCTCTGTCCTGGACACAAGTTGCCATGGCCAACTTGGAAAACTCTAAACAGACTCCGCACCCAGGTTAAGCGCAGCAAAGACAATCTCCATAGGTGGGGGTTCTCGGATGGTTTCGGTTTCGATCTTCAGTCTTCGTACGGCGTCTCACCGCAGACCATGTCCCACCTTCCGTCCTGCATCATGTGACCTGTGACCTGCTCATGTAGGGACCTAATAACAGCATCAGCGGACGGCATTGCCGTGACCAAATTCTGGACCAGGCAAGGAATTTAACATATTTTGCCATCGATACGCTAAGAAGCTTAGTATAATAGGGATTTATCCTGTGAAATTGTATCTAAATAGCTTCTGCTAGTGGAGCCCTTGAAAAGGAAGGTTTCCTCGTATGAATTTTCATCCCATTTTTACCCTCTTAGGGGTTGATTTTTAAAATATCTTAAATAGAACTTCTGTGCAAAATCTCACCATTCTAGGTCCAAGGGTTTGGGTTGGGCGTTGGATGAGTTAGTGCGGTGAGGACTTTGCCTTTTATATTTCAGTGATGGACGAGTGGTAACGGCCCCGACTTACAAATTGTAGGTCGCGGGTTGATTATTTCAGCACCACTGTTCTCAAAACGTATGAAGGAAAACATCGTGAGGAAACCGGCATGTCCTAGAATTAAAATTTCGAAGATAGGTGACATTCACCAACCCGCACTGGGCCCGCGTGGTGGATTACATCCCATTCCCTTTCCTAGAGAGTAGGCCTCAGTCCCAGCAGTGGGGACATTAAAAAAGGCTATTATGCTTTTGCTGTTTTTACGTGAAGATACAAATACCACTAAAAAGATATTTGTTTTTGAAAACAGCATTAAAATTAGTTTTTAACTAATACAGCAAATAGCATTTTAGATAATATGAGGGGGGGGGGGGGTATGGGTTAAATAAATAAATAAAGTACTGGCAGAACAAGGAAGAGTGGTGTGTTTTTGAAATGATTTTACATGTTGGTGTCAACACAAGTTCTGTCTGGAGTCGATTGAGAAGCGAGCCAAGAAGATCATTGGTAATCTAAATCTTGAGCATCGACGCCGAGTTGCCTGGCGATTTTACATCGTTCACATTTTAGGAAATATTCATCGGAATTGCACAATTTAATTCCGCCAACCCCGTGTAGGACCACAAGACGTACGGCGTTACGCCACCAGTTGACATCCCATTTATATGTACATAACGTTTTGGGAACATATTTATTGTGCGTACAGCTAAGGAGTGGAATTCCCGGCTATAGTCTGTATTTCCTGGTAACTACAACTTAGGGGTCCTTAGGTCGAGCAAGCATGCTCCATCATCGGCCACATTATAACTTGTAAGATAGTGGCCAAATGTGATACTATCAATATAATAAATAAAAACATTTGTGGACATGATTTCCATTTAGAATTATTAGTGTTAGGCGCGTCACTTGTTCATAACTTTACGTTCTTTTTTTATTTAAAATGTTAATTTGAGAAAACTGTAGACTCCGCAGCCTCATACTTTAAATAATAAAAAAATATACATATATCAACTACCAAAATAATCAAAGAAGCCCTTACGCTCTGGGAGGAGATATAAAAGTTACTGCAGGAGCTTGAATAAGAATGTCACATTTACTGACTAAAACTCACCTGTGGTTCTTCCATGATGACTAAATGACGCGCGTACAACTGTTGTATAACTCGTTGATACAAAATAAAAAGCTATAAGAGCTTCTAGATAACCTAGCAGAGAAAGTTCCTGTATAAATATGCTACACAACACTAAGACTATAAAACGTAATTTATATTTTACCCGAAAAAAAAAACTTATTACAAGTGTTCCTTCACTTCGAGGTGTCAAACTAGATTGTATGCGACACAATCTATATCCTGTAACATTCTATTGTGAATAATAGGAAAAACTAACAAAGAATTATTTTTAGAATTATTAAAATCAGGTATTGTAAGAATGAATAATGTTAATTTCCTTATCGTCACATCTATGGCTGAAAAAAACATGTGCAAAATATTATTCTGTCGGTTTAGTTGACTAGGTGACTTTTTGTTATCATTTGTAGCAAAAAAAGTTACTAACATAATTTATCCAAAATTAGAAATAGCAAAAAAAAACTATATTAAACCCCAAGCGAACCAATTTTGATGTTGATTTCAGAAAAAGTTTTTTTTTTTATTGTTATTTATAGTTTAGTATAAAATATTGTATCAAAATAAGCACAATACAAGGCGCTAGATAAACTTAGAATAAAATACATTGATCTTTTTCTAATATCTCTGCAGTCTCTGCTTAGATACCCAAAAAACCAATTTACTATTTTTCAATATTAAAAAACGTGAAGAATCGTGATAGTCGTCATTTGAAGACAGCTCTTTGTCTTTATTTCTGTTTTTGAAATTAAGAATATCAATAAGAGTAGGGTCAACAACCGTTATTTCATGGTTTTCTGGCACCTACAGTACCCAATTGTTTGCAAAATACAGTAGCTCTACTCACCTCTGGATCATTAAAGTTGATAGGCAAAGCCTTCACCAAGCACACAGGCTTCATGTCTGACAGTAGATCCTTCTCAGGTACCTCCTCGTGGTAAATGAACTCATTCTCATTCTTCGCAGCTTTTCGTTTCCCCTCCACGACATCGTTGGTGAAGGTGAGAGCTTCTTGCGTTATTTGTGTGGGTTCTATGTATTTCATCAGCTTTCTTGCCTCGGCTAGCTTTTCAACAGCTTGCTGATAGAAAGCGACGCGCTCACCCATCTTTTGTTGTTCTTCTGCATGCATGCCTGTGTGGGAAATGGAAATCTATACATATAATAAAATCGTAGGAAAGTCAAAACTGTACATTGAATATTTTTTTAAAAGAATACTTGGGGCGTGATCTACAATCGATACCGAAGCCAAAAATATAGTTTTTAGAATTTTTGTCTGTTTGTCTGTTTGTCTGTATGTATGTCCGGGATAAACTCAAAAAGTACTGCATGGATTTACTTCAAATTTTGCATGAATATTACTAAGAGGTCGGGTCAACATATAGGCTACATATTATCACGCTATCACCTACGGGGGAGGAGCTGTGAATCTTTATTTTTCTTACGCATTCTGTGACAGCGTGTAATTTATGGACGCAAATTTAAATGTTGTTTTTGAGTAAGTCATGCTATTATCTAGCTTTACACAATAAAAACTACGCCATTAAAGTAACTTGGGCCGAGAAACACAGTTTAATGAATGTTAGTAGTATAAACACAATTTTAAAGCAGCGCCATCTATGAGATTTCATCAAAATCAAATCAAGTTATATGTTAACAGTTTTTGGAAATTAATCATTTAAATTTGATCATGTTGGCGAGGTTAGTAGTTAGTAATTCTTAAAATTCATAGATGGTAATGTGCATTTTCTTCATATTATAGTTCGTTTTTATAAAATAATTCAAGTTCCAAAATCTTGAGCAGAGTTGAGGAAGACAATTTAAAAAAAAATGCGGTGTTAGGTATTACATGGTAGCATTTCTCAGACTCTGTGAAGTCGACCAGTTTGCGAAATCCCTTACGTATGACGTGTGCAGTAGTAAGCAAAGGGGTGTATTCAACCGACATCGACGAGGAGGTGCTGTGAAAGGTTTTCCGGGAATTTTCACGGACACCACATTCGGTAGGGTTTATACCGTGCACCCGAATAGTGGCGAATGCTATTTTCTGCCGTTGTTACATCACACTGTCCCAGGCCCAACGTCTTTCGCCTTTCTGAGGACATTTTATGGCGTGGAGTATCCCACTTACTGCGCAGCCTTTTGCCTAATTGGGATGACACCCTCGCGGAGGCAAGCGTCAGTGACAGTCCCAGCCACATGTGTCATCTGCTTGCCGTCATCTTGGTGTTTTGTGGAGTCGCGAACCCGGTAGCTTTGTGGGAGAAGTATCGCCATCATCTGTCTGAAGATTTTCTACGAACTTTGAGGCGTGCTACTAGAGACGAAGTCGAAGTAACTGATGAACGCCTCTCTCAGTTCACTTCAAGATGTGGTCATTTCTATCGGCGGCAATCCACTGATCGTATATGGGTTACCAGCTCTCCAATCATCACCACATCAAGACCGTGGAAATCGGGACTATAACGCTACAAATTACGATCCGGGCGAAATAACCACCATACGAAACTACCATGTCGCTTTGTTCTCTTGAGAGCAAAACCAAATTTATGACACCGTCCTTGAAAGCGTTGGGCAAAACCAGGGTAAAATGTTTTTCTTGGATGCTCCTGGTGGAACAGGAAAAACATTTGTTACCACTGGCATACTTGCAGAGGTCAGGAGCCAAGGCAAAATTGCTATTGCTGTAGCGTCGTCGGGAATCGCTGCCACACTGCTTCCGGAAGGCAAGATAGCACATGCCATGTTAAAAATTCCCATCGATTTAGAGAGCGCCAAAACGCCTGTTTGTGGTGTGTCACGTAACAGCGATAAGGGACACGTGCTCAAGGATTGCTCTCTGATGATGAGTGTACGATGGCCAATAGGAAGGCAGTTGAGGTCGTGAACAGAACCCTGCAGGACATCTGCAGGAACTAACATTTGATGGATGGTATCACAGTTCTGTTCAGTGGCGATTTCCGGCAAACACTTCCCGAGGTGACGCGGGGATCGAGGGCTGACGAGGTGTTTGTTGAAACGATCTTCGTTGTGGTCACGAGTTCGTACACTGCGCTTGACCATTAATATGAGAGCTCGGCTCGGCGGCAATGCACGTGCTCAAGAATTCTCCGATGTCCTTCTAAGTCTTGGCGAAGGCACTCTACCAGAAGAGAGAGGTGGACAGGTGGTGCTTCCAGAGTCTCTCGGTAGAGTGGTATCCAGCTTAAAAAAACTCATTCACTGTGTGTACGGGGACCGTATACCGCACCAGCAGAATTCTTGGGTGTGTGAGCGGGCCATTTTGACGCCCAAAAATGATCAGGCTGCAGCAATTAACGAATGCATTCTCTCGGAAATTGAGAAGAATGAAGTGTTCTACACCTCGATAAACACTGTTGTCGAGCAAGATGATGCCACACGTTATTCCGTGGAATTTCTGAACTGGGATGTCAGCAAGTGGACTTCCGGCGCATACCATCAAGCTGAAGGTCGGTGTCCCGATTATGCTTCGAAGTTGTGACGGGACCCGCCTTAAAGTCATCTCGCTCCACACAGACACACCATTGAGGTGGAAATTCTTACGGGTTGTGGCGTCAGCGAGGCAGTATTTATACCACGCATTCCCCTCATAACCCATAACTTCCCGTTCCAGTTCAAGCGCGTACAGTTCCCCGTGTGTGTTTGCTTCGCGATGACCATCAATAAGTCGCAGGGGCAGACACTGATGGCAGCGGGTGTCGACCTCAGGACGAGTTGCTTCTCACACGGGCAACTGTACGTCGCTTGCTCCCGCGTCACCAGTCCTGACTCTCTTTACATTTTGGCTCCTGGCAGTATAACTACCAACGTAGTTTATAGGGAAGTCTTGTAAGGTATGATTGGGCACGCCACAATCATGGCGGTAAGTCCCCTCTTTGAGGCATGGCTAGAAAGACCTCACGGCGTCCTTACCTTCCGCATGACGCAGGTACTCACCGGACATGGTTCGTTCGGGAGATTCCTGCACTCGATTCATGCGGAAGTGACGCCCGAGTGTCGCCACTGTGCGGAGCGCCCGGAGGACACGGTGGAGCACACAGTCGAGGTGTGCCCTGCTTGGGCGGAGCATCGCCGTGCCCTCGTGGGGGCGATCGGCGGCGGAGACCTCTCGCGCCGGGCCTTGGTTGAGGCCATGGTCCGGAGCGAGGAGGAGTGGCAGCCGGTCGCCGACTTTTGCGAAGCAGTAATGCTCGCAAAGGAGGAGGCCGAACGCATCAGGCAACGGCGCTATCGCCGCCGCCGGCGCCGGGATTCTGATCCCAATTTCCGGCCAACGTAGACGCGGGCTTGCGAACAGTGAGCAATGGGTAGCTCGCTGCCCGGCCGTCCGGTAACTGTCCGGACCAAGTCCAAGTCATCGACGGCGCGCACTGTTCCCGCGCGCCTCAAGGAGTTGTCAGCAACAGCAGGGACCCAGCCGGGTCGAAGCCTACTGGGGCCAGGATTATCCGAAAGGGCGCTCGAGCCCCGGTATGAAGGCTAGAAGGAACGGGGTGGGTCTTTTAGTCAGTAAGAGTCTGACACTATCTCCCGCTCCGGCCAAGGGCGGGGGATGTCAATGTATGATTTTTCCTACCATAAAAAAAGGTATGATACCTTTATACGTATTTTTACTCTTTTGTGTCCTGGAATGTATTCTTGCATTATTTTCTCTATTTCCTTTAGTCACATCTTATGACTGAACTCAGCAGGATTCCCTTAAAACTCTCTTCACTAGCTTCGTTTGCGAAAAAAACTTTATAATGCTATTTTAAAAGTTGTTTATTTATAATGCTATAGCGACACTGGCACCTTAGGTATTTTTAGTGCTGTAGAGGCTTCACGCAGACGACGTCGCGGGCAGCAGCTAGTATTGTATAAGCATAATAAGCCTTATAATGTTGCCACTATTGGGACTCAGGCATCAGGAGAGGAAATAGGCCGTAATCTACCACGCGGGGCCAATGCGGATTGGCGGTTGTCTTAGAATTTTTGGTTCTAGGAGATGCCAGTTTTCTCACGATGTTTACCTTCAACTTTTGGAGTAGTGATGTTCAATTCCGCTATCACCTCTAGACGCGCTATAGACTATTGAATATATTTTTATAGCGCGCTATTTTGTACACTATCATTAAAACACGTTATAATGAAACTCGGCAATCAACTGCACGCGAAGACGTTATCATTTTATTCGGCAACGCGCTAAACGGACACACTAAACGCTATATTGCTATCCCGTTTTACCCCGCTGTTGGTGTTTTGTTGAGCGAGTCGTTATATTAACAGCGCGAAGCCAGAGACAATATAACAAACGCTATACGCTATGAAAAAATAGCGTGTTATATTTTGGCGCTATCCGTTATATTAGCCACCACTAGTTTTAAGTGCAGTGGTGATGTAATAAATAACACATAGTGATGCAACTGGCAGGATTTGAGCCTGCGATCAACAACTCGTGAGTCGAGGCTGTTACTGCTTGGCCACCACCAAATATAGTACATCATATTTTTAAACAACATACAATTTGCGGCCTCTCCTCCTGGCCTGAGTCAGCGTCAAAGTGACTTCAATATTTATTTTTATTGTATTGCTCTATTACTTTTAATTTCTAAGTAACAGCCCAACTATTTGAACATGCAACCAATCATCATTCATCATCACCGTTTCTGCCGAAAGACGTCCATAGCTAGACATAGGCTTCCCCAAGTGTCGCCACAACGAACGGTCCTATCCTCAGAAAGTGGTCTTTCTGAGCTTAGTCAATTTAGCTATAAATAAAATCGTAAATGTTGTCTGTACAACGCAGTAAACAACTAAATTACGGGTAATAGCTAGATGTGTCATAAGATCAATGATCTAACTGCGTCATCATTGTATGGGGGTACATACGCGTTTAATTTATTTGCCTTTAACACTCTTAACAATGACAGTCTAGCGTAAATTTCAAGGTTCAATTAGGTTGTATCTTTTTATGTGCGCCTATACAATAAACGGTTGAAATGGTCAAAGATAGATCATATCACCAGTAGCCCAATTCACGTAATCAAAACCGTAAAGATATCGTATCGATTTAGTCGTTTGGACTATTTCCGTATTCACATCCATCAATCGAGTTTGAACGACACCGATTTTAAAGTCGTTTGATCGAAGTCGATTTAAAAAAAAAAAGAATCTGTATTTCGTTATCCTGGTAGAATACTTATTAATGTAACTGGAATTAAGTCGTTGATAGATCGTTTAGTTTCGAGCCAGTTGAGTAGTCGTTCTATCCATCCCGATTAAGGAAACGTGAATACCGATTTTGGATAGGACTTCGATCGAGCGACTATAAAACTTCAACGATATTTGGCTTGTTTGATTTTACGTGAATCAGGCTACAGAGCCACAGACTTTTTGAAAATTTTGCAAGTTTTTAGCTTATTTTGATTCAGGAAGGCTATTTAATCAAATTTTGAGTGAGGGGAACCTAACAATAAAACTCCAATAGGTTAGATTTCCTTTTTACCATCAATACACATATTAAAAGTTTCTTTGTTTAAAGAAAAATAAAAGCAAGAATTCAACGAGCTAGCGAAGCAAGCTCGGCAATTATTGCAACCTGGTTACAGTTTTTTCTTTTATTCATACATGTTTAAATATAAATGAGGAGCATCTTGTCTCAGGAAATAAAATTGAGACAGACCATAAATTAGAGGTTGTCAGAATAGAAGAAAACAGTATGTGTATGGTGTGCCTGTAGTTATGCATTCCTAGCATCAATTATTTTCCACCATCGAGCACCGACAGGGTCCTCTGACTTCGTGTCACAGGGATTCTAATTTGATGACTGAGACATTCTGAAAGATCTGGCGGTGGCTGCTCACCAGTGGTTCCATTTTAGAATGCAATTAATTTCACTAAACTTTTTCTCTAAACCTAGTAAATTCATAAAAATACATACCTTGATACAAACAGACAACACATCCAATATAAGACAACTTGAATGAAAGGTATCTGTGCCAGTAGTTGTACAGTTTTGTGCCGATAATCTCATGCACTACGTCAATGCCAGAAGATGGACCCAGCAGGGCCAAGGAGTTCTTGTAGAAGTACATCACTTGAGTTGCTACAGCACCTATGGGGAAAAAAGGTAAAATGGGGTGAATAGATACTCAAGAGTGAATAGAAACAATACTTCAAAGGGTATTTTCTCGATATTTGAATATTTTTTTGAATTAATGAATTGTCTATACATATAAATAAAATTGGAGTGTCTGTTTGTGATATTGAAACAACTGCTTTTTACTACATGCATATGAATATATATACAATATATACACCAAAATAATATTTTTTACAATTTTTGTCTGTTTGTCTGTCTGTTTGTCCTGGTTAATCTCTGAAATTCAAAATGTTGTAGTCCACGCGAACGAAGTCGCGAGCACAGCTAGTTATTCTATAAAGTTGATACGTTGTTAGAGGCCGATAAAATGGTATCAAAGTGAAAAACCAAACCAAAATTTGTTTCTATTTACCTCTGAGTTTCTATTTAACCCTTAAAATATCGTAATTAGAGACACAATAGAAAGACAAACTGAATGCTGGTGTTTGCTTGGGGTTTAATGAATTAAGAATTATTTGAAACATTGTACATAATTATGAAGAAGAAGTGATTTTATGTACATAAAAATGAATGTCCTAAAGGCAGGGCCTAGTCTATCCATGTTCCAAATTTAAAACAGCAGAAAAAATAAAACCATTCACCAAGCAGTCAATGTGGTTGATTAAACAAACGAAATGCCATCATGGCCCATGCACAATGGTCTCATATGTCCAACAAATGGCCACATAGGACTAAGTGCGGAAACCATACTCAAACTGACCTGAGCTGGATTGAACATACAGACATTCACAATATTATAGTAATAGTAAGAAATAAATATAGGATCGTATCATATCCATTTACAAAGGACTTGGTGTTGTCCTTAATCTGTTGACCACTACGGACACAAATAGATGACAGATTTAAAGTGTAATAAATCTTATAAAAAAGTATTGTTTTCTTATTTGTGTTGTTAAATGATTAATTGCCAAGAAATTTTAAAATTCAAAATTCATATATTTTTATTTCACATAAGCCTACATGGGCACTTATAAAACATCAGAAGCTAGTGCACGGTTCCAAATTGCAACTTTTAATTCTTTTAAGTAGCAGTTAGCGCAAAAGCGTTTGCCTTGGGGTTATTTGGCGTTCGCGCACCCATTGTCTTTCCATTGTGTCTGTAATTCTCACGATTGAAAGGTTAATGAATTAAAGGGTTAAAGGGTTAAATGTTTTCATACATAGGGAATCCAATCCTGCAAGCGCGGGATCCCGCACCTTTTTTGCAGGATCGGAAGTTGAAGTCATTTATAAGAAAATTCGATTCTGACGACCTGCCGCTGCTTAGATTATTTATTAGACCCAGCTCATCCTCATTAAAAAGACATAAAACTACTTTACAAGGAACTCATGTTATATTTTATAGCTTTTGTCAAGAGAACAATTATTTTGTTTTGTGTTGTGTGAGTTCTGTACCACAACTGAAATGGAATGTATTCAAAGCCAGTTTAGCTACTCTATGACTGGGGATTCCCCTCAGCACATGAATTCAATTTTCTAAAAGATGACGGTCTGATGAATATTTAATTGTTCCATAAATGCAGCTGATTTTATATGAAAATATTTTGATTTGCTATTTGGAAATTGTTAGAAACTTGATTCGGGAATCAAACTATTTACATAGTAGGTTTCATAAAAAACCCTCGATGTTCAAGTCCGTGTCGCACTTGACCGGTTTTTGTGTTTATTACTACTTAAAGCAAAAAAGAAATTAAAAATCCCAACCCCGCAACTCCCGCGGGATCCCCAGGATTGCTGACATCAATCCCGCAGGCATGCAGGATTGCGATTTTGATGCGGGATTGGATTCCCTATTCACACACAATGGTCTACCAAGGACAAAGTGCAGAAACCAGACTATAAACAAAAGACAAAGATAAGAAATAAGTTGGGAAAATGAGATCCAGGCAGATAATTCATTAAACCCCAAGCGAATGCCGGCGTTCGCGCACCTATTGTCTTTCAATTGTGTCTGTAATTATCACGATTGAAAGGTTATTTTCATCAATTTTGAATATTTGACTAATATAAAGTTTGCTTTGATATGCACTGTATTGTCAATTACAAAAACAGGTTTTGTGATTTCCCACCATTAACGCTGAGCACTCATTATATTAACACTTCTAGACATTTCTGTGTTATTAAATTACAATCATAAGAGTATTTTAAACTTACCTACAACACTAGGTTTTCTCGTATCCTGAATACTTTTATCAAGTATACATTCCTGAGCCTGTGCAAAACAAATCTCCTGCATCATCCTCATTATCTCGGGACACACGTCTACTCCAGACGGTTGAGGCAACTGTTCCCGTAAGTATTGGAACACCCACGCAGCTTGTTGGAATTGAGTGCACGCTGCCTTAAGGCTGTCCGCTGTGGTTCGTGGCTCAGAAGCTGCAAGGTTAGTGAGAAGTGCTCCTATGTTATAAAGAATGTTTGCCATTTCAAACCTTATATCTGCTACCGCTCTGTTCATATTTGCATACAAGTCTCTCCTAAAAGTAGATAAAAATCATGTAAATTCATTGATAGAGATAAGTTGTAAATGGAAAAAATTTAAATGTTACTCATTTTATTAGCCGGTTGAATCATCATATTGCAATTTTTTTTTTTCCTTAACAGAACAATTGCTCTTGTTTCTAATGAGCCATAACTATAATTTAGTAAAAAAAATTCAAAGTAGTTTATAAATATCCAAAAAAAAAGAATGAACTCTTTATCAGACAATGATTTTATCAACATATAGACATAATGTAAACAACTAGATACCTCTAATATCATGATTCATATAAACAATAAAAGAAAAATCAATAGGGATTACAGTAGTGTAAATGCTAATTAGATTTACCAGCTGAACGAACAAGCAGCAGGATGACCTTTGGCCATTGGAAATCGGCTTTGCAGCGACCGTAGTTGACAAAAATATCTGATTAGGGCACTCAACCCCGTAGCTTCAATATTAGGTCGCACGGCCGCCGACCGCAAACCTTCCAACTGATGAATCTCATTGTTATAACTCTCTGGATCCTCTCTATAAGCTTCCGCAATGTACTAGAAAAAAATACACGACATAAAGACGTGACAAAGAAATTCAGAAAGTAACTTTATCAGAGATTACAAGACCTACTTACCTGTTTTAATTTTGGTCCAAAATGCGTGTTCTCACAGGTCGCCTTCAGATCAAAGCTTATCATGGGCAATTTTGGAACGGCTTCCATGTTTTCTAAAAAAGCTGTTTTTACCCGTTTCACTATTTTTCACTCGGTAAAACAATTTCATCACAAATTAGCTTATTTGTTCCACTGACATTTTTTTGTTTTAATTTAGAGGGCGTTTCCTCGTTATTTAGTTACGGTTATATTAGTACCGGTTCTCTTAAGCCTGACATTCTCGTCACTTTACTATCGCGAATTAGACTAAAATTAATAGTCACAAATAGAGATGGGCGGCGGATAAATACCCGGAGCATAAATACTCGAGTTTTTATCCAAAATGAGTAAATACTCATTTTTAAACATTTTTATTGGATATTTACTCAAAATGAAATGGATTAATGACTATTGTTTTTATCTTTAGAGATTTCAAAAAAGGAGTACTTAGTTAATGCTTCATTGAAACTTTCGAAATCACTAAATTACCTTCATTTTATTAGTTCTGATGTCAATGATATTCTCAATACGCGCTACCCTGGTTTCCTTTTGTCCCGTCTCTTTTGTTTTGCTTATCTTACCTTTCACCTCCATGCCCCGGTAAGTCCCCTTTTTGAGGCGTGGCTGGAAAGACCTCATGGCGTCCTTACCTTCCACATGACGCAGGTCCTCACCGGACATGGTTCGTTCGGGAGTTTCCTGCACTGGATTCGTGCGGAAGTGACGCACGGGTGTCACCACTGTACGGAATACCCGGAGGACACGGTGGAGCACACAGTTGAGGTGTGCCCTGCTTGGGCGGAGCATCGCCGTGCCCTCGTGGGGGCGATCGGCGGCGGAGACTTTCGCGCCGGGCCTTGGTTGAGGCCATGGTCCGTAGCGAGGAGGAGTGGCAGGTGGCCACCGACTTCTGCGAAGCAGTAATGCTCGCTAAGGAGGAGGCCGACCGCATCAGGCAACGACGCTTTCGCCGCCGCCACCGGGATTCCGATCCCGATTTCCAGCCACCGTAGGCGCGGGCTTGCGGACAGTGAGCAATGGGTAGCTCGCTGTCCGGCCGTCCGGTAACTGTCCGGACCAAGCCCAAGTCGTCGTCGGCGCGCACTGTTCCCGCGCGCCTCAATGAGTTGTCAGCAACAGCAGGGACCCAGCCAGGTCGAAGCCTACTGGGGCCAGGGTTAGTTTCGAAAGATAGCTCAAGCCCCGGTATAAAGGCTAGAAGTAACAGGGTGGGTCGTTTAGTCAGTAAGAGTCTGACACTATCTGCCACTCCGCCCAAGAGCGGGGGTTGTCATTGGATGATTTTTTCCCACCAAATAAAAAAAAAGTGTCGCCACCTGGGTGCTGTAACACTAAATGCCCACTGTTGGAAATAGGCCTTCACCTCGCTATAATTACCTATGTCCACAGTTGGACATAAGTCTCCCCCAAGTGTCGCCATTTAGGCGCTATAATGACTGCTGTTGAACATGGGCCTCCTCCTCGTTATAATGACCTATGCCCACTGTCGGATATAAACCTCCCATAAGGGTCACCATTTAGGTGCTATAATGATTGATGCCCACTGTTGGACATTGGCCTCCCCCTCGCGATAGTGACCGATGTCCTCTGTTGGACTGTCCAAGCGCACTAGTTTACGAGCCTATGTCTAAGTTCGACATAGGCTCATAAACTAGTGCGCCTCACTGCTTCCCATCAGGTAGGATCGCAATCAAGCGCTAGTTTATATTAATTAAAAAAAAAAGTACGTATTTGAAAAAATCAAACATGAAGTTTTCGGTTCTTTTCATATTTTCCGGTTTCTTTTTTTTTTCTTTTCTTCTTGAAAGTTTCGAATGTTACATTGAAAAAAACAACAGTATTGGAAAGAAACGGGAATTTTCCCTGCTTTTTTCAACGCTAGTCTTGAGTTGACAGATAGACAAACGGACGGACAAGAAAGTGATGCTATAAGGGTTCCGTTTTTTCTTTTTCAGGTAGGGAACCCTAAAAATGAAGGTTTTTAATTTTATCATTTCAAAATCAAAACCATTCTTTTTTGAGAGTATAAATACAGAACAGAATCACCACACTTGTGAAAATATCCGGGAAGAAATTATTGAGTATTTATTCATTTTGAGTATTTAATCGGATAAAATCCCAACACTACTTTTGACGCAATTCGGAACGCGGAATAAAACTAGGTATGGATTAAAAATTAATTATTTTATAATAAAATTCATTTAATTTTTGTCTGTCATTCTTACTCAATAAAAGTTGAAATCTATTTACCGAAACTTTCCGATAAGAAGCATTCTATGCTTTAGCTGTGTGTCTGTCTTTTCGTCTACAACACAAAATGTATAGATATATGGTGTAATTACAATCTTGTCTATGATATTATTGGCATTTCTGTCAATTTTCTTAGCGTTGTTGCTTCATCAAGAGTTTTATTTTCAGCCAAATACGACAGAAATCAAGGAAAAATTTGCATGCAGACTGTTAATAAACCTCCATTATGAAGCTGAAAAAACCAAAAACCGATGCTGAGGTAAATTCCCAATAGTTTGATCTTTTGTTTACATGCGATCAACCAGGGTCATTACGGCAAAACATTCATTCACATCTATAAATCTGTCCATAAACCTTAAATATACTCAAAATTTATGAGGATCCCACAAGCAACAATAATAACGAAAATCATAACAATAACAACACCATCGCACCCGTATTTTCTCTAAAATTTCAGGAGGTTGCTCCTGTGGTACCCCCTCAAGCAGAGATCATAGAAGCCGATTTGTACAAGCGTTCGTACTTCGGCCCTGACGTGCCAACCCTGGAGCTGGAATGTTGGGAAGAGGAACTGTCAGAAGTTCAGCTCCAAGCCTACAAGACTGCTGACAATGAGTACAAGAGTATTCAGAACAAGCTTGATGATATGGTCAAGGATACCGGTGGAGAGATTGTGTACAATGGAGACCAGTTTACAGCTTATCAGTTGCTTGGAAAGTAAGTTGTCGAGTTATTTTTCACTGCCCATTTACAAGTAATTATAGGTGCTCAATCTGTACCCATTACTAATCATATTTGTGTAGTCAAAAGTAAAAATTGCGATTGCTTGCTGAAGAACCTACTAGAAAAATGCAACAAAGTAGTAATGAAATCTTATTTTAATATAATCTATTCTGTAAGAATTTTTTAAATGTAAATCTGTATTTAATATTATTATATCTGCTCATTATTTCATATGCATGCATTAGACATAAATTATAATCTATTTAAATTTTATTTTTTAAGGCACTTTGCATGTCAAGCTTAAAAAATAAATATTATTAATCCTAGTAGGTTCTTATGAAGAAGAAAAGACCATAAAATACCTTTACCTTTAACTTTCAGACAACCGGTGCTTAAAGATTTAGAACGTCAAAGTGCTGAAATCATTAGATCTAGATCTCGCTCACTGTCTATCTCACGCTCTGAGAAACCAGGAAAAAGAGGTATTTATTTCATAGTTTTATTGTCACACTAATACTACACATAAACACAAAAGCGGTGATGTAATGGCTCCGACTTATGAGTTGTAGGTTGCAGGTTCAAACCCTGCCAGGCGCATTACTTTGTGTAATTTATTTCATCAAAACTGAAGAAACGGACATATCCTAGAACCAAAAATTGGAAGACTTGTGATATTTACCGACCTGCACTGGGCCTGCGTGGTTGATTACTGCCCATTCCCCCTCCTAGAGAGGATGCCTGAGTCCCAGCTGTGGGAACAATAAAAAGGCTGATGATGAATACTATTTTAAAGATAAAAGTTTGTGTACATATATGTATCCTTCATTCTTAAATGGCTGAAAGGATTTAAATGAAATTTAGCACATGAGTAGAATAGAAGTTGGGATACTTGTTATCCTAGGAGTAAGGAAAGATTTACTACTTTCACCTGATAAAGCCGTTGACAGAAGCAAATGATGATTTAACAACATAATTTTTTTTTTAATCTGATAGAAACTAGTGCTTGACTGCGATCCCACCTGATGGTAAGCAGTGATGCAGAATTATTGTAATGAAATTGTTCGGTATACCCACAATTTTATCTTTTTATTATATATTATATTATTTGTTTAGATAATACTATCGTAATATTATCAATCTCAAAAGGATAATAATTAAAAGAACTGCAGAAAAACAAAATGATTGAAAATACCTACAGTGCATGTAAACAGTCTTATAATGACAAATGTGTTCTTGTTTGTTTCATCTGTACTCACCCCATGTACATAAGCAAGCCATATTCATGGTCTAGCATAGGTAGTTAGCTGCAGCCAAGCTGATAATATTTCAAGCTTACTACCACTCTAGAAGATCACCAAACACGTAGCTAGGTCATGTCGGAACAAGGTCAAAAAAATACCATCTTTACTTAAGTCTAATAAACCCTACAGGTCGTCCAAAGAAGCTTCGCAGCACTACTGAAGATGACCGTGACTACTCTCCATCTCCTGAAAGAGTTAAGTCTCCTGAACCCAAGAAAAAGAAGAAGAAGGACAAGGAAAAAACTAAAGAGAAAGAGAAGGAGCCTAAAGAAAAAGATAAAGAAAACACCAAAACCAAGGACAAAACTCTAGCACCTTCTAGTGAGTATTTTCTTTTATTATTGATAAGCTTGTGTTTTTTTTCCCTTTTTTATTCTTCACTAAGGCAACCTGTTTAATTAACTATAAACCTTGCTTTTGGCTAATATTATTCATCTGAACCAATTTATCTCTTATAAATTGGTTTCACTTCATGTAGCAGAATCTATCTGAGAGCTGATGGCACACTGTCTTTTAAAATGTTTGTACTGTAGCAATCTGTGTCGGAGTCTGTGTTTCCTGATAGCTACAACCCGGGAATCTTTAAGTCGAGAGTAAATAGGTTTCTTCTAGGTAAGCGCGTTCCATCGACGACCGCATCGTCGCTCTCTATCAGGTGAAATAGCGGTCAAGCGCGAACCTATCAACAATAAAAAAAAAATCCGCACCCACTTACTTTCATAGCTAGTGTATTCTTCTGTCCAGATAGTCATTTTATATTCAATTCTTTAGTTGGTGAGGTTTGTGCTTGACCACTTTCTCATCTGGTGGTTAACAAAAGTGGCCGACATTGGAGGATGCTTAGCTAGAAATAACCTATTCACTCTTGATTTATAGACTCCTAGGTTGTATCTTTCAGGAAACACTGGAATAGAATACCATTTATTTGGCGCAGGCAATACAATATACTACAACATAAATTAATAATAATAAATAGAAGTACAGTTGCGCTAAGCGTGGCCAAATCGAAAAGGTCACCAACTCGGCAATTACTGGGCTAGACTATGTGTGGTAGGGAATTTCACTGCTCATGGCTGTACCCACAATGTATGTATTCTCAAACTATAAAATATGTCACCATGTGTCTGGTGGTCTGATGTTGGAATTGGAGAGGCGGAATTAGGTTATGCAATTCCGATGCTCACACTCCGAAATGCTACCAATAGATCAAAACCAACAGCAACTCGGAGTCAATGCTCAAATCTTGGAAGCTTTGACTTCACCAGTCAGACCAGTAACATGGACTAATTCAGACGTGGGTGGAGGCACTTAAACAAGGCCTCTTTCTTTCACTAATTCGAAAATGAGGCAGCGGTTGTCGCAAGCCAGTGTTTGACCACATCGTCGCTTACCATCAGATGAAATAGAGGTCAAACGCGAGCCCATCTGCACTTGATATTATAAAAAGGTAAAGTTAGTTTTTTCTTTGTAGGAGGCAATCTCCAGAAGTAATGGCCAGATTGCAAAAATTTTTTCACCGATAGAAAGCTGCTTTATTCCTACGTCACACAGACTATTCTTTATGTACGCGGACGAAGCCGCAGGCAAAAGCCAGTCAATTATAAAAAAAACCTTCGTTTTTTAAAAGCCTTTGCACTCACGCTACAATGACATGTAACTAATTCCCACAGATGTGCACAGCGTGGTAACAAACGTGCGTCCTTCCGAAGCGACGGCCATCGGCGGCCTGCTCACCGGCAGTGCCACGAAGACTACGGCCATTGTGGATCTCACTAAAGATGACGGCAACAAGAATGTTGCTGATTCGAGAGAAGTCTCGTTCAATAAGTTGCAAGGTAAGTTTATGCGTTTTTCTGTCCATCTTGTTACAGATGCAGACCAGTTAACATATTTTTTTTTTAATTATGTTTATATTACCTTACCTTGTCTTATTGCTTATAAATTGTAA
This sequence comes from Mythimna albipuncta, assembly GCA_929112965.1. NCBI lineage: Eukaryota > Metazoa > Arthropoda > Insecta > Lepidoptera > Noctuidae > Mythimna > Mythimna albipuncta. The sequence goes on from OV815965.1 coordinate 21,504,725, forward strand.
AAGTTACATAAAAAATTACATAAAGGTCCGTGAAATACTCACGGACTTCCCTGAACAGAAAAGATCCTGGTAATTAGTGGTAATAAATGAGAGACTATTTTAGTGTGATTATAAAAACTGAGAATTATTTGTCCTTGCTATTGATACCTGCCTCAAAAACCTCGTGATTTTTTTTACAGATTTCATTGAAGTATTATGCACAATTTGCAACCTTACCTGAGTTCCCAACACTACTAAAAACATAACATTCCCTACAGGCAAAACATTCCCGTCGTTAGTAGTAGTGGCGCGGCCCTACCTTCGCTCTAAGGACTCGGCCGCGCCTTCGGACCGGTCCACACTGGACAGCAAGGTGAAGTCAGTGCTGATGCACACGCCCATGAAGTTTACTGAGTGGCTCATACAGCAGGGCTTGGTCCGGTCGGAGCAGTGGTGTGTTATACATGCTGGAAATAAGCTCAAACTTGGTAAGTTAACTTGTCTTGTAATAATTGAAAGTATGTGGCACTAGTACACTACTTGCTAAGGTGTATTGTGTGACCCAATTACTGGGTTGTAAAGGTATACGCAGTTGTTTCTTGTAAAACACCGTCATCCAGCTACGTGCAGAACCCGACCGTACCTTGATTGGGAAAACATTCGAAGAATCGATCAAAGAAATGTGCCAGCCAGGTAGATGGCACATTTCTTTGATTGATTTAACAACGAGTTGGTACTCGTACCGGGGTCCGCGTTGTGGATTACGACCCATTCCCTCTCCTAGAGATGAGGCCCGGGTTCCAGCAGTGGGAACATTATCAGCACTGCAATGTGAAGATTTTCTTAAACTGTTATTGAGGCCTATTCCCGATCTGAACCGTCTCATTTGCTAGGTATGAGACACATTTGTCAAAATAAAGAATTATTATTATTACCACATATTGTTCCACGGCTGGGTAAAGGACTCTTCGTTCCTTCCAACGATACATAAACAATATTCGTACTTTTTATTCCAGGCATGTACTCTGACGTATCAAAGTTCCCTTACTCGGGCGGCTACGTGTGGATATCCGAGTGCTGTCCCACGCGCTTCGTCTCTGTATACTCCAGCTCGATCTTCGAAGGGGCCACATTCCCGCCTAGCGTCCTCCTCAAGTTGATATACCACTGGGCTTGTCAGACTAACGTCCAAAACGTTGTACAATGGGTCAAAGTAGACAATCTCTATGTAAAAGGATTGTTTACCTGGCTAAGAGCTATTTGTACGTCAGCCATTCACCAGCATATGGGTCTGCTTGGTGGGTCGGGCAAGAAAGTGGAGGTTGGAGTCATATCCTTGGGGACAACTAGTCATGATGGCACGCAGAGACAAGTGAAGGTCGAAGTTTTGGGCGTGCTGGATCCAGTTGAGAAATTGGTGAGTATGATATTTAATCATTTCTGATATCTAAGATATATAATCACCCGGGCACCACATGTAGGGTGCTAAGAGAAGGTGGTGGTGGTAAATCCTACGGACGCGAGGAACATATATCCCCCATTAAAGCTCTTTGACTGCTAAAAATAATTATTTATTTATTATAATCTTTATTGTACACCAAATAAACAAAAATACAGGACAAACATTTAAAAGAATAAGTGCACAATTATTGTTCCCTTCTTTCCTTTTAGCATATCTCTTTGTGACTACTTTGACTTTTTTTTTATTTTTTCGACACACTACTTCGCATCATTGATTAAGGCCTAAAGTATTCGGGAAATATTCACAGAAATAAAACTGCAAACATAAGAACTTCTATCTTTTCTTCATAGATCCGTCTCCGTGCTGTAGAACCTTTAGCCGAACACGAAAAGAACTATAAGAAACGCTTCCAAAAGATTCTCGAACCCCTGTCAGCTTGGGTGCACCCTTCATCAGTCATCCTGACAGATTTGACAGTAGACAAGGGAACCCTGGTGGCTATGGGCTTCAAGAACGTGCATCAAGCGTCTGCCCATTCCGACTCTTCGACTGCGAGGAATAGCAATGCCAATATCATGGAGTATTTGAGGAGGATCGTGCCCAGAATGTTCCAGAACACCCTGTCGTTGCTGTCCAGGCAGATTATACAGCAGTTCTTGGATGAACTGGTTTGGAGAGAGAGGTAGGACTTTAAGCTTTATTTTAGAGAGTAAAACTAAATAAAGGGCTAAAAACTACCTAGGTTTTTGTCTGTAAAACTTGCAATAATAAAAGTAAGTTGTACCATGGTATTTTCAGGGGTATCATTTACCCAATATGGAAGCTGTGGAGGTCATTAAATATTCGTTCTACGTCAAATACGGGTATTCCGTTACCTCCGGAAATACTGGAAGAAAGGAAAAACATTTATTTCAAATAAACCTTTTACAAGCTCTTTGAACTGTCAAGAACTATAGTTAGTTTAAAAATCTGAAGCTTTTGAAAGCTGGTGAAGTCTGCTGTTTCATCTATAGATTATTTGTACCAAAACGCTAATGTAGCAATTTCTTTTAAATGTAGAATATTTTCATTGACTCCACTAGGTACGGCATATCCCCTGGCCAAGCGTTTGACAACATAGTGATCCATATCTCGGAACAAAGCAAGATGGAGTCTAAAGACCCCATCACAGTGCGTCTCAACAAGATCGCCGCTAACCCCTTCAAGAACTGGAAGTATCCGACTGGCAAGGTAAGAAATTTAGTAATTTTGAATCTAAGATTATCGAATCTAATTATGAAAATGAACTCAGTGTTATACAGTACTGAGTTCAAATTCCATTGCAACCAAATACTTCTTAGGAAATTTCTACAAAATCTTTTTTTAAATGCCTAATACTATTCACGTTAAGATAATAGTGACACATCAGTGCAACTGCCAAAGAGAGTGTATTAATACTGGGGTAAAACTTAAACGATTAATGATTAATGCAAAGTTTTTACTGCCCAGTATTTTCAAATAATATTATTATGTAATTACCACCACGTAGAACTGAACACACACAACAGGAAACTTATTTTATCCCCCATTTCATCAATCTCTCTTTTTCTGGTTAACTCTTTAACTGCTCGCGTCAGATTGGTTCGACGAGTGTTTCGCGTCCTATTCACCAGGGTCGTCTGTTTAGGACTAGGTACTCCATCTCGTTAAGCTCTTCAATCCCCATAGATGACAGAAGAGCTAATGAGATGGAGTATTTGGTCGTGGATGTGCTACATTGGCGGCGTAAACGCAGGGGTGTTTGTCTGATATGTCCGACGAAGGTTAAAAGGTTAAATTCTGTTAGGGTCAACTCACACCAAAAGAGCGTCGAAGCGCAGCGAAGCGGATCGCAGTTTCAGTGTCATATGAGTTTTTAACTTTATTTTCATTGCTATAATACTTATTATCGCATGAGAAACTCGAACGAATCGCGCGTATGCCCGCGGCGCCGCGGGAATTCCAGCGAATTCTATGAACGGTAAACGGGTCGCTGCCCTTCGCCGCTCTTTCGGTGTGAGTTGACCCTTAGCGGTAAACGTACCTATGTATGTATTATACGAATGAGTTTAACGGCTCGTTCACGACCTTGGCGATGTGAGCGGTAGCTAAGCGCGGCAGTGGCGAGCGGTAAGATCAAAATATAAAAATATCTGAAGCACACCACGAGACGCTGCTCATAGCGGCGTGCGCTCGTCTAGCGATGCCGCCCCGCCCGCTGCGCCCGTGCTGCTAACACCGAAGTCGTGAACGGCCGTAAGAGTGGTCCTAAAATCCTTTTAAAACTTGCAGAAAAAAGACAAGGTGGAAGAGCCTGTTCCCGAGCCGGAGACAGGTCGCGGCAGGCGCGGCCGCAAGAAGAAGGAGCCGTCGCCCTCGCCGCCGCCCAAGAAGCGGAAGAAGGAGAAGACTACATACGTTGAAGAAGAGGATGAGGAGGTCAGTAACTCTTTATGACTATGTTTGTACTGATTCTAGTCTTTAAAGGACTTATTCAGAATGCAGATCGCCAATTGTCATGTAAAAAAGAAAACCGGGATAAAAAGTATCCTATGTGTTATTCCAGGATAATCCTTATCCGTTTAGCCTTTTGAGCGTAAAAGAATAACAAATACATGAACATACATAGAAATGGGCTTTGACGTCAAAGATCTTTTTTCTCTTCCTTATTCCCAGTTCTGAAAGTTATAAAACTTAGCCACAGTATTGAAATATGTAGACATTCGAGAAAACAGCGATTAGAATTGAATTTTGTGTGATAGAAAATATAAATTATCAAAATTACATAACATCAAGACATAATAATATCGCGGCTTCTTAAGAGGCCGGCGACAGATGAATTTCCATACAAACGTAATACCACGCTCATTTGCAGTTGGAGCATATTTCCAACATATTATGATGATATTCGGTTATAGACAATATTTATCTAGGTTCCTACGTCGAGAATATTAGAAATATTGTTATTTTTAATACAGAAAAAGCCAAATGGCATGTTTTGCCATTTACAATGTAAAAAAGTACGAAATACAATTCGCTTAAATTTCTTTTTGTTTTTTTTTTTTAAAGAAAGACGTAGGAACCTAGATAAATGTTGTCTATAACCGAATATCATCATAATATGCTGGAAATATGCTCCAACTGCAAATGAGCGTGGTATTACGTTTGTATGGAAATTCATCTGTCGCCGGCCTCTTAAAATTCGACAAAAGCACAATTAATCGCAACGAATCTCAATCTATTCTTCAATTAACTTGATGAAGTTTTATAGTTTCATTATGCTGAACATTTTTTCATATTTGTTTACCAGAGCTAAAAAGTATTTAATTTAGCAAATAAAAAAAATGCATATATCTATTATAATTTGCTATGGTGTACAAAGAAGTGAATAAATATACTATGTATCTCCAACAGATTCCTCTAGCCCAAAGCCGAAAAACTAAAATAAAAGAAGAGAAAGAAAAAGAAAAGGAAAAACCGAAAGAGAAAAGCGTTCCGGAGCTGCCAGCGGCCCGAAGTCGCCGCACAAACAAAACTAAGTCTTACGTGGATGACGACTTGGATGATATTCCTCTGAAGAACATCAAGAAAGAAGCGAAGCCTGAAGAAACTGTGTCCATGGAGAGGTATTACTTCGGACAGATCGGCGGGAATGGCGACTTTGCCAAGACTGCTATAGCTGTTGAGGTTAGTTTTGAGAATTACCTTAAGCCGCGTTTCCACCTGCAAGCAAATTGCATTGCGTGGTACGAACGACTGCTTGATTACATCGTACCTAGGGAGTCCGCAATGTAATGTAACATGCATACAATGCACTTGCAAGTGGAAACGCGGCTTTATATTGGCAGTGTATTCACTTAAGTGCTCTGTATTTTTAACCGACTTCAAAAAAAAAGGAGGTTCTATGTTCAGCTGAATGTATACTTATTTTTAAGTATGTTCACCGATATCTCGGTTAATTGTGGATCGATTTTGATTTTTATTTTTTTATTGAAAGGTTATGCCTCTGAGTTGGTCCTATATATTATTATGACCTGATGAGAAATTTCGAAGATGGAACGGGACTCCTCATAGGATCACAGCAAAACTGTCGTAACAAGTAAAATGTCTTTGTTAAAAGTGTAGTCGATGACTGACTGAAAGAAGGGGGAGAGGAGATATATCGAACTGACGAAGCTGAAAGGTAGACACCAAAAGTCTGTAATAAATCAATGTAACCTAACCATGTTTGGGATTATATTTGTCATGAGATGCACTCTGGCTGTAAGGTACCATCGAGCTAATTTGAGTAGCTATGGGGTACACAAGTATGTGAGTTTGCGTGTTTATGAACGCACCCACACGATACAGGAAAAAAAATCCTAGTGTGGGGACAAAGCTTTTTAAGACGAAATATGAAACTAAAGTCTATTTCAGTGTCCAGTGTGCCAGTTGGAGTTCAACGAGAACATCTCCCTGATGTCGCACTTGTTCGGGCACGCGGTGGCGGGCGGCGCGGGCGCGGCGCAGTGCACGTACTGCCTCGCGCGCTTCCCGGCGCAGGAGGAGCTCGACACGCACCTCAAGCACAACCACCCCGCTGATACTAAGTCGCCGGAGCTGTTTACTTATGCGTGTCTTATCTGTGAGGTGAGTTATTAGAGAGAGATTTAAGGTGAAATAGCCAGGTTAGGGCTAACGCTGAGCTAAGTGACACATCATCGCTTACCATCAGATGAGATTGTGGTCAAACGCGAGCCTATCACTACATAGTATAAAACAAAGTCGCTTTCTCTGTCCCCTATGTCCCTTTGTATGCTTAAATCTTTGAAACTACGCAACGGATTTTGATGCGGTTTTTTTTAATAGATAGAGTGATTCAAGAGGAAGGTTTATATGTATAATAACATCCATTAAATAGTGGAGAAGTACTGTTATTTTTGAGGTTTCTAATGTGATGTCGTAAATAATTACATTTTTTCCGCTTACATTGCAAACGCAGGCTGAACCCTACGAGTTTTATCAAAATAATGTACTAAGTATTGTACACATTGAAAAGGTCTACAGAAAAGTCCGTGATGGTATATGTCTATCTCTTATGGATAACCCACAATAACTTTTTTTTGTCATTTACTTTTTACGACAAATAATTGCTAATTTTCGAAGCGATTTTAACCAATACAGCATTAATCCTTAACCAATTAAATACCTTGAATACATTGTTCATTTAATATAGATCTATATGGCCCTTTACACCGTATGATTTAAGTGAATATTTTCGAAGATATAACAGATTTAAAAATTGCGGGACGTAGCGTTTGCGGCGGTACCGGCCGGCCGCCCGGTGCGGCAAGAGCATTGCACCCGTGCGAAGCCGGGGCGGGTCGCTAGTACATTATAAAAAAAAAAAGTAGTGAGGATAAGCGCGAGCGCTCGCAATTCTATAATTGAACTATTTACATAGGTAAGTTTGTACGGAACCCTCAGAGCGCGAGTCCGACTTGCATTTGCTCAGTTTTTTTTTTCTTTTTATTCTATTATTTCGTAAACAAGGGCTCCATGAACCATATTCATTTTAAGTCTCAATAATACTATTCTTATAAAATTTATGTGGGTACTATTTTTTTAGTTCACTGTGCGCGTCTATGCTAAACAGGAAAATAATTATAGGCTTATAGTCGCGTGCACCACGATAATGAACGTGAATATGTTTCCGTATAAGATTGCAGTAACAGCACAAGGCTGTAATTGTGGTGTCTAGTTTATCTTCGTTCCTTCCTGTCAGCTCTCTTAGTTTATAATATTCCAAGTAATTTATGCACATGTGTAAAAAATTTTTCCACACTGTAATGTGTTCTGTAAACTCAAAGACATCTTCAAGAACTGTAAACTGGAATCGACACTAATATTATAATGTGTTAGTTTGTTCTTTGTCCGATTGTTAAACTTATTTTACCGATAGAAAGCTGCTTTATTCCTGAGAGACATAAGCTAAAATGTACGCGGGCGAAGCCGCGGGCAAAAGCTAGTTTTCTATAATTATATTGTACACTATGTTCACAGGTTCGCTTCGCCGCTGTGCTGACGTTAGCGTCCCACATGCAGAAGACGCACGCGCCTCTAGAACTGCCGTATGCGTGCGACGCGTGCGACTACCGCGTGTCTTCACATCGGGCGATAGCGGATCATTACAGAACCACACATTGTACAGGCGACACTGTGTTCTGTCCCTACTGTCTTAAGGTTTGTATTGCGTTGACAGAAAGGTAAGGGTAATGCGAGAGCATAGAGGCAATAAAGATATTTGCGTCGAAACCGGGACTGACTTGATTGGATAGTTGTTTGACTTAGAAATCCTTAGCTAAATTCTTGTCCAATTATCGATTTTTTTTTAAAAGGTTTATTTTCCCCCTTTCGCAGATATATAATTATTATTATTGATGACACGGTTGGTGCAGTGGGTGAGCGATTAGATGTTGCACTGCGTGTCGCGGGTTCGATTTCCGCACCGGACAAATATTTGTATGGCCTACAGATAGGTGTTCCAAATGTGGGTGTTTTGTGTATATTTGTTGAGTTTACATATTTGTGAACGCGTAGTGCGTTTGTGAACGCACTACACAGGAGTGTAGTGTGGAGAAAAGAAAAAAAAAAATCAAGAACTGTCAAACAAGAAATCCATCTTTCCCCCACAGGTCATAAAGGTATACGCAGACGGTCACGAGCTGACGGCTAACGTGGTGCTATATCTGGAGCACTTGAAGCAGCATCAAGACAAGGAGATGGAGTTCCGATGCAACAGATGTGTGCTCAAGTTTGTGCATCTTGGTGAGTTTTGAAGCAACGCTCTTTGTGAATTGTCCGTACTGTAATGACCACGAGTTAGTCGTGGAGGCGATTGACGTTGGCTCGCTCTCGCAACGGGCCCTGGTTCAGGCCATGGACTGGAGCAAGGAGAATGTCCTCGCAGACCATGGCAGAATGAGATGCAGTCGCCTCCTCACGCCCTAGCAGCTGCCTCAGAAGATGCCCGGGTGTCGCAGGACGGCTACCGGCCATCACAGCTTGTGAACGATGAGCAATGGGTAGCTCGCTGTCGGCCCGTCCAGTAAGGACCGAACCTGAGTCGTCGACGGCTGCAGTGCTTCACGCGCGCCTTTAAGAGATTATATTATAACTACGGATTTAGTGCCTTGGGCATTTTCAATCCTGATCAATCTCTGAGTGTTGCGAAGAATTATAATAGGAGGTGAAAGAAAAGAAAGAGGTGAAGACAAAGAATAGATTTAAAAATAATTTACATATATTTGAATTCGTAAAATAAATAATTTGTTTATTTCAGGTCAACTGAAAGAGCATCAAGTACGGGACCACATTACTGTCGACGGGGCCACCCCGCTCTGTTCTGAAGAACATTTAATTACTAAACCAAGGGTAAGTTTACATACATACTAATATTGTAAAGAGGAAAAAAAATTGTTTGTAATGAATCAACTCAAAAACCACTGTATCAATTGGCCAAGTAGAATCAAGAGCTAAGTAAAGTCAAGAGTGAATAGGTTACTTCTAGGCAAGTGTGTTTCATCGTCGTGTTTTTTTATAACGTTTATTATCCCTTTTCCTAGAACAAAGCGCGTCCCCCAGTAAAGGACTCGGCCAACCACTCCATCGCGGAGACGTTCGAGGATCTGACGCTGGTGCTGCCCGACGGCATGCTCTGCAGAGAATGTGACACGCCGCTGGAGAGGGACAAACATTTCTTGTGAGTGTCTAGCTTGTTTTATTGACATTATGTATCATAACATCTGTGTACTTATTTTTTTTTTTTTTTTTTAATAGCCAAACTGTCCCACTGCTGGGCAAAGGCCTCCCCCAAGTCCTTCCAGGCATTCTTCTCTCGCGCCGTCTCTAACCAGTTCTCGTGATACGCGTCTAGATCATCGCGCCACCTCTTTCTAGGACGACCTCGATGGCGCTTACCGTTTGCAGGAACCATTGTACTTATACCATTTTTTTTGACGTGACAACGTCTTATAAATTGGTTTGCCGGGTGACACTTCAAGAAACTGCGTTACGCTCCGCTCACGTTATGCGCTCACAATGAGAGCGAGTGAGAGGCACGCGTCCCTTCCACTCGGGCATGGTTAGCCCGCCTAAGAGCGAGAGAGACAGACATAAAAAGTGAAAGGCACGCGTCCCTTCCACTTACCACTCAAAGTCGTTGTCACGTAAAACTTTCGCCCGTATACCGACTTTACAGGCAACCAATTTTTTTTTTTGTAACTCGAAAATCAAAGCACTGTGTGTGTGCACTAGCTTCTGACGTTTTATAAGTGCCCATGTAGGCCTATGTGAAATAAAAAACTTTTGACTTTGACTTTAAAGAATTTTTTTTTAAAGTCATAGATAGAACAAAAGTTGTTGTTTATAATGTTCTTAACATAGTGCTAAGAGGTTATTAGTGTTTTACAAATAACCCTTTATAGACGAGGGATGGAGCCTAATATTATAGATTGCTAGATCAGCTATTGGGAACTGGCCGCACGTTGGTTTGCCTCCAAGCAATCGGTACTTTTCCAGTCTCATTCGAAATTCGAACTAATAATAATAATAATCCTTTATTGTCCAGAAAAGAACATAACATGATGTAATTAAATACACTATCCTCCATACTAGGATTCCGTGTCGTGGAGGGTAGTCTCTTTCGTCATAACATACATACAATAATCGGAACAATGAGTAAAGTAAAAAGTAAAAAAGGGGAAGCAAAACAAAAATGGCGTGGCAAGATCGGAGACAATTTGATTTCAGGAACTGAGGAAATTCCAAGAACAATCGGGGTCACTTCAGGTTTTCTTCGCATCAAGTTTATGCAGTACCCTACGGACATCCTTCTTATGTTCTCTGTGTCAGTGTTGTCTAAACACTGTTCCGTTGTTGGTTTACGGCCTGTACCAATTTTATTCAGGTAGCCTTCTGTACTTTCATGATCCATAATTGTATCCATTTCCAGAGGCACGACACGCTGCACGAAGTGTTCGTACGGCACGTCGTGCTACCGCGCCATGCTGCGCCACAACGGCTACTGCGCCGGCCCGCACTCGCTCGAGGACGCGCCGAGGGACGCGCCCTACCGGTCACACTGTGTGTGCGGGTATAACACTACTGTCGGTATGTATTACTCATTGGAAATAATCTTCTTTATATATAAAAATGAATAGCTGTTCGTTAGTCTCGCTAAAACTCAAGAACGGCTGAATAGATTTGGCTTATTTTAGTCTTGAAATATTAGTGGAAGTCCAGGAAAAGTTTAAACGGTGAGAAAATCTGGAAAAAAACACGAAAAAAAAATCTAATACTTTATCTTTAATTAAAATGTAATTTTTAAATTAATTATGCCCGTAGATGGCGTTATTTGACAGCTTAGCTAAAAGGACTATTATGCAGTACGAAGTTTGCCGGGTCAGCTAGTAATTATTATACAAGGTGTCGTTTTGAAGCTGCAAAATATTTCAGGAGGTAATTATGTTAGTGATTCTCGACCCGAATCAGTAATAAAATGAGAAGGTAATTTTTTAATTTTTTTTTTCTCATTTATGTAAATCGGTATGTGTGAACTACGTTTCTTAAAAAGCAGCCAGTCTGATACCTGCCTTATAACCGCGCTTTCTTTCACACACACAAACACGGAACAATAAAGGGCGTTTTCACAGACACTAACTCGCAACGATAGTTTCATAAATAATGTATCATCCAATTATCATCCCGCACGCCACACCCTAGCCACGCCCCCGCGGTCATCGATCAATCGAATTAGTTTAGTATAATTAAAAAATAAAATAACAAGTATTACTGATTATTGACCAGGTATCGTTTTTTCACATGATTATTTATAAGTTTTATTACAACCTCCTAAAATATTGTGCAGTTTTAAAACTGCACCTTGTATATTCTTTATTGTACACAATAATCAGTAGCAAAGGATGGCTCGAGTCGAGGGTCGACACCTGAAAATTCTGCTAGTACATTTATCGTTATTTCAAAATACTATAATTTAATTAATGCGACTTGTTATTATTAATGTAATGTATTTTTGTGAATTAAATCATCTTCAGTACAACAATGATCAATATCAAACTTTGTTTTGAACTTGCCTACACACAGGTTTTTTAGAGAACTTGTTTAGGCACTAGTCTTCCACAAATTAATTTTAGTACTATGATTGTAGACTGTTTAATTAATTTCTCTGTAATTTGTAAAAAGAAAATAAATAAATTATTATCATACACTCCATTCGAAATAAGATTAGATTTAAAAACAACCCTTTTTTTACTGTTTGTTCAACGGATTTTGACTTTAATTGCGTTGGTAGCAATGGCGGTTGCAGTGAATAGTTGGTATTGTAACCACTTTTTGCTTTGAATGCCATCCTTAAACCTGCGAAATAGAAGTAAAAATCAATTGAATAGACAGTAAAAAAGGTTTGTTCAAATGTGAAATCTTATTACGAATGCAGTTTAAATAATCACTTTTAGTTGTATACTTCTCTCTCTGGTTTTCCGCAATAAAGCTGCAAAGACTACCAAACTTTTAGAACAAATTTTTGCCAAAGGAGTTCGCCCCTTTAATCATTTGCAATCTGTAGGCACGGACATGCTGACGCACCTGCTGATGTGCGCGCACGTGTCGTCGTACGCGTCGGAGGCGGAGGCGCGCGCCAACACGGTGGGCGCCGCCGACGAGCTCGCGCGCAACAAGCTGCTGGACGACGCGCCGCACACACTCGACACGGTGAGTTTTATCACAGAACGAACGAACAAATTTCCTAAAACCTCTTCATAAAGAGGCATAAAATGAGCCTTTGTGTCAAAGAAATTTGAACGCTAAAGTACCTTATAAGAGAGCTTACTTTTTACGCTACTCAATCATAATTAGATATAAATTTTTCAGGAGCAATGTTTTTGTAATTAATATTTTAATGTCCAATTGATTAGCCATACACCAAACTACCCCTTTTTTATTTTAAGATCTTTCAGTCAAACCAAAATTTATCTGGTATCTCCATTAACGATACGATCACCATTGTCTCCATATAATGATTTAGATTCTTGCAAAAGAGTTGTGTACTAAGCTAAAACTACACACGCCTGATTTGTACGTAGAACGATGTCGCGTGGCGTGTGTCAAGCGTAGCTCTACAAGTCTAGTTTCCATATAAAATGTATGGAGACTTACGCGCCCAAATCGCCGGCGTGTGTGTCACACGTGTGAGCAGTGTAGTTTCTAACTTTATTCTATTCTAACCCTGGAAGTAGGAGTGATATCTAAAGTGTGTGTTTGTGGTAACAGCCGGTAGACAGCACGATGTCGGACTACGCGCCGCCGTCGGTGCTCAACACGCAGCTCTCGCTCGACGACCTCGCGCCGCCCTCCGTGCTGCAGGCCGACCAGGTATGAAAAGCCACTGTATTTATTACCTAGATAATTATCAGAACTTTCACAACTCTTTCACAACAACTATCAACACTTTCATCTCACAAATCTTGTGGTAATGTAAATTAAGACTTTTAAAGTAGTTCTTTCATGTCGTCATTGTTACCACTTTGTTACATATCCATACTAGATGATATTATAAATGTGAAAGTAACTCTGTCTGTCTACCTGTTACACTTTCACGGTTAAAGTACTGAACCGGTTTTGAGGAAATTTGGTAAAGAGTAGGCTTATACTCAAAGCTATACTTTTCATCTGGCTTCGACTTCACATCCGACATTCACATAGGTGTAGACGTTGGCAGAAGTTTTTTTTGTGCGAGTGTTTGTCACCTAACAGCTCTTAAACGGCTTGGCCGATTTTGGTGTACGTGTATTTTTGAGTGGGTCCCTAGATGGTTTGAAAATAATATTGAACCCTTTGATACTGCAATCGGGTTCTCAATTTTCTGTCTGCCGAAAAGTCAGACGTTGTCCTATGTCTGCCGCTAGTGCGTGCGAATATTTTTTTTTTGTCGGCAAGCGTCTTAAGAACATATCAGAATGATCAAATAATCAAAATGCTGCTGATTGCATAGGTTGCACTGCGGCCGTATTATGACATCTTAAAACCATCATGTTTTCTGTGTGAGAAAAGGATAGTGCTATTCGTCCTGTATAGCTCCGTCTCTTTTTCACACCGAAAACATGATGGTTTTAAGAGGTCATAATACGGCCCCTGTACATATTTTTGAATGTCTACACATCATTTGAAACCGCATTAGACATGCGGTTTCAAATAAATATAAACAAAGAAACTAAAAAATGTTTTAATTAAACAATTTTATTAGATAACAGTAACAAGTTTTAGACAAACATACAAAACTTTTTGCTTCATATCTTACATCTTCATTTAACTGACACCGCTCACGGGCTTCAAAAAAATGTCGCTTCAAGCTTCAACGGACACAAGAGGTGTCGCGCGCTTCAGCTGTTTTTTGTGGCCGCTTCTAGCGTTTTTTTGTGGCGACGTTTTTTTGAGACCCGTGTGCGGGGACAGTAAGACTAGATCACCGTCATAATCAGGATATCCAAAACTAATGATCCCTATTCTCTCACCCCCAGCACGATCAAGAACTACTAAAAGACACCTACGACCGGCCGCTGGCGACGCCGCGTCATGAAGAACCCCACTACAGCCTCGGAGACTTTGAGCCGCTGCCGCAGGAGCCCCCGCCGCAGCCCGACTTTGAGCAGCTTTAGAAATAATTATACTTATTATTTAACTCAGTGATGTGCTTCCATATTCCATGCTTGAAATTAATTGATATTAATACTTGAATTGAAAAACTGAAGAACACCATGTTTTACTTTTGTAATACTGTGGTATTCCTGCAGTAATGCAACCTGAGATTTCTGTGGCAATCATACAGCTTTGACTGATATTGTTGATTATTATTATACCATAACTAAGAGAAAAGTAGAATTTATAATGTTCACTTTTATTCATAAATATATGTTGTGTATTAAGAGATATAATAGTAAAAAATTATGTAACCACAATTCTTAAAAGAGTACATTAGAGTATAAAATATTAGTTTACTTGGAAGATGTATAGATTATGTTTTAGGACCTTAATTTAGACATTTAATACCTAGATATGTAGTTTGTGGGTTCATAGTTCTCAAAAATATAAATAAATGCTTTTATTGATTATCTACTCTTTCCTTTCTTTTTCTTGAATGATAGGGTTACTTTGTTAGTGACTCCATAGTCCTGGATGGGTGCATTATTATCATCTAAGACGATGCTGTCGAAGTTCAGGCTGTACGTCTTCCAGATATATTTCCATGATATCTTAGTAGTGTTGCCGGCTCTTCTTTGGAATAGTTGAAAGTGTCTCTCTACTGCCTTCTTGAGATTTCTTACTGTTGCATTTTGAGGAACCTGAAAAAACCCGAATTGACTTAAATTGGCGTGACTGGCCTTGAGTGTGCGAAATTGTAAGTATAAGGGCCGATGCTACGTTAAGCGGGCGCCCGCGCAGAATCATGGGCTGCGCCCCACGGCCTTTTTGCTGCGTAATAATAGATTAAAGTTCTCCATCGACATGCACAATTGCACACTGCTAAAGTTGAACTAGCAACACTGCACAGGTAATAACCCGGAGGTGGGTAGGAGCCGGAGGTGGGTAGGAGCCAGAGGTGGGTAGGCTCCTGATGCAACCAGTGTAGAGACCTTGGTTACATCTCATGTTCGAAATGCAACAGCCTATGCTAGCGCTGCCACTGTGGTTACTGAAGCCCCCAATATCACCTCATCCCAAATACTGTAACTTTATTGGTAATTACACTTTTGAGCTGTTTAGGGTTCGAGTAGGCCCTAATAACAGATACCTATCTTAATCCAGGTCATAGTCTACTTGTGTGCCAAATTCCACAATCTGAGTGTAATTCAATATGTGAACATAAAACGATAAGGTAGTAAAGAGCTGATACTTATGTGTAAAGACTATAACCAGACAAACTAAATTCAAATAACTTACAATAACTTTTAATGTTGGTTCAGTTTCTCTTGAAATAAAAATGGTAATCGACTGGCCGTGCTCCACAGCTGTCTGAAATAATAACCAAGGAATGATTAATAAAATACTTTCATTTAATATTTTTTTTTTTTTTTTTTTTATTATTGATAGGCTCGCGTTTGACCACTATCTCACCTGATGGTAAGTGATGATGTGGCCGACGATGGAGCACGCTTGCCTAGAAGTAACCTATTCACTCTCGACTTAAAGACCTCTAGGTTGTAGCTATCAGGAAACACAGACTCCGGCAGGGAATTCCACTCTTTAGCTGTACGCATTATATGAAATGAAGTATCTAATTCATAAATTGAATGATACATCAACAACACACAGTAACTATTAATTCGTTTGTTCATTAAACCCCAAGCAAACATCAGCATTCACTCTCTCTCTCTCTCATTGACTTTCTATTATGTCTCTTATGAGGAGCACTAAAGAACGGGTTTTGTAATAATCTACCCCTAAAAAGGGCTAATACTGTTACCAATATGGTTTCAAGATCATACAAGAATTAGTTTATAGGAGGTGGGTTATACCCACCTCCTATAAACGCAGCAAGCAGTTGTCTGATGCTGGTCCTAAACTAAACCTTACATTGAGTGAGATATTTATAAAACATATTATAATAATGACACTTAAAATTTAAATAATAAATACCTGGTAATTTACATGCGAACTTATTCATACTTTACGAAATTTATTGGCTGCTGTCTAAAAATCATTACAAACGTGATTTAGATACCCAATAAATAGCAAGTTATTTACCTGGGATAATATTTCTTCAATAATTATATCATTGGGAAGGTTTTTCATTAGGGAATCTTTACTCAGTAAATTAGCAAGTGATGACTGCGTGACTTCCAGAAGCTCATCATGTGATAATGAACTAGCTAAATTTGCTACATATTCCATTGCCCCAAGATTAAAATATTCTTTATAAACAATTTTAACAAGTTTTGCTGCATTATTGTTTACAAATTGCACCAAATTGCACACAGCCTAAATGTCAAAACAAAACGTGAAATCCACAGATTACATAAAGAAGGCACTCATATCGTACGCTTCCTTTATCTGTGGTTTGTGAAAACTAAAATACTTACATTCTCTATACGACCAATGATTACAAAAACCGGAAAAACTACGCTCTACAAGAAGTATCTCTAAATCCATAGACAACGACTTTGATTTTTAATGATTTTTATCTCGATTTGCCACTATTTAGAAAAATATTCCATTTTAGGGAAAATGACCTCAGTAGTAAACCTGACTAGCTGTTGTTAAGTTTTTCAAACACAATTTTACATTACGTAAATGCTTTTTGAATCACAGCAATATGCATCGAAACACGGTCATGATCCCGGTAAACAAAAAGATACATCATCATCATTTCAGCCGAAAAACGTCCACTTTTGGTCTTAGGCTTGCACAAGGGATAACGTAACGACTGGTCTTGTGCGTTTTGCATCCATCGGATTCCCTCAACCCTCACAAAGTCATTCCTACGCGATGATACATGCAGAGATTTTTTTTCGTATAGAATAGATGCGCACAGTTAATCAAAATAAATTAATAGGTACTTACATAAATAAAATAAACGTTAATACTGATACGCCAATAAACGTAAACACGCCATATCTCCAAGAAAATAATGAGTAGCACGCAATAATTAAAACACATTGCTGTTCAAAAGATCTAGATTGGTTGTACGTAGCCAGGCTTAGAAAAATCTCGAAACATCCACAAAGTAGGTATCACTAGTAGTTAGGTATGTATCTACCGATAAAGGAAATGGTACTCTCTGAAATTAACAATAGAGTCGAGATTCGCATGAAAGCGACTCTTAGTACACCGTGCAACAAAAATGATTTATAGTTCTGTGAAGCAACGCTATTGTTCTGGATCGATCTTGAGATGTCGGTATCTAGAATTTTCTTCGCTCCGCATATAAATACGAGCCCCCGACCAGAAGCGAGTCAGTTGTGATTTCAAATGCGATCAAGAGCGAACTACCTATGTGTGTGAAGTGATTTTATCTAACGACCTAAGCGATAGTGTAACGGTACTCTATTGTTAATTGCGATTCGGATTATTGTTGACTGGACTAATTTGTTATTGTTTGTGGTGAATAAAGTTCTCTGTTAGTAAATTGGCATTTGATTACCCACGTACGTAACAATACGTTTATTTTATTAAAATATAAATTAAAAAACTTACAAACTTACATTTAAGATAAAAATTTATTAAGGGGCAGTTATATACGTTAGAGAAATTTAGAGTTCAACCATGTCTTATTTTTTCTTATAAGGGGTGGGAGGAAGTCTTGTTGATAGTTTTACGTACCCTAAGGAGTAGATTGTAACTCGAAATTAATATGGTTTATGGAGTGCTAGTTTCAGGAATTCTAACTTAGGAATTATACATAATGAAAAAAAAATTCAAAAAATGTACAAAAAGGTGAAACATTCTTTATTTGGGCAGTAATTGCTTTGAATTCTGTATTATTTATCACGAAAATGTCACTGAGTACAAAAATATATCTCTAACAATACAAATGCATTGAAAAATAGGGGGACGTAGATTGTTTTTAGTGTTTGACGGGCGAAAAATGAACCCCTTCTTCTTTCTTCAACCAACATTTTAGTGTGATTCAACTTTCCCAAAATTTACTATACTAAGGTGTAACAGTGCCTTCATACATACAAGAAAGTAGAAAGAAAAGTATTTTATTTGGCGGAGAAAACGCAACCTTAGGACCAACTTACAGTTTAATTAACAATAACTTAGATAATATGTATTTGCCAGCCAGACTGAGTTCAGTTAAGTACCGAAGCCAAGGCTCCGCTTAACACCGAATGGCAAATGGTGTTTTGGTAGTGGAGTAATAATTTCTAATTTGGCAACATTACGTCATTAAAATTAAATCTCTTCGCTGGTCATGTCTCCGCTCCATTAGCTGTCACTTAGAGAAATTTGAGGTTATACTGTCATATTATCACAAATTTCTGTAAATTTTATCATCCAACTAAAATCTAAGATAATTCAAAAATGGATACGTTGTCCACGGGTTCGCTCTCTGGCGCACAAAAAGAAGAATTGATGGATCAGGTGAAACAGCAAATAGCCATCGCGAACGCTCAAGAATTACTGACGAAAATGTCGGAGAAGTGTTTCAAAAAGTGCATCAATAAACCGGGAACAGCCCTAGACAATTCAGAACAGAAATGTATTGCGATGTGCATGGACAGGTATATGGATGCGTGGAACCTGGTATCACGGACATACAGCAGTCGTATTCAGCGAGAGAGGAACAACATGTGAAAGCGACCACCAGGGACTCAGGGCTTTGGGCCATCGCGTCACTGTAAATATAGACGACTTAGTAGATACAAAGCATTTGAAATTGTGAGTTATGGCTGCCGGTTATGTTAATGTGTTCAATAAAAGTACTTTAGGTTGTTACTTGTTTTTATTGATTCTACTGGGTAGATGGTGTAACGGACAGATCTGCAGCACTCCTATAACTTGTTATTGAAATGTGAAGTTTTATCAGATTATTCCTAATAAAGTGTTAGAATTAATCATAGTTTGTAATAATTAAACCAAATCCTTGCTGAACAAATCAGGAGTAAGCAAAAAGTAAAGCAAAATGGTTATGTCTATCCATTATGAAAGTATTTCATAGGTTGATTATAAGAACAACTATATGAAATGATTAAAATCTGCTGATATGGGTTCTATTAACCTGATGCAATGTGTTGAAAATTTTAAATGAAGCCCTGAATAAAGTTCAAAATTATTACAAAATGTTCAAATAAAAAACAGTCCATGTAGGAAATGCTATTATATTTTTTTTTTAATATAAGCTGAAATTAACAGTGATGATTGTTTATTAATTCAAATTTGAAACCCAATCTTTTCTATCTTTCTTTACTTATAATTCCCCTCTAATCATCTTCTTCCTGTAATGATAGAGCTTTTGTATCCACATCTCCTTTAGCTCTGCTTCATCAGGTATTTCCTGCAAAAACAAATTAAACTTGAAACACAGATACACACTTACGTAACACATTTCTACATCTGATTATTAATTCATTAAACCCCAAGCGAACGCCGGCGTTCGCGCACCTGTTGTCTTTCAATTGTGTCTGTAATTATCACGATTGAAAGGTTAATAAAATACACACAAGTCCTAATGAGACATATAAGTAGGTATGTAGGTATTCATATTAGTAATCAGTCATTAAATTGTGAAATTAGTAAGGATTTATATGAACCTAGCTTCAGTTAGCAGCTTTATCTGCATGAAAATAGGTTGCTCCATACAAACTGACTCCTGTTCGTTTCATCCCCATAGTGGAGTGAATTCAGGAAAATCCTTTCTTATTCCTTGAATAATCTCTGCAAAATTTCCTAACCTAGCTCAATCCCTTGGATCTTAATCTCTCAGTTACAAGTGTACCATTGACTTAAAAGTCCAAGTGACCAGGTCATAAAAATCCAAAAAAAAAGTACAAGTGTACCCATTGCAGTACGGCTCATATATTATGTAAGAATATGGTTTAAATTTGCTTGAACTTGAACTGGGGTGTTCTTGTGCCTGAGAGGTTGAGGTCCAAGGGATTGAGCTAGGCTTGATGAGTCAGAAGTTTGCCTTTATTATAAATATTAACAGCCACTTTGGTCAATCTCCAAGGTTATACAATGATTGCTGAGGTTGGCCTGTGTCCATACACAGGCAGACACATGAGGACACCCATGTGTCCATCTTTCATACCAAAAGCATAAACATGCTTTCTGTATAAACAGTCATTGGCCCTGACTGTCATTTGTAGACCTTAGGCGGCTGTTACAGATAGTAAAAAGCCAGGAAATCTAACACCAGCCTTGCCGCGAGGTATCATGTCCAATTACTGGATTGTAGAGGTCTGCTGGATAGTTGCTGCAGGTAAAATATTGGTAGTCTGCTGCATTCAGTTTAACTGGAAGCCAACTTCAACATAGTTGGTAAAAGACTAGGTAGATATGATTTTCACATCATCAGTAAAACAATTAGTCATAAAATTGCCACTGTCTATAACAAGTAAGCATACATTGAAAATAGAAAATTACTCAGAAGAGTAGGGTTACTTTTGACCTACAATTAAAGAGAACTACGATTAAAAAGAAATTAATCTTACATCAAAATTAATAATAGAATCATCACTCGGGATCTTTATATCCGACTCTGGTACGGTAACAGTCTGGGAATTCAAATCTATCACAATATTCTGAGATTGTTTCTTATTCCTTGAAGATGTGAAGGATTTCTGTACAAATGAGTCACTGTTCAGCTCTGCTAAGAGGTTTCTGTCATGTATTGTGGGCATGTCCTCCTTGATTTCAACCTCCTTATACTCGTATGTTGGTATTTTGGTCATAGTCAATCCAGCGGCTGCTGCAGCTTTGATTGCTCTCTCCAATTTGGTTTCCGTATCATCTAGGTTTACCTTCTTTGTCTGTGACAGACGTTCTGCAATATGAGAAAAAAGTACATTAGAAAACAGTGAAGTTCAGAGCCGATTAATACCTCTTAGGAAAATTTACCTCTATACTAGATTTCAAAAGACAGCCTAGAGATTTTGGTACCTATCTAAAAACATTAGTTGAATCAAAGATCAACAAACAATATAATGCTTTTCTCTACGTATAGTACTAAGGAAAATACTAAATTAAGTTCACCTATATCAAAGGAGCCACTCCGACTGCTAGAAGAACGCGATCTCTTGGATTTCTTCTTACTGTGTTTAGATTTATTCCGAGAACTCGAAAGTGACCGCGATCGATCTCGTTTTGACCGAGATCTTGAAGAAGATCGCCTTCTGGACTTGGACTCGTATCTGTCCCTCGACAGACTTCTAGTATAACTTCTTCTTTTGTGCTTGGACCGCGAAGTAGACCGTTTTCTTTTGTGGCTTATTGACTCCGATCGATCTCTGGACCTTGATCTACGTTTATGCTTGCTTTTGGATCTCTTTCTGTCGTAAGACGACTCGGAACTATATGAAGAACTTCGCCTGTCCCGATACCGACTTTTATCTCGCGGCATCGTCCAAATAATGAAAATTACTTTATTTATTTATCATCATAACCTCAAAATACGTCTGACTGTCAATAAATATTACTGTCAAAGTCAATAATCTAAACGTTTAGTTAATTCGTAATAATCTATTTTGAAATTGTTTCTTTCATTACCTACATATTTCACATTGATTAGGTTTTATACACTATTTTATCACTATAATTATGATCCCCAAGGATGGAATAGAAAATAGAAATAATATGAATTCAGATCAGATTAGATAATCCAGCTGTTCACTACCATTTAATTATCATCATTATTTCAGCATCGATTAAATAGAATGGTATATAAAACAAACAAATTAATGAAACTTAGATTTTAAAACAAAATTTTATCAAAACGCAAAATATAAGTACCGGTATTTTCAAAATTCAGATGATTAAACAAATTCAAAAGAATCTCGATAGATGGCAGAACAAACTCATTTTCAGATGTTCCATTTTACGAATCTTTCATTGAATATGTATTTATTTCTTCGAACACATATCAACCGATACTACAAAACTTAACTAGTAAATCAATTTTATGCTCAAGTTATCTGTGTGAAATTTAAAAAAAAAATGGTTTCATCACTTTTAATTTAAATATTTCAGTTATATCCTATTCTACTGACGTTTTAAAGTGAGTAGTTATGCGTTTATTGAAACTTTTCGTAGGGCAGCGACCGTCAGTCGGCCTCGATGACGGAATGTGTGAAAATTTTAAGATGGTGATCAACTGTATTTTTCATATATTAGTAAAAAAAATCAAGTCTGAAGCATTGTGATTATGTTGGAAAGATTTAAATGTGTTTTAAAGCAGTGACTGCGCTAGATAATTTAGGATCGAATCGGTGAAACGGACATAGAGTGCAGTACGTGTTAAGTGCAATCGCTGACATTGTTTCGTTAAAAATTGTTGAGCCCATCGCGATTGTTATGTTGAGTATTCTATTGTGTGCTTTTATAACGCCTTGTAAATGGTATAAGAGATTCTGATGTTTCCTAAGTCATGGAGAGGCAGGAGAGATCACATGCCAACATGGAGGCCAGTGACTGTGTGGACACAAAACAGGTGAGTGAGTCCTACTCAGATAATTGCCGGTTTTTAATAATTTCACCTTTGGCTTACTCATATCGCCTTGGTGCTTGTGAAATTTGCATTGGAATGTGCCAACTGCAGTGTGTTGTGAAGTTAAACATGTACTTTAAACTTGCATGTTTTGGAGTTGATACAATATTCTGGAGCTATTTTTGCGTGTTTTACAAAGCATAATGATTCAAATAGTTAATTTTAATTAAACTTCATGGTTTCAATGATGTAAAAACATATCAAGGCAAGCAGTGGGCGCTGGAGGTGGCTGCCCACACTAACTGAATAAATTATTGGCATTAGAACATTGTTATGAGCCTTATTTGTCATATCACACACAACTATATGTGTGTGTGTCTTTGTCTTGCTCCTTTTATATCATGGTCTTACTATCTTTAGAATGTTCTTGAATATTTATATATTAACACTGCTTGTTTGTAGAAAGTTTACTTAATTACTGAACTGAAAGTAATTTCCTAGAATGAGTCGTCTCGTAAAGTCATACATGACAATTATAAAGAAGTTACAAAAATTATGTGATCTAACCAGTATTATGTTATAAAACATCATTTTATTACTACTTTTCTGTTCTACAATAAACTGGATTATACTTTCATAATAATTATAAATATTTATTTGATTGTTTAGATATTGCTGAATAGTCTCATAACATTATGGGAATACTTATTTTGATTAACTACCAAGAATTATTTAATTATAATTTGAATTTTTTAATAGGTTTAGATACTGGCTAACTGTTAATTTTTTTTTTATAAGTAAAGCAATCAACCTTCCCTGGTGACTCGACTACTGGCTTGTGACTCATGGTACACTGATTCAAGATTGATATTACTTAATTCCAAATAATGTTCTTAGGTTCCAATTGGATATCACCTGTTTACTCTTTTCTCTACTTATGTTAGAACATTCAGCTGCCAGTCCAAACTGATGTAGTGGTCATACTTAACCTTTCAAGTGGAAATTACTGACACAATAGAAAGACAAAAGGTGCACGAACGCCGGCATTCGCTTGGGGTTTAATGAATTAATAGAATCTCATTTTCACTTTAGATCTGACCCATATTTAAGTAATTTACCTGGTTAATCGAGGAGACCACACGAATATTATGGCATCATGAAATACTTGTACTATCTTACTGTTATGTGCTGTTTGTCTTCTTCTAAATAAGCTTTTGTAAAAATTAGGATATTGTATTCTATTTTTTAAAAGAATAACCATGGACGTTCTTGCCAATTCTTCTCAATAGGAAACAACCAATTTGGAACTGTGCACTAGCTTCTGTTGTTTTATTAGTGGCCCTTTTAGGGCTATGTGAAATAAAAATATTTGAATTTAATCTATTCCATTTGTCTAATTGTATATAAAATGTGTCTTCTAATGTTCTTCTCCATAGGTTTTATGTTTATGTTTCTCACTGGCCAACATCTTGACAGTTCATCTATACTAACTAATATTATGTATATGGCCAAAGATTGATTGAAAAGAAATTAATTCATTAAACCCCAAGCGAACGCCGGCGTTCGTACACCTATTGTCGTTCTATTGTGTCTGTGATTTCCACGATTGAAAGGTTACGTTTGGTTAGCCCAACTATAGAGGAAGACTACATAATATTATTCTATAACCAATAAGAGTGGAGTAGTAACCAAAGACTGAAATAAATACTTTAAGTTAGATTTGACCATAAAATCTATTTTAAACCTATGTTGTGTAGTTACACCTATACAACCTGAAACATCTGTCTAGTATTTTTATGTAAATAATCGATGTACAAAATTTCAGCTTGTATGTTACCTGGTTGTCCACACAAACACATGGTCACCTGGACATCCGGCTGACTAAGGTGTTGTTTTACCCCCACACCCAGCTGTGTGTTGGTTCCTAATGCCCGACATGACCTACCATTTACTGTATTGTACTTGTGTTGGTGGTGTCCAACTTATGACTTTTTTTTAAATATATTTGGGAAAAGAAAATATAAGCTGGTGTAAAAGTTATTGGAACTGATTTATTTACTGGTTCTGAACAAACTATAATCAGGTTTTAATTCATTAAACCCCAAGCGAACGCTGGCGTTCGTGCACCTATTGTCTTTCTATTGTGTCTGTAATTTCCACGATTGAAAGGTTAAATAAAACTTTTAACCTAAACTAATATTATAAAGACGAAAATTTATTTGTAGATGACCATTTTTGAATGTACTGATGCAATGATGAGTGATAATGATAGCTACAGTATGACTTATGCTAGAACTAAACTGCGCACATGTGTGCCAAACACGCAGATCTGATTGCGTCGGTCTCTGATGAGACGTTTTTAGAGATACACTTTTCCACGCCACGCAACATCGTTCATTTAGATAAATCAGGCATTAGCATGTTACACGTGCGTATCGGTAGTTCTAGCTTGAGTGTCACAGGCTACTTCTAATTAAAAAATGCATGGCTTCTCCAATCCATTCTCCAGAAACAATTGTCATTACACAATGGCAATGGAAGTGAAGCTTGTTGAAGGTATGAAGGGTTGTATTTCAAAAGGAGAAACTGATATACCAATGCACAGCCATCTGGGACTAGGATTGTGAAATTTTGGACAAGGTTTCTGTTCATGACATAAGTGAGTACCTAAGAAAGGAGTTTCTAAAATTCATCCCTAAAGGGATGAAAAGGTCAAAAGTTTATATGGAAAAACTTACTTTTATGTGGGTGAAGCCAATGTCAGAAGCTAGTCTTTTTAACACAGCAGACAGTGTTTCCCACTGACTCATGTAATGCATTACCAATAATATATGTATTATCTTAATATATATAAATCTCGTGTCACAATGTTTGTCCTCAATGGACTCCTAAACCACTTAACCGATTATAATAAAATTCGCACACCATGTGCAGTTCGATCCAACTTGAGAGATAGGATAGTTTAAATCTCAAATTATAGTCACAATTTTAATTTATTGCTAATTATTTGTCTGTTATTATTTGACAACAAAAACTTTAGCCACAGCAACGCGTGGCCGTGTCAGCTAGTATAGATATATGTAAAAGAGAAAATATGACATGTCACATTGTATGTTAAGTCCACAATCATGCAATATTCACTAAGATGCATAATGTGAGAGGTCAATGCTTTTTGAAATCTGTACTTGTACATTATTTTGGTTTATTATGTAAGAAGAGATGTAGACGGATTTATGGGTGGAGAGGGAGAGGGAGGCCAAAGAAAAGATGGATGGATTGTGTGAAGAGTGATATGAAAGAAAACGAAGTTAGTGATAGCATGACGAGTGACAGGGGAGAATGGAAGGAAAAAACGTGTTGCGCCGACCCCAAATAAGATGGAACAAGGGCAGGAAGATGATGATGTAGTTGTTATTGAGATGGTTTAAAGTTTAACCAAGAAAAATAATATAATCTGGCAGTATCTTGTAATGGTTATTTGTCAAATAAACTGTCCAATGGGATGTGTTTGAGTGATAGACCTCATATGTAAATAAGCCTGAGTGAGAAAGAGTGGCAGGCGTTCGCCTCCTTCTGCGAAACAGTAATGCTAGCAAAGGAAGTGGCAGCACGCGCGAGGCAATGGCTCTCGCGCCCCATTCGCCGAGGTTCCGATCCCGATTTCCGGCCACCGTAAGCGCGGGTTTGCGGATCGCTCGCCGTCCAACCGTCCGGACCGAGCCTCAAGATGTTGCCAGCAACTGTTGGGGCTCAGTAGGGTCGAAGCCTACTGGGGCCATGGGTGATGCGAAAGAGATCCCTGGGGCCCTGGAATAATGGCAAAGAAGGAACAGGAGTGGGTTTTTTGTCAGTAAAAGTTTGACGCTATCTCCCGCTCCGCCCAAGAACGGGGGATGACATTGGATGATTTTCCCATCTAAAAATAAAAATGTAAATAAGCCTGTATGTATTTCTACGGAAACTACCTTTTTAAGGTGGAAAACTACCCAATGACTTCTCTCGCTCCTAGAGCTCTAGGAGCGGGAGTAGGAGGGTACGTCAGACTTTTACTGAGTAAAAATATACCTATGTTCCTTCTTTGCCCTTTGCATTCCAGGACCAAGGGTTTCCCGTTCGGAAATGAAAAAGTACCCTGGAAAGTCAATTTGCTATGAAGGTTCACATTTTGGCTTAAGTACATCCATGGAAACTACCCAAATGACACTTATATTATAAAGGCCAGAGTGTATATTTGTATGTTCGTTACTTCTTCATGCTCAAACGGCTGAACGGATTTCGATAAAACTTGGCACACGGATAGACCATGTCCTGGATTAGCACATAGAATAATGTTTATCTTAGGAGTTTGTCCCTTTGCGATAATTTTATACTATAATGCGGGCGACGTTGCTGGCAGCAGCTAGTGTGTACCTATAACTGGTTGACCAACACTTTTAAAGAGACAAATAATGACAGTTCACTAATAATTCAAAAAAATGTTTTGTAAGTATTAGTTTATTTATGTACAAATCTTTTAGTAAAATTTTAAGTAATTTTAAACAAATGTACATGGAGATGTTAAAATATTTCATGTTTCTTATTAAGAATATGCAAACAGTCTGTGTCCACATTGGTCAATATTTTAAAAGTATGTCACATTAGTCAAATTTAGTTATGTTTGAGTACTTATATGATGCTTTATGAACCTAATTACTGAATGTTCAGCTAAGTTAAAACTTAGTCATACCATTGCGGCTAAATCCTTTGCATTGATAAGATATGCAAATCATAGAACCTTGTAAAAGTATTCAACCTAGTTGTATTCATTTGCATATCAGATAAAAAAAAAAAAACGAATAAAAACTTCATACAAGGAACTCTTTTCAAAGCCCCAAAAAGTTTTAGGACGGAAGTGCAAACAAAACTAACGCGCTTATCTAAGTTCGTCCGATGTCGTCGTGGTAGGGGGCGCGCGCTCTCCGACGAGTTGGGCGCGCAGTTGAAACGCGTCGCGCGCGCAGGTCGCCGTGCGCGCGTTATCCGCGAACTTATCGAACACGCCCGCGAGTGATGTCACTAGGAGAACCAGTGGTTACTGTGCTGTGATTGTGAATTAACTATGGTAGCGATGGTGGCATCAGCGTCAGGATATGGCACCCTCCGCCGCTTCCTCAGCGTGCCCGAGGGGCAGCACTCGGTTGCTGAAGCAGGGGTCGGATCGAGCAACTCGGTTGCCGTCTCGGTAAGATCCCAGTTGTTAGTAACAGTTAATCATAACGATGAATGATAACGTTATGCGTTTGGAATGCCGACGTTAATGACTTGTTGATGCGTTTTACTTTATTGAGGTGTGACTGTAGAGTACCAATCCACAATCCGCGTGATGAATCGAAGCCATTGATAAGTTTGTTTGCGATACGATATGACTTAGGTATGCATTTCATGTATTACTAGTTAGTTAATCAGGCGATAATGCGTCTTCTTTGATAGTATGATTGACATCAATGCCAAAAGTTTCCACAGTACATCGTTGTAAAACTTCTATGCAAGAACCTTTAAAGCCTGCTGATTACTTCTTGTTATTAGCGACGGATTACAATGTGTAGAAAACGTATTTAATAGACTTCAATTTTCGTCGAAAAAAATAAAATGCTAGAAAGTTTCGCTCCACAAGTCCCATTAGAATGTATACGTGCGTATTAAAATTACTAGACTTGTGCAAAAAAATACCTACTGCATGTGTCCGTGAGTGGATAACGAAACATGTATTATTACTAGACAGTTTCTCATTGACCGGTATTGATTTAGTTCGACGCCGCGCAGTGTTACCAAAATCTTGAAACTGGTTCGGCTGAGTTCGGCACACCGCATTATGGAAGCTAAAAAAAGAATCCGGACAAATCCATCAGTCTACTGACTGTAGCCGTCCACGGTGGGGTCATCAACCTTACTTTCCTTTTTATTATTCCGCTGTAATTTAGCATCGATCGAAAATCCGGCCTTGGCCTCACACGGACCATTAGAACAATACTTTTCAATGATGATGTCACCTTGATCTGCTGGGGTATGTACGGGATGGATACGGCCAAGGTTAGGCCAACAGACCGTGGCTGTATCTCTGGCGGATCACGGCTCGTTGCTCACCATCCGCGAAAGGAGCGCATCACTCACTCTGTGGTTACCGACCCAGATCAGACAACGCTTACCCGCTTTTTACCTTACCCGAATTAAAATGAATCATGTCTTCTCTTAATATAGCAAATTGGCATGAACGTTTCATTCACTAAACGACTGAGACGACAATTGAAGACTTACAATACTGGAAAAATACCGCCTTCAACGGCGAGTTTCTAAGTTTTCCGTAACTGGGCGGAATCTTGATTGTAGACGTTAAATCCTTCCTCCTTTACACTTTCTGATATTAGCCCGCATCGGTGCGTAGAGAAAACGCCACAAATCCAATACGATCGCCGTGATAATAATACACTGTCAATGGAAACGGAGAGTACCCAGTAATTCACCGCGATTGTTCGACGGTTTCCTTTCCCACCCGTTAGTTTTTTAAACTCTGATAAAACAAATTTGAATAAGCTATTGATGTTGATGTCAGACTTTCGCGTTACATTTTAAGAGAAACGTAACGTAAAATTGCAATGAAACTGATCTACGAATGATCCGCATCGAGAAATTATGAAAAAGATTTATTTCACGCTTAAATAATGAGAATGAATCGTTTTATCTGTTGCACATAAACTAGTCGGACCACATCGTGGAAGTAGCTTTTGGAATGCTCATTTTGTCGTAAACGAGGCCGACAAGTTTGCCCTAAGAATCTAATTAAAGTTATCGAGAGATGACGAAATAAATTCTCACAGTCCGAACGAAAATCTTGGGAAAACAAGTTTGTTGGAACATTAAAATACCACTTCATTTTTGATACATTCTACGGCTGATTTTTTTATTTCTATGTGTTCAACTTAGCAGTCACTAGTGTTTGGCATAGTTTGTTCCAGCAGAGGCAGCCGGACACGTTACGACACAGCATAACATTGTGGTGCCACCTCTTGGTGCATGCTTCCGCCCACGACCCTCTTATATGGTGAGGACCTTGTTACGGTTGCCTTACGTAGACACATCCACTCGACTAGATTTTGCAATGTTATCGTTTGTGTCGCCTTGTCCGGAAGGTTGTAATTTGTTAAATTCCTTTAACTAAACAAGCTCACATTCTCATCTTAATTGCTTGATGCATTTTTGATTGAACAGTCCTTGGTAACCTTTTGTTGCTACTATGTTTCCAACCGGGAGACACCCAGATGTTTGCTTATGCAAACATACCAAAACTCTTTAAAATTTGTGCAGCTTTCAATTTAAATAAGTAGCCCGATGAAGTAACTCTGGCTATAAACATTACGCAAGGTGGAAGCTCTACAAACAAAACTTATTACCCGCGCCTTAATGAAACTAATACTTTCAAAAATGATCAAAGTGAAATCAATGGACGAAATAAATCTTAGCAGTCACAATCGAAGGCGGACGTCGATCAAAGATTAGAAACGCTCTTAAAACAAGTGTACGGTTCGCTGTGAAGATGCATTCCCAGATTAGTCTGCTTAAGAATTTCTTCATAATTATAGCACGTATGCAGCAACGTCTAACAATCGCGGTGTCAAAGAAAATATTAATTAAACTCGTCACACTCGCTACTTAAGTGTTATATCTGAGGGGAAATTTAGTTGTGAAACCTCTGATTTCTTTCTTTTATCAGGTAGGTATGCTTTACTGAATTTTCGACCGAGTGTAATTTCGGCTCTACCCAACACCGTAGCAGTTTTGTTGCGACACCCATGTTTAAATGTACGGACGAATTGAATGCGTCCTTTTATGTAATGACATTGTGTCAGAAAGGCGTTAATTGTTAGTT
Organism: Mythimna albipuncta; assembly: GCA_929112965.1. NCBI lineage: Eukaryota > Metazoa > Arthropoda > Insecta > Lepidoptera > Noctuidae > Mythimna > Mythimna albipuncta. The sequence goes on from OV815965.1 coordinate 21,535,289, forward strand.
GTACTAACAGTACAGGTGGTTATAAATAGGCAATACAAACATTAATCATCGGTGTCAAACAAATCGTCAGGGAAACATTATTTTTGTGACGGTCTGGTATCCTTGAGTTACACCATCTGTTGCGTTGTTTGTCCTGTTTCCATATTGGTTATAAATTATATTACTTTTATATTTCCGCTATAACCCTATTAGTTGTGTGGATATGAAAGTTGATCGAAAGCATCATCTCTCTCCGTTATTTATTTATTAAAACTTCATGGGAAGACTAAATGCCTTTGCATTTTTTACTAATCGATCTTATGGTGGTGAAGAAACAGAACATGGCCGGTGCAAGTTAATAGAAAGACAATCAGAACAGTAATATGTACAATAATAAAACAATTACATATAAATAAACAACATAACGTCTCAAATCAATACTGCGATGTGAATCATTCTACCAACTTCAAGCTCATTCTCTTGATCATTATGCTTTCGGACCCAGTTGATGATGAAACACTCCGACGAACCGCAAACGTAATCCTCGTCATTCCAACTCGTCATTTTGTCTTTGGATATACCAAATTTATCAACACCAAAATTCAAAGTCCATTACGTATTTAATAATAAAAAAGTTATTAGTTATTACTTAACCCGGAATGCGGTTACGTGTCAACATCAGTACAGGTATTGAGGCACATTCGCTATGATGGTCAGAGAAAGCTACAAGAGGAATGTTTCGCGCGGTTACTTTCATGTGGCCGAGCTTTATATTACATGCCAGTGAAGAAATTGCCTGTTCAAATCATATCTGTTATGAACTTTATATTGCCTACATGTGTTCTGCGATGTGGATGATCTTCTAAATGCTTCGTTATTGTGAGAATATTACACGATAACTGTTCGAGTCTACTTATTTTAACAGCTCGATGAGTTGTTTGCTATATTGTCTTTTGTAAGTAAATTAAACCTTAAGTTTTAGCAGGAAAACTCCGAAACTCACTAATGTCGAAGTTTTGTTCTTTGGTTAAAAAATGTATCTCTCTGAAATACTAATAAAAAGATGAAAACTAATAAAAAGTAACATAACGCAACCAAAGGAAAGAAGAAACAGTAAAGGCATTCTTTGTAAGAAAAACCCATGCATAAAACTGTGATGTTTCGCCAGATACTGTAAATTTTCATGTAATTCTCTTCAATAATAATAAAACATAAATGTAATTACCTGTGCATCTCTCCGTGGAAGGAAGTGAATTACTGCGATACGATAGACGATGAGTTAGTAGCAGCCAGTCCTACCTGTGTATTATTTTAATCATGAAGCCTCTACATTCTTTATTGCTTTTAGTTGATTATTATCTGTACATATTATTTCATTCTAACTCAGCCTTTTCTTCAATCAATTTAATCCTGTCTCTCGGCGTAGTTGTATTCCCAACTCGAACATTATTTCGAAACAATTCATTCCGATTTCCTGCTCTTAATAGCGACGCTAATTATTCAAAAACTATATTATTATAATTTTGGTACAAATGCTAAGTCGGCCGTGTCGATATTGGTCAACGATATTGGTAATGGTAACATTCATGATGTCATTGCGAAAAGTGAAATTGACTCCCGGAAGGCAGCGTGTTTGTACAAATCACATGCTAACAATCGACTGTTTGAGAGCGATGTTATACTGAATGGAACCGACGCGACGCCATTCACTAACAAAGCTCTTTAAATACTCGATCGGTTATAAAAAATAAAACATGCGAGTTGTAGTATATTAAAGGTGTGACAAAGCTGTTTTTATATATTATATATATTATAAATAAATAAATTAATCAGTAAAGGTTGATAGATCATTAATCAGTTGACAGTGACACTGATCTATTAACACAATGGTTTGCGCTGAAAGGCAGACAGTTATTATGACGGAGGTATGCACTATGCACTAAGAAAGGATTTTCTAATAATATTCTTTTCTGAAGGGGATGAAACGGGAGTCCAAATTTTGTATTAAGAAACTCACTTTAATGCGGGTGAAGTCACTAGTTGAAGTATACAAATAAATATAACGGCTACTGGCAAAAGTGCAGTATTTGGGCGTTTTCCCGTACTTGATAGATTGCTTGGACAGAAGTCGCATTCCAAGGAATGGGGTATTGGCAAAGATTATATTGTAATGTAACTCTTTGATGAAATCACAGATAAGCTTCGCTAAAGTCAACACTGTCATTTATGTATGTAAGTTTTGGCTTGCTTCGAATTTAACGTTATATATTTTTTTGCGAATTCAAATAATGCCAAAGTAGTATTATTTTTCACAACAACGCTACTCAACATTTGAAATAAAAGTCCATTTGGCTGAAGTCATGTAAAGTCTACAACAAATACACGAAACAAGTCTCAAGAAATTAAAATAAATAACATCGCTAAGTAAGTAGAAAATCTAGACAAGGAAAAAATTGCTTATATGTAATGGATGCTTCAAGGTTACAACATCACTTTCTCCAAAACTAAGCAGCTCTCATGACGAGACGTGTTATCGTGTTTCACTGTCTCTTTTTATCTTGTTATCGCTAACATCTGACATTTTGCATACGAATTTGCTTGTTATTCCAATTTCATGCACTTGTTATGTACATATTTATTGTAGTTAATTTTATTTGCTCGAAAGTCACAATGAAGATTGTAGAAATGTAAAATTAGGCGTGAAAAATTTTTTGAGTGGCCTCTTAAAATTTTGCTCAAGCTAAAGACTTGCTTATTAAACATTTTATAAAATCATTAGTAAAATTTTGAACGTTTATTTTCCTATCAGATAATATGCTTTTGAGATGGTGAAAACTTTTGAAGTAATTGACGTTCCTTGAACAAAATATAGGTAACTCTTTCCAACACTCACATTTCTTTAGAGATTCGTGACGAGTGTAGCGGTCTTATTTCTATTTTTGGACAATTTGCGAAAGTATTGTGGATACAATTGTCGTTTCTTTTCAAATTATTATGCCAATGCACGATATTTTTTCCTGTCTCTGCCAATGCACATTTTTTCACTTCTAACATTTTAGGAATGTTTTCACGGCTGCTTTGATAAAAAACAAAGATTTAGTATTATTAAAGATTGAGTAACCGTTTTACCATTTATAACTTGCTTGCTGAGTAGGAAATCTTGCGGTCTCAGTAAGATGTACAATGGCGCTCTTTTTTCTTCGGTTTCAAGATCAAGGCTTTTAAATGCTTCGTCATGAACGATCTTAGTTTCTGTTTCTGATGTGCTTATAATAGCGGTCAGTGATTTGAAGCAATCATCTCTAGTCGAGCGTAACATATTACCTGCGTTGGATTTAAGTCTACCTGATTATTATGAATTAATTTTTCCTCTTAAGAATCTCTTCCCTGACCTGAAATATCTAAGTTATCCAGTTTTACAGGCTGACAAAACATGAAATGTATTAGTGAATATCAAATTGATGCAAAATCGAACACTAGGCTCACAAAACACTCAGGAAACAATAAAGCAGTAGCCGAGCAGGCGGGAAATCGTTTAGTGTTTCCAGAGTACTCAAAGCATCACACAGCATGGTCCCAATACTATTCCGAGAAAGCACATTTCACGCATCTTGGTTGGAGATGCGAGGGATTCTTGAGCAATTCCCTCAGTGGGCTGGATTCCATAGCAAGTGGTAATGTCGTGCAAACTGCCAGTATTGTGCGCCGCAACATCCGTGGGAAATCTTGAAAACGAGCCTTGCATGCATAAGTACCTGGTCTCTGGTGGTTTGGATGCAGTTTCGTCATTACTATGTTGCTATTATGAAAGTTACAGACAGGATTCTCATGTTGCCAACTAACTCGTCTTTACAGTTATTCCCTTAACGTATGCTAATACGGTCTAATCATCTGTGCTACCTACTCCTTTTAAACTAGAAAATAAAATATTTTAAACATTTTAAATTATTATGAACTTCAGTCGTCTGAACATTTCGTCGTTCCAATGCTCAACATATTTTTTTATCTACAAGAACTCTTGAACTTGTAAAAACTCGCCATAAACACGTTTCCATGGTGTTACGTTGAGTACCGAATCGAATTGTGCTTGTTTGAGATCTGTTGTGATGCTATCCAGAATCACGGAATCGACATTAAACTTTCCACTAAGTAATGGATTTCTTAAACAAATATTTCAATTGTTGTTAAAAAAACGCGTATTGTTTTATTGTATAATATACTCTTAGTTGTTTACATGGCTAATGTTTACTTTCCCACAGTGGGATTTCTTTCGTATTGTTTGCTTTTTTCTAAATAAATGTTTTTTTTCTTTTCGAATTAAAGTCTACTTGCGTTGCACATTTTCCAATAACTCTATCCCGCAGAATCCCGATTTCCGTACGATCATGATCGGGCGAGTTTTCTAAAGATTTGCATTAATTGATCCTCGGGAAGAACAGCTTGATCTATCACCCATAACATTTGCACCCAAAACTACCTCGATGATCTCCTCAAATACCTCTACGCTTCGTATTGTAATGGTGCCGTCAAAAATTTTATTTGGTCTTGAAGCCTTGAACATTTAAACGTTTTATTTGTTGTTTCGATTAGCAAAGTCTCTACGCCTACTTACGTTTTTTTGCTGAGGTCGGGGTACCAACATGAATCAAATCTTCTGAAATATTGGTAACAATAGATTTTTCTCTATTAAAATCATAATCTGATTGTATGATCAAGGAGTGATCATGAGTTTTATGTGTATGCTGATATTATGTAGAACATGCTGTGTTTTACAATGTAACAATAATAACGCAATTGATAGTATTACACACCCGAAAATCGCATGTAAAACAATTTAATTTTAGGTCACACATTGTGCCGTCGCGTGTGGCGAAGTTATGCGGTAAAAAGCTCTCTGGGCCGTTGGGCCAGATGTCGGCAGCTCGGCACAAACGACGCCTACCATTGTTCACTAGTATCTACTATTTGTTTAATATTCGTGTGTTCTACCAACAATGTGATCAAAGACTTCGTGCGTGGAATGCTGATGCCACCTACAGGCTTATTTACCTTAACAGGTTTGAACCTAACGCGAAAAATGGTCACTCGCATATTGGAGACATGAACGAACGCCAACCGCTTTCGCAACGTTTCCATTAAACTACTTTCGACACGAGTAATCATTTTATCAATATTTTGGTTGAGCTGTGGCGTAATGGGCTACGTTACGTCTAATAAATATCCGAAAGAGCCGACAGTCATATCGATCGTCCGATGTATTGTATTCATAATAGTGATGGTTACGAAATGTTTATATTAAACGCCAGTTGGTTGCTCCCTTTGCATATAGGCGCCACATTTCCGACTTTCACCGAGATATCTCGCTTCTGCACCTTTCAACTGGGTCATACTACGTTGGGAACTTAGAGTCTTATAAATCAAAATATCTTTAGCGAGTTGTTTTAGTATTAGAGTAGTAATAAACGAAGAGTTTCTCGTCGTTCTCAAAAGAAAGAACATCAGGAGAGTGTGCTGGATTGTACCGTCCGATAACTTATCGGACATGATGATTTCCCCTTAAATACAGCATTCTGTTATCGTCAACAACAATTACGATAGACACGCAAATATTTTAACTGGCGATAAGCGCTTCTTTGTCGTTTTTTCAATCTTTAGAGGAACTTGTGTGAAGATTATTTTATTTTGAATCAGTACGTTAACTTCCTCCCACTTCCATAGCATTCACAATGGGCCTTGACAGTGCCACGTTAATATCAGCGTAGGTTCTGAGGCCACTGTAATTTTCATTAACATCGTTCGCGTGTGGCTGATCACACAAATTTTCATCTGTACCAGAGACAGTCATCTGTGTAATTGTCGTATATGATATAATTGTTTGGGTGTCTGTAAAAAATGACCTTGTCTCTTAACGTCGATATTTTTTCCAACAATGAGTTAAGTCTTTAGTCTCCGCTTTTGGTGTGTGTTTTTTCTCAAAATGTTTCTTATTCTTCTCGATAACAACAGCCTACAAGTAAATTGCTCTACAATAAAGTTTATGCTAAATTGACGCTGCGTGGGTTTGATATATTTATAGTTCTTACAAGTTATGACTTCATCGCATCACTGATCTGTTGACATTTCTGAGCTCAGTGGTCATAATGGCAGAGTTCCTCAGTTTAGATTTGATGGTTTCTTAACAAATTCAATCAACTAACGGGAGTGTAAAATGTGTAATATTATAATAAGGCTCTTTGCTTGGGTCCTCCGACCTCTCATTTCGCTTGGTTTTGGCACCCTCGGGGTCAAGTGCCCTTTCATTTCCGTATTGAACATCCTGCACAGCAAATTCAGATAATTATAGTAGTACAACAACCGTATAAAGCATTATAAATGATTACTATTTATGTATCAGCAACAGTATCAAGGTTTGTATTGTTTTTTTTTTCCAAAACATTAAATTTAAGCAGAAATAGTGTGAGTAACCATAGCATCGGTCAGGTGGATCGAAATGACTCAGAACAGGGCAAATCATTTCTTATTTCCTGCACCGCAAAACTAATTGTGTGTTCTATTAGTTCCGCTAGCAGCTAAACCTCAGTAATGTTACGATTGCCTCCGCTATGACAGTGCCCGTATCTGTGCCATAGACCGTTCACAGTTTCACACACACAAATGAAATTAATTATGTACAAATTCTTAAAGCTTCCTGCTTCCTGCCACTTGAGGGCTGAGTGAGACATCGTGAATATTAAAATGGTTGACTTTTAATGTTTCTGTACAAATATGCTGGTCACGTTTCAATTGTCTATTGTGTTCGTTCGATGTTAAAGCTCTTTTATACTTTCATAAGTACCTGGAACTTCGAGGTTCATCTCATCTCGACATAGACTTCGTGATTCCAGTTATTTGTTTCCTACATGCCAATTACGGTAATCTAATCGTGTTTAATAGGAGCCTTGCAAAATTCCATTCAGTTAACTCGACCGTTTGACCATGTTAGTAGCTTCCAATGAATATGTATTGATGCATATGTTCTTAGGGACAAGAATCCTTTTTCTTAGCGCCGCTCGGCGGGGCTGTCGTCCATATTTGGTCGCTCATGAATCACATCTCGTCAAACTTGTCGAGTATTGACTTTATAAAACGTATTTCTGGTGTATATTCGTGAGCTTGGATCCTTGAGCTCGTGATGTTCCTTCCTTGAATTTGCCTTGTACTTGAGACCTGACCTTATTTGACTTATCTTTTGTGTCTCGGTAAACAGCTTTACCGAAGAAGCTGGCTTTGGCAGGTGACTATTTAGGTTCAATGTAAAAAGTTGTACAATGTTCATAAAACAAAAAGCTCAAGCTTGTATAGCACCCGTTGCCAGCAGATGTAGGCCATAGCAGAATAAATACGATATCGTTTGTCGAGACACGCTGACCTATTACAATGCCAAAACAAGCTGATTACAGAATGCAGTACTGCCTGGTGATGTATACTAGTTGATTTAACTAATTAATAACTAGGCAAGTAGGCACGCGATGTGAAATTATTCAATAAAAATCTTTGTTTTTTTCTTCTTACTAAGTTCAACGCTAGCTATTCATGAATTTTTTCTTTCGTGAACATTATGATGACAAACTATAAGTATTATTAACACTTCGCTATTTATAGCCTTCTATTATCATTTTTTATGCAAAAATTTCAAAATTAATGTTTTTATAAGGTTTCCAAAATCCGAATAAATAAACAAAACCGTTAAAGGATGACCCGTTGTGTAAATACATATATAATTAAGATTATTATTAATTGGGGGAGGCCTATGTCCAACAGTGGTCGTCTATGGGCTGAACTGAAATGATGATTAAGATTAAATTATCTAATTATGTGATTGTGTTTTGGAACTTTTTGCATACAAGCTGGACTCGCACATAACTGATTTATTACTCATAGTTCTGTTTATTTGTTCGTTAATATAAATCTCTCATTAAGTCTTAGTTCCGCTCATCGAGCCGCTTGCCACTAATATTAGCAAACACAAGTTGGTGTAAGCCAATTTGATCAATCACAGAAGTGTCAAAGTTTTAATTGTTTTGTTATCTCTCTCACACTCATAGTGGAGAAGAGAGCTGATGGATTTAGTACCATAAGTTTATGTACTGGCGAGCTTGTGTGGGGGCTGCGTGGGCGCACGACCTCAGCCGATCGCGTGGGCTGCAGGTGCCAACGCACCTTTCCAGTTTCCACGCATCGGCTGCTGCGGCCCGCGAGCCTCCGATCCGAATCGACGATAATCGACTCGGTTAACTAACTGTTCACGATTGTTTTGCAACGAACCTTCACCCCGTTTTATAGATTCTATCTCGTTATTTACCCATTTTCTTATCAATACTGCCTGGTGCTTTGGCAACTTCCTTGAATTTACTAGCTTTTTAATGCGTTGCATGTTCGTTGGCAACAGTTCAGTTATTTCCAAAGAGGCATTCAATGGAAAATTGCGTGTGTCTGTCTTGTTTGGTTCGAATGTGCCATTATTCATGTCTCTGCACATTACATTAAAAATACTCTAAAGGAAAGGATACTATTACAAGTAAGTTCCATTGCCCTTTGTTCCGCGGGTCAAGCGAGTGCAGCACGAGTGCAGTTGCTCCTACTCCGACAAAATAATTTAATCCGTGTGAAGGATAAAGGCATTGAGGGCATGCATTCAAAACAGGTTTCCTTTGAAATCACTATTTGCTACTGCGTGTCTGTACTTTAAACGATCGCGTAATAATTCATGGAGCGAGCAAGACATCTGCTCGTGAAAGCATCGATGATGTGGCGTCGACCCGTCTAGTCTTTGATTTCCGCTTGAGCTGAGCTGCTCGATGCAAATCTGTGATGGTTACAGTTGACAGTTACGCAGGAAGTGCATTCTTCCGTTAGCGACGTCGATGGCGCTAATGAGCCGACGCTGGCCACCTCGCCGCCTCCGTCGTTCCTACGACGAACCACCTAAATCTGGAGAGAGTGAAATGTGTGTTCAGCGGCGACTTCGCTAATTGCACACCAATTAACCACCAAGAATTGAGTGTAGAGAGTGGCCTGCCCGCTCCACTTGCTATATGTTATAGCGTGGTGTATGAAAGTACATAATAGTCGACTCTTTACGAGCGAAACGCTCCTTATGCTTGCAAATTGAATGAGTTCGCTCCGATTGTGTTTATGTTTTTTAAATGTGTGAACTTTAAGCTAGAATTGAATTGAATTCTCTTCTTTCTGGCTGTCTGGCCAACTACTATAAATACCTGTTGAATACTGTTCTCTCATCTCCAGTAAATATGCGTTTGTTTTATTAATTCAAGATGAAAAGCAATTTGAGTTTAATGTGCCTTGAAGAGTTGATGGATATGAACTTATTCATTTTAAGTACCTTGCACAAGGGATAATATGAAAGTACCGTACTATAGACATGCACATGCTTCTTTCTCAATCTTGTTCTTGCTGGCTACGTTTTACAGAAAATATTCTCTACGGTGACGGGATTCTTGGCAGTTAGACGATGTTAATTAATTCGCTAGTGAATTATATTAAATACACAATCTTTATGGTCGGCTGATATCTTATTGACATCAAAATATTTACATTCAAACCAGTTTGAAGGTTTCCACTACGTCCGTTTAGGACTACCACCGACTGTGTTATGGTATACCATATTGGGTGGCTGTGGTAACATGCTGTTCTATTACCTGGTTGTGAGAAATTATTTCGAAGGCGCATACTGATGCAATGAAATGTTTTATAAATAAGATGTGTGGAGGTAATGTCGGCGGAGCTGTGTAGCAACAACGGCTTGGTTTAACGGCTTCGGCTACAACAAAAACAAAAAAAAAAAATTCTGATGAGAAAGATTTGCAGTATAAGTATCAATTAGATAGATTGTTAGCTTACCGACAGCAAAAAAGAACAATAATGTATTCTGTTCTAGCTTAAATTTTTTTTAAGTTGAAATAAAATAATGCTTAACAGTCAGGAGGGATTGCACCCCACCTGATGGTAAGCAGTTATGCAATCGTTGATGGTAAGGCGCACTAGTTTATTAAGAGCCTATTTAGGTCAATAGCCAATTTAGGTGTTTTCAAGGCTAGACGCCTTGAAGACACCTGAATTATAAATAATCGGACGAGAAGACCGCAGCAGGTAAATTGTTTCAATCCTTCGATCTATGCTGTATAAACCACAAAGCTATACCAATGATATATTTAATATAATATTATTGGGCTATACGTTTAGTCCAGACCGTAGAACACCTCTACGGTCTGAAATGACTGAACAATATAAGGGTGGACACTCGCCATATGTCTGGTTGTCCGATGGTAGAAAGGTGATACCGGAATCAAACTATTTAATTCCTGCGCACACTCTCCAAAATGCATCCTGTAAAATACCGAAAGGCTGGCAACCCGACGCCTGTTCAAGACTTGGACATTAGAGATACAACACAGCCTATTGCGGCTCCTAAATTGAATTCATGTAATTAATTTCAAGCGAGGACTCCTAGATCTAGCAACTGAACCAAGCCTTTGTTCTGCCCAGCTAAAACATTCACAAGATTTATTTAATATTGCATTGGAACAAGATTAACGACCCAACGACAGTCTCCCGGGATATTTATCAGCTACAGGTGTAGGCGGCCATAGTGGTTTACCTTTGTATTAAATAAAAGACCGGGATCACAATTTTTCCCAGTATAACCTTTTGGGGCTTCGGTATTACATTTTTAAACAATCATCTTAGAAAATCTACAGCGTTGCCTAATATTTGTCTTGTGTACAAAATAAGCAGTGCTACTAATTAGTGCTTTATTAAATAAGTCTTTGTTAAACCTAAGGATAGTTCTCAGAGGGATTCATCCGATTCTTCAAACTTTTTAGATTATTAGATTAAGTCCAACCAGTTGCTAAGTCCTTTGCTTATTCGGAGAAGAAATGTTTACACCAACGCAAAATAAGATACATACAATTGTATTCAATGCCAATCAATCATTTGTGAACGAAATCTTATTAACTGTGTCTTTCTACTTTTAAGAGATAGTCTGTTGATCTTAATTTGGTTTCTTACCAATCTCATTTATCATCAATTTATTCGGATCGACTAATTTATTTTACATTTTGGTAAATTAATTTATTGTTAACATTAATCAATAGTCTATTGCTGTTGTTGACAGCTGTATATTAACTTAATCTATAACTTTTAACTCACAAGTATCTCTTGCTACGCGCTAAAATTTCCAAAAAATACTGCTTTATTATTACAATTTTTTTGTGTCCTTTTTAATCTTTGATCCAACAGTTGTTTACTGTGACATTCTTGATCGAGCCCGTCCAAGTAGCTTCCTATTTGGGAGTGTCTCCGTGCAATGGACTATTTTTAACCGTGGCCGCATGCGCCGGCACGCGCCCGACCTTTCAGCTTTATGATTTGTCGACGTTCTGATACTGTTATTGATAGCTAAGCTCATCTTGTTCATTTTTTGCTCCGGCTCTCTCTCCAATGTTTCAGACATATCTTCTAATAATGTTTCCGCTTTGAACGTGGCTTTATTTTTGTTTGTGATTCCGGGCTGCTTCGGAAGGGGTTTGGTGCTACTCTTTGATCGTTCAGTCAAATTTTCTGACTGATATTCCTGTGACACCTTACGTACTAATTCGAAGAGAATTATATTTGCAAAGCAGTCTTGCAGTAGCATGGGTACAGTTTCTAATATCTCCATTAAGATACAAATCTGAAATCCTCGAATCGTTTCTCCGTGCCGTGTGGCTTAGCCGTACGTGTTATTAAAATTCTGCATCACAACGGATTTCTCAGCATCGTGATGCGTTTGCATGTTTTAACTATTAGTTTACAGTAAATTAATAACAGAGAGTGATGGTTCGCGTGCCTGCTTTCTCACTTGCATGACGAATTTGACGATAAAGAGATGCTATGGGGCTATCGACATCTATGCACTTACTGTATTTATTGAATTATAATATTCGTCTATCCACCTCACCTTGACATTGTACTTTAATATTCACATATGGATTATACTCTTCGGTCACATTTATTTTATGACATCATTTTTATGTTGTCTCGTGATGTAAGTTTTATTATCAGGCATATGAAGTAATGATGCTTTAGTGCTTAAGGCGCGTTTGGCAAGTTATTTATGCGTCGTGAACCGTTGAACGAACTTTGTACTTTATGAAGCTTTGTCGTAACGTAAAGCAAATTAAATATTGTTGCCAATGAGAGCAATAGCAACTGAATATCACTATCTTAAATGCAGTTAAATATGTAATTTATGCTAGAGTCAATTCAATTGAACTTGTCCATGATCAATCTATGTACTATCACATTAACGAGTAGTAAGTGATGATAGTGCAGTACTCAAATTAGGACAAGGACCACTTCGGTTCCACTTATTGATCAATGCGATCACAATAAGCGGACGTTGCCATAACGCGACAGTGGTTGACGGTGGACAATAATTGTGGCAATCGACAGCCGACAACTGGCTCAATAGAACTGCTATTTGCAATTATTACCTCGTTTACGATAGATGACGAGCTAAGATACACGAGTAGTATGTCATCGTTGTACTACTTTATGATTTTATATGTCGTGCCGAGGTTGAAATGATCAATAGGAACTGGATTTGGGTCAAGCCGCTTTGAGCCTTGGCTTAGTGAAGGAGCTAATAAAGTTTATGAGAGCCAAGTTTTAATGACTGTGGTTGAAAACTTCCTATTGAGAAAAATACCACTGCTCAACTTTGAAACTGGACTTCATGAAACTAACATTTTTATTGGTGTCTTAATGACTTAATGTATTTTTTTTATTGTTTCAGTCGAAGCAACGGGCATCAATCAAATGGCTGTTAACGAAGGCGTTCAATAACAGGGTCCCGGATAACCTTCAAGAGCCCTTTTACAGGGATCATGAGGTGAGTCTCACATTTACTTTTCGTATAATTTCTTCATCAACTGTATTTCCATATAAATTGGCAAGCATGTCTGGAAAGAATGCTTAATAATATCATTTTAGGTTTCAGTAAAGCCTTACGTTGTCCTTGACTTCATATAATAGCCTATTGTTTCTGAGTTTCAAAACAATTACATTTTCCCCTTGATTTCTCACGCTCAGATGTCCAAAATGTCAAACCAAACACCTGTCGAACTAATTTGGTTCAGCAGTAGTGTATTAATTTTAGACCAGTAAAAATTAATTCAAGTATTTTTTATTTTCTTCCAATTTCTGTGTATATTTACAATTTTTATTTATTCGTGACTGCTTTATTAAACGAATGACCTGCCTTCAGTTCAATCCGTTGACTGAACTAAAAGCAAGTTCAGAAAAAAAGTTCTATTATAATGGTTTCCTTTGCGTTTTTGCCAACATTGATTACCCTGAATTTGAGCAGTAATCATAGTTAGGTACACAAATTACGATATCGTTTCGTGTATCCTACAGACTTGAGGCATGACGTAACATACAGTATTGATCGTTTCTGTTAGCAAAATCCAAAAAGATAATGTGCAAGGAGTCGGCAGTCTACAATTGTCAATCTCTATTCAGCTCAATCATAGAAAGGTGGATGTCACAGAAAGTAATGAAGCTCTCTTGTAACCTCAAAAGAGTTAAGCGTTTTAATAACATTATTATGATCAGCGTCGGATTTTATCTTTTGTAACAGTCTAGACGTAAAGTTTAGTTTGGCTAGTTTTCTTTTTGCCCTGACGCGGTATTGAAACTCGAGTTTATTTACCACCGTTTATTCCGTCTCCTAAGATACGCGTCGGATTAAAGTTTGACTCGTATTTGTCGTCTAAATGTCACAGGGTCAGTATTTTTGACCTCGCACAAGGTTTTGTGCCTTCGTGGAAATGATTTGTTGTTTCCGATCTGTGTTTCCGACCGAGCTCCGAAGTTATTTACTTTGACGTATTATCAAACCTCGTAAAGCCTTTGCTAAAATACGGCACCTAGTTTCGGGTCAGCCATACGCTAGTTAGTTACTGCCCATTTCCTTTAGGTACGTAGTTAACATAGACCGTCGCCCTCTAACCCCGCAATCCTTAATGGAACCAGGTTATCACCTAAGTTACTTTGATACTAACACCAGCATTATCTGCTACCACGCCATAGGTTCCTGCAAACGTACTAGCAGTAAGATACTACACTAGAAAGCGTAACGAATATACGAAAGTATTAAAAAGCCTGCGTTCGACGTTCACGTGAAACTTTGCTGTTATCTCTTGAAATATTAACTGCAACCACAACATTAGATTCGTTGGAGCAGATAAAAGAACGTTGCCCCTACACACGGTCAATGTTCAGACATTTCTCAACTTGAATTTCCACTACATTCTGTTCTCGTATCCGTTTGTAAACAACTACGGTTTTAATAGATACTTCCACTGTTGTAAACAGTTAATATTCCTTTTGATTATATCTTTCCTCGCTCATCATTGACTAAAGATAATAAACACATTCGAAGTCTGTATGTTTATACAATTTTATGGTTCGAATATTTATACTGGCCGGTACTCACGTCTGCCTTGTATTTGATTAGATCACGGATATTGTCCCAAATGGAGACAGGGTTCATATTTCAATGCAGTTAATGCTATTGTAGTGTCTAATTACGTTGCACAATCGTTTATATCTGCCACTTTACCAGTACAAAGTATGAGATCATTTATTTTGGAATAATTGGCTTCATCTAAAGATCAAATTGATTTTAATAAAAGTGTATTTGGACTGCAAATAGAAAGTGTTACATAAAGGAGATTAGTTTTCCTGATCGGGCTGTTCCGTCGACTAATATAAAAGAAATTGCCTACTGCCGCAAACCTGCATAGACCGCCTACCATAGGATTGACCTTTCATCTCGACCCCTTTTATTTTTCAGTCCGCTGCTACGAGATTTTCTGTATTACATGCTCAATTCATTGTCTTTTTTTTTCATCTTTGAACTCTGCTTGTATTGCCTTGCTTCTGTTAAATCGTGCAGATCTTGTTTAAGCAGTAAAATGGTCAGATCTACTTTTTGCTAATTTCACAATCGGAGTTCATAAAAAGTTCAATGTCCTTATACGGAACCTTTTATAACGAGAATAAATTGCACTTTTAATATTCAGGTCAAGATATGACCGGTTTTATCAGATTAATCCACCATGTGGTGATTGTGTAATGTTGATGTTACCGCATTTAATATTTGGTTTTTATTTCGATGCCTTAATTACAATTCAACTTGCATGGCAATTGACATTACAAATAAACATGAAGATTTCAAGAACAGTTCTTCAACTAAAGTCAATAACGTCGTTGGTGACCCCGAAATCCTCGTAAGACTCGGAAACGGCCGTAAAGAAAGCAGTTCCCCACGAAATAAAACCAATGTCAAGCCATCCACATGTCGCGTTATCGATCGGGAGTTTCGATTTTACCCTTCATACGTAATCCATTTTTATCAGCTGCCAGTTGGAAAACGCTGCCCTTGAATTAAAAGTTCAGCATGAACATGGTACAATATTGATCGCAACCATCCCTCCACAGTTGCTTCGGGTTGGTAACTAGTGTCACGCGAGCTTTCAGCACTGAACAAAACGTGCTTATAGGAGTGTCCCTAGCAATTACGTCCTTATGAGTTTATTTGACCCAGTGGTGACTTGTTTTCGTGTAACACAATGGCTGTGATGAGAAAGAAGCGGACTCATAACAAGAATGTGAGGCTATACGCTGTTCTTTCATTCAGTTAGTGATTCGTAAACAAAATGTCTTGAGGCTACGAAATGAAATTGTGAATTTGCAGTCTTTTAATTGGAAATATTTTCCTTAATCCCAGAGTTAAAGAAATAAGTTACTAGGCCTTCATAACCTTCGAGGATTAAGGCTGTCTGAGCTAGACCGTAAATTAAGATGATATCTTGGTAGTTGTCTACACACGTTATCTTGCTTACGCAATGTCTTTGAAATTTAATTTGCTAGGTTTGATTACCACCGCTGTACGGATCTTGTTCATATTTACCAAAGAGATTTGTTCAAGCAATCATTTTAGCTGTCCACGTGTTCTAAAAAGAGAGAATCAAATATCCCTCGATTGCTATTTGATTCTCTCACTTCATGATTTGTTTTGTTAGCCTTTCTTCGATGATTTCTAAGAAGCCTGTTCATTTATCATTAGTGTACAGCGGATGTCCATTAACGATTGTTGTTGCGAACGAGTTCAAGGACCACTATGTTTGGATCAGATATATCTGTACTCAACGCATGGGAATACTGCACTTTAAAGTTCTCTTGGGATCGGTGCACAGATTTCCAATTTGCATTGTAGTAAACCCCTTCCAGAGGAACAGTGGTGGCCCATGGGTGACGACCCTGACTTATGAGTATAGGTCGTGTGTTCAAACCCAGCCAAATGCAATAATTTTTTTTGCACTTTAATTGTATTTTCACCACCACTGTGTGGAAACCGGCATGTTCTAGAATTAAAAATTCGATGATATGTGACATCTAATATCTACCAATCCGTACTGGGCTCGCGTGGCGGATTTCAGCCCATTTGCTCTCTTAAGGTAGCCATACACGCCAGGGTATACCTGATAGGTTTGCCCGCACAGCTGTACCTGTCAGATAAGCTTGCATGGAAACTTGCACAGTTCTGCAACATACATGCTCCGATTTACCTGTGCAACTCACCTGTACAGGCAAACCTGTCAGGAATACCCTAGCGTGTAGTGCTAGGACTTAAGCCTCTCTCAGGCTTGAGTCCCAGAAGTGAGAACATTAAAAAGCTGATTATGCTAAGCTCCTTCCATAATCCCGCAATGATAAAGTTTAGAATGATATTCGATCAGCGGTAACTTACGTAATAAGGTTCCCGGCGATCCTAACTTCAATCTCTCGAAAAAGTCTGTAAAATATGTCAATTCATATAGCTCTTATGTCAAAGGAAAAATACAATTAGATTAGCATCTAATCTCAATACAGTCATGCTTCATTTGATTAATGTGTAATAGCAATAATTTAATTCTATCATCTGAATTAACTATTGTTTGCTAATATCTATGTTAGATAACTGTTCATTGAATGAGTGGGTGAATCGGGGACCGATGCGTATTCTGCTTCGTCGGATGTTCCTTTTGAAATTTTCGTAGATATTGTCGAGTTGGTTGAACCCCAAACAAAGGTTACATGATATTGCTTTGTTTCAGAGGTCGACAGCCAGACATCGGCAAAAAGTTCTTACTAATTAATTTCTGAGGCCTACGTTTAGTATCTATAGTCATCCTGTATATAGGAGGAACTGACTGACTGACATTACAATGCCCAGCCGTAACTATAGGGACTAGGAGCGTGAAATTTTGCATACGGTTTGCTTTTATGACGTAGGCGAGCACTAAGAGAGGAATTTCCAAAATTCACTTCCGAAGTGGATGAAACGGGGGGTCAAAATTTTGTAAGAAGAAACCTATTTCCATGCGGGCGAATCTGCTGGCAGAAGCTAGTCATGTTATAAAGCTGACGAGTTTGTTGGAAATACTGGTTTGAAATGAAAAAGAATTTTAATATTGGATTATTTATTTATCGAGCAAGGCTATAGACTATATAACATCACGCTACGATCCCACAGGGGCGGAGCAGTAATTAAAGACGCAAGTAATACCGCGGGGGAAGCTAGTCGACCAATAAAGATGACTATAACATTAAATTCTATTTCCTAAAGATTAAAACGGCCAACGCAATAAAATCACTATCCAGTTTTACATGGATTAAACCAGTCGCAGGGTTTATTTCCCTATTTCGTATTTTGTACTCCGACAATACGATTTCAATCCATATAAATAACTGTAATGTCCCTTTGAAATGTTATAAGTCGCGGTGTTCTGGCTCATCTGAATTGTCTCTAACCGATTTCCACGTCGAAAATATTCCCTAATGAACGCACATTCGTCTGAATGCTGTACCAGGATATTTTTACTTTTCGGAGAAGTAGTCTTCTTAGGAAAATTTTCGGTAGTCAAGGACATAGAGTCGTGTTTGGATTGTGCATCTGTTCCAAAAGAGGCAAAATGTAAAATTGTCGCTTCGCTTTAAAAATAGTCCGAGTCGTTTCCGCCTTTGGAAAACTGGTGATCTTTTGTTCTTGTCGCCGGTGGCTGGTGACTCAGCTGTCTTTATTACATGGATGATGTTTTCCCGAATTCGTTTTGTTATTAAATGCCTACGGTTTTATCCGTATGGTAGAACCTCCGTGGGTAGAACAAAATTGTCCCAAGGGAACATAGTACAGGGATAAAAAGTCCCTGTGTACCAAGTTTCGCTGAAATCCGTAAAGCCATTCCAGTGGGAAGAAATAATTACAGTCAAACACGGATTACGGCAGGATACAGTTACAAACTGCCACCGTTATTAGTGTGATCCATTCATTAACTAAAATATAATTGTAACCAGAACTTGATTTCCATGCTCATGATATATTTTTCTTTATTAAATCGATCTGATAAAGCTTCCTGTCTAACTGGATGCAGTATTTTACCTGAAACTACTGCGTATCTGACCTCCACAACCCAGTTATTGGTACCACGATATCCCTTGGCAAGACTGGTGTCAGGATTTCTGGGAGTCCTATTCGTAACGACTGTTAAAGATCTGCAAATGACAAATGACCACAGCAAAAAAATAAAGAGGTTAGAGGTTACTTTCCGATTTGTACTACAACGAGTGTCGCCACATGTCTCACACCCTTTAACTCCACTACAGTCAATAAACCAATATGAACGGGCATTACGCAACCAACAGACCACACACGCTAAAATAGTAAGTTTGATATTGGTAGTTAAGCTATGAGCATTGCCCTACTTTGTCGGACGCCTGCCCCGCCCACAAAAACATTCTAACCTCATTCATCTGTTCTGTGGCTGGGACCAACGGCTTAACGTGCTTTCCAAAGCATGGAGGAATCTCGATTATGTTAAGATGATCACCCATCATCAGACCGACGCCGGCAAGGATTGCTTAACCTTGGACATCGGCCCGAACGCCTGTTATTACTTAGCCAATAGCTCCTCCGAATATTTTCCTTTCATGAGTGTTTATATTGTCTTTCAATTGTGACTGTTTTCGTGTCGGCGACCCCCGTACTCGTATTGATTGTATGTGTTTGTTAAACGCTGGACTAGGTTTTGATTTCAGGTTGCCACGCTTCAGTGTTTTCTTAGGATGCCCGTCAAAGTAGAACGGATAGCTTTTGTGTTGCTAAACTTACTTTAGTTCAAAGCAAACCTTCGTAGTCCTGAGTAATTATTTTGCTAACCCAATTTTAAAGTTAAGAAGTTTGAAATTAGTTTCTTAATAACTTCATTATCGGTTATGTAAGTACCATCATCAACATCTTCCTGCCTTTACAGTGAAAAATCATCCAATTACTTCTCCCACTGCTATGTTCCAGGCCTTGCGTTCCAGGACAAGATCCCGGAGTTCCCTTCCGGAAGATCTTGCTGTTTTTGTCCATTATTACTTGGGTTCGGCTTAACATGTTTCTTCTTCCATCCTATCTTGTTGGCAGTCACGCCGTCATAGAAGACCTTTCCTTTCATTATCACGCCTGAGACAATCCATAGTTTCTCCCTCTTACTCTCTATCCATACAAATGTATATTCATAACTCTACACACTCTCTTTTTACATGACCATACAGAAACAATTAATATTATTTAAAATATTCTCAAAACTAATTAATCCTTTCAGTCGACCTAGAGACATTTGCTATATTGTATAACTGCACGCACATTATCCCACTTATCTATGAACATTCATCTCTGTCTCTCTAACTGTCAAAATAATGATAAAAGTAAATATTATGTAATCATTACCAATATTTAAAGAGACAAGTTTCTGTTGACCAACATTTCCATATAAAAAATCACACGTTTTTATTCTCTAAAGGCTGGTTAGTTTTCGATGAATGAATGAGTCAATGCCATTACCTACTGAGCTGTATCAGTTTGATTCAGCATCGTAAGTACCAAGATTATTGCAGTATATTGGGATTTTATGATTCACTCTCTTTAAGCGTAATGATACCATTATGCTTTTACGGACCTAAATAAGATGTTACAGTAATTTAAACTTGTAAAACGGATTAGGTTAAATAATGGTTACTGCCCATACTTGGTGTCGTTTATTGGTGCTTGCCTTGAGCTATATAGTTACATAAAATTATAACTAGTCATAAATAATAATGCAATATCTTGACGCTAATAGGTGAGAAGGCGATTATTCGTTAGAATTATCTCTACAGCGAGAGGCTTATTTTCCCCGCCTACACCATATTTCCAGACGTAAATATCGTGAGTAAATCGAAGACGATGTGCTAATTACAGATTAAATAGTGGTATTTTGCCGCCGTCTCCGACGCCTTTCTCCTTGACCCTCGACTGCAGCCGACGCTGTCGGCTTGTCGCGTCTCGATGCGTCTTTTTGTCGAGCCACTCACGTCGCTTAATTATGTGCACGTCAGGTTAGAATCTCATCGGAATTGTTAATCAGGGGTACTCGCATGTTTCGTGTTAATTGAGACGCTGTGAATGGTGCTGCTCTTTGAAAGTGAGTGCTAATAACTGTTCCTACTAGTTATTTTGCCTGCGGCTGTATCGTCACATTATGAGAGGGCTTGTGAACTGGCCATGATTGCTTTTCTTCCAGTTTATGGTGGGGTGTTATAAAATTTTCTTTTTTATCAAACGTGTCATCACCATGCGAGCTTTATGTGGCTTCTAATTGGAGATGCGCGTTTATCCTCTGTATTCCGTAAAAGTAAAAACATAATGTTGATAAACAAGATTCAATTCCAAAATGGTTCTGCTCGACGGCGATGCTAAAATCGTGCGATTGTGCCTCAACCTTTCGACTGTCTCGCGAATTGATCGTACAATCTGATACGCCATCCGTGGAAATTACAGCTTCCATTATGTTTCACGCTCTTTTTACGCAAAACTTCTGCCAACAGTTTTCTAGTGGTTACGAAAGAAATTGATGTCAGACTAATACATCATCCTTACGAGACAAATGTGAGTTCTCTTTTACTATGATCGGGCGAAACTATAGCTCAACAGCTAACAAAGGCAAAAAGTCGGTGAAGTTTCTTTTGGATGATGGCACGATGCCCAGCGTGGCGGCGTTGTTCTCACGAGCGTGTGAACGATCTGATCCGAAGATAAGTTAATTAGTTGAGAGCACTTGATTCAAATAGCGTATGGATACCGATATACTGTTGTTCTACGAAATTTTGTAGCGGATTTTAGTAGCTCAAATGCGTTTTTATTCTTTTTTTGAGGAGTAAAAATAATCATCATCTTTCTGCCCCTGTCTCTTAATATTTAGGGGCGGGGCAATACTTTTTTTCATTCTGTCCTGTTACCAGTCACGCATCACCAATACCCTTAAAATTACATAGGCCTACATGGGTAATTATAAAACGTCAGAAGCTAGTTCATGGTTCCAATTGGTCGTTTCCTAAGGAAATGAACTGGTCTTTTAATTTTTAATGATTTTACAATATTTCCATATTACAATATTAATAGGTATGAATGAACAGTGTAGTAGTACCAGTCGTTATTGTACCAAAAAGCATAATAAAAAATTGTAACGAAATATAAAATATCTATGAATCTGTAGCGTCTACAGTGTTCCCACATTATAAAAAGAGGCTGTGTAAAAATAAACCTACCAATAAATGAGATGTAATAAATTTAAAACTGATCTAATTAATATAAAAAAAAACATTGCAAAAACAATGTCATAAAAGGGAAACAATCATAAAAATTTAATCAAAACAATAAAATCCATAAGGCTCCATGCCTTATGTATTTTATTGTATCTTACAATTGGAGATTCAGTCTTCTTGTTCTTAAGATTAAATAAATAAGGACTATATTTATAGACTTGGCTTGCAATGTAACAGACAGTTCTAGCAAATCCTACAAACACTAAGTCTTGCTTCTAGTAGTACATTATGAAAGCTAACAAAATTAAGCTTCTATGAAACATAATGAGGTATTGATTAATGGAAAATTTGCCCTTTTGTACAGACTATTTCATAAATAAATCCTGTATCTAATAAATCACTAAAGTCGCTGAACTAAATGTTGTTCTTCGAATGTCGCCCACTCGAACCTTTAATCAATCTATTTCAATTTATTATTACGTAATAGCCACACTGTACGATACAATCAATACAAGTAAAGTTCCAGTGGTTTCAGAGTTCTTTGTTTTGAGCTGAAATCATTGATACTGTATCTATCTATCCTTGTGTATTGCTTCTGAAAGTTGCGTGTTCGTCTATGACTCATGTCTTGTCACTTTTCCTTTGCAATATTTGTTACGGCTATCTACTTTTACTGCAAATTTTATCTGCAATCCAAAATTTCTTAAATGCTTTCTCAAATACTTTTCTAAAAGTGTCTCAACTAAATGGTCATATCACTGAGTTGATGTCGTTTTTCAATTTGCACCAATTTTGCTATTAGGGTAATGTATTTACAGCAACTCGATTGAGAACGATGACCTGCCCAACAAAGGCATGAATTACATTCTTTAAAGAAATTCTTAAGTTAAACTTTGCCGACTGTTTTGCGACGATAGCAATAGAATCCTTTGTGAAGAATTGTTTTCTTTCAGCGGCGATACGTGCAAAGGGTGAATGGTCGTCTGTAATGGGATTTTGCTGTCCGTACAGTTCAATATTTGCGAAATAGCTTCGGGTGTCGCCTGGGGATTGTTAAGAAACTGTATTAGATAGACTTCATGTGGAACTTTCCTTGTTAGCCTCAGTAATTTCAAGTTCAATTTAAGTTACAGGGCTCATATGACTTGCCTATAAAGCTTCAGTTAGAACTACGTTGACTTAAACAATTTTATATAACCTAACGTAACATACTGTTATGTTGAATACATGCAGTTTTGCTTTTCGGTCATCAATTGTAGCCGTGAATCTATGTGGTTTCTACGGCGTCGCCAATAAATCTGTTTTGAATAAGGTGTGCATCTCTCTAACTTCGCACATTCCTCACGTTGGCCCTCAGGTCAAGGATCCCCTAGTCTTATCTGAATAATTTATAGGCTCCGAATTTAGTGTTAGTGGGCGAGAATATTGTTGAAAGTTGACTGTAGTCTCCTACAATATTTACTCAAAGTGACTTGCTCAAATAAGATAGTGTGTTCGGTTACACTCAACAATATTTAAATAAAAGAATATGTACATACTTATATAAAATTTCTCTATTCGACAAGCTTTTAAACAGACATTTACCAGTCATTGATGAGTGAAACGTTTTGAAACGGCCATTTCGCGAATTTGCACAATATCGGTAGCCAAACATTCTGTCAAATGTTGTCATTAAATCCAAGAGCGTGGTGGCAATTAAGAAACCCATTCACTGCATGTAATAGCAATAAATGCGTTTGTATCGGGTACAGGATTATTTAAAATCGAGATTAAAAGTGAGAGCTAACGAGGCCAGTATTGGTCCGCCATATTTCACACGTTTCGTTTGTCAGCGCTTCATGGTCAATGAGATGGTAATTTTATGTTGTAACACTTCGATTTTGCAATAAAACCAGTTTTTTTACGTTTGCCTAATCTGCTGGACTAAGCTGTAGCCGCGTTGCCGAATCTAGGATTGTTGACAGTGTTGCTACTTAATATTCTGTTTCTGATGTAATTATTTAGTTTGGTAATCAAATATTTAAATGTCACTGACCTTATGATTGGATTATTTTTAAGATTGAAGATAAACTATTAACAGATTTTTAGCCATTAAATAGAACTAAAAATGTTTTTTTCAAAGACTAATTTGCACAGGTGGAAAGCTCATGTATCTTAAAAGCTTCGCTTTCAATACCGGTTTGGTAGCAAATGTCAGGCGCGTATTATACGAAAGTGCCTGTGTGTTAGGGGTGTTATTTACAAATGATGGCATAACGGCATCGTCTGGTCTAGCCGCACCTGCCCCATCAAGGTTAATGTGTTCACCCCATTCTGTGACGCATGTTTACACACCTTAAATTACTTACTTATTAATAGATTCTTGAATGACTCGGTCCCGGAGGTCTATTATGAAGATTTATTGTAATTTGTAAATCCATAACAGTATTATGAATAAACATAATTATTTAAGACCATGTTTTTATACAAGCGATCTTGACATTGAGATTCTTCATTAAAATAATGCGAAGTTAAGGTTTTATTTCGATATGGTATTATTGTTTATAAAAAGATATCTCTAAATGGTACTGTTTTGACCTTGACATTTGAATTCTTATGGCGCAAAAATAACCTGACTATGTCAATTCACTAAAACACTATTGCTTATGAAAAACTAACTTTTTCCGGCGATGTCGCCGGCGTGAATGTGGAAAATTGTGCCACGGGAACGGTATCCATGTTTTAATCCGGGCAATGGTCTTCCTGTGTTTCAAATTCATCTAAATTCCTGTCAACGGTTGAGGTGTGATTGATGAACGAACATCTAATCATACAGACTTTCACGTTTATAATCTTAATAAGATACGTTAAACTAATAAGCCTTTACGCCTCTATAATCTCCATTAATGACACTATCAGGTCAGAAGCATCTATATCAGGAAGATACTTAAAACCACCACTAAGTAGCTCGTACGTTAAAAATAGGACGTGACCTAACATTGATCTAGATTCGGAGCTCATCAACGCTCCCAACATTGTGTGCATTGCGAACGTTTTTATTAGAATTCATGTCTGTTATTATGACGACCTCTGCAATGCCGAAGAATTTACTTTGGACCGTCCGAAATTACTCGAATTCCTCGGAAACATTTTGAAGTGACCCTTAAGTGGGTCGGATCTTCATTCTGTCGGACAACCTTTCTTGTTTCTAGAAGTCGAACATTTTTTTTTTTTTTTTTTAATTCAGATAAACTAGTGCTTGACTGCGATCCCACCTGATGGTAAGTAGCGATGCAACCTTTGATGGTGAGGCGCACTAGTTACACATATAATAATACTATTTAAACAAAATTTCATGTCAGTCAGCTCATTCAGTATCTAGTCTTTTTTCATCAATAATTACTAAAACAGGACTTTTAACTGAAACTAATTTTTTTTTTTGGACAATCTTGGCATTTCATGGGCAATTCTCAACATGGTCTATGATTGCTATGTAGATCTAAAAGGAATCTGAAATGTGTTTCTTAATTAGTTTAACTTACAAAGTATAGCCTCAGATTCTAAAGAATTTTACAAGTTATAGGCCTCCTTCCCGGAGCGGCATATCTTTAGTTACAGGGAAAGTTGCATAGTTTCGAAGTTACGTAGTTATCTATGCGCCAAGCCCTACTTCTCGTTGAGAGAACTTCAATGACAATATTACTACACTAAGTTTAGACTGCAAATCGTGAAGTGCTTCAGACTTTAGAGCTTATCTGGCGAACTGTTGACTGTTACGTTTTTAGTGCAAATAAATGCTTTTAGTCATGTTTTTATTCTGTCGTTTCATTCAGTTGCCTCAATCAATGACTTCTGTTGCCTTTCGTATCTTTTGAAACACTATTGAGATGTCTGCTGGTACTTTATTGACTTCACGTAGGTCATAAATCAATGATGTAAGAGTAGGATTAGCAGGTCTTCTACGGCCTTTAAACTGAATCTCGGTGATTTGCGCAAGATGCGTGCAGACTGGTCCGTTAAGCTCAGTTTATCCCACGGTTTACGATCTCCATATCCTAATATTTGAGTAACCCACTATAAATATACGCAGTTTTTAGTTCTTTATTTTCTTTTTACAGCGCCAATACCCGTTTACCTTAGACAGGTTTTGGGCTGCACGTTTTAAGACTGTGTGGATTCCTTACAAAAAAACATAAAGCCTGTGTCACAACAGCTATAGCCTTATGCCTATACTAGTTTATTTGAAATTCCTTTTTAATATTGAACATATCGTCGGCTCAGATTGAAAAGCTCGACAAATATAATTTTGGAAAAAAATATTTTATTATATTTTTATAAAGAAAACCACGTGCGTCTCGTTTATCATCGTGATGCGAGATGAAACTGCATTAAAGCTAGAACTACATTAGACTGACGCACACGTGTAATACGCCTGATTTGTACGTAGAACGACGTCGCGTGGCGTGGACCAAGTGTAGCTCTACAAGTCTAGTTTCCATATAAAATGTATAGAAACCGACGCGCTCAGATTGGCGTGTGTGGCACACGTGTGCGCACTGTAGTTCCAGCTTTATTATTATCAATTATTATCTTACAAAAATCATACCTAACCACTTATTCTTTCGATTCCAGGATCAGGAACACCTCAAGCCGCCTATAGTTGGCGGTCTGGCGAACGCCGAGCTGTACTGCCTGGCGCTCGCCAACATGTACTCCGACCCCAACTACCACAGTCTGAACCACTGGAACATACTCCAGACCTTCGCGAGGAAAGGCGTGCATGTCCCCGACCCGCCCGATTGCGCGCTCACTGAAACTGTGCTCATACAAACCAATCCTCTCAAAATGGTATGTATTTTATGAACTATTTTTTTTAATGATATAGCTAGAGTTTGGCTTCGATCCCACCTGATGGTAAGCAGTGATGCAATTGTTGATGGTGAAGCGTACTGGTTTATGAAGAGCCTATTAACTCTAGTCTAGAAGATACCTAAATTATAATTGGACGGAAAGGAACTTACTGTTTTTGGTAGCCTTTTTGTAGAACAATTAAAACCCTGTATACAAGGGTTAATTCTTTTAAATGGGGCTGTAGAAGCTTGTACCTTAACCGTTGCAACTACAGGAAATACGTCTCTTAGGAGATGGCTCTTAATTTATTTTTTAATAATTGCTACTATATCCACCAATTTTGAAAAAAAAAAAAAACCCTGCTATTAAATGGGCAATTTACATACTTAAAAATATTTGGGGAGCTATTTGATTCAGTTTCTAATGAAGATCAAATAGTAATCTACACTAATATTATAAAGAGGTAAGGTTTGGTTTTTTTTTTGTTTTTGTTTGTGATCTTGAGAGGTATTCTCTCCGACAGAAATCTGCTTTTTTCCTGAGTAACATAGGCTATATTTTATGTACGTCGGCGAAGCTGTGGGCAAAAGCTAATTATTTTATAAAAACAAAGGAGATCTAGAAAATTCACACTACTTTTCTAGACATTTAGATACTGATATTAGTCTAGAATACCAATCGGCCTGAAAGAATGCTTCTTGTTTCCAGTTCTATGAAAAAGAGGCCAATCATCTGACTTATCCTTTAAATATTATTGTTTAATTCCTCCTTGCGTCGTATTCCTCAATGCTGAGGGTCGTGACCTCCCTGTTTCATCATTCTAACCCTTATGATATTCCTCCATCTTTTTCTGTGTCTGGCGGTGTGAAGGGCATTGTACATCGTGGAGTCAAGACCGGTGCGGATCTGGTCGGACCAACGTATTGGGCTGCGCCTGCGAGGCCTTTTCCCGTGCACTTTACCGGTCACAATTAGCCTTTCGAGGTGGCCACCGTCTTTCATTGCAATGTGACCGAAGTATTGCAGAACCTTGCGAAGACACTCGGACGACAGCCTTAGAGGAGATTTTAAGTTCTTGCAAAATAGATACGTTGGTCCGAAATGCTGTCCAAGGGATACGGAGCATCCTTCTCCAACATCTCAAAGACGTCGATGCGTTTGCGGTCTGCAGCCTTTAGCGACCAAGTCTCAGCGTCATACGAAAAGATCGAAAAGACTAGTGTTCGCACCAGTTTGGTTTGGTCTTTACGGAGATGTTGCGATCCCTCCAGACTTTATTAAACTGAGACATGGCGCTCTTAGCCATGCCAATTCTCCTGCGAACTTCCCCCTCGCACGACCCATCGTTACTGATTTTTAACTAGTAAACAATAAAACGTAAACTGATGAAGTCCGTGATTATTTGTTTAACCTCCTATGTGTACGTGCACTCTGAAGTTGACAAACACCACTAAAGCGAATAGCGTAAGTGAACGGAATACACAGAATACATCGGTTATCTTGATTGGAATTCTTGGCACGTATATGTAGTAACAGAAGTCTGAGCTGGTGTAGTGCAGTCAACAGATTACTAAGCGTTGTCTATAACGGCCCCGCTACCAGTCATTACTTATGCATTATTGCGGACTTTGCTTCGACACCTAGCGCATAGCGCATAGCATCGTCAACAAGCTCCCATTATTTCACAGACAAGACCTAAATGGCAAATGTTTTGTGAGTGAGCTATGTAGATTATTAAGTTAATGCAGGCGCTGACTATGGCTTTGGAAATCTAATAAGTTCTTGCAGACAGCCTTTCATATTGTGCTTTGCACGTTAACTGCAATTTGATATTCATTTTTATAAATCCTTGGTATTTTTTTTTCAAAATAAATACTTAAGCAATTATGTGGTCGACGACGGAGCTCGCTTGCCTAGAATTACCAGGAATCTATTCATATCTGGGGAACGTTGTAGTTATCACGAAACACAGACTCCGAATACTTATTTAAATATGAGAAACTGTAAAAAATGAACGATAAGACATTTAGATATAAGTTTTATCTTATCAATGCAAATACATATGTAGTAGGTATGAACGTTTTAATAGATATCATGCAAGTGTTACGAGTATCATTGCATATGTTACGATGTTTTTTTGCATACTTGATACATAAAGCAAGATTTTTGCTAATCCCTCCCACCTGCAACTCGTAAAAAATACCAATCCTACCTAACTACAAGTGACACACATACAATTTACTTTTGCGATTTAACCTTCAGTGTGAATGAAGCGATAAAGCTAAACTAATGTAAGAACTAATTAAAACTCCTACGGCATCCCTAGATTAGATTTTCCAAGTGTGAGCGAGAACCGACCAAGGAGTCGATGCTATCAGGGCTCACGTGGCACTAAACATTGATCATAAAAACAAACAGTTCTAGGGAATGTTAATCCGGCAGATACCGTGGAGAATGATAAACGGTTTCTATCTGGAATTACATGTATTACGTCATACAGTAGCGTAGCTAGATGTGGGCGAAGTGGTCCCTTACCCACGGCCTCGCACCGAAAGGAGCCTCGTACAAGCGAGGGCTCTTTAAGTACGAGGGTTTTTTTTTAAATTAACCTCTCGTTTGTCCACTATTTCACCTGATGGTAAGCGATGATATGGTCGAACGTTGGGTCGCGACAGTGGCTGTCTCGTTTTCGAATTTATGAAAGAAAAAGGCCTCGCTGATATACCTTCGCCCACGTCTAAATTATCCACGCGACGTCTCTGATATCATATATTGTCATAGCACTCGTACAGGTGACAGTTTCTCTATTTGTGCGCGTTTTCCTCGTCGGTGAAAACACAAATGACACTGTAATCCATTATTTTCTCGCTCATGAATGCAGGTGTTGGTAAATAGTCGTGAAAACTTGGTCAAGACTGCTTGTTAACAAATGAAATGTAAACAAATTCTAAAACGACCGACTAAGTCATACGGAACTAAGTGATACTGGTTCATTATGCACAATTATATTATTGTTAATTTATTGACAGGTTATGCCATAGTCTGACTTACTGATTAGAATCTGCAGTGCATATAATTTTTCTTATGATTGATTCTTTTAACACTTTTGAGGAATTACGAGGCAATGGCAGGGCACACTAAGGTGATTTGATTTTGGAATCTCAACATGTCAGATGTTTTCATGCTCTTCTCAACATGACGCAACATGAATGCGGTGCATGTAAATGCCAGCAATTATGGGCTAGCTAAACCTATATAAACGCCCGGTTTTCCTTGGGCAATCGGCCCCGCTATCACCTTGGTGACTAAAAACTTGTAACTTTTACCAAGGCATAAGCTACACAAACATACTTTCTATCGAAACAAGAGAAGGAAATTAACCATAACTAATAAAAAATTATACAATTCCAGAGCGGGCACATGGCTGTGATAGAAGCACTGATGGTGCTATATGCGCGGGAGGTCGTGACCCCTGACCGGGTAGCGGCGGCGGCGCAGCGATTCGGCGCGGGCGTCCCGCCGCTCAGCAACACTCCCGGAGCGCCGCACGAAGACGGGCTGCTGTGCTGGATCAACGCCGCCTGTGCTGCGCTCAACAAGGCCGAGGTAAGCCTTTGCTGCTGTATGAGACGTATGATGCCGCTCAGCAACACTTGCAGAGCGGTGCAAGAGGACGGGCTGCTGTGCTGGGTCAACGCCGCCTGGGCTACGCTCAACAAGGCCGAGGTAAGCCTGTGCTGCTGTAGGAGACGTGTGATGCCGCTCAGCAACACTCCCAGAGCGTCGCACGAGGACGGGCTGCTGTGCTGGATCAACGCCGCCTGTGCTGCGCTCAACGAGGCCGAGGTAAGCCTGTGCTGCTGTAGGAGACGTGTGATGCCGCTCAGCAACACTCTCAGAGCGTCGCACGAGGACGGGCTGCTGTGCTGGATCAACGCCGCCTGTGCTGCGCTCAACGAGGCCGAGGTAAGCCTGTGCTGCTGTAGGAGACGTGTGATGCCGCTCAGCAACACTCCCGGAGCGTCGCACGAGGACGGGCTGCTGTGCTGGATCAACGCCAACTGTGCTGCCCTCAACAAGGCCGAGGTAAGCCTGTGCTGCTGTATGAGACGTGTGATGCCGCTCAGCAACACTCCCGGAGCGTCGCACGAAGATGGGCTGCTGTGCTGGATCAACGCCGCCTGGGCTACGCTCAACAAGGCCAAGGTAAGCTTGTGCTGCTGTACGAGATGTGTGATGCCACTCAGCGACACTCCCAGAGCGCCGCACGAGGACGGGCTGCTGAGCTGGGTCAACGCCGCCTGGGCTGCGCTCAACAAGGCCGAGGTAAGCCTGTGCTGCTGTACGAGATGTGTGATGCCACTCAGCAACACTCCCAGAGGTCCGCACGAGGACGGGCTGCTGTGCTGGATCAACGCCGCCTGGGCTACGCTCAACAAGGCCAAGGTAAGCTTGTGCTGCTGTACGAGATGTGTGATGCCACTCAGCGACACTCCCAGAGCGCCGCACGAGGACGGGCTGCTGAGCTGGGTCAACGCCGCCTGGGCTGCGCTCAACAAAGCCGAGGTAAGCCTGTGCTGCTGTACGAGATGTGTGATGCCACTCAGCAACACTCCCAGAGGTCCGCACGAGGACGGGCTGCTGTGCTGGATCAACGCCGCCTGGGCTACGCTCAACAAGGCCGAGGTAAGCCTGTGCTGCTGTACGAGATGTGT
Source organism: Mythimna albipuncta (assembly GCA_929112965.1). Classification (NCBI taxonomy): domain Eukaryota; kingdom Metazoa; phylum Arthropoda; class Insecta; order Lepidoptera; family Noctuidae; genus Mythimna; species Mythimna albipuncta. The sequence goes on from OV815965.1 coordinate 21,566,533, forward strand.
GATGCCACTCAGCAACACTACCGGAGCGCCGCACGAGGACGGGCTGCTGTGCTGGATCAACGCCGCCTGTGCTGCTGTACGAGAGGAGTGACGCCGCTCAGCAACACTCCCGGAGCGCCGCACGATGACGGGTTTCTGTGCTGATATACGACAATCCGTAACCCTAAATGTTACTCTTCAAAACTCTTCGTGGTGACTGCCTGATTGGTCAACTGATGAGCTACCTGCCTAATAGCCAGTTAAGACATAAAAAACTTCCAAACACCCTAAAATCTTAATAGTCGTCGACCCATTTAAATATGGACATTTATTAAGCCCGCCTCTGTACTCTTGTGTGCATGAAGAATAAATAAATGGACATAAAGTACCTAGTGAGTAACTTTTTTTACTTGACTACGTTTCTCCATTCCAGGAGGACACATCATCGCACGTTCCGATGCTGAAGAGCCTCCAAGAAATCTGCGATGGCACCGCGCTGGCGGCGTTGATCTCCTTCTACTGTCCGGACGCGCTGCCCCGGACGGCCGTGCGCGTCGGCCGCATGGCCTCTATACAAGACTGCCTCCACAACCTCATGCTGGTCCACGACTTCTGTAGGACGGCCCTGCCACACGATGTGTTCCATATGATGCCTGAGGATGTTACATACATGAGAGGGTTCGTATGATGTAGTAATTGATGATGGTGTGAATTGTTGGTAGTAGTGTGTCAATTTCGCATGTAGTCTCGGTGATTTTCAACTCGGGAGGTGTCGTTAAAAGAGGTGGTGGGGAGAGTCTCATTTATTGATCTTTTGGTTGCTTGTTTTCAGGTCCATGCGTCAAAACTTAGTAGCAATGCTCGCCGATCTCTTCAATATGCTAGAAGTTCATCCGGTCAAATCTGTTAAATACCCCGGAAGTGGTAAGTTTTGAGATAATACCCCAACCCCGTTGATCCAAATAAAACCCTCCGTATTGCATGCTAAATAGTAATGGGAGTATGTGGTCATAATATCAAAGATTCTTTGCCTACTAATATTAGAAATTAAAAATTTAAACCTACACGGAAATGGTTTAATAATGCTTTAATTTTATTTACTGGCAATACTAAGTTTTAGGCACATTTGGGGTTACTATTACGAAGACCAAATTGTCAATATGTTTATTTGAATATTGATGTATTTTTTATTATGAAATTACGTGTAACATACACTTTATTTTATTATATCGTTACATGCGTGTGCGAGGTAAGTTTGAATTAGTATTAAAAACGAATGAATGCTTCGCTGAATGAAAATTCCGTTCCTAATGTTTGTCACCCTGTCTTGCTTTGCAATCGGAGCCTGTACGCATCGCATAAATGCATTAAAATGGGATTTATATCACTCGCGCGTCGCACAATTTATTTATTGGATGTAAAATTATGCATATGTGAGTCGGTGGCACAGTAAGTGTATCGTCGGGTTGTGGGTGGCGTCGCGCCCGGTGTAGCCAAGACAGGGTGTCCGTGCGCGTCTGAGCGGGTGTGGTGTCCGCAGCCGAGGCGGCGCGCGGCAACTGCCACGGCGTGCGGCACAAGCGCAGCCTGCCGCCGCCCGCGCCCGCGCCCATCCCGCAGCTGCGCGCCGGGGCCGACGACGCCGCGCTGCCGCCCTTCGCAGGTACCACTACACGCCGCCGCAGGGGAAGGCGGTCCAACACGCCACTCTTAGGTGCCACGTTCCATAACAACTGGAACATCAATTGACAGTGGTTTTTTGATTGCTTTTTTTTTTTTTCAAATGCAGTATTTCCTACTCATAAAACAATATTTGAGAAAGGGACATCCACATTAAAATGTCATTAGACATAGTCTATTCGCGTTAAGAAAATAGTGACTCATCAGTGAAACTGCACAGTAAAAGTGAACTCATACTGGGGTAAAAATTAATCAGAATCGTCAAAATTTACACTTTTGAAACTTTTAAAAGACTACAATACTGTCTGAAGGGCTTCTCCTACTAGTCAATGTGAACAAGCCTTTCTGTTTTATTATACTTTAATTGATCAAGGGTCGAGGCTAACCTAAGTGACAATGGATGAGTTACTATTTTATTAAAGCAAATCTACTATAGTATTCTGATTGTTCTTTTTCAAACATAGTGATTTTCAACTCCAGAACTTTATTTGACTCAGTGGATATTTAGAGTATATCTCTGCTTAATTTATTTTGATATTGTAACGGGACCTGAATAACGTAAAATTCAGTGTTATTAAAACATAAATATTATAATGTAAACAGTGGTGCCATTAAAATCATATTAGTACTATCTATACCTATGTAAATACGAAACTACATCTATGAAAAAAGTTCTTTTCACACCTACAAACAGTTCTTTTCACAATTAGTCATCACAGTTATCTAGAAATAGTGTGCACTCGCCTTCCCCACAGAAAAAAGTACAGTCTCAAATGCGTTTAGTTGTTCTTTTTGTATCGTTTGCGTGTGTGTGTGTGTGTGTGTCAAATAAAATGTCGTAATAAATGTATTACATTGGAATGTCTATTTGTGTTATAGGGTGTACCTCTAAATGTGAGTTATATTTATTTCACGTTTCACTTAATATTGAGCTTTATATTAACTGGAATAAAACACCTTTTTACATGGTTTGGTGGGCTTTGGAACTAGCGCTTTTGCATGGGATTCTTTAATGCTTTCTTGAGGCACTTTGGAGTCAATGACGTTATGTCCTCACGGCTCCCAGCTAAGATGTAGTGATGCCAGCACAGTAGACCTGGGCTATCAAGTTTTACTATACTATTTATTTAGTTTCGTCACGAGTGCTAGAAGATACAAACTGTACTTCATTCACGTTCAATTAGACATCTAAACAAATCTTTTTTTACTGTCCGTTCAACCGATTTTGACTTTTATTGCGTTGGTGACATGATACATGGCGGCTGCAGTAAATAGTTGGTATTGTAATCACTTTTTTGCTTGTAATACCATCCTTATGTCTAGAGAATAGAAATCGAAATCGGTTGAACTGCCAGTAAAACAGTCTAATCCTAACGCGAATGGAGTATAGACTCAAAATATTTGGTATACAGACGCTAAGGTACGGTAATGAGCATGTCTATGGTCCAGCTAGATGGCGCTGTACTCAATATTTTTAAATTATTGTGATTTTAGTGTATGGAAGCATTATTTATATCAAAGAATTGGTATCCGCAGAATAGGGACATTCCACTTTATTGAAGTTACTCAAATTATTGCCTCAAAATCCACCGAATTCTGACTATAGCGCTATACTTAAGCACTATTTATGTTTAACTCATATTAGTTTTTTTTTAAATTAAATTTGCAATATACTAAAATGTTGAGTTCAATGCCATCTAGCAAGAACATGAGTACGCTCAGACTCGTAGCTTTCACCTTAACTTGACATATCGGTCAGTAAAAGAGAGAGAACGCTCTTCTAAGTTGATATGATATTTACGACCTGAAATGTAGGTAGTTTACTATTTATTTCTTGAAGATTAGGACTTTCAAAATATAAAGTTTAATTCATAGTAGCCACGCCTTGTGAGCGTTGACCATAGACAAAGTTAGAGTTGTTACCTTATGTGGCAAGTTTTTATTGATTACAAGTAAGACTTGATTAGCTTAATGCTATTGGCCGATTAGCTATACTAATAAAAATGCGTGCTTGAATCGGAATGGGTAAGTTGAAATAAACTGTTTTCTTTTTTGCATATAGATGTTTGGCCAAGTAAGTTATTGTTCTGTTTTTATGATTTCTAGATGTTCTGTGATTTTTCAAGTAGATGGTCAATGTTTCTTATATTTTCTTGAATGCTGAATGTGTTTGTTTTTTGACGATCAGGCTTAAAAAGATCAACACTTGAATATATTTCGGTGTTTTTCAATAAAAAAATTGATGAATTATTCAAACAAAATTTTATAACTCTTGCGAAGTACCAACTCAATCATAATTCCGCTGTGCGAGAGAGAAACGATGCTATACATGGCGAATATCAGTATCTCTTTTCTACAACGGATTAGTATGAGTAGAGTGAATCTTAATAAGCCTGTCCGTTTGGCAGAATTCCTTAACTAAAAGATAACAGTTCCATTATCCTCCCAGTTCCCCGCTCGCCATCTTCGCTGAGCAGCCGCTCGCGTGCGCTGCGCTCGGCGAGTTCCACGCCCGAGCGGCGCGAGCCCAGCCCGGCGCGCGACGACTTCGTTGTCCACAGGCCCCGACACGTCACAACTCTCGCCGCTATGGCTAGGAGGGATGACGACAATGGTATACTGTTTAATTACATATTTTTTTTAGCTATTTGACCTCCACATAGCTATGAAATTTGACGTTAAATAAAAATGATAACTTGGTTTGATATTGTGGGAATATCACCTGACGTCGATTCGTCTTTTTTTTATCAATGAAACAAGCAACACTAGAAAACCATAATGGTAAAATTCAATATCATAGTTGTAAAGAGGAAAACAAGAAACCAAATATCAACCTTCGCATGGGTGCGATAGCTGGGAATATATCAAAACATTGACTTTCAAAGTGATGGTGAAAATTTCATTAAAATTCATTAGTTAGTTTGAAATACACATATACTTCGTTTTCCACTATTTTAATGTACATTTTTTGCTCTACCCCCCTCAAAAGAAACGTCATGTTTTATATAAATATTTTGTCCCGAACTCAGCGATGGAAATAAACATGACGGCTGCGGGGCGGCCGTCGAACTGGCTGGACTCGCGCGACACGTCGTTCGCGGGCCGCCGCTCGCGCCGCTCGTCCATCAGCGACGACTCGCAGCTCACCGTCGAGAACTTCGGCGGCTCGCAGGACCGCCTGCACTTCGCGGGACGCAACCCCGAGAAGGAGCTCGCCACCGTCGCCAATGTTAGGAAGATCTCTGCGCCTTCTGGTGAGTTTGAAGACGTGGTTGGTGAAGATACTATAAGTTTATAAAACCGGGGTTCTGGATGAAAAAGCCTATATCTATCTAGGGATGGGTTTGAGGATTGGTTGGTGAAGATAGGGTAAGTTTAAAACTTGGGTTATTGATGAGAAAGCCTAAAGAGTTAATTTCTCGTCTCTTGGACCTGCATGAAAATGCCAAAGTGAACTGACTGCTAAGGATGCACCATGAGTGTATTTAACTGTAGCCACACGATGATGCTCGGATGCTCCCAAAATGAATGCAATGATGATATAACAAGATATTGATGGCTTAGTAATAAAGCTATATTAAGGTGAAACCTATGTGCCAGAGATTGGCTATGTTTTTGTTTGATGATGCCGTTCTCAACATTTTATGTTTAATGTCAAGTCGAAAGAAAATATTACTTACTGATGTCAAACATTCCCCTTTATTCAACTTAGTCAAATTATTACCTTAAAATCCACCTAATTCTGCCTGTTCATGTCTTTAAGTACCTATCTAAGTATAGTTAGAGTTTTCACCTAAAGATCTTCACCTTTTCGTTTGAATAGAGTCTATCCCAAAAACGTTGTAAGCGTATTTTTACGACAGAAGTCGCAGTTTATAAATAAATCTTAATGAATGCATTAACGTTTTGCTCCTCAGGTCCCCTCGACTACAACCCGCCTCTCCGCTCCTCCCGGCAAGACATCCGAGGCTCCATACAATTCTTCCACGGCGACTACCAAAACGGCTCCGAAAAGGAAGACCGACAAAAAGTCGAACGACAGAGCTCACAACCTCAAACCACGGAACCCGAACCGTACTTCCCTATTCGACGGCAGTTGAGCAGTGACACAATAACGTTAAGAGAGAGACAAGAGAACTTTGGATTCTCATGTAAAGGAGGGGGTGATGGCGGGTTCTTCCTAAACGACAGAGATTCGACCGACGGGGATGCAACCAAAACTAGTTTCGCCGATCTCAATAAAATCAAGAGTAATGGTGACCAGACAGGTTTGTTGAAACACGGATGGGAAAACGTTCTTGTTAAAGTACAAAAAATACTATGAGAAAATCTGGCCGCATAACCTGTGTTGACAAGCCTGTTCTCCCATTCCTTAGCCTGTGATTTCGCTTCTGCGGCACTAAACTGAAAACGCCATCGTAACCGCTTTGAATGTTCGCCTTGATTGCGCTTGAGTTTAACGGCACACTGTATTCGGTACAACATTAATAACCGCACTTATTTAGTCTTACAGTCTGTCGTTAAAGGACCACATATTCCCATATTCCAAATTCTAAATTTGTGACCAGTATAGTTAGTTGTAGAGTAATTATTTCCTACGAGAGCCGACATGGTGTAATGGTGTAGACAGACGATTTTGAACTCGAAGCTGACTTAAAGGGTGTGAATGAACTATTTTTTGCTACAATACAGTAAGCATTTGTTGTATCAACCAAAAAACTTCATTTGCGAAAGTTTTTATAACAAATCTCAAAAAGATCATAATGTTTTATTTTGTATAAATAGTAAATAGTATTTTGATGAAGTTCTGTCACGCTCTGAAAGGAAGCCAATGAGTGTAGGACACCATTATGGTAAGTGATGGGTGTGGATGTCCGTGCAGGTGTGGCGAGTCCGGCGCAAGAGCGGCGCAAGAGCGCGACGTTCGCGACGCCGCCCGCTAACACCACGACGTGGCAACAACAGTTCATGCAGCAAGAAAATCAACCCAGTTAGTACTCAAAACTCTACCGACCATGTTTCAGACTTCTAATGAAATTTAGCCAATCATTTCTCGTCCAGAAATTATAGATTTTTAATCGTAGTAAAGTCTTGGCAAGTTTTTCATCTATTGACCAGTATGAAAAAAAAAAGCAATCAACAGCGGCGTAATCGTTTACGCCTAACATACTCATGATGCAAAGGCGCAACATTAAGTAAAGCGGCACCTTATTTTCTTCAAAATAGTTGGGCATTTGCCCAAAAATGGGACAAGACTTTCTAATTAACTATACTCTAATTGGTTAAGGGGCGTAGCTAAGCTGAGTGACAACGATGATTCACTATTCCTGACGCGGACACACTATAGATTACACCATCATATATCCGGTTTACCCAAGTGATATATATGAAAAAATACAATAAGAGAGACATTTGGCCAGGAATGGGACAGGGCTTTCTAATTTACCATACTCTACTTGGTCAAGGGACGTGTCTAAACTGAGTGACCATGAGTCACTTGACGCGAATACACTATAAATTACACCATCGTACATCCGGTTTACCCAAGCGAAATCTCCCGAACATTACCCACAAACGCCGCCCTACTAAACTAATTTAACCAAATTCCAGATGGCGATGACCTAACAGACGAATCGAACACTACTTCCGGGGGACAAATGGCCGCTCAACTGAACAACATAAGACTAAAGCTAGAAGAGAAACGGCGACGCATAGAGCAGGAGAAGAGGCGTATGGAAGTGGCCGTCAACAGGCAGAGGCAGCAGCTGGGCCAGCAGGCCTTTCTACAGGCTGTCACTAGGGTGAGTTGCTGGGAAACCTGACTAGCGTTTGGTGCGGTTTCAGGGCAATCGGATTCTCATCAGGGCCATTGGGACTAAGGGTCCAAGCAAAATTTTCATAGCATATTAACCCCTATCGCCACAATGTAACGCATATAGTTCTGTCTAGATTAAAAAGTTGCGCTCATTCGAATTTCAAATTTTCGTAAAAAAATAAAAGAAAAATATCTACCCTTACCATGGGAATTTGCGCTTTACGGGGTGTACAATAAGAGTTAATATTGTAACTAAAGCTAAAAAACCTAGCTCATCTCCATGGGGTTTGAAGACCTTTTCGTTTCCGATGAACCAACTTTACCGTATAGTTTGAACAATAGTGCGTAGGATCATTTCGATCTAGGTATTCCACATCACATCACGCGCCTACGCACGTAGGAGTTGTATGATTGAATGTCGTAAAAGCCCTGATGAGAATTTGATGTCCCGAACATGGAAGGTTTGTGTGGGATAGACAGTAAAAAATGTTTTGTATTGTCTTTAAAAGTTGGAATTGGCGTCCTTTGTGTTTCTGTCTTAACTCCATTCGCACTGTGGTCGGAGTCAAATAAGATTTTACTAGTTTGAGAGTGTGAGTGACAACATTTTCGTAGATAGATTTTGATTGATTTAGGTAGTCTAAATTGGGGGAAATGTTTGATTAGAATGTAAGTGTGCTAGTATAATGTGCAGTATTTTCAGTAGTTCCACATAAACTAATTCTGAAAATAAACTAGATTTAATAAGTAACTTTAATAACTGTTTTAAATGTTTCTGTTTAACAAACTACACACACTTTTGGAACGTGTTTTATAAATAAATTAAATCTAAATAAAAAATATTATAAAATGCGTTCGAATACAGCACAACGTTACTAATATTATGTTCTTCTCTCAATTTGTTTTCTAATATTTCCGACGAATATTTAAAATTACATTTTTCTTTCTATTTCATTAGGATACATTATTGCAATACCAGTTGGCCAACTTGGTGAGTGGCCGGTTCAAAGTTGAGCCCTTTCCGTTTAATTTAGACCTTTTTATTACTTTTTTTTACAATCACTTCGTTACATATTCCTTTACTGTTATTTTGTACAGATTTTTAGTTCGGTACACGCTTACACGGCTTCTCGATACATAACATTTAACCATTTAAATTTTGTATTTATAAAAGTACTCGTAAAGTATCAGTTTAAGTTGATCTCATTAATATTCGCCTTATCAATTTGTAATTTTGATAATAAATGCTTAAAATACGATAGCTACTTTAAATTCCACAAAGGTAATAGAAGCTTTTTTTCTACAATCATTATTATATCGAACTCATGAATATTTTGCAGCGCAATCATATTTTTTCTAATAGTCAATCTTAGTAATACAGAAATCGTTTGAAGGTAAATTGATTCTTATTATGTCAGATATCCCAGTCCACTTCATGGTACATTCGACTCACGTTTTTGAGAAGCACATTAATTTGTAGGAGACCCATATAATTACACTTATTTGTAAGCATGACTCCGTTGGTTGGAGTATATCCCTTAAAAAAAATCATCTCTTATAGTAATTCCTGATTGCTGGGCTGTATAAATAAAAGAGATAGCACTATACGTCCTATATATCTCTCATCCTTTTCCGTACTGGAACTATAACCTTAATAATATGGCCTTATAAACTGAAAAATATCATATATCATTAGACAATTTTAGTAATACCATTTCATTAAAAATAAATTGTAATAAAATTCGTAATTCCTCGATATATCCCAACCAACTCTCAGCATGCAGTAGCATGTCATAACAAGCAACACTGCAACAGTGTTGCTCAACGTTTGTGTTACGGTGTCGGTTGCACGCGCGTGTTGCAGGGCAAGGGCGCGCGCACGCCGGCTGACGACGAGCCCAAGCAGGAGCTTCCACCGCAACAGGTAATGTCATAACGATATGGGTGATGCAACGATACGGGCTTTGTTACAGCAACGAGTTGATTCATGCTTTTGTGTTTGTTAGTTTTGGGTGTATTTTGTGTTTTGTTTACCGTTTAGAAACGGTAGAAGTTTGGCTTATCACTTCAAGTGTGAAGATGAACGCATTTCGTATTTTAATATGTGCGGTATTTGCCTTGTTTGTCCTATGATTAGTTTCTGTTCTTTACCGAAATACCTCACTGAAATGGGAGTCTTGAAACTTAAATCTACACTAATATAATAAAGAGGTAGTTTTTTTTAGGTTTTTTTGAGTGTAGGAGGTAATCTCTGGAAGCACTGGTCCGATTGCAAAAAAAAATTCAGCTATAGAAAGCTGAGTGACATAGGCTATAATTTATGTACGCGAACGAAGTCGCAAAAGCTAGTCTTTAATAAAATACCATGTTATATATAAAAAAAATCTGTTTTGATTTTGTTGCATCGCCCATTATAATTGACAGCAATTTAATATTGTAATTTAACTGGTAAAGGGAAAACATTAAAATTAAATCACGAATGAGAACTATATTATTAATTGGCATGAGTTTGTGATTAAATTGCATGCAAAGTGATCAAGAATAAATCACAGTTTGTGACGCAGATATACGCGTTTATTAGTTAGAATACTGACACGATAGACAATACGAGACTGGAAAATTGTTATAGCTGTGAGCTAATAAATCGAATACCATATATTTATTAACTTTTGAAATTGCTTTACCAATGAAAACGTTCGCTAAGACGAAATATTGAATAATATGTTAAAGGCCTACGTAGACTGGGACGGCATGGCAAAGAATTTAATTGCCAATTGATTTTCAAACATATCGAAATAGAAATACGACATAAATTATGTTATGTCTCTGCACCACCCTAAGGTCGACTGGTAGATAATGCCTAAGGCATTAAGTCCGCCTTTGTACAGTTTTTTGTGCAAGAAGTGTCAATAAATAAATAAATAAATAAATAAATTCCTATGCTTTGAAATTATCCCGTGGCAACAAAAGTGATATCATCGCACGACATTGAATGAAGTATCACGGTACCCCGCGGCACAAAATAGATAGGTACAGAAGTCAATCTCGTGAATGTACTTCACTTTTTATACTCGCTAGGCGATCGCGTTAGGGTTAGGGCGTTGCGCCGAACTGTACGAGAATGATCGGGCGATCGAGCCGAGATATCGTGGTTTTTTTTTTTTTTTCGATGGGAATTTCATCTTATGACAACCCCCGCTCTTGGGCGGAGCGGGAGATAGTGTCAGACTCTTACTGACTAAAAAACCCATCCCGTTCCTTCAAGCCTTCATACCGGGGCTCGAGCGCCCTTTCGGATAACCCTGGCCCCAGTAGGCTTCGACCCGGCTGGGCCCCTGCTGTTGCTGACAACTCCTTGAGGCGCGCGGGAACAGCGCGCGCTGTCGACGACTTGGGCTTGGTCCCGACAGTTATCGGACGGCCGGACAGCGAGCTACCCATTGCTCACTGTCCGCAAGCCCGCGCCTACGGTGGCTGGAAATCGAGATCGGAATCCCGGCGGCGGCGAGAGCGCCGTTGGCTGATGCGGTCGGCCTCCTCCTTAGCGAGCATTACTGCTTCGCAGAAGTCGGCGACCGCCTGCCACTCTTCCTGGCTCCGGACCATATATCGGAGATATCGTGGTCGTGAGCGGTGTCTATGTGTGCGTTGCTCGAGCGCGCTTTGTATGTAGATTGTCTTCTGTACCTACCTATTTTGTGTTCGCGAAGCGCTGCGCTATGCAACAGCATGACGAAGGACACCGGCGCCGACAAACACTATCAAACGCTACTTGATACTGAAATGTGTACCGGCAGCGGAACCTACCGTGGCATAATTCGATGTGTCAAAATTCTTTGCCATGCCGTCCCCTGTATTTTAATAATAATTTTCTCATGATGAAGCGTGTCATGTATAGGAATTGGTGGTGGAGCCACCTAGTCAGCGGGATGCAGTGGACACCGCAGTACTGGAACAGTATCAGCAATCTATTGCCAAGTAAGTACACACACATGACAATATTCAAAATCAAGCCTTCGTTGCTCCTCATGTTACTTGTAGATTTGTTGTCATTGCGAGCCAATGAAAACCTTCGAAACATTATAGAAGTACTAGTTAGGCATGCGCTGAGTCAAGAGTGAAAAAATCTATGGTAGGCGCCAGATGAATTTGCAATAAAGTATTTTTACTGATATCTCTGCGTAGATACCCGAAAAATAAACAATTAACGGTTTTTCGTTTCTAGGAAACGTAAAGGATCACGATAGATCTCGATTCAGGACAGCTTTATGTCTTTATTTTCGTTTTTGAAATGTCAGAGTGTAAGAGGATCAATGTACGCTATTTTAAATTTGTCTGACACCTACCTTTGCTGTTTATCGGCGATCTTCGCTCGAAACATCAAACTTCATCGATACTGTACACTCATTTCAACCATCACTAATCACATCTTCAAATCAACATAATATTGGCTTCAACTCCAATACCATGTGAGTGCACGTCACTTACAGAATGAACTCCAGCCTGCAGGATATACAGAGTGACATCGCGCGGCTCGCCAGCCAACAGACGCAGTTACAGCAACAACAACACCATCAACAGCAACAACAGCAACAGGCTAAGCAACTGTTTCAACAACCGCAGCTGCAACAACCACTTCAACAACCACAGATTCAGCAGCTTCAACAACAAATGCAGTCGCAGCAGCCTCTTCAACAATTACCGCAGTCGCCTTATCAACAACAACAACAGTATCAACCCAACATTCCACAATTGGTGAGTTGATTGTATTACAGTTTTGGTATTGCGCCTTTTGAAGAGTGTTTTTGTGTTTGAAATTACAAGTTCAGCCATCTTTAAAAGGTGATCTCGCTTACTTGGTCTATATCAAGTTGATAAAAAGTGTGACTGTCTGTTTCATTATTATCAGAGTCACAAGTTTCGATTATGATTTCTGGTATTCCATTGAACTTGAAGTTTCAATCACATAGCTTCGTGTGAGTCATTGATAGTAAAATAATCTTAGCCAATTAATATTTTTGACCAGTAAAAGATAAAAGTTTAAATATAAAAAGAATATAAAAAGATCAGCACAGCTAACCTAAATAACTGACTGGATTTAAATCGAGTTTTGATTGTAATTAATTGATTGAGTTTCAGCGCTTCATCCCACAATGTGTAATTACACACTCACATGCATTATTCATATTATTGAGGCTACGTTTTACAATTCTCCTTATCAATTCTATGGCAATAAAAAAAAGTAAAACCTTAAAAAGAGACTCGCTATCTCTCTATTGAGACTTTAGAAAAACCCATATACTAATATTATATGGCTAAAGGCATCACTAATATGCCTGTGTCAAAAATACTAGATTTCATGCTTACATTGATTGGCGACGAATTTAATCTCAGGTCTAGTATAAAAAAAAAATATACAAAATATAAGTAATTACCTACTATTTTCTTTACTTGAGAAATTGTGAAACGTACCTCTCGCCATCACATCGCTGACTCCCGCCTAACATTGCAGCACAGCCAATTCAGCTCCCAGCACAATGTGTCCCGGCCCGGGCTCGCCAGCTTCGGCTCCACGCCGCACATACCGCAGCAACACCTGCAACAACTCCAACAACAGCAACAACAACAGTTTTACAACTACGAACAGCAACAACAGCAATACCCGCAGTACAACAACCAGTATAGGGATATAGAGGACTATGGGCGGCAGCAATTTTATTTGCACGATGCGACGCCGCCGCCGCGCCGCACGTGGGCGCAGCACGCACAACAACAACAACAACAACACCAGCAGGAGAGTGAATTGCGAGGGTGGCAGGTCGGTTGCACGTTCTCACCCCTTTTATATAAAAACATTGTAAAGTTCAAATTAAAAGCGACATTTAATGATTGGTCTAAAATATTTAAACTCATAATATTTGAATGTAGATTAATTAGGCACCATCTTAATTGTTTGTGGATTTTTTTGTGACTTTCCAGCAATAAGGTCTCTTTTTAGTGTTGTAAAGAATAGGTTTGCTAATGAGAGTGTAATAAAGAAATGAATAGCAGACAGTTATGTTTTTTGTGTAATTGAAGAGTGAGGTCGCAAGCTTACAACACATCGTCACGATGCACCGAGGTGTTGGTTGCATATGTACAAAGCTGCTAAACATTTAGTAAAATCATTCTTAATATACCACTGTATGTTTTCAGCTGCATCAGCAACACCAACAGAATAATCTACAGCATCAACAGCACCAACAGTTCGGTCCACCCACGCCGGAGCCTCCTCAAAGAACGTGGAAGTCACCCTCACCGCAACCACCTCCCGAGAGGAACTGGCAACCTCAGGGCTTCGTCCTCCACGATCGAACCAACCAGCAACCGCAACCCTTCCAAGTGCACTATAACAACGACCGGTACCAGAACGGAACCGAGAACATTCGAGAACCACAAAACCATTTAAGCTACACTGTGATAAACCCCAACCAGTACGTCTCCCAGTCACCGCCTTTAGCCGCGAGTCCGCAGCGACGGGCGAAAACTCCGCAGCGACAGGGCTCCTTACCAGAGGTGCAGCGGAGACCGGAACCTGTGAGCTTGCAGCAGCTGCAGGCGCCCACACACACACCATCACACGTGCCCACGCACACACCTGTCCAGGCGCAGCCGCCTGACGACATGGAGCCGCAGAACATTTCGTTCATCGGCAACGCGGAAGACGACGCCCTCCGGCAAGGAATCAATAGACTGAACATATCGTCGGGCACGCGGACCTACCGCATCCCCTCCCCGACGCGGCCCTCCCTCAGCAGGAACTCGTTCCAGCAGCTCGACCAGGAAGACGTCAGTGAACAGAACGAGAAAGGTTTCTACATTTCGTTTGATAACGAAGCGCCGAAACGGCCGAAGCCTCCTTTACGGGCGAAAAGAGGCTCGCCGAAGAAGGAACGTTCTACTGATATCAGTCCTGAGCGAAGTCCGGAGAACACATGGAACGAGAGACTGCAGCCATCGAGAGAGGATGAGTTCGTGGTCCACAGGAGTACGGGGTTGGAACAAGCGATGAGATCTAATGACGTTTCTTCGGAGCGCAGAGAAACGCCACCTAGAGAGAGACCCCCGCGACACAACAACGCGGAGCCCGCCGCGTTGCTCATCGGCGAGTTGAATCCTGACCCGGTAAGACTATTTTTAATTTTATTCAAGTTTTACAATACTGCGGATACGATCGATGTTACACTTTATCGTATTTTATTATTAGGAATGGTAATTAAAACTTTTCGCGCGTGTAATAACAATTTTTAAAATTGGCATGATGATCTTCCGCTCCCCAACTGATGAGCATAAAACTGTCGTTTTTTTTTTCACAATGGCTACCGTCTTCATTGGGATTGGCTAAGTTAAACAAACAAAAAAAAGTTCAGCTTTATATTTTAGTATAGATAATTCAATTATTATGAGTAACGTTGCGACCGGTAACAGACTAAGGGCGCTTTCAATATCTGCGTCTTTTGACGGCTTGCTGCGGTGTTCAAACGGTGCGTTAGTCGTACTGCGTACGGACGATCGCATTTTTCATTCAAAGCGCGTGGTGTGGCAACCCTGTGTCGAACAGTCGACAACAGGACGGCAGCATCAAGCACCACGTGTTCAATTCGGTGTTAAATAGTGCGATGTTGAATAACGTATCACTGGCATACAGCCCGCACGGCAGCCAGATACGTTTTCAATTTCTATTAGACGCTTGTGGAATAGAGTAGTGGACTGTAGTTGGTTTTAGGTGGAGAAAGAGTGTGTTCTGTAGGAAACGGGTTTCGCTTCACCCAATCAAAAAACAATGGTTGGCGTATTAAGTTAGGAATGTACCTTATTAGCCTTCTCGCAGCGCTTCACGGAGTACTCCGGAGGTCCACTATCTCACAACACGATTATGTCCATTGTTCCTATAATTATCGATTTATTGGCAAGCAAAATGAAATAACGAAATCTTTGGTAACGTGGGTTTTACTAAGTCGGTTTTTCATCGCAGGAAAGAAATCATTGGCTGCATCTTGGCGTATCAGGTCGCTCCGTAACCATCATGCCATTATCTGCTCCAATCATGGGTTATATACAGAACAATGCCTGTTGTCGAATTGCTAACGTACTGCAACCAGCCAGTTGCCGCATGATAAGCGTGTGGCAACGGTCCGACATAAAACGTCTAAATTGAAAGTGCAGTTAGGGCGCTTTCATTTTTTTTGTCGCTAGGTTTCGCAAAATTTTTGTTTTCAAGGAACACTTGAACTGAAAGATTGTGTGTTTACCCAATCTTAATCAACTTCGTCAGGAATTGAATAATAGAATTCTTATAGGTTGCAAATTGCTTGCTGACTTGACTAACTAATACCACCTTACTTATTCCAGAACTCAGCGGAAGAAATGGAGCGTAAAAAAGAGCGCATTATGCTCCTCTCCCTCCAACGACGGCAGCGCGCCGACGAGGCCCGCGCGCGAGCCGAAGCCGCCGCCGCCGCTCGGCGCGCGCGCGACGACGCCGCGCAGGAGGTCAAGCTGGCGCGCAAGGAGGAGCAGGCCAGGAGGAGGGAGGCCATACTGCACCAGTATAAGTTGAAGAAGGCTATCGAGGAGGCCGAGAGAGAGGTAATCTTACATTTCCATTACACATATATTTACACATAGTTGTTGTCAAAACCTATTGAAATTAATTTGGTAAATTTCCCACCCTACTGTACTTTATAAACGACTTCCAAAAAAAGGAGGAGGTTCTCAATTCGGTTGTATTTTTTTTTATGTTTGTTACCTCAAAATCCGTCATTTATGGACCGATTTGCAAATTTTTTTTCCCCTCACATGATATACTTCCAGATTGGTCCCATTTTTTTCAAAATCCAGTTCTGATGATGGGATCCATGAGGAATCGATTGAACTCCTCAAATATTATAGGTAACCATATCGTTATTTTGATATTTTTATCGTGGATTAAATTTAAGCATTTACAGTCATAATGTGATATTTAATGAAGTGGAACTAGTAAAGAAGACCAGAAATGGCCAACGGAACTTCATACTCAAACAGATATCACAATGATCACAGTTAAGCGACTATGACAATACAAATAAATGAATAGTTATGTTGAAAATGGTATTATCGAAGTGATCTGATGGTGCCGGAAGATAGGCACCGGAACTCCGTAATGAATCAATGTATGCTAAGTTTGTTTAGGCTTATTAGAATTGTCAGGAGATGCACTTTGGCTATAAAGTACTATCGAACTGACCTGATGATGATATTGGAGCCAGAAGATAGTTATCGGAACTCCGTAATTAATGGTTTTGCAGGGTTTGGGTTAATTGGAATTGTCATGAGAAAAAGGTACTCTGGCTACAAGTGTATTGCAACTGAAAAGTATGAAATAAAATATTCTTAAATTTACTAGTTGACGATGATAATGAATAAGTATCTTAAAAATAGTATATTTTGATACAAGTGGAGAAAGTTTATAATGGTCAGTGAGGCGGAATTTGCTCTAGTCGCTGGCGAAAGAGTAATGGAGTTTTGTAGTGACAAATTGCCACATGTAACAAATGATGTTTCGCACAATTTTTTTGCACTAGTGCGAAGAGATTGATAGTCTGCCTGATACCGATAAAAATAAAAGCGGGTTTTTTAGTTAGTGTATTGAAAAAAGGAAGGGAAAGGAAAGGGAGGGTAACGGAGGTTACGACCCTCAGCATTGAGGAATACGACGCAAGGAGGGGGTATTGAAAAAAAATCATCTTATTTTAAAAACTTGGACAACATAATTTTCCAGGGCAAGCACTTAGATAAATCGGAGTTCCTCGAAAGCTTAAACCGCGGCGGCACCGTGACGCCGGCGCCCACGCCCACGGGTGGGGCGGCGCGCCTGCGCAGCAAGGCGGCGGCGGCGCGCGCGCGGCCCAAGACCATCCACGTCGACAGCTCCGCGCTGCACGCCGCCGAGGGAATGCTCGCCACCAAGCAGCCCTCCTCCACCAACCTCACAGGTACCAACACATTCACATGGTACGCGGATGTTGCTATGGGGCATTGAGCTTTAGGCACATTATGGCTTTGTTACTTTGTATTATAGAAATAATGGAAAACTAACTACTACGACTACGACTAAACGCGAAAATGAATCGGCGATGAAGAATTTGAATATATATGAAGACGTAGCGTTGGAAAACCTCCTACAAAGTGGACCAAGACCTGGTGAAAGTCGCAGAAATATGATGGATGCGACACGCACTTAACTGATCGTTGTGACGACACTTATGGGAAACTTATATCCAGCAATGGATGGCATTCAGCTGAATTGAAGATAATAAATATAAACTGATTTAATATAAGTACACGCATAAATATCTACAGACAACGAGTGCAAATATACTAGCGACAGGCATTTGCTTATACTGTTTTTTTGATGATTAATGCTACCGCATCTACGCAGATTCAGAAGGTTAGCTAACCTGAATGCCTAATGCGACTTTATTTTACGTTAACGCAATCAACACGTTTACGATTTTCGGCGCTCCAATTGGCCCGTTCTAGGCCCTTACCCAATCAGAGAGTCAAACGCAGTACAATTGCCGAAACGGATCTTGAGCGCTCGGCGTCAGAGTGGGGATCGCTTTGCGCATTCCATACATTGGCGAGCCAATTGTCTTCGTTGTTAGATACATGCAGCAATGCAGGGAACGAATCAGGAGTGACGTTTATGACGCGATGGCGCGGCGAGCCAATCACTGACACTCCCCGCCCCCGCGTCACTAAAGAGACCGAATATTTGACTTCTGCGCAACTTAAAGCCAGCGCTCAAGATCCATGACGGCAATTGTAATCGTTTCGATCGCGTTAACGTAAACTCGCACTAGGTACTCAGTATCTATTTCGTATAATTTTGTATAGTTGTTTCAGCCTATGTGACAGCCCGTCAGTAAAGCTCAATGCGTCATATCACCACACGTTTACCGTACTAGTGTGACGCACGATGTTTGTTGTGCACTGCCCTTTAGTCCAGCGTTGGCACGCTTAGCAGTGCAGACACGCATTCCCTTTTTGATTTTGTTGTCACTATTTTACACTTTACAATTTTTATATTGAAATATACTTTGAGTAATTTAAAAATCTGAATTTATAACACCCAATATTTTGTGGTCAATATAAAAAACAAAAAAACATTTAAGTACTTATAATACTTCTAATTTAATTTAAAAATACTGAACTGAACACATACTTTTTGCTAATTTCTCTTAACTTTTTGAAGCCGCACTAAATGTTAGCTTTTCCCTTTTTTACAATATTAATTTGCCGACTGGCATGCTGCCACTTTTTATGTTCTCAAACAAGGTGTGTTATGCTGAGTGTTGCCAAATGTAAATAATGTGTGCAAGTTAGCTTGTCAAGTTGTGATGTAGTCTCAAAAACGTACAATCAGTCCGTTTACATTTTAATTATTATCATCTAAGATGTCGAGTTTTATTTTCCTTTTTTTATTTCTGAAAGGAACAAAAATACTTAAATATTCTTCCAAAAATCAATGCGGCACAGATAGCCGTAATTACTTATCGTAGTCGTTGGGTTTTATGAGTGAGCTTCACAAACCATGTAACATCCGAGGTTTTTAAGGATTCTCGCAAAGAGTTGGCATACTCTAACCCTCAGACGCTACTCGCGCGCCGATTGTACATACATGCGTTTGTACAACTTGAATGACCTTCTAAAAAGCTTGATTGTCGTACTCTACACAATGTATACGCAATTTATTCGCACGTAAATTTTGGTCCCTAATCTTCTTTTTTACTAGAAAAGTCCAGAAAATATTTTTTGTATTTCTTTTGGTGATTTTACTAAATACGCGCAATTACGTAATAATATTAGCCCTATACGCGCGAGTAGATGTAATCGCTTTAAACGCCTTCAAAAATAGTACTAATTTCATCAGCATAATATTAACTGATGCAGGCTGACAATAACAATAACAGTAATATCAACACTATCGACTAAAGACTGCTTTTAAACGCTAATATTAGGAGACGTATCCGTAGTATTACCTATGCGCGAGAGGGGAGGGGGGGAGGGGGGGCTTCAAAATACTAGGCTTGATCAGTGGTGGGCGACGGGGTATAGGTTTTCGACAAATTTCGATATTAAGGAAAAATACCTGCAATTTAACAATTGAAGTGACAAAGATTAATTACTATGTGTAAACTAGAGGGACAATTTTTGGCATATATTACAAAATTATCACTGGAGGAGAAATGGGGGTAGAAAATTGTAACAAATGGGTCGTACTATGGGTACGTTCTCTCAATAACGTAAGTGAGACTACATCCAACCTACCTTGTCACACGTAAGTCGCCAGCATAGCGCACCGGTCCGGCTTGACGTTGTGACGTTGTGTTGTGTGTAGCGGGCGGCACCATGCGGCGCGACTACTACCGCGGCTCGCAGGACAGCCTCGCCGAGCGCGCGGGACTCTACAGAGGTAAGGGGGGGTTACGTGCATGACTCATTCACGTTGTTGGAACAAGCGATCTTCTTCTTAGCGTGTCGATAGCAAGACTTATTAAATTCCATGCCTGACCCAGTTTTCGGCTACGGCAATGTCGTCCAATGATGCTGTCATTAGTCCAGGAATGTAAGGTCTGCTCTGTGAGGAATCCCGATGTGTTTCTTGGACACATAAGATGTCACAGTGTGTCTTGCGAGCTAATTGTGTGATTACGCTCAAAACTGGTTTTGTAAAGGGCCTGTTAGGGTTATGTTTGCCATCGTGGTGAAAGGATTTGCCAATCGACCGAAGTTGATTGCTCAGAGTGCGCCGGACGTAAGAGAAGTTCGGAAGGTACGTCGCTCCGAAAGGCTCCTTTCGTGCTCCCCACGAACAAGCGATGTGTTATATTGACTTCATTGATAGATATTTTTTTTTTTTGTTACAACAAAATAGGCAAAACGATCAAGACACTACCGGTCGAGTAGCGTTTAGACTCCGATCATACTGCCCGTCCATCGTCGATTTATATCGCTATAGTGCGGTGTTGTATCAGAAGTACTGTGTGCCAATTACGTGACACACGTTATCGACACTAAATAACTAGCGCCATATTACACTAAACAACTAGCGCCACATCTTTTGAAAACTGATTTAAAAACAAAATAGCCTCATGTACACAGGTTTTATGACCATTAGTGCCTTGCCAAATGGTTTCTTGTCTTACTTAGTTCGATTACATTTTTTCTAGATCATTCAAATATTTAGCAGCAGTTAGTAAGTGTTAATAAAAAAAGTCGCTTGTTCCCCCAACAATTTAAAGCGCTTAACGCTTTTACTTTATAGGTATGCTTTACGTAAAGTTTTTGAAGCATGATTATAAACGTAAGCTTTGATTATATTTTCTTTAATTTTTCACTAATAATATTAAACAGACACAATTTCAACACATGCCTTCCTTTGATCTATATTGTATAGTAAATACGTTGTGGGATGTATGTCCAGAGTCTCCCGTAGAAGAGCGCGGCGGCATGTCGCCGGGCAGCGCGTCGAGCGGGCCGCTGGGCCGCCGCGGCTCGTGCAAGACATCGCGAGGTGAGTCTGTCGCACTAGCCTCGCTGCCCCGGGGGGACCTCCCTCGAGCTCGCTCGCCAACTAACACCCGGCGTACGCTTTGCTAGCCGAGCCCGTTTACGAATAACGAGATATACCGAACACTTATTGATTGGTTGAAGAAAAATCGTTATTCGTAAACGTACCGGTGCATTTTGTATTTCATGTGATTTGTTTTGATATCGAATTTTGGAATTTAAATGAAATAATTTGGTATCAGAACACATCATACGTTTTCCGTCAATGTTTATTGTATCGAGGACATGAAAATTTGCCTTGTGCCACTACTTCATCATTATATCGTCAGAAGTAGTGTCGCTGGATGACAAGAAACTTCCATGTCTTCGAAATATAAGCTGTTTCTGTAATATTCCGAAGTTGTATCACAAACAGCTATATCCCGATATAATTTCTGCTTGAACTACATCTGAACTCCCGACTGAGCTGGTCACCACGACCTGATATTCCATAGTGTGTATGAAGGCGCTTCTTTCCATTTTGGTTTTAGTAGATCGCTTCGATTTGAGTTATTTATATTTATCATCGATTTATTTTATATGTGTATGATTTCAGCATCGCATAGATTATAGACACCACTCCAAACTGCAAAATTTATGCTTCATACCCTTTTTTGGCCATTATAATATGTAGTTGCAATTTGAATTTGAGTGGTACAATACTTTCATAAAAGCTTTTTTTCCAAATTTTTCGATACGCCCTCTAGACCTTCCGCGCATTTACTAAATTGGTTCCCGAATCTGTAAATACATAAAGTGATGTGATACAATTTTTATTATCGCGGTTGATAGCATTAATTTTGTTTGCCATATTGTGTAAAGAGTTGGAAGCTCGCTTGTGTGACGATGCATGCTTGACGCGGCGCGTCCGCGTCGCCATCGAATGCTGCATTTGACATAACAGAATGGAGTTCGCATTGCATGAGTTGCGAGATGACATGTATAGGAAACATTTCAGAGCGCGTGAATGAGGAACCTCAGTCTTCCCGTGGAAGGTCTAAATATACGAGTTACCAGAGTAACTTTAAGGCGGGACGGAAGTCAAGCTCTCTTATGAATTTGTGCGGTAAGAGCAGTTTGTACACACGAGATAAGGCTTGACTCACGTTGGTACGGACGGGTCTATATTGTTCCGTCGCTTGTGGTGCGTTGGGTTTACTTTCTGTTGCTCCCGCGGCCGGCGCGGCCGGTGTGCGCAGTGGGAACGTTCTGTGTCTACACAGTGGATCGACACAACATTCTTGCCCTGTAATTTAGTCAAAATATTAATGTTGAATAATATCTTATCTCACTTTTTTAAATGCTAATAAGTAAAATACATAAATAAATAATCCACCTCTTTCTTATTAGTACCTTGCAGTAATGATCTTTATTGGCAAATAGAACTGCTTTCCTTAATTTTAAAAACGTTTTTATTTGTTTACTGCTAGACAAGGCCTCCCCTATATCTTTCCAGACACTATTTTCTTGCGCCACCTCGAACCATCCAAGAGTAGTAACAATAAAACAGTAATAAACACAATTCTGTTCGTCCGTCGTCCTGTACAGACATGGAACTCACAATACCACTCAACATTGAGCCGCGTCCGTCCGTGTTCTTTCGTCTTGTGCACATTTATTTCATTTGGGTCATCGGCGATATATATTATATAAGTAAAACATAATTATTATATTTAAGACTCCTTTACAAAATGACCTACTTTGGACCCACTTCAATATTTATCGTTTGTCTCAAAAAGTGTAGATCGTAAGGTGAAAGCTTTGGGCCCGAGCGTGGCCATGTTCTCGCTAGATGGGAATAAACTCAACATTTTTATTCTACTCCTATACATAAGCACTATATAATATATATATATAATAAGAGTCAGAAATAGAAGGATTTAAAGCCAATTATTCGACCAAATTCAATAGTGACCGATTTTAGTAAATATCACATGTATAGTAAAAAATATTCTTAATATTCAAAACATTTGCACGCCATATTATGTGGCAAAAATGTTTAAACCATTTCTTTTCTCAATGTTATTTCATGCACTTTTTTTTATTGTATGTGTACACATGTTTGAGCAAATAATTATATGTTATCATTTTCGTAACTTAATAATGCTCCCACACACTACAATCAAAATGAACCAAAAATATTGACTTCATTGTCGTCTAACGAGAAAATGACCATGTTCTAGGCTGAACCTTAAAGAATAAAATAAAATTGTCTCTATAAAGTGAAGAGAAGTGTGTCCATCATGGCCCATAGTGTAAAAGGGGTCACTATTCGGTTATGGTATCATATTATGGTCGGGTAACTCGGTTCGAGTTAGCGCATGTTTTTATATTTGTTTATATCCTCGGTGTTGGTGTGACATCGTCTCTATTCGTTGGTTAAACACTTTACAACCTTGTTTTAATATTAAATGTCAATAATTCTATAAAGAGGGATATACGTGATTTATGATTAACAATCAAATCTATCCTAAGATTTCTACAAAATCTCCTTTAATTATTCTGAAATTCTAACTACTATTGAATGTTGTTCCTTCGAAGTGACTAAGAAATAATTTAATATCAAGCTAATAATATTACTTTCAGTATTTTATCTATAAGTTGGGTAAACAAGGTAAGGCAAACGTATAATGCATATGCATGCAATTTATTTTCCCTCAACAGAATAAAAATTAAACTACACCTAATTTATCCAAAATTTATTTTATTCTACCCATGTTTTATAGTTTAGACAGGTTTCAGTTAGACCACTTGGATTAAAGATTGACAAAAAGCGATGGTAATACAGGTTATATGTTTAAACAGAATTAAGCTTCAATATTTTTATTTTCATGTGAAAAGAAAAGAGATCGCATATACCATTTCTTTTCCAATTTCCTTACTATACGCGTAAAGACTGCCACCTAAAACTGCGATGCTATACTACGCCTCATCGCAGGAACCAGCGATGCGATTTCTTACGTCAAAGTATCGTCGGTTTAGTAGCCCGATTCACTTAATGAAAACCGTAACGATATCGTAGCGATTTAATCGTTTAGACCACTTCTGTATTCACATCCATCAATCGAGTTTGAACGACACCGATTTTAAAGTCGTTTGAAATTCGTCGAATTAACCTTTAAGCCACTAAAGGTACGTGAACGCCCGCGTTCGCTTGGGGTTAAATGAATTTAAAAAAAATCTGTATTATATTATCCTGGTAGAATACTTATTAATGTAACTGGAAATAAGTCGATAGATCGTGAATACCGCTTTTGGATAGGACTTCGATCGAACGACTATAAAACTTCAACGATATTTGGCTTGTTTGATTTTACGTGAATCAGGCTACAGGTGACTACACAATGTGCGATGTGAATCAATTCGCAAGTTCTTGCGATGTGTCGATAGAGCTCGTAGATTTTTACGATGTAACGTCGAATCGCAGTTTTGTGCTTGGGCGTTAAAGTAATTGCTTATGAGTAAAATGTAATATAAAATAAAAACCAAAATGCTGTTTTAAATCATATTTAAAAAAATATACAAGGTGTAAGGGACAGCCCTCCACAAACTTTAAGGGCTTGCTCAGTAGACGAAACTGAACAACCTCCCACAAAAATATTTTTCAGGAGACGAAAAAAAAATACGACCTCTCCATACAAACTTTCCAATCAAGTTTATAATTTTCTATGGTGAGACGGATTTTTTTTTTCGTTTCCTGAAGAAAATTTTTGTGGAAGGTTGTTCAGTTTCGTCTACTGAGCAAGCCCTTAAAGTTTGTGGAGGGCTGTCCCTTACACCTTGTATATTATAATGTATACCCTGTATTATTAAGATACCCCATTGAAATGTTTATGGTTGTAAGTGTTTACATGTCTAGACAAAATAGTATCCATATTTCAAAATTCGTATGTATATGTTTACCATAATGTATTTATGCGTAAAATACAAAATGTCGCTTCTTTTGTTCAGTTTTGCCTTTTTAGTTTTGCTTAGCGGCAGTAGCAAACACCCTGTATACGTAGTTTTGACACATTTAGTATTTTACGCTTCGTATATCAAAATTAAGATCATAGAAAGGAATTTAGGAATATTGACAGAATAGTTTTCAACATAAACTAATTTTAATTCTATGCTAGTCAGTTAAATATTAACTTTTGCCTAACTGGAGGTTTAGGAAGTATTGGTAACTTAGATCTGTGATATATTATAAGCTTCATATAATTAATTATTCTAGTCAGTGATGGGTGTTTTTTTTATTATACTAAAATAAAGAAAGAAAGAGTTACATAAATGGCTGCAAAGCTCTAGTCAGAGTTAAAATAATTTGAGCAGTATTATTTATGTTTAGAATTGAAACAATACAAATTAGTGGAATCAGCAGTAAGATTAGAGAAATAATTCTCAGCTGCATCTACTGACATGATAATGAGCATAGTTGAAGATATTAACATCTTCTGAGCTAGGATTGTTAACAATTAACAAGGAAGCTAACGCGGATAGCTTAGGACGATGGCATAACATAGAGCGGGGTGGTGGTGTCGGGTGGGGCTCTGAGCGGGTATGTAACGTGTGCTGGGCGCAGACTCGGGGCTGGGGCGCGCCACGCCGCCGCGGCGCGCGGCCTCGCCCGGCGTGCGCGCGCTGGGCTCGCCCGCCTCGGGGCCCGGCTCGCTGCCCGGCGCCATCGGCAAGCGCCGCCACCACGCCAACGACGACACCTCCGACGTCTCCTCCACGCACTCCTCCATCATGGACTACTCAGGTGAGACATTTTATTTGATTTATGAACATTTACTTTATGCATAGATTAAGTAAAAAGATGAAATTGAAACGTCAATTAAAAACAAAGTTTTTGATAGACTTTTCAATTGTAACAACAAGGTTGTTTAGACAGATATCAACAATGCAAAAGTACAACTTTTTTTTACTTTCACATTTAAAAGATTGCCTGTTTTTAAAGAGATCAGACAGTCAAAATAGTGATTTATCATTAATAAGTTGACGTCAAAAAGACCCAAATAAATGCACAAATAAACGAATCAATAACTCATAACCCCGTTACAAATATAAAATAAAAGCACAAATTAACCCAACAGCACTTAACTACAGCGAATTATTTGTTTATCTAGGAAGCTCCGATACAAGTCGTCGCAAAGGTCCTTATACAATATACTAGGTAGCTAGTCGCCACCAACACGTATTGAGTATGATTTATATCGACCAAAACGAGTCGAGACGCATCAGAGAGCATACTATAATGTGTCAAAGAAAATTGAACCGTACTTGAAGGAGTTAAATGATATATTTGTATGCCTGCCATCCGGCTAACGCGGCGTGCGTGCAGATCCGAATGAGTTCATTTATTATTAAAATTCCATTCAAATATAATAGTTAACAACATCACAATTGCCTTAATTTCCCTTAACACATTGCATAATGCTTTCCAATGCGTTCCGGCACGGTCCGGTCGGTTGAAATCGTACATTATAGAACAAACGACACAGTAATCACAAAAGAATTTGAAGAAACACCGTATTCAGCGATGTCATGCCAACTTGTCAATCATCTAATCTGTAAGGCATGGTTTTGCGAGCATTTGATCTAACGAACCCGCATTGTGTCTCGCTTCAAATTCGCTTTCTCACTTTGAGATTAACACATAATAATCACGGCACTTAACTTTGTGCATTCACTGTGCATTTTTACATCGTTTTGTACTACTAATTTAGCTGTAAATAATACATTACATACATTAGACATAGCTGAGAGAAATTACTTTCAGATTTGTTTACTAATAGCTTTAGTGATAATTTAAAGTCGTTATTTTTAATAAGAACCAGAAAACAGATATCATCGTAAACTTATGGAGAAAATAATTAGATCGACACGTTTTGTTGAAGTTGTTTCGCACCATCAATCAGCAGTAGAATCAATATCCAAACATACTTCTCTGTATTTATAATTCTAAACAAAATATTAAGTATCTACTTGAAAAACAGCATTGATATTTTTATTATTTTGCAAATTACACATACCAACATTGATTCAAAGGAAATTTTGCTTATACGAGTAGCTTAGATTGAAATCCTTCGTCAGTAATTAGACGACATATTATCATTTCACCACAAATACTGACTTCCTACCATCTACAGGTCCCCGACTGTACAAGCAGCCTTCTTCAAAATCAAACCGCGGCATAATGCTAAACGCGGTAGAGTACTGCGTGTTCCCTGGTGCAGTGAACGCGGAGGCTAAGCGGCGAGTACTGGAAGAGATTGCGCGATCCGAGAGCAAACACTTCCTCGTGCTGTTCCGCGACGCCGGCTGTCAGTTCCGCGCGCTCTACAGCTACTGCCCCGACAGTGAACAGGTCACCAAGCTGTATGGGACGGGACCCAAACACGTTAATGATAGGATGTTCGATAAGTTCTTCAAGTAAGTTTATTAAGAAGTTTTTATTACTTTTTTTTAAGATGGAATCTTATCCAATGACTTCTCCCGCTTCAAGGCGGAGTGGGAGGGTGTGTCAGACTTTTACTGACTAAAACCACACCTATGTTCCTTCTTTGCTTTGCGTTCCAAGACCCCGGGTTTCCCTTTCGGAAGTCAACCCATGGCCCCAATAGCCTTTGGCTCAGCAGGGTCGTGGTGCGCATGGAACAATACGTGTCGTCGACGACTCGGGCTCGTCCGGACGGTTGAACGGGGATCTACACATTACTCGTCGTTAACGACCCATCACTAGGCCTTTTACGTGATGTGTGGTGAAGGTCCTCTGAAAGCGTAAAGCAACGGAGCTATCGATGTGACGAAGCTTGGGACGGGTCTGTGTCAAGCAGTGAACATGATGATGATGGCTTGAATAAACCTAATGCAAAAAGTTGAAACTGAATTATGTAACTTACAATGATTTTGTCATTATTCCAGATACAACTCGGGCAGCAAATGCTTCTCGCAAGTGCACACGAAGCACCTGACGGTGACGATCGACGCGTTCACGATACACAACTCGCTGTGGCAGGGCAAGAAGGTGCAGCTGCCCAGCAAGAAGGACATGGCGCTCGTCATATAGACGTTACGCTACACTACATTTTAAAGAATCCATTATCTAGTCGCCGGCGGCAGTCGAGTCAAGCCTTTTTACTCTTCAGTTAAACGCTATGGTAGGGCAATAGTGCCAGTGTCCATTACATTGTATTATTAAAAAAGTCGGTTAGTGCGTTTTCCTCGGCGGAAGCTGTTTTATTGAACATGAAAATTATGTTAATTTTTTTGCTTGTGTAAAGGTGTGTTGTCGACCGATGTGTTCTGTCCCGGCCGCTCCGCCCGCGCGCACTGCCGGAGCCGTCTCGAGTCATGTAGCGATAGTGGGCAGTGCGGTGCGGCGGCCGGCCCGCGGTGCGTGTGTCATATTGTACAGTTAGGAAGGTTGTCGGCTCGAATCGAGTTTGTTATGTTTGCTTCAATCGGTTCTGTATTCGTAAGTGATGTCTCGCTGACGCGTGTTTGTGTTGTAATTAGTTTCCTGTCGAGCTTGTAGCGTCCGACTGTCCAGTGCCCCTCGTGTCAGACGTCAGGTGTCAGACTGTCAGCACGCGAGTGTCGCGGATCGCTTCCGCGTAACGTATGTATGCGTTGATTAAAGCTGCGTTAGTTCCAATGTGTTACTCAGTGTATAATCGCAATGTTTGCCATATGTATTAGTGAGATGGTCGATACGTTCCAAATTGATTAAATTGTCTCAAAAAATAGAACAGCCAAATGTCAGATTACGGTCGATAATTTAGATACATTAATTTTGTTTTAGTAGAACTGTCTCCTCACACATCAAGTAACAAGTTCACAAACTAATAATATCGCTTATTCGTTATAATATTTAACTCGTTAGTAATTACGTTCAAGTTGACTGGAGCTAAGATTTGTTTAACTGACCCCATTCAATGTTAATTCAATTCCCATTTTTTTACTGCTTGTATAGCTAAAACTAAGACAAGGCACATTTTACGTGGTAATTGTACTGCCTTATCCTGTAAATAATTGTTTTTTTTGTATACAGCTATTTATTAAACGAATGTTAAAGGAGAATTGATGAATATCATTTTTCATTGTTTAATGATTGGTCATCAATAATATACTACCGATAGTATATGGTATGCAAATATATTGTATTACTTAAAACCATAACGAAATAATATTGAATTTCATATTAATTTGTGGTTTCATTACACCTTCTCCACACACAGCAGGCCTAAGGGTCAACTCACATTCACACAAACATCACATCACATCACCTAGACACCCACATCACACAGACCCATCACTTCATCACACACATACACAGAACATTATTAACTACATATACAAAAATATACAACCAACTTCAAAAACAAACAAAAATCTAAGACAACAAAGAGGTAAAGTTTGTTTATGTTTTTTCTGAGAGTACTGGTCCAATTTCAAAAGTTTTAGCACCGATTGAAAGCTGCTTTATTCCTGAGTGATATGTGTTTGTGTAGTGATATGTGCTATATTTTATTTACATAAAATATAGCACTAGCTTTGGCCCGCGGCTGCGCCCGCTTACGCGGGCGGAGCCGCTAGTGCTAAATAACTTAGTTTCAGAAGTCGGTTTTTCTGGTTTTATTTCGTATTTTTTTCAAAACTCGCCTATGTTCTTTCAGTAACAGGTAATAATTAAAAAGGTGTGCGCGAACAAATAACTCCTGTAACGTTAGGGCCG
This sequence comes from Mythimna albipuncta, assembly GCA_929112965.1. Taxonomy (NCBI): domain Eukaryota; kingdom Metazoa; phylum Arthropoda; class Insecta; order Lepidoptera; family Noctuidae; genus Mythimna; species Mythimna albipuncta. Next base: position 21,596,361 of record OV815965.1, read on the forward strand.
ACGCTGCGTTAAGCGGGCGCCCGCGCGGTCTCCCAACGCGGAGACCCGCGCCTGTTTACAATTTTACATCAGAGATTGCATCACTGCTTACAATGAGATGGGATCGCAGTCAAGTATCAGCTTATATCATTAAAAATATAGGTCCACACTAGTGTGAACTTTACACATCAATTGTACCCCTACAGATCGTACTGGCGAGATGATATTATGTCAATAAACAGACATGCGATTTTTTTAAATCTTCTATATAAAAATGAATCGCAAAATGTGTTGGTAAGCGCATAACTCAACAACGCCTGGACCGATTTCGCAAATATTTTTTTTTTGTGTTCGTTATCTGAGGAGAAGGTTCTTAGAAAAAAAAAATGAAAATTAGGGTAGTGTAGGGTAGTGTAGGGTAGAGTAAGGTAGAGGAGGGTATAGTAGGGTAGAGTAGAGTAGGGTAGGGTAGAGTAGGGTAGAGTAGAGTAGGGTAGGGTAGAGTAGAGTAGGGTAGGGTAGAGTAGAGTAGGGTAGGGTAGAGTAGAGTAGGGTAGAGTAGAGTAGGGTAGGGTAGAGTAGGGTATAGTAGGCTGAAGTAGGGAAGAGCGGGAGCGAAGCCGCGCGGGCAAAAGCTAGTTATTCAATAATTCAACAGGGAGTCCCCCACTGGGGAAAGACAAATCGCCAAGCAGTTTAGCCTTCCGGTATGATGCTCCGCGTAGCCAATTCAGAGGATCTGGGTCTAAATAGCTGTCCCAAAACAGGCAGACCAATCTGGTTGGCTCTGATATAGGCATATCGGGAGACTAGTCGCGGAGGTTGAGGCACGGCGTAACGCTGGCTGAACCAAATAGTGTGCCAGACACACAGCCCCACTAACCGGGAGGGGGGATTGTCATAGGGCCAACGCTGCGTTATGCGGCGACTGCGCGATCCCATACAAAAGCGCTCCATCGCGACTCGCCACGCATTGCGCCCGTTTTGCTACGTAATAATACATCAAGTTCTCCATCGACACGACTACATGCACACCGCTTAATTTGAACGTCACACACGCGCTCCACGTGACTATCGTGGAGGATGCACGTGTGGGCTCCCGCATAACGCAGCGTTCGCCCTTAGAAATGTTGATATTCAGACAGTAAGGTGGTAAGGTTGAATTACCCTACCATGAAATGCCTCGAGTTGCGACTGCGGCTTCATTTGTCTTCCAGAAAGTAAATACGACATTTAATCATATAAAATTAACTTTATTCCATATTTACACAACAATTATTATATTTTAAATTCAATTACAATAATACTGTCTATAGCTATTGGCGAAAAATTTGTGACTAAATTATTTATTGTACTAATGTTACATTGGCGACGCCATTTTCGAAAACTTAGAAATAGTGTTGTTCCATGAATTAAAATCATACTTTACGTATACTAATTAAAATTAAATTACAATATCTATTAAGAGATCCATCAATCAACATTGCGACAAACTAGGAAGTTAGCAACTTATCATATATTATATCAATTATAAATATTTTAATAGAGATTAGTTTAAAATAAAGTTTGGACGATGCTTGTAATATTGTCAGAATACAGACAAAGTATCCAAACAATTTGCTTATTCTACTAATTACAAGCACTGTTCGAAAGACTAAATACAAGAAGACCTCCACGAGGGAGAAATACTCGACAAATCACATAACATTCATAATCTCTTTGACGGTACGGTTGGCATAGTGGTTGAGAGACTGGCTGCTGCGCTGCATGTTACAGGTTCAATTCTCATAAGGAACAAATATTTATATAGCCTATAGACAGTTGTTCCGGATCTGGGTGTCTGATGTACATATTACCATAGATGACAAGAAACCTAGAAATGGTAACTATCTCCTACGTACTAGCGAACACGCTACCCTGCAGCGTGCATAAAAAAATACCGTTGTATACAAAGCCACGCCGCCCGTAAACGCCGTCAATAATAAGTGGACTGATTAAACAATAGTAAAGTAGTGGGTGACCGGCGAAGACACGTTGGAGTCGATGGTCTTCTGCAGGTTCAGCTGGTGAACTATAGTGTCGGGGTTGTCGACCTCCTGGAAAATAAAGAATTAACCTTTCGACTACTATAATTGGAGACACAATAAAAAGACAATGAGAGAGCTAAAGCCGGCGTTCGCTTGGAATGAATTACGATCTTTATTGGTATAAAAACAGCACGCTTGGCTATCCTGCATATAGGCTTTGTCACGACTTCGGTCTTAGCAGAGCGCGGCGCGACGAGAGGGGGCGGCATCGGTAAGCACGCGCATTTTCATTTTGAGCGTCTCGCGACGTGCTCCAAACATTTTCATACTTTTGATATTACCGCTCACCGCCCCGCGCTTAGCCCCGCTCACAGTGGCAAGGTTGTGAACAAGCCGTCACGCGTGTTCAATTTAAACACGGGATGAATACTCATATGTAGGTGATTTTACATGTTTTTCGTAGCACCATAGGTTATTTTTTATAACAACAATACTAATACTTTTACTGCAATATTTCAAAAGGAAGTATTTACCTCTTCATCTGCATATCCGTTAATCTCGACAGGAATTGTTTGCCCATCATGAGTTATCACCTGAAACGACATTAATATACAATAAGTCTCAAAATATTAAAAAAGTTAAATGTTTTAGTGAATAACAGAAAAAAATATCAAACGTGGGTAGTAGAAAAAATTACTAAACATACTTGTAAAGACTTTCCATCGGCAGATGTGATTGCGAGCCGTGTTCCATCTTGCATGGTGAAGTGCAGCGGATTGCCCTGCTCGTCTGTTACCTGGGGACATACATGGCGATAACATTAGTTAAGGTTGTCATTTGTTTCTAATAAAAAAAAGGACTTTTTGGCAAGATATTTTCGAGTGAAATCAGTGGCTGTTTGAATGCTTTATTAGTGATAGGTTTATTTTTATGTAGCCTCAAAAAATCAAAAATGGAAATATTATGACACCATTTTTTTTTTTTTGTAAAAAGAGTAACGATTGGGTTTATGGCTGGTTCGTCTCCATATGAAACAACCAACAACTAACTGGAACCATGTACTAGCTTCTGAGGTTTTGTAAGAGCCCATAGGTATGTAGGCCTATGTGAAATAAAACATTTCGAATATAAATTAGGTAACACAATGCTAAGTGAAAACCAGGATTAGACAAACAATATTTTTGAAAAGAATGGCTCAGTTTTTGAAATAAACAAGACGATTTAACTAATTCAGTAAGCTGCTTTAACCCACAATTAATAACACTTACAGGTATATTTTGGTCATGTCCCTCCAGCACCATTTCGTCAGGCAGCTGCTGCAGCTCCTCCTGCTCTAGCTGCTCGTGTTGCAGCTCCAGTTGCTCGTGCTCCAGCTCGAGCTGCTCGTACTCGGGCTGCGGCACCAGGAGAGACGGGCCTGAGTACAGCTCGCATGTTGTCAGCACCTTGTTGTCTTCGAGAGTAGCGGCCTGGAATTAGAATATGGGGCGTTAAATTATTGTGACAAAATCCACAGAAAGGGATTTTGTAGTATACACATTCTGTTTTGGCGACCCAATCACGCATAATGCAATGAGCTCACAGCACTGGTTTTCAGCGTAGGCCTACCTCGCAGAATTACAATCAAACACTCACCTGTTCAGGGTCCAGTATATGGAAGGCCGGCGACTCGGCGTCATCCACATCGTACGTCACATAAATGACTCTCTCTTCCAGCTCGTCCTCTGTGGCTTCCTCCAACAGTTTGACTGGTGAGGTCTCCGGGACAGCGGTCTGTTCCTCCAACTGTATGAGCGAGGAGTCTTGCTGTTCTACCTTCAGAGGTAAGGATGTGGGAACAGTTGGCTGGTTCGCGTTCGCCAATAAGCTGATCTGTTTGTGGACTTGCTGTGAAGGGAATAGTGGTGTTAATTATATTGGAGACATGTATTGGGATATAATTATATTTAATACTTTAACTGCTTGCGCCAGATTGGTCTGACAAATGAAATAAAATAGGTGGTTAAAAGGTTAATTTTAGTGGAAACAATTTTGGAAAAGTTTATTTTAAATCAATGACATGTCAGTCATCGCTGGTTTAGTTATCTTAAGACAGACTGTCGATGACAGACTCTTAAGTTTAATCTCTTGGTTGAACCAAGGGTTCAACCAAGAGATTCAGTTGTCACCGAATTGCAAACAACAGATTTTTTATTTCGTTCAAAAATTTCCAAGTTGAGTAGCAAGACTTGAGAATTTAGACAGACTGTATTAGCATTTTTTTTTTAGGTAAGTAATTATCAAATGACTTCTCTTTCACCCAGAGGTGGAGCGAGGTGAGAGGGAGTGTCAGACATTTACTGACTCGCTGTGCTCCCGTGTCTTTATTTGTGAGTTTTTTTGACATAATAAAACTTTAGTTTGACTATATTTGGTGTATGTACTTGAGCAGGTGTTTGTCGTACATACCTTCTTATGTTTGTTGAGGTTGGAGCAGTCAGCGAAGGCCCTGGGACAGTGTGGACAGCGGAAAGGCCGCTCGCCCGAGTGCTTGCGCAGATGCTTGAGCAGCGGCCAGCGCTCGGCGAAGGTGCGGCCGCACTCGCCGCAGCGGTGCGTGCGGCCGCCGCCCTCGCGCCGCACGTGCGCCGCCCACGAGCCGCGCGACACGAACCTGCACAGTGCACACCTACTATACAACCAGGACCACTAACTACGAAGGTGCGGCCGCACTCGCCGCAGCGGTGCGTGCGGCCGCCGCCCTCGCGCCGCACGTGCGCCGCCCACGAGCCGCGCGACACGAACCTGCACAGTGCACACCTACTATACAACCAGGACCACTAACTACGAAGGTGCGGCCGCACTCGCCGCAGCGGTGCGTGCGGCCGCCGCCCTCGCGCCGCACGTGCGCCGCCCACGAGCCGCGCGACACGAACCTGCACAGTGCACACCTACTATACAACCAGGACCACTAACTACGAAGGTGCGGCCGCACTCGCCGCAGCGGTGCGTGCGGCCGCCGCCCTCGCGCCGCACGTGCGCCGCCCACGAGCCGCGCGACACGAACCTGCACAGTGCACACCTACTATACAACCAGGACCACTAACTACGAAGGTGCGGCCGCACTCGCCGCAGCGGTGCGTGCGGCCGCCGCCCTCGCGCCGCACGTGCGCCGCCCACGAGCCGCGCGACACGAACCTGCACAGTGCACACCTACTATACAACCAGGACCACTAACTACGAAGGTGCGGCCGCACTCGCCGCAGCGGTGCGTGCGGCCGCCGCCCTCGCGCCGCACGTGCGCCGCCCACGAGCCGCGCGACACGAACCTGCACAGTGCACACCTACTATACAACCAGGACCACTAACTACGAAGGTGCGGCCGCACTCGCCGCAGCGGTGCGTGCGGCCGCCGCCCTCGCGCCGCACGTGCGCCGCCCACGAGCCGCGCGACACGAACCTGCACAGTGCACACCTACTATACAACCAGGACCACTAACTACGAAGGTGCGGCCGCACTCGCCGCAGCGGTGCGTGCGGCCGCCGCCCTCGCGCCGCACGTGCGCCGCCCACGAGCCGCGCGACACGAACCTGCACAGTGCACACCTACTATACAACCAGGACCACTAACTACGAAGGTGCGGCCGCACTCGCCGCAGCGGTGCGTGCGGCCGCCGCCCTCGCGCCGCACGTGCGCCGCCCACGAGCCGCGCGACACGAACCTGCACAGTGCACACCTACTATACAACCAGGACCACTAACTACGAAGGTGCGGCCGCACTCGCCGCAGCGGTGCGTGCGGCCGCCGCCCTCGCGCCGCACGTGCGCCGCCCACGAGCCGCGCGACACGAACCTGCACAGTGCACACCTACTATACAACCAGGACCACTAACTACGAAGGTGCGGCCGCACTCGCCGCAGCGGTGCGTGCGGCCGCCGCCCTCGCGCCGCACGTGCGCCGCCCACGAGCCGCGCGACACGAACCTGCACAGTGCACACCTACTATACAACCAGGACCACTAACTACGAAGGTGCGGCCGCACTCGCCGCAGCGGTGCGTGCGGCCGCCGCCCTCGCGCCGCACGTGCGCCGCCCACGAGCCGCGCGACACGAACCTGCACAGTGCACACCTACTATACAACCAGGACCACTAACTACGAAGGTGCGGCCGCACTCGCCGCAGCGGTGCGTGCGGCCGCCGCCCTCGCGCCGCACGTGCGCCGCCCACGAGCCGCGCGACACGAACCTGCACAGTGCACACCTACTATACAACCAGGACCACTAACTACGAAGGTGCGGCCGCACTCGCCGCAGCGGTGCGTGCGGCCGCCGCCCTCGCGCCGCACGTGCGCCGCCCACGAGCCGCGCGACACGAACCTGCACAGTGCACACCTACTATACAACCAGGACCACTAACTACGAAGGTGCGGCCGCACTCGCCGCAGCGGTGCGTGCGGCCGCCGCCCTCGCGCCGCACGTGCGCCGCCCACGAGCCGCGCGACACGAACCTGCACAGTGCACACCTACTATACAACCAGGACCACTAACTACGAAGGTGCGGCCGCACTCGCCGCAGCGGTGCGTGCGGCCGCCGCCCTCGCGCCGCACGTGCGCCGCCCACGAGCCGCGCGACACGAACCTGCACAGTGCACACCTACTATACAACCAGGACCACTAACTACGAAGGTGCGGCCGCACTCGCCGCAGCGGTGCGTGCGGCCGCCGCCCTCGCGCCGCACGTGCGCCGCCCACGAGCCGCGCGACACGAACCTGCACAGTGCACACCTACTATACAACCAGGACCACTAACTACGAAGGTGCGGCCGCACTCGCCGCAGCGGTGCGTGCGGCCGCCGCCCTCGCGCCGCACGTGCGCCGCCCACGAGCCGCGCGACACGAACCTGCACAGTGCACACCTACTATACAACCAGGACCACTAACTACGAAGGTGCGGCCGCACTCGCCGCAGCGGTGCGTGCGGCCGCCGCCCTCGCGCCGCACGTGCGCCGCCCACGAGCCGCGCGACACGAACCTGCACAGTGCACACCTACTATACAACCAGGACCACTAACTACGAAGGTGCGGCCGCACTCGCCGCAGCGGTGCGTGCGGCCGCCGCCCTCGCGCCGCACGTGCGCCGCCCACGAGCCGCGCGACACGAACCTGCACAGTGCACACCTACTATACAACCAGGACCACTAACTACGAAGGTGCGGCCGCACTCGCCGCAGCGGTGCGTGCGGCCGCCGCCCTCGCGCCGCACGTGCGCCGCCCACGAGCCGCGCGACACGAACCTGCACAGTGCACACCTACTATACAACCAGGACCACTAACTACGAAGGTGCGGCCGCACTCGCCGCAGCGGTGCGTGCGGCCGCCGCCCTCGCGCCGCACGTGCGCCGCCCACGAGCCGCGCGACACGAACCTGCACAGTGCACACCTACTATACAACCAGGACCACTAACTACGAAGGTGCGGCCGCACTCGCCGCAGCGGTGCGTGCGGCCGCCGCCCTCGCGCCGCACGTGCGCCGCCCACGAGCCGCGCGACACGAACCTGCACAGTGCACACCTACTATACAACCAGGACCACTAACTACGAAGGTGCGGCCGCACTCGCCGCAGCGGTGCGTGCGGCCGCCGCCCTATATGAATTTGTGAAATTCGTTTAGTGTGGACCAACTCTAACAGAGCACGAGCACGAGAAACACTACACAAATTCGTGTAGTGTGGACCGACTCTAGGAGAGCACGAGCACGAGAAACACTACACAAATTCGTGTAGTGTGGACCGACTCTAGGAGAGCACGAGCACGAGAAACACTACACAAATTCGTGTAGTGTGGACCGAGTCTAGCAGAGCACGAGAAACACTACACAAATTCGTGTAGTGTGGACCGACTCTAGCAGAGCACGAGCACGAGAAACACTACACAAATTCGTGTAGTGTGGACCGACTCTAGCAGAGCACGAGCACGAGAAACACTACACAAATTCGTGTAGTGTGGACCGAGTCTAGCAGAGCACGAGCACGAGAAACACTACACAAATTCGTGTAGTGTGGACCGACTCTAGGAGAGCACGAACACGAGAAACACTACACAAATGTGTTGTAGAACCTATCATCATCTCAAGAAACAAGTGAATGAAAACTAAAACTCGTGATGCCAACAACAATTTTTTTATTTCATTCAAAAATTTCCGAGTTGTTTGAGTTTTTAGACTATATCTAGATACTTACTTCTGGATATGGCTCCTGTCTAGATAGTTGTCCTCTATACCGGTGAGAAGCTATTGTTTTTATACATATATTTTTTTTATATTCAATAACAGGGTTTTTCAACCTTATTCATACCGCGGCCCTCTTACTATGAAGAAATATATCGCGACCCCCGTTGTTTTTTTTTTGTTACTAAAATTGAATCCAATACATTTACTTATTTTCATAATTACGGTTCGGTTTATTACATAATTAATATTTTTTTCTTACATTTTTCTTCACAAATCTTTTATAAATGTTATCGTTTCTTTTTTACTGCTGTAGCTTTCTCAACCTTTAGCAACTCCACTTTAAAAGCTTCGCGACCCCCCTAGAGAGGCTCGACCCACAGGTTGAAAAATCCTGTTCAATAATATACTTTATTTATTTATTTAATCTTCATGCAACACAAAGTACATAGGTGGACTTATTGCCTTAGGCATTCTACTTTGTGTATAATAATAATAATAAAGACATACCTCTTGCCACAATGCGCGCAAGTGAAGGGCCTGTCGGAGTTGTGTCGCCGTGCGTGCAGGCGGTGCTGGCTGGACGTGGTGAACTTGCGCGGGCACAGCGAGCACTGGAAGGGCTTTTCCCCGGTGTGGATGCGCTCATGCTCCGACAGGTTGCCCTTCTGGCTGAAGCTCTTGCCGCACACGTTGCACGAATAGGGCTTCTGACCTGTGGCCAAGAAGGTTGATTGAATGATTGATATGCTTCTTTCTGTACAGCATAAATAGTAGTAGGAGCTTAAAATTACGTGTCACATAAAATATGACGTTTTAAAATTGAAGAGAATTTATGTTTGTGTGGTGAGCACGATCATTTGTTCTGTGTCTGGGTGTAGTTTATCTATAATATGTATGTATTTAGAAATATATAAGTATGTTTATCAGTTGTCTAGTACTCATAACGTAAGATAAATATTGTCTATAACCGAATATCATCTTAATATGTTGGAAATATGCTCCAACTGCAAATTAGCGTGGTATTTACGTTTGTATGGAAATTCATCCGTCGCCGGCCCCTTAATCAGGATTGGATAGAACGACAACTCAACTGGCTCGAAACTAATCGATCTATCGACGACTTATTTCCAATTACATTAATAAGTATTCTACCGGGATAATGTAACAGTTTTTTTTTAAATCGACTCTTAGACCAAACGACTTTAAAATCGGTGTCGTTAAAACCCGATTGATGGATGTGAATACGGAATTGGTCTAAACGACTTAATCGCTACGATATCGTTGCGGTTTTGATTACGTGAATCGGGCTACTGATCACTTGACAAACTATTGGCGCAGCCTGCCAATTCTGCAGTAAACTTAAGATTCTTGATTAAAATATCGGGGTTGTTTCTTACCAGTATGCCACCTCATGTGCAGCGTGAGACTGGTCTTGTGCGCGAACTTGTGCTTGCATATCTCACACGAGAACTTCTTGACGCCCGTGTGTAGGAGCGAGTGGTTCAGGAGGTTCGCTTTCGTCTTGAACGACGCACTGCATAACTGTGGGTTCAAGAGATTATATTGTAAGCGGGTTGGATTGATAGTTATATCTACTAAATAGATTGAATAGATACACTCCATTTAAATAAAGATGCTAGTATCGGGTACTTTCAAACAATTGTGATTCTCTGCAAATTAGAATGAAGTACCAGTATCCCATTTTATAGGATACTGGTACTTCCTGGTATCCCATTTTATGGGATACTGGTAATTACCCTATTTATTCAATAATTATTTCAAAATGTAATTATAATCGTTAGAAACTTCATTTTTAGGGTTCCGTAGCCAAATGGCAAAAAACGGAACCCTTATAGATTCGTCATGTCTGTCTGTCTGTCCGTCCGTATGTCACAGCCACTTTTTTCCGAAACTATAAGAGCTATACTGTTTAAACTTTGTAAGTAGATGTATTCTGTGAACAGCATTAAGATTTTTACACAAAAATAGAAAAAAAGCAATAAATTTTGGGGGTCCCCATACATAGAACTGAAACTCAAAAATTTTTTTTCCATCAAACCCATGCGTGTAGTGTATCTATGGATAGGTCTTCAAAAATGATACTGAGGTTTCTAATATCATTTTTTTCTAAACTGAATAGTTTACGCGAGAGACACTTCCAAAGTGGTAAAATGTGTGTCCCCCCCCTCTAACTTCTAAGATACGAGAATAATAAATCTAAAAAAAATATATGATGTACACTCACTTACAAAAGTCGATAGGAATTCTTAAAACGTATTCGTTTGACGTTTAGTTTGACTTACGACCTTTTATTTTCAAGTTTCGCCAACAAATGATTGAAATTCACAATTTCATCAACTTAGCATAAGTCAAGATGGCCCAGTGGTATAGGCACACAGATTGAAGCGCAAATCAGTGTGCCGCAAGTTCAAATCCCACGCAATTATTGACTTTTTGTAAGTTCTTACCCGATTGGAAGTTATGTATTTGCATTACATATATTAAATTATTCTTTAACTTGTTCACACATTTCTTAGAGTTAGAAAGGTAGATCACAAAAAAACTAAATAAAGAATTAGATTTCTGCGAGGTAGACATGAGTTTTAACTTGACCGAAATGAACTGTCGTTTGGTTGTAGTTGTTGGTTAGTGACGTGTGGTTGACAGTATTGTAATATTCGCAAAATGCAGGCTAATATTAGTATTGAAGTGAGGGCGACTATCATTGGGCTGCATAAAAGTGGTTTTAATAAAACACAAATATCTGAAGAAACCGGACTGAATGTGAGTATAATAGCTATTAATGAATTGTAACTTTATTACAAATTAATCTTCTAATTAAAACGTATGCCATTTATGAATCTATTCATCGTATCTATAAGAGGTTTAGAAGAGAAATACGTAAATCGTTGGGTTTATTGGATTAATAAATGCAGTTTTATTTTAAAATTATATTCAATAATTATGATTATTAACATTTTATATAATGAAAATGAAGTGAAGTAGGTATAGCTGCCTAATATATATTTTTTTTTTATTTTAGAAAAATACTGTAAATCTTTGGCTAAAAAGATATGAGGAAGAAGGTAGCCTTGCTAGTCGAAAGAGAAGTGGGAGACCGAAGCTTATTAGCGAGGCGCAGCGACGACATATGGTGGACGTATACGAAACGAATGGTTTCGCACCAACGAGACATTTTGCGGAATTATATGACACCTCGATGGATACTGTTCGCCGTGCACTTCACGCTGAAGGCGTGCATCACAGAAAACCTGCTAAAAAGCCGTACTTGACAGAGAGGCACAAACAAGAACGATTACGTTTCGCACTAAATGTTTAATGTAACTAAACTAAAGGGCCTACCATTTTATTTTAACATATCTGTGATTATTCGTTAACAAACACTGTATTATATTGTGTTTACTTTCGTTTAAAACAGCTATATCTTTTAATTTGTGCCATCGCCTCATCTTAAGAATGCAGTGAACTCGCTATCAATTTTGTTGACAATAATCATGAGTCTATTTTGTTTTTTATTCTTCTACCCGCACTGTTATAACATAATATTATAGTTCATTTTATTTTGCTCATCTAATTGACGATTATCTTGTGAGAACTAAAGTTCTTTTAACAGAAATTGAGGTTTAGTTTCAATCTTCTTTTCGTCAAGAAAATGAACAATTAAGCTATGACCTCAATACATTAATTGTGACGTTACACAAAAATAAAATGTTTACAAAGTCTAAATCATAAATCACTTTTCAATAAATAACTGGATATAAACAATTACCTATATTTTATTTTATTAAAATTTGAATATCCGTTCATTGTTACGTTATTCATAATATGAATGGTCTAAGTGGGTATACTTCCAACAAACAATCTTACGCGTAACATAGATAACGGTTACAAGATAACTTTTTGCTATTCGACGTCACAATTCTCATAAATGTTTAATTTGTAAATATAAAGCATAAACATTTTTATTAAACACGTCTTTTTCTTTCCACCTTACAACATCGAAAAGATGTAACAACTAAATAATTGCAAATTACGAATGTGATTCTTCTTGTGGTTAATAGATCACATTCGTAATTTGCAACTATTTAGTGCAAAAAATGCAATAGTATTTTTCATAGAAATTTAAAAAAAATGACTATATCAATATAGATTGGGAATTTTCAAAGTAAGAAATAACTGCAACGGACTGACCATGATTTGAACTCGGGTTACTTGATTTGCGAATCCAACACTTAGTTCACACGGCTACCAGCACATGACGTATTTGCGCGAATTTTATCAATGCTATGGTAAGAACAGAAAAATAATAATGTTTTGCTCAGTGCGACGACAGTTCCTTAGTGTGTGTTATCTGTGGAATGTGGATACTCATACATGCGCACACATACGCATCGCGCTCGCACGGTTCATAGCAATGTAATCTTTAACGTTCCTATGGACTTTTGTCTCCTTACTGTACATTACTATAAAAACTACCAACGAAAATTGGTTTGAACGAAATCTAGTAAGTATTTTTTTTTAATGCGTCATAAATCGAAAAAAATACACTATTATTAAAACATCGATCAAAGTTACAACACATTACAAGAGCTTTTATATTATGTTACTTGCTGCTACGGAACCCTTCATGGGCGAGTCCGACTCGCACTTGGCCGGTTTTTAGAGTTCCGTACTCAAAAATGTTTGCACTCCATTCGGGAATTGTAGTTTGCATGGAACCCTCAGTGCACGGGTCGGACTCGAACTTGCCCAGTTTTTTATTTTTTAGAAATTCGCGTCTGTATCGTCTGAAGGTTGATCCAGTTAAAGTAAGCGCTTCAGCTAGTACAGAATTGTTTCCTTTCGAAAAATTTAAAAATATTGCTTTAATAATTATGGTTTTACTTTTAAATCTAGTATGAATACGCCTTTACTTTACAGTTGCACTGATGAGTCACTATTTTCTTAACATGAATAAACCATAAATGATAATGTTCGGCTTAGTATTACAATAGACTAACTGAGTAAAACGCAGCTTACCTTACAGTTATACGGCCTGTCCTGCGAGTGCACGAGCTGGTGCCGCTGCAACAGCTGCTTGTGTTTGAACGACTTGCCGCATTTGTTGCACACGTACCGCTGACCCGCATGCTCAGCTTCTTTGTGGTATACCACGGAGGATGGGTGGTTTAGGACCTGAAGATATTGGCATAAACATAATATTGAGTGAATATATACAAATTCAAAGCAAAATACCACCTGGCAGCTTTGGACTCTGTGGAAAGACGTGCGAAGAGACTAATTGGCGATCCAGATCTGGTCGGGTCAAATCTTGAGCACAGGCGAAGGGTAGCCAGCCTTTCGGTGTTTTACAGGATGCACTTTTGAGAGTGTGCGCAGGAATTACGTGACTTGATTCCACCATCTTACTTCTACCATCGGACAAGCCGACTAACGGCGAGTATCCACTCTAATGTTGTTGAAACCTCTACGGTCCAGACCAAGCGTTTCGCCTCGTCGTTTATACCGCGTACATCGAGGGACTGGAACAATTTGCCTGCTGCGGTCTTCCCGTCAGATTATAATTTAGGTGTCTTTAAGGCAAGAGTGAATAGGCTCTTAATAAACTAGTGCACCTCACCATCAACGCATCACTGCTTACCATCAGGTGGGATCGCAGTCAAGCACTAGTTTATACCAATTAAAAAAAAGTATATTTTTGGGTGACATTAACCTTTCAATCGTTTAACAGAAAATTAAAGCGACATAGTCGAAGTCAAGTCAAGATAGTCGGTGGACGGTTGTGAATGTTGTAATGGTCGTTACCTTCCCACAGAGATCACAGGCGTAGCCCTTCGCGGTGCTGCCGGCGCCGCGGCGGCGGTGCGAGATGGCGTGCAGCGCCAGCGAGCGCGGGTACGCGAAGCGCGCGCCGCACTCGCCGCACACGTGCGGCCGCTCGCCCTGATGTGTCGCCTGGATCAATTACAATAAAACAACATTGTATAAACCACATTATTTTTAGTACATGCGAATCCTGAATAAAGAATCAGTAACTGAATCGATTCCAATAATTTTTACACCATGTTATATTTATTTCGAAAACTATTTAAAAACTGGGCAAGTGCGAGTCGGACTCGCGCACTGAGGGTTCCGTGCATACTAAAATTCCCGAATGGAGTCTCAAAGATTTTTCCGATTTTTTTTTGTGCGTAGGTACTTAACAAATTTACCAAAACAACAAATTTATTTTTTCAGATTTATTTCTATACCTATGCTATAATATAAGATCTTGCTTTGTGCCAAATTTCAGGATTCTGGGCAACGGGAAGTACCCTGTGAATTTCGATCTTTGAGAGTATCAAAAGATACATTTTTTTGCGACATAAACGGCTGTATCTTTTTTATTCGCTAAGTTAGAAGTTTGGTTTTTTCATAGCTTGAAGGGACCGCAGACCTAGTATTGGTATGGTTTTAATTTCAACTCGATACCTCCACGCGTTCTCGAGATAAAGGGTCTTGACGAACAGACAGACGGATGGACGGACAACAAAGTGATCCTATAAGGGTTCCGTTTTTTCCTTTTGAGGTATGGAACCCTAAAAAGGTCACAAGTTATAGCGGACGTTAGACACTAGCGCACAGCTGGATGCAGAAGCAAAATAACCCCTGTCACCCGATTGGCCCGGTGATAATGTATTTGTGCGGCAACCAGGTAACATTTATCAGGCTTATAACTTAGTGATTTTTCACCATACCGTTATGAAATTGTTCACAGACTCTTTACATAAAAATACTAGTCATGTGTTTCGGGATTCGCATAATACTAAAGCTGATGTTGTATAAGAAAAATGCCAAGTTCCCTAGAATAGACCACGAGTCTGTAGAAAAGGCAATTGTGAACAAATCTTGCTAAAATACTGATTGAATATTGTTACCTTGATGTGTAAGGACTTGCTCTGCTTGCTACCAAAAGTCTTGTCGCAGTGGTTACACTTCAACCTTGGTTTACCAGACGGAGTCGTTTCTACTTGCTCTACATCATCAGATTTCTCTATCGCACTATCTGCCATTTCTGGAAAATTAACTGCTGTGTCAATAATAGATGGAAAATACATTTATCTTAATATACATTGTTATTCATTAATACATGTGTGTTTGTGTGGTTTACTCTTGCTTAGATCACATTTTTTTTTATTGTTGATAGGCTTGCGTTTGACCACCAGCTCACCAGATGGTAAACGATGATGTGGCCAACGATGAACATCTAGTAACATCTGTGGTAAAATCATCTAATGACATTTCCCGCTTTTGAACGGAGTGGCAGGGTGTGTCAGACTTTTACTGACTAAAAACCCACTCCTGTTCCTTCGTTGTTTTCAAACCAGGGCAGATTTTTCTTTTCAGAAGCAAACCCTTGGCCCCAGTAGGCTTTGACCCTGCTGGGCCCCTACGGTTTGCAGACATCTCCACGAAACGTGCGTGTGACAGTGCGTGCGACTTGGGCGCGGTCCGGACGTTTACCGGACAGTCGGACAGCGAGCTACCCATTTCTCGCCGTCTCCTTCCTACTAAACGACTTGACTTTTATAATTATGATATATTCAATACTCACCATCAACTTTAACAACGATATTAACTGAAGGACTAGATGCAATCTCGACTGTAGGGGTCTCCGTCTTCAGGAACTCGGACCCATTCACATCTTCGTCGATAACTATTGGCTGAGCATTTAAATCTGGCAATGAGGTTGCCATAGGTATTATCACATTTTCTAATATTTCCACACTATCAGACTTCATTGTTTGCGAAAGAGGGTCTTCTGGTATCACTATTGTTTCTTTTGCTTTATCACTTTTCTGAAATGAAAATGTTTTGTAAATTAGTTTTGAGTTCGAGTAAAGCATGACGTCATGGACGCATGTTTATCAACATTGCATACATAATTTATTATGACAGCAACCGACATCGCCAGATTATGCGTGGATTAGTGACAACTAGTATCATCTTCAAATTAACTATTCATTTTTTAAAGTTTAGGTTTACAATTTATTTTTACTATGCATTTATATTTATAAATGTATGAAAAGTCGATGTTGCTAAAATAAAGTGATTGTGTGTCCTGATTCACGACTACGTGTTTTATGGTGACAAATGAAATGTGAAACCATAGTTACAAAATTACGTAAACAAGACACTGTGTATACGAAAAAAAAAACGAATGCAGGTGAGTTATGAAATGTTCGAAGCTGAATGCGCCAGCAGAAAACCATAACTTGGTAAATATTGAATTATGGACCCATAAGGTGGACCGAAGACCTGGTGAAGTCTACAGGAATCCACTGACCAGTCGATGAGATGAAACTTGAGGAAGCTCTTAGCTCTTTAATAATTGAGACCCACCTTAGCCCTAACTCTCTCAACATTCTTCTTGCATGGTATGATATTCTGACCGGTATGTCCGAGTTCCTTCTGATGGTTGTTGAAGTGTAATCGAGTAGTGAAGGTCTCAGAACACTGCCCACACTGGTACAGGACTGGCCCATGCTGGGCCACGTGAGACATATATCGGCCAGTGCATGTGAACTCCATACCACAGATTGCACATTCTTTGCGAGTTGGATTCATTGGACCTGGAATGTGTTTCGAAAGAATTTATTATTCTGCAACAAAATGTTGACGACAAGTAACAACATGATGGTGCGACATTGACCAGTGTTCCGCACATTGTTGCCCAACATTTTATAAGATATGCTTTCACACATGTTTGTGGACGATTTGACATTACAACCAGAATTTATCTTTCTTACCTTTAGGCCTTCCACGGCCTTTGCCTTTCACCACTACAACAAGTTCTCCAGAATCCTCTAGATGCCCAATAACTTCCGGTTCTTTAGACACAGGTGGCCTTACATCGGGATGCGGTGCTATCTTCACATCAGGTTCACTTTCTTCTCCATCTATGACTCCTTCTTCTTTAAATATTCTCTCAAGTTCTTTTCCCTATTAAGCATAATAACTGAGTTACATAAATATAGGTTTTTCAATCTGGCTTGTAGTACCACATAAAAGATTGTTCTGACCCTATAGCCCACACCTCGCAATGTAACATCAGCCATATGACACAGGCAGGATAGTTGACATTGACTCAGTTGGCGAAGAAAAAAAAATTGTAGCAAGCATCAGACTCTGGCAGCTTAACATATATTCCTTTTTCTGGAAATTCCAGTAAGGGGCAAGGTTTGTCAGCTGTTGAAAAATTAAATAAACAATTCCAAGAGTGTGTTTACAGAATACAATAACATAATATGTGGCATATATACAGGCAATGTGTATTATGTGGCAGTATTATGTTTAGGGTGAGTTGCTCCATTTAACTTTAATGATAACCAAACCATAACCAGCCGTGAAACGGCCTGCTATTGGTCAATTCGACGATTTCACAACTGTTAACGGCTTTGTTACTGTTATAGTTAAATGGTGCCACTCACCCTTAGATTTCCACTTTTACTAGCCAATCATGAATATTATTGCAGCCAAAATGTCAATATTAATTGTGTTGAAAATATATAACTATTATTTCATTAAACCCCAAGGGAACGCCGGCGTTCGCACACCTATTGTCTTTCTATTGTTTGTATTTTCCATGATTGAAAGGTTAAATTAGGGCCGACCTCAACTAACTATGACAAGGGCAGAAATTGATATATTACCTGAACTGCTTCTCGGAACCGAGTTGGAGTCTTCCTCCTTCGCTTTCCTGAGGCTGGTTCATATTCCCTTTCTTGCTTTTTAGCATACTTTGTCTCCTGCTCCTTCGCAGCAGCTTCCTTTGCTAACTCCTCTGGAGTTTTTGGTTTTTTAGGAGGTCTGCCACGCTTGCGTTTTGGTTTTTCCAGGCCAGCAACTTGCAAGGAAATTGGATGTTCCATTTGGTACACTCCATCACTTGTATTGACTGGAAATCCAACAAAAATAATTGACTTACATGAAACATTTTTCTACAAACTGTAAACAGCTTTTCAGACTAGTCTTACCTTCATAAATAATCTTATCCGTTACAGTTTCCTGTTCAGTAGATGGGGCTAGAACAGTTCTCTTGTTGTATTCCTTCTCTCTAAGATGCAGTTCACGTATTACTCTCTGGAATCAAATTTATTAGTAGTAGTAGGACACGAGTTCATCTCCTGGAAGTAATTCCTGAGTAATGTTCTCTTGTAGAGCTACAGAGGGCAGGTTTAATTGTGAAAACCTATGGAAAATCCACTTACTTGTCCATTTATAATCAGTGTTAAGAATTCTACGGTGGCTTCCAGCTGTATAGTGCATCCTGGACAAATAGTTCGAGGCAGTTGCCCATCATCAGCAACCTAAAATGACATTAATTTTGTGTTGACGTTATCATGTTTGTGTGTACTACGTAACATATTTTTGTTGGTATTGATTCAAAGAACCCACAAAGAAAAACAAACTTCGCGCGAGCTTCTATTATGGATTGAAATAAAATAAATCTGACATTTGACAATCCGAAAACGTCCTTCTTTATGTAAGAGTTCTAAATCCGCTATTCGAATTACGTAATATTTTATTTTATCATGTCATGATCCGATATTTTAATTCGTTATCGCAATAAATTACAGTAATAAGTTAGAAAATGTTAATTTATACGTAAAGTCAGCCATTTTAATTTCATATCGATTGAAGTCAATACAAATCACAATAAATAAAACTGGTATACCTTGATAGGCAAATATGTGTTAATTACTTCACTTAAGTTTTGATTATTTTCTTCACACGAATATAACAAATTTCCATTATCATTTTCTTCTCCACATAATCGGCAAACATTAGAATTGTAAAGAACTACTTCCATCTTTTCATGAACTAAAAGCGCCACCTATTTCCTGCACTGCTTCATCAAAAGCTAGTGACGTTTAGAACACGTTTAGTTTTTGCAAGATTTTAATCTTTAGTGGCGAATTTATGAGATTATAATGATTTTTAGAAAAGTTAATGCTAAATATTTTGTATTTTAATCCAAAAATATACGAAAATATTTTTCATGTTGTATTAGCGTATTTTTTCAATAGAATTATTTTTATATAATTTTAAAAGATGATGCCATCAGGTGTACATTGGCAACCCTAAGCACTTCCTTCTTTTCTTTTCAAAGCCCTTTCCGGTTTAGTTCTTGGGGCAAGAAGCCGTTGTTTCGGTTTTTATTATTTTTAATCGCCTCTAATCCATCAAAATGAGGATCTATAAAGATATTATTACTGGTAATTTAGTTTATTGTGTTCTTATTATTAATTATATGTTTATATTTCATTTAAAATCTGTATCTTTGATAACTGTGATTTGACATTTCATGGAGAGTGATGTGATGATGTCCCATCATCAATTTTGGCAAAATTTATTGCCACATGTACATTTTACAAAACAAGAAAAGTTTAAACATGGATTTCACATAACAATTTATTTATTTCAGGTGATGAGATGTTTTCAGACACATACAAAATAAAACTGGTCGATGAAGTAATTTACGAAGTGACCGGCAGACTGGTGACGAGAGCACAAGGCGATATTAAAATCGAAGGCTTCAACCCCTCGGCTGAGGAGGCTGACGAAGGCACAGATTCTGCAGTTGAAAGTGGTGTTGACATAGTCCTGAACCACAGGCTTGTCGAAACATACGCTTTCGGTGACAAGAAATCCTACACATTATACCTCAAAGACTACATGAAAAAGTGAGTGTCTCAGTGAATATTGCTTACAGCTGTGATCAAGTTCAATCAATGGTGCATTCATTGATAAGTGCTACAGGTTTGGAAGCAAGTCTGGGTAAATATTTCTAAATCGAAGGTGGTGCTATCAAGGAACGTTTCTTGTGTTATCTATCTTAGAATTGAAACATATGCTGTGTCATTGAAACTGAGTTCAAGGTGTGTCACTAGATTTTATTTTCAATTCGAATTGATATAGTTGAAGGACAACTGGGTCATGTATTTGCTGCAAACTGCACTGCACTCTCATTGGCCAGATTTAGTCATGTCATGTGTTATTTTTTATTTTTTTATGGTTTATATAATTTTTATAATATCTTTGTATTCATATTTATTATATTTGCTCTCAGTAACTTCTGGAATGTATGTAGGGGAGTCACTGTGATAAAATTGTTACAATGTAGCATCAAAGACTTATCATTGATATATATTCCGTATTATCTTGAAATATTTTAGCAAATCTTACAGCTTTATATCAATATGATATTTTCTGGACTATTAGTCTATTTTCTCTCTGGTTTTTATAAAATTGAAGTTTATTTTATACATGTTTAGTACAAGATAGGTCAATTGTTAGGTAAAATTGATGAATTTTCTGAACATGTGTATTGATGTAGAGTTGCTTGTAAGTATGGTATTCTCAATATTTATGTAATCAAGTCTGTTATCAATATTTTGGCATTTATAGATAACAGCATAGTTCAGATAACAACCAGTATAATCAGCGTAGGTTAAGTTCAAGATTACTTCAGCTGTATTTAGATACCATGTGGTTTTAAACAAAGAATCAAAATGGATTTTTACTTGTTATCAATATGTTCAGCATATATACTCAGTTTTAATACAATTTAATCCTTATTATCAGATTGTATCTACTAAGGCGTTTGATTTGGTTTTTCTCCGCTATGGGTCCGTTGACCAATGTCAGTTCTGTGGGAGGAACTTCTCTTTCTCTCTCTCTCTCTCTTATATTTTGATGTAAGACGGGGACTGCAGTGGTCCTCCTACAGATGGACATGTTTAGAGGGAGGCAAAGATGATATAATTTCGTAGTTCAGGCACTAATGTTTAATTTGCCACTGCTTTAACAATGGTTTTGTGAAACAAAACACTGCCATAAATCCTAGCTGTCATTTACAAATATTTCTCTAATTTGTACTGTTTTCTATTCTGTTAAATATTCTTGAGAAAGATGTGAATTTTTACAATTCGGTAGTAAAGTCGATCCTATGTTTTATCCACTGCTGTTAATCGTTGATTTGCACACTGTATGATACCAGTTCCTTTTATAAACTTTTAACCTTTTTAACTGTATGTTCATTCGATTTTGATTCCTATTCTGTAGGCATAAGCATGGTATTAAAAGCAAAACTGTGGTTACAATACTGACTGCAGCTGCCATTTATCTGGCCACCAATGCAATAAAAGTATTTATTGAACAAACTACAAAAGGGTTGCGTAAATGCAATCTTGCAAATGGAGTACAGTTATTCTAATTTTCGATATTGATTTAAATATGGAATACATTATTTGGTGTGGTTCTATATTCAAGTAATTTATGATCACAATGTATTGAGACAGATCATCAACGTGACACAGACTTGTTTTTCTACATTCTTTGTTCTATTTTTATAAAGTGCACCAAATAGTTTTACTTGCATCAGAGTTTCTGCTTACTCTAGATTGTAACATACCATGACACGGCATAAATTAATATTTTACATTGCCATTTTATTGATTCAGCACTTGCAAAATGACTCACAGACTTGCTTCAGACCACACCTACATAATTTTTCATACATATTTGAAAGTTGAATATTATAACTAGAACTATGTTGAACTGACGCGCATGTTTAACATGCCTGATTTGTTGCATGTAGAACGATGTTGCGTAATGTGGATCTACTATAACTGTACAAGTTAAGTTTCCATATAAAATGTATGGAGTCCAACTTGCCTAGATTGTGATGTGTAGCACACTTGTGTGCAGTGTAGTTCTAGCCTAATTGTGCATCATCTAATACCACTGGTTGATCCTCAATGTCTTCCTATGGAGCGATTGATGCAAAAGAAAATAACCTTTATGAAAAAACATTCATTTTGTAATGATTGTTCATGAAAGGGGGCTGACACTTGATTTATCTCAACTTTTAGAAATGTTTTATTGATTAATCTTTTGCCCCTCATCATCATCCTGCCCTTGTCTTGTTTTACATGGGGTCGGCGCAACACGTTTTTTTCTTCTATTCTGTCCTGTCACTTGTAACGCTATCAATAACTTCCTTTGCTTTCATTTCACTTCTCACACAATTCATCCATCTTTTCTTTGACATCCCTCTCCTTCATCCATCCACATGTAAATTCATAACTCTTTTGGCAACTTGCGTTTCATCCCTACTCTTAACATGACCATACCATGGCAAACTATTTCCTATCAACTTTTTAGTCACTGGCTAGTCCCTACAAATCCCAAATTATAATCATTGTATGTGTCTAATATGTAAACTTTTTGTTTTTCAGATTAGTTGCAAAATTGGAAGAGAAGGCACCTGACCAGGTTGACATCTTCAAGACCAACATGAACAAAGTCATGAAAGACATCCTTGGCAGGTTTAAGGAGCTCCAGTTCTTCACTGGAGAGTCTATGGACTGTGACGGCATGGTCGCCATGATGGAGTACAGAGATGTTGATGGCACACAGATCCCAATCATGATGTTCTTCAAACACGGTCTTGAGGAGGAGAAGTTCTAAGTGTAAAGTATAAGTGAAAACTACTCATAATATTCCACTTCTAACACAGGCGCCTAAAACTCATATCTTTTTTATTTATTTACAAAATCATGTAAATCTGCGCATCGGCTGAAACCGGCTTCTCCCATCACAAGGCTGAACAATTTTGTAATGTTAATAAATAAATGTTGCATACTATAAATAAATTAATGAACAATTTACTTGTCTTTCTTTTTATACTACCACATTTAGATTCAATGACAAGCGATCCACTGCAGGCTTGAGGTCAATAACCTATGAGTCATATTGCTGAATTGTGAGGTTGTCCTTAGTTCAGTGACCCTCCTCTGGGTCTCTGAACTTTTTACAGTTCGTCGAACTTTGACTTTTTACCGATGACCGGTATATTTTCTTTCTGTACAAAAACTAGAACAGTCACTTTATTCTTCAGACAATTGAAAAAATTCTAAACTTCGGAGAACTGTAAAAAGTTGTTTTGTTCTTTCATTATTCAGAGAATATAAGTTGAAAAACTTTGCTTTTGAATAATAAAATACTCTGTGAATGTGGGTTCAAAAAATAAAAAAATTACAATATATTAAATTATATATTTACTTTTTGAAATACCTCGTGATGGGTGCGCCATCTATTTTTAGTTACATGATATAAACTGCAGTGAAGAGCTTCAACTCGTATAAAGATGGTGTTTAGACGCGCATACAGATGGCGCTGCCTTAAAAAGTTGATTATTCTGATGCAATGCTGCCTTCTGCCGGTCTGCAGTTCAAACATTTTTCCAGATCATGTAATTCCCTTTCTGTGTTCATTTCGAGACACAGTGAATTTACCTGATTCATGCTATACATTTTTTAAACTCTAAATCCACCAGCCGTACCTATGCAGAAAGAAAGCTAGCAGACTGCGCCGATCTACCTGCGCTTATCGGAACCGGCCGGCGCGGGTAATCTGCGCAGGTTAATAGGCGCCGAGTTTCTAAATACAATGCACAAAACCAGTACCGATAAGCGCCGAACGTTTCCGAAAGGTTCCGACAAGCTTCGACACGCGCAGGTCAGCGCTGGCGCCGCCATTTATTCATATAATTTACTACGACGCATATGGTTTTGTCATTATACCTACATAAGTAAATGTAAAAATGGATAGTGACATGTTGATTTCGTTAGTATATAGTAAACCACCTATATGGGACAAAGCAGATACAAGGCATTACAATAGATACGTGATTGATAAATGTTGGAAAGAAATAAGCGAGGCAATGAATCAAGACGGTGAGTAGATTTTTATTGGTAGGTATATTTTAGTTTGGCGAATTGAAATATTTTCTTCATACTTAATTACATAAATTAACAGATTATTCTACTTAGTACCTATAGCTAACCTTGTCCTAGGTAGGTAGGAAGGTACCTACATATCTTAATGTACCTAAGTGAGGATAAGTAAAGTTGATTAAGAATTAATTGTTGTAAACCAATGTAAGTAGGTAGTACCTACCTACTTATTAGAATCATAAATAGGTAGGTAGGTACCTATCTTAATGTTAGTGAGGATAAACTAGTAGGTAGGTATAGTTGGCTAAGAATTACCTAATTGTTGTAAATCAATGTATGTAGGTAGTAGGTACAGTTGCCATAAGGATCTTGAGCGTTTGCGCAGAAGTCAAATATTCGGTCTCTTTAGTGGTGCGAAGTGAGACGCGGGGGCGGGGAGTGTCAGTGATTGGCTCGCCGTGCCATCGCGTCATAGACGTCACTCTTAATTCGTTCCCTGCGTTGCTGCATGTCTCTAACAACGAAGACGATTGGCTCGCCAATGTATGGAATGCGCAAAGTGATCTCCACTCTGACGCCGAGCGCTCAAGATCCGTGATGGCAACTGTATCTACTTACTGTATAAAAAATAGTCAACGTAAATATTTCTGATATCCATTGCTTCATTTGTAAGGTAATTTGACCTATTCCACCTTCTAGGCACTGTATTTACAGCAGTAAAGTTACAGTCGATGCCTTCTTTATCAATTGTAGTGTTGTGTAAAACACAAATGCACTTGACAATTTTTTCTGCTAAATCAATATTACATTCAATGCATTTGGAAAGTAATCGCCATTTTGAGTTTACAATGCCGATCGCATATTCAAAGGTGGATACAGACATTGCGAGGCATGTTCCGCGAACGGCACACGGCGAATGCCTCTGCTTGAAGTGTGCGTGTTACTGGGGCCAGGGTTATCCAAAATGGCGCTCGAGCCCCGGTACGAAGGCTAGAAGGAACGGGATGGGTTTTTTAGTCAGTAAGAGTCTGACACTATCTCCCGCTCCGCCCAAGAGCGGGGGTTGTCATAAGATGATTTTTCCTATCGAAAAAAAGCAATTGACTCATTTGTCTGTCTTCAGGTTTGTGACGAGACATGTGCTTGCGAAGCATGTGTGCTGTGTACCGTGCATGGCGCATGCCTCGCTAAGTCTGTACTCGGCTCTCAGGTTAAGACCCTCGGTACGGCTCGGGTCTAAATACCGCCTCGACAGTGATCACTAACATTACACACTTATATCATAATGTACTATTGTAGGTATAGGCATGTGTACCTATTGGTTGTAATTATATTGACTGTTTCGTCAATAATCGCCTTTATTGTAGAAATCTCCATTCTAAATTTCAGATGCTAAATGTGCAAATGAAGTTCCTGTTGTAAAATACCTGAAATAGTAGGTTATTGAATATTTTACTTTTTAGAAAATAAACTCAAGAAGAAATGGAAGTATTTGAGAGATCAATTCTCAGTCGAACATGCAAAAATTCTTATTTTACGTTCTGGGGATGGAGGGTCTACTTCCTGCGAGCCGAAATGGCCTTATTACAAATCCCTACTGTTTCTTAAAGATATAATTAAACCAAGAAAATCTTCGGGAGATTTGAGCAAATCGAAACGTCCATTAACTAGGACATCAGTGGAACCTATGGAACAAACGAATAATTCCAATGACATGCCAGATGATTCAAACCTTGATCAAGATGATTTAAATCCTGATCAACGGAACATAAATAATCCATATGACTTTGAAGCCAGCACAAGCACTGAATTGCCACGAGAGAGTTACTCAGTTCCATACAAGAAGAAAAAACTCAACACATTTAGTCAAAATGAAGAAGACGATAATTTATTATTTTTGAAGAGACCTCATATTCGCAAGATTCCACAGGAACGACTGTTTTCATTTCGTAATGAAATTCAAAGAACAGTAGACATTTATGCGTACCAGTCACAGTTTTCTTCCAATTCATCTACTATTGCATCGCCGAGCATACATCAAACACCAGAATCACCACAATCACGATTGATATCAGCCACGTTCCAATCACCATCAAGCACACATCAATCACCAGATACACACACCACTCAATTGAATTTAGCCACGCTCCAATCACCACCAAGCACATATCAATCACCAGATACACACACACACACACCACTCAATTGGAATCAGCTACGCACCAATCATCTCAAGCACACATCAAACATGAGATGTTCTAAACAAATATTTTCAGTCTTTCTCTGAGGTGTCCGCAGATTACTTAAATGTGGGGTAAATTATTTTTTAAAGCGTTTTTTTTTTAACAATGTGAGTCAGAAATAAAGATACGATTTTATATGTTTTCTTATTTTCTAAAAAATAAACCTAAGTAGTTAAAAAGATCAGTTCTACCAATATTTCCTACCAATATTTTCTATAGGTACTGGCACGAAACTTGAGCGCTCGGCGTCAGAGTGGGGATCGCTTTGCGCATTCCATACATTGGCTAGCCAATCGTCGTCGTTTTTAGTTACATGTAGCAAGCAGGGAACGAATCAAGAGTAACGTCTATGACACGATGGCGCGGCGAGCCAATCACTGACACTTCCCGCCACCGCGTCTTACTTCGCACCACTAAAGAGGCCGAATATTTGACTTCTGTGCAACTTGAAGCCAGCGCTCAAGATCCGTTTCGGCAATTGTATGTAGCTGTTACTTGAGCGGACCAGCCTTTCGTTGCGGAACTATTTCCTACAAGAATGACTCGAGAAACATTTTATTATATTTTGGAGATAGTGAAAAACCATTTGATGTAAAATTGGTGATCGTTCGCTTTCTTTCTGCCGACGGCGCGCACTGTTCCCGCGCGCCTCAAGGAGTTGTCAGACTCAGCAACAGCAGGGACCCAAGCCGGGTCGAAGCCTACTGGGGCCAGGTTTATCCGAAAGGGCGCTCGAGCCCCGGCATGAAGGCTAGAAGGAACGGGATGGGTCTTTTAGTCAGTAAGAGTCTGACACTATCTCCCACTCCGCCCAAGAACGGGGGATGTCAATGTATGATTTTTACCCACCATAAAAAAAAAAGCTTTTTTTCTGCATACGGCCTTAGATCAGAGAGTAAACCAACTTATTTCTCTTACTTGAATGAAGACTGTTTATGTTGTGATTTAGTCATAAATCGACCGATTGGCAATTGATTAATATGGCCCTAAGACAGAAAGGGTAGATGGAATTCTTTACTAGCGAATAGTTGCAAATCTTTGCCTAGGAATCGAACCTAAGAAACGTATCTGCGACCGCATTGGAAATGAACCTTGTAGAGTGTAAGCTAGTTCATCGAATGTACTTTTAAAATCGTTTAAGTTAATCAGTTTTTAGACCATCAGCCCCCCTTGCCAAGCTACAACCGTTTCTCTTGCGTCAAACGCCTCGATTTAACCACGCCTCTAATTCTTTTGTTCTGACCACGCGACTGAGCGTTGAGATGACGTCATTCCCGTATATTTGAAGTTTTCTACTAGTGTTAACGATTGCAGTTATTATCCTTAGCCAAGTTGATACTTGGCTAGGGATACTGTTACCTAACAGAAGTGTCCGAACACACAAGCACCTATCTAATATCACTGTCAGGAGTCTCCCTCTTTGGAGCACAGATCTCTTGACTTCATAGTAGGCCCTCAGGACTTACGTATGTCTCAAAGCTTGTTCAGTCAGAATCGCTGTGGCTTATCTATGGCAGCATACAGACATCGCGAGGCGTGCGACGCCAATGTTTTGTTTTGCATGCCTCGGGTTGTGCGGACGTGCGTGCTCACAGTGAGCATTCGCGTCATACAATCGTTGTGAACGCCGCCTCAGTACGAGTCGTGCGCTCCGTGC
The DNA here is from genome assembly GCA_929112965.1 of Mythimna albipuncta. Lineage (NCBI taxonomy): Eukaryota > Metazoa > Arthropoda > Insecta > Lepidoptera > Noctuidae > Mythimna > Mythimna albipuncta. The sequence continues at coordinate 21,624,278 of OV815965.1, forward strand.
GGACAGGCGTTGTTCGATTTTTCTACTGACGAACATTGTGCGTGATGGTTTGCGTGTTCAGTTTGAGCATGTGTCGTACGGGACGAACGCATAAATATACCGTCGTATGCCTTAGGTTGAGGCATGCGTGACAAACCATTCGTGACGCACGCCTCGCGATGTCTGTACGCAGCGTATAGTATTTTCTAAGGGTTGCCAACAAATGAAACACAATTAAATTTGAGGTATGTTATATTTATCGAGTTTGTATGTAGATAATAACTACAATAAAGTACAGAAATGACCGATGATTTCTATTACAATGTCGTGAGTACTCTAATCACAATGTTTTCATATGTATTCATCATTTTTCTTGTATACTTTTTTAGGCATTCACTAGGCACTAACACATGCCTTAATTGCTTAGTCTTTAATTTCTCCATATTTACAATAACTCAATAACACCAAAATTCAGGTAAGTATGTCGTGTGGGTATATAAAACTGGAGTAAAAAACGACCATAATCCAAGAAGACACAAAAATGGCACTAAGAAGGTATCTAGCGACTTAATTAACTTCGTTTATTATAAAAGCTTGCTCTTATCACAATTCTAAATGTTACAGTTCCGCAACTTGTAGCATAACTGCAATATGACTGACGCTTTTATAATATTTTACAATAACTTTAAATATTAAACCTTTTCTACAAAATAAAAAGTGATTATCAAATACCTATTTTATATTACCATTTTGCCTTTTTGGAATATGGCAAGAACATTTTCGAGTTTTAAATGATAAAAAGAAAAAGTTTATAGAAAATATTCAGTTGTATTAAGATCGTCGACGGGTAATCATCGTCAGAAGCACGTTATTGTAAATGGTGTGATCTATTCAGAAAAGTTATAATTCTGGATGTTGCCATCTTAAAAATTGATAATATTTATAGGTACTAATTAATTTGACAGATAGCATATTAAATTGGTTCCTTTATAGTCTAGCTGCCACTTCCAGTCATTTGTGTGCATTGGGCGGGACACGGTAATGGGGTGATGCTTATATCTGATTGGCTTGCAATTAAACTAATTAATACGGGCTAAGTTAATTTGTATGCAACGTGTCGGTAATTAAGAACCTATCAGTTATTTACTGCTTTTAATCATTTAGCAATATGATTCTGAATAGATCACACGCCACTCATATTATGGGACATTTAAATAATTAGGTAACAGAACGATAATAATTAACATAGAAGTACAATAATAAGACATCGCGTTTCTTCGTTAACTTCAATCTTAATAAATTATTACATACAATATTAGGATTGAGCATAAAAGTGTTCGAAGATGTGTTCATATTAGAAATAATGGGTGCGTTCGTTCTTACACAATATGAAATGTAGTGTAAGTAGGTATATAATTATAGGTAGGTAGTGACAGACATAAGAAATCTCGTAATTAGGATATCAGTCGTCATAGCAAACAATACAATATCCCGAAATAATTTTATGATAATTTTTAGAAGAACAAGATTGTATTAAATTTTATAAATATCTCAATATAGTATAAATATATTTACATTCATTAATTCTAATATTTTTCATATTGGTGTCTTATTTAACGCATACTTACTTTATTCATTTATAAATAAAATATTAGACATTAAAAAGATATCATATGGAATGGTTTTTTGTACAAAATCAAATACAAAATCCACCGCACTGGTAGAAAAAATTACAAATCACAATGTTTTATGATGTACATCATAGAGGGGCCCCCCGGCGGGCCCGGCACGGGAAGGGCCCCTCTCTCCTCCCTGCGACTAGTCGTACATTGTACCGTTGTCTCGTGTCAAGTCTCACTTGCACACGCCCCGAGCCCACATCGTCCCATTTGAAAAATAGATCCATCACTACTTAAATTTATAATTTACAAATAAGGTACTCTTTTAAAACGAATACGATACAGGATAGTCCTCACTGGTCGAACGTACACCGGACCCGAAATACTAATGTCACTAACCGCTCTAGAGCACTACGTCCGTCACGACTGACTCCGTCCATAGAAAACTTAATGGAATGAAGGTTTATTGCTAGAATTACAAGATCACAAACGATTGAGATAGTTCAGGAGCGCGCGGCTCAACAGTTGAAGGTGTTGGAGTGCGCGCAGGCGCGCGGGTAGTCGTCCAGCGGGCGCGCGTAGCTCTCCGGGATGATGGAGTACTCGGGCTCGCTGTAGTCGGCGCGCTCGCGCTCGTACTCGCGCTCGTTGCGCGGGAACCCGATTATCGTCTCCGAGTTGCGCATGTACCCGTTCTCCTGCTTCCTCGAGTAGCGTGTGTCAAGGTTGCGCTGGAAGTTCTCCGGGTGACACACGACCCCGTTCCGGTTTTTCTTTTTATCTGGCAGTGAACGCAAAGAGCCATTGTTTAGGTGATGAGCCGGTGCGCCATTATTGAGCGTGAGCGGCTGGTGCGGACGCGAGTCGCCGCCAATGTACGTGAAGCCGTTGGCGGGCAGCGTGCCGCCGCCCCCCGAGCGCTGCGGCCGCCGCGCGGAGCCCTGCTGGCCGCCTGACATGAAGAACACGCTCGGGGAGGCGTAAAGCTCTAGCTACAGTTCCGTCACAGGAATAGGCCTGAGGCCGGGCGTGTGCGGCGGCGCTGGGTACTGCGACGGGTGGATGCCGCGCACTATGCAGTCCTCCTCCGTCGAGATGGGCTTGTGGTACTCCAGGTTCTTGCGCCCCTTGTTCCACTTGTAGTCTTTCAGCTTCTCCTGCATGCTCTTGCGATACCTATACAATATTAACACTAGTGTTGCGATGGTGGCTACGCATGCGACAACCACGATACAGATTATAGTCTGCTGCCGGGTGTCGTGGAGGACACAGCCCAAGTCATCAGCGTTAAGGTTTCTTAGAGGTTTGTCTTTCAAGTGCTCGGGGCTGGCACAGTGTAGTTGTGTGAAGTTACTCTTATCATACAGCAACTGTTGGAGCCATAACAGCTGACAGTCACAGAAGATAGGGTTATCGGTTAGATCCAGCTGTTTTAACTCCTTACCAATGAACACGGTTTCACTTAATGTTACAATGGCGTTATCTCTAAGAGAAACATGCTTCAATTTCGGCAAGCCCAATAGTGTGCAGTCTTCTATGATTGACAATTTTTTGTTGTTTGCCAAAACAATTGTTTCTAAATTGATGTTATCTTCGAATGCGCCTTTCTCAATCCTCTCCAGCTGAGTTGCGCCTGTGATGTCTAACAATTTGAGATTTTTTAAGCCCTTGAATGAATGGCTCTCTAGTGTCAGGAATTCATTTTGTCCGATGTACAAATCTTCTAATCTCGTAAGACCGGACAGCTGCAGCGTGGGCACAGTGAGTAGTCTATTTCCAAAGAGATTCAGACTTCTTAATCCTGGAAGACCTCTGAATGCGTATTCACTAATATTGGAGAGTCCAGCTCCGTTTAGGTCTAGTACAGTCAGTCTATTGAGACCGGCGAAGGCATCGTCTGGCAGGAAGGAGAACGCATTCAATCCTACGTGTAGCTCTGCGAGGCTTCCTAACAGACTGAAGGAAGTCGTTGGCACTGAACTCAGCTGGTTATCATCCAGATACAAGATCCTCAGAGCTGACAATCCTGCAAAAGCTCTGGGTTCGATTCTCGATATTCTATTCTGACCTAAGTTCAGCTCCTCTAACCGTGGCAAGGTGGTGAATACTCCGTTCGTGAGTTCCTCCAAAAAGTTTCGCTTTAAATTCAAAACTGTTAATTGGTTAAGTCCTTGGAAAGTTGTGTTGGTCACTGTGGACAACTTGTTGTGGTTTAAGTGCAGTTCTTGTAGTTTGCGTTGATATGCGAAACTCTTCGTCGGTATGTTGACGAGGTGGTTCTGGGAGAGGTCCAGGTGTTGGAGCTCGGCATAGAACTGCATCGAGCTGTCGATCGTCTTGATCTTGTTGTTGCGGATGATGAGCCGTTGGATGGAGGGGTTGAGTGCGATGGGTAGAACGTCGAGTCGGCTCTCTTCGCACACCACCACGAGGGTCTCGTCGTTGCAGTTGCAGCCGCCTGGACAGTTTGCTAGTGCTGCTGCTCCGCTCCGTGATGCGAGCAGTTCCAGCGATATCAACAGCACCTGGAATTTAGAGAAAAGATCCATTAACGCACGGTTGCATACGCACATGTACAGACACAAACTGAGCCCACGAAACTATCCGAGACTCTGCTATTAAAGCATTCCGATACCTGAACCAACAATTGACATTAAACAGAAACTGAATTTGCAGCTCTTAAAGCCGAATGTCTAGGCTTTCAGTGAATATATTTCGTTAAAAGCATAGTGTATCACGGCTGTGTATACAGTGTCTGAACGTACGCCCGAATACTACGAGCATCTCAATTCCGGCAACAACATTTCGTTAAGCGTGAACTAGACCGCAAACGTTAGCTCGGCCGTTTGTCCTCTAACGTGTAAGTGAATCCGACTGAGTTCAATCACTATATCACGTAGGTAAGAAACGCTCTTTGAAAATATACGGCATGTTTTTAATACGCTGGAGTAGGTAGGTAGATTGATGGTCTTTCAGTAAAATGGAATCAATGTAAGGCGAGCGAGCTCCAGACCCGGCGCAAAAAGGAAAATAAAATGATATTGGAATGGGAATTTTGCGCAGTTTTAATTTATTAAAATGCGCTCCTCCGAGGCGCTCGGGGCCAGCTTCTTTGCTTCAAAGACTAGCACTTTTATTACGTTTCCTCTTTCCAACAATTAGCAAGGAGATCCGAGTGTAGTCGAGATTCGACTTTAGAATTACAAAGTCGAGTTTAATTCTATTACAACGAGATTGCTGATAGATGCAACGCCGACAATCTCCTTACAGTCCTTACTTTAAAAGACAAAGCTACCAGTAGTTTGTCGGCTAAGTGGGTTTATTAGAGTTCTATGGAGGAGCGGCCCAGGATGAAAACTCAATTGGACATCCAAGATAGCATCGAGCAAGTTTCGAGTGTTTGCGTGGCTCCAGCGAGGGTCGGTTATTGCAGAGAGGGCCGCGGACTTCAAGATTAACTTTTAGTGAAACTTTATAGAGTCCGGCTGACATGCAATATTGCTTGTATTCGTTATGTAGATACGCAAAAACAATTTGGCCGATGCAGTGTGCAGTGTGCCCGAAAAAACTGTGCCTATTGTGTAGTATTTTTGTGCCGAAAATTTCCGGCGGCATATGTATGGAAGTTTCGTCCATACAACGGATTGCGTTGTGTCCGGTAGCATCCGCAGCGTTTTGCATTCCATTTGCGCATCGCGTGCGTCCTATTTATAGGGTCGGTGGTTGTTCCGATACAAATCAGGAATCAAAATTCGATATGCGGAGGTGATTCGCAAACAGTGTCGGCTGTTTTGCTCGTTTCGTCCCGTGTGCGAGTGAAATTTCCGCTAAAATCCAATAAAGCCGTGCTCGACGTGTTGTGTTTTGGACCGTTTTGCACTATGCTCGCCGGAAATTTGAATTTTTGCAGATAGCAACGTAATGATACCTTTTAATGGTTTCGCTTTGTCTTATACTCGTATGTTTTGCTGTTCCAGTTTAGTTAACAATAGTTGTTTCTAGAACAATGTTGGCTCGGGGGTTTTAATAGTTTCTAAAGCTGTATAAAATGTATCTCTTGGTAAAATGTCATGGCCATTGTCACCTGCTATTGTGACTCCTAAACGATGTGTGCAGCAAACAGGTATCTGAATATGCATTTATAATTTGTCTGGCTATATAAAAAATACTTTAAATGCGCTAATTTCAGGAACTAAGTTCTGGAAAAATGGTTTTAATATTGGATAGTTCATTAATCGAGGAACGCTCGCGATAAAGTTAATTTTTGAAAATGGTTATAGTATCTAGTTTGCTTTTCGATAAATTTTGACAGTTTTTTTAATAGGTTAGATAGCAAATATTATTATATTTTTAATTATGCCCCATTTGTTTCGTCATTTTATTTTAAGTTTAATCACCGTATTTATCTATTAAAAATCTTCATTTGAATATCATGTTAAATACATTCTAGAATATTCTAAAGATGTTGCAATAAAAAAAAAACATTTCTTTAATAGAGCTAAGAGCTAAAATTACCAGTAAAATCCCCACCTTCAACACATACCTATGCCAAAAGCCTGTGTGCCTACGACCACTTCCCTTCATGTAGTTACAAATTATTTCAGCCGGTGTACAGTGAAAGGGCGTAGCGGGTAGGCGTACAAAAACGGCGAGTGGCGGCGCGATAGGTATGCAAATCGCATAATTGTGGTGGCCACCCGTTGATGGAAAAATTGCGGCGAAGTGTGCGCCCGCGCGGAATGGTGGACCCGTACATACACCTGGACTAACGGGTTTAATTATGGACTGCTGTAGATTGGTGGAGGGGCGTGTTTGACGAGGAATTTAGTTTTTGGAGGAACGGTGGCATTTTTATTTGATTATTCTAAATGTTAGATAGAATATTTATTTTGTACGACTTTTTGACGCAACCTACTCAACTCATATTTTTAACTGTTAATTCGATTGAGGAGGTCAGAGTATTTCTAGTGGAAGATATGACTTGGAATAAACGGGTTAGTGTATAATTTTTTTTGTGGTGGGAAGTCATCAGTCAACCGCTCTGGGTGGAGCGAGATGGAGAATTAGAGTTTAACACACTAAAACCGACCTATGTTCCTTCAGTTGCACTGTAACTGTACCTATATAATAATCCCGTCGTACGTTAGTATGTAACTTGCTGAATATTTTTCAAGAAAATCTCAACAACGACGTCTTCACATCCTCAACTTTTTATCTCTATCAAAAGTCTCAACAACTGGCATTCTGCCCAATCTTGCATCGTAGACGGCCAGTTAAGTAAACAATACCCCATAACATTCTATTAGTTAATAAAAGTAGCGAGGAATAGGCTTTAAAGCGCTCGTTCCGCGGCCCCGGCCATTAGCCGAACAGCTTAATCCAGCGCATCCGAGACTCGCTAATAGATCCGCAACAATTTGAGAGCAATAACACATGCCGTTTAAAATGCTAATGTCCTAGTTTCAGAGTAGCGTAGTGATGGGACTCGGTATCGGTATCGGGATTAGTTTTGAATGTTTAGTATCGAACGAAACGTGATTTGGAGATAGAATTCAAATATACACAAGTACCTAACCAATATTTTAACGTATTTAGAGTTTAGACATGGTTTTAATCTGGGTTAGAGTTTAGGACAAGGAGAACGAAATGCCTTTTATTACTGATAAAATTTTTCAAAAAAAGCTCTTATACGCTAGGATGTACCTGACAGGTTTGACTGTATCTACAGTTGAGTTATACAGGTAAACCGGAGCGTGTTTGTTCAACAACTGTTCAGGTTTCCACTCAAGCTTACCTGACAGGTATAACTTTGCAGGCAAACCTGTTAGGTACACCCTAGCTTGTATGCTACCTTTGAAAAACGAGTGTTCTATGACAGTCTACCTACCGGTTCGAAGTCACCTTTTACAAAAAAAAAGACGTGTGGCACTCGGGGACTGCCGCGGTAAAGCTATTGCATAGCATTTTTTATCAACTTATGCAATTATAATTATTTATTTATTTTATTTAAGCAGTATTTTTTTTCCTTTGTTTTTTTGTTCTTTGATATTAATTGAAGTTACACTTTTTGAGCGTGTTGACCGATAAGAAAACAAATGAGTGGGGGGTGTTAGGTTATTTTCGTTAGGGAATTTCTGGATTCGGTCTCCACGCTCAAGGCCCGCGATAGAAGCTATGCAATAGCTTAAAAATCTTTCCAGAATAAATCAAATAACAACATTAACTAGAGACTAATTAACGACCTTATCTCTCATCAGGATCCAAGTTCAAGTTAGGCTGACCTGCAGATACCGTTACCGAGACCGGGCCCCGATTCTTGACCCAACCTTAACGCCGCCTATTACCGGTCTCACATTTATTAGTGCGGTACCCTAAAACAACCCTTTCGCGCTGCCCGTTATTCAAATTAGCGAGTTCTGAGGGTTTGTTGATTAAAAATGCGACTTATGAAGACGTAACGTTCTGCGGTTGAATATTAAATCGTGGAACTAGGCCGCGCTGGAAAATTTAATCTTAAAAAGTGGTGTTTTTTTTGGTAACACAATAATTGAGGTTGAAGCTTTCGAGATTTGGTTTAGACTACCAACGGTACCTTTAAGACTTTGAGGCGACTATTCGGGGAATACGACGCCGGGTTTAACTCTTAGTACTTATAAATAGTTTAATTGTGCACACAGATATTAAGTTGTTACAAAATATTTCTACGTGTCTGTGTTCTGCCACAGTAAGTGGCATACAAATATTAATAAAATAATCGTTACCCTAGGTTTGGTACCCTAGGTTTTTGTGGCAAACGGTACCTACCCTACCATAAAAAATGTCAAAAACATAAATCGTATTTTATTTAATTTTCTTTATTTTAACATAATTTATAGCAATTTCGTTTTCACTGGTTGGACTCAGGGAATGGACCTTAGTCCATTGGTGAATGTCACAGGTCTTATACACTTTTCTCGTGTCTCTGTTTATCTGCTGGCACCTCCTAAACTACGCAACATACTTTGATGCTGTTTTCACTAAAAGAAACAACAATAAATGTAATGAAAACTATTGGCTGCATTCTTTTTGTAAAAGTCTAGGTATTTTAAATGACGCAAGAAGATATTATCTTTTCTAAATGCAAATGTAGATTGCAGTCTTGGAGACTTCGAAGTTCAAAGTAAAAGTGAATTGGCACCTTCAAGAGAAACGTGCTTTATCTTATATTGCGAGTTCGTTTTGTCCCGTTTTGGCACCCAATGGGCGATAGGAAGTAAGTCTATCAAAATAAATGGCCGAAAGTTTTCATCTATAGAGATTTGATTTGAGATCAAGTCTTAGCTGATGTCTAAAACATTTATTTAGTTTAGAAGATAGCTTTTGCCAGCGGCTTCGCCTGCGTAAAAGTAGATATTCTTCCCACACAAACTTTAGACTTCCGTTTCTTATCTATAGGAACTAAACTGTGCACATGTGTGCTACGCACGCAGATGTGGGCGCGTCGGTCTCCATACATTTTATATGGCTACTAGACTTGTAGAGCTACACTAGATCCACGCCACGCGACGTCGTTCTACGTAAAAATAGAGCGTGGTCCACGATGTGGACCACATTAGACCGACACACACGTGGACTCCACGTGTGTGTCGGTCTAATGTAGTTCTAGCTTTAGGGCGTGAATTTTGGAAATTCCTATTATATTCTTTGTATGCCAAAGGAACCTCTGTTAAAAATTTTAGCTTTTTAGGTCTAAGGATGTTGATGAGTGAATGAGGCAGGACTTTGCCTTTATTATTTCTATGAGTATACAGAAGATAATACAACTAGATGTAGGTATCTAGCAACTAGTTTTCTATTTCTTAGACAAGTACCTATATTGAACAAAGGACGTCTTTTTTTTTAATTGATATAAACTAGTGCTTGACTGCCATCCCACCTGATGGAAAGCAGCGATGCAATGTTTGATGGTAAGGCGCACTAGTTTATTAAGAGCCTATTCACTCTAGCCTTGAAGACATCTAAATTATAATCGGACGGGAAGACCGCAGCAGGCAAACAGTTCCAGTCCTTCGATGTACGCGGTATAAACGACGAGGCAAAACGCTTAGTCTTACGGGTGAAATGAAGATTGGAAGTATTTGTAACACTAGCTCCTAAAAAAGTACCGTTGTATAAAAGATAATAAAAACATGGTATATCTGAAACATCTCGAGAACTTACTTTTGTCTCGAGAAAGTAACAGTCTAGGGCCAGGCTACTTGGTAAGCTTGAGCACTTCAAAATCAACGTGCACAGATTTCAAAACTAGAAAAAAAAAATCTATCGGCCTTGTGACGGAACTAACTAACTTGAAGGAGCTGAGACACGCCAAAAGAATTTATTAGATATAATACAAGTAGAACCCTTGTACCTTGATTAGTTTAAATTAAATTATGAATTCTCCTTCATCAAAAACTTTAACTAAACTCAATTACAGGACCCACAAAGCTTGTATATATTCCCATATACATAAGTTATGTCTCACACACACCGGCTGAGATAACTAAACCAATCATCTATGTATTAATTAATATGGCGTGTACTCTATTACCGACACAGGTAGTAATATGGTGGAACACGGTAATATGCTTTGTATAGTTTGTTGGTATAATTACATTTTATGTATGTGACTATCTTTATTATATATGAGATATTATACTTGTACATATAAATAAAGTTTTATAGTAATGAATAAAAAAAAATGTGAAAATTTTTAGTTGTGCGCGCATCACGCAAAACATACGAAATTGACGTAGATAACTTTTATACATTAAAATTGTGTGTAACTTGATATATTACTTAGGCTTTGTTTCATTCCAATCGGTTAACTATATCGAAAGATATATACTACATTCAATCACTTTTTAGGCGGTACGAAGTTCGCCAAGTCAACTAGTATCTAAATATATTTTGATTAAACGTAATTATACTTAATTTATTTGTATTGTATGCTACTTACTATGCCAGAACACAGACACTTATATTTTGTGTCATCTGAATTGTAACTGTTTCTAATTGAATTTGAATTATCTTTACCGTTCCATGGTGACGGTCACTCTTTCGCAGCTCTGACAACGTAACTTTTTCTTAGCCCTCTTTTACTTAAGTTACTCCTAAAAAATGTCACCAGCGGCAAATAAAACAGCATACATAAGTCTGTTTATCAACCATAAGATTACAAGGTATCAAATTAAGCAGATTTTATTTTGTAAGCATCATCGTGCGACATGAATCACTGAATACAGGCAGTTTCTGAGGAGCCTAGCCAGCAGTTCATAAAACATAATTAAATGATGTTATGTAGCATGCTCGATTAGAAACTAACGCTGTGTACGTAAACCGATTGGTAGTAACTGGTGTTGCCAGACGTAAACCGATTGGTAGTAACTGTAGTAACTAGTGTTGCCAGGTGTCTCGAAATTCCGATTTCAGGGGACTGTTGAATTTTTTTTTTGGTGTCCAATCATCCAATGACTTCTCACACTCACGGAGCTTTAGGGCGTGTCAGATTTTTACTGACTAATACCCATAACTAAGTTCTTTCTTTGTCTTGCGTTCCTGGACCCCCTTTTCCCTTCAGAAGTGACCCCATGGCTCCAGTAGGCTTCGACCCTGCTGTGCCCCTACCGTTTTACTGAAATTTCCTTGAGGCGCTCGTGGAACACTACGCACCATCGACGACTTGAGCTCGGTACGGACGGTTACCGGACGGCCGGACAGCTGGCTATCCATAGTTCGCCGTCCGCAAGCCCACGCCAACGGCGGAGGGGCCTTTTGATACGTCCCGATTAAACCTTGATCGGGACGCCAAAGGTCCCGATTTTTTTCTCTAACCTCCTTAGTCGCTTAGATCGCTTATTAAGACGGGACCTGTTAATGTATTTTTGCTTTCACATTTCGCCTCTTTTATCTATCAAACTTTTATGCTTTTTAAGTGTCTTATTTCTGTGTGAATGTTGAAAAGAAATCTTAGCCTTTCAGAGGCCCTGCTCCCAATAGGCATAAGCAAGAACTATATTAGACCGACGCAGTACGCACACGTGTAACACGCCTAATTTGTACCTAGAATGACGTCGCGTGGAGTGGATCTAGTGTAGCTCTACAAGTCTAGTTTCCATATAAAATGTATGGGGACCGACGCCCCCAGATCGGCGTGTGTGCCACACGAGTGAGCAGTGTAGTTCCACCTTCAGTCCGTTTATTGCTTTTTTTCTACCTTTATGGCAGCTGTCCCGATTCTAATTTCAAAATCCCGATTATTTTCATCTTTGATCCCGAATTTTTACTTACTGGACCTGGCAACATTAGTAGTACTGAACTGAACCTATTCGGGTGTTAAAGGCTTGAACACAAATAGTTCAGTTACAATGAGAACCAGTATAGGATTTAATTTGATTGTTATATTACTAGTAAATAGAATTTCGTGTTACCTTCGGTGGTGTTTGGCGTAATACCTTTATTAATAATTATGTATTTGGATATAATCCATTTATTGGATTGTTATTAGTAAGGCTTCTGATTTTATGTTGTATGGGAGGTGTGACTGTTATCTTTCTTCTACAATAGTACAATGAATACAGGAGAACCAAGGTTGTCGACATAGGCCGAAAAATCTTCAAGTGGGCAAGGCACATTGCTCGTAGAACGGGGTGGTCGGTGTGGCCGATAGGTTTTAGAGTGGTGACTGCACACCGGGAGACGCAGCATTGGTAGGCCTCCTACAAGCTGGAGCTATGACATGGTGAAAGTCGTGGGAATGTGAAGGATGCAAGACACACAGGATCGTTCCTTGTGGCGACACTTGGGGGGCTAACAGTGGTCGTCTTTCGGCTGAAATGAGGATGATGACTATTGTACAATCTTTTTCATTTATTGTAGTCAGCCACAAACGTTTTTATATCCGTGGTTTGAATTTTTAGTGTTTCTCTTTAACTGTTTTATGTATGATTGTGTTTTTAAATCGAAAAATTATTTTTATTTGGAAATGGGATTTTTCAGTGCATATTGATTTCTTTATCTACGCCAATTCCCAAAATTGCTTTTACTCCCTATAGAGTCATAGTTTTTAACGGTATTGCTGTATTGGGTAGAGTGGTATGCTGTCACATGTTACTGATTGAGTGGGTACAGTAATTTCTAAATCCAATACACGAAGTATTGTTGACTAGACGTGGTTCAAACGGTGCACAGGCACTTAGCGTTATTATTACCGTCTGTTGGTTAAAACCAAACTCTGTTAGCGATGCCTGGTTACTTATCCGCTGTTACGTAAATCTATGGCATTACAAATCCTATTTGCATGTCACATTCAACAATAATTCCCTCTGTGAAGCGCGCTTCATTTCCAAAAGTTCCATTATATGAAATTCGAACAAACGTTCCACAAAGAACGCATCGATACGTAAAATAAATAAACGGACGGCATCCCAAGCGAACAATCACTGGGTTCACGCGCTATTAGACATGCCACAGTTTTGCGAATATTTGCGTTTCGGCCGCGCAGAAATAACCAGTCGCGGTTGACATCTGGGCACGTGGACAAGTTTCCAAAGACCTGGGTCTTGTTGTTTTGGACGTTTTAAACATTTTCAGTTGCGCTCGCTTCATTTGTCGCTCACAAAAGGTCGGTAAATGAGTGTCGCGCATTATGCAGATTGCAGGACAACGCAGTGGAGCGTCGCCGGCCGGTCGCTCGCCGTCCGCCGCGCTTCGTTTCAGCCGGAATGTTAATTGTCCGCGCACTAATAGGCAAATAATAATTTTCCGGAGATGGCCGCGGTTAGAATTGTTTGCGTTTCTATTTTGGTTAGGGGACGGTAATTGGTGTATATTCCTGTTTCTCTTCTATCTGTATTACCCAAGCAGATTAATGTCCAATTGGCCGTGCCGCGGCCAACCACCGTACCTTGATAATAGCTACGGCAGTAAGCTAGATAATATCGGTCGTCTGAGCCCTGATTCGATTGCCACAGAGCCCGAGGTCTTCCTCGAGCCCCCGACCGCAGCCCCAATCCGCTCGATATGCTCCATAACCGAATTAATTACATAAACGTTGTACATTATTACGGACACGTTATTTACACGCGTAATTCATTGCGCGATGCGTCATGCGTTATCAATATTTTCATCGAGATTTACGACGCGGACCCGTAATTGGTAAGCTACGAGACTGTGTATCCTACCAACTATTATATTTATACTGCGGGAATAATTGTTTACCACTTTTGAGAATAATCTTTAGTTGATTGAAATTACACAAACTACATTATTGTACCCTTATGGTTGCAACTAACTGTCACGTAGACAAAAATACTTACTTTAAAATCTATATTATTGTACGAGAGACTTATTTAGATCTGTCTGGCTTAAATTATAAATAATAGACTAAAAAAAGATAGGATTACCATGAATTGACTATACTCGTATCCTTTTTTGTGTTAGTCCCAAATTTTCGATCATTGTTGCTTTGATTTAAACTTAGTTTGGTTAATTATTCCAGTCATTGTCACGCGTGTTAATCTAGATCCAGTGTCTAGGCGGTGTATCTACATAAATCAGCCGAGTTAGTTGCCTCCATTAATTATAATTATTACAATGGGCACACCAAGTGGAATAGGCTTCGAGACCATAAATTAATAATGAGAAGAAAATGTTCCCGCTAGTCTATGGTTGTTTTGGTGGTACGCTGATTGTCTATGGAACCATAAATAAATTAAGTTTACTTTTTCTTTTTCAAAGGCAATATTCTGTCTGGACTAAGTTCCGCCTTCTTTACTTATTTTGGTCATTAGTTTGTCTGCTTGTGTAGCCTGTGTGTAGCATCCATGAATCACATTATCTAGATTCTAGTTACATATATGAAGAGGAAACTGACTGACTGATATATAAACGTTGAGTCGAAACTACAGTGCCTAGGAGTGAAAAATTTTGCAAAAAGTTTCATTTTATGACATAGGCGAGCATTAGGAGAGGATTTTCCAAAATTAACCCCCTTAGAATCCGTCTACTTCTATGTAAATACTGAATTACAGGCGGGCAAAGTCGCTGGCAGGAATTAGTACAAGATAATTGAAAGAGAAGAGATGTTCTAAATCACATATGACCTAATATGTAGTCTAGACTGTATTGGTTTATTCACAATGGACTACTTTGGTGTTCCGCTATCAGGTTTTTTCCTCTGTCGTATCATGTATCGTGTATATATATCTCGTATATACTATTTCTTCAGTCCATAACTGTTGACGACTATGCTTATTTGTTTACCTAGAAAAAATATTAGGTAAACAAATAGGCGTACCATTTGTTTAAGTACCTAGAAAAAAAAATACGTGAGATAGATACTCACCAGAAAGGCATTGGACGTGATGAAGGCAGCTAGCCGTCTTCCTGTGCGGAGAGGAGACATCTGTGAACAAAAACAGAAATGTTATTAATAAAATGTTACAAGTGAATCGGTGAAGGAAAACATCGTGAGGAAAACGGCATGTCCTAGAACCAAAAATTTTAAGACATGTGACATCCACCAACCCGCACTGTGCCCGCGTGGTGGATTACGGCCCATTCCCTCTCCCAGAGAGGAGACCTGAGTCCCAACAGTGGGAATCATAAAGCCGACTATGCTATACTAAGTGAAATATGAAGAAAACTGTTTAAGACATGGGGGTAACAATAATAATCTATAATATTCTACAATTTTCACACAACGCCAACTAATCCCAATGAGGAGAGCCTTTGCTATGGTACTAGACAACTGATAGAAAACATACTTATTTTTAAATACATAAACATTATAGATTAATTACACCCAGATACCGTGACCCAGACATAGAACCAACAATCGTGTTCACCACACAAATATTTGTCTTGGGTGGAAATCGAATCCACGACCTTCAGTATTGTAGTTATGGCCACTAACTACTAGACCAACAGAACAGTCAAAACGATAAATAAATGGAGGGAAAGGTTTAATATCTACAATGTCGCTAATGAAAATGCATGTTATAAAATTATGATGAAATATTGTTGCTCTGTTTAAACTTATTGTATGCGCCTCTGAAAGTGTGAGGATTTGTTTCCAACTGAAACAGAATTTTCTACCGAAATAGTAATATTTAAAATCTATTGTTTACTGTAATTTGAATTATTTTTGACACTTGTAAAAACTTTTTATTCAAATGAAAAAAAAAAAACAATAAATGAAGTAAGGGTGAGTTGCACCATTTAACTTTAACGATAACCAAACCATAACCAGCCGTGAAACGGCCCCCTGTTGGTCAATTCGACGATTTGACAAGTGTTAACGGCTTTGTTATCGTTATAGTTAAATGGTGCAACTCACCCTACGTAAAGAAAACAAATACTCGTGTAAAACCAACAAAATATTTTAAAATTTACAGTTCACGAGTAGACCTACGCTGACCTGACAAATTAATTTTTTATCCAAGTATCCCTTGGGATAATTTTCTACTATCACGCGATAGCAGCAGCTAGTTACTACATAAACAAAACCACACAAAAATAAAGGTTTCATTTAACAAAGAAATTCACATTCACTTTCAATTATAGACCACTTTGCCTAGCCTATTACCCATCACGAATGCTCACCACAAGGGTGGCCTCTTACTCCTCACTGAAGCCCTGGTACCTCCACGACAATCCCGCCTTGCAAATTGCGCACCAGCACGTAGATGTCATATTTGAGAAGCAAATACAGTGGGATTCGTCGCACGCTCTATAATTTCCATGTTGGATACGTTAAAATGGAATGGGCTTATTATAGAGAGGTTAAGGGGCTTTGAAGTTAGCGGTAGAGAGCGTTGGCGGAAGCGATTTTGATAAAGATTTTTTTAAATTGTTTCTGGGGGCACGGCAGCGTCCCCGCCAAGTCGAGCAAAAAACAGTACAGCGGTACGGCCTACCATCCTTTTTATCTTAAAACAGTTCAGGCCATTTTCGGCCTCTTTATTGCCTGTTTTAATCCTTTTAGCCGTTTTTACAGCGTTCTACAGTCAATGATGATCTGTGAACGATAACAAATGACAAAAAAAAAAACACAACACTAATCAAAAATGTTTTTTTTTTTATTATTCGACAAGAAATTAAATTAATTCATAATGCTCCGAATGTCCTAATGGTAAATGCAAAATGGTAAATTGTAAACTTGGCTCATTTTTTGTTTTTATTTGTAAAAAATGAGCCAAGTTGTAATCACAACTCATAATAAGTTGTAATCATAGTAATTTGTAGTGCACAAATTACTATGTGACGTCACCACAAAAAGGATACGCGCGTAAAAAGGGATGGCGAAATGTTCCCACCACGCGCACAAATATTTGAAATGCTAGATTTATTTTTAGTACAACGATAAGCATAGGCAAGTTAGTACCCAATTGAACAGAAGTAAAATATTTCACATAATAATAAAAGAAAATGAGAATGTTCATAAAAGCAACTCAGCATAAAACCTGGTATTTTAGAAAAGTTAGAAGGTTTCAACGACGACGATAAGGGTTCGCGGTCACGGGTATTCAGGCTACCTCTGACCGCAAGACCCTTATCATTCTACAGATTGGAGTTTATTTCATCATACCTAACGTGTAACGTGTGCAAATTGCGAAAGTTTACCCGCTCGTCGCCTGGCCCTAACTCTTTTCCGGCTCGCATTAACCAGTGCCCGGCCCCACATGTCGGTTCCCACTAGGTCTACTATTATTCTAGGCACTATGTTTATGACAATTTCATTAAACGTCACTAGTTCCCATAACCAGGCTAGCTAATCGGAAGACTTTATTCGCTTTTTTAACCTGACGGTTCTCAAGGCAATTTAGTTGGTCGGTAATTCTGCGAATCGTACGTAGTTTACGTAATATTTAATTTCACTGTGACTCGATAATAGGGTATTTATTAATAGGTAAGCTTTGAAGTGGCCAGTAAGCAAGCGATGCTAATTTGTTTGTAGTTGTTCTAGCGATTGTGTTTTGTTTTTTTTTGTTTGTCGTTGTGCAGTTGCGTGTTCGTGTGAGCGGTTATCGGGAAATTGTATCGTAATAAAGTTTTTCCTTTCTATTTGAAGCGGGTTAATTAATTATTTCTCGGAGAAAGCTTATAAATAGAGCTTTGTATATAAACTGATCATATATATAAATGCATACGTAGTTCTTATGTATAATTTGGTTTACGTATACTTTATAGTTTTTATCATCAACACATCGTTGTTTGCCGTTTGAGTTTCCAATGATTAAAATTCTGCTTTTGTGATATTTTAATGCTTTCCAGTTTGGAAACATTTTGGATTAATTAATAAATCTTGATGAAATTATATAATATACTTATACTTTATCTATAACATCAATAAAATACTCATTTGTGAAATATAGTCACAAAGGTCTACCAATTTCCCCAGAAATAGCCGTCCTATTAAGTTTAATAGTTTTTTATTCATTTATGTACACACAAACACTTAACAATGACAAAAAAACAAATACAAATAAAAGAGCACAAAAGTGCTGCTTATTTCAAAAGAAATTTCTCCCGGCACAGAAGTCGGATGAGTTTTATTCTACAGCTTCATTTATATGACTAACTTATTTAATTTATATTCATGTGTATTATCCTCTTTACTAATATCTATCCATTTTTGTTCGTAACAAATTAAAATCATGAGATGTTTTTGAATGTAAACATACAGAGGTTTTTATTTTTTCGGTTTGGCCGTCCTTTGACACTGACTGACGGTCTGAGGTTATATTGCGCTGCGCAACGTATATTATTTATACCTACTAAGTTAAATTGTAAACATTTTTGTTGTATTGGCGAAAAACACCCAAAAGTACCTATGTCATAAATCTTTCAAATGTGACGAATGTGATTTTAAACAGCGTTCAATAAGACATAGGTAATATAATCGTTCCCATCTAGTACAATGCCTTAAGGAGTTTATCTTGATAATTGAGATACTGTACTCGAGTTTCTTGACATGATAATTCAATATCATAATGACGTAACGTATCAAATGATAACGTACTTGAGTACGTCGTCGGAACGGTTATCAATACAGCCCTAGGTATTTCAAAGCCGCTCTTCCAATCCATTGCCCATCGGTGTATAATCAGGAAATCCACACCACGCGCCTAAATACCCTACCTATACGTGTCCCGGCTATATAATACTATATAATTACGGAGCCGACACTGGCATGCAGTTATTGCGCTCATTACGGACCGTCGCGTCGCCGTCGCTCGTACTTGCGGACAGTTCAGCGGATGACGAGGCGTTAGTCGCACACGGACAGTAGCTCGACCAGTCCAGTAGCCCAACTATTACGCAATTCGGGAACGAACAAGTCCGTAAGTTAAACTTTTAGTTGGTTTGTAGGTTTGGTTGTTTGCCGCCGCGACCACAAAACGCTCGTTACGACACTGACTACGCGAAATTCCCTCTAAAAAGTAATTTGCTGTGTCACCAGCGGCTCCAATTTAACTTACGTATTTGTGAAATGCTAAACAAAATGGCCGGTAATGACTGTGCTGCTTTAAAAATGTTTGTTGGAAGACTTCTGTTGGTACTTAGGACATAGCTTAGCTAGTGTTTTCAGTGAGAGCTTTATTAAAGCTGTTTAAGCTGAGTTATGGCTGCTCGCGATAAAGGCGTTATGGGCTCTAGGATAGCGCAGAATTAGGAGTTGCATTTTTAAATTGGATGTGGTATCTTCGTAGGGAATAGCTCAGAAGCGATTATTATAAGACCGGTTTTATTGCGGCAATTTTTATCAAGTTTACCAAGCTAGCACGTGTTGCCAATGATGACAATATATGGCTCCGAAACGTAGAGGCTCACAATGGGCCTCATAAGAAGGCTTAAAGTCACCTATTGGATAATGGAAAGGGTTAAACTCGGAATTTCCTTGCTTAAATCGCATTCGAAATGAAGATATCTGCAGGAGAACCAAGGCTACCGACACAGCCTGAAGAATCGCCAAACTTATGTGGCAGTAAATAGGGCACATTGCTCGCAGAACAAATGGCCGTTGGGGCTGAAAATTTCGGGAGTTGCGACCGGCTCTCACAAGCTGAACCAGCAGCCGCGAGGAAGCGAGAAATATGATGGATGCGAGACGTACAGGACCGTTCATTGACACTTGGGGGAGGCCTATGTCTGCCTGAAATGATGTTGACGATCATCAACTTTAAAAGCTCGATGTTTACCGTGATTACTGCATACTTTATCACGTAGATAAATCTTTTGTAATTAGTCCTAAGTACCTATTACTTAGAACTAATTTGCCTGCTGCGGTCTTCCCGTCCGGTTATAATTTAGGTGTCTTCAAGGCCAGAGTGAATAGGCTCTTTATAAATTAGTGCGTCTCACCATCAAAGATTGCATCAATTAATCGTAGTCGAGCACTGGTTTATATCAATTAAAAAAGGTAATATTATCCTATTCCCGATGCCGGTGGACTACTATTTTTATATTTTTTTAATTCTAAAAATATTTAAAAATATAATGAATAAAGTAAATAAATGGAATTATAATAATATTCCACAACTATCACACAACGCCGTCTAGTCCCAAGCTGAGCAGAGCTTGTATTATGAGTACTAGACAACTGATATACATATCTACTTATATATTTCTAAATACATAAATACTATATTTAAATTACACCCAGATACAGAACAAATGATCATGCTCATCACGTAAGCATTTGTTGAACCCACGACCACGTGGGAATCGAACTCACGACCTCCGGCTTAGCAGTCAGGGCCACTAACCACTAGAACAACAGGCCAGTCTATAAAATAAATATAAATATTCTCTATACAAAAACAATGATGGTATTTCTGTCCTTTAACTTAATACACATACGAGTATATCAATACATCTATAGTGTACAGTTCCGCTTGGTTAGCCAATCAGCCGTATCTCCAGGACGTCAAGGAAAGTCAGGAGCAAGGATTACATGCCACAGGCTGGCGTTGTCTGGCCGTGGCGGAGCCAGTGAGCCGGCTACCTAAGACCTAAGTGTCACGAGATGTTTGCAGATTGTTTGTGAACAGCAACGAAAGTAATAAACCTTGGTGAAATTTAGGGTTTGTTGGATATACCTAGAGATTTTGTTCTAGTTGCTTCATTGCTGTTAGCATTGTATAATACAACATAACTTTAATTAATTCATTAAACCCCAAGCGAACGCCGGGATACGCTCTCTCATGGTCTTTCTATTGTCTCTAATTACGGATTTCGAAAGATTAATTAAGGTATTTTCTTGATCTTTTTTTGGCATTTCATGAAAGATCAAGAAGATAGCATTTTTTTTAAATCATAATAATATATCTGTTTTCAAAGTCCTCTCATTTAAAAAGCGTGCTGTAAAATTAACAAAAATACGTTATTTTATTATTTAGGTATCTTGTGTTAAAAGCGCGGTCATTTTTAACTTGCACATTATAAATCTCGCGTTAAGCTCATGTAGTCCTTATGTTCAGTATTTCTAAAACCGCTAAGATTAATCAACGTCTGTCCATTGCCCAAGTCCATTCCTTCATCCCCATATCAGCTCATAAATGTAAATAGCAAACAATTTACAATACAGATAAAGATATTTCGTAAAAAACTAGCTCTCACATTCCGTCTCGATTCGATTCGCAAATAAAACCGTACGACACGATTGTATACATTTAAAGTAGTGATTTCTGCAAAAAGAAGGGTGGTTTACCCCTTTCTAAGAAGATATTCTTAGATAAAGTAAACTCGTTTTCTATCGGGAAGGAGACAGTGTTTACAAAAAGCCTTTTTAGAGGAGGTATGTGACCTCTGAGGGTCGTTGTGGAGGGTGTCCATTGCCCTGCGACCCTCCTGGATACTTCGAGAGTTCCTCACTGAAAGGGTTTAGTGTCTTCTATTTATTAAAGCGTTGAAATAGCCCAGTTTAGAATTGAATTCCGAATGAGACTAATTTGAATTGCATTGAATTTGTCAGGAGTTCAGGACCAATTCGAAATTAAATAACGTGGAGTTTTGTTTGCAAAAAGTGGGGGTAGCTAGCGCTAATGAAAATCCTCGAGTTTTTAACTTGGATAAAATATGACATCTCATTTGATTATCACGGGTTTCATTTGGCGAGGGGCCAGGCTGCAGTGTTTCCGCCTGTTTATAACGTATTTATATGATTAGTAATATTTGCTTCCATATTAATCCGATTTGTTTTGTACATATTCGATTCTGTTTGTTTTATTACAGTAGAAACATTAATTAGATCATAAATAGATTAATAACCGAATTCAATTATGGAAATTTTGCATATCTAGCAACGATTATTGCTGAAAATTACAATAGTTTGCGTGAAATTGCCTCAAAATAATCACCAGTGACAGATTGACAAACACGGCCACGATTTTCGTTTATAATTTAAACTGTAGCTATTTAAAATAAAGTAAAATAAACGTGTTTTAGACGTATAATGAAGGAAAACTTTAGTACGTTTGGTTGAGGCAGAACAAGTTAAATATTGACCACGGCTTTTGTTCCGGCCAGTTTGGAAACATGAACGTGTACTTATGTAGATGTTGTTAAGTAAAGGTAGAACTACACTCACACGTGTGGCACACACGCGGATCTGGGCGCGTCGGGTTCCATACATTATATATGGAAACTAGACTTGTAGAGCTACATTATTACAGAACCACTCCACGCGACTTTTTTCTGCGTACAAATCAGGCGTGCCCTGCCCATTGCTCGCAGAACGGATGGCCGCTGGGGCCGAAAGGTTCTGGAGTGGCGAACGCGTACCGGAAAACGCAGCGTCGGAAGGCCTCCTACAAGGTGGACCGATGACCTGGTTGCGGGAAACCGATAGATGCTAGACGCACAGGATCGTGCATTGTGGCGACACTTAGAGGACGACTATGTTCAACAGTGGACGTCTATCGGCTGAAATAATGATTAAGATGATGAATCAGGCGTTAAATTCCGCCTCTTTCGCAATAACAACCTTTCTTCACTTGTATCAAAATATACTACCTATTTCAGTACAGTTACTCAAAACCCGCTCTGATCCCACCACTTTTAGGCACGCTATTGACTTTTTTTGCACTAGTGCGGAAAAGCATAATTTTCGAGTCGAGCATCAACCCCCATCTTCGTAAGTGTATTGAAAAATGCTGTTTGATACATGTGCTTTGTCACTGCAGCCCTTGGCTCTATAATACCCTCGCCTCCATAATACGCTCGGGCGAATTCCACTTCTATTGCAATGACAAACTTTCTCCACTTGTATCAAAATACTACTGCTAAATACTATTGTATCTATCAGTTTCGAAGAAGCAGAAGCAAAATGGTGTGTAAATTTTTGAACTAATAAAATTGAAAAACGTCAGAATCGCTTATTATATTTCTTCAGAAACTATTACCGATCGAGTGGAACATGAAAATTTCCTTAATTAAAAGTAAGTTATATTCCGGAAGCGGTAACGCTGGCGTGATGAGTTTTATTATAACAAAGTCGAGCAAATAACTGAAGACTTAAACTCCAAGTTAAAGATGTTTGAAAGGTCTGTACAGTTCAAGAGATACGATGTTATTATTAAACCATTATAGTTAAAACTCTCTCAGAAGAGAGATAAGTTTATAGTGGTGGTTTTTAGTTTATTTAGGCAGTTATTGGTGATTACGCTCATAATAAATAAGTGCGCTTCACTTTTGACGATTGCATCACTGCTTATTATCAGGTGGGATCGCAGTCAAGTACTAGTTTATATAAATTTAAAAAAAAGAACTATTATCGACCTACACCTGCTTTCTGAGAAAATAAAATATTAAAAAAAGTGTACCTAGGTAGCGAATAATTATTTTTTTGTAAGTCATAGAATTCCTTCTCTCGTCTCTTGATCCACCAAGGAGATGAGAGGGAGTGTTAGACTTTTAGTAACTAAAGTCAAGATCCTTCATTTACTCTTTACGTTCCGGGCCCGCAGTAACTCTTTCGACTTAAAATAAATTATGTACTTATTTAAAATATGATAATTAAAAAAATCATTTTCATTCCCGAAAAACGATGGCATCTTAAGAAAAAACTGAGGTCATTAAATAATAATAATAATAATAACAATAATTTATTTTCTACATAAAAGTTGTACAAATTTTGAGCAATGAATATAAGTTTAATACAAATGCATAAGAAATATAAGTGTGCAACTGCGCCTGAGCTAGGCCGAGCCTGTATTTCAGGACGCAGTTCTCTTCCCAGAAAAGGAGTTATCAATACAACAACATTTGCGTGTTTCGTTTATATACTTTTTTATATAACAATATATTAATCTGCAATCGTAATTGTGAGTAGTGTGCATGCATGTGTTTCGTGTGTTTGTGTGTGTAATTTTATCTCAAAAAAATCCAACCTAATTGCGAATAATATTTTAAATTCATTAACAAAAAGAGTCAATCCAAACTAAATCACTAAAACGCCTAAACCACAAAAAGAGCATTAGTAAAAATTATTACAAGTGTAATATAAGCCACGATCCCCATCTTCCACTACCTATAAAGTATTTCTAACTAAACTAAGATAATCTCGTCGCGTCTCAAGGACATTTGAGATTCGCATACAAAATTGAAAATCCCTCCATTGGCCCTCAAAGGTTTCGTTAAAGGCGTATAGTGGGTTTCTCGTCACGTCTTCCAGATGGGCTAGAGGTGCGCCTCTCGATTATGTGCCGCATATCCGAGATATTCGAATCATTCGAATTATTCGATTGTGAAAGGACGAAATTTAATTAATCAGAATTATTAGTGATGTGTGTTTGAAGTTTAAAGGTTTAATTCTAATTATGAAGTTTTAGGATCTCAGAACATTGTAAATTCAATGTTCTCAAATTGTTGACCTAACAGAAAAGTTAAAATTGTTAAAATTTGTTAAATTATTTCAGAATAATTAGGACTCAACCTAAATACAATGATTCAAATGAAAACTTATTTAATATTTACAATTGAAATACTTAAATTATTTTGTTCGGAACGTCATTTGCAAAATATTTATTCGATTTGATGAATTAAATAATATTGCTTTAAACCATGTCTAATTATAAATATGATGTAATTACCCACGCTTTACGCAACAATGGAATGGAATGAGTAACTAGTTGTGTTTTACCTGTCAACGATATAACCCGAAGCTATTTTAATTAAATTATCCAAAAACATGTATTTCGTCATGGGCAACACTGAAATAATGCTAATAAAACCTTGTTTATTAATTAACATTAGTAAATGTACGTATGTAATAGAAAAAAAAAAAACTGAACTTCTACGAATTAAGTAGTGTACACAGTGGTGAAGTTTATTTATTTATCCATACATACAATTATTTTAACAGGTTTCGACCCAAGGTAACAAAGGATAGTCGCAAAATAGCCGCGCACTTAGAGACGCTACTCATAAACTGATCACATAACTATTAGTGCTGGACTGTTGGCAACATAAGTATATATAGAAAACTCACAAATTGATCGGACCTTCAATTTCAAAAATCGTTTATTACACTATCGATAAAATCTAAAAAAAATCGCTTTATTTCCTATCACTACTCTATTTCCTTGTCTCATTCCAGGGCCGTAGACATTAAAGTGAGATCGGTGAGACCTAAACACACGGAAAAGTGTTTTAAAGCGCCCATTCGAGGCGATGTGTGTGTTATAGTGTATTCCAAGGGGGTCGGCCTCAATGGCGCTATTTGAAGAGGTTAACGCGGGTTTAACTGCGCACTGCCAGACGAATTGCGAATTTTATATGTGCTTGTGTATTGATGTAGAAGCTGGTACCTATTATATAAACCTCCAAGACAGGGCTTCGTACCTATTTATGTGAAGGACTAAGATCAATTCGTATTTCAACCACGTTCACAATAATCAGTTATTAGTTCTTGATTGGAAATAAATTGATATGTCTTCTTTCAATCCGAGTGAAAATAAATCAACGTTATATTTGGTAGGAAAGCAAATTACAGCACACGAAATTGAAAACGTAAGAAACAAGGATGGAAAATTGAAAATGTTTTCTACAAAACACAAAGGCTAAAGCTTGCAGGCGCAATTAGTGTCTCAACATATCAGTATCATAATCATTACATGGCGTTGTCTCCGCGACGCAACACCGGGACGCCTGAATCCCGCAAATTAACCAGCCCCGGAATCCCTCCCTAGACGTGATCCCTAATTTTCAGATACATCTCCGGGAATAAATAGGGGATTAGGGGCGGCGCCGGGCGCGTAAATAACCTCGCGTCACGCGCTAAGGTTCCAGAAGATAAGGGGTGAAATTGCCCCCAGCAGGAACGCTGGGCCCAAGCGACGAGCGATCCAGTTACGCCGACATTACCCACTATTTCTGCGAAATTTGAAGGCGTCTTGATGTTCCATTTACGTGAATGGCCCGCGATGTGTGTAAATTGCTGTATTCAGACGTTCTTGGTATATTTGCGTCGACCGTAAATATGAATGGAGATCGGAGAAATATAATTTTGGAGACGTCTGCGTACTTTGAACCATCAATAACTGAATATTGCACGATATCCACGAATAATATCTAAACAGTTTTCTTTATGTCAAAGAGCTGTTAGAAACTTTTATAAACTCCATATTTTACAGTTGATTGCCTTTTCAACTTCAACTCTTTTATAAACGAAGCAGAAGAAATTTTAAAACTCTAAAAACCTTGATATTATATTTCCACTTGTACCATGACTCAGTCTCAAGTGTTACTGCATGAGTTACAGAGGCTTTTTGTTAAGAACAAAAGGCTTTTAGCGGCTGAATAGTAGAAAGTTGGTGCGTGAACTCAGATATACTATTGTTTTGGAAGTTTGCACGCAACGCGTCACGATATCGCGATATGGACGCCTTGTTCCTTGTTCGAAACTTGACGCGCGGGAAAATTGCGATGCCTCATATGTATCTATAAATAGGCCTGTTAGAAGTTTTAGAAGTTGTTGTTATGTATTATTTGTGATTCGGTTTCGGTACAAGTTTAATTAAACGCGATTAATCACCACTGCTCTCAAAACGACGAAGGAAAACATCGTGAGAAAACCGGCATGTCCTAGGACCAAAAATTCGAAGACATGTGACATTCACCAACCCGCACTGGGCCCGCGTGGTGGATTACGGTCCTACTCAGGCCTCCTGTCTAGGAGGGGGAACATTAAAAAGGCTGATGATGATGATGATTCTGTGTCAAAACAGGATAGATTTCATTATAATGCTTCAGACAGACCAATTCCACATTTTTTTCGTAAAAATTTTCGTAAAAAAAAAAAATAAACAACCTAATTCGAATGAATTAGGTTGTTTATTTTTACCAATCTAAAATAAAGTCCAGCCTAGAGGGGAACAGAACCCGGCCAAGTTGATAACTAAGAAAGGAGTTAATTAACAATATCAACACGCAGAAAATTGGACTAAAGTTAAATATTTTTATAATATTTTTGTTGATTAAATCTGTATTTACTGTTGCCTGTACAAACTTCTTGTTGAAATCAATTCCGTCGCGTTTAATATAGTTGAGAAGAAATAATTAGTTCGTCAAGTTGGTTTTAATAAAGAAAGTTTTAATATGATCTATTATTGGCTCATCTGTTGAGTTAGCTATTGTTATCAGGATTAAAACTACATCACAATATAAGTAACAAATACTTGAGGTCTAGCAAAATAATGTGTTTAAAGTTGCCTTCTGAAAAAAATACTTACCGTGGTCCTGGACCGTAAAAGACAACTGAGGAACACAAGGGGGTGTTAGTGACACTCCCTCTAGCTCCATCCAGAGCAGGAAGAGTAGTTTGATGATTTACTGCCTCAAAATCATGGCAGGTGCATCTACGCAGGTCTATGACCACCACCAGTTCACCAGGAGAGCACCTAGGTTCATAATTGGATTTTCTTCTTGTGAATGAAACCTACCTACGTATGAATATACAACATTAGTTTTATTATATACGAAACCCGAAATACGTGTTTAGTATTTTATGTAAAGAATCTATGTACAAAATTTCAAAACTGTATCATGAAAAATCACAAAGTTATAAGCCTGTTATGTTACCTGGTTGACCGCACAAATACATGGTCACCGTGCTATCCAGGCGACTGACAGGTGACTGACATTGAATGTCAGCAAAGACTTGTCGTGACCTGTGTTGTACTAAGTGTCGGTGGTGTCAAACTTGTGAATTTTTAAAATGTTTTTGGAAAAAAAAAATTAATGTATTTTTTTTTATAATGTATAAAAATTATTGATATCGATTCAGTTACTGTTTCTGAACCAACTATATTCAGGTTCCATATTGTATAACTCGTAATATGGGAGCTTTCCCTAAGATCGAGTTATCCCCGAAATCTAGTTCGTTGATTGTCATTATTATACTTGATTCAAAAAGTTTCCAAACTTTGATTTGATATGCTTCTCTCAGAAGTCCGTCTTGAAGGCTCTAGTTAGAAAGAGGAGAGGCGACTAGAATATGAATTTGAAGAAACTTCTTGAAGATACTAATTGATAGAAAACGTGACGTATCTAGAGGGATCTAGGCTTGTCCTTATTAGTGATAGTTCTTGGAATTCCATTGTAAGTAAGTCATTATTTTCTTCTCAGAAAATTTGTATCTTTTAAAAATTGATCTATCTCCAACGTAATTGGAATAAGAATCTTGAGAGAAATCTCTTATACATACATTGACATCGAAACAATATAAAACCAATACAAAAATAAAGCATAGAAGAAAATAAATAACAATCACTCCAAGCCAAAAGAAACTTTATCAATTTCACTTCACACTTGTCATATAAAGCTCGAATATACAAAAATAACAATATTAAAGTTATTTTGGACAACACGTAAGAAGTTTATCTATTACAATCCCTTTTGAACCCTGGGCCCTTAAGTGATTGCGCAGTGAGGACGTAGGTCGCGCCCCTTTGACCCAGCTTTATAAAAAAAAACTGTAAATAGTCTGTGGAAACTGAGTAAAATGGTATTTATGGTTGTTACGAACTTTTTGGGTTAGGACGGAGATGATTTGCATGTCTTTGAAGGAGGATATAACAATGTAGGTTGTAGTGTGTAGCTGGGACGACCGATATGAGTGGTGATGAGACGAGATCTTGTCCGACTAGTTTTTAGTAAGTACGAGACCTTGTAAGGCTTCCTACAAGGTGGGCTGATGACCTGGTGAAGGTTGCGGGAATCGGATGGATGCGGGATAAGAGTGGAAGTGGGTATATTGGTGGGAATATTGATGGCAATGGCACATCTCTATGCGGAACGCACAGGATCGTTAATTATGGCGACACTGGGGGAAGACCTATGTCCAACAGTGGACGTCTATCGGCTGAAATGATGATGATGATGAGACATTGTACTGTGCCATAACGACAGGTCCTGTGCGTCTCGCATCCATCAGATTAAAGCGACTATCGTCAGGTCATCGGGCCATCTTGGGACGCCTTCCAACGCTACGTCTTCCGGTACAATGTCGCCACTCCCTTTTTGGGGGAGGCCTATGTCTATTTAACGTCTTTCAGCTAAAATTATGATGATGATTATGAGGAAGTATTTGAGAAGTTAACAGTCTTGAACGATTATAAAATTCGTCATACTTTTTCTTATATTGCAATCGAAATACGTGTGTATCTTTTCTTTTTCTCTGTTAAATCCATCCAGTAAAAAATCGTTATTAGCGATAAGACGACCCACTGTTACACCCTATTAATTTTAACCTCCAACTGTATTTTTTTTCTATCTTACTTTTCCAATATACTAGTTATTTGCATAATGGAAACATGTTTGGAGGTATGCGGAGCAGAGAGTAAAGTCCCACATATCTCCGTTGAAGAGGAAGGATCCTCTGATCAGACGAGTGTTATGTCTGGTGGGCCACTGCCCAATAGATGACTTCGGGTTGTTCTATATGATTAAATCGCGTGGAGAACTTTAATTGCATGATGCAGGATTAGTTCTTATGTGACGCCACAGATGTCGCTACAGATGGATAAAATAAAAGCATTTTTAGATTTCAAAAATAATTTCACAAAGCTCTAAAATTATTTACTGAAAATCGCACTTTTGTTATTATCACAGCTAAAATTACCCAGACATATCTAAAATTAGCTTTCAACCAAATGGCAGAACAACCCTCTAATGGCATGTTTTTATAATTGAGCAACATTGTATATATTACAGCGCTGTCCTTAAATTACTGCATGTCCCTAGAGTTTTGTTTTATTTTACTTTGACATTTTAATATACACATGCAGAGGAAAATTTTACTAACATATTACATTATAAAAAACCTGTTAATTAGAGGGTTACTAGGAAAGTTACTAGATTTGAAACACACAAATTACATACCGTATCAGATACAGTATCTGTTGCTGTAGGTAATATTATGTGTTTCACTTTGAAACTAGTGATTTGTATTAATAACTAGATTTTGCCCGCGGCTTCGGCCGCATACATAAATAGCCTATGTCATTCAGGAATAAAGCAGCTTTCTAGAAAAAAAATTCGCAGCGGGACCAATACCTATTTGGTTTTCTTCGATACGGCAGCGCTGCGCTTAAGGCCATTTTTCTTAAATAATAAGCACTGCAGTAATTTTAGACATTACCTCCTACGAACAAAAAAACATATAATCAAACTGTACCTCTTTATAATTTAAAGTGTAGAAGAAAACTTAATTGTATTGATAAGGCTAAAAATCATCTGGCGGGATAAGCTCTAACTTCAGACGGGACTGGTCTACACTTCCTCAAATCTGGGAGTAAAGAAAACAAAAAGAAAGCCTTTGCCCAGCAGTGTTATTTTTTAACCAACGTTGTAAAGGTATAATAAAAATTTACGTTCAAATATCGTACAAATATGTCAGTACGCACTAGTGCCACAATGAGCTACGCACGGTCGTATACAGGGGCGCGTCACCATCGGTCCCGCGAGTCCGAAATCCCTATAATTGTGATAAATCGCTGCATATCCCCGGCCAGCGTCAGACGGACCTAATGGCCGATATTCGGGCAAAGGGCATTAATAAAGAACAGTTTGGAGTCGAAATGTCAGGGAAATAAGTTCTAGAAAGGGCTTCTGTGTCAAGCAGGGAAGTTGGTACTACAGAATTATTGTCGTTGTTA
Source organism: Mythimna albipuncta (assembly GCA_929112965.1). Taxonomy (NCBI): domain Eukaryota; kingdom Metazoa; phylum Arthropoda; class Insecta; order Lepidoptera; family Noctuidae; genus Mythimna; species Mythimna albipuncta. The sequence goes on from OV815965.1 coordinate 21,655,056, forward strand.
GAAGGATTCTTAAAGGAGGCTTTTCATTAGGGTTTTCTGCTCAAAATCTGATAGATTCTCACGTAATTTTTTATGTGGCTGTGAGGGACAGTCATCAGCTCCGGTATGAAGACTAGAAGGAACAGGGTGGGTCTTTTAGTCAGTAAGAGTCTGACACTATCTCCCGCTCCGCCCAAGGGCGGGGGATGTCAATGCATGATTTTTCCCACCATAAAAAAAAAGGGACAGTCATCATCATCATCATTTCAAGTGTCACCAAGACACCAGTCCTGTGCGTCTCGCATCCATCGGATTCCCACGACCCTCACCAGGTTTTCAGTCCACCTTGTGGGAGGTCTTCCAACGTATCGGAAGACGCAGTATTGGAGGGATAGTATGTTATATTAATTACTAGCCCTTGTATAATGGTAGCGATTTGATATGATACCTTGTACTTTAATGTAGGTTGTTCTTTTGGAAAATCTTCAATTATGGCATGATTAACGCAGTGGTTGAGCGATTGGCATCGGCGCTGCGTATCGCAAGAGCGTTTCAAATATGGAACAAATATATCTATGACCTACAAATCGTTGTTTCGTGACTGGGTGCCTTCTGTATGAATGCATCCACAAAACAAGAGTTCTTAGTGTGAGACAAAATAATTTAACAAAAATCTTGGCCAACGGGCTGATCGCTACCATCGTTCTGACAGGGTATGACATGATTAATACCTACTTACAATGTTAAGTTTGTCTGCACGTAAAGAAGAAATTACTATTTACTGAGTAACTATTTAAACACTACCTTGAATATAAATACTAGATAATCTTAAGTAGTAACTAACAAACTGATCGAAGTACGTCTTTGAAGTAAATCTATGATAGAATCAAGCACGTTCCATTTCATAACCGTTGTGTTCCTCCATCGCCTAGTCATGTGCATAAACCCAGGCTCCCTATGAACGCTATAACCCATAAAACATGTAGGTGGCATCTAAATCACAGACCATAACTCGTTAGTTACATGCGGAAGCTAAAAGCTTTTAATACCAACCATTAAATGCAGGGTAATGTCGAGCCGGCTATATATATAATTTTTAATAAACTTTTTGACAGTTGAGTTTTCGTTGACAGTTTATTTTAATTAAAATATATTACGAATTTTGTAAGTGGTGGTAATGGAATATACGACTAAATCATGGCAAAGTGCTGTTTCCATTTAAAAAAGTGTAGTTTTGGAATAATAAAAAAAACACTACTATTAAAATAAATATTAAGACAAATGTGAAATAACGAGACTGACTGATGAATAGTGGGCTGGTAAAACACAGAATTGGTGTCAGGGCACACAGCGAACCGCTGAAAGAGCCGCGGTAGACCACGGAGGTGATGGTAGGATGACTTGGATGCCTGTTTTATGAACTGGAATCTACAAAGCCTGGAGTACAGCCGTAGGGTAACCAGGCTTTCGAAATTCTATAGGATGTATTTTGGAGAGCGTGCGCAGGAATGACATGACTTGATTCCGCCATCTACATTCTACCATCGGAAAACGCGACGTAGGTAAACGTTTCACCTTACTTTTTTATTTTCCGGTGTGATCTTCCCGTATGATTATAATTTACGTATCTTCAAGGCTGGAATGAATTGGTTCTTAATAGATGATAGATGGTATTATGAGATTTCATTTAGATAATATGGTCTTCATTTTTTTTAAATCTAATTTATACACACTGCGTCTACATCTCTCACCCAACTCTCCTGTCGTAAGTCTGCTGGAAGAAATTTCGTTATAAATAAAAATCACCTTTGTACCTACTCTTCCATCTGTATATTTTGTTCTTTTCGATTTCAAGTATCTGTGTGTACATAAATATATAAATATAGATGTACTTTGTGATTTTCACCGGCTCATTCCCATACAGCAATACGAAAATAATAATTATCTTATGCAGCTTAACGTTATTATAGATTCTTCGTTCGCTTAAAAATCTATAGACTTTAAAAACTAACCTACATTTACCACATTCAACTCTTACGACAGTGGGAAATCCTGCAGCTGTTCCATTCTTCGTTATCTTTTATTATCAGATCTGTATGGAAACTTTTATTCACGTGGAAGCCTTCCTAGAAATTAGAAATAGATCCTTCGTGGTTCGTTTTAATCATTTATTTGTGATTATGGTTTCGCTTGTGGAGGAGATTTTTATTAAATATGATTTTTTCTACTTTTATACTTTCAACTGTTCTGCTTGTTTCTAATATCTAAGCGCACGGCCGTGCGCAGGCCAAGTTCCAGCAGCAGGCCGCGCGCATGCCGTGCATTATTTACACGAACCGTTTCGATCCACATTTGACCCCCAAGTAGATCAGTTCGTATTTACGCTACAGTTTTTAGGTTACTCAATTTTATTTTATTTTAAAGTTATTACGAAAATATATGCTTTTATTCAAAGGCTTTAAGTTGTATAATATATTTTTGTTATATACGTGACAGAGTGGAAGAAATACGCCTCCGTCAAACTTTTTTTTTGCAAATCAGACAAATCAAAACTTTTATTTTAAATAAACTATTTATATACAGACACTTTTAAATTTTATATATTACATATATCTCGGACACATATTTCTTGCCCCTTTTACTATGTACCTAAAAAATAAAGTAAAAAAAAAATCAAATACATAAATACATTTAAATAAAAACACACACACGCAAGTAGTTAAGGGCCAAGCGCCCGAAAAGTGCCATAAAATAGTGATTTTCTGAGGCCTACTCCTCCGTAACGGCTAGGTCAATTGGTTGGAAAAAAATATATGTTTATTATAGATTCATGAACAATAATATCAACATTTGATTTTTTCGTGCAATTAATACTTTTGTCAAAAAAAATATTTAGCAATTTCGCAACTTTTCGCTACTTTTCCCTACTCCTTCGAAACAGCTTGGACCTTTAGAAACATTTTTACACATAAGAATTGGTGGTTAAATATTCTTCAAAGTGAACATTGCATATGTAAATAAATCAATATCTCGCAGAGAAAATGAGCTTAAAGCGCTTTCCGGGCGCTGCTGGCCGCAAATAAATGCACAGATTTGCGTACTGCCGCCTAGGCGAGTGCGAGAGTTGCGTTCACATAATTTCGGCCAGATGGTTCAAGGAACTATACGCCTTAAGAGATGAATAGTCTCAACTGACTGGTTCCGTTCATTGGCATGATGCTTATATCAGCACTACTCAGTTACACTGATCGATTGTCGATAGAAGAACGTTCTATAGTCCACTATTTTAGTATACCTAGCTAAAATAGTGGGCTGTATTATGAAGGTAATAGTTACTTTATAAGCTAGTAATTAAAACAACACATTAATTATAGTACATGTATACGATACAGATACTTTATCAACCCACAAAATTTATACATTTGGTAGCATATTTGTAAAATAAATTAGTTAGGAACTACAACATTATAATTAGCCAGCAGTTAGGTAACCCAATTTCATTGTCAAATATAACTACATCACGAACTAACTAATAGCGTGTTTACGTAATTCAAACTAGTTTTCACACAATAATAAACTACCGTTTCACATTTCATTATTACATTTCACTTTATTAAAATATATTACAACACGAATACTTTATACGTGAAAAGACGCGTTATGAAACTGAATTAGCGTCGATATTATACGACAATATTTTAGTGCGCCATGCAACGGGTTAATCAAATTTTACGAGAGCAGTTATTGTTCGCCATATCGACACTATGGACACTGTGTCCTCGTATTCCAACAACGCCACAGTGTTTATTGTGCTCAGACTTGCACGTTGCACTTCCCTTACTCAGTAACTGTTTACGACACGGCAACTCGGTTTTATAGCTCGTGTTTAGTGGGTATCAAGTTTCTAAAGCATTACTTTTGTAAATTAAATCCTTGTGAATTGATTTCAATACAAGCGGGTCCAGGTAATTGTTTCGATCACACCTTGTTTAACCGGCTTGGGTTTACATGTTAAGCGTTGGTACGAGTACATACGACGCGGAAAGACATTGCGGTTTACGGAGAAATCGTTAAATATTCAGAATTAGGTAAGTGAGGATTACATTATGGCTATGGTGTGGATTCCGAGAAGTCAGAACGCAAAACAACTGAATGAAATTCCTCGCTCGATTGATCCAACGAGTGTTTTCGCGAGTGTTTCTATTCGCCAGCGTGTTTGCGACTGGGTACTTCATTTCGTATGCTTTTCAATCTCCAAAGGTGACAGAAGAGTGTATTTGGTCGTGGATCTGCGACTTTGGTGGAATAAACGCGAGTGTTTGAAGGGTTTGAAGGTTAGGTATTTGTAAATGGAAGCCACAACAATAGTAGTGCCTCTACTAATAGTATTTGAATTGCAAATCAGGTGATGTCGAAGCAGTTCTAGATATTATAGCTCAATTAATCATATTCTTGGAAGGACTTGATCGAAGAACTGAAGTATCAGAAATGTATTTATTGATGGCAAGGGTAGAAGGACTGGGCACGCCACAATCGCGGCTATGAGTGGGGTCCGCCTCTTTGAGGAGGTTTTAGAGAGAGGCGCCATGCCGTCCTCACTTTCCGCCTGCCGCAGGTCCTCTCAGAACATTGTGGTTTCGGGAGGTTCCTGTTTCGAATTTGGCCGGAAGAAAGGCTCGGTTGTTATCACTGCGCGGTTCGCTTGAAAGCCCACCGTGTCTTTGTTGAAGCGATTGATGGCGGACATCCCTCGCGACCAACCTTGGTCTATGCAAGGAAGAAATCTTCACGACTCGGCCGCCGAAAGAAAAACCCTGGGCATTGGAAGTCGCTGGATGATTCTCGGTCTCCGTAGGCACAGGCTTATGGTGATTTACCAGGTTGGGTGATATTAGCATGATAGCTTTCTCAGGCTATGGGACGGTTCGGAAGGGTCATCTTGGCCCTAGAACGCAAATAGAAACTAAAGGAACACGGGTGGTTTTAGTCCTTTAGTCAGCCAAAATCTGCCACTTTCTCTAGCTCCACCTAGAGCGGAAGGCGCAGCGTTGGACGGCCTCCAACAAGGTGGACCGATGACCTGGCCAGGGTCGCGGGATTCCGATGGATGCGTGACGCACAGGACCGGTCATTGTGGCGACGCTTGGGGGAGACCTCTGTCCAACAGTGGACGTCTTTCGGCTGATGAAGATAATGACTTAGAGCGGGAAACGCTATTTGATCATTTCTCACTCAAATAAAAAACAAAATGGGTAGCGGTGATGCAATGAGTGGCATAGGAGACATTTCAACAATAGTTTTTAAAGACAGCGTATCGGGTTAAAAACCAATCAAAATCTCACTTCAAAAACAAAATAATACTGCATCTGCTATCTGCCATATAACAACCCTGCTTGTGAATACAGTCGAAGCCTTTGTTAAACAATATTAATGCAATGTTATTGTATTAACTATCAAAGTATATTCGCGAATAAATCGCAGTACAGCGCTTTTACACACTGATATTACGCTGTGATTTACACGGGTGGAGGAAAACAGCAAAGTGGGCCAATACTGTTCCACGTGTTTGTGTGTTTTACGCTCAATTTCATATACATATTGCATGTACTATGAGGTACGTGTTGTGCTAGTATTTCTTGCTACAAACCAGTTTTAGAAATAAAAAACTAACTATAAAAAGATTTGTTTTATTTTTAAGAGGCTTTAATTGGAGTGTCTAATAGATTACTTATATTGTTTTAGAGCTGATTGTACCTGACGATAACTCCATCTTCCTAATCTAATCCCAATTAGCATGGGATCGGCTTCCAGTTTAGCAGGCAGCGGCTGACTACAATTGCTAAAACGGATCTTGAGCGCTCGGCGTCAGAGTGGGGATCGCTTTGCGCATTCCATACATTGGCGAGCCAATCGTCGTCGTTGTTAGATACATGCAGCAACGCTATGACGTCTATGACGCGATGGCGCGGCGAGCCAATCACTGACACTCCCCGCCCCCGCGTCTCACTTCGCACCACTAAAGAGACCGAATATTTAACTTCTACGCAACCGCTCAAGATCCGTGACGGAAATTGTACCCGTGTTTTACATAGAGCCATCGCCTATCAGGCCTCCACAATCCGATTACTGCTACTGATACTGCAACACAATACTCTTTGGATAGAATGATGGTCATACTATCTGATGTCTGACTAGCTATAACTACTGTCAAAGATCTGCAAATGACAACCCGAACCAACGGCTTCACGTGCTTTCCGAGGTCACGGGGTGTCTGTAATGTCCTAAATAAACTTAGAAAAGTAGACACATGAAATGGAAAATGCACATTGATATTTTATAATAATAACCAACAATTTCTAAAGCAGTTACCCTCTTGTGTCAAGTCTTGAACGCAACAGACGCCTACATAGTCATTATATCCCTCAAAGAAAAAATCCAGCCCTCGAAAGCTTTTGTAGTAACAAAACTAGTCGTCCTAAGTTTCCCTTGTTTGCTCAACCCTCCGTCACAACCCTTGCTGATTAGGCTCTCCCCACACGTCTCCACAAGTTTCTAGTGCCCTAAACCCGGAGGGCGCACATTAATGATCCCTTGGCGACGAAAAATCAAGAAAACTCTACACAGAAACAAGGAAACTTGATTCAAAAATTCACAAGTACAATATTTTTACCTTTTTAACGTTGAGGTGGATTTTTAAAATAAAGCCCTTTGGGAAATCAGAGGTGGTCGGAACAACTGGTGAAGGTGGAAATAAGAAGACACGCGAATATCTTCTTTATTTTTATTGGATTAAGGCCGAGTAGATGTAGTTGTTTCGGAGGACTCGCTGTAACTTTGTTCCCATTTCGCAAATGCAATCTCGTTGCGACTTCGTTTGGACGTCTGAACAAACAATTAGTTTGTGTTGCTCTTTATATGGAATTACTTGCATATCTCTTTTAATGAAACGTTTTGATTTTTTCAATAAAGTAGCTGGTGTAACACTAAAAATATGGATATCACACTACTGAAACAAATCGCGAGACTGTCGTATTTTTACGTAAAAATTCAAACACGTAAAAGTTGTTGGCCAGTTTTTAGAATTACTAACAATTTAACAGAATACTGAAGTCTCTCTCTTTAAGCGACGTGAACGTAGCGTGCATCAGTAGTGTAAGCACCTCCACCAACATTGCAAGCTGCATAAACGAATAACTACAACGTTGCTAAGCTATCGTTCCCTTAGCGGTCCTCGTAGTGAGAAAGTATTCCGATTACATCTTTTCCACGTTCGCTGATTTAACACATCCTCTATAGTGTGGCTGTCAGCTTTATGCAAGCGAGCCCTCCCGGGACCTGTTCTTGCACGAACCTGTGTAATATACACTGATAGTAACTACACACAATACGAATCACTCCATTCCCCTCAAAAACTTATTCACTACAGGACCTAAAATAGCTCCCTGGGGAACCTTTTTTAATGTTACGCCGAGATTGTGTAAGAAATTGTAGCAATACATCATCGTCATTAACAAACTGTGTAGGCACGTAAATAAAAACGCGAATAGGCACCTCGGGCCGCGTTACCCGCCTTACGCGACAATGAAATCACAAGTTGGAGTCCCAAGGCTACGCCTTTTTAAATTATTGCGTCTTCAAGGAGACAATTTGGAAAATGTATTGTTGCGAATGTGTACCCCAATCCTCGGGATTACGCTGAGCGTTGTGCGTTTGAGGGAAATGTGCAAAATAACATTTTCGTACGTCGCCATGTGTAGGTTTCTCCTCTACTTTTTATTTGGGAGGCTTTATTAAATGGCCCGTGATGGGCCCCTGTCGCCTTACGCAATTAGGTCAAAGTTTGAGCGTTCGTGAGACGATCCCGTTACATAATATCTTTGTATGAACCTTCATTAGCATCGCGAATGTAATCATAATATTTCAGGTTTTTTCGTTCAGTGTATCTTTTTCTTATTAAAAGAAAAATGTTGTTGTAGTTCGCTTTTTTGGAGGAAGGAGCATCAGTTCTCCATTATAATTGTCGACTCTATCGAGGACCAACCTTGATAAGTAACAAAATGAATATGAGTAAAGAATAAAGAGACACAAGAAAAATTTACTCTAAAAAAGCATATTAGTACGTACAAAGAGCTAAATTCTTCCCAAGAGTAACACCGAAACTAACAAGTTTAAAATTAAATGATAAACAAATGTATGACGAGCAAACTAACCAAACTACTCTATCAAATCTTCTCAGGAGTACGACAAGGAAGTATATTGCGACCTGTGATTGCAACTCATGCCATACTTGCTACTGCAGACCTACCAACGCTTGTTGATGCTATAACTTCTACTTGCAGACGACACAACACAGCATTTCTGTTGGTACACGAGGACTTTGCTATAACATCAATTAAACTACTACCCCACGTCTATGAAGTGGAAAAGTGGCTAGATAATCGGCATATTAAAGCAATCGAAATGTACTTGTAAGATATTTACTCGGTGAAAGTAGAGTTGGCCTTTTTAAAATTCCATAATAAGGAAATTTCCCAGGCTGAAGAAGCCAAATATTTATGCATCTGGATCGAACCAACCAACCCATGAACTAAGCACATTTGGTCCAAACGTTAATAGCTGGATACGAAAGTCAGATTAATGTACTGGTTGATAGGTTGCAAATCAAGCATGTCACATGAAAGCAAGATAGCTTAAGAGACTACATTTTCCAACTAATCTGAACTTTTAGCTATGAGGGACTTTTAACAGAAGAGCACAAAGATGCTGATTATTTCTAAAGATATTTTTTCCAGCAGTATTGCAACAGAAGAGTTGTTAAGTCTTCTTTCGGTTCTTGTTTCTTTGTAATAAGAGTAAATAATTCTGTGATGCCAGAAATTTCGTTATGGTTATGATTTAGTTCTATGATATAAAGGGCAAGTTAAGTGACTTCCTAATCTTGATGAAGAGACCTGATTTAAAAACGTAGACTTTTTTCCAACACTGCGTCTAGATACCCAAATCCAGTCTTAGCATAATTAATATCGTTCGCAGACAATTTCATTAGGGAACGGAAAGATAACAGATGGACCGGCGTTCAATTACCAAGCCGCTGGTGTACCGCATTGTTAATGTTATTAATGGGCTAATACCGCAAAGACAAAGCCCCGCCATTGTACGGTATTTGCCGGTTAAATTTAGAAGGATATTTTGTGGTAGAGATACCGAGGTGCGGTTTTAAAATTAATATTGATGTAGTTGTGATCGGTGTTACGGCGAAGGAATGTTGGGCTGTGTCAGAGTGTGTGCGCTGAATGGATATAAGGAAGTGATTTTAAGATATATCCGTATTTAACTTGCATGTTTGGATTTCGTCATCATTTGTGGGTGTCTACATTCGTGTGTATTTGTGAGTGTTATTCCTACATAATTCAGTGATAATGAATAAATGAAAAATAAAATGGCTGTAAAGACAGTAATGTATATTTGCACCCCATTTTGTGTCCAGGCAATCTCTGTGCATTCCAGGTTGCTTGGAAGATATCGCCAAGTGCGATAAGGCCAACGATTGTATATTTTTTTTTATGTAGTAAACCCGTGTTTGACTGCAATACCACCTGATGGTAAGCAGTGATACAATCGTTGAAGGTGATGCGCACTAGTTTATTAATAGTAGTTTAATATTGGTGTACAATAAAGTACCTATAAAAAAATAAATAAGTAATGTCTCTTCTTAGTGCTTACATCAATCAATTATGATTCTATCATTCTCAGAAGTTTTAATTTTCGTTCATAAATAACAAAATCTATAAACTGATGCTCAGTTCATTGGATGTAAACAAAATACTGCTCACACTGTTAATCTAAAAGAGCGAAAACTCAAGTAAATAATTTACCCTTTTTGTTTTAAAATATTCCCAAATTGTTGGAATCCCTTACGCCGCTTATGGATACAAACAGGCCGCGGGTAAATACGGATTAATTTGTGAATCTGCTCCATTTTCGTGTTTGTGTATATTTGAATTACGATAAACATTATTATCAGTTAAAAGATTATACGGAATATCTCTATTAACTTCGTACACTCTGGTTGTTTGGCTGAGGATCACATAACTTGTGTACAGTTGTACGGTCACGGAATAAAGATTCTGTTACAGTGGATATATCCATATTTTACCATTTATGTTTGAGTTCCTAGCTTGGAAGAAGGGCGCTCGAGCCCCGGTATGAAGGCTTAGGAACGGGATGGGTTTTAGTCAGTAAGAGTCTGACACTATCTCCCGCTCCGCCCAAGAGCGGGGGTTGTCATAAGACGATTTTTCCCATCGAAAGAAAAAAAAAAAGAAGAAAATATTATGAGAAAGATAGTAAATGTAGAGTAAATTAAGGATAATAACGAAGCTTACTATTAAAAAATAATTTAGGTTTACACTAAAAATAAATTTAAAAAAGAACATGAATCAAAACACAAATTACGAAAGCTCTGAAATCAACTTAGGTCTCTTCATTAGCAAGGTTGCGAAACTTAACTCACTTCTGACTTACAAGATTAGATACACTTCATTAGTAAAATTAGAGAGATTACAAGTTATTCCTAACAGATTTTCGAGTACTGAAGTTATTCTCGGTCAAGCTACATATCTTGGCCAAGACACATAAATTGTGGTGAAATTGTAACTTGGAATCCAATTTGAATATTTACATGGTAATTGAATACAAACAATCGTTTTCGGAATAGTATATTGTTGGCCTCTCTGTTATTGTCTTCTTGTTTGTGAATATCAGAGAATCTTGAATTTAAGAAGATATTTAATATTCCTAGTTAGGAATCAAAACACTTTTTTATTAATGTAGCTAATTAGATTCAAATTCTAGGAAGTAATGACATACTGAAACCTTAAGGGAACTATTAAATTTTAATAAAGTAAGTCGTATTAAAAAGATTTTATTTGAAATTCGAAATTATGCTTGAATATTTTTTATACAGGATGCGTGTTTTAATAGTATATTTTTTTAAACTAACTTTTAGCGGCAAAAAATTACGTATACGTTCATTTAAAAAACAAAATAGACTGTCTTTTCCTAAAGATTCATAATGGTAAGTAAATAACAGAATATGATCACACTAACACCGTATTAAGTTTCACATTCGTACAACAGAAAATAACACCCAGTCAGACACAACAATTTCAAAAACTAACAACTTATATAGAAGTGTATGTAATAAAAATCACAATAATCCATACAACAGATGCAAACACTGCATTAATCCAAGCTAATCCGATTCGCTATCGAGGCGTTATCTAACTCACCGCGGGATAAATATGTAGGTATGCATATTGCGGACATTAGCATTTTATCTCTTACTACATTTAATATTCATGCAGACGCAGGCGCATAGCAGGAATTCATTATCCTGCCTGGGACATGTGACCCTAGTACTCTTTGCCGTGCTTCGGGGCACTTTTGATGTGTAATTTGGTTATATTTTGTATTCGGCCAGTTTGCATGAGTATGAGAGTATAAACCTTGTGGGCTGCGGGATTTTCGAAAGTGGCTCTAGAATGCTAAAGGTAACTGAAGGAACATTTATGTGGGTTTGAGTACGCCTGTTCGCTGCATCCAGAGCGGAAGAAGTATTTGACGAATTTCCACTTCAAAAAAAGAGGCTATAAAGGTAAGTACTACACTGCGCACACGTGTGCCACACACGCCGATCTGTGCGTCAGTTTCCATACATTTAATATGGAAACAAGACTTGTAGAGCTACACTAGATCCACGCCACGCGACGTCGTTCTACGTACAAATAAGGTGTATTACACGTGTGCGTCGGTCTAATGTAGTTCTAGCATAAATAATGTGGAGTAAAATTTGTATTAATGTTTTCTTTTCTGTGTTTTGTAAAACAAAATATCTGTAGGTTATATTATTGCTAATACATCCTTTGTAAACACTAACGAATTAAAATAATGAGCAATGTACATAATAAAGAATACTTTTTGCAAACATTTACATGTAAAAACCTTTCACAGTATTCTCTAAAGAGAATTTATTCTTTTCACAAAAAACGCCGCAGTTCTATTTGAAATCAGAGCGAGCTGAATGGATTTCAGATAATTTTAACGGCAGACACAAAGTTCGTTATTAATAATTACCAATTTGAATTCATTCGAACATTAACGTGGGGTTGTCACTCGAGAAAATAAAGGGCTGTATATGTATGATGGCGTGTGCCTTGTATCTTACTGGAGAGTCAGAATAGATGATCGTCTCTCTTGGGAGCCATTAGTGACAACTATGCAAATGTCTGTTTAGTAGGTTTGCAGTCTTCTTAACAATGATAATTCAAATCATAATGGTGTTATGGCAAAGCCTGCTCCGGTCTATGGTTACGAATAGTCTTTGATTGTATCAAATGGTATTGTGCTATTGTATACATCTACCAATTTCTAACAAGATGGTTAGAAATCGATAGAAATTCGTCACACAATTTCCACGTGAAGCGAAAATAAACAACCCAAATTCTCTCCGAAAATGTTATATTATTCGCAAACATTCATGATATTTCAATAACACAACATGCATTGTATAAGTTTATAACGAGTCAAAAGTCACACAAGGAGGGTGTATTCGTGAACTCGCATTACCGGCAATTCATCAACCCATCGCCAACTTTGGCATTTTCGCGATTTTAATTCAGTTTTACGAGTTGCCTCGTCGTGTCGCGACTCGTGTGGTTCTGTCACAGATTTCACTAGACATACTAGAAGTGAATGAGAGACATAAGTACGTGTTAATTGACGTGGGGGGTGACTTTAATGACAGCACTAAGGGCAGACAGGTATTAAACGTACATATAAATATGCGCGCGTACTGTTAACCCACCTCTGTACGCTTTATGGGCCATTGCTGGGTTTCTAACTAATGAGTCTGTTTTAGAATGGAGCTGTTAATGTTTATTCGTGAGCTAAATAGTTGGAGCTAATGGAAGAGAACAGCTCACAGTTCAATTTTATGAGAGATTTGTAGTATAGGTAGGATTACTAACTAGGCAATGAATATAAAGCAGAATTAAACTGAGAGTCTAGTACGCACAAGTAGGTACCTAAGTGGGCTATGCTTTCAAAGAAAACTCAGATTTAGTAATCGACGTAGGAATCTCTTAGCAGCTCTCTAAAAGAGAACTAGCTAAATAAATATTTATCTCATAACTCTTGCCTCAAAAATTATGTAAATATAAAGAAAAGCTTCTCAGTTCCAGGGGCCGCTTCCGAAAGTTTTAACGTCGTGATATGAACGAGACGACAGTTGCGTGGAGTCGCTTCTTCAAGACAGCGAATGAAAGATGGCGGCGTTTCCCGCGCTTCAACTTGAGGGTAATGAAAAAGGTTTAGTACCTTTTGTTGAAAAGGTTGGAAATCTTACAAAAAGTTTCGGATTGTTTCTTATTTTTATGTCGAGGATGTAGCGTTTTTGTTGTCTGCATTATTGTGGAGAAGCTATTGTGACGTGTTTGTTAGTTTTGTCTTTGGAATTACTGTGGATGAGACGATATTCATGGCCAATTGGCCACTGTGTGACAATTAATGTGAAGGTTTTTTAGGGTTTCGTACCCAAAGGGTCAGGACTCTATTACCAAGACTCCACTGTCAGTCTGTCTGTCACCAGAGACACCGTGATAGCTAGACAATTAAAATTTTTTAGACATTCATTCTACAAACGTGATTTATTTGTCTAATGTTGTATAGATAATGGTACGAAACCCTTCGAGCAAGAGTTCTACTTGCATTTGGTGGTTTTTTTTTCTTTATAAGTCTAAAACGTCAAAGGGAAACCTTTCAGCCATGTGTCAAAATGTTTTAAAATCTAATTTTCGCCACAGCGTGTGAGATATGAGGGCCTAGAAAATGCAGATTACTTCGTCATGTTATCTCTTGACTTAGAAGACTTACGCCTAAAAGGTTTACGACTTCCGACATCCCTCATTTGTCAAGCCACGTTCTTAAGAAATTAGATTATACCGTACTTACTCGGTCTTGCTCTCAAGCTTAAATTACTGTTGTGTGAAACATTACACTTACCTGAAAAGAGAAAATAAATATCGTTCAAACACATGCTTGAAGTTTTATAAGCCAACATAAATAAGAAGCGAAAACAAAAAAAAAAAAACAAAAAAGACTTTAATAATATATAATTAATATAATTAAAGTCGGTAATAATGAATTTACCTTTTTATCTACAAGAAATTTATAAAATGGAACACATTGAACGTTAAATCACGATCGATTTTATTAATAATTTATAGAAACATTGGCAGTATTAAGATTATTAATGTAAAGCTCAAGGGAAAACCTATTAGCGTAGAATTAATATTATAAAGAGGTAAAGTCTGTTTTTTGTTTGTAGGAGGTAATTTCTGAAAGTCACCACCAGCCTTTTTAATGTTCCCACTGTTGGGACTCAAGCCTCCTCTCTAGGGGAGGGAATGGGCCTTTATGCACCACGCGGGCCCAGTGCGGGTTGGTGGATGTCACATGTCTTCGAATTTTTGGTTCTAGGACATGCCGGTTTCCTCACGATGTTTTCCTTCACCGTTTTGAGAGCAGTGGTGATGAAATAAATTACACAAAGTAATGCGCCTGGCTGGGTTCGATCCCGCGACCTACAACTCGTAAGTCGGGGCAGTTACCACTCGGCCACCACTGCTCTCATTTCTGAAAATACTGGTCCGAATGTAAAAAAAATTATCACCGGTAGAGAGCTGCTTTATTCCTGAGTGAAATAGGCTATGTGTGTGGACGAAACCGCGGGAAAAAGTTAGTATCTATGTAGGTACATAAAACGGAGAAACTGATTCACTAATATATCAACGCTCAGCAAAAACTAACGGGACCAGGAAAATGATATTTATAAATCTTCCTTCTATGATATAGGTGTGCACTAAGGGAAGGTTTTTGGAAATGTAACCTATAAAATGTCATTGTATGTCATTCTCACCTAAAATAATAACAAAACGTACCCAAACGTAAAACAATAATTACAAATTATTTGTTTTTCAAAACTACCCCCAATAGAATTTGTAGATTTTAAGATTGTATGAGAGAATCTAAATCCTATGGGTGTATAAACTTGAAATTTGACACAAATTCTAACTAAATGAATAAAAGATTGTCACTTTTGGTTGGTTGTGAACATTCTTGCGAACGAAGCTGCGGGCAAAGTACAAGATCATTTATTTTGATCGAACACGAGTATGTATTATAAAAATATATATAAATGCAAGATGTTGCATAAAATTCAGTTGAGCCACTGTCATATTTTGCCTTAATGGCGTACAAAATATAATTGAGTAAGAATAAATGTCATAAAATTATTTACTCATGCGTGCAATACTTAAAAACAATAATTAACGGTAAAGGTCTACGACAAAGATTATTTAAGTCAAAAATTATTTGTTCCATACATCATAATCATACATATAAAGTAAAACCTGTTACTAGTTAATCTATAAGCTACAGTAGTAATGTTAATCAGTCCATATAACGTGAGCATTGGCATTCTCGCATTGGTCCAACGTTACTGTACACAGAAAACCGCGATTTAACCATAGATTAATTAGCAAAATTGCATTAGCAATCCCGCCTTTATCGTGTACTTAGTATATTAGGCGATAATTGCCGAGTGCGTTCGATTTAATGTGCAAATGTCTAGTGCACGCTATATGCACTGGTACTAGTATCATCATAACTACAGATGGCGTTAGTGTCGGCACAGATTATATACACCGCGTTTAATATCCTCACCTGCTAACATTAGTTAGGGTTGCATGTAGCCGTAAATTGAGAAAATATAATTTTTATTTGGTAATTAAGTCTAAAGTTTAATCATCTCGTTGTGCTTGTGCTCGTAAGTGTGAGTGTCGAGCGTAAGGTCCTGGGTTTGATTCCCAAGTCGAGCAAAAACTGTTAATACAGTAAAAATATTTATTTCGATTACATCTTAACGCGTGTAATTGTGTTTTTGAGATTGGCCACCGTTAGCAAAGTTCCGTATGTAGTTATTTAAATAATATTTTGTACTTTCTTACTTAAAGCTTAGGTGTCTGAGTGTTAAGAGCTTCTGAATATTAAGAGGTAACAAACACTTCATCTTCTGTCAATTGACTACCATAGAAAAAAATAACAAGTCCAATAAACATAAATTCGATAAAGACATAATAATAACACTTCAGTTTATAAATATAATAATGAATGAAAAGAAACCCATTCAGTACATAAAGCTCAAAAGCACGGCAACCCTAAGTGCAGTCGTAGTGGTATTGAACTTGCGAGAGCGGAAACCGAATGCAGTTCGCACGATTCTAAACACTTCTCAGTATTAGGAAGATGTTTTTACAGAATATTCGACCGTGTGCCGTCGAGTTAAAGGTCACGCTGGCCTAAAGTTACGCTAAGTATAGTTCAGAAGAGACGCCGCCTTCCGCCACTGTCTGCCACTAATGAGTCGGTCAATTAACCGTAACATTAACGGACCACTTTGTAATACGTGCGACGAGAAACAAAACGCGGCTCTATTCCTAATTTGAATGTACGAACGTTCCAATTTATTTGAAATTCGAATGTAAAGCTTTGTCCATTGTTTTTTTTTCTGAAACAAACATTTTTTTATTAATACCGTAGAGCATAAAATGGAACTTTACGATTTTATCGCGGTAAAATCTCGCCTTGTTTGCTTTAGCATACTTTAATCTATTCTACTTAGAGCTGGCTTTTTCGCACCTGAACCGGGGGTGTTTTAAAACGAATTTACCGCCTCTTTGTTAGCGAGCTACGTGTCTGTTAATTCGTTTACTCTTTGCGAAGAGGGCTCTAATGGGAGGGCTTTTCTTGCAATTAGCCGCAATTAAGATACTTGGTAAGGAAATACCGCGAGGGATTCGCGCGCATCGAATCACGGGAACCGTTTCCAAATCGTCGATACGTCGGATGCCAACACAGCCGGGCTCCAGGGCTGCACGGTGCCGCGGCCCCGCGCCCCGCGACCTGGCGGCTCGCGATGCGGATTTGTTTGGGAGCGGTAATTAAAAGCCGATTACGTTTATATTGAAGGTTCTCACACCAATCAACATTTTACACGGGGTAAATTGGAAAATGGTCTGACGCAACACCCTGCCCTGTTCATGAGTGTGTTGATGTTTTTCATTAATTACGGGAAGTGTGCTATATTTTTTTGCATATTCACTTGACATTGATCGCAATTGGGTTATGGAACCACTGCGGTGGAGTAGTGACTCTTCCTTTGTGATACCATAACTTGAATTGCCTGCTCAGTAACGTAGCGCTTTTCATCAAAAGCGGACATTCCTAGCTACTGTAATAAGGATTAAAAATGTAGCTTGAAAAGTGTTAAGTGTCATAGGAACTTTCATAAAATTGAATGAACGGCAAATAAAAATTGAATGATGTATCAAAGCCTGCGCGGCTTAACTCGCTCGCTATCGCCTATCAAAAATCGTCGTGCCACAGATAATAAAAGCAAACGTCAAAATAAATCGCCGCAGAGGTTATCTGTGGTACATTAAGCTTCCTTGTCGCACTATCTCATATTCCTTGGTCATCGATAAATAGAGGCGGCGGCCACCTATTATAATTAAAGCGGTCGATAAAATCGACATGTAACGCACTTTAGTGGGCTAGTGTGGTGCGTTATCGATAACTGTGATGTGTCTGGGTGGCCGGACCACCCGCGCACTTGCGCAATACTCTATTGGGCATAGAGTAGATAGATACAATAGGTTCACTTGTCTACACACGAGGCTTACAACGGCTTGTCAAACTATTTAAGGCCCAGTGCCTAAAGAACATGAAATTATAGAATGAAGAGTTTTTTTTACACCAAACAAAAGTTCTGAATTCAAATTATTAAAAAAATGTGTTTAAATAGATATTTTTTCGATAGTTTGGTCTTCTATTTGTTTCTTTTTGGTGGTGCCTCGGTGAACTAAATTAAGTGGACATTAGCATGTAAGATATTTCCAAAACAATACCTCGGGCCGTGTCGCGGTATATACCGCACGATAATGATGTGTCTTCGGCTAGGGCCGTAGGTTTGTTTTTATTGTTTTGGATTTCGACGGCATTTTATTAGATTTTGAGTCGATAGATAACTTTGACTAAGCATTCAGATACTGTGACGTGTGAGATTAGATATTTTATATTTTTTTTATGTGGAATAATAAGACCGCTGGTGAATTAATTTTAGATTGGAAATATTTATTCTCTTGATTGCGTATTTTATTTGCATCGTAGTTATTCTTATCAGTCTGGCTAGTCCTTAAGAATTCCATGCTTTATGGTTTTGTACAGATGCTTTCAATACAACTGCTTTTTTACGTGTGGAAATCATGACATGATGATATCTTCTGCCGTTGGGCAGAGCGCGAGGGCGTGTCAGACTTTTACTGACTAAAACTAAACCTGTCCTTCAGCTGCCCTTTGCGTTATAGGACTACGGGTTTCTCCTTTAAAAAAGGTCCTAGCTAGTGTGTATCGGCCCTGGCATTTGACAATAAATCATGCTTGACCAACTAGGTACTAGCTTTTGCCCGCGGCTTCGCCTGCGTACATAAAAGATCTTCCCTCTTTCTCCCCCTTTTCTCTCTATTTTATAAAAAAAAACCTATGTCCGTCTCCAGGGTCCCAACTATCTTTGTAACAAAAATCATCAAAATCGGTTTTGCCATTTAGGTGTGAAGAAATAACAAACAAATAAACAAACAAACTCACTTTCACTTTTATAATATTAGCAAAGATGCTCTGATACCTTGCCTACCTGATGGTAGACAAGACCGTGGTACACCTCGAAGGATATGATAGGACGACTTGATGTCTTCCTTAGGAATTGGCATGAAGTAGCCCAGAGCTAGGAATGATGGAAGGAGTGGAGGGAAGCTTTTGCCCACCAGTGGGACAGTACAAGGCGTACTGGGTATACATTCATTGTGCATACAGCTAAGGAGTTGAATTCCCTGTCAGAGTTTGTGTTTCTTGATAGCTACAACCTAGGGGTTTTAAGTCAAGAGTGAATAAGTTACTTTTAGGCAAGCATGCTCTATCGTCGGCCTTATCACCGTTTGTTAACAGTTGAGATTATAGTCAAACGCGAGCCGATCCATTAAGAGCACAGGCTAGATATAATATTAATAATTGAATAAAAATAATTATGAAAAACCTTTTCTTCCTCAAGTAAAATCTCTTGGTATAAAATTAACAAAACTGAGATTTTATCAGTCAACTGCGAAGGTCAAATTGAATTACCTCCGAGAATAATTAATATTAAGTTAATATTTTCTGAGAATACCTTTAAAAGTACCTGCTGAATTGGACAAAGGTACAATAAAGGTACAATTACGATTTTCGAAGAAGGAGCTTTAAAATAAATGACTGAAACGGGCCTCGAACTTGGGAACGCATTATCTAAAATTTCTTAGAGGCAATCTGAGGTGAATTATGTTTTGACGTAAAATACAAGCGATGGAGAAAATTGTTGAAAGGCTTCAATAAAAATGGTTAATCACCCTTACTAGTTACTGGTGGAATTGTTTATGGCGGATAGAAAAACTTTTTATTGCGAACTTGGGACTATAGGTACTTTAAAATTATTTATAGGCTACGTAACGTATATATTTTTATTATTTTTTTACTACATACATTATTTTATCATATTTCTGAAGAAAAAATAACAGCCGTCAATTGTTTTTTTTTGACCGTATTCTACACTGTTTTGATATTTCTATGTCTGATTGTCTAGGTTTCTGGTCCTGACTGCTGCCGGATGTCGTGGGTTCGATTCCCACCCAAGACAAATGTTTGTATGATGAGCACGATAATTTGTTCTATAATTTATGTATTTATTTAGGAATATATCAGTATGTTTATTAGTTGTCTAGTACTCATAGCACAAGCTCTGTTAAGTTTGGGACTAGACAGCGTTGTGTAAAAGTTGTGGAATATTATTATTATGTACTTATTTACAGATCTTTTGTAAAATTAGTCTTTTGTTTTTTTTATTATTGATAGGCTTGCGTTTGACCACCATCTCACCTGATGGTAAACGACGATGTGGTCGATGATGGAGCACGCTTGCCTAGAAGTAACCTTTTCACTCTTGACTTAAAGATCCCTAAGTTGTAGCGAGCAGGAAACACAGACTTCGGCAGGGAATTCCGCTCCTTGGCTGTACGCACAATAAATGTGTTCCCAAAACGCTTTGTGCGTATGAGTGGAATGTCTACCATGTACCGGTTTGATAAGGAGCATATACATTACATAGTTTGTTTAGGCTACAGTACTCGTTGGTACCGACATTCATATGTCAGAATTTCCAAGGTGATATTCTAACACATAATATAGAAATAACTTAAGTAAAGTTATGGTTAAGTTTGAGCAAATTTTAGGTAACTAATATAAACATTCTTAACCGCACGTCAATCAGTCATAGCACCTTCAAATTTTCAACGGCATGTTGGCGCAATTGTTATACATAAAATATAGCCATGTCGCTCAGGAATAAAGCAGCTTTCTATCGGTGAAAAAAATTTCGCTATCGGACCAGCCCCCCTAGCCAAGTTACAACCGTTTCGCTTGCGCCGAACGCTTCGAGTTGACCTTGCCGCCAAATCTTTTGTTCTGACCATGTGACTGAGCGTTAAGACGACGTCATTCCCGTACATTTGAAGCATTCTACAAGCGTTAACTATTGCAGATTAGCAACTTGGCTAGCGGTACAGTACTTTCAGAGATTACCTCTAACAAACAAAAAAAAAAAACGAACTGTGCCTCTTTATAATATTAATAATGTAGAAGTGTAGATTTGGTTATGTTATACTAGGTTTTGCCCGAAGCTTTGCCTGCATACATAAAATAATAGTGATGTCAATCAGGAATAAAGCAGCTTTCTATCAGTGAAAAAAATTTAGCAATCGGGCCAGTACTTTTAGATATTAGGTACCTTCTTAAAACAAAAGAATAGAAAAAAATCCTCTTTATAATATTATTGTAGATATAAATGAAATGATATATCATATTAAAGAAATAATAATAAATCTATATAGATTTGTACACGCGCAAGCCGGGGCAGTATATTTATTATTAAAACGCAAGTATGTAGTCGAGTTTAATTAAAATTATGAATATTTTAAGTTAACTAACCTACTTGTAGCTAAATGAGGGTATACTTTCTTTCCTCCATTTTCACCCTGCAGGTAGTTCTCGTTAGTTTTCATCTGATAGAGGACGATCTTGTAGTTTAACCCACACAATATACAGGGTGATTTATGCAGGCGCACGAAGCAATCACCCGCTATTGTGCGCTACCAATACCTGGAGGATACAGGGTGCTTCGAGAAATAGTTCTTTGTTCTTTTGTGATCTTTGGGGTTGTAGGATTTATTATGGGCTAGTTTTCAATTCAAGGGTGTGTATGTACTGTTAGACAATTACGATTTGAGCCCTTCGTATGTCTTGATGACATCGCGAGTTTTTACGCCATTGCTATTACGATTATGAGAATGAAATAGTGTTCTTTATTTATTTATTTAAAGCTTTATTCTCTAATGAAACTTTGTACAAAGGCTGACTTAATGATTTAGGCATTTTCTACCTGTCGACCATTTTTTTTTATTGTTGATAGGCTCGCGCTTGACCGCTATCTCACCTGATGGAAAGCGACGTATTGTATTGTATATCAATTTATATTTGTATTGTTGTTGTTGTCGGCTATTCGTATTGTATAGCTCCATCTCTCCAAATGGCACTAGTTATTAGACAACCTTGCTCCTTAAATTAAAAGGAAAATTATTTAAAACTGTCATGTCACTTCTTTTTTTATTCCATATTATTAGTTTGGGTGTTTTATCAACAAGGATACGTCAACCCCATAGTACCTACCTTCAATAATGTAAATACATTAATTTTTTTTTAAATAAATAATTTTATAAGTAAGTACATACTATACATTGAAATATTATGGAGATTAATGCCAGACTACAAAGCTGTTTTTTTTTAATTTGGTATAATATGCTTGACTGTGATCCCACCTTATTTAGGTAGCAGCTTAGGTTAGCAGTGATGCAATTATTGATGGTAAGCTGCACTATAGTTTATTAAGAGCCTATGAGTGAATACACTCTAGCCTTGAAGACATCTAAATTATACCTAATTAGACGGGAAGACCGCAGCAGGAAAATTGTTTCAGTCCTTCGATGTACGCGGTAGGTATAAACATCGAAGCGAAACGCTTAGTCCGACCGTAGAATGTTATGTTACTTATAGGAATAGCATAATCAGCCTTTTAATGTTCCTACTGTTGGGACTCAGGCCTCCTCTCTTGGAGAGGGAATGGGCCGTAATCCACCACGAGGGCCCAGTGCGATTTGGATTTTTTGGTACATAAAGGAATAATCATGGAATATTAACCTCAGGAAGGTCAAACTCCCACAGTACCTACACTACATCTAGTCAGACAGTACCTAAGTACAGATACATAGAGGTACATAGTCTCATGTGCACATACGACGACGGTCCGGGCGGCGCGCCGACTATCCGAGGAATGCCGCGCGGCAGGCCACGTGCGTGCTCACCGGACCCGATCATACCACTGCTTTATATACTATAACATACTATATTATTAAATACACAAGGAGGTCTGGGTAAGTGATATTATATGAAAGAATTAAACCCTTAATCTTTAAAATCAGGAATCAGGAATGAGGATATCTGCAGAAGAACCAAGGTTACCGACATAGCACGAAGAATCGCTTTTCGCGCATTGTTCGTAAAACAGTTGCCCGCTGGGGCCGAAAAGCTCTGGAAGGACGACGTATAGGAAAATATATTTTAACAGAACTGAGCTTCGAAAGAGTTACTTTGGCACTAGAACGCCAAGGGTAACTGAAGGAACACAGGTGAGTTTTTGTTAGTAATATTCTGACACGCCCGCTCGCTTCTCTCTAGGGTAGGAGAAAATATTTCAAAATCTCAAAAAAGGGCATACAAAGGGCGCACAGTTTCTTTTTTTTTTATATTATTAGTTCAAATAGTGGGTTCCCCAGTGGGTTTCTTCAAACGGAAAGCGCCATCGAGGTCACCCTCGGAAGAGGTGGCAAGATGATCTGGACACGTATCGTGAGAACTGGTTCGAGACGGCGCGAGAGAAGAATGTCTGGAAAGACTTGGGGGAGGTCTTTGCCCGGCAGTGGGACAGTAGGGGCTAGAAAAACAAAGTTCAAATATTACCTACCTATATAATATCTCCTCCATACCTTCAGCACATACAAACACTTTTTCTACTTCTTCATATATGTATCAAATAGTTCAAGTAAAATCCAGTTTATCTATGGTGTTTATATTTTATAAACTTCGCTAAAAACTGTTTCAAGATAAATCGCATAGTACCAGCTTTATCCACAACACTAGCATAATATGTCGTAAATTATCGACAAACGCTCGATAAGAGAGAATGAAAGGGCTATTAAAAGTTGGCAGGGAGTGCAGACCCGCTCTGTTCTGCCAATCAGGTGTTGTTCTGTTGATAAAAAAATAAATTGTTTATGGTAAAAGTATAGCTGGCCAGTTTATATAAAGGTTTTTATTATAATACACTGACCTCTACTATTTATCACACAGAGGTCCGTGAGTAATTATTATTAAATAAATGTAGTACGAAACTGTTTGTCTTTTATTTTTTTAGTTAGTATTTTTGGCTTGGATATTAAGTCTTTTAAGCCATATCTTCTTATGATTAGTTCATTAGTTTACCGTTAGACTGTGGATGTACATTTTGCAATGTTTTTGCAGTATTTAACTTCGCTGAGGTAGCCAAAAATACAATAAAATTCTCAGTGCCATTTTACCGAGATCGCGGCTGTTTCATTGATTCCGTATATTGTGTAGTTGCACAGATACTTAAGGTATAAAACTACACGAATTTTACATTACAATATCCACACATGGAATCAATTTGAGAATAATTAAACCATCCACTGAACTTCATTCTAAGAAAGACCACCAAAAACTTTACTGTTTTTTCCGAATCGATTAAGGGTGAGTTTCACTAAAAAATGTGAACACATTGAGCTCAACCGCTTTGAAGAGGTGTCATTGTCAATATTCTACGTTTTATTTATGGAAATTGCTCTAATAAAGTCCTCGGTTTCAATCTGAGAATGTATCTTTAAATATTTTTCGTCGCACTACAAAAGCGCTACTAAGTATTATTCGCATGTATTTAAACAATTTTCAGCTGGAATGTCCTAAATTTCACCGAAGCTATTCCGTCCACCCTCGCCGTCGACTTCCTGCATAGTTGCACACCAAATACTTTAGACTCCATCGTCCGGGTACCCGGCCACTACCCGACTACCCGGCTACTTTTTGCCGTTTTCAATTCCTTAGGCGATCAATTAGACATGGTTTAATGGATTCGGGTGTCGTCTGGGGGTGATCGATCACGTGCAATAAGTACATTAAGTACTTGTTCGATGTGGACCGGCAAGCCCTGATCGATGGGGTGACGCCCATCCTAGTTTTTCACGAGAAAATGTAGCTTTTGCATCAATCACTTACTTAATATCGTATGTTCAGTGCTTGGTTGACTCCTGTCCGAAAGCTTTTTGCTTGTTTTTTGCAAATTTAAACGGAAATAAACAATCGTATTATCACTGTTATAACGTCAAGCGGAATTAAAATGATGTTGTTAAAACGAAAACAAATATTTTCTGTTTACTACAGTTATCCTTCCTGTGAAATGGATATGTAAATAAAAGCGTATAAAGCGAACAGTAAGTTAAAATTATAATGAAATGGACAAACTAAAGCAGGTTCCGTGCATCCACGGGTTAAGTGTGGCAGTCACGGAAATGTCACTTGATTAAAAGCCATAAACAAGAAAATAAATATGGCGGATCGGGGCGTGCTGGCCTCGCAATAAATATGTTGTTGATGCATATAGAATTGTCGTTTCTTTTTATGACAACTTTGAAATGCTTTAAAATGTTTGTCTGATCAATAATCCAAAACATAAACAAGTGGTAGTCTAGCAGCAGTTCCGTTGGTTTTCCGTATCGACCGCCTTTTATCGGGTTTCTCGTATAGATTCCGTAAATAATTTAAGAATTAGGCTCGTCAATCGTTCTTGTCGTTTCCGCCGCCACATGCGGGTGTGTAAATAACTCAATGTAGGCGTTAATTATGTCGAGTGATCTTGAATGAGTCGAGCTCGGGCTTGACGCGCCTCTGTGTTAAGCGAAACATAATCACGTGGAACATTCGAATTTCAAATTCTATTGTTTTGTTTTCTCAAAGCTAATGTTTTTTTTTAAAGTTAGGCATTTAAATCGGAGCTTTTTGCCCTTCGTATTTTATTTTGCTAAGAGTTTATTTAGACCCCGACTTATGAGTAGGTCGCGGGTTCAAACCCAGCCAGGCGCATTATTTAGTGTATTTTATTTCATCACCACTGCTCTCAAAAGGTTAAGGAAAACATTTTTGAGGAAACCGGCATGTCCTAGAACCAAAAATTCGAAGGCATGTTACATTTACCAACCCATACTGGGCCCGTGTGGTGGATTACGGCCCATTTCCTCTACTAGTGGGAACATTAAAACGCTGATTTTGCTGTATTTAGACAAAAATACAGTACCTAATTACATATTTTTCTTAATTGAATAGACTCATTAAGTTCAGAGAGCATAGACAGTATCAATCTTTTTGCGAAATACATTTCATTTCACTGTGGCCTTTCCGAAAACGGTTTCACTTAGGTCCCAAACACATTTATTTGCGGAATAGATTTTTTCCCATACAGTATGAAATATCCGTCGTTCAGAATGACCGAACGTTCCTTCACGTCCCGAGGAAATGGAAGTGCACATGGCTGAGATGGATTAGCGCCCATTAGGGGCAGCTCCGTCTAATACCTACGCGAACGCAATATGTGCCCAGATACCAATAAACGCTACGTGTCAGGCGATACATCTTAAGTCTTGACGTCTTCAAATGATCAGGTTCTAGACAGCTTGTTGATAGCGTTTGTCAAAAAGTTAAAAATGTATGATATTGGGTTATTCTTCTTATTAACATTCGGCAAAAAAAACTGCGACAAAGTAGTGTCTTTTTTTTGATTGGAAAAATCATCCAATGACAACCCCCTTACGGTGGAGGTGTACGATATCTATTATCTCCACTAATTAGTAAGCCCATCATGTCCGGACAGTTACCGGACGGCCGGACAGCGAGCTACCCATTGCTCACTATCCGCAAGCCCGCGCCTACGGTGGCTGGAAATCGGGATCGGAATCCCGGCGGAATCGCAAAGAAAGTTTTTTTTTTGTGACGTAGGTAACTACAAACAGTTTTCTGTTTTTTTTCTATACTTGTGCTATGTGACCTTGTTTCATGCCAAATTTCAGGATTCTAGGTCAACAGGAAGTACAACAAAGTGATCATAAAGAAGTTCCATTTTATCCTTTTGAGGTACAGAATCCTAAAAAGGTTAAACACCTACACTACAATTGCTATAGGACGGTGCGGGTGACAGCTGTCAGCATTACATCATTATACACTGTAGATAACTATCCTTTTCTCTCATCTTAGGGTGAGTTGCACCATTTAACTTTAGAATAGAGAGAAGATAACAAAGCCGTTAACAGTTGTCAAATCGTCGAATTGACCAATAGGCGGCCGTTTCACGGCTGCTTATGGTTTGGTTATCGTTATAGTTAAATGGTGAAACTCACCCTTAATGATGCATATTTTCGTCCTGCTGTCATTCTACCCATGATATACAAAATAGACCACAGGTGTTTATGACAGATATGACTGCGTTGCGAATGCAAAAGTACCTTAAAATACGAGGACTATTCCTCAGTTCCAAAAAATAAAAGGTTCATTCAATATTAAGTCAGTAACGAGAATGTACGAAATAATTTACTTAACAATACCCTGTTGAATTAACCGTAATTATACAAATAAAACCCACTATCCGAAACACCATAAATATTTATTATTTTAAAAACATGAGATGACGTAAACATTCATTGCGTATTTCGCCAATATTTCATTTGGTAATGGCGGTTGGGGTTCCATAATGTTGCCATCTTGAAAATGGTAGAAACAAAATGGCTCTTGGTGGTTTTCTGTTAAACTTAATAGAAAGAAACAAAGACAAATCGGGTATCTCAAATCCAGTCGAGCAGGGATTAAACAACGCGCTGTTTATGTTAATGAAATGAGATTTTATCCGTTCACGTTTAAACTTGCTATGGAACTACGAACTACGACATTTGGTGATGAGTTTAAAAAAAAATTGTGTATCAAATATTTCATCTGCAGTTTGTTCTCTGTATTTATGAAAGGCTCAATTTACAAGGACTTAGTCTTTAAAATTCACAGCTGTTAACGGCTTTCTATTTTTGATTGCTTAATCTAAATATTTTCTAAGACTCCTATTACAGCTACATAAATTAAAATGGAACTAACCTTAATAAACGAAAGACTACAAAACATCGCTAATGGTATTTTTAATCACAATCGTGTTGCTAAGTATCGTTGATTGGTTAGTAACAGACGTTGGCATTGATAAATATCTTAATAAAACCTTTACTGTACCATTGTTAAACGTATACATCATGTTTTGACAGGCCCTTAATCAGAATAGACCTACAGACAGCCGAAAATAGAAGAATAGTGATAAAATGGAAGTAATTGGACAAGTATCACCTTTAATCCGTTTCAATTATAAATTTAAAAGGTTATTTTTGTTAAAAATCCTGTTTATTATGAGCGCAGAAGGCAGGCGCGCTGGCGGCGCATTTCATCTGTCAGTAATTTATTGTCGGACAAGTTGTGACATCGGCCATTGAACGACGTTATTTATGCACAATGGAATTTAAGTTAAAACTACTGAAATGTATTCACTATTGCAGGGTTCAATTATTAATGAAACCATAAATTTAGATGTTCGACAGGTAAAATGATCAAGAGCCACTTCTGATCTGAATCGAATGCTTCTTGTTGAGTAAATTGGTTAGTATTCTGAGCTGGAAATGCAAAAGTTAGTTTGATGGCGTAAATGCTTGTGTGAGCTAGATACGTTATATTCTTCCATTTCATCCTATTCGTTCAATTTACATATAAACTGAGAACGAACAATAAGCGAAAAACATGTCGAATTATTATTTAAAAATCCCGTTCGCGTTCCATTTTCGAACGAGAGGAAAGCATAAACAATCCGACAGTAAAAAAGCCACATTTCCTCTAGCATTGTTACTATTGCTGACAGAAAAGAGGGTTAACATAATAACCAACGGTTTACGGCTGGAAAGTTCGCAAGCTATTATAAGCTTTCTCTGTAACGTTCGCTATTCCTACATAACACATAGTTTCGTAATTAAAGAGTCAGAACTAGCATTATGCTAACGACTATATTTTGTAGTGTGTAGCGGGACTAGCGGACCCGTGGTACGAGAAAATGGCCGTTAAAAATGTTTCTGGGGTTAACTGGGAACATTATTATGCTGACGCTACTAGTTTTTCTTGTTCCCTGAATTGTTAAATTGTTGGGATAGTTTCGCTTATAAACAGAATGTAGTTAGGTAAGTACACAGACTAACTTTTCGGGTTACATGAAATTTTAATTTTTAGAAAACATTAATTTTGCTAGAGAATTTCTACTAAAGTAGGCAAATGATGTCCTAAGAAAATACAGAATTGATTACAGAAACTATAGCTATTCATTTATTATCTTTTACTTTAAAATTAATTAGTAAACATGTGTGTTTTACTAATAAATATTCAAGTACCCCATCCTATCAAGTACACTGAACTGTAAGTATAGTAATTTCAATTAAGCAATATTATTCACATTAGAATTAAGACCCGAAGCTCGGAATTAAACGTAAACAAAGAGATTATTAAAAGGCTTCAGTGACGGTGTTTAAATTGATCAAACTCCAAGTAAGTGGGATAATCCGGCGGGATTAACACAACAACAGGCAAGCCTGTTTGTTGAATATTGAAGCAACCACTTGTATTAGCATCGTTACGTTTTGATAGCAATGCAAATAAAACCACCCCGAGATGCTACAGCGAATAATGCGTAATTGTAGATTAAACAAGGGTTTATTTTCATTTCCCCCTAATTATGATGTCAAAGATGTCATTATTTAGTTTGACGTTAAAACCTCAGTGTTGCCATTGTATTCAATTTGCAAAACTACTGATGTCCACTCTATTCCATTAATGACATTAGTATAAAGTCGCGTAATTAATGCCCCGCCACCCCTACCCCCCCGTCCCCGCTAATACCCGAACACTTATAAAGATAAATGACCGCACCCACTCCGCCGTTACGTTTCTACCAAACGGGGTTAAAAGGGTTTTCAGTTCCTTAATAATTAATTGAAGGGTAGTCCATTTTCGAAATTAGCATGATTCCGTTTTTAGCCAAAGGCATTGGGACTGACCAAAGATAAGATTGGGGATGATATATTAAAATTAATGTAAATATTAAATCAGTAATTAGTATTCTGAACGAATTTATGAGCTAAGTAGAAGACAGATTTATATTCACGATAGATCTTTTTACTGTGTGAAAGAAAGAGGATCCCGTTAATATTAATGTAGTCAGATAGTATTTTATCACAATATTGAGTGCGGGGCGATAGAAAAACACTTGACCGAAAATATCGTGCCCGTCGGAGCAGTGAGGGCGCTGGTGCGACACATCCATTTTTCCATAACACCGGACGATTATTCACACGCAAAATAATACCTATCGATTTAAAAAATGAATCCTTTTATAAGCGAAACGAGCGTTATTCCGCCGTGAAAATAGCTTCGATGCTCCCATTTTACAGCGCCGAAAGGGTTCCCCGCGAGCGAGTAATAAAGTAATTTATCCACTTCCGATAACAGGCCAATAATCCTCCAGCGCACTTCGCGGGAATATGAGGAATAAATAAGAGGAGTTAGGAAGGAGTTTGGAGGGGAGGGAGTGCACCCAACTCCGCGTGGCGCCGCCGATAACACGCGCATACCCGATGCACTCCGGTGGCGATTGGAACTGTAATTCTCATCGAACTTAGTTAGCAGATAGCATACAGCCGATCCAGTTGTCAGCAAGTATTTTTAACGAGTGTACCAACTCCGCTGATACTCTGAATGTCTTCCTGCTTGTTACCAACTTTGTTCGCGCTGCGGAACTACGAGCGGTAATGCGGTTTACTTGTGTTTGTTGCGAACCACTAAAAGTGAAAAGCAAACAACCGAATAAAGCCTTGATATGAATGTTTGTTCTCGAATGTTATTAATTAAGTTCTCTATACGGCAGTTCCGATTCGATAAACGTAAATCAATATACGTTAAAATTACATTCAGATTGATATCACGTTACTGGATTGTACTGTTCTCAGAACTCGGAAATCAATTCGGTACACAATCGGGTCCGGACCGCACCGCTGCAGGGTGGTATGTATCAAGTGGTACACGCCACGCGAACTTTGCCAGAGCATTGTATTTCATACACATTATCCCCTAAATCCTTCAGTGGCTGCAATTCTCATCACGCTCCAAGTGCTGTCCCGAGGCACTTAGAACGCCCTAGGACTTAGTAGTGATGTACTCACTACTCAATCTATCGGCGTATTCGATTAGCGAGAACTCGACCATATACAAGCTGATTACTTAGCCGAGTCAGCTCAACGGACTGTAGTGCTTTTTAGTAGTAAAATGGCCTCGGTTGGTTTTATTGTTGTTTATTTTACCGACGTTTCGTGTGTTAAAGTGTGAATATTCATGTCTATAAAGTTTTAGTAAGACGATAGTGGAAATATTGGAAACGATTTAATTTGATTTTGTTCAGATTAATTTCTTATTACTCCACGAATAGTCTGTCTAAAAATCAGACGAAAATACTTATATTTGATAATTTTTATAAGGTTCTTCTATTTGTAAACAATGATCAAAATCACCTAATCAACCTTAATTATTGAACCAGTGTTGACTACATCAGATTTCATTTTACTCTAATAATTACCCAAGTCTTTGAGTTTTTAGACAGACTCTATTTCACTTTCTGAGTCTTAATTGCGTAGTTGACTCATTGCTTTTATTGTTTGTATCAAAAGTAACTTTATCCAAAATTGCCAATAGAAAGCATTTTTCAAATTCGTTCACTAATAAGTAAATTAGAAGTATTTCAAAATCTGATGGAAGAGGAAACTGTCAGGTAACAGAACAAGGATGCACATATTGAAATGTGACGTCACCGTCTTTAGGTAACGTGTATACAAAAGAGACAGCGAGATGTCCCCACGACTATTCCATATTTGAAATGCCATTAGCTGCTTCATTTAATAACCAATTTTGATGCTGTCTTCAGAAAAAGGTTTTTGGGTGTTATTTGTGGTTAAGTACAAAATATAGCCAATACAGGAAGGTATCTTTTTATCTAATACGCTGATTTTTTTTAAACCGAGAGAATGTCTCATTCATCTGGCCTAGTTTTTGTACCCATCTATTTTGTGTCGTGACTTCGTGAGCCACTGGGCGCAAATGAGTGCCTTTGATACATTTAGTGATCGGGGAAAACTCATCATCATTATCTTCCTGCCTTAGTCCCGTTTTATTTGTGGTCTGCGCAACACGTTTTTTTCTTCCATTCTGTCCTGTCACTCGTCACGCTATCACAAACTCCCTTTTATTTCATATCGCCTCTCACACAATCCATACATCTTTTCTTTGGCCTCCCTCTTCCCCTCCAACTCGGTGATTGGGGAAAACTAATAAATAAAAAATAAAAATAAAAAAGCCTTTTATTCCATGCATCATCAAACATATACAAACATTACATTACACCGTATTTTTAATTAAAAAAATAATCGGAAAAACTTACAAACTTAGTTTGATTTCTTACATGCAACTTTTATCTAGAATAAATTAATCATTCATTTCGTTTCACAAAAAAAAAAAAAAACTAATATGCAGATAAAAATATCAAATTGTAAAGAAAAAGCTAGGGCAGATGAATGAGAAATTCTCTCGGTATCAAAGAATCACCCAATAACCTAAAGCCCCTATCTAGTATCTTCTCATCTCTATACGTAGTCAAGTTTAGATGGTTACTGTAAGTTCAGTCAAGTGCGCAGTGTGGCCAATTACGATTATTGTCTCATGAATATATTAGCAAAGGATGAAACTCAAGGGTGTTACTACTATAATTTGTTGTACTGAAACTGTTCATTTTACATCATATATCCCTTGTTTGTTTGTATTTAATTATCCTTTGGTGGGCGCTTACAATGGGCCTCATAAGAAGACTAAAAGTCACCCAAAGGTCAAAGGGTTGCCCTATGCTCGGAGTTTCCTTGCGTTATGACATTAAAAAATGAAGATATCTGCAGGAGAATCAATGTTACTGACAAAGCTCGAAGAATCGCCAAGCTTAAGTGGCAATGGGCAGGGCACATTGCACGCAGAACAGATGGTCGATGGGGACGAAAGTTCTGTAGTGGCGATCACGTACCGGAAGGCGCAGCGTTGGAAGGCCTCTCACAAGGTGGACCGATGACCTGGTCAGGGTCGCGGGAATTCGAGGACCGGTCATTGTGGCGACGCTTGGGGGAGGCCTATGTACAGCAGTGGACGTCTTTCGGCAGATATGATGATGATGATGATGAATTATCCTTCTACTCAATAGCTGGTCTTTCCTCCCAGATCAGTTCATGAAACAGGACCATATATTTACATAAAAACGATAGGACTGGTAAGCTAAATTGAGGATAATGGCAGTCTTTATTGTATTTAGGGCATAGACGCTCATGTATTTGTGTGGACGAAGAATTCATTTAGCACCAATTTAGTATTGTAGTGGCGAACGTTATTATATAATGGAGATAAGTGTTTTGATGGTATTTAGGTTGTAAATGGGTGAATTATTCGTAGTAAAATTAGAAGCTGTAATAGTATTCCATTGTATAAAATATTATACAATGGAATACTATTACTGATATTGTTATTGATAGAAGAAAGCTTTTGTTCAGTAAAAGTTTTCTTGAAGAAAAGTTCACTTTGCTACAATTTTTTTAAGGATTTTTACCTATTTTTGACATTGTATAATATAGAATATAATCAATAATGTAAACTTAAATTATATTTTTAATCAATTTTGTATTTAATATTTGCATACTGAAACTTAAGTGACATGTATTGTCTTGGTCTATAACTGTCACTATAACCACTCAAATATACAGTGTAAATATACTCATATTTACAGCAAATAAATGATTGATTGATTAAAACATATTATTATTAAATACTCTACTGTACTTGAAACAAGGAACATAAGAAAGAAAAACTTATATCTATCACATACAATGAGCGGCCTTTCGGATTCCGCAATCTCTTCCAGGCAACCTGGACTGGACAGTAAGTGTCTGAAAATGGTATGGGGCTGTCATTAGTTTGAAAAAAAGCTCCAGGAGTGGGTTTTTAGTCAATAAAAGTCTAACACACTCTCTCGCTCCGCCCAAGCGGGAGGTCATTGGTTGATTTCCCCACTTACAAAAAAAAATACCAGATGAAGAAAATGATTCCAAATAGAGGTATCATTCAGAAATATATAGACACTAATTGCTTATTCTCTAGACAGGCCCAACATAATCTACAAGGCTGAAGATATTATTTTATTTCATACGAATTTCATATTCTAAACTGTTTAATCCCACATTACAGTGAGTAGAGCATAATTTCCTAGGCCGACATAGATATGGGGTCTGGAAATTACACATAAAGGAGAACAGGGACCCTGGCTAACGGTTATGACAACGTTTAGCGGTACAGGATAATCCTGTATCACAAACTGTGCCAGAGGAATTCTAATTAATCCTACCAAAAATGTACGATTTAAATCCTTCGGGATTAGTTATGGGGGCGCTGGGTTCTGTGGTCGATGTTTGCGAATTGCTGATTATTATCTTAATAGGATAGCCGGAGATTTACTGGGGGACCTCACATGTACACAATGGTGGACGCTGAGCAATTAAAGTGCGTCAAATTCTTTTGACTTCGACTTGAAAGACCAAATGTTTTTTTAACTTGTATGAATTGATTTGCTGAACTGAAAATGTTCTGTTTATTATTTAAAATAAAACATTTATAGACATTTCCTTTAATGTGGAGTTGGTAAAATAGAGAAGGTAGATAGAGTAAAAATAATTGAAACAATGAGAAAGAATAAAAAAAAAACATGAATTTATTGTTTAAAAAAAAGCATTTGTTGGTCTCTGTGTGTTTTGTATTTTCCGAACCACTTTTAACCGCAAGTAAATTAAAACAAGTAACATTTCAATAGTTCTAGCTCCATTCTTTGTTTTTAAAAAAAAATATTTTATAACCCAAAAATCCCTTAACAAAAACCCTACCTCTATCTGAATTAAAACATGGCACCGCGCCCGTTTTCAATGGCCTAATATTTCACATTTTGAAGGCTGTAAGGTCAGACCACGGTTATGACGTGATGGTCTGACAAATGTCAGTAGTTGGTGTAATTCATGGCGGCTCGGGGAACATTTGTCGTTCCCCGATAAGGGGCGCCTGTATTTTTGCTGGGAGTAAGGTGATAAACAGATTGTATTATCAGTTAGCGTCACTTTGCTGACTAATATTTGTAGTTTTTGTGTTTAGATCACATCGGCTTTGATGCTGTTATTCGCGAAACTAATAAAAAGAAAACGTGTTATGTTATTTTCGAGAGCATATCCGAGTAATTGGTTGGTACTGAAACACTTTAAACCTCTTTAATATCTCAAGGTTTTTTTAAATCGGTCAATTTTTTTTACATGTTTTTCACTATTATTTCTTTTATTTTCTTTGACATGATTTTAATTTTTGTGTGTTATCGCTATTCATTAATATATGCCATGTGTGGTGTAAACTGTTAGTGTAAATTGGTAATAAATAAATAAATAAATAATTTATTTTTGTTCCCAGCAATATCCCTACAGACTAAAACCCACCTGTGTCTTTCAGTTGCCCTTTGCGTTCCACGACCACGGTCTATCAATCTCTTTAAAAAAATTCGCATGGTAAAATCCACATGGGTTTAGAAAATACCTACGCCCGAAATGCCAGTTGCATACCGTAAGTTCATAAGGTTCAAAATAGCTTATTCTTTGCGTTTGATACAAGAAGATAGGCACTCGAAGGGTTTACAAAAAATCTCGACTGAAATGATCGAACTTACCAAATCTCTAACTTTGACCTTTTATTTTCTTTTTCTTGTATTGCTATTGCTAAGTCGGCAAAATTAATCTTCAAGGCTAGTGTGAATAGGCTCTTAATAAACTAGTGCGCCTCACCATCAACGATTGCATCACTGCTTACCATCAGGCGGGATCGCAGTCAAGTACTAGTTTATAACAGATAAAAAAAAAAAATTAACAACAAATAAATGAATTGAATCTTAATGCAATATTTATTTGTTTTAAAATTTTAATAAGTCAAATTTTTGAGAAAATCGATAAAATCAAAGAAACTTTGAAGTGTGTGTGTATGTTTGTTATTTCTTTACGCTCGAACGGCTCAACGGATCTCAATGAAACTTGGTACACAGGCAGACTATGTACTTAGCACATAAGATACTTTTCAATACACTCAAAACCCGCTCTTATCTCACCGCTTACAGAAATGCAATAGGCTATTTCCCGCAATAGTGCAAAAATGTGCGTGTGCTTTTCCCCGCCATAATGTTAGTACATTTATCGTATAAGGCAGGGCGCACGTCGTCCCCCACGGGTCGCCGGTCAACCCCCGTTTATTCATTTCACTGAGTGTATTGAAAAAAGTCGTTTGATATACGTGCAAATTTGTCATTGCAGCCCTCAGCTCCATATCACACTTGTCTACAGCTCGTGCGAATTCCGCCTCGGTCGCAATGACAAACTTTCTGCACTTGCATCAAAATATACTATTTTATTCTGGGATATGTTCTCTCCCATAAGGTGGCCTGACGATATGGTTTGAGTCGTGGAAAACCAATGGATGCCAGATTTCGGGTCTATGACCAAAAATCGACTTCTTCCGGCTGACATGACGATGATATGTTCACTAAGGATAATTTTCTAAATATTTATATACAAGGTGTAAGGGACAGCCCTCCACAAACTTTATGGGCTTGCTCAGTAGACGAAACTGAACAACCTTCCACAATTTTTTTTTTCAGGAAACGAAAAAAAAAATCGGCCTATCCATACAAACTGTCCAATCAAGTTTATCATTTTGTATGGTGACGCTGATTTTTATTTCGTCCTTAAAGTTTGTGGAGGGCTGTCCCTAACATATATGCCCTTTAGGCCATATTAAAAAGTTCACAATTTAGTCAATTTAGTGTGTAGCTACCCTCTTAATTCCAGAATACTAATTTTGAAAGAATATTTTCCTCTTACGTTCCAAATGATAGAATTATTCCTCTTTGTTTCGTTTTTGTTTGTAATTTTCTTTTCGTAATCCTGTTTCAACTTTCGTGAGTAGCTTTGGACGCGTTTTACCCAAAATATTCTGACTTTCTACTTCACAGAAAAACCGTGATCCTTGTAGCGAGTTCTCGTGATTCATGAGCCCCGGGATCTGGCATTTGTTGACCCTCGGTAAGGCCAATTGCTAGTATAGTCTATGGTCCGAATCGGCCATTTGTCTCCCCGTTTGGGACAAGGGATATTTATTCACTACTGTTTATTGGGATTGTATTGAAATTGAAATTAATAGACGGCGTGGTTTAACTTATTTGGGATCGAAGTTATGGAACGTTGCAGATTCATAGTATGGCTGTTACTTTTGAGTTATGATCGCGAGTTTTAAGAGGGTGACCAAAATTTTTGTTTTTTATTTTGTATTTGCTTGTACCAGTGGTTTCGTCTGTGTGAAAGTAGAAATTAATCCAGAGGATATGGTCTTCCTGTATGCCAAGTTTCATTCAAATCCTTTCAGCCGTTCGAGCAACATACTTTTACTTTTGTAACATTAGTGTGATTTCTTTAAAACATCTATCAAAGCATAGAAGCTTGCAAGTTCTAGTATAATCTAACTGCCTTTTAAATGTATCGAACGTGAATGCAACAAGAAATTCATGGTCGATTTACGTGTAAAACAGCAATGTTTTTAAAACCTTACACATTTTCTAAATCTACGAAGCATTCTCTATTTCTTTTTCCCAAAGTATTAATAAAACATAGATAGTAATCGTCGTACACAAACATGTTGGAAGCGCAATAATTGTTTAGGGCTCTCGTCCACAACGCGACGACCTATTGTAGCGATGCTGTAGCGCGTTCGCATCGATACAGTTATAGTTGCGCGCATAAGGCGATTATCACACTGCCACGCATCGCGCTGCATGTTGCGTGTCAACCGTCAACGTACCTAGGCGCGTACTTGCGGGAGTGCGTTTTTTACGCATTCACGCGCGTAGATGTGTTTTGTAAATTCGCGCAGGCTTTTACTCATTTCATTCACGGCACTACTAGACTCAGTGTGCCATACTTTACGTGTCGCCCCGCACCCACGCGCGTGTGTGCACGTTGCTCCGCATGTAGGCACGTGATCTGCCTGAACGCGCGTGGAGGTATTTTCAGTGTGTTGGACTGTGCGTGTTTTCTATACAAACGGAGATACAAGCAACGTTAAAACATGCATTTACACGCTATGCTGCGTGGTGCGTGGCAGTGTGACGCGCGTTGGTTGCATTTGCAAGCGCCATAGAAGAGATGCCAACGCGCTACAGCGTCGCGACTGTATCGATGCGAACGCGCGACAGCATCGCTACAAAAAGTTGCCGTGGATGAGGGGCCTTAGATTTACATTTGATAATGAATAATGCTGTGTGAACAAATTCTGAACAACAGACACAAGTAGGACCGGCCGGGGCGATTTATAGTCTCTATCCGATTATGTACAGACTAACGGAATGCACTTTGCATATAAACAGTTGAACAACTCTATTACAAAGTGCACAAGGTTCATTTTAGAGTGTAAGGAAAATGTGGGTTAAGTATATTTAAAAAACTTAACGTGTTAAAGTTCCCAAGGCTTTGATATTTTTAAATTAAGTCAGAGCTGAGAACATATTAGCAGAGTGGAATTTATGGAGCGATCTCATCGTGGTAAAGTTCTAGATTTGGTGATCTACACTAATATAATAATGAGACCTCTGAAAGTAACGGTCTGATTGCTAAAAATTTTTCAAAAGGCCAGTCAAAAGTAGTATTTTAAATTTTTGGAGATTTATAATAAAATTTGTTGAACAGTATTTTAATTTTTGACCTTAATTATGAATTGTATTTTATTTTTTTGACATTTAATAATATTATAATTTTATTGTATTATTTTATATAGTATTTTAAATTTTATTTTGTGTAAAATTTGTTAATTTTTATGGGTCTAGTTACCTGAGATGAATAAATGAATTTGAAAAATGTGATTTTCTAAGTTTTTAACAAAAATGAGGTTTCATATGTAAATTTTATCTGAGAAAGTCATAAGTCGGAATTTATGGTTGAATAAAAATCAAATATGTGGTTAATAAAACCCGTCTGCGATAATCAATGGTTCACAAGTTGTAGATGAAAATCATTTATGCCGTTCTCTTTACGATTGGAGTGATAAAAATGTTTATTTTTATGTTTGTTTGAGTCTGAACGCGATAGCAAATGAGGTTGCTCATATGCGTGGATATTTTAAAAGAACTCGGATGTTTTTAAGTAGATACTTGCTTGTATAGCTAGTTTTATTTTATAGCAATTATGATGGCCTAGATGTGATGCAGAGGAAATACGGGTAGTCAAGACTGGGATATTTATTTTTTAATAATCTTGTAGTGAAGATGGTCTGATGTTGTCTTGTAGGACAGTGAGCAATGGGTAGCTCATTGTCCGGCCGTCTGGTAACTGTCCGGACCAAGCCCAAGTCGTCGACGGCGCGCACTGTTCCCGCGCGTCTCAAGGAGTTGTCAGCAACAGCAGGGACCCAGCCGGGTCGAAGCCTACTGGGGCCAGGGTTATCCGAAAGAGAACTCGAGCCCTGGTATGAAGGTTAGAAGGAACGGGGTGGGCTTTTAGTCAGTAAGAGTCTGATACTATCTCCCGCTCCGCCCAAGTGCGGGGGTTGTCGTTGGAGGATAGTGGGACATGATAGGCTAACTAATTAGTGGAGATGATAGATATCTTACACCTCCACCGTGTCCTCCGGGAGGTCCACACAATGATGACACTCGGGCGTTTCTTCCGCACGAATCCAGTGCAGGAATCTTCCGAACTTAGCACGTCCAGTAAGGATCTGCGTCATGACGAAGGTGAGGACGCCGCGACAACTTTTCAGTCACTCCTCAAAGAGTGAGCTTACCGCCACAATTATGCTCAACGGAACATCTTTAATGTTTAGTCATAATGATATTGTTAAATATGTGTTTAACAATGTCTGTCCTAAGTTTTTAACATTCTCGCGAACGAAGTTGCTGGCTAAGTGTTAGTCTACACTAATATAATAACGAGGTAAAAGTTTGTTTTTTTGTTTGTTGAAGGTAATCTCTGAAAGTACTAGTCCGATTGCTAATATTTTTTTTACCCATAGAAAGCTGCTTTATTCCTGAGTGACATAGGCTATATTTTATATAGTCGCGAGCAAAAGCTAGTACCTAATAAACAGGCTGACAAAACAGAGAAATGAAAGATATCCTATTAAGTAATGCCGTAATCGCACTCGTGCGGTAATCATTAAAGAGGCTAGAGGTTACGGCAGGGTATTAAAGTAATCACGCGCGTGCTAGCGAACCCGCTGTGCTCCCGACCTCAGTTTAATTTGTGTTTTAAGTTATAAAGGAATAGTTTTGTTATTTTTTTAATATCGCGCTTGACCACTATATTGCTTACTTGCACACTTGCCTCGAAGTAACTTATTCACTCTTGACTTAAGACTCCTAGGTTGTAGCTATCAGGAAACACAGACTCCGGCGGGAAATTTCACTCCATAGCAATACGGTATAAATGACGATGTGAAACGCTTAATCCGGACCGTGTGTGTGTCATCAATGTAAGTGTCCACTACACATGCTGTCAATCAATCAATCACTCAACATAATATCAATCTAATATCTATTCAAGTGGAATTTGTTTATCTTGTATTTTAGAACAATCAAACTAACCTGTAAAGCAATTCGATTGAGATTATTCCTGTAATTGTCTCGGCCGAAATTGATGAAGAATTTTGCTAGAGTCGGTCTAATAAATTAAACGACTTGGGTTATTATTAGGATTTAATGAAATCTGATGTAGTCAACAAGGGTTCAATAATCAAGGTTGATTAAGAGATAGAGATCATTGTTTGCTAACAGAAGTATCGAATATAAGTATTTTTTTAATGATTAAATATTATACAAAATTCCCGAGTCGGTTGACTTATTAGACAGACTATAATGTGGTATATTTCCTGGTTAGGTACTGCAGGACTATAGTTTAAATATTGAAATAAGAAAAAATACTGGCAACGTATCCATTGTCGGTTTGCTATTCTATAATCTGTAGAGTTCGTTCGTTTCTTACGTCACTGAGGCGTCACGCTTTTTCCGATATCTATAATTATTTTTTTTTTATGAAAAGATTTACAGTTTTTACTGTTTAATTTATTTATCTTGTATTTTTACAATTAAGTGGTTCGAAACAACCTCACTCTCCCATACAGCTGTCTCCCATTTGCGCACAAGGGGGATTCCGCCACACTTGTCTGGCAGATTGATGATGGCAACTAAGTAAGATGTTACATAAGATCACAGGTGGTCATTGCTGACTACCCTCTTGGTAATTTTTCTCATGACTGCGGATGGGGTGTGGCTAAATACAGGGATTGTTTTGATTATCCCCATAGACATGTAAGAGTGATAGATACTCTTTATTATATGTATATCACTACCTTTTAACATCGGCTTTGACTATGTTTTTGTAGATAATAAATCATACCAATGAAATTATACTTCCGATATAAAATGTGTGTTAAACTATCAAATCCATTTGGCCATTTGAGCATGAAGGAGTAACAAATAATAATAATATTTGTTCAGAGTTAAAGTTTGGTAAAATAGTTACATAAACTCTTAGGAATAATTTACAAAGGTATGACTATGTTTTAAGCCTGTAGTAGGATAAACCTGTATCACATAATATACATTCATATGTGCAAACTTTTTTCTTTTGCGTTTATAGTATTAGTGTGATAACACGTCATTAAAAACCATTTTATCTATAGTATGCATCTATTTAGAAATATATAAGTATGTTCATCAGTTGTCTAGTACTCATAGCACAAGCTATGATTAGTTTGGGACTAGATGACGTTGTGGAATATTATTATTATTAACAAAGACTACATTATTTATATGGACAAAGAACAGACAAAGTAAGAAAACAATAAAAGAATTGTATTGTTGCTACGCTCGGCGCCGTAGCAGATGATTGACTACGCTTGCTACGCTCGTAGCACTCGACAGTACGCTACGAGAGTTCGTAGTTTCGCTACGCATTTTTATGATCTTGGTTTGTTGAAAACAAGTTAACCATAACTTATATAGGGATAAATGAAAATTGAATGAAAGTCTGTATAACGTATGATAATATGATCAATCACGCCACTAGGGTGGACGAATTAGGACATAGAATCATTTTTATCGCGATTTTTTAATTTTTTGTCTTTTCCTGTACTATAAATTCCGACTTTCGATTCCGACACGTCGGCGAAATTGACAAAAAGCCAGTATATTATTACCAGCGAAACGGACAAACAAACATTCGATAATATAATTCACTAGCTTCTGCCAGCGGCTTCGTCCACGTGAAACCAGATAAAAAGTCGCCTTAGTAATGTTCTTCCTTGGAGTTCAAGCTTACTCCGTACCAAATTGCACCAAAGCATTCTAGCACAGACTGCCATCGCAGGATTGTAAAACAGTTTACATAGCGTAGCAGGCGCCACCTTTTGGTTAAATAGGGAATCAACTTCTACTAAACAATTCGATAAGGTGGCTAAGTTACAAAATTAAGGATTAGGGTCATCAAGTTAGGTATTAAATTTATTTAAAAGATACAGGTAATGTCATGATGGAAAAAATCATTGATGCTACATTAAACAGACAGACTTAGTCGTCTTGAGACTCACATTTACAATATTAGTATGGATTAATTAATTCCAACAGTAAAACCGAAATCCATCTACATCTATCTAGGCAGACACTCACCACCGACAACGTCCCCAAGTTTATTGCTTCCGAATAACTATCGAAACAATTAGTTTGTCGCAACTGCGTTATTCTGATCCGTTACAGTAATGGCTAGGTTTGTATTGGTCTGTGTCAGTGCCGTAAATAGCCTTTTCTGCGCCCTGTGCGAGCTTCTATAACTGCGCCCTATTAAAGTGGACCCTTACCGCTAGCCCGTACCCGCCCGCCGCTTAGCATAGTCTCCGTCCGACCGACCGACCGTGTAGCCGGCCGGCCGCCTGACTCCGTTATACACTAAACACAAATACGCTAGTGCGCTGTCAAAAAAATTGAGCGCGATGTTTTATCTAATTGAACAGACGTTTTTGATGATACTGGCATGTAGGTACGAATGTGTGAGCGCAGCGGGAACTTATCAAGAGTAAAACGAAAAAATAATAGTCTTGCCTAGAGTGGCCATTCTTGCGCCCCCCAGAGTCTACGCCCTGTGCCTGGGCACCGGTGGCACTGCCCTATTTACGGCACTGGTTTGTATGCATCTAGATGTAATGTAATTGTCGTGGCGCCGCAAACTGTCGCGCGATGCGACCGACAATCCGACGCCGACCGCAACTATTAAACTGGACGTCTCAAATCATATGTATGATGCGGGTTATAGATGTGTTAGGATGAGTTCTAGTGCGTACAAGTTTGTAGGATAAAGGACTAGAACTCAAACTCAAATTCCAGAGTAAGGGAGGATGGAAGGCAGTCGCCTTTTTGGGGTTCCGTAGCCAAATGGCAAAAAACGGAACCCTTATAGATTCGTCATGCCTGTCTGTCTGTCCGTCCGTATGTCGCAGCCACTTTTTTCTCTTGTGATTTGACCTTTTTCTCTTGTGAATCTCTTGTGATTTGACCATTACATAATTATTTATATAATTATGTGTACTAGTGCTTGACTGCGATCTTACCAGACTAGATGGTCAGTGCAGTCAGGTGCAGTCGTTGATGGTGAAGCGCAAGTTTATTCAAACTTGAAGAAACCTAAATTATAATCGGACGGGAAAATCGTTCCAGTCCTTCAACGTATGTGGTGTAAGTAGTTTAATTTATAAAATATATATAATATTCCACAACTAAGTATCACACAATAGAATCAATAATGTTGACGTTATATTTTGGCTTTTAAATTACTGCTCCAACACTAGATTTATGCCTAGCTATTCCAGTCTACCTATGACTCTGTAGTCAGATTGTGAGTGTGCCATCACGACATTGAGATGTAACAAAGCGTAAATTAAGATTAATGTTTGCTAGTTCACTGAACCATAAAATCGTAACAAAAAATATTTATTTTGTGTTAAAATAGAGCCGTCTGAACCGATGGACCGAAACTGATCGACAATTAATCGAAGAAAATACCTAATCTCGGCAGCTAACAGTTCTCTTTGTATTCATAATCAACTTATTTATTCTGTTTAACAAAACAATCAAGTCAAATGTTTGAACAAATTAACGAATTTTATTGAAGTAGAATTTCAAAGCGTCAGTACAATATTGTTCTTTTAATCGTAACATCAACGAAACGAGGTCAAGATTGATGTTAAAAGTAATTACTTCGTGCATAGACTATTGGGTATCGAATCGAAATGTTGGCTCCGACAGATTGAGAAGAACTACGAAATCTAAACTCACTGTTTGGGTGTCTCGACGACTTGACTCGCTTCAAATATTGAATGTCATTTTGTGGAATAAAATTAATGTTTTATCAGCAGTCCCTATAGACGTAGCCCTGCTCAATAAGTAGGATTTCGTCGAAAAAAAAATCGAGAACTCGATTGCAGCACGACCTGGGTTCAATTCTATTTTCAAACCATCCAGGGACTCAAAAATAGACGCGAAAA
This sequence comes from Mythimna albipuncta, assembly GCA_929112965.1. NCBI lineage: Eukaryota > Metazoa > Arthropoda > Insecta > Lepidoptera > Noctuidae > Mythimna > Mythimna albipuncta. The sequence goes on from OV815965.1 coordinate 21,699,213, forward strand.
TTTCAGCCTAATGGTCAAGCCGTTTAAGAAACTAACTGACAAAAACACATACAGAATTATATATTATGTATTTATAAAGATTAACTTAAGTTACAAAATTAATTATTTATTTAATCTTGAATTTTTGAGACAAAACTTTCTGATTTTCCTTAATCAACGATGTGACATCTCCATTTACATTTCCCGGAATAGGAATTAGCAAAGAAAAACAAAGGAAAGACTTAGTAAACATTGTGCTGGCGACAAATCAATACTGCTCTAATAGGTAAATGAGCCAGTCCCCTGGCTATTTCTATTCCAGTACGAGACGAGTAAATAAAACATGAGTGAGCACAGTTCCCTGGACAGACTGAGGGTCCATTAATTCGTGATAATTTCGGCGCGTCCCTTGGTACGGCCGACCCGACTCGTCCGACCGCGATTGATTAATCGTACGGATGTCGGCACAAGATCGGCAGTCGACTTAATTGAAAAGTCAATATCTCGTACACACGATCGATTACGATACGTGGAGTTAATTTATTATATTTGTTACGCCGCGCCTCCACCCGTGACTATTAATCTGTTCCCTGTGTCGGCCCCGCTTGTGTATTTTAATTAGGCCTTATCTTACATGTCACAACACGGAATAAAGAGATGTCGAGCAAAGCGTTACATCCAAATATTTTACTTAAAATGTGTTTCCAGTACATATTCAGGAGACTTGATAATATGGATTAATTGCTTCACCAATGCTTTTATTCACCGTTGTACTTGTAATTATCTAATTACGATTTCCACCGAGCGCTGAACTAACAAATAATACCGTTATTACTGTAAGTGCGAAATACGATTATAGAGGGAAATTATAACAAATTTAATTATTGCGAATTAAATTACGTCCGTAGTTTAACGTTCAACCATAGTTCTGGTTTATTTTCTCTGTTATATGAGAATTTTATTGCGAAAAAGCGTGCATTTAACGAGAACAATTAGTGGTTTTATATCGCCATAATGTTCACACACCGCGCTCCAGGACGGTTTGCAGGACAAAGCGTAAGTGACGGTCACTGGCCACCATTTTGTACAAATAATTCAACAAGATTCGCGCGGAATTACCGCCGCTTCCGGCTGTCGGGTAAACAACTTTATGCTTATTTTAACTGCCGGTAACGCACCTGAAAACAGGGTCTAGCTTAGAATGAAATCGTTCTTTGTGCTGGTAGAAAACTACCTAACAGTAGGTGTAGCACTATTATTGTACGTAGCATAATCAGCCTTGATAATGTTCCAACTGCTGGGATTCAAGCCTCCTCTCGAGGAGAGGGAAGGGGCCGTAATCCAACTCGGACCAAGAGCGGGTTCGTGAATGTCACATATCATTGAATTATTACTTCTATATCATGCTGGTTTCCTAACGAAGTTTTACTTCACCGTTTTGAGAGCAATAATGATGAAATAAACTACACAAATAATGAGCCTGGCTGAGTTTGAACCCACGACTCGTAAGTGGGGGCCTTTACCTCTCACACTATTGTTACTGATTAACTATGGGTAACGTGAAACGTCTGACCATGAATCGTAGTGCAAACAATGAACACATAGTCTGGCAGTTCATTGAACATAAAAAGCCACTGCTTATTACCTAAAGAAACAAAATGAAAATTTCTGCGCACTCCAAGTAAAGCCGCCACGATCTTTATGTTCGAATTAGTTTTCTTGCTCAGGGTTTAGTACGCATAGATTACACACACACGAGCGGCGGGTAATAAAGGGGGGTTCTTTATGTGGCACGGAACGGAAGCGGGCCCGGGAGGCGAGGCGATGCGGGAACAATACGCGAGTGACCGGCCGGCGGCCCTCGCGCCGCGTTCGCTAAATAACTTTCCTAAATTCGCGGCCAAATGCACTGCTCACAGTACCCGCTTCCGCAGTTCGTACTGAGCAACACAGACATAGCTCTGCTGTACTACGAACAGAATTCGGGCTCGTGGTTTATGCACTATGTGTGTAATCGGATAAGTTCAGTCGAGTATCGTATCGATGGCGTGATTAATTACGGAGCCTCTCTAGTTGACGATTAAATATGAATATGAAACAGTAGTTGCATTTTGTGGAGGTGCAAACGAACTGTTTGATAAGGTTATGCAAGTTTGCGCAAACTGAAATTATCATAACGGTTATTTTGTCACATTAAATTTAATATTCGAAAAGTTTTTCGAGTATTAGAGAAAATTTATGAACCGCGCCATCAAAATATTTAAAAACGCATAAAAATATTAATTGAAAGTATCATCAAAGCAAATACTTTATGGGCAAATTAAAAAAGCATTCGGAGCGATAAAGCATCGCCGTGGGAACAGTTAAACCGCTGTGAACGCATAAATTCCGTTCCGTTGCGATAAAAAGCCTTATAAAACTTGCATTTATTATCAGTACGCCATCGGCCATCGGTTACGAGCGTCGAAATGTCGCAATATAAGGAACGCGGTCATCCGCAGGCAGAGGTCATTAGTTTGATGTATGTGCGCGATAAAACACGTATTCCTTGTTAGATTTCACGTCATATACAGCGGCCAGTATTTCTTGGCAGCGGCGGAATATGGAACTAAATTTAAATCTACTGAATTTGACGTTTGTTCGATATTGTCTATACTAGCATAGACGGCAGTAGTGCCGCCATCACGAAATGTCAAATAACACTGGCCGCTAATGACGTAGCCTTGCGTCATAATGATGATTATAGTGTTTATGGTACAGGTTGTATAGTTTTAATGCTAGAGATGAGATGCATTTCACAAGTTAATTAAAATATTTAGTGTAGGCAGTGACACCTTTATGTTCATTACTTCGCCGGTTGATTGCGCTATCACAGTTCAGTGTATCGTATTTTTTTTTAGTATTTGGAATAGCTTCTTTAAGTTTAATAAAAGATTTATTGGCTCTCTAACTGAACTTATTGCACGAGAAGACATAATCCAAGTTTTCTGTGAATGTCTTGCTTATCATTGCATAGAAAATTAGTAACTTTTTTCTTTTGATTTCAAAGGGTTGTGTTTTTAGCCAGTTTAGAAAGTAAAGTGAGTCACTTAATCAATATACCTTCCTTTTTGCCGAGATTGTGCTTGTTTCATTGCTTTCACATATTATCCAGTTACATAGATTGTAGAGATTTGAGATATTGATCGACTAGGAATCACTTTGCGAATAATTAAAACCGCCACTGAACTAGAACCACATTCTGACTTTGCAAACAATCCTTATATCGGTGTATCAAATTAAAATTCTAAAGTAAATTGTACACAAATTCATTAATTTAATTATACTTTTTGTTTTGTCTATGATCTGCATGCACTTAGCTTAATTAATATTTCTGCTCTAAAAGTAGAATGTGTGAATCAATGTTTGACGTAGATCTTAATGTACCAAACTTACAAATAAATAATAAACTAAGAAAAAAATACCTAATTCTTTCTTTGAAAAAAAAAAAGCTCTGAACTAACAACTTTCTAATAACAGCAAAATCAGAATGTGACATAGTGAAGTGACACATGATTTGTCCGTCAAATTAAACCAATTATATTTTGTGGGCCAGTGGTTGTGCAACAGTTGTTGTTCGTAATTGATTCCATGAGAGCTGATAGAAAATGATTGATAGAACAGCTGTCACGATGTTGATGGTATAATCAGAGCCAATGTTGCAAATCACGCCTCGTATGAATATGGCCGCCATTTTGTGCTCGGGTAATGGCGCGAATAAATTATTCCATAATAATTTGATGAGTATAAATGGTTATTTTTAGTTGAATGGGGACTAAATTATGCGATGAACTGTTGTGTAAATGCTGCTATTTATGAATTATGTGATGTCAACTTTCAAAAGTTGCCAGTTTATAAAAAAAAAAAACCTACCCTAGCTATGATTAACGAGCACAATATGTTTTAAACGACCTTTTAGTTTTTTCTATTGCAGACGAAACCGCATTTCATTATTAAATTAAAATTAAAAACGATAACATCTGCCCTTGAAATTATGAGATGTTAAATTGCCCTTAAAATTAATAACGAAATTACTATCTAACAACAATGATATTAATATACTCCTAACGTAGTTTTAGTTTACAGAGATAGCATCGGGGTTAAAAAAAAAATTGAAACATTACCTACGTCCCTTGCGTGTTCAAGTTGGACGAATGTGCTCTTACCTTTTTTATTTACGAACATTAAAAAAAGTAGTTGAGACGTCACGCAAGCAGGTAGGCTGTAGTGAAAATGAATTATATATTGCACAGGGTGCCTATGTAAATAAAAATAATAAGCAAAAGGTTGCCATACACGGTTTTTTATGTTAGCAACTAAGGTGACGTCAGAGAATTTAAATTAAGAATGAAATATGTTTATGGTACGTTCTTTGGGTTGCTTTAGGTTGTATGAAAAAGTAAGGGCACTTCATAAGTGTGTTCCAGTATTTTTTAAGTTATATCGCTTATCATGAGGACGTACCTACACGGAATTCGACATCCATGCAACTTTTTAATTTATTTTACATTTAATTAAAAAAAAATGGTCGATATGGTCGTGTCATCAGTAAGATTCTTAAAATATAAGTTTGTCTTTATTTATTTATCCTCGGCGTCCCTGCTAAGTTGATAAGTTCTTTAAAAGTTTAGATATTAATCTTAGGTCTCGTCGGGAATGGCTACTATACAAACACTTTACACTGACTTGAGGGTTTAAAAGTTCCCATTCCCACTATAAATTAATATTTAAAATGAAAAAGTTTGTTTACTTAACCAGATTTTAATGTGAAATTGAAATGGTAGAAAATACAGCAACTTCCACAGAACAGCATTAAAGTTTAGCTCGATATTTTTTTTCATTTTAAAGTATTGAAAAAAGAGTTAATAAAATCCATTTGGTAATCTGGAGCGCAATTTCTTACAGCCTATTAAAGCAAAGTCGTTCCAAGCGTCGGACGTTCGAATTTTACGTTCGAAATTTAAAATAATCGTAAAAATTCGCGGCAATCGCGTGCACCGGCTGCAAACAAACTGAATAAGCATGGCGACCAGAAGTACGAAATACGGATACGAATAAATAATGTCAATGAGGATATCCAATATTGCTGCTTACGTGTGCTAGCTGTCCTATTTATTATTGCAAAGCTACGATGCAATTACGATTTAGATTCATATTCGCATTTCATGGTACCGGCTTTTATTTTTAATTAATCACGGTATTGAAGCACAGTTTTAATAGGAGGTAGATATGTTGTTTTAGAAGCTTGTTAGCGTGAGATATTCCGGAAGACGGAAAGTTGGAAGGCCTCCTACAAGGTGGACCAATGACCTGGTGAAGGTAGGATGCGAGACGCACAGGATCGTTCATTGTGGCGACCCTTGGGCGAGGCCTATGTCCAGCAATGGACGTATATCGGCTGAAACGATAATGATGATATATTAGAGGTTTACAAAAACACTATTATTTTGGTGCTCGATATATTAAAACATGTGGCATAGTCTATATTTCACAATTTTCGACGCTTAAAGCGTAAAAAGCAATATGTCACTGCCACGCGTGACTTTAGGCTATAACAATCTCAACCTTAGCGTCTCGAATTGCTCACAGAAAGTGTAAAACAGTGTAAAGATAAACACAACTCCATAATATATCATGGCTGAACACCCTCAAACAAAACTCGCATATACATAACGTGTATTACGAAGGTACACATTACACATCACACTTACAAATTAACGCGACATTGTGCCTAAAACTCGCAACATTGTTACTTGCATTCCTCACCGAACAATTTCCCAAAATATTTGCCCTTAAATCCTTATTCCCTTTAAAATTGAAGGTTGGTAGCTCATAATAAGGCCCCTTTACCAGAGGCGTAGCGTGGAGGGATTTAGATTTGGGGGAAGTCGTATGAGCGAGGTCTTTTTCTTTTATAAATTGAGAACGAAACAGCGACAGTCGCAACTCACTGTTCGACATCGTCGCTTACCATCAGATGAAATAGTGGTCTAACGCGAGCCTATCTACTTATCTACACTAATATTATAAAGAGGTAAAGTTTGTTTTTTTTGTTTGTAGAAGGTAATCTCTGGAAGTACTGGTTCGATTGCAATTTTTTTTTTCCGATAGGAAGCTGCTTTATTCCTGAGTTACATATGCTATATTTTACGTACGCGGGCGAATAAGCCTTGGGCAAAAGCTAGTAAATTATAAAACAAAACCCTTATTGTTAAGTAATTGCCCTGGCTTGTTCGAGGCCGAGGGTCCACTTTACGCTAGCTACGCCACTGCTCATAATAAGGCCTCTTTTCGCCCGACGGTATGGCGTGACGCCGTATCTAACAACCCCGCCTGCAATTAGTACGTCAAATGTTCGCGTGCGTTCGAGATCGAATATAATAAGGCTGGCGCACGATATGCCAGAATCGGACCCCGCCCTGTTGCGACGGGAATTTTAATAAAGCTTATAAAACTACGGCTCAGGTATGAGATGCGAAAAATGTGTTGAAACTGGCCTAAAGCGAATAAGCCGATTTTTAGGGTTCCGTAGCCAAATGGCAAAAAACGGAACCCTTATAGATTCGTCATGTCTGTCTGTCTGTCTGTCTGTCTGTCTGTCTGTCTGTCTGTCTGTCTGTCTGTCTGTCTGTCTGTCCGTCCGTCCGTATGTCACAGCCACTTTTTTCCGAAACTATAAGAGCTATACTGTTGAAACTTTGTATGTAGATGTATTCTGTAAACCGCATTAAGATTTTCACACAAAAATAGAAAAAAAGCAATAAATTTTGGGGGTCCCCATACATAGAACTGAAACTCAAAAATTTTTTTTTCATCAAACCCATGCGTGTGGGGTATCTGTGGATAGGTCTTCAAAAATGATACTGAGGTTTCTAATATCATTTTTTTCTAAACTGAATAGTTTGCGCGAGAGACACTTCCAAAGTGGTAAAATGTGTGTCCCCCCCCTCTAACTTCTAAGATAAGAGAATGATAAAACTAAAAAAAATATATGATATACATTACTATAAAAACTACCAACGAAAATTGGTTTGAACGAAATCCAGTAAGTAGTTTTTTTTTAATGCGTCATAAACTGAAAAAAATACACTATTATTAAAACATCGATCAAAGTTACAACACATTACAAGAACTTTTATATTATGCTACTTGCTGCTATGGAACCCTTCATGGGCGAGTCCGACTCGCACTTGGCCGGTTTTTTTTATTTTACAGTTTATATTTTTGGAAGTAATTTTGGGTTGATTTTCAAGATAAAGCAACGGTTGCCAAGTTTAAACTATAAATTTTTATTATTATTGATAGGCTTGCGCTTGACCACCATCTTCCCTGATGGTAAGCGATGATGTGGTCGACGATGGATCAAGCTTGCCTAGAAGTACCTAATCTATTCACTCTAAGTGACAATCTTTTCGAGAATCCTTCTCGAAGTATATTTTCATACAACTGCTCTAACGCCCAAGTCGTCGATGGCATGAAGTAATGTGTCATGAGGAAATTTCGAATGGGATAACCCGTGTTCCTAGGCCGCAAATGGCAAATGGAAGAGCATAGGTGGTCAGCCAGTAAAAGTGTGACACGCCCCACGCACACTAGAGCGGGGAAGTCATTACTATATTATAACTTCAAAAAAAAAACTAAGCTGGAAAAAGTCTAATAGATTGATTTTGTGTTAACACTACACGTATAGCAGTGATTAAGTTGATATAATATACATGATACTTTTTAATTATTATAGCTTGTCTTCTTTTTCTCTCGAATCGATGGTTTTCCTTTCCCTCAAAGCTTTCGAAGCGGCGTTAGTGGCGTTTTTAGGTCCTCCATAATGCTTAGATAGCTATAGTAATATATAGCTTGCTTTCCGTCATAATAACAAGCTGCTCCTTAATTGCGTTGTCGCTCAGTTCTATATAAAGGTTTTGCTCCTGTTCATACTGGTCCACTTTGAACAAAGTTTGAAGTTTATTAATTGTGGTTCCAGTGGTATTATAAGATAGGTAAGGTTTTTGTTCAGAGTTTTATGGTGGCGTATTTATTTTGGATTAACTGTGATTTCTAAATTTTGAACTTAAAAAAAGAATGCAGCAACTCCACCAAAAATTTTGGTAGTTTTTTTTGGCTCGGATACTAAGTCTTTTGAACCTTCGAAGGATGTAAATTTTTTACTATGAGAATATGGACTATATGTACACATTCAATTTTTTTTTGGTTATGGTGGGAAAAATCATCCAATGACAACCCCCGCTCTTGGGCGGAGCGGGGGATAGTGTCAGACTCTTTCTGACTAAACGATCCACCCTGTTCCTTCTGGCCTTCATACTAGGGCTCGAGTTCCCTTTCGGATAACCCTGGCGTACACATTCTAATGATTTTCGGCATTCGGCAGCAAATGTATCAAGGTAAATTTTTCAGTTAAGGTTTAAGTTTCTGAGGTACCGAAAGTACCGATTGTGCTGTTTCGATGATTCCACATAATTATTGTCCAGTTGCACATACACTTGAGATACCTACAAAACTACGTCAATTTTACACCGAAGTATCCAACAGGAATCAATTTCCGAATAATTAAAACAGCCACAAAACTTTACTCGTAGAAATCCCGCCCAAAACTCCAACATTTAGGTAACACTGGCCACATCACAAATATTATAAAATGCATAACAAATGCATTCAAGTTCCACATTTGAAAATACTTGTGCGTTCTCAACCATAAACAATAAAATTGTTATTTTAAATTTCAAATTGTAACATGGTAAGAGGCGCGTCCTGGCCGGGCGGCTATTATTCATAGTCGAAACACGTTATTTAATTTGCGATATGCGGCAACAGTACGTAGCGAAATAAACGGATAACAGTGTTTGGACGCGCGGCGTTACACTTATAACTAGATTTGCCTTTGTAGAATTCTGCAAACAGACGCCCTAATGGGACAAGGGTTTAAATTCAAAATATATTACGACATTCTGATGTGAATAAACGTGAAACTGCATAACCGTAAAGCTTTGTTTATTAAAGCTCTGCCATGATAAACAGGAACGAATTAATCTTCGCTACGCTGTCATAAGTTAAAGCTTATGCACCGCTTTGAAGGAGGAAATTAAGAAAACCTGAGCTTCTTTCACGGAAATAATGCATTCATCTTAAAAAAAACAACGTACCTACCTTATTCATTAATCTTGAACTGAATACGCAAAGTTGCGGCGACGTGTAATTTCCACAAATGACCTATGTAAAGCGATCTGCGAGAGGTGCAATAACTCGATTTGTGAATAAATGGCTCGGAAGTTGATCTACAGTACCGCCCCAGTTCAACGTTAGAAGAGCGAAATTCCACGTCCCGTTCCATCGCTGCGTTAGTTACGGCGAAAAGTTTCCACAGCGAGATTAAAGCTGCAATATAAGGGGTTTAAAAGGGGATTCTCGATGCAGTTTCGATGTTTGCGCGCCCTCGGTACAAGGGAGCTTTTTTGTTTCGAACGCGACCTCTGACTGCGCGATTTTCGCTTGGAATCCACTTTTGAACGTTGTGCGCCAAATGAAAAATGGCGGCTTAACTGTCAAAATGGTTATTGATGTGCGAGTTGAATTTACTTTTACTGATATCGGATTAGCCAATGTGAGGCGGGCTCGACAATTGTGAAGTGATTTGTAGAGGGCGGCTCGAGAGCCGTGTATCATTTGTTAAATGTCGATGTTTCGCGATTTCTTTTGTAAGTACGACGCACGCTTGCGTAACTTTCACTCGGCTTTGATAGCGCTGTGACGGCGTGTTCAAGAAATATGAATGTTTGACTTTGATAAATATATGCTGCTTTCACATGCTTATTATTTGTTTGGCTGTTATTTCTTCGCAGAACTTTAACTGTTAACCAGGTAAGTTTCTTTAGCAACGTTTATAAACATTTCCCCCTGACTCTCAGTATTGAAGCCTTAAAATACATCGGAGAGGTCTTCAATTTTGTACTGGAAGTACCACTCCCAAGAGCATTGCTAATCTTATGAAGTCCCAATCTGCGGGCTCGCTACGTTCCGCCGCCAATTAGTTCTGATAGGTTCTGTTTAGTTCCCGAATAATGCCGAGTGCGCCCGAGTGTGCCCGAGCACCGCCGACGCTTGACTTAGAGTTAGGGTTGGTCGTGATTTAGGCTTCAGTAAGTGGAGCACTAGATTTTAATGACTGTTTAGTGTTTGTCTCCCAAGTGAATGGTCCTTTTGGGTCAGAATGAGGGTCCTGCGTATAATATAGTATAATGACATCCTCAGAATGTTCGCCATTAGATATCATGTCCGATAACTGGGCCAAATATGAAATTGGGCTCGCCCTTTCTCTTTGGGTCTCTCATAATTGGGTCTGCAATCAAACCTGAATTCAGAGTTTTAAAAGCTTCAACAAAGGGAAACATTTAAATTGGTCTCTTATACATAACATCTGCCCACCCTAAAGGACATTTTATTATTTAAAATTATTTGAAAGCCTTGGGTTTGATCCAGGTCATCTTAATAACCTATCTCCACTGTAGCATTCTACCTGAAAATCAAGGCTTCGAACGAGATTTGTGTACAGCCCTCGGCAGCCGGAGAGGCGCAGACAAGTGGCACTAAGTTAGAAAGGGGCGAGGTCGCTGGGGGCTCCGCTCCGGTCGCAAGGATCGCGAAATTGCTCGCGTTTCGTGTGTCCGAGATTAGTGGTGGCTGCGATGATATACACCCACCGTTATATCATGCCTCGCGCGAAATTTACTACTTAGTACTCACAAACTACTAAAATTCGCACCAGATAGCGTGTTTGGACCGAATTACGTTTAGAACAATAGTACCATTTGTCTATATTACTTATGCGTTGAACACAACTAACCGTGGTTATGAACGGTATGAACGGATTCTCCATTTTCACATTTTCATTCCGAGAAATAAAACTAACTCAATGCTAAAATGTGAAGCTAACAAAGTGGTAATTTTTCAAACTTAATTATGAAAGTGTGAAGCTGACTAATGTAGAGAAAATGTTCACACTAGGCACAAGACAAAGTTAAGCAACTATCATACATATTAAATGAACGAGAAAACTTTTTCTTTACATGTTACAGAGGTGGAGGTGCCTTTACGAAGTTACCCAAGTAATTAGCCGAATAACTTACAAGCCTTTGTATCAACGGTTTAAACTTACAATTCGGGAAGTTTCTCATCCTTTAGGGATACGCAAAAAGGGCGGTAAACTCGTTCGGAAATTAACAGATTTCATTTGGAAGTTGTAGAAAAGTTGTGTAACAATCTCCTTCTTATCCGTCGTCTCCTTTGCTTGGAAGCTAAGCACGTATTAATTCGCAAGTTTTCGGGCTTGATGACTGCACACTGTGGATGCGGGGAGCGGGAGGGAAGAGGGTTGAGTGGAGAGGAGATCGTGACGGGAATCGCGAGTGGTCACAAATAAAAACCTGCGAAGGTAGAATACTTCGGGAAATTAGTTGTCGCATTAGGTACCTATTACTGGCGTTCGGGCGCTGATTAACCGATGCCGAATCGAATTTTCGGGGCGAACGTGTTCGGAACGCAGCCGCTGCTAATTATGGCGCCGTTGATGAATGTTTGCTTCTGAACGCACCTCAATCAATGCCATGTGATGTTTTATCACGGAATTGAACGGGCCTTATGAAAGATTTTCTCTACTATTTTATTTGTTTTTCTATTAGCTTGCTAATAACTCAATTAATATATTACTGGTTCTTTCTAGTTACTTTACAAATCAAATAGGATACTTCAGCCTGGAAAGTATTTCTAAATACCGAATCTTACAACAATAACAGCAATAACCTAGTTCGTTTAAAAATATCGTGATGCACTTCAACAGAAAAATTCTAATTATTAATTCAGTTATACCTAATTTACTTAAAATGCAAACAGAAAAGGAAATACAGCGTCCAACGGTACTGAGAAAATGAAGTTTGCGCGGGCTAATTATGAAAAATGGCGACTCTCGAAAAACTTCAATACGGAACGGTGTTGCTACATCTTAAAACAGTTTTTATGTAGCAAACTTGAGTTTCTTAAAAACAAATGTTATAAATCATAAGTACGGATGGAAATTCGGTGTTTTGCTATCGGTAATAAGTTTTCAACATTTGCATTAAGTTACTTTGGAAAATATGTATGAGGGTCTTTTTATGCGGCTCAACAAAGTTTTTGTCGCGAGGAACCAACCCCTAACTTCGCACTCAAAAAGTTTAGAAATTACAGAGTGCACGATGACTCATTTATTTTAATTACATTGTGAGTGCATGAGTTTTAACAGTGTGGATACGTAGTCTCTTACCATCCCACGTGTATTTTAAGGCTTGCAGCAAAGATTTTCCTAGATTTTTATTAAGTTAATAACCAAATATTAAAAATGTAATATTGTATTCTTAAAAATCTAATTTTGAAACGAATTGCCAGTACGTGAAACTCTTTTATTTGAATTCAAAATTAGAACCTCACTATTGCCATAGACAACGGAGCGAACATTCGATTCCCGATCACTTTTAAAACACTTCATTCTTATTCAAAATGAGGACATAGAACAAAAAAGCATCAAAGTTGGTTAGAGCGCTGTCCTCGCTCTACAATTAGAACAAAAGAGGTAAAGAGTGGCTCTTCAAAGCGCAATCGATTCTGAAACACAGCCGCAACTGAATTAGAGAACGTGTGATTCAGGAATATTGCTACTTATTCGCATTCTTCTTTTAAAAGGGAGGACCGAGAAACGAAGTGGGTTTTTGAATAAATTGAATTTACATTCTTATATCGTTTTATTTTGTGTGGTAACACTGCTTATCTGTCAGAGAGAGCTGAATATTTCAACAACAAAATCTTGCTTTTTATCTGTTAAATATTTTATATTTTTTTCGAATAAGTTTATACAATTTGGCGTAGGAAGATAATGTTATTAGAACTTCCATTACTTACTAGATTGATTGGAGTCGTACATAACCAATATTCTAATACATTCATAGATTATCCTTTGGTAATAAACTACTCAATAAGAGCAGTAACATCAAAGCCAGTACAAAATCTATGATAACTCGATATTAATAATGATTATAATTACATTAATTGAACAGTATCTGTTTCAGTGAATTATATTATTACTCAAATCTAATTATTACTGTATGACGTCACAGTAAGCGGTTTAATATACGATAAGACATGGTAATTAAGCGAAAGGATCTATTGACACTCTATGGTTCGGTGGCCATCTTTAATCGTGTTCTTTAAATAAAATAAATATTGTATTTTCCGAGTTTTCGAGAAATCTTAGGAACATAGACTACGCTTGTTTTACTAAGTCGATTTTCCGTGTCGTAACAGGGCACCGTTTTTACTTTTTATATTATATTTAAATTTGAATACATTGCTTACAACAAAATTATATCCTGTCTGGATTAGGTAGGTAGTTAATTTAGGCAAAAAGTAAGCTTGAAGTAGAATTTGACTACTTAATTGGAGATGGCACTATAACATTTTTTGTTCTTATAAACATTAATCAGTTGATATTAATTAATACGAAAAAGATGGCATTGTACTCTCAGATTTAGTTAATTGTCAAGGAAGTTTTTTATCTAATTATTTTTGTCGTAAATTGGCTTATATACAACTACCCCCTACGTAGTACGAGTACTATACTATATAGGTATTACCAAAGTTGTGTACGAAAATAGTCCCAAAGTTCAAAACTAGTACATAGGTACGGGGTTCATTGGGGTCAGGGTGAGGTGTCACCCTGACCTTTGACTTTAGTTCGATAATAAAGTATTTTTGTAGAAAAGAAGTATTATTTGTCTAAACTTCGAACTAAAAAAGTAACTATAAACTGAAGTTGTTTTCCTTTTTAAAGATAAATTGTTGTGAAAAATATTATTTTGTGGGTAGTTACAGACTTAACTCGTTACATAAACCCGTAATTATTGGAAAAGCTATATCTTGTCAAACGAACTAAACAGGTTATTATAAGAAAAGTGTAAAACATATTTTATATTCAGTCAAATACACAACGGGTATTAAAATTAAAATTGGTGACCCTCGACTATGGACGTCCGTACAGCCTTCCATAATGACGAACCATCCAGTTTGGAGGTATGTAGGTACAGAGTGTAAAGTCCTGTAAACCTCCGTTGAAAAGTGAAGATCCTCCGACCAGACGGATGTTTTGTTTGATCTGGGCAGCTATCCGATTGATGATTTCAGGCTGTTGTAAATGAAAAAATCGCGCGGTGAACTTTAATTGCGCGATTCAGGATTTCGTACTTTAGTTTTTATGTGACGTCATAGATGTCGCTACAAACGTCTTTTGGCTAAAGTGATGAAATATTTATATTTACCAGAATATAGGTACACATAGATATACAATAACATTTTGAAATATTTTTTTAGCCGCACTGTATTCGACTTAACAGTTGTGCAAATATGTTTAGAATAATAATATGCATAGTAATAATGTCATGAAATTTCATCACTGTTATTAGTCACATTAGTTGATGTTGATGATGATGATAATGGTGATGATGATCAGCCTCGATATCTTATCACTAAACGTTTCTCAAAACGTGAGTATTCAACATCTCGTAACGAGTATCCATGGTAATTCTGAGGCTCATGTATCACAGCACTCATTAGGCAGGATAATTAGCCAGCCAATAATTTCAATGAGCACATTATTTATTACAAAGTTCTGGTTGTACTTACCGTTGGTTTGTGGGCGTTAGGTGATTTGTCTTTTATTGTAGTGCTCTGAAACAATAGGAAAAATGTTCGTTAGTTAATTAATAAAATTATAAAAACATGAATGGCTAATGGCCTGTTCACATAGCGGCGAGCGGGGCGGCCAGCTGTGCGGCATCGGTACGCGGAAGCGCGGCGCTATGAGCGGCATCTCGTGTCGTGCTTCAAACATTTTCATACTTTTGTTATTACCGCTCGTCGCCCCGCGCTTAGTTACAGCTCACAGCGGTGAGTGTAGCTAAGCGCAAGGTCGTGAGTGGGTTTCAATGTGTTGCTAAGCGCAAATCTCGAGAATGGACTACTTTAAATGAACTTAAATTTAAATTATTTCTTGACGTCTTAAGAAGGTTCTTATGAAGAGAAAGTGGGAAAAATTTCACGGAAACTGTAAAAACTCATTTTTCCGGGTTCCATATTATTCAATTCGAATCAGAAGTTCCTGAGAAAATAAATAAACCTATCTACTCTTCAGAATATTTATTAAGTATAGATTAAACACAAACTTATTACTGCACAGTTGTCTGTTTAATCTATCTGAGGTAAAATAGTAACAGTAGTGTTTCTGTCTCAATTTTACACATTGGTATAATGCTATTGTAATAATTTAATATCCCTAACTGTTTTTGAACGTCCCATGTATCGAAATTAGTCATAAATTGTTAATTCAATTTATATTAAAGTTCATTGCTAATCGCTACTGATTATTTATTTCATGTAATTTTCGATTTTATCGGTATGGCTTAATAAACATGGTATATAATTTTATAGATAACATTAGTACTGTTAGAAATGACCTTGATAACCCAAAAACACTATTTGTTACTAGCTTCTGTCAGCGGCTTCGCATGAGTGATAGTAGAAAATTATCCCAAGGTGGAGCTCATACTCCTGGGAGTAAACAGTGCTCTCACTATTTTAAGTTATACTCAAAGACATGGTCATCCCATGAGCTAAATTTTATCCAAATCCATTTGGCCATTTTTGCATTATTAGGCTTGCGTTAAACCACCGTCTCACCTGATGGCCTGGAAATAACCTATTCACTCAAGACCTAAAAACTCCCAGGTTTTACCTAACAGGAAACATAGACTATGGTAGGGAATTCCGCTCCATAGAAGGAAGTGCAGAAAGTAACTAACACATAGAAGTAAGGAGCATATAGGAAGATAAAAATGTTCGCCTTTTAATATTAGTGTGACAAATAGGTTTATAGTTTTTTGGTAAGGTTGATCTCCCATAGGTGGGACTTGGAGAATACTGATGAGGTGTGGGTGAACCTTTGCCAATTTTTTTTTGTTAATCACCAACTGTGCCGTCAAATACATGTATGTGGGAATAATCTTTTAATAACGCAAAGCTTTGTATCTCAAATAAAATAATAATTTGATGTCTGATATAGCAAATATCTGTAAAATGAGAAAGGTTTTTTTTTAATTGATATAAACTAATGCTTGACTGCGATCCCACCTGATGATGTGGTGAGGCGCACTAGTTTATTAAGAGCCTATTCACTCTTGCCTCGAAGACACTTAAATTATAATCGGACGGGAAGACCGCAGCAGGCAAATTGTTCCAGTCCCTCGATGTAGGTACGTGGTATAAACGACAAGGCGAAACGCTTGGTCTGGACCGTAGAGGTTTCAACAACTTAAGGTTGGATACTCGCCGTTCGTCGGTTTGTACGATGGTAGAAGTGAGATGGTGGAATCATGTCATGTAATTCCTGCGCACACTCTCCAAAATGCATCCTGTAACAC
This sequence comes from Mythimna albipuncta, assembly GCA_929112965.1. Classification (NCBI taxonomy): domain Eukaryota; kingdom Metazoa; phylum Arthropoda; class Insecta; order Lepidoptera; family Noctuidae; genus Mythimna; species Mythimna albipuncta. The sequence continues at coordinate 21,715,742 of OV815965.1, forward strand.
ACCGAAAGGCTGGGTACCTTTCGCCTATGCTCAAGACATTGCAGATTGGACTTGGTAAACATTAAAATGGAACCAATACAAAAAAAAAAACAGGTTACCTGACAGTATGCCAATAACGATTACGCTGACTGCCTGCTAGAATACATAAAAAAAGAATAGCACGATACAGCGGTTGAACTAACTATTGCGCTTCTTTTGTCCCTAATATTAAACAATAAAACATAAAACGCAGCCAAAGAAATAAAGAAGTGCAGGTCTGTATTTCATTACTTTTAAAACGAACCAATTAACAAACGGATATTAAAATTAAAATTAATTGAGAATTCTACTTAAGTGCAAGGGATGGGGGCCTTGCGTTTTATTATTCCTTGCAACACTTATATCTTCAGTTGCGAATAATTGCCACTTAAAATAAAGCATTTCATAAACAAAGCATCTATTTTTGTTTATGGAATCAATCTATAACAATGGCCGCATTGTGCATTTGACGTGTGTAAACGCGTGTATGAAGCTCGCTGCGTCCGAACGCGTGCCCTTTGCAAACTCACTTTACGGATGATTTGCTTGTCCGTATTCAACTTGGGAGTTTCGGAAATTTCACGGTTGTATTGCGATGAATATTACAGTCAATACGTGTGTGTATTACGGTTTTGAATTAATTTATTATTGAATGAATGTCTGTTTAATTACTAATTACACGGTTGATTATGGTTTGGAATAGAACTGGAATCGATGTTTGGCAATGAAGTCAATTTAATTAAACTCATTCGTGTAGTTGGTAAATTGGTATTCAATATAGAGATATTAGAGAGCTCGTAACTGGCTTTGATTATAGCTGTGACTTTAATAGGGTGGTATTCCCGCTCTTTAAGACACTCGCTACCCATAAACCACTGACATTATGCCTCACAAGTTTCAATTTAACCATGAAACCAAACTAATCAAGTAACGTAACAAGATATTTGTAACAGAGCCCCAATACCATATCGGCCTAGATGTAAGAGCCGACGCAATTTGCAGTAAATAAGGATATCGGTTTAGCGTCATTATCCCGGCTCGGCCCGCGATATAGCGGACCTCGTAAACGCGCCTCGAGTTAATGAGTTATGCCCTACCCGCCTCTGTTGTGTGCTTCTTACACCACGATTTATTGTACCTACTTGGTACGTAAGCAATTTCTTTAAACGATTTTTCATCGTATACGTAAGTATATGTTTGAGTAATGAACGATGTAAGTAATAAATTACCCTGTTCTTAAGCTACGCATGTTTTGTGGGGCTTATTTTTCATGTTTGTACTGACGCGAAAATTGTGACGGCAACATTCGTGGCGCGTTTATTAAAATTTTCATTACCTGTCTGTTTTAAATGAGATTTTAGTACACGGAAGGTATTTGTGTGTTACTTTACTGACATTGAGGTAAATTGCACGTTTAAATTCTCATACGCTTAATTACATTTTTGTCCAACAACTGTATCTAATAATGTTCTAAAAATGTTGCCAGATATAATTCATGACATAAAAGGAAAATTATCCTGTTCAACAAAGTCTCAAGCTTCAGGCATAAATGTTTTATTACGATAATTACATCCTCTCAAGAGTTTACTATCGCCGCACCCGAGAAACACGATGCACATTTTATTTTAATTCAGTAGGATTATACGGCTTATCCTGTGAACGGCTAAATAGAAGGCGTTTGACGTTGTCCCCTCTAGACTTGACGGGACAAAGGAGGGACGTCCGAGATGGTTTCTAATTACGACACAGACCGTTATGCAAATCGGGGGCCGACGCGGCGGCTCTTTGTCTCTAATAAACATGCGCGGCTCTTGCGGTCAGACCGCCAAATTGCTCGCCTTCCACTCGCCCAGCCCGCCAGTCGCCCAGCCCCACTGCCAATAAAACCACTTGAATTGTACTGCCCTCTCTGTACAATTAGTAGTCTTTGATCAACTACATTCGGCCTTCCTAATATTGGATTTCGTTCGTCGGTCTATTTCTTTGGTAATTCTGTTTTAATCGGCGCTCAACTTTTGAATAGCGAACACGTTTACGGCAGCGTTTATTAGGAGCTAAGATGTTCCGAGGCGGACGGCACGGGCTGAGCTATTTAGTTGGCAGATGCGTTCCGGTAAATTGAACGGCGGCGTGGTACGAGGAAATCGCCAGGTCGTGCCGTGACTTCGCTCGTTGCGAAACTAGGCTAAAAGCACCGCTTAGCCGCCATTCGGCGGTAATTTTTCACGGAAAACTGTCCGACATCCCCCGGACATACCACCGATTTAAACGAGTTTACGAACGTTTCAACAATCTGCTCGGACGTTTTTGTTCGAAACACCATTGTTTTACGACAATAAATTGCGAGGTAAATTTCGAGCGTCAGAATTCTCACAACTAACGCTGGGGACGTTCAGTTGGAAAAATATTCATTTTTCACACGCTCGGCAATATTTCCGTTTTTATTGGAACAATCGATGTGCCTTTTGCTCGTGTCTGTACAAAGGTTTGCTAAGCGACGCGTCGGCGTCGGTATTCGCGCGTATTTCGGAATCGTTGCATTTTCGCTTCGCGTTTGCGAGGGAAGTCGTTACCGGTGTCGTGATCGCGAGTAAAAAGTATAAACTGCTCTATCGACCTTTGTAAATGCACACGTTGTAGTTTACATGTTCCTTGTTTATTGTAGTTAAAGCTTTATCACGAGGATAATAAGGTTATTTTCCTATGAATAAGGAATCATGTTCATGGAGCGGTTGCGAAATGAAATTGAAATAATATTCATTTTTCCGAAGTAACCGTTTACGTTGGTTGTGCGTTATGCAATTACTTTGTAACATTGTATTGTTTATAGTTGAGCTCATAAATATTAATATACCGTAACAATACTGTTGTTACTAGTTTGCTTATTTACAATGTATGAACATTACGTTCTGATATTAATTGTGTTTGTTATCCAAAGTCTCTAGGGTTTGATAACAAGGTACACGCGTACATTAATGAATATCTTACTGTGTAGGCAGGATTTATCTCTCCTTTACTTAAAATGTTCGTATTCAGTCTCTCCAGTATTTGAATTATGCGCGTACTAATAACCAAAAGCTTTGGGCACAAGGCTTTACCTCTATCTCAAGATATGTAATTAAAAATATCACTTAGTAACATAATGTGTACACCTCTGGCGATTTTGCTTCACTGTACAAAGTAGACAACTTCAAAGAGATTCCAAGAGGAAGGTGCATTACCATTACTTGAAACTAAATTAAATTATTATTTCATTTCTTGCAACACTAAAATTCTCCAAAGGAATCTCTAAAATATTAATGGTAAGTTTAGATAGAAGATCAGTAAAATTGTTTGCTGATTTTATAATCCATTTTATATAGTAAGTTCTTAATACACAGCAGTGTAAAATATATTTCATACGATTTTTATTACTAATTATTTTTTTATGCATATTTTACTTTCTAATTCAATAAATCTATCTGCCGAACCTTTTCTAAATTAAGTTGGGGTCGCTTTCCAGTTTATGTGACATGCAGACGCACTGGGCAACATGATACTTTTTGGATAGACTGATGTTCAGACTTTCCGATGTCAGACTACTTGTAACGACCGTCAAAGATCTACGACTTTGAAACTGGCACCAATGCTCTACGTGCTTTTCGAGGTAGGAAGTGTCAGAAATGTCAAAAAGTACATGTAATGTACATAAAATACCTAGGTGTTTGCCAGGTTTCGAATCCGTAACTTGATGCATGAGAAGCTAATGCCTTGCCTTACAATTGCTTTTGACAGAACTATGTCTATTGGGTCAGTGACTTCTTCTTCATTCGATTCACTGGCCCACAAGTTGGCTACATTATCTCTACTGATAATGGCGTCCATCAAGTCCTCTTTTGAAAGAGTCATTCGCCCAGGAATGCAAAAGACATTCAGTTGTCTGGGATTATGGATGGGTTTTAGACAGTGGAAAACTGACACTCTTCCGCTCAACTCACAGCGAAAGAAGCTATTTGAAGATTTGTTACTACGCAAAAACAAACTTCTCTATAGTGTAGGAGTAAGGTCACTTGGAGCATTTAAATATTTGAGTCATGTTCTGAACACCGCACTCAGATTAGTTATCAAAGGGTACTCAAATAGCTACATTTATTTTAGCTTTTGTGTGTATTGTCTTCAATTTTTGTATTTATTTATTTAAACTTCATGTACAGTAGTGGCACATAGGCGGACTAAATGCAACAAGGCATTCTCTCACAGTCAACCTTTGGATTAAAAAGAGATCACTGTGGTAGGTTGGCACAATAAACAAATAACAAATAATGTAAACGGAAAAAAAAGTTATTTTGTATAATTATTATTTGTATTGTGCCAAATAAACGTATTGTTTTTACTTCTACTTAGTAGCTGACTGTACCAGTACCAGAACAGTTTAATTTTAAAACAAAATCCCCATCCGTACCTTAAGGCCAAATGGGAATACCGACACCGTCCCATCACGGATCGACATTGAAACTAAACCCAGATTAAACAGAATCCCTGGCTCAAATCTCATTTGTTTCTAGGGGTACTCGCACGTGTACTAACGGTGAATTACTATTACTTAACTTTACTGAAACTAATTACTGAGACACTGTTCCAGAGAACAGTTAATTAATCCTTATTATATATTTGGATGAGGAGAATAGCTTCGTTGGTACAGCTCTGGCGGGATTGGAACGGAATGTATAGAGTTTTGTCTTGGAATCATTTGGTCTTATGGTATTTGATTAGGGGTTTTTTTATGATAAATAAATCAGTGCTTGACAAGATTGAAAAGAGACTTGGAGGACAAAATGGAAGAAATAAACGTGTTGACGAGGGCAGGAAGAATATAAAATAGTCTTGACTGCGACACATGATGGTAAGCAGTGATGCAATCGTTGATGGTGAGGCGCACTAGTTTATTTAGAGCCTATTCACTCTAGCCTTGAAGACACCTAAATTATAATTTTAATCTGTGATGATGATTGGCTGTCATAGCAGAAGTTAGCCGTCCTGTTGAGAAATATTAAAAAAAAATAGATAGAAAACAGTATATTGCATGCCTAAAAGCGGTTTTCGAGTAAGTGTATTGAAAAAGCATTATCCAATAGTGTAATTAATAAAAGCAAACATTGTTCTGAACCAAAGAAATACAGACATTTAAAAAAAAAAAAAATTGGACGATTCTACCAACCTAAATATAAAAACAACAAAATCAATCACATCCAAATATTATTTTGACATTACAGCAGCCAGTTGCAAAAGCTGAATGCTTAATTATTCAGTTGTTAATATTTCATAAACCCGCCGAGGACTAATGAAACTGGTTTCGATATAATAAATTATGTTCCAGTGCGAATTACTGGAAAATAATATACTCAAAATTAGCTTTGGCAGTGTTGATTGAGTTCTCCTGACAGACGCACGGTTGGACATCGATCTCGGGTGTATTTGCACGTTTGGACATCGATCGGGTGTATTTGCACGTTTGGACATCGATCGGGTGTATTTGAACGTTTGGACATCGATCGGGTGTATTTGAACGTTTGGACATCGATCGGGTGTATTTGAACGTTTGGACATCGATCGGGTGTATTTGAACGTTTGGACATCGATCGGGTGTATTTGAACGTTTGGACATCGATCGGGGTTTCGTACCTAAAGGGTAAAAATGAATCTTATTGCTAAGACTCTGCTGCCTGTCTCTAGATTATATCTCATGAAACTTTGTTGACTTAAAAGTTTGTAGGTGATTCTTCTATAGATTTTTTTTTTCGATGTGTAAACATCAGAAATGAAGATATCCGCAGGAGAACCAAGGTTACCGACATAGCTCGAAGAATCGCCAAACTTAAGTGGCAATGGACAGGGCATATTGCACGCAGAACATATGGTCGATGGGAACGAAAGGTTCTGGAGTGGCAACCACGTGCCGGAAGACGTAGCATTAGAAGGCCTCCAACAAGGTGGACCGATGACCTGGTCAGGGTTGCGGGAATCCCATTGATGCGTAAAGCACAGGACCGGTCGTTGTGGCGACGCTTGGGGGAGGTCTATGTCCAACAGTGGTCGTCTTTTGACTGATATGATGATGATGAGTAAAAATCATCCAGATGACATCCCCCCTTGGACGGAGCGGGAGATAATGTCAGACTTTTACTGACTAAAAATCCACCCCGTTCCTTCGTTGCCTTTCATACCGGGATCGAATCTCCCTTTCAGAAATAGACCCTTGGTCCCAGTGGGCATTCTTCTATATCTATATAAACATGTTTTCTTTCTTTCTTTCTATAGTTGGTATAGCCTGGATGAGGCTGCATAAGAAAGGTTTGGTTTATTGTATTTTTAATCATGCAAAAAATACGGTATTTTACAATTTTCGGTCTTAAATGCTGACTGCAGATTCCAACAAGCTGTGTGAGCACGAAATGTGAAATTTGTTTATTTTTTTAAATTTCCTTTGTAGTCTGGCCTATTATAAATCAAAATTATTTGTTTCATTGTAACTTAGATTAGAACGCTTAAAAGCCTGCGTGTTGGACCCACATCACGAAAGCCCAAAAGACCCGGTGGAAGGCCTTGCCTAACATACAAAACCAACAAATATTCATTAGACCTGGATTCCACCCCTAACAATATTTGTTTATACACCTATTGTTGATAATCTGCATTCATAATGCGACCACGGAGAAACCCCCGAGTGTCATACCACTAAGCCTTTTGGCTTAAAGCGGTGGCCGAAAGGACCAGCCTCCCATCTCATTTTAGGAAGATCTTTGAGATTCACGAATGAAAATCCTACTTGCAGAGCTTTTGAATATATTAGAAGCATTGTCTCCGTTGATTTCTTAGGTAAAGTAATCGAAAATAGGCATGGGGGGCTTACCATGACGAGTTAAAATGTCAAACGTGCGAGCGAGAAAGAAAGATAGATCTATACACCGTATATAACTGCATCCCTTTAACAGTTCAGATTAGATTGTTAAAAGGATCGCGTTTAGAGCTTGTGGTAGGGTTTCAAGAGTCAAGACACTACAGATAATTTTCATTATTATCCTTACAAATTACTAAACAAGATCCCTCACTGCGTCTGTCTGTATCAACACAATAAACTCACAAACTCCTAAACGCTTTTAATGCCGTTTTCGTTAACAGATAGAATTATTTATGAGACACGTTTAAGTGTATAAATACATGCAGTAAAAAGGCGAAAACTTCAAAGATTTTTTCGTTTTCGGAAAGAAATCTTGTGGTAGGTTGTTCAGTTTCGTCTGCTGAGCAAGCCCTTAAAGTTTTCGAAGACCAGTACCTTACGCTCTGTATATAACTAAAGACAAATAACTTTTGTCTATATTTACACTAATTTAAAAAAGGGGTAAAGTTTGTTTTTTTGTTTGTAGGAGGTAATCTTTGGAAGTACTGGTCGGATTGCTAAAATTTTTTCACCGATAGAAAGCTGCTTTATTCCTAAGTGACATAGGCTATTTTTTTTTTTCGAAGTCGCGGACAAAAGCTAGTCTTACATAATGATGGCGTCAATACGCAACCTATTACAACTTGTGTCGTAACAAAACCACATTTAATTTTCAAAATATTGAAATTGAAATGTGTGTCACATTACAACGAGCCTGCATATTATATGTGAATGTTTAAAAGTGTTTGTTTGTTAACTCTCGATAGTTCTACAAATACGTGTAACTGTTTATTTTGGCAAACACGAAGTCTGATGTTTGTGTTATTAATGAAATACACGACTCGCTATATGCAACTAAATATTTTTAACATTACGATAGTGCTTTGGTCCTACGTGAATATTTACTTAGGACCAAAGCACCAATACCTACTTAAGATTATCTAAACTAGGTATTCCTCAATATAATCCCAGTTTGTAACCATCATACTTTGATTTTAAATCAAGAAGCAAATAAAAGAAAACAAAATTAACTCTATAAACATCTACCTATAGTTTTATTCAAAAAAGAAAATCTGATAACACTTGTCCAGGACCTTAATTTCAGCAGTACCTACTTCTATAGCACTTGGTTACAAAGAAAGCAAAACCAAAAAATAACAAAACACAACTTGCATCACCATGCCTGGTTTGTTGGTCTAGTGGTTAGTGGCCCTGACTGCTAAGCCGGAGGTCGTGGTTTCGATACCCACCCAAGACAAATAATACAGAACAAAAGACAGAATAAATAATTGTGCTTTTGCTCTGTGACTGAGTGTAATTTATCTATAATATGTAGATATATATTTAGAGTTATAAAAGTATGTTTATCAGTTGTCCAGTACTCATGGTACAAGCTCTGCTTAGTTTGGGAGTGGAAGCCGTTTCGTGAAAAAGTTATGGAAAAAAAAAAACATATATCGAACAAAAGAACAACGGTGCGTTAATTACAACTCTAAGCCCACTCCTGAAGCCCACACTTGTCCACTATGTAAACAATAGTGGACAAAACAAAATTTATCGGCGTGGTAAATCACGAGACGTCTGCGGAATAACTTCGCCCATTCCTTTTGTTCGATTGATTGCAGATAATTCCGGATTCGTGAAAGAAAATTGCCTTCCTAATCGCTTGAATAGCTTAGGGTCGGATCACACCGAGACGCGACGCGACGAGATGACGCACGTACTTTTTGAGATAGCGATGCAATATCGCATTTTATCTAGTAGGTACACGAAAAGGTACGTTGTGGGTCAATTCGAACATTATTGAAACCAACTTTCTGGATTCGAGTTTATTCGAATTCTTTGACTGAATTGTGTACCATTCTGTCTCAAAATTTAATAATATAAATGTATAGCTCTGTGTGTATGCCTATTACGTTTTCACATATAAACCATTAAACCAATTTTTAATGTACCTTTGGATAAATCATCAATATCATTATTTCAGCCTAAAGACGTCTTCTGTTGGAATTAGGCTTTCCCCAGGTGCTAGCACAAAAAAAAACGGCCCTGCGCGCATCGAAAGCATGTTCCTTTGAAATACTTTTCTACATTCCCGCGGGCAAAAGCGCTAGCAGAGTTTTACATAACATTAGTTTTCTTCATTTTTTCACATTAATCTGTGTACAAAATGTCAAAATTCTATCATGAAAAATCACAAAGTTATAGGTAAGCTTGTTATGTTACCTGGTTGTGCGCACAAATACATAGTCACCGACCCATGCGGGCTACTGTGGGTTTGTTTTACTCCAGCACCCAGCTGTGCGCTCTGTGCTAAAGTATACCTAGGTTTCGCATATACTAAAAATAATGTTGTTAATGTATAATATAGTTATCGCCGTCTACGTATCTTAGAAGTGGGTACAACGTCGTGTTGTGTTGCGTCTCAGTGTGTGCCGACCCTAAAACGTTATAAGAGGAATTGTGGTTTATGTTATTCTATGATTTGATTCGTTTGGTCTTGTGTGTCGAGGTTTATGAATGTAAGCGCCTTATCAGTTTAGTGGTCCTAAGTGTCGCTAGCTTGAGAAAAGTGCGAAGTTATTTTCTAAGTTAGGTTAGGTTTAGGTTGATTTTCTTTTCAGAACTAGTTTGCTTTTCGTCAATTTTTTTTTCTAATAAATTATCTGTTATGACTAAGATTTCTTAAGTATCTCAACTTAATTATATGTAGATTATTTCACTATACAATATCTCTCCATGTTTGCTGTATGGACTTTAAAAGAGACTGAACCCTGAGTTTGTTTCGGTGTTTCTTCTTAGGGTAGTCAGTTAGGAAACATCGGTTTTATCTATTTTAATTGACGAAAACAATTGACTTGTAAAAGTGTTTTTAAAAACCCTAGTTGCAAAATAAATATAATTTATGTCGTCAGAAGTGTCAGCTGTTGTAGAATCTAATGACTTGCCACGTGGCGATATTATGCCTCGGAATTGGGATAGGCCTTTGGTGTGAGATGCAAATGGTGTCGAAACCCTTGCGCCATCACATCTTCTTATCACAGCGGGCTATGCTGAGGTGGCTGCTGCAACTGTAGAAATCCTACCATTCAGCACTAGGCTTACGTGGTAGATTTCGACCCGTTCGACTTTATGCTAATATAAATGGAACGTATCACAAGAATTCAATGACTGGGCTTTGTTGTGTCCTTAATAGTATTCTTTTTTACTATAATATCTCCTCTAGAAGGAATAAAAGTGTCCTAGATCTATTTGATTTTAAAATATTTCTACATTTACCTAGACACAGCATCATAAAATAACAAACCTCACAAGTAGAACTTTTACGATTCCATCTCATTCATAACGTTGGACGGCATTATATAACGTGGTATAAAAGATATCAAATGGTCCAGAGGTCTTTGCTCTCCGGTCTCCAGCGCAAGATGCGGCATCTGTGCAATGTTGCGACTTAGATTAATGGAGGCTGCGAACGGGCGGAAACCACCCTGCGGTATGGCTGCTTCATTTGTTTAAATAATATTATTGGATAGGAAATGGGTGTGGTGGAGTCAGATTCTATATTGTACGAAGAATAGAATAATCTCATCTATCTTCTATCTATTTAAATAGGAGACACTGACTGACTGACATGTGTCATTATGCGTGCAGCTAAGGAGTAGAGTCTGTGTTTCCTGATATTTATAAACTAAGGGTCTTTAAGTCAAGACTGAACAGGTTAATTCAAGACAAGCATGCTTCATCATCCATTATCTTACAGGTGAGATAGTGGTCAAACACGAGCTTAACAATAATAAGAAAAATATATCAAAGTACAGCCGAAATTACTGTAGCTTGAAACATGGAATTTTCAACAAGGCTTCCTTTTATGATGTAGGCCAGCACCAAGAAGGGATTTATGGAAATTCAACCTCCCCTTACCGCATAGCTACCCAAATATGGGTACTTATTTTCAAACGTTCAGAAAAAATAAAAATATTTTATTTTTCCCTTTATCGCATATTAAGACAGATCCGGCAACGACCAAGCTTTAATAAAAATCCATGTGCTGCCATCTAGTGTACCGCGTAACAAAACTATAAACTGTCAAAACCAGTCGGTGGCAGTTCAAATTTTCGTTAGTGTGTGCTAAGTTTTGTAAATTCATTTTGCGATATATTTGTCGATTTTTCGTTCGATCTTCATATCGTGGTGTTAAGAAGACTTATCAAAGGCCTCAAAACACTGAAAACATGTAAGTAAACAGTAATATTTTTGCAGCAATCAAGCCAAACTTTAGCATGACAAATATGGAATATTATGCAGTAACGCGAAAATTTGTTTTCCATATTTGGCATTGTATGCAGTAGTAGTTATTTTTGCATTGAGCCAGATGTGGCAATTTATGCAATAAAGCATTATTTGATTTTTTTCTCAGAAAAATGGATCCAGTGCGATCTACCAAATGCTGGACAAATGACGAAAAAAGGAAGAGGTTATAGCGTTGAAAAAGTCGTAGAAGTGGACGAAAGCCATTGGTGAATCATTATCATGTTAGTCGGTATAGATACTAAGTGTAAAATGTTCCTAAATGCAACTGATCTCATTAAATTTATCTTATTTTTTCATTAAATTCTGAGTTTTATTTTCTAAACCTTAATTTGTACTGAGGATTGACTTAAAATTACCTTTATAGCATGCGATGCCAATTATGGCAATTAGTTTCAGTAGCCTTTACTGCAATGCATATTATGCCAAATATGTCAAATTAATTTTAGTTGTTTGTACTGCATATTATGCCATTTATGGGAAATTTAAGTTTTTTATCATATTTCGAAAACTATTCGGATGTTGGAAAACTGCTTGAACTAACTTAATAGTATATGTCAAGGACTACCAAATATATTTTTTCCGGGAAAAACATAAATCACATGCGGTAAGGGGTTAAGGGGGTATAAGCATAATCAGCCTTTTAATGTTTCCACTGCTGGGACTCGGGCCTCCTTTCCAAGAGTGGGAATAGGCCGTAATCCACCACATGGGCCCAATTCGGGTTGGTGAATGTCACACGTCTTTGAATTTTTGGTTCTAAGTAGGCCGGTTTCCTCGCGATATTTTCCTTCACCGTTTTGTGAACAGTGGTGATGAAATAAATTACACGAAGTAATGCACCTGGCTGGGTTTGAACCCTTGAACTAACAAATTGTAAGTCGGGGTCCGTTATCAGTTTAAAAGCCTGTCTTCAAATAAAATCCTAGTCATATAACTTAGTACCTACGCTACTAAAAGTTACGCAACACATCTTTTACACAAAAACTGTTTTCTTTGGGCTAATGGCCACCTAACGTACACATCAAGTTTAGTACACATTGAGTAGATTTACCGAATAAAGAACAGTCTTTATCGTATCGTGTACCTACAGAGGTATGAGTACTAGCTTCTGCCTTGATCTTGAGCGCTCGGCGTCAGAGTGGGGATCGCTTTGCGCATTCCATACATTGGCGAGCCAATCGTCGTCGTTGTTAGATACATGCAGCAGGAACAGAGAACGAATCATGAATGACGTCTATGACGCGATGGCGCGGCGAGCCAATCACTGACACTCCCCGCCCCCGCGTGTCATTTCGCACCACTAAAGAGACCGAGTATTTGATTTCTGCGCAACTTGAAGCCAGCGCTCAAGATCCGTGCAGGCAGTTGTATACACATGCGCGGGACAGGAGGGCGGGGGGGGGGGGGGGCCATATTTGGTCAACTTTCGGCAGATGCACACGTGTATGCGGCATTTGGTGAAACCACTGTGTGTGATTTTTCATACCTGGGATAATTTTTCGCGGGTAAAGTCGCTGGTAAAAGCAGTACTTAGCACCTGTATATATAATTATTATGTCTTTGATAATGTCGGGTTCTCATAAAGCTTTGTACAAATCTTTTCAGTGCTCTGATAGCCTGGAGCCTGTTAGCTCTTAGGTAGGTATTAAGATCTGCAAACAGTAAAAGATTTTATATGTTTTAGCTTCTTGGAAATTGTCTGTCTTTTATCAGTTATTTTAAGAGTAATTAAAATCATAGTTTTGGGTACCTACCGTAGGGGCCCCGCAGGGTTAAAGCCTACGGAGGCTATAGGTTGTGCGAAATTATACCCGGGCACCTGGAGCAAAGAATGTGTCTTAGTCACTAAAAGTCTGACACGCCCTCCCGCTCCGCCCAAGAGCGGGAGAAGTAATTGGATGATTTCTCAACTAAAAAGAAAAAAGTTCACTGGCTTGTGCGGAGTTGACCTTACTTTAAATTGGTAGGTAGCTCAGAAACTTAATTTCGAATCAGAAATCTGAAACTTTATTACAAGTTTTCAATTAGACCATTAACAGGCACTTTTGAATTGGTAAAATGTCGGTCTGTCAAAAAAAGTAAAGCTAAATTGCACGTAATATATCAAGTAGGTATGTTTCTCTAAATAATAATACTCTAGATTTCATATTATATTAACTCATTGTATTCAGAAACGTGAAGCACAATATTCTACTTTCAATCCACCCCGAAATTGTGCAATAAACATCTTCCAACACAAAATATACACATTAAAATGTAACGAAACGAATCGTGGAAGATAAGAGCTCTTTGTATTGAAAGCGGTGGAGCTCGTGCGACTTCGGGGGAGTTCGGGGAAATCCGTCATCTTTTCTTCGTTCGCTGCATTTCTTAGCGGGACAACTGTCGCGTGCACCACAATAGATCGTATATAACGAGAATAAAATGTATATTTGTAAATCAAAATGCGCGATACATTTATACGGATTGCGCTTGAAATACGGTTAGATATTTTTGTGCAATAAGAGCGGAGAGGTTCTGTTCAGTGTAAGTGACAGTTTAATTACGAGACCACATGTTAGTTACATTGAAAATAAATTAATGTGTCTGTTATAAAAAAGAAAAACAAAAGTGGAAGGTGTTTGTGGAGAGAAAAATGTGTGAAAACTTGTTACAAATTGCTGGCATTCGCACATTGAGAGCTTCGCCTAGGAGATAAAAGCTCAAATACGGTGAAGACCAGAGACCTGAGCTATATTTCGTCTAAACCTCGAGCGCTAAAGCAGCCATTACGTTAAAAGACCATTACACGAAGTAGGGTGACAACGGATCTGCCCGCACACCGGGATTCCCTTATAATTTCTTTCTGATACCAGAATAAGTCCGTTTTCGGGAACTTAAATTACGTATGGTAGGAGGCGGGTCGGTATCGCGATTGCTATCGAGTGGGGAATAAATCCCGGGGCGTCGTCGGAGCCATTCGCCATATTGGATTACTGGCAAAGTATTCTCTTAAGTTTCATTAAGCGATCGGAGTGATATCCGCCGGGATAGATATGGGATCTAGTCGCCGTATAAATCTTGATAGGATTCCCTTGGAAGTTTGGACACTCTTGATTTACTTTTGGACATAGGCTCGGAGAAGACCCGTTTTTTTTTTTTCTAGGATATACTTTTCTAATAAAATAAAGAAGAGATTAAGTTTTACTAGATATTGGTTACGTGTTTTTTTATGGATCTAATATTAGGGAATGGCGTTATGAATAGAATTGGGTTGAAGATTGGATGTGGGATGAAGTAATATCGCGAGGAAGGTATTTTAGATCCGGCAAATTTGATTGAATGCAAATGAAGTGTCCATTTGCATGAAGCTCCTTGCAATTGCTATTTATATTTATATTGTGATAAGGTTTTATGATTGATGAATACATTTTTAAGAACAAGTAGTGAATCACAAAATAAATGTAATTTATATCCTTCATAATCTGAGCATCTGATTTTAAGGCAGAGTAAGGCCTAAATTGTCTGTTAGTCTGACATTAGAAGAAATGAATTAAAAAATCATTAACATAATAATAACTGACTGCGGTTTTTTCATGACGATATAATTTTTTCCGTATGGACATTTATTTATTTATTTAATAAAACTTCATGCAACATAAAAGTACAAAGGCATTTCAATTTTGCTGTCATAGAATAATATCATTTTATCAGGCGGCGGGAGATAGTCCTTCGATTAACATAAGTGGGGACGGTGTCCATATATTTTTGTTTTCAGTGGATAGCATTGCTATATATATAGCACATGATTTACAAAAACACAAATCAATTTAAATAATTCGATTCGCTTATCAACTACAGCAGCCTACAAACAAATTATGCTATGCCAATAAATTTAAGCCAGTATACATCGTTCCTATGTAGATGATACGCAATATTTCTACACTATCTCTGGGACCATCACCGAAACATCAGCACGATTTATGTGACCTAAGCGCCTGTGCCTAAGCGTGGTACCAGTAAATAGGACACAGGGTATTGTGGTACCAGTCAATAGGACATAGGGTACTGTGGTACTAGTCAATATGATATAGGGTACATTGTTAACTGCCAAGAGTTACTTTATAGCGTGTTTGGCGACTTGAAACGTGAATATTTGGTGTTTTTTTGTTGTTGATAAGCTCGAACTTGACCGTTATCGCACATCACCACGGAAAGCGACGATGTGGTTGACAATGGAGCGCGTTTTCTTAGAAGTAACTTATTCACTGTTTACTTAAAGATTCCCAGGTTGTAGCAATTAGTAAATACAGACTCCGGCAGGGAAATCCACTCCTTAGCTGTACGCACAATGAATATTTCTGTTTTTATTATGAGTACCGTTCTGAAAGCTTTTAGTATATATTACTAATAATTAGCTAACCAACAATATAACTAACTCTAACTGACAACCCTTAATCTATGTACTTTCTTTCAGTCCATCCAAGGGTTGTCTGTAAGAGATCGCCCGTTTGTGTTTATCCCAAAATGTCTCTCAATTTATGGAAATATTGTGCAGGCTATTGCTTATGAATGAATAAATGAAGATTAAAGTGGAAAAACACTGACCGCAGTATTTTCTACTAGCAATTGTTATGTATGATTGAATCTATGATGAATTTACCTTTTCGTGGTCAATTTTAGGATTTCGGTTTTTTCTACTTTCGAATACAAAAATATGATCAGTAACGGGTACAGATACAGCCCCATTTTTTTGTGTACTAATTAAAAATTAGGGAAGTATAGTATGTAGCTACAAATTTTATGCTCCTACTGTATTTTTATGGTGTACAATAAAGAGTACAGGCATCTTATCTAACATTATTGTTTTTCAAATTATACAAGTTTCTAATGAAGTCGGTGCCACGCAACATACTGCAAAAGCTCTGTCGGATTGACCCGTCATAAATCACTAACTTCTGCCAGCGGATTCGCTCGCGTGATAGTGGCAAATTATCCCATGGGAAGATACTACCGGGATAAAATAGTATATTTTGATGCAAGAGGAGAAAGTTTGTTATCGCGACTGAGGCAGAATTCTCCCAAGCCGCAGGCGAGGGTTTTATGGAGCCGAGTGCTACAGTGACAAATTTCCACGTGTATCAAAAGTCGTTTTTCAAAACACCTACGAAGAAATAAATAAACAGGGTTGACGTACGACTCTTGAGGGCCATACGCCTAGCATGATACGATAAATATAATAAATTGTGGTGGAGGCGAGCTCTCACACTTATCCGCACTAGTGCGGAAAACAGCAAATTACGTGCCTAAAAGCGGTAGAGATAAAAGATGGTTTTCGAGTAAGTTTATTGAAAAATATATATCCTGCCCTATTCAAGGAATTGGTCTACCTTGGTAAAAAATATGAGGTCTAAGATATTCTCAAGAGATAAGTTTCGTATTTCTCGCAAGCAAGTGAAAAAAGGAAGTCTTAAAGTATAAAGGGTTGATATCCTAAAACCTCAGCTTATGGTTAGTATCGGGCTCATTAAAGGCACCTCCCCTGACGGTATCGTGTGACGATCGAGGACCGTCATCTCGGAGTAGTAAACCCTATCCTTTTGGCTCATACTATGGGAACTCTTTGCATGTGTGAGACTTGTGTGAGTTCATGAAGTCTTGAGAGTATGGCCATGAAACATGAATATTATGGTATGAAATTAGAGAGCAAATTGATCAATCAAATTAACTTCCCTGTAAGCGCTGTTTCATTGAGATTATTCTTTAAATTGTCTGGTTTGAAGATGATGAGTATGTGACATCTTCCAGTAACCAGAAAATGTACTGGAGGAGGAGTAAAATTCTTTATAAGATTGTAAAATATCGTGAGAAATTTTAAACTTTTTTTTTTAAATAAGACACGTTTCTTTTGGAAACGAATGAATATGACTGTGATTTATTGTATTAAAAACGAATTTTTCATAATAATTATCGAAAAATTATAAAACGTAAAAAGTTATTACAATCATACGGAGTCTACAATTTTCCTGGGATCTTAGCGAGGAAACGCAACACGGAATCCAACTTTGTATTTATTATTATTATAAAAGAAAAGATAAAGAAGATGAAGTTTTTTTTTTTATCAACGGGCTAAACTAATAATAACCAATTGATCGAAGGCCATAGATATATTGTTTAAACTACGAAAAAACAATATAGAACAGCTTGACTAGTTCACTTCTTTTTTTTGGTTATCATTCACTCTATAAGATTAAAGCGGACGCACACATGGACGACGCCTGATTTGTTTGTGGCGTCGCGTGGCGTGGATCTAATGTAGCTCTGCATGTCTAGTTGCCATATAAATGTATGAAAACCAACGCGCCCAGATCAGCGTACGTGGCCCACATAGAGTTCCATAAATGTTGTTCTAGTTATTGAAATGAGAATGAAAAGCTATTCAAACACTAATCAAATAATTGAAGTTACATATCAAAACTCAAAAAAAAATCTTCGTTAATCTATGCTAAAAAAACTCAGTGACGTAATCATAGTAGCCAACATCAGGAAAAAATATCTCAACTTTTTTTTTATAGCGTCACATACGCATTGACGATCGCTCGCAAATGGCCCAGTTTAATGGAGAGAAACGTATTTTGTTGATACTGACGGTTTTTACGGCTTTCGAGTGAGTTCTTATGGTAACTGAGCTCGTAAATTAAGAATATGCGGAGGGAAACGGGAGGCAGACGACCTTGAGATGGCGGATGGCGTGGCTTTTAAAACAACATCTTTGGGCACTTTTTTATCCTTTTGCGTTAAGATGGGAAAATAGTTTGTGTACTTAAGTGATTTATTTTGTTGAATTAATGTTTATTTATTAATATTCTAAAACACAACTGTCAACATATCCGCAGGAGAACAAAGGTTGCTGTCAAAGCACGAAGAATCGCCAAACTTAAGTAGCAGTTGGCAGAGCATATTGCTCGCGATGGCCGTTGGGGACGAAATGTTCTGGAGTGGCGACCGCGTATCGGAACACGCAGCGTTGGAAGGTCTCTTACAGGGTGGACCGATGACCTGGTAAAGGTTGCGGGAATCCGATGGATGCAAGACGCACAGGATCGTTCATTGTGGCGACATTTGGGGGAGGCCTATGTCCAACAGTGGACGTCTATCGGCTGAAATGATGATGGCTGAGTTTGTGTTAAGACTACTAGACAACTCATAAACATACTTACATATATATATATATATATATATATATATACATACTATAGATAAATTACACCCAGACACAACAAATGCTCGTGCTCATCGCACAAACATTTGTCATGGGTGGGAATCGAACTCACGACCTCCGGCATAGCAGCCAGGGCCATTAACTACTAAACCACCAGGACAGTCGAATATGCAATATGTGAAGAGAAACGTGAGAAAGACGACCTTGGAACGCCGTATGGTGTAGTTTTTAAAACTATATCTTTGGACACTTTTTTATCCTTTTGCGTAAATATGGAAAAATAGTTTGTATACTCTGTTCATAACATTAGATATTTATGAAAACCTTTTATTACTGTCCGTTCAACCGATTTTGACTTTTATTACGTTGGTGGCATGACACATGGCGGCTGCAGTAAATAGTTGGTATTGTAACTATTTTTTTGCTTTTAATGCCGTCTTTATGCCTAAGAAATAGAAGTTAAAATCGGTTGTACTGACAGTAAAAAAAAATTTTTAATGTCTAATCTTAACGCGAATAGGGTATATGTGTTTCATTTTGTTGAATTAATGTTTATCTAAACTAATATAATCAAGAGGTAAAGTTTGTTTTTATGTTTTTTTATTTGTAGGAGGTAATCTCTAGAAGTACTGGTCCGATTGCTAAAATTTTTTCACCAATAGAAAGCTGCTTTATTTCTGAGTGACATAGGCTAGGCTATATTTTATATAGGCCGAAGAAAAGATGGATGGATTGTGTGAGAAGTGATATGAAAGAAAAGGATGTTAGTGATAGTTTGATGGGTGACAGGACAAAATGGAAGAAGAAAACATGTTGCACCGACCCTAAGTAATGTGGGATAAGGGCAGGAAGAAGAAGAAGAAGATAGGCTATATTTTATGTACGCGGACGAAGTCGCTGGCAAAAGTTAGTTTAGTAATATTCCACAACTCGATATTCGACACACCATCGATTCGATTGAGTACACCACAGACTACCCCGTGTATTATTTTTAGCTCTTATCCATCCTAAGGTTGTCTGGAAGATATCGCTTTCAGCGATAAGACCGCCATAATTGTACCCACAAACTGAAGTTTTTGTATAAGCTGTATTACTTTTTGTTGTACAATAAAGTCTATTCTATTCTATTCTATTCTATTCTATTCTATTCGATGCCGACGCTAACCCTAGCGCGACCATTGAGCGTAGTTATGAAAAGTGAAGTACATACAGGAGATTAACTTATGGACCTATCTATTTTGTGGTTCTGTTCCAGTTAGTGTTGTATACAATTCACAGAACGGTATCAAAACTGTACTTTAACTAACAAAACTAACTGACACGAGCTCAATGAATTCTGAGAATATTGTTGCGGAAATATTTTGTCTGGTTTGTTCGCTCTGCCAATCAAATTCCTAAGCTGAAAGTTCTAAAACACAGGTTTATTTTTGAGGTGGGGAATTATGCAATGTATTCACTCGCTCTAAGGTGGAGCGACTGAGCGTGTCAGACTTTAACTGACTAAAACAACACCTGTGTCCTTCAGTTACTCTTTGCGTTTCTTTTTAGAAATTTTCCTCTGACCTCTACGGTCCGGACCAAGCGTTTTGACTCATCGTTTATAATTCGTACATTGAGGGACTGGAACAATTTGTCCGCTGCGGTCTTCCTGTCCGATTATAATTTAGGTGTCTTCAAGGCTAGAGTAAATAGGCTCTTAATAAATTAGTGCGCTTCACCATTAACGATTGCATCGCTACTTACTATCAGGTGGGATCGCAGTCAAGTACTAGTTTATATCAATAAAAAAAAATCCTCGTGGTCCTAACGGGCATCGGTCCTGCCAGTTTGCCCTACGTATTTACTGAAATATTTTCGAGCCGTCGACTACTTGGGCTCGATTTTTACAGGACGGGCGGATAGCGAGCTACCCATTGCTCGTCGCCCGCAAACCCGTGAAAACGGTTATGTTTATTTACGCTACAAACACTTCAATTCATAGAATAATATCAAAACTGTTCTCTAACAGCGGTTTGTATTATTGTAGTTCCCAAGAATTCAGTTGCTGAAACAATTTTGTTTCTTTGTTCACGCCAACAACTGAATTCCTTAACTGACTATTGTAAAAGATAGGGTAAACATAGTAAATTAATTCTAACTTATTAAATGACAAATTCAATTGAGTTTGGAATCTAGATATTTTATTTCACGAAAGCGGGTTGGTTTCGATGTGTGTGTAAATTGAGGTACGAAATAGCTTGTGTGTACGTGAGTTTTTTTCTGATCTGTACCTACCATGAGTTTAAAGCAATAGTATTTGTCGATATTTGATGCCGACTACGTAAATATTTTGTATGGAAAATTTTGGGTCCGTCAATGACCAATCCAACCGTCAATGGTCAATGAGGCGCTGTAAAATTTGCCATACAAAATATTTACGGAGTCGGTATCGAGTATTGACAAATACAATTGTGCTTTAAACTCATGGTAGAGATACAGAGCAGCCCCTAGCCAAGTTACAACCGTATCGTATCGAATTCCGTTCTCCAATCGGTAACGCGTCGGTGTCAGCAATTGTAGAAAACGATAAGTGGGTAGCCATGTTGACGCTCCTGAGTCGGCCGCTCGTTCTATAATGTAGCGTTTATTTATCAAGGGATGTAGCGTTAAACGTTGTAGAAATTCATTCTATCATTTTGAACGATGTGAACTTGGTTACGAATTTTCTATTCGTTTGTTCCGACCACGTGAATTAACGTTGAGATGTTGTCATTCCCATACATTTTATTACTTTTCGACTAGCGTTAACAATTGCAGATTATCAACTTGGCTAGGAGTGCAGGTCAGGGTTTTAGTCCGTAAAATTCTCACACGCTGTTGGAGATAAAACCTTCTTGCAAGCTTCCTAAATTATATGAAAAAATATGACACTTCTATTTGTCACTTGTCTTCACTTGTTTTTCTGTAAAATATATTGTTCACACCGAAAATTATTAAAACTAATTTGCATTGAGCATCCAGTCATTGATTTTCATCAGAATACCCATAATTCTCGCACATGGTCCATAACGAGCCGGATGAAATATAATTAAGAAGATCA
Source organism: Mythimna albipuncta (assembly GCA_929112965.1). Taxonomy (NCBI): domain Eukaryota; kingdom Metazoa; phylum Arthropoda; class Insecta; order Lepidoptera; family Noctuidae; genus Mythimna; species Mythimna albipuncta. Next base: position 21,737,267 of record OV815965.1, read on the forward strand.
GCGATTATTTTCAAGAAAAAGAATAGAGACTGACTTCCACGCTGAATGGAGGTTCATGAGTTCACTGCTGGAGAACTGGATTGATTTCAAGCAAGTTAGTTAGTGGTGTACAGTTATAATTACGCTAATATCGTCACCCAACACTCAGGTAGTATATATAAGTAGTCATACTAAGGTCAGTACTATTTTATTAAATTACCAATTATATTGTGTTTGAGTAAAATCATTAGGTACTTTGTTGCATTGTGATTAGTATTTTATTCAACAGCAATGTTAAGTTTAAACTCATACTTTTAACAGTATAGTTAGCTATTTTGCTACATTATTAAACTTACATTATATTAAGCTGTAACTAATTACATAACTACTTAACAGTGGTATTAATTTTTAACAAGTATCTTAACATAATAAAAATATTTGAGTGTTAGATATTAGTACAAGTCATTGTTATAAATTATAGTTAGCAGTCAGAAAGGGCATAGACTACAGCTAGGCGTATAATTATTGAAATTATATTGTTGTTTTAATTTTTATATTCCTGTATCAATGCCAGGTTGACAACACTCGTCTCCCAGAATGTCTGAGGAAAAGGATTTAATTAAGAAGCGAGGCAGCTTCAAAGGTCGCTTGACTAGTTTCCTCAATTTTCTGGACTCATTCAAGGACAAGGAGCTATCTAGCTGTGATGTGTCCGAGTTGCAGTTGCGCATGGGCAAGATAGAGGCGTTGTATGAGCAGTATGATGAGGTACAGTTACGTCTAGAATGCATTGTTGACGACATCAACTTACAATATTCTCAGCGTTCCGAGTTTGAGTCTATTTATTATAAAACCTTATCTAGAGCCCAGAATATTCTGACTGACTACAATAAAGATAATAAATCGATGGAAAGTTGTAAAAGTACTTGTGTTAGCATAAAGCAGCCGGTTAAATTGCCAACGATTCAGTTACCAAAGTTTAGCGGATTATATTGTAATTGGCTTGAATTCCGCGACACCTTTACTAGCCTAATTCATTGTAATGATGACATAGACGCAATCAATAAGTTTCACTACTTGCGAGCATCACTTGAGGGAACAGCTGCTATAGTTATCAAATCCATTGAGTTTTCTTCAAGTAATTACTCTGTGGCATGGTCATTGTTATGTGATCGGTTTGACAACAAAAGATTACTGGTTCAGAATCATATAAGTTCATTATTTACTATTGAATCAATTACAAAAGAATCTTCTGTTGCCATTAAGAATTTGATCGATCAGTTAAATAAAGACTTGCGAGCTTTAGAGTCATTAGGGGAGCCTGTGAAACACTGGGATACACTTTTAATCTACATTGTCACACGAAAACTTGATCAAAAAACCTATCGTGAGTGGGAGGAGTGCAAAGGTAGGATAGACAAGGATGGCTTAATCACGTTTAACGCATTTATGCAATTCTTACGCAATCGAGCCGACCTCATCGAGACCCTGGAACTCCCCCGCAATCATTATTCGCAATCACCAGGTAAATCAGGTCCTAAGATCAAGTCAATGGTAGCACAATCTCCTATCAATTCTAGCACTGACTCAGCTTCTAAACCTTGTCCTAAATGTAATAACAACGATCACACATTAAATAATTGTCCACAGTTTCTCGCATTGAGTAACGATGACCGTCTCAAATCATTACCTAGTTATAAGGTATGTTTTAACTGTTTTCGTTCCGGACACTATGCTAACAAATGTAAAAAACCAGGCTGCAAACTATGCAAACGTAGGCACAACACATTAGTTCACGTACATTCTAATGGCACTGTATCGAATACACCTAGTGGTAATTCGATGAATAACTTGTCTGCTACGACTGAAACGAATAACGTAGCTTTATCCGCAAACATTGCATCTCCGTGTGGTCATACGCAACGAGATGTGTTGTTATCAACCGCTTTGATCAAATTAAGAGACCACAATGGGTGTGTGCATCTCGCTCGCGCGGTGCTCGATAGTGGTAGCACGTCTTCACTCATAACAGATAGGTTGTGCAATAAACTTAACTTAAAAACTAGCCAGGTAGATAGATCAATCCTTGGAATCAATAACGTCACTTCGCACGTAGGTAAAATATGTCGGGTTAAGGGTACGCCATTAGATGATAGCTTTGTATTCGAACTAAATTGTTTTGTTCTTCCGTTCATTACGAGTAGTGTTCCGTGTCGTCAGATAAATATTTCTGATTTCGACTTACCCTCGAATATTACTTTAGCTGATCCTACTTTTTATAACCCTGCCGATGTTGATATTTTAATCGGCGCTGATCTTTTTTGGGATTTGTTAGGATCTCAAAGACTAAAGTTAGGTACCGGGAAACCAATATTATGTGAAACCCGTCTAGGATGGATAGTTTCCGGTCCAATTACTCAGAATACTATCTCACTGCTGACGAATGACGTAAAGTGCAATATGTCTAAAATGGTTGCCGACAGCGATGGTGACTGGGAAAACCTCAAGTCAGAATTGACAAAGTTTTGGCAATTAGAGGAGGTGAATGCGAAGTCTTCCAATTCTTATATGCCTGAAGAGAAATTGTGTGAAGACAATTTCGTTACAAATACGACACGATTGTCTGATGGTCGTTTTTGTGTTCGCATCCCCCTTAAGAAAGATCCTTCAATTTTAGGAAATTCTTTTAATAAAGCCACACATTGTTTACATTCTTTAGAGCGTAAATTAAAGGTTAAGACGAACTTTAGTAGAATGTATCATGACTTTTTGTCAGAATACGAGTTACTTGGTCATATGACAAAAATTAATAAACCTAATTTATGTTTGGGTTATTTTATTCCACATATGGGAGTTTTACGCGAGTCGAGTACCACGACCAAACTTCGTGTTGTTTTCAACGCTAGTGCTTCTACTTCGACGGGAGTGTCCTCTAATGACCTACAGATGGTTGGGCCAACCGTACAGGACGGTCTATTGTCTATACTTCTTCGCTTTAGAGTCCACAAGTATGTTTTATCTGCGGATGTGGAGAAGATGTATAGACAAATAGTCGTCCACCCGTCGGACAGATATTTACAACAGATTGTTTGGCGTGATAATGTTAGTGATCCTATTAATGTTTATCAATTAAACACCGTCACGTACGGTACGGCCAGTGCGCCATTCCTTGCGACACGATGCCTTAAACAAGTAGGACTCGACTGTAGGAACCCTAAGATATCGGAAATCATCCAACATGACTTCTATGTCGACGACTTGCTGACCGGAGGGGATGACTTAGATGAAGTAAAGTTCATTCGCACTGAAGTCACCAAAGCGCTTGCGTCGGCATGTATGCCATTGAGAAAGTGGAAGTCAAATGATTCTCAATTATTGTCGAATGCTGTCCCTGCGTCATACGATTTGAACATTGGACAAAATGAGCCAGAAAAGTTGCTTGGTCTCTGTTGGCATATCGGCACTGATGAGATAGGGTTTCCTATAGGTCTGACTAAATCTTCGACTAGGTACACAAAGCGTGACTTGTTATCCGTTATTGCGCGAATCTTTGATCCCTTAGGTCTGTTAGGTCCTATTGTTATTACTATGAAGATCTTGCTACAGAAAATGTGGTTAGATAAATTATCATGGGATCAACCATTACCTAATGAGATTTGTAAACAATGGGAGATTATTATTAAATCTTTACCTCTTTTAAATCATGTTCGCATTCCGCGACTTGTAGTCTGCAATTCATTTACGGAGTTAGAACTCCATATTTTCACAGACGCGTCTGAGTCCGCGTACGGTGCTTGCGTCTACATTCGCAGTGTTAATGCTAAGGGTGAGTACATGGCTCGCTTGTTAATGGCAAAGAGTCGAGTTGCTCCCATCAAGCCTACGACAATTCCGCGACTGGAGTTATGTGGTGCGGTAGTCGGTTCTCGTCTTCACGAGAAGGTGATGAGCTCACTTCGAGTGAAGATCAGTCGGGTTTATTGTTGGACTGATTCAACCATTGTCTTGGGATGGTTACAGATGATGCCTACCAGACTTCAGCCCTTTGTGCGCAACCGCGTTGCTGAGGTTTTGGATAAGTCGGGTAACTGTACTTGGAGGCACGTCCCAACAGATCAAAATCCAGCAGACCTAATATCTCGTGGCATGGATATTAGTGATCTGCAGGAGTCAGATCTGTGGTGGAAAGGACCAGATTTTTTAAAACTAGATTCGTCTGAATGGCCTTCTCAAATTACGAGCCCAGGACTACAATCGTTACCGGAGACTCGACCTAAAATCATATTACATGTTGTAAACGATTCGAAACCTGAAGTTTTAATTGATTTTAGGCGTTATTCCAATTACACACGGCTCGTACGATCTGTTGCCTACGTATTACGATTTATTAAGTCATGTAGAAAGCATTACCCTAAAACCAAATACTTGTCACATGATGAGGTACAAGATGCACTAACTCTTGTCATTATTAAGAGTCAGATTCAGTCATTTTCTGAATACCAATTATTTTTGAACAAAAAGAGTTTACCTAAAAAGAGCGCCCTTCTAAAGTTTAATGTTTATTTAGACGATAATAATGTAATGCGAGTAGGAGGACGTCTCGATAACTCTAATTTTGCTTATAGTAAGAAACACCCTATTTTATTACAGTCCACTCATGATTTCACTAAACTATTATTTAATTTTGAGCATAAAAGGCTGATGCATGCTGGCCCACAATTATTATTAGCTTCCATTAGGGAAACTTATTGGCCAATAGGAGGTCGCAAGTTGGCGAAAGCCTGTTATCATAAGTGTGTTTTGTGTCACCGTATGAAGGGTAAGGTTGTAGCTCCCTTAATGGGTAACTTACCACGAGAACGCCTTCGTCCAGGTTATCCCTTTGAAAGCACAGGCGTTGATTACGCTGGCCCTATTATGTGTGCTAGTCGCCAGGGCCGTGGATGTAGGTTAGTAAAGGTGTATGTCGCTATTTTTATTTGTTTCACAACCAAGGCCATTCATTTGGAGCTCGTTGGTGATTTAACTAGCAATAGTTATTTACTGGCTTTGTATCGGTTTATTTCTCGGAGAGGTAAACCTGCTGATATTTTTTCCGATAACGGTACCTCATTTGTCGGTGCATACAACGACCTTTCCAAATTTTTAAAATTAAATAGTTTGTCCTTGGGTGAAAGTGCAGCAAACGACGGAATAAGGTTCCATTTTATTCCCGCCTACACCCCACATTTCGGTGGACTCTGGGAGGCGGGTGTCAAGTCAGCAAAGTATCACCTTCAGAGAGTGTTGGGAAATTGTAACTTGACTTTTGAGGAGCTGTACACCACACTAACCAAGATTGAAGCCATCTTGAACTCTCGTCCATTGACGCCGTTGTCTTCAGATCCTGCAGATTATACTCCGCTCACGCCAGGACATTTTCTTGTGGGACGGCCACTTACTTCTTTGCCGCAACCTGATTACCAGGATAGCTCTGCCAATTATCTGTCTCGTTACCAGAGGATCGAGCAGCTTCGCCAGCATTTCTGGAGCAGATGGAGCAAGGAGTATGTTGCAGAATTGCAACAACGCTCCAAATGGCGTTCCTGCAAGGATGGCTTGATGCTGAACTCCTTGGTGGTGATCAAGGAAGACGATCTTCCTCCGTTGAAGTGGAGACTTGGACGGATCGTGGCTGTTCATCCAGGAACGGATGGTATCGCCCGTGTAGCTGACATTCGGACGTCTACTGGAGTCGTTCGACGGGCATTCAACCGAATCTGCCCTTTGCCTGTGTCTTCAGAATCTGGTTGAAACCATTGGTTTCAACGCCCGGGGAAATGTTGGAGATAAAACCTTCTTGCAAGCTTCCTAAATTATATGAAAAAATATGACACTTCTATTTGTCACTTGTCTTCACTTGTTTTTCTGTAAAATATATTGTTCACACCGAAAATTATTAAAACTAATTTGCATTGAGCATCCAGTCATTGATTTTCATCAGAATACCCATAATTCTCGCACACACGCCCTCTCGATCCACTCTAGAACGAGAGAAGTCATTAAATGATTAATCACATTTAAAAAATCTACACACATATTAAAGACTACTTCTCACTTTGGTGACTAGACAGTCCCCGTCATTTAGTTTATCAAATCATTGAAATTTGGCTCAAGAAATTCGAAGTTGCGCAAACTGCTACGCTTTTCGCAGAGCCGCACATCTTGCTACGGCGTAGTACGTAATGTGCTACGTGCACTTGCTCGTAGCACTTATGAGTGACTGAATGAAGATAAAATAAAGAACTTTTTCAATACGCTTGCTCAGAAAGTGACTTTTATTGCACTGCATTTAGGTACATAATGACCCTTGTTATTAAAATGTGACATTTTGATTACCATTACGCACTAGTGCTATAATGTATTTCAAAACCTTATTGTTCAACCTCTCCCCCACCATAATTTTAATACATTACCGTATCAGGCTGGGCGCAAGTCGTCCCCCACGAGTCGCCGGTCTACCCCCGATTTTCATTTCAGTGAGTGTGGCATTCGGCAAACATTAATGTACTGAACAGCTAATTATTTTCGCGATTTCAAGCTTGTTCCCATAGTAAAAGTTGTTGGTTATCATGAGCACAATCACGTGTTTAAGTATGGTACATTATTTACCAGTCACCCTGTATAATAAACCTTATACATGTCAAACTTATACACCAAACAGACAGACCTGGAACACCTTTCTATAGGCCATACAAATATTTCTTAAGTGTTTCCGTGTTTTAAACTAGTGCTTGACTGCGATCCCACCTGATGGTAAGCAGTGATGCAATCGTTGATGGTGAGGCGCACTAGTTTATTAAGAGCCTGTCATTGCTCTGAATACTACCTGAATATTACTAAACTCTAAAATACTCCTCAGATTTTATTCATCCATACCGCAGTCTATATTAAACTGACCAATAACAACAGCGATGCCGTTACAGCCAATAAATACTTGATCATAATTCTACCGATAATCGATTTTATTGTGTGCTTCGGTAATGTCGTAAATTCAGCCATAGACTGGAAGAAATATAAGCCCCGATGAAATAATTTAATCAAAACTAACCGCTTGCTAGTAAACCTAGTTGGGATTTAGTTTTATCTTGTGCGTTCTATTGTTCGGAATAGTATATAAATCAATAAATTTAGTTTATGAGTAATAAGCGTTGTTAAGATAAGGTTTACTGCCGAGATTGTCTCGATGAACTTAGTGATCGCTACAGGGCACTTATACGGCACGATTTTTTTTTTGTGGATAATATTTAAATGATTTTCTCCGCTCTGGGTGGAACGAGAAGGAGTGAGACTTATACCAACTGAAACCCAGTTGTGTTCCATCAGCTACCCGGTGACTCTTTCGAACAATCCACAATGATATTTGCCCCCATCCTTTGCCCCCATCATTAGTTGACCATTAAGTATTTGCTAATAAACCAATACTAATATTGATTGGTCTTTGTGGCGACGCTATGGGGAGGCCTAAGTCTATCAGTGGACGTCTTTCGGCTGATATGATGATGATGATGAATATTATAAAGCTGAAGAGTTTTTTTGTTTGAAGGAATGTAAGAAATTATTGGTTTACTTTTTTTTGGTATTAGAAAGCTCATTTATCGAAGAAAATCTATAAGCTTATTGTATAGATAATGGTGCGGACGGAACGTTCCGTGCGCGAGTCCGACTCGCACTTGGCCTTTTTTTATTTTATGACTATCTTTTAATCACACCGTTTACAACTAGTAACTCCAGTTAAGCTTAAGTTTATAAGTACTGAACCAATAAAATCGTAGCGATATAAAACCCTTTCTTCTGCCGTAAAACGTAACGTATAAAGTTGAGGAGTTTTACGGTAGAGACTCTCGGGTTACGGGTTAAGTTTTTGTAAGTACGATTTGATAGAAACGTGTGACTTAAGTTCAAGTTAAGTAGTCAGTAGTACTTGCTAATGTTGAGCTTTTAACTTAATGTAGGTGTTTTTAATTGAGATTTACTCGGCATTCTTAGTGAAGTTGGAGCGGGCGAATGAAAATGCTTTGTTAACAGTTTTCCTTTTACAAGTTTAGCGATTTTCCGGTTTTTGTTGAGTGAATGCTTTTTTTTTGTGGAGATATCATCAATTTGGTTTAAGTTTACCTACCTAACTGCTTATGAAAGCAGCTGCAGCTGCACTTATGTAAACAAACGCGTACTTATCTGGGTAGTTCCATTTTAGGTATTTCCGTAAAAAAGTTAAACTAAGTTTTTTTTTTTTATTTGACAAATGTTGAGGTTTTTTTAATCGGAGCTATAGCAACAGAGTAAGTTTTTTAAGTAGCCGTGGGTTACCAACTATAAAAAATAGCAAAAAATTGTAAATGGAGTCTCAAGCTCTATTTTGATGAAAACAAGAACTAGTATAATTGGATTTCTCAATCAAGAGATTTGAAAAAAAAAGACTTAATATATTATAATATTTGCATCATTATATACATTCTCTAATAAGAATAAAATTATAAGAATTAATAATATACTGAAAAAATCACCTATCAGTTTGTTTCGATGATACAATATTTAATATATAATATTTTTAGTCTGAAAAACTTAGTAAATTTTAAAACCTAACTACCAACCTAACCATCAATAAAATAAATCCAATATTAACTAAACAAAAACTTTAAATACAGGCAAGCGACAGGTAGCTACTCGCCCCTTGCTTACAGGCTTACAGACACAAAATCATCGGCACCTTCCGACTTCAACTTCCAACTTCCATCGGAGGACGTAACTCTTGTGAATGGACAGGGGATGAGGGGAGAGCGGATTGGAGGACTTTGATTTTTACTCAAATGGCCCGTGTTGAACTTAATGGCCTATGAGCATTAGGGGCCGCCAAGTGCTTCCTATGTTTTTTTTTATGTGGTTCTCGAAAGAGGTTGGTTACTTTCACTCTCTTAAAAAAAAGTTACAAAAAAAATAAATTAAGTAAAATATTTTGTGGTTAGTTTTAGCAGGATTTTTTAAAATAAATTACGGTGGCTTTTTAATTATTCGCAAATTGTTTGTCAGTGGCTATAGTGATGTAAATTTGGTGTAGTGGCTACAGTGATGTAAAATTGGTGCAGTTCTAATGTGAACTACAAGTGACCACACAACCTACCATGGAGTTTCTCGCGTGTTCTTTTTCATAGTGATCTACATTTTGGAACGTGTAACTTAGCTTCTAACTTTTGACAATTCTAACCTGAAATGAAATTTGAACCTGAAAACGTGATAACGTGTAATTCTAAATTCAGAATTCAAAAACGTTTATTTAGAAGAAGGCCATTACAAACAAGTAAACATTATTTTGTGAAAAGCAATAAAAATTGGTCCTTCGAGTCCACTTCAGATTACCTACTAACTCCAACTAGTGACTTTGCCTGCGTAAAAAGTAGAAATCTTTCCCAAGGGAACATACTCTCAGGGTAGGAAGTGTGTGTCATTCCAGGACATGATTTATTGGTGTGCCAAATTTGATCTGAATCCGTTCAGCCGATGGGTGTGAAGAAGTTACAAACATACACACTTACATTCAATCAAAGTTTCGCCTTTATAATATACTAGCTTTTGCCCGCGACTTCGTTCGCATGGAATAGTGACTTCCGGAAATTTCAGTACTGAATTGATGCCGACTCTTGACCAATAGATGGCGCTGTATATCCGGAATAAATTTTATTTTTTATTTTATTTATTTTTTGCAATAAAAACTATCCTATGTCCTTTCTCAAGTTCCAAACTATGTCTGTACCAAATTTCACACAAATCGGTTCAGTAGTTTAGGCGTGAAGCAAAGACAGACAGACAGACAGACAGAGTTACTTTCGCATTTATAATATTAGTTTGGATAGTTATTGCCCTTTTAAGTTATTAAGTTTTATTTATCTATTATGGAAGGTAGGTCTGAAAGTATTTTTTAACCTTCTACCCTTACCCCCCATTTTTTCTTTGTTAATTTATATGACAGAACAATGTTTATGCCCGCCCGACAAACAAAACAACATAAAAACACAAAAGTTTAGGTGTAGGTACATAGTCTCATACAATTCTTGACAATCATACACATATAATGTATGTGGGATAGTCAAGAATTGTTTTCTAAAATAGTAACTACTAACTTAAACAGTTTACTGTGTCGTTTGTTGTCGTACGAATAGTTGGAATTTCCAAATAAACTATTCAGATCCCTCCCGCTCCTACCTATAACTTAGTCCCTCAATAATGTATATAGGCTGAGAACACAAGGTGTGGGGTCAATAATAGGAGGTCAAATATTTGAGCAAAGCGTACGGGTTGTTTGTGGCATAGGACACACAGCCGGGTCTCCCGTACTATGTACGGTTATGTTTTTATTTTGGGGACGTAAGTAAATAAATATTGTGATCGGGGTGGAGACTGCAAGATGTATGAGCGTCAAATATCTTTCTGATATACAAAAATCTTTCACAGTGTTTGCTATCGAATTCCTCCAGCTTAACAGATTTTAAGTTTTTTTTTATTTATTATGGAAGGTAGGTCTGAGAATATTTTTTAACCTTCTACCCTTAACCCCCATTTTTTCTTTGATATATAATTTATATGACAGAACACTGTTTGCTGGATCAGCTATAATACCTAGAATATGCATTGTTTTAATTTATTGACCATTTCAGTACCTATATCTACTTTATTGTTCTCTTCGCATTTTAAGTTTCATTGACGGTCAAGAAGAGCTCAATTTAATTTCCATTATTAGAATACTGAAAGTTTCATCTTAATATTATGATAATATTTTTTTTTACTAATGAACTAACAGAAAGACTAGACTAGTCTAGTATTAGTAGTAGTAGTGTAGACTAGAGTAGTGCTACTAACAAATATAATTGTGGACCAAAATGTTTCTATGATATTTATAAATTGTTATTATTATTATTTGTTGATTAATTGTAATCTATTAAGTATATTAAGTATGTAGGCTTATATCTTTTATGAAATATGTTTAAAATATTGGTGACGTAAGCCACGGGGAATAACTAGTACAGAATAAAGTATGTCGTCAATAACTTATGTTTTGTCTCTCTTCTAAAGCAAGACTTTTCCGCCATGTTTTGCTACAGTTACACTCCCCAAGTGTTTGTTGTGTTGTCATCAATCAATAGTGTTTTCTCTTTATTAGGTTAGTGGAACTTTTTGTTTGGCTCAATACTCTCATGTCCCCATGCTTCTATGTTCCCATGCCCCCATGCCCCCACGCTTACAACACACACTGTTTGTGTACTTGCTTTCATACTTTACGAGGTAAACATTTTCGGGGGTATCGATAAAACATAAAGAATATGCAGAAAATTTTGGTATTAAAACATTGTTTATTATCATTTGTTGTAAGTTAAATTTTATTAAAGAAAACGTTTCATCCTGGTAGTTTTAAAATTTAGTGCATTTTTAATCACAACGGAAAAGAGGGGTGTTATAAGTCTGAGGTGTATGTGTGTCTGTCCGTGGCATCGTAGCTCGCGAATAGACCGATTTTGATGCGGTTTTTTTTACCGAAATTAGTATGCTTTAAAGCTCTAAAGCAAATATATTGCAACTGTTGACTAAATTCTGTTTCTTACCTTCCTGCTCCAAAATAATAAGATATTGACACGTGACCAAATTTCTCATTTTATAACTAAGCAACGAGAAAATGAGACAGTCCCTAATAAACTAATTCTCTTTTTTTAGAGCACAGGATTGTAGGTCACTTCGACACGGACAGGTTAGGTTAGAAAGATAAAGCAGGAGTGGAGTGCAGCTCCCACCTTAGCTTTTGTAGTTATTTTTTTGTAACCACTCGGAAAAGTGACTAAGATAATAATATTTAGACGCACGTTCATTGTGGCTGATTTAGTAATTTAAAAGGCAACGTAGATTTTGAGAGGCGAATAATGATATTAAAATGAAGTCCGTTTTATAATTAGCAACCAAATAAGTCAATAAGATTATTTTCAGTTTTAATTGCTCGTGTTCTATCGTCGGCCACATCATCGTACCATTAAGTGAGGTTGTGGCCAAACGCGAGCCTATCAATTACAATAAAAAAAAAAGATATTACAATCTGGTTAATCGTCTCTCGAATAATCCCACGAAAACAAAATCTAAGTTGAAACCGAACGAAGCATTTTCGGTAAACCGCGTCCATGTTCCGAACAATTTTAAAACTGTGGAAATAGTTGAAAAGTTTGAATTTAGCTTATTAAATTGGTATGTAGTAAAATATGTTTCGCATTCCAAAAAGTTTACAAACCAAAATCTATTTTCACGGCACAATCCATACAAGCGTTTGTTTTGTTATGTTATTATGTGTCTAGGGAAAGTTTTTCTGTAATTATTATTAGGTCTATGAAGTTGCCGTTTTATAAAATCCTAAGTTATTTCAGCTCAAAGTGACACGACTTTGATTTGCGATAACTTGACATCGGTTTGTAGTTGGAAGGCCTCCCACAAGGCACTGAAGACCTGGAGAGGGTAATAGAATCCAAATTCCAATGGATGGGAGACGCACAGGATCGATCATTGTGGCGTTATGAGAGGGAGGTCCGTATCCCAAGGTCCTTTCCTTTTCAAGGAACCTTTCAGCTGAAATGATGATTTGGAATTCGAAGTTCAAATAAACTTTACATTGAAAGCAAATTTTTATAAATGGAAATTAATTATTTATTTCTTTGTATAAAATCTAAGTTTTATTTTTATTTTTTTGGAATATTATTTTTTACTGTGGAAATAACGCTTTTACTTACGCTACGCATACGCATACATATTAATGACGTATGTAAACGGTCTTCTCAAATATGAACGAATGACCTATTTTTTTTTGTTTCAATCGCTTTCGTATGGGAAAATGTACCTTACAACTTATTCTTCTTCCCGGGCGATTACGGAATATTCCAAAAAAGCTTTAAAACTAATAACATACACTTCGTTCGATAGAAAATAATTGTAGTCGTGTTTTTATAGACTACAATTACCTTACTTTACTACGTAGGTACGTCTTTGAAATAGCGAGGCTCTTGAAACGCATGTTTTCCACGCTAGCTAATCTCAAGTTTTCACAGTTCAAAGTATGCAGTTTCATAAAACGGTTATTTCACAGGTCTATACAGAAATACCGAATGTAATAATTATGATACTACAACGATAAATGATACAATATTTGCCGCAGAGCAGAGAATTGAGTCAGAACCTGCCACAGACTAATAAACAAACCGATGGCTAACATACCTAAATTAATTATTCAATATTTGCTTAAATAACTTATAAGAGCTGGCCGAAAAGCCGATGCATATGTATGCGGTACGGTCCACAACGGAATCAAATTAATTATGATGAAGTGTTGCACCTGTTGGCTCGACTAATAGCTGGTGGCCTGGTGGACCACACTTATTGGAAACGGTTTACGTCGCCCTGTGATTTATTACTGAATTAGTTCGAGAAACGTGATGATTTTACCCAATTAGGAGCGTAGGGAACTGTAGACAGTGATACTTTGAAGCATATTGCTTATTACTTTGCAGGTGTAATGTAGATTGTGATACCTTCTTTATTTATTTATTGTCGTGAACCACATCATTGCTTACCATCAGGGTTTGTGGTGGATTGTGGTCAAATGCGAGCTTATCTACACTAATATTATGTAATTATATTATACTATTATAATATAATAGAGAGGTCAAGTTTGTTTTTTGTTTGTAGGAGGTAATCTCTGAAAGCACTGGTCCGAATGCTGAAATTTTTTCACCGATAGAAAGCTACTTTATTCCTGAATGACACAAGCAATTTTCTTTTTTTTGTACGGGGGCGAAGCCGCAGGCAAAAGCTAGTCAATAATAATAATAAAAAAATATTTCAAGTTATAATAAAGACGTTATAAAATAGAGATCGTTTTAGTTACTTATATTAAAAACATTCTCTGATATAATAATCACAAATAAATTAAATTGCACAAAATTGAAATAATTAAAATTAAATTGTATCTATTAAATTAATATTAATGAGTAAGTTGTATTAAAAGAAATTGCAGTGTATATGAGCATTACGCGGATTTAAGCAATAAATTTAAAAAGTCCGTATTTAAATTATTTTAACAATTTAGTGGCCTTCATACCGCTTTTTAACAAAATCTTTGCATGTCAGTAAAAATAAATAATAATGCTGTTTAGCAATACATAAATTGACATAATAATGTATTATTATCGAGTGAAGCGTAACAAAAGAACAATGTACGTTGCGGCCCGCCTTAAAACCACAACCAAGAAAGAAGTGTGGTCACATAGTCAGCAAAAACATTTTTATTATTTTCTCACAAAGTACAGGCCTTATAATAAAATGCTTAAGTGCAGTCATGCAGCATTTAAAAACGGGTTTTTCTACACTGACAGCAACACAAATGGAATTTATCAAGCTAAGCCCCCAGGCTCTCTTACCTAAATCAAAAGGACATAAGTTTAAAAAAGAGTTTTTCAGTCCGATGAGCAATTTATATTTCTTTTTGAAATTTAAAAAATAAACCTTTGACAACAAACCCAGAGATCTTTTTTTCACATTTAGGCTTTTAAATCCTTTGTAGATTATCTGACAAAGCCTGAAATTATTTTCCCAATAAAAAAAGTGTACCTTATATGATAAGGTACAATAATAATTTCCTTTTGACTAATCTGTAAAAGGAGAAACTGTGTTTGTACAAATTGTTAATATTTGTACCGATAGATGGCGCTGTTAGTTGAGCGCCAAAAATCTGAATCGCGGTGTTAAGATTCTCCGCCGATTTGCTAGGGTAAAATTTTGTTACGGTAAATTGAGCTCAATTACACGGTTGAAATGTCGTAGGTCGTTTTTATTACGTATATCTTCATCCTTGTGTCGAAAAGAGTGCTGCAGAAGTCTTTCTGTGATCGGGTTTATCAAACTGACTGACTGATGTATCAATGGATTGAACGGACAGCTGAAACTACTGGGCTTGAAGCGTAAAATTTTGCATAAAGCTTCCTTTTATGACGTAGACGAGCACTGAGAAAGGATTTTTCAAAATTAAGACCCTAACTAAAAGGGGTCTAAAATGTGTATACTAATATATGAAGAAGCCTATTTTCAAACAGGCAAAGCCGCGGGCAGAATCTAGTCGCACATAAACAAGAGATATTCGGCAACAGACACCACGGCCGTTAATAACGCAGTGTCGGCGACAGCTAGAGCGCTCTAGACAGTGTCGAGAGGTGTCAGAAAGAAGTGTAGTGCGCAGGTGCGGCTCATAAATAATGGGAGCGTGGCTTGCCGCGGTGTCGCGAAAAATGTTCCCGTAGATAATGTGAGCCTTTTAGGAGATGCGTTAAGTATTGTGTGGTTAAGGGATGTGGTGGGATTTAACAAAGTTTTAATGTAGTAGCTGGAAACATAAGATTTTATTATTTTTTGTATCGTTAATATTGTTTCTAACAAGTAAACTTTAAGAGGAATTTTTAGGTAATTAACTAAATTTAAATAATCTTTGTATATCTTATACGATTTATTTTAAATAAAGAGACATAAGTATCAAGATTGTTTAGCTATAGTTAACTACTTAAACCGATGGAGTATAGTAAAATTAAAAAATTGTCCAAGAACTACTTAGGTATTTATCTAAACCGATGTTAGGTAGGTAATTAAATAAATTTAAATAATCTTTGTATGTCTTATACGATTTATTTTAAATAAAGAGACATAAGTATCAAGATTGTTTAGCTATAGTTAACTACCTAAACCGATGAAGCATAGTAAAATTTAGTCTGCAAGCTAGTCTTTTTACTTGATGACCAAAATAATTTTCATCACCTTGACATCAATTTATTAAAATTAATCTTTAAGCAAAAAGGTGTTAATAATACCGCCATCTTAATTTTATGTTCATTCAACTCGAAAACTGTTTGAAGCCAAAATATCTTTAACAAAGGCCTTCTAAATCTACATTAATTTTGCGCAAACACTTTATCAAAAGCGAGAGCTTATTTTCAAGTTCACACCAATAAAATGAAATAACTCAAGAATTTACCTTCACTCATAAAGCCCCGTCTGATCCCGCTCTTGATATTTTCATCCCGAGAAAAAAAAAACATTTTCTTACCTTTTCGAATTCTCTGATGTATCGAAACATGTAATTTATATAGTCGCAGTAACGCCTCCGGAACGATTCGCCGGGGACATCCGGTTCTAGCGGCCATCTTAGAAAAAAGTATCTAAAGCGTATACTGTCATAAATAATTCAGTGTTCCGTATATTTATTTTCACTTGTGAGGATGTGTGTGGATAAGAAATTGGAGCGTGCTGATTATGTGGATGTTCCTGGATGATCGATGGACGTTTCATTGTTATAGAGGTGTTACGTTTTTGTACTGGGAGTAAAATAAACAAATAAACGTGTTTCGCTGTCAGATTTTTGCGCCGTGCGTGTTGTTACGTATACAAATGGCATGCAAAAATGCTGAATGTCGGAACAAATTCCTGTGGGCCGTATAAATGTATTGTTCTTCTACAAAATGGGGATATTTTTGTGAATCTGTTTGTGTTGTCTATTTGATAGGATTGCGTTTCTCTATTTTATTGATGTTAAGTGATCAGTCGAAAGTCGTCCAGTGTTGCCAGATCGGCTGGTCCTGTTCGTTTCGCATCTGTCAGATTCTTGAAACCAAGACCCTCATCAGGTTATTGATCTATCTCGTAGTAAACCTTTCAAAGCTGCGTCTTCCGGTACGCAGGCGTCACCCCAGAGCCTTTCAGCCCCAGTGATGGTACGCTTGCTAAACGAGCCTTTTAGTTCATTAAACCCCAAGCGAACGCCGGCGTTCACGCTGTCATTGTTTTTCTGATGTGTCTCTAATTGATACGATTGAAATGTTAACTGTGAGGTATTTACAAGTCGTTTCCTCTAAGCCTTTATTACCTATTGGTCGATTAATAACTTTTCGAATATAATAAAACCGTGACTCCGTCATAATCAGTCTGTGACCTGAAAGGTTATCGCCAAAAACCCCAATTGAACCCAAAGACGTTGTCGAACGAGTGAACAGAAAGCGGCCGGATCCGGCGGTTACACCGTTTCCGGCCGCCGTCCCGCCGCTGAATTATGGACTTCTGATCCGACATGTTTTGTTATTATTATGCTTTTATTAATTTTTGCTTTTCTTTCCGCGTTTTGAGCGCGTCCTTGAGGACAGATTGCTATTTTATTTATGGATAGCGATTTGATTAAGTTATTTCTATTTTGTTTGTGTTGTGTCCTTAAAGACGCACTTATCTTTCGTATTCCATTTCTATTTTGTGTGTATCTGTATGCCAAATAAACGTGTTTTCTTTCTTTCTTTTTCTTTTTCCGAAATTGATATCTAGATACAACAATAATATACATTTGAAAACTATGCTGAAATATTTAGAGATTAAAAAAGGCATTGACATTACGTGTGACCATAGGCGCAAAATAGGTACAGAAGATTATCTCATGTATTTTTTTTATGGTGGGAAAAATCATCCAATGTCAACTCCCGCTCTTGGGCAGAGCGGGAGATAGTGTCAGACTTTTACTGAGTAAAAGCCCACCCCGTTCCTTCTAGCCTTCATACCAGGGAGTTCCCTTTCGGATAACCCTGGCCCCAGTAGGCTTCAACCCAGCTGGGTCCCTGCTGTTGCTGACAACTCCTTGAGGAGCGTGGGAACAGTGCGCGCCGTCGACGACTTGGGCTTGGTCTGGACAGTTACCGGACAGCCGGACAGCGTGCTACCCATTGCTCACTGTCTACAAGCCCGCGCCTACGGTGGCCGGAAATCGGGATCAGAATCCCGGCGACGGCGGCGAGAGCGCCGTTGCCTGATGCGGTCAGCTTCCTCCATAATCTCACGTATGTACTTCACTTTTTATACCTACGCTCGGTGGACGCACACTAATGAGCATTTGAGCAGGAACTGTTCGACGAGTGGTCCGAGACGCAACCGAGATATCGTGTTTGTGAGCGGTGTCTATGTGTGCGTTACTCGAGCGCGCTTTGTACGTAGATTGACTTCTGTACCTATCTATTTAGTGCCATAGGTTTCGGCTTATTTTTTGTTATTATTATTAATATACCCGTGAGTGTTTTGCCACTTTCTCTCCTGCTGTTATGGTTGATGGTGTGGTCAACAATGGAGCACGCTTGCTTATAAGTAATCTATTCATTTTTGACAAAAAAAAAAAAACAATCAGGAAATACAGACTCCGGCAGGAAAATCCACTCCTTAGCTTAACACACAATAAAAATGTTCCTAAAACGTTTTGTCTGTAAGGATGGGATGTCCACCATGTACCGGTAGCGCATTTTTGTACGTTTAATAGTCCATTACAATAAGAATAAAAACAATGTGGGTAAGTATCTGTGAGTCCTGTCGCCGTACATCAAAACAGCATTAATTTAAATAAGTGTTAAAACATTTGGCACCAACATTCCTCAACTCATCCAACAAAATACACTCAAGAGAACACTAACACACCAGTCAACTTAAAACAACCCTTGAATGACGTCACACTTACTCACATAGAATCTACATATCGCGGATGTATTGCCGACTTTCGAGAAGTTTCCATCATATTCTTATGTTATGGTGGAAGTTGGGCATTAAAACACGCAAACGACGCCATTTCGCAGTCTCGTCATAACTCATATGTCGCTATGCATAACTGTGACCCATATTTGGGACAATTGGCGATAAGATCGGATTGAAGATTCATGATTTACGTTGTTAATGGGATTTTGAAACGTGTTTTGGAGTTATGTTGTAGTTAGTAGTTGTACCACACCGGGGTCACTCCTGGCGTGGGGAGTCGCAAGAAGACTACCGGCCACCACCGTTAACCCGGGTACGCTTACGGCAATCCGTAGTTAGCTCGTCGTCTGGCCGTTAGGTAAGGCCCAAGTCCGGGCCGTCGGTGCGTAATGTTCCAAGCGCACCTCAAAGAGACGTCAGCTGAATTGGTGAGGCCAGTAACCGCTTGCTGCTGAGACCGAAGTTGTGATCAGGCAGTGATCACAACTTCGGTCTCAGCAGCAAGCGGTGCGGCGAGCGGGGCCGCATCGGTAAGCGGGCGCGCGACGCTATGAGCGGCGTCTCGTGGCGTGCTTCAAACATTATCATCCTTTTTTACTTTTTCATTTTACCGCTTGCCACCCCACGCTTAGCTACCGCTCACAGCAGCAAGGCCGTGAATGAGCCGCTAGAGCTGACGCCTGCCAGGGATGCAGATTGTTCGAAGGAGTCACCGTAGCCCTCGCAATAAAGGGCGACTGAACGAATACTGTGGGATTTAGTTAGTAGAAGCCAGACAGTCTCTCTCAATCTACCCACAGCGGGAGAAATTATTTATTTGATGCTTTCGTACGTCAAAAACAGTTAGTTGCTGTAGTTTAAGTCAGATTAATTAATATTTAGAATAAAATGGAACAAAATAAACTTTACAGTATACACCAAAATAGTTTTATAACACTTTTCAATGAATTTAAAATGGTTACAATGGAGGTCTTATCGCTGACGGTGATATTTACAAGACAACCTTTGAAAAGTCTAAAGGGACTTAAAATATAAGGGGGGGTAGGGGTGGGGCTTTTGTCAACCATTTCTAGCAAATTGTTAAGTTTGCTAAAGTGGACACTATCTAGATGGCACATAGACAAATAGATACTGTCGTTCTAAAATGTGCAAGTAATATTTAATCTTGACGTGATCATGATCAAGAATATTTTTTCTTGTTTGTAAAAATCAAAGTAAGGGTAAAATTTTAATAGCCTTTCGAATTCCGCCTTTATTTTCGAATCAATAAGGTTTGATTTTCAAACCTGAAGTTATGTTAACAGATTCAAACGGTAAGGGACCGAGTTCAGGGAGAAGCAAATGTTAATTAATACGAATCAAATCACTGCTACATACATTTCAATACACGTTCCGGAAAGATCTTTATCTATTTCAATTTCCTTGTTTAAGCTAAAGACGAATACAGATTGAGATCTGTTTTTAATAATGAAAATATATTTTTTCCACTATTTTAAGTACCACAGCTGCACTATACTTGGGAAAAAGTCATGAACCTCAATAGTCTCATACGATAGTAAAGCTCAATCGTAAAACATACAGCTTAGCTAAACAGGAACAGTAATGAGTACCTATGACTGCTAAACATTTATGAGGACCGCACACAGTGCACAACGCTTACTACACTTAATACTTTACCTTATCGAGAGCCATTCATCATTCTTCGACAGCGGGTAAACGTTCGTTGCCTTTTACTGTAGACTTACATAGGTAATGCTCGTTCTCGATTGTCGAAGCAAATGTTATTATAACGTAATGGATTATTGATTGTAGGATATATTAGTATATGGTCGTGCGGTCAACTATCCTGTTGCTATCTATAGTTCTAAAAGGGGAGTATTATAGTCTATTGTTTTAGGATATGATAATAGAGACTGTATCGAAGAATGATTTGTTATTTAAATAGCGTGTTTTTTGACGACCAAGTCAGTAGACCGTATTTTTTATTATAACTTGCTATTTCTACCATTCTAACCCATTATATTCCCAAAAATGTAAGTAGTCAGTGTTAAAGATATAATAATATTCCAAAACTATCACACAACACCGTTTAGTCCCAAGCTAGCATGTGTTACGAATACGAGTAGGCTTTTACTGCCTAAAAAACCCACGCCGTTCCTCCGTTGCCTTTCATACTGCGGCTGAGCCTTCCTTTCAGAATGGAAGCAGACCCTTGACCCCAGTAGGCTTCGACCCTGCTAGGTCCATACGGTTGCTGACAACTCCTTAAGGCGCGTGAGAACATTAACAGATCAATTCAGGTCGTCAATTGGATCGCCTCAAGAGCTCTTGGTAGTGCTTCTATCTGAATGAATCCTTACTTACTACTTAGCAAGAAACAATCGAGTTGAACACAAAGAGTACGATTAAATCCCCAGGTGTCGGCTCAAGATATTATAAGCGGCCGATTTTAAGTGAACTTTACACAATATGGCTCTTAAGACTTTCACAATAGACCCTCCGACACTTGTTAACGTTGTAATCTTGCTTTGGGCTACGGAGTTGCGTTTTACGAATATTTAGACCGAAATATTGGAGCTTTCTAATGTTGGTTTATTTTTAAAGGGGAAAATAATAATAATGTTACGTTGTTATGTTATGTCTGTTGTTGTTATTTTAATTTTAAGTCTACAATAAAGAATAGGATATCTATTTATCTATATACTACCATCTCACATGACGAAAATCTCGTCAAAGCTGAGAAAGAGAAACAAATGAAATATCTCGACTTAGCATACGAGGTTGTCTGCATGTGGAACGGATAGGCTCGCGCGTGACCACCATCTTACGGACTCCAACAGGGAATTCCACTCGTTGGCTGTACGCATAATAAATGTGTTCCCAAAACGCATTGTGCGTAAGGGTGGGATGAGCCGATTGTTGGGACCCCCAATGGCTTGATAGCCAAAATCTTCGACGACTATCTGTCGAAGTTATCATTGCGCGGTTGGATCAAGGACCTGATACAGAAGATACTGATGCTCCATGAAACGGCGCGCATTGTTAAAGAGATTCCCCTCTCAGGAGCCACTGGTAGCTTGGACCCTGTTCCCGATGCCGGTGGGCTACAATTTTTATATTTTCAAATATTATGTTTTATATGCAAAAAACAAAACAAAAATTAAAAATGTTATGACTTTAGGTACGTAGAAATTCCTGATAGATATTTAGATAAGTACTGCAGAACACCCACGAAAAATAAGTTTCCAATTTTGTTCATTTTCGATTGACAAAGCTGCCAAGCACCATCTACATAGTTCACCAATCGACAATAACAGTCCTTTGTACGATTCTCTCAATCATTCTCCGATCTCGAAGTTCCAATATCCAGCCTCTTTGTTACGGTAGCTAATAGATTTATTCTCAAAACGCTTGTCTCATGGAAGCTCGTAATTGCGCCAGATTTTTTCCTACTACCCACAAAATAGGCTTTACTGAAATCCTAAATGGTAGGATGGCTTTCCTCCTGACAGGATTACTGATTGTAATAAGCTCCTGAATTTTATTTCAGCTGAAACTTAAATGGGATGAAATTATTTCAGTGTTTTTTTTTGCCAATAAATTATATTGGATGGCTCTTTTAAACGGTAACAGCGATTTGTGATGAGCTTGCGAAATGATATTGGTTTTTTGTAAAGTAATCTTATGATCTTAAAAGAATGTAAGATTATTTTTGGGGGACAAATTGAACTCTTACTTTAAGAGGTTGGCACAGATTGCCCAAGATAGAAAGACTACGAGTTTATAATAATAATTAGCAGACCAGTTTATGGTGAACTGTTGGACCAATGCCCACATGACCTGATCTGATTGAAAGTATCATCATTGTCATCATCATTTCAGCAGAAAGACGTCCACTGTTGGACATATGCCTCCCTCAAGCGTCCCCACAGCGACCGATCCTGTGCGTCTCGCATCCATCGGATGGTCGATTGGGACGAAAGGTTCTGTAGTGGCGACCATGTAGCGTAAGACGCAGAATTGAACTCCCACAAGGTGGACCGATGACCTCCGCCGGGATTCTGATCCCGATTTCCGGCCACCGTAGGCGCGGGCTTGCGGACAGTGAGCAATGGGTAGCTCGCTTTCCGGCCGACCGGGAACTGTCCGGACCAAGCCCAATTCGTCGCCTCAAGGAGTTGTCAGCAACAGCAGGGACCCAGCCAGGTCGAAACCTACTGGGGCCAGGGTTATCCGAAAGGGAGCTTGAGCCCCGGTGTGAAGGCTAGAAGGAACGGGGTGGGTCTTTTAGTCAGTAAGAGTCTGACACTATCTCTCGCTCCGCCCAAGAGCGGGGTATGTCATTGGATGTTTTTTTCCCACCATAAAAAAAAGGTGGACCGATGACTTGGTGAGGGTCGCGGCGTTTGAAGTATTGTTCCTCAATCCTAGATTGCTTGTAGTGGTCGGCTGGAGACAATACTGACGGGCAATAAAGCTCTCATCTAAGGGTGCAAACATAAAGATACAGGTTTTTCGGTCTCGATATGTCGGTACAGATAGGTACCGGTAAAACCACATAAAGAAACAGGTAGGTAAATATGTACGTGTGAAACACTACCCTGGCCAATAATAACAATTATCATTCTTTATTATCATGCAACTAACTACAATGCTTAAACCCGTATGACTCGGTCCAGGCAGTCGGTCCCGACAAGTTTAAACCTGTTTCTTGGCAAGAAAAGAAAGACAAGAAACTTGGCGACAAGTATAAACAAAAATAACCTAGTAAAAGTATCCTATGCGCTATCTCAAAACATCAGCTCATCATCAACATCCAAATCATCAAATCCGTTCAGCTGGGAGACAAACATATAAAGTCGTATTTATAATATTAGTGTGATATTTATGTACCGCACCACACGGCATTACATACCTACTCAAATCCCTAAATAACATTAAGTTACCGACAATACTCAGAAATACCTACACGAAACTATCATAACCAGGAAAGACAAACTTCTCAAACACGGAGAACAAACAGAAACTTAATCGCAAGATAAACGGAGTCTGCAAAATAATATCTTGGTTGAAGATGGGCCCAAAAACAGGACCGCAGAACCGCACTCTCGCCTGTTGCCAGCCTTATTTGCATTTCGCTGATTGATTATTCAATCGGACAGTTAGTGTTTCGACGCCGGACACCCCCGGACACCCCCAGACACCTCCAGCCCCTCGCTGGACAGCGGAATTGAATCATAACTAAATGCTAATAGAAATTATGGAGCGGGCATTGTGGTGGCTGGTGCTGTTTTTGATACTTTATTGGTTTTGGCTGCGTGCTCGATGGACAATCGTGTTGGACATGATATGAAATCAGTTAATGTGTGATGATGATGGCAATAAATGTCCAAATACATGATGTTAGTAAATGTTGCCTTAATTGGCATTTGGCTCCAGTAACACAGGTACTATGCTCAGCGCAGGAGTCAGGCCTTCACTATTTTTGTAAAATAGTCACTTACAGTTGCCATCACGGATCTTGAACACTTGCGCAGAAGTCAAATATTCGGTCTCTTTAGTGGTGCGAAATGCGACGCGGGGGCATGGAGTGTCAGTGATTGGCTGGCCGCGCCTTCATAGAAGTCACTTCTCATTCGTTCACTGCGTTGCTGCATGTATCTAACAACGAAGTCGATTGGCTCGCCAATGTATGGAATGCGCAAAGCGATCCTCACTCTGACGCTGAGCGTTCAAGATCTGTGATGGCAACTGTATGTATGCCTATAAATATTTATTATTATTATTAAATAGCTTGTTGCTAACCGATGAGTCTTAAAGTAATGGGTTAGTTCTAGGCAAGCGTGTTCCATTGTTAACCACATCATCGCTAACCATCTGGTGGGAGTGGTCAAGCGTGAGCCTATTAATAAATGAAAAAAAAAAACAACCAAAGTCGCAATCCGCGTCGGTCGGTTTATCTACTAATTCCTCATAACCCACGCAACAGATTTTCATGCGATTTTTACTAATAGAACGAAACATGGAAAGTTTATTGTATATTGTTTTGTTTGTTTGTTTGTGTGTGTGTAAGTCGTGGCCAGATCTTAGAATAGGCTAGTTGCCGTAAAAAATGTAATTAGTCCGTCTTTTAGATTATTAAAAAATAAAGGATACGTATTTTTTATATGTAAATTAAACCAAAATGACAAAGATTTAGCCCATTAAAGTTACGTGTAACGGCACTTCGTGCTACATTTTTTCACATGCCGTGACGTCACACGTAACTTTAATGGGCTATATACATATTTGTTATTTTTTGTTTAATCGAAAAAAGAAAAAATACGTGTCTAATATTTTTTTATAATCTAAAATACGGACTAAATAAAATGTAATTATTATGACCCTGGAAATTACCCTATTAATCACTCCATGACGTGACCGGCCATTTCATGAAATAAATGACATAAAAAAAAAGAAAAAAGTCGGATCTCTTAAGTAAAAATTAAATCAATTCTTTACTGCTCTCTTCGTAGAGAATTTAAATTAAATTATTTCAGACATTGTACCTAGTGGCTAAGTGGAATAATATTAAAACAAACATCAAACTTTGTGAAAGCATCTGCATTGTTAATCAGAAACAAAATTTAATATTTTTGTGTTTTACTAAGAAGAGTTTTTAAGTCCCTTAAGCCCGGTTTTAATTAATTGGTTCTATGTAAAATGTATCTTAAGGATGTTAGTAATAAAGTTGTTTTACAATCTGTTTGGGAGCTGATAATGTTTTGTAATCATAATCTTTTAGTTCCCAAGTTTTTTCATTACAATTGCTCGAAAACCTGCTCTTATCCCACCGCTTTAGGCACGCATTAGACTGTTTTCCGCACTAGT
This sequence comes from Mythimna albipuncta, assembly GCA_929112965.1. Taxonomy (NCBI): domain Eukaryota; kingdom Metazoa; phylum Arthropoda; class Insecta; order Lepidoptera; family Noctuidae; genus Mythimna; species Mythimna albipuncta. The sequence goes on from OV815965.1 coordinate 21,762,716, forward strand.
GCAGAAAAGTGCGCGTGCTCTCTCCACAATTTTATTACATTTATCGTATCAGGCTAGGCATGCGTCGACCCCCACTAGTCGCCGGTCAAACCCCGTTTATTAATTTCTTCATAAGTGGATTAAAAAAGTCCTTTTATACACGTGCTTTGTCACTACAGTCTTCGGCTCCATAACGCACTCGCCTACGGCTCGTGCGAATTCCGCCTCGGTCGCAATGACCAATGTAGGTACTATTTCAATACACTTACTCGAAAACCCACTCTGGATAAGAGCGGGTTTTCACCATTTTTAAGCACGCAATAGACGGTTTTCCGTACTAGTGCAGAAAAGTAAGCGTGCTCTCCCCGCCACAATTTTATTACATTTATCGTATCAGGCTGGGCGCGCCTTGGTCGCTAAGCGAACTTTCTGCACTAATATCATATTTAGACGTTTTACAGATTCGTCACCGTCTCATCAGAGATAACGTAGGTTGCCTTGGGAGGACAGGCCCTCTCTCCTCCACTATCAATTAAGTATGCTGATGGCTGGCGGCGATGCAGGACGAGTGGGCCCATCATCCACCAAGATTGCTTTAATATGGCGAGAATTATACTTGGGTTCTGCAGCGATTTGTAACGTCACAGTTTTGATTAAGGAATCCTAATTGAAAATATGTAAAATGATGCAGATGTTGGCGGCGAAATTGAGTGGTTGACTTAAAATCACTTAGATTTTAAGTGTGGATTAAAAGTTAAGTGAAGAGTCTAAAATCTCCATGGAAAATTTCTAAATCCTAGAACGAACAGTTGAAGGATAGGAGGGTTTTTGTCAGTAAAAGTCTGACAAAAGGCTGACTAGCCCTCTCACTATACGCTAGAGCAGGAGAGTTTATTGGATGATTAGGTAACTACCTATATATCTCAAAAAAAAGCATGTATAAGTAAATGCAACTATGTAGTGTTGAACTCTTTTACGTGTTTAACATAAAAGATTTTAAAAAAGGGATTACAATTCCTATCTTAAAATCCTATTTTTTTTACATTTTATTATTAAAATAATACTACCTATACATTTTTAGCGTTGTATGTTTTCTTTGCACGATTTAATTAATCATGTTGATAACAGACAGAAAGTATATTGAAAAAAAAAAGAATCTCTAGCCTACTGAAAAATCGAGGCCAGTAGGTACCTTTTTTGTTGAAAAATTTTCACTTAATTTTGCAACGATAAAGCCCATTGCATTTCATCTTGCAAACATCAAAAACCAATTCCATCTCGGGTGACTCAGATCGCCACGCCCCGTCAATGAGCACCAATATTGCGGAAGGCTTTTTTCAATCACTCTGCCATCCTTCCTTCATGAAAAATTTATGCCCGAAGCCGTGAAGCCTCGAGGTCTCCCAAGGCGCGCTGTACGCCGAATAACATTAGTTTATGAGCACAGGCGGCGTCAGCATAACCCAAGAGCACTAAAGTGCTACCAAATTTAATACGGGGCCCTTACGATACGTAACTATTTTGTTTTATATTTTTTTTCGATGTGTTTGATATGTGTCTCGGATTTCGAATTCAATTGATTGTTGTTTTGTTCATGAGTTTATTTAATTTTCATATTGGGTTTGTTTATTTAAATGTCAGTCTTTAAAATAGAAATATAATATATCCAACGAAAACAAACACCATTTTTATTTACAGCATAAAATCCATTGTTCTGTACCACAATATTCATAGTCAAAGCGAACTTATTCTCAACCCAGTTTCCGAGTAAAATTAATTCAAAGTAAATACAAAAATAGATAACGTCAATTTTCATAACGCCTTCAAAATTTTCCCTTTAAACTCCCGAGGGCAATGGTGGAAATGTTTTAATTCTCTCTAACTCGACTCCGAAGGCAAAGATTGAATTATTGAAGGCGAGAGAGCGTTAATTGTTATTAATGTACTGGAATATTAAGATATTAAGAGAAAGGACAGGTAAATGTTGACTGGAGGGGGTTTCGCTTGATTACGCGACGAATTTTACTTTCCAAAAAGCTTTCCTTCTGTTTACAAAATTAACGCTGAATTATGAATTGAATTTTAAATAGACCGGTTTAAAATTTTCCAAACAAATCTTTTTCCTTTATTGTTTAAATAATAATAATAATAAATCATTTATTTGGACCAACAAAGTTTTACATACTATAAACCCACCAAACTGCGTAACAGTTTGGTGGGCAGTTTGGGGTTCGTAAAGTATGCAGACATAATAACACATTATTAATCTATAATTAATGAGCGAACATTTATCTCTATTAGGCTCATTCAACCGTAAAATTAGCGATAATATGTTCGACACGAGCTGTAATCCAATACGTAAACAAAAATTATTATTTTAGTTATTACGATAATCAAACCGAAGCAAAATTGATGTAGCGTAATCTGCAAAAATCAGGACACGACCCACAATTTCACAGATAATAAAACTTCTTGAACTCACTTAACCTGCGTAGTAGATTATTTTTAATCTGTGCTCGAACGAGAATTTCGCGCCAAATTACACTACAGAAAAAAAACGAACCAAGGACAAAAACTTTAATCATACATCAAGTTACGAAACAGAAAAGGAAACCCTCACGTACAATTTTGGAAAATAATGAACTAACCGGCCAGTCTCTTCGCGGGTCGTTAGCGAAAATTGGAAACTTTCGTAAACTGTTCCGTGCGTTACGGAATGATCAATGGCGCCTGTGCTTATTGAGTTTTGTTTTGTTCGATGTTCAAATGTGTTTTTGGTAGCTGATTTTTAAGACCAATTGGCTATGGGCTTGTTTGAATTCGGTTCTTTTGTTTTTGTTTTTAATTTTTGGTGGGTAAAATTTTTGATTGCCAGCTATACAATTTCAGACTCTTTTTCTTTGGAACACGGGTTTTCAAGGCCTTTGAGATTAGTATAAGCGTTTAGTTTCTCCAACTAACCTAACAACGTGCTTCTAACTTCCTAAAATTAACATCCTACTATATGAGTACAGGCTCTAATCCAAACAGTCTGGAAACACACTCCTTACGTTAGCAAATACTCGACTAGACTCAGCTGTTTTCGGCTAGATTCGGCTAGACTCGGGTATTCTCGGGCCTGGAGGGTGCATGTAACGGTGTCATTAAAGGAAAGTTAATCTCTGTCGACAATACCTTTGTTTATGGAGGACTCCAGAACATTTGCATAGAGGATGATGTTAGTGTTGCCACGGTAAATATTGATGTAGTGCGATTGAGCGCTGAGATGTTTGTACAGCGGGTTCTAGCGGGTTATTTTTATATATTTGCTCCTATATCTACAGTGTTTTAGTATTCTAGAAATACATAAGTATTTGGTCGGTGATAGTTTTCGTAAGGTAAAAGATAAGGTTTAAGTCATAGACATCAGCATCAGCTGTCCAAGTATTTGGTATTATTGGGTATATTATCTTCTGCTAGTTGGTTCGCCCGCTAGAATGAAAAATATCCTATGTTATATTTTAGAACATAGCGTACACAGTGTTCTGGAATCCCGGTTTGAACAACTTGATATTTCTTGACAAATACTCCTTTTGAAATCTGTGTAGTTCTGTCATCAGAAGACCATCTCAAACACTAACCTGCATGGTGCTCATTTGTTTTGAATATTAGTTATCTATTTTTTGTATGGCTTTTAAAAGAGATTTTGACCTCTGAGTTTGTTTCGGTGATTCTTCTCAAGGTAGTTAGCTAGGAAACATCGGTATCGGTATCATCTAGCTTAAATTGAAGGAAAAATTTACGTATTTTTAAATCAATTTAAAAAATGAATATCATTTATCATTTTAAAAGATTGGGTGTACAAATATAATTAGAAATACCTTACCTACTTGCTTTAATTAGATTAAATCAATTAGTTATTAGCAAATTTTCCCTCTAGTAGAAAGAGAGATGGGATATTTCCAACCTAATTTTCTACTAACAAAAAACCCCACTAAACTCTACCATGCTTCCATTGAATTTGGGATAGGTCTGTAGGACGAGTGTATTGTTTGCATTGTCAGTTCAATTAACAAATTACGGGCAGGTAGCTGCAAATGACAGCTTATAGTCCGCGAGCCCACATTATACGAATCGTGCCGTTCTAATGGAGTACTATTTTGAATTTGATATAGGCCGGCGCAATCATAGCTACTATAGAAATTAGGGATCAATTAATTTGTCGAAGTAGGTAAAGAGAAATTGGAGGCAAAAGGATCTTCTTTTGAGAGCACTGACGGCCGTGCATCGAGAGTAGATAGTGTTGGCCCAGTATTTATGGCTCCGACGGTCAAAGCAGGTACTTACTTTGTGTAAATATAAAGTTAAAAAAGTGAGGGAATCGAAAACTCGAATATATGTCATGACAAGATTAGAATGTTGGATTGTAAAAAAAACGAACGAAAGAATATTTTACGTAATGGAGATGAGAATGATAAAGTGGATGTGTGGTGTGGCGAGAATAGATGAAGTGAGAAATGAGTATATTTGAAGCTGTTTGAATGTTGCGCAAGTGACTGAAAATTGAAAGGGAATCGTTCATCTTGGCATGGACATGTGAAAAGCGAGAGAAAAAAGGCGTGTTACTAAAAGAGTTATGAGTATAGGTACGTGTGGCTGGATGGAGAGGGAGGCCAAAGAAAAGAGGGATGGATTGTGTGAAGAGTGATATGAAAGATAAGGGAGTTAATGATAGCGTCACTTTTTCGGCATATGCAAAGCGTAGTGTTATCAGGATGTGTCGTGTGAGACGTGTACACTACCCCCCTAAAAAATTATGTATTCAAAACAATTGTATATATCAATGCCCCCAGAATAACACGGGGTAAAGACAAGAAGATGATGATATCTATCCATCCGTTCTGACACTTCATCACACAGGGAGGAGGCCTGTATCCCAGCAGTGGGAAGAACATAGATTTGTTATGCTGATAAGCTTATGCTGCTATTAAAGATAGCTTATAGTTTGTGAGCCCACATTATACGAATGACGACGCCACTCTCTTAGAGCAATTGGTAATTTGGATTTGATATAAGCCGACGTAGGTATTGTTACTATGGAATTTAGGATGAGGATTATCTAGGAAGTCGTAAATCGGATGATCAATTACGTAATTCAGGCAACGAGTCTGTCGTTCTCTGGTATTTTGCTGAACTGAATCTATTTGGAGCAGCCGTGAGGCACACAATGTTATTGTTTTAAATTTTAGTATATACGAAATCCAAAGTACGTGTCTAGTATTTTTATGTAAAGAATCTATGTACAAAATTTCATAACTGTATCATGAAGTTATAAGCTTGTTATATCAGCAAAAATACATAGTCACCGGGTCATGCAGGCGACTGAGGGGTTGTTTTGCACTTGCACCATTTGGAACCGTGCGCTTTAAACGTCAGAACGTTTAATTGTCCATGTAGGCCTACGTGAAATATATAATTTTGAGTTTGACTTTAGTAGAAGGTTTTTTTTTACACCCCGAACTTGCTGTGTTCGACTGTCAAGCGTTTTCTCTCATAAACCTAAACAGTATCATGCGACATTTGAGAGTTTAAGTAATACAAAAAAGTTTAATTCCGAACGAAAAAATGGAAGCTAATAAAAAGAGAAGCGAGGTGTAATGTTGATAACGTTATTTTGTAGTCAAAGTATTCCGTTTTCTTCATCCGTATATTTTTTTCAAATAAACCATTTCCAATACCGAACACGTTTCAGTTCTTCACAAACCTGTGTTCAGAGACTCGGAAAGCGATATTAAACAAGCTTTGTAACGCAACAATAACGTTATTTAAAAGCCACCGCGTCCCAATCAGTCCCAACTTAAACAAATATTATGGAAACACATCCGATTAATATTGACACACAGTTATATTAACAATTCATGTTACACCAGCTCTATTTAAATTGGACGGCAGTAAATATATTTGTATTGCTATAACAAATCATTTTGAAGCTGAAATTCATTGCGGCGCAGAGAGGTTTACTAACATAACGTACTCGAAATGACATTGTTAACAACTATGCTTTGTCCAAGCAATAGTCATCCAAAACGCATAGGTATTAGAACCAAAATTGCTTGGACACACACGAGGATATGCTCGTTTGACAATGACGATGTTTGTTATTCAATTTTGTTATTATAGACAAGAGTAAACCGATTCCAAGGGATAAGACTCGAAGGATCGAGCGCGGACTTGCGCCCATGAATTATTAACGAACGCTCTTGGTCAAGATAATATCCTCGGCTTCGTAAGCTCTTTCGATAAATGCTGTGAAAACAGTAAATAAGCTCAACCAATTAACTTTCCTCCGTAAACCTTAATCAAAGCTTAAAGCGGTAAACGCCATTGAAGGTCCAATCAATAAGTCAAATAAACTCTTAGTTAAAAATCAAAACCTTTTGGTGTAAACACTGAAGTCTATTTACTATTCGAACCGTAAATAAAAAGTCGGGTTTCGAAGCAATATCGGGCTCTGTCAAAGCTCAAGAGCGGAACTTGAAAAAAAAAGGGAAAAGAAATCAATCGACCCAGCCCGATAGTGGCCATTAAAATATCGTTGAATTTCAAAAGGTGGAGACGTTCGAATCTCGATAGTTGGTGATGCCAAGACGTATCGCCCGAAATGGACTTTTGATGTAAGTTCAGAACGCATTCGCGGTTCCGACGGACGCTCAATTCAATTTTTGAAAAATTGAACATGGCTGAATAAGTGGAGTTTCTGTTGAAAAGTTTGAGTTTTCATAACAAAATACATACATATCTATAACTAGCTTTTGCCCGCGGCTTCACTCCCGCTCTTCCCTACTTCAGCCTACTATACCCTACTCTACCCTACCCTACCCTACTCTACCCTACCCTACTCTACCCTACTCTACCCTACTATACCCTACTCTACCCTACCCTACTCTACCCTACTTTACCCTAAAAAAAAAAAGTATCCTATGTCCTTCTCCTGATTCTTAGCTACCTCCCCACCAATTTTCAGCCAAATCGGTTCAGCCGTTCTTGAGTTATAAGTGGTGTAACTAACACGACTTTCTTTTATATATATAGATAAGCGAATGCAAAACTCTCAACGGTTCGATTTTTTTAAAGAGGCAGAAAAATAATTAAGTACGATTTTCTCTAAGAGAAGAAATAAGCCGTAATCCACCATGCAGGCCCAATGCGGATTTTGGTGAATGTCACATGTCTTCGAAATTTTGGTTCTAGGACTTGCCGGTTTCTTCACGATGTTTTCAATAAGTACACACTGATGAAACAAAAAGAAACTTTAATACTAATGCACATATCACAGTATTTACTAACCAAGAAAACCACCACGATTTTCACACCATTTCAAAATACCGAAACTAAAAATTCCTCGGCTCGAGAGCAAAAATAATCCCAGATACTACAGGGCACAGTTCATCGGTATCTGTATTTTTCACCCGACTGGTCGTATCCCCTTAAGACGTCGCCGAAGCCCGTCTAACGAAGGAGGCAAGTCGGCCGGATAATGCCCCTATTCTGATATTCCTAACTTCGGCACCCCGAATATTTTCCAAAAGATCCGCACCGAATAAGATTCGTGTAAAAACTTCTGCTTTGTACGTGCAGTGATTTGTAAAAAAGTTTTTATTTGTTTTTTTTTTTGGGTGGATCTAAAGCTTCTTTGTTTGTCATAGAAGGCAGTGATACAAATAATTGGGAGAATGGATAAAGAATTCGGTTTTAACACATCACATTTGACACATTGGGGTTCAACAAAAATAAGGATAGAATAATGACACACATGAAGATATGTGTGATAAAGACGACACGTCACGAAGTCAAAATTTTACTGAAAATATGTATGCCATATTAACTGCGAGGAAGAAGAAATAGTAAATCATAAATGTGATGATACAATCATTAAACTTTTAACAGAAAAATACGCTTTCTCAAGAATAAGACTGGGAAGCGATGAACAGAGAGCGTAGTGGACTTTCCTTAATTCTATTGACGTTCTGAAAGAAGGAATTCTTTAGATCAATTTGCATAATGTTCAATGTTAACATTTTTATTATAATAGTTATGTATGTGTTAAACAAAAGAAGACTTCCTTCACGGTGAGCGAAGACACGGTAAGGGCTTTTATAAACGGTTTTCTTTCACTTGACTTGTTTTTTTTTTATGGTTGGAAATGTCTAGGGCGGAGCGAGAGGGTTGAAAGACTTTTACTGTCTAAAATCACACCTATGTTCCTTTGCCCTTGCATTCTAGGACCACGGGTTTTCCTTTTGAAAGTAAATCCAAGGCTCCAATAGGTTTCAGCCCTGCTCAGCCTGTACGGTTTTGCTGAGATATGGTAAGGACTACATCTGCTGGGTGCGATATACCCAGAACTGATCAATTTGAACACGTTTAAAGAAGGCCTATATCCAGCAGTGGACATACTTCAACTGAATATTAAAAGAGTGTTGCGTAAAAACAATAAAAATGATATACACGACCAAAAGAGCACAGAGACACCGAACAATTAACGAAAATTTAAAAATTTCGACACTCCATCAATAAAATACAAAACTAAAAAGGCACCTAACGAACACATCAACATAAGAATCCAACATATTACTAGTAATTAAGAAATTAATGTAGCTGTCATTGGTAAAATAAAAAATGACGGGTGTCAGACAAGTTCCAAGTCGCCATCTTGAATCGTTCCTGTCGCTATAAAACATGTTGATTGCTACCGTTGTAAAATTAATTGACCATATATTATATCTTGTATGTTCGCGGTGTAAGACAAGCGGTAATTATATATAGAAACTTGACTGCAGTCTGTACCGCATTTATGACGAGAGTCGTAAATGAAAATTTTATGTTCATGCACTTCTATCGAACTAGTGCCTGCCTGTAATTATTGGGAATATTTTATTGCAGCTGGCTCTGCATGTAAATTCCTTATGTTCGCTTCTAAGCGTTTCTGTATTTTAGAGTACAATTTAAATATAAACTTTTCTCTATTTTATTTGTGAAATCATAAAATATTTATTCCATTTTATTGTTGCTTCTTATTTTATACCAATAACTAGTTGTGTTTATATGCCTTGTGTTGTGTCAATTAAATCTATTTTCTTTCCTTTCTTTAAATTACTTGTCCTACTCTAGGTGGAGCGAGAGGTATTGTCAGAATTTTGCTGACTAAACCTATGTGTACATTCCTTCAGTTGCCTTTTACGGTTCAGGGTCACGCCTCGACAGGCATCGTGAAACTGATTTCAAAACCATCTCTGATTCTTTTTGACGGTCTCCACCAGTGTTAAATACAAGAGTTTTATATCTCTGTCACCACTTTCATCATCATCATCATCATTTCAGCCGATAGACGTCCACTGTTGGACATAGGCCTCCTCAAGTGTCGCCACAATGCACGATCCTGAGCGTCTCGCATCCATCGGATTCCCGGAACCTTCACCAGGTCATCGGTCCACCTTGTAGGACGCCTTCCGACGCTTCCGGTACGCGGTCGCCACTCTAGAACCTTTCGGCCCCAACGGCCATCCGTTGTGTCACTACTTTACTTCCTAAAAAAAGCCGACTTCCAAAACAACAAACTCAAACTCCAAACTAAAGTTATAGCCAGCACTAATAAATTACAAAACAATGGCTCCAGTCGACTATTCCACGCACATCGTCTGAACAGCGTATTCTTAGCTAATTGTAAACCACGCCGCAATGGCAAGTCATGGGCCATGGATTCTTTATGACCCTGGAAACTGAGGAAAAGAGAAGTTAGCTTAGAACTTTAGAATATTAATGAACTCAAAAGCGGGCATTGACTTTGGAAATAAATCCGGCGAAGTGTGAGGTATTATACAGAGGATAAGAAAATACTATATCTAAGAATTGGTTCACTGATTTGTAGATAAATATTTAGACTAATCTCTTAGCTGAAGATGAATACTGTAAAACTAAAAGTGGATATAAAAAATTCTAGGTACAATTAAAACAGTGAACCGAAAATATTTGCTGACTATTTGGAATTGAATAGAATTAATTTGAAAAATGGGTCTAGAATTGGAAAAATGCCAATATCAAGCTTTTTAATTAATCTATCAATTCGGTTGACAGTAAGTTAATTTCTTGACGTAATACAGATGAATTGCGAATTTGAGATCGCAATTGCTAGATGACTCAAATTTTAAAGGGAACTTTATAGTTGGACGATCGCAGAAAGTAATCCGATTTTTAAATAGGGTTTAATACTGTATTTGTCTTGATGTGGTCATGTGGAGAGGAGGGACGAAATGTAGCGCCGTAGAGGCTAGACTCATCGCATTTTGCGTGTGGTCACGGCATTATGCTGAGCGTTCGGCTGTTTTGCCCGGATATGGCGCTTATGTTTCACAAAGTATCCTTTTTTTTATAGGCTCACGTTTTACCACCTTCTCACCTGACGGTAAGCAATGATTTGGTCGACAATGTTTCACGCTTGCCTATTTACTTTTGAGTTAAAGACCCCTAAGTTAAGTTTAGTTAGGCCTAGATTTGCGCCTTTCTCCGCCAAATAAAATGTTTTTCTTTCTTTTTTCATGTTACTAAAAGAGTTACGAGTATACGTGCATCCAGATGCAGAAGGAGAGCTACCGCCAAAGAAAATGGATGGATAGATTTTGTGAGGAGCTGAAACAAAAGGGAGTTAGTGATAGCATGACAGGTTACAGGACTGAATGGAAGAAAAAAAAAGTGTTGCATCGACCACAAATAACACGGGACATGGGACATAAAGATGTTGATATTTGAAATTGTGTTTATAATGTATTTGGAATTAGAGATATTTACAGGATTTAACTGGCCACAGATAAAAGCAACAAAAAACGAAGGCATTCATATTTTATTCCTCGATTCTCATTATTAATTAACAAGCCATGACAAACCCACTTTGTCGCACAAAAAACCATTACCCTGACAAACGTTGATCATCAAGACGTCTGTTCCCGTCGACGTTTCATAAATAACTGATATTAATACAGACTTCCCTTTTGAGTGGAGGAAAGGAAAATACGTTATTCGAATCAACCGTCATGACAAGACATTTGTAGTTATTTTGTTACGTAATTTTTTGCGAAATTCTGACAGAGAATGTGGGTCGGAGGAGTGAAAATGTTCGCTATTATGAAATTGAATCGACGTAACGTTTCATCAATATTACTTCTATGATTGAATTTATTGAGGAGTATTTGGAAATAGGAGAAAACATCACGTTTATACCTGCTTATGAAGTGAAGGAGAAATTGTGAAGTATTTTGACGTTAAGTCTTTATTATATTTGTTTGTTTTAATGATATTTATTTGATATTTACGAATTTTATAGTTTGACAAGTAGATACGGATTGTTGGACTCTAAAAGAGACTATGATCTCTGAGTTTTGTTTTGTTCAAAAAAAGAAATCATAAAGTACTTGATTAGTTATAAAATCTTCATATATATATTTTTTTTTAATAATATTGATTTCTGCACTAAAAATAAATACAAATGCACCAGCGCCGGTAGGTATAATTTTTTATAGAAACAAAAAAATCATGTATAAAAATGTGATTTCAAAAATCAAATTCACTTAACAAAAACCCGATTAACCACGACTCAATTAAACCGAAAATTTTGAATTTAGGACATCACATTTTTAATCGAATAAAACTATTCGGATAACGAACTGGCAACTAGGTTTTAATTGAATTTATTCACGTCTCACATGACGCGGTAGTAGGGTGAGCGCCCCTGTAGCCGGACTGTGCAATAACACGTTCCGTCCGAGGGGCACTGTAATGCGAAAGCGTTTTGTGGTAATAATCGGATAATAAATATAGCGCCGACGACTGGTACGTCCACCCTATTTTGTAAAGTTTGTTTTCCTGTGCCAGTTTGAGTTTTATTAATGTTTATGTGTTTTTCGTTGAAACTAAGGATGCAGTACGAGGTGTGTATGCACTAAATTACTTTTAGCTTTTGGTTTAAATATTGCAATGGGTTGGTTACCAAATATTGGGGTTGTATTTCAGGCAGCGTAAGTGGTTTGGCGCCAGTACTATCTCTAAGAACATTAAAAAATACCGCGATGCAGTAAAAGGGCAGATTTCTTGAATTTTACCTATTTCGTGATGTCAAAAAGACTCTTACAAACAATGTGGCAGTGTTTAAAGCGACTACACAAAATCTTTTGCCAAATAAAACAAGCAAATAACTGAATAAACATCACAAAAAGACAAAGGAGACTTGTTAACTTCCACTACGATTTTAGTTTATATAATAACATAAATTAATTAAGTCAGCGAGCAAAACATAACCTAAATAATCTGACATCATAACCTATTAAATTTAATTTGGGCTGACTATACCATGTGACGTGTTTTATAGCAATGCAGTTATTCGCTTCGCTAGCAGTGGACGGCCGGCATCGCTTCACGCATGGCAGCCATGTCGGGCTCTAGTTACTACAAAACTTGTTGTAATTTTAATTTACAATTGTTTCACATTTTAACCAATTTATCTTTTAGAAAATGGCTGAATTATCCAAGGAAGTCATGTTGAAGAATTTTGTAGTAATTAATTGGTTTTTTGGTTGAGTTGTTTTGAGATAGAAGAAAAAAATGTTTCGTGTTTAAAGAATTTGTTTTACTCTCTATATTTGTATTTGGCAGAATTAATTAGAGAAACGTTTATAGTCTGAAATTGTAGTTTGATTTTTAGTCTACAAAATAGGCTAAAAACTTACAATGCGTAGGCCGGTATTGTTTTTCTTTTCTAGTTTCAAAAGCACTTTTGTTAATAAAAAATCATAAAATTTTCGCCGAATCCATTTCATAATAGTTCAATCTGACTTTAAAAACTTATTTTCAGTAGTCAGAAAACTGAGTTAATATATAAAAGAATAATAAACGAGGCCGTAACGTTTTAATTTTATAAAAAAAAACCATTGAGCCAAAATAAAAAGGCAGTAACGATAAAAACGACAATTTCGGGATAAAGGCTTGGACCTCTTTCGCGATACGTCGACGACATAAAAATAAATAAACCCGTTGTTCCGATAAGATAATGCTAGGCGACAATTAAGTTAAACGGCCAATGTCCCGGGCAGACACTAGGCACGCATTCTGCGCGGATGCCTGGGCAATGTACGAAAACTGGTGGTGGGCAAAGTGTGCTTCACCAACAATTGAATTCCAGCCACCGTCTAGGCTTGTGGATGACAGCTGGGTAGCTCGCCGTCTGGCTGTCTGGTAACCGTCCGAACGAGCACGTATTGTCGACAGCGCGAACTGTTCCAACCGCGCTTTAAACACATATCAGTAAAACCGTAGAGGCCCAGCAGGGCCGAAGCAGGGCCATATAACGCAAAGGGCAAAGGCATATACTTGTGGTTTTAGTCAGTAAAAGTCTGACACGCTATCCCGCTCTACCCTATAGTGCCAAAAGTTTTTGGATTATTTCCCTTCATTAAAATTATCTACAATGGTATTAAAGCCAGTCTGCCATGCAGTCTTGTATTGTTTGTTGTTCTGTTTAGCAGTATGTACGGGTATCTGGTGGCGATATGCGGAAAACGGCAAAAAAGAATAATGAAACAGGAAGATAATGCAACTCGGAGCGAGGAAGCTTAAACTATCATGAACATGAAGGTTTTGTGAGACAATCGGAATGGATCAGACAGTTTCAGGGAAGTATTATGACAATATACTTATTATTGTAAACATCTCATTTATTGATAGGATTATATTTATTTTTGTATAATCATAGATTACTATTTTTATTGAACTTTTAGGTATAATATTGTACTTTGGAAATATTGTATAATCTTTTTTTTTTAAGTTTGTTGCCGATTCTTCTCCAGAACAACCACAAACAATCCACAATGACAAATAAAAAGAATATAAAAACAAATCATTAACAATAACAAATCGGCTCTCCTGAAAATATGCACTTTTTGCCTTACGACCTTATGCGTACGAGGCATTGACATACACAATTATACACATATGCGTACTACATTGGTACACATGCCCCGAGGGGTCACCGAGCTCCGTCCGCGGGGGAATTCCGATCCCCCCTATATCTGCCGGAACTAGTGACCTTAAAGAAAATACGACTATTGTTTAAAATACCCCTCGCCCTTGAGTTGTGGCCTGTATTCCACAGGGCCAGACCCTACGGAATATCTCTCCAGTCTGGTAGACATGACGAGTGATCAATTGTTTAAATTCAAAAAAAGAATATCATTCTTTTTCTTTTTTTCGCTTTAGGGCAGTTTTTTTTTAAGTTCGAGGCCAGTTTTTCAAGTTCATATGCATAGAGTTAGGAAATAAAAATAATAAACATTTAAGTAATCAGTCTAATATTGTTCTCACTGCTGGAATTCAAACCCTAGACCCTAGGGTTCATTCTTATGTACCACGCAAGCCCAATGCGGGTGGATGTCACACACACAGATCTGTGGTTAGTTGTGATCTAATTAAGTTACATAAAATCCACGATGTAGGTATAATTTGTGAATCGGGGTCGTTACTACAGGCATGTGTGATTAATTACGTCTAAAAATCCTGTTTAAAAAAAACGGTTCGTTTGGTGATTTTTTTATTGCTATAAGCCGATCTTTTTAGGTTGTTATAGAGTAAGGGCGTGTCAACTGTGATATAAAATAGTAAAAAAAAAGTTTTTGAAAAAAGAACATTTAAATATTTTTTATCCTTTTTTGCGTGTTCGTGCTTCAAGCCAGTCTTTTCAAGTTTTAACATAAATATACATATGTATCTAATTCGTGTCTGTGTACAAACAAAAGTCCTATCAAAATTAACGTTATTTTTTAATCCGTTGCTACATTATGAAATCTCTCCGGCTATGGGCAATGTTTAGCAAACAAAACGAAAAGTAGGCCGCCGTGTCCATCTGAGATAACAACGTTGTTATTACGAAGTACAACGTTTATACGAACGTATATATAATAAATATTACTTATTACGAGCAATATTAATGTCGGCTATTTATTCAATTTCTTTATTCCTGCTTCATAATAAAGATTTGGACTGGATTAACCAGATCCCTTTCATAGGAGGCGCGATCATTAATAATGTATGTGAATATCGTAAATAATATTTCTAACATTAATTTTCTTTACTATTTACTACAAAAATATATTAACAATAGTGTTGACGCATCGTGTGAAAACTAACAACATGGCGGATAAACGTCACAATAGTTCCACACGCGGTGACTTTGTCAGGCGGTATTGATCCCATAGAATATTAGTTTAGGGTCCCTTGGGTCTAGTGGGGGACTTGTGTGAAATTGATGCTATTATTGTGCGAAACGGTTAGAATTGAAAGCCACGTGACCATGCCGGCAGCTGTTTCACAAATATTTTGCTTCATATCGACCTAAATACAAATATTGACACGATCAACACTGTTTAAATTAAATGAAAATAGTAACAGGAAATGTGGTTAACGCAAATATGTTAGCACGTTATAATAATTATGATGTAGGTATGGGAGAGCTGCCCGCAAAATTTTACGTCGACGAATGAAAACAAACTTTAAACACCCATTTCATTTAGTGGCCTGAGACCTTCATCAGGACATAATGGAGTTATAGTTCTTGTTACATCATGGTGGAGGTATTTGGTACTCGGTGAAATTCTGTTTTAAAGATCAAGTGTAAATAAATATTAAGTAAAAGACAAACTAAGTAAATTATCAAGAGCTTTGATTAAAACATCAGTGTTTACATTAAACAAAAATATTTTCTATTAAAAGATTTATGGGTGGAAAAACCTTAAGAAATAATTTAATCAACCCTTAGCGTCCGTTGGATTAAAGAAACAAATCTTTACAACTTTGTGAAAGATTTTCATCTTAAAAAACAATCCGGAGATTACATCAGAACTTGTAATCAGAGTTAAAAACAACACAGTTGAATATTTTAACACGAGCCTAAGGTAGGAAACGAATGTTGAAGTTAAATCCTTTGTTTAGAAGAGGATTACCGGTTCGCTTATCAGCTGCAACACTGAGGCTTTTTTATACTCGTCTAGTTTCAATTAAGCGTCAGTTAATTCCGGTGCTAAGTGCTCGGTTTAACTCGCGACTTAATTTATTTCCGGCCGCAATTTATGTCCGGGATTAATGTAATGAAAGTCCCGCGGCAGGTCCCGTGCTAATTGCTACTCCCGATTGTCTAAACAAAAATAAGGGGACGCCTCAAGGAATTTATCGTGGAAGGTATCGTTTGCGTTTCAAATTTAAAGGGTAACGCTTGTTCAAGGTTATGTCACGTGGTCTCCGAGGTTTTCTGAATTTATTGCTATTTTTAATCTAATGTAAAAATATATATTCAAAAATTCGACCTAAAGAGCTTAAAAGCCCACAAAAAGTAAATGAGCAATCAAACAGCTTTTTACGGTAAATAAAATTCATATATTCGTCTAATCCACATAAAAAGGGTAAAGTGTTCGATTACAGCCCAAGTACTCTCGCAATACAATCAACATTACACACGCGGCAGCTGTGGAACCCTAAATTACGGGTCGTTTACTCGCAACGAAGGGTTCCTTACATGAAAAAAAAAAGAAATACAAGACTAAAATTGACAGTTTAATCTGTGAAATAGCGAGTGGTTGAACAGGGGTATTTTTTGTGCCTCCTAAACAATGACGTTATAAAAGTTGTTCGAATTTTGAATTGTAAGTTTTTAAGTTTTTTTTTTTATATAGACTATTGCTTGACTGCAATACCGTTTGATGGTAAGCAGTCATCCAATTGTCGATGGTAATTAAGAACCTATTTAGGCCTTGATGACACCTAAATTATAATCGGACGGGAAGACCGCTGCAGACCAATTATTTCAGTCCTTCGAGGTACGTATAAACGATGAACTACTACGAAACATAGAGAAAATAAGCCATTTCAGTAAAGAACAAATACGAACCAAAGCCGTTATTAAAATACTTTAATCGGAAACTAAGTAAACGAATAACCGTTTCGTTTCAAAATGATTAACTGAACTATTTTCAAATAAGCTTTGTTACATATTTAAACAGTCCACTTCAGCTATAAAATTTAACGTGGGTACTTTATTACGGATCGACCCAAAATTAACATTGGAAAGGGAATTCATTAACATTATATTAACCGCATAACCCCAATACGATTTACAAAAAGATTGTAAACTCACACCTCACGATATCCCGTGAGTATTTCAACTTTGTCATGGTTTTAGGAAATGATTTTGGACGTAATTTTTTTTTAATATTGCATTTTTGGCTATGGCAACACAAGCATGTGTGTCAAATGGCATGGTTTTTGGCAGCATTAAAAGTTTAGAAGTTTAGTGGCTCTTTTAATTATTCCTAGTGGATATTATGATTTAATAAAATTGGTGTAGTTTTTTAGCTCGAGTATCTGTTTTGTGCAACCGTTCAACTGTCACAGCTACATCCATATTCTAATAGTAAACAAGTTAACTATTTGGATTGACTTAAAGGTCCAAGTGACCAGGTCATAAAAATACAAAAAAAAAAAACTATTTGGAAGACACTGGCAGAATAGTCGACACCGGCTCAGTTGCCAAAGAAGAAAAAAAAAACTATTTGGAAACATGTTATCACTATTATTCCGGTTAAAGGACCTTGTATTTATGATTATGTAATAGATAAATGACAAAATAAAAAGGAATTTGGTAAGCTAGAAAAATTCATAAGTACAGTGTTTTATTGTTTAGTCGTTCGAAGTGGATACAAAAATGAATAAGCCATCATGTACCTATAAAACAAACGGCCTATTCTTTTTCCTAATGTTTTGGGGACAGTTTCCAGTTGAAACGACAGTAAATGAATATCAGTTTTTAACATGGAGGGATTGCCTGCCTGATATCCACAACACAGTAACTGAGTATCGCGGTATCTTTTGGCAAGACAGGTGTCTGATTTTCTGGTTTCTGACTATCCGTAGACTGCCAAAGACCGCAGTAGAGTAATGACAGACCGACATATAATATGCTTTCCGTGTCATTTGGGGTTGGCGCAACACGATTTTTTCCATTCTGTCCTGTCACCCATCACGCTATCAACTAAAAACAAACTATTACAAATTTAATTAGAAATTTATTTTAATCGGTAAGTATTTTCTGCAGCCTACACTGGTAAAACGGAATAAAACATACTTGATACTATCTCAGCAAACTATTGCATGCAATAATGACACATTATTATTTTGCAAATACAATTTAACTGTACATAATGAACCCAGTGACATACTTAGAAGATTTATTCACGATATCATCCTACATGGCTTAACAGATGCATTGTATATTCTCTAATTACATTTTGATAACTTCCTGCAGCCATACATGTACGTTTGGATACAACGGCAACATTAGACTGAATGGAATTTTAATGAGCATGTTCTGCGCCACTCCAGCGTGTATCCAAAAGCTGGAAATACGAATTCGCATTTCAAAATACTATTGTCAAAACCAAGGACCATAAATTCAAGAAAAAATATTATGAAAGTAATCGTCCAAGTAATTAGACAATTAATGCTTCGTTTTAATTTGTAAGGTGACTTTTGCCAGCAGTTTTTGACCTTCTACTTATTCTAGTCAATAAAACACTAACAAAACAAGCAATATTTACCGTCTGGTCCAAACAGTGATATTAATAACTGGTAAGATAGAGAGCCATCAAATATTTACTTCGGTTATGACGAGAATACATAATACTGGTCGGTAAAATATTCAGAAGCAATCACCGATGCCATCGATAAAAAACCTTTCGTGTAAAACGAGCGGGAACTTGGCATTTTTGGAATTTTTCGCTTCATTTCTGTGCGCGTTTTTTTTTTTGCAATGCTTTGACAGTCATTCAGCCAGTTGCAAAGTTTGGATGCTTTATTCGATTAATCGGCCAGTGTTGCCAGATAGGGATTCCCTTAATGTTTTTGGTCGTTTTTCACAATATTGCCTTTAACGTTTTTTATTTTGTTTACGCTGGAAATAATCTTATCTGGTTTTTATACTACTATTTTGCATTGTATTGAAGTATAACTTAAATATACTTCGTAGTTATGACAGTCACATTGTAATAAGTTGCAATAATTTACCTTTAAAGTATTGCAGTGTAAAATAGTACTCAACACAACATTGTCTTCTTTGAAACTTTGTATTTACAATAAATCACCACTTTATAACATCATACTGTTTAGTTTAGTCTCACCAATTACAACCGCTGCACAAAAAAAAAACTATCGATTTTTTAATTCGATTTCCCGCGCGACGCACAACGCCATTCGGTTATTTATCGTGTAACCGGTGTTTACAATACGCGGCCGGCACGTGTGTCCATGCACGTGGTATTACAATAACACCCCGATCATAGACCCTAGCTGTGTAAACTATCAACTGATTAAATTATAATTAGCTCGCTCTGTTAGTTGTGGCTTTACGGTGTTTTTAATCTGTTATTTAAATTAAGTTTACTTAAAATCCACATCAAAGACATCGAAGATTATTTTTTGTTTCTTTTTTTAAAACATTGACTGAATAGAACACTTTTTTTTAAAATTTTGATTGTGTTAGGAGGCCAAAGATTTATTGATTCTTTTTTAAAACATTGGCTGAACAGAAAACTATTTTTTTTTAATTTTGAGTATTTTAGGAGGCCAAATAAAAGACGGATGTATTTTATGAGGACTGATATTGTGAAAGAAAAAGAAACTAGTGTGGCTGGTGACAGGACAGAATGAAAGAAAAAAAACCGTGTTGCCTCAACCCCAAGTAAACTACAAGGGCAGAAAGAAGAAGAATTGTGTTAGGCTGTATACGTTATGACGTTTGCCCGGTCGTGAGTTTCTGACGACAAAATTATGTGTTGCTAAATACTTAGTTATAAGTTTTGTGGAAGTCCCATTTAAGTTTGTTGCAGTATTCTGTCGAGAATTCGTGGTACAGACAGACAGTCGTAATATGTAGAGGTACCTACCATTCTGAATTATTATAAACTTCTAGAAGAACATTATCTAGGATTAAGAGATGGTTACGTACTTATCATAAAACTTTTTGTCTGTTAACTAGTTTTATGCTTAAGTACTTTTTCTTTGTACGAATAATCTGAAGATTTTGTCTGAAGATTATCTATTTACACGAAATATATTAATAATAAAAAAACCTTTGGGAATTCGATTATTGATAATAATTTTTGTCTTTTTGAAATTAATTAAAACATGATTGACAGAAATTAAATAATCTATGGCTTTTGTGTTTTGTGTTGTAATATATCGTATACTTCTTTACCACTAGTACAATAACTTCTTAAAAACTTACTATGCAACTGGACTAAATAATTGTGTACGCTGTTACTTTATCCCCTGTCCACTCCTCAGAGTGACATTTGACATAAACAAATAAAACGTCCGCACTATAAAGAAACAAATTCATCGCCCACTGTAACTACTTGTCCGTCTCTCCTCAAAGAGCAAAGAATCTCTAAACCAATACGGGAGTGCACAAATACGGGCGAGAATTAACGTCAGGGGAGAGTGGGGCCGGTCGCACACCCCGGGATCGGGAGTATCGTGACCCTTTGTGCGAGATAATGCGAATGTTATAAACATATAATTTACGCTCATAGGGACTTTTTTTTGTTAAAAGGGTGTCCAGAAAATAATAATGGATATACTTTCCTGATTTTATCGGTACTCGGTGATCTTAAGAGTTAAAGATAAGAGAAAGAATGGATGGTTTTTTGTTGCCAGATAAAAAATAAAACAGCATCGAGGAATAGAAATGAGTCCAAGAGTTGATCGCATTTCAAAAGACACTTCGTAAAGGGACTAAAGTATTGTGTAGAAAACAACTTCTGCGATCAAAATGCTGCCAATGTTGCCAAACAAATAAATTAATAGTTTATTACAAATGTAATTTATTATCTTAGGAATTGCTTATGTTAATAAGCGATAAACTCTTCACTGAAATAACCTAATTTGTATGTATAAGTGCGTATTAGTTATGTAAGCGATATTAGTCGTAATAAATAATGTATTACATAAAATTATGTACAAGTAATCAAGTCTGGCGCAAGATGGCGCCCAGACGTTGAAGGTCGGACTTTTTTAGGTTAGCTTTTCAACTTTTATATTATTTTGTATGACATATTAAGTTTTCCAAAAGTTTCTATTGCTGAAAGTTATATTGTTATTCTTTGTTTTTTTTTTATTTGTTTTTGGGAGGTACTGATATTGCAATGTGGAATAATAGATGCATGTTTTTTTTTTTTCAAAATGCTTCACTTCAAAAACAAAAATTGCAAGTATACCTAAGTAAATAGAACTTTAAATACAAATTTTATTTCAATTTATTTATTTATTTCATTTATAATACATTAACTGGTTACGCCACAGTATAAGTTTTTCACTACATCTTTATAAAACCAGACGAGAATCAAATTCACGCCTCGTTTGTCATAACGCTTGATCAAGCTCAAATATTTCTTATTTTGTCGAAAAATTATTTGCGTACCTGGAAATATATTTTACACCTTGAATTTATTAAATTTATATTATCGCAACGGTGAATAATATTATTACAAATTCTTGTTACTGGCAACATTATGAAAATATTTCTGTTTCTAAGAAATGAATCGTAAAAACGTTAAATGAAATTCCAATATATTTTTTAAACTCGGAATTATTATTAAATATTTTATTTTTAAAGATAATATGAGTTTCCTACCAGAAACACATAAAATGAAGCTATTTTTCGGGCTAACCGCACCGTATCGTGCTTTTAAAATCCTGTAAAGATTTAAACAGCGAAGGGGCAAAGGTTACTTTTGGCGCGCTCTCCGCAAGCTACCAGGCGGTTAGAAGGGCCGAAGAGTTGTATTAAAGTAGCCGTTTGAAGGGAGGGTCTGACAGATGTGCGGTCCCCTCACAGTAGACCGTGTCTTAGCTCCCGGCCCTCATTTGAAAGCCATTCGTTCGTTAGTTACGACCTCCGAAGGGGACAACATGAGGGTGACTCGATATCGCTTTTATGGACAATTTGAGACAGACGAATCGGTTCTCTTTTTTATATTTTGGAACTTTTTTGCTGAGTTTTGAGAGAGTGAGGTGTGATCGCAGATTTATAGTGTATTCATTTTGACGTCGAAATTAATGTTCGTCTTTTCTGCCTGGGAAATGAATTGAAAAGAAAAAGTTTGTATGTATTAAATTACCCCTTTACGCTCAAACAACTAAACATATTTGTTTGAAATTTATAAAGGTGCAGTAACATTCAAATCACAATCAGTGGCCACCATACAAATGGCCTGCTACGTAATACTTCGTAGTTGACGTCTCAGAACGTGGTGTCTGGTAACGTGGTATATAATATTGCTTAAGCACACTAACATTTATTTTATACACGTCATACATAGATTACCAAATAATCTAAAGTGAAAACCTACGTAATAACACGTAGTCAGCATCTGTCATTATTACCAGCTACGTAATATTACGTAGATGGCATTCAATGTGTTAGATCCTTTTTTAAGATCTTTTTACACAGCGAGATTATTTCATCAAGTTCCACTAATAAATCTACTCGAAGACACATTGATAAAAAAATCAAGTCGCCCAACAAAAGTTTAGCTACCCTGGCTTCAGGTGATCGATTCCTTTTGGAAAGTATTCGTGACTTTTAGAATTAGGGGCTCCTATCTCTCGACTTAATTTAGGCCGGGTGATAAACGTAATGAATGACTAACGATTTTTCAAAGTTATGTGAATTTAGGCTAAGAGAGGCAAGCACGAATTTAAGTTGAGTTTCTTTGGGCTCCGTAACTTATACAAAAGGTTGTTTTAATTTGGCTCAGAAATTGTCAGATTATTTTGAATTATGCCTTTCTTCAATATTATACACACACAGGTAACTAATGTAAACTAACATTTTTTCCAGAAATTGCGGAACGCCAGCTGCTACAATCTTCACACACAGTTTTTGCTTTGTTTACGGCCAAACACAAAGACTGATTAAGAAATGTAAAATAACTACATTATAACTCTTTTTTGTTCTTTATTCAGTTATTGCCTCACCGCCACTCGCTCTGGGAGAGAGAATGTCAGATTTTTACTGATTAAAACCAACCAGAGTTCCTTCAGGTGCACTTTGCGTTCCAGCGCGGTAACTCTTTCGAACAAAGTATTTTTAATCTGGCCGGCCATTACACCATACACTCAACAGAGACAAAATTTTAATTTAAGGGTCGTTACACACGGGCTACATTCGTAAGCCACAAATGCGCCACGAGAAGCTAGACGTGGCCACAAAGGTTGCTGAGTTTCGCGACAGACAGTATTATAATAGACTCGGACGAAGAAAGTTTAATTGCACAAGTAGCGTGTGGCGGCGTTTAGTGGCTGATGCGGGCCATAAGAAGCGAGCAGCGATGATTTGCAGCATGTGGCAGCCACCGTCGTCAACTGTACATGGTGAGACCATATAAAACGTGAAAACTACAGGAAATAATTATGCTGGTCTAAGCCGAGGCTCATACCCCACTGGAAGTCCCCTTAGCGTGTAGTCGCTTAGTTTGTAAGTTAGTTAAGTGAGCCTTGGCTGGAGGCTTTGGTTCTCGTATCAAGGCCTCCACAGGCAAGTCCAGTTAAGCAGATGACAACCTCCTAGGTTAAGCTGCGAGAGGCCACACACAAAAAAAAAAAGAAATATGGTAGTGGCGGCATTTTGTTGTAGTTACCGGTGGCTCGTGTGCAGCGACCCTTAGAGACATACCTAACCCTGGCTTGTGGTTTTATAATTACATCCCGTTTTTCAGTTTAAACATACGGAACCCAAAATCCCTTAACCAAACAGGGGTTGGTATCTAGTTGATATATGGACCAGTGTGACGGGTTAACAAAAATGGTAAGATAAGACGAGATAGTATCGTCCAGCAATTTGTTCGGTTAATTTATGAGCAGATTGTAATTAAAGTTATCTCACGGGCGACTGTTCGAATGAAAACGTTCAGTAAAAATGTGGGTGATGTTCCTGTAATTGATATGTGACTACAATTTATTTGTTTGGGTGAAAAAACGCGGGTTTTATTGGGTGAAGCGCAATTACTGTTAAATCGTGAAAGCGATAGTGAATTATCTCTTTAAAATGCATAAAGACAGAAGTATTGTTCATTGGTTACAGAGTGCTTATATTTAATCCATATTTTAAAGTAAATTGCACCATCAAAGACACTTCCGCCTGACCACCGCTAAATTAAATATTGCTTGCACTCGAAACGAAAATTTCAAAGGGTTTGTTTTGGCGCCACGCCGCAGGATCTAAACGAAAATTATTTTAAGTGATCAGGCAGAAATGGCCCCGATGGTACGTATATCCACCAACCAGAATTGAGCCCTGATTACGTCCCAACCGCTCTCATAAAGAGGTCTAGTCCTAGCAGTGGGAACATTATCAAGACTGATTATGCTTATTATACGCTTACCTGACATATATACCATGCATGTTAACATATCATGGCAGGTCCAATTTTTTGCACGTTTATTCATCACGCTTTGCAATATGCTCCATCCGTCTGACTGATAAATGTTTTGAACTTGAGTTTGATAAACAGCAAGAAAAATCCTAAATTGGTAAAAATAGGTACTGTGATATCGAAAGGAGAACGCATGAGTTGCATTTTTTATGTAACCAACGAACTGGCTTGTAAAATATAATTCGAAGGATTATGCTGTTCTAGAATAGGTTTGAAAGTTGGTAGAAAAAAAGAATGTGTGTTGTTTTTTTAGTGTTGAAGTAATTTTTGTAAGGAAAGTATGAATTCGTTCAATTATTTGTAAAATTATAAGAGTGCGCCGCCCGAAGTGTTTGATTTCATCGAAGAATCCCTATACGAGCCTACCGACGAGCTGAGCTGCTTTACAGTACTAACTAAAATAAAATTGTATTAAGAACGATACAATATTTACTTTCATATCTAAACACAAAAAATAAATTAATTACCAAGCTACCAAGCAAAATAAACCTTTTAAAAAAGTGACCCAAACTGACGGCGAATTTCATAAAAACAAAATCAACTCCATTAAACTCATTTCAACATAATGTCAAAGCACTTAGAGTACAGAGTAACTGTCAGCAGTCCATTTTACAACAATAAAACAACACAAGATACATCGATCACTTAAAACCTCTATTCTAGCAAACAACGAGAAAAGCTATTGCTTCTAAAAGCAGCTATTTATTTGCAAACAGCTTTTAGCCGAGTCTCAGTCGTGTACTCGCTGTACTTCATGTACTTGTGTACTCCGTGTACTTCGTGTACTTGTGTCCTCGCCGTATTGTGTACTCACATTTCTCGGATTACTAGACTGAGTCAATTCTATCGAAGGGTGCTATTTGTATGTTTGTTTGTACGTCAAGCTTTTGTATTCTCATGGCTTTCAGTCCTTTTAAACACGTTCATTTTTTTTTTGAAATATTAAATGACTGACTTTAGGAATTTCTCTATATAGGAGTAATTCCTAGTGAAGAATAATTCTTAGGAATTACAAAGCCGGTATTTAGTTTAGGGTTGAAAGGGTCTATGAACGAATGAATGATTGAAAGGACATTTTTTTATTTTTTATTTTCTCTGCGCTAAAAATTATTCATGCATCGTGGTGCGTTCACAAACATGTAAAGTCAGACATACACAAGACCATACAAATATTTCTTCCATACGGGAATCCAATCCGCAACACGTAGTGCAGCAGCCAATCGCTCAACCACTCCGCCAACCGTAGCATCATTGCAACAGATATAATGGTTAACATCAACCATTTATTTAGCCGCCTGCGCTCGCCACTTCCGCGACTGATGGCCGGGTCTCGACCCAATTTAGATTAAATACGTGTTACGAAATGCGTCCCGTCTTTCTTTATTAACATTTTGAAACACCGTCTTATAATGTTATTCATTCATTCATTATTCACAAAACTTCTCAAACACTGTACCGAGGCAAAGTCCGTGCACTTAATTTCGCTACTTTTCACTTTAACAAACTGAAATAAATTAAAAATTAAAGCCAACATAACGTTCCGCTGCATTCATGAATGTTCTCAACTGAATTATGGATGAAACACTAAGCTCATATTTATTATCACGCCGACATATCCAGGGGGGTTTCATGAATTTGTCGTTAAAAGCGTTTTCCAGATGCGCCCTCTAAAAGCGGAAGAGGTAACATGCACTGAGGGTAGGGGGGCGCCCGAGCGGCGAGAGGGGGCAGGGGGGAGGAGAGTGCCGAAACAAACATGCCACTGTGCCGAAGGCTTTCTCTGCCTGTTTGTTTGTTTTGCCTATTGTTGGCTGCCGATACAATGAATTATTCAATACCACTAAGTGAGTATTGTACAGCGAAGGTGGGGTAACATTAGTAATAGCACGAATTCAATCCCCAGCTGAGTTTTTTTTCAAAGAATTCCCCGAGCGAATTAAAACGAAATGGTAACGATATTTTTTAATTCCGACGAGTTTGATCGTTTCGCCAAATGGAAGTGCGCGAACTCCGCGATGGCCATTACCGAAATAACAACAAAAGAGAATGTTTCCAAATCACTTTACCTTGTTCGTAATATCCTACCGGGGTTATTATAATACATAAATTCAAACAAAAGACAAGAGGAAACCGCGGCGCGAACTTAAAATCGTGGTCCGAAACTCCCGTTACAAAGTCAGGAAGGAAAAGTCCCCAAAGTTTGTCCGAAAAACCGGGAAAAACCCTGAAAATTTAAGTCCAACATTCTGTTTCCGTCGGACGGGTACCCGCGTAAATATTATTCGGGACTTTCTTTTATTCTCTTTGTTTTAGACATTTTATTATTTGCGGTCCAAGGTGAGGTCGTCGAGGTGAATCAGCGCATACTCGACCCGCCGCGGCGTGCCGGGGAAGGGGGATTCAAAAATAAGCCTCTACGATTTACAGCACAACAAAAAAGCCAAATAGCAATTTTAGAGTAACCGAAAGAAAAAAAAACACAAAAATGAATCTAAACAAGATTTTAAAACTTTTGTCCTTTTGATATAAAGAAACAAAAGGGAACTCCTCTAATTTATGTATTTCTCTTTAGTCTTCAAAGCGGAACAGACCCTCTTCAAAAGTAATTGACAAATTTGTTCAAATACAAAAATAAAAGGCTGAATGTTTTTCGCGTCCCGTTCGAGGCGGAATCGTCTCGCGTAATTAGTTCGCTAGGATCGAGGTAGAGGGTACAAGAGGGGGAGGGGATTCCGATACATTCCGCATCAGTCGTAAAGTCGGAATTTTATTCTTACGCATTCCGCATCGGCGGGACCTTTATGAAAACTGTCCCCTTCGCACTTGACGCGAATAAAGCAAAGTAGCGCCCGTAATTCATGCTCTTTGAGTGATATTTTGGGGATCATCGGACGGCAGATGGCGAGATATTGGACATCCTAGTTTTATGTGAAGGCTTCTGTGGAAAATGTGAACCTTTCCCGACGGTCGTAAAACAAAAAGCCATCTGTCAAGAACTATGCGCACTTAGACTGAGCTGAGCTGAAGAGATTAGGTGACACAATTTGGAATATCATCGTCTTTTTGTTATTATTCTAAGTACTAGCTGACCCGGTGACCTTTAGACCGCCTAATAGTCAATAATAATAATCGTTTTTTTTTACACTACACAAAGTATGTACAAAAGTTTTTCATAAAAATGTAAAAACTTTACACCAGACTCTTACCCAAAAACTGAAATGCTTAATTATTTGTAATTCTAAAAAAAAATAAAAAAATAATAATAGATCAGTGAGCCTACACTAATGTTATTATATAGGGTGACTGGCAATTAGTGTACGATACTTAAACACGTGATTGTGCTCATGATAACAAACAATTTTTATTATGGGAGCAAAGCCGAAATCGCGAAAGAAATATCAGCTGTTCAGTACATTAGGCAAACATAAATGTACTGAACAGCTAATTATTTTCGCGATTTCAGGTTTGTTCCCATAGTAAAAGTTGTTGGTTATCATGAGCAAAATCAGATCATGAATCAAAGAGGTAAAGTTTGTTTTTTTTTTTGTTTGTAGAAAGTAATTTCTGAAAGTACAGGTCCGATTGCTAAAATTTTTTATCGATAGAAAGCTGTTTATTCCTGAGTGATATAAGCATTGTATGCACATGCGTAGCCGTGGGCAAAAGTAAGTGTAGTCTATTTTTCGATATAGTAAACCGATTGCGATGGAATAAAGCCTGAGTAATAGATCAAGTTACATACAATTTTAATGTATAAAAGTTATCTATATTGGTTTCGTACATTTTACGTGATTCGCGCACAACTAAACACTTTTACAGATTTATTATATGTATAGGTAAAGACATACCGTTAGCAGGCGATTACATGTGTCGCTGTAGTTGTGTAGGCTGGAGTCTGTGCTCTGAAAGAACAAAAAAACTGACATAAATAATGTTTTCAACTACAAAATGCACAAAATGTTTGTACTATGCGTTCCTAATAAGAATAGGATCGACTGCCATGTTGTGACGTCACGTCATACTGTCAAATCGAAGACATTGGGTAGGGTGAACAAAACAAGAATTTTTAAAAATTAAATTGATTTATTTACGAATCGAAAACGAAAAAAGTTTAATCAGAATTCAGTTCTTCAATTTTGCTCATCTGTGTGAAGTGTCTGAGTGGCAAATGGAATAAGAAGGCGAATTGTTCTTAGCAATGAAAATAAGAAAGAAAATAGTTTTTTTTTTGACTTATTATAACTTTAAACAATATATTTTGCTGATTTATAATAAACAATAACGTTTTTACTTCAACTAGATTTTAACAAAAAAAAAATGCCTTAATTGATACGCAAATGAGTTTTCTTCGCAAACCGTACTTTTTATTCAACACTAGCTTTTGCCCGCGGCTTCGCCCACGTGGCGTTAGGTACTTAAGGAATCGGGATAAAAGGTAGCCTATGTTCTTTTCCATTTCAAAGGCTATATGCATGCCAAATTTCAATTCGTTTAGCCGTTTTTGCGTGACTAAGAAACAAACATCCACACTTTCATATTTATAATATTAGTTAGGATTTGACAGATCGAGGTTATTGGCTTTCCTATTCTGATGGAAACGCATGTGGATGGATGGAGAGGGAGAGGGAGGCCAAAGAAAAGATGGATGGATTGTGTGAGAAGTGATATGAAAGCAAAGGGAGTTAGTAGTATATATAGCGTATATAGCTATATAGCGTGACGAGCGAGATAGTAGTATATAGCGTGACGACTGACAGGACAAAATGGAAGTAAAAAACGTGTTGCGCCGACTCCAAATAAAATGGGACAGGAAGAAGAAGATGTGGAACGTATTGTAATTTTCTTTTTTCCTATTATTCTTACATGAATTCTTAAATAAATAAATACAATCTAAGCAAGCATAATTTCTACAAGTAAATACCAATCTGGTGATAACTTCGTCAAAGCAATTGTTACTAAACATACTCATAAATATCAAAGTCTTTTCTTTGAAGTAGAAAATTATCAAATTAACAAAAATAAAACTTTTAGTCAAACTTATTCACAAACAAGTAAACACGATACACGATACACGTGTAAGCGAATACACGTGCAAATTCTAAATACAGTTTCTATTGAGAACGATCACGATTCAGCGTTATAACTATGAGTCGAGGAAAATGAAAGCAATATAACTCAAATAGTTTTTTGTAGAAGAAATTACTAAATCAATTTCCTTATACACTTTCTTAATAATTTTGGGTTACGATAGATTGAATTTTGGGGGAAGAAACTGTCTGCCTATGAAGATATTTGCAGGAGAACCAAGGTTGCCGGTATAGTCCAAAGAATCATCAAAGTTAAGTGGCAGTGGGCAGGGCGCAATGCTCGCAGAACAGATGATCGATGGGGCCGAAAGGTTCAGGTGACAACCACGTGCCGGAAGACGCAGCGTTGGAAAGCCCGCGACAAGATGGACCGATGACTTGGTTAGAGAGACGCTTAGGACCGGTCTTTGTGGCCTATTTCCAGCAGTGGACATCTTTTCGTCGACGTCGTGTCACACACATTTGTATAAATTAGATATATGTAGTTATGTACATAGGTGTGGAAAAATAAAAATAAAGTCTGTACGAGGCCAAAAAGGCGCCTGACTCAGCATAAGCTATTTAACACGATAAATAACGCAGCGCTGGTATTCTGTTAAGGCCCACTGTAATACCACGGACACACTCACGAAAGTTAAATCAACTATCAAAAGACGGTCACCCATCCACATATTGCCTTTGACAAGGGCTGCTTAACCTTGAAAATCGACCAAACTGTTTTACTAGACAAATAAATGACAGAAATCAACCGATATAATTTCAATTGCGAGACTTCGTTCCAAAAAGGAAAAAATTCAACACAAAAACGTAACAGACGGAGTTTCCCCCATCAACCCTTTACCAATCAGGGGTGGAATTTGTCAATGGACTAAAGAAACGGCACAGTAGGGAATGGCTGCTTTGTCGGGCCAATGGCCTGAAACTGTAACACCTGGGCTTTGTTGAGTCGCTGTAACATGTGAAAGTAATTTATTAACTTACTTCTCACAGCGGGAAAACGTACAATATATATAAAGAAATTCGGGAAAATAGAGAAAAGTGTTCTTTATTTGAACGAGATTTTTTTTTTTTCGACGAAAATTCTCGAATACAAAAAAAAAAGTGAGCCTTTTATCGTTAAATAAGTGAATGTGGAGGCGTCTGTGATTATTAGTGTGATGTTTTTTATATGAATGCGTCAATAAACTGAATATTGACGCTGAAGACGGTTGTAGATTCAATGAAGACTGACTTAAAGTACTACAAAATCGGTTAAGATAAATTGACTTTGTACAACCCACCCCAGTTTTGAACGGGTGTTACAAATCTTTGCAATTCTCGGCTTTTTGTCTTCTATAATATGCATGTACCTTTTAACCCGTTGTATGGCCGGAACGCGGATCCACGCGGGACCCAATAACTTTTTAATTGTATCTCTAATTACGGCATACGAAAGGTTAAATCTGCCTGATTAATCATTCTAACAATTAGTGAAAACGCCACGATCATTTTAACTATAGACACGGTGCATATTGTATTTACAAGTAAGGTTTTATTTTAAAAACACATAAACTTTTTAAAATGCCATTGTTATACTGAAACTGAATTGATCCTCGAACCAGAAAACGTCAAAATTAATCCCTTAAACGAAATATAATTTGTCCGGAAACCCATCCAAATAAAATTGTCCCTTTATTGCTCGTATAATCATGTCACCCTAACCCTGTATTAAAATCATTAAAAAATATATCCATTAACAGTATACACGGTTATAAATAAATTACAGGGTACCCACGCATTCGGCAGTGTCCGGGGTGGCCATATTTCACGAGCGGGCCTGTCCCGCGAACGTGTCGACACCTTTTTGCACTTTTTTTCGTACTTTTTGCGCAACGTGTGGACACATGAGCGCGCGGACGTGTCTGTGGCTTTTATACCGTTTTTAATAGATAAATAGCGTTGTACTTTGACAGACACGGGAATTTTAATAATAGCGACATAGATACTACGTTGCTTTGTCAGGATATGGTTGGCGGCATTTTTTTTCTTTTTTTTTTTAACAATTATTCGGTGCGGCTTTGAGGACGGTGGAAACTGGTGGTGTATCTGATATTTTGCGCTGGCTGGAAAAGTCAATTGAAGGAAAAAGTTTGTTCTCTGTTTGTACGATGGGGCAATGAATTCCAGTTATATTGTTGGAATTTAAAAAATACTGTATATATTGAAGAGAATTTTTCAGCACGATTTTGTTTTTAGATGGTTTGAACTTATTGCATATTATTTATAAATAAATATTTTTTTCGGAGAGGGAGGAATGTCTGGCCGAAATGCGCGAGTGAAAAAAAAATTGTTAAAGAGTAATTCCATAGAAATAAATCCAATAACATCCAATCGCATATAAGCTCGTATTACTATCTCCGATCCTAACAATGCCACTATTTTGTTCCTCTCTATCTCGTGTTGTGACAGACAATGAACAAACCAGAGACTAGAAAGAATCAGGTGGCATAGACAAAGAAAAAAAACTATGCCAAGGATGCTGTTCATTCTCTGTGGCTCACACTACATACACAGTTAGACACATGTACAATAGGACACATTATCCTTTAAACAGTGTCATTTAAAACCATCAACTTCTTTTTATAACCTCGCTAAAATGTAAACTGAACAAAACATTAAAAACAGTTCATATTTCACGTTTTATTTCAAACGAAGAATAACGACATTGCCATTCATTCACGGCTAACTGTATTTGAACAAAGAGTTTCTAAATAAACACGACTAAACATTCCGTTCACTCACTCGTTCATTAGAGCGACAAGGTCGAGAAAAATATCCACCGTGTAATTAGTGCTCTCACAGTTACGTACAATGAAAAGCTTTCGGAAGTGAGTTTTGTTGAAAGGTTCCGTAGCTAACAATCTTTTAGAAATCTATGATATTGTATCCTAGTCTTTGAAATTTACTTCGAAATCTTTAACAGATAAAATAAAGTATCTTTTCTTGGGTATTTTCTTAATGATACTTGTGTTTTTGTTAGAAACTACTTTCTGCCCGTGGTTTCGTGCGCGTAATAGCAGATTTTTCTATACAAACTTTGAACCCCCGTTTTATCTCTTTTTAAGGAGTGGATTTTGGCAAATCTTCTCTTAGTACTCGCCTACGTCATAAAATGAAACCTTATGCAAAATTTAACTGGAAGATGATACATTTTAAATTTAATTTCATCATAAACCTGTAACAGTCCAGATTTTTTATCAAAAACCTGAACTAGTTTGGATTTATTATGAAGTTCTTGTCAAAATCACGGGTTTGCTTTATTTTATGAGAAATAAAGCAATTTAAATGAAACAATATAAATTTGTTTTACAATGCAAACCCGTGATTTTGACAAGAACTTCATCATAAACCCAAACTAGTTCAGGTTTTAGATCAAAAATCTGGATTGTTTCAGGTTTATAATGAAATTGAGTTTAAAATGTGTCATCTTCCGGTTTTTCATAAAAAAAACTAGGTTTTTGATAAAAAACCTAATTTTATGAAAAACCTGCGACATATAGATTTAGATTTGGTATTCGATATAAAAAACAGTCATTTGGTTTTTCATGAGTAGTCAAAAGAAAAAAAAAATATGATGTCGGTTGCTTCTTTGATGTTCTTCTTTTGAAATATGGGTTCGCATATTTTGGCAATTACGAATCCTTCTTCTTATAGTATTTTCGTATCAAAATGTATCATTTTGTTTCTATTCAGAACCAACCACACACGAAACTATGGCAGCTAGAGTGACTATAAAGTCTGTGAATAGCTTACACCCATACCAATATATCGCCGCTGTTATTGCGATATAGATCGCAAAAATCTGACGTCCGAATTGCACACAAGCAGTCTGAAATATCGGCGAGCAACACAATTTGTGTGATGACTATGAAACTGATGCAATACGTGGGTTTCGGCGTTTTGCAATGCTTGTAGATTCTACACTGTAAAGGTACGTTTACTGATAAAGTTGGGGACATGAAAATGTATTCAGTAATGTAGCAAGCACAGTTCTTGATACTGATGAGAGCTTCCTGAATTAAGAAGCGATTGGTAAGCTTATCAGTGAAAAATTGGATCTATCTTTAGAAGTATTGTTCGATCTGATGATGACCAGCTAGGGTCCCCCTTCGCACAGGGCTTCGGATGGAACTAAGAAGCCCTACAAGAATAAAAGACGGCAACCATGATATTCGCAAATAGAGAGTATTCTATAACATACGGGGTTATTTATATTGTTGTTGAAAAATCTTAACACCGCTACGTAGAAAATGGTACAACGCCATCTATTGATAAAGGGTAAACTAATCAATGTTTCTAGAACTCCTACTATCACGTTAAACAAGTATCTATGGAAATCTTTAATTCAAAAACCTTTTGATAAAAGTAACGTAGGACTTTTTATAGGTAAAGAACACAAGACCATTGGATGCCAAATGACTTTTCTCGCACTAGGTGGATCGACAGGGAGTATCGGACTTTTACTGACTAAAACAAACCTGTGTTTTTTAGTTACCCTCTGTGTTCCACAGCTGCAGTAGCAGCCGCTGTGATGACAATAACTTTACTTATGGGTTATATACCGTAACATATGAGATTTTACATAAAAAGAGGACGACGTCTTATAAAATGTTTACAGTAAACAATATTCATAACGCTGACGGTAACAAATGAGTTTTTCCTCCCATGGAACCCCAAAACCGGCAAGTGTGAACTCAAAAGCGCTTTGTACAGATACCATTATGTCTGATTTATATTTTGGAGCCGTCAGTCCACACAAACACGTATTCCTTCCGACGACGGTGAAAAATGATCTCGGTGTTGCCATGTGCTATTGTGGGATTTTGGTACTTCAGCGTTTTAGTGTTGCCAGAGGTGAAATTTAATTGTAGGTTGCTTTTGTGGATTGTTCGTGACGTTCTTTTTTTGATAGTGCCGTGGCTTTATATCGCTTCCCTGTTTCAGTACCTATTGTTTTTTTTTGACGTGACATTTTTCTTGTTGTCAAATTCTTCAAAACAAAGTTTTTAATTAAATGGAAACTTAAAGCATAATTTCAAATAGTTACTGATAAGGTCTTAAACACTCGCATGTAAATCTTACTACTTAGGAGAACTTAAATCAAGTTTTAATTAACTAAAGATCAACTACAGATTTCATACTAATTCTATTCAAACTGACAAATAGATATTTTAAGGTAAACTTTAATCCCTAAACTTGAACATTTGGAGCGGCACCTTAGCCGCGAGAGTAAAATTATTTGTACCGCCGTCGTACCGCGTTACCGCCTCCGTTATACCGCACTATCTCTCTCCGTTATATCGCCAGTGGCGTAACAAGGTTTTATATACGCCCGGTGCAAAGTGGTAGGCCTCTATAACTGTGGCCTGCCACAAGCTCTTAAAGCCTCGGGGGACACGGTGGAGCACACAGTCGAGGTGTGCCCTGCTTGGGCGGAGCATCGCCGTGCCCTCGTAGGGGCGATCGTCGGCGGAGACCTCTCACGCCGGGCCTTGGTTGAGGCCATGGTCCGGAGCGAGGCGGAGTGGCAGGCGGTCGCCGACTTCTGCGAAGCAGTAATGCTTGCAAAGGAGGAGGCCAAACGCATCAGGCAACGGCATTATCGCCGCCGCCGCCGCCGGGATTCTGATCCCGATTTCTAGCCAACGTAGGCGCGGGCTTGCGGATGGTGAGCAATGGGTAGCTCACTGTCCGGCCGTCCGGTAACTGTCCGGACCAAGCCCAAGTCGTCGACGGCGCGCACTGTTCCTTAAGCTCTTAAGGCAATCCATTTGACGACTTAAACGGAAATGTTAAAAGGATGATGTATAGCTCCATCCCTCTTTCTCACACTTACGCCTGATATATTAACACATTATGATAAGACCCCTGGTCAGAAAAAAAAAGCCATAGCTTCGTTTTTTAAATCTTACTCGACTCTAAAAACAAAAAAGTATAACTAGCTATAAAAATGTATGCGTGGCGTGATGCTTTTTGCCTCTTGTGACTGCTGAAACCCTGAGCAGCCACGGAATCAGTCATTCACGTAGAGTGCGACTTTTTTTTTTTTTGGAATTCATCCAATGACATCTCTCGCTATAGCGCGGACCTGGCGCGTCAGTCTTTTTCTGACTACAAGCCACTAGTATGTTCTCTCTTTCGTTTAAGTACCCCGGTGTTCTCTCCAGGGCATCAAGGTTCTCAGGACGCGTCTATAACCATATTAGATACCAACACGATAAAAATAAGTATTAAATGTATGCTACTAACTATCAAGTATGACCAAAACTTTGGCCCTGGTTATATAATTTCTGCGCCCCTCTAGGATCTACGCCCTGGACACCGCTGCCACTGCCCTAGTTACGGTACTGAATAACGCTGAAACTCTCTGGTTATGTAGCTATCCAGAAACAAAGCGAGGTTGGGCTGTAATCTATTAAGCGATAATAGCGCTCCAGTCGAGCGCTGCAGCCGCTGGAGGTGCGGTGTCGCGGTGGTGGAAACTTACGACTAATTGGCCAGGAACAAAGGAGAGGGCACACAGAGTGGTAATGGCCGGCGACAGCTTTACGCTGCTTTACCGATTGACGGATTTCTTGTGGCTCTGGTAAGGTTGGACTGGTGGGTTGTTATAAGTTAAAGTGGTAACTGTTGGAAATAAGTATTTAAAAGTTATGCTAAGTTATAATGTTTGTGGCAAGTTTATGAAGTGGTAGAGCGATCGGCTGATGCGCTGCGTG
Organism: Mythimna albipuncta; assembly: GCA_929112965.1. NCBI lineage: Eukaryota > Metazoa > Arthropoda > Insecta > Lepidoptera > Noctuidae > Mythimna > Mythimna albipuncta. The sequence goes on from OV815965.1 coordinate 21,799,100, forward strand.
TCGTAGGTTTCTTGTTTTTCGGAGGGTAAAAATCATCCAGATGACATCCCCCACCGTTGGGCGGAGCGAGAGATAGTGTCAGAATCTTACCGACTAAAGAACCAACCCTGTTCCTTCCTTGCCTTTCATATCAGGGCCGGGTTCAGTTCACGCAATTAACATTTATTTGTGAAGCCTACAAATAATTGTTCCAGGTCGAAACATAAAGACAAAATATGAAGATATTAGTGCCATGAAAAGGTTATATTCATGGTCCTGGAACGTAAAAGACAACTGAAAGAACATAAGTGTAGTTTTAGTTCGTAAAGGTCTGACACGCCCTTACACTCCACCCAGAGCGGGAGTAGTCATTGCGCATCCAGCAGACTAGACTCTCATGTTCTTTATCTAGAAAAATGCACCTACAGCGGGAGAACTCATAAGATGATTTCCCATGTCAAAAAAAAGATGGAAGGCTGATTGTTTTTTTTTTTTTTTTTAATTGAGATTAACTAGTGCTTGCGTTTGTTTTACTTCTTCAGTAAGAGGTTTTTCTTTGATTACACAGGAACAGTTCAAGATCCCTAACAATTTCTAAAATTGAAGCAAAATCGATGTAGCAATCAGCAGTGGCGCGGCAGTTTGTCACCCAACACTCCAATGCGTATGCAATCCGGCGCGTTCCGGATTAGCGCAGGTTCGATACCCAGCTATAAATAGCGTCGCTAATACTACTGACACACCTAACATTCGTATCGGCAAGATTGCAAATATAGCCCTAGTAGTTCTCGATTTTTGAGTGTGAAAAACGGTTCAAATGCTGGCAACATTACTACGAACTAATCTTGATAAATGCGTTATTGTTGGTTGTGCAATTGCTATAGTTTTTGGTGATTAATCTTTACTATGTACAATGCTACGAGTATGTTATGTTTGAATAGAGGCTGCTAGCGCCTTTGCACGCGTGAAAGTAGACAATTTTCTCGTGAGAACATTCTTCTTAGATGTAAAATGTTCTATGTACTATTCTAGGACATGTTCTACTCGTGTAGGTATTTAATTCACTGGATGATTTTACAAAAAAAAAAAAAAATTACTTCGTTCTTATGCCCCTACGTTTGTACAACAAAAGTTCTTCATCATTACTAGCACAAAATAGATAGGTACAGAAGACAATTTACATACAAAGCGCGCTCGAGCAACGCACACATAGACACCGCTCACGGACACGATATCTCGGCACAATCGCCCGGTCGCACTCGTACAGTTCGGCGCAACGCGCTAACCCTGGCGTGATCGCCTAGCGTAGGTATAAAAAAAAGTGAAGTACATACATGAGATTGACTTCTGTCCTTATCTATATTGTGTTACTAGCAACAAATCACTCTCAAAATCATCTTCTATCATACTACCCCCGTTTCCCAAAATTCACTTTCAAATATTCTCCATACAAACCTGTTCGAGTTTCTCCAGCGTTCGTCCCAGCTGATTCCTGCATTATGCTATTTCGCTTACAATCCGTCAAGTGCGAACATAGCTCGAAAATGCGATAGCCTGTATTCGACATCGAATTCGGCCGATGTGTGTACTATGCATAAAATTTCTAGTTGAACGAAAACATTATATTATTGGCAGGTTTTGCAGAGCAGAAATTGTGAAGAGGTTTATTTATTTATACTTCATGCACATAAAAGTACAGAGGCGGACTTAATGCCTTAGGCATTTTCTTCCAGTCAACCTTTGGGTGATGCAGAGAAAAACAGTGGAAGATGCAATGGAAGAAAGAGATAAGGTGATTCCAAGAATTGATATACTAATAAACCATAAATATTACAATACATTTACAATTATATAATATATACATACTCACATTAATAAACTACGTACATTTATATACTCTAATATAGTCAAACAATTGGTTCAAATCGACAATTCAAAACTTTAACGCTGTGATGATACTACTGCCAACCTCTTGCGAATTATCTCGCGAACTTTAGTTCACTTTACTTTGAGGTTATTTCAGAGGTATATCTATTAATACAGTAATATGGAGATATTGTAACAACAACCACTTTATCCAACCAACATTCCAAACATTCTTTTTTTTATTTTCTTTATCTTTTTTTTTTATAAGAGTAACCATGGAGTTTCTTGCAAGTTCTCCATAGGAAACGACCAATTTGGAACCGTGCAATAGCTTCTGATATTTTCTAAATGCCCTTGTGCCTATGTGAAATAAAAAAAAAAGATTTTTTTATTTGAGGTGAATGTGTGTGAAGTTAAGTATTTACATCAACGATGACGTGTTTTGAAATGAATTCGATATTTCGTAATCCGATTATAATTTGGGTTTCTTCAAGGCCAGAGTGAATAGGCTCTTAATAAACTAGTGGGTCTCCCATCAACGATTGCATCACTACTTATACATACCATCAGGTCTCACAGTCAAGCATTTTAAGACAATTGGTGAAAGGATGACGGAAAATATAGTTATTAGTACCGTAGTCACGATTCTATAGGATGCCTATATTTTGCACCATTTCCTCTTAACCAAATTGACAGTTATCAGTTTTGTATTGACATTGTTACGGCTTTCAAAAATAATTGGTGGACTTCTGAATGGAAAACCCGAAATCCTAGAAATCAAGGCATCTGAAGGAATATAGGTGTGGTTTTAGTTAGTATAATTCTGCTACGCCCTTCTGCTCCATCCACTTTAGAGAGCGTTAATATTAAAGAACTCAGAATATAATATGTAGTCGTAAAACCCATTTTTGTGGTGGGAAATCATCAAATGACATAAACTCAGCTGTGTTCCCTCACTTGTCCTTTTCGTTCTAGGGCTGCGGTAACTCTTTTGATAGCTGTAAACCGGATTTATTTATTAAAACTTTATGCAACGCACAGGTACAAAGGCGGACTTAATGCTTTAGGCATTCTCTACCAGTCAACCTAGGGTGGTGAAGAGAAAAACATGGCAGGTGCACAAAAAAAAACAACAAAAAAATGGATTATTAAAAAAAATAAGGGTGCAAATGTATAGTATATATAACTAAAATAGACATACATATATATTTAATATAATATATACCTGCATATATATTTATATAAAGTAGCAGAAGGGGGGTTTTGAAACGACTCCGCTATTTGTTCTATATTAGTAGTTCGTATATAGTAGAAAACAACAATAATACACCGCTCGATCCAAGAATCGATCCCATGTGACCACAAATCAGATCATTTACCTGGATTCTTCAAATAAATGATGCACAGTATGGCTACTACATGTTCCAAGTGCATCTATTGTGGGCTATTTATAAAGACTGACCTCATGACTTCACGTGGGCAGAAGAATCCATTGTATTGATAACATCATAAGGTAGTTATCAGCGAACAATCTATCCAAGAGACAGACATAAGTCTCCATTGCAGAAATAAAGTATAGAGAGATATAGTCTGTCTAAAACCTTTTTACAGAAAAAATTAAACCGACTTAAATGAAAAAACACTGAAAAGTACAAAATAACTTTAATTTTGGAAGTCGATGTTTCTTTAATAGATGATTTTGTCTCTTCGTTATTTAACATCGACTTCCGAAATTAAAGTTATTTTGTACTTTCCAGCTATTTTGCTTTTTCGGCTGTGGAACGTAAAGAGTAGCTGAAGAGACACGAGTGGATTTTAGTCCGTAAAAGTCACGCACTCTCTCTCTTATTCTCACTAGACACAGTAAGATGCACTATATGCTGAGTTCCCAAAAAAAAAAATACCTTTCAAAGAACCTACAACTTTGTGTCAATACCGTTATCCAGCTTATTTCAAAGATTGTGTCTACATGTGTCCATTACGGGCTAGCCACATTGTACGTGATTTCTCTTTGACTTTTACAACTTTCGTGAGTCCCATGAGTGTTTTATGACTCCTGAATGGGTTTTCAACGCTTTTCTGCAACATTGCAATAAATGGATTGTCCATAATGTATGACACAATCCATGACTAAAAGTTTGTTCTGTCGGCTTTCTATAATTTACATTCAGGGAGTGTGCATCGGAATTGCACATTTTAATTCCTCCAAACCCGTTCCATCATCGGACAACTAGATGTTAGGCGTTATACCGCCAGTAAATGGTAAATATCCCATCCATACCTATAAAACGTTTTTGAGAACAAATTCATTGTGCGTACAGCTGAGTGAAATTTTCTACAAGAACCTTAATACAAACTCCTGATAATTACAACCTGAGAATAGAATAGAATAAACTTTATTGTACACCAGAATAGTAACAATATCACAGAAACTTAAACCTATGTTTACAATGGCGGTCTTATCGCTGAAAGCCTGAGAATCTTTAAGTCAAGAGTAAATATGTTACTTCTGTGTAGATGTGCTCCATCGTCGACTACATTTTTGGCCGACGATGGAGCACGCTTACTTAGAAGTAACCTATTCACTCTTGGTTTAAAGACCCCTAGGTTGTAGCTATCAGGGAACACAGACTTTGGCAGGGAATTCCACTCCTTAGCTGTAAGTATAATGAATATGTTCCCAAAACGCTTTGTATGTATGGCTGGGATGTCCACTATGTACCGGTGTACTGCAAAGAGTCGGGGAAGCAAATTGTTTAAATATAATAATATAATTTTATTTTAAGTTAAATTAAATTAATCAGGTAATGTACAATCTCTATTCGGCATTCTTCTCATAAAAACAGATTTCATAATAAACTAAAAAATTTCATTTTTAAACCCCCATTATCTTTCAGAAGTCATGAATCCGATATAAGAAGGCAAATTAACGAATGTTGCCAGCACGGTATATTAACAATTTTCCTAACTGAACATTCATTAATCTTTATTAGCACAAGAAGAATTCACCATTTCGTGAAGGAGAGTGAGGAAAAATGACCAACACTTTGTTTTATGGATATCGTAAAAACTGGAGGTATTTTTTTAATAAAAAGTCTAGCAACACCCGATTCGGTGAACGATGGCCGGATATTGGAGCATCGTATCGACGCGTAAATTAAAAATTCCGGAAACGGAAGCAACAATATTATCCTCTGCTATTTGCTTAGTTTTAGCGAAGAGAACAAAGTGTAGCAACATTGCAATGTTGAATAAATATTAATTTTTAAACGAAATTTAATTTTTGTTTGGAGTGTTGCGAGAATACAACTTTTAAAAGCTTTTCGTTTTCATGAATTTCAGTGTTTTATTTTACTTTAGTTAAATGAAAGCGGGCTAAAATTTAACAATTTAGTTCAAAGTTTTAATCTGCTTAAATATAAATACTAATATCGTTTAGCTTGTAATATCAACCGACCATTTACCTCTAAAAGACGTTGTAATTCATAAAAATAACGAACTAGAGCTAACTCATTATAAAAGCCACAAAGCATTATCGTAATTTGAATAAAAACCGTGCCCCAAGATGGCGGGACTCCACTTTAATATTGCGAGTGAGATGGCGCAAGGAAAATATTATTATATTAAAATTGTCAGGCCAGGTGAAAACTCGCCGGGGACTCGCGGTCTGATAGCCGAGAACCGACACTCTCGCATGTACACGACTTTAAGTCGGAAGAATTTTTATTCGTTAAATATTCAGCGCTCAGATGTACCATTCTCAAACAAAGCTATTAGGTTAATGGCTAAAAATTTGCATTTTTCATAAAGTAATAACTGAAATTTGTACGAGATTAAATCATCAAATGGAGAGGAAACACGTATAATTACTTGTTGGAATACGGAGCTCGGGATCAGATAGCTCTCATATTCTTATTCTGGGAATATTTCATCGTATAATTTTGTTTCGGGGAAATTCGGATCTAACACGAACACGATTTATATTCCCAGTCGCCTAATCGCAAGTGCACGCGAGATATAAATCAAAATAACTGAACATTTCCTACTGGGGCGTATTCACTCGCGCGTCTCACTTCACTTTATTTCACAGAGTTTTTCCTTTGCATAATATTTTTTCTTTCTTCGTCTCCTTTTTATTGATCTATTCAATCGCTAGAATGTTCTTAATGTGTATTTTCGGTCCGCCAGCACTTGAGCTTGTTTTATTATATGAAAATATACAGATTATTTTCGTCGACGACAAGAACCTTTTAGTCAAATATTTCCTTGTCTCGCGTCTCGAGAGCTTGTTTGTGGAAATCTCCAAAAGCGTTCGACCGTTTCGGGTGATTCTTTCATAGCAGACTAAATATCGGCGTTTAATGCTGTATCACCGTACTTTGGTTATTACAAGTGAAATTGTTTGTGTTGTATCAACGTGGTTTGGTTATTACAAGTGAAATTGTTGAAGTGCTTTATAAACGCCATACAAAACTAAATTCATGTCACGTTCGACCTAAATTAATTACAAATAAAAATGGCAACAGAAAAAAAAAAACCACGAGAAAAGTGTGTTCTAGATAGTAACTGTATTTTATTTTGCTCGGTAGCTGACAAGACATTTGTGTGTGCATTTCTGTATTTCTTGATTTCTTTTCTATTAACATTATTTTAATTGAAGTCTAACAATAATGACAGGCCTGTTGGTCTATGGTTAGTGGCTCTGACTGCAATGCCGGAGGTCGTGGGTTCGATTCTCACCCAGGACAAATCTTTGTGTGATGAGCATGATCATTTTTTCTGTGTTTGGTGTAATTTATCTATTATATGTATGTATTTAGAAATATATATGTATGTTTATCAGTTGTCTAGTACTCATAACACAAGCTTTGCTTAGCTTGGGACTAGACGGTGTTGGGTGATAGTTGTGGAATGTTTTATTATGATTATTTGAAGTCTAATAAGAAAGAAAGGAAAGATAAAGTAACAGAAGTTTGAAGTGGATGAGTTGACAGCGAAAGTTGACATCGGTGGAACTGGTCGGTACAATAAATTATACTAATGAGTCGGTACACAATAAAACCTAATGAAGATATAATTTATTCGTTGAAGAATATATTACTATTGTTGTCAGAGGATGAAGGTGAATAGTTAATATCATTTATGAGTCGAGTGGGCGGACTCGATGTCACCGGCTTAGTACAACTTAATAGTTTAATTTTTTAGAAAAATGTAGAATTGATGATGTTTTATTTATTGGCCGAAACTAATAATTATTATTATTTAATACGGCATTTAAAATTATGTTGTTGAGCAACTTACTATTTAGAAATAGTACGTTTACTACGTACTATTGTACTATTTAGAAATAGTACGTTTCGTTACAAGTGAAGCAAGATTGTCTTTGAAACTGAGGTAGAATACTGCAGTGACTAATTTCCATGTGTATTAAACGAAGTTTTTCAATAAATTTACGAAAAAAAAAGATTTTTTTTTTTCGGTGGGAACATCATCTAATGAAATCCCCAGCTCTTGGGCGGAGCGGGAGATAGTGTCAGAGTTTTACTGACTAAAAACTCACTCCTGTTCCTTCGTAGCTATCTTTTGAAACTAACGAACGGGGGTGAACCGGCGACTCGTGTATGTCGTTTAGCGCCCATCGGGTAGCGGGCGTAAGTTCGCTCACTTTTCTGCACTAGTGCGGATAACAATTTAAAATTGTCCGTAAAAGTGGTACGGTTTTTGAATACGTGTAGGTACTGAAAAAATAATTTCATGAGTTAAAAGTAGGTAACTTGTCTAGTAGAAAATTTTATGTAAAATGTTTACCGTTAGGTATTAAATTTAATAGCAAGATAACGTGTTTTTAAACACCTTAATCTCTTAAACTTCTTGGAAAAAATATGTAAGAAAAGTGAGTTTACGAAATAGAAAATATACAGATTTGTGTCAGAAAGCCATGTTAGAAGCTTAAAAATCGGCTATTACATCCATATATTATTTATACGACACTCAAGAGATAAGCTGTCGATAAATTTCGTTCAAATCATTCATTTACACGTCATGACGTCACTGAAGAATGAACGACACCGAGGAATGAACGATTGTGGGAGATCGTGAAGTAGGTCGTATTCGTAGTGATGGAATTTTATAAAAAAAAAATATGTATAGTGCAGCTCTATTATCTATTTTACGATATTTTACTAGGTGTCAACTTAATAAAGAATTCTACTTATGATAAGAAGTACTCTCGGCGTATATTATTGAATTTCACGCAACAAAAAATATATCTCTGGTTTAAAAAAAAAAAAAAAATAACAAGCCGGTTTCTTTATTGGTGTACAAACTAAAAAACCGGGCAAGTGCGAGTCGGACTCGCCCATGAAGGGTTCCGTAGCAGCAAGTAACATAATATAAAAGTTCTTGTAATGTATTGTAACTTTGATCGATGTTTTAATAATAGTGTATTTTTTTCGGTTTATGACGCATTAAAAAAAAACTACTTACTGGATTTTGTTCAAACCAATTTTCGTTGGTAGTTTTTATAGTAATGTACATCATATATTTTTTTTAGTTTTATCATTCTCTTATCTTAGAAGTTAGAGGGGGGGGGACACACATTTTACCACTTTGGAAGTGTCTCTCGCGCAAACTGTTCAGTTTAGAAAAAAATGATATTAGAAACCTCAGTATCATTTTTGAAGACCTATCCATAGATACCCCACACGCATGGGTTAGATGAAAAAAAAATTTTTGAGTTTCAGTTCTATGTATGGGGACCCCCAAAATTTATTGCTTTTTTTCTATTTTTGTGTTAAAATCTTGATGCGGTTCACAGAATACATCTACTTACAAAGTTTCAACAGTATAGCTCTTATAGTTTCGGAATAAAGTGGCTGTGACATACGGACGGACGGACAGACAGACAGACAGACAGACAGACAGACAGACAGACAGACAGACAGACAGACAGACATGACGAATCTATAAGGGTTCCGTTTTTTGCCATTTGGCTACGGAACCCTAAAAAGTTGTAAAATTTTCTAAGAACCCTGCAAGAACTTGAATTAATTTGTTTTTCTAATGATAGCAATCAGGTTTTAATAAGCTTTGAAGATTATAAAAACTTTACAATACAATTTAAGCTTAATTCAGACGAACTGAAATTTCTTTTTAAGAAAAGCTAACTTTAAAATACAAAACATATTCATTTCAGTATTTCACTAAAAAACATCATGAAAATAAACTTAGAATAATTATGTAGTTAATGAATGGTCCATTTAGCCCACAGTGAGACAAATGGCGTCGTTCATCCCTGTCTAACATTTATATTGTAAATTCTTAATTCAGCTAAGCACGTCCAACAGATAACATTGTACCAGACAGTTATTTATATATAACAACTTATTACTAACATTAAAACGCGTTTACACGAGGTGAATTTCTTACTTGGCGCGAGGAAAGAATAATTTAATGCAAGTCTTATAGGTGAGACTAATCAGGCGGTCATCAGACGTACGGCGATGCTCCATCGGTGTGTGGTGAACGTCTTCGCATAATCAAGTACTTAACCTGAGAGTATATAATTGACATTGTTTAATGTCATAAAATGACTGACTTACTATTATACTGGACTGTATTTAATTGGACTGTATTTCACCGGGTAGGTACTTACTTGGTGAAATACAGTTATATTATATAGATAATTGACACTAGGCACGCGCACGCCAATTTTCAAAGATATTAAGATTTATTATTGTTATAAACCATTCAATCGTGATAATTACAGACACAATTGAAAGACAATAGGTGCGCGAACGCCGGCGTTCGCTTGGGGTTTAATGAATTAAATACCTATTCCTTACTCAATTTATTTGTATAAAAACCAATTTCATGTGCCATACGCAGGCTAACTAGAATATAAGAGTAACTAATGCAACAAAAGAAAACATCGAATGTAATTATTCTACTTAAATGTGAATAAGTTAATTTGAATTTGAAAAATTATACTACCCTTGCTTTTAAAGGCGAAGCAAGAAACTCTCTCCATGTAAACGGACTCCCACAATGTAGTGTTGTAAGGAACTACAAAGATCACGTAGGTCTGAGTAATGCGAACAATTCGCAGCTGTGTTTAGTTTACCTTTGTGATGCGTCATGTTTGGGGTATAGTACACCTGCTTGATAATGCTGAATTTATGCCCTTGTTTAGTGGTAAGTAATGTAATAAATTTTGGCCTTCACGGTGATAATTTGTGTGTAAAGTGACTTACAAATGGTTTAAATAATATCATTTTACTTTTTCATTATACAACTACTTATTTCTTTTAAGGTAAAATGCCGTTAAGTGACTTTTTGATTTTGATGCCACGATAGTCAGGCAAAAATCTCTATTGATCTGTCTAAACATATTTCTTGTGTAATTAAATTCCGATATTAATAAATAAAATCAGCGCTAAGTACCTTTCATGTCTATGTAATTCAACTTTATTTATTTTTTTATCAAAATTTGATATCATAATTTAAGGTTAGCAGATTTATTATGCATATCAAATATGATTCTATATTTGGAAAGTCCGTATTGAAAACTATTTTTGAGACGTTGAACTATAAGTTCAGCCATCTGAACTAACAAGCAAAAATTGTTGTAAAACCTATGATTATACTTATATGATTGTACTTTACTTTATAATACTTATGATTATATCTGTTGCGTTTTTAAAATAAATATTTATTGACTAGTGTAGTTAAATACCTATATCAGACTCATTTATCACATCTCTAATTCCCCGTAGTGATGTCCCATAAAACAGACAATAAACTCAACTAAATAAAATGTCAATTAATAAATCACATTGGCTTACAAACCACGACTTCATCGTTATCTCCCTCGCGGCCTGAGCAGAGATCCTGGGCTTAATAAAATTTAATTAAGAACACATAACAAGCGAAAGTCAAGAGGCAAGGCATCTCAAAACATGGCTGCCGATGATAAACTCTCTGCTTTGCTACTAATCTCAAAAGCTGGGTTCTCAAAGCTATTGTGCAAGACGTGGAATAAGCTCGCTCTCTGCCGGCCCCCGGCTAAGTGGGGTATAATGGTTGGTTACCAGACTAATCCATAAATCCCATCTTGACTTGGGTTACCGACGTTTGAGGATAGTAGCCGCTTAGTTGTGTGGCTAAGGCGCTTTTTTATTTGGCGATCTTTGCACTGTTTGACTTAATTGTTTTCTTTTGGCTATTCGTTTGATGGTGAAATAGAAAACAAACTGATTGCAGCTAAAAGCATAAATAACCAAATAAAATGAGTTGAATGTAAATAAAATATATAGCTGTAACTTTGTTCAGAAATTAATTATTAGATTAATAAATCTTCAGTCGTGATTAATATTCTCTTTTAGGAATATATTACATTATAAATATTCAACGAAACCACGTGTGGCAGGACCAAAGCAAAATTATATTCAGAATTTAAAACGACAGTAAATAAAACGATAAAATATTCAAAGATTCAAACAAAACCTGTCAGCCGATCGAATCGAGACACCGGTATCGATAACTCATGTTGCACGTCACTATAAATCAACGCGACCTTCACTGATAGTGATGCCCACGTACTAACTAGTCGATAAATTCACAATTCTTGCACGGTTCGTTTGCGAAATCTGCGACTTAAAGCAACGTCTCCCTCGCATTTTACGTTTAGAAAGTTATTGGGATTCTCGTCAGACGAAGTAAAGTTGGCAAGATAATGCGAGACGTTGTAAAATATTGAAGGGTTGTTTTTAACCTAAAACGCTAAAAGGGTACTTACATCTAAAAACTATTAAGCTTCTTAAAGGACACATTAAAAATAACGTCATTTTCGCAAGTTCACATCACTAACAACTTAAGTTCAATATTCGTGTGGTGTATCGATATTGTTGTTTACATAGTCCCCTCACTATTTTCGATACATTGTTAGGAATTTCGCAATTTTTCAAACTGCCGAGATGTCATCGCAACACTGGATATAAAGTCGAGTCCGAGTGTTTGTAGACAAAGTTTCCGATATCTTTGTGCTCTTATTGATCAAATAGCGTACAAATTCGATGTTGATTCTCGACTAAGTATTCTTCATCCATGTTTTCGTAACAGAAATAATATTAGTTTTGTCTCATTAATGAGAAGAAGTAGCAAAACGACCTAGCTACCTATAGCAAGGGCTGTTTCTACGTCATTATCATCATCATTTCAGCTGGTAGACGTCCACTGTTGGACATAGGCCTCCCCCAAGCGTCGCCACAACGAACGATCATGTGCGTCCCGCATCCATCGGATTCCCGCTACCTTCACCAGGTCGTCTATCCACCTTGTATGAGGCCTTCCAACGCTGCGTTTTCCGGTACGCGGTTGTCACTCCAGAACCTTTCGGCCCCAACGGCCATCTTAGTTCTATGTAGTTTCAGAAGAATTAAGGTAGAACCACACTGCTAACAAGTGTTCCACACACACCAATCAGGGTGCGTCGGTCTCAGCTCACTGTCCGGACCAAGCCCAAGTCGTCGACGGCGCGCACTGTTCCCGCGCGCCTCAAGGAGTTGTCAGCAACAGCAGGGACCCAGCCGGGTTGAAGCCTACTGGGGCCAGGGTTATCCGAAAGGGCGCTCGAGCCCCGGTATGAAGGCTAGAAGGAACGGGGTGGGTCTTTTAGTCAGTAAGAGTCTGACACTATCTCCCGATCCGCCCAAGGGCGGGGGAAATCAATGCATGATTTTTTCCCACCATAAAAAAATACAGTGTCTCCATACATTTTATATGGAAACTAGACTTGTAGAGCTACACTTGATAAATGCCAATGTCTAATATCTAATGTAGTTCTAGCTTTACCGTAATAATTTGGGGATACCTTTGCCCAACAATATAGGTAAGTATAGGCATATTAAGTACCATAAATTCAGGTTTCTTTAGCCCTAAAGTATAAACTTTGGCATAAGCTCGTTAGCGAATAGAAACACTGCGTTCCGTATTCCTACTGGTTACGAAGAAAAACATAGTAAAATAAAGCTTATGTTTCGAAAGATGTTAAACATTCTTGGTCTAGAAAAATAGCATCATTCATATCCTTTTATTATTTCTTCTATAAGTTTTATTGTGCTGTTTTCTGGTCTAGTATAGGATGACAGCTATGGCCTCGAGCAATGAGGCTTGAGAGACAAATGTTAGCCCTCTTTGTTTTTTCGAAGTTCACTCTTTATTAAAAGCTTTTATTTAGTTTCACCTGTCCTGATGTTTGTCTGCAACGAGCTTACAACTACTAGACGCCTCATGCTTGGACTAGCGACCAAAACAATTCTGTCAACTAGCTGAGTTACCGGAGCGGGGTACTGCGTTCCGATTGGTCGAGACTATTCTACATCAGATCTTTAAGTCATATGTATTGACAGAGATGCGTCGCCTGTTATTAGACGTCTAGTAGCTTTTATGTCGTTGTTTGTCTGTAATCAAATTTTGCAAATTACTATTTAATCCACTAATCAAATGATACTCTTCCCGGTTACGGATTGAGTCGCGTAAATCAGATGACAATGCAAAATGCAAATTTAATTTTATTATGAAATGGAGCTGATCTGGTGATGGAACCGGAAGGTGGCCATAGGAATCTCAGATAACCCTATCGCGCTTGAGATTTTCAGGATAGTCTTGATGAGTATTAATTATATAGGTGTATACTGCGCTATAAAAGCTTGCTATGAAAAAAATATTTTTATAAAAAACTTGTTCAGTGTTGAGGCCTTACCGCAAGCTCTTAACGCGGTCCATTTTACACACTAAACTGAACTATTTGCCTGTATTTTATATCGAGCGACTGCCTATCTGACCTCCAGAACCCAGTTACTGAGCAACACTACAAGTACTCCTTGGATAGACCGATGGTCAGACATATAAGCAACATCAATGAGTGTCATTTAAGTTATAGAATAACCACACCATTTCCCAATAAGGAAAAGGCGACGGACTAAATTGAAAGCATCAAAATAATATTCAATAAACTTTTGACCCATGAGCAAACAAAATTCGTATATCCAAAAAATCAATCGAACGTCTGAACAAAAATATCTCAAGTGCTACCCAACCTCTTTCCATATTTGCAATAACATCAATTTTTATTTGGGTCATTTTACTCCATTCTGAAATAATCAACCCGCAGAATTTGGGCGATTTCTAAACTCATTTGGGTCCAAACGGCGTGCGACAGTCGTTGGGCCAACGAGTTGGACTGGAAAACGGAAACGCGCAAAACTTTATTGGGTAATATACTGAAAGAAATCATCATCACCGTTATCCAGAAATAGTTGTTCATCGGATGTAATGGTAGCCGATTAAATGTTTCCGATATATCGGATATATATTTTTCAATCAGCGTACTTTTTGGAGAGCAGTGATGACCGAGTGGTAATAGCTCCGACTTACGAGTTCAAACCCTGCCAGGCGCATAATTTGTGTAATTTATTTAATTACCACTGCTCTCAAAACGGTGAAGGAAAACATCGTCAGGAAACCGGCATGTCCTAGAACAAAAATTCGAAGATGGCGGATTAAGGCCCAATCCCTCTCCTCGAGAGGACGCGTGAGTCCCAGCAGTGGGAACATTAAAAAAGGCTGATGATGATGATGATGCAGATGACTTTTTAGGAATAATTAGGTACTGGCTTCTACCAGCAGTTTCGCCCATATGAAGTAGATTTCTCTATACAAACATTGGACACCCATTTCACCTCCTTACATAGTCAGTTTTGGAAAATCCTCAAATCCTCAAATTGGACAGAACTAAGAATCACATACATGATATGGCGAACTAAAATTTGGCCAGATCGTTTGAACATTTGACGATATGTCAATCCTCATTTGGCCATATCATTGATGTAGGATTTCTATGATAATAAAAGGTCTAAGAAAGTAGGCCAAACGAGGATTGAAATATCATCAAACTTTAACGTTTAAAACTTTCTGGCCAGTTTTACTTAGCCATATCATGAAGAGATCAATTTTTAGATCTGTCCACGACATATACATCACAAAAGAAACCTCTGAGCAAAATTTCAGTATTTTAGGTCCAAGGGTTCTGACTGGACTTTGATGAGTAAGTGAGTGAGTCAGGACTGCCTTTCATATACAGATTAGTTTTTGTTAGCGGCCTTGCCTGCACTGAAGCAGAAAACATATATAGTCTATGTCACTCAGTAATAAAGTTAGCATTAATGCTGAAAGAATTTTTGATAAGGATTCAGTAGCTTTTAAATTTATTCATCACAAACTAAAATTCTCTTTTCTCTTTATAATATCAGTATAGATGAAGACTGTTTCAATAAAAACGATTATTGAAAACCTTTGATAGTTACACGTAAAATAAACCAGAAGCCAAGTATCGATAATGGAGAAATATCAACGCTACATAGTAAATCCTGTCTTATTGAACAACATTTAGCTGTAGAAACTTAGACAAATCACCACTAGTTCCCGTAGGCGATAGACAAGCTAACGGTAACTGCTGTAATATTCTCCTAACACACTTTATTACTGTATTGCAAATAGACTATAAAAGCGACATCGATGCCTTGTTTAATATTACACAAATCTCGAAACTAGTCCAAATCAAACAAGTCTAAAAGAGTGGAAATCCCTGCCGGAGTCTATGTTTCCTGATGGCCACAACCCGGGAATCTTTAAGTTAAGAGTGAATAGGTTACTTCTAGGTAAGCGCACTCCATCGTCGACCGTATCGTCGCTTTCCGACAGGTGGTGCAGGGGCCTAGATTGCTTCTAGGCAAGCGTATTCCATCATCGGCCACATCATCACTTAAAATCAGGTAAGATAGTGGTCAAACGCGAGTCAATCCATAGTAAGTAAAAAGGTGAGAAAGCGATAAAGCGCAAACCTATCAACAATAAAAAAAGAAACGATATTTGTGCACGTGATACCAAATTGCATAAGAGATCACGTGATCAAGCATGACGCTAAAGTCTTTTCGAACAGTCCAAATCCCAGTTTTCAAACTAATTTGGCACTAACACAAAAGACAATCTTAACTAGCGAAATTCGTAGTCTTTGACTGGATCTCAAATCAAATGAAATCAAATAGTCTGTAACATAAAATCAAATATTTATAACGCTTGGCATGGTTCCATTCGCTTCCGCGGAGTATTCGTGGTATGGGCAGATTTGCATCGAGGACCGAGGTGGATAGCCTGTGATTTTCTTCGATGCCATTCGAAGGCCTGATTGGGAAAATAATCGGATTTATTGGACCACTAGAGATGTGCTGACGACTACTGAAGGGAATTGTAGTAGCATCCAAAGCCTTCGACAAGGTTAGGCCGGCTATTAGATTGTAATTATTTTTTTGCTTCGTGCGCGTATATTGGATTTCAGTGATATGGTTATAGGAGAAAATCGTTTACTTCCATGTGTGGATTATCTACTAATATGGCTCTGGGCAGTTTAATCTTACTAACATACTAATGATTGCCCACGGCTTTCGAAAAATCTATTCTTTTCTGTCAGAAAATCAGCTGTCTAGAACCAACTACTGGGAGTTGATGAATTTGTGGGTCAGGCCTCCTATTTTTATGATATAGCGACATCTATGGCGTTACATTAGAACTAAACTGCGAAATCCTGCATAATGCAACACGCGATTTGACCATACACAACAGCCCAAAATCGGGCAGTTGCGTGAATCAGATATAACACCTGTCTGGTCGGAAGAAACTCCCTTTTTAACAGAGGTTTGTGGGACTTTTAGAACTATGCAAATATATGAGTAGTCGGATCGACAAGTAAAGCAAGATGATGCGAACAACAGCAATCGGGTAAAACGAACCAACAACAGTACAAAACATCTATATAAACTAAAGACGCTCCAACAAGCGAACCGTACGGAACCCAGCCTTTTCAGAAACGTGGAACAAAAGAAAACATGTCATTTGCAGTAGTCATAACAGTTGAGCTAACCCTACCGCTGCGATGAAAACATCCGATTATGTAAATACACGTACGAACAACACTCGTACGAAATATCTGCGCAAGAGTTGCTTTCGTAATTGCTCGTTTGCCTAACGATGCGTTTTAGGGTTATATCAAGACGATAGAGATGGATTTCTCTGTTGACATGCTGTTTCGATAGCAATCTATCGATATTGTTTCTTCGGTATCGAATAAACAAATAGATGGTGTGTGTTGTTTCGATAAAATGTGTTGTGTATTTGCTTGAAGAAATTGGGGAGATGAAAATGCGCAACAGTCATAAATATGGTAAACAGTAGATTGACCTACTAGCCAAAAGCTTATGATTTTCATTCATGTTTGATGCATTGGTTACAACGTTGAATTGTGTTTATTCAGTACTTGGGTTTTTTTGGTGGTTAAAAATCATCCAAATGACATCCCTCGCCTTTGGGTGGAGCAGGAGATAGTGTCAGACTCTTACTGACTAAAAAACCCCCCACGTTCCTTCGTTGCCTTTCATGCTGGGGCCGGGCCTTCCTTTCAGAAGCAGACCCTTGGCCCCAGTAGGCTTCGACCCAGCTGGGTCCCTGCTGTTGCTGACAACTCCTTGAGGCGCGCGGGAACAGTGCGCGCCGTCGATGACTTGGGCTCGGTCCGAACAGTTCAGTACTTGGGTTACGGTCAGCTAATGTTTAGTGAACTAAACATCGTGAATGACGTGGTAAAACGTCAGGCGTGCGTGTGAGAAAAAGGGATGAAACTTTACACCCTATATAGCATCTCCTTAACAATTCTGTTTAGGTGCTGGAGAAGGATGCTCTGTATTCCTTGGACAGTATTTCGAACCAACGTATCTATTCATGATGCGAGAATCCAAAATCTTCTCGCAGTTGTTTACCGAGTGTCTACGCCAGAGTCTAAAGTAATAGTCTGTCTACGTAGCTTTTCTTGGCTGAATACTTCGGTCACATTGCAAGGAAAGACGGTGGCCACCTCGAAAGACTCATCGTGATCAGTAAAGAGGATGGAAAGGCAGAGCGTTTGACAGCTAAAACTAAACGGAACTTACTCGGTCTTAAAACTGTTATAGTTGCGTGGAACATTAGTCTTACCTGAAAAAAGAAAATATAATTAATACAGGTGGTTTCATCATATCAGCCGAAAGACGTCCACTGTTGGACATAGGCCTCCCCCAAGCGTCGCCACAACGACCGGTCCTGTGCGTCACGCATCCATTGGGTTCCCGCGACCCTGACCAGGTCATCGGTCCACCTTGTAGGAGGCCGTCCAACGCTGCGTCTTCCGGTACGTGGTCGCCACTCCAGAACCTTTCGTCCCCATCGACCATCCGTTCTGCGTGCAATGTGTCCTGCCCAGTTTGGCGATTCTTCGAGCTACGTCGGTTAACAGGTGGTTTATTTAAGTTAAAAATACAATCTATATTAATCGCTACATTGACGAAATTAATTGCTTCCTAAAATCATGAGCTCAGTTCCAATTTTTAAGCTCACTGGTTTACAACAGACCCTTTAACGTTCCATGAACGGTATGATTCACATTATGGAGATAAAAATATAACATTTTAAACAGGTTCTTTCTATTTAATAAATAATTAATAATACACCTAATATATTTGCCGACGACGAAAGACGTCCACTGTTGGACGCAAACCTCCCCTAAGTGTCGCCATATCGACCGGTTCTGTGCGTCTGGCATTTTGCTGCGGTGTTCCCGTCCGATTATAATTTGAGTGTCGTCAAGTCAAGAGTGAATAGGCTCATAAACTAGTGAGCTTCACAGTCAGAGATTACATCACTGCTTACCATCAGGTGGGATTGCAGTCAAGCACTAGTTTATATCAATTAAAAAAAAGACATCCATCGGATTTCGGCAACCCTAACCAGGTCATCGGTCCACCTTGAGGGAGGCCTTCCAATGCTGCGTCTTTCGGTACGTGGTCATCACTCCAGAACCTTTCGTCCTTATCGACTATCTGTTCTGCGAGCAATGTGCCCTGCCCACTGCCACCTAATAAATAATACAGACACGCAAATGTCAGCTTTCTACATGTTTTAGAAAACTGGATGGTGCTGTCTAATGAAACATTAAAATATTGTCTATGCTGAGATCTATTCCTGGCTGCTCACCTATAGGGTTTGTTGACTTGTTGGTTTGTTTGTGTCCAATTATTCAATTAATTTTTAGAGTACAAAATAAAACGGGACTATATCCGTACTCTACGCTACTGATCATATTTATTTAAGTAGTCAAAAGGAATAAAAAAATTAAATCCCAAAATTGACCATGAAAATTTGACATAATTTGTAAATTCATAATTGAATCAACAATTCATAACAATTGCTACTAGAATGTACTACGCGCAGTGTTTTTCTATTTTGACTGCCAGTCATTCATACATAATCAATAGCCTGTACAATATTTCCATTAATTGAGTGCGATTTTGGGATATAAACAAACGGTAATATAACTTTGCTGTTTAAGAATATTATTAATGGAGACTTTACTTAAATATTAACAAGATCTTTTCAAATGAGCTCTATATTTGTACTGATTAAAAATTAGTGATTTATATATCCACTAGCTTTTGCCTGCGCGGCTTCGCTCCCGCTCTTCCCTGCTCCACCCTACTATACCCTTCCCTACCCTACTATACCCTACTTTACTCTACTCTACCCTTTTCTACCCTACTCTACCTTACTCTACCCTATTCTACCTTACTCTACCCTACACTACCCTAATTCAATAGTTTTTGCCAATAAAATATCAATATGTCAAGAATCCAAGATATCGTCTTTCCAAATTTATACTAATACACTACTATGAATTTATAAGCAAAGTTGTATTTCTCTCATTTGCCTGTACTAACCGTTACAAGTGTAACTTTACCGCCATGCTTTATCTAATTCCCCAGTTACAAACACAAACGTAGTACCAACTAAATCTTAGCACAGTTTTACAATGAGCAGTAAAGGAATCCGAGCCGGCGCCGCGGGGCGCGCCTTGTCTTACTATGAACAAGTTGTGTTCTAGACAGCATGCACCAATAAAGTGGGTAGTTTCCTTGCTTTCGTGTCTCGAATGCTGAGGACTGAGTATTTGTGTGTGTTTGTGTAGGGGTCCGTAGAGAATATTTGCTGAATACAACTGAGCTTAAAAATTAAGATACAGTATGTTATCGCATTGGACAAATAAGAAGGAAAGCAGATCAAGAGTTTAGGAACTACCATAAAAAATGAGTTAACGATGTTAGATCAATCCGTATCTTTGCCACGTCAGAATCAATAAGAGAAAATTCAGAGACAAACTGAGCTCAAAAATTAAGATATAGTACCTACCTATGTTATCATAAAAGGGCAAATAAGAAGAAAAGTAGGTCATGACTGTGTTCTTTAGAAACTACTATAAAATTAATTGACAATTGTAGATTTATCAAAAATTCAGAGGCAAACTGAACTCAAAAATTAAGATATAGTGTGTTATTATAAAGGGCAAATAAGATAAAAAGTACATGATGACTATGTTCTTTAGAAACTACTACAAAAATTTATTGACAATTGTAAATCAATAACATGTTCGATATAATAAAAATTGAATCATCAACTTTCGAAATCAAGAAGGGAATCCCAAAAATTCAGAGGCAAACTAAGCTCAAAAATTAAGATAGGTCATGCTATCACATATGGCAATAAGAAATAAAGTAGATCATTCATCTTTAGGAACAATAGTAAAGAAAAAATGAATAAAGGGTTGAAGATCAATAACTTTGCCACGACATAGAATCAGTAAGAGAAAATTCTGAAGCAATCATTCAAATGCAAACAAGCGGAAAACAAATATCATAAAAGCAATTTCTAGCATTGTAAAATATATCTTCAAGACACATAACATGATTCGGCAATATACCTAGACTCCAAGACTCACCGCCAATAAAAGCAACAGGGTTTTCGATCACACACAATGGAACTCCAGAAAACATGAAAAAAATTGGCGCCAAGCCAACTCCCGCTGGATACAAGACTCGATGTATTACATGCGAAACCTTTTATAGTTTTTGTCAAGCACTACTTCCAAGTAATTTAATACTATAGACAACGAAAGCTTCGCAGTCAGACAATACGCTTTTACTCTAAAACAAATCTTTACAGAAATTGGCCATATATCTCGTTAACTATCGACCGTCTCCGAAGTCGATTAATACCGGTTATATCAGTTTATTCGCGAACTTGAGCCGATTTATTTGAATGAAATAGGCGGTGTAAGTGTCCCATTGATTTTATTGCGGTGCCCGTGTTTTGCCGCGGCAGTTACGGGTTAATGGTGCAATTGGATTTGGAACAGTTGAACGAAACCGCAACGAACCGTGGCTCGGTGACTTTTCGTCGTTAACTATATCTATTACCAGGTTTTTCTGAAGCAGTTTTAAAGTTTGATATAAAGACTTTCGTAATGTGGGTCGGAGCGTTGTCGGGAACATTGTCGAAGCTATTAAATTGGTATAAAAAGTACGTTTTAGACGACAAAAGCACGCTAGCGGAGGGTTAATCGCGCCATTGGAGCTGCAATAATCGCGTTCGGGGCCGCGCCGCGTTTTGCCGCGCGACGAAACGCGTTCCGTTTTACATGCTGCGCTTATTTTCGTGTAGTGCAGTGTAGTGCTGTCTATTGCACTCGCAGTGTAAACGGTCGCACGGAAATCGCGAGCTTTGTTTTTGAAATTGGAACTCGTGTTTTTAAATGTTTAAATGTGGAATAAGATGTTACTGTATTTTTCCTTGGGGTGTAATTGGCCAGTGTTTGCCGCGGCAGCGTAGGTAAGTATTGTATTGTTTTTTTTTTTACCTTGATAGTCGTATGTTTATTTTAGTTTTACCGATAGTAGAATTCCTTAGAATATATTTTATATCCTGTCCCCTAAACCTTTCTAAAGTAACAACGATGTATTTACCGATGTTACATCAACTCTTGTGACATAAAATAAAGCCTGTGTTGCCAGCAACGTTCGCGACGGCACGTACTATTATTCTGTGTGTGTACGTGATTTTTACTCGTTTCCTCCATGCTGCCGACTAATATAGTTAATGTATGTATTTCTAACATGAATAGCGAACAAGAAAAATAAATGTTTGCTTCCTACATCGTAAATATCTGGCGAAAACGATGTATGGGAATCTTTAGACATATGTATGTGGAGACGTTGTAGAGTGTGTGTTTGGTTTCAGGGTATACGAGTATGTTTGAGAGTGTATCGTTGTTAAGGTATGTTATACTGTGTTAGAAGACGCTTCTACGGAGCGGATTTCTGAATTCAGTACGTACGTAATAGGAACGTATCAAACGCTACTGAAATGCAAAATTTTGACTGATTTTCAGGGCAAAATACATTATATATATAATATATAAAATTTATTCTACTTAATTACGCAAAAAGTATACTAGCAATATATTCCATCATATTATTTAACGCGCCAAAAAAGTATCTATGTATTTTTTTTTTAATACCTAATTGTATTGTTCCTTACAATTCCGTCTAAAGTTACATTATATGGTCTTTCTCAAATGTCAAAACGGTCCTTTTAATTTTTTATCGTTTTTAGAAACTCAATCAATTACATATTCTGCTAACACCTACTGAACCTCGATGACTGAATGTATAATCAATTCGTTCATTTGTTCATTCACTGGATAAAGTTCATTCGCAAGTTTTCCATTCACCTGTGCCTACATGTGCAATGAAAGAGAAAATATTTTGTCGCATACAAGTTACGTAATACAGGGCGACTTGTATTTGAGGGAAGAAAATACCCACAAATTTAAATTACTAACAATTGCACTAAATTCAAAATATGAAAACAAAATAAGGCCACCTCTCTATGAGAGAAAATGGACACAGTGCGTATAGCTGAATGTTCCATGTCTTTGAATAATTGATTTTAGAATATTAGATTAAGATGGAAAACATCGTTTTCTTCACTGTTTTAACAGCAGTGGTGATGAAATAAAATATACAAAGTAAACCTGACTGTGTTTGAACTTATGCCTAACAGGGCCATAACCTATGGGTCACAAAAATACCATCATTCATTTATTCATTCACCTCAAATGTTGCCAATAAACAAAAAAACAGCCTGTACTAAAGTTTTCAGTACTTTGCAGTTAATTTTCCACATTGTGATTAAATGACGCGATATCGAGTGCTCGATCGATTTGCTAAAGTAGGTCGCGGGTGTTCGCCTACAGAACTATAGCTGGTATATGGTCTTTAAATTTAGGTATGTATGTGCGAACGGTTTTAAAAGCATGATTATGCACTTGGGCTTAAAGTTTGCTTGTATTGTGTTTTAAGTGTGCTATTTAGTTCAGGGTTGAAAGGGTCTAGTTTATCGTGAGCTTGTGAGTTGTAAGCTGTTGTTAGTGAATATGGATTGTGAACAATGAACGATAGAAAAGGTAATTTGTACAGTTAACGTATCATAACTTTTTTTTTCTGTGGGTAAAATCATCTTAAGACAACTTGGGCGGAGCGGGAGATAGTGTCAGACGCTTACTGACTAAAAAACCCACCCCGTTCCTTCAAACCTTCCTATCGGGGCTCGAGTTCCCTTTCGGATAACCCTGGCCCCAGAACTCATCATAACTGACACGTTTACGTTGAGTACGCAGTTTCCGCATGCGCAGCATTAGCAACAGCTATGTATCTTCTTTAATATTGGACGTAATTATTTTTTAATTGCATTATTTCAGTCTTGTATCCCCATCTTTGTAATATCCTAGCATAGAATAATGTTCCCACTGCTGGGACTCAGGCCTCCTCTCTAGGAGAGGGAATGGGCCGTTATCTACCACGCAGGCCCAGTGCGGGTTGGAGTATGTCCGATGTCTTCGAATTTTTGGTTTTAGGACATGTCGGTTTCCTGACGATGTTTTCCTTCACCGTTTTGAGAGCAGTGGTGTAATATCCTGTATTTTTATAATTAAATTTTGTAATAATAAATAAATGTTTTTTTAACGTAATTTCCGATCGCCGAAACATAACTACTAGGTGCTACTGCTTAATTTTTTTTATTTTTCTTCACACTAGATATTACTCATAAACTCCATACACAAGACCTCCAGATCCGGAAGAAATATCTGTAGGGTCATACAAGTATTTATTCCGAGTGGGAATCGAATCCATGACACAGCGCAGCCAATTACTCAACTACTACGCCAACCGTACCGTCGAAATGACGGATTAGTGATCGTAATAGAATATTATGAGCAAATATAATGTTGCTAGCTTTCTATTGTTATTCATTGGGAGAATATGGAGTAAAAGTTACGGTACAGTAAATATTTATATGACTTCCCATAAAACCAGCAGATACCAGAACCAATACAATAAAACATTGGCCCACTAAAATCACAATAAAAATATCTCCAAAACTATTTTTCGTCAATAAAATTAACAATAACGAAAGTTTAACCCAGAAACAATAGTTTAAAACCTGTTTTGTACTAAAATAATGCATTTCGAATGTAATTTCACTAGTTCGTATATGTTATAAAGGTGCGTAGGAGTCGGTGCGACCTTCCCGCCCACTCGATCTGACAATATGCATCGCGGCGTCTATTTGTCGGCGGTGAGTGCATTGTTTTATGCAACGAATTGTTAGGGTGTGTTTCCATGCCGCGACAAATCACGGCACGGCGGACAGAGCTCCAGTTGGATCTCATAGCGGTATGGAGAGAGTGACTGTCGCAGCTTAGTGGCGAGCCTCACACTCGCGTCGATAATTTGATAACCTCTTTGAAGAGTGGTTTGGGAAGCGTCAAGGCGTCATCACTTTTCGCATAGCGCAGGTTCTTATCGAACATTGTGTTTTGGGAGGTTTCTTTTTAAGACTCAGCGGGTTCGTTTTTTGGACTTAGCGAAAACACCCGGGTATTACTATTGTGCGGATCGCCCGGAGGTCACAGTAGATATCTACACTATTTTGGCAAAGCATCGCCGTGTCCTTGTGAAGGGGATCTGCGCGTTTGGCCCTGGTTCGTTTTTTTTTCGTCAACTTGGAAGTTTGATTTTTCACAGCTTTAAGGGACCGCAGACTTAAATATATGGTTTTAATTTCAACTCGATAGCTCCACGCATTCCCAAGTTAAAGGGTCTTGACAAAGATATAAGAAACTGATCCTATAAAGTTTCCGGTTTTTTTTTGAGCTACGGAACCCTAAATATCGCGACAAAAGCTCCTCCAAAAACTGAGACCTCACTAAGTTAATGAAATAAAAAAATATGCCGTTCCTTGTCAAGAGACACAGTATCGATGGACGAAATTCTACCGTCATTGTGTGCTAATCTTAACAGCGTTATGCAAGAATGAAGATCTATTTCGCTGCATACACAACCACTGGCACTATTGTATGCCATTAAGTTCTTAATGAGAGTGTCTGATTGTTTGCGTGGGTTCCCAGCGGGTTTATTAAGAGACGGGTGGTCGGCTCTGTGACATTTCGGCGTATAATCGGACAGACATCGCAGAATATTAGGCGCATTGTCGGTACAGCTAGTTGGAATATATTAAAACTGGTTATTGTAGGTCGGGGTAAAATGAGACAAACGTAGACACTATGATAGGTAACTCACAATATAATTACGAGTGTTCATGAAGTTTCTTGCACGTTCTTCTCCATAGAGATTTACGCTTTGGAACGTGCAATTTAACTTCACTTGTTTGACTGAGCGACATTTCGACAATTCAAAAGTGCTTGTAATTGGTCTATTTGAAATGAATGTTTCTGATTTCTGACAGTTGGTTTGCGTTTCTGATTTCTGGCAGTTGGTTTGCCAAAAAGTGCCGGTGGGAAATCCACATTGCTTGCAGGTCGATGGTGCCGAAATCTTCTTCGGTGGCAACCACGCACCAAAAGACGCAGCGTTGAAAGTTTACGACCATTTGTCAAACAAATTGTTGTACACATAAAACATATTTTCATTAAATATATGTATGTATTTTCAATGTTTCATTAACCTAAATTTAGATATGATGCTTTATATAATTGTAAAAATCCACTTGATATGAATATAGATAAAGATTAAAAACTAATCCCAACACAATTTATTTCAAATTAATTTTTAATTACAAATACAGAATTAATTTAACAAGTTTTCGCATCGTTTAACCGAACTAACTAGTTGGCAGCCAAGGTATAAATTCTAGCCTACATCTGCCTAAGTGTCAGTACAGTAAATTCTTATACACTACATAAGATTAATGTCACCACACTATTTGTGTTATCACATTATTCAGCTTTAGTGATGTTACACGTCGTATTATCGATGAAAACTTTAAGAAGCATCGCTAGTGGAGAGTGGATATTTAGAGGACCCGAAAAAAAAAGATAGATTTAGACTTTTTTTTCGAGTATCGATAAGTATTCCATGGGTTTTTTAGTATTTACAGATGGAACAGTTGTTTTAGAATAATTAGATAAATTATTATGATGTTACTTGTGAGTTTACTTTCGGGCGTATTGCGTGGAAAGTAAATATCTATTATATCAAGAAATTCTAAATTATGATACAAAATAAGATACTTTATGAATAGATGGACACAAATTGAAAAAGATCCAAAGAAGTGGTTTACAAAGGCGAAACTAATTGTGACTTACAAAGTGGACTTACTTTAAACTTACACCTTTGAAGGATTATTAATAATATAATCTATTTCAAATTAAGAAAGTTCATCAAAAGTTCCTTTAAATGATAAATGCTTCAAATAGGTTGCGATAGTTCCAAAACTTTGCTAGTTTTAGTTATTAATAAAACTGGTATAACTTTAAAAAAAAAGAAGAATTTATAGAAAGAAAAAGAAGTATTTATAGCCGTTTTAACTTAAATGAATGCATAATAAATCTGATATAAAGATAAGTTAGTGTAAACTCAATTATAAAACTTAATCCAATCCTATTGTTTTGCTTCATTTAGTTTGTTAATAACTGTAATAATTAACTCTTGTTTTAGATTGCTCTATTGTAGCAACTTAAAAGCTAATATAGCGATTTATACTAGTAGAAAACTTAATATGATTATGGAAATAACATAATATGGCTAAATGCAATTCTATGCAGATTAACCATTCAATCGTGATAATTACAGACACAATTGAAAGACAATAGGTGCGCGAACGCCGGCGTTCGCTTGGGGTTTAATGAATTAAACATAGTTTCTGTACATTTCAAATTCAATACTGTGGAAAGAATAAAACATTATTGTTTATTGAGTGGTGTAAAATTCCACTACTATTATAATATAATAATAATAATCCACACATATGACACAACGCTGTCTAGTCCCAAGCTAAGCAGAGCTTGTGTTATGAGTGCTAGACAAATGATAAACATACTTATATATTTTAAAAAACACGTAACATATTATAGATAAATTACGCCCAGACACAGAACAAATAATCGTGCACATCACACAAATATTTGACCCGGATAGGAATCGAACCCACGACCTCCACATTGCAGTCAGGGTCACGAACCACTAGAACAACAGGCCAGTCAACTATAAATAATTATATTTAGTTTTTATGTCTACGAAACTATTTGCCGATATCGATCTAGCGCATTGCGTCCATCACTACACCCCATAGTGCCGCCTAAATATTGATTCGATTAATCAACCTCTCGATATATTTGTCGATCGATTCGCTTGCTAGTCGTGGGAAACTCAATTTGATTCTCAATTATAGAAAACTATTAGTGTCGATATACGTTCGTGTGTCGAGTAATAAATTAAAAATGGACGCCAATCTCACGGCTGTTTGAATGTTTAGTCAATATTAATGGCTTGCATTCGATTTTCATTTAGCTAACTGATTGAGCGAGACTTTGTTTGGCTTTGTTAAATAACGTTTTAAATAAAAACGGTTCTTTAATAGTGACTACAGTATGATGACGTTACGCTTAAATTTTTTGTTAATATTTTCAGAGGGAAGACCTAAGGTTAGTAATCGCCAAAGTGAAGTGCTTACTACAAGCAGGGCACATTGCTCGCGGAACAGATGGTCGATGAGACCGAAAGGTTCCATAGTGGAAGATGTGTTGAAAAGCCAGCTACAAGGTAGACCGATGACCTGCTGGGTTACCATGACGTTCAAAGTAAGATTGTTTTTTCCTTGCTCCAGTGTGGGTAAGAGACAGAGCTATACAGATTGTCTAGCGCCATCTCTTACCCACAATGGAATAAGAATAAAAAAATCTTAACTTTAAACGTCATGGTAACCCCCCTGGTGAGGATCATGGGAATCCGATGGATGTGAGGCACACAGAACCGGTTGTTCTAGCGCCATATTGAGGAGCTTGATAGGAAATGATGATAAAAAAAATCAGGCAAATATTTTCCGCAAGCATTAGTCAAGTATGATAATTCAGGAATTGTGTTTTACCATAAACAAACATAGATACAATACACAACAATGGTGAACAAAGGAACTCCCGCCACACACTGTTGAATTTTAAATTAAAATTTTCAGTTCATGAAATATTAACACCGGAATAAAGCTGGGTCCGCACTGTCGTGCGCAAATATTCAAATAAACTGCGCTTGCGCCGGTTCCCACCGCGCGAAAGGTCGCTAGTGTGCACTCTGTGTTATGCTAAGCAATGCTGAGATACTACGCTGTAGATGGAGTGTGCACCACTGTCCAAGGTATACACGCCAGCGATATGACAAAGGTATTTTCAATACACTTACTCGAAAACAGCTTTTAAGCACGCAATTTACTGTTTTTTACACTAGTATGAAAAAGCTCGTTCCCGCTAAAATTTATTACATCTATCGTATCGGGGTGGTCGGCAAGCAGCCCCCACGAGTCGCCAGTCGCCAGTTTAGCCCGGTTTATGTATTTTTTTGTTAGTGTATCAAAGAACATCTTATACACGTGGAAATTTGTGTCTGTAGTAGGTACTCAGCTCCATAATAATCCTATAGTATTCCACCTCGATCACTATGATGAGTCTTTTCCACTTGTATCAAAATTTACTGCTAATTCAAGAAGCGTTTTACGGATGGCAAACAAAAAGCCAGAGATCTCTATAACACAAAATTAATGGGTACAATATGACAAATGAAACTATATATGCCTACAAACTAACTCAGTATGATGCATTCCCCACTTCAAATAACACAAAATTTCTAGGAAATGAGTTAATTATGGCAAAATATGGTTTTCGGAAGCTTTGATCCAAACTATTAATACCCAGTTTAAGTTTATAGAGCCAGCCACGCTTAATCGAGTACATCATCATGGCGTAAAATCAACATTTACCTCCCTCCCTATACTTAAATTAATAACTCGAGTTAATTTTGATCCATCAAACGCAACTTTAGACTTTATATTTGTGTGTTTTAAGTTGATTTTTAGGTTACCATTTGTCCACTACCCTGGACCGCCGCAAAGGGCAACTGACAGACGTAGGACTGTTTTGGTCAGTAAAAGTCTGACTCTGACTTCTCACTTCACGAATTATTTGAGCTACCACTTTTTTAAATATAAATAGTGCTTGGGTGCTTTTATTTATTAAAAGTTCATGCAACATAAAGGTACAAAGGTGAACTTAATACCTTAGCATTCCCACCTGACGATAAGCAGTGATGCAGTTGTTGACAGTGAATCTTTTTGTGGTAAAAGAACCCAAAAAATAAGATGGTTAAAATGAAATTTCAATTTTATTATAATACTAGCTGAACCGGCGAACTTCGTACCCCCTAACAATCAATGAATGTTGTATATCCTTCGATAAAGTTAAGCGATTACGATGAAACAATGACTAAGGCCCATATTAATGCGAATGAAAAAAACGATGCTCAACTCCGTCCTCAAGTGTGATATCATTTGATCCCCGATTATACGATGACAGAAGCTCAACATCTTTGCTAATTAATAAACACATGAGTACAGGATCTCAGTTACCAAGATCGGCTCCTCAATGCGCTGTACTCAAGCTTAGCTTACGTGAACGATTACGTCACATTGGCTGAAGTTTAAAATAAAATGCCTTTTAATGGGAATATAAAATACCGAATCTTGAACAAATCTAATTTTATTTTTTTATTTACTTGGCAATCCAAAATGATTTGAAGCAATTTCTTACATCAATTTTTGATAAACGATATCGCAAAGGCTATAAAATAGCATAATAGTACTCTCTATTTCGTCGTAATACCTAATTAATTCGACTCAAAATATTTACAAACTCCATGTTTCGCGCTACGATAATCACGACCTCAAGTCCCGGTCGGTCTACACTCATGATCTGGCAGCTCAAGTACAGAGATTGTTGTAAACTTAAGTTTCGTTTATTAATCAGACAACAATCGGCTGATGCCGTAAACCTAAGCTGAGCTTGAGCTCGAACTTGAGCTTGAGCTTAAGCTTGTGAATCTCGTTTATTAATACGATCAAGACCTCAAGCTTGGTATTAAGTACGTGATCTTAGGCTGAGGACCGTTTATTAATACGGGCCTAAGTAATATATCAAGCAAGATAAACACAATTTTAATATATTAGAAGTTATCTACATCGGTGTCGTACATTTTACTTGATGCGTGCACGACTACAAACTTCTACAGATTTATTATATGTATATACATTAAAATTGTAGAATAGACATACAGTAAAATTTTATTAAGCTCGCTACCGCTTCTATTTAGACCACACACCCACCCCACAAGAATGGACGCATCGTGGCGCATAAATAAATGCAACTTTACACAGGTGTATCGACTGTGCGGAACACGTCACGTATGCGGTTCGCTCCTGGCCACTATTGTTTACTCTCACGCTAGCGAGAGAGAGGTGGGCAGGATTCTCTCGGGTATTTGGATAATGTTATTTGATAGGAGTTGCTTCTTGTACAGTCAGTCGTTGGTTTTTAAAAAGCTTTGTAAAGTTTTGCCTAGATTATGTTAATGTAAGGAGATGCATTGCTGATCTCCTTTGATCATTGATCGTAAGCAAAGTATTCATATTCTAGTAATATAAGTTAGCAATACGATTTGTATAGTACCACCATAGAGTCAATGAATGTTGTGATACCCTACCTAACTGGACTGTCAAAAAATAACGCCATCTACTGGCATTACCAGAACCAGCATTATTCATTTTAAAATAATATTTTAATCAGCGATAACGTAGTATTAGGTTTTTTGTTTTTCGTGATTCTTTACATATTTTCACACCATTTAAACCTCTCGAATATATATCATATCTGGAGAGTATGTTACCTTGGGATCATTTTGTAGCCTACAACGTTTTCATGTCCCGAGCATAATAATTTTAGGGTTTTGTAACTAAGAAGCTTCTAACAATGATTTCCCTTGGGACATAGTACAGGAAGGACACAAGATCTAGTGGTTTATGTGCTTAATACAGCCGTCCTGTGGTTTTACTTGCTAGAATATAGTCCTTCCCTTAGTTTCCAAGATATGTAGGTATACTAACGGGCCCGGCAGACGTTGTCTTGCCCAAAAGCTGGTTATTGGTCAGAAAAAAGAATGAGATTGCAACGCCACCTACTGGGTTCAATTATATTTTCAAACCATCTAGAAATCCAGTCAAATGTACACACAAGATTTCAACAAAATCGGTCAAGCCATTTAGGAGTTGGGCGACTCAGTGACTCTTAACAACAATCTCGCGGTTGTAATCAGACAGTTACCCTATCACTGAGTGTCAGAGGTACTTAATGATAGGCTACTTTTTTCAGAAAAATCCTAGAGATAAAGCTAGAAAATCATGACGGCACTATTATAAGTGTTTATGGAGTTTCTTGCACGTTCTTCTCCATAGAGATCTACGCTTTGGAACGTGCCATTTAGCTTCACTTTTTTGACTGAAATTTTGAGAATTCAGAAGTGCCTGTAATTGGTCTATTTGAAGTAAACGTTGATTTCTGATAAGATGAACTTTTTCATTCATGACACTGTCATAGTTGATAAAATCTTGTCAGGGAAATCAACATGTCCAGAACTGAAAATTCAAAGACATGAACTTTGCTTGCGTTGTGGGTTACGGCCCATTCTCTCTTTTAAAGTGGAGGCCAGAGTCTCAGCAGTGGAACATATACGGCCTGATTAGGCTATACAATACCACTATCCTGGTTCAACGACTTACTAGTTAATCCTCATTCCCGGAAATAAAATTTTCCACGTGCCAGTTGTTTCTTTTACAAAAAACAAAACCATTTCATAGCAATCCAACAATTCCCAGTAAATAATAAATAAAACACAGAACAAAACAAAAGAGAATATTATACGATTACGAAACTTAAGTATTAAATCTTGCTTACTGAATAAAAATAATTTCGCCGACATTTCCACTTGACCTTTACAAACAATAAGTTTCAGTCCTATATTTTATTATTTATGCTGAGCGAATAAAATTTCATTTTATTTTCGTCTGTTTTTGTAGGCAGCTGTTTTCTTTTAATATAGACCAGCATCTTTCTTTAAGATTTTTTGGGATATGATTGATTTGAGGCCAGGTTTTACTGTACATTTCTGAACCTCTGGAAATCCACAAATATAACAAAGAAGAATACCTTGAAAAAATAATTTGATTAAAATTGACCATATGACAAACCATGTGGCAAAAATGAAAACATGATAATAAATTAGTTGGTTCCATAAACAAATCACAGTTAAAGTCAAGTTAGGGTCAAATTAGCGATTTTTTTTTATCAAGCCAACTAAATTTATATCATGTTTTGATTTTTGCTTGGCGGTTGATCATATAGACGATTTTAATAAAACAATTATTCCCTTTTATATTTGTAAATTTTCAGAGGTTTAAAAATATTCAAAATGAGTAGAACCTGGCGTTAAACCATTTCAAACAAGCTATGGCTAGCATAAGTGACGATCATATCGACAGTTAAATTGTGAAACGGTTACGGACGGTGAAAGTGACAATCATATTGACGAAAGGCAAAATGATCTAAGCGACATAAAGTACTTTACAAAAGTGAACTCAAAATTTTTACTTTAAAACACTTTTTTGTAAAGTTTACTCAATGTCGCTTGCACCATTTTGCCTTTCAACCGTCGATATTCTTTGTTCATAGTTAAAGACACTGTCTTCACTCATAAAACATTCAAAGTAGATAACCCACGCCAGACTAAACAAAAACAATACTAAATTACCACTATTACTTAATAGGCCTTCCGTCTCGTCGTAAAAGGCACTGGCATGAGGCAGTGTGTAGCAAAAAATGTAATCGGTCATCTTGCATTCCGACCGGCTGCGCAAGCGACGCGACTTGCATACTGCGCAGGCGCAGTGAAGATTAGCGCCGCGAGTAGTGGGACCAGGAGTTGGGAAAGGAATACGGAGACCATGTTGTTTGAGGAGTATGTAAATTCTAGTTTGTTTTTTTTTAAATAAAGGATATTGATGACTGGCTCAATCTTTCGGTTTCCGACTTCAGACTATTGTTGACAGGTAAATATCATCATTATTTTACCCGAAAGACGTCTACTGTTGAACATAGGGCTCCCCCAAATGTCGCCATAACGACCGGTCCTGTCCGTCTCGTATCCATCGGATTGCCGCAACCCTCACCAGGTTGTCGGTCAACCTTGTGGGACGCCTTCCAACGTTGTGTCTTCCGGTATATGGGTACCACGACGTTCATATAAATATTTCTACAGATTCGCATTGCGCATCTTTCTGCTGGAGTCGTTACCAGAGTGAGTAGTTAAGGCGGAATTGTGAAAAATTTTCTAAATATTGCTACTCTTCGACCAAAACAGACTATCATAGTATATTCTAAAAGAGACTAATCTAAACCTATTAATTTTTATGTTGTCTTCAAAATTAAACTTGTAGTTAAAACTAACGCCTTATTATTTCTCCACTTATTATTACTAGTGAGACACTTTTGCAACAGAAATCTTCGTCGTTCACGAAAAATCTTCCTACTTTAAAAACATAAGAGAAAGTTATTATATAACACTTAAAAAATAAACAACAATACATTTATGAGAATGTCCCATAAATCGGTCACGCAGTAACAGTGCCTCTAAGCGCGTGCCCGCGACCAATGCGCCGCTCTGCGCGCACGCACGTTGCAGCACCAACTCTTATGCTAATATGCAACCAGTAAATAAGAAAGGTGGAAAAAAAAAACCTCAAAAGTTGTATGTGTGTTTATGTAGGTATGTTTCTTACTTCTTCACGCTCAAAGATCTGATCGGATTTGGATGAAAGTTACACGGTTCGACCACGTTCTGGAATAGATCGTAGAATACTTTTTAACTTGGGAATACTTTCAAGATCAAAAAAAAAAAACAAAAAAAAATATTTATCCCGCAAATTACACTTCAAACATCGACATGTTACTTGGCAGTAAAACATAAGCACTTAACAGATGAAAAAAAGATGATATCTCATATTTTCTGCTTTCACTCCTCTATCAATACCTACTTTCTTCAACTATTCAAATACGAATAAATACCAGTATTTTATATGAACCGAACTTGATTAAAATATGTAAAAACATTGCATAGCAGAATGCATTGATCTCTGAAAAGTTGCATTTTATGATACGCTCGCAATAACCACGTAATCTTAATTATTATAAAATCAAATTCCCTCAGATTCATGAGGAAGGTTTATCAAGTGCTTTTATTTTTTAAATTACCAAGTGTTAAATAAAATAAATGTGTCTTTTGTGTTCTTGCATCAAAATTATTTCTTATTTTTTAAACAAGGCAACTTTATAAACAAAAGACGCCCAAGGCGACTGTGATTTCTTGACTTGGTTTTCTAAATGAAAGTATAGCATTCTAGGTATAAGCTTGAGCTTATTATGTTTAACGAAAACTTTAGTAGAAGTACCAATAAAACAGAATCGAAATCAATCGCAACATACTATATCAACGTTCCACTCAACAAACTACATTTCAAAAGACCCATTCTTCTAAACAATGACCAATTGAATTTTCCAATTGAAAAAATATGGCTTCAAAAAATACGAATATACAAAAACACTGGCCAGATAACGATACAAATTATATTTATAGCAGTAATTCATACGAATACATTTATGTTGGCAACACTTTTATACTGGAAACACTTTATTCTTCCAAAAGGGTCAGTTTAAGTCACCTCGAGAAAGAAAATGGTGATTCTATTCAATGCAAGAAGAGGTACAGAATATATTTGGAATAACATTATGCCGAGTGTTCTAGGAAAGGATTTTGTATCAATGAACGGACCGTCCGACAGTTTTTATTCATATGTTATGGTTTGAAGTAGATTTTTCTATAGAAGTGAGTAGTTTGTTTAAAATGGAAATGGCATTGGATTAGGGTTGGCGATGTTGAATTTGAATGAATGGGAATACATTGTGATTATGGAGTCAGATGGTTTTACAAAATTTTTATTCTTTTGGTTGATAGTGCTGTCACACTATAATATTACAGAGGCAATGGCTGTACGTGTGTGGGTATGATTGTCGCTTGTTCACGCTCAAACGGCTGAAAGGTTTTGGGTGAAATTCAAGCATGAACGGAATTCAAAGACTACACAACTTGATATTCAACTTCGAAGGTACTGTACAGAATGATCTCTTTGTGTCTCCGTGTGTTCATGGTGCATAGTACCTAGGTTTTCGCAATACTAACTAGGTACCAGTATTTATACTGAGATCGCAATATACTTTGCACGGGTATTGTGTCCTTACCGTGGCTCTTGCAGGAAAACAGTTGAAATGTAGTCAGTAAAAGTTTGATTATTTCCTATACCGAAAAATTAATGCTCTCTAGATTTACGTCACTATTTCTCACTAACCATTCAATTCAGTTATTGCCGCTTTTCAGTTGTTTTATTCAAAACTTGCAATTGCAACATAATTCAACGTATCCTAGTCATTATAAGCATACCAAACTGCATTAGTGTGTACTAATAAACTGCATTAAAAGTTATTTAGCCGCAATGCTGAGCTCACCAGGGGTTTGTGCCCGTCGTGTTAACCAATTTCAGCCCACAGAGGATACGTATCCGAGTTTTAATACAAACTATAACTCTATAAAGCCCTTGTTTCCCGCTGGGCTGAAGTAAAGGATCGGACGGTAATGAAAAAGGCGATGAAGGATCATCTAGAGGCCTTATGTCCTAATTGTACTCCATTGTACAGTTTAGGGCAGAAGTGCTTGTATTTTGGATTAGTTTTGTGGTAGAACTTTGAACAAGGTCCAATGTAGTAGTACTAAGTGCCGATACACACTAAAATCTACATTTACACTATTTAAACGAATATAATAAAGAGGTAAAGTTTGTTTTTTTGTTTGTAGGAGGTAATCTCTAGAACTACTGGTTTTTTTATGGTGGGAAAAATCATCTAATGACAACCCCCGGTCTTGGGCGGAGCGGGAGGTAGTGTCAGACTTATACTGACTAAAAGCCCACCCCGTTCCTTCGTCGCCTTCGTACCGGGGCTTGAGCCATCTTTCGAATTAACCCTGGCCCAGTAAGCTTCGACCCAGCTGGGGCTGCTGTTGTTGACAGCTCATTGAGGAGCGCGGGAACAGTGCGCGCCGTCCACGACTTGGGCTCGGTCCGGACAGTTACCGGACGGTCGGATAGCGAGCTACCTATTGCTCGCTGTCTGCAAGCCCGTGCCTACGGTGGCTGGAAATCGGGATCGGAATCCCGGCGGCTGGAGCGCTGTGAGCGCCGCCGTTGCCTCATGCGGTCGGCCTCCTCCTTCGCTAGCATTACTGCTTCGCAGAAGTCAGCGATCGCCTGCCACTCCTCCTCGCTCCGGACCATGGCCTGCTAGAACTACTGGTCCGATTGCGAAAATTTTTTCACCGGGGGGGAGGGACTTCTTGCGACTCCACCTATCGTAAGCAGTGATGTATTCGTTGATGGAGAGGCGCATTCGATTATTAAGAGCCTATTCAATGTAGCCTTCAAGACACTTAAATTATAATCAACTAGGAAGACCGTTGTAGGCAAATTGTTTCAGTCCTTCGATGTATGTGGTTCTTTTAATGTATGTATTTCTACTTATTTGCTCGTTCTTAATTGAGCAGATGTGATGTTTAAGTACTAACTAATTTAAGTAAAAACACATATTTCGAAGTAGATGTTAGTTAGACTAAAATAGATGCTAAATTAATTACCTCGCATATCCGTTGGTCTGTTCTTCGTCTCATTTCAATCTGTTGCAAAGATCTGAAAATAACGAGAAATAACTGGTTAATACCGGTTTGAACACATCGACACAGGTTCAATTATGTGCTACTGCTTCTAAGAAAAAGCTTTTGGATTTTACTACCTTGTTACAGGTGGGAAATCACCGAATGATTTCTCCCGCTCTAGAGCAGAGCGGGAGTGCATGTGTGCAGACTTTTACTGACTAAAACCCACTCCTATGTTTCTTCTTTGCCTTACGTTTCTAGACCCCAGGGGTTCCTTTTTGGATAACCCACGATGGTTTTTAATACAGATGGTTAGCAGCTTCTACCAGAGAATTCGCTTGCGTGGAATTAGTACTTCCTCCCATTATAAATAACAGCCTTTTTATAAATCTGATGCACAAACTATATTACTGTAACGTTTGATCTAAATCTGATCATCCGTTTGAGTTTGAATGCGTTGAAACGTAGAGACAAATATACAAAAAATTCTTCGTTACTTATATTATTGATGTGATTGTATTCAAAGAATCTCTTTTATGTAGTGAATTAGTTTCCTTTTTTTATGGATTTTCTAGTACCTAGATCTTGGCATGATTGCCACTTTAATAAAATTGGAAATAATGGTAACCCTTCATATTTTATATACAAAACCGTTCCAGGTAAAAACCCTAGAAGTACCCTTTAGCACTTTCAATAATCATTTTCAGAAAGCACTACCTACCGTTGTGTTGTGATGTATTCCCACTTTACATTCCACTTTTATTATATACGACTACAAATACCTACAAAAGAGCTATATTCCCGAACCACTCAAACACCTATTACGACCTATAACACCCCCACTTTTTCAGTATCGACAAAATCCCATTCAGGCCTAAGTGCAAAAAGTTCAATTTGCGTACATTTGCGGGCGTACAACCCTATCCGTATATACCATGATGAATAGGACTGTCAAAGTTGCCAACTCATTCTTTTATATTGCTCGCTTTATTTTGGTTTTCGCTAATGAGCTTGAGGTTAACGGCAACTGGCAACCCTTCGGTTAGGGTTGAACAGTTCAAATTGAATGATAGATGCAAGTCACCTAATTATGTGTGACATGGTTCCGTCGGTGATGAGATTCAATTTGTGAAAGCGGATAAGCGTTGGGTTAAAAGGTTCGTGTTTTTCAGGGATGTAAAATAAAGTGAGGTTAATTTACGATTTGAATCAATGGCTGCGATATTTTTCGATGGATATTTTTTTTCTTAAATAAAGCACAGGCGTAGGGTAGTCAGCCTTTCTACCCTACATCTGATCTGATCCCGCGTACATCGAAGTACTAGAACAATTTACCTGCTGCGGTCTTCCCGTCCAATTTTATTAAGGTGTCTACAAAGCTAGAATGAATAAGCTCTTAAAAAACTAGTGCGTGATGCACAGAACCGGTCGTTGTGGCGACGCTTGGGGGAGGCCTATGTCCAACAGTAGACGTCTTTCGGCTGATATGATTATGATGATGATGAAACTAGTGCGCCTCACTATCAACGATTGCATGACTGGCGGGATCGCAGTAAAGCACTGGTTTATATGTATCAATTAAATATATAATAGATACTAGATAAGTAATATTAATCAAGAATTAGGTAAAATGAAAATGCGTAGCAAACAAACGCTTTGCACTTTTTTGGACTAGATAAATATACCTCTTAAATTGAAATTCAGTACCACTGTTTAGCGGCAAAATTTAATGGCTACAACCTAGGGCTCTTTAAGTCAAGAGTGAATAGGTTATTTCTAGGCAAGCGTGCTCCATCGTCGACCACATCATCGCTTACCATCAGGTGAGATTGTGATCAAGCGCACGCTTAACATCACATGAAAAAAAAAAGATTATTGTGTCAGTATTTAATTATTTTGATAATTTGGTTTTCTTTTCAATTGCAACTTATGATTTTAATTGTTTACTTAATTTATCGTGTTATTGCTCAATTATAAATCCGTTTTCTTGTCAGTTCAAATAAGTACCAATATAAGCAATCAACAGAGTGGTAATTGCTTAAAATTTCGCAGAAATCTCATTAAAATATTCCCAGAAAATTATACCATGTACCGCCCAAACACACTTAGTACAAATTGAAGCGCTCTCTCACCTCAATCACCAAAATAATATACCTGGCTTCTATACTAAACTAATCCGTTCTGACCACATTTAGTACCCCTATTCGCTACAATTCTACACAATTGGTAGACTAAGTAGCTTGCAAGGTTATAATGGACTACTATAGACCATTCTAAGACTAGCCTTCACACAATGGCTTGCCATACCTACATAATCTTATAGTAGTAAGAAGTCTTAGTGAATAAGCTTTTCTAAGGAAATAATACCTTCCTTCATAGCTTTTTATTTATTTATTGAAGTAAAAACAACAGATTTTGTGTACAGCGTTTTTCAAGTATGATTAAAAATTTAGCTAAGCAAAAAATTAAAATTTTGAAATGTAGAATTATACCTAATATAAAATTGCACGCCAACAATTTGTTCAGAAAATAAAATTTTAGATTAAGTATTCCGAGTATGGTTTCGTGTAAATAAATCAATTAAACGCATACACGGATTGGTGAATGTCACATGTCTTCGAGTTTTAGGTTCTAAGACACGCCGGTCTCGTCACGATATTTTCCTTCACCGTTTTAAGAGCAGTGGTGATGAAATAAAGTACACAAAGTAATGCGCCTGCTTGGCAAAGCAAGTAATTAATACATTCTCTATGTAAGTGATTTTCAATTACATATGTTAATGTAATCCACAAAGATTGACAGAACTTTGAAAAGACGATGATTCAATTTTAACGTAATATTTGCTAATAAATTGTTAATGTAGGTACCGAATACGAGTATAAGCTAGCATAATAATAATAGCATAACTAATTAGCCTTATAATGTTTCCATTGATAGGACTCTCGCCTCTACTTTAGGAGAGGAAATGGGCCTTAATCCACTACGCGGGCCCAGTGCAGGTAGGTGAATGTCACATGTCTTCGAATTTTTGGTTCCAGGACATGCCGGTTTCCTCACAATGATTTCCTTTATCGTTTTGAGAGAGTGATGAAATAAATTACACAAAGTAATACGCCTAGCTGGGTTCGAACCCGCGACTACTCGTAAGTCGGGGGCGCGTGTTACAATTGGGCCACCACTATTCATAATATAAGCAAGACTTATTTATAATTGCGATGTATTTTCGGAGCTTACAAAGAATTTAAATTTAAGCTTTTAGAATTTCCATGTTAATTATGACAATAACCGTCATAAATTATTGAAGATATTTTTTCTTTTAGAATTTTCAATATGGAGGATGGCCAGGAAAATACCTGATAAGGGAAATCAAATCAAATCAAAAATATTTTTATTTCACATAGGCCTACATGGGCACTTATAAAACGTCAGAAGTTAGTGCACGGTTCCAAATTGGTCGTTTCCTATGGAGAAGAACCGGCAAGAAACTCCATGGTTACTCTTTTAAAAAAGTGGTTGTTTTACAATATTGATAGATGTTATGTAAGAACAGTGTAGACCAGTCAAATATTGTACACAAAAGCACAATCAAAATTTTCTCAGTAAAAACAAAGTAAGTCGTAATAGGAAGTAGTCTAAGAGTTCGTGGAGTATACAGTGTTCTCACATTTACAATACAAAAAGAGGCCTACACAGTGTTCTCACATTTACAATACAAAAAACCTTTATATCCTCAGTGACCAAATATTATCATTCTTAACTGTATATTTCTGAATTTGGTGATGATGATGATGATTGAGGTATTTCTCTCAATCATCATCATCATCATCACTTCAGCAGAAAGACATCCACTGTTGGACGCTGTTGTTGTTGTTGGGCTTCTCCCTAAGTGTCGACATAATGCCCTGTCCTGTGCGTCTATCATCCGTCGGATGAAAAATCGCCAAACGCATAAGCATCATATATGCTTAAAAGTTTGAATAACCTACCTCTTACAAGGTTGACTGGTGTGACCTGTTGAGTGTCGCTGGAATCCGATGAAAGACCTCAATCATCATCATAATCAACATTTCAGCCCAAAGACGTCCCCTGTTGGACATAGGTCACCCCAAGTGTCGCCACAGTGAATGGCCCTGTGCGTCTCGCATCCATCAGATACCCGCAACCCTTACCCGGTCATCGGTCCCCCTTTTAGGACGCCTTCCAACGCTGCGTCTTCCGGTATGCGGAAGACCTCAATGCATCAGAAGAATTTCCAATTTTCAAAATGATTAACCAAACCGTGACTAATTCGAATTGTTCTCATTTCTTCAAAGAAGTGATTTCCCAATATGTGGCGACTGTTTGAAGTCCTGCCGGCCCCCTAAGTAGAATAGCGTGAACAGTAAGTAATACTTTGGAGAGGGTACTCGTAATTCAAGCGGAATTCAGTACCAAAGCGCTAGTAGCTTGGCGGGTTCGTCGCCTTGCAGGGATGCCAAACCTAACGCACACGATTTTAAGAATTGTTTTGTGGGTTCATGTTATGAAGGGGTGTTAGAGGTTAGTAGGTATATGAAGTATACAAATTCTTATTTGTATTACTTATTTTATCGCATTTATGTCACTTTTGGTTATGGTTAGTTTTTATTCTATACAGACAGCGATACGGTATAAACAGTGGTACTGTTTATGCTAGTATTTAAATTATAAAAAAGTAAACGCATTGAGACTGGCCTGTAAAGATTCGTAAACTTCAGAAAAAAAAAATAGTTTTCAATATGGTTATTTTCAATACGGCTAGTTTTCAATTAATGTTCAGTACGGATGGTTTCAATTTCAAATATGGATAAAAACTTAAAAAAAAATATTTGAAGTTCTTTTTTAGTTTTGTTTGGCAAAATTTAGCTAATTCTTTGCTGAATGATTAGAGTATTTTAAAATTGGTTACTTAAACTACTTTTTTGGCACAAAACTTCATAGTTATGCGATTTTCTTGAGGAATAACTTAAAAAGTTGATTACAGAGAATGACTCGTTGCTTAAGTATAGGTTTTAAATAAACGAATAAACAAATAATTGGTTATTAGAGCCCTACGAACAAAAAACTGTCTTAAACATCTCAAGTCGACAGCACCGTCACCAGTAAATAGGAACGTTAAGGAATACTCAACGGACTTGGCCCATGACTGCGGCCATTTACATTTTGAGAGATTCCAATGTTTCAGTGAACCGCAATGACGTGATTTACGACCCCTGCCAATTCCGTGTAGACTCAGGCGCGTGCCATAAGGTTGGCCATCCCTGATCCACCCAGGGAGATTAGTATTCTTCCCCCGTTCTTTCACGCATAATAAATTTAATCCGGGGATTGCATTCGTTAATCTCATTATTCTTGTACATATATAGAAGAAATAAGTCGTGTCGAGTTTGGTAGTCTGTTATTTTGTTTGGAACGGTAATGTTTTAGGCGACTTAATACTTGAGCTAAATATGTTTTTGAAGCGTTTCTTAGGGTAAAAGTTTTTTTTGAAAAATAATCTGTACACCGAAATTCTACGACATCTGTAAATGACTACGCGTTAATCTCAGGAACTACTGGTCTGAACTGAAAAATCGTGTTATTTATGTATTATTTTATATATTTTATTTTATTTAATCGTCATGCAACACAAAGTACATAGGCGGACTTAATCCCGCTGCTGCTTAATGCTGCTTTTTGTTAGTATTAGGTAATCCATTTGTCGAAGAAGGCTATAAGGCTTACTAACATCATGATACGATCAAGAAATAGGAGTAGAACAGTAACCAAAGATTTGGGTGTAACCGCGGGGGTCAGCTAGTTTTGTAAATGCTTATTTCTCTTTTCGGATTTTCTTCATGATGCCTTAGTTTATGCCTTTTAAACATTGCACAGATATCTGCAGCAGTCATTTAATTGTTTCTTGGATCCTATCAAGCAATCTAGACTGACAAGTGATCACTATCTGTGACTATCTTTCCTGTTAGTAAACGCTGAAACGATCGACTTAACGCTATAAGATCGACAATACTGTCTGCTCAGTCAAAGAATACTTACGGAAACTTGCGTAAGTAATGTTTGAGTGAGCGGGCAGTAAACCAGAGCTGGTGGACACCAGCGCAGTTTTAAACCACAAAAAATCCATGGACCTTATGGCTAAGGAAAACTACCTTTCTGTCGAAATTATAAATGGCACATTTTAAGGTCACTTTAGATACCGCAACTAAGTGAATCGCACGTGCGGAACGGACTTATCCCAACAGTGGTGCAAGAACAGCATGCGTAATACCGTACAACCTTGAAGAGGCCTGAGACGTGATTAACATTTTCTTCAACATTAATCTAATGAATATGGAAATAAGAAGAAATGGAAGTGACGCCAGTGACTGAAAAGTTGAGAGGGAATCGTTTATTTTGGTGGATGGGATGAAACGTACCTATAACTCTATACTAAAAGAGTTATGACCTCACAGGTGGACGGCTGGAGAGGGAGTAGGAAGCCAAAGAAAAGATGGATGAATTGTTTGAGGAGTGATATGAAAGAAAAGGAAGTCAGTGATAGTGTGACAGGACAGAATGGAAGAAAAGAAACGCGTTGCGCTGTCTTAAGTAATATGGGGAAAGGTAGGAAAATGATGATTATAATTTAGAGAGCTGAGTACAGCTTAATTAAGAGAACTGGTGGCCCAGTGGTAATCTCCTCAGCTTATGAGCTGTATATCATAGGTTCAAATCAAGCTAGAAGCATTACTTTGTTTAATTTATTTCATCAACACTGCTGTTAAAACGTTGAAAATATCCTTTGTGTAAGGTCCTAGGACAAAAAATTCAAAGACATGTGATGTTTACGGCCCAATTCCTCTTCTAGGGAGGCATTTTTCTAGCAGACAACTAAAGTCTGATGAAGCTGATGATGATGATATAACTGTTTACAAATGAGGTGGTATAAAATTGTTATCTCAAACTAGTCGCCTGAATATTCTCCATATACCTAAACTTTAGACCTCCGTCTCGTCCCATTAGGTAGTGTATTTTGGAAAATACTCTCTTTGTGCTCACCTACGTCATAAAAAGAAACCTTGAGCGCTGTGCATTGATATGATAGACAGTTTCTCCTTTTATATATGATATAGATTATGGCTTGAAATCTTTACCATATTAAAAACGTCTTAACTGAACTACAAAAGTACCTACTATGTGTGAAACAAGATTTCTACCTCCTTAATGAAATCCCCAGACATGATTATACACAACAGTTCTAAGTACATACAATGATCTAAGTCCCAAACGGTCCCGACTTAGGAACAGGACGTTAACTACGCCGGTCTGACCGCACATTCTTGCGAATAGAACGAAGTTTTGTTTCGCACGCAAAGGGCCGCTTGCCCTGCGGTCTGTACTGGACGAGGTCATAGCGAGACCGGAGCGGAGCGATGAAGCGGAACGTAACGGACTATTCACGACTTGGGTCTTGGCGGGGAGCGGTGCGACATCGGTAAGCGGTTGCGCGGCGCTATGATCGTGCCTCGTAGCTTGCTTCAAACATTTTTTTCTTGACCTG
Organism: Mythimna albipuncta; assembly: GCA_929112965.1. Lineage (NCBI taxonomy): Eukaryota > Metazoa > Arthropoda > Insecta > Lepidoptera > Noctuidae > Mythimna > Mythimna albipuncta. The sequence continues at coordinate 21,843,686 of OV815965.1, forward strand.
TTGGTTTATTGGTTAGTAGCCCTGACTGCTATGCCGGAGGCCGTGAGTTCAATTCCTACTCAGGACAAATATTCGTGTGCTGAGGCATGATCATATGTTCTGTGTCAGGGTTTAATTTATCAAAAAAATATAAGTATGTTTATCAGTTGTCTAGTACTCATAACACAAGCTCTGCTTAACTTAGGACTAGACGGCGTTGTGCGTTAGTCGTGGAATATTATTATTATTTCCATTCTTTTGTTCTTACCGCTCGCCGCCTCGCGCTTTGCTACCTCTCACAGCGGCAAGGTCGTGGACGGACCGTTACGGAGGGGAACCAAGGGGAAGAAACGGAGTAGAGACATTTCCTACTCCGCTACGCTTTAATTGAAAGGGGTAGTTAATGTGTCGGTTTGTTGAATGGAGTTCAGTGCAGTGAATGGAAACTATTTGATGCTGATACGGCAATTATTGGGGTCGACCCTCTTTAGACTGAAAACAACACGTTTGATATGTAAGCAGAACCTCTTTCACAAGTACCTCTTAAGAGGGTTTAAAACATTAGAACTAGAGTTTTAAAATGAAAACGGATTTTTTCATAGGAGCTTAAGAGCTAAGCTAAGCTGTCAGGCCGATAGACAGGAGTGATTTTTTATACAAATGTAAAAGAGTAATTCTGTAGAAGTAAATCTGGGAATAAGCCTTTTTTTATCTGTATATTGTAGGCAAAAGTCCCTACAATGCCTGCTGCCTTTTAGTCTTTCATGCATATTAAATTTTACTTTTAAAAGAAGGTGACGAATCGGTTATGGTTTAATCTGGAAAAGGTGGTATTCGAAGTGAACTGCAAAGATTTCTTATAGATTTAGATTTTATTTCTTGTGCTGTATCGTATATTTTTGTTTTTAGGTAGAAGGTTAGAAACTAAGATAATATTCACAAAAACTTTGAAATAGTCATAAGTAAGACTATCTTATCGGTATACCTAAAACTATTTCAATGTATCTGTGTATCTAAACTGTTTAGAGAAAGATTCGAAATAAGTAATAACGTCATAATCACATTAATCACGTACCAGCGGTTATACCCCTCGGGCACCAGGGGATCACGTGACCCGGAAAATTGCACTGTTTAAGTAAATAAAAAAAAATTGAATTTTTCAAGGAAAAACAAATAATATAATATAAATAGAATAATATGTATAGAGACCAAAATTTTCGGCCAAATAACTTTCGTACAAACGTGGGTGCAAAACGAGGACATCCAAGTTGTACAGACGTATGCCTAATCGGCGCTCGAGGGGTATGAAAATGTATCTCGGGTTGGACGCTCTTAATGCCACTTTATGATATAAAATGACATTGACATACTAAAAGATAGCCGTCCGTTGACACACAAATTAGAATACCTATCAGCGCCCCTCTCCAGCTCATTATTTCCCGCTCATTTTCCTGTACAACCGCGCCCTAAGCCTCTCAGTATTTAGTGGAAGTTTGTCGTGCTCGGCGAGTTTAGGCTACAAATGATGGTTCGTAATTAGGAAGTTGCGTGGTCGTACGCACAGAATAGGCGTGGAGTCCCCGTTTGAGGAAATATTCCAGAATTGGGGATAATGCGGTCGGGGGTGTGGTTATGTTGGGTCGAAGGGTACTTTTTGGGTGATATGTCGTGACTAAAGCGTGTTTGGACTTTCTTCTCGGAGTTTTACTGTGTTGATTGAGGTTTTTTTTTTTTTGAGAGCTTTAGACGGTACCTACAAATGATGTGAATAGAACTATGGGATTTTTTGAAAGAGAAGCCTTGGAACACATAAGGCAAAGGAACAATTATTTAATGATTTCCCACTTCAAAACAAAATTCAATTCAATATTTTTATTTCACATAGCTTACATGGGCACTTATAAAACGTCAGAAGCTAGTGCACGGTTCCAAATTGGTTGCAAACAAGAACCAGCAAGAAACTCCATGGTTACTCTTTAAAAAAAATTGGTTTATTTTGCAATATTTACAACGGGGTAAATAGAAAAAATCTTTTATTAGGATTTTTTCTTTTGCATTACTTTTTTATATTATTGATTTTTAACAACGCATTGATTTTTAATTTAATTAACTAAATAAAAAATAAAGTACTACTTAAATTCTGCAAACAAAAATTACATAAATAACGTGATTTCAGGCCTTTTATTTCACGTCTGTTTCCCTGTTCTCACAATTTGTTGATAAGCTAGCTGTGGATAGTATTGGTCATGTAAGTGTTCCAGTACTTTTGAACTATTTGGAAGTTCAATAAATTGATAGATAGATAATTTGATTAAAAAATTAAATAAAGGGAAAGTTATATACATTACCCAGAGGCAAGTGTCAGCTTCTGAAAGGAAGACTCGGCCCTGATAAAGGCAACGAAGGGACAGGAGTGGGTTTTTAGTCAGTTTAAGTCTGACACATCCTCCAGCTTCGCCCAACAGCGGGAGATGTCATTGGATGATTTTCCCACCGAAAATAAATATTACATTATCTAAGTTAATAAACACAAGAAGTGATGTTGTCTGTTCTTGTGTTTCGCAACTTTTATATCAAAGTGTTAAATTATAGTGAATTTTATGATATCGCCTTGTTTTGTAACGCAACACTAAAACTATGAAAACAAATCCGCATAAAATAAACATAAACTAAAAAAACAAAATATGACCTTAAAAGGGAAGCCACACCATGAGAAAGCCATCGACACAGTTTTCCACAGTTTTCGAAACACGTTGCAACACGAAATATCTTATTTATTGACATGTCCGCCATTTTGTTAATTGAATGAAGTATTTTACGGCCACAAGTCGAAATATTGAAGGTTTACAATTTAAAACTGACGTGTTTTATGGTGTTTTAATGAAACGAAGATTTAATGTTTGTGTTGATTTATGGGAGCTTAGATTATTGTTAATATTTATGTGTTAAGTAGGCGAAGGTAATAACTTATTAATACATTTGAGTAATGTCAATGTCACAATCTTAAGAATGTCAGCGATTTGATTTCTTTATTTGTAAGTACTTACATTTTTTTTGTTTTGTTACCAACTTCTCATAGTCTAAAATGTTGGTATTTATTTACGAGGTAAAATATATGTATTTAAAGAAGTTTATTTATTGTGATTTTAATTCTAGATTTGGAGTAGAAATTCTCACGAGACTGCCAGCTTACAGAAGAACTAAGAATATTGCTATGTTAGAGATCGCCTTAGTCAGTGTCGCGAAAAATTACATTTAAATAATGTAATTTTGACACAGTATTTCTTTTTTGTCTTCAGTTTCCGATTTTGTAAATTGATGCGTACATAATATCTAAATATCACAAAAGTGAAGCATCTACAAAGGTGAATTATTTCGAAATTTTATTATTTTAATTTATCAACAATGTGAGTATAGAACAAGTTCAAGTTCAAACATCACAGAAGCCATTTCTTATCAAAACTGTATATAGATAATAAATATTTAAAAAAAGCGAAGTAAAATATAAACGGACGCGTGTTTGTCCATCTGCAAAAGTGAATTATTTCTGACATACCCAGTAATTTAATTTAATACCAATGTGAGGACAGAACTAAGTACAACTTCAAACATCACAAAATGTCATTGTTTATCAAAACTGTAATAAATAAACAATAAATATTAAAAAAATACCGAAGTAACATATGAATGGCCGCGTATTTAAGACCCGGTGTGCGTTAATCTAAAGATACACGAAGCGTGGAGACCCACCAGTCATCTCGGGGTATCTCCATCTTTACTTACTGACAAGTTGACATTGTTGTGTGGTGCACGCTGTTAGATGTGGCGTTTTGAAATATTTAAACTTTCGATATGTGTGATTTAAACAGACATGTACTTTAAAGAAACAATATTAAAAATTGTCATCATTAAAGTATCTGTTATGTTCTATTCCAGGATATGGTCTACCCCTGTGCCAAGTTTCATCGAATTCTGTTCAGCCGTTCGTGCTTGAAGAAGTAACAAACATGCATACACACTCAGAATCTTTGGCGCACACAAATATTATAAAATATTATTGTGATCGCAACGGATTATGATGCAGTTACACTAATAAAAAGAATAATAAACGAAGACAGTTTGTAAATATAAAAAATAATAATAATATATTTTCCACCCATGCAAAGCCAGGGCGAGTCAATAGTAATTCATAAATCGAGGATAACTTCAAAGTCTAGACGTGTATTAAAATTTGGTTTACCACAAAATAGCCTAAGTTTGGCACTAAAGACAGCGGTAAGATGACAGTGTAACCGAATCCTTTTGCATGCTAAAATAGTTTCAAATTTAAAGCACCCGGTCAACTTAATTAGTTTCAGTAATTTAATATTTTAACAACAATCTTTAGCTAACATAGCATAGCTCTATACTATTCTGTAGTAGCAGAGAGAACTACGGATGTCAAAGATTACACTATCCTATATAAAAGAAGAAAAAATGAAAGAGGTAGGTACATTTCATTTTAGGAACACAAATATTATTACGGCCTCATCTAGTTTTAATTGACGGAAAAAAAATAATTGACGTGTAAAAGTGTTTTTTTATAAAACCTACTTACAAAATAAAGATCATTTGTTATCATTTATGTACCGAAATAATATTTTTAAGTTCAATGTATCTAAAAAACTACAGAAAACTTGATAGACCTTTCATGTCGGGTTTCACACGTATTTAACAACAAATACAATACACAACACAATACGATAGTCTGTAATATCTAATAAATAATACTCAATACAAAACCCGTCTCTTATATACATGGCCGCTTAGTATTCCAAACACAAACTCTTTACGTGCAAAAACAAAAAGCGTAAAAAAAGAAAACAAACATTTTTTCCTTTTTCTCAACAGCCGCCGTTTTTTCACAACTTGTTTCACCGGCGAACCGGTTGCATGCGCAGACGCAGCGGCGGCCACCTGGCGGCAATCCATTGCGTTACCTCTAAATTATGCCGCCATACCAGTTTTTTATTTATCCCTTTTTCCTACATTGCACGCTTAAATATAACTCCATTCATGCGAACTGGCATGCAACAGAACTCGTTTCTTGAGTCTTATAATAAACTGTTTTTTAGGGTTCCGTACCCAAAGAGTAAAAACGGGATACTATTGTTAAGACTTTACTGTTCGTCTCTCTATCACCAGGCTGTACCTCATGAACCGTGGCAGACTGCTGTCGCTATAACAAAAAGTCCTAAAAACAGAATGAAATAAATATAACTAAATAATAATATTTTATTTATTTATTTTATAATTTATGTACACACAAAAATAACAGAAACAGACACTTAATACATAAGAGACATAATATAATAATAAAAAAAAATGTAGTGGCTCCCATACAACATCCGTGATTTTTTGTTTAAAAAAAAGGTGGTTAAAGTATAGTGTCTAATGTATATATATAATACAAAGTAGAGTAGTAGACAGAGCGAAGGCCGTTGTTAAATCTGAATCCACTCTGAGAAAAACATTTAAGGCCCGCGGGCCGAGAGTTGCCACCGATGGATAGACAAATGGTACGGAACTCTTCCTGCGCGAGTCCGGCTCGCACTTCGCTGGCTTTTTTTTGGAGTTGTGGGAAAGCGGTCGATTTTATTGATGTATGCTCATTACGAACATGTCGATGTTAATTTTTATGGTCATTGGGCTTATGGTTTGATTGTCATTATCATAATATAAAATTAGGTATGTTAATGCCGCAACAGATGGCCAGATTTGGTTTAAATATTTTGTAATCGGAAATCAATTAGTGGAAAACAAGCATTTATTAAATAGGTGAAGTTTTTATTTCCACGTCTGAATAAAATCAATTAACTTCAACAAAAAATCTGCTAATGGCTCGTCCAAGCGATTGCAATATATAAATTAATAAAAAAAAAATGTCTGATTGAAATAAAAACAATTCATCCTGGATAAGTGGGATCTCAAGGGACCTAGGATATGTCAACAAACCGTAGGGCCCCAGCAGGGTCGAACCCTACTGGGGCCATGGGTTGCGCGAATGAGAACGCCGGGGCTCTATAACGAAAGCAAATAAATAATAATAATATTTTAAAGAAGGAAGAAGACTGGGTTTAAAAAAAAAGGGTAAAATTAATAAGTTTTTTTTTGAGGTTGGAAATCATCAAATAACTTCCCTCGTTCTGGGTGGGGCGAAAAATTGTGTGAGATTTTTTTACTGAGTAAAACTCAACTATGTTCCTTCAGTTGTTCTTTGCGTTCCAAGGCCACCGTAACTCTAGCGAACGAAAGCTTGAGTTACTTGTAAAGGCGCTAGATTCGTTGGCAAAAAAATAACACTCGTTGTCCGACATAAAGTTGGGAACACATTTATTGTGCGTACAGTCAAGGAGTGGCATTCCCTGCCGGAGTCTGTGTTTTCTGATAGCTACAACTTAGGGGACTTTAAGTCAAGAGTGAATAGGTTACTTGTAGGAAAGCGTGCTCCATTGTCGACCATATTATCGCTTACCATCAGGTGAGATGGTGGTCAAACGCGAACCTATCAATAATAATAAAAAAACATATTATACATAAATAAATAGGTATGTTTTCGACAAAAACAAAAACATTTCTGCTGCCGTGTATTGGTTACATTGTTGAATTGTATTTTTACAGTACTTACTCGGTCTTGTTCTGTATTATATTGCTGCATGAAATATTACACTTACCTGAAAAAAAAGAAAATAAATATAATTAATACAATGGTTTTTTTTTTTAAGAAAAAATACAATTTTCCAAATCAATCGTAATGGTGATTGAAGCGAACCCTATTTGGCCAGGCTTCAGTGTAATGATAAAATATATATTATAAAAAAAAACTTCGAGATAAGAAATCGTCAAACAACTTTTTTTTTCACTAATATAGACTAGTGCGTGACTGCGATCCCACCTGATGGTAAGTAGTGATGCAATCTCTGACGGTGACGGGCACTAGTTAATGAGCCTATTTACTCTTGCCTTGAAGACACTCAAATTATTATTGGACGGAAAGACCGCAGCAGGCAGATTGTTACAGTTCTTTGACGTACGTGGTATAAACGACGAGGCAAAACGCTTAGTCCGGACCGTAGAGGATCTTATGGGTGGATACTCGTCGTACGTCGGTTCTTTTTCCACTCTCCATGTCAGACTTTTACTGATTATAACCCACCCATTGCCCATTGCGCTTTAGGGCCGCGGTAATAATTTGAATATTCCCGCAGCCCTAGCAGGCATCAACCCTACTGGGTTTACAACTTTAGTAAATTTATTTCATTTAACTAGTGTCACCATAACATCTTTCAATTTCAGGACATTCCTTTTTCAAAACTAAACATCAACCAAAAAAAAAATCCAGCTCTTCCTACATCAAACATTTACGCAAAACATATTCAATCTTCAATTCAATTCAGCAAACTAATCAGTACAGTATATCTACATAAAACGTGTACAAACGTCGTCTGTACATAAAAGCCAGCCCGTCCATTGACGAGAGCGTCGGAGAACTGACTGACGTTTCCGTACAACTCGAATGCAGATGACAGCCGCCGCCATGCTCGTTTGCTAGTAATTAAAATTATTTGCTATCAATGACTTAATGTTCGGAATAAATTATTTTTTAATCAGATGTAATGGACTTTATTGAATGGCTGGTAAAACTGGATTTTATTGAATGGAATTGAATATGTAAGTGAGAAAGTTTCTGGATTGAAGAAAAAGTTTCAGTGAATGTTGCACACAATTAGCATTTTGTATAAAAGGTAAAAATGTAGGACAGACGAGGGTCCTTTTTTACTGGGTGAGTGTCTTTTAACCACAGTAGTAATATAAAGGCGAACGTTTGTGAGTGTGTGTGTATATTGGTTACTTCTTCGCGCACGAACGCCTCAACGGATTTCGTTGAATCTCGATGTACGGGTACACTAGGTTCTGGAATAGCATATAGGATATTTATACTGAGAATATGTTTTTTCTTAGATACTTTTATACTACTTCCACATAGGCGAAGCCGGTGGCTGCAGCTATGTCAGTCATAAAAAACCTATACTAATTTGTCAACAGAATATTTATGCGACGGTATCACAAACATAAATTCACCTAATTCATTGCAAGCCTCAAAAGCCAGACTTCATCCACAAATCGACGGCCTTCCTGTCTCCACGCTAATAAGGAGCGTCTATTCGTTCTAGCGCAGTGACAGCCCCGCTCTATAATTAGCGTTAGTTCGCAGCGCACGCGCAGGTCGCCTAACGGAACCGCAGAACTGCAATTATGTTCTATGGTGTGGTAATGAGCAAGTGATAGGCTCATTAAATACCATGGAAATGCATGGTGTGCTGCGATTATGGAAAGTACTGGTGATAACGGCTCGCAGCACGCTTCGCTTGAATACACTTTGATTAGTAGGTATGATTTAATGGTAATTGAGGTTATAGGTTAAGGGAATGAGAAAGTACACGTTGTATTGGAAATGTTTAGTCTCAAATTATTAATCGTTCCATAAAATGACAAACAATGTTAATTTATATCAGTATGCCAGTTACACGTGTAGCAAAATGTCGAAGGTTACAATAGCAAATTAACCTTTAATCATGTCAAGAATTTCAACTATGGGAGGGCCTTACCTTCTAATATTGAAAGAGGATTTAATCACGTAGTCACAAAATTAATAAACCATCCAGCCACCTCCTGGCATCCTAAACATAACAGCGACGACTTCAATTCTTTATTGACATTCTTAAAACGACATTTCAAAATACCTCTCCATTTGCCGAGACGATCGAAAATAAGCCCTCACTAAAACTGTATAGAGATAGCAATCATTTTGCGTCCGGATTCAGGTATTTGAAAGATTTTTCGATTCTGTGTCTGAGACAAGAGAGAGATTGCATCTATTTCGAATTTTATCTAAAAACAAGCCCGGGTAACAAGTTGGCAGAATAAAACTTGGAATCGTGCAAAGGCAGCGAATATAGTATTCTGTAAAGATCGAGTTCGTTTTGCATGTTAAGGCGCTGCGCGAATCGAATCTGTCACGGAACTGATTTGCGAATTTGGAGCTTTAATTCTGCGAAATATATTCGCCTTGTTTGGAATCGTAAACGGAATTGGGAGCACGGATACATTGTTATTATAGACATCTCTTTTATTATAAGATTCTTAAGATTCCAAAACATTAAGAGGTATTCTATATCTTTATTGGATTGCTACCCTATAAATCAGAGCCACAACAGGTCTAGGAATAAGAAATGAGGATGTTATAAATTTTTGAATTGGTGATGTCGAACTAGGAATAGCTTTACTGTGTTTAAGTGCAGAAGTTTCTGTTTCCGAGAGTTATCGTAAATATTTTCATTATATCGCTTTGATAATATTTAAGACAATATTAAATTCCAGTAACACAAACAGAGTTAAGTCGACGGCGAAATCCTTTAGACTTTCGTCTGGATCAAATTGCTTTACTATTTTGATGGTAGAAATCTTTGTATTTCATTTAATTTCGATCAATTTTTGGTTCTAAAAATACCATCTCATCATGTTTTTCGATTTAATCTTCGGTTCCCGTGAGGGCTTTAGTTTTTATAACATCACACGGTACGGGAGTCCGTGAATGATTCAATTGGAACGAACGAATGTCCGTAAAAAATATAATCTGTTACAGAGTTGTATCTAAGTAAACAATACCTACTAAAGATGTTTGGAATGTTCCCTGAGAAAGTGTCGGTATTTAGCGATTTGAATACCATATTAAATGGGTGATCGGAGACCATGTATTTTCCGACTTTCAGGATTTCAATTTGAAAGGTGTCGTTAGATTCATCTAAATTGTGAAAATGGCACTGTGTACTTCAAAATTATAAATAAAAAATCAACAGGGTTTTTTTTAAAGGAGACAATTTAAATAAAGTTTCTCACTAAAATGTAGGAAATAAAAAGGTCGCTATTAGCAGAATACAGTACAGCAAAAAAACTACAAAAAAGTTTAAACAAGTCACTGAAATAAATCAATTAATAAAAGGAATAACTTTAAGTAGTCTGATGGAACTGCATGATGTGAAATCTATCATTGAACTCAAATCAATTTCACCAACTGCTTCACTTCATTTTTCTAATTTTTTCCTTCACTCACTTTTATTTTACACTTTTTCGTCAACAAAAATCTAAGAAATAATACCTTCATCTTAGCTTAATTTTTTAAACATCTGCTACGTTAACAAACTCTAAATTAACCGCAAGCTCGAAAACAGATTTTTCTCCGTACAAAAAGGGCAAGGGAGAACAGCACAGCCGGTGACATTAGTGAGCGCCAACGTTCCTCCACTAATCTGTGGTGACGCGCATCAACCGGGTGACAAGGCATTCGGCGGGATTTTTCTTCGCATTTCATTAAAGAAGGGTGCCGTTATTACGGACTTCAAATATTTTTTTGACATTGCATTTGTGTGTTTGCTTTTTATATGGAAGGGCAAAGCGGTAAGTATATTTAGGTTTGCGCTTGTTAATTTAAGCTTGGTGATTTTTATGATTAAATGATTTTTTTTTTACTTTGATTATTTAATGCGATTATGATTATTCTTTGTACATGCATATAATTTATAAATGCTTCGAATTTAAAATGATTGATGTTTTTAATCGAACTAGCTGTTTTAATTATCCAAGCTTATTAATGAGTTACATTTGATTATTTTAATGTTACACAAAGATCTGCCTACTTTGACGAGCTTGATGAATGTCTGTGTCGCATTGCCAACTCGACATAATTGTATTATTTCATTAGCCCGTAGATTTTATTCAATTTATCATCCCTTAAAGTAGTGCCTAGAGACTGTGAAAGCAAAATCTTCTATCTTCGTTAATATAATGTCGTTAGTCTGTGAATGTTAACGACGTACCTTAAAGGCGAACATTTTATTACTTTTTACGCGTTTTTCGAAGGATTTTATCATAATAAATTGAATACCTGGTTTTGAATCATTTCCTTAGGGTCTTAAAATTACAAATATTTACAGAGTTTACACTAGAGATTTTATTTTGTAATAAAATTTCTGTTTTAGAATTTCAGTGTTTAGTTTTAAGAATTAAGAATTTTTTATTAAAATGTTTAAACTTTTTGTTTTTATCAAAAATTTTCCTCGTTCTCTATTACAACATACCCACGCAAAAACCGCTCAACAAACAAGGTCATCCAGTTATTACAGGCCGCTATTAATAATTATCGCTTAATGTTTCGCTTCGGTCGTGGTAAGCGGATTATATCGCTTGTCGGCGAAGAGGGGCGACAATAATTGAGACCTGCTTAGTCCTGATAGTCCTGAGCCACTTGCGTCGGCTATTTGTAGTGCTTGCTTCGTAATATTTATAAGTAGGCACCGTTTAAGATAGGTAGGCTGAGATAAAAAGATTTCGTTGAAATTGGGCTTAGCTGTGCAAACATTTGCAAAAAAATTGAGGATGCTTTTTAACGGTATTGAAAGTTGTACACTGATTGAAAATGGGCGATCATAGACCCCGATTCCTTCGACTCCCATTGCGAGTGCAGTGTGTGGCCTACTTACTAGTAGACCTTAAAAACGTCATTAAATAATTTGAGATAAAAGAAAACAATCGATCCGAAAAGAACAAGAACAATTGTAGTTGTAAACTAAAAGAAGTCAAGAAATAAATAAAATATGCACAACAGCACTTCTAAATAATTCACAGGTAGTTGTAATAAAGTTTGTGTCGATACAGGACATTGTGCCGTCAAAAATAACGACACACAAGAATATAAAAATGCGATAGTGTATGAACAGTACCGGTTTGTGAGCGTGACATCAACCAACATCGTTATAAACCGTCTCGTTTACAATTTCCGCAAGACGGTAAACTTTTAACGTCAACCATATTACTTTACACCCGGGATATATAAATAAAATAATCTACTACATTACTACCCTAATTTAAAACATTACAGTCTTACTTTGCCTTTTATAATAAGCTAGACGCATGAATTATGTGAATAACACAACGTACCATAATCGCGTTCACAAAAGGGAATTATCCCGGTGATAAGGATTAACCGGGACACCCTACGCGCAGGTGTTGTGGAGAACAAATCCAACATAAATTTATATGATTTGACACTCGCAAACACCGTGCGTAAAATAATTTTGGCCAAATGTAATTTGACAAAAATATTTCAAATTGTTTTATTGCTAATTATTATGGTTTAAACGACGATAAGCCGGTCCGAATTGTGTTGGATTTTGAGGTAAGTACTATAATTGATTAATTACAGCTTATGCACCGTATGATTCATCGTCAAACTGATTTATGAATTAGGTTTGTTTGTATAGATTAAAGATTTGAACAAGGTTGTGAAGGACTTTAGGCTTAACATATGCATATAAAAAGAAAAGCCTATGACAAACACGACACAAAGCGATAGAATCGATTACTTGAACAATGTATCGAGTTGATAGACACAATATCGCAAGGACAAGTTACAAGTTCCTAGTCGTTCGTTTACGACTACCATAAACTTGTATAACCATACTCTAAAGATATATATGAGCTATATCTTAATAAATTATGGCGTTTATTATAAATGGCTTCAAGCGGTTTAAACTTTAGATATATGTATTAGTTTCAAAACTTTTGAACGCGTAGTAAAAGTACCATTACTTACACATTCGTTTTCTTAGTCATTAGTATATGTTAATTTGAGATAATGTAAAAGAAAATATACAACATTTCAAACATCGGAGAAAACAAGTTAAAGGGGAACAACGAAATTCTCATTCCTTTTTGTAGAGCACACAGTGTATCGACTATCGAGTAATTGGACACTACTCTATGTGCTGCCTCGTACCCAATTTGTACGGAACTGTTAAAGGAAATAAAAGCAAATATGCACATTGAGGAAGGCGATAATCTTATCTAAGGTGTGACGTAAAACGCAATTGTTTATTACCATCTCTCATAAATAAATAATACGAGGGAAAAGTTTTGGCAAAAAAACATGACGTCACGTACTATCTCGTTATATATGGAGCATTTGGCGAAGAAGCAAAAAATAACAATATTGGTAGACTCGAAGGTTTTTACATTCCCGTCGAATACGGTATCGGGTTCTGCCGACATCCAATTATGATGGGAACACTTCTAGGAAAATTCTTCTCTATATACAGCTTCGCCATACAAAAAGATTGCCAAATTTTCTTGATGGTAATCCGATCAGGGACCGAGCATTATTTCCGAGCCAATTGCTGTTTGAGCTGTAGTTGTAACAATAACAATATTGAACGAGACTCCAAGAACACAAACAACAATACAATAACAAAGTAGTCCAGTTTTCTTTTTGGAGTACACATTGAAACAGCGAGGAAGTTATTTAAAAAGATAATGTCAAAATTTGATAATCCGGGTCTTTTGAATTGTAAATCCGGAATCTAAGAAGAAATTATTCATAATCTACAAATCTTCAAAACATTTCTATAATCTCTAATAGTTCAAGCAGCAATAAGTTATCACATTTATGAATCTTTCAGTTACAAATCTCATTTTTAATAATTTCTGTTCTAGCAATATTTCTCGAAAAGGAAAAATAAGTATTTTAATTCTTGGACAAGAACCAAATACTGATACAAAAGAAAATACTTCAACATCAAATATTTAGACGCTATCCGAGTCATGCTCAGAATAATTAAATGGGCGTCTCAGCGAATTTAAAAGAGGAAAAATACGGGATAACAATGAAGACAGCGTCGAACTTTTGACCTATATCTCTATAGAAGAACGTTAACCGTCCATATTCCGAGAGTCACCGCAAAAGTATGGGATAATAGGCTATATTGATAAATTATGGGTGTTAAACAAGCTCTGTTGTAAGGCAGGTCCTTTATGGTGCTCGGAACGATCTGCAGGATATCCGCGACTTGATGGAGTGTTCTCGAAATAACTTTTACTCGATTTAGTGCGGTTTCTCGAAAATCCTATTTGTAAACATCCCTGATATTACGATCAGCGAAATTTATAGATTCTGTTCTTATGATACCGAGAATTTGAGATGTGTTTGATGCTTCTGTTCCTGCAATTTCTAAATTGGTGTGTAGTCTATTATTATCCTTTCAACATATTCAAGTTTGATGAGCTTATTTTTTTAACAGGACTTCGTTTTGTAAAATAAAATAATAGTAGAGAAAAAATGGCACATGAAAGATTCTGAAAAGAATATCCTGAAAAGTATAAACAATATCTCTACAAAAGTAGGTCGTATCTTACAATCGCCAAGCATATGGTGACACGACTCATAAAAGACATAACAACAATGGTGCTCAGTTATTGTGATTTGTAGCAATTCTTTGAGAACAGCGCTTGTTTAATGTACTTTCGACTCGTCTTCAATGGACGAACTTCATTCTCTAAGAGAGGATCAACTTGTTTATTACACTGACCTACATTTAGACAAGCCTTTAAATGTATGCCAAAGTTATGTGTGTCAGCACTTAATGGTTTATTTTCGTCTGTCTTTCTACTATTGTTGTCACAGTCTATAAATTCAAGAAGTTTAAACGCCTTCTTGTTCATGTCATATGTTACTTGGGATCGACTCAAAATATTTTCTTCTCTAAAGCCAAAATATCCAATATCCAATATATATCTTTAACAATCCGCACTGGGCCCGCTGTGGTTTGTATCTGACTTTCTCTTATGATGGTGAAGTTAAAATCTATTCCAAAATTGGGAAAATTATAAGCTGATTAAACACACGTTTATGCCACTATAGTATATATATCAGAAACTGTCATAACTAGAATCGTTTCGTCTGCTCATTCAGTCAGAAACATTAATAATACACTCAACATTTTCGTTGTATTCCGTATTTATGAATAATTCGCTCCCACAGGATTAATGCTAGCCTTCCCTTTATGGTTGTTCAGTGTATTAGGTTTATGTGCAATGAAACTGTAACGGCTGGTCGCGGAGTACTGCCGGCCATGACATCAAAAGCGACCTTGCCGTGTTTTATGATCAGCTGAAATAGAACTTCAGATGTTATGTATTTTCTAGTATATTTCTCTAGTAGGCTTTTAGAGTGATTGTTGCATATATGCATTAAATGTGATGCTAAAACTTGGAACTGTGCTCACTTAAACAGAATGGGTTCTGTTAGTGATCTCTTTGAGCGAGTCTATGCTTAACTTTAGGCATGTACTTATTTAGTACTTTTATACATATGATCATACTTATTGGGCATTCAGTGATCGTGTTTGTAGCTTTGCCTGAAGTTTCTCAAACGTTTGTACGTTTTTATCTGTTTAACTGTCTATACAAATAGACAGATTATATTTCCAAACTTATTGGAACTTACGGCTTCACCACCGACTTCAGCGTTATCAAGATATCGCGTATCATTATTAATTGCTTAAAACTTTACTACCTTCTCAACTTCACCTTGTTTACGTTCCGAAACAAGCAAACAAAACTCCTGTACCTTATTAAAATTTCTTTTGAGGCTCTTACCTAATTGCTATGTAAACTAACACGAAGTTGGGCGCAACTTAGCTCACACAAGCCACTCGAACTCAACGGCTGCCACGAATCAAATTAATATGAAATTCGCGAAACAATTTAAGTTTTAGTTAACACTTTAAATTTCCCAGTGGAACATTATTTTCTCATAAATCAACCCTTCCGCTGCGCGCGGCGGGTCTTTCAGGCCCTATCGGTGAGTCTACGAACGACCAATCCCAAGTGATTAATTGATTAATCAGACGGTTTCAGAGCAATTTTAATGATTTATTACTTTAGTATTACATACAGTTCTTTAATTAATCGTAGTTTAGAAGTGATGTGGCACGAAAGTTGTGATTTGGGTTTTTAGGTTTGGGTCTGGTAGGCCTAGACCAATAAATTTAAAGAGAGTGAAACCTTCCATTTTCATTAAGGTATCTGAATTTTCCCGGGCTAAGGGATTGTTCGAAAGTGATACACGGGTGGAATTAACTCAGTAAGACAACATGGTTGGTGCAGCGGTTGAGGAATTGTGCAACCACGAGTTCGATTCCGGCACGAAACAATCTTTATATGGCCTACATATAGTTGTTCCGGATTTGAGCGTCTTGTGTTTAGGAAGTTTACATGTTTATGAACATAGTTCTTATACAAGAGTAGTTTCTAGTGTGGGGCAAAGTTTTCTCCCTCTACTTCTGGTTCCAGCCAGAGTGGGAAAGGTTATGGCACACAGTAATTTTTCAGAATTAAATACATAGATGATGTTCAGTATTTAATTCAGCAGATCATTACCATGTTCAAAAAAAATAGATCCAGCATTTTTCTACCCTCAAATCACGATACAAAAGCAAATTCACTCAAATCCAAGACAAAAACAACCTATTTAACAGAGACTGTTTATAGATTCATTTGTTTGTTGCCTTTAATAATGACTCCAAGATAGAAAATCACGACGAAAAACACCAAAATAAAACAGCATTTTGGACCGAAGATATAACATCAAACGGCGATCGAGCGATGCCTAATGTCAATAGACCGTTTACAAAGACCCGTGAATTTCGCTGAATCAATTTCAAAACGTTTAATTGGCCCTCGGCGACTTCGGGAAGGTAAGACTATTGGGTCTGAGGCTTTTTTTGGGCTTTTTGATGTTTCTCCCGATCTTCGTGACGCCGCGTTCAGTGGGGGGTTAAATGTCGTTTTTTTATCTCATTTTTTAGTTGCTTTGCTCTTGGTTGTTTACTTGGTTCAATGCATTTAATAAATCTTTGTTGGGATTTTCTTGTACGACTTGCTGAAGTGGTGGATGACCGATGACCGATGAGGGGAATAGTGCTCAACACAGGTCAGTACAGGTACAGGTCTGTTGATGAGTGTTATATATATCTACAGGATAGGACATTATACTTATAGTAGGAAAAGGGTACATATAAAAATTGAAATTTATTAACTAACTAGCCTTTGCCCGCGCTTTTACACTAAAAAATAGCCTATATCACTCAGGAATAAAGCAGCTTTTTAGTGGTGGAAAAGATTTAGCAATCCGACTAGTACTTTCAGAGGTTACCTTCTACAAACAATAGAAAAAACAAACTTTATCTCTTTGTATATAATAATATTAATATTAATAGTATTAATATTAATATTATTATAGTATTAGTATTAAAAAATATTTAAAAATGTAATTTTATATGTTAAAAATTGAATAAAGAGAATAATAATATTAATAGTATAGTAATATTACAAAGAGATAAAGTTTTTTTTTTTTAGCTAACTAATATATTAGTGTAAGTACATATTTGTATACAAATAAGATCGTACTTTTTACTGTAATGGCATTTATTCAGTGTTCGCATGTACTGAATTTCAATTTTACATTCTCTTTTATACTGTGTGGATAGTATGATTGGTTGTGCAGTTACCTCATTTATTTAATTGTATAATTTACTGTGGAATTGTAATTGTATTCCGTTTGTTTCAGTAGTAAAACCTGAACTTATTAATATTAATTTATAATAACTTAATAATATAAAATATTATATTATTGTACATACTCATTATAATTTTTCTGGTGAATAAACTAATTTTACAAAATCTACTTCTAAATCAAACTTTTTAGAAAAAAGTCTTGCGAAGGCGTATCATTACCAAGTTCATGTTTCAGGCTAAATCAGTAAACCTGGATTTAGGACAAGTTTCTAGGAATCCGTAATAATCCGAATGGTTGAGTAGTTTCAGGTTTAAATTGAATTAAAGTTCTAGTCCTTTGTTCGAGTGACTGTCTCGTTACAACGAGCCACGAGCAAAATAATCAAGACAAATAGTACACCGAAAGAATTTAATTGATAACAAAGAATGTCTTTTAGGGAGAGTTTTAAAGAAATACTTTGTTTCTATCCGTTACAAACGTAAATAAAAATGTAAATGTGAAAACAGTATTATTTTTAAGGAGATTTACTGTTTTAATATTCGTTTAGCGAGGTTATTTTCTTTAATAAAAAAATTCTTCTGGTTCAAGCCAGTTCATTTCTGTCATGTCACAAACATTGCCGCTGACATAAAGTTTCTTAACTGACGCACCCTTCAGGAAACGGATATGACAATATCGGGGTTGAAATTGATACTAATGGTTTGACAATTCACATCAACATGCTACGTTTATATTAAACTCATTTGTCTCACTCTTGATATGAGATTAACAGTACCGTGGGATGACTGGTGTTTTAAAAAGGACCGTTTATAGAGTTCCGTACCCTAAGGTATGGAGTATTGCTCTCATCTTTGGGACGGATCAGCCCGATACCAGCTTGATGCACTTGAGGCAATTGAGAGGCGAGCCAGAAGGATAATTGGCGATGATACGAGTCGAGGCTTCAAAGTCTTGAGCATCGACGCAGAGTTGCTAGCCTGTCGGTTTTCCACCGGTTGCATTTCAGGGAGTGTGCGTCGGAATTGCATAATCTAATTCCGCCTAGCCTATTTCATCATCGGACTACCAGACGTACGGCTATGCGCAACCGGTATATGGTGGATATCCCACCAACACGCACAAAACGTTTTGGGAACACATTCATTGTGCGTGCGGCTAGGGAGTGGAATTCCTTGCCGGAGTCTGTGTTAGCTACAACCCGGGAATCTTTAAGTCAAGAGTGAATAGGTTTCTTTTAGGTAAGCGCGTTCCATCGTCGACCGCATCGTCGCTTTCCATTAGGTGAGATAGCGGTCAAGCGCGAACCTATAAACAATAAAAAAAGGGTAAAATCCCTTTATGTACGCCGTACGGCCTCTATTACTAAGACTATACCGTCCATCAATATACATGTGACCAGTACCTCTATCATGAGTTTAAAGCAATAGTATTTGTCGATACTCGATACCGACTACGTAAATATTTTGTATGGCAAATTTTGGTTCCGTAAGTGACCGCTAGAGGCGCTGTAAAATTTGTCGGTATTGAGTATCGACAAATACTATTGCCTTAAACTTTGGTAGAGGTACAGTACCCCTAGCACGAACAACTTGCGAAAAAGTATTCGTATCGTTAACGTGAGCATTTTGTATGGAAACATGAACAGCGCCTCTGGTGTGCGTAATTTGAACTAATTTTGTGAGCACGAACTTATTCAAGTAAGTTTCGTATCGAATTCGAAAACTTAATAACGTAACCTTGAACCATTTGTATGAAGATAGCTAGCACGAAGGCAAAAAATGACGTATAGTATCGTCATTGTCGAAGGCTGGTTTGCGAGTTTCTCGAAAATTTATTCACTGTAAATTTGGCAGTGAGAAAACTTTCGTCGGAGTTTATTGGAAGCATAAAATAATAATTTAAATGATTGTGTTACTAAATTTTGTTAGAAAATGCTTAGATAAACAAGAAGAACCCCTAGACATAGTACAGTGTACTATTATCTTGCGGTGCAATCGATTGTTAAAAGTTGAAATGTACGAAGAAAAAATGTGTGATTTATTTTAGAACACTATATTTTTGTAAATAGAAAACAAGTTTTTCGTATAAGTAAGAAAGCATTTTTGTATTTATGTCGCGAATTAGAAGATAAAAACAGTCTAAGATCAAGTAAAAAAATCGGCCTGAAACATAAACTAAGTGTAATAAATACCTTCTTACTTACCGAAATTTTTTACAAAAATATTTTTGTGTAGGTACTATACCTATACTGGATATTTTTAATTATTATCATTAACACAAAAATAATCCTTATATCCCATTAAAATACTCAAACAACAACAAAAACACACACATACAAAATTATGTTTTTTTTTACTTTTTTACAAATTCTACCGCAATACATATTGCAAGTTCTCATTTTGGAAACGTTTTATTGGTTTTATTGATGCGAGAGTTAAGTTTTAGAACTTTTCGATGTAAAGAAATCTAATACAAGTTCACTTATAAACAAAATTGACCTTGAATGAGCTTCGCTTCAAAAAATGTCAAGTGTTACGCGTCGTTCGTTTAGGAACACAGTCTCACTAAACACAAAGTTTTAATAATAAATTAAACAATTATACCATTTATCTTAACTGAATATTAACTTTTACTGCAGTTTCTTCGTATTGCATCAACATTTGAACAGTTTAAAAGTTTTAAAGGCTCCGAAATCACTCAAAACTAAATACGTATATAGTTTTTGAACGAAATATTCAATCAATTTTAAGATCATTCGTTCAATTTTGTACATCCTTACTTACATTAGTATGACGTCACTAACGTAATCGTATCGACGTCTCGATACTATAACGAAAGTGCTTCGTGCTTCCGACTTTAGTTATGTTCCGTTATCGTATCGACAACTCGATACGTTTACGATACGAAACCTACAAATATTCGTGCTAGGGGTACAGGCAGTATCTCATGCATCGTGATAGTTAGGCATTTAAAATTTCACAGATAATGTATTTCTGGTTCCGTATATCTACACTAATATAATAAAGAGGTAAAGTTTGTTTTTTTGTTTGAGGTAATCTCTGAAAGTACTGAACCGATTGCGAAAATTTTTTCACCGGTAGAAAGCCGCTTTAATCTTGAGCGACATAAGCTAGACAATAATATTGAAAAAAAGCAGGTTATATAATATACTGTCTTATGTTATATAGAGTTCCGTAAAACCCTTGGTGTGCGAGTCAATATCCATAGCCAGATTTGGACACACACGACATTGCACATTAAGTCTCATTGATTGTGTCCGCCGGCAGGTAACTCAGACTATTCGTTTAAAAGTTGGAGTGCGGCCGAGGGGACACGTTTAAAACGTCCGTAATCAAATTTGACTCGAGTCTTTAAGGGTTAAAGCCTTCGACTTTGAGCCGCCCTAATAAATTATATTGCCGACAAAACTGCTCCCGAGTGCGACACAGCTCGTTGGCTCATCTAATTGGTCCAAATTTGAGTCGACCCGGCTTTATAATTGGGTCGAATTCGGGTGCCTTATGCGTCTGGAAATTAGTTGAAATTCGAACATTAGCCGGATTAGGAGTGTGTAGCGGCACCGCAGCACTAATGCGTCCCCAGTCAAACATACGTAATAAGTTCCTACTCGTAAAGTTAATGAAGATACGTACGTACACGCGAAAACAAATTCGGTGCCCAAGTTTGGTGAATTTGACTTAAAGTTTGCGTTTGAATACAGTAAATTCTTGCTTAATTAACGCGCCTGCCTCGTGCCGGTTCGTCGCCAGCTCCGTGCCGGCTCCGTGCCGTAACTTCGCCTTGTGTGTCTTTCCTTTGCGTATTATTTCCACGTAAACGCGTTTCCGTTCCCAATTATAGGTTCTTGAACACATAGTTCCAAATACGCGACATATTCCGTATAACAAGCAACGTTGTGAATGTGCCAATTTTCTGTTATTTTGCTAGGGTCCCGAAGCCGGTCGTAAAGTGGTAGAGTTTTTTGGCACGTGTCATGTTATTTGCAGAGTTTAGGACGAAGTATCCGCAAAATTAACTTAGCGTTTTACTAGTATCCGTTAAACCGAATTAGAAGTGTTTACCATCGTTCAACGAGAAGGAAAACTTACGAATTATCAGACAGAGTCCCAGTTTGTTCAGAGAGAATTCCTTGACAAAGCGAATTCCTGAAGATTCCCAATTAAAAGCTGAGACACTCGGGCCGTGGAAGTTGGTACAAAGTTCCAAATCTTGGCGGGGCGTTACTGCGAAAGAATTCCTCACTAATTAGTATAAGTTTATGCATTTGGAGGTGGCGCGAGTTCCCCTCCACTAGCTCTGCTGAAGTTTTAATTACTCGCATGCTGATTGGCCTGTGTTGCGTCAGTCACGTTCTTTTTGCTCGACTTTTGTTTGATGAACTCCTGTTTTTGGGGTGAATGTTGATTCTACATTTTGCTTGTCTTTTCCCGAGTTGCTCGTTTTGAAATGTAGGCCACTAGAACGTTTGTCTGAAGTTCCCTCAGTCATTCTTTTTCAAATTCCAGTCTTACTCGTACGTGAATATCCACATGAATTGTTATTACTAACAAAGTTACGTTCATAACAATATGTAGAAGTTACAATATGAGTTTGATATAACTAGCATAAAGGACTGTACAAGACCTGATGAAACTCAGACTGACAATAACAATATTAGCGAAAATGTAGCAACATTTCATGGTAACAGTAGTTATAACAACTAACATAACTCACGACTGCCGTAACTCCGAAAGGCCTTATCTCCCTAAGTTATACATGCAATTACGGCACATATTATTATAGTTGTACATACAATTATATTAACATTAGCGTGTCCAGATGTGGCGTGCAATAATATTTTTGCGAGGAGTGCTGTAATGAATTTATCGTAGTCGCTGCCTCGCTTATTACGAGATTGTTTTTGAAGATTTCGGGATATAGCGAGCACTCTTTTTTTCCCCACAATTATTGTTCATTTCTCTTTCATGTTTTTTATGGTTATTTTATCAACTGACAAGAATTAATTGTCTTTTTAGGTTTGTGTGACTTTATTACGAAAAAATGAAGTAAAAAAATAAGAGGTTTGTAATTGCCAAATGGAAACATCAGTATTTTAATAAAATGGGTTACATGAACAGTATCCGAGATTAAAATCTGTTTCGTATTCAACGGAGTGAAATATTGAGAACCTGGTTTTAAAGGCTTAGCGACAAAGATATTACCAGTTAAATTACACATTCCGTATATTCTAGAAAATTTCGAATTTCTTGTTTCAACTTCAACTAACAACCTCTCAGGCTGTCGTACAATTACTTATCTCTGAAACTCTAAGTAAAACTCGTCTTATTTACTTTACATTTTCATCGTACTATGTAGGGGACCTCATTTTATGCAAATCTCAATATCAGGCTGGCGGGGCCTGTACTATCAGACGTCATTCCACTTCCAGTGTCGTTTGGGCCCTTAGAAGACAATTTAGAGTTTAGCGATAAGGTTCGGTCGCCAGAGTCGCTTAGTAGGCGCTTAACCCTATCTGGAACAAAAACGCTGGAGATATGCAAAGTTGGCTACGATTAAAAATAATTAGCGGAGCCGTGGAAGGCTTCGACATGGTTTTGAGTTAGTTCTTCAGTTCAGTTGGCTAAATTTGCCGGCAAGGGTGTATAGCTGTTGGAAAGTTAGGGGTAGTCGTTAATTATCCTGGTCTTTGTTATGAATAATGAATCGGGGTAAAAATAAACGGCCTCCACTCGAGTTATGGTTGAATGTACTCGTATCTAACGGAACCTCTTGTTATCTAGTTTCTGATATCATCATTATCTTCAACCCTTTTTGTATGCTTGGTATAAGTGTATGTGTAACCTTTTTCTGGCTTGTATCAACATTCGAGCCTACGCCATTGGATTCTTCGATATATCCAAAACAATATTCAGGGAACGTTCGACAAAACTCCCCCTTTTTACAGTAGCGCTTATTTTTCCGATGCCAATCCGAGACAAGCGCTATTCTAAAAACAAAAGCGACGAGGCAAGCCGAAGTTGGATTGCGCTTTTTGTGACACTCCCAAGTCTCAGATTAAATATAAACTTTCCCCCATGTTTGCTTCAGTTACGGCAATATCCGCGAGGGGCGCTGTCAAGTTGGCAGACGACAATTTGTCAGTTCCCTGTGGCATGTCGTCGCCGTCGCGTCGTCGTGCCGGCGACTGTAACGAATGTAGCTGAGGCTTTGTCATATTAGTTCATGGTTGGTTAAGATACGTAGTAGGCAGAATCGGAGGAAATGTTTCGTTTAGTTGTATTGGGATTTGCGGTTTGGAAGCAGTTCTGACTGACTTAATTTTAAATTGGTAAGACGGTGCAGAAGTTACTTTTAAAGCTTTAATAAGGGCGTAACAGAAATGGGTGGTTGTATTTTAGATACTAATGCTACTGTCTATGGAAATTAAGAACATCAGAGAAGTCAGAGTCAATTTCCAAAATAAAAAAAGGTCTTTCCATACAGACTTAGGCAAGCAATAAAGTAAATTGTTATACAAACTATAGTAGTTTGTATAACAATTTACTTTATCACTACTGATCTCAAACCAGTGACGGAAAATATCGAAACCGGCATGTCCTAGAACCAAAATATCGAAGACATTTTTTTTTCTCGCGTTTAACCATCGTTCACATATTCTGCTATTCTCTCTCCGAGTCCCAAGTCCCAATTGTGGGAAACTTATAAGGCTGATTAGAATTTGGTAATCAAGACTGCTCAAGAACGAAACATTGATTCGAACATGATTTACAAACACTAAACCAAAACCCTAAAGAATCCATTAACAACCTAACTCGAACGCTGCAAAATCTTAATCATTTCAATTACTTTAGGGAGCACAAAATACAATATTGATTTCCCTTCAATAAAATATTATTCAAGGGACTTGGAACCCTCCCCGGGATTACGCACTCTAGAGTAATCAACCATTATTGAAGTTAAGAATTTGTAACACGAACAGTAATCACATTTCATTCATCAGCGATGCAATCAGAATTTCACTCTTTCGAGAACGTCGCCGTCGTTTAAAACCCTTTTCATTGAAACTTTTCTGCGGTCTTTCGTTGGTCATTCTATAGTCATGAAAGTTTAACAACTTGGCGTGCGTATTACTTACTTTACCGTCTAGGTTTCGTGTTTTATGTGGTTTGGACCTAGTGCTTTAAGAGCAGCGAAGTTTTTACTGCCCAGTTAGTGAACCCTACTTGATTTTCTACTTCATTTTGTCAGTCACTGACCACTTCAGAGCATTGAACTTTGGTTTGTGACAATAGTGTTTTATTATAATCTTGTTAGGTCGATTGGTGGCTGGTATGGTAGGTTGCTTGCCATAACTGCCCATTGATCTGATAATACCAGCTTAGATGAATCTTTCAATAACTACGGTCGTGTAAGAGGATTATTTTCAACCGAGATTACCGAGGCAACCATTTCCTCACAAATTAAATTAATATCAACTATGTTTGCCGTAGCTATCTTAACGAAAACTGTGTTTCTAAATTTCCATTGGCCATTTTGATTAAAACCGCCATTGTCTGCGGCTATCAATGAATAAAGGAATAGGATAAAGGAAAACGGATAGCCAGAGGGCGAATTAAAAAAAATACAGCTACCAGCAAATCCACAAAAGAAATATTACCTATTTCTTTTAGCTGGCAACGCGGTAATCACATTTGCTTTGTTCATTTCGGCCCTTTCATTCGCTTAATCGCGTTATTTCGGACTTTTCTAGAACAATCTTTGTGAGCGTTTAATTTACGGGCGGTTGCGTTAGCGGGCGCTTTGCGAAGATTTATACAGCTATGCGTTCTGGATAATTAAAAATGTGGAGAATTTTTCTCATTGTTATTTTGATAATACCACCCTTTATTGTGTTTATGGTGCATTGTTGGAGAGATATTTTGACTGTCGCCCGCTGAAGTGGCGTCATTTACATTTTATGTATTTTCTTCTGAAAATGTGTTGGAATTAGGCGGTTTTCACACTGCCATGCACTACGCAGCGTAGCGCGTGAAAACGCACCTATAAACGTACTTGCGGGAGTGCAGATCTGCATCATCGTGCGGGTTTTTTACGCACTCATGCGCGTAGGTGCGTTTTGTAAATTCCCGCCAGCACGCACTTATTTCATACAAAATCACGCACGGTACTACGAGACTCAGTGTGCCATACCTTGCGTATCGCCCCGCACCCACGCGTGTGACTGCATCTTTCTCCGCATGTAGGTATGTGATCTGCATGAACGCGCGTGGATGCATTTTCAGTGTGTTGGACTGTGCATGTTTTCTATACAAACGGAGACTATTACAAGCAACGTTAAGACACGCATTCACGCACTACGCTGCGTGGTGCGTGGCAGTGTGATAACCGCCTTAGGGTCATGAGCTAGGACCGCCATTATACAAAGATGCGAGCATAGTTTTAATGACAAAGTGAAACGTTTTATGGCGCACATAGCTGTAGTAATTGTACGTGTAATGGAGTGTGTAATTTTAAACGACGCTGGTGCATGAATGCATAATGGCTGACGTAGAGCTTCTAAGAAATATAATACATATTAAAATTGTACTAGGTAATCATTTCTAAGAAAAAACGGTAACTTACCTACGATACTTGATACTATAAAGGGCATTAGAATTATGAATAACGTCAGTATTCGTAGCAATCACAGTAATGTTATAAAAGGGATTATGTTAAGACACTCATACTGCGCGATCACCAATGTTTTGCCAAGCTTGGTGACAATGGTTTGACTGTTTTTTGCCCTACCATTTATACGATGTCTTAGCTTATGCCCAGATTGCTAAAGAGCACACCGTAGGTAACGTTTAATAAAAACACAGTAAGCGTGAGCATTCGGATGATTTGCAATGGGTATCACGCTGTCCGGCCGTCCGGTAACCGTCCCGACCGAACCCGAATCTTTGACGGCGCGTAGTGTTCCACGCGTCTCAAAGAAATGCCAGCAAAACCGTAAAGGTCCAGCAGAATCAAAGTCTACTGAGGCTATGGGTCGACTTCTGAAAGAGAAACTCGTGGTTCTTGAAAGGAAAAGGCAACTGGCTTATGTTCCTTACATAGATGTGGTTTTATTCTGTAAGCCTGACACGCCTTCTTGCTCCACCCTAGACCGGGAGAAATCATTAGATAATTTCATACCTTTAAAAGAAACTCTCAAAGAAAAAACAACATATCTTCTTTCAGGTTATGACTTAGGCCACAAACTCCTGTGCGAGGCATCGAAGAAGGAAGGAAACAAGTGAAAGACGAAGCAACAAGATAGTTCAGGAAACTGAATATAGGTAATTTACTATTGGTTTCATACAACATAATTTTTCTGGCCGAAGGGACGATAAAGCAATAGAAAACGGTCAAGATTCATTGGTGAGTTCAGTATTGTCTTGTTAGTTTGATATTGTATTATATACTAGCTTTTGCCAGCAGCTTTGCCCGCGTACATAAAATATAGGCTATGACACTCAGGAATAAAGCAGCTTTCTATCGGTGAAAAAATTGTAGCAATCGGACCAGTACTTTCAGAGATTATCGCATAAGAGCGGCTGTAAGACTGAATATGTTATGATATAATATGCTATAGGTGTCTATATTATATTTTAATTTCTTGAAATAATTAGCCTTTAAGGGCCAAGCGCCCGAAAAGTGCCATAAAACAGTGATTTTGTGAGGCAATAAAAAACAAAAAAAAAACACGTATCAAAAGTAAAAGAATCAAAAAGAGCAATAAAAAAAAATACAGATGTTGTGTGCCTCATGGCTGCACCAAAATAGGTCCAGTTCAGCATGAATGCCAGACAACTAGTGCCTGATACTTTTGTCAAAAAAAATTTTTTTAGCAATTTCGCAATTTTTTGCAACTTTTCCCTACTCCTTCGAAACGGCTTGGACCTTTAGAAACATTTTTACACATAAAAATTGGTGGTTAAATATCCTTCATAGTGAACATTGCATATGTAAATCAATCAATATCTCGCAGAGAAAATGGATTTAAAGCGCTTTCCGGGCGCTGCTGGCCGCAAATAAATGCACAGATTTGCGTACTGCCGCCTAGGCGAGTGCGAGACTTGCGTTCACATAATTTCGGTCAGATGGTTCAAGGGACTATACGCCTTAATGGTCTCAACCCGAGAAATATGTATGTAAGACACGGAAGATACAAAAATAACTTTGCATGACCAGGGGGTTAGCTTTCGCTTCGATTTCGCTCTTCGCCCAAAGAATTAGCATTGCCTATTAAACGTGGCAATACTGCCAACCATCTGGGCATATTTCTGGACGACAGCGATGTGGAAGAAGTACTGCGACGCTTGAGTGTATTTTGTGTTTTTGTATTATATTTACATAATTAGGTTTAGTGTAAAAGTATGAATAGTTAATATTTAAGTTTGCTACGAGAATTAACGTTCAAATGTGATACATTTGAACTTTTATTCTCGTAAAAAAGATAACATACATATTATTATTGTTACATCAAAGAAAGAAAGAAAACATGTTCATTTGGCACACAATGAACAAAACAAGTATTGAAACATTAATTTATAACTTAAATGAAACATACACTTAAAAAAAAAAACAGCAACATTGTGTCTCACTGTAGTGCCAAATAGGTTCATCAATCACAGATTTAGATGAATACATACATACTTACATAATTTTGTTTGAATCGAAATAAATTTTAAGATACATAACAGTAATTAATTACACATTAAATGTAATTCAACCTGCCTAACATGATAACATTCTACAAGTGAAGCCACTCAGAGTTTTTCTTTCCTTGTTAGGTAAAAATGTCGGCCACCATACTTACATAAATGTATACGGAAAACTCATGAACATGTAGCTGATTAACAGGATATACATGCTTCAATTTACATGCTGATCATGGAATAAAACATAAAGGATTTAATTAAGAATTCTTCGGATGCTGATGTTATCTTTTTTGTTCGTTTTGTTCGGGTTGCATTTGCAATGTAGGTCATTATAAAGATAACCAGTCTTTTAATACCTCTAATATGGGTTTTTATCTGAAATAAATGAATTTTATTTTTTATTTTAATATTCCCACTGCTGGGACTCAGGCCTCCTCTCTTGGAGAGGGAATGGGCCGTCACCACGAGGGCCCTGTGTGGGTTGGTTAAAAATAAAAATGAATAAGCGGATAAACAAAAGATCATCATCATCATATCAGCCGATAGACGTCCACTCTTGGACTTAGACCTTTCCCAATTGTCGCCACAATGCAGGATCGTTCCTGCGCGTCCCGCATCCTTTGGATTCCCGCAACCTTCACCAGGTCATCGGCACACCTTGTAAGAGGCCTTCCAACGCTGCGTCTTACGGTACGCAGTCGCTACTCCAAAAACAAAAGATATAGACGAGGAAAGCGATTTTATACTTACACAATAATAAAGAAGTATACATACCGAAGGTTCCTATGACGTCATACTCTTAACGTTAGCTCCGAGTGCAACGTGACCCGATAGGCAATGCCCCTTTGTTTGTGCCATTAAGCGAACTGCACACGTTCTTCTCAGAAATATAACGCATAAACTGAGAATTGTAATGCTGGTAGTAAGTTTCAAATCGATTGCTGTTTGATTTACTGGAGATTAGCAGTTTGTGAATCATGGACGAGGTATGTTTAGAGCGTATTGGTTTTGAATTTAGAATGTTTTTGAAATTATTTCGAATTTCAATTTTTAGTTTTTTTTTTATTATTTTATTTGGTCATCTTCCAAAATAAAAAGCCTGCCTCTATGTTCTTTGTGCGTATTGGGTTTGATTTTGGAATTTCTGAAACATTATCGAGATTTTGTTTTTTAGAATTTATTTCTTTTTTAATACGGTCCATCAGGTGAGATAGTGGTCAAACTCGAGCCTGGCCTATATTTAAAAAAAAGTTTTCTTAAAAAATAAGTCTCATCTCTAAGCAACCATTAAAAAAAATTCTAAGTTTATATATTATGTCTCCGAAATGAATTTAAAATGCCTACAGTAATAAAAATATCTCTATCGCTATTCCCATTTTCCATTATTGTATTGAATGATCAAAATTTTATTGTCATTTCGACACTATAATAGAATCTTAATCGAAGACATAAAAATAAAACGACATGGCCAGCTGTATTCAAATTAAAACATTTTAACTAAATCACATTCTCTAAAAAATATCTTGAAACATTGTCGAAATAAACTTTTTATTGCCTCTTCGAAAAAGGAAGCCAGACAATTGAATTTAAAAAATCATTCGAACAAAGCTTCCATTTTCAAATTTAAATTGTCTAGAGCCGCCCACCTGGCGATGATGTCATTGGATTAGTGCTGTTCCCTAGTGATTGCGATCGAATTGAACATCGATTCGATCTTGCTAGTATTCGAATAGTTTGCGATCCGTTCGCGTGTTAAATGACCACAATTCATTTTGAGTTATGAGACTTTGTCTCGTTTAGTTTTGTTTATAGGCATTCGTGTTGCTTTATTATATAATAGGCCTCCACAATTTATGATATTAAACTTTTTGCCTATTTGGTTTAGACGTTAATGGGTTGAGCGTATAATAATATTTATTTGATTAATGAAATAAATCATTTTGGTAGTGTGTGTGACGAAAATCAGCTTAAAAATATTGCTTAATTAGCGTAAGGATAGCCTTTTTTATTCGTCGATCCATCTATAACCGTCTATGACGTATATTCTGTTATAAATCTAACATGACATCACCGCAGACGCGACAATTTTTTGCCGTCCGACGCGATCTGAGTTATCATTAAATTGCAATGCGGGCTGGCAAGATTTATACCATGGAGGCTATTGGAATTTCAACTCTACATTCGAGCACTTTAAGTTCAAACGGTCTGTTTTATAAATATGCGAATCCATATAAAGCTAGTTACTGTGACAAATCAAACGGGAATTAGAGCTATCTCGATAAAAATGTAGATTGATAACATCGGAAGCTTCCCTAGTTTTATACCTACTCACGTAAAATTGAAAATGAAAATCCTTTTAGCGATAAATGTCATTTTATTTGGTGTAAACTAATTTGGCACTGACAGTGACATATTTATTTGATACTGGAACATTTTCTAGGCAATAGACAACGAAATTGGATAAAGTAAAACAGCTGTGTATGAGAAAGGCATTTTTATTTATTTTGTAGACGGCCTTTTTTATGATTTCGACGTGGAATGAAAGCAATATCGAGTTGGTTTAATGTTTTTGTAAAAATTGGATGAAGTAGGTGTTCATGAAAAACAAGAGCAGAACGAGTAATTTGAAAGCCTCAGAGCTCAGTTACAAAATTAACAAAAAATAAAATGGCCTTTGAAAATATACTGAAAACGAATCGGGATTTAATAAACTCGGTTAAGTCTGGCCTGTGGACTGTGGTCAGCGATTCCTTTGTTGCGTCGCTCAGAAAAAAAAAACAGGCATGTCCGGCTCGTAAAAATGTAAATTACTGTAAAATCGTCTGCGTGCTGCAACATACAGCCGCTGCAGCGCTGCGCCAGGGCGCCATGTTTGTCCAGCGATATTTTTCTCCTCGCAAAATTAACTTTCTTCTTTGCTTACATTGTTGGTCATGCGTTATTAAAAGTAGACCTGTTTTGTTTCAATTGTGGCTTTATTATGAACTAAGCTTTCGAGTTTAAATTAACTTTAATAGAATGCTGGTTCTTTTTTTTCGGTTGGAAAGTCATCCATTCTCTTCTCCCGTTGTTAGACTTTTACTGACTAAAACTACCGTTTTGCCGACATTTCCTTGAGGCTCGCGTGGCACACTAAGCGCCATCAACGCTAGGGTTCGGTACAGACGAGGTGCTACCCATTGCTCGCCGTCCGCAAGCCTATGCCTACGGTTGATAGAATATTCAATGAGAAGAATATTCTTAAA
The DNA here is from genome assembly GCA_929112965.1 of Mythimna albipuncta. NCBI lineage: Eukaryota > Metazoa > Arthropoda > Insecta > Lepidoptera > Noctuidae > Mythimna > Mythimna albipuncta. The sequence goes on from OV815965.1 coordinate 21,875,065, forward strand.
TAAAAGGAAAAATACGGCTGGGACAATACCTTCAACAAGTTAGGTAAGCCAAGTTTCCATAATACGAAGCGTTGTGACGAAAAACCATTAACCTTATGTGTCTGTCCGTTCGCGATAAACTCAAAAACTACGGAACGGATTTTCATATGGTGTTCACCAATAGACAGAATGGTTCATGAGGAAGGTTTAAATATATAATACGTGCGTATTTTAGAAGAGGAACATCGATAATTCCAAAGATTTGTATCACCCAGTCTTCCTAGCCTTTAATAGATGTTTTCAAGACTAAGTGAATAGGCTCATAATAAACTAGTGCGCTTCACTATCAACGATAGGGTTTGAGAACACGAATTGCAGTGGTCAAGTTGGAAATCTGTTAACCGACTGCGGAACCCAGGTTGGCCGCTGTAAAAACCATTTGGCCCAGTGGAGCTTCCTGGACCCATCTCCAACACAGTGCCAATGAGGAGCCACTGCACAGAACATGCGTATAGGACCTGTTGTGCTGTCCACCTGCAGTTTTCAGGATCTATACGAGGCCATTAAGAAAGCCTACTGGGGCCAGGATTATCCGAAAGGCCTCCCCCCTCGCCCTCGGTTTTAGAAAGAGTCTGACACTATCTCCCGCTCCGCCCAAGAGCGGGGATTGTCATAGGATGATTTTTCCAATTGAAAAAAAGGCCATTAAGAAAGCCATAGAGGTAACCCGATATTAGTCAGAAAAAAAAATAGTAAGAGTAACATCGACACGAAAAGAAAAAGGCCATCAACGAATGCATCACTGCTCACCATCAGGTTGGACCGCAGTCAAGCACTAGTTTAAATCACAAAAAAAAACCGTACGAAGCTAGACTGGGTCTCTTATTATTACTAAAACTGAAGTAGGCCATACTAGTTGGTTAACACAGTCAGTACAATTCTGATTGCTAGCGCCTAACACGATATTTCTATCCTAAATCAGTCTAACAAATGATAAATGTCTAGGTAATAAACAAAGGGCTAGACTTACGAAAGATTTCTAATTTCTATTGTAATGAGGTGACCAACTGACCACAGATTTCAACTGGACTTCGCACGTTTCTAATGCACGCGGCCACAAAATAGACAAGTACAGAAGACAATCTCATGTACTTCACTTTTTAGGGTTCCGTAGCCAAATGGCAAAAAACGGAACCCTTATAGATTCGTCATGTCTGTCTGTCTGTCTGTCTGTCTGTCTGTCTGTCTGTCTGTCTGTCTGTCTGTCTGTCTGTCCGTCCGTATGTCACAGCCACTTTTTTCCGAAACTATAAGAGCTATACTGTTGAAACTTTGTAAGTAGATGTATTCTGTGAACCTTAGGGTTCCGTAGCCAAATGGCAAAAAACGGAACCCTTATAGATTCGTCATGTCTGTCTGTCTGTCTGTCTGTCTGTCTGTCTGTCTGTCCGTCCGTATGTCACAGCCACTTTTTTCCGAAACTATAAGAGCTATACTGTTGAAACTTTGTAAGTAGATGTATTCTGTGAACCGCATTAAGATTTTCACACAAAAATAGAAAAAATGCAATAAATTTTGGGGGTCCCCATACTTAGAACTGAAACTCAAATTTTTTTTTTTCATCAAATCCATACATGTGGGGTATCTATGGATAGGTCTTTACAAATGATACTGAGGTTTCTAATATCATTTTTTTCTAAACTGAATAGTTTGAGCGAGAGACACTTCCAAAGTAGTAAAATGTGTGTCCCCCCCCCCTCTAACTTCTAAAATAAGAGAATGATAAAACTAAAAAAAATATATGATGTACATTACTATAAAAACTACCAACGAAAATTGGTTTGAACGAAATCTAGTAAGTAGTTTTTTTTAATGCGTCATAAATCGAAAAAAATACACTATTTTTAAAACATCGATCAAAGTTACAACACATTACAAGAACTTTTATATTATGTTACTTGCTGCTACGGAACCCTTCATGGGCGAGTCCGACTCGCACTTGGCCGGTTTTTATACCTACGCTCGCTGGACGCACACTAATGAGCGTTTGGGCCGAAACTGTTCGACGAGCGGGCCGAGGCGCTCCGAGATATCGTGTCCGTGAGCGGTGTCTATGTGTGCGTTGCTCGAGTGCGCTTTGTATGTAGATTGATTTCTGTACCTATCTATTTTGTGACGCGGCTTTGCGATATAATGTTACTCTTACATCCTGTATTGACAATCAATTGAGATTTATTATTCAGGGCTTGAACAAACTTGTTCATTTATATAAAGAACATTAGCTTTAGTATTATACACGCGAAACACGAAATAAGTGTCTAGTATTTCTATGTAAAGAATCAATGTACAAAATTTTATAACCGTATCATGAAAAATTACCTAATTACCTAAGTTCTAAGCTTGTTGTGTTACCTAGTTGTCCGCACAATTACATGGTCACGGGGCCATCCGGGCGACTAAGGAGTTGTTTTGCTCCCGTACCCAGCTGTGCACTAGTGTCTTATGCCCACTTTGACTTGCCGTGACCTGTGCTGTACTTAGTACGAAATTACATGGTGTTTAAGTGATTGGAATCAACACAGTTACTGATTGTGATAAATGATATTTATTTTGCAAATAGGTTTTATAATAATAATAATTCATTTATTCCAAGCACTATCGACTCATATAAAATAATAATATAAAATAAATTAAATTTAAAAAATATAGCCACAATTAAAACACAAGTAAAATAAATTAAATAACAAAAATAATAATCCGAACAATAAATTAAAAATTATAAGCATACCTTTACAAAACAATTTGGGCACGAATAAATGCTTCCAGGATGTTTGAATACTTTTACGTGAAAAAAATTTAGCAATCAGACCAGAACTTTCAGAGATTACTTCCTATAAACAAAAAAAAAGTGCAGATTAAATATTTTTGTTTAATTTACCTTGCATAATCTGTGGTTGTACCTATTGTTCTCTCGCACTCTGACGAACTCAATAAATTTTATTATCCTCGTCAATTACCGGAATTCTTTTTTCATATTTCGGCTAATAACCATCAAGGAGGTGTGGCAAGTTCCACGAAACATCTTCACGTTGGCACTATGGACTATATCAAACTTAAATATTAACGTGGGGCTTCATATGGATAAGCCCAGTAGGTTTGAAGCCTATGGGTGATGCGATAGTGATCCCCGGGGCCCTGGAACAATGCCAGCAGCAGGAACAGGAGTGGATTTTTAGTCAGTAAAAGTCTGACACTATCTCCCGCACGCGGAGGATGTCATTAGTTGATTTTCCCACAAAAAAAAGACCCCAGATTGTTTCTTCAGGGACAAGAGTTCCTAAATCAATTTCAATTACCGGAAGAACGCACTTTATCAAAAATCTATTAGATAGGTGATTAAGAACTGATCGGCTTGAAAGTATCTCACACCCAACCTTCAAAGTTCAAGCGAAAACCTAAACACCGAAACAACACTGAATTATCGAGCGTTGCGTAATATAAAAGCCTTTTCACACACCTAGTGTACTCTCCCGGGCATTTCCCGTCCCTATTCAGCTGAAACAAAGCATGGCTCGACTTTTAGCAGGGTTAATTAAAATGTCAACAGCACTTATTAATCAAAGCGACAGTCGCGTTCGGACGGTTAAGGTGCGTCCTTTTGTCGCTAACGTTGGTAGTACTGAATTTAGTAGAGTTTGATTTTGTTGGGTTGGCGGTAGGTACTGTTTGAAACTGTTCCATTTTCAATTGAAATGACAGTTCGTGAAAGTATTAATTGGCTTGTAATTTTGTTGCTGCTATTTTTAGTGTCTTGGTGAACACCTTTTCATATTAAGGGTTTGTGACCTCTAATCAACAGAAAGAAAGCATTTTAATTATTAGTTGTTATTGTGAATTGTACCGTCGTAGTGTTGGAAGGCCTCTTATCTACACGGTGGACTGATCACCTGGAGAGTGAGGGTTGTAGAAATCCGATGGATGGAGGATGCCTAAGACTAGTCGTTCTAGCGACACTAAGGGTAACAACAGCAGCCAACAGTGAACGTCTTTCGGCTGATATGATGATGATATGAATTGTAAGTGAAAATTGTTATGGTTCCAGGCAAATAAATCAAGAGAAAGACATCAAAATCCACAGGTAACTTTGTGAGCAGGTTTGCGGACGGCGAGCAATAGGTAGCTCGCTGTCCAACCGTCCGGTAAACGACCGGAGCGAGCCCAAGACGTCGACGGTTCGTATTGTTTCACTTGCGCCTCAAGGACTTGTCAGTATATGTAGGGGCCCAGCAGGGTCGAAGCCTACTGGGGCCAAGAGTATACTAGTCAGTAAAAGTCTGACACTATCTCCCGCACCGCTCAAGGGCGCGGAGATGTCAATGGGTGATTTTCCCGCATAAAAAAAAAACAGGTTACTTCGTACCTGGATCAAATAGGTAGTTTACCAAGTCCTGTAATAATGAATCATTTCGCATGTACTGGTTAGTAGTGGCCAGTGTTAAAGAGAATGGCTGAAAATTCAATTAAGGTTCCTACAAGCTCGCTCCGACAACAAATGACGGGTCCGTAGATTTAGAGAAGGCCCGATAGAAACGGCTTAATTAGGTACAAGAATTTTCACAACGTTACTTAAGTAAGAAAGCTAATAAGTAATATAATTATCCATCGCTTTGAACGTATAATTTCTTCCAATTTGTAGTTCGCTGTTTACTCTGTTATTTCCTCTCTTAATTACTTTCTCGTTTGATTGATAGAGATAACCTGGCGTGCGTCTAAAACAATTTACAAGGGGTGAAAAACAATTATTTTCATTTCCCGTTTGATGCTATTCCAAGTCTCATTTCCGAAAAAACGACTGAAGGGGATTTAAAAAAATGTTTCTGTTAATGAAGAAACGAAAGTTAACATTTTTTAATTTCGCTTTTTCTCTCTCTTTTACCTCCATATTAAAGATTAATGAGAACATTAATAATAGCACGAGACGGTTAATATAACAAATAAATCTTGGCAAAACCGGCAGCACAATAAGGGATTCTATATTAATATTTCCCTTACTGACCCAAAAACGATCATCTTTTATACATTTACACAACAGCTGTTATTAAATAAATGATCGCACCCACATCACTCGTATAGCCCGCAGGATAGCTGTGACGTTGTGGCTACGTCATCAATCACACGGGTCGCGGGTGGGGGGTATATAAGCAGGCGACAGAAGGAGTGGGGAGGCATTCTTCATTAGTGAATCGCGGAGAGCACACGTCGACGCTAACATATTAATCATAATAGGTCTTCTGCTTTATTGCTCTTGGCATTTCCTACGTGTCATTGGTTTAGTAATGAGCGTCCTAGCTAGGCGATTGTTATTAATCAAAGATATAATAATATGGCGTGCCTGATTGAGTTGGTCAACTGTTGCAATACTACTGCATTTTTCCACTAAAAAAAAGTCTGAAAGAACTTTCTTCACTCAAAGTAAATACGAGTAGTTGAAATACTAATATTCAGTTGCATCCAGTTACCCCAAGCTAACATAGTTAGGAAGAGGCTTGGCAGACAAATTAATTTGTTGGAAAAAATTGTATGTCCAAAAACGCATAAAGGTTGATTTATTTTTATTAGGAGCCACTTTATCAAGTTCGATTATTTATTGAACTTAAACATTTTATTTATTTTCTTTTTTTTTTCAGAGCCTTGCCCAACCCAACTTCTTCCACGTACTCTTTTGTCGAACCATCTCGAGCTAGCTCTTGGAGTAGGCGTCTAGGTCATCTCGTCCCTTTCCATTTCGGCCTTGGCGGGATGCCGCCAAGAGACTGCCTGAAGATGGACGATAGTCCACCCATAGGCAGTTTCTTTGTGTCAGTGTCCATGCGATTGATGTGACACGCCTAACTCCTACGTCTTTTAAGCGCAGTGTAACTTAAAAACAATATTAAGGTTGTCTTTTATACACCGCTTAATTTTAATCGTTTTAGTAGGTAGTTTGTACGCAACGCCGACTACAGGTCATTGAACTCGCTCAGCTGACGTTTTCTTAAAGAAATTTATTTCGTACATGCGTAAATTAATACGATTTTTGAAAAAAAAAGGTATTTTATTTTTTAATTTTATATTTACAAATGGATAGTGTTTCATGTACCGGATCGACCCTCCACGGGATTAAAACGATCAAAATTTAGCGGTGTATATTGCTGTCAGCGATAAGACTGCTATTGTACCAAAAGATTTAAGTATTATGTATTTATAAGTCGCTCTTTGAAATTCCTCCGGCTATACGTCACTTTTTTGGTGTATACCTACTATTCTGTTAAGCATACTAATTTCTGTAAATTCAAATGTATTTTTTTCTTTCTTTTAAATGGTACATTTTCTATTAGGATAGATTCCATTTCAATCTTAGAATTTAATATTTTAACTAGCATTACCTCTGTGTCATCGATAGGAGTTGATTTAAGGCTTTCTCCCTTTGTTGAAAAAGCACATTCAATTAACTTTGAGGTAGTTCGAAACCAAAAGTATCATAAATCATCGCTGGGTCTATATTATCTGTGGAAAGGATTGTTTTGTCTCTGATTGGTGGGCGTTTCGCTTTGTGGTTATTGGTTTTCAAATGGTAGCTATAATATTATTGTGGTTATGGCATTTCTGTTGCCTAGTATTTACTTTGTGGGCTTTGATTTGGCCTTGGGGATTTGTAGATTTATTTACACAATTTATTTGTGTCTTTTTTGTACTCTGTGTTTAACTTCTAAGTTATTTAAATACACTAAACTCGTAGTGTTAGGTTTTTGGTGAGATTTTTTTGAGAGTTCCGCGGCTCTTTTGCTAGTGGATATTTTGATATAAAATTAGTGTAGTTTTTGTATCTTAAGTGTCAAGACAACAGTACCTCTACCATGAGTTTAGAGTATCCCTAGCGGTCACTTACGGAATCAAAATTTGCCATACAAAATATTTACGTAGTCGATATCGAGTATTGACAAATACTGTAAATATATGGTAGAGGTACTGGTCCATATGTAGAAACATTGAAACAGGAGCGATCATGGCCGACCATGGCTGAGAATTTTATAGTAGTAAGTATTTACTACCGCAGCGAAGCTCACTAGGATAAATCATTTGATAAATTTGCTCCAAAATACTCCAAAATACTACTTATCTAAAAGTTCTAATTCAATCTATACTTTTATATCAATACCAATATTATAAAGATTTGTTTTTTTTGTTTGTAATAAATATATTCAAAAACTAAAGATAAATTGTCGGAGAAGAGTATTGAAATTTCAAAAAAGATTCTATATCGCTTACGACATTTGGAATTTCATCGATATGTAGCTGTACAATTGGTGCAGTTTACTATTACTACGCCTGACCTTTCTTTACTATTTCCTGGTTTACAGGTTACTGGGTTAAACCTCACTACCGTACGAGTGACAAGGCCTACCCTAACCCCATACAAACCCATCTCAATCACTTGACCCACAAAACCTATACAGGGTGATGAACAGCCAACACACAATTTTTCATTCAACCCAGGACAGAAAACAACCCGACCAAAAAACGAAACGTATTTTTCGATATCTCTTGCCGTTTGTTTTTGGTGAGGGAAAAAAGTTTTCTATCACAAGCAACAATGTATTAGGCATTTATCGATGTTACAGTAGCAACAGTGTCCTTTCAGAAGTAACTAGGCGAGGGCGATACGAACACCGAAAGAAGTTGGTAGCGCGTGACTCGACTTCTTAATGTACCCTTACCATGAGTTTTTGGAATATATTGAAGTTTTATTCAGTAAAAACAAATGAGCGAGCATTTTTTTATTATTTAGGCTTGTACAAACGTGTCTTGTGGCTATGCTTTTTTGCCATGATAATAGCATATGGAACAGAAGTTTTTTATGTGTATGGTAGCTTGTAATTAGCAATTTGGTTATTAACTATTGTCATTATAAACTTATTAGTCTGGAAGCTTTCCTAAAATGTGAAAGATACGGTAGAAATAGCGAAGGTTTTTGTGTGTCTGAGATTTTTTGGAATCAGTTCAGAAATTCCAGATCTAACTAATAAAAAAAACCTACTTTAAAAAAATAATTTAAAAAAATTGCCTTGTACTAAGAATTACTTCTGTATCGTGGGGGTGTTCATAAACATGGAACCCTACCAAAAATATACCAGATGCCTGGACCCAGAACAGCTATCAGTGGGCCATACAATTATTATTTTATAGTTGGTATAAACTAGCGCTTGACTGCGATCCCTGATGGCAAGCAGTGATAGTGCAGTGAATGTGTGCTCTGATAGTGAGGCGCACTAGTTTATTAAGAACCTATTCACTCTAGCCTTGAAGACACCCAAATTATAATCAGACGGGAAGACCGCAGCAGGCAAATTGTTCCAGTCCTTTAACGTACGCGGTATAAACGACGAAACGCTTAGTCCAGACCGCAAAGGTTTCAACAACGTATGGATGGGTTTATCATTCTGTGTGGGAATCAAACGCTCTTTATAATACTGGTTTATATAAAACAAAACAGTGGGACCAGTGGTGGCCCAATGATAACGGCCTCGACTTACGAGTGGTGGGTCGCAAGTTCAAACCCAAATAGACGCATTACTTCCTGTAATTTATTTCATCACCACTGCTCTTAAAACGGTATCGTGAGGAAATCGACATGCCTTAGAATCAAAAATTCGAAGACACGTGAAATCCACCAACCCGTACCGTGCCCGCGTGGTGGATAATAATAGCCCATTCTCTCTCCTAAAGAGGAAGCCTGGGTCCCACCAGTGGGAACATTATGAGGCCGATTATGCTATACTGTATAAAACAAAGCAACCATTGATGAACGAATATTTTTAAAAATCATGGACTCGCTTTGTCATTAAATAGTATAGTCATGGTTAATATATAAAAAAAGGCTTTGAGCAACAAATTCTAATTGTACATTCCTATATTTGGACAGCGTTAATTTACGAATTGTTTTGTTAAGGTTAAAATGTAGGTGTACACGAAATATATTATGCAGATTGGATAAGCAATTTAACACATTCGTTTGTACAGCCTTTATCAAACAAATAATGAAATTGAATTACTGTTTTCAGTTTCAAAATTAATTGCTTATTTATCAGTAAAATTATTTTGATTGATATATAGTTAATGGTTTGTTAGAACGTATAGGTTACTTCTGGGCAAGCGGGCTCCATCATCGGCGACATCATTGCTTACCATCAGGTGAGTAGGTGTCGACGGTGACCACTGTTCCCGCGTGCCTTAAGGAGCTATCAGCAACAGCAGGGGACCAGCTGGTTCGAAGCCTACTTGGGCTAGGGTTAATTCGAAAGATAGCTCAAAGCACTGGTACGAAAGGCAACGAAGGAACAGGAGTGGGTTTTTAGTCAGTAAAAGTCTGACACTGTCTCAAGCTCCGCCCAAGAGCGGGGGATGTCACTAGATGATTTTCCCACTGCGAAAAAAGAAGTTGAGATAGTGGTCAAACGCGAGCCTATCAACAACAATAATAAAAAATACGTACTTGTTATATGTTTTAAGTTTTAACTTACTATCCAATTAAAACACCTGGGGCCTTTCCATGGCATGTTACAATGTGAAGCGTGCGAGTGAGATAGAAAGATGACACCCTGTATAGCTCTATCCAGTTTAGGTCGTCAAATTGATTGCTTTAGAGTACGTGGTAGGGCTTCTGGCTAACCTACTTGATTTAGTATGGAATATATTATATAATTAAAATATCTCATGCTAGCTTTTGCCCGCGACTTCGTTCGTGTATATAAAATATAGCCTGTCATTCAGGAATAAAGCAGCTTTCTATCGATGAAAAAAATTTCGCAATCGAACTAGTACTTTCAGAGATTACCTCCTATAAACAAGAAAACAAACTTTACCTCTTTATTCTATTAGTGTAGATAAGATTTTCATACTAGTTATCTTGTAAAATATGACGGAATTTTACTATACAGTAGAGATGCTACGGAAGATCCCAATTTCGAAAGCTTGGAACTTCCAATTCATTTTGTACCTTCGATACCAATTTTGGTTTCAATAAATTTTAATCGTAACATAAAAAAAAGCGCGGGAACCTCCCTCTCTCGTTTCTTCTGTCAATTACTCTATCATTTCTTGTTTTGTATTTGGAATACTGTGAATTCGAATTGTTAGTAGTGTTTTATTTGACGCTTTTATTTGCGCCTCCTATTTAAGTCTCAATTCCGACAGACTAAGTTCAAAAACTCCGCTTCCGAATTTGGTTTCGATATAACCAATTCTGTTACATCCCAACTAAACAGTGTAGGTAGTCGTATTTGTCAGGGGTACGGGATAGTGTTGGGTTAATAGCCGGATGCTTTGAGTTATTATCGATTATAATCCATAAGTAGCCATTAATAGCCGTCCAATGGATGATAACCCTGCTGTTAATGTATTGTTAAAAAAATAAATGCTTTTTTTTTGTTAAGTCTAAAATCTGTGGGTGTGATCATAAATTGGGTGCGTGTACGCAGTGTGATTCAATGTATTGTAATTCTTTTTATATAATTTCACTTTTTGTATGTGAAAAAGTGTTACTAATAAAATAAATACACATTTTTTGTGAAATTCAGTTTTATAAATTTAGAGATCCAATACTATAAAAACCATAATTACTATTGACACATCGCTTTGTGGTTTAACCATCTACCTAATTAATTACTTGATTTAACAAAATGGAGTACTATATTCCATTCTCCGACGTAGCCATGTCTGGTCGAACTCGCCCTTGATTTGGTGCGGAGTCTGATCGGGTTAACGCGCTCAAGCACGCAGCATATTAGGTATGGGCCGATGCTCGTATGCACAATACGAATGACGTAAGCCAGAACAAGAGAGCTTTCAACAGAGCTGCCAAGTCTTGCAAGAAGGTGATGCGGAGGTCTCGGTTCGACCACATTAGCCGCATCGGGAACAAACTAGCTTTATACCCTGCGGGTAGTAAGGCGTTTTCGTCCCTGGCTAAGTCGGTTGAATCGAACTTCTGCCGCCCTTCACTACCACCACTGCTGAAACCCGATGGGTCGCTGGCACATACCGCTGAGGAGAAAGCAAATTTGTTTGCCTCACTCTTCGCGGAATCTTCGCGTTTAGATCCAGGTAACGCGCGACCCCTGTTCACCCTGATGGTTACGATACGAATATGTCGGTTATTCGCATCCAACAGAAGGACGTCCGTAGGGTGCTACGTAACTTTGACGTGAACAAGGCTAGCGGTCCAAACGGGATACTAGCAATTGTTCTGAGAACGTGTGCGCCTGAATTGTCTCCGATCCTGACACGCCTATTTAGGCTTTCATTTGAGGATGAAAAGTGACCGATCTCAGTAACGTCCATTCTCTATAAGACCATGGAACGTGTACTCAACACTAAGCTCCTGGCATACCTAGAAGCTAATGATATCCCTTAGGATACCAACCGTCAATACAGCTTTCGCCGTAATCGGTCAACTGGAGATCTTCTAGCGTATGCCATCCACATCTGAAGTGAGGCCATCGAGAAGCACGGGGAAGCGCTTGCCGTCTCCCTCGATATCTTGAAGGCTTGTGATAGGGTTTGGCACGAAAGGCCTTATTAGTAAGCTTCCATCTTTCGGTTTACCCGCTGGATTATGTGGTTGGATCGCAGACTTCCTGAGTAACCGGTCCATCCGAGTGGTTATCGATGGCTGCTCGTCCGGTCAAATGGCTATTAATGCCAGGGTCCCTCAGGGGTCAGTACTCTCGGCAACATTATTCTTGCTGCGCATAAACGATCTGCTCAAGCCCGGTACCTTTGAGTATTCAGATGACAGCACTGTTGCCGAGAGTTACATATCCAACGTGCAAGCTAGTAGGTCACAGATCCAGTCTCTTCGAGAGGCTATGGTTGAGCACTTGAACTTGTCCTTGCAGGCAGTCTCCGAATGGGGCGATGCCAATTTGGTCAAGTTCAATGCTGCAAAAACCCAGGCGTATCTATTTTCCGCTAAAAGGAGCCAATTCAGCCCCGCTCCAACTTTCCGGGATGTAACCGTGCCGATAACCGACCATCTTGACCTTCTTGGTGTTAAGCTGACATCAACACTCAACTTTGGGCCATAAATCGAAGCAAAGGCTTAACTCAAAGGTCAGACAGTACTTCACGCCGGAACAGCTGCTGAAACTTTATCAAGCTCAAGTTCGATCGTGTATGGAGTATTGCTCTCATCTTTGGGACGGATCTGCCTGATACCAGCTTGATGCACTTGAGGCAATTGAGAGGCGAGCCAGAAGGATAATTGGCGATGATACACTCGTCGAGTCGAGGCTTCAAAGTCTTGAGCATCGACGCAGAGTCGCTAGCCTGTCGGTTTTCTACTGGTTGCATTTCGGAGAGTGTGCGTCAGAATTGCATAACTTAATTCCACCTAGCCCGTTCCCGTTCCATCATCGGACTACCAGACGTACGGTTATGCGCCACCGGTAGGTACTTGGTGGATATCCCACCTACACGCACCAAACGTTTTGGGAACACTTTCATTGTGCGTGCAGCTAGGGAGTGGAATTCCTTGCCGGAGACTGTGTTTCCTGATAGCTACAACCCGGGAATATTTAAGTCGAGAGTTTCTAGGTAAGCGCGTTCCATCGTCGACCGCATCGTCGCTTTCCATCAGGTGAGATAGCGGTCAAGCGCGAAATTTTAACCGATACGTAAAAATGTAAGGTACAATAAGTAAGTTACTTATTAGCTCTTTTCTGTGAATACGACGTAGGTAAATTATAGACAATCGAAAATACCCGAGCGATTAGTTAGTAGCGCCAGAAAGATACCCCCGTTTCTCGTGTTATATCTTTCTGGCACTAATATTATTCATGCCAGAAAGAGATGCATGAACTGCATTACAGCGACGCCAACCGAATCCGGAATCAGTACGTCGACTGATATGTTTCGGTAAAGAAGTCCTTTTTCGTGTGTTGTTGGTTTGTGTGTATAATCATAAAATAATTAATATTTTTAAATGGGCCAGATTAGTTTTAAATTGCACATTTCTTTACTACAAAGATGATGAAAATGAAGTCTAATCTGACAGTCCTAAGCCTGAAAACCATGGAGGGAAATTTCAATCACTAAAATAACATTAATAGCAGGGTTATCATCCATAATTGCTATTAATGGCTATTAACTGGGTTTTAATCGATTATTAGCCAAATGATATTAACCGGATTATTATCATTGCCCATCACTAGTACGGGATGGTTTGAAAGAGTTACCGAAGCCCAGATTTGCTATTCGTATTCTCTTCGAGTTTCCAAAGTAGGGGACTTTAACAAAAATTGGCGGGTTCGCGACAATGCAAGCGTAAAGTGGGGTGAGTGAAACGTACTATTTTACTAAAGTAATTCACTTGTTTGAACTTGCTGGGAAAAATAGAAAGTTCAAAGTATTTGCAGTAAAATCTTTGTTGGGCTTACATTTTATGGGGCGACCTGTATTTTCTTCTCTTTGAATATGAAACAAGACAAATTGGAACAAGATTGAGAAGCACTTATTCCTAAGTAAAAGTTCTAGGAATTGTGGCTGAGAGTTTTATAAAAATAGCCAGCTGACATGGCTAATGTTGATCTACCGTATACATTATCAAAAGAAAACTTGGAAGTAATGGTACGAGATTAAAAATAGCTTGCAACCTTAATTCTCAGACTTACTAAATATACACAAATGAAAAAAACAAAAATTGGTCAAACTGTTTCGGAGGAGATCGATAACAAACATTGTGACACGAGATTTTTATACTTTTTTGTGTCTAATGTCTGAAACAAAGGACTATGACATAACTTACGCCTGAATCATTTTATGAATGATTATTATTTTTCTCTAACCCTGTTTGCGTGTATGAGTAATTAAAATGATTAGTAACTTCATTACTCACAGTCCGATGCTAATTCTTGAATAACAAGCAAAATTACTGGGTAAAATAAACATGGCCATAATCCTTTAGTAAAAACGTTAAAAATGTTCAAATTCAGTTCGTCCGTGTGACCTGCTTGTAAACCCGAAGGATATAAAATAAAATATAAAAGGAACGTTTCACAAGGGAGGCTCGCGTGCGATAGGCGGGTGATCGCAGGCGATGATAGTGGGCACGCGAGGCGCAGGCGCACTCGCGACGTAGCTCTGACACCATGACTGATCAGCCCACTGTCAGATTAGTTTAATTTATGGACAAAGATGGCGGCTGTTGTTTTCGTCGTTTCTTTTTACTATTAACACTTTAAGCACCATTGTTAACTTTTAATGTTAAGGAAGCGTGTTTAAACACCAGGTGCGAAGGCTTTTTAGTATGCATTTCGAAGTAATTAACTAAGTGTGTTTGAGACTGAAAATTATTTTAATACCAGACCTAAGGAGCAGCAGGTATAATACAGCAAAAGAAATTAAAGGCACAGTTTTTGACAACCCTAATATTACAGCTTTAATTTACCCTTACGTTGGACTGCGGAAATTATAGGGTTATCTTGACGTGCACGGAAGCTTTAGTTTATGCACATTTCGGTTACCTGGCAACCGAATCTACCTCACCATTATAACTTGAATATAGAACGCTGTCATCATACTTCATACATACATAGTGACGACATATTGCGTGCTCCGTTTCAACATAACCCAATATTAATTCAATTAACATAACGTACTCAGTACCCAAAATAATTAACGATTACAAATCCTCAAGTGGCACATTCGATTTTAAATGACACCTGTCGTACTTACTCAGTAAAATGTCCACGAGTGAATCGAGAATCGAATAATGATCGATTATTTTTTCGCAACACTTTTGTGTCCATTCAATTCATGTAAGCTTCGTGCGAAGAAACTCGCGATCAATGGACAGAGATTGCGTAATAAATTCTCTTTAACACGCAACGAGACATCGAATACGAGTTTTTGTTCGGACAAGTTCTCGATTCGGAATGTCAAACGTCAAATTGACGTTTATAAAAAGAGTTTCGCGTTTCGTTACAGCATGTAGAGCTTATTAAGACGTCTTGTTTTTTTCGTCAAATAAATCAGATTGCATTGTCTGTTTATATTTTTTTATTAACAATTTAATTGGTATATTAAATTTGTACGTACCTAAATAATTGGCTAACAAAACACTACATGAAAAAATTAACCATGTATTATATTTATTAACATGTTAAAAATAAACACGCGATTGCAACATTTTAAAAATAATATGCTTTTTATTGATATTGTGCATTGTTCGTTTATTTGAATCATGACAATGATTGTGTTTCAAAATGTATATTTTCATTGTGATGTTATGATTTTGTAAAACATGATACCTAATAACCGTCTATTTAAATACCAATTATGGATAAATTAAGAATACACGATATCATTTTTTTGGTGCTACATCTGTAAAATTATTCGAAAGAGTTATGACTGTCTTACGGCAATCAAAGACTTTGTCCAGAACCAAAACCCTCTATACATATCACACAGGTGTAAAGTAAATTCCTGGCTTTCGTTCTGGTAATCTAACATTTGTAAACCAAGAATTGAAAACAATATCAGTAGATACTATTTCAATTATAATATTTATGTATCTTTATTTTTTGTTTGTTTCAGTCAAGTAATAACCCTCAAGTGCAACTGCCTCGCTCGAAGAATTTTAAATATTCAGTTACTGAGCCTTTTCATTTTTTATATTGATATAATACACTACTTGCTTTTCCAATTCACAATTTGACATCGGCTCTATTTGCAATGAATAAAATAACAGATACTACTTCCATTTGACATGATTCATAATTATTTTTATCATAGACTTCAATTTTCTACTATCGCACGGGCAAAGCTATGGGCAGCTAGCACATGCCCAGTATGGATATTCCTATACCATCAATATTAAAAAGCTCTATGTCACGAGCTATCCGAATTTGTCATCGAGTGGCTAAACAAAGGGCTCCATGATTGAATTCGGATAGGCAACACAATACAACTATTGTTCGGAAACTAGCTGTGGAAAGGTTTCGTACCCCTGGTTTGTGTGTGTGAGAAATTGACAGCGATGGGGTATTCAACATTTGGGTCTAGTGCATCGCTAATAACTTTAGTACAATTAAAAAGAGTATCTTATTGCTGGAGGTTGTATTTCGAGATTATTTTTTTAGAGGTGGGCAATTATCAAATAACTTTTTCTCTATTAGGTAGAGCGAGAAAGAGTAAAGTTTTTAGATTAAACCCCACCCACTGTTTTTTCAGTTATCTCTTGTATTTATCAGGGTCTTGATTACTCTTCGAACGCAATTGATGCCAATTCATTACAGGCAATAGATAAGGTATAAATAAGGTGTATAATAGATTAAGGTGAAAACGGGGTAGCCCACCAAATTCAAATTTTCTGAAATTTTTGCAGGTCAAGAATCAAGCTGCATGTTGATTAAAATTTGATTGGCGCGCGCAATACGTAAGTATTTACAGAAATATGATCATTAAAATCATCTATAAACCCACTCAGTTCGTCTTTTCCATTGAAAGGCTAATTCATAAAAAAGTCATTTAGATTAAAAAACTAGAATTTTGCGGGTTGCCTTTGAGCATCCTCTTTTACTAAATATTCAGTGTTTCCGTATAATAGGGAATATTCATGCATTTTTTTTAATTGTTAAATTAAATACTTATAGCTCTAGTAAAAAATATGAAAAACGGCTTGGCGAGAGACGGATATATTTATTTATTATCGTTTACTTTCCTACCAATTTTCACAATTTGTATTATTTTTGATAAAAAAACTGAATATGAAATGAACACACACATTTAAGACCAACTTGAAGAAGAGATACAAGAACTTTACTTCGGTAACATTCGTGTGTCTCCGTTTATTCGGTCCGGTTATCTGTCGACCTAAATAACGAGGTATTTGTGGCGAATATTCACGTTAGTCTTACTAATGTTTAGTCACGGTAGGTAGTAAGTTACAATGTGTAAACATATGCAAAAAGGTAGTGATGTTATGAGCAGACTGTGGGAATACCTAGTGATTCATTTGGTCAGTATTCATGATAAGATGGAGTAAAAATTGAGTAGAGCAGTGGTGGCCGAGTGGTAATGACTCCGACTTACGAGTTGTAGGTCGCGGGTTCAAACCCTGCCAGGCGCATTACTTTGTGTAATTTATTTCATTACCACAGCTCTCAAAATGGAGAAGGAAAACATTGTGAGGAAACTGGCATGTCCTAGAAACTAAAATTCGAAGACATGTGACATTCACCAACCCGCACTGAACCCGCGTGGTGTATTACGGAGGAGGCATGCGTCCTAGCAGTGGGAACATTAAAAAGGCTGATGATGATGGAAAAAAATTAACACAAAGACACAAGTTTTAAATAAATATTTTTTTTTTTATCAAGATGTTGATAGAAAATTCCTTTTCGTTGAATATCGATCATAATTCTCAAAGAAACTTTTTTTTTGTTTAAGTACCTACTGGTTCTTTTTATTTATTTTTTTGGGAAATCATCAAATAACTGGCCACGTCAATCTTGCTGACATCACAACTCACAGTCGCCCCGGGCTTGATCCTTACTGGACGGCGAGCTATCTAATGCTCGCAGTCCACAAGTCCGCGCCTACAGTAGCCAGAATCGCCCAACGACTTCCAACGTCCAGGACACCGAACGGCCAGATAAATTACTTAGCATGTAGGTATCATTATTACACTGGCACAAAAAAATAAAATCACTATATACCGATCAAAAAACCATTAGGCACGAAAAATAAAAACTACCCGTCCGGAATAATTCCGGAAACTTTTTGACATTGCAAAATGGAAACTGTATTCGAAATCCCTGAGGACAGGAAGCGTAATACCAAATTCTGTATTTCCTATTGTCTCTTCTCAAGCGATATGCATCCCCCTTGTTAAACAAGTTTGGGGGTGTTTTGCCCCGATATCGTTGAATCTACCACTGTTACCCTTACACAATTCGTTGAGAAATGTTTCCGGACAGGGGACTTTTTCCCCTGTGATATTTCGTCCAGAAATTATTGAGTTATTTGTCGAAGTGTACCTAATTGTTCTTTTTTCTTTTTTTTTCTGGAAACGAATGTTAGGTAGAGATAGTTGTGGAAGCTGTATTTGAAGTAGTAGGTGCATGGGACATTCTTTTTTTTAATGATAATTGCTTGTTCTCTCGAAAAATAATGTAAATTGCATCACAGATTGCCATTTAGTGGGATAGCAGTCAAGCACTAGTTTACATTATTTAAAAAAAAAAGACGTGTGGCACTCGGGGACTGCCGTGGTAAAGCTATTGCATAGCATCACTCATTTGTTTTCTTATCGGTCACCACGCTCGAAACAAATGAGTGGGGGTGTTAGGTTATTTTCGTTACGGAATTTCTGGATTCGGTCTCCACGCTCAAGGCCCGCGATAGAAGCTATGCAATAGCTTAAAAAAAATATTTTAAGCTTGAATTTTCTTATATTTCACTGTACGCTAAGATAATAAATATTACAATTTGAGTATCGCATTCCGCGATCTCTTGTAGTATAGTATTGTTTTTTCCAATAGTTTCAGTTATAGCAGACTTCGAATAGTTATACGTAAAAGACTTCGAATAGTTTGAACTAACAAAAAGTGTTTTTGTATTTTAATCTTCGCAAATGGGAACTCTGAACTAGGTACGTGTATTATACATGCATAATAGTTATGGAGGTATCAAAGAGTTAACGTTTCTAGAAACATACTGATTCATTGAAACCAATTACATTGAATAAATTGTGGTTAACGATTGACGTAAGCTTTAGCTATTTTCAAATACCTACATTTAATCTATGTTTATACTTGCCAGGGGCGTCCACTCTGTGGGTGCTCGGGGCCTTGAGCACCCAAGAGTAATAAAAGTGAGTGCCGAGCACCCCTGAGAATAGACTTTAAGAAATAGATTAGTAATCGCCTTTTAGGAATTGGCGTTTTTTATTACCCGACGCGACGACCTGTTCAGCGCAATGATTTACGCAAGGCACACAATAATTAGTATTTAAATACGCAGTGTATAAGTAGTTATTTATTTGTCGGTCGATTAGTGTGCATTTCTCTTCTTACACTTCGCCACTTTTTTGATTCATCAAATGAGCATGAGCACCCATGAGGTTTTCTAAAAGCCGGCGCCCCTGATACCTACTAATATTATAAAGAGGAAAGATTTGTAAAGTACTTTTTTTGTAATTAATAAACTCAAATACTACTGAACCAATTTCAGAACTTCTTTCACTAGTAGAATGTTGCTTTATACGTAGCTACATAGGCTATATATTCTAACTTTTCGCGAACGAAGCCACTGGCAGAAGCTAGTGGGTAATTTTTATCTCCGGTAAAAAAAAAAAAGATTTTCATAAAATGTATTCCAGGATTTGAACATTCAAATCACATCAGACGCACGTCAATCTTCCTATAAATATCTCGGCACCGCGATCGAAACGGGGGCTATCGCGCACAGTCGATAGCGATCGCGACGAACGTTCGACACTCTAATACCGGTAATGGAAGTCGACACGGGCCGGCTCCGTTCGATTTTCCGAATCGTTTGCGTCGAACGAACGCGAGATAACGAGAAATGTCTTGACTATCGTTTTATGTGCACCGTACGAGATTTTGTAAAGATTATGCACCCTATTACCCCATTATAGGCGTTCTAGTTTTAAATAGAGGGTAGAGTGGAACGTTTTCTGTGCGATAGGGTTCTTTATCGCGTGACCCACTTGCCTGTCTGCTTGCTTTAAGTTAGGAAGTCGGAACTAAGTGTGTTGCAACGATTTGACACATATTTACTTAGTCTTGATAACCTAATTGAGTGTGGGGCGCTTGCTTCTAACACTCTTCTATCAATACGAAACACTTGTGATAGTAATACATTTATTTATTTACACAGTCCCTCTCCTAGAGAGGAGGCATGCTATGTTATGTTAGATTAAATTAAAGTACTTACCAGGTAAATTCTTTCGGTAGAACTACTGTCATCCCCGCTTAATCTGTAAAAAAGAGAAAACTTTCTTTAGAAAAATAAAATTTAAAAGTTTTGACAAATTAGTAACTTATTTCTTTCTTTTGAGGGGAGAAATAATCAAATAACTCCTCACAATCAGGTTAGAGTACAGACTAAAAACCCCTGTTTCTTCTATTGTTTTTTGTCTTACAGAACCACGATAAATTTCGAACAATCTTAAAGTACGTATTACCACCCCCCCCCCCCCCCACCGCTCCACTTTTTTAGATAAGAAGTCATACAATAATATCTCCCGCCCTTGAGCGGAGTGCGAGGGCGTGTAAAACTTTTACAGACTAAAACCCACTCCTAGCTCTTTCGTTGCCTTTCATTCCAGGCTTCTCTGCTGAGCTCCTACGGTTTGCTGACATATCCTTGAAGCGCGCATGGAACAACTACGTGCCGGCGACGACTTGGGCACGGTCCGAACGGTTACCGGACGGTCGGACGGTGAGCTACACCCCTGGTTCTTTGCATTATTGACCACTAGCTGTCCGTCCGTGACTTTGTCCGCGTCTACTTCGGTTATCGCACTCTAAACGTGTTTTCCCGTAGGAATAAGATGTTTTTCCGGGATAAAAAGTAGCCTATGTTCTTTTCCATGTCAAAGGCTATATGCATGCCAAATTTCATCCAAATCCGTTCAGCTGTTTTTGCGTGATTAAGTAACAAACATCCACACTTTCACATTTATAATATTAGTTAGGATATACGACTCACCACTAAGCACTTCACAATTAGGTACATATTTAAGTAATAGGTATTTGCGTCTCATAAACAGAGCATCACACTTTACATTATAAATTCCTCGCTCTTCAAGATCACATAAATCTTTGTTTATTATGAATCAAGTTGGTCTACAATATTGTTTGTCTATGCGCTGGTGACATCATCGACTTCTAAGTAAACAATGCACACTAACAAGCCAGCCTGTACATATTATCTGCTGGCTTCTAAGTGTGGTACCGCATGATAACCAACAACTTTTACTATAGGAACAAACCTGAAATCGCAAAAAAAAAACCAGCTGTTCAGTACATTTATGTTTGCATAATGTACTGAACAGCTGATATTTTAATATAATAAAAATTGTTTGTTTTCATGAGCACAATCACGTGTTTAAGTATCGTACACTAATTGCCAGTCACCCTATATAATGACTCATCATCATCATTACTAACAGCCAAAGACGTCCACTGTAGAACATAGGCTTTCCCTAAGTGTCGCCACAACAACCGGTTATGTGCGTCGCGCATCCATTAGACTCTTACCAGGTCATCAAGGCTTCCGGCCAACATAGGCGCGGGCTTGCGGACAGTGAGCAATGGGTAGCTCACTGTCCGGTCGTCCGGTAACTGTTCGGACCAAGCCCAAGTCGTCGACGGCGCGCACTGTTCCTGCGCGCCTCAAGGAGTTGTCAGCAACAGCAGGGACCCAGCCGGGTCGAAGCCTATTGGGGCCAGGGTTATCCGAAAGGGCGCTCGAGCCCCGGTATGAAGGCTAGAAGAAACAGGGTGGGTCTTTTAGTCAGTAAGAGTTTGACACTATCTCCCGCTCCGCCCAAGGGCGGGGGGATGTCAATGCATGAATTTTCCCACCATAAAAAAAAATAGGTCATCAAGGCAAAGAGGCAAGGTCTTAGCCCAGCAGTGGGGATGTCCCACTACTAGGCCTTCCCCTCAGGCTACAACAACAATAAAAATATCTATCATGTCGTTTTGTTTTCCAATGTTTTCAAAGGTGGAACTTCTGCAAAAGACCTATCATTTGTGGACCTAAGCACAAAATAGATAGGTACAGAAGACAATCTCATGTATGTACTTCACTTTTTATACCTACACTCGGTGGACGCACACTAATGAGCGTTTGAGCCGGAACTGTTCGACGAGTAGTCCGAGACGCGACCAAGATATCGTGTCCGTGAGCGGTGTCTATGTGTGCGTTGCTCGAGCGCGCTTTGTATGTAGATGGACTTCTGTACCTAGCTATTTTGTGACCTAAGTATGTGCCACCCACGCTTTTAAGATAAAAGATTGCTATTAATCACTGTATTGTGTTGTACATAAAAAGCTAAGTAAGTTCGCTTTGAAAGGACTGACTCGCAAAAACCAATTGTTGTTGACCAAATAAAACGTTAAATTAATGGTACAATTGAATGTTACTTTGCGCAACTGTGTAAGTTCGTAAATGTAAATATTTATTTTGACTGGCCTATCGGTTTAGTAGTTAGTGGCCCGATCTGCTATGCCAAAGGTTACGGGTTCGATTCCCACCCAAGACAAAGGTTTGTGTGATGAACACGATCATTTTTGGAGTGGCAACTCTGCATCGGAAGACGCAGCATTGGAAGGCCTCCCAAAAGGAGGGCTGATGACCTAAAGAGGGTCGCGGGAATCCAATGGATGCGAGACACACAGGACCGGTCGTTATGGCGACACTTGGGGGAGGCCTATGTCCAATGAATATATTTCGGCTGAAATGACTGACTAGGCTGTTCTTTTAGTAAGTTGTGCATTGCGTTTTATATAATAGAGGTAAAGTTTTTTGTTTGTTTGTAGGAAGTAATCTCTGAAAGTAGTCCTGGTCCGATTGCAAAACATTTTTCTCCGATAAAAAGCTGCTTTATATCTGAATAACATAAGCTAAATTTTATGCCTGCGTAAGGCGAAGCTGCAGGAAAAGGCTAGTTATAAATAAACAGACACAAATATCAACTATTCTTATAATAGAATAAACTATGTTATGTTTAATATTAATAACAAATTTAATAACATGTCATTAACATAGTACTACTCACAATGTGGAAACATTTCACGATTAACATTCAGTGCCAAAAGCTATACAGAACTATGTTAATTACGTTGATAATAATTAAAATTAAGTAGTCTCGTTTTGTTATTTTCACGTTAGTAAATCAGTGAAATATTGTTTACAGTTGAACCAAGTTAAAACAAAAATATAACATAGGTACTTTTTTTATATGTAAATGTATGTTGGCTGGACCGATTTTGACAAGTCTTTTTTGGCAGGTAGCTGATTTAATAAGGAGTAACATAGGCTTCTTTTTTTCTTCTTCCTTCCCTGGTCCCATTATTTGGGGTCAGGTCTCCTCACTTTCCTGCGCCAAGTGGCTCTATCTTGGGTTGTCAATTTTGGCAACTGGGCTTTCTTGAGGTCCCTCTCTATATTTGACCTCCAGGTCAATGGCGGGTGGCCTCTACCTCTTTTTTGTTCTGGTAGGCTTAGGGCGATTTAAACCACGTGGTCCTTACTACGTCTTTGGACGTGTCCATACCAACGAAAGCGATTTTCAGTCATCTTATCGGAGATCGGTGCGACTTTGAAGCTTCCCCGAAGCATAGGCTTCTTTTATTTTAGAAAAAAAAATCGAAATCCTGTAGTCCACGCGAACGAAGTCGCGGGCACTTCTAGTCTACACTAATATTATAAAGAGGTAAATTTTGTTTTTTCGTTTGTAGGAGTTAATCTCATGAAAGTACTAGTCCGATTGCTAAAATTTTTTTCACCGATAGAAAGCTGCTTTTTTCCTGAGTTACATAGACTATATTTTATGTACAGTAGGTAGGCACAACGGATCTTGAGCGCTTGGCGTCAGAGTGGGGATCGCTTTGCGCATTCCATACATTGGCGAGCCAATCGTCTTCGTTGTTAGATACATGCAGCAACGCAGGGAACGAATGAGGAGTGACGTCTATGACGGGTTGGCGCGGCGAGCCAATCACTGACACTCCCCGCCCCCGCGTCTCACTTCGCACCACTAAAGAGACCGAATATTTGACTTCTGCGCAACCGCTCAAGATCCGTTGCGCCTACTGTATGTGGGCGAAGCTGCGGACAAAAACTAGTGTTTAATAATACGTAAGGATTATGCTAAGTTGAGATAAATAAATCAGAACTTTTTGCTTGCAGCGTTCGTTACACAGAATTGGTTGTAAAGTCAAAAGTGAATAGATTACTATTTGGCAAGAGTGTTGTATCTCCGAACTCTTCATGATGATGAAGATCACATCCACTATCTCATCTAATGTTTATTGAATCATCAGGTGAGATAGTGGTCAAAAACGAGCAAATAAAAAAATATTTACCAATTTTTTTTCCATATTATACACGTGTAAACGCATTACAAACATCAATAAACGCATTAACTTTTAAATGCGTGCATTAACATTTTAATGCGTGCATCAACAGTTTAATGCGTTCGTTATATTACTCGACAACACGATAAAAAAAAAGTATAATGTATTTTGCAATACTAAGGAGGTGACAAAGCTTTGACTCGTTGATAAATTATGATATCATTATTATGATGACATCATTCTGAGGAGCGTGGATAAGTAATAATAACTGTAGGTACTAGACGATCTTCAAGGTAAAGCAACGCTTGCTAAGGTCAGTCTGTAGATGGGTGAGCTTCCATTACATACTGAGATTCGGTCATGCTTTGGAAAGTATGTTAAGTCTTTGGTCCTGGCTTGTGTGGATAGATCCTTTGGCAGTCAATACGAGGCAGAAAAACAAACAGTTTTGCCAAGGATTGTGGAGGTTAAGTAGAAATTCATTTAAATATTTATTTATTAAAACTTCATGCAACATAAAGGTACAAAGGCGGAATTGATGCCTTTATTTATTTATTTATTATACGCCAACGAGTGTTATAAAATATAAAAAAAAAAACTTAGAAATAGAAATTGGTACACGTGACCTGCACCCCTAGCCAAGTAACAAACGTAGACGTAGACCTTACCGCCAATTCTTTTGTTCTGACCACGTGACTGAGCGTTAAGACGACGTCATTCCCGCACTCCGTTCCGGCTGTTGGACATAGGCCTCCTCCAAGTGTCGCCATAACGACCGATACTGGGCGTCTCGCATCCTTCGTATTCCCGTAACCCTCACCAGGTTCTCGGCATTTACTCCATTTAATATACCTGCTGGCATTCAACTATGCGAGGTAGCTTGGATAAAAATATCACTACATAATTATATTTATTATTATCATCATCACCAGCCTTTTTTTTGTGTCAATGGTTTTAATTTAATTATCTTGAATCTACACTAATATAATAAAGAGGTAAGTTATTTTTTTTTGTTTTATTATTTGTAGGAGATAATATCTGGAAGTATTAGTCCGATTGCTAAAATATTTTCACCGGTCGAAAGCTGTTTTATTCCATGTGTGACATATGATGAGTGGCATGGATTATATATTATATAGGTACGCAGGCGAAGCCGTAGACAAAAGCTGGCATATCATAAGAGATTTCATCATTTTACCAACTATTAATATGATTTACCTTTACCCTTCCGCCATTCTAACAATTTGACCCAAATAAAACATTATAAACAACAATTTAAAAGTATTTTTATTTCAGAATTTCCATACTTCCATCCTTTAATAAAAGTTAATTTCCCACAAACCTCAGACCACACGCGTCGCCCGCGTTAATTAAGGAAGCATCGCTCGTCATTACTTGAGCCAACGCAAATGCATCGCGGACAGCATTATGCAGCATTATGCAGGGTCGCGCACGCCCCTTACTTATGCTAGCATTATGCAATAAAGCTCCAGGTGAACTAGCAAGATTCTACTTTGTGGATGAAAGTGATAATGTTGAGCTTGGAGCTCGTTTTATTAATAATTTTCTGGTCCTTGTGAACGGGGTTATTAAGTGCGCTTCTTGGTCTTTAGTGTTTCTTGTTTTCGCTTCCCTCAAAGTTTTTCAGCTCAGTAGGTTGCCACCTTAATGGGTATTTACAAGTCCGTCATAAGACCTGTCCTACTGTATGGATCAGAATGTTGGGCTGTGAAAAAGAAGGATGAAAAAAGATTGCACGTAGCGGAGATGAGAATGTTGAGATGGATGTGTAGTGTGACGAGAATGGATAAAGTGAGAAATGAGCATATTAGAGGAAGTTTAAAAGTGGTGCCAGTTACTGAAAAGTTGAAAGGTAATCGGTTGTCTTGGTATGGTCATGTGAAGAGGAGGGATGCAGCGCATATTACTAAAAGAGTTCTGAGTATACATGTGGATGGATGGAGAGGGAGAGGAAGGCCGAAGAAAAGATGGATGGATTGTGTGAGGAGTGATATGAAAGAAAAGGGTGTCAGTGATAGTTTGACGGGTGACAAGTAATATGGGATAAGGGCAGGAAGAAGAAGAGGTTGCCATGTTTATGTGGCCTATTCACGTCATCGGTCTTAGCGGCGAGTGGCGCGGCGAGCGGGGCGGCATTAAATAGAGTGGGGAGTGGAACGTTTTCTGTGCGACAAGGTTCTTTATCGTGTGATCGGGTAAGCGGGCGCGTGGCGCTATGAGCGGCGTCGCGTGGCGTACTTCAAACATTTTAATACTTTTGATCTTACTGCTCACCGCCCCGCACTTAGCTGCCGCTCACAGTAAGGTCGTGAACGGGCTATTACAGCGGCGTCAGTGGCGTTTTTTTGGTCACTCTAATAAGTGGGCCATCATCTGGTCAGGAGCACCGCACTCGCATTTAGTGTCGGAGGGGTCTATAATCCCCCATTTTGCCAGGTTGTGTTTGCAACGGCCTACTGGTAGATGTTCCTGGGGTTGAACGAATTGGGGAGTGTTGAGTGGTGTTCCTCTCACTACTTACATCTTACCCTGTATGGTCGGTCCCGGATGACCTGTGTGCGTTGAAGACAGCCCTTCTGACCTTAGGTCTTTAATTGGGAATATGTTCAAGCAAGTGAGTTTGTCGTAAATTCGTTAAAACATAAAATGCTCGTTTTGACTTTTGATTAAGACTCTAGAATGTAACTTTGAACGAAACTGAAAGAAACCATAAAATAATAATTAGGGATCTGGTGTGTTATTTTAGCTATTGTAGAAGTAGCTACACTACATTGGACAAGCCGCTACGTATTCAAAATACAAATGTCAAATAAATGTTTTTATTTTTTGACAAGTTTAGGTAGTTAACATTAGGATATAAATAAGTGATAAAAAAAATACTGATATGCATCACAAAACTCGGTCTGTTTGGTACAATCAAGAAAAACAAGTGAAAAGTCAAGGCTGTTAAGCAAAAACTGACCCAAATGACTTTTGTTTAAATGTCAAACTTATCAATATTCATGCTTTTGAGCAGGCTTTGACTCTCCCTCAACAAAGAGGTCCATAGAGCCTCACAGATGACAACAACAACCTTATTAAGAGAAATATAGAAAAACATGCAATCTCGTGAAATACCAGGGGTGCATAACAAAACAGGCGACATGGCTTAGTTAATCAAGGCGTTGCTAATCCAACATCCTATTTGTTGGGCTGGCCACGACATTACTCCCGTGTCCGGCCCGCCCCACGGGATTGGGGAGCCATCCGGGATCGCCAACTTTGTTCTGGCGCTACAGTTTGCGGGATTAGCATTCAGCATATTTTACAAAGGTCATCGAACGAAAGATTCAAAAGCAGCGTTTTGTTATTCTCCTTAAATCGTTTCAATTAGTATGCGCGACGCCATTGTGACGACATAAAAACGGACATACGCAGGAAAATAATGTCCAATCTCTTGAAAGTACTAGGGGTGCATAACAAAACAGGCAGACACCAGGCTTAGTTAATCAGGGCGTCGCTAATCCAGCGCTCTATTTGTCCGGCTGGCCGCGACATTAGTCCCGTGTCCGATCCCGGGGCCGCCGGGATTCGGGTATTTATTCGGGATCCCGGACAAATTTTGTACAGGACGCTTGATTGGCAATTTGGAATTAACATTTTAAGAATTTTGGTCGAGGATTCTGTACTAAGCTTTTAATTTTTAAACACAATTCAGTTTGACTTTAACTAACCCTGGGGACTTTGTGGCGAAATTACACAAGAATCCAGCAGGCTAATTTGTACCAATTTCCTCTTTGGTTTACTACTAACTTAGACTAGTGGATAATACTGATGAGCAGTTCCAACTAGACTCAAGTCCCAAGAGGAATAATAATAATAGCTTTTAATAGCCAAGAGCCTCATTCAAAATCTGAAAAGGTTAGGCAATTGAATCAAGGGCTTGATCTAGAAAGCAGTACTCCTGGACACGGCGCGTATTGTTAGGAGATTCCTCGCTCAGGAGCCATGACCACCGCTAACTTGGACCCTGTTCCCGATGCCGGTGGGCTACTATTTTTACCCGACTACGGCAAAGCTGCAAAAAATGTTAAGGAAATTGAATGATGTCATAATTTAAAATTAAATGTTGAAAGGTAAATTTAAATATTGTGATGTAAAATTTTGTTACCACGCTCTCAAAACGGTGAAGGAAAACATCGTGACGAAACCGGCATATCCTAGAACCAAAAATTCGAAGATTTGTGATATATCCCAACACGCACTAGGCTCGCGTGGTGGATTGCGGCCCATTCCCTATCCTAGAGAGGAGGCCTGAGTCTCAACAGTGGAAACCTTATAAGGCCGATTATGCTATGATAAGCAAGCAGTAAAAAGAGGTCAGAAAGTCCCAAGGTCAGTCCCACACGTGCCACCAACATGTACCAATACTTAAAGTAACACACATCACACATGCTCTCAAATGGCTGAATAATTGAGTGCATGATAGCTGCTGCAATATCAATCTTATTCTGAGCACTAAAAGGTTGATTTTCATGTCTAAGGTTTACGTCTACATCTGTGTATTCATGTTTTTGTAAACGCATCAACCTGCCAATGATATAATTCAAAACTTTGTGTTGTTTCTTTGAATTGGATTCAGAATATCAATTACTAGTATAAAGTCCCTGCAGCTCGTTCCAAGTGAAACTCGTGAATTACAGCAGAAGTTATCTATACATCTATACATAGAAATAAAATTGGAGTGTCTGTTTGTAATATTAAAATAACTGCTTTTTACTACATACATATGAATATATATACGGTACATACACCAAAATAACATTTTTTACAATTTTTGTCTGTCTTTCTGTTTGTCCGGGCTAATCTCTGAAATGGCTGGACCGATTTTGACGGGATTTTTTTCGGTAGGTAGCTGATGTAATAAGGAGTAACATAGGCTACTTTTATTTTAGAAAAAAAAAACAAAATCCTGTAGTCCACGCGAACGAAGTCGCGGGCACAGCTAGTTTATTATATACAGTTATTATTCATAAATGTTTTAAGAGCAGTGGTGATGAAATAAATTAGACAAAGTAAAACACCTGACTGGGTTCGAACCTGCGACCTACAATCGTAAGTCGGTACCACTGCCCAATATTAGATAGGATAATAATATTATACAAATAAATGTTGATGGAGATATTAACCTAGATTCTCAACAAGCTCAAATGAAAACTGCAAAAAGTAAAACAAAATGAAATCTCTAAGTATCCGTGTTAATGATTCCAGAAAAAACTTTGTTAAAACCCTGAGCTTTGTATAGAGGATAAGAAAGTGTCCCGGGAGAGCGATACCTACACCACGCTCCAATTGGAAGAAGAGTAAGCAGCCTCGATTAAATTAAATGGTTACGAGGGTGTTAAGAAAATCTACAACGAGAAAATAGTTAAAAGAAAAAAGTTTAACTACTTAGTACCTATCTGTAATTTGTTATAATAGATAGGTTCTCGTTTGAAATCTAGACACACACATGTATACCTAGATCCTATCATCATCATCATCATCATTTCAGCCGAAAGATGTCCACTGTTGGACATAGGCCTATGGCTATGTCCAACAGTAGCAAGGTGTACAATACATCGTGCAATTTATCTTAGTGGTATTTTGTGTTTAGACATATGTACATATCTACATACTTGAAAGTACTTTACCCCTAGCCAAGTTACTAATCTGCAATAATTAACGCTAGTAGAAAGCTTCAAATGTATGGGAATGACGTCAACTCAACGCTCAGTCACGTGGTCAGCACCGGGTGGTGGTAACTATCCGGACCAAGCCCAAGTCGTCGGCGGCGCGCACAGTTCCCGCGCGCCTCAAGGTGTCAGCAACAGCAGGGACCCAGCCGGGTCGAAGCCTACTGGGGCCAGGGTTATCCGAAAGGGCGCTCAAGCCCCGGTATGAAGGCTTGATGGAACAGGATGGGTTTTTTAGTCAGTAAGAGTCTGACACTATCTCCCGCTCTGCCCAAGAGCGGGGGTTGTCATTGGATGATTTTTCCCATCGGAAAAAAAAGGGGGGGCTGGTCCGATTGTGAAAATTTCTTCACCGATAGAAAGCTGTTTTATTGCTGAGTGACTTAGGCTATTTATTATGTATGTAGGCGAAGCCGCGGGCAAAAGCTAGTAATATTATAAAGAGGTAAAGTTTGTTTTTATGTTTGTAGGAGGTAACCTCTGGAAGTACTGGTCCGATTGCGAACATTTTTTCACCGAACGAAAGCTGCTTTATTCCTGAGTGTCATAGGCTATATATTATGGACGCGGGCATAGCCGCCGGCAAAAGCTAGTCAATAAAAAAAAAACTTTTCTATTTTCTTAGACTTTATCCTTTGGTGTAAAGAATGAGGACTTTTGGTCACAAAAGTTTATATACTAGATTACTAGTAGACCTACAAACTCAAGTAGTTCTAATTAAACTAAAACATTAACCCAGAAGTTAGTTCAATTATGTTTTAATACAACTACGGTTGACGGGAACTTCAAACTAACTTTGTGTATGAGAACTAGGTGGTTCATCCTCACGCTATGCTAACTTAACGACACCGGCAGAGTTCTGCTGTTAATTCATGCTTAGACTTGTAAATAGAAATACTTGTTTTAAACTTATGGTTTAACTAGTTTCTACCGGCGGATTCGCTCGCATTAACATAGTTGGACAATTGACATTTTCACAGATGATATATTTTTGTTGCCGTTATAGAATAAAATAAATATTAAAGGGGGCTCCCATACAATAAACGTGCCGATTTTACGGCCGAAATTTTCGAGGATGATGAGTATTTCTATTATAATAGAAATACTCATCATCCTAGATAATTATCGCTATAACAACAAATACTAAAAACAGAATAAAATAAATATTTAAGAGGGCTTCTCTATAACAAACGTGGCGTTTTTTTTTGCTACGAACGTCGATACGGAACCCTTGGTGGAATGAGTACGACTAGCACTTGGTCGGTTTTTCTTTCTATTTTTGTTCTTGGTTGTACATTCGAATTATTATCAAGTATTTCTAAGACATTTTCTACAATGAAGTTTTCGTTATTTCCTTCACATTTCTCCACCGATTTATCATTGTTATTTTCTTCGCCATCAACAAAACAGTTAATTGCTTCCTTCCATGAGCGATGAGGCTTGGTATTCCAACAATCGCTCCACAAAGACATCGGTGCGGATGCTCTTAATCGGTGATACGGGCCTTAATGGAGCGAATTAAGCGATATGAGCGCTATCGTGGTTTGTTTCATGTATCATTGCAGACGATTATGTTACCACTAGTACTTAAACCGCGACTCTGTTCGTGAGATTTTTTTATGAACACTTAGCTAGCACCCATACAGTAATCCACCCATATAGAGATCAGTGGTGGCCGAATGGTAATGGCCTCGACTTATGAGTTGTAGGTCGCGAGTTCGAACCCAACTTCTTCGTCTATTCGATTATAGTTTCGATGTCTTCCAACTGCTTTCACTTTACAAAACTGATTTCTATTTAGATCGTAGTACTTATAAGATTTAGGACGATACCTGATTGAATGGATAAAAACGATTCAATTATATTGATACACCCAACAACCAGATCGGTTCATAGAAGCTAAATTCGAATGACCAGACCATAGACAATGTTTCTTTGTTAGAAAGAAACAGGTGCTTATTAAAAAGTCTGTTTCGTAGCACGCTGACATCATAATAATATGCTTTACACACAGCAAGTCTGTTAAGGCCAGGTTCTACTCACTTTGACTAACTTTTTTCAACCTCCGGAAATCCACAAACATAAAAGATAACTCAAATAACACCATGAAGTATTATTTTATTAAAATTTACTATATGACGGGCAAAAATAAAAAAAAAATGGTATAAATTAGTTGGCTCGATAAATAAAAATGCGAAGCTGTCGCTAACTTACGATTTCAAACGTGTATGTCTTCGAGATTACGTTACGGAATTATTTGAAAGTTACAAAAAATAATAAAGCTTGTTTTTAAAAGGGCCTCGCAAAAACAAAAATCTTGATTTTTTTTTTTTAATAAACCCGCTGTTACGGGGCTCTGAAATCGTCATAGACCCGAGTGGAGTTCATACAATACTCAATGACTACAACCGGCTCTTAAATACAAAAAGAAATGTCCTAAACGACACTACAGTATGGCAGTATAAATATTAACGTTAACCCCCTCATTTAATTATAGAGCTTGGCACCTGACGGTCCCTTCGCGGTATAAATGTCAACAGGGGTAAAACGGGTCAGCTTGGCATTTGTAGGGCACTAACCTGTTACTGCCGGTGCATATTTTGACCTGGATACCTTGGTACACGTGGCTAATACCGGCCAGCCTAAACAAAGCTTTGGTGTGGTACTTTTGAGGAATTTTGTAATTAGTTTGATCGTAGCCTTATATTCTAGTGATAAACAAGCCCTTTTGTGGAATTCATTTGTCAAAATACTACGACCCCAAATAACACGGGATAAGGGTAGGAAGATGATAATTTGTCAAAATACTGAAAAGTTAAGACAAAAGTTCGCTGCAGCGCTACATTGGCATTATGCCGTCTAATAGAACTTTTAAAACATACAGCGCTTTGATAGCTTTTAGAGGGTACTTTTTTCGCGACCAAAATGTCTTAAGCGCCATGAATTTTGTGGCACTTATGCGTTTCGTTCAACATAGTGTAATTCAAGGTGTACAGACTACATTACACCAGAGTCAATTGAAGTGAGTGTTCGGCACGCCTAATCTAGTGCGTTGTACATATACATATATCGATGAGTTTGATATTGTTATATTGGAGGAGATCGTGTGAACTTAGAACAAAATCTAGTTGTTGCGATGCAAAAAAAAAGATAACATCTAAATAGGCAGGGCAAAGGCACATTCCTCGCAGAGCAAATGGCCGTTGGAGCTGAAAGGTTCTGGAGTGATAAC
Source organism: Mythimna albipuncta (assembly GCA_929112965.1). NCBI lineage: Eukaryota > Metazoa > Arthropoda > Insecta > Lepidoptera > Noctuidae > Mythimna > Mythimna albipuncta. The sequence goes on from OV815965.1 coordinate 21,908,163, forward strand.
CACGTCCTTGAAGACGCAGCATTGGAAGGCCTCCTTCAAAGTGGATCGATTACCTGGTCCTGACCTGGTGGCGCACAGGACCGGTCGTAGTGGCGACGCTTGGTGGAGGCATATGTCCAACAGTGGACATCTACCGGCTGAAATGATGGTGATTATGAACATCTAAAAGCTCTGTTGTTCACTCACATGAATATAAATTGTTTCTTACGAGAATCGAACACCAAGACGCCGTTCCATCATTACTATGTTTCCTAAAAGATTTTTGAGAATAAACTGAAGGCTACAATATTAGGGGAGACCATAGAAACAATAAGCAGTCTGTGTGAAAGATATGTATCTGTATAGCGGAAGTCACTACTAAGATAACGACTAATAGAAGCATGGAAGGTAGAATTAATAATTTTATTACCATTTGTGTAGGTACCTACGTACTCACAGGAAAATAGAAAAACATTAAATATTTAAAAGAAGCTGTTTATTTCTATAATCAATTTTTCTAGCAGATCTGCAAAAGGAGGAATTAAAGAAATGTAGCCGATGGTATATTGAAATAGAGATGATAATGTACAGTTTTGTGTTTCCTGATAGCTACTACCTGGGAATATTTAAGTTAAGAGTGAATAGGTAAGCGCGCTCTATCGTCGACCGCATCATCGTCGCTTTCCATTACGTGGATTTAAATTTTAGTATTTTTATTTTTTATTTTTTTTAAGTATTTGATATTAGTTTCAGCCTAATACTTCCAAGTCCATGCGTTATTGGTATTAAGGATCTGGACAGACGGACAACAAAGTGATCCTACGTGAGTTTGGTTTTTGCCGGCTGAGGTATGGAACTCTAAAAATTGCGAAAAACAATGATAATATTTTTCAAAAAGGGCCGTATTTAGACAGAATGCCAGTAGATGAGATGACGTGTGGTCTGGTTTGTGGGAAATTAACTTTTATTGTTGGATGAAAATATGGATATTCAGAAAAAAAAAATAGATTAAAATAGTTATATAAAATGTTTTATTTGTCTCAAATAGAATGGAGGAAGGATAAAGATAGATCATATTAATGATGAGTTGGAAAGGACTAGGAGAGAATACGGAATAAAATATAGTTGGTGAAATGACGAATACTTTTTTGATTTATTAAAGTTAATGAAAGAACATTTTGAACAAAATATTTCAGAATGCCATAATATTACTCTCTATTGAAAATACCAATCGACATTTCAAACAGTAACATCAATGTTCATCATAACTTAACCCCAGAGCTTTGGCTCGACATTTTTATTAAACTCTAGCCATTTTTGACAGCGCTCTAACTGCATCATTGTCACACAATTTGGAACTTATCCAAACTGAGCTCGAGGTACTAGTGCGAATTTTTAACTCCTATTCCATTTCATTGGTGAAGTTTGTGAGGTTAAAAGTATGTTGTATAAAGTGTTATGCACATAGAATTATTTTATGCATATTTTTATGACATGGAGTAGAAAATTTCTTTGTTTATGAGGCCAGGAATTAAAATATCTACAGTATCTACAGGATAACCAAAATTACCGATACTGCCCGATATATCGCCAAATTGAAGAGGCAATGGCAGGTCACATTGATTGCAGGACAGATCTTCGAAAGGGCTGAAAATTTCTTGTGTGATGATCCATGTTCTCGAAGACGCATTGTTGATAGGCCTTCCACATGATAGACTGATGACGAAATTTTCCGAAAAATACCTTCTTTAGAGAACATTTTCACTGTGGTTTATGCGGATGGGTCGAGATTGCGTTCGCCGTCTGCCCGCATAGCTTGCTTGAATTGTAAATTCTTATATGAATGGCGTTTTGTGTTAATAGTATCGCATGAATGCCACATTCTGCATGTCGCTTAAGTAACGCATCTGTATTGAGAAGACATAATCTATTACTTATTTCAGCGGCTTCCTATCACGTAGCAGCGGCTTTAGTAGCGTATACACAAGACAAAGTTTCTCATTCCACAACTACATCAAAGACAGATAGATCGGCTTCGCAGCAAGAAACCAGCCACTTTAATAGCTCAACATAGCTCTACGATATTATCTCAAATTCAATTCCCATCTTCTATAGAACAAAAAACAGTCGCCAGCCTGCCATCGCTAAATATTCCACACTTGCCTGAGAATTGAACCCAGGAAATCCGTTTGTAATGGACGTACCGTTGCAGCGATGCGTCTAACGGGACCCCACACACAAACTCACAATTATATCACCGGAAAATATACATTGCTTCAATTCCATAATGATTGTGTAACTATCCAACAACCATTATACCTCACACGAGACATGAATCAAAATCAAAGCTTTGACAGCTCAACCCAAATTGGTCGTTATTTGATATACATTTCATACAATGTACGTATATTTTAAGTCATCATTCATATTCTTTGCGCCGTCACGATCTGCCTGGGGCTTAATCTAATTTAAAATTCATCCGGCCAATTTAAAAAGTTTACTTAATTTGACCGGGGAAACCGAAGGAGACGGTTTTCAAATCGGCCGGGTAACGTCTTGAGAGCGCGTGAGGGCGCATTGACCGCCCTATTTAGGGGGTTACCTCTTTGAATTTGTGTTTATTTGTAGTAGATTGCGTTACATGTTGTGTTTAATTAGAAGGTGCTTTAATAGAAGCGGCAATGGGGAGCGTCATTAGCGATTCGGTCGGGAAAGTCTGCCTTGTTCCGTCGCGCTTTGGGCAATGCAATTAGTATGCAAGTACATGCTAATCGTAAGTAAGAGTTACTCAAACGAATTCATTAATTATGAAACACTTAATATTTTAGCGCTTGTTCATATTTACGATTTGCATTTATCATTTACGTACTTGAAGTTTCAGACTGGAACATGTTGGAACTGTTGGTAAAACTGAGTTGAGAATTTATGTTCCTTTAATTTATTGCTGCTTAAATGATATATTGCTTAGACCTATTTTTTTTTGGTGGGAAAAATCATCTAATGATTGTACTGTCTAAAAACCATTTCCTTCTTTGCCAGTTATCTTTGGCATCACCCATGGCACCTGTAGGCTTCGATCATGCTGGGCCCCTACGGTTGCTGAAATCTCCTTGAGGCGCGCGTGGAACATTACGCACTAACGACGACTTGGGTTCGGTCCGGATAGTTACCGGACGGTCGGACCGCGAGCTACCCATTGCTCGCCATCGCCTACGGTAGGAGTATAATTTTCTACTTTCATCCGAGTGAAACTGCTGGCAACAGCTACTAGGTTATATTTTGTAGCAAGAACATTTTAATTTTTCATGTAAAAACTTCTGTATAAGCAGTTCAACTTGGCATACCCAATGCCCTGTTGACGTTTCCCATTGGCGCATAATGCGGAAAACATCGCGGTGCCAAAGTACAAACCGGCAATTGCAACTAGTTTGCGTTTTATCGACGTTCTAGCTTCAAAATATCGTTCCGAAACTCTCGTTAGCCTCGTAATGAATGGTGCGGTAGAAGTGGCGTAGGTGACCAAGGGCCCTGGGGCAGAAACAAACCGGGGCCCCTAAATTGTTTAGGCTTTATAAATATATTTAAAAATATTCTCATACATATTTAAAAATAACACGCTACTTTATCATTTATATAAATCCTAAGTATTAAGAAGATTTATCATCAATATGCACACACAATAACATGGAGACATGGTCGTCGTTAATATGATCAGCAAGGATATCTTTCACAGCTTAATTATCGAATCTTCATGTGTAGGCTTTTCAACTAATATTGCAGTGATCAAATTAAGTATTTGATTCTCTATCTTTATCAACAGAATATTTTTTGCATAGAAATTACAAGTGGAAGTGCGGCGTCATCTAATACAAGCATTTCCTTGCTTAAAGATGATCTCTAAAATACGTATCAAAATGTCTATTGTAATCGAAATACATAAACATTTTTTTTAATTCTTCGTAAAATTTTTTGTTCATTCGGTAAGCGGTTAGTTAATCAGGTTTTGGGGGCCCGCCCCGCCTAGCCCCTTAGTATCTACGCCACTGTGCGGTAGACGGATACATCGTTTTTGCACCAAACAGGTAACTCGCATTAAATAGATTGATGTCGGTCTCCCTTCTCTCCCACCACTTAGTATAATTAAAACCTTAAAAGATTTTACACTGAATATTTCGGTATCAACTACGATTTTCGCTCCCCAATGCTTTATAGAGGTTTATCGGCTCACCTCGTGTTTTTGAAGCGAAAAATCGGAGGTTTTCGTTCGAGTGAAATGAATTTGAAGATTTGTTAGCCATTGAGTTTTGATTTTGTTTGATGAAGACGGTTTTTGGGGAAGTTATTAGTTAATGATATCTAGTGTAAGTATTATTTACGTAGCCTGAGAATCCTGTACTTTTTGATCATTTTGATATGGATAAATTTCGCGCAAGGATAGACTATGGGCATGGTTCTGTATTGAGTATTTTTTTTAATTTAAGAACGTCTCTCTACTTAAATAGTAATTTTGCAGGCTGAAGTAAAGTCTGAAAAATACTCAACTTCAAATGCTTAGATCAAAAATCGGGGTTATGTCCTGGAATTGGACAAATGATACGTTTTATTATCTTAGTGTCTTACTTACTGACTTAATTTTCCGACTTTCACGCGAGTGACGTCGATGGCAGAAGCTCGCATTTATATTTAATTACCTATTTGAACACAGAATTTTTGCATCTTTTAATTTTGATATGCTACTACTAAATACGTTTCCAAAAAACAATGGTCGTCGCCACTTTTTTGGACTTTAGATCCGCTATATTATTTTATGTCAACTCTCTCTGATTGACATCTCATTCATCAAAATCAGTTCAGTAGTTTAACCGCTGCGTTGGAACAAACGTAGGTACATACATTGACAGCTAAAATCCTGTTGGGTTTATTGACCCATAACTGCTTATTAATATTCAACTAAAAGGACAAAGTACTAATTGAAACTGAAATAAAGTTATTTAAACAGAAAAATAAAAAAATAAAGTTGTAGAAACAGAAGCGACCCTTTTTATTTTTAATATTGATAGGATCCCACTTGACCACTATCTTACATGATGGTAAGCAATGATATGTTCGACGATGGATGGAGCACGCTTGCCTAGAAATAACTTATTCACACTTACTTGTAGCTATTAAGAAGCGCAGACCTTTCCAAAAAACAATACTCTTTTATAAATCGTTTACCCATCAGAAAATTACAACTATGAAGCAACTAAAAAGGAGAAATGTGGGAGTGTGACGATCGTCCACTTATCACCATGTGATACCATCATCGCCCACACTCTCACAAGGGCATTATAATGGCATTAAATAACGCTTTTGTTCGCGTCACGTTGTTACAAGGCGTTTACACGCTTCGAAGAGCTAAACGCTTGAATTGATAGTTCGAGGCGACAATGGCTGAATTCCCTCGACGTTGATTGGTGTTCTAGTAGATTGGGAATTCAAATTTCGAATGGAACAATGCATACTTAATCTTGGTTGAAGCCATATTGTTTAGTGGAATGAATTAAGAAACGTTTTGAAAAGAATGACAACATTTATTCGTAAGTTTATAAGTACGTTTATCAGATCGATGATAGTGTTGAAAGGGCTTTAAGTGGATTATAATTAAGTTACTAACAGATTCGTTTGTTTCGGTATGGTCATGTAAAGAGGAGGGATGAAATAAATGTTACTAAAAGAGTTATGAGTATACATTTCGATGGATGGAGAGAGAGAGGGAGGCCAAAGAAAATATGGATTGATTGTGTGAAGAGTGATATGAAAGAAAAGGTAGTTAGTGATAGCATGACGAGTGACAGGGCAGAATGGAAAAAAAGTACGTGTTGCTCCGACCCCAAATAAGATGGAACAAGTGCTTCCCGCCTGCCTGATGATGATGACAACAAACGTTTTAAAAGCAATAAGCCGCTTAGGCTCTGTGGTGTGAAGTAAAATCGCGTAAAAACCCTTCTGCTACTACCTGACAGCAACATAAGAATATTTAAACATTAACAAAGGGAAGGGAAGCTCACATTGAGTGATTGATCCCTGCTATCACTTGTTACGAGTAGATGCCAGAAAATCTGATTCGAGTCTCGTCAAGAGGTATTGGTATTATGGGGTATTGTGTTACGCAAACGGTGCGCGTTCTTCGTACGCAAAGTGCGGGGCAGCTCCAATACAGTTCTGGCGATGATTGCCGGCAGATTTGATTGCCCTTACATCGGACACTGCTGTAGCAGACTAGTTGCTGACTATGTCCGTTAGTGTATCGTATTTTTTTATTAGTGTGTTTTCTGTTTTGTGAAAACTAGATTTGTACGCGGTATAAACAATGAGGTGAAATGCTTATTTATTTCTATGCAATCTTTATTACTCACAATTAACGCCCCAATTCATCAAACCACAAATAAAGGATCGAAAAAGAAAAATATATCATTAAGCTCCATTATAAAGACGCGGCAACTTTCTAATTGACATAACTGTCATCTTTGACGTTACGTCATTGTGTCACCATCATCCCAAAACCTCAAAGTCGTGTTCACAGCACATTAGAGATTTATTCCTTTTTTAACGTTCTCATCTGGAAATTACCTTATTACGACATTCTAAATCAAGTGGAAGATGTTTATCTGGTGAGAACTGAGAGGCATGAACGAAGTTTGTCTTCAACGTAGTTAATTTTTTTTAGTTTTTTGCTTAGTCTTTTAGACGTAGTTTTTATGGCTTATATGTACTATAGTCTTAACTATTACCTACTGCTGTTATCTTCAAAGGACATGGGAGTTTAGTCAGTAAAATTAGTGTTCACAATGCATTAGAGATTTGTTTTTCATTTGATGATCCCAGCTGAAAATTACCTTATTACGACATTCTAAATCAAGTGGAAGATGTTTATCTGGTGAGAACTGAGAGGCATCAACAAAGTTTGTCTTCAACGTAGTTAATTTTTTAAAGTATCTTGCTTATTCTTCTAGACGTAGTTTTTTGTAGCTTCTACTATAGTTGTAATTATTACCTACTGCTATCTTCAAAGAACTTGGAGGTTTAGTCAGTAAAATTAGTGTTCACAATGCATTAGAGATTTGTTTCACATTTGAAGATCTCAGCTGAAAATTACCTTATTACGACATTCTAAATCAAGTGGAAGATGTTTATCTGGTGAGAACTGAGAGGCATCGACAAAGTTTTTCTTCAACGTAGTTAATTTTTTTAAGTTTCTTGCTTATTCTTCTAGACGTAGTTTTTTGTAGCTCATACTATAGTTGTAATTATTACCAACTAGTAAAATTCGTTTTCACAATGCATTAGAGATTTGTTCCACATTTGAAGATCTCAGCTGAAAATTACCTTATTACGACATTCTAAATCAAGTGGAAGATGTTTATCTGGTGAGAACTGAGAGGCATGAACGAAGTTTGTCTTCAACGTAGTTAAATCTTAGTTTCTTGCGTCTCTTCTAGACGTAGTTTTATGGTAGCTTATGTTACAGGTAGTTGCAACTATTAAGGTCCTGTTCTTATCTTTAAAGAACAAGGAGGCTTAATGGTTTGCTCGTTCTCTCACTCCGCCCACATCTGCAGAAGTTATTTAATGATTTTCATTCCATTTTACTATATCAATTACAAATATTATTTCACTGTTAGAAATCTACAGGTAGATTCATCCATCCTGAGAACGTCCATGATTTCTATGGGATGGAACCCATAGATAGGAGCGAACCCGCAGTAAAAATCTAGTGATTAAATTAATGGTCCTGTTTTAAAAAGACAAAATCTATCGCCTTCCGGACACAATATAAATTCCAAATAATGATCGATGCCAATCGTTTCCAATTTAAATTCCATCTTGCCGATGCCAATTCGGTTGCCAGCCCATTAAGATCCACAAAAGACACTCAAATACCCTCGATAGAAAATTACGGTCACTAAACCAATGAATTGATTAATACTACAATTAATGTTCGTGTACCTTCCAATCCTAACTAATAAAATCTGAAAGTGTGGATGTTTGGATGTTTGTTACTTAATCACGCAAAAACGGCTGTACGGATTTGGATGAAATTTGGCATGCATATAGCGTTTGACATGGAAAATAACATAGGCTACTTTTTATCCCGGAAAAACATCTTATTCCTACGGGAAAACACGTTTAGAGTGCGATAACCGAAGTACACGTGGACGAAGTCGCGGGCGGACAGGTAGTTAAAATGTATAATATAATATTATAGTAGTCCCAAGCTAAGCAGAGCTTGTGTTATAAGTACTAGACAACTGATAAACATACTTATATATTTTTAAATACATACATGTTATAGATAAATTACACCCAGACAGAACAAGTGATCGTGCTCGTCACACAAGCATTTGTCCTGAGTGGAAATCAAACCCACGACCTCCGTCTTAGTGGCTCCAGTGGCCTGGAGCCACTAACCCTCAGTCAGGGCCACTAACCACTAGACCTGTTGCCAGTCTAATTATCTCTTACAGACAAAAAAAATTGACAAGTTTTTATTTAATAACAATATCGTTCATTACTCTTTAGAGCTAAAGGTACATGTACACACGTCAACTACCCTATATAGGGTATAAGTACAGGGTCGAAGTACCCTATTCACTCTTGATTTAAAGACTGCCAGGTTATAGCTATCAGGAAAGACAGACAGTACCGTGTTTAGCGTCAATTACAATCACACACCTAAGAACTAAAATTCCTGTTTTGAGGTATGCGTAACAGGGTGTAAAGTCCTGCAAACCTTTATTGAAAATGGAGGATCTGTGTGTTGTTTAAGTTGTGTTGTGTCTGGTCCAGGCAACTGCCCGATAGATAATTTCTGGCTGTTGTATAGTGTTTTAATCGTGCGGAAATCTCTAAAGCTTGAATTACATTAGGTCGACGCCTGATTTGGGCGTAGAACGCAAGATTTTGAAATTTAGTTCCTAAGTAGCTTCATTGATGTCTCTTCACGCGCATTTGTTCACTTTGACAGTGTATTTCTGAACGACTGCAACGTGCAATACTAGTTAAGCGTCGGGCCATCCGTGGTACCTAATGTCAGTAATGTGGCCAGGCCCTTAACTGAGTAAAAAATGGCCGTTCATTTGTCGCACACGTGATGATCTTTCAGACGGTTAGACACGTCAACTTTTATTAGTTTCTAACGTTTAACTACACTAGTGCCGTTTACGGGTTCGTCTGCGGTTAATCGTGTCGGTTTATTGAACGGAGCGGTTAGGTTTATAGAGCTGTTAATGTTTATGAAATCAGTGTCATTGGTTCGCCGAGCTCTGTGTTTGGGAATCCATTTATGGCTGGCTGTAATAAAGTTGACGCCATCGATGGATAGATTTAAAAAAGACGTGTGGCACTCGGGGACTGCCGCGGTAAAGCTATTGCATAGCATTTTTATCAAATTATGCAATTATAATTATTTATTTATTTTATTTATGCAGTATTTTTTTTCCTTTGTTTTTTTTTCTTTGATATTAATTGAACTTACACTTTCACACATTGAATTGAATTTTGATTGATTGTTTACTCATTTGTTTTCTTATCGGTCACCACGCTCAAAAAACAAATGAGTGGGGGGTGTTAGGTTATTTTCGTTACGGAATTTCTGGATTCGGTCTCCACGCTCAAGGCCCGCGATAGAAGCTATGCAATAGCTTAAAAAAGTGGATAGTTTGTATGATGCATAGAAAGAGTGGTCGATAAAACTGCTGAGTTACCATGACGTTCAAAGTAAGACTGTTTTATTCTTATCCGAGTGTGGGTAAGAGACAGAGCTATACAGGTTGTCTAGCGCCATCTCTTACCCACACTGGAATAAGTGTAAAACAATCTTAGTTTATACGTCATGGGAACCCAGCTGGCCAGGTGAGTCGGACTCGCGTATAAAAGGTTTCATACATATTATAAATAATATTAATATCGAGGGTATAAGGTTGCCGACATAGCAAAAAGAATCGCCAAACTTAAGTGGCAATGGGCAGGGCACATTGCTCGAGGAACAGATGGCCGTTGGGGCCGAAAGGTTCTGGAGTGGCGACCGCGTACCGGCCTCCACAAGGCCTCCTACATGGTGGACTGACGACCTGGTGAAGGTAGCGGGAATCCGATGGATGCGGGACGCACATGATCGTTCGTTGTGGCGACGCTTGGGGGAGGCCTATGTCCAACAGATGATGATTAATATCGAGCATAAAATAGCATTAAAATCACGTTTGCTGTATGGCAGCCCCAATCAAATTTTTATTTTATTCGGTTTTTAGTATTAGTTCAGCGGCAACAGAATCTACATCATCTGTAAAAAATTTCAACTGTCTTGCTATAACAGTTGCAGATGCAGAAGCAGACCATGTCCCACCTTCGGTCCTCCATCACTTGCCCTGTGACCTGCTCACGTAGAGAGCACCTAATGACAGCATCAGCGGATGGCATTGCCGTGGCCGAATTCTGGGCCACGCAAGGAATTTAACTAATTTCGCAATCGATACGCTAAGAAGAAGTTCATAAATACATACATACGTTCAGATACAACTGGTGACAGACAGTCGGACAGTGGACTCGTATGCTTTGATCACACGTACCGAGTAAAAGGGCGAAACAATAAAATGTTGCTCGACCGAGACAGTGATGTAAGCGAATTTTAAGATACAGATAAGCGCTCGGCCAAGCACTCGACACTGTGTTTACACGTACCGAGTACTCGGCCGAGAGCACTGTCTCGCCCATTTACTCGGTACATGTGATCAAGATATTAGTAGTGGGTCCCATTTTACTATTTGGGTACGGAACCCTAACAAAAGTGGTTAGCTTAAGTGAGAAATAAAGAGAAAAAAAAAGAGGTAAAAAAATATGATTTAAAAGCAGTTGTAAGAGAAAATAATGAATAAATAAGAGTGTACGTCGGAATTGCATAACCTAATTCCGCCTAGGCCGTTCCATCATCGGACTACCAGATGTACGGCTATGCGCCACCGGTACATGGTGGATATCCCACCTACACGCACAAAACGTTTTGGGAACACATTCATTGTGCATGCGGCTAGGGAGTAGAATTCCTTGTCGCGGTCTGTGTTTCCTGATAGCTGCAACCCGAGAATCTTTAAGTCGAGAGTGAATAAGTTTCTTCTAGGTAAGCGCGTTCCATCGTCAAACGCATCGTCGCTCTCCAGCAGTTGAGATAGCGGTCAAGCGCGAACCTATCAACAATATATAAAATAAAAAATAACCATAAACATTTCACTTATATAACTACACTAGCTTTTGCCCACGGTTTCACCCGCGTACATATAATATGTCAAAATGTATCAGGCCTATGTCACTCAGGAATAAAACAGCTTTCTATGGGTGAAAAAAATTTAGCAATACAACCAATACTTTCAGAGATAGGTAATCTCTGAAAGTATATGAGTAATCCTATAAACAAAACAATATAATAAAAACAAAAAAACAAACTTCTTTATAATGTTATTGTAGATAAGCTACTTTGAACGAACAAGCTATAAAATGACTTTCCACAAAAAACGACCACAATTTTCAGAAAAATGATTAATTATTTCGCAAACTGAAACTTCATACATACTATTAATTCTAAAATATACTTCCATTGTGGTCGTGCGAGCAATACCATGAATTATTGATTTAACAAAGACTGGTTGAAATAAAAATATAACGTTGAGAAATTTTCAACATTTTTCTGAGCAGAAAAGCTTTTCTGCAGAAGTGTACTCCGTCTGGCGAAAATAAATTTATGTTTGGTACTTTAAAGTTTCATATAGACCTACTGTGGAAGCTTTTGTATGAAATACTATTGAGTTTTAAAGGATGTTGTTATGACAAACTAGTGATCAGGCTTTGTTCGGAAGCAAATTGCACGCACGAACCATCTTCGTTTATTGCTTAAAAGTGTATCAAAGTCCATTGCGTGGTTTGCAAGAAATTAGCTGAAGGTCACCCAAAGGACAATGAAAAGAGCTATCCTCGGAGTTTCCTTGCGTGATCGCATCAGGAATGAAAATATGCACAGGAGAACCAAGGTTTCTGACATAGCTGGAAGAATCACCAAATCACCAAACTTAGTGTAAAATAAGTTTTCAATATTGTGCTAACCGAAATATAATGTGAAATTATTCATGCAGCGTGTAATTATACGCAATGCATTGTTCTAATAAATGATCACATATCTCTTATCGCTCTCTATGTATATCTTTTTTTTCCTTTCAATCAGAAATTGTTGCATCGAATTTAACTGGCCCTTAGTCTCATGACACTACAAAGAATAAAAACAATATCAATCCGCCTTCAGTTCCTTTCATGACTTTAAAACAAGGGGGAAGAAACGGCACTTTTTGTAATTTGGACACGAAACACGACCTTAAATTATACTTGTCCTACGAAGCCCCAATTGCTATGTAATTAAGTATTTAAATAAATTTCCCGTATCGTATAAAGAATTAGACGTAACAAAGTGACAAAGCAAGCCCCCAATTAAGTGGGCAGTCATTCAATAAAGCTTGAAACGTATGAGGCATGATATTATCCTATTAAAACGGCCATGTAAGTTAATTTGTTCCTGAGAATGAGACGCATCCGTCTCGCAAAGGAAATTGGTTTAACTAGGTAACAACAATTTCGTACTCTTAGAATATATTGTAATTTATATTATCTTCTCGACAGAAGTAAAATCATGGTGGCCATTCTCAATAGAGATTACTTGATTCACAAGTTCATCCCTTTTTTTTAGGAGTAGGAAATCATCAAACAACTTTTCTAGTTCTGGGTGGAGCGAGATGTAATGTCAGACCGTGTTCCATAAGTTCTCTTTTTAACCGACTTCGAAAAGGAGGAGGTTCTATGTTCGGCTGAATGTATGTCTTTTTTATGTATGTTCACCCATCTCTCGGTCAATTGTGGACCGATTCTGAAAATATTTTTTCGATTGAAAGGTTATGCTTCCAAGTTGGTCCCATAAAAATATTGTTATGATCTGATCATGAACTTCGATACGGAACAGAATTCCTCATAGGATCGCAGCAGAATTGTCGAAGCAAGTAAAATTGCTTTGTTTTGTACATGTAGTCGATGACTGACTAAAAGAAAAGGGGGGAGGGATGTATCGAACTGATCTGGTGATGAAACCGGAAGATAAAAAAAAAACTGTAGTTGTAAAGTGTAGAAGTAACTGGGTTTGGGATTATTAGAATAGTTATGAGAAGCACTCTGGCTATAAGGTATTTAAGTTTGGCTGAGGGGTACTTTTTAGTGGCGGTACCATAGCTAAAAAGTGAAAAATGAAAAACCTTTTTGAAATTCAAGTTATTTTGTACTTTTCAGTGTTTTTTAGATTGAAGTCAGTTTGATTTTTTTTGGAAAAGTTTTTTATGTGTTTCAGGGCAGTGTCGACTCTCTCAAACCATCCTCCAGCCCTGACAGTCCCATACTTTATATCATGAACTTTGCAAAGTCCATGCTATACTTTACATCATTAATTTTACAAAGTCATTGTATTACTACCATCTAGTCTTCGTGAATTGCCTCTGTTTTCATAGAACGTCAATTCATTAACCGGTTGTATGTCCGGAACGCGGATCCCCGCGATACACAATAACTTTTTAATTGTGTCTCTAATTACGGCATACGAAGGTTTTAACCTTCAGGTTCCTTTATTTTCAGGTTTTTTTTTTTGGATTTTTATCTAAGATTCAATCTTATCTATCGAGCTATCGGAACTATTACTTAATTCTTCACCTACGTTGTTCTTGATCACCTTATCATCATGCTATTCTATCAAATCATCACTGATAGCATGTGTTACTTTATCAGTATCCACAACTGTTCTTTTATGAAAGCTTTTTCCATAAAAATGTGTATCGACTACGACATTTCGCTTCAAGTCCTCACAACCCCTTATCAGGTCATCTGCCTCTTTAAAAAATCGTAATAAGCGCATCGATCTTACCTTTCTAGGTAACCTACAATTTTCAGATTGTTGGAGAAATTCTCGCAAGTGTTATAAATAGACAATTGTTTAGTTAGAAGTTATAACGATGAAGAAATATCAAACATTGCCGGAATAAACATCGTTGCTTAAAAAAACTTCTTCAATATTTTCAGAGCCTAATATTTCAGTAATAACAACAAGCCTCCACAAGTTCTTACACAATTAATTTTGTTGTTTAATTAAGTCCTTAATTAGGGTTTTTGTCATTCTGTATAAGAACCTAAAAAAATATGTTATATTTTTACCCAAACTGAAAAAGAAAAGATGTTTAAATCTAGAGTAACGAAGCAAAATTGGTATTCAAATCATAAAAATAGCTCTCTCTGTAAATATGGCAAAACTCGTGTATATAAAATCAAACGAAGAACCCAATTATGTAGATCTTTCATTTTTAACTTTTCTGTCTTTTTTATAGGTTTGTAAATATACTCTAAACTCGACTAATTTGTTACAAATACGGAACAAAGATTTGGTATCGGAATGAAATGGAAAGACCATTTTTATCGTTTTAGTTACGGAAAACAGTCAAAGAAAGTAGTAAAAAATATCTAAAACTTTCTGTCGTAAATACTTTGCAGAATAAATTGACCGTTATTCAGAAAGAAGTTTTAGGTTAACCAAGAACCCTTCAGTAATACTCTTGGAAACAAAAAATACAGAAAATAATGCATCGGTGGTACTAACTAATGTTCTCAAACCTTGGCTGGATTCAATTTGTTCAGCAACTGAAACGTTCTATAAAGTTGCTAACTATAAATCAAACAATGAGATAAAGCGGTTTAGGATAATGTTAGTCTAAGCTCTAAACTTTCCGAGCTGGGTTTCTGAAGATTACGAGCGTTTTATAGAATTTTCAGCAGTTTGTCTTGAGTTGGGTTTACTTTTAAACTCGTATTTTGATGGGGTTAATTAGGTTAATAATCTGATTCAGTTTCAAAAACAGAAATGAAAAAAAAAATGCTAGGAGTAACAATGCAATGAAACGGAAAGTCAGACAAATACAATGCCGTCATCGTCAATTCCGTAACATTTGTCCAAAAAACGAACAACCGACCTAATTCCTACATCTTCGACAGCTAATCCATCCTCAGCCTTTTAAAGTAATTGAACGTCTTTATGTTTGTCATCAACAAATTCTAACGTTACTTTTTCCTCAATAAAAGGATCGTTTACTGTGATACCTTCGCTGTCATTCATCACTTGAACCTTATCCAATAAGACAAAGAGCTCATCGCAATGAGATCGGAGGGCTTTCCTCGGAGCGACTGTTCACTCCCTAGGGTCCTTTGTAATCTGCATCGACGATTTGTGTTCCGCGCAATAGGGGGAGATCATTTAGGTGCTCCTTGCTCTTAGAAAATGTATTTTGGTATAACGTGAAACGCTAAATGTTTGGCGTTGGCATTTGAATTTGAATGTGTGGAAAGTTTTGTTTCTTTGATGTAAAATATCTTTGCCATATTTTCTTGGGCTTCGTGTTTTGAATGCTAAATTGTTTGAGTTATATCATTGTTTGCTTTTGTTCTGATTGCTTTTCATTTTTCTGCATATTATCCAACTATTGTTATATTCAATGCTATGACTTCTCCTAATGGCAGTCTTTTTGAGATCAGTAACAAAGTTGTAATTTAGATTAAACATTTTGACAATATTAAACAAAGAACAGCCAATCAATGTCTATCATTTAACTTAAAATCGAACTCGACCGTCACAATCAAATTGCCGTTTGCAGGCAGTAACAGACGAAATATATGATTAAATTTCCATCTCCTTACTTTAAACAGATTCAACATTGTCTAAGGCTGTCAACCTTTAATCTATATCATCAATTCGAAGTCTCTTCTCACTAAGCCCCCGTTACGTTTCGGACGCTTTAATGCACTTAAAATATTCCATAGTGTCATAAAATGAGAGTAAGATACGAGGCTCAAGGGAATAGAGTCGTGTTTTAGTGATGTAGCTGCCGTTAGAGACTATATTAAACTATGTAATGTCATGAATGTTTAATATTACAATCACTAAAATGTCTTCAAATATATTTTTTGTGTGAATGTCGACGCGACAAGAATTTTTACTCGTTATGATATAATTTGTTTTAGAGCTCGTGTTTTTTTATGATTCAAAGTACCACTTCAACAGAGTGATATGATAAAATATTAAAATTTGTAACAAATATTGCAGAAACCAAGTTAAATTAATTATTTAACGCACAGACCAAGGAATATTTGCCAAGCTTTAAATAAAACATTAACAGAAACACTTGTCAAACATTAAAAGCAGTTGCCTCACTAATTCTTATTCACAGCTAAATTCAAACTGGAACATCTCGGAACACTTCAAAACTTGGTCTTTGCATCCGTAGTCCCGGAGTCCCGTACCGTTGCACATCACTACAGCCACACTCCCGGGATTAATAGAGGAAGTTGTTTTACTATCTGCTTTATATATAAGTTACATTATATGCTTTTCGTAACACTGCCTCTGTTCTGAATCCTATGAGTCGCATTTATTATTATAATGTTCGACATTAATTTTGCTTAGGAAGTTTGATTCTCTTGTTGGTTGTTTAAAATATTTTGGGCAAAGGAAATGGGTAATCTAGGCGGAGTTAGATTTGCGAAAGTTGAGATGAATTCAATGGTGTAATAAATAATCGATTTTTTGAATGACTTTCGTTATTTCATGATTCTATGAAAGATTGAGAGCTACTGCTGTTGTGTTCGTTAATGTCAATCACTCATCAACACATTCTACCAACAGATCAGCATCGCATCAACTATCTAAACATCGCATATCGATACAAACAGAATCGATCATAAAATTCAATCATTACACGACTGAACGATATAAATTCGTATCGAATCGGACATCCGCGTTATCGGCCGAATTGAATCGAGTTGATAATCGTTCCGGGCATGTTTGATTACGAGTGTTTGCTCGTTTGTGCCCGCTGATTGCAAAACGTCAAATTGAATAATCGTGTCGCAATTATTGCCGTCAACATTTTCAATGTTTACATCCATTTGTTAGTCGTGGAGATTTACATAATTTTCGGAATGGTTATGTGTGGAATAAATTGTTTGCAAAACTTGGTTGGCATCGTTTACCCATTGTTTTTGTGCTCCGTGCGACGGCCTGTGATATCGTTTTGATGACGTGAAAATACTATTGTTTTAGCCTTTTGGTTAATTTGCCGTTTTGTTAGCAATGGATATTCTATTGTTTCGGAATTTATATCAGTAAATTTAATTTTGACATATTTTCGGGTAAATTCTTGAAGATTAGTTCATTCGGTCTATCTTACTTAATTTCAGGCTCTTGGACTTTGCGTAACCTGTCTTCATGATTTATCTTTTTAAAACATGATCTATATTCTCTTACCTAGATAGGATTTGTATCTATAACATTCTCACTTTCCAATTGTCTGAATCTAAATTCTCACTTTTCAGTCATCGCTAATAACTCCGATTTCTTCTTATTTCACTCTGTCTCTTACAATTCCCCAACTCCAGTCGCGTCAGATGTTACAATACAAACATTTAATGAACAAAAAACAGTGCGTACAATAAAAATAACAACAACAGGTGCGGTTCGTTCCTAATCAGTTATTCAACGAACGTCACCATTCGGTATTCTACTCGTGCCCCGTATGTATACGTCAAAATGTAGAGGTCTGTTTGACAAAATTAAGCGGCTGCCGCGTAAGGCAGTCAAGGGTACGCGATTTATTTTAGGCAGCCATTGTTGTTTTTGGGTAAAATTTTAATACGTAACGTGGAAGTAAATAAGTGGAATGTCGAATGGAATACGGTGTTGTGATGTGAATTAATAATGTGGATGATTATTATTGGGAATAAAATCGAAATTGCAAAACGTCAGTGCGTTCTTTTGGTTTCTATTTATCTAACATACAGTAATGGGGCTGGCAAGTGAAAACTGATTATAGATGGCGCCTTCATAGATCTGTCCTACAGTTCTGTCCGTTGTATATATTTGTTGAGGTTATGTTGTGATTTGATGCTAGATTTTTTTGTGTTATTAAGTTTCTGGGTGCTATATTGAAGTTATTTCTTTCGAGTTTGATAAATAACATTGTCTAATAATATATTCGACGTGGTCATAGTTAAAAATCTAAATGAAGAATTTTTACGCAACGAATTGCTTTAAGCCACAGTTTATTAATTTTATAGTCCTTCGGAAACTGGTGAGTAGCATTTTCTAAAAACCAGTTTTTACTTCCAACTTTAATACAAAATGTCTTTGTTTTGGGACAAGATCGACGACAGCGCCACTTTGACAGTTGCCAGCCCCATTATTTCTGATTAAATCAGCTGGGAAACACCGGCGTCATTTCAACTGAAAAAAAAATCTGAAATAAAAGTGTTTTTTAAAAACCTATTTGCAAAACAAATATTAATAAAGATACATACTATGAATTTAAAAATGCAATGAATAAGGGAAAAAGCGTCAAAATTAATGCCGTCTTTTTAACGAATGGAGATGATTCAGAAATATTCATCGAATATTTTCTTTCGCCCATAAATTCTGTGAGCCTAGGTTTAAAATCGAATTTAACATCACCCAATTTGGATTCGCGGGGTGACCTCATCGCACGCAATCAGCTGTACAAACGCGAAAATATCTTTGGCAAACACAAACAGTCGGAGTGCGTACCGAATTCGGTCGTATCAGGCCGATAGCCGAGTACGAAACGAACTGCCCAATTAGGAACATACCAATAATGAGTTGTCAAAACAAGGGTTTCATTCAGCAAATTTACCTTTACTGTATAAATCAATCTTAATGCTCCCAAGTTAAGGTGCAATTTCCTTTGTGGAAATTAAACAGGAGTTTTGTATATTTAATGCCAAAGTTGAATTGTGAAAGTTCGGTTTACGTTGCGTAGGATTTGTTTAAAGTTTAAAAGCAAATCCGGCAATCAGTGTGTGGATTTTTTTTGGTCGGAAATTATACTACGTTTCGTTTTATTCCGGTTAAACGGGTTGTTGGGCAAAGTTTTAAAGGCCACATTTTTGTGTTCAGCAGGTATTTAAATCGGGTATTGTGGTGCAAAAAGTCTACTTTTCGGAGCAAATGTTATCTCATAAGAGTGTAACAAAATATTTTGTATAAAATTCTTTTTAGTACAATAAAATTTTGTTTTATTCTGTTCCAAAACCAAAAACTATTAACACTTGTATTTGTTTGAAATCTATTCCGAACGAATACCAACATGAATATGGAACCATCAGCTCTGTGAAACGTAATCAAAATAAAATGGTTTTCTAACATTTTACGTAAATTTCATTTTTTTTAATAAAAGTTCTTACACACAAAGCATTTTTTCGGACTGTACCTTATATTATCTTTGGACGTGTTTATAAATATGAGTCCAAACAAATACCACTGGTTTTAGTTTTTGGTACTAAACTGGAATTAATCATTTTTACCTATAATAACTGTCGCATTATTTCACACAGACATCAAAACCAAATGAACCTATCAAAACTCGTCACAGATTTCGCGATTGCTATTCCAAAACCAAAGAGGTCATAAGTCACGACTGGAAGCGCCATCTTTAATAGCTTATTAATCTTCAATATAATTTCCTCGGAGTGATGGATGGTGAGTGATGACAGCACTTGTGAGAGGTTACGATGGGAGGGGGTGACAGTGATAAAACTCTGTTACACGTCATTTTTTATTTAGATGGAACATCAAAATTTTTGGGAGTTCATCTGATTTAAATTTATTTGGTGTAATTTAAAATGGCTTTTTGGCTTTTCTAATTTAAATATCGTTTTCTTCAACGTTTATTATAGAATTAGCTGCTAACTTTTGTCAGTGGCTTCGACCGCATGATAGGTTTTTCCATACAAACTTTGAATCCTCGTTTCATCCCCTTAGAGGATCATCATCATCATTATTTCAGCCGATATACGTTCACTGTTGGATACAAGCCTCTTCCAAGTGTCTTTAGAGGATGAATTTTGGAAAATCCTCTTCTGGGGCTCGCTTATATCATAAAAGAAACCTTGTGCAGTTCATGCTCCTAATCCCATTAGTTTCGACTGTGCGTTGATAAGTTATTCAGTATCTTCTTTTTCTATATTTCCAAGTAGTCGCTAGATTTTTTTATCTTTATTAAGATAGAATTTTATTCATCGTTTATCAGAGTAAATATTGACAGTAGATAGTCGTTATTGACATATCCAGTTATCTTACTAGCAAAACTGCGAATGTCTCAAGTAACTTCAGGCTTGTCATATAAATCTACCTCATTATCTAGGATATTATCAGGAAACAATCTCCGCAATATAATCTTATCTCTAGCTACGATGCTAGTGGTACATTATCTTAATTAACAGTAGGTATAACCTCTAATTAGAAGACGTCCGCTTGCATTCAGTATCCCGGTACAGTCACGGACTTGTAGTATAGCAAACGCTTTTGTGAGTTCATTTGCTTACGGCATTCTAAGGCAAAGCAGTTTCTAGACAGCAAAATTAGACTAACTACGTATATACGACAGTTCTCTTGCTTTGAATAAGACACTTGCTTATTACTTCGATGCTACAAGTGTAGGGCTTGCGGGCAGTGAGCAATGGATAGCTCGCTGTCCGACCGTCCGGTAACTGTCCGGACCAAGCTCAAGTTGTCGATGGCGCGCACTTTTTCCGCCCGCCTCAAGGAGTTGTCAGCAACAGCAGGGGCCCAGCCGGGTCGAAGCCTACTGGGGCCAGGGTTATCCGAAAGGGCGCTCGAGCCCCGGTATGAAGGCTTGAAGGAACGGGGTGGGTTTTCTGCCAGGGTTTGTAAGTAATTCGTTGGGCTATGTTGGCCTCCTCCTGCGGATATCTTCATTCCATCAGACGTCGAATCAGCCAGGCCGGACAGCGAGCTACCCATTGCTCACTATCCGCAAGCCCGCGACTCCGAGTTGGCCTAATAATGCATACTAGTATGAAATTTAATGGAGTGCGTGACTCAATATCACCTTAATTCATACTAATATTATAAATGTGTAAGTGACCTTATCTGTCTGTCTAACACCTCTGAGTGGAGCTAAGACGTGAAAGCTGCGTGAAAAACCTTGTTACATATAAATTAACTAGGTACTGCTAGCGGCTTCGTTCGTGTGATTGTAGAAAAATAATTCATGGGAACATAATATACCCTGGGTAAAAATAGTATTATTATGTGCTATGGTCTACCCGTGTGGCATTTTTTTTCTAAACTCGTTCAGTCGTTTTAGCGTGAAGGAGTAACAGACATAAACTTTTGCATTTCTAACATTAGTGTGATTAGCATTCATCTCCGTTTGGGGTTATATGGAATCAGCCTTTGTCTGGATATTCAATTACAAGTAAAAAATACATAATTTGTTAATGTTTAGTCACAAAATAGATAGGTACAGAAGACAATCTCATGTATGTACTTCACTTTTTTTACTTACGCTCGGTGTACGCACACTAATGAGCGTTTGAGCTGGAACTGTTCGACGAGTGAGCCGAGACGTGACCGAGATATCGTGTCCTTGAGCGGTATCTATGTTTGCGTTGCTCGAGCGCGCTTTGTATGTAGATTGATATCTGTACATATCTATTTTGTGGTTTAGTTGAACAAAAACGTTTGAAATAAACTTACATAATCGTTGATCTATTTCAGGGCAGTGTACACTTATGTTCGTCAAAATCGGTTCATTTGTTTGAGTGAGTATCAGACCTAACACGTGGGGTAAACAAAATATATTCTTATCCATTCTGCAACGTTACTTTAGATTACTTACAGTACTACAAATGACCAATACGTGTCAGAAATTGGTCCTCCAATCCTGCATTCAACTATTTTCTAGCTGTTTTACGCGAGGAAGGTTATTCCAAGAACATATCTAAGCGTTTCACTACTAAGACGGGTTACAATAAAGCTTAAACAGTTAAACACTAATCCCCCTTTGGTTGTCTGAGAAATTGGATTGGATTTCAAGCTATTATGTTTAATTTGAATTGTATTAATTCAGTTGGTTTGGGATGAAAAGTTAAATACGAGCATTCATAGTTAAATTTAATAGTACAGTTAGTTGGGAAAGTCAATTACTTACGTAAGTCCTGGCTGAGAAAAGGACAACGTCTACCCGTTTTGAGGGGCGCAGTTGGATCAAGGGATTATAACAGGTGAATTGGGGTGCGAGCATATACCCGTAACTACATTATAATAAGCGGATATGGTCCAGCCGGTATAAAGCAATGGTATTACGATTTAGGGTCAAGTAGATTGTTTCTGGTTCAATTTTGACTACATGTAGGGATCAACTGAGTAATTTGAAAATGTAGTACTTAAAGGAGCACAGTTTGGTTTTGGTTAGAAAAGATCTGCTTCTCTCACCCAAAGTGGTAGAGATTTATCGATTATTTCTCATCTCGGACACAAAGAAGAAATTAGTGCATCCACGCCAGAGTCACTTTCTGTGAAGTATCATGAAAATCAGTGCGCGGTATCTTCTACCAATATACAACAGCGTTTCAAAACGGAAAGTAAATAGTGTGTGTGGCCAGTGATGACATTATAGCTCTGAAACGTGGTTACTTACAACTTATTGTTTAGATATTACTTACTGTTTAGAAGATTTAACGACACCCAAAGGGCAGGGTGGTTTTTTGCGTGATTCCATCAGAAATTAAGAAACTAAGGTTACCGACGTAACCCGAAGAATTGCCAAACTTTAATGACAGTGAGCAGGGCACCTTGCTCGCATAACAGATGGTCGATGGGGACGAAAGGTTTTGAAGTGGCGACCACGTATCGGCAGACGCAGTGTTGGAAGGCCTCTTACAAGGTGGACCGACGACCTGGTGAGGGTCGCGGGATTCCTATGGATGCAGGACGCAAGGATCAGTGATTATGATGATACTTGGTGGAGGCCTATGCCCACAAGTGGGCGTTTTTCGACTGAAATGATGACGTCAATAGTGCTCTACAAAAAGTACCTTCAGTGTGCACACCATAACACCACACCCGCTACAAGACTGTTATTCAAGTCCATTAAAATAAAGCTGTGTCAATAAACGACCAAACCGTAAGGGGTGTGCATACAAGACATTGGTTTTCAGCAACTAGCTACGGCTATATTGTAGTAACTCACGCTCAGGCAGCTTATCCGATGTACGGAGAACTCGAATGCGCTACAAGGAGCCGGCTTGTGGCTAAGAAGTCTTGTGTACGATGTACAAGCGTAGTATGTTATCGTGTAGTCGTATGTGCACACGATATGGTGATGCTGAGTGCTTTTACTAGTAGATTGTTTCACAAAAATGTCGCCAAAATTTTGGGTACAGTGTGTTTTGTGTGGACAGTTTCTTTTTAGGTTTTCATACCTTGAAAATAAAAAAAACGAAACCCTTATAGGATCACTTTGTTATCCGTCTGTCTGTCTGTCAGTGAGTCAACACCCTTTATCTCGAAAACGCGTGGAGGTATCGAGTTGAAATTAAAACCATATACTCAAGTCTGCGGTCCCTTTAGGTTGTAAAAAAATCAAACTTCTAAATTAACGAATAAAAAAGATACGGCCGTTTATATTGTAAAAAAAAAAACATATAAATTGAAACTTTCAAAAATCGAAATTCAAAGGGTACTTCCCGTTGATCCAGAATTTTGAAATTTGGCACAAAATAAGGTTTTAAAGCACAGGGACAGGAAACAATCTGAAAACACCGTTACCTACGTTACAAAAAAAAAATCAATTCGGCAAAATCTTTGAAACTCTATTCAGGAATTGTAGTTTGCACGGAACCCTCAGTGCGCAAGTCCGACTCGCATTTGCCCAGTTTTTTTTATTTTTTAAGTGACGTTTAACTTGGTGAGAAAGGTAATCAGGTAAAACTATGGTGTTCTACTCCAAACTGCTAGAGTGGAAGCCAATCTAAACAATAAACATGCTTAGTGAGAATTAAAATAGAGAAAAACTATTATTTTATATGTAAAATTTACAGTGCCCTTACAGGCTGCATGTTTTGATACTGTGTCATGATATTTTAATGCATAAAAAAGGGCAGGTCGGTATATCGCACGCTTAATGAAAAAGAAACGTACTAACTCAAAAAAGATGGTATTAGAAAATTGAACCTCAGTTTTAAAACTTATGTTTCCAAATTCAAATACCCTTTTAGTTACGACTCTTTATGATTAAGCTTGTAATACATAGGTAGTTCAGTTAAGAAAACATTTCAACCGACTCATAATTGCAATGAAAGTTTTTATAACACACTATTTATAAGTAAAAAAAAAAAAACTGCAAACACTTACCAACAACTAAAAAATCTACATACAAAAAAGTATCAACAAGTACTCACAAAGAATCTCGATGAGGGACGTACCTGCAACCGACAGACATTCATACATTAGTCGATATATTCAGACTTTACTTAGGGCAAAATAAGTGGGTTTTCTATTCAAACCCATCTCTTTATAAAAAAAAGTTGTAAAGCCCTCCTCAGTCGTGCAGAGAGGCTTTCAGGCACTCTCACGCGAGGTCAAAATATTGGGTGGTGTGAGTGTTGAGAGGGAGCGAAATGGGCTTTTGTATACTTCTTCAGACTAGGGTGATCCCGAACTATTGTTAGCGCAGGCTTTGATTTTGACTGTATTGCTGACATAGGATGGACCAAACATTTTCTTTCTTCACTGTACCTTGTGTTCACAAAATTAATAAACCAACGTTTAATGAATGAACTATTTTTAAATGTATCGGAAAAGTTTGATGAAAAAAAATGGTGTATCATTAAAGGAGAATGACCACCGATGGGGCCCTTATTTGCGGTGCCGATCGTTCACTTTTCAAAAATTTAGTTGTAATTTTATAAGTCGTATTTTATTTTAACTCTAACCGAAGGTTTTAGCCGTTGGTAATTATTTATTTTTAATAAGTAGTGAGGGCACAACCCAATTAATGCTGACTGCCGAGTAGCCAGTCCAACATAATATCTAGTAACAGAGCAACAAAACATGCTATGTAATGTTTTTATTTTATTCTGGAATCAATATTTAATATTCAAACAATATTATTACTTTAATTTAAAATATTCAATAAAAAAAAGAATTGTTTTATTACTTCAATTTCATCATCTACAAAAAATAAAATTTCTCTGAAACTAGGGTGAAAAACTGAAAATTGTTTTCAGGATCTGAATTTGTTGTTCTTTAAAATCAAGTTAAAACTAGTGTTGCCCGCATTTTTTTTTCTAGGGGTCCAAAGCTTCTAACAAAATGGGCAATCTCTTTTTTTAATTTTAGATAAGTACTATAAAATATTATTAAGAGGACAGAATTCGTGTTTCTATTTGTAATGAATAAACTAAAACATCCGGTACTTTTATGGAATAATTTTCAGATGTTTTTTGTTTTTACCTACGACCGAATTTAAAATCTCGACGTGTTTTTCTTACAAAGTAATTTTCATACGTGTTTCTTCATCTAGAAATTAAATCAATCCCAAGAGGTCGGGCTGTACAATATTTCCTGGGAAAACTGAAGGAATACGGAAAGCCTAATCATGTTCCTTTCTAGAGCGAAAGGGCTACTGGGGGAACATAGGTGGGGTTATAGTCAGTAAAAGCCTGACACTTCTCGCTACACCCAGAGCGAAAGGAGTTATTTGATGATCCATTAAGCAATGACGGTTATCAAAATGTATAGGATTGGCATGCTTCATCGAAATGCCATGTGATCAATGCCACATTATTTTGGACTTTCTTCAAGCCTTAAACTCTTCTGTGCGATCTTTCCGGCGATTATAATTTAGGTGTCTTCAAGGCTAAAGTGAATAGGCTCTTAATAAACTAGTGCGCCTTGCCATCAATAATTGCATCGCTGCTTACCATAAGGTGGGATCACAGTTAAGCACTGGTTTACACCATTAAAAAAATCACTTTTTCTATACCCCAAGATCCACCATAAGACCAACTTTGCTCCTACTCACAAGATAACTTGTGACTTAACAAGCTTTTAATGAAAATCATTTTTTCATAGCAAAGCTTTTATAGCTCGGTATAAATCAATACTCGATAAGACGAATCATACGAGCCCCAACTCGATGAGGTTGTGTCATTTAACTACCAAGTTCTACTAATTAACTAACTCCTATGGCCACTTTCCGGTTCCATCTTCAAATCAGCTCCATGTCATAATAATTTTGCATTGTCATCTGATTTACACATGCATGCAAAATTTTAGCTCAAAAAGTGGGTCTTTAATTTGCAAGATTTGAATACAGACATATTATTATATACAAACATCGGGACAGTTGACACTAAATGAAAGTTTGTAATAAAATAGGCCTCCGTATACGTGAAAGACTCTCAGGGAAACCTTCTGAACTTTCCAAACGGAAATGTACTCTATTCAGTTTGAGCGAATAAACAGAGATACTTTGTTGCTGATTTAGTATCGGCTATGTGAGGCTATGTTTTATTGGAGAACCGTTTGGCCTGGGACACGAGATAGGTAAATTGTTACTGGTGATTGGTAGCGAAATTGGAACCGTTTTTGAACTCTGATATATTGAAATGAATCCTATAATTCATGATTTGTTGTTCAGTTGTTGAGGAAATCAGTTTTGTTAGTGAATAATTTTCTTTTTGTAGGTGGGATAATCATCCAATGATTTCTCCGTGCCCTTGGGCGGAGCGGAGGGGAGATAGTGTCAGACTTTACTGACTAAAAATCCACTCCTTTTCGTTTGTTGCCTTTCGTACAGGGGCCGAGTCTTCCTTTCAGAAGCAGGCAAACCTTTGGCCTCAGTAGGCTTCGACCCTGCTGGGCCCCTACGGTTTGCTGACAACTCCTTGAGGCGCGCGTGGAACAATACGCGCTGTTAACGTCTTGGGCTCGGTCCGGACGGTTACCGGACATTGGTGCTTAATCGCACCTATTTACTCAATATTTTTTAGGAATGATATTCAATTAAGAGGGCCCTTTCCGATCTGTGTATCGTCAACATAAGCATGGTTTAAGCGCTTGTTTCAACCATCAAAGTCTCGATTAAATGTGCTAGGTTTTGTAAATATCATTGGAAACTCGCATAATATCCACAAGATGTTTATTAAATTTACTAGAGAAAGATATGTAATAACGTCATAATCACCGTAAGGGTAGAAATGTATCTCGGACTAGCTTTTGCCCGCGCCTCCGCCCAGAAACATAAAATGTAGCCTATGTCCCTCAGGAATAAAACAACTTTCTATCGATGAAAAAAATTTTGTCTATAGATAGATACAAACAAAAAAAAAAACATAAAACAAAAAAAAAATATTTTTTTTCTTCTTTTTTTTATCCGTTGCTGTCCCACTGCTGGGCAAAGGCCTCCCTCAAGTCCTTCCAAAATTTCTTCTCCTGCGCCGTCTCAAACCAGCTATACCTCTTTATAATTTTAGTGTAGATTGGACACTCTTAAACCATTATTCTATGCTTCCTAAATCTAGACCAAGTCTATTTAGAGTCCCAGCTGTTTGGCAAGAAAAATCGAAGCGCTTTGTCTTCTAAAAATTGGCACCGGCCACTGCGATATAAAGCTAAAGAATTGTTGCGCTTTTTTTATAACCACAAAACTTAAAAAACAAACTGGTCTTTACGTCCGCAATGTTTTTATTAGCGGTTACAGTTCCAGGCCTCCCACAAAATGGACCGTTGACCTGATGATTGATGATGATATAAAAGATGGATCCGATACGCACATAAAGGGTGTAAAGGACAGCCCTCCACAAACTTTAAGGGCTTGCTCAGTAGTTTCCTGAAAAAAAATTTTGTGGAAGGTTGTTCAGTTTCGTCTACTGAGCAAGCCCTTACAGTTTGTGGAGGGCTGTCCCTTACACCTTGTATATCTGATCGTTGTGGCGACACTTGGAGGCATATGTCCAACAGTACCTAGACATGTTTCGGCTGTAATGATGATGAGGAGGACTGTCCCAGTGTTGGGATTTTCCCCAAATCAGTAACACGTGTCCAAGTCATCAATATATCATCCATCTTTTGTTCTAAGCTCGATGTCATCGGCTTCCATCTTCTGGAACTTATTACATGGAAACTTCTCCACCGATGGTTGATTGGTAGCGAATCGTGAATGCAGTTGCTCTGACCCACTTAATGGCATTTGTGACTGACAGTCTTTCTGTACTCGTCACGACTTGTTTAACTACAAAAGTTTCTATTCTAAGAGAACAATCGACTTGCTTCTTTTCGAAACATGATTATTCCACTTTCGATAAAACTGATTTTTCATTTTTTTTTGTTTGGTAACATTGAAATTTATACGACCGCGAAAATAAAATTGGGCAAAAATGTATTAATTACTCTAGAAAAAAAGATTAAAAGGCATGATTTCTTCAAAAATTGATTATTCCCCTTCAAAATGACATTACCCAAAAACTATTTGATCACATAGTGAAAAACACAAAAAGTCGAATATTCAAGTTTTGAAAAGAACCTACTCAATCACGACTATTGTTATCACCACACCAAAATATCGGGTTATAGAAATTCGTTCACAAACTATCACAGATGCGTGCAAACGAGGCGAGAGTCACCTCGCTTCAAGTAACGCGATACTAGGCGTCATCAGAGTGCAGGGACAGAGCGGCGCCTACACCCGGCCGCACTCCACTTTCATTGTTTGCATAGAGTAAATACGAAATAAGTGCAGACGGGATGCAGTTTTGAGAACTGAATTGAGAAAA
This sequence comes from Mythimna albipuncta, assembly GCA_929112965.1. Classification (NCBI taxonomy): domain Eukaryota; kingdom Metazoa; phylum Arthropoda; class Insecta; order Lepidoptera; family Noctuidae; genus Mythimna; species Mythimna albipuncta. The sequence goes on from OV815965.1 coordinate 21,936,894, forward strand.
AGTACATATTTAAATAAATATACTCTTCGTTGACTAAAGATGTCAAAAAATAAAAGGCTCGTTTTGACTTTTGTTTTTGACTACTTAGCGAATTATCCAGTGTAGTGTAGCTAGCTACTACTACATCAAACCCCTAATTATGATTTTATTGTTTCTTTCAGTATCGTTCCAAGTTACATTCTAAGGTATTTCTCAAACGTCAAAACGAGGCTTTTATTTTATAACGAGTTTACACGACAAATAAAATTACAGTAGGAATTTAAAATGAGTAGGTTACAATTGGCGGACTTATCACAAAAAGCGATTTTTTCTGATAACCTATACCTTTCCTATTTAGATTTGAAAGAAGAGATAATGTAATGATAGATTGAAGTATGTAGTTTTAAAACTGTGCTTAAGCTGTGCCTACACAAAATTGAAATCAGCTTTGCAATAATACTGCTCGAGTCAGTAGTTTATTTATCTAGTAATTATTTCCGTAAAAATTACAAGTTTTAAAGATATATTTCCCAAAGGTACAAGGAATATAATATCTATTCCTTCTACAGTAGACTACAGCTACAATATAATCCTGAATACCCTTGTTCTATCTTGAAGACAAGGAGAATTATTATAACTAAGTAGATTTCAACTTGTCGCTAGGATAACATGGAATAGTTTCACTACTTCCTAGTTATAACACAGACGTAGTTCAGAATGTCAGAAGGGACGAGAGAACCGAACCGGGCGATGCTTTCATGTTGCCCTGAGTGCACATAGAGTAGTTAGAGGAGCCAGAGGCGACAGAGATAAATTAATTACGATATTTGAAAGAGACATCGTCCTCAAACCTAACTCCCTTTAAGTTTGTTTTGAAAGTTTTATTTTTGAATGATGATATTTAACGTAAAAAATGCTGCGCTGGTGTCAGCATTTTTCCCATTAACAATGAAGTGGATGATTTTTTTGATGCATAATTTCTTAGTTATTTTTATACACGTTTGTATTACGTTTGTATACGTTTGTGTATTTCACAACTATCACACAACGCCGTCTAGTCCCAAGCTAAGCAGGGCTTGTGTTATGAGTACTAGACAACTGATAAACATACTGTGTCCGGGTGTATATAGATAAATTACACCCGGACACAGAACAAATGATCATGCTCATCACACAAACATTTGTTCTAGTGGTTATATGTAAATAAAAAAAATGTATGTTCGGCCTATACTTGAAAATATTCGTTCGTAGAAAATCTGATGAACAAAAAGTTGATACATTTTAAAAGTTATTCCTGAGAGGATGCCAGTGTTTTTCAAATAACCCTGTATACAGTAAATTAAATATAATTTATTGTTAATAAATATATGATTATGTTAATACAAACAAGTATGACAAACAAGTATTTCCATGATAAAAACTACAACTTTCCATTCAGAAATCCCCCTTCTCATTTTTACCCAGTTGCACATGTATGTAGGTACAATTGACACCACTGGGGCCCCGGCGTCTCCATATTTCACATCATTGCTAAAGTGTAATATTACATTCTACGCCGCAGATTCATACGCTCCGCGGAGATTCGCGTAGACGTGTGGCGTCGGGTTACGCCACTAGTCAATAAAAGATGGTCGTGCGGTTCGTGTTGTGAATGAAAAAATGAGAATTGTTTTTTTTTCTCTTTTTTTTTTGGGACTGTGTGTTTTGTGGTGGAGAAAAATGGTTTGTTTTTAAGTTGGATAATGTGGTTTTGTGTATTTATTGAACCCGAAGCGAACGCCGGCGTTTGCGCTGTCATTGTCTTTCTATTGTGTCTCTTATTGACACGGTGGAACTGATAGTAAATTAAACGTTAAATAATCTAGATTAAAAGTTTAATAAACAGATGGCTGTTGGGGTTCTGGAGTGGCGACCGCGTACTGGAAGAAGCAGCAGTGGAAGGCTTATCATCGATCATGGGGGACCGATGACCTGGTAAAGGTTGCGGCACAGGATCGTTCCTTACGGCGACACTTGAGGGAGGCCTATGTCCAACAGTGGACGTCTTTCGGCTGAAATGATGAAGATGAGAATTTAAATTGAATAAATGAACTAAAATGTCTACTATAGCGTTTTTTTTTTTTACAATATAAACCTTTCTCCGTATCCCATTCAACACTGAAACCGCAAAATACCTACACAACTTTTTACCTCCACACTTAACCCTCACATCGAGTAACTCTTTCTGTGTCCAGCGTAGTTGATAAACCTGCGTCGTTAGCGGGCGAGGGTTAAGACGTGACGTCCATACCGATGCGGAGCAATGATATCGAGAATAACACGAAAGTATCGCCCGAGATACTGGCTGAATGGAAATGGTGGCTGCGCGGGTAAATTATATTTCGAACGATTTAAATGTTACAAAGGAAAGTCGTAAAGAATTAAAAAAAAAGTGGTCATTGTTGTAATGTTGGTAGATTTTCATCGATTTTGAGTTGTTTTTATCCAGATTTAATGCATATTTTTATTCATAAGTTACTTTTTTTTGTGCGTATTGAAATTATGTTTAATTTCGGTTAATAATATACGAGTAAAACCATGATTTTTCCACATAATCGGATAAATTAGGAAAATATTCTCAAAATTACTAAATTACCAGTCGGCAAATATTATGAAAACACATTCAAATAATCAAGATTTACTAACTTTCCAAAGAATATATCTGCTATCTTAATTGTAACAAAAACTTCAATTCGTAACGTTTCGTAGCTGATCTTTATCCTTTTGAAATAAAACTTTCACTAGCTTTTGTAGACCAATTCTTAAGGCGTATAGTCCCTTGACCATTTGGGTTTAGTTATATGCACACACAGAAAAGATGAAAGAGGTTAGAAAGGAAATACTAGAACGAGTGTTGCCGCTTGTCTCACACACTTAAACTCCACTATGGGCAATAAACCAATACGAACGCGCATAACGCAGCCAACAGACCACGCACACTTAGATCGCAAGTTTGCTATTAGTAATTGAACTGTGAGCGTTTTCCGACTTTGTGGCACACCTGCCCGCTCGCAAGGCGATTTTAACCTCTTTCATCTGTTTTGTGTATGCACACATACTCGTACTACCACTGCCCACATAGAGCCCCGCTGACCATTTCAACCATTTTCTTTGCGAAATATTGATTGATATACTTAAGCTAGGTGTATTTTGAAGAACTCTTAGCATTTTTTTTTGTATAAACATGTTTCTAAAGATCAAAGCTATTTGAAAGGAGTAGGGATAACCAGTGAAAAACTGTCATGTTGTTAAAAATTGTGTTTTGCCAATAGTATTAGTCTGTTGATAATGTTGTCTAAGAATCTAAAGCAAATATATATATACATATTATATATGTTAAATATTTTAACCCAGCTGTAACCGTGAAATAGGCTTAAGAAAGTCAGTGCTCGGGAGCTAGGGCCTTAAATGGCGAAGTCTATGTATCTTTACGTTTATTCAAAAAGGGATTCAGATAATGGCTGGAGATTACTCTCGACTTACTATTATGGTGAAACAGTATTCATCTTGATGTATGACTAGCAAAATGTTACGATTTTACTAAATCGATATCGTGATGGTTAAAGTTCCGTGTTTGTTACCTACAATACTCTGTAGATTAGAATCTGTTTAAGATTTCACTTTAAAGGTAAACTGTTCGTCTTTCATTTTGTGGTAGTTCGGTTTTCGGAGACCAAAACGGAGATAACTACGAAAGAGATGGCGGGGTCTAAGTTCGCTCACTTCGCTCGCTCCTTCTAACCCGCCATCCCCTTCTAACCTAATCTAACCTAACCTGTCCGAGTCGGTGCCCCAAGTCCACGAGATCTGTATAAAAATATGTGGAATATCGTTCAGTAAATTGAACGCCTGGGCTGTTTGGTATCATAGGATCATATTGCTCTTTTCACATTATTCAAAAAGAACAGTCTTTACATGTACGCACATACAAAAACCGTACAGCCACATCCAGCCTCCCTAACTCTTCAGCCGGGTCCTCTACAAACAATATACGCTATTGTTTCTTGACGTGCAATCATCATAAACTGAATGCATCTACCGTTTCGCTACCACAGACCGTTTATAGCTTCATCTCACCATGCCTTATGGCAATGGGAAAGGCTATCCACGGTATTAAACACCTTTACGGTTTGTTTTTGTGGCTCGTTTTAAGATTAGAAACGGGTACTGCAATTTGGACGGTATTGGTTGATCGTTTGAATATCTTTTGTGTGTTGTTATCATAAATAGTGGTACTAAACGAAGTTTTTACGTCAGGAAGGAGCATTGGGTTGCCCACCGTTCGGCTATCCGGTTACTATCCGGACCGAGCCCGAGTCGTCGACGGCACGTATTCAAATCTTGTTGGAGCCCAACAGGGCCGAAGCCTATTGGGGACTATAGTTACAGTTGTCATCACAGATCTTGAGCGGTTGCGCACAAGTCAAATATTCGGTCTCTTTAGTGTTGCAAAGTGAGACGCGGGGGCGGGGAGTGTCAGTGATTGGCTCGCCGCGCCATCGCGTTATAGACTTCACTCCTAATTCGTTCCCTGCTTTGCTGCATGTATCTAACAACGAAGACGATTGGCTCGCCAATGTATGGAATGCGCAAAGCGATCCCCACTCTGATGTCGAGCGTTCAAGATCCGTGATGGCAACTGTACTTCTAAATACACAAGTACAATACCAATATTTCTCAAGGTAACCGGCCTAACGGAGTGTGTGAAGTGAAGTATATTGGGTAGGTATTAAGAAGCTTGTTATCCACTTGAACTAAACTGAATACGCGTACCACAAGTCAGCGGGTTCACATCAGTTCAGACGTCTAAGATTTCAGCTCAAGAACCATCGCTTATCGATTTTCAGTCGACACGAATCGGGCTGTTCAGGGCTTTGTTGGAATGTTAAAGGCGACAAATCGTAGTTACCTACCTAATATCTCTTATATATGTATCTTAAATATAAAATTCTCGTGTCACAGTTTTCGTTGCCATACTTCTCCGAAACGGCTTGACCGATTCTCATGAAATTTTGTGAGCATATTGAGTAGGTCTGAGAATCGGCCAACATCTATTTTTTATAATAAAAATAAAAATTAGGCGGTACGAAGTTCGCGCTTCGCGGGCACAGCTAGTATAGGTATGTATAATTCTTCTGTGCATGTGTTTGTTACCTAACTCTGCCTAAACGGTTTGACCAATTTGGATGAAATTTTGTGCGCATATTAAAGTGGGCCCGGTTTGAAAATATAATTCGACACTGAGGATGGCGTTGTAATCGGGTTCTCAATTATTATTTTTTATTTCGGGCAGGACAAAGTTTATCGGGACTGCTAAATTATCCATAAATTATAATAAATCACATTTCAAGGGCTAAACATATACAGAACTGTGGGATCGTTCGCTCTGCCCAGTTCGGGAGAAGTTACTTGATAATTTTCTACCATCAAATAAAAGAAGAGCTAACACGATAAACGACATTCGAAACAACTAGGGTCATGAAGTGTTTAAATGTAAGGCATGCGATCGAGAAAGAGGTTTATTTTAGGTCGTAAAATGAATCGCATGGTATTTATAAAAACTCGTGGTAGAGCCTCTGAAAAAGGATATGTGCCCTGTGGTATGTTATAAAAAGCAGCTGGAAAAAGTAAGTTAGTTCATAACTATTTGACTTTAATTTGCATGAAGAAATTCGTGAATATAGAAAAAACGAAATATTTCTTATTTCGTCTAATAGGTATACTCGTATATTCACGAGAGGTGAGATCCCGGATCATATAATTATCTTCATTCACACCACTTCTAAGAGAAATCGATAGTACCTACGTGAGATTGTAGCCCAGAGCCTAGAGTTTAATCAAGAGTTTTAGAACCAATAAATTGTTATTTTAAATTAGTTTAGTATACGAGGAAGAAAGGCAATGAATCGCGACACATAAAGATATAAAACCGATGGTAGCATAAGTAAAAAGTGCAATAATTTGTAATAACGACTTGGCATTGTCGTCGCACTAAACGCAGCCGGAGTTCTTGCTGAATATAACTGTGTATATATAGTGGAGTAAAGCATAAGCTGAAGCGGTTAAGCTGCTCTCAAAAATGCGAAGGAAATTATCTGAAGGAAACCGAGTTGTCTTAGAAAAAAAAAAAAAAATGTCAATTTTTTAAAATACGTTTCTCCACACGAGAGAACAGAATTAGCAAAATTGTGAACAAATTAATTCAATTATTTATTTAGTTTTTGTTAAATTAGGAATTATGACAAAATAGAAGACAATTATTGATTGTGGACCAAAGTTAATGCTGCGGGGTATTGAGTAGGTTAGCCAGACAAGATATCGAAGAGACGACGACCGAATCCATACCCTGACGCTTGCGAAGAAAAGTCTTATTGTTTTCCGACCAACCAAATTTGTAATACAGAGCATTGGCGAACTTTCGTAAAACAATAATTGTCGCAAGTTATTTGGACCTACCAAATAACTTTCGGCAACATGTTTTCCTTTTATATTACATGTAATTGTATAAAAATCATGTAATGTTAATTTTTCTCAGAAGGGCGAAGAACAAAAATTATAGCAGACAGCAGTGAAACTAAACAAGCGTCCTTCAAATCGCCATCCTCTCCCAATTTGCACCACACGCCAAACGTTGGCAAAGTAATATTTGCATACTCGGAATCTTAAGATGTTCCTTCCTTGTATGAATATTTCGAGATGTGTTACTTAACCGTCCCCGCCAACCTCGCACTCGAAATTTTAATTCTGCTTTTAACTTATTTCTTCCAACTGTTTACAGTCTTGTGACGTCACGTTCTAATGAATATTTCGTCTATTTGCCTCTCTGTTGATCTTGAAGACTTTGAAATGTGCACTAGTTTTGTTTTAATGAGTTTTGGAGAGGCAATAAGGCTTTTCTTCTATTACACAAGACTTTAAACATGTATGTTTATTATAATCGGCAAACTTAAGTGGCAATGGCATCTTTGCCCAACAGTAGGGCACAAATTAATTAAGGAAAAGAAACTCCAACCAATGATTCTGAGTATCATTTACATTGGTAATCGCGGTCATCATCAACATATAAGCCGGAAGACATCCATAATATGTTGACCAGAGCCTCTCACAACAACTTAAATCCTCCACTATTATGCCACTTACAAAGCTGTCTAATCGAAACCTACCTATTACTTTTTAAGCATAAACCATTTTATCGCGTTAATCCCTCTATATACTACGAAGCGCCTATGCCATCATAATTCTGATGGAAGAAAGAGACAGAGCTACTCATGCTGTATAGCTCCATCCCTCTCTGACATCGAAATCATTATGCTGTTAAGACGACATATTAGCCATTGATCATGATTGGCTTCAACTCTTTGACATACACACCTCTAAACCTGACTCTGCTTTCCCTCTTAACACAGTTCCCAAATTACTTTTGAATATAAATTGTGACGTTTTATCGAGAAGTCGGTAGTGTCGGCTTATGGAAGATGTGAATAGGTTTATAAATGGTTTAATGAATGAGCTGCTATCTTCTTTTGTCATAGGATTTACATAATTAGGTATGGGTTCAGAGTTTTGAGGTTATGTGTGAATAAATATCGGGTTATCTTTAATGGAGGAATGATGGTGAAGAACGGCAGTCGTTTTTTTTTTATGTTTTTTTAAATAAACGCTCAAATGGTTTCCATATTCCCACTTATAACAAAGCATTAAGCCCTGGAGTTGAGAGTTGGAGCTTGTCATATTCCCACTTACTATAAAACAAAGTTCCTCACTGCATCTGATTGTTGCGCGATAAAATAAAAAAACTATTGAACAAATTTTGATGTGGTTTTTACCAATAGACAGAATGATTCATGAGGAAGGTTTAAATGTAGCACATGCATATTTTAGTAGAGAAAAGCTCGAACTTTCAAAAATTTGTCACACCCGTAAGAAGCTAGGCGGGTCCGGCAGGCCTGGCCTCTTCTAGTTTAAACTGACGAAAAAAAAAATTGACATGTAAAATAAACATCCTTTATGAAATAATAACAAAAAAAAAAACTACTAACACTGTCTGTGTATCTACGTATAGTAAGTATACATAGGCTTATGACTTATCTATCTATACATATAAATAAAATTGGAGTGTCTGTTTGTAATATTGAAATAACTGCTTTTTACTACATGCATATGAGTATATGTATATACGGTACATACACCAAAATATCATTTTTTACAATTTTTGTCTGTCTGTCTGTCTGTTTGTCCGGGCAAATCTCTGAAATGGCTGGACCGATTTTGACGGGACTTTTTTGGCAGTGCTGATGTAATAAGGAGTAACATAGGCTACTTTTCTGGGGCCAGGGTTATCCGAAAGGGCGCTCGAGCCCCAGTATGAAGGCGAGAAGGAACGGGGTGGGTCTTTTAGTCAGTAAGAGTCTGACACTATCTCCCGCTCCGCCCAAGAGCGGGGGATGTCAATGCATGATTTTTGCCCACCATAAAAAAAAAGCTAGTATATACTTATCAGTCATAAATCATTTATTTCTTATACTGTGTAGAAAATAAAACAAACATTAAAAAATAACTATTACGAGTATAACCAAAACAAAAAGTAAATAAAAAAAGAAACCCAATAAAATCATATACTATCTCTAGTGCCTCACTAATATTGTCCACTGACTTGTGACTCAAATCGCCTAAAGCAACACAGACAACTTACTCACCGCATATATCTATTCTACATAATTTATTACTATTTTTTTAACAATAGCTACCACATATTTTATCGTATTCAACAATATTTAATTTCACTTTCACACGCGCCATGTCGAAACCGTAAACAGTAAACTGTCGTATCTTGACAAATATCCACATACAATGTCTTACACCATACAAAACATTGTATGTTACAAAACGCTGTGTGAGTAGCCATCTTACAACATGCGCGGTAAAATCGAATTTATTATCTAAAACCGGACACCGCATACTCATTGTAACTCTATGGACTATTAATTTGATTGGAAACACACTAATTGGAGAAATTTCACTGCGTTAAGGCAATAGGTGTCACCTCTCTATTGTTATAGGGCTGGCAGTTTGAACAATGGTTTAATTTGACAGTTTTATTGAAATAGTTTGGCGTTTAATCAGTGGTTCGGTGATGATTTATCGTTTGTAGACTAAAAGAGTGGAATAAATATACTTACAGCGGGATTCAGTGCTTTTAACGAATGATACTTTGTCTAGATTCCAATAAATAGGTAAAAAAGTAAAAATAAATGCAACATAACCATAAAATATAATAATCTATTTAGATTCATTTGTAATTAAATTATTTTGATTTGTAGTTTAATTGTTTGAACTTATTTTGTTTTTTTTTTTTTGTTTGTATATTTTGCTGTGGCAAATATAAATAAGTTATGTTTTCCAGTATTTGTAGTTTTGTTTAAAATTCAATCGCAGTTAGATAAATGTTAAGAAAATTCAATCATTGTCTTATTGATATTCTCAATCTGTGAGTGATGCTTACTTTAAGTGATTGATTAGTTTATAGGACCATCTTCTGAGTGTTTAATGTATAATCAATGTCTAAATAATTTGTTGTTGTGTAAATAAAAACAAAATAAAAATAAAAATCAGCAGGTATGCTGGACGAGATTTCATTAGAAATAAGCATCACCTTTGTACTATTTTTTCTGTTTCCTTCCTTTTTTTCTTATATTTCCATGTGTGTACATAAATAGTTAAATAAATAAATAAAATCTCCGAGACCGACGAATTCCTCGAAAATATTTAAAAAAGTTCTGAAACTTTTAGCCAATATACTTATCACATTTCCTAAAGAGGCATCCTTAATAATTATCTAACAAGCTACTTATTATACCTTTCTATAATTTCTCCATACACAAGTTAAAGTTATAAATTACAACTTATTATCGATAATAACGCACGTTTTTATTTGAAGCTGCGTTAAATGGCTATTTTTAACGTGTTATGAAACATATCTGGTTTTGATTACGATGATAGCCGAAGAATCCCGACTCTGACCGAGGGGGGTAATGTGTTTTGGTGTTTATTTCATATAAACTATGATAATTTGATAATAATGATCGTTTGGAAAATATTAAAGGGATTGAATTTTTTTACACTTTTATTTTACTTCAATATTCGTATTAACACGCGTGAATAGTACCTACCTACGTAATATTTACCTACGCATGATTTGTAATGCAAATTGATATGCTTTGATATTTAATATTGATTAAAAATGTATATAGGTAGATAGTATAATAATAACCTAATATTGTAATGTTTTGGTAGTACTACGTATAACCATAATCAGCCTTTTAATGTTCCCACTGTTGGGACTTCGGCCTCCTCTAAATAAAACCCACAAAGACCTACTTAAAAAAAACAGGTAAACGTTATATTGTAATTTTAAACATTCAGCGTTAATGCACTTTGCATAATTTACTACGTAATATAATGAGGAAAGGTTTTGTATTTTTATTTGTAAATAAATGTTTTTTTCATTCACTACTTGCACGAGGAAAAAGCCACTGGCAGAAACTAGTATAATATTAAATTAGCCGATTGACACAAACACGACATTAGACTATTCCATCTATTCCATTCCATTTTACGCAAAAAATGAAGCACAACAAACTCCCGCACAACGCAACAAAAAAAAAAACTCGGGACGTTTGCTCAAACCTTGATAATAAAAACAGACGTAGACACACGTCTTACAAAAGGTAAACCCAGTGCTATCGACAGCCGAGATAAAGCGGGTTTACATTAGCTAGGCGTTAGACGTAAAGGTCAGTATACACCGAGACACAACGCTGCGTCCACTTTTTAAGATAGCAATAGTCTCTACATTTAGGTCGACCTCATCAAATGCAATCTCCACAGGTTCCCGGAAGGGTTTCTTTCTTTCTTTTTTGTAGCCGTGTAATGGGCCAGGCAAGGAATTTATATTAGTTATACAAATTAATTTGGAAAAATAAACTATTTCTACCATTGGCACGCAAAAAAAAAAGAAGCAGAATACAATTAATCAATCTCCGTAGCCTTTTGCCAAATAGGATTGGCTTCTTGTCTAAATTTTCCATGGACCAACTGCTTATCTGATTTCTATAACCCAATAACTAGGTAACACGGTATCCCTTGGCAAAATCAATGTCACATTTTCTGGCTTATGACTGTCGGTAACGACTGCCAAATAGATTTTGCAAAGTCCTCTTTCAAGTGTCACCACAACGCCAGGCCCTGTGTATTTCGCATCCATTGGATTCCCGCGACTGTCACTAAGTCATCGGTCCACATTGTAGCCTATCAACGCTGCGTCTTCACCCCAGAACCCATCCACTTCCACTTAAGTTTGGCGATTCTTTGCTATGTGCAACCTTGGTTTTCCTGCAGATATCTTCATCGCTTCACCGTTGCTTAACTTCGTAGATCTTACAGTGCAGCTACTTTTACTTAGCCAAGAGTAACTCTTAAAGTCGTAAATAAAATTCTGTATTAAATAGCTATGTTTAAAAGTGCGCGTCGCGTCTCGATGTGTGCTGACCCTTAGATGTAAGTTGGAGCCGGGATACGCCGCCGTGTGAATCAGATGCACAAATAAGAAGGAATTTCTACGTTACCTACACTAGACGCTTTGTTTACAGTTTATTTGAAAAAGCTATAAAATGTTGTATTGGTAAGTTTTATTGCTAACTATTTTGGAAAGAAATTAGCTGCACGTTTTTAAAACTACTTTGATGAGGCATAATTAGCCTTTCAATGTTCCCACTGCTGGGACTTAGGCCTACTCTCTATAAAAGAGGAAACGGGCCGTAATCCACCACGCGGGCCCAATGCGGGTTGGTGAATATCATATGTCTTCAAATTTTTCGTTCTAGCACATGCCACTTTCCTCACGATATTTTCCTTCATTTTTAATTTACCAAAATGGCAGTCTGTCAAAAAACCGTTCAGTTTATTAGTTAAATATCTTCAGTTTATTCTGGAAAGCAAAATTATATGGTAGGTCCTGTATCAAATAAATTTCCCATGCTCGGTCATCGACTCTCTTAGATTTATTGACACTCCTAATTTCAAAAATGGAAATAAAGACAAAGCTGTCTTGAATCGAAATATATCGTGATCCTTTAATTTTTTCTAGTAATGATACCTGCAGAGACATTTATATATATATAATAATAATTAATAATCTATTGTTTCCAAAAAATAATAAATAATATAATTATTGTAGAGCAGTGTTCAGTTGCACTTTATATATATACAGGCATCAGCTATGTATTAGGAAAAGGTCAATGTATAATACTTTATTGCACTATTTATCTAAGGGCCTACCATAAACTCTAGAATCCTGTAATTAATCCCACATTTGAATAATGTTTTTACACAAACATAAACTAAAGATTTATTCTAAACTCATTGCTTGTCAAGTCATTCAAGCCTTTCCTACAATACTCGTAAAAGTTCAAAGTTCAATAAAACTAATAATTCTCATCCTACACATACGGTCGCTAATTAACGACTTCACACGAAATAAATTAATAATATAACTATTCTTGTACATCGAAAATTGCTGAGGTAAATGTTAACACAGAGTAAATTACCTACAGAAGGTTAACTTTGATTCAGTAAACCAAATTGATCCATCTAAAGTTATTGAATTGAGGTAACAGTAGATGTATGTACCTAAATATAAATAATAAATAAATTAGGTACTACTTTATGTAATTTTTTTCATCACCAATGCTCTGAAAATAGTGAAGGAATACATCGTGAGGAAACTGGCATGTCCTAGAACCAAACATTCGAATACAAGTGACATTCATCAACCCGTAATAGGCATGCGTGGTGGATTACGGTTCATTCGCTCTTTTAGAGAGGTCTGAATCTCAGTAGTGAGAACATTATAAGGTTTATTATGTTATGTTCTGTAAGCAACTAACATTCACACAGCAAACAGCTACATTAGGTATCTATTAATCCGGCTATTAATCACATTTGTTTCTCTTATCTTGAAGAAAACATTACCGAGGACATAAGACGTCACAAGTATATGAAAACGTATAGAAACACTACAATTTATAACTGCTACCTAAGAGAACTAATTATAACTGAAACTCATAGGTATTCGATAGTCTGAATAGGATTTAACGCTAAGTATAGGTTACCGAACCGTAATCCAATATCGATAATTCTAGGAAATCACAATAATAACTAATGCTCCTAACTAAATGCCGAAGTTGGAATTGAGTCCACTGAAGCAACAAATTCACAGAAAACAAGGCGCAAATCTCTTACAAACAATTTGAAATCTCTTATCGCAAGTTGGGAGTTAGCATTCTGTGCCCTGTTATTCTGTATTTCTCACGTTCTTAATTGCTTATTGTGATTCGCCTCGCGTCCCCGAGATAATACTATTAACTATTATAATAAGAGCCCAAGTGTATTCACCTTAATATTTTATTAAAAGTGATTTTAAAAATTAAACTCTGTTGGACTGCCTGTGTTTATTTGAGTTTTGAATGCCGACTAGGTATACTTTGATTGTGAAAGAAGTTTTTGGGGATTTTTTTTTTAAATTATGTTGGTATTTTGTTCATATCTGACTTTGTTTATTCATCTCTAGCTTCTGCTAGTGGCTTCGCTTGTGGGGAAGTAGCTGTATCCATACAATCTCCCGTTCCATCCCCTTAGAAAGGAGCCTTTGTGCAAAATTTTTGCGTTCTAGGTCCAAAGCTTGGTGTTGATGAGTCAGTAAGTAAAAGAAAGAAATGATTTATTCGTGCCTCACACAATCGTATAAACTAGAAAATACACAATTAAAAAAAAGAAAGGTATAATCAGTGCAAGTCCAAAAAGGCGCCTAACTCAGCATATTATTATGCTGCAATATGTTAGAGTGAGTCAGGACTTTACCTTTTATGTATTTATGTATAACAGATGCAGTGGTAGGTACATGTGTTAAAAGCAAATTCAATGGATTGAGTTAAAATAACTGTTTTATATCAACAGGAAGAAAATGGACCGAGGAGCTAAGTTTTTCAAATTCACAGGAAAAACCTTTAGAACTCAAATCTATTTTTATATATTAAATATAATAAATCTGTAGAAGATTTTATTTGTGCGGGCATCACTTAAAATGTACGGAATCGGTGTAGGTAACTTATAATACATTTAACCTGTCAATCGTGATAATGACAGACACAATTGAAAGACAATAGGTGCGCGAACGCCGGCGTTCGCTTGGGGTTTAATGAATTAAATCGTGTGTTATATACTGTACACACAGTACATAATATACTGATTACTTAGGGTTTGTTTCATCACAATCCGTTGACTATATCAAAAGGTATACCTACTACATTCATTGGCTATTAGACGGTACGATGTTCGTCGGGTCAGCTCGTCTATATATACAAATACTAGCTTTTGCCCGCGCGGCTTCGCTCCCGCTCTTCCCTACTTCACCCTACTATACCCTACTCTACACTACTCTACCCTACTCTACCCTACCAAACTTCACATAAACCATCTACTAAATAGTCCGAACAAAGCCTAAACATTTGGTTTGGATAGGTGAGCCCCTTCTTGAGTTATAAAATTACAACGAGAAGTGGCATTGATTTTTATATATATAGATTATAACGCTAAAGAGCTCGTGCTTTTAAACGCGCTAATCTCAAGAACTACAAATTATTTAAGTGCTGGATAGATGTCAAGAACCCACAGGAGTGGAGTACTAACCAAAGACTAAGCCAAAACCGCAGGGTTATCAAAGTATATATAAACCAGAATCAATTATATGAGCACTTAGGTGAGTGTTAACGCTACGAATTTTAAACAGGCTTATCAAACCTTAGAACTAGTAGATAATAAAGTACTTTAAGTAACGTAAACTTTCGCAACACTGGTACTCTTTGTGTGTCCAGCGATATCGGCCTTATCGGCAGTATCGGCAGTATCGGCGATGTCGGCATTATCGGCCAGTATCGGTCGACGACATCAACGATTTGTGCCACTTAGATACGACCATTAAATATTGTCGTATGTGTATAGAGTGCTTTGATGAGGAGATAGTGATGCGACAGTAGATTATTTATATTTGAATATTATCGTTTTGATGTTGCAAGAGTAATATAACTTAGCTAGTAGTATCTAGTTTCCTGTTCTATGTTAATATAAGTTCAGTTCCAGGTAGTTTTTCTGCAGTCCTAATTTCTAGTACTAATTCTAGGAAATCCATAATTGCTCTTTGGCAAAAGCAAGTATGATTCAAATTCAAATTCAAATTCAAAATCATTTATTTCAAATAGACCATTTGCAGGCACTTATGAATAGTCAAATGTCGGTCAGTCCAAGAAAAGTGAAGCTAAATTGCACGTTCCAAAACGTAGGTCTCTATGGAGAAGAACGTGCAAGAAACTCCATGGACACTCTTTTTAAAATTATCATGAGTTACATAGATCTTGGTTACATATGTACATACCAAATATATACCTATATATTTTTTTGGAGTTAGGAAATCATCTAATGACTTCTGCCGCTCTGGGGCGGGGAGGCCGCGTCAGACTTTTACTCATTTTTAATGAGCACACCTATGTTTCTTCAGTTACCATTTGCGCTCTAAAACCACTAGTATCTATAGCCCTAACAGGTATCGGGCCTGGTGGGCCCCTACGATTTTACTGACATCCCTCTAAGGCACGTGTGCGTGCGCTACGGACTAACAGACGGTGAGTTACTCATTGCTCGTCGTCCGCAAGCCCGAGCCTGCCGTAGTCCGGAGATCGATCTACGATTCCCGACGCCTGGGGCGTCACTTAACACGGCGGCTGGGGCATGAGGAGGTATATGTCCTTCTCGCCCCGGATCATGGCCGGAATAAGGACCCAGCGCGACAGGTCACCGCCAGTAGTTAAATCATCAAATATCAAGGATCTATTTTACCTAATAAATCATTAAACAAAAACCCGTTAAAAAAAAATCAACGGACACAAAGTTATCAATGGACAAGCTCCTATCAAAAACACTACACTAACTCCTTTATAAGCTCGCAAAACGACACTACAGTCAACAGTTTCGGCGTCAAAAAGCGACGATTTTAACAACTAAGTTACTTTAAATAAAACCTGCATCTCGTCGCGTTCAAAGGCAATGCATTCTCTATATAAAATGCCGATAATACTGCTTTACAGGCGACTTTGTGTTGCATTGTATGCAAGTATACACATGCGAGGCGTGCAGAAAGTACTGAACATAAATCTTTTCAGAAATTGTTTAGTTTATTCTTTATGGAGGCTATGTTTGGCTAAATTTGTTAGATCAAATATGCTTGAAGTCTTTGTAAAGGCTTTTGTGTCAGCGCTTGTAGAGGTTATTAAATATGTAGACCCAATCATGTTGCTTCTACGAGTAGTATAAGTCTCGCAGTGACAAAAGTTGCCAATTTTGAGGAAGGAAAATGTTGAAAGGGGTTATGTGATTATGGCAGTAATAGAATCGGTTAATGGTAGAGTAAAAACTGTATATCAAGAAGCAGTAGAATGTAATTTTCTTATTAAGACCCAAGCGCCCGAACAGTAGCATAAAACAGTGGCTTTCTGAAGCCTACTTCGCGGTAAAGGTCAGGTTAATTGATTTGTTAAAAATATATGTATGTTTTTAAAGATAAACTATTATTTTTTTTCGTGCGATTAATACTTTTGTCTAAAAAAAATTAAGCAATTCTGCAACTTTTCCAGACTCCTTTGAAACGGCTTGGATGTTTAGAAATATGCTTACACATAAAGATTGGTGGTTAAAAATTCTTTAAAGTGAACGTAACATATTTAAATCAATCAATATTTCGCAAAGAAAATGGATTTAAAAGTCAGCGGGGCTCTATCCGGGCACAGCTGGCTGCAATTAAATGCACTGATAAATCGTACTGCCGTCTAGGCAGATATGAGCGTTGTGTCCATTTAATTCCGGCCAGACGTTTAAGGGATTGTAAGCCTTAAAATGGTTCTACGCTAGTGTGGACCGACTATAGAGGAGTCGAGCACAACCGCACTACACAAATTTGAACTCGGCTCGTGCTCGACTCATAATCGATACCTCTATATGGAACCTTTAGGTATATCTTACATTTGTTTGTAAACAGCGTGGCTCCATTCAAAATCTTCTCTACAAAGACCAAATTACCTGAAACAAAATAACAATACCCATTAATCAAAACTGCATAAGGGTTCAATGTAGAACTAAATTTTTATCATCGATCCAAAGCCCGATGCTGCCATAGTGTCCAATTTAGGCGAACACGGCTCATGTCATATGCACATCGCTACACGTTATTGGTACACGTTAAATTTACGACTCCCTCCAATAACTGGTTAGATCCAGTTATGACTGGATCTAACCGCACGTAGCCGGATTAATGTTGGGTGTTATTAAGAATTGGCGCTATAATGAGTCTTTTTGAAGTTTTGAGAATGGTGTTTCTGATATAAGTTCCTGCTTGTTAGTATTTTTATGAAATTATTCGAGCAGATTTTATTTTCATTTTTGCGGGGACCGTCAGGTATTTTGTTATATTTATTAGTCGATTCTGTAAAAGCGTCCGCTGACAGATGAGATTTGATCATAAGAGCGTTTTTAATAGAAATTATTTTAAATTTACGCTGTATAAACAGGATTTTTTCAATGGAAACGTGTCTCATTGACGTGTCCTGCTTGTCTGTAAAAGCTTTAAAATATTCAGCAAAAATTAATAAGTTCTTTCAAAATAAATTGCTAGTAAAATTCACATATATTCCAGCTCACCCTTCACACGCAGCACTGAACAACAAAGAAATCAATCGTAAATCAAATAAACGCGATCCACAATTACAATCGACGCCCCTCAATATCGATCATAAGTTAGTCGACAGATGGTCGCTCTAGTAATTAGAGATGAGTGCAGATTCTTCGACTTACTGACGATTTGGACCCGTGTCCGAATCGACACATTTTTTTTTTCACTGACGATTCGGACATACTCTTTAGTACAGTTAGATAAAAAGTTTTAAAACATAATATACTAGCTTTTACCCGTGGCTTCTCCCGCATACATAAAATAGCCTATGCCACTCAGGAATAAATCAGCTTTCTATCAGTAAAATTATTTTCGCAATCGGACCAGTACTTACAGAGATTACTTCCAACAAACAAACAAAAAACAAACCTTTATTCTTTTTATTATAAGTATAGATAGGAAAAAAGCGTTACCCAAACTATTTTAGGCTAGATTTAAGATGGCAGCTTCCGGTAATATATTTATTAAATTATGTTTTAAGACTTCTTTTATCTGGCTATACTATATAGCTTCAATTTTGTTGGTGTCCAAATCGTCAGTAAAAAAGGAATTAAAAAAAAATGTGTCAATTCGGACACTGTGTCCAAATCCGAGTAACTTAAAATATTTCAGTAGTTTACACAGAGCTATGAATAACATAGAGGTACTAATGACATTGTAACAGGCACAGTGATTGTCAAAGAAGCTATTTGTCATGCGCCAACGAATATACTACGCGTTCCAAATGAGAATAGGAGCGCCGGCCATATTGTGACGTTACGTCTTATTCAAATCGAAGAAATTGAGTAGGGTGAGCAAAAAAAGAAATTAGTTAAATTTAATTTATTTACGAATCATGAACGAAAAATCTCTGATCAAAATCCAGTTCTTCAATTTTGTTGATCTTTACGTAACTGTGTGAAGTGTCTGAGTAGTGGCGTCATATTCATATTCATATTCATATATTTATTCATATAACAATTTACATTGTGTTTGAATTTTGTTGTACATTAATTAATCCATAACATCTAGAAAAAATTATATACTTTAAATTTCAAAGAGTAAATTAACATTCAATAAACACTAAGTAAATCCTGAGTTAAAAACACTAAACAATTTACAACATAAAAATCAATAAATAATAGTCAATAATCAATCACATAATCAATATTCAATAAATAATAGTCAATAATCAATCACATAATCAATATTCAATAAATAATAGTCAATAATCAATCACATAATAAATATTCAATAAATAATAGTCAATAATCAATCACATAATAAATATTCAATAAATAATAGTTAATAATCAATCACATAATCAATATTCAATAAATAATAGTCAATAATCAATCACATAATCAATATTCAATAAATAATAGTCAATAATCAATCACATAATCAATATTCAATAAATAATAGTCAATAATCAATCACATAATAAATATTCAATAAATAATAGTTAATAATCAATCACATAATCAATATTCAATAAATAATAGTCAATAATCAATATCATCATCACCGTCATCATCACTGCTGCTTTCCCTTATAAAATAAAACATGGATAATAGAGGTTTTTAATATTTATATCACTAACTGTTGTTTTAAATCAAAATAGGCATTATTACCTGTATTTACAACAAAATTCAATCTGGATACTCAGACGCACGAAGAAACACCAACTTTTTGAATTTTGTATTTAAAATGTAGCTAATAATGAAAATAAAAAGAAAGTATGTAGTATAATTTATTAAATAATTATTATGAATATCTTTTTTATCTATTTCTTAATATGACTTAACTAAGGGATTAACAAAATCATTAAAACGCAAATAAGCTTTTTTTGCAAACCGTACTTTTCAATCAAAATTTGACAGATCGAGTTTATTGACTTTCCTATTCTCATTTGGAACGCATAGTAGAAGCCACTAGTACCTATTCGCTGATAAAATGACATTCTATCTGGGGCCTTATGTAAACAACCGACGCTTGATCTATCTTGTTTTTGCGAAGTTCTAAAGGAGTCTTCTCAGTATTTTTTTAACTTGTTTATTGATATCTTTGCCAAATAGAGTTCAATTAAAATTTTGTTATGATCTGCTGAAGAACTTCAGAGATAGATCATAGAACATTTCAATAAATGACAGTACAATGTCTGTTCATTGTTAATACATCATCTAACATAACATCACGCCAGTACGCTCTGAAGGGGTACCGCACATGTGTAAAGTTTACATTGATGTAACGACTGCATAAAACTATTTTATAATAATATTTCTTAAAGAAAACGAGGTTACAGTGTGCGGGTATTGCTATAACATTTTATTTTCATTAATAAATGAATATACTCGTAATATTTTCCGACGACTTCCTGACTAGACAAAGCCTGTCCCGTTGGAAGCTTAGAAATTTTCTTTGGAGGTACCAATTATAAGCATGTAAGAGCATAATAACAAGAACAAACAGTGACGTAATATGTCTATTATGTTGCAAAAATACTGATTAGAGTAGATACCAACTAAATTATTAGAGCAACAACCTTATAGGATTTGTAAAGTGCTTTTTAGTTTTTTCTAGAAAACAGTTAACTTTTTGTATAATTTTAACTCGTAAGTTGGGGCTTCAATAGTGGTTACTTCACGCTTCTACTCCATGAGATGTTTCATAAGGAAGAATGAAATGCGCAGCCCACACGCATATTATTGACTAGCTTCTATCAACGGATATGTTCACTTGAAGGTACAAAAATTATCCCAAAGGAACATAATCACTGGACAAAATGTATCCTATGAGCTTTTCAAAGACTCTAGCCCAAGCGCCCGAAAAGTGCCATAAAACAGTGATTTTCTGAGGCCTACTCCTCCGTAACGGCTAGGTCAATTGGTTTGAAAAAAGTATATGTTTTTTATAGATTCATGAACAACATTTTCAACATTTGATTTTTTCGTGCTATTAATACTTTTGTCTAAAAAAAATATTTAGTGATATCGCCACTTTTCGCAACTTTTCCCTACTCCTTCGAAACGGCTTGGATCTTTAGAAAAATTTTCACACATAAAAATTGGTGCTAAAATATTCTTCAAAATGTAGCTTAAGTAAATCAATCAATGTTTCGTAAAGAAAATGGATTTATAGGTCAGCCGCGCCCTTTCCGGGCGCTCCTGGCCGCGAATAAATGCACAGATTTGCGTACTGCCACTTAGACGGGTGCGAGAGTTGCGTCCACATAATTTCGGCCAGATGGTTCAAGGGACTATAAGGGGCTAGAATCAATAAGCAACATACACACATCTTACAAACTTTTGCTTCTATATATGAGTGTGATTTATAAATTACAATAACATATCTATTTAATTAGTCAGTCTATATGCTTGAAGAAATTGTTCCTTGTTATTTATCGCATAAACAGATCGAGTGACAAATGTGGTATCAGACGTATATAGGACGTGGAATGTGTGTCAATTATTGCAATCTGTTCGTGTATTATGTATCATTATTTACTTCATTCATTTGTATTGAGGGCATCAAGTTCAAGAGTCTGCTACACTTTTCTATGTACATCTAGTTGTGGTTATCAAGAGATTTCCTATTTAATAATTATATTGTTGACCTAAATTATTAGTGTCCTCTATATAGGGTGACTGGTAATTAGTGACCGATACTTACACACTTGATTGTGCTCATGATTACAAATAACTTTCCCAAAGAAACTTTTTTTTTATAAGTACTTAATAATCTCAATAACAAAACAGCTGTTCGCGCAAATTCGCGCGCGCGCCTGCGACCTCTCAGCTGTTAGCCGCGTAACGCCAGTGTCTCATGTACCTTACTTACCATAGTGACAGTGCACCCGCCCCGCTTGCAAACCCATCGGTGTATGTAGGTACTTGATTAGTATGTAAACAGTATTGTATTATTGTTATAAACGTTAAAGTTTGATAGAGAGCAGTGGTGGCCGAGTGGTAACGGCCCCGACTTTCGAGTTGTAAGTCGCGGGTTCGAACCCAGCCAGGCGCATTACTTTGTGTAATTAATTTCATCACCACTGCTCTCAAAACGGTGAAGGAAAACATCGTGAGGAAACCGGCATGTCCTAGAACCAAAAATTCGAAGACATGTGACATTCACCAACACGCACTGGGCCCACGTGGTGGATTACGGCCCATTCCCTCTCCTAGAGAGGAGGCTTGAGTCCCAACAGTGGGACCATTAAAAAAAAGGCTGGTGATGTGTTATAAACGTTAAACTTTGATGATATTTCAATCTTCGCCACGACATCAAACATAAGAAATAAAATTTTCTATTTGTCTATGCGTCACCATCTCTACATATTTACTAAATTGACACTTCAAATTGCATAAACTATACCATGGACACAAAACACGTTGGATTTAAAAATAGAACCACAGCAAAACTTGTGAGAGATTGCAAACATCTCAGAAGAAAGCGCTCCTGCCGTAAAATGTTGCAACTTATGCCAGATGATAAACAGTCCGCGTCCCTCTTGCCTTTTATTTTTATTTCCTCTCTTACTTGGATTTCCACTTCAATTGTTACAATTTTGAGATTATTTTTGTAGCACGAATAGTTTTTTTTGCGGTGGGATATTATCTTATGTATCCTCCCGCTCTAGCGTAGAGCAAAAGGGCGTGTCAGACTTACTGACTAGTAATTATTTCGAACAATTTTGTATAGTAAAGAGTAGAAGGAATAATTCCTGAGACTTCAAAGTAAAATAGGTCAGTGGTATGTGTTGACTCCCGCAAAGGATAGCTCACTGTCCGACCGCCCGGTAACTGTCCGGACCGAGCCACGCCTCAAGGAGCTGTCAGCAACAGCAGGAGCCCAGCTGGGTCGAAGCCTACTGGGTCCAGGGTTAGCTCTAAAAGGTAGGTCAGCCCCGGTATGAAAGGCAAGAACGAACGGTGTGAGTATCAGTAAGAGTCTGACACTATCTCCGCTCAAGGCTGGGGATGTCATTTGAATGATTTTTACCCAACAAAAAAAAAAAACAAAAAAAATACTGTGGTACAGTTGCCATCGCGGATTTTGAACACTTGCGCAGAAGTCAAACATTCGGTCTCTTTAGTGGAGAAAAGGGGGCGGGGAGTGTCAGTGATTGGCTGATCGCGTCACTCCTCATTCGTTCACTGCGTTACTGCATGTATCTAACAACGAGGACGACTGTCTTGCCAATGTATGTAATGCGCAAAGCGATCCCCACTCTGACGCCGAGCGTTCAAGATCCGTGATGGCAACTGTATGTGTTTAAAATTGCAGATCTAGATCGTTTCAGTCAAAACAAGTTTGTACTTGTTTTCTTGTTTTTGTTGTTATACTTAATTATTCTGTCGTTGAAAAGCCTAAAGATAAAGTTATCTAGATTAATTGACAGGGTTCAATGAATCCGTCATTTCAAGTCAACAAGTTTTTTTATATCAAAAACCAAAAAGAAACAGCTAAGTGCGAGTTGGAGTCGCGCACAATTGTTTCTGTGACACAGATGAAAGAAGTTACAAAAAAATAAGGAAGTAGGGCAATGCTCATAGTTCAACTACCAATAGCAAACTTGCGATCTAAGTGTGCGTGGTCTGTTATGCTCCTACAAGATACAACCTATAGCAATAGGGCTCGGTTTTTACCCTAACACACAGAATCCTAAAGGCTGGCAAAAGGTTTTAAAGTCTTGAAAGGCAAAAAAATAGACTTGCAAGTTTTTCTAGAATAGGTACTTTCACAAACAACTTATACATTATTAACACCCGATTTTCTGTGAATAATTGTTATTATAGGTACTAAATAAAGGGAGAAAAAACGATAAAATAACACAGCTAATATGTAGAAAATAACAATTTCGAGCATAAAATTGGAATTCTTTATGTATCAGGTTATGAAAAACGGTAACGGGTGGAGTGGAATAAATTAAATTTATTCTCCTGGAGTACAGTTTCGTGATCGGAATATCGCGCAAATATCTAATAATAATGTGGAAGTACCCTTTACAAGTACCTGGCAAATGTCTTTCATATCAAGGCCCCAAGTCTGCTATTACAAGAGTGTCAGAATAGTCTATCATTGATTTCATAACTGTCGATTTTGAGTAAGTTTGGTAATCTACTAATATAATGGCGTCATTATGACTTTCCGATGGTCAACCACTGACACTCCATTGAAAGAAATGGCATAGAATGGTAATCTCGTACATAATGACAAATAAATATCTGGCGTAAGCGGTAATCTGCAAAAATTTTGACAGTTCCTTTGATCAGTGACCTACCATTATCTTTGACCGATCAATGATTGATCATTATGAATTAGCAGATTACAAACTTTTAGCAAATATAAAATTTGTTCTGTGCGGGAATCGTACCTGCGACCCGTAGAGCAGCAGCCCCATCACGCACGCCTTGTTCCGATATGGAAATAGGTAATAAGGTAGATATATCTATAGACATTACTGCTATGATGATATTTATGTCTATTTCTGTATGCAAATAATTCTCGGAAAAGCCATTAGATCTCGAGTCTTTGAGTAACTCGAACGTCAGAATTAAACCAGAAATATAAATCCCATTTATTCGCCAAATACACACTTGACCATATCAAACCGAATCACCAATAATCTACTATTTATATCCACAGGATTTTATCCGGAAAATTTCCGCAAAAACATCGATCATGCGGCAAATTCGTCTGAAACGGTCGAAACGGTTGAAACGGACCAACCCTTCCACTGCTCGCCGGTCAAAACGATACCCATTTTTCACCGATACCCGTTTGATCGACCCGAGGTATCGTAATTGGTCTTTGTACGGTGAAATTGTTGTTAAAACGTGGTCACTCGAACCGACGCTTTGTGCGTTGCTTGACACAGGTTAATAGTTCCGTTACAGTGCTTAAAAAAACCAAACGAATTTTGCTTTTACGTCGGCAATTCTGACAGTTTGTCGTACGATGAAAATTTCGGAATTTTTTGACTCCTGCTAGTATTGAAAGCTACTAGAGTGACGTTAGTGACGCTAGTAATAGGGCAATGCATTTATGTTTTTTTTTTATCTGCTGTTATAAACTAGTGATTGACTACGATCCCACCTGTGACTTGATGGCAAGCAGAAAATACTGTACTGCCTATTACGATACCTATAGCATAAGAATAACCGGCCTTGTAATATTTCCACTGCTGGGACTGGGGTCCTTTAGCAGACGCAATGGCCCGTAATCCACCTTGCGAGCATATTGCGGGTTGCTGGATGTCAATGTCGATGAAATTTTTGGTTCTAGGACATGCCGTTTTACTCACGACGTTTTCCTTTACCGTTTTGAGTGCAATGGTGATGAAATGTATGGTAATGCGCCTAGCTGGGAATGAACCCACGAACTACAATTTGTAAGTCAGTCAGGTAGTGTTGCCAGGTCTGTTTGGATAAAAATCGGGACAGATGATAAAACAAATCGGGATTTAGGGTTTTAGATCGGGACAAATATTTTTGTTATGATTTCTAAAAATTGGGACATCCCGCGATAATCAGGACGCCTGGCAACACTCAGGGCAGTTACTAATGGTCTACCACTGCTCTCCCCTACCTTAAATACTTTGTAACAGGCAAATACTTAATTTACTATTACTGAAACAAAAAACATTTGAATAAAAACAATAATAATAACAATTTTCTGTTCCTATTATCTGATCGTATCAATAAACTACTGAAATTTACTTTCAGGGTTGGAAAAATGGATAGTAATTATACGAAACCAGCGCAAACAAAAATCACAATCAAACCCTTGGCACAACAGCTAATAAACTTTTAATATAATTCAATATCAATTTGAAATTTCCAGTATCGACCACGTAACGTACGTAATTGGTATCGTGTTCGTATCCGATGTTCTATTATTGAAAGGTCGTTCCATTGTTTTCTGTTTAGGCTGCACAGAACGGGTTGATCGGATTGGCTCTGTGTTGTCAGATGTTGTAGTTCTGTGTTTTGATATAATTGTTTTTGTATAACTGCTCCGCCGTTGTCGGCCCCAGTCGGCAATAGTCGACTAATAATAATTAAGTATGATTTATTTTTAATAGGATTCATTTTGTGTTTAGTTTTCAACGAGGCAAAGTGGTAAATCAAATTAGTGTCGATGTAATTTAAAATGCAAACATATTATTTTAGCGTTATTTTAATCAAGTGTCATGTCAACTTTATTGAAATTATGCTGATGAGCAAATAGTCAAAACTAATAGTGCAAAATCATGCGTTTTTAACTAAATATTTCGCTCGTGGAGTTTGAAACA
Source organism: Mythimna albipuncta (assembly GCA_929112965.1). Classification (NCBI taxonomy): domain Eukaryota; kingdom Metazoa; phylum Arthropoda; class Insecta; order Lepidoptera; family Noctuidae; genus Mythimna; species Mythimna albipuncta. The sequence goes on from OV815965.1 coordinate 21,963,020, forward strand.
GCGTTATTAACAAAAAAGTTTGGGATAAAATATTGTACAAGTCTTTTTAGCGCTCGTCAAAACTTTCTCGGATATTAAAGATCGTGACGATCGCCTCTAAATTTTCGGGCCAACATTGCTTATCAAACTCATAAAAACTACACAGAGTTGTAAAAAGACATCTAATAAAAAAGTTTCATGTTTTAAACGCGTCACAATATACGTCGTTGATATAAGCGACCACAATAGCGTCAGCCCTAGCGATACGAAACTAGGGTTGTCACCCTTTATAGAAAAAAAATGTATAATAACAATTCACACAACGGGATAAGTAAAAATACGAGCTTGTTAAACCGGAGAGTAAAGTCAACAACGGTTGCATTTGTGTCAAAAAATTATTCACGCGCGTTAGATTTAGTCGCCATTTTGTGACAACCGGCGTGAAGGACAGTAGAATATCTCCCAGGGGGAGCCATAGTGTTGCGGAAAGTATAATAGAAAGTCGTAATGGATGAAAGATTTTTTTTAAATATTAAAAAGGTGATTTTCTGGTAGGGTTCTTACTTGATATAAAAAGGGTGACTTTTGTGTTTTGCTTTGCATTAATTGAAATTACTCTTTCATGGCGTGCCCATCTTAAAAATATTCTTGATATTGGTATTTACAAGTACCTATCAGCTTTACTTTAGTACAAAAACACAGGAGTATCAAACCCGTCCATCTACGGTGTCGTTTTCTCCATACTCCACCGTTCGTTAATTCAAAGCGTTAGCCTTAAAAAGTCTCGTATTTCGTTCGATAATTTCTTCTTTGCTTCTTTTGGATGGAATTAAAATCCGTTTTGGCAACCATCCACGCTGAAGCGCTACATGTTTATTTAGAAAAACATGTTCTCCCAATTAAACGAATCTTTGTTTTATTACGTAAACAGTAATGTCCTTATTTTTTATAAGAAATCCTTTTTTATTTCTTTTCTTTCTTTATTTTCCTTTCTTTTTTACATAACCCCACACAAGGAATAACTCCTGTGTCGTGGGTGCGTACAAGTTCACACACATATAAACTCACATTCGCAAGACACTCAGGTTTGAATATTTAAAACAATTTGTTCAAATTCCACTTAAAATGTCATATTTTATCACAAAATATTTTACTTAACCAAAAATTGAAACACAATCAAATAGCAAGTCAGCGAACTTGCGATTATTCTATAAGCATTGACATTCGCGGCAGATGTACGTTAAAATTGGATCACAGTATTGTGTCAGGGCAGCTGACGCGTCTATTTCACTGTGTCAGATTTTGCGTCGAATATTGCACTGGGTCTCCGAGACCACTCGCGCACGGGAGGGTTAATAATGACGTACGAATTACGAGAATAATTTTAAACTAAGACTTTGATGTGCAGTAGGTTGATACTTACTTAAAAGGATTTTTATTTTATTTTAAACTAGTTGCTGCCAGCGACTTTGCCCGCTTGATATTAGAAAATTAAACCATGGGAATCTACTCCCGGGATAAAAGTTTACTATGTGCTAGTTCAGGGCATCGAATATTTCACTGGGTAATTGAGACCACTCGCGCATGGGAGTGTTAATAATGATGTACGATTTACGAGAATAATTTTAAATTACGATCTTGATGTGCAGTAAGTACTTAAAAGTATTTTTAATTTGAACTACGTAGTGCTGGAGGCTTAGCCTGTGTTATAGTTGTTAATTATGGTAAGGGAACCTTCTCCAAGGATAAAAAGTGCTAATTTATGCGCTAATACAGGACATGGTCTACCCATGTACCAAGTTTCATCAAAATCCGTTCAGGCGTTTGAGCGCAAAGAAGAAACAAACACACCCACACCTTCAAAAACTTTTCGCATTTATAATATTAATATCATCATAGTCATCATCATTTCAGCCGATATACCTCCTCCAAGCGTCGCCATAACAAACGTTCTTGTACGTTCCTATTCGTAATATTAGTTTTGATAGGTTCGCGCTTGACCGCTATCTCACCAGATAGCGACGATGAAACGCGCTTACCTAGAAGAAACCTATTCACTCTCGACTTATAGATTCCCGGGCTGTAGCTATTGTAAATTGTAAAAATCTAATATTTTTTTTAGCTATTAATGATATAATTTATTTATGGTCCTTTCAGCACCGAATTTTATTACATACCCAATTTTTTCGTGCCCTAGAGTTAACATACGTAACAGAATAATTTGTTCAAACAATTTGTGAATAAATTATTCATGTTATGATTTATGTTTGTGAAGATGTTTCATGCTTGACGCTTATTTACTATTTAATACGAAATGATTTATTATGTAAATAGATATTAAACATACCGATGTTTTTCAAAATGATTTAACAGTTATGATTTAATGAAGATTACAATTTTGATGGTTTATTTACAAATTAAAAAAAAATTCTTTTGTTCAGAAATGTGGAAACATTGGTGAAGAAATAGTGAGTACATTTTGAAACAAGTGGAGCAAGTTTGTACAGGGTGTTATGGAGCGGAGGGTTGCATTTCAGTATACAATGATTTTGTATACACTTAGGAATAAATAAATAAACTGGGGTTGACGTGCGACTTGTGGGGGTCACTTAGCGCCCAGCCTATTTCTTTAGGTAAATGTAATAAATTGTGCACTGCACTAGTGCGGAAAAACAATAATTTGATAAGAGCGGGTTTTCGAGTAAGTGTATTGAAAATAATAATATAATACCTACTTAGGTACTTTTGTAACACTGCAGAATAACGGCACATTATTTTCACCACTAGCGACTGTCCCAAGTCCTAACTAAAATACATATATCTTATCAGATAACACGTCCTTCGGTCAAGCAATTTGGTCGTTCACCTCACCATGTGCGCTCTACATTCGATTAAATATTCAATCGCGACGCGGCGCCCCGCTGCGGGCAGCATTGTACCGCGCACAACGCGATTAACACAGATTCGAACGATTGTACCTACCTACAGTTCATTTTTTAATTAAAGACTATGATTTGACATGTGCAAATGTCAATTTCTGAAAATATGTTGCCAGATTTTTAGTAAAAGTGATGTCTCCAAATTCGATTTTTCATACCGGTTTTTTAACATTAGAACCTTTATGGAAAATAGAATTGAAAACTAAAATAATCAAAAATATTACCATATTTTTTAACACTCCGCCTTTTACTTAGGCTAAGAACTCACGAAGCGGTTTTCACTTCTGTAGAATGCTAGAGATATATATGTCTACCAAATTACTTTCAGGAAATACAAAAGCTGATCAAAATTAGTTGCATAAAAAACGAAATTATTTTTACGATTTTTTTTCGGTTTTTTGGTTAGTATCGGTTGCGGTACCTCACTATTTATGAAATGGAAAAAACATGCAACATTCGTATTGTCAAATCGTAGTCTTTGATTAAAACACGAAGTATATTAGAGTTTATTCAAATCCTTGTTTTCAATTCACTTTATTGCATCTCTAAATGAAAATGTACTTTATTCTAATTAAATTAAAGTTGATTTTTAAATGACAAATTTAATCGATTAGCTAGTAAAAAAATTAAGTAGAATTATTGTAAAAAAAAACTTTATTTGCGAGTATTAAAGTTTTTATTCCATTAACACTTGTTTATATACATTTTTGGTAACTCTTTGAATTTTGAATTTATTCTATTCTATTCTATGGCACGTGGCAATGAAATTAAATAAAAAATAAAGAAAGAAAAATAATTTAATTTGGTACAGCACAACGCCCAAACACAAAAATAAACAAAAACACGTATAAAAAGTAAAAGAATCAAAAAAACAATAAGATAAAAAAAAAAAACAGTTGTTGTGTGCCCCATGGCTGCACCAAAATAGGTCCAGTTCAGCATGAATGCCAGACAACTAGTGCCTGACGCTGGTTTTCAACTGAACCTTAATACATAGGACTGTTGACATGATACGACTGCCTTACGAATTTTGGTATGTAAAAAGTTAAATAAATAAATAATTAAGTGAATAGCGTCTAGCTTTTTTGTTTCTTTTTTCAAAAAATCACCAAAAAAAAAATGGGCGGCACGCTTAAGATTTTTTTTCAATACACTTACTCGAAAACCCGTTCTTATCCCACCGCTTTTAGGCACGCAATAGACAGTTTTCCGCATTAATGCAGAAAAGTGCGCGTGCTCTTTCCCGCCACAATTTTATTACATTTATCGTATCAGGTTGGACGCGCGTCGCCGACCAACCCCCGCCGTTTATTCATTTCTTTGTAAGTGTACTGGATAAAGTTGTTTGATTCACGTGAAAATTTGTCACTGCAGCTCTTGGCTTCACAATTTTTAATTTCACCTCGATCGGAATGACAAACTTTCTGCACTTACTTATATCAAAATGTACTATTTTATATTAACGGAACCGTCATCAATAAAGGTTGGCCATTCCTGCACTAGGTACTAGCGGTTATCGCTTCCCCCACTGACGCATAGATCAAGAGCGCAGAGGTGCTAAATTTAGCACTGATTCATAGCCATTCCTGTAGTAAGGTTAATTCTGTACTAATTGAAGTAAGCCAATCAAGACTGTTTAGTACTAACGTGCCTTTGAATCCAATTTCCGCACGTGGGTTTTCAATTTCAAGTTTTTAATAGATTTCAGTAACGACTTTCATAAAGCAACAAATACGCGAAGTAATTCAAAGAAGAAAACTGCATTTCTTGAAACTTAACGTTAGTTGAAGTAACTCAGTTAATACTTAAATACGTTTTTGAAAAAATAATTACCTAGCTTCTAGGAAGGCGAGTGTTTTACTAGAAGAAAATGAAGAGAAGCGCTCTTAAAGAGAATATTATAAACTATCTAATGTACATTAAGCTCGGAATACTTCGTTTTCTTCCGACATGACACGAAGAAATGCCGACGATGACCGAACTAAATTAAAAAGTAATGAATACTATCATCCTAATCATATACTTACATTACATCATCTCTTTTTATTCTTTGACCTCAGAGAATGCATCATCAAATCGTACCCTGTCATTACGCCGGAACTGACCAAGAATCATGAGTAATTACGAAGTAAGAGGCCTTTGATTGAACCTTCCCTGGGCGTGACCATTCTACGTTTGAGTGACAGCTCTTTGTACACTCCTTTTTAAATTTGGAATGGAATGTTTTGTTTTCTTAACGGATTTCGAAGGTTTTTTTTAATCGACCGCTCGATGCAGCCATGTTTTTTTAACAATTTGTTATTGAAATAATGTACTGTGTCATGTCAAGTAGGTACTTGACAGATTAGACATTAAGATTAAATTTTCAGTAGTTGGAATTCATTACTAAATACATAGTTTTTCAATATACCTACACGAAAACCTGCTCTTATTAGACAGAGTATAACGGTAGGCGGGAAACAATAATTTTTTCCCTTTTCCGTACTAGTGCGGAAAAGTGAACGAGTTCAAACCCGCTGCAATTAATTTTTTTATGGCATCAGGCTGAGCGCTAAGCGACCCCCAGTAGACGTGCGTCAATTCCCTTTTATTATATCTTTGTAAGTGTATTTAAAAACCCTACGCTCGCAATGATAGACTTTCTCCACTTGTATCAGAATGTCCTATTTAACTCACCTACCTACCGCATAAACGAATTAAAGATAACACCAGCAATTTTATCAAAATTCAAACAATTCCAACGCTAATAACCTAATACCATTTCCAGAATGAAACCGTTCTAATAAGATATCAAATTGAAATTAAATTCCTCGACTTAATAGACCGAAAAATTTAAAAGAACTCAATATAGATACAGAAAGGCTCATATAAGAAATTTACACTAATACAAAATCAAAAGCTTTCAAAGCTTTTAACGTTACGTAATAATTAATTGTTAAAATGAATAAACATTATTCAGATACTAAGTGTAAACTTAATTAAAACTTATCAGACGGTACTTTCTTTTACCGAAGTTCCGCAACTAAATAATCATTTTATAATGTAATCTGTCTATAATATGGATGATTAAGATTAAAAATCGGTGTGAGTAACCTTTGATTTCGTACAGAAGCAGGTTAATAGGTCTCAAACCTATCTACACTAATTTAATAAAGAGGTAAATTTGGTTTTTTTAGGGTTCCGTAGCCAAATGGCAAAAAACGGAACCCTTATATTTGTTTCTTTCTTAGTAGGAGGTAATCTCTGAAACTCTGAAAGTACTGTTCCGATTGCGAAAATTCTTTCATCGATAGAAAGCTGCTTTATTCCTGAGTGACATAAGTTGTATTTCATGAATGCGACAGAAGCCTCGAGTAAAAGCTAATTTTATAGTATAATCGGGATAATGGAATATGGATGATTGAGATTTCAAACCGGTGTGTATAAATTTTGATTTGGTACTTGCAGAGGAAGGTTCAGTAGAAACAGAGACTCTTCACCGGAGTGCACGACGGCAAAGTTAGGGTTGTATTTACAAAATTGACGGAGCTTACTAGGTCCAATGCCAGTAAGGACTGTGAGAATGCTCGAAAGAGTTACCATGAACCCAGTTCAAAAACAAAAAAAAAATGGTTAGGTATTTTTTTTTTATCTACCGGAGATGAGAATTTTGACATAAATAGTGATGTGACAAGAATGGATAAAGTGACAAACGAGCAAGAACACTAAGGGACGTTTGAAAGCAGCGGAATATGGAAGGCAAATAAAAGATGGATGGATTGTGTAAATACAAAAGAAAAGGGAGTTAGTGTGAGTGAAGAGATAGAATGGAAGAAAAAGTAATGGTTTGCGCCGACCCCAAATAACACAGGACTAGGACAGGGTGATGATGATGATGACATGGTAACCATTTAAAGAAAAAATACTAAGGAGATAGTGTTTGGATTAGTGTGGACATCTACACTAATATTATTAAGAGGTAAAGTTTGTTTTATTGTATCTAGAAGGTACTCTCTGAAGGTACTGGTCCGATTGCTAAAATTTTACCGATAGAGAGCTAGTGACCTAGGCTTATATGTATGCGAGCGAAGCTGCGGGTAAAAGCTAGTTTAGAAATAAGTCTGTATCAAATTTCTAACGCTACAACCTAGGGATCTAAGTTAAAAGTGAATGGGTTATTTTTAGGTAAGTGTGCTCCATCGTCGACCACATGTCATCATCGCTTACAATCAAGTGATATATAAGTCAATTGCAAACGTATCAATAATAATTATCAAAAAAAAAAGAATCTGTTGATATTTCCTATCGAATATTGTCTGAAAAAAATACAGGAAGTCTTCACTCAATATCCTTCCCCTTAATGAAATATCGCAAAAGATTACGGATTTGTTGAAGAATAGCCGCAGTCATTTGAAAGTCTGCGCCATAATCTCGACTAAGCTAAGGTCCACAGAATCCTTAATTTCATTAAACCTGTAATAATTAAAGCTGCTAAAATCGATGTCAAAATTTCTCCAGTAATTAATCTTCATCAGGATCGTCGTTTTATTGGAAGTGACTTTCAACTTTATGATTAAAAGATAGTTTGTTACTTTCAAATTAATTTTCATACCGAGTCGGAGGTTGGGAAGTAATTTGCGTGGGAAACCAGAGATGGGAAAAATACTCGTAGAATATGGAATTATCAAGTTTTTAAAGTCACTCTTTGCTCTAGTTTTGCTATAATTTTGAACTATCTCTTTATCTTTATCTACTTAATATTATAAAGAGTAAAGATTAATTTGTATTTCTGTTTGCAATGAGTACACACAAAAACTTATAGACCGATTTTAAATTATTGATTTACATTAGTATGAATGTTCACTTCCCTATCAATAAATAGCCATATGTGCGTTGATATGTCGTGCGTTTAATTGTTAAATATAATTTAAACATAGATATATAGTCTCATGGCATTGATAAAGATTAAGTTAGGTTAACTAGAAACTGAAATAAGAAACCCCGGTACTATACTCGTATCTACAGTAGGTATTACCTAACTCTATCACCATAGCACATCATAAAATTCTCACCCAAAATAACACCTTGACCTGAGAACATCGCAGCCACAAACTCCCACCGGAAAGGCCCTCATTACTTATTACCCAACTCGGACTAACGAATCGGAGATGAAACCAGTAACTGGTTATAATTAAACTTTAACAGCACCAGTAATAAAACTATAGAAATAATTATGTTAATTATTTTTGGAGCTATCGTACGCATTCATCATGCTCTCAGGTTGGTGAGACCGTTTCGGATGACAGTTTAAATTTGTAGTTTTGTTTTAATAAAACTACTTTAACATAAGTAATTGAATAGAAATGTTATTTGACGACAAGCTGTTTAAGTTGACTGTACATTGTGAGTACGTTTGAAAGAGTAATCGTGGTCCTAGAACCCAAAAAGCAAATAATAAAATAATAATAATGATATAATGAAGGAACGTAGGTGGGTTTTGGTCAGTAAAAGTCTGATATCATCATCATCATCATCACGCTCTGAGTTAAAAATCATATTAAACAGGCAAATTGTTGAACTAAACTACATAAAATTATCTGGGCTTATAGTTATGCGTCATGCATTCTTAAAATAATAATATAATAAAAAAAAATATTTTGACACTTTTTGAATATCTTTTTATTTCTAATTTAATGACACTATGATTAATAAACTAGTTCAATTATTAAAAAGCTCATTAAAAACTAAGTAATAATGAATATTAAGAAGTAAAAACAAGGTTTCAACTACCGTCATTACCCAAATCTGTCAACCGATTTGAAAGAAAGAGGGAAATAGATATAAACTTGACAGTTCTAATGCGTTTCTCTCTTTTTTAGATGATAGGAGCTAATTATACGAATGGAATATTAATTAAGAGCTGTTTTATTAAAAGTAATTAGGAAGCTAATTATTTATTCGACAGTTATCGCACTTATTAATTCTGACGGATATACGTGGATAGCATTTTGATAAATGTATTGTATACCTACGTCTTTTGAATTTGTTTTTTTTTTGGTTGGTTTTCAATACGTTATCTTTAATCCGTTTTTTTTTTATTTCCACTATTTGTATTTTAAAACAACAATCTATGAAAAATAAATGTGTATAAAAATTTAAAAATTATAAAACATTAAATAATAATGACTTTTTCAATTTTAATATCAATTTATTTTATGTTTTAATTAATTAAAATGGAATAAAGATCTTTAAATATTAATTGAATTATATTATTAATATTTTTTATTATTAATAATTATCTTATTATTATTAAGAGCCCATTGTGTCCCACTGCAGGGCAAAGGCCTCCCTTCCGTTATTCCACTCTTTTCTCTCCTTAGCCACTTCTGACCATATCTTATAAAATAATTATTATATATATATTATAATTTATTTAATATTTTTTACTGATTTTCCATTTTATTATTTATCTTTGACTTTTCTCACACATCACCCGTGAAAAAGAAGTAACACATACACCCATCACTATAAAAGACAACGTTTAATCCTTTTACTGTCAACATTACTGAATATCAGGAAATAGGAGAGTAAATATGGCTTCTGAGCCTCTCCGTCGTATTATTTCCGATACTCGATTGAAATTATAAGCCCCAGTCGGGAAGATTCGACACTTTGGAGCCAATAGATATTTTTATACGTCATTGTCGAGATACCGAGGGTTTGTAAGCTAGCGACTTACGTAACTTATATCTATTTGGGCAGATATTGATCGAATAATATATGTGCTAGATTATTTTAGTACGTTCTTATCTTTATTAGCTTTTCTAGTAAGCGCGGATTCAGCGTTATGGGCACATGAGCATGCTCACAACACGCGGTGGTCCATTTTATTCATTTCTCATAGGTATAACTTGCAATAGATAAGCAAGCTCAAACTCAAATATCCCAGTTTTTAAAGTGTAAAGGCTATAATAATTGTTTGAACGGTGACTGATTTCTACTTGAAGCTAACAATCACTTTAACAAAAAAGAAATACACTCAAACAAAGAACAAATAAACAATGACGTCGTTTAATATCAACGGCATATCATTCCTGTCAATAATTCACAGACCGAATGACATTTCCGCATCACACGCAAGACATCGATTTCTAGAACTGGTCCGCTAAAATTCTTCTACATAAAACATTTTATTACGCTTTTCCTCTACAATATGGATAAAACAAACATCTAAGCTCGCCTATAAAATGCAGGACAAATAAAGGAAAAAGAACATGTTCGTTCATTCTTTCATTCACTCATGAATGTGATTATTTCGTGTCCTAGTGAATGAACTTAAGGAACTTATTGTAATGAATTTTAATGTCATGCGGTCCTTATGCAAATCTTGTCCTCATTCCATTCGGTCTTTTAATTCTTAGATTATTACTCAATGAATAATACAGTTAATTTGTTTTCGTTATGGGCTTTGTTAGTGATACGGTATTTATAAGCAGCACTCGTATTTCTGAGTCACAGTTAATTAAGTTATATTGCAAATAGCAAAGATATTATTTTTGTTTTTCTTTATTATGTCCTACTGTTGGTTATAGGCGACCAATTTCTCCTTCGAAACCTTTCTGTCTAAGGTGGTGGTAGTGTGATGATCAGATCAAGTTTGCGCTAGAGATTTGGCCAGAGATCGTCCAGAATAGATGGAGAACTTATGAAGTTTTTTTTTATTATTGAGTGGATCGATTTGTTCACTTTATTTGTAGTAAGCATAGATATAAGAAAGGATGGAGGAGGTTTTTTATATTTTTATGGTAGTAAGCTATGCACCTTTTATGGTCGAGAATGAAGACCCCTTGGCCAAAAGTAACCTCTTCACTTTTAATTAGGCATTTATACCTGGTTGAACACAGCTATCAGGAAACACAGACTTTAAGAAGAAATATCATTATATATCTGTATGCATATGAAATTGAAAATTCGCGCTTGACTGTTATCTCAGCTAATGGTAAGCGACGATGTGGTCGATGATGCAGAACGCTCGCCTAGAAGTATCCTGTTCACTCTTGACTGAAATATTGCCAGGTTGTAGCTATCAGGAAACAAGGACTCCAGCAGGGAATTCCACTTCTTAGCTGTAAGCATGTTATATGCATAATGAATGTGTTCCCAAAACGTTTTATGAGTATGGGTTCCCTCCACGAATACCATGTACAAGAAAAAAAAATCTCTCATCTTATATAAAATTTAAGTAATGTAAATTCGAAAACCAATGTCACAGAATCCTGCAATCCTTAATTTTCCAGACTCTTTATTTCATATCAGTTTACAACCAAAACCCTTAATCCGACGTCTCCCGCCTCCAACAAGGTTACACCTCGATTCGCGCCATTTTTTCCGCCATTTTCTTTTATAATCCAGGTCACGCGCACCATATTGATAAGTTGTCGCAACGTGTGCCCGATATTTGCATGGCCCGACTTCGATTAGTGCCTACTCTCGCTCCTTGTAACGTCACATATGGAGTTGAAGAGTTTTGCCAAAGTTTTTTTTTTTTTTTACCGAGAGTTTTTGACGTGAGAATGTTGGGCGATACGCGTATTGGGACTTGGAAGTTTTAGGTGTTCTTTCTTTTATACGTAAGAAGACTGTGTGTTGCTATAGCGTACCTATTTATGTTGAGTATTAATTTGTTTGGAATATGCAGTACCTAGTACCTACGACCGAAACATATTGACCTCTCCGAATTTCGAACGATTGCCTGAGCAGTAACTCTTTTTAAGAGAGCCCTTCCCAATGAAATTTTTAATATAATATCGTTGGCCCTTCCTGACCTGTCTATCGTCAATCTGAGCATGGAGAACACCTGAACGCTCTGTTGGCATTCGGTAATTCCGTTATCTACACTAATAATATAATAAAGAGGTTAAGTTTATTTCTTTTTTTTTTTGGTAATCTCTGGAAGTAGGTACTGGCCTGATTGTTAAAATTTTTTCACCGATACAAAGCTACTTTATTCCTGAGTGACATAGGCTATATCTTATGTAAGCGGGTGAAGTCGTGGTTTCAAAAGACTTGTTCCAGGAAATACGTTTTTTTTTAAAACCTTATAAGTTTGGATTAAATGTACAAGATTTCAGTAGTTATATTTTTTCCCAGTTTTTTTTTTAATTTATGTAGAAGGGCCAAAATTCAGGCAAAGAAAAAAAAATCATAGGTCTACTGGTTTAGTCTTACACCAAACTGATTTGATTATATTATATCGTGTTTCAATTTGAAAATAAGATATAATTTAGAGAAAGATGTGTAATAAATAACGTCATTACCAAGTAAGAGCGGCTATACGAAAACGTACTTCAAGAAGGACACTCTTAAAAATCATAATTATGGTCAAAGCGTTTTGTTTCTTGTATGTAGATAATAGTCCGGAACGCCAACTTTAAAATGGCCAACATATTTAAACCGTTGTATACACTGAAAATATAACCGATTGATCATGATCGTTTTAAACGTTATTCACCAGACTCTGCAATTAGTTAATTGCTCAAATATGCTTTTATTTTCAGCTTCAGGCAAGTATATGTGTATTTTAATGAAACTCAATTAAATTCAGTATGCTTTCAACATTTAATTTGGTTGATAATACGAGTATTATCAATTGTTACAAACATGGGAATGTTAGTTACCGAAGCAAATGAGTACAACATTTTAAACTGGAATAACTTTGGGTTATTTAAAAAAAAAACCGTTACTTAGGTTAGTCAATTCAATTGAAATGTTTAATGTCTTTTAGGTCTACATAAGCACTTAAAAACGTCAGAAGTACGGTTCCAATTGGTTGTTTTTTACGGTAAAGAACCAGCAAGAAATTCAATAGATAATCTTCACAGTATTTTTTAAATATATTCACAATATTTTCATATTATAATATTAACAGGTACTTAGGTATGAGAAGACAGTGCGGACTAGTCATCGTGTAAAAAGTACAATTTAAAAAAAGAGTACACAGGAAAAGGAAATTAATTACTTACGAGTGTAGAGTCTATAAAGTGTTAAATTCACATTAAAAAAAAGTGTTAAATACGCATAAAAAAAAACTGGCCAAGTGCTAGTTGGACTCGGAAACGGACTTGGGAAAATTCGACAAAAAAATAATCGCGTTTGTTGTATGGGAGGCCCCCTTAAATATTTAATTTATTTTGTTTTAGTATTTGTTGTTATAGCGGCAACCGAAATACATGATTTGTGTTCAAAATTTCAACTGTTTAGCTATCGCGGTTCTTGAGATACAGCCTGGTGGCAGACAGACAGACTGACAGCGAAATTTTAGTAACAGGGTCCCGTTTTTATCCTTTAGGTACGGAACCCTAAAAAGAAACAAAATAAAAATTACTCATTAGCGCAAACATTGTAACAATAATGCATATTCAAACAGTCAATAAGTTACTTAGCCGAAGTAATGTCAAATGCATTTACAATCTAACACCCAACATCAAAATTACCTAACACAAGTACAGTATCTAATAACTCATATTGACATCAATCAGTTCTGTGAATTAGCATCTTCATGTGACATTAGCCTTAACACTATCCTTCTCTGTTTAACACTATAACAATGAAAGGGACGGAGATATCTTGCAGGTGTGTTTAGCTTGAAGACATGATTGAGGTGTGACATTAAAGGTGAGCGCACACTTATCCGAGCCCAACGCATCGAAAGATTTAAAAAGAAATGGGAATTCTTTATATAAAACTCCATTGAAGCCCCGTACATCTAGCCGCGTCAAATCTGAATGTGGAAGGACTCCAGAAATCTTAGATGAATTCGGATGCACCAAGGACTGCCTTTTTAAGTTAATTTTATGAACCCACATACTTGTTTCCTTTTAATGTATTTCACTTTCTTCATCTTCCGTTAATAAAGCACAAACAATAAAAACCTCGACAAGATCTATCACAATTCACATGTAATTTCAGTGGGACAGGTGTGAAAGGAATAGAACGGCGCGGTTGATTTTTTTCGAGGCCTTTTTGACTTCGATTCGTTCGATACGTTCGGCTAACATTAGTGCGCGTTCAGCTTTTATGGGTCTCTGTGCGTTTGATTGGACGCAAGGATATGAATTGTGGAGTTGTTAATAGAAAGCTGCTTTGAATATTGTTTTAGAAGGTGTCTAATTCGTAAACGGAAAAGCTTAGTTTAGGGTTGCAAAAGCCTTAACGAGATCTATTTTAGGACCCAAACTGAAGTGTTAATGGGGAAGCTATAAAGGGTTTATACATAGCTCCATTCTTCTGTCTCGCTCGTACGCCTGACTCGCTTACGCCCCTGGTATATACGAAATAAGTGGCCCTGGAATGCACAGGGCAACTGAAGGATCACAGATGAACTTTAGTTAATAAAAGTCTGACACGCTCTCTTGCTCCACCCAGAACGAGAGATGTTATATGATGAAGCTACAAAAAAAAAACAAAATACTTTTTTTTTGTCCGTGTGGCAGACAAAATGATCATTCAAATTTTGAGACTTTGCTATAAATGTAAGCACCAAATAAATTTAGTTTTTTTGAAGTGAAAACTTCTTTATCGGCGTTGAGCACTTTTTCTGTAATGGGTATAAAATCTTAAACTCGCGTCAGGACACGTGACCTGATCGAAAAAGCGTAAGACGGATGGAGAGTAGACAGCTATCCCCTCTCTACGGCGCGGCGAAAATGTATGCCTGGGCCATTGATATACCAAAAACCCCTGGGCCTACTGTTTCAAATATATAGATATATATAAATATATATATATATTTCAACGTTAATAATCAAGTTTTCACTTCTGCCGGCACTTCCGGAGTGCAAACCGTCTTTTTTTTTATATAAGATCGAGAGATTACCATTTTATAATCGGCTATCTAATTCCTTCATTCTTTTAATTAACAAAATGAACCAAAAATACAATATACGATTTGATAATCATCATTTTGATATAATAACAATAATAAATAGAAATTAAAATTTGGTAACCAACAGCATTTGTAAAACAAAACATCAGTCATACTTAGTTTAGACTTACGTGGTCTCCAAAGATGTATCCCTGAATGACAGTTGAAGCCGAATCCCGCCGAAAGGCTACGAACGACCCTAGAGATAAAGTTTTTTAAGGTACTTACAGTCAAAAAGACGTCTTTAGTACTATTAGAGTGATACGTAAACCGCTAAAGAAATGCTGAAAGGATTTCAAAAACCTTTAATTCTTTATTGTACACAAAAAAATTACAAACAAAAATATAAAACAGGACATTTGATGTAAGTACATAGGCGAGCTTAACCCATAACTGGGTTTTCTTCCAGCAAACCATGTGATTTAAAATAAAATTTTGCATTTGAGGAACCATGAAATGTACAACAAAAGAAAAAAAAAAAAAAAACATATAACTGAATTTAAATTAAGACCAAAAATATACTAAACAGATATATACAGCACACTATACATAAATATAATATATACAATAAATAAATACTTATATACATACATATTTAACCTTTGTAGTAATCACGATTTTAGTTTTTGTAGAATACGGTTTAGTCTCTAGAGGGAGATTTGGCTGTAAAAACTATGAAAATAATGCTAAATAAAAGCTGGATTTAAATCCTGCTCTATTTAATCCAGCCATTACCATTCTAAGCATTAAACGGGAATATTTTTAATGATTCGTAAACAGACTTCTTAAAAAGTTCTTTACGATTCAAATACAGAACGACATTTGAGCATACTACCAGCATTAAAACCTATCCTAACTTAACCTCATAAAAGTATTAATAAAAAACGTTATGTTTATTTTAAATTTAGAACTGACGACGCCATGACAGCTGTCAAGTCGCCATTACTGTCGAAAAAGCGCGCGTAACAGCAAATGAAGCGTAGAAAATGATTCAACCATGTTTTACAACGTTATATTATGTGTTTTTTTGATAATTATGTTACGTATGTTTAGTTACGGACTGTTAATTTGTTTGTTAGGCTATCGTCGTGTATCGGTAAGTAATAAATTGAGCATGAAATAGATTAGGGTGTGTTCAGAGGTAATGGATGACGTCAGCATCGGGTCGTTCGCTCGAAGCGACATTTTGGGATTGGAAAGTGTTCATAAACTGAGATAAATTCATTGCATACATAAAATAAAATTCATGTAGCTATTTCGTTATTTTTATGGAAAGATTTTTATTTGCGAATAAACGTTGTTTATATTTTATTTCAGTTTACAGAAACCATATTTGCGTAGGTGCTGACTTTATTAAATTCAAACATGTATTTAATAATTTTGAAGATAAAATATGGTTACAAACTAAGAAAAAAAAGGTATGACACGTTCCGCCGACCAAAGACACATCTCTTTTTTTTTTAATAAACCCTTAAAAAGCAAGTTAAACACGCTAAGAGCATTCACATTATTCCAAACAGTCGCTCATATATTTCAAGGCGAGCTGTTACCGTCAGCTGTATTTGGAAACACCTTTAAAGTTTAAACCCATAGCCGCCTATGTTTACCCGCACCTAGCACGTGTTAATACAAAAAACCTATAAAAAATGAGGGAGAAATAAAAAAAGAAAACACGTAGAGTCTATGATGTCTCGTGACGTTCAATTTGAAGACTCTGTTGTGGTTCTTAAATGTTTTTCTTGAGCACCTGCCGTTAGACGGTTTACAATCGATAAAAATTGTAATAAAACGTTCGGTATTTTTTTCTTTCTCTCTTTTTTTTCTAAATTATTAACGATTGTTAAAAAAACATTAGTATAGGTAGCTGCACCGTATGTTACACGGTTCCGCACCCACAAGTTTTTTTTGGGCCGGTTTCCTGTGTTTAAATTATAGGTGGGTGCACTTTTTTTTATTAATCATTGATCACGTGCATTCAATAAAACATAATTTACAACGTTTGTTTTTTTTAACATATCTATTTATAAATCCATCTGTTTTATATTGAAATCGAACTTCCAATGTTAAATATAATGTGACATGGATTTTTTTTTGATATAAACCAGTGCTTGACTGCGATCCCATCTGATTGTACACAGTGATGCAATCGTTGATGGTGAGGCGCACTAGTTTATTATGAGCCTATTCACTCTGGCCTTGAAGGCACCCAAATTATAATCGAATGGGAAGACCGCAGCAGGCAAATTGTTGCAGTCCTTCGATGTACACAGTATAAACGACGAGGCGAAACGCGTAGTCCGGACCGTAGAGATTTCAACAACATATGGGTGGATACTCATCGTACTTTGGGTTGTCTGATGGTAGAAATAAGATGGCGGAAACAAGTCATGTTCGAGCAGTGTGAGTGGCCAAAATACAACCCTTTAAATACCGAAAGGTTAGCTACCCTACGCCTATGCTCAATGCGATATATATAAACGTATTTGCTTTATTCTATATCACATGTTTTTCACATTTGATATGTGTCTAACAACATATTATTATTTCGTTCATATTGCTCATGCTTTCCGATCCCAGGGTAAACAGTTGATATCGACACCGAGCGTCGTTAATAGCACTTAGGGCATTGCTTATCAAACATTGTATTAAGTTTCAAGATTGCAATCATGAGTAACATTTAATGTAGCAGCTGGTAGACCATATTTTACACAAGCAAGTCTAATATGAATTAGACTGTGACGAAAAGTAGGTAGGTACTTAAAATAGGTAGGTAAAATCTGTCGAATTTGTCGAATATAGAAAATTTAAAAAAAATATGAAAATCGATGATGGTTTTGTAACGAGTTTTTTTTTAACCTTTTCATATTTTTATGTTTTTTTTTTTTGTTAATTTCTTAACTATACTGCTCTAGTTTAATCGTTGGCCCGAGCTGTTACTTTTATATGTTATTCTATGTTTATTTATGTATTTAAAAAAGCTCTTCAAAATTGGATATTTACATTTATACGCATGCGCATTAGTGACATCACATTTTAGTTTGTGCATCCATTTTCTGTTACTTGACGTTTGGACTTCCACCAGATTTTAAATTTTGAGCTATATATATAAAAAATGAGTCTGTTGATTGTCATGATAGTTTTGATTGTTTTGATACTGCTGTTATAATGTATATTACATTGCATATAATAAAGTAAGTAGCTAACACATTTTTTCGTTTATTCCGCCTGAACAAACCTACCTACTACAAGTCTTTCATTTAACTTGCAATTTTAGGCGTCATTTTCATAAAACAAGGAACCCTAAAATTGAACAGTTGGAAACAAAACATGCGGGAATTTTATGGCCCACTGTTTAATTGTTTCCCATCAAAAACGAGTAGGTGAGTTGATCACTTTTAACTGTTTTTATGTGCTTAGAATTAAGTCACTGTATAATATTGATATCTTCATTTCTGATTCGATCACGCAAGGAAACTCCGAGCATAGCCCTTTCCATTGCTCTTTGGGTGACTTTAAGCCTTTTGATGAGGCCCATTGTGAGCGACCACGTTTCGGATGAAATCAGAAATGAAGATATCCGCAGGAGAACCAAGGTTGCCGACATAGCACAAAGAATCGCCAAACTTAAGTGGCAATGGGCAGGGCACATTGCTCGCAGAACGGATGGCTGTTGGGGCCGAAAGGTTCTGGAGTGGCGACCGCGTACCGGAAAACGCAGCGTTGGAAGGCCTCCTACAAGGTGGACTGACGACCTGGTGAAGGTAGCGGGTATCCGATGGATGCGGGACGCACATGATCGTTCGTTGTGGCGCCGCTTGGGGGAGGCCTATGTCCAGCAGTGGACGTCTGTCGGCTGAAATGATGATGATAATAATATTGATATAGCTTCAGCATAGCATAATCAGCTTTATAATGTTCCCAACCTCGCACATCTTTGATTCAGGCTTCTTCTCCGCAAAAACTCTATCTTTTACTTAGTTCATAATATTATCTTGCCTTCAATATATTCTTCGAGTATCTACCGTATACCTACTCGTATTAGTTTACTCAATGTCTCATTAAAGATACAATATATTATGCTACGATAATAGTCGGCTAAAACTAAAAGTTACCGCATCCCGTGTTCCTCTACAAACACTGCGGTATCTCTTGAACTAGAGATTGTCTCATAAGTTTGTGGTAGCCACTTGAAGCTACCAAATAAGATAGAGAATGCCAACTTCAGTTTTTTTTTGTGTCATAAATTACAGTCTATAGATAATATTTTGTCAAAATACACGAAGTAAACAGTCGAATGTTGTATTTTTAATAAAAAGTTTTAAGAAACTGTAAAAAACAAAACCGGCCAAGTGCGAGTCGGAATCATGCCCGAAAGGTTCCGTACCGTCCGTAGTAAAAAAAACGTTGTTTGTTGTATGGGAGCACCCTTAAATAAGTATTTGTTTTCTGTTTTTTTAGTATTTGTTATCATAGCGGCAACAGAAATACATAACCAATGAAAATTTTTCTGTTTATTCTGCCCGTAAGACACACAAATAAATTACAAAAAAGAAAAACAAAACAAATATTAGTTGACTTATCAGGTCAAGTGTGGACCAGGCTTAACATACTGACTTGAACTATCACGGTTTCTAAGATACAGCCTGGTGACAGACGGGTGGACAGCGGAGCCCCGTACTAGAGTCCCGTTTTACTCTTTGGGTAAGGAACACTAGAAACTAAAAAAAAATGTCAATGGGTTTTGGTAAAAATTATATGATAGCGACTATCACAAAATTGTAAATAAAATCAATCACACACTCAAATACATTATTCGTAATGTATTTGCGACTAATCAATCAAACCCATTCAGGCCATTTTTCTCTACTTCAAAAATAACTTTAAAATTAATTCAACAAATGAATAAATCCATTAACAAAACATACAAAGTCAATAAAAATCTAGGCTAGGCTAATGTTAGGCTATAATTAATTCATAATGAATTAACAAATTCTTTCGAGGCTCTATAATGTAATTTGCATAACAGTTGACTAACACTATTGGCCTTCGGAAGTATTTAATGTTTACAAACTTCTATAGTCAATGCTATCAAGTCTCTTAAGTTTCAAAGACGAGAATCAACAAAACTTTCTTTAGACAATCTTTTGGCCTATAATTTTTTGTGTGTATTTTTTATTTTGATTTCATTGATTTTGAAATGGAATTTGTAAAATTATTTATTGTTACTATGTGACATTATTGATTCTCTTATAAATTACTACTGGTATTTTATTTACATTGAATTTATCCTTTTTTTGCTTATTCATCAAACCCCAAGCGAACGCGTTTGCGCATCTATTGTCTTACTATTGTGTCTTAAATTAACGGTATCTGAAAGGTTAATTTGGATTATAATGTTGTGTGATTTTCTTAATCTTTTTATATTTTATATTTTTGGGATATATGAAATTTATTCATTTAAAAATTAATCTAATAAATAATCACTAGGTATATATACAAACTTAAAATAATAATATGTACAAACGAGTAAAAAAGGCTGAAAAACGGGGAAAACTCAGAGGGCATAAAAAAATTCGTCCACATCGATGTCAAAGAGAAAAGTGCCCAGAACGCTGGCAGCATTGCTACGCTGGATGGCAATGCTGATTCGTTGACTGAAGAAGAGTCCAGCACTCTGGTCACGCGAAGAGTCAACCAACTGTTTGCTGATATCCCGAACAACCTGATGAGCGCTCGGACCCCATGGCTCTAGTGTTTCAACCCCAAACGGCTCAAACACATAACTTCCAATGAGGTTATTATATTAAAATTATATTGAAATTTATTTTATAGTAAGTTATTATCTATGCCTTCTATTTTTTTATTATTTAGGATTTATTTTCTATTTTCACGCGGGCGCAGCCGCTGGCAAAAGCTCATATCAAATATTGAATGCTATCTACTAACCGTATTTCAAAATACCAATGAAATTTTCTATCAGTCAAACCTCCCAAGAGTGCTAACTGATGGCATTGTGTGAGAAACATACTCACATTAGCTCGTTATATTTTTATAGCCATTTTATTGTTCTAATGAATCTATTATTAGACTAAAGTGTAACCGTCGGTTCTAATTAGTGAGGGAATGAATAAGGGCTTATAAAGCTTACACTCATTATTAAATCATAATAAAAAGTAGAGATCTTGTCGATGATAAAAAAACAGCATAATCTACATGTTTAATATTCCTGATTAGTTGTCCCCTGCGTCATTGGTTTCTGCTCCAGTCTTATTGGTTATAGCGTGATGATGTCATGTAGTCTAACGGCTATTTACTAGTTTACCTCTATAAATGGACTATCTAACACGAAAATAATGCTTAGCGTGAATATTTTCTTTTTTTTTAGTATGGGAAGTCATCTAATAACTTCTTTCACTGAGATTAGAGCGTGAGGGAGTGTCAACAATTTTACAGACTAAATCCCACCAATATCTCTTCAATTGTCCTTTGCGTTCCACAGCCGCGGTTTTTGGAAGGGACCATCCCCTTCCAAAAATCTTCTACTGATTTCAAACTATCTGCGATCATCTAAGACAGATAGTTCACAATCCAGCACATGTATTTCAACTTCTAACTCAATTATGCTATATCCACTGAGGTCCGTTTGAGTAATATTTCCTACTCTGTCCCTAGGGAGGCTGGCAGAGTTTGGAAATTGCTTTCGACTCCTTCCGCGATACTTCTGTTCAATGTCATCGTCTTCGGTTGCTCTGTTTGGAATCGTTGGCCTTAAAATAGGAAAATTGTTTACTAATGCTTCTCGTTTTAGTTTCCTGAACGTATTTTTAAGTTAAAGTTAATGTGTTCTATGTTATCTTAGTACATTTGTTAGAATATTTTTTGTCTTCTCTACTTTTCCTTGCTTTTAGGCATGTCAGTAATAAATATTCCCTGTCTTAGTTAAAGAGCGGAAATCCCTGCCGCAGTCTGTTTCTTGAAATCTATAATAGGCAAGCGTACTCCATATTCGATTAAACCATCGTTTACTATATACTAGTAAACACGGGCCTAACGAGAAAATATTCTGCAAAAGCCAATTTTCAGGTAGGTACTACAAAATCTACTAAAGTTTAATTCTTAACCTAGTATAATTTATTCCAGTCTCTATAATTTGGCACATAAACGTGTAAAGAGAAGTTAGAAGACGAAATGTGCTCATTTAACTACACATAAGGCTTGACAGAGGTTATGATATTAAAACTTAAATAGACACAGCTTTGGTCTCGTAATAACGTGAATGTTTAAAAGGAGAATTTAGCTTTGAGTTTGATACCTAAACAAAAGTTGCGAATAAGATGTTTCGTCTAAAACTAGACATATATGTGGCTATGAGAATAGATACAATGATTCGGAAACAAATAAGGAAAACACTGAGTCATATGTATTTTAAATTTGACTTACATTGACCTAAGATGACCTGCTTTGATGATTTCGGTAATGTAACTCAGCATGTTATCTAAGAGCAAAGATTGCTGTGACTTTAAATTTTGTAACATCCGCAATAACAGTGATTTGAATATCTAATCAGAATCTGTTAACTCTACTAAGTGTTTTGTTTTAATGCGAAAGCTCAGAGACTGAATCGTGAGCGAGACTGGATGAGTGAAAACTATAAATCCAATCAAAACTTAGATTTCAGAGAATCTTGTTAAGTCAACGTCTGTTTAAGTCAACTTTAAAGTTAAAACTAACGTAAACATTTTGGTAACTTCGACAGAGTCAAATTAATGCAGAGTGCACTTACAGACTTGAGTCATTCTCTGATAAATGAATGGAGCGGCAGTTTTATCTTATCTATTATCTTTTATAATAATAGTTTTAGTCTAAGCGTAATAATTTCAACTTTGAAGTGGAATGTGTTAGGGTTAGCAAAATCTGCAGTTTCTACACGATGTAAGTTTTTATTATTTGAATCGGTTGTAGAATCATCTTTATTTAATAAGATTCTAAGAACCATACTTATAATAATTATTGTACTAAAAGAATAGTAGTCCTCTGCGCCGTTTTATCCGCGTCATTGGATACTGCTCCGTTGCTGCGGGTTGTAGCGTGATGTTATATAAGTAGGTCTTCTTAGATAAACAGGTAATCTAACATTGAAATGATTTTGTAATTCGTATTTTAGTAGTTCTTAAAATTAGTGCATTCAAACAATCTATTCAGCTTTGTAATACTAATTTAGATAAGAGCTACGAAATTCAGAATCAGGTAAAAAAACCATATTCATACTTAACAAAAGATATAGTAAATAACCAATTAAAATACGTATCAAAGGAAAAAATAAAACTACAAGTTATTACAAGTAATTGAACATAAAAACATGTGAAATAATAACAGTGTGATGAAGATGTTGTGTAATCTGTGCAAAGTACACGACTCACATATTTATGAGATGTAACCTTGGACAACTTATGTTCAAGTCTTTAGACATTTTTATGTTTGTGACAAACCACAGTTGAGACGTAATGCTAAAAACTTTTATCAAAACACACTTAAATGTGGGTGATTTTTTCATCACCATGGCAAAAATCGTCTTAAAGCAAAGTTTATCATTCGTAAAGCTATTACTGATATCTGAACCCAAACCCACACAAATTTTATTATCTATACCAACTTGAATATCATTTTTATGGCTCCAAAATAACGTTTGCCAAATAAAATGTGGACGGGAATCCGGAATATCATTGCTGAGATCATCTTTCTTTTTCCAAAGATATCAAACAAGTTTCTATTGAGATCTAAAATTAGCGTTAATCGACCTACTATTTGATTGAAGCCATTCACAATAGATGCCTAAAATACTGTGCTTGGTAGAACTGAGTCAATTCTGAGTAAGGCACTTGATAATGATGATGATTCAGTGTTCTTTAAAACTGAAAAAGTTTTGGCTTTATTAGTAACAAGAATATTAAATCCTATTGGGTATTTGTTAATAGATTTGGAAGTCGATGAAAAAGCAGCTGGATATAATATAAAGCGTATTTCATCGTATGTATTTACTTTCCGGGAACTCCCACAGATCGCGTTAAAATTTCTGAGAAACAATTTTTACCAGTAAGTATTAAAGAGATTACTAGGATTACTTTAATAAGCACTTTTTTTTAAAAATAAAAAAGCAAGATTTTAGTCCAAACAAAATTGGAAATGTTTCTTGGTTTTAACAAAATACAAATTTAGAAATTGCTGTGAGAATTGTTTTCAATTCAAATTGTATCTTTAAACAGATTTCTGAGTAAAATCCACTAAATCTAACTTCATCTATAAATGCAGAACGTTTACCGTGCTGTTTTCTATAGATGTTTCTTTTTTGCAAATTTTTGACGAACCTAATTCAGGTTTTTAAATGGTTTATAGTTTGAAACGTTTTTATTTTAAATCCCCATTATTCGTGTTGAAATCAACTGAAATTTCGGTTATAATAATTATACTGACTGAATGTCGGTAGCCGCCAACTATTGCATGTAACTGCATACCATTTGAGGAATGTGGGCGTACAAATAGGTATGAAAATGCAAAATAGAGACGTGTTTTAAAGTACGGTTGGTATCTATTTATATGTCAAAGTTAATATTAGTTTGTTTGTCCTCCAACTAGAAATTGAACGGATTCTGCAAATGCACAAACGAGGTAATAGTGTAATTGTATTTGGGTCACCGAAGACTAAACTCGAGAATCTAGGCTGGGTTGTATATGCTTAGATATATGTCTAACTATATTGCTTTTTTTGTTCTTGTTGTTCGTTGCATTGAACAAATGCTAATTAGGGTGTTAATACTTAAATTTAAAAATAACCAGTGTTAGTTTGATACAAAGATAATTTTCAGTTCTGTTTTGCTGCTTTTTGGCATTAAAATAACATAAAAGCAAGCTTAAAAGAAGGTTTATTTAAATCCCAGTCAAATCTTAATTATCTCGGCGTTGAAATCAGAAAAAAGTGAAAGCCCTCTAAATAAATCCGTGGCACTGACGTTGATCACAATGAACTTGGTAAATATCAAAGCATTTTTACCAAGAAATTCGAATGTTAAGTCACAACCCTTTCTAATCCCCGTTGCGAGAAACTTTTTAGGATTTCAAAAATGGATTAAGAATTTAAGAGCTAATGAAAATTTAAGAATTATTAAGCGTAAAACTCTTGGTTTGGCTCTATAAGTAACTTGAGCTAATAATAGTGGGTTTGATGAAACTACTAAATAGGCTATAGGCAGAACATTTTACGGTGAATGCCATGCTAATGCCACGCTTATTTTATTTCTTTCTGATTCCCTGATGCTGCTAATGTTTTTTGGAAAGTTTTAATAAAAAAATATTCTATTTACCATGATTTGAATTCAAGATATTTTAATAAATATTACTGATAATATAATCAAGATAAACTCTTAGGTAGGTAGATACTGTGTCCTGATTTTGATACAACTGATAAATAGTGTTGCAAAAACACAATGCATAGAACGATTAGTGCTTTTCTTGTACTTGCTAAACCTATTCATCTTGACATTTCCTTCACATACCGAACAGAATTGAAATACATTATTCATATCACAATACACACATTTATAATCCTGTCTCAAACGAGGCCTAACATTACAATTGCGCAAGTGTGGTATGTTTACATTTATCGCGTTTCAGTTAATGAATACGCCGCTCGGTCACATTGACACTGCGTTCTTAGAAACAGTATGATAAACAAACATACGGACCAACCGGTGTACTATTACATGTGTTTACACAATAGTTTCTACTAAACGTCCACACAGATAAACTCTTTTAGAGAAACGAACCCGATCCCGAATGTTTGTTTTATCAAATACGTTTCACGCATCGATACTTCGACGAAAGAAATATTATTCATTGATTTACTAAACGTTTCATAAATACTGATCGAGACTCAGAGTTCAAATAAACAGAAAATGGTATTGTAACTAAGCTTGTAGAAAAGAAAAATAAAACTGACGAGATAAATGCTACAGTATCAAGCATCGATAAAACGAATCTCATTGCTAACGATATCGCTCTCTAAAAAGAAGCAACAAAAGTAAATTCAGCTAAGTTTATCTTTGTTCAAAATCTTATTTTCTTCGTAAAGTGAAATGGCCAACAATTTAAATTACTATAGATAAAAGAGAATGTAATTAATACGGGTAGTCAAAATACAAAAGAGGGAAGCTTAGCAATTTTGAATTCTCGACGATGCAATAATGATTTTATCGTAGCAAATTATCCATAAACATGGAAATGGTAAATATAGCATATCAGTTATCACTAGCCTTCAAATATGGTTAGGTCCAAGTTGGGGCTGAGCCAAAATGATGGAGATCAGAGTGTATATGGTTATTTATTTCATATCTCAATTCTTATTGACCATTTCGATGAAGAGTCCACGATGCAGTTGACCTTCATTTGCGAAATGGAGCGCGATATCAATTGTTTGCGATTTTTCTTTGTTGTCTTGTCTCTCAACAGCGTTTGCCCAAAGCAATTTATGCATTTCCTCATTTCTCCAAAATCATTTTGTATGATATCATCGTTCAATTTGTTCTATGAGTTTGAATGTTCTTAGAACCGGTCTAATCTTATTACTGTATTCGGCTCCTTGATTCACGCTGATATTTACTAAAATGTACATTAGATATTAGAACGAATTCGTGTTTGTATACCTCACCTTGACTTTATTAGTCACTCTTTGCATAAACACCTACACTATAATCTTATCTGGGTATAGCGGTGTGTAAGTAATATAGTTGCTTGAATATTTTTACCAACCTCAATTAAAAAATCCGGTTGTGAAGTAGGGAGATTATGAGTTTCCAATTTTAAAAGCACATTACATCCATGTAGTTCACTTTGAGGCAACGTTACACAGGACGGTACGCTCGTTGAGCACACATAACATCACATTTTGCACTTGCCAACTAAAAACAATAAACGATGTAAAACCGACGTGTATCCAGTTAGCTAAAGCCGTATTTCCCTTTACGAGAGAACGTTACGTGAACACAGACCAGTCACAGTTATTTTATTTTTTGTTGGTTATTACGACGATTACGTGTAGAGAGGAATTCGTAGCGCACGATACGTCCGCTCGCGACGCAGGCGGTCGACCGACTGAGGGAATGGTACGGGAGACGAGCGATGAACGAATGGCCGTGTAGAGCGAACGCATAGAGCGCATCTGAGCCGGACTGGCGTGATCCTGGCAAACCCTCTCGTAGCCCGAAATAAGTGTTATTAATCACGCCGCTGCTGTTTTTGGTTTTATTTTGCATTAAAATCGGTTCTGTTTCTGTACTTAAGTATAGTCCAGCGACAACTGTAAAGAGAAGTTTGAATTCAACTGGTTTGGCGACTTGGGTGTCTCCTTACCTGCTGTCGGCCTGTCGGCAAGCCCATTGACTATTTGAAGGGACTCTTTGTAATGGTATATTGACGGGATGACATCAAAGCGGTATTTTGTTAGGACTGCAGTTGATGAAAGTTTATAATATTCGTGGGTTTTCAACAATTTTGTACTCAACGGTTGTGGTCTCAGTCAAAGATTTTGGTTGAGTGTAATAGAGTTCGCAGAAATTGTATAACTAAATATTATTATTGATATATATATTGTCTTTATTTGTGGTTCTTATTTGACTTGAATCAACTTATTTTCTGCAAGGGCTTTACAATAGATTTCGTCTGAAAATTGCAATTTTACAATGACTGTTGAGAAATGATATTTTGCTCGACGCCATATTTTTCGTTCCGTCTGATTTTACGATCACTGACTACGTTAGATTATGGGAGAAGTAGCACCCCATAATATAACATAGTAGGTATTTAACAAGTATGATAGATTTAAGTCCTGGTATTTACTACAAAATTGACAATTTACAGATTAAAGGGTTAATCTGTATACAAAAATACTTTATGAAAACAAAACAAAATATTATGATAATAATTAAGTATAACGGTATAAAATATGAAAGCAAACTTATGTGCAGCAGAAGAAGATACGACAAATATATCACAACAATAAAAACGACTCAAAATAAATTCTGAAATAAATTTGACTTGAATTGCTTTTGTAACTTTTTCTGCATCTTCCTTACCAGATTAATTAGCTTAAAAACAAAATAAATGCGTAATCGTTAAAACTAATTGCCGAAACAAGTGAACATCATGGAAATGATTATGTACAATAACAGTAATACTCGTGTCTCAAATCAACTTGACCAAGTGAGTCGATATTTATTTTTCATCATTCATTTATCAATATTTGTAAGTACGTCGTTTTGATGTATGGTCGTGTAAAGTAGTATGTATAATGATACGAAAGTGAGAAATGATCGGCTGCTACTAATGCTTACCTTTTTTTAGTAATCGAATTATGTATTTATTTTTCAGAAGTCTTTTGTTAAATGAGTGTCAACGAACTATACTGTAAAAATGTTTATATAAAATTTCACTGTTAAATTGCATTACAAAAATGTAATGCATTATTATTCATTTACTTGAAATCAATTTGCGTAAAGTGAAAAAAGTAATTTGTAAATATGTTTTTCTAATAATTTGCTGTAAGTTAGGTAGTAAAAATATCATATTGCACAAAATTACGGGCAATAAATTAGGTATTGTAAAACATTTATCATGTTGCAGAATACAATAGGTTTCGTAAGTCATTGCAATTGCTATATTTCTGTCACTTTTTACACCCGTCATTATATTGCAATATGCAGTTACAGTTCTGTAGATATAGTGATTACGAGTTTTAAGTAGAGATAATCATACTGTAGATGTTGAGTGGCAAACAGTGACGAAATTCTACAAGCCTTTTGAACTTAATGAGCCGGTATCCGGTATTAACAATGTTCTGTTGTTGTTTTGTTTTTTTTTTTCGTTCTACTTTTTATGCTTTTTTTTCGGACTATGCAGTTACTCTCTTCGTTTATACCGCGTACGTCCAAGGATTGGAACTATTTGCCTGCTGCGGTCTTACCCTCCAATTATAATTTGAGCGTCTTCAAAACAAGAGTGAATAGGCTCATAAACTAGTGCGCCTTACCACCAGAGATTGCATCACTGCTTACTATCAGGTGGGATCGCGGTCAAGCACTAGTTTATATTAATAAAAAAAGAAATCAATTTGAAACTTTTATACCGAAATATATTTATTACCAGTCGTCAAAACTAGACAGTAGCTCAACAATGCATATAAAGCCCCCATCAATAAACTTTTGTCCATATTTTATGATTAATTTATTACATCCATCCTTCCTCCATTGTCCACAAAACTTTTTTTGTCCACCGGATACGCTCACATCAAGATTGCGAGCGGGCGCACTCAACCAATTTTTATTATGCACGTTTCAATAAAAGGTACAGTGGCAATTTGTCACTGAGCGTGAAATGGCTTACAGATTCATCTCTGTTGGACCACAATGCTGGAATTACGGATGATATGGAATGGATTAATTCAGACTAGTGACTTTAAGGAAGATAGTTTCCAAATAAACTTCTAAATAAATTTGTGGATGGAACTGGTTTTAGATTTGAAAAAGTAAACTGTGCAAACACTGGAAATAAATAATTTAATGATTAATCGATTCATTGCGAATCGATTAATCATTAAATTATTTATTATTCAAATTTATTTTCATAGACCCGAAATCATCCGTAACAAATAAGTCCAACAAAGGTATCTTACTAATTACTTGATGAGAAGAAGTCTTAACAGAATTCAAACAATTAAGCATCACCAAAATCAAACCAATATCAGTCTGCTTGATAATATTGACACACCATTTCAAACTATAGAATTGAAATTCATAAACGTCTTGTGTAAATTTGGTCAGGTTAGTTACATTTAGATTAGGTTAGGTCAGGATGAACTTAGGGCCCTTACTGTTTATCATAGAACGTGAAATTAATTTCAGGTTCAATGGCATCGAGTTCGGGTACAAAGCTGAAATAATAATTTGAATAACTTTGATTAGGAATAACAATTGACAATCGAGGTGTATAATGTGCATTCCGTTCTGTATACACTAGTGTGGCTAGTTGTGTTACTGGTGTAGTTTAAATAATTTGTTAATTTTTTGGCTTGTTTCTGATTGACAGCAATGTGGAGGAGTACATTGATGACTGAGTTTATTGGTATATAAATAGCTAGGTTTAATATTAACAGTTACTCAATACTTATTTATACCAAAACCAAAATCACCAATTTACATTTAAATATGAAATGGGTATCTCAATTGATATTAATGATCGTGCTGCTTAGTAACTAAAAAAAGTAAAGCGAAGATGGCAAATAAATATTTGGTTTGTCTAACCAGTTTATATTCCTACCATAAACCATGTTTACTTTTCACTATTTCTGGCAACTCATAGTTATTTTGTCCGTTTAGCTCATCTTCCTAAACACCGTTTTGCTTCATCATGTCTATTTTGACACAACTGTCGGATACACTGCAATTCACCATATCCTTTTGCACTATATCCATCCATTTGGTTCCAGCTCTCCCATATACAATAACAACACCTACCACGGTACTAAAATTTGTATGATCCAGACACCTCGTGTAGACTATTATATTTTCCCAACTCCCAACAATGGCATGGCGGTGGTGAGGTTTGGAATTCATCAGTGTAGTTCCGGCATCTTCCGATCGCGATTGTGTCCACAGCACCGTGAGTGATTTATTGGCCGCCATTGTTGTTCACGTCATATTATATTTACAAACACAACACATTTGCTTTTCGATATATCAGAAAATGTAGCTGGATTTTTTGATGAGAAATATTTTTTTATTTTTATGTCGGGTGAAAGGGATCGTTTGGTCAGTAATCGCTTCACACTACAAATCCCTATATCGAGGATTGGGGTCCGCACAAATCAAATACTCGGATTGTGTAGGTGCTAGACAAACATTTGTTTTGTTAGTGTAAACAAATAATTTCATACTGAAGCTAATGGAAGAAGTAAACAACATAAACAACAATTCCGTTAATACGAAAGAGATTGCAGACCCACGAAGCGAAAATATTTGAAGACAAAAAAATATTATTATGAAATTATCGCTGTTGCTTTTGGTCATTTTTGTTTCTTTTGAGTCATCTAAAAACAATCATGAGAAAAAGAGCTGCAAATTTTTGGAAGGACTGTGCAATTATTTGTTAATGCACTTCTTTCTACATTTTTGATGGGCTTGGGCTTGGATGAGTCAGTTATAACTTTCCAGCATCTGATTCACTTAACGCAAATGATATTAAACGCAGATTTAACTAAGAACATGAGCAGAATTCACATAATAACGACCGAATCAGGTTTTTGCTCCGGTTTACTATCCGAAGTTAATCTCAAACTGCGCGAGTGCAAGCTTTAATAGCTATAGAACCAGTAATTTTGATATGAATATTCAGTGAAGCTGAGATGAAGATAGTGCTGGCATATTTTGAGTTCTCAACTATGAGTAAGACGTCGACAATTCATGAATTGCAATTTAGGCGACCACACAAAAGCAAATAAAAAACCTAACGCTGGCGCTGAATGACTGTCCATTTAGTTGATGATATCTAAAAAACGAGTGATAAAGGTCGCTTTCAAAAGAACCAATTATAAGGTTTGGTTGTTTCATGACAAAGAAACCATAACAGTAAACGGCAAAACATTCAAACTAACAACGTCATCCACCAGAAGACGCCATAAAAGAGAGCGCTGTATCAGCATAGACGTTGATGTTAACTTTTATACATACCATCAAAAATATATCATAACAATCTGTATCAGATCTCACATGCCCTATATTCGTAACAAGTTAATTCTCGTTCACCATAAAAACGTTCATTTTTCGCGGCTCTACGAATCCCCAGGTTATCGTTCGATGGAATTATTATGCCAAACACACAACTTGAAGCGATTTGTTCTTTTACAACAGTTACTGTTTGAATTTCTGGTGGAGACAGTTTATTTTTGAGAGATCGTTTCGTGTGATGAGTCATCCTTGATAATTTGATTTTCTGACATATCTCCTTTTTTATCCTATTTGGTGGCAACAGTATTTTTTATGATTAGTGATATTTCTACTTAGGGGAATATGCAACACCGGAGATGTTATAGGTTTATCGCTAATTGGCATACCAAAAACAAACATCCAAATTAGCGAGACTGACATGCAAATATCACCGAGTAATTGTAAAACTGTCAGTTTATGATATCACGTAAAATTGTTCACCGTTTTTTATTTTAGTACGACAATATGTCACACTAGTATTATAATGGTTAATGAGTGTATATTCGTTACTTGTTCACGCTTGATCAGCTGAACGGATTTGGATGAAATTTAGCAGAAACGTAGCCCATGTTCTGGATAAGCACATGAAATAACCCTTGGAACAATTATTTACATTCATGCGGGTGAAGCCCCTGGCAGCATCTATGTAATCTACACTATCTTCTTCTTCTTTCCCTGGTCTCATACTCAATACTCAATACTTTATTGCAATCCATATGTATACATAGATGGTTTTAAAAATTTACATAGATCAATATGGACCCTGTCGGGCACAGCAAAATGTAGGAGAAAGGAAGAGGGCTAATAAGCAATTCACGGAGTTCAATAGATAATTATTGTAGATCTAATTTGCTGCATTTAATCAGGTTTATTATTATGTATGTATATTATTATAGCACTATATCTTTGTATAAGTATGAGTAAAGTATATATTTAATGTATTTTATGGTTATTCTGTGTCGTCATTAAAGTATCTAAATTATGTGATGTATGTATATTATTATTTTATGTTTGTGTATAAGAATGCGTAAATTTTATCAAATAATTTTATTTATTTTTTTATCGTCAGTATTATTTCAATTAAATTAAATTAACGAATAATAATTATGTCAGGTATCCTTTTTTATCGTCATTATTATTAACTGTGTTTATTAATTATTTATGTATATTACTATCATGTCAGTGTATGTGAATAGGGGAATTATGTCAAGTATTTTTTGTTTCTTATCGTCATTATTATAAATTATATTTTTATTTAAATTGAAATATACACGTATGCATTTTATTATTAGTATGTCCGTGTATTAAAAATAGGTAAAATAAGTCATGTATTATTTTATCGTCATAATTATTAATTGTGTTTATAAATTATTTATATGTATTACTATTATGTCAATGTATGAGAATAGGTAAATTATGTCAATTTTTTTTTTATTATTCTTATCGTCATTATTGTTAATTACA
The DNA here is from genome assembly GCA_929112965.1 of Mythimna albipuncta. Taxonomy (NCBI): domain Eukaryota; kingdom Metazoa; phylum Arthropoda; class Insecta; order Lepidoptera; family Noctuidae; genus Mythimna; species Mythimna albipuncta. The sequence continues at coordinate 21,996,112 of OV815965.1, forward strand.
TTTTTATTCAAATTTAAATTATACATGCATTTTATTATTATTATGTCCGTAAATAAAAATAGGTAAATTAAGTCAAATATTATTTTTAGCGTCATTATCTGGGGTCGGGTTTCCTTACTTTCCTGCGCCAAGTGGCTTTATCTTGGGTTGTTAATTTTGGAAACTGGGCTTTTTTGAGGTCGCTCTTTATATTTGACCACCAGGTCAATGGCGGGCGGCCTCTATCTCTTTTTTGTTCCGGTAGGCTTAGGGCGATTTGGACCACGTGGTCCTAACTACGTCTTTGGACGTACATCTACACTATCTACACTAATATACTAAAGAGATAAAGTTTTTTAAGCTATTGCATAGCTTCTATCGCGGGCCTTGAGCGTGGAGACCGAATCCAGAAATTCCGTAACGAAAATAACCTAACACCCCGGGGACTCATTTGTTTTTTGAGCGTGGTGACCGATAAGAAAACCATTGAGTAAACAATCAATCAAAATTCAATTCAATGTGTGAAAGTGTAACTTTAATTAATATCAAAGAACTGTTTTTGTTTGTAGGGGGTAATCTCTGAAAGTGCTGGTCCTATTGCTAAAATTTTTTCACCAATAGAAAGCTGCTTTATTCAGCGAAGCCTTGGACAAAAGCTAGTTATTTAAAATCCTATAGAAAATTCTGGAGAGTTCCGACTCTTAAGTTTTTTGCAAATATCGAAATATCGGGTGATCAAACCAACAGAATAACTTTTCATCCATACGTTCCGTTATACAGCTCAAGATAATATCAGTATAAATTCTTATCAAGTTACAGTATTAAATTCGAATACTGCGTTGGTATATTTTGTGAGCACTTCGTTTAACGTATGCTAGTATGACGTGACCCATTTTTCTCAGCTGACCCGTACATTTTGTGTGAGATGTTATGCAACTGATGTAGTCCATCTTGTCTTTACTTGAGTGCTCTTAGAACAAACGGTTCGATGTGTACAGAAGATTCTCTTTAAATTGGTCATAATAAGAATAAGAATAAAGTTTATTTGTTTATTGTTTGCTTCTTTCTCTCTCTCTCTCTCTCTCTCATATGTGACCCTCTTATTGTAATTAAAACACCAATTATATCATACTAATATTATAAAGGCAAAAGTTTATCTGTATGTTTGTAATTTGTTACTACTTTCTGTATGTCATATTTTTAATGCTTTCTATATGTTATTTTTGTGGTTTTCATTACGCAGGTCACCACTATGTAAAAATTTTGTTATTTGTTTTTTTTGTATTTTTTATTTTGGTGTAAGTCCTTTGTTCTGTATAATTTAGTTTTATCTATTTTCACGCTCGAACGGCAAAACGGATTTGGATGAAATTTGGCACTCTACTAGACCGTTTATTTATTTATTTAAAAAACCATGTCTTGGAATAGCACATAGGATACTATTCATACCGCAAATATATTTCCTTGGGTCATATTTTTGCTTTTACGCGAGCGGAAGGTTAACTAGTACTTACTAATTAGTTTAACTTAGTGCTGTACCAAAATGATGACAATGATATTAATCTACTTAGCCTTATCCTTAGAGACTATGTCACTCAGTGATGTAGTAATATTCTATACTACATCTTAGGTAGTTACCTAAATGTAAACAATCTTAACATGTCTTTTATCGAAAAAAATGTCCAAAATATTTATCTAAAAATGTTTACAATTAGGTAGATATTTACCTAAACCGATGTTAGGTAATTAACTAAATTTAAATAATCTTTGTATGTCTTTTATACGACTTCTTTTAATTAAAAAGACATATCAAGATTGTTTACCTTTATTTAACTACCTAAACCGATGGAGTAGTTAGAGATTCTGATGAAAGTATTTTAAAAAACGGTTTTGCAGTTTGAGATACCCCCTAAAATCAAACTTAGAAATATTTTCCTGTGTAGTTATAGCACTAGTAAAGACAACTAACATTCCTTTTCCTTTGCTAGTTGATTCTTTAATTTGAAACGGCTACCTACCCTTAATTGAATCGAACACTGAATAGAAACAACACGGCTTTTTTTTTTTTTTTTTTCGATGGGAAAAATCATCTTATGACAACCCCCGCTCTTGGGCGGAGCGGGAGATAGTGTCAGACTCTTACTGACTAAAAAACCCATCCCGTTCCTTCAAGCCTTCATACCGGGGCTCGAGCGCCCTTTCGGATAACCCTGGCCCCAGTAGGCTTCGACCCGGCTGGGCCCCTGCTGTTGCTGACAACTCCTTGAGGCGCGCGGGAACAGCGCGCGCCGTCGACGACTTGGGCTTGGTCCGGATTGTTACCGGACGGCCGGACAGCGAGCTACCCATTGCTAACTGTCCGCAAGCCCGCGCCTACGGTGGCTGGAAATCGGGATCGGAATCCCGGCGGCGGCGGCGAGAGCGCCGTTGCCTGATGCGGTCGGCCTCCTCCTTAGCGAGCATTACTGCTTCGCAGAAGTCGGCGACCGCCTGCCACTCCTCCTCGCTCCGGACCATGGCCTCGACCAAGGCCCGGCGCGAGAGGTCTCCGCCGCCGATCACCCCCACGAGGGCACGGCGATGCTCCGTCCAAGCAGGGCACACCGCGATTGTGTGCTCCACCGTGTCCTCCGGGCGTTCCGCACAGTGGCGACACCCGGGCGTCACTTCCGCTTTAATTCGGAACAGGAACCTCCCGAACTTGCCATTTCCGGTGAGGACCTGTGTCATGCGGAAGGTAAGGACGCCGTGAGGTCTTTCCAGCCACGCCTCAAAGAGGGGACTTATCGCCATAATTGTGGCGTGCCCATGACGGGGTTGCGATAGTCGCTGACGCCATTCCACCATGAGATCCCGCCGGAGCTCTGTCCGCCATGCCGCGACCTGTCGCGGCAGAGGACTTTCACCCCGGCGTTGCATCTCCACGCGCATGTCGTGCATGTGTGCAAGGACTGTTGCCTCCAGATCCCACGGTGGTAGGCCAGCCAGAAGGCTCGCCGCTTCGCGGGAAATCGTGCGGTATCCCCGCACCATCCGAATTGCCATGACCCTCTGGCAGGCGTTCAGAATGGCCGCCGGTCGCTTTTGCAGCGATGGCGCCCACACCGGCGCCCCGTAGAGGGCCATGGACCGAACGATCCCCGCGTAGAGCCTCCGGCAGGAGGCGTCTGGACCCCCAAGGTTGGGCAGGAGCCGCTTGAGAGCGGCCCCAGTCCGGTTGAGTTTGGGAGCCAGACGTCGGAAATGCTCCACGAAATTCCACCGGCTGTCGAGGACGAGTCCCAGGTACTTCATCGTCGACCCGACACCGATGTGAACTCCTCCTACCGTTAGTTGGGAACTCATCGGTGGCGCGTTCCGAGAGCGGCGACCGTGAAAGCACATCGCCTCGGACTTGTGAAGCGCCACCTCGAGTCCCAACTCCTGGATCCTATCAACGACCATCGCAACCCCACGTGTCGCTAGAGCGACCGCCGCCTGGTACGACTCTCCCTGCGCTAGAACCAGCGTGTCGTCTGCGTAGCAGACCACGCTGACCCCGTCAGGGAGGTCGCCCCGCAGCACGTAATCGTACCCGATGTTCCACAAGGGTGGCCCTAGTACCGACCCCTGCGGAACACCGCACGACATCTCCCGACGTTTCCAGTCTCCCTGGTGACCGGGGTAGACAATATACCTGTCCGACAGGTAGGCCTCGACTACTCGACAGAGGTATTCGGGCACCCGGTGGTACCGGAGTGCCCTCCGGATCGTACTCCAGGGCAGGGAATTGAAAGCGTTGGCAATGTCCAAGGACACTGCCACGACACACCTACCCTGGGACACCGCATCCCCCGTCGTGAGGGCTCGCACGCGCATGATTGCGTCCACCGTCGAGCGCATCCTGCGAAAGCCGAACTGTCCGTCCGAAAGGTCCGGCCCCACCCGTGAAAGGCGCGCGACGAGGCGGCTCGCAATCACTCTTTCAAAGAGCTTGCCCACCTCGTCGAGCAGCACAATGGGCCGGTACGCGGACGGAGAGTCCGCAGGGCGCCCTGGCTTTGCGATGAGGACCAGTTTCCCTGTCTTCCAGCGAAGTGGGAACTGGCCCCTTTCCAAACATGCGCTGAAGAGCCCTCTTAGTCGAGGCCCGAGAGCCTCCATGGCCAGGACCCAGGCTTTCCCAGGCAAGCCATCGGGTCCTGGGGCGGCGTTCTTGGCACTCAGCCTTTGCACCGCCACTCTCATCTCTACCTCGGTCACCTCTGGAGCATTGTCGTCGTCGTCGCTATTGCGATCCGCGTCAGACACCGCTGGCGGAGGCGGAGCCATGGGCGGGGGGGAGTGTTCCCCTCGCGCAGGGAACAGAGCGCTTACCACACCCTCCACGAGTTGGGGCCGGAGACTCTGAGTCAACGGGGGAGCCCAGGGGCGCAGTTTCTCCCGTACCAATTTGTACGGGCGCCCCCACGGGTCCGCGTTCAGAGACCCCAGCCACACGTTGCGGGCCTCGAGTTTGGCCCGCTTAATCTCCGCTCGGAGGGTGTGTTTTGCCTCTCTGTAACCCTCGTACAGCTCCGCCTCTCTGGCCTCCGCATCCGGCGGGCGGATGCGGCGCCTGCAGTATCTGGCGTACCGGCGTCGCGCGTGATTGCACGTGTTGCGCAGTGCAGCGATCTCCGGCGACCACCAGTACACCTGGCGCTTAGCACGTCCTGGACGGACTCGGGGCATTGCCGCATCGCAAATTTGCGACATGGCCTCCCGGAACCACTCCGCCTCGACGTCGATGTCGACAGGCCTGTCCGGTGCTTGCACCCAGGCCTGTACCGTCGCGGCTTCCAGGAGGAGCTCCCGGTCCATCTGCTTAAGCGCCCACCGCGGACCGCAAGGGCTCTGTCGGACCGGCGCGGCCGAGGTTTCGGCGGAGACGTCCAACCGGATGTACCGGTGGTCGGAGTACGTCTCCACCTCCTCCATAACGCGCCAGTCGACGACACGTGGCGACAGAGCGGGGCTGGCGAACGAAAGGTCCACCACTGATTCACCCCGCCTCCGCACCAACGTGGGGACAGAACCCCGGTTCAGGACGACCAGGCCCAGCTCCAAGGCCCAGTCCTCCACCATCCGACCCCGTGTGTTCGTGCGCCGGGAACCCCAAGCCGTGTTCCAGGCGTTGAAGTCCCCGCAAACGACCACGGGGAGGGTACCAAACCCAGCGACGACGGCACTTAGCTCCATAAGGGAGACATGGAGTTCGTCGGGAGTTCTGGTCGGGGACAGGTAGACGCCTACCACTGCAATGTCCCCGACCCGTGCTGCCACGCAACCCCGTCCCCTCGCAACAGCCTCGAGGGGCGGGGTACCGGCGGCGGCCGACGAAATTAGCGTCACCGAGCCGTCTAGGTCCTGAACCCAGCGGGGATGGACGTAGTACGGCTCGGAGACGACGGCGACATTGATCGACCACTGCGCCATGCTCTGGAGCAACAGATCCTGAGCGGGGGCGCAGTGGTTGATGTTCGCCTGGAGGAGACGTAATGGTGTCGTTATTGACATTCCATTACAGTCTCCTCCTGAGCCCCCTGTGAGGGCACTGTCACGGCGGGAGCGGCGGCGACAGCGGCGGCAGCCAAGGTGGTGGCTGCGGCGGTGAGGACGTCAGGGTGGATGGGCCTGATCTTGCCCTTGGCCTTGGCGGGGGGATCGCAGGACCTGCCCCCAGCCCGGTGGTCGGCCGGCTTGCCTGCAGCCGCACATGCGTAGCAGTGCGGCTTTGCCCGGCATTCAACTGCCTTGTGCCCGGGCTGTCCGCACTGGTGGCAGCGGTCACTGCGGTCCTCTGCGGCGCAATAGGCCCCCACGTGGTGCCCCACGTGACAGCGGTAGCACCGCAGAGGTTTGGGTTCCAGCATCTTGACTTGGGCTGAAACCCAACCCACCAATAGCCTTCGGCCCTCGGTCGTGATGGCCTTGGCCGCCGACACGGGGCAGCTCACTGTAACGGCTCGCATGCCCGTGCTGTCAGCGCGGATGGTGCCCGCCCGGATCTGATCGGTCGTGCACCCTCCCGCTCTGACGATGGCGGCCACCACTTCTTCCACCCTAACGGAGTCGTCCAGACCCATAATGCGCATGTCGATGCACTTGGTGGGTCTGGACACTCGGGCTTCCTCGACATCTAAGGACGCCCTAATCCTTTCGGCCAGGGCGTCAGCGAGCTCTCCGCTGTCTGCCCCAGGGACCTCCAACATTCGGGCCCCGGTCGCGGTACGCCTCATTCGGAAGCCCCCGGAGGCACCGAACTCGTCGAGGTGGCCCACCACCGCCTGTTTCGCCTTCGCCATGACTACATCGTAGTTCACGCCCTTCTTTTCCGCAGCTGGCTGTAGTGTGATCACTACAGCTGCGGAAGTCGGGGCGCGAAGACGAGCAGCCATGGCCCGCTTCTTGCGCTCCTGTCGCCGCCTGCGCTTTTTGGCCGCCCTTGCCGCCTTGCTCGCCTTCTTCTTGGCGCCGACGACCGTCCACTCGGCGCCAGCCGAGGGGTCTTCGGGCGGAGAAGGCGGCAGGCGCGACCTAGTCGCCGCCGTGGCGGGAGGACCCGCCGGTTTGGTGGCAGCCGCCACCCTGCTCTTTGAGGGAGGGGCAGGCTTCCCCAGCCGCTGCTGTTGCTTGGCCGCCGGGACCGACCCCGCAGGCCCCGACGCCGCAGCCACGCGACCTGCTTGCCCCGAGGGGCCAGCCCTGGGTTTTGCAGCCGTCGTGGCCGCGGCGACGGTGGCATACGACGCCGTCCTCTTCTGGCCGGAAGCCGCGAGAGGGGGTCGCAGGACGATGCCCTCCAGGACGGAAAGCTGGCGCTGGATGTGCCCCTGAAACTGCTGCTGCTGCTGCTGTTGCTGCTCCCTAAAGGCAGCCAGCTCCTGCCGCAGCAGAGACACCACCTCCTCACTATCCGCCTGGGGCGAGGGTCGGGATCGGCCCTGCTCCTCCCTGTTCCTCCCTTCGGGACGAGAGGCCTGGAGAGTGGCCACGGCTGCCTCGAGTCGGCCAAACCTCCCGCTAAGGGTGCGCTCATAGGGCTCGAAGACGAGCCCCAGCGCCTCCTCAATCGCAGTGTTGGCCAGCTCGATGGAGCGTTTTTTGGCCACTCTCTCCCTCTTATTAGCCACACTCGTGATGGCGGCTGCCACGACCGCTCTGAACTTGGCCATCGCCTCCTCCATTCCTTCTGGCAAGTCCTCAGGAATCTTCGGCACCAAGGCGCTGGCCTGGCGTCCCTCACTGGCGGTCTCAGTGGGGAGCCCTCTTCCTCTGCCCGACTTTCGAGCCGCACCCCGCCCCGACGACGAGATTTTCCGGGCAGGTCCCGTCTCGTCGTCGGACGCGGAGCGCATGGCGCGCATGAACGCCCTCCTTCCGTTGGATGTGGATTCTTCCACCTCCATCGAAAGGAGGGGCCCCCGCACCTCCTCCTCCACCTCCTTCCCGCCTGAGTTGAGTGAAGACGCGGCATCTGAGTCCGAAGCCGCGTCTTCACTCACCCCTCTGAGGCCGAACCTACGCCCGGCCTCCACCGGCGTCGCGGACGTGCTGGGAACTGGTCCCAGGGACTCCGCGCTGCCGAATCGTGAGCCACCCTGGCTCTGTGCGTCCACGGAGGACGGAACAGGGTCCGAAGACCCGAGGCGATGATTGCCCCCCCCAGAATACGAGGGGCGGCCCGAGCTCTGCTCGGGGAGGGATTCTCCTGCACGCAGGTACCCTCCTGGGGTAGTTAATTTTTTATCATTCGCGCTCATGGTGGTGCTGGACACAGCTTTGCCTTTTTGTTTTAAATGGGGTGGGGTCCCCATTGCACGTTCGCCATCCAGGTCATGTCTGCTGAGCAGACACGTACCGGAGGCGAACCCTATCTCCCCGACATCGCTATCCAGAAGGCGCCAACAGCTGTTGTGCCAGCGCTTCTGGACAGCGCTCCCTCCGGGCGGTCCGACTGGACTCCGCCGTATGTTCCATTTGGTCTGGTCTCTCGCTTGAGGCCTTCCGGCATGAGTAGCTCTACCGGCATAGCCCTCAAGGTCACTGAGACACGCAAGCCCCACCACGACGACAACGTGGGAACACAGTTGGTGGGGGAAACAACACGGCTCAATGGTTCCATTCCGTTTGATCGGTTTTAATAAAGATGTTTTTGATAAACTTTTTAAACTTTAATTAATTTTATTTTCGGACGCCCAAAGGGCACTTTTTGTCGAGACAGGATCAGAACGTTTCCTAGAAAAGAGCTTTTTTTTTATTTATATGTGGAAACGGGCAAAATTGTATTAATAAAATAACGGTTACAGTTTTATCATAGATAAAAGCATAATCAGCTTAATTATGTTCCCATTGCTGGAATTCGAGCATACTCTCTAGGAGAGGGAATGGGCCGTAAACCATAACGCGAGCTAAGTGCGAGATATCACATGTTTTAAAATTTTTGGCTCTATAACATCCTCATCATCTTCCCTCACAATATTTTCCATATGCAAAAGCAGTGGTGATGACATAAATGACACTAAGTAAATCGACTGCCTAAGTTCGAACCCATGACTTACATTTGGTGAATAGAGATTACCGTTACCACTGTATCACTCTGGCTCTCGACTGAACGCGAAAGTTAAATACTAGAAACCAAAATATTTCAAACTTATTTGATTTACTATCATAAAACAATTTAACGAAACTGTTCAAAAAGAGGTTAAATAAATTATAAAATTATTAACAAAGAACAATTTGCCTACATATCCACGGCCCGCATCGTACAACATTTTAATGGGACATTACGGAAATGTTTAGATCCACGGTGATAGCAAGAAAAGCGTCACACTTACATTTGTGTCGTACGATTTCAATAAACGGTCCCCTTCGAGCATAAATAATGCATGTCGAATTGTTGGGCCCCGTATACCGAGATAAAGATCAATAATAATGCTACATCTGAAATATGCTTTGGTATGTCCCTACAGATCATGTTATCAATGTAAAGGAAAATAAACTTAAAGTTACAAAAAATAAAAGCGATATTTGCGTGCTGATTTTTTACAATAACCACTTGCTGATTGACCAAGCGCTTGTTTGTAATAAATAAGTTGATTCAGAGAGCCAGTGACGGATCTAGGACAGCGGTTTTGATTATCGTTAAGCGTAAGTCCGCGTTTATCGGTAAGGCCCCAGTTCCCGAGCAGTGCTCTATAAAACAGTGATTTTCTGAACGGCTTGGTATTGACCTATTTAAAGTTAAAAAAAAAATGTTTATGATAGATTCATATAGATAGATTCTATTTATTTACTCTGTTGACATCCTTTTTAAGTTTTTGACGTTCTATTTAATTTTATTGACCAGCAATTTAATTTTTTGACATTGTATGCATATGGGATTTTTAAAAACAGATTAAATTTTTTGACGTTCTATTTATTTATTTTTTTCGATTCAAAACCATTTCAATTATGTATTTTGTTTTGAGATAAAATTATATTATAATTTTAAATATTTGTTAGTATAGGTACATCTGAGATTTCCAGATTTACTATAAGTTTTGCCAATATTTGGCAAAACATAGCTCAATGTAGGTACGCTTGTTGTTTTACAAACAAAACAAAAAAAAAAGATAAATAAAAGAAAAAAAATGTCGGTAGTGTTAAAAATCATCAATAACACTGTCAACATATTTTTTATGATTTATTTCGTTTTCCCTATTCTTTTCAAACCTTTATCTTTAGAAACATGTTTACACCAAAAAAATGCTGGTTGAGTGTTCTTTAGAATGCACATAGCTTATGCACATGTCGGAACAGACCACCTAGCCAAGTTACAACCGTTTCGCTTGCATCGAACACCTCGAGTTGGCCACGTCCCTTATTCCTTTGTTCTGACCACGTGACTGTGCGTTAAGATTACGTCATTCCCGTACATTTGAGGTTTTCTACTAGCGTAAACGATTGCTTATTAACATGGCTAAAGGCTAGGGGTACAGGTGTTCAAGGGACTATATGCCTTAAGTGTAAGTCCGCGTTCACCGGTTAAACTTTATCGGTTAATGCAACTTGATTGATTTCATATGAATTAAAGGAAATTAATCTTTTAATGTTGCTCTTTAAATTACAAGTGGGCTGATCTTGTAGCATGAATTACTTACGAAATATCGTATTGCTAATTATAAGCTGGCTCAGTTAATGTGTTGTAATGAGTAAGTTTGAGTAATAACGGGATATTTGATTCATAATATTTCAGTAGGTTTTAATTGGTCATGTGGAAAGTACCTACCTAAATGTTGTTGGAGAAATTTTGATTTCATATATTTTTTTTTACATTTTGTGGGTTGTTTAAACATTATTTATTATTATTAATATTAATGTCACGTCATGTCACTGCGGCTTCAGTGTGATAGCCTGAAAAACGCTTTTACAGATTTCAATATTTGAGAATAAAATAAAAAAAATAATACTAAGTACTTATTACTACTTATTTTATATTTTTCCTTTTGAAGTACCTATCTGTTATTTGTTTATTGTGCAAACCTACCACAGTGTTGTCTTTTTTAACCCAAAGGTTGACTGGTAGAGAATGCCTTGTTGCATTAAGTCTGCCTATGTACCAGTATTGCACATGAAGTTTAAATAAATAAATGAAAAATATGTACCCATTTCAATGTTGATTTGGGTCGAGAATCACTCTTTATTCTTTATTGTACACAAAAAAAACACAAACAAAAAAAAACAGGACATTTGATGTAAGTACATAGGCGAGCTTAACCCACAACTGGGTTTTAATTTTTTTTTTCACTAACATAGTTGTCTACTGAAATTTTCTACAGATTCAAAACTGCTCCTTGTTTCTATATATTCAAAAGGAGAAACTGACTGACTGACATTTCAACACACAGCCGAAATTACTGGGTCTAGGAAAGTAAAATTTTGCACAAGGGCTTCCTTTTATGATATAGGCGAGCACTAAATCGATGACCTGCACCCCTAGCCAAGTTTCCAATCTGCAATAGTTAACACTTGTAGAAAGCTTCAAATGTACAGGAATGACGTCATCTCAACGCTCAGTCACGTGGTCAAAACAAAAGAATTGGCGGCAAGGTCAACTCGAAGCGTTCGACGCAAGCGAAACGGTTGTAACTTTGCTAGGGGAGCTGCAATATTTAACGCTTGTAGAAAGCTCCAAATGTACGGTAATGACGTCGTCTCAACGCTCAGTCACGTGGTCAGAACAAAAGAATTGGCGGCAAGGTCTACTCGAAGCGTTCGACGCAAACGAAACGGTTGTAACTTGGCGAGGGGGGCTTGTCAGGGTCGCGGGAATCCGATGGATGCGTGATGCGTGACGCACAGAACCGGTCGTTGTGGCGACGCTTGGGGGAGGCCTGTGTCATACGGTGGACGTTTTTCGGCTGATATGATGATGATGATGATAATGATGAGCACTAAATAGGGATTTTCTAAAATTCACTACCTAAAATGGGAGTCCACAGTTTGTATGGAAAACTTCACTATTACGCGGGTGAAGCCGCAGACAGAAGATGATTTACTATCATAAAACATTTTACACTAACTTGAATGCTAGAATTTTCTACCACGGAACAATTCAATTTTGAACCGACTTTCAATAGTACTCGACCGATTTTCAGCCATCTTTTTTTACATACTCATTCCGATTGATAAGGAGTCTTCGCTCAATGTTACTGTAAAAGTATTTTAATCAAAGAGAACAATTTCTGTTCGTTCGTGTAATGTACTTTCTCTTTCAATTTCTTTCGAGGCTAGTTCGATTTCTTTTACTTTTGCTCCGAGCAACACAAGTTGTATTGTTTTTACTTTTTCTGTTACCTATAAATAAATTTGTTGCAGCAAAAAACGTATTTTGGAACGAAACGGTGATCGACTTATCGATTTGTTATGCTAATTATTTTGTTGTTTTTATTTAGCACAGTGAAAGTGGAATTTTTAAATGTAGGTGTTTAAAATTTCAAGAATTTGGAAGCGGCAACTGATAAACGGTCGACCGAAACGAAAAAACAGTTTTTTTTTAATCTGATAAGTATAAACTAGTGGTTTTCTACTTGATGGTAAGCAGTGATGCAATCGTTGATGGTTGAGGTGTAGTATCACTCTGGTTTTGAAGACACCCAAATTATAATCGGATAGGAGGACCGCAGCAGGCAAACTGTTCCAGTTCTTCAATATACGCGGTATAAATGACGACGCGAAACGCTTAGTTCTGACCGTAGAAGTTTCAACAAAGTAAGGTTGGATACTCGCCGTACGTCGGGTTGGAATCAGATGGATGTGAGACGCACAGGACCGTTTATTGTGGCGACAGTTGGGGGAGGGGGGGGTGGGTTACATCCAAGTGAGAATGATGATGATGTGATGTTAATGATTCCTCATCCGTCTGATTACTTACTTCTTAAATTAAGCGGATTTTGTTGCGGTTTACACTAATAGAAAAAGCAATCAATGGGAAAGGTTTTTGTGCATAATAATTAGCACCCGTGCGAAGCCAGGGTGAGTCACAAGTCTAATGCTCTATACGTATTTATTTACATATTAAAAAATTTAAGTGTCTCTTTGTAATATAAAAAAAAATACATGTGAAATATATTCAATGCCTATAGCAATTTTTCACATTTCTGTCTGTATGTCTGTTCTTTGTAATGTCCAAAAGGGTTGGACCAATTTTGATGGGACTGTTAATGATAGATAGCTGGGGTTTTAAGAGCGGTTGTATGAAAATGTCCCTCGTGAAAAATGTTCATAAGCTGAAATTGTCTCTCCAGGAGCAGATGTGGGCCTGGTAAGTGGTAGGAATCTACTTGACTCATTTTCAATTCTAATACAGCTTTTACTGGGGAACTGTGAGCATACTTCACTCAACGATCTTACAGCCACTACAATTCTAATCAGGCGCCGCATGTCTGTCAACACATATGACTTATAGATCTGATGTAGGTTGGTCTCGACCAATTAGAACGCAGTACCCCGCTCTCCTGGGCGTGAGGCATCTATAGTGGCTGTAAGGTCGTTGGTTTGGCTACAAATTTTGTGACTCCAGCCATGAAGGCGTTTTTTTTTTTTTTCGATGGGAAAAATCATCTAATGACAACCCCCGCTCTTGGGCGGAGCAGGAGATAGTGTCAGACTCTTACTGACTAAAAAACCCATCCCGTTCCTTCTAGCCTTCATAACGGGGCTCGAGCGCCCTTTCGGATAACCCTGGCCCCAGTAGGCTGCTTATTACTGCTTCGCAGAAGTCGGCGACCGCCTGCCATTCCTCCTCGCTCCGGACCATGGCCTCGATCAGGGCCCGGCGCGAGAGGTCTCCGCCGCCGATCACCCCCAAGGCATGAAGGCGTGACGATTTGATATAAATCTAACAAACTGTTACTGCTTGAACCTCAGGTGTTCTGTGCCTCCGTATTGCGTTTCCGACAGCTACATTATTTGTTGCAGGTACCACGTCAATCTGTGACCCGTTGAGTAATGCCAATTGATTTGTTTTACTGAATGCTTTAGATTTCATGGGATTTGTATCAACTGGTATTGGTTCCACTGTTTTTCTTCTCTGCTACTGTTTTGTTTTACGCATTTATTTATTTTTCTTTTTTTGCTACCCCGGGAGTATGTTCCTTTGGAAGAATTTCCTACTATCACGCAGGTGAAGCCGGTGACAGAAACTAGTAAATAAATAGACTTTTATATACATAGAAGACTAGCTTTTGCCCGCGGCTTCGCTCTGGTATATAATATATAGTCTATGTCACTCAGAAATAAAGCAGCTTCCTATCGGTGAAAATTTTAGCAAACGGACCATTACTTCCGGAGATTACCTCCTACAAACAAAAAAAAAAAAAACTTTACCTCTTTAATATATACACCGCTAAATTTTAATCGTTTTAATCCCGTGGAGGGTCGATCCGGGACATGAAACACTATCAATTTGTAAAAATAAAATTGAAAAATAAAGTACCTTTTTTTCAAAACTCGTATTAATTTACGCATGTACGAAATTAATTTCTTAATGGTCGGCGTTGCGTACAAACTACCGGTCATTGAACTCGCTCAGCTGAAGTTTTCTTAAAGTAATTAATTTTGTACATGCGTAAATTAATACGGGTTTTGAAAAAAGGTACTTCATTTTTTAATTTTATCTTCACAAATCGATAGTATTTCATGTACCGGATCAACCCTCCACGGGATTAAAACGATTAAAATTTAACGGTCTATAGTTTAGGTTTAGATCTACATATTCTACTTTGATTGCTCGTCACTGATGTTTTTTTTTTATTAATACAATATAACCTAGTGCTTGACTGAGATCCCACGCAGCAAAGATGCGATCGTTGATGGTGAAGTGCGCTAGTTTATTAAGAGCCTATTCACTCTAACCTTGAAGACACCTAAATTATAATCGGACAGGAAGACCGCAGCAAGCAAATTGTTCCAGTCCTTCGATGTACAGCGGTATAAATGAATGGTGAATGCCCCACGCTTTAATTGACCATTCAGAATGTAAGTGGAAACTATTATATTTCTGCCATTATAAATCATTGATTACTACGTATTATAATTGACCGTCGTCGTAAATGATTGATGCTCACTGTATTCATTTTGTGCCGTTTACCGTTGAAAATTCTCGTTAACTCTCATTCCATGGTAATGGTAAAACTTTTCTGTAAATCAATTTGCAATCCAATTACACAGTAGTTAATAGCTTCATTTGTACCAACTTTATACGGAAATAAGCAATTGAGATCCGGGGCTTTACCAAAACGTGTTAAGGTAGGCATACACGCTAGTGTATTCCTGTCTGGTTTGTCGGTACAGTTGAGTTGCACAACTGTGCAGGTTTTCACACACCTGATAGATATAACAGTACGAACAAACATGTCAGAGTTACCCTAGCGTGCCACCGTAGGCGCGGGCTCACTGTCCGTAGACAGTGAGGAATGGGTAGCTTGCTGTCCAACCGTCCGGCAACTGTCCAGACCAAGCCCAAGTCGTCAACGGCGCGCACTGTTCCCGCGCGCCTCAAGGAGTTGTCAGCAACAGCAGGGGTCCAGCCGGGTCGAAACCTACTGGGGCCAGGGTTATCCGCAAGGGAACTCGAGCCCCAGTATGAAGTCTTGAAGGAACAGGGTGGGTATTTTAGTCAGTAAGAGTCTGACACTATCTCCCGCTCCGCCGAAGAGCGGGGGTTGTCGTTGGATGATGTTTCCCACCATAAAATTCTTTTTACCCTTCTGGGTTACCCAAGTGAAATACAAGGATGGAGATATATGTTCTGTACAACAACCTAGTCTGCCGGTTTTGTACCAGTTGTATTTCAGGGAGTGAAGTCGAAAATGTATATCTTAATTCTAAAACCCGTTCCGTCACCGGACTATCGGGTTTATGGCAATGCGCCATCGGTACATGGTGGACATCCCACCTATACACAAAACGTTTTGGGAACACATTAATTGTGCGGAGAGCTAAGGAGTGAAAATCTCTGCCGGTGTTCCTGATAACTACAATCTGGGAATCTTTAATTCAAGAGTGAATAGGTTACTTCTAGGCATGAAGTGCGCTCCATCGTCTACCACATCGTCTCTTTCCATTAGAGATAGTGGTCAAGCATGAGCCTATCAATAACGAAAAATAAAAATCCTTTAACAGTTCAATATAGGTCATCAACTGGATCACGTTAAAAGTTCGAAATGGCCTCTGAAATAGCCTTTTTGTTTTTAAAACGTGATCATTATTCGTGACTGAACAAACAAAACCCATTAAAATTTCTAAAAAATATTTAAATCGAAAGACCCTTCAAAACAATAATCCAGACGATATCAATCTCGTTCCATGCATTTGAGAATTCAATATTTTTATTGCTATTTGAAGGCTACGAAGGAATAATCGTTCACGTGCACCGGATGTCAAAATCAAAGGGAACCAACCATTCAGCGACCCTTTTGAGTCAAAATCGCGGTTTAATGCCAAAACAAGACTTATTGTCGATCGACCAATTTATAACTACACTTCAATTTATCATAACAATCTTTCCTACTTTAACATAAAGTTCAATATTCTCTGGCGCTAATTTTTGATGTATATACGAACGGTTTACATCCCGCTCATTGACGCCGAGCGGCTCTCGGACGGAACTCGTAAAATCGAAACAGAACGCTGATATAAAAGGAACGGCAGATGAATATCGAGATGAGAAAACCGCTATTATGCATGAGATATACCGACAGAATGTTCGGTGAACCAGAACGATGAACATTTAACGATCTCTCGAGCATACTTACTATTAAATGTATATGTTCAAAAGAATGAGCTGTATCGATATCTTTATCGATAAAGGACTCCGATAGAAACTTTACTTGGAACTTATAGATTACAGGCTTAACTTCATTGATATTCTTTATCAAAGTAAGACGGTTTGTATTTGTAGGTACTAATTATATCAAAATGATGTCATCGTTACTCTTTTAATCTGAATCTAGTTTTGTTATTTAAACTTGTCAGCTCTCTAGGTCTACTTTTTGTAACCGTCTTTTTAGGTATCTTCATTGCACATTTCATACATTGTTTACCATCTTTCATCAACATCTGCTAAAAATAGACTTCTCTTTTAATCGTGCTTCCCAGTTCCGTTCATACCTCATCTAGGCGTTTTTCGCTACTTTGACAATATCATCCACCCACGCGCATTTCCGTTAGACTACCTTAGTTTTTAGTTTATCTTCTGAAAACAAAAGCTCTTTGGTATGTAGCGTGAGCAAAGCATGGTAATCAGTCTTAAAATTTTCTCACTGCTGAAACTCTTACCTCCTCTCTTCAAGATGATTTGGGCAGTAATAGACTTCACCACAAACTTTTGGGTCTAGGACATGTCAGTTTTCTCTCGATATTTTCTTTCAGTGTTTGAAAGAGGATTTTGAAAGATGTGGTGTTGAAAGAAACCACCTACAACTTGTAAACAAGTAAACATTTTCTCTTTCTTTCTTTTTTATTCTTAAGTTTCAATAGCTGTTACCACAATTGCTTCACTGCGATTTTTGTTATGTGGCTACTCTTTATTTAACTCTGCATATTTACAACAAGGGTAGAGAGAACATAATAATAATTAATTTTAAACACAAACTACTCAATAATTTCCGTGGCACTTCGCCAGCACTCCAGTAACAATTGTTAGAGTATGCCGCGTAACGAGAAAATGTATTTATAACTTGAGTGACTAATGTGTGTAAAATATTATTGCAGTCCACTATTAAAATGGCTGTAGTAACATTCTTTGGTATCATGGTTACAGGATAAATACTACTTCTTTGATTCTTTGTACATCTGGCTCCTGAGGTCGCTAATTGTTTGGGAAATGGATTGGCATTGGCAAATATGAAGATGTTGCTTATACAAGTTCTTTTTTATCTACACTAATATAATTTAGAGGTAAAGTTTACTTTTTTGTAGGAGGTAATCTCTGTTCTCTGAAAGTACTGGTCCGATTGCTAAAAATTTTTTATTGACAGAATGCTGCTATAATCCTTAGTGACATAGGCTATATTTCATGTACGCGGGCGAAGCCGATCAGCGGTGTAAGCGTGAAGGAGTATGTAAGAAACATAAATACATATAAACGGGGATGGAGCATCTACTCAAGCTTCCCATAACCAATCATGCTCATCTTCTGCAATAATAGTAGGAGTTCAAATATCTAGATATATTTTTTTAAGGTTGGTAAAAATCATCCCAATGACATTCCGAGCCCTTGAGCGGAGCGGGAGATAGTGTCAGACTCTTACTGACTAAAAACCCACCCCGTTCCTTCGTTGCCTTTCCTACCGGGACCGAGCCTCGCTTTCAGAACTAGACCCTGGCCCCAGTAGGCTTCGATCCTGCTTGGTCTCTACAGTTGCTGACAACACCTTGGGGCTTGCGGGAACAGTGTGCACTGTCGACTACTGAGGCTCGGTCCAGACGGTCGGACAGCGAGCTACCCGTTGCTCGCCGACCGCAAGCCCGCGCCTACGGTGGCTGAAAATCGGGATCGGAATCCCTGCGGCGGCTGGGGCGCTGCTGATGCAGTCGACCTCGTCCTTTGCTAGCATTACTGCTTCGCAGAAGGAGGCGACCACCTGCCACTCCTTCGCGCTTCGGACCATAGCCTGTACCAAAACCCGGCGCCAGAGATATACTTTATCTATACCACACCGAAAGGTTATACCAGTTAAGGTAGTCAGATACTTAACCAAATTGTTATTTAACATTCGAGCCATTCGAGCTCAAATACCTTCAAATGATACTGCATACTACGGACACTATTAATTGCCTAGAAAATTGGTAGTTACTTTACAGCGCATTACCTCCCTTTTAAGGAACTCACTTATTTCTACCCAGCAGCAAAATTGATGAACCGATGATGTAACTAGGTAATTAAGATTTCAATTACCTCTTGACCGCAGCTTTATGTCCACCACACTAAACTTCTGTGTGTAGTCTCCACAAAAGAGCATCGAGACACCAGTTTTATTCTCAAAAAAAAAGAGAAACGCGCAATTTCATTCTGTTCTTGGTTCCCTTGTGAAAATTTATTTCAATAGCACATTTCGCTCATTCGGAGTTTAAGAAAGGATTCGACTAAGTTCCAGCACATCTTTAGCGTGGTATTAATTTGTTCGTCTTTGTACAGGACACTCAACTTCAAGGACGTGCCAGGGAGATAGCAAGGAGATGCCTCCAAGACAATTACCATTGAGAGGATTTCCTAAAGTTTTATAGATTTCATTTTATTCGATCTGACTGAACGCTGTTAGCTTCTTTTACATTTTAAAGCTCTCTCGAATTCTTTTGCGTGCGAAATGGATTTATCGTGGAATTTCGATTTGCTTTATTTTGCCACTAAGCTGTGTTATCGTTCTTATTCGAGGAATCAGGGTCTGAAAAAATTTCAAGTACATCTGTGCTTTAAATAACATATCATAAGTATGAACAGCCTTATAATGTTCCTACGACTGAGACTTGGCTGTAATCCATCACCACATTAGGCCAGTGCATTTTGATGGTTACCTATGCTATAAATATTAAGCAAATGTATTATAATGTTCCCACTGCTGGGACTCAGGCCTGCTCTCTTGGAGAGAGAATGAGCCGCAATCCATCACGCGGACGCAGTGCGGATTGGTGGATGTCACATGTCTTCAATTTTTTGTTTCTAGGACATGCCTGTTTCCTCATGATGTTTTCCTTTACAGTTTTCAGAGTAGTGGTGATCTAATAAATTACAGTAAAAATATTATACTCCAAATATTCCAAGTATCATAGTTTTAGTGAGAATATTATAATTATAACTGCTAAAGCTTCTTCTACTAAGGTATAACAAATTACTTAGAGAGGTAATATTATATTTTATAGTTCGTTACTCATATGTTGTAAGTAGGTATAACCTAATACGTGGAAAAGAGCGGAAGCTATAAAAATATAAGATTTATTGCATATAGCCGCAACGTTTAAATGCTTATACTTTGTTTAGAAACGCAGATTGTGTTTAATTTTAATTTATTTTTAATTCCTTTTATATTTCTTGTCTCAAATCCCACTGGAGTGTTTTGTTGGGTTTTTAGACAAAACTGTGGATTGAAATTGTAAAGAGTTAGAGTCTGTCGAAAACGCCAAATGACTTGGGTAATTGTTAAAGCAAAATTAAATCTGATGTAGTCAACACATGTTCAATAATCAAGGTTGATTAAGAGATCTGGATCATAGTTTACTAATAGAAGAACCTTTTAAAAAGTATAGAATATACCTAAATATTTTTTAAATAATTAAATATCATACAAAATTCCCAAGTCGTTTGATTTTTTAGACAGACCATACTAAAAATACTTATTAGAAACCATTCAAGCTTCTTTTCAAGATTGTGAATTTTGTTTAAAAAATTGAGAATGAAATAGGACATTCAACTGCTACAAAAACAAAATAAACGAGAGATTATTTTGTTCTTTAAAAGGTTGTATTTTTTTATCTTTGATAAATCCTAAGATTTGTCTGAAGAATTACGTCAAGTGGTTCGTTGATTGATGTTTAAGTTCTAATTATTGTTAAGATGAAAGTTGGGTAGCCCAGTAAATGCCTATTGAGCGGTTATTTCACGAAAAAGTCATTAAAATAGGTAAGATGAAATAAGAGGGTAATATTGATGATTATAAATCTACATTAAGGCAATTGTCACACAGCACACAGTCGAGGTGTGCCCTGCTTGGGCGGAGCATCGCCGTGCCCTCGTGGGGGCGATCGGCGGCGGAGATCTGTCGCGCCGGGCCTTGGTTGAGGCCATGGTCCGGAGCGAGGAGGAGTGGCAGGCGGTCGCCGACTTCTGCGAAGCAGTAATGCTCGCTAAGGAGGAGGCCGAACGCATAAGGCAACGGCGTTATCGCCGCCGCCACCGCCGGGATTCTGATCCCGATTTCCGGCCAACGTAGGCGCGGGCTTGCGGACAGTGAGTCCGGCCGTCCGGTAACTGTCCGGACCAAGCTCAAGTCGTCGACGGCGCGCACTGTTCCCGCGCGCCTCAAGGAGTTGTCAGCAACAGCAGGGACCCAGCCGGGTCGAAGCCTACTGGGGCCAGGGTTATCCGAAAGGGCGCTCGAGCCCCGGTTTGAAGGCTAGAAGGAACGGGGTGGGTCTTTTAGTCAGTAAGAGTCTGACACTATCTCCCGCTCCGCCCAAGGGATGTCAATACATGATTTTTCCCACTATAAAAAAAAAAGATGTTACACTGCTATGCATTACCGCTGCATGTTGCGTTTCAACGCACCTACACGCGTACTTGCGGGAATGCAGATCTACATCATCATGCGGGTTTTTTACGCACTCACGCACGTAATTGCGTTGTGTAGATTCACGCTGGCTCTGACTTATTTCATCCAAAATTACGCACGGCACTACGAAACAGTGTGCCATACCTTGCGTCTCGCCCCGCAGCCACGCGCGTGAGCGCATGTTTCGCATATGTAGGTGCGTGATCGGCATTAACGCGCGTGGATTCATTTTCGGTGTGTTGAACTGTACGTGTTTTCTACACAAACGGAGATACTTACAAGCAACGATAAAACACGCATTCACGCACAACGCAGCGTGGTGCGTGGTAGTGTGATAATCGTCTTAGTTTAGATTTATAATCATCAAAATTATCAATATAACCCACTTAATTCATCTTATCTACCTATTTGAATGACATTTCGTGAAAAAGAAAAATGGGTAGATATAGTTTACCGTTTTTTTTTTCTTTGTAGGAGGTAATCTCTGGAAGTACTGGATCGATTGCGAAAATTTTTTCACCAATAGAAAGCTGCTTTATTCCTGAGTGACATAAGCTATATTTTATATACGCGGGCGAAATCACAGGCAAAAGCTAGTTCAATTATAATCAATAATTGATTTAGGTGTCTTTAAGTCTACAATTAATAAGCTCTTAATAAACTAGTGCGCCTCACCATCAACGATTGTATCACTGCTTACCATCAGGTGGGATCGCAGTCAAGCACTAGTTTGTATCAATAAAAAAAATGGATACGCATTACCGTTCACAGTAGACGTGGACTTGTGGACGACGAGCAATGGATTGCTCTTCGTCTACCGTTTGTTGCAGATTTCGCTTTGCAGCTAAAAATACGGAGGGGAGGAACGGGAGAGCGTGTCAGACTTTTACAGACTAAAACCCACTCGTTTCCTTCTTTGCTTAGCGTTCCAGAGCCCCGGGGGTTCATTTTCACTTAACCCTTGGCCCACGTAGGCTTCGACCCTAATTGGCCCCTACGATTTGCTGAGGTCTTGAGGCGCGCGTGGAACAATACGCGCCAGTTACCGGACGACCGGACGGCATGCTACCCATTGCTCGCCGTCCGCTAGCCTGCGCGTACGATGCGGCTAGAGAGAGCGGCTAACTTTGAAGTTTTTAGTAGCCACTTTGGATACACGAGGCTTAAGCAACGGTCTTCATGGTACTCTCAAAAAAATATTCGACCATCTTTCACAGAAACAAAAATCCCATTTCACTTTGGATTTCTATAGCAAAAAAAAACTAGGCAAGTGTGAATCGGACTCTTGTACTGAAGTTGCGTACAAACTAACCAATGTGTGTTTAATTTCCGAATGTAGTATCGAAGATTTTCCGATTCGCAATTTTTTTTTGTCACGTACCCAATAACAAAACTGTTTTCAGATTTGTTCCTATACTTGTGCTATAATACCTTGCTTTATACCAAATTTCAGGATTCTAGCTCAACGGCAAGTATAAATTTTGATTAGCATAAGCACAATCATCCTTTCGATGTTCCTTTTGCTGGGACTCAGGCCTCCTCTCTAGGAAAGGAATTTCGATTTTTTTTTTTTTTTGCGACGTAAACAGCCGTACCTTTTTTTTTCGTCAACCTAGAAGTTTGAGTATTTCACAGTTTTAAGTGACCAAAGATCGGAGTATATTATGGTTTTAATTTCAACTTGATACATCCACGCGTTCCTGAGATAAAGGGTCCTGACAGGCATACCGACGGACAATAAAGTGATCCTATCTGGGTTTTTTTCAGTGGGTTATAATCATCTGGCGTTGTCAGATGTCATCGGGACATAGTGTCAGACTTTTATTGACTAAAAAACCCACCCCGTTCCTTCGTTGCCTTTCATACCGGGGCCGAGCCTTCCTTTCAGAAGCAGACCCTTGGCTCCAGTAGTCTTCGACCCAGTTGGGCCCCTTCGGTATCCTATAAGGATACGGTTTTTTCCATTTGAGATACGGATTACGGAACCCTAAAAATACGAAAATAGAACACGGTACCTCCAACCGGGGAATCCATTAGGCCGCCACGGTTTTTCGTCTATTTATTTGTATTTTTTTTAAGTATGGTTGAAAGAAACTTGGTTTTTCGTGTTGTTATGAAAGATTGTTATGGAATGATGAATTGTTTGTTGATCTCTCAATGAGTTCAGATGTCCGAAACTCCTCCTGTCTTTGTTGTCTGTTCTGTTATTATGATTTTTTCGATATAAGTAATACGCGATCTGTTTGATGACCTAAACTGAACTATTGAAGGGATGGAGATCTAAAGAGTGTATAATCTACACTAATATATATTAAAGAGGTATCTAAAGTTTGTTTTTTTGTTTGTAGGAGGTAATCTCTGAAAGTTCTGGTCCGATTGCTAAAATTTTAGCACCGATAGAAAGCTGCTTTATTCCGGAGTGACATAGGCAATATTTTATGTACGCGGACGAAGCCGCAGGTAAAAGCTAGTAAGCAATATAAAGGACTATGTTCGGAGTTTCCTTGCGTAATTGAATCAGATATGAAGATATCCGCAGGAGAACCAAGGTGGCCGACATAGCACGAAGAATCGCAAAACTTAAGGGGCACATTGCTCGCAGAACAGATGGACGTTGGGGCCGAAAGGTTCTGGAGTGGCAACTGCAAATTGGAAGATGTAGCGTTGGAAGGCTTTCTCCGAAGTGGAATAATGACCTGGTAAAGGTTGCGGGAATCTGATGGATGATCGTTCATTTTAGCGACACTTGCAGGAGTCCTATGTCCAATAGTGGACGTCTATCGCCTGATATGATGATGATAATGATGATAATAATAAAAAAACCATATCTTTGTTTTCGTATTTTTTTTTTAATAATTATTTATTGCAAATAATACACACATCATATACACAGAGAGAAAACAATTTTATACATTTATATGTATGTCGCAATAGCTTCCCACCAACCGAAGTTTGTCCTTGAATGCAGCACAGTGCGTACGGTAATAATCGCTGGTTAATACCACGTTCCAATAAAAGCACCAAAAAGGCCTCTGAGAGTCAGTTTCGAGTCCTCATATGCCTTCCAAAGGTCCAGGACCCCAGGGTTCTAAGATATAACAACCCATAATAATATTCCACAACTATTAGTCGCAAGCTAGGATACATAAATACTCGGCCTTATAATGTTCCCACTGCTGGGACTCAGGCCTCCTCTCTAGAAGAGGGAATGGGCCGTACGTAATCCACCGCGAGGGCCCAGTGCGGGTTGGTGGATGTCACATCTTCGAATTTTTGGTTCTAGGACATGCCGGTTTCCTCACGATGTTTTCCTTCACAGTGGTGATGAAATCTTTATATATATAATTCTTCTGTGAGTGTGTATGTCACTGAACTTCTCTCAAACGACTGGACCGATTTTGATGAAATTTTTTGTGTGTGTTCAAGGGGATCTGGGAATGGTTTAGATTCACAATTTTGTCCGCTGGACAATGTTTTTTTAATTAATTTTTAATTTATTAGTAATTGTTGATTTTGGAATGTTTTACATTGGATCCGACAGACGGCGCTACCATCGCAGTGTCAAATTTTAAATAATATTCGAATTTTAATTTTAGTCTGTCCCGACAGTTAGCGCTGCGATCAAATTAAAAAAAAAGTTTTGTTAGACGTGTAGACAGGACAACGTCTGTCGGGTCCGCTAGTAAATTATAAAAAAGTAAGGCGCCTGGCTGGGTTTGAACCCATGACCTACAACTCATAAGTTTTTTTAAACTTTAAGTGCCATATTTACGGCCGACAATTTTTCACAAGTCAAGTCGTTTTTCCAAAACACCTTCACTTCAGTCATTCATAAACGTTGACATTCTGTAATCAGATAATGAACTAGCAGGTACCTACAATCTAGATTGCACAAAGCACTAACGAACAAACAAACTTGCAACCAGAACAATGCGGAATTGTTCATTAAACTGGTTATCGGGACCTGTGGAGCACTGGTTCTCAACATGATTTTACTTGGGACTCATTTATTTTCTATCTTATTAGGAGGTGTGAAAAGTACTGATGATTTACACTATTAAATTATTTCATATATCATTGTAATATTATAAAGACGAAATTTCGTGAGTGTGTACTTATGTTTATTACATCTTCGCACTTTCTTTTTATTTATAATACTAGCTAGTACCAGCGGCATCTCCCGCGTAAAAATAGGTCTCGCCATACAAAATTACGAACCCCGTTTCATCTCTTTAATTTTGAGGGTGAATTTTGAAAAAACCCTCTTTTAGTGCTCACTTACTTCATTTAAGGGAAACTCTATGCAAAATTTTACTCTTCCAATCCTAGTAGTTTTGGTTGTGCAGGATGTGTCAGACAGACATTTTCTCCTTTTATATTACGAGTATGTAGATTATAATGTACTTGTAATCCCAACATCCATCCAATTTCGGCTCCACAAGGTGGACCAATAACCTGGTGGGGGTCCCGGGAATCCGATGGATGCGAGACAGGTCCGAACATTATGGTGTCACTTGGGGGAGGCCTATGTCAATCAATGGACGTCTTTCAGCTGAAATAATGATGACGATGATGATGTATGAACAAACGTAATATGAACCTTTTGTGGATCAAGTTTTAGCACTTGCCACAAGTTGAGAACCAGTGCTGTTGAGAAAAGTACCGAAGAATAGAGAAAAGTAGGTACTGGCTATGATTTATGTTGTTTTTCTCAGAGCTATTCATTCTGCGGCTTGATAGCGAAGTTTGGGCAGGTATGGTTGTGTTTATTCTTTTTTTTTTTGTTGTTTATTAAAGAGTTAGATGGAAAAGTTTTACGGTAGTCTTTTTAAGGCGCAAAATATAGGGAAATAACAAGTATCGGTGGAAAAATGTTGAAACGTAAGGGTCACAGCCACAGCCACAAATGGCGCCATGAGAAGCTACAAACGGCAACAAAGGAAGCTGAAGCAGACGACGGCCACTTGTGGCAGTTGGCTGCTACTTTTTTTTAACCCATACGCACAGTACCTATCATAATGGACTTTGACAAAGAAGGTTTAAAAGAGCGAAAGGCGTTTGACGTTTTGAGGCCAGTGTGGGTCACAAGAAGCGAGCAGCAGCGTGTGGCGGCCACCGCCGTCTACCGTGTGACTACCGAATACATATAAAATGTATGATTGCTATAGTAAATATGCCGATGGCAGCGTTTTGTGGATGTTGCGCGTGCAGCGACCCTTAACAAAATAGCTCTACTTCGACAGCTGTCATATTTTTAAGCTATTGCATAGCTTCTATCGCGGGCCTTGAGCGTGGAGACCGAATCCAGAAATTCCGTAACGAAAATAACCTAACACCCCCCACTCATTTGTTTTTGAGCGTGGTGACCGATAAGAAAACAAATGAGTGAACAATCAATCAAAATTCAATTCAATTTGTGAAAGGATAACTTCAATTAATATGAAAAAAAAAACAAAGGAAAAAAAACAAAGGAAAAAAAATACTGCATAAATAAAATAAATAAATAATTATAATTGCATAAGTTGATTAAAATGCTATGTAATAGCTTTACCATGGCAGTCCCCGAGTGCTACACGTCTTTTTTTGGTTAAGAGTGCCCAAACCGAGATACATGTCCATACAACCGCTCTTAGGTGATTATGACCTTAAAACACAATTACACATCTTTCTTTAAATATTGTGGAACTATTTAGGTTTCTATTGAAATCAAAACATAATCCAGTTATGACCTCTGATAATTTATTTTGTTGAATATAACCTAACATTAAATTACTCAAAATGTTAGGCAGTTGGTGGCGGCGTTGAGCACGCCATAATCGCGGCAAGTCCCTTTTTTGAGGAGTGATTGGAGAGGCGCCAAGGTGTTTTCACTGGACATGGCCAGATCGAGAGGTTTCTGTATCGAATTCAGGTTGAAGAAACACCCGAGCATCGCCATTGTGCGAACTGCACGGAGGATATGGTCAGGCGTACAGTGCAAGTTATCGTTTGGGCAGAGCACAGCAGTATGCTCTTGGAGACGATCGGCGGCAGCAACCTCTCGTTCTTAGCCTTGGTACAAGCTGTGGTCTGGAGTGAGAGGCGAAAGCGTTCACCTCCTCTTGCGAATGAATAATGCTAGCAAAGGAGAGGGCTACAGGACCGCAAGGGAAAAGACATCATTATAACCCAGCCGCCGTGGCAGAAGACACCTTAGGCATCGGAAGTCGCAGGTTGATCTCCGACTCTCTCGCGCTGGGACTTGGTATCAGTGATCCAGAGCGAGGAGTGGCAGGCGGTCACCTCATTTTATGAAGCAATAATACTAACGGAAGCGACAACACGCGCTAGCGCGAGGGTATGGCCCTCACGCCCTAGTCGCCGGGATTCCGATCCAAATTTCTCGCCAATGGGTTATCCGCCGTCCAGTAATCATCCGGACCGAGCCCAAGTCTTCAACGGCGCGTATTGTTCCACGCGCGCCTCTGAAGAAGATGTCAGCAAACTGTTAGGGCCAGCAGGGTCGAAGCCTATTGGTGCCATGCATTGTGCGAAAGAGAACCCGGGGCCCTGTAACGCAGGCCAAGAAGGAACAGGAGTGCGTTTGAGTCAGTAAAAGTCTGACACATCCTCCTGCTCCGAGAAATATCATTAGATAATTTCCCACTTAAAAAAAGATTTATCTCTGACTATTGCAGTTGCGGGCTTGCGGACTGAAATCCAAATCGGGCTTCTTGATCAGCACTCGCCTGTAATTACTAGACTTTTTTTATGGTGGGAAAAAATCATCCAATGACAACCCCCGCTCTTGGGCAGAGCGGGAGATAGTGTCAGACTCTTACTGACTAAAAGACCCACCCCGTTCCTTCTAGCCTTCATACCGGGGCTCGAGCGCCCTTTCGGATAACCCTCGCCCCAGTAGGCTTCGACCCGGCTGGGCCCCTACTGTTGCTGACAACTCCTTGGGGCGCGCGGGAACAGTGCGCGCCGTTGACGACTTGGGCTTGATCCGGACAGATTACTAGACCAAAAAGGCAATGACCAAAGAAAGAAATTTCAAATGCAATCATCAAAATATTTGTCCCTAACAGGAAATGATTAAACGGCACTTACTAACACACATTAACGCCATTTACATAAAGATATAGACACACGGACTGACACAGAGATAATAATTATGTATGAGTAATGAGTCGCGTGTATTCCTGCTAGGTATATTATGTATTACTATGCAAATAGTCGTGTTTAGGCAGAAATTATAATAGGCGTGAAGCAGTTAGTGGTGTCGGAAAAGAGATATATAACTGCGAGTGATTAAAAAAGATTTGGTTGATTATTATAGGTACAGGCAAAACTGGTGAAGCAAGTCAAGATAGCACAGACGATATGACGATGACTTCTATGTAAGGAGCGCAAGCGGACGACAAGCTACTGCTTGTCGTCCGCCTGCGAGCTCGCCATCCGGCCGCCCAGCAAAGACCGAGCTCCACGACGCATATTGTTCCACGCGCGTTTCAAAGATATCTCAACAAAACCGAAAGGGCGCAGTAGAGCGGCTGCCTGCTAAGTGCAAGGACCGCGGTAATATTTAAAAGAGTTACTGTGGCGCTGGAACGTAAACAGCAACGGAAGAACATGGGTTTTAGTCAGTAAAAGTCTGATACGCCTTCTCCGGCCACCCTCGAACGGGAGAAGTCATAAGACGATTTCACTTAAAAAAAACTGTACCTATATCTACCACGAAGTATAAAGTTCGACGGCCAGTCTCTCTAAGCTACCGTCTTAATCAGACTCTGGCAGAATAGACGAAACTTGCTCAATAGCCGTAAAAAAGTAAATGATAATGTCAATTTCCTAATTTTACTGCTATAGGAGCCCCTATAAAATCTATAGTAGGTAAGCCTACTATAAAATTGATTTTAGTTGACTAATTGCTTAGAAATGTTTGTTCAAAGTTTAATTGGTTTTTTCTTTAACTGACTGATGCATGCCTCCAGAGTTCATGCATTAATTCATTAAACCCTAAGCGAACGTTCGCATTGTCATTATCTTACTATTGTGTCTCTACTTGACGGTATTCCAAAGGTTATTCTCGATAAGCCTCAGATACACATAGGGACAAATTGTCCCCCAACATGACGTGTAACGCTGTGAAATTGACATACAACATGTACTGAGACACGTGTGTGTGCTTTAAAATCTTGAAAGGCAAATTCCGGGACACTGAGCAACGTTGCAGTGAAACGTAGATCGAGCGTTGCGCGTCATAGCATAATCAGCCTTTTAATGTTCCCACTGCTGGGACTCGGGCCTCCTGTCTAGGAGAGGGAATAGGCAGTAATCCACCACAAAGGCCCAGTTGGTGAATGTCACATGTCTTTGAATTTTTTCCTTCTAAGACATGCAGTTTCCTTCACCGTTTTTTAGAGATGATGAAATAAATTACGCAAAGTAACGCGCCTGGCTGGGTTTGAACCCGTGGCTTACAACTTGTAAGTTGGGGCCGTTACCACTCGGTCACCACTGCTCAATTCTATTCAAATCATCTTAAACACCATTGCATAAAAATAAGTAAATATGTACCAGGAAAAGTTTTCTTTTGTTACACGAAATATAATAGAATGTGACATTAATGGAGGCTATACTTGAATGCTCTCATTACTCGTATGTAGGGCGCCATCTTGTGTTATGACGTAATTCCAACTTCAAATTATGTAGGGGTAATGTCAGACTTTCTTTTTGAATGGACGCAATATATTCAAAGTTTTTACGGTACTGAATCGCACTAATAATATAATATTATAAAAGCGTAAGTTTGTGAGGGTGTCATCATCATCGTCATCATTTCTGCCGAAAGACGTCCACTGTTGGACATAGGCCTCCCCCAAATGTCGCCACAATGAGCGGTCCTGTGCGTCTCGCATCCATCGGATTCCCGCAACCTTGTAGGAGGCCTTCCAACGCTACGTCTTCCAGTACGCGGTCACCATTCCAGAACCTTTTGGCCCCAACGGTCATCTGTTCTGCGAGCAATATGCCCTGCCCATTATCACTTAAGTTTGGCGATTCTTCGTGCTATGTCGGTAACCTTGGTTCTTGGTTGTGAGTTTCTTTGTTATTTCTTCACTCAGGAACGGCTGTTCGGATTTCGTTGAAACTTGGTACACAGGTAGTCTATATCGTGGAATAGCACGTAACATTAAAATATCCTACATCCGAATGCATAAGACCCGTTTTTATTATCACTGTTCGCAACAGTGCCTACAATTTTCGCTAGACTATAGTTCAGAACCCCTAGCTAATAGAAAACTTCAAATGTACGGGAATGACGTCATCTCAACGCTCAGTCACGTGGTCAGAACAAAAGAAACGGGGGCGTGGCCAACTCGAGGTGTTCGACGCAAGCGAAACGGTTGTAACTTGGCTAGGGGGGCTGTTCCGACATGTCTGTTTTAAAATGCTGTTTACAAGGCATTCTAAGAAATAAAGACAAAGCAGTTCCCACAGTTTAAGCTGCAGTCAAAAACAATAGAATTCTATTACCTGCCATCATAAACTGCGATAACATTCCGTTCAGGGTGTAAATGTGCGTATTTTAACACCATTTTAGTATTCTATTGTGGAACCTTAGAAAAAAACTGCAATAGTCATAAGTAGGATTTATTTTTGTGGTTTCTAAAGGTGCGAGCGAGAAATAAGAATGGAGCTACAGAACACTCTATAAAGCTCCATCTCTTTAACAGTTAAGAGCTCATGGTAGGGCCTCTGGTAGAGGTTTAAGGCGCTTTTAAAATACTCATACCCAAGTAATTATACGTTCCGGCCACCATAGCCGCGGGCTTGTGGACGGCGAGCAATGGGTAGCTCGCCGTCTGACCGTCCAGTAACCGTACTGTCCGAGTCCAAGCCGTCGATGCGTAGTGTTCCACGCGCGCCTCAAGGAGATGCTAGCAAATTGTAGGGGCCCAGCAGGGTCGAAGCCTACTGGATCCATGGATGATACGAAAGAGAACCCCGGGGCCCTGAAACGATGTCATCAGATGATTTCCCAACTAAAAAAAGGCAATACACGTTAAGCACAAGTACCATCTATTGCAGCCATAATGAGAATAGTCCAGCAACAAATTCTGAAAGTAATTATAAAATAGGAATTGCAATAAGAGACTCAGGTAGACCATATTCTACAACAGGATAATCCTGGATCTTTTAAATCCGAGTGTAAGTCCCTTTGGGATAATTTAATACTACTACGCAGGCAAAACTAGTGGTACAAGTTAATAAATCACAAACTATTTCAATCAAATACAGATGGACCTATCAAAACAATCCAGATCTCAGAGCTTGGGAATCAAAGTCGGGAATGCCCAAACACGAATCTTTCCAAACACCGCACCGAACCTTAGCAACAAAAA
Source organism: Mythimna albipuncta (assembly GCA_929112965.1). Taxonomy (NCBI): domain Eukaryota; kingdom Metazoa; phylum Arthropoda; class Insecta; order Lepidoptera; family Noctuidae; genus Mythimna; species Mythimna albipuncta. The sequence continues at coordinate 22,027,313 of OV815965.1, forward strand.
AAGGTATAGAAATGAGAACAAAAGGTCTTCTTTACCTGTCTGCACAAAATGTATAAGCGCAGAAGGTTAAGTCCTTCTTCTTACAACGAACGAAAGCTCTCGCAGATATACACCGTTAAATTTTGATCGTTTTAATCCTGTGGAGGGTAGATCCGGTGAGCGAGTCCAACAACCTGTAGGTAGTTTGTACGCAACACCGACTATTACCTACAGGTCATTGGACTCGCTCAGTTGACGTTTTCTTAAAGAAATCAATTTCGTACATGCGTAAACAAATACGAGTTTTTTAAAAAAAGGTACTTTATTTTTTAATTTAATTTCACTCTTGTTTCTTCAGTGACTCTTCCGATGAAACCCACATGCTCGCTTAGACAATTCGGTGTTTTGTGGATCGTTGTATAGAGTTGAGCTTCTGCAAACATTTTTGTTGTGGTCTACCTGCACACAACAATGCTACCTTTTAGCTTCATCCTCTTTCTAGTACAAAGAAACACGTGTACAAAATAAGACTTCAATTCACAAACTTAGCTATCGATAAGGATGTTCTGTTATCAGGAAGTTTACACGTGCCCCGTTTATGTTTAATTAGCTGCACTTATCTGTTTGTGTGTTCCGGTACCGGTTGGAAAATTTGTCAAAATAGAATTGGGTTATTTATACAATGTTGGTTTTAGTATATGCAAAATTACACGTGTCCTAGTATTTTTATGCAAAGAATCTATGTACAAAATTTCATAACAGTCTCATGAAAAATGACAAAGTTATTAGCTTGTTATGTTAACTGGTGGTCCGCACAAACATATGGTCACCGGGCCATCCGGGTGACTGAAGGGTAGTTTTGTCACACAGCCAGCTGTTCGCTGGCGCCTAATAGGTACACGCTATGCCCTGCCGTGACCCATGTATGTTGTACTTTATGCCGGTGGTGTCCAACTTGTAACCACAAAAAAATATTTTTGGGAAAAATATAACATGGTGTAAAAACTATTGGTATCTATTCAGTTACTGATTCTGAACAAACTACATATATTCAGTTTTCGCATAAACTAAAATAATGTGGTATACGAGCTAAAATAGTAATAAAAATTACGTCTATGTAAATAAAATCAAGAGAATTGACTGTTAGCCATCAATCAATTCGTCTGATTGATATTGAATTGACAAATTGAATACCAATTTTCATTATTCGTACAACCTACTTACATACAAATCACAACCCTTTGAATCATTAACCTTCGTTTTTAAGGAAGTAAGTAAAGCAATATATTGAGCTTTTAAAATTTGAAGAACTGTCGGAAGAAATAAGAAAGAAATAATCAGAAATAATAATAATAATTCCCGATACCGGAAGGACACTATTTTTTATATTTATAATGTTTTTTTTTTTTAATTATCAAATATTTATTTAATATGTTAAAATGGAAAATAAAGAGAATAATAATAATATAATTATAATAGTTTATCAGAAGATGTCACGTCTTTTCCAGAACACTGATACTTTGATTTAGACAGAAATAAGTGTTTAGCTTCGTCGTTTCGAATGAAAATCTATTAAGACAGGTTTAAACAAGATACAGTGCAATATAGATGTGGAATAATAACAAATAATACACACGATCACATGCCATGGACTTTGAAAAATACCATTTCAAAGAGCTCAAACACGATGGTATTATTTGGTTTGTTGTTGAAACTGCCTCGTTGTTTATACCGCGTACATCGAGGGACTGGGACAATTTACCTGCTGCGGTCTTCCCGTCCTATTATAATTTGGGTGTATTCAAGGCTGGAGTCTCTTAATAAACTAGTGCGCCTTACCATTAACGATTGCATCACTGCTTACCATCAGGTGGGATCGCAGTTAAAAACTAGTTTATATCAACAAAAAAAATCTATTCAAATCTTTCAACAATCAAGATAACACAAATTGAATTCCAATTACTTTTATCAAACTTTTACCATGTTTTTGCTAGTACATTATACTTTCCTTATCACTAAAACGATCAGTGTGAAAGCCACCCCTAATACCTTGATAAGATCTCTGCTGATACTCTTTTGAGTAACTCAAAGCTTGTTTAAAAACTTCTACAGACTGTGACGACAAAAGACAATCTAAAGAATGGTCGTCCAACAAAAAATGGCTACCTGAGCTTGAAAAGAATGCCATTATTTGCTGATTTACGCAAATTGTGAAAGTTATTATCTAATAAAAGATTAAATATAAGTGACTGATTGATTTATTCCAGTTAATTTGATTGGTTAGAGATAAGAGTGATTGGTTTTCGATTCGCGAAAGTTGAGCAGTCATTGTTAACTCCCTAGTCTTTACTAGCTAGCTTTGGGTCGGCTTCGAGTCTAACGAGACGCAACACCTATGTTTTACATAGAGCAACTACCTATCAGTATTTGCCAGTTTCCAACCCTTAACCGCATGCATGAGAGACGAGTATCTTAACCACTGGACCATCATGAAATTGCGAGCTGAATTGTATGTTATTTGATTTTCATAAGTAGGTAACACGTTGCTGACTTTTTTTATTCCTTAAGTATTTTAATCGTCATCATTTTGTTCTTGTAACGATTTACTTGGATACTATCACATTTTTATTTATGTACAAATATTAATACACTAATGACACTAAAAATAAATCATTACTGAAAACAACAAAAGTCTTTCACGCACTCTCGCTCCATTCTAGAGCGGGCTAAGTGATTTAATGTTTTACAACCAGGGACTACACTTATAAAAGTGTAACCGTAACATATCTGTAACAGATATAAAAGTGTTAACAGTATTAATAAGTGTAACAGTTAAACGCAGCGTTGCCAAATTTGCAATTTGCTTATTTAAGGTACTGTAAAATGACTTTTACCCAAAGCTATACTAAAACTGATTATTTCAGTTACACATATTAACACTTGTTAACACATATAACAGGTTACAGTTTGATTCGGCAAAACTTATTAACAGATATAAAAGTTACAGTTTCATTCGGTAACATTATTGAATCTGTTACATTTAAAGTGTTTTTCTGTTAAAACTGTTTTAAAAAACAGTGTTAAAACACATTATTACAGTTACAGTTTGAGTCCCTGTTTACAACCTCAGAAAAACAAAGAAGTTTTTTTTTAAGTTTCAACACGACCGACTGGTTTTCAGATTCCCAAAATTGTTAACCCCCGAAAATTCACCGGAAAGTAACGTATGTGAAAGAAATTTACACATGGCCACTACTCGCCATTCGGAACCGGGTCGGATTGAAACGGAAAAATCGCGAGAATTCCCTTCATACATTTTGTATGAATCATTGAGCATCTTTCTCGTCTGAAACGGTTGAGCTTGGAACAGATTGTGAGAGCGGCAGTGCTTTCACATTACTTCTTGTAATATTAGTTATACGTGAACGTTAAGCCATTGAACCGTCTTGGGAAAGTTTAGTTGGGTAGAAGAAAACATTTTACGTACTAAGACTACTAAGCATGAAAAGGAAATAAAAAATGGAGTAGGATTATTTCAGAGTTTTCATTAGTATGTTTCAGAATGGCTCAAAAGTAACTAGAAATTAAGATATCATTTATTTTATTTTCACAGAATGCTTACGTACTAATAATACTGTAATTGAGTTTTTACTTAGGTGGGTGAAATTGCTAATAATAAAAATGCACATATAAGGCGACTAAGGGGTGGTTAATGCCCACTATGACCTGCCGTAACCTGTGTTTTATTTAGTGTCGGTGGTGTCTAATTTGTGACCTTTTTTTAAATATTTTTAGGAAGAAATTTAACATGGTATTATTGGAATCAATTCAGTTACTGATTCTGAACAAATTATATTCAGGTTTTGCATAAACTAAAAATAATGTTGTATACATTATAGACTAATAGAAAATTTTAAATAAAACCTAAACTACTAAGGGTTTTTTTTTTGGTTGGTAAAAATCATCTTATGACAACCCCCGCTCTTGGGCGGAGCGGGAGATAGTGTCAGACTCTTACTGACTAAAAAACCCATCCCGTTCCTTCAAGCCTTCATACCGGGGCTCGAGCGCCCTTTCGGATAACCCTGACCCCAGTAGGCTTCGACCCGGCTGGGCCCCTGCTGTTGCTGACAACTCCTTGAGGCGCGCGGGAACAGCACGCGCCGTCGACGACTTGGGCTTGGTCCGGACGGTTACCGGACGGCCGGACAGCGAGCTACCCATTGCTCACTGTCCGCAAGCCCGCGAAACTGCTAAGGGTTAGTTGCACCATTTAACTATAACGATAACCAAACCATAACCAGCCGTGAAACGGCCGCCTATTTGTCAATTCGACGATTTGACAGCTGTTAACGGCTTTGTTATCGTTATAGTTAAATGGTGCAACTCACCCTAAGTAGTCAAAGTTAATTACAAAGTACCAACAGCAAAATTCCAACTCTTTAAATACAAAAATGAATGTCGACAGCAAAAAATTTCCTCAAATTGGAATAGTGTCCAAAAAAAAGGTATTCATTGGATTTAGCTGCTCCATGTTATAAAAAGGTAGAGTTATGTGTTTGTTTGTATGTTGTAAATCTCTAGAAATAGATATGTACCCACTGATCTGATAGCTAATATTGCATGGGTTCTGTAAGACAGGCCGGGGGAGCAAAATTCAAGGAAAATAATATTTGTATGAGGAAAATAACTTATCAGTAAAGCTGGTATGGCGGAGTTGGGTTATGCCGTAACGACAGTCACCAATAAGTTTTCAAAGCATGATGAGATTCTATCAGACACCATCGAAGCTCTCACTAGGTATATGTGTAACAAATAATACGAATCGATATTTGGAGAATGTATAGAAAGAAAATTTAAAACGGGCACGAGTTATTTTTTTTTAAAACCTGATTTAATTATTATTATCTGATTATTATGAATTGATATGATTTTCAACCGACTTCCAAACAAAAGGAGGTTATCTCGGATGTATTTTTTTTTAATGTTTGTTACCTCAGAACTCCGTCGTTAATGGACCGATTTGCAAAAATTTTCTCCCAAAGTTACTTCCAGGTTGGTCCCATTTTTCTCAAAATCCAGTTCTGATGATGGGATCCATGAGGAATGGAAGGAACTTCACAAAGATTTTGGTATTTTCATCGAGGACTTAAGCATTTACAGTCAAAAACTGATGAAGAAGACCAGAAATGGTCAACGGAACTTCATACTGATATAGATACCACAATGAAGATCGTTAAGCGACTATGACAATACAAATAAAGGAATGATTCTAAATGGGTTGTTATAATTAATACACAAAATAAGTTTTTATTCTATGTAGTAAATAAATTCTACTATATAGGTACTCCCTAATTTAGTTTGTAAGTTATGTAACATTTTTTTTTTACTAACAAATAAAGGATTTTATTAACTGAAAAATAAATTATGATTATTATTTAATTATTACCATGATGGCGGCCTTATCACGGCCAGACCATATCCTAGAATAGAAATTAAGATACCTTTTATCCTGGTACTAGTATGTTGTCTCAGGATATTATTTTACTATCACACGGGTGAACCTGCTTACAGAAATTAGTATGTAACGTACCTACACACACAACAAAACATAACAAAACTCAGAACATAACAATTTTAAACTTGTTCCAATACACTTAAAACGTGCGCCAAGAAATAAAGAGCCCATTGTTCTAATCAATCGTTTTCGCAAACTTTCGTTGTACACTTCAGTTCAAAATTTATTAGAAGTTATAATCGAGAGGTAATCCCTTTTAACACCAGTTTATGGCCTGTTCACAACTTAGGCACAAAATAGATAGGTACAGAAGAAAATCTCATGTATGTACATCACTTTTTATACCTAAGCTCGGTAGATGCACACTAATGAGAGTTTGAGCCGGAACAGTTCGACGAGCGGGCCGAGGCGCTCCGAGATATCGTGTCCGTGAGCGGTGTCTATGTGTGCGTTGCTCGAGCGCGCTTTGTATGTGGATTGACTTCTGTACCTATATTTTGTGACGTAGGTTTTAGCGGCCAGCGGGGTGGCATTGGTAAGCTATGAGCAGCATCTTGTGGTGTGCTTCAAACAGTTTCTTACCACTCGCCGCCAGAGCGGGGGTTCTTCAAACAGTTTCTTACCGCTCGCCGCCAGAGCGGGGGTTCTTCAAACAGTTTCTTACCGCTCGCCGCCAGAGCGGGGGTTCTTCAGACAGTTTTTTACCGCTCGCCGCCAGAGTGGAGGTTCTTCAAACAGTTTCTTACCGCTCACCGCCAGAGCGGGGGTTCTTCAGACAGTTTTTTACCGCTCGCCGCCAGAGCGGGGGTTCTTCAAACAGTTTCTTACCGCTCGCCGCCAGATCGGGGGTTCTTCAAACAGTTTCTTACCGCTCGCCGCCAGAACGGGGGTTCTTCAAACAGTTTCTTACCGCTCGCCGCCAGAGCGGGGGTTCTTCAGACAGTTTTTTTACCGCTCGCCGCCAGAGCGGGGGTTGTCATAAGAGCGGGGGTTGTCATAAGATGATTTTATCCATCGAAAAAAAGAAACCGCTCGCCGCCCCGCGTTTAGCCGTTACACTGCCGTATTGAGGACTTTAAAACGTAATTATTTTAAGGATAATGTTCACTCTTGGAGTTTTTAAATCCCCATTTTATAGAAATGAGGATTTATTTTTTACTAGTTTCTGCCTGCGGCTTTGTCCGTGCGAATGTAGGTTTCTTCATATAAACTTTGGAACCTGTCTATCCCCTTAGTAACCTATACCGTAACCTGACACAAGTCAGTTTCTACTTTATTTTATTTTTATATTTATATTATTTATTAAAAACTTCGTGTGTCGATGGTGGGTGGAGGATGTGTTTTAGAATGGATTCAATTTGCTGAGCCTTTACAAAACTAAGTTATGGTCTATTAACAGTTAAATTGGTTGCAGCCTTTTTTTACATTGAGTGACAGCCAGTCTTACCTCCATAACCCAGTAACTGGGGAACACGAAACCCCTTGATAAGTAGCTTATCTGACACACGGATAACTATGGTTTAACACATTAACTTACTGTGCTTGTAACTTGCAGTAAAATGGGTGGGTAGCGACATCTATGGCGTAACGTAAGAACTAATGCTGCATCGCACTATTCGCACTGTAACTGGCAATTAGTGTACGATACTTAAACACGTGATTGTGCTCATGATAACAAACAATTTTTATTATGGAAGCAAAGCCGAAATCGCGAAAATAATATCAGCTGTTCAGTACATTAGGCAAACTTAAATGTACTGAACAGCTGATTTTGTTTCGCGATTTCAGGTTTGTTCCCATAATAAAAGTTGTTGGCTATTTTGAGCCATATCACGTGTTTAAGTATCGTAGGTACACTAATTACCAGTCTCCCTATATAGAACTGCAAAATCATCTATTCGGCAGTTGCCCACTAGTCATAACACCCGTCTGACTGGAGGATCCTCCCTTTTCAATGGAGGTATGTAGGGACTCTCTTGTTCCACTTACCTACAAAGTTGCAATCTTGCCCCTTAACAGAAAAGAAATAAGTACTCAAGGAACATCAATTTTTGTTGTCTGAAACATTTCGCGCGCTTAATTATAAAGAGACACAACTGAAAAATGAGTTATTTAAAAATTGAATCATGAAACATACGAATTAAGATTCAATTTTCAAATACCTCTTTTTTAAGGTAGTTCTTTTCGTGATTAAGCATGTGATTTCAGTACGCCAGTCTTCAAGTCAGCAAGACTTACATAGTTGAGTTATTACTCGTACATAAAGTACATTTTTGCTTTTATGAGGGTATGTTAAAGATTTTCTTTTACATTGTAAACAGTTTGAAAGGCTGTAAAGAAGGTTATGGTTACGTATTAAGTTAAACCCGGTATCCTTATTTATCCTTTTATTAAAATGTGAAAAAAATCTAGTGGATTTTTACCTCTGGCCAATTTTCAAGGTTTTTTTGTGGATGGGTTTTTTTTGGTGGGTAAAAATCATTCAAATGACATCCCCGCCCTTGAGCGGAGCGAAAGATAGTGTCAGACTCTTACTGACTAAAAACCCACACCGTTCCTTATTGCCTTTCATACCGGGGCTGCCTTTCATACCTTTCGGAGCTAACCCTGGCCCAGTAGGCTTCGACCCAGCTGGGCCCCTGCTGTTGCTGACAACTCCTTGAGGCGCACGGGAACAGTGCGCGCCGTCGACGAATTTTGTGGATGGGTCACCAATTGGGTACTATCTTACTGACTAGAACCGACCTATGTTCCTTCAGTTGCCAAGAGTTTCAGTGATTTTTTTTCAAAAAATCCTGAAGAGTAAAGATTTTTTAGAGATTTCTTTTTTAGATCTGAATATCATGACATGATTGTCAACTCTAATGCTCTTCTTGACCAGTGGTGGCCTAATGGTAAGGACCCCGACTTACGAGTTGTAGGACGCAGATTCAAACCAGCTAGGGACATTACTGTGTGTAATTTATTTCATCACCACTGCTCTTAAAACGGCGAAGGCAAACATCGGTAGGAAATCGGTATGTCCTAGAACCAAAAATTCGAAGACATGTGACATTCACCAACCCGCACTGTGCCCGCGTGATGGATGACGGCCCGTTCCCTCTCCTAGAGAGAAGAGGGCTGAGCCTCAGCATTGGGAACATTAAAAAGCTGAATATGCTATCATGACATGTCTATATTTAAACATGACATTCGTCATGTCAATGGTAGTTACGTGGGTCCGGTGCGGATGGCTGAAAGATACATCTCCTTGATGTCCTGTTTCCCTTACACCTGTCAGGGTTTGAATCCACGTACCTACAAACTCGTAAGTCGGGGTTGTTATCAAAGGGTCATCAATCTTCATCATCATCATGAACCAAAATAAAATAATAGCCCTTTACTCATTTCAATCGAAACACGTCCACTGTTTGACTTAAGCCTCTCCCAAGTGTCACCACAATGATCGGTCCTCTGCTCTCGCATCCATCGGATTTCCGCAACCCTTACCAGGTCATCGGTCCACCTAGTAGGCGGCATTCCAACGCTGCATCTTCCGGTACGCGGTCACTACTCCAGAACCTTTCGGCTCCAAGTGCCATCGGTTCTGCGAGCAATGTGCCCTGCCCATAGCCACTTTAGTTTGGCTTTTCTTTTGTAGATATCTTCATTCATAATTCGAACGCAAGGAAACTCCAAGCCATCCATTGCCTTTCCATTGCCATTTGGATGACTTTAAGCCTTCTGATAAGGGCCCATACACGAACACGTTTTAGAGCCATATATCATCAATCCTTACATATAAAGACACACGTCGATAACCGTGTAAAAGTGCGATCAATGTACAAAACCCCAGTCAAAATTTAATCTAGCCAAATCTAGGTATCAAAACGACCTAACCCTAAGTTTTTGCCCACGTCCAAAAGTGAAAGGTCACAATATTGTACGGGTAAGGATTATCATCAATTTAGGGGTCGCATATTTGCATAAGGCAGGCGTGCCGGGCCTCGGGACGCGGGTTCCGCCGCCGGCGACAATGCGATGTGACGCTACCCGCTATGGGTAGGGAGTGTGTCCATTGATGTACGAAACCCTACCGGTGATAATATGATACATTGGAAATTAGGTATTTGCTTTTGCTCACTTTTGTTCAGTATTTTATACTAGCTTTTGAAAGCGGCTTCGCCCACGCACATGAAGTATAGCCTATGAAACTCAGAAATAAAGCAGCTTTCTATCGGTGATAAAGTTTTAGTAATCGGACCAGTACTTTCAGAGATTACCTCCTACAAACAAAAAACAAAATTTACTTACTTCTTTATTATATTAGTGTAGACTAAAAAATTAATTAACAATAAAAATAAACCTTTTTCAGACACAACACAACAGCATCAAAATTGGTTATTAAATGCAGAAACTGGTAATTGAAAATTTACTCCAGGTTTAGGTAAAAAGTAGTATTTGCGCGCGCGCGCGCGTGTGTGTGTGTGTTTGATACTTCTTCACGCTTAACCGACTGAAGGGATTTGCATGAAATTTTGCACACGGATAGACCATGTATGTCCTAAAATAGCAAAAAAATATTTTTCATCCTGGGAATAAGTTCGAGACTATATCGAGACGATTTTCTACGAACCCGCTGTCAGAAGCTATTGAGAGAGTAAGTGTTGATACAGTGTTACGTCTCGGTTTATTTGGAAGAGCGTGCATTAATGTGGTACCCATTTCCGGATTGATCCGGGTAGAAAATGAATAACACTACTGACGCTACGAAACTCGCATGTTTATTAATTGCACTTTTTTACAACTTTGTAATTACCCCATTCTTCTGTCACTCACATTCAAAAGTCGCCATCTATGCTCTGTCTCTTTCATACAATTCCTTTTCTCGCTCTCACACTTTTACGCTTCATTTCACGCTCCATTCAAACGTTCCTTTAATCAATCTTACAAATCATAATAATATTCTACAATAAATATTCCACAACTTTGACACAACGTCATTTAGTCCCAAACTAAGCAGAGCTTGTGCTATGAGAAATAGACAACTGATAAACATACTTAAATATTTCTAAATAGGTACATATAAATTTCATACAGACACAGAACAAATGACCGTACTCCTCACACAAAAATTTGTTTTGGGTGGGAATCTCACCCACAACCTTTGGCACAGCAGTCAAGGCCACTAACCACTAGACCAACAAAATAGAATTTTTTTTTTTTATAATGGATAGCCTCGCGTTTGCCCACTATCTCACCTGATGGTAAGCGATGATGTGACCGACGATGGAACACGCTTGCCTAGAAGCAAACTTTCACTCTTGACATAAAGACCCCTAGTTTATAGCTATCAGGAAACACAGACTCCGGCAGGGAATTCCACTCCTTAGCTGTACGTATAATGAATGTGTACCCAAAACGCTTTGTACGTATGGCACCATAAAGCACCTGTTTCTTTGGATCCCCATATTTTACCGTAACACAATGGACACAGTTTCCCATCTCTCGTTCCAGCCCGCGGCGATCGTGTAGCCCCAATAACGCCCTGCATCGTTCCTTGAAGTCGCGCATTTATTCATCACGACACCACATCTCGAAAACTGCTAGACTTGAAACTATGAGATTTATGCTACATCGAAACTAATCCCGTCGGTCGCCTTGGGGTATACTTGATAGTCGTGAGCTGCGATTTCTTGTTTTAAACTTAGATTGATAGTGCTGTTATGAAACTGTTTATGTTTCCCGTATTGTCTACTAAACGGTAATATTTTCTTAGGACTTGGCCTGGAACTAGGAAGTAATTCCACCCGGTATTTTTCCAGTAATCACTTTGCTAAGTAAAATTAGACTTGAAAAGGATCTCATATAAAAGTGCTGCAAAGTGCAGCTGCTTGGACTAAGACCTCTCTAGGAAAGGAAATTGGCCGTAATCTATCACGTATGGCCAAAGCTGATTGGTGGCTGTTAGGTACATGTCTTAGATTTTTTGGTTCTAGAACGTGTCCGTTTCCTCTCGATATTTTGAGAGTATTGTTGACTAGGCCCGCGGTTTCGATCACATACATAACATAGTATCTATGTTACTCAGTAATAAAGCAGCTTTCCATGGGTAAAAATCACAATCGGACCCGTACTTTCAAAGATTACCTCCGACAAACAATAAAAATCAGTAAAACAAACTTTACCTCTTTTATTTGTGTAGATTAACCCGCGATCTACAATTTCATTTAACTATTTATATCGTAAGTCAGGGTAATTAATACTGGACCAATATTGCTCTTATATCTCTCTCACAGTCATGATCAATAAGTCAGATTATAGTCACGTAAGAAGTCTTAAAGACGCAACTACACAACTTCGTTGCGACTTTAAGACTTATGTGTAAAATTCAATTTTATGAGAAAATCGATAAAAAACCCAATGACACCAACTGCCACAAAAAATATTGTTATCAACCATCTGATTTTCTGCTTTTAATTTTTATGTATGAAAGTAAAAAAAAAAACAGATTCTGTTAATAACAAATATTTAAAGTACCAACATTCTATTAGGAAGCACATTGTTGAAATTGGTAAACAAATGAAGATTAAATCATTGTATACATAAGAGTGTTTTTGCACATTTTGAAGCTCTATTCAAAATGTTAAAAAAGGTGGCGTAAAAAGTGATTTTGCCAAAAAAGACACTTATGAGATGTAAAAGTTACAACGAAGATAAAATTAAATAAAGAAAATACATAATGAAAACATAAAGTTTCAAATCAAAAAAGCTCAAATCGAATGATCTATCCAATTAATATCGAATAAGCGATCCTGAGCATTTTCAATTTGTGCATAAAACGGTGGTAGAATCACATCTTCATTAGCCGCACAATCGTAGTTCGGCGAATGGGATATTCGCAGAGTTCCTAGTCCAGACTTCGTAGCCCCAAGAAGTTGAATGGCGAATTCGCCTAAGATTTATAATTTGCAGCGGGAGTTGGGAAGCAACATGGGAAGTTCCCATTATTGAATAGTACTAGTATTAATTGCGGTGAAATTGTAATTAAACTTTGCACGCTATCGAGCGTTGCAGTCTGGAAGTCTTTGTTGGGTATTCGTGATAATACTATAGCTGTTTGAAGTTTGTTTCTTTTTGTGCCGTTGGTAATGTTGAGTTGTTCTTAGGCTTTTGGATTTTAGCACCCCAAACCCATCATTATCATCAGCCTTTTTTAATGTTCCCACTGTTGGGACTAAGGCCTCCTCTATAGGAGGGGGAATGGGCCGTAATCCACCACGCGGGTTGGTAAATGTCACATGTCTAATATTTGGTTCTAGGACATGCCGGTTTCCTCACGATGTTATCCTTCACCGTTTTGAGAGCAGTGGTAATGAAATAAATTACACAAAGCAATGGGCCTGGCAGGGTTTGAGCCCGCGACCTACAACTCGTAAGTCGGAGCCATTACCACTCGGCCACCATTGCTCCCAAACCCATTTCGGTTTGACACCGAGCGAACGCAGGCGTCAGATTATAAAATACTAGCTTTTACCTGCGGCTTCACTCGCGTACATATGCCTAATAAAGCTTATGTCACTCAGGAATAAAGCAACTTTCTATCGGTGAAGTAATTTTAGCAATCGGACCAGTACTTTCAGAGATTACCTCCTACAAACAAAAACACATGTAGATTGTAGATAAATAAGAAGTTCTTCATAAAGTAGTTTGTCATTATCGAAAATAAGCAAACCTTTCAGTTATTCCTTTTATATACCGATACCTATATTATACATCTATAAGTGGAATGACTGGACAAAAAGGCTGTTTTTTGAGATGGGAAATCATTTAATGACTTTTCCCTTTCTAGGACGTGGAGCGAGAGGTAAAGGTCGTGTCAGATGTTTACTGACTAAACCTCACTTGCGTTATTCAGGTGCAACAGTAAATCTTTCAAAAAATCCCATGGGTTACTGGGATTTTTTTGTTAACATCTTTTTGAGGCGCCCTTAGAATACTACGCGCCGATGACAGCTATGTGAAGGAGTACTTCGACACCTAAATTATGTAATTGATTTTATATTACATACAATTACCGGCACGGATCTTGAGCGCTGGCTTCAAGTTGCGCAGAAGTCAAATATTCGGTCTCTTTAGTGGTGCGAAGTGAGACGCGGGGGCGGGGAGTGTCAGTGATTCGCTCGCCGCGCCATCGTGTTATAGACGTCACTCGTGATTCGTTCTCTGCGCTGCTGCATGTATCTAACAACGACGGCGATTGGCTCGCCAATGTATGGAATGAGCAAGCGATCCCCACTCTGACGCCGAGCGCTCAAGATCAGTGCCGGTAATTGTACGTTAGGTTATAAATATTAGTAATCTATATTAATATTCATTCATGGGAACGCATTCATTGTGCGCACAGCTAAGGAGTGGAATTCCATGCCGGAATCTGTATTTCCTGATGGCTACAACCCGGAAATCTTTAAGTCGAGAGTGAATAGAGAACGTAAGTAAGCAAGCTCCATCGTCAACCGTATCGTCACTTTCCATCAGATGAGATAACGGTCAAGCACAAACTTATCAATCAACAATAAAAAAAAAAATGTATAAAACTGAAACAGTTTTTTTGATCGTGATTATCTCAAGAACTGCTGGTTCGAATAGAAAACAATGATTTAGTTGGATATCAAGGAAAGCTATAGGCTATCTACTTAAATGAAAATCAATGCCACTTCTCGTTGTAATTTTATAACTCAAGAACGGGCTCACCTATCAAAACCAAATGTTTAGGCTTTGTTCGGGCTATTAAGTAGATGGTTTACGTGAAGTTTGGTAGGGTAGAGTAGCCTACTCTACCCTACCAAACTTCAGTATAGTAAGGTAGAGTAGGGAGTAGTGTAGAGTAGAATAATGTTGAGTAGTGTAAAGTAGTGTAGAGTAGGGTAGAGTAGAGTAGAGTAGGGTAGAGTAGGGTAGAGTAGAGTAGGGTCGTAAGCTAGTAGTCTATAACATTATTCTACAACCAAATAGGACAAGAGCAGTGACCAAAGACTGGGTATAAACATAAGGGAGAGCTAGTTACTTAAAATGTAGGTCATTTTTGAAAAGGTTCTTTTTAAGTGGGAAACCATCTAATGACATCTCCTCCCCTTGGGTGAAGCGTGAGGGTTTCCGACTTTTACTGACTTAAAACCACTCCTGTTCCTTCTTTGCCTTTGTTCCAGGGCTCCGGGGATCACTTTCGCACAACCCATTTTGAAAAGGGGTTAAAGGTGCATGTGTTTTGAATTAGATTAGGTTAGATGTCTTTAAGTTAAGAGTGAATAGATTACTTCTAGGCAAGCGCGCTCCACCGTCAACTACATCATCAGTTACCATCAGCAGGCTTAGTCAAGTTACGACCGATTTGTTTGGCCACGCCACCGTTTTCTTTGTTCTGACGTCATCTCAATGCTTAGTCATGTGGCCGACTCGAAGCGATCGACGAAAGAGAATTGAAACGAAACGGTCGTGACTTGGCTTGGACTGCTGATAAGATAGTAGTCAAGCGGGAGCGTATCAATAATACAAAAAGGTATAGGTATTATTCAGTTCAGTTATGTTAAAAATTTAAAAAGAGAATTTAAAATTTAAATTCATCTTTTCTATTTCCGTCCACCAACTTTAATGCAACGAATCGATTACCTGAAACTCTCGATTGAAAAACATCAAAATCGATTGGGGTGCCACGACAGAAAACCTCCACGAGTGCCCGCAGGCTGTAGTTCCCTTGCGGATACGTCCGGAGCGAAGGCCAGTCTGCGGGACGGTGCACCCTGGGAGGCGGCCAACGACCCCCTTGGGTATTGCTGCCTAAGGGGCCTCGATGGCCGTCTGCGAATGTTCTGTCTGTCGGAACACTTCAACGCGTGTCCCTCTGCTATAGCAGAGGGCACAGTGGCGAAGTAAGAGCGGGCTCGGTGTGCACTCACACTGCCGCCGGGCAGGCAGGAGGAAGGCTTGCTCCTCCTTCTGCCACCGTTAGTCTCGTAGCCCCAGAGATTGTCCAAGGTCATGTTTCTGACTTTTGATGGGGGACGAGGGTCCTGGCTTAACCGCCCGGGCCGCGAGGAAGACAACCTCTATAAAAAATTACCCCAAACCTCCAAGCGGCGGCGCACCGTGAGGGAGGTTGTTAGCTTGACTAATGGGTAGCTAAATTAGTCTCTAGTGCGAACCACATATTTGAGCCAGTAAAACATGTAATTTACTCGTGGGAACTGTATGGATAATTCAAAATTCTTTCGCAAACCTACGGAGAGTGATGCGCGGTCGGAGTCCGACGCGGCATCCAGAAGGAGCTCGGAGGGCTCGGAGAGTGAGGAGGCTGGGGGAGACCCCGGTAGACGCTTGGAGGCAGAGGTGAGCGTGGGAAACCCCGGTGGGGACCCTGGCGGAGACCCTCGTCTTGATAGGAAGCGGTCCAGGTCGAGGGACAGACCGTCCTCCGACACTGATGGAGAGAACCCAAGGAAAATCTCCACCAGCAGCCGCGGTGTGGGCCGAGCCCGCGGCAAAGGGAGGCTAAAGGGCGAATCCTGTGCCCAGCGAGCAGAGAGGCTTGCCGCGGAGGGGCGTCACCCTGGAGCGATCGGCGCCCAGAATGACCTCTCGGAGCCATCCGGCAGCGAGAGGCAGGCCAAGGAGAACTCGGACGGGGAGTCAATCCAAAGGCTGGCTGTCACCCTACTGCGTGACATGAGCAGGAAACGGGAGAGGACGTCGAAGGAGAGGACGGCCCAACGGCACGCCGCGTCCCTCAGGGAGGCCTTCGACGCCTCTCTCCGAAAAAGAGTGGCCAGACTCCGGAGCGAGCTCCAGGCCGAACTCCGGGCCGAGCTCCAGGCCGAAGTCCGGGCCGAGCTGGGAAGAGTGCCAAATGGCGGTGGCTGTCGGGAGCCGTCGGAGGGGGGGTGCAAGCAAGGGCAGGGGCAAAGCCGGCCCCAGGCCCAGCCCGAGCCGGAGAGCCAGCTGCTGACGCTGGTGCGGCAGGAACTGGCAGCTTTCCAGCAGCAGCTGCAACAGCAACAGCAGCAGTTCCAGCTGCGCATCCAGCAGCAGCTGTCCCTGCTGGAGAGTATCGTGCTGCGCCCTCCGCTAGCGGCCTCTGGCCAGCAGCGAAAGGCGCCGTCTTACGCCACCGCCGCGGCTGCGGCTTCTGTGCCCAAGGCTGGTCCATCGGGGCAAGCAGGGCGCGGGGCCGCGGCGTCGGAGCCTGCGAGACCGCCCCCGACGGCCAAGCAGCAACGGCGGCAAAAGGGAGTGGCGACGCCTGCCGCTAAACCGGCGGGACCTCCTGCCACGGCGGCGACTAGGCCTCGCCCGCCGCCTCCTCCACCACCTGAGGAACCCAGCGGCGCGTGGACGGTCGTCGGCGCCGCGAAGAAGGCAGGCAAGGCGGCCAGAGCGGCCAAAAAGCGCGCAAGACGCAAAGAAAGGAGGAAAAGAGCCATGGCGGCGAGACTTCGCGCCCCGAACTCCGAGGCTGTGGTGATAACACTGCAGCCAGAAGCTGAGAAGAAGGGCGTGACGTACGACGCCGTCATGGAGAAGGCAAAGCAGGCGGTGCTGCCCCACCTTGAGGAGCTCGGAGCCGCTGGGGGCTTCCGCATGAGGCGCACGGTCACCGGGGCCCGAATCCTGGAGGTCCCCGGTGCGACCAGCGGCCCTGCGGCCGACGCTCTGGCCGCTAGGATCAGAGCGTCCCTCGGTGCGGAGGAGGCCCGAGTGTCCAGGCCCACCAAGTGCATAGACATGCGCATCATGGGCCTGGACGACTCAGTCAAGGTGGACGAGGTGGTGGCCGCCATCGTCAGGGCGGGCGGGTGCACGACCGATCAGGTTCGGGCGGGCACCATCCGCGCTGACGGCACGGGCATGCGGGCGGTGACAGTTAGCTGCCCCGTTGCGGCGGCCAGGACCATCACCGGGGAGGGCCGACGGCTTTTGGTGGGCTGGGTCTCCGCGCAGGTTAAACTGCTGGAGCCCAGACCTCTGCGGTGCTTCCGGTGCCAAGTGGGGCACCACGTTGGCGCCCACTGCACCGCGGAGGTGGACCGCAGCGACCGCTGCCACCAGTGTGGCCAGACCGGTCACAAGGCCGCAGAATGCCGTGCTCCGCCGCACTGCTACGCATGTGCGGCGGCAGGCAAGCCGGCCAACCACCGGGCTGGGGGCAGGTCCTGCGACCCCCCCGCTAAGGACAAGGGCAGGGCCCGTAGGCCCATCCCCGCCGACGTCCTCACCGCCGCAGCCGCCTCCTTGGCCGCCGCCGCTATCGCCGCGGCACCCGCCGCTCTCGCCGCCGCACCCGCCGCAGTCGCCGCCGCGCCCGCCGCAGCAGTGCCCCCTAGAAGGGCTCGGGAGGAGACGATGGACTGCCAATAACGGTGCCATTCCGTCTCCTCCAGGCGAATATCAACCACTGCGCCCCCGCTCAGGATCTGTTGCTCCAGAGCATGGCGCAGTGGTCGATAAATGTCGCCATCGTCTCCGAGCCGTACTACGTCCATCCCCGTGGAGACTGGGTTCAGGACCTAGACGGCTCGGTGACGTTAATCTCGTCGGCCGCCGCCGGTACCCCGCCCCTCGAGGCTGTTGCGAGGGGAAGGGGCTGCGTGGCAGCACGGTTCGGGGACATTGCAGTGGTAGGCGTCTACTTGTCCCCGAACAGATCTCTCGACGAACTCCAAGTCTCCCTTATGGAGCTAAATGTCGTCGTCGCTGGGTTTGGTACCCTCCCCGTGGTCGTTTTCGGGGACTTCAATGCCTGGAATACGGCTTGGGGTTCCCGGTACACGAACCCACGGGGTCGGATGGTGGAGGACTGGGCCTTGGAGCTGGGCCTGGTCGTCCTGAACCGGGGTTCTGTCCCCACGTTGGCGCGGATGCGGGGTGAATCAGTGGTGGACATCTCGTTCGCCAGCCCCGCTCTGTTGCCGCGTGTCGTCGACTGGCGCGTTATGGAGGAGGTGGAGACGTACTCCGACCACCGGTACATCCGGTTGGACGTCTCCGCCGAAACCTCGGCCGCGCCGGTCCGACAGAGCCCTTGCGGTCCGCGGTGGGCGCTTAAGCAGATGGACCGGGAGGTTCTCCTGGAAGCCGCGACGGTACAGGCCTGGGTGCAAGCACCGGACAGGCCTGTCGACATAGACGTCGAGGCGGAGTGGTTCCGGGAGGCCATGTCGCAAATCTGCGACGCGGCAATGCCCCGAGTCCGTCCAGGGCGAGCTAAGCGCCAGGTGTGCTGGTGGTCGCCGGAGATTGCTGCACTGCGCAACGCATGCAGTCACGCGCGGCGCCGGTACGCCAGACACTGCAGGCGCCGCATCCGCCCGGCGGATGCGGAGGCCAGAGAGGCGGAGCTGTATGAGGGATACAGAGCGGCAAAACGCACCCTCCGAACGGAGATCAAGCGGGCCAAACTGGAGGCCCGCAACGTGTGGCTGGGGTCTCTGAACGTGGACCCATGGGGGCGCCCGTACAAATTGGTACGGGAAAAGCTCCGTCCCTGGGCTCCCCCACTGACTCAGAGTCTCCGGCCCCAGATCGTAGAGGGTGCGGTGAACGCTCTGTTCCCTGCGCGGGGGGAACACTCCCCCCCGCCCATGGCTCCGCCTCCACTGCCAGCGGTGTCTGACGCGGACCGCAACAGCGACGATGACGACAATGCTCCAGAGGTGACCGAGGTAGAGTTGAGAGTGGCGGTGCGAAGGCTGAGTGCCAAAAACACCGCCCCAGGACCCGACGGCTTGCCTGGAAAGGCCTGGGTCCTGGCCATGGAGGCTCTCGGGCCTCGACTGAGAGGGCTCTTCAGCGCATGCATGGAGAGGGGCCAGTTCCCACTTTGCTGGAAGACGGGGAAACTGGTCCTCATAGCGAAGCCAGGGCGCCCTGCGGACTCTCCGTCCGCGTACCGGCCCATTGTGCTGCTCGACGAGGTGGGCAAGCTCTTTGAGAGAGTCATTGCAAACCGCCTCGTCGGGCGCCTAACACGAGTGGGGCCGGACCTTTCGGACGGACAGTTCGGCTTTCGCAGGATGCGCTCTACAGTGGACGCCATCATGCGCGTGCGAGCCCTCACGACGGGGGATGCGGTGTCCCGGGGCAGGTGTGTCGTGGCAGTGTCCTTGGACATTGCCAACGCGTTCAACTCCCTGCCCTGGAGTACGATCCGGAGGGCACTCCGGTACCACCGGGTGCCCGAGTACCTCTGTCGAGTGGTCGAGGCCTATCTGTCGGAGAGACTTATAGTCTACCCCGGTCACCAGGGAGACTGGAAACGTCGAGAGATGTCGTGCGGTGTTCCGCAGGGGTCGGTACTAGGGCCACCCTTGTGGAACATCGGGTACGACTACGTGCTGCGCGGCGACTTCCCTGACGGGGTCAGCGTGGTTTGCTACGCAGACGACACGCTGGTCCTAGCGCGGGGAGAGTCGTACCAGGCGGCGGTCGCTCTAGCGACACGCGGGGTTGCGATGGTCGTTGATCGGATCCAGGAGTTGGGACTCAAGGTGGCGCTTCACAAATCCGAGGCGATGTGTTTTCACGGTCGCCGGTCTCGGAACGCGCCGCCATTGAGTTCCCAACTAACGGTAGGAGGAGTTCACATCGGTGTCGGGTCGACGATGAAGTACCTGGGGCTCGTCCTCGACAGCCGGTGGAATTTCGTGGAGCATTTCCGACGTCTGGCTCCCAAACTCAGCCGGGCTGGGGCTGCGCTCAAGCGGCTCCTGCCCAACCTTGGGGGTCCAGACGCCTCCTGCCGGAGGCTCTACGCGGGGATCGTTCGGTCCATGGCCCTCTACGGGGCGCCGGTGTGGGCGCCGTCGCTGAAAAAGCAACCGGCGGCCATACTGAACGCCTGCCAGAGGGTCATGGCGATAAGGATGGTGCGGGGATACTGCACGGTCTCCCGCGAAGCGGCGAGCCTTCTGGCTGGCCTACCACCGTGGGATCTGGAGGCAACAGTCCTTGCACACATGCACGATATGCGCGTGGAGATGCAACGCCGGGGTGAAAGTCCGCTGCCGCGACAGGTCACGGCATGGCGGACAGAGCTCCGGCGGGATCTCATGGTGAAATGGCGTCAGCGACTATCGCAACCCAGTGCTGGGCACGCCACAATCATGGCGGTAAGTCCCCTCTTTGAGGCGTGGCTGGAAAGGCCTCACGGCGTCCTTACCTTCCACATGACGCAGGTCCTCACCGGACATGGTTCGTTCGGGAGTTTCCTACACCGGATTCATGCGGAAGTGACGCCCGGGTGTCGCCACTGTGCGGAACGCCCGGAGGACACGGTGGAGCACACAGTCGAGGTGTGCCCTGCTTGGGCGGAGCATCGCCGTGCCCTCGTGGGGGCGATCGGCGGCGGAGACCTCTCGCGCCGGGCCTTGGTTGAGGCCATGGTCCGGAGCGAGGAGGAGTGGCAGGCGGTCGCCGACTTTTGCGAAGCAGTAATGCTTGCAAAGGAGGAGGCCGAACGCATCAGGCAACGGCGTTATCGCCGCCGCCGTCGCCGGGATTCTGATCCCGATTTCCGGCCAACGTAGACGCGGGCTTGCGGACAGTGAGCAATGGGTAGCTCGCTGTCCGGCCGTCCGGTAACCGTCCGGACCAAGCCCAAGTCGTCGACGGCGCGCACTGTTCCCGCGCGCCTCAAGGAGTTGTCAGCAACAGCAGGGACCCAGCCGGGTCGAAGCCTACTGGGGCCAGGGTTATCCGAAAGGGCGCTCGAGCCCCGGTATGAAGGCTAGAAGGAACGGGGTGGGTCTTTTAGTCAGTAAGAGTCTGACACTATCTCCCGCTCCGCCCAAGGGCGGGGGATGTCAATGCATGATTTTTCCCACCATAAAAAAAAAAAAAAAAAAATGGGTTACTGGGATTTTTTTGTTAACATCTTTTTGAGGCGCCCTTAGAACACTACGCGCCGATGACAGCTATGTGAAGGAGTACTTCGACACCTAAATTATGTAATTGATTTTATATTACATACAATTACCGGCACGGATCTTGAGCGCTGGCTTCAAGTTGCGCAGAAGTCAAATATTCGGTCTCTTTAGTGGTGCGAAGTGAGACGCGGGGGCGGGGAGTGTCAGTGATTCGCTCGCCGCGCCATCGTGTTATAGACGTCACTCGTGATTCGTTCTCTGCGCTGCTGCATGTATCTAACAACGACGGCGATTGGCTCGCCAATGTATGGAATGAGCAAGCGATCCCCACTCTGACGCCGAGCGCTCAAGATCAGTGCCGGTAATTGTACGTTAGGTTATAAATATTAGTAATCTATATTAATATTCATTCATGGGAACGCATTCATTGTGCGCACAGCTAAGGAGTGGAATTCCATGCCGGAATCTGTATTTCCTGATGGCTACAACCCGGAAATCTTTAAGTCGAGAGTGAATAGAGAACGTAAGTAAGCAAGCTCCATCGTCAACCGTATCGTCACTTTCCATCAGATGAGATAACGGTCAAGCACAAACTTATCAATCAACAATAAAAAAAAAATGTATAAAACTGAAACAGTTTTTTTGATCGTGATAATCTCAAGAACTGCTGGTTCAAATAGAAAACAATGATTTAGTGTTGGATATCAAGGAAGGCTTATAGGCTATCTATATTATAAAAATCAATGCCACTTTTCGTTGTAATTTTATAACTCAAGAACGGGTTCACCGTCCTATTCAAACCAAATGTTTAGGCTTTGTCCGGTTTTATCACTTTTTTGTAGATGGTTTATGTGAACTTTGGTAGGTAGAGTAGGGTATAGTAGGGTAGAGTAAGGTAGAGTAGGGTAGAGTAGGGTAGAGTAGGGTAGAGTAGGGTAGAGTAGGGTAGAGTAGGGTAGAGTAGGGTAGAGTAGGGTAGAGTAGGGTAGAGTAGGGTAGAGTAGGGTAGAGTAGGGTAGAGTAGGGTAGAGTAGGGTAGAGTAGGGTAGAGTAGGGTAGAGTAGGGTAGAGTAGGGTAGAGTAGGGTAGAGTAGGGTAGAGTCTCTACTCTACCCTACTCTACCCTTAGAGTAGGGTAGAGTAGGGTAGAGTAGTTCATAGTAAGGCAGAGTAGGGTAGAGTAGTTCATAGTAAGGCAGAGTAGGGTAGAGTAGAATAGAGTAGGGTAGGGTATAGCAGGGCGGAGTAGGGTAGAACAAGAGCGAAGCTGCGCGGGAAAAAGCTAGTAGTCTATATAACATCATTCTACAACCAAATAGGACAGGAGCAGTGACCAAAGACTGTGTATGGTATAAGGGAGCGCTAATTAGTCAAAATGTAGGTCATTTTTGAAAAGGGTTTTTTTAGGTGGGAAATCATCTAATGGACATCTCCTCCCCTTGGGCGAAGCGTGAGGGCGTGTCAGACTTTTACTGACTAAAACCCACTCCTGTTCCTTCTTTGCCTTTGTTCCTGGGCCCCGGGGATCACTTTCGCACAACCCATTTTGAAAAGGGGTTAAAAGTGCATGTGTTTTGAATTAGA
The DNA here is from genome assembly GCA_929112965.1 of Mythimna albipuncta. Taxonomy (NCBI): domain Eukaryota; kingdom Metazoa; phylum Arthropoda; class Insecta; order Lepidoptera; family Noctuidae; genus Mythimna; species Mythimna albipuncta. The sequence goes on from OV815965.1 coordinate 22,050,290, forward strand.
TTAGGTTAGATGTCTTTAAGTTAAGAGTGAATAGATTACTTCTAGGCAAGCGCGCTCCACCGTCAACTACATCTTCAGTTACCATCAGCAGGCTTAGTCAAGTTACGACCGATTTGTTTGGCCACGCCACCGTTTTCTTTGTTCTGACGTCATCTCAATGCTTAGTCATGTGGCCGACTCGAAGCGATCGACGAAAGAGAATTGAAACGAAACGGTCGTGACTTGGCTAGGACTGCTGATAAGATAGTAGTCAAGCGCGAGCGTATCAATAATACAAAAAGTATAGGTATTATTCAGTCCAGTTATGTTAAAAATTTAAAAAGAGAATTTAAAATTTAAATTCATCTTTTCTATTTCCGTCCACCTGAAACCTGATTACCTGAAACTCTCGATTGAAAAACATCAAAATCGATCGACTTCAAATTAAATTCTGACGTATCTATTTCTGTGCGGTCTGTGGTTCGAATAAATGAATATTTTACCCTCTCGTCTGCTGGATTAGGCAGTGATAATGAGATATGCACCGCAGTTTGCTTTTCATTTCCCTGAGCACCTGCATGATCGTCTGGCTTTGGGACCACGATTGAATTTATATACTTACCCATACTTACGATGTTTCTTTTTTAAACATTTCGTCGGCGTCGAGTGCGTGCTTTCGAGATTTGGTTTCGATTTGATCCGTCTTCGCGAAATTGAAGTTTTTTGTTGGTATTTTCTAGATGGCTTGCGAATTGGGAAATAAAAACATTTGAGAGCAGCCAACCCGTGATGACTTCCCATACAACCGCTTTTACGAAATTATAACGTTAATAGCCTGTGTCACTCAGGAATAAAGCTATCTTATATCGGTGAAAAAATTTTACCAATCGGATCTACTTTCAGAGATTACCTCTTACAAACCAAAAAGACATAAAAATAAACTTTACCTTTTTATTATATTAGTGTAGATCATCTTTCTCTAGGTATTTTGGAAACAACTTGTGGTTATTGCTAAGGTCCTAAAGTAATCCAGTAAAAACCTCTGAAAATCTGGTATTTGCGTGAGCTTTGGCATTTCATAATGTACTTTACACGACCTTAAAAGGTACCTATAGTACCTAGCAATCAAATCTCAGCAGTATCTAACTTTGCCTGTTCAGAATCTATAATATAAAAATGAATCGCTAAATGTGTTACAAAGCGCAAATCTCGAGAACCGCTGAACTGATTATGGAACAAAATTGAAAATTAAGGTAGTGTAGGGTAGAGTAGGGTAGTGTGGGGTAGAGTAAGGTGGGGTAGGGTAGAATAGGGTAGAGTAAGGTATAGTAAGGTGGAGTAGGGTAGAGCGGGAGCAAAGCCGCGGACAAAAGCTAGTTGTAAATAGAATAAAGCTTTTAGTTTCTTTATTAGCTTTTTAATAATAGGAAATTCCTAGACTTATTCCGAGTACTGTCGGAGTGGAAATCAGCAAGTATAGTTTTAGCTATCTGTTGAGTTTAATCACGTTTAGCTTTTCAAAATTCACATGAACAAGAAAAAGACATGAATAATAGAAATATTATAAAATAGCCTTTGCGTGTAGCTTCTCTCGTGTTCATAAAATATAGCCTATATCACTCAGAAATAAAGCAGCTTTCAAGAAGTGAAAAAATATTTAGCAATCGGACCAGAACTTTCAGAGATTACCTCCTACAAACAAAAAAATAAACTTCACCTCTTTATAACATTAGTGTACAAATACAAAAAACAAAACAAACACAAAAACAATACAAATTAGTGTACATTAGTGTGTGTGTGTAAATAAGTCAATGTTGATATGTCTAAAAAAAAGTGTCTACACACATGGCGAGTTATAGAGAATTAAGGAATAAACAGACATAGCACGTTAATTTCAATAAAATTGGGATAATAACAAGATGATGCTGGTTTCTTTCTTCACTGTGAAACTTTCTTTCGTCACAATAATTAAAAAAGGGCCACATTGAATCTTTCGATCTATTCTGAAGCCCTGTGATTTGCTTATTTCGAAAGAAAGGTCTTCAAAAACAAACCTTCAACTCTCAACCTCATACCAACCCAATAACTCACTATTCGTACAAACTTCAAGACTATTCGAAACTCGAAATAAGTCCGTATATAAAATGGCGGCGGATATAAATCCGGTTGTCATAACCGAACAGCGCCAAGTTTCGCAGATATACTCGCAGCGTTAGACGAAGGACGTGTGGGACTTAGGCAATGAACCTGTGCATTTACAGAACTTGTTCTACAGTTGTAGATATTATGTCAAATTATATGAGTTTATTTGTAATGCTGTGGCTGGCTACCCAGACGGAGACAGAAGATCTACTTTTAATTTTTGAATAAAACAGGCTTTGTTTTTAGTTAATTCAGTTTAGGTTTTTTTATTACAGTGAGTCTGGCGATTCTTCTAGCTCTATCAGTGTCCTTGGTTCTCCTGCGGACCCATTGCCACTAATAAACGTATGGCGTTTGTTTGAGCTATGTCAGTAACTTTGGTTCTCCTGCAGAATCACTGCCACTAATAAAAGTCTAGCGATGGTTTGAGCTATGTCAGTAAACTTGGTTCTCTTGGGTACGCACTGTCACTAGAAAATGTCTGGCGATTCTTCAAACTCTATCAGTAAGCTTGGTTCTCTTGGGTACGCACTGTCACTAGCAAAAGTCTGGCGATTCTTCAAGCTCTATCAGTAACCTTGGTTCTCCTGCGGACCCATTGCCACTAATAAAAGTCTGACGATTGTTTGAGCTATGTCAGTAACTTTGGTTCTCTCCGGATCCACTGCCACTAATAAAAGTCTGGCGATTCTTTTGATATATCAGTAACCTTGGTTCTCATTCGGTCATCTTCATTTAAGTGGATATTTTAATAAGTGATTGTTGCTAAAAAGCGATACAGCTGATATGTATCACAGTTAGCAGAACGAACTGAATAAACACATAATTTCTATACACAAACAGCATCGGTAAACAGTGTTAATTGAAATCTCAAACAAGTGTGGTCTCCGTTTAAATGGCACAGTCATCTGATTTATTTCAGCAACGAATTATTACGGCAGAATCGATTTAAATATGTCCCAACCGCAATCGCCGATTTCATATTTCATTAATTTCGCTTATGTGTTATATTAGTACTAGTCCCTGAACGCGACTTTGCTGGAGTATGCATAAGGGTTTTTTTTATCATACATCCGCTGCGGCCAGCGCTGCTCTCAAGGCTGTTTTCTTAGAGAATAGCACGCCAGTTTCCAGACCCGGAACAATTGAGTATAGGTAAATATTTGTTCCGTGCGGGAATCAATCTCGCGACACGCAGCGTAGCCCCCTATAACACAACCGCTGTACCAACCGTGCCACATAAAAATAGTATGGATGGATAATACATCAGAACAGTTGTTTTAATTGTATCGTGAATTAACAGAAGGGGAATCCTTTTGTAGTCTAACCGGAGATTTAATTGGGAATCGCATTAATCTGAATGCTCTCACGGACTTAACAGAATTCTCTTTGTGCGACTCTGTGGCAGTATTGAATAGTGTCGTTAATACAAATAAATCGTTTATGACTTTAATTGTTTAACTGTTTAATTTGGGGTCTTTAACCGACTGCGACGGAAGGAGGTTTATGTTTTTCGAGTGTATGTATGTGTGTATTTTCTTTTTTTTATAAAGAACTAGCTAGTACATAAAATATCTATGTCACTCAGGAGGAGGCGTTTAATCGTAAGGAGAAAGACTTAGCCGATACATTTTCGAATGAATTCCAACGAAACGTCGACAGTATAACAAAGCCCTGTGACACCACCATACTAGACCCGCTGACATACTCTAGTGACTGCGGCATGTCCCTGCGAATAAACAATATATCACACGATAAAATCTATAAAATTATAAATAACCTAAATATAAATAAAAGTCCTGGCTATGATGAGATACGATGTTCCGACTTGAAATGTGTATCACAAAAAATTTGTCCAGTCATTACACATCTTATTAATACTAGTTTAAAAACGTGTACTTACCCTGATAAACTAAAAATAGGTACTATTCGCCCAGTTCACAAAAAAGGATCCTTAAAAGACTACAATAATTATAGACCTATCACAATTTTGTCATGTATTGACAAGATAGTTGAGCGTTGTATTAGTGACAAAATAAACCATTTTTTAAGTGAGAACAACATAATAAACCAAAAGCAATTTGGCTTTCAGAAAGACCGTAGCGCCGCTCAACTGTTGTGTCAATTCAGTGACGAAATTAACTCACACCTTAATGAAAAAAAACATATTATAATAATTTTTATTGATATTAGTAAAGCTTTCGACACACTTAATTATAATACACTTTCACAGAAACTAGAATGCAGTGGTATAAGGGGCCCCCTCCTTCGGTGGTTTATGAACTACCACAGCAATAGATATACGACTGTTAAGCTAGGAAACTCGTATAGTGACATGAAATTAACAACTAAAGGCACGGCACAGGGATCAATATTTGGGCCTACGGAATACCTACTCTATGTCAACGATATGTGCAATACTATAGGGGTGGGCTCAGTATACCAGTTTGCCGATGACACCTGCATCGTAGTGGCTGATAAAGATGCTGAAAGGGCCGAGCGCCTTCTTCAAACGAACTTCGACTTACTATGCAAGTGGTCGCACGACGTTGGTCTCGTCATAAATGCTGACAAAACCAAAGCCATACACATACATTCTTCACATAATAAAGCTACCTACACACCTTCCATCAAAGCCCATAGCCATGACTGTCTGCACACTGCATGTGCCGGAAGTTGTAGCTGTGAAAAATTAGAGTTCGTCAAAGAACACAAGTATATTGGTCTTATAATCGATGACAAGTTCACTTGGGTCCCTCATATAAACTATCTATGTGATAGACTAAGATCTATCCTGGGTCGAATAATCGTACTTAAACATAAAATGCCATATAAAACTTTAAGGCTACTATACCTAGCTCTAGCTGACTCCATTATTGGCTATGATCTCAGTAGCTACGGGAGAACTTACAAAACACATTTAGATAAAATTTACAAATTACAACAACGAATTCTCAAAAATATAGTACCACCTAAAATTAAAACAAAATACCAAAATGATTACTCAGAACTATTTCATTATTGCAACATATTTCCAGTTCACAACATGGCTAAACTTTCCATACTAAAAGATGAATTTAATAACATAAATAATTTAATTAAGAATGCACGTCATCCAAAACTAAGAACGTTATCGAACATGAACACCTTTACCTTGCCTAGATACAACAATACATACGGTATGAGAACATACACATACATTCTGCCAAAAATAATTAACGAACTTCCTGTGGACATACAAAATAAATACCTCAGCAACCCTAAAAAATCAAAGCGTGAATTAAAAAAGTACTTTTTGCAAAAAATGAATTAGTTTAGATAAACTTATTACTAACATTTAATGTATCCGAACTCACTAACCATGCATAAGCCAGTAATGACTTTAGTGGTTTTTAGTATAAAAAAGTCAAATGTATACTATTTTTATCTTGAACATAAATAAAAAAAAAAAAAAAAAAAAAGCAGCTTACTATCGGTGAAAAAAAAAAAAACAAAAAAAAAACGACCACTTTATAATCAAATCGTCTATTCATCCTGTAACTGTCCAGACCAAGCCTAAGAAGTCGTAGTGTTCCACGCGCGCTTTATAGAGATGTCAACATAACCTTAGGAGCCCAGCAAAGCCGAAGCCTGCTGGGGCTCCTAGAACGCAAGGGCAGCTGGAGAAACGCAGATGTGACCATTAAAAGTCTGACATGCCTTCCAACTTTACCCTCACTATCATGATCATATCAGCCAAAAGACGTCCACTGTTGGACATAGGCTTTCCCTGTGCGTCACGCAGCCCTCGGATTCCTGCGACCCTGACCAGAGTTCGTAATCTGCTAATTCATAATGATCGGTCTGTGGTATCGTAATAGAGTTGTGGTAGAATGATAATATCGGGCACATTAAAACCATTAACTGCACAATAACATTCTAATGGTAGAACACTAAACAAATAAACTGTCAAAGTTTTAGCAGATTACCACATACGTCAAATATTCATTTGTCAATATGTACGAGATTACTATTCTATCAATGGAGTGTCAATGGTTGGCCATTGGAAAGTCATAATGACGCCATTATATTAGTAGATTACCAAACTTTTCAAAATCGACAATTATGACATCAATGATAGACCATTCTGACACTATTGTAATAGCAGACTTGAGGCCCTGGTCATCGGTACACCTTGTGGGAAGCCTTCCAATTCCACTCCAGAGCAGGAGAAGTAATTAGATGACTACCCTCCTCAAAAAAAGTTCTAAATCGCAGATTTTGTCCAATAAACCAAACGGACGAATCAACAAACTTATCCGATTCAGCAAATACTCCGAACAACTCAAACAACTGCATCGTAGTCGATAGTTGCCGGCTTTAACGTACGTTTTAACTTCTAAAGATATAAGCAACTAACAGGCAATTTAAGTTTTTCAAGGAAACTACCGAGCGCGCTTATTGGACGGTTTTCTGTTGTAGGTCACTTTTGTGGAGTGGATGTGTTTAGGGATTAGTTATGTAATGTTACTTTGTTTGAACTCTTTAATTACAGTAGTTTTTCATCATATTTTGTCGACACCTAACTAAGAGGCTTTTTTTTTGTTTTACCAATGGGAAAATCATGCAATGACAGCCCCCGCTCTTGGGCGGAGCGGGAGATAGTGTCAGACTCTTACTGACTAAAAAACCCATCCCGTTCCTTCAAGCCTTCATACCGGGGCTCGAGCGCCCTTTCGGATAACTCTGGCCCAAATTGCGCGGTACATTATCCCGGTCCTACGCTCAGAAATTGTTAACACCACGAGACCATTTTTCTCATTACTAACTGTAGGAAAAAAAATTACATAATAGGTTAGTGTGTTCTATGCCCAAATTAAACAATGTCCTACAAAAAAGGTATGTATCACTAGTCCGACAAAAATTATAATTTTTCCGTTTTCTTATTTGTAACATCAGATACAGTGAAAAAATCTTTTTTTTTTAAATTGAATAACTTTATTTTTTAGCATACAAAGAAGTCGCTAGCAGCAGATAGATTTTAATATACTAGATATCAATAACTATGTCTGTGTGTGTGCGTGCGTAAATAATAAATTATGTAAGTAAATAAGTAGGTAGCCAAAGTCACACACACAACACGAATATCTTGCTTCTTACTTTAAACACTATTTCCCACCGGCATTCCTAACCAAGTAGGTCAGGTCTACTTACGAACCTACTCCATGTATCAACTGAGGAGGTTTAACTTGTCAAAGTTAAATTCACGCAGATACCTACCAACATACACTTGACACCTACTAACTTAAAATCCATTGAGAAATCAACCCTGTCACGCAGACTTAAATGTCATTGATCAGTTTCTCAGTCACAAAGTTAAGTTGGTTTCTTGGATGGCCGAATCCCATGGGCTTTCGAGGTGTCAATTGCTCGACACAGTTGCAGAGTTGTTATTTGATAATTTGTTGTAATTTAAACCTTATTTATATGTAGTAAGGGTGGTCTGCTTCCGTCTAACGTTTAAGTTGACAAATATTGTCTTGAAGCATCTCGTAGATTTGGAGGATGTTGCCGTATCAAAATATTGTTATGACGATTTGTTTATGTTCTCATGGATATTATAAATTGATTGGAAGTGCTATATTTATGAGTATAAGTAATACCACTTGAATAACAAAGGACAACATTGGTCACGATAGTTGCCGGATAGCATATCAAACGAGTTTAGATACCGTCCTACTAGTTGTCTCATTGACGTTTCAAAAATCAAACATTTTACCTGAATATAACCCTTAGCTGTCTCACGACGCGACTATGTGACAACGATGCGACAATGTGTTTTCAAAGATTACGCATTTAAGAAATTTCTATGAAAAATTGTTGACGCATTCCTTCTTTGGTGATACTTCTTAGTGTAGTCAGTCAATCACCGTTCTCATCTAATTTAATGTAACGAAAAAACTTACCTAAAGTATTTATTTTTATTAACCTACTAGCTTTTGCCCGCAGCTTCGTCCGCGTACATAAAATATAGCATATATCACTGAGGAATAAAGCAGCTTCTATCGATGCTAAATAACCCTGGCCCCAGTAGGCTTCAACCCAGCTGGGCCCCTGCTGTTGCTAACAACTCCTTGAGGCGCGCGGGACCAGTGTGCGCCGTTGACGACTGGGGCTCGGTCCGGACAGTTACCGGACGGTCGGTTAGCGAGCTAACCATTGCTCGCTGTCCGCAAGCCCGCGTCTACAGTGAACGGAAATCGGGATCGGAATCCCGGCAGCGGCGAGAGCGTCTTTGCATGATGCGGTCGGCCTCCTCCTTTGCGAGCATTACTGCTTCGCAGAAGTCGGCCACTCCTCCTCGTTCCGGACCATGGCCTGAACCAAGGCCCGGCGCGAGAGGTCTACGCCGTCGATCGCTCCCACGAGGAGTACCCAAAGAGCAAAAATAGAACCGATAGGGTCGCCTTTTTACGCTAAGACTCTGCTGCATCTCTGACACCAAATAGTCATGAACCGAGATAGACAGTTTAAATTTTCTGATGATATATTATATTTCTGTTGCCGCTATACTAGTAACACTAAAAACAGATTAAAATAAATATATAACTGGGGCTCCCAAACAACAAACGTATTTTTTTTTGCCGATTTTTTGCTACGGAGGGACCGGAGTCCTTTCGCGCATGAGTCTAATTCGCAATTAGCTGCTTTATTTCTTTCATTTAGCTGTTAGAGCCACAAAACAAGCACTTATGTTATAAAATCAATAAAGGACCAATTAGCTCCGTAATGTTAAACTAATCAACGTTCATTTGTGAAAGGAATGGGGCGTAAGAGGCTCAGGACGTCTCAACAAGTCTCGGAACTTCCCCTACTTGTGTTGCCGGCTTGTGGCCACTTGGCACAAAGGAATGCGTTCATATTTACCGCCGTATGCCCGGACTACCGAACCGTACGATCATAGTTATCTTAACTGCATCCTTAGTTGTTGGAATACTCTCTAGTGTTATGTGTGTGTGTCGAAAGTTATAGGGAATATATACAAGGTACAGTGCAATAACCTATATTGTGGAATAGTTTACATGTTCACATGCCACGGACTTTGAAAAAGACCATTTCAAAGAGTTTATTTGGTTTGTTGTTGAAACCTGTTCGACCCGGAACAAGCGTTTTGCCTCGTCGTTTATACAGCGTACAATGAAGGATTGGAAAAATTTGCCTGCTGCGGTCTTCCCGATCGATTTAGGGGGAAGCCGGCCTTCATACCTCCATAGAAGAAAAGGAATTATAAAAATTTTATCACCCTAGGGTTTTTCTTTTTTCGATGGAAAAAATCATCCAATGACAACCCCCGCTCTTGGGCGGAGCGGGAGATTGTGTCAGACTCTTACTGACTAAAAAACCCATCCCGTTCCTTCAAGCCTTCATACCGGGGCTCGAGCGCCCTTTCGTATAACCCTGGCCCCAGCAGGCTTCGACCCGGCTGCGCTGTTGCTGACAACTCCTTGAGGCGCGCGGGAACAGTGCGCGCCGTCGACGACTTGGGCTTGGTCCGGACAGTTACCGGACGGCCGGACAGCGAACTTTCCATTGCTCACTGTCCGCAAGCCCGCGCCTACGGTGGCTGGAAATTGGGATCGGAATCCGGCGGCGGCGAGAGCGCCGTTGCCTGATGCGGTCGGCCTTCTCCTCAGCGAGCATTACTGCTTCGCAGAAGTCGGCGACCGCCTGCCACTCCTCCTCGCTCTGGACCATGAACTCAACCTTCTCGCCCTAGGGTCGTTTGGAAATTATAATTTGTGTCTTCAAGGCCAGAGTGAATAGGCTCTTAATAAACTAGTGCACCTCACCATCAACGATTGCATCACTGCTTACCATTAGGTGGGGTCTCAGTCAAGCACTAGTGAATCTATTAAAAAAAAAATTGTTACTTGCAGACGTTCCTGAGGCCACTATTTGACTTCATCATCAGAACAGCTTCATTCGTGCTTTGTCATCAAAGTTCCATTGGTATACCACTTAAAGTAGGATTTTTTTTTCTCTAGCCTTTGCCGTCCCACTGCTGGGCAAAGGCCTCCCCCAAGTCTTTCCAAACTTTTTTCTCCTGCACCGTCTCACACCAGTCCTCGCTGGAAAATTATTTGACGATTTTCAACTTAAAAAAAAAAAAGCGATTAAACCGGGTGATTTATCCAATCCCGAAATCCGGAATAGGCCAAACGACATATGGAAATACAAAACAAAACACGAAACTACACAGCATTGCCCCAATTACACCGACCCGGGGACATAAAAGCGAAAACTCGATTTTTATACAACTTAACTGGTATTTTTTCGAGAGCCGAATTGAATTGCTATTACGATTGTATGAAAAAGCGCGAATATTGTAGGCTCTCTGTAAAAAATGACGCTCAACCGGAAAAACTGAACATTTTGCAATGAAATTGTTTATCTGAATAACGTAGTTTGTTGCGGGAATAATGAAAATGGAGCGCTTTTTGTGCTGTCTAACAGGTACTGCGCGGAAATGGGTTAAAGATTTTTCTGAATGCTTTAGTGTAAGTGCTGTTTCAAATATAAATTCACTAGAATTACACAAAAACTTTTCTTTGAAAAGATGGGAAAGACACAGCCCTTTTATAAGAGCGTAAAGTGTGCAATGGGAAGGGCGGTGCTCGGAGTTTCCATGAGTGATTGCATCAGGAATGAAGATTACCGACATAGCCTGAAAAATCGTCCAACTTAAGTGGCAGTAAGCAGGGCACATTGTTTGCAGAACAGATAGCCATTGGGACTGAAAGGTTCTAGAGTGGCGATCTCGTACTGGGAGACGCAGCTTTGGAAGGCCTCCGACAAGATAGACCGATGATAACCTGAGGCTCAAGTTTGCTATTTTTATAAATTCGTCAATCCAACACAATCCCATTGTCATTTTGCTAGAAGTTCGTAATCTGCTAATTCATAATGATCGATCATTGATAGGTGGTCTCGTCATAGAGTTGTGGTAGAATGACTATATCGAACTTATTTTAAGCTATAACTGCATAATGACGTTCTAATGGTAGGTCACTGATCAAAGGAACTGTCAAAATTATAGCAGATTACCGCAAACGTCAGTCACTCATTTGTCAATATGTACGAGATTATACGTACCATTCTATACCACTTCTTTCAATGAAGTGTTAGTGGTTGACCATTGGAAAGTCATAATGACGCCATTATGTTATTAGATTACCAAACTTGTCAAAATCAACAATTATGAAATCAATGATAGACCATTCTGACACTATTGTAATAACAGACTTGAGGCCCTGGTGTGGTGAATTGATGAGACACGCAAAAGGCCGTTCATTGTAGCGATACTGGGGGAGGCCTATGTCCAACAGTGGACGTCTTTGGCATAAGCGATGATGGATTGGTCTTTACAGGCTCGGTGTGTCTATGCGCATAAGCTTAGAACGCTTTGTCTTGTAGAAAATAACTTACACACACACAGATGCAATGTGCAAGCAAGCCAGTTTAAAAAGGATGAAGATACAAGTATGTGCAATTTCGGGCTTGCGGACAGTGAGCGATGGGTAGCTCGCTGTCCGGCCGTCCGGTAACTGTCCGGACCAAGCCCAAGTCTGTTCCCGCGCGCCTCAGGAGTTGTCAGCAAAAGCAGGGACCCAGCCGGGTCGAAGCCTATTTGGGCCAGGGTTAGCTCCGAAAGGTAGGAAAGACAGCCCCGGTATGAAAGGCAAGAAGGAACGGGGTGGGTCTTTTAGTCAGTAAGAGTCACCCAAGAGCGGATGTTGTCATTGGATGACTTTTTCCCACCATAAAAATAAGTATGTGCAATATTATATTGTCTGGTCGTAAGTGTACCTTAAAAAATATTGATGCAAGCAAAAACTAACATTTCTCTTCTCGCCCTTGTCCTATTTTGCCATCTCTTCACTTTTCTTTCATATCACTCCTTTTAATTACTAAAACCACACCTGTCTCCTTCATCCTCTCTTCTAGCTTTGCTGTGCCCGACAGGGTCCATATTGGTCTTATCTATATTTTTATACCATCTATATTACGTACATATGGAATGCAATAAAGTATTGAGTATTTATTGTCAGAAAATCTCCTAGCGGGCATCGATCCTTTTCTTTTAACGGAGATATATGGGACTTTACACCCTGTTCCTAAACCACCCCTAAACCACTTTTAAACATCGTCTAATATTCTGTAAGCGAAAACTTAACAGAGATTTATTCTTATGCATAAGTACTAAAAATCGCAGCAGACCACGAAAAGCATGGTGGTCCAGTGGTATAGTCCTGATTTACGAGTTGCAGGTTGCGGTTTCAAACCCAACCAGGCGCATTACTTTGTGTAATTTATTTCATCACCACTGCCCTTGAAACAGTGAAGAAAAACATAGTAAAGAAACCGTCATGTCCTAGAAGCAAAAAATCGAAGATATGTGACATCCCTCAACCGACACTGGGCCAACGTGGTGGCTCAAGGGAAGGTCTGAGTCCCAGCAGTGGGAACATTAAAAGGCTGATGGTGCTGATAAGAATAATCTTTGTTCAGTTTCATATTAGAGGTTTGAAAGATATTCCTTCTTTTAAAGAAGAGGTCCGAGTCCCAAACACTGAGAAAATTTAAGGCTTATTATGATTATGCTTATGCATATACTAAAAAAACCGGCCAAGTGCGAGTCGGACTCGACCATGAAGGGTTCCGTAGCAGCAAGTAACATAATATAAAAGCTTTTGTAGTTCGTTGTAACTTTGATCGATGTTTTAATAATAGTGTATTTTTTTAGATTTATGACGAATTAAAAAAAAATTACCTATTAGATCTGGTTCAAACCAATTTTAGTTGGTAGTTTGTATGTATTTTGTTTAGTTTTATCATTCTCTTATTTTAGATGTTAGAGGGGGGGGGGGGGCACATTTTAGCACTTTGGAAGTGTCTCTCGCGCAACATATTCAGTTTAGAAAAAAAAAAATGTTAGAAACCTCAATATTATTTTTAAAGACCTATCCATAGATACCCCACACGTATGGGTTTGATGAAAAAAAATTTTTGAATTTCAGTTAAATTTGTTGCTTTTTTTCTATTTTTGTGTAAAAATCTTAATGCGGTTTGCAGAATACATCTACTTACAAAGTTTCAACAGTATAGCTTTTATACTTTCTGAAAAAAGTGGCTGTGACATGTGACGGACGGACAGACAGACAGACAGACATGACGAATCTATAAGGGTTCCGTTTTTTTGCCATTTGGCTACGGAACCCTAAAAAACCAAACACTGTATCAAATGGTCAGTTTACAACGTTTCCAATTGACTTTGACATTTAATACACAAAGAGGTTGTAAGCTTTAGTGACGAAACGCTTGCAAAATATATTTATGAGTCCAAAATCTTTTGAAAGAGCACTAAAAACATGCATTTGCATTTCTGACCTTTTTTGCTGATCTTAATGTGGAACGGAGTACGTTTGTCGAGATACACCAGTACCTGGAAAAGAAATAAGATTGTTAATGAGCATGTTATGTGAAGAAAAGAATTTTTGAGATGAATTATTGATGCGTCATAGCGGGATAAATAATGTGAATGCAAACGTGTTTTTTATGGACCGTAAGCAAATATTGTATACCATTTAACATGTTTATTGTTTTTAAGAACATCTTTAGTCATCATACGTAAAAAAATGAATAAAAAAATAAAAAAAATTAAATGAATGTGTGTTTGTGTTATAAGATAATAACTAGTAATATTGCACGATATTATAGTAAAACCCTTTTCGTTGAGCCGTATTACAACATTATGCTTGTCCTCTATTCTTATCTTCTACAATAATAAAATTATTTAGATCCGTAAATAGTAACACTTAAAAATATGCGCAATTTTATCTTTTATGTGATAGTTTCTATACAGCAATAAATATCATATTTAGATTATTTACAAAGTTTTTATAATTAGTACACCTACTTGATTTTAATGCACCTACATAACATTCCAGAAGATATTTCTATTAAATGAACCACAAGATATTTTACTAATATTTTTAAGCCACTTACTGTGTCTAAACACAAATGAGACTTAATATATTTTTGTAACACCAACCAAAATGTTAACTGTGTGTAAACTTATTTCATTAATTTGATTTGATTATAATACTCACAAATAAAATAAACTCAAAACAAAAACTCTGTTGGCAATATCATTACAACAATATCATTTGTGCGAGTAATTATTCCTTAAGCTGATTTAATACCCATTAACGGTATACCAAGCTTCGCCCCTGACCTACTGAAATTCAACATAAGCTGAAGCAAATAAAAACAAAATCATACACTTTCGGCATCCGTACCACAGCGGCTTTAATTCATCGGTTATGGCTCGTATTTCCCGATATTATTTCCGAATATTTTCGGGTTTTTTCGTTCTATATCCTACTTCGGACGCTCGTAAAACCCGGGATGATCCGAGTCCATCGATGCTACCGCCCGATATGAGAGATTCCCGCAACGGGTTTACGGTTTGGCGGAAGATGTAGGAGAAAGCGTTTTTTTTTTGGCAAATATAACATAGACGTATTCAGCCATGAAACTTCACTTAACATCGGTCAAAATAAAAAGTAAAATCGTTACTTATGTTTTATGGCACTTTTGATCCTGCATTTTGTTTAATTTGTTGTTTTAGATAGATTGTCACATTGTCAAGGTTCTCTGGATCGTTTTTTTTACTCAGCCGGTCACAGCAAGAAATGAATGCCTCGCGCCGGTCCTTGGTAGAGGCAATACATGTACATGTTTCATGGTTCGCAGCGAGGAGGAGCGGCAGGCGGTCGCCGACTTCTGCGAAGCAGTAATGCTAGCGAAGGAGGAGGCCGATCGCATCAGGCAACGGCGGCGCTCACAGCGCCCCAGCTGCCGCCAGGATTCCGATCCCGATTTCCGGCCACCCTAGGCGCGGGCTTGCGAACAGCGAGCAATGGGTAGGTCGCTGTTCGACCGTCCGGTAGCTGTCCGGACCGAGCCCAAGTCGTCGACGGCGCGCACTTTTCTCGTGTGCCGTCGCCGTGCTGTCAGCAACAGCAGGGGCCCAGCTGGGTCGAAGCTTACTGGGGCCAGGGTTGGTTCGAAAGATAGCTCAAGCCCCGGTACGAAGGCAACGAAGGAACAGGAGTGGGTTTTTAGTCAGTAAGAGTTTGACATTATCTTCCGCTCCGCCGAAGAGCAGATGATTTTCCCACCACAAAAAAAAAAAAAAATGAATGCCTGAAACTATTTGCTGCGGGCTTTTTACACAGCAGTGGCTAAAAAATTAATAAAAAAAACCACAGCTGTTAACATAAATGTTTTATTCTTGATTTAAGAGATGGTTGCGAGTGTACGAGTATATCAAACACGAACCTACCATTTTAGGCACCTCGCCTACGGCGCTTTTTGTAGCGATACTGTAGCGTTTTCGCATCGATACAATCGCGATGCTGTAGCGCGTTGGTATCTTTTCTATAGCGCTTGCAAATGCGATTAACGCGAGTTAGTAGCGATACCAACGCTACAAAAAGTCGCCGTGGCCGAAGGGCTATTCTGATTTCAGTCAAAATGGGATTTGCAGTTTGAAAAATTAAAGCTTCAAAACTGTATCTAAGTTACAAAAAGCTGTTGGAGAAAATACTAGGATTTCTTCATTGGAAAAAAGCTAGAATTGACTCGCTAGCCCAGAACACAAGCAAACCAATTCAAGCCAAAAAAAAACACGGAAATACAGTCTTCCTTCCATTCCGCGATCTCCTATACCTTGCGCCACCTCCCGATTCGTAGAGCTGAGTAATATTTCAAAATTTTTAAAGTTCAGCCTGATGGCTGCACGTGAGACGTTGATTGAAAGTTATATATTTTGGAATTTAATCTACAACGTGTCTACGTTGCCAATAAATTGCAGCAACGTTGCTCGTTGCATGTTGCATGGCGGGTGATGCTTTGATATTGGAGTTAGATAATATCTGGCGTGATGGATGGGTGTGCGAAGTTTGCGTGAGGGTTTTGGCTTGAGTTAAGTTTTGATATTAGGCTTAGTTGGTTGTTTCCAAAATGTTTACTTAAGATCTTAATTGTATTCTAATAAACTGACTGACTGATATATAACGCATAGCCAAAACAACTTGGTTTAGGATCGTGATATTTTGCACTCAGTCTTTCTTTTATTTATTTATTATTATTTTTTTTTTTTTGTGACATATAAAGGGTGTAAGGGACAGCCCTCCACAAACTTTAAGGGCTAGCTCAGTAGATGAAACTGAACAACCTTCCACAAATTTTTTTTTCAGGAAACGAAAAAAAAAAGTCGGCCTCTCCATACAAACTGTCCAATCAAGTTTATAATTTGTATGGTAAAGCGGATTTTTTATTTCATTTCCTGAAAAAAATTCTTACCGAAGGTTGTTCAGTTTCGTCTACTGAGCAAACCCTCAAAGTTTGTGGAGGGCTGTCCCTTACACCTTGTATATACTAGCTCTCAGTAACAAATTTTCGGAAATTCAACCTTTAAGGGAGTGAAATGTGAGTTATTTATTATAGTTAGAACGGAACCACTATATGCGGAGTAATAATGAAATAACCACTGTCCGGTTTTACCCTCTATCCGATTTCCCCCCACTTTTCCCTACTTTGTTTCATCACCATTGCTCTCAAACGGGTGAAGGAAAACATCGTGAGAAAACCGGCACATCCTAGAACTAAAAATTGGAAGACATGTGACGTTCACCAACCCACACTGAGCCCGCGTGGTGGCTTACGGTCCAATCCCTCTCCTAGAAAGGTCTGAGTCCCAGCAGTGGGAACATTAAAAGGCAGGCTGATTATTTATGTATATTATGTATATATGAGCACATACAAAACATCAAAGAATCTAATACATGAGTCTTATTGGCCATTACCTATGGAGAAGAACGGGTAATAAACTCAACGGTTACTATAAAAAAATATATTTAATTTTTTGGTTATGAGAAGTATTTCCGCATGACACAGGTCCTCACCGGACATGGCAAGTTCGGAAGGTTCCTGTTCCGGATTAAAGCGGAAGTGACGCCCGGGTGTCGCAGATTTGTCGGGATTTCCGGCCACCGTAGACGTGGGCTTGCGGACAGTGAGCAATGGGTAGCTCGCTGTCCGGCCGTCCGGTAACAGCCGGACTGTTACGGACCAAGCCCAAGTCAGAGAGTCGTCAGCAACAGCAGGGACCCAGCTGGGTCGAAGCCTTCTGGGGCCAGGGTTATCCGAAAGGGCGCTCGAGCCCCGGTATGAAGGCTTGAAGGAACGGGATCGATTTTTTAGTCAGTAAGAGTCTGACACTTTCTCCCATTTCGCCCAAGAGCGGGCGTTGTCATTGGATGATATTTCCCATCGAAAAAAAAAATATGAGAAGTATAAGAGAAGTTTAGGAAGTATAAAAAAAAAGTATGAGAAGTAAGTAAGAGAGGACTGTGTGTAAACAAGTCAACAGTCCGAAAGATATAGTGCCTACTTATTTGGTACTAAATAAGTGGGCACTATATCTTTCAGACAGATTAACTCTTAAGGCACATATCAACTGTTACTACAGCTAATGTGTTTTTCTCTAGCTAATTCTTCTTCTTCTTAATTAATAGAGTACAAAAACGTGTCTAGACGAGGTCTAGAAACAAACACATGAAGAAAACTGACTTTACCTTAGTTTTATTAGACCTGTGCCTCAATTTTTTAACACGCTCAGTGTCATCGTACACCACAATGTGCATTTTTTTAATGATTTTAATTTTTTATTTTTATTTTACCATTGCCATTGTGGGTAGACGAACAGGTTCCCTATTTTGAGTGCGAAACTTTATGAGTCGATTTTTAGTACCTATATCGAACACGGTGTGTCGATAATTCAGTTGTAACTACATTGTTTATTCCGTCGATGCTTTATTGGTGCGATGTATAAGTTTTACGAAAAATCAAGTAAAAAACCCTACAGCGATTGCTCATAAGTTCTATAGTAAATCGGTTTAAAAAACCTACTGTTCCGTGACATTTAATATAATTAACCTTCATAAGGAAATAGATTCTTTTTCGTAGGTATAAAGATGGCATTAAAAGCAAAAAAGTGGTTACATTACCAACTATTTACTGTGCAGTTGCCATTTTACATGCCACCAATGTAATTAAAGTCAAAATCGGTTGAACAGACAGTAAAAATATATTTTATTTACAGTTTAGGGTACTCATATATTAAAACTGGAGATCGAGATATTGTTTTAGAATATTTAATATTATACACAACACATTTACACCCGATAACACTGTCACTTGAAAGTTATACTTGTACTATAAGTTTCACAATAAAATTATTTGAATCTGACTGTTCTATCTTTATTTATTTGAGAGAAGTACACAGAGAGCTTATGGCTGACTGACATCCGTGACGTCACCCTCTGACGATGTCACCATCTGATGACGTACGTGCATAATCAACGTATCTGCATTTTCAAAACATTTTAAAATATTATGCTCTAACGCAACCACTTCTCAAGGTCATTAATCCAGTAACTCAGGTATTTTTCCGATTCCCAGATCAGCTCTACCTCTTGCCGTCATCCGCCATAATATTTTACAGCGGGCAGCAGTCACAAAGAAGCTATTTGTTACGAGCTGTCTGCCCCCGTTCGGGAACACGTACGGTTTTGATAGGGTACCGTGCCGTCTCGCCTTCCCAGGAGACGGCGGGCTGAATTCTGAGGTCGAGTTTTTGAGGTGAGGTGTGGAGGTAGGTGAGTCACGGCGGGTATGGAAAGGGTTAGCAGATATCTTGGGCTCTAAATAAAATTAAATTCTTTCACACTAATGTTATAAAGGTGGAAGTTTAGTGTGTGTTTGTTACTGTTTCACGCTCGAATTGCTGAACGGATTTGGATGAAATTTGGCACACAGGTAGAGCATGTCCTGGAATAGCGCATAGGATACTTTTATCTGCAGAGTAGGTTTCCCTTTTCGTCATTTTTTACAAATAAATGAACTGTGAACTAAACTAACCGATTACCATCCAAGGAAATACAAAACAAAAAAACAATAAATAAGTACCTAATTTCGAAAAAAGAATGTCTTTAATGTAAAGTTTTTTTCAACTTAAAATTCCATGCCAATCAAAAGACACTTCAAATCAAACCGTTTTAAAAGACGACAATTACTTAAATAGGTAGTAATAAATAAAATGAATTATAAAACACTTGCAAGAATTATATCCCTGTCAAACTTTTAGGCATATTATTAAAAAAAAAAAAAAAAACATTTTAATAAAAACGTAGATAAACGCCATAATTACATTCCTTGATATCACCTTCCAATTGAAAGCCATATATTAATGCAAATAACTACCACATTATAATAAAATATGGTAGGATTGTATTAACTTTCTCCTTATTATAAGCAAGCTCCAACCTCATAAAATACCTTTACTTGGCGCGAAATAAAAGGATCATGTTACTTGTTTCTCAGTCACTGGACTCACCTTTGTGTTAATTACCTACCACCACATTGTATTTACCGTTAGCATAAAATTGATATTCGAAAAGTGTAATTTATGTCCTTACCAATAAGGGCCTTGATTTAACTGGTGACAGTTTACGAACTGGCGAAATAAAGTTGCATATTTTTGTTCGAAAATTAATGCGTTTTAGTTTTTTGAAATTGGATCTTTTGCTTTTATGTTAAGGTTGAAAATAAACTGCGGTCAGCGTTAAAAGTATTTAAGTGCACGTATGCTGTGTTTAGCTGCATTGTGTAAACTGAAATCTGATTCTATTATGAATAGTTTAATTCAGCAGTATTTAATACAGAGAACAAATTGTTATTTGCTTTTGAGTTGCATTTTTTTATAAGTTTCAAATATTTTTGTATTTGCTTTCGGAATTGAATTAGAGTATAATAATTATGAAGGCTTTAGTTTGTATATATGCTTGCGTGTGTATGTCTGTTACTCTTTTACTCTCGTACGGCTAAACGCGGATAGACCATACCCTAAAATGGCGCATAAAATCACATTCTGCATCGCATCACATTCCTTCTTTACCACTGCTTGGACCGCCCGGAGGTAACAGTGAAGCATACGGTAGAGGTGTGCCTCGCTTGGGCAGAGCACCACCGTGTCCTGGTGGGGGCGATCAGAGGCAACGATCTCTCGCGCCGGGCCGCTCGTACTAGTCATGGTATAGCATAGTCCGAAGCGGAAGGAGTGACGGGCAGTCGCCTCGTTTTGCGAAGCAGTAATGCTAGGAAGAAACTAGGAGTGGGTTTTAGTCAGTAAAAGTCTGTCACGAAAGGGCGGGAGAAGTCATTTGGATGATTTCCCACCTCATCATCATCATCTCAGCCGACAGGCTTCCACTGTTGGACATAGGCCTCCCCCAAGCGTCTCCACAATTCACGATCCTGTGCGTCCCGCATCCATCGGATTCCCGCAACCTTCACCAGGTCATCAGACCACGTTGTAGAAGGCCTTTCAACGCTGCGTTTTCCGGTGCGTGGTCGCCACTCTAGAACTTTTCGGCCCCAACAGCCATCTGTTCTACGAGCAATGTGCCCTCCACTTAAGTTTGGCGATTCTTCGTGCTATGTCAGCAACCTTGGTTCTCCTGCGGATATCTTCATTTCTCCGACTCCGAGCATAGCCCTTACCATCGCTCTTTGGGTGACTTTAAGCCTTCTGATGAGGCCCATTGTGAGCGACCACGTTTCGGATCCATATGTCATCACCGGCAACATACAGTGGTCACAGACTTTCGTCTTGAGACACTATTTGAGAGATGATTTTCCATCTAAAGAATATAATTTAAAAAAAACCCATTCCGTTTTGCTCCAAACCATGACCTAAACTAGGGACCATTAGTGTTAAAACTATATTTACAGAAAATAATTACATATTCAAAACACAGAAACAATCGGTAAACTTCTTTCAATGCCATAAAGAAATCGAACGGTGTGATGTGCCGTCCATTTGTTCTTGTAATCGAAACTATCGATAAATCTAGTCAAACCTTAACAATATGATAATTTTGCTAAAGGAAGTAGCACAATGATTACATTTACATTTGTTTCGTTACTATGACATCATTATAGCGATCATGAATTGTGTTTCCTTTTTTTAATTTTAGAAGTTTGACCTTCATTTTT
Organism: Mythimna albipuncta; assembly: GCA_929112965.1. Classification (NCBI taxonomy): domain Eukaryota; kingdom Metazoa; phylum Arthropoda; class Insecta; order Lepidoptera; family Noctuidae; genus Mythimna; species Mythimna albipuncta. Next base: position 22,071,575 of record OV815965.1, read on the forward strand.
GACTTTGAAGAGTGACAAAATTATTAAAATTGATGTTGTCCAGCCAGTACAGACTTATGTAGATTATATCGTCGTAACGACTTTAAGACCTTTTATGTGTCACTTTTGGCAAATTTATTTTTAAGCCACCCTTTCTAACAGTTTGAAGCTGAAAAACCCTCGTGTGTATGCGACGATTCAATCGTCATTTGTTTACCAATTTCAAGATCAACAGTGTGCTCCTAAAATACTACTTTTACATTTAAACTATTTTGTATGTTGTATTTGCATGTTTTGTATCTATTTATGTGTACAGTTCTGAACTGTTATTAATTTATATGTATACTGGAGAGCAGTGGTGGCAGAGTGGTAATGGCTCCGACTTACGAGGTCACGTGTTCAAACCCTGTCAGGCGCATTACTTTGTATAATTTATTTCATTACCACTGCTCTCAAAACGGTGAAGGAAAACATCGTGAGGAAACCGGCATGTCCTAGAACCAAAACTTCGAAGACATGTGACAACCACCAACCCGCACTGGGCCCGCGTGGTGGATTATGGCCCATTCCCTTTCGTAGAGAGGAGGCCTGAGTCCCAGCAGTGGGAACATTAAAAGGCTGATGATAATAACGATGATGATGTGTCTACATTTCTCATTCAACTTTCCTGTCGCAGGTCTGCTGGAAGAAATTTTGTTGAAATAAGCAGCACCTTTGTACTCTTTTATCTGTATTTGTTCTTTTGTTTTATGTATTTGTGTGTGTACATAAATAAATAAATATTTTTACATTTAAACTGTTTTTTTTTTACTATCATACTACTTTTAATTTTAACTAACAATAATAGAATAATGTTTTTTTTTTACCATTTTTAATATCTACACTAATATTATAAAGATTATAAAGCGGTGAAGTTTTTTTTTTGTTTGTAGGAGGTAATCTCTGAAAGTACTGGTCCGATTCTTGAAACTTTTTTACCAATAGAAAGCTGTTTTATTTCTGAGTGACATAGGCTATATTTTATGTATGCGAGTGAAACTGCGGGCAAAAAATAGTCAATAATTAAAAAAATACAGTCAACATTTTCGTCACTAGCCTGACAAAAGACAATACTGTCCTTAGATTAGTTAAATGTTTTATAGGAGGCCGGTCATTTGTGCCCGTCATTAAGCATGGAACGGTTATGGAGTCAGATTGACCTCGAATTATGCATCGTCGCATTTTAGGGGCAGTTTCGTTAATGGGGACTCGGTCATAAGTTGTGGGATGGTGAAAGGGTTTTGCAATAATTGTCATCTAAACTAATGTTTTAGGTAACTAATATTATATAAATGCTGAAGTAAGTTTGTTTTGTTTCCCACGGGTGTTTTTGAAAGAGATGCTGTGGCTCTAGAACGCAGAGTAACTGAAAGACATAGTTGGGTTTTAGTCAGTGAAAGTCTGATAACTGACAAGCCGCCTCGCTCTACACAAGTTAGTTAGTTAGTTAGTTAGCCCATTTATGTCCCACTGCTGGGCGAAGGCCTCCCTCTCCCTTTTCCACACACATCTGTCTTCGGCCATTGCGGGCCAGTCCCTCCGGTATTTATCAAGCTCATCTCTCCACCTTCGCCTTGGTCTGCCGCGACGTCGCCTTGCGTTTAATGGGACCCAATAAGTGGCTCTTTTAGCCCACAGCTCATCCGACATGCGGCAAACATGTCCGGCCCAATCCCACTTTAGAGTGGCAGCTTTTCGGGTAACATCTTTAATGTTAGTTGTGGCGCGCAGCTCTGTGTTTCTTATGCGGTCGGAAATTCGAACACCCAGGACACTGCGCTCCATTGCTCGCTGACAAACCTCGAGCTTGGACCTCTGCTGAAGCGTCAAAGACCAGGTTTGCGCTCCGTACGTAAGTATGGGGAGAACGCACATATCCATGACTTTCCGTTTTAGGCATAGCGGGAGATCTCCTTTGAGAAGGTCTTTCATTGACCAAAAGCTCCTCCAGGCACTTTCAGTGCGTCGAGAAACTTCTTTATCTTGTCGCGCCTGAAAGGAGACTATTTGGCCAAGATACACATAATCCTGGACATATGCAATCTCCTCACCCTCAATGTACAGTCTCCTTTTTATACTGTTGGTCATGAGTTTGGTCTTTGACATGTTCATCCGGAGCCCAATCTCGAGGCTTGCCTTGTTCAAATCTGCGAGCATGTTACCCAAGTCCGCTGCCGAAGAAGAGAAAAGTACGATGTCATCGGCGAATCGTAGGTTTGATAGCCTCTTGTCACCGATGACTAACCCTTTGTCTGACCAGTGCTGTGCTAGGGATCTAAATACTTCCTCCAAGGTGGCAGTAAAGAGCTTTGGGGATAATGGGTCTCCTTGCTTGACTCCCTTCCCAATTGGAAAGGATGGCCCTACATTATCAATTTTAATTGAAGCTGCTCTACACAAAAAAAAGTTTTTTTGTTACCTTTTTGGGCTTAAGCCACTGAACCGATATACGTTGCCAGGGGTATAGAAAAGGAGATGGAGTTCCTTTCATTTAGAAATAAAGTGCTGTTTATGAGTGAAAGAGCAATAAATTTGGATGATCATAATTGGTTCAAGATGCTAGGTGGCGCTTTCTACGAGTAATCATAGCTGAATAATATTATTTGAAAAAACTTTACTGATGTGTTAAAAGGGGCTTATCCGAGCCGTCTAATGTCTATGTGAGTTTAAAAGCTTGTAGCGACGTCTATGATATCACATAAGAACTAATGTCACGCAATCGTACGATTTGAACATAGAGAACAGCCCGAATCATCTACCGGGCAGTTGCACACCAAAGATAACACACGTTTGGCCGGAGGATCCTCCCTTTTTAACGGAGGTTTGAAGGACTTTAATGTCTGTCCCACTTACTTCCAAACTGGTGACCCTGACGTGAAAGCTTGCTGTTTCATCCAACACATATAGCATAAGCATAATCAGCCTCATTATGATCCTATTGATGGGACTCAGGCCTCCTCTTTATGTTAGGAAATGGGCCATAATCCACCACGCAGGCCCAGTGCAGGTTGCTGGCAAATCCAAAAAAACATTATTTTTTTATCCGCAAGATATCTATGTTTTAAAATATCCAGACAATGATTATCATCATATCAGCCATAAGACGTCCACTGTTGGATTTAGGCCTCTCCCAAGCGTCGACACAACCACCGGTCCTGTGCGTCGCGCATCTATCGGATTCCCGCGACCCCGACCAGGTCATCGGTCCACCTTGTTGGAGGCCGTTCAACGCTGCATTTTCCACGTATCGGAAGATGCAGGGTCGCCACTCCAGAACCTTTCGTCCCCATCGACCATCTAATCTGCGTCTCTACACAAACACTCGATGTACTCGTTCTAGACAAAGATATGTAAAAACTTTATTATCACATAAGAGGAATTGTATGGAAATGTATCAGTCTCAGGTAGGCCTCTTAAGAGTGTTTCTCATATTGTTTTTTTTTACCTAATCACCTGGCTCAGCATAACGTAGCACAATCAGCCTTATAATGTTCCCACTGCTGGGACTCAGGCCTCCTCTCTAGGAGAGGGAATGGGCCATAATCCACCACGCGGGCCCAGTGCGGGTTGGTTTACAAATTTTTGGTTCTAGGACATGCCGGTTTGCTCACCGTTTTGAGAGCAGTGGTGATGAAATAAATCACCTGGATTTTAGCAAATCTATAGATATATGAAAATGAATCCCAATTTTCCTTGGTCACGCCATCACGCGTGAACGGCTGGACCGATTTCGCTAATTCTTTTTTTGTTGTGTTCGTTATTGTGAGAAGGTTTTTATGGTTAAAAAAAAAGAAAATTAGGTTATTGTAGGGTAGAGTGCTGTAGGGTAGTGTAGGGTAGTGTAGAGTAGGGTCGAGTAGGGGAGAGTAGGGTAGAGTAGGTTAGAGTAGAGTTGACACCTTAGCTAAAAGGTCACAACATAACTATTAGGCGGTACGTAGTTCGCCGGGTCAGCTAGTAATATATACTTTTCCCGCATTGGCTACTAAGAATATACACTAGATACCTACCCAACCACTAATAATTATGTAAATAACGATAGTGTGTAATAAAGAGGTCGGCAGAGGATGAGGTCTAACGACGCTTTTAACCTCACGGCCTGGAAGGCACATTGCTAATATCTAACGCCTTTATAAGCTATGTTCAGGGATTAGTAAGAGGGTATTTTAATTGAGAAGGTACGGTGAATCATTTGTTTTATATTGTTAAGGGTTTTGTTATGTCCGGGTAACGATGGGTTTGGGACTATTTTTACTATTCATACTTATATCTCACTAATACTATAAAGGTAAAAGTTTGTGAGTATGTGTGTATATATAATATTAGTTTTAGTATATATGAAACCCGAAAAACTTGTCTAGTATTTTTATGTAAAGAATCTATGTACAATATTTCATAACTGTATCATGAAAAATCACAAAGTTATAAGCTTGTTCTTAAGAAATTATCTTACGAGATTTTTTCGAGGTAATTATCTGATGAGAGTCGGTAAGAGTAGCAGAAATCCGACGGATGCGAGACCGATCGTTATGAAGACACTTGGGGGAGGCTAACATTCAAGAGTGGACGTCTATCGGCTGAAATGATGTTGGTGATGGTAAAGTTTAAATAAATAATATTTCTGTTAAAATCTGTTCGGCTAAAGATTGAATCGTTGGATAACAAAATAGCTACAATACAATACTAACATTAGTCCATGTCATACCCACCGTCTGCCGTCTAGCCCAGTCCCGATTCAGTGCCGTGATTTATAGGTAATTTCCCTACAATTGGCGCCACCTCATGCGCAAGTAACGAAGCCTTCGTCACCGTTCGCTTGAATGCCTAATTGGTTAATTTAACTTAGTTTTGTAAGTGTCGTTAATTATATAAGTGTGCTAGTTTGGCGATGGTTTTGTGGGGAAATGTAATGTTCAGTAGGTGTTAGTAAGTTGGAGATGTTTAGAATAAGGAGCTTAGTATGGCAGGGAATAGACGGCCTTATAATGTTCTCACTATTGGGACTCAGGCCTTCTCCCTAAGAGAGGGAAAGAGAGGGAGATAAAGGAGGCTGTGCCTAAAATACAAGGGCTGAAGCTCTATTATAGCCCACTAAGTTATTTTTTTTAATGTTTTTGCATTTTGCAGGTTAGTGTCAAATTGTCTTTTATTATTATTATTATTGATAAGCTTGCGTTTGACCACCATCTCACCTGATGGCAAGCGATTATGTGGTCGACGATGAAGCACGCTTGCCTAGAAGAAACCTATTCACTCTCGACTTAAAGACTCCTAAGTTGTAGCTATCAGGAAGCACACAGAAGGAGAGGAACAGGTATTTATTTAGAAATGACCAATAAGCTAACAGTTCCAGCTAGCATTAAAACAATAATACATCCTTCTCAGTCTTGAGCACGCTATAATCATGGCGGTAAGTCCCCACTTTGAAGAATGGCTGGATGGACAGATATGACGGCATCCTCACCTTCTACACGATGCAGGTTCACCGGACATGGTATGTTCGGGTGTTTTCTGCCTCAGAATCAAACGGAAGAAATACCTGGGTGTCACCACCATGTGGAACGCCCGAAGGACGCGGTAGATTATACGGTGGACGTGTGCCCCACTTGGGTGGAGAGGCAATCCATAACCTCGAGGAGGCAATCGGTTGCAGCAACCTCTCGTTCCGAGCTTTGGTTCAAGTAAAGCGATAATGCTAGTGAAAGAAATGGTCGACATCGTGACCTGAATGTAGGCGGACGATTAGCATTAGGTTACTCGCTGTTGGGTGATCATCCAGACCGAGCCCAAGTCGTTGACAGAGCGTAAGCGCAATCCTCAAAGAGATGACAGCAGATTTTTGGTGAGATGTCGTGAGGAATTTCTGAAAGAAAACCCTTGGCCTTACAACGCCATCGGGAACTGAAGAACACAGGTTTGGTTTCAGTCAGTAGAGATAACGTGGCGATTATGGCAAACCCCCCCATGAAGAAAACAACTAAAAGATGGCCCCTAGTGCCCGGCAGCCCGTCTACCCTTGACTTCGGTAGCGGTCAAGGCACCAACAAGGTGGACCGATGACCTGGTCAGGGTCGCGGGAATCCGATGGAAGCGTGATGCACAGGACCGGTCGTAGTGGCGACGCTTCGGGGAGGCCTATGTCCAACAGTGGACGTCTTTCGGCTGATATGATGAGTAGAGACTAACACGCTCTGCCACTCCAATCTAGAGCAGGAGACGTCATTAGATGATTTCTCATTTCTCACATAAAAAAAAAAACAATAAAACTTCAAGTCTTTTACAAGAAAACACCATAAAAATACGCATTTACACCAACAAACCATCCCTATGATAATCACGCTGAACGATATTAAGGTACGCCTACACCGAAGCGCGGCCGACCGTAGATGGCGCGATATTTATTTAATAGCCGCGTTTTGCTTTAATAAGCCGATAAACCAGGCTCGGGGTGACGAAAAATGACGTCATTAAACTTCTAAATTTTCGCTGTGAAACGTAATCTAGCATGAGTGTGTCGGCAGTGTTTTATGGCTCCTGTTTGGTACTTATTGGAATGTGATTTTAGAAAATATATATATATATATACATTGTATTTATTCCTCAACTTTCACACAACGCTATCTAGTCCCAAACTATAATTTAATAATTAATAATTATAATTATATTATATTATTGCACAACTATCACACAGCGTCGTCTAGTCCCAAGCTAAGTAGAGCTTGTGTTATGAGTACTATACAACTGATAAACATACTTATATATTTCTAAATACAAACATATTATAGATAAATTACACCCAGACACAGAACAAATGATCATGCTCATCACATAAACATTTGTCCTGGGTGGGGATTGAACCCACGACCTTCAGCATAGCAGTCAGGGTCACTAACCAATAGACCAACAGGCCTGTCAAACTAAGCTGAGCTTGTGATATGAGTACTAAACAACTGATAAACATACTTATATATTTCTAAATACATATCATACATATTTTTTTCAATTTTATTTGATATGATGCAGTAGTTAATGGTGGGGCGCGATAGTTTGTTATGCAGGCCGTAGAGGTTTTAACAACGGGTGGATACTCGCCTTATGTACGTCGGGTTGTCCGATGGTAAAAATGAAATGGCGGAATCAATCATGCAATTGCCGCGCACACTCTCCAAAATGCATCCTTGTCGAATTCCCAACCAATATAGCAATAGTTTGGATGTGTGGTTGCAAGCTTCTCCAGGTTTCATCATCCGAGCAACCAATAGATCGCACGGTCCATTGAGTCATCATAACGGATACCTGCATGATATTTGTCTAACAGGTTGCTCTCCTACAAAATACCTGTAGATGTTAGCATTTATCATTACTGCAAAAACATGGTAAAGATGGACTAGATATATGCCAATAGGCCACCGTAGGCGCTGGCTTGCGGACGGCGAGCAATGGGTAGCTCGCTCGACCGACTGTCCGGTAACTGTCCGGACCAACCCCAAGTCGTCGACGGCGCGCAATATTCCCGCGCGCCTCAAGGAGCTGTCAGCAACAGCAGGGGCCCAGCTGGATCGAAGCCTACCCGCAGTAAGCTTCGACCCAGCTGGGCCCCTGCTGTTGCTGACAGGGTTAATTCGAAAGATAGCTTAAACCCCGGCACGAAACACAACGAAGGAACAGGAGTGGATTTTTAGTCAGTAAGAGTCTGACACTATCTCTCGCTCCGCCCAAGAGCGGGGGATCTCATAGATGATTTTCCCACAGCAAAAAGAAAGCCAGTATAATTTCAAACGTCCCATGAGGCAAAGTGACATAATCCTATCCAATGAAGTAGGGTTCCCTATGTTACCACGAGCAAAAACGTGTTGGAATATTGTTACTGCTAATAGAAGCTTCAAGGGCATCTCGTTAGGGGAGCGCTAAAGGGTGAGGCGACACCTGAGCCCCTAAAGTGACTGTATTGAAAAAACAATGATCTGAAACGAACATTTTAGTTAAGGGTTCAATATTTAAGTAAAACTAGCAATCCGCCCTGGCTTTGTAGTGGTGGAATTTACTCGTACATTTATACATTTTAGAGGTATGTCCACAGGGTATTTTTTGTATGTGAGAAATAAAAAATGTGGTATTCATTTAACTGGAGAATACAGATTTCAAGTTATGTTATTATGACTTTTTTAAACTATATAACGAGTGCTTGAATAAGATTCTACTTGATAGTGAAACTACAAAATAGATAGGTACAGAAGACAATCTCATGTATGTACTTCAGTTTTTATACCTACGTTCGGTGGACGCACACTAATGAGCGTTTGAGCCGGAACTGTTCGACGAGTGACCCGAGACGCGACCGAGACATCGAGTCTGTGAGCGGTGTCTATGTGTGCGTTGCTCGAGCGCGCTTTGTATGTAGATTGACTTCTGTATCTGATTTGTGGTGAAGCGCACAAGTTTGTTAAGAGGCTATTCCCTATAGCCTTGAATATACCAAAATTACGGGTATAATCGGACGGGAAAACTGCTGTAGGCAAATTGTTCCGATCCTTCGTTGTATGTGGTACAAACGACGAAATGAAACGCTTAGTCCGGACCGTAGGTTTCAACAAACGTAAGGGTGGACACTCGCCTTCTTTTTTTATTATAGGTAGGCTTGCGTTTGACCACTATCTCACCGGATGGAAAGCGATGATGATGAGATCAGTATACATACACGATTAAACTTCCGCTTGATAGAGATTGAGCAGCTATTTCGGCGTCAAATACCGTCTCACTTTTGCTGAGATCCCCAATTTTTTGGCAGCCAGTTGAGCTTTTGTCTCAATGTATGCCTTACGTCTGGTCTAACTTAACATTTTCTTCTAATTAACACCAGTCAGTTCACTTAAAAAAAATTCCCTCGTCAGCTAATAGTATCTACTCAATCAGGTAAAAAAAAACCTTTGCTTCCATTTTATCTTATATCACTAAAATATTTGAGAGCCACGGCGCTTACTTTTTTCCCTTAGGTTGCTTATAGGCAACTCATCATATGCCTTAGATCTAGGGCTACCAACTTTAATGCTGGATACTGGATAGATTAATCGAGAGCCGAAAGCAAAGGGCAATTCGCACTACTATTATAGACACTTATATACATATACTTTCAAACGTTATGATGACTCCTTTTCTGTAACTGCAGTGCGTCTTTGAAACTCTTTCCCGTATTGACTTCTCGATAGGCTCTTCTCTGGATGTATTTAAGAAGAAAATTAAAGAGCACTTCGTTTCACAGTTGACCTAATATTAAGCCTTATTTCAGTAGGTTTATAGTGTACAGTGGATCTTAGGACTCAGTATAGGTATTATGATCTAATGTCGAATGAGTCCGAATGAGTCCGAATGTGATCTCTCTGTCACTCAAAGATTTTCAAGGAGAAAATTTGTTGTTCAGCCAGCCAGTTTATACATTAATTATCTAATCACTGTGATAACATTTTTTGTACAATAAAGAAAACATCGTGAGGAAACCGGCATGTCCGAGAACCAAAAATTCGAGGACATGTGAAATCCACCAACCGCCCATTCCCTTTCCTAGGAGGAGGCCTGAGTCCCAGCAGTGGGAACAAAAGGCTGATTATGTACGTATGTATGTACTGTGTCGCGGGTTGCATTCGGCCTAAATGTGGTTTTGGCCTAAATATAATTTATCTAAATGTATCTATTCGTCTGGCCATTTTCTATTAGGACTTCTACTTATATAAAGGTGATGAATTTCAAATTCCTTAAACTGTAAATCTACTTTGATAGTTTTCATCTCAAGTTAATTAATATAGTATAATATATAATATAATATTTCACAACTATCACACAACGCCATCTAGTCTCAAGCTACGCAGAGCTTGTGTTATGAGTACTAGTAGAAAACTGATATTATAGATAAATTACACCCAGACCAAAACAAATGATCATGCTCATCACATAAATATTTGTTCTGGGTGAGAATCGAACTCACAACCCCCAGCATAGCAGTCAGGGCCACTAACCACTAGACCAACAGGCCAGTCTAATTTTCCTGTTCTCAATAAATTTAAAAAGTGTAGCGTGGCAGTGCCAGCCCTATAGCTTTGCTGTTTGTACGCAGTATCTTGATATCGCTGAAAGTAATCTTGCAGAAAGGCGCTGCGTCTGTGAGTGACACACTTTTCGGTTGGGGCCATAACGTAAGGCGTGTTATTGTCTAAAATGTTATTGGTAATTTATGTAGGCGTTGTTGCTATACATGGATTCCCCACAGAGATAAATTTACGTGTGTAATGTAACTAGCTTCTGCCAGCGGCTTCGCCCGCATGTTAATAAGTTTCTAGATACAAACATTGGGACCCTGTTTCATCCCCTTAGGTGTTACAGTTTCTGAAATTTCGTGATTAACCGATGAGTGGTATTTCGTTTTTGTTTATATAAGGTGTAAGAGACAGCCCTCCACAAACTTTAAGGGCTTGCTCAGTAGACGAAACTGAACAACCTACCACATTTTTTTTTTCAGGAAACAAAAAAATTCGGCCTCGCCAAACAAATTGTCCAATCAAGTTTATTATTTTGTATGGTGAGGCAGATTTGTTTTTTCGTTCCCTGAAACAAAATTTTGTGGAAGGTTGTTCAGTTTCGTCTGCTGAGCAAGCCCTAAAAGTTTGTGGAGGGCTGTCCTTTACATCTTTTATATATAGATTTTGAAACACTTGTTGGTTGGATAGATATTGAAATAACTGATATTACAAATAAAGTAATTTTTATTCCCATTTTACTGCATGTCGTAATAACGATTGTAGGCCAGATTTTGGAATAAAGTGTATTATTGATCACTAGAAAATATCAGATCACGATAGATTTCGATTCAAGACGAACATAATTGAGCTCATGCCAGATACGCTGACGCTGGTTTTCAACTTTTCTTTGATCGAAACATATTTTGATCAAAGTAAGCTATTACTTTGATCAAAACAAGTTTCGATCAAAACAGCAAGATATATTGTTGTCATAATAAGCTAACGGTTAGCAAGTACATATGTAAGTCCTATAACTCTCTCATTTCATGGCCCATCTCTTACAGGTATTACATACAAAGACGACGCATACACATACCTGTAAAACTTATCATCATAATAATGCAAGGGTTTTTCAATTATCTTCTATATATAAAAATGAATTGCTGTTCGTTAGTCTCACTAAAACTCGAGAACGGCTGAACGGATTTATCTTATCTTAGTCTTGAAATGTTCGTGGAGGTCTAGGGAAGGTTTAAAAGGTTTGTTTTTTTTTCGGTTTTTTAAGTTTAGCTCTTTTATTTATCGATTGAGGCAGTACGTAGTCTGCCGGGTCAGCTAGTCTTTTCAATAAAATCAGGATTTGGAATACAGGATTGTTCCAAAGACTAAGCCCTGGAATGTAAATTACACGAAACATGGATGGGTATTATTCAGTAAAGGGTGGTAAAGGTCTGACACTCCCTCTCGCTCCGATTAAAGCGAGAAAGCGACCTTTTTAAATATTTTTGGGAAAAATAATAACATGGTGTAAAAACTATTGGAATCCTTCCAGTTACTGATTCTGGAAACACTATATTCAGGTTTTGAATAAACTAAAAATAAATTTGATTAATATAGTGTCACAAAGTTACCACAGAGTATGTAATTGTACAGAACGATCATCACTTGACGCGCAACGAATTATACAATAAAGTGAAGTGGACCGTATTACCCACATAAAAAACCAAGGGACCATAAAACAATCAATTTAAACATCGGTCACGTCTAATAACAGCTATTAGCGTTCCTAATATTAACCTACCTCTAACAATCCGTAGGTAACAAAAACGGACCGTAGGTAACCAAATTAGCGTGGTTTAATTTGAAATCGTTCGACCGTTACCTGGCACGGGTCATAAGGGTGGCTCCACAAAAAACACATATTTTTGTTTCGAACAAAATTAGGGAGACACGCATTTTTAGGGTTCCGTAGCCAAATGGCAAAAAACGGAACCCTTATTTATCGAATGTAGATGCATATGGCGATTAAGTGTAAATACTTGTTTTTTTTTTGCGTTTTAGAGTTCTGTACCTAAAAACTAAACAGCGGAGATCCTAATAGAAGCCCTCGTTGTCCTTTCGTTTGTCTGTCTACAGCAGGGGTGGCCAACTTGATTAGACCCAAGATCTCCTGTTTGCTATTGTAATCCTGTGCGATCTACCAATTACACACATAGTAAAATCTTAAATGAAATAGCATAGTTCAGTACACAATCATGTAGTATTTTTAAGCTATTGCATAGCTTCTATCGCGGGCTTTGAGCGTGGTGACCGGTAAGAAAACAAATGAGTGAACAAACAATCAAAATTCAATTCAATGTGTGAAAGTGTAACTTCATTTAATATGAAAGAAAAAAAAAACAAAGGAAAAAAATACTGCATAAATAAAATAAATAAATAATTATAATTGCATAAGTTGATAAAAATGCTATGCAATAGCTTTACCGCGGCAGTCCCCGAGTCCCAAACGTCTTTTTTTATTTTATAAATGTGAAAATTATTCTTAGTAACTAGAAGATACTTATTACCTTTATAGTAGTGTGAGTATTGCGTCTGAGCATCTTCCACTAGTTTAGCATAATCAGGTTTGTAATTGGAAACTGCCAACCTTAAAGAATCCAATGTATGAGCGTCTGTCAAACAAGAACGGTGTTTATTTTTTGTTTGTTTTAAGTAGGAAAATGCTGATTCACATAAATATGTTGAACCAAAACACGAATGAAGTTGTTCAATACATTTCTTCAAATTTTGATTTTTTTCGTTGGAAATCAATGCTCAGAAATTGTACAAGATGATGCGTGCAGCAATTGGTGATTACGTTGCGCAGTCTGAGCTACGTATTTATATTTTTACCTTGCCACGCGGGCTTGCGAACAGTGAGCAATGGGTAGCTCGCTGTCCGGCCGTCCGGTAACTGTCCGGACCAAGCCCAAGTCGTCGACGGCGCGCGCCGTTTCCGCGCGCCTCAAGGAGTTGTCAGCAACAGCAGGGACCCAGCCGGGTCGAAGCCTACTGGCGCCAGGGTTATCTGAAAGGGCGCTCGAGACCCGGTATGAAGGCTTGAAGGAAAGGGATGGGTTTTTTAGGCAGTCTGACACTATCTCCCGCTCCGCCCAAGAGCGGGGCTTGTCATAAGATGATTTTTCCCATAGAAAAAAAAAAACCTTGCCACGATCTACTGGACTAAGAGTCGCGATCGACCTGTTGGTCACCCCTGGTCTACAGGATTTATCTCATAAACTGTATGTATACAGTTGAAATATTCACAGTGTGTCTATTTATATTATATTTTAAAATAAAAGCCACAAAAGAAACGTATCACCGAAGATATCTTCGGCGATTTTTTGCATTATTTCTGTTTTCGCTCTACTTTAAAAACGGAATACCGCCTTTTAGACAGTCACGTCTCGGCGGTCGACGACGACCTGTGCATAATCAGCTTTATAATGTTCCCACTGCTGGGACTCAAGCCTCCTCTTCTGGAGAGGAAATGGGCCGTAATCCATCACGCAAACCTAATGTGGGTTGGTGGAAATCACATATCCTCGAATTTTCCTTCACCGTTTTGAGAAAATTAGTGAAGAAATAAATGACACAAAGTAAAACGCCTGCCTGGGTTTGAACCTACGACGTACAATTCACAAATCGGGCCCGTTAAAACTGGGCCACTACTGCTTTCAGTCAAGGTCTCAGTTGAGTAGCGCTTACCCCAAATAACGGGATAATACTAGCCAAAGAGAGAGATGAGCAAGATTGATTGACATAATTCTTATTCGTCGGTCTCGACCAACAAGAGCAAAAAATCAGTCAAGAGCGAGTCGGGCTCGATTCCGTACAGTCAGTAGTAAAAAACGGTAAAAAAATTACATTTGTTAATGGAGCCCCACTTAATTTTCTTAAATATTGTTTTTTTTTTAATTGATATAAACTAGTGCTTGACCTGATGGTAAGCAGCAATGCAACCTCTGATGGTGAGGCGCACTTATTTATGAACCTTTTTACTCTTGCCTTGAAGACACTCATTTTATTATGTACTAGCGGTCAGTCCCGGCTTCGCACGGGTAATAAATATAGCTTATGTTACTCAGGGTGAATGTAACTTTCCAATACAAACATACACACAAAAATTGATTGATCGTTGCTTTGTTGTTAAATCGGTGAGAATTTCAACTGTCTAGCTATCATGGTTCGTGAGATACAATTGCCGAAACGGATCTTGAGCGCTCGGCGTCAGAGTGGGGATCGCTTTGTGCATCCCATCCCATCCCAATCATCTTCGTTGGTAGATACATGCAACAACGCAGGGAACGAATCATGAGTGACGTCTATGACGCGATGGCGCAGCGAGCCAATCACTGACACTCCCCGCCCCCGCGTCTCACTTCGCACCACTAAAGACACCGAATATTTGACTTCTGCGCAACTTGAAGCCAGCGCTCAAGATCTGTGACGGCAATTATACAGCCTGGTGATAGACAAAAGGATGGATGAACAGCGGAGTCTTAGTGGTAGGGTCTCATTTTACCCTTTGACTACGGAATTCTAAAAAGAGCTTGACACAATTAGAACAGTCAGTGTCTACTTTAGAAAGCATTTACTTTTTTATACAGAATTTTGTCACTTTGTTTTCGGTTTCAATACGGATGAACATAAACATTCCAATGTTTTTGTAGTGTTTGACAACAAATCTCTCGAGTCAGCCTTCTCGACATGTTACGCTGAAGTAGTCAAGACAAAATTCTCAGCTCTATTTTTAATGAGAACTCTCTGTTTCAATAAGTTGACATATTTTGTTTATTAGGGAAAACCAACAATAACACATAAAGAATAACATAAAAAAAGGCTTAACAATAATTTTACACTTGTGATATCAACAACGTTCTCCATATATAAACATTATTATTTTTTTTCAAAGGAATGTGAAAAGTTACTTTTAATTACAATTGTGGTTCACAAAAAATAGAGCCGGCTTATTATTAATTATGTTGATTTTGTAACATCGATGGTCATACGTTGACAACTCGTAACCCACATTTTTTCGCAAAATGAGTTAAGCACATCAAAAATTTTTAAATTAAGCGCCGAATCTTCCTATTGATAACTCGTAATAAACAAAAAATGTCACTCGAACAATTTGTTCTACAGTTGACAACCCACAAAGAAAAAGTATCAACCTCAGCTCACTAGTGTGCGAGTTACAAGGTGTCAACGCAAAATGCAGTTCGCAATAACAGAATAAGTTTAAGCTACCATACTATAAAAATATCGGAACAGAAATAAAAATATCATCAGCTGAGGAAAAACAATTAAATAAGAGGCAGATGAAGGAAAATGCATCCTGTATGTTCTGTGAAAATATGTCATTATTATAGGAGCAAGCTTTTCCGAAGTCAACTCTGATACTCAGACAAGGTCAGGCATCAGTTTTTGTTAGATGCATATTAGATTAGCTTTATTATATGATTTCCAATTCTGATGGCGAATTTGTAACAAAATCTATCATTATTTAGAGTGACGGTTGTGCACCTATCAAAATAGAATGCAGTGGTGGCCGAGTGGTAACGGCCCCGACTTACGAGTTGTAGATTGCGGGTTCGAACCCAGCCAGGCGCATTACTTTGTGTAATTTATTTCATCACCACTTCTCTCAAAATGGTGAAGGAAAACATCGTGAGGAAACCGGCATGTCCCAGAACCAAATTATTCGAAGACATGTGACATTCACCAACACGCACTGGGGCCGCGTGGTGGATTACGGCCCATTCCCTCTCTTAGAGAGGAGGCTTGAGTCCCAACAGTGGGAACATTAAAAAGGCTGGTGATGATGATTAGTAGCTAAATGCTCTAGCCAACTTTGCTGCTGTGAATAATGTGGTTATTTACCACTAATGTCTAGAACCTGAGCATAAGCAGATGAAAGTGGATAGCATCATGCTGCCATCGAACGTGGCATAAAAAAATATGACGCTATTTATGTTCCATCTATCACCAATATGCAGACATAACTTGGATATCACGATAAGAGCCATACGACAAATTTTAACAAAATCCAAAAGTGATGCGTCATGAAAGTATCAGGCTTGAAAAGAAAAAAGGAGATCCTGTTGTCACAGATCTTGAAAGATTTGTTGTACAAACCAGATACCAACAAAACTATTCTTTGTTGCCAAGCAGGCCAAGAAATCTTGGTTCTTCTGCGGATATCTTCATTTCCGATGTAATCACGCAAGGAAACTTCAAGCATAATCCTTTCCATTGCCCTATGGTTGATTTTAAACCTACTGATGAGGCACATTGTCACTGGCAACACACACATAAACAGTCATAGACTTTCATCTTGAGACACTGGTATATTGGACAAGAAGATACCGCGCAGTTTCCCAAAAACTGCCCAGCCGAGTCGGATTAGACGATTGTTCTCTTTCTAGAAGTTAGACCTACCTAACTGAACAGTCTGTCTCAGGTAAACGTAGTCCAAAACTTCGAGTGTAGTCTCCGATCTTGATAGGAGTGGGTGCTACATGGATGTTTACCATGACTATGGTTTGTCCATGTTCATTTTATATCCCACTCTTTCGAAAGCTCTACTGAGGTCACCGAGCATTATACTGAGCTCCTCCGTAGGCCTTCCACAACCGATGACCTGGTGAGGGTTGCAGAAATCCGAGGGATGCGAGACGCACATGATTGGCCGTTATTGCGATATTTGGGGGAGGCTTATGTTCAAGAGTGAACGACGACGATTTGGTTGAAATAATGATGATGATGAGGCCAAGAAATATTAATTTTCCGGTAACAAGCTACGAGCAACATTTTAAGGACTCGCATAAACTTTATAAAATTTTAATGCAAACTCCTAAAACTGTAATACCTACTGATTATTACTCTTATTTACGATAATTAGTCGCAAATTTAATTGTTTCAATTTAATAAAATAGTGTTTATTTAAATTGACACCTCGCAAGTGTACGTTGACTGCTCGTAACTCGTCAGAAGTGAGGATTTTTTAATATTGTTTCCTCGCAACTGTTTGTATATTGAATAATTAATAAAAAATCTATGTGGGTATTTCATTTTTTTAAATTATACCAATAGATAACTTGATTTTCTACCAACTACTTTTTTATTTCATTTTTTTTAAATTTACTTTCGAAATTATATAGTTTTTTCCCTCTCCTGTAAAATTCTATATATTACAGTTAGTTCTATAGTTACAGACCATCGACATGTTAAGTAACATTATTTTAAATTTCCTTTAAGGCTCAGAAAACAGCAAGGACTCAAATTGTATCCGTAATAATGTGTTTTAAATACTATTTTTTAAATCACTTATAACAGAAAAACACTTTTAAATGTAACAGATACAATAATGTTACCGAATGAAACTGTAACCTTATGTGTTAAGAAGTGCTACCGAATCAAACTGTAACCTATTATAAGTGTTAATATGTGTAACTGAAATAATTGCATAGTACCCTAAATAAGTAAATTGTAACTTTGGCAACGCTGCGTTTACCTGTTACACTTATTAACACTTTTATATCTGTTAGGGTTACACTTTTGTAAATGTTTTGAGTTAACACATTGAAAACACATATATAAGTGTTATAATTTTGATTCTGTTACACATTTAACATGAACACTTATAATTCTGTAGAGACACAATAGAAAGACAATGGCTTATGTCGAACTGTGTAACTTAAGACATTCGAAAGGTTAAACAAGTTGTAATTAGTTAAAAAAATATATTTTATATGTAGAATATTTACTATACTGTGTACAATATATACCACGACTTTTTTGTACCATGTACAGTTTTAGCTTAGTTACTTTATGTTGTAGTTTTGGTTAGTGTGTGTGTTTTTTTAATTCTTCACTCCCGAACGGCTAAACGAACAAGGATGGCAGTTAGCACACGCTTGGACCATGTCGTGGAATGGCACGTAGGATACTTTTAATCCCTTTAGGATAATATTCTACGTTCACACGAGTGAACTCGCTGCCAGTTTTTTTTTTGTGGGTAATATCATCCAATGACAACCTCCGCTCTTGGGCGTAGCGGGAGATAGTGTCAGATTCTTACTGACTAAAAAACCCACCCCGTTCCTTCAAGCCTTCATACCGGGGCTCGAGTTCACTTTTGGATAACCCTGGCCCCAGTAGGGTTGACCCTGCTGTTGCTGACAATTCCTTGAGGCGCGCGGGAACAGCGCGCGCCGTCGACGACTTGGGCTTGGTCCGGACACTTACCGGACGGTCGGAAAGCGAGCTACCTATTGGTCACTGTCCGCAAGCCCGCGCCTACGGTGGAACCCGCGCCGTTAGTTAGTTTAATTCATAAACGAATACAGACACCCTAATAATATTTATTTTGTTGATAATTACAAAGAAAAACAAAACGTCAGTCCATTGTGGCAACTTTTTAATCATCCGCTTGTTTCTTAACTATAAATTAGCAAAGTTTATTTCAGTCCTTTTTGTCTTTATGATGAGGTGGAGTTTAGGGTCACCATGATTTGTCATGTATCAACTTTTCAAATTATGAGATTTTTACTTTGAGAAATATTATAATTTTATGATATTTCAAAGAACTCATAGTTTACTTAGATTTGGGTAAATTAACAAAAAAAATATTTTAAGTAATATTTAAATATTATAGATTTAATTCTTCTGTACGTGTGTTTACCACCAAACTCCTCCTAAATGGCTTAACCGAATTGGATACTTTTTGTGTACATATGAGTAGATCCCTGGATGGTTTGAAAATATAACTGGACCTGGTAGGTGGCGCTACATTCGAAATCTCATTTTTTATGGCTTTTGGGAAAGACAAAGTCTGTCGCTAGTAAATACATATATTGCGTTCGATCTATCAAGTACACAATATCAAAAAGTTGTACTTGACCAATCAATAATAAAGACTACTGTTTTATTATTGGTTGGCCAAATTGGCCAAACATTCGTTGATGAATACTTTCTTATTTATTTCAGTAACTTATCATTATACTGCGCTACTTCTAATTAAATAGTTATTTAACTGTCTGTGTCGGATTTTTCCGACGAGTATTTTTTTTTTTGTGTTTGTGACCGGGTACTTCATCTCGTTCAGTTCATCAATCCCCATAAGTGACAGAAAAGCTGACAAGATGGAGTATTTGGTCGTGGATGTGCGACAATGGCGGAATGAAAGCGAGAGTGTTTGTCGGATATGTTTGACACTTACGTCGGATATATCAGACATAGGTGTCAAAGAGTTAATAGTTCAGGATTTATCTATGATAATACAAAAATGCTGGTGTTCGTAGCTACGTAGTGTTATTTGCATTTATTTTGAAAAACTTTCACGAGCCTCCTAAGTTATTTACGACAGTTCTTAGTTGTCACTGCTGTGTTTTATCTTCATGACTTTTGTTGAGAATGCAACTACATTATCTACTTTGTATTCATTACAGTTTAGGCTTTGGACAGCTGTTGTGTTTACATGATTGTCTTTTTGACTTTGAGAAAAAGTTGATATCGATATATTTTTATTTTATTTTAGTAGGCTTTTCTTCTCTTATAAAATTACTTAGTATAACTCTGCAAACGTGATCGGTACCTATTGAATTAGAAATGACAGTAAATAAAATACAAAATCTCATATTTTCAAGATACTAAATTTTAATCCAGTAGTTTACTGTAGTTTGCTTATATTTAAAAGTTTATATTCTAAATTTAATCAACATATGTTTAATAATGTATACTTTTGAGCGATACCCCATTGGATAAGGCACCCGCTTCTTCTTACATCTGGGATTGCTGGGCAAGTCATAATCACTGCGGTAAGTCCCTTCTTTGAGAAGTGACTGGAGCGGCAACACTGGGTCCTAGCTTTCCGCATGAGGCAGGTCCTCACCGGACATGGCAAGATCGGGAGGTTCCTGTATCGGATTCAGACGGAAGAAACGCCCGGGTGTCACTACTGTATGGACGGCCCGGAGGACACGGTGGAGCATCCGATGGAGGTGTGCCCCGCTTGGGCGTAGCACCGCCGTGACCTCGTGTAGGCAATTGGCGGCAGTGACCTTGATTTTTCCATTCATGGGCGAGATCTATGTCTAACAGTGAACGTATTTCGTACGTAGCTAAAATGATGATGATTAGATTATAATGATTAGATCTTTTCGACCATAAATGTACCTACTAGCATACGTAAAAAATGCATCCTTCACTACTCAATATAAACAATATATTTTTTTATACAATAAACAGTTACATACATAGATTCAATCGGTACCCATAAAATTCTCAATTCATCGTTTATCTCGGTGATACGTCATGTCAAAGCTGTGACAATGAAGTATGTTGTGTTTCGTAATAAGTATATTGTTTGCCGAAGTATGTATCGGGTTCAGTAAATGTTGAATACAGTGTATGGTTACTTTGTATATTCATCATTGAATGACTGTTCCTAAAACGGTGAACGAACTAAAATAACGAAGACTCGTGTAATCCACCAATTCGTGTTGCAATCTTTTCTTTATTTATTATTATTGATGGACTCGCGTTTGATCACCATCTCACCTGATGGTGAGCGATGATGTGGTCGACGATGGAGCACCTAGAAGTAACTTATTCACTTCTGAATTAAAGAACCCTAAGTTGTAGCCATCGGGAAACACAGACTCCGGCAGGGAATTCCACTCTTTAGCTGTACGCAAAATAAATATGTTCCCAAAACTCTTCGCATGTATGGGTGGGATGTCCACCACGTACCGGTGGCGCAACGCCCCGTACGTCTAGTGGTCCGATGATGGAACAACTTATATAGTGCACGCTCCCTAAAATGTAAACAATAGAAAACCGGCTAGCAACTCGGCGGCGATGCTCAAGGCTTTGGAGCTTCGACTCGACAAGTACAACCTTGGCGATGATTTTCTTGGCTCGCCTTTTAATCGACTCTAGTGTATCAAGCTGATATTTGGCAGACCCGTCCCAAAACTGATAAAAGTACTCTTTACACGATCGAACTTGGCTTGATAAAGATTGAGCAGCTGTTCCAACGTGAATCTTGTGGTGAAAAACTACTTCTCGCTTCCCATTTAGAGGACGCCAGTAACCAACCGACGTCATCTTATCCAATTAACGTTGTCAAAAAATGAAAGGCCCGTTTTGACCTCTGTATTTTGACCACCTAGCGACTTGTCTGGTGTAGTGAAGCCACTAGTTACTGCTACACCGGACCACTAATTTATTATTTTACTGTTTCTTTCAGTTTCGTTACATTTACATTATAGGGTCTTTCTCAAATGTCAAAACGAGCCTTTTATTTTTAACGACATGGTCTAAAAATTATAGATCCAAAATCTAAGTGTAACCGATACGGCCAAACTGCACGAGTATTCCCTAGAATTTCATGTTATTTAAGCTGTGGAATATCAAACTATGGGTTGTTAATACATGCATAAAACTTTAGCTTGTAAGGATTTTTTAAACTTATTGCATGGCATAATAAAGCAAAGTACCAACCGAACGAAACTCCAAAAATATACCGAGCAAATCCTTCTCCTGTAAAAATAAACTCAAACATTCAATTGTTTCTTATGAAATGAAAAAAACCTTACTTTAATGCGATAAAATTTTAGCAGCCGGAAGTTTCCTCTCTCAAAACATAGCAATTCAGAAATGCCTTTTACTCAAAGTTTATTACTAAGCTTTGCTATGAGAGGGTTTTAAGGAGTCTCAAGGTACAGCGGGTATTCAGTGCATCCGAGAGCCCGGCTCAAAGGGCCTCTCTGTGGCAGGGGAGGCCTGTGTATGGGGGCCCTGAATTGCGAATTCATGGGACAACTTTTTAAAATTATTTCTCTGTGTGATATTTTGTAAAATGGGCTTTGATGATAAGTTTAAATTTTTACATAAAAAAATGTATGTGGCGGTTACTGAATCATCAAATAATTGAAGAATTACAAAAAGCGAGGAATTATAAAAACACTGCATTGCAAGTGCTTAGAAAAATAAAACCAAACACGATTTTCGTCAAAGAAAGGATAAACTAGTTCATGTTAGATACAGTTAGACTTAAAAAGAAATTAGTGTTAGAGAAATATAATAACTGTTGAAAATTATATTTTTGAGTCGATTGGGGTTGAAACTTTTAGATCAGTCTGTGTTTCCTAATTAGCTACAATCAAGAGGTCTTTAAGTCAAAAAGGAATAGGTTACCTTCTAGGTAAGTGAACTCTTACGTCGGTCACATTATCGCTTACCATCAGGTGGGATAGTGGACGAACGCCAGCCTATTATAAGCCTTATGTTTATTATCTTTAGGTCCTAGTCTTTAAATTTAATAAAGGTCTGTCTAAACATCTTATTGATACTTCGCGTGATTCAAGGGCCAGTTGTACCTGGGACATAGGATAAGTGGCCATGCTTATCGTATGTTTTAACAGCGGGGCAATGCCACTAGTCTTTCGGGTACATTACTTGTACCAGTCCACAGCGATGCGGAGAAGTTTTTCGAGGACACGATTGCATCACTGCTTACCATCAGGTGGGATCGCAGTCAAGTATTAATTTATAATATCAGATTAAAAAAAAAAAACAATATTAGTTTTTTTTTAGTCAGTTTAATAAGTTTTTTTTTTGTTCTACTATGCTTATAGTTAGTTAAAAATTAATTTAAAAGTACCTATTCATCAGAATTCATGAGAATGGTAGTTAAAATAGTTCTTACTAACTTAATCCTCTTTCCCGAATTCTCTACAGAAGTTCGTCAAGCACTATCTTCAAAATGTCTTTGTATCTCAAAATGATGGCCACCGCAGTTTGAAAGGAATTTAGTGTTTAATGACTGGCCATTGCGGCACGGAGATACTTGGCTAAGCGGATTTCAAGATCCTGGATTTAATACCACTACCGATGTACCTGAGGCCACTGCTTTTGCGAAAAACAGCTGTTTTATTTAAGACAAGCGTTAAATGGAAACTTTTCTGTTTTTCATTTACTTGTACGGTTGGCTCAGTGGTTGTGCGATTGACTGCTAAGCAGCGTGTCGCGGGTTCGATTTTCGCACGGGACAAATATTCGTATGGGCTGCAGATAAGTGTTCCGGGTCTAGGTGTCTTGTATATGTGAGTTCATATTTTTGTGAATGCAACCACGATACAGAAGTTATTCCTACCCCCCTAGCCAAGTTACAAATGTTTCGCTTGCGTCAAACGCTTCGAGTTGATTTGCCGCTAATTCTTTTGTTCTGACCACGTGACTGAGCGTTGAGGCGACATCATTCCCGTACATTTGAAGCTTTCTACAAGAGTTAATTATTGCAGATTAGCAACTTGGCTAGGGGTACTAGTCTGTCGCTAAGTAAAAAAAAGAAATTCTCACTTAAAAACCTAGTAAGTCGAGAGAGGCAGCCAACGGCATCCTGAAAGTATTTGCGGAAGGCTGGATGGGCGTAATTTGGGTAAGTTTATCACGCTACATGTATTGCATGCAGATAGTCGATGAGGACTAAAGCTTCTAGAGTGGTGACCACGTACCGAAGGATGCGTCTTCCATTTTGTGTTGGATGGTCATTGGTCATCTGGTGAAGGTCACAGAAATCCAAATGGATGCAGGAAGCATGACAGAATAATTGGGGGAAGCCTATGTCCAATAATTGACGTCTTTCAGCTAAAATTATGAAGATGATTTTTTTTTTATCGTTAGATTCGCGTTTGACCACAATCTCACCTGATGGTAAGCGATGATGTGGCCGACGATGGAGCACGCTTGCCTAGAAGCAATCTATTTACTCTTGACTTATAAACCCCTATGTTATAGCTATCAGGAAACACAGACTCCATCAGGGAATTCCAATCCTTAGCTGTACGCATAATGAATGTACTCCCAAAACGCTTTGTACGTATAGGTGGGATGTCCACCATGTACCGGTGACGCAACGCTGTACGTCTTGTGGTCCGATGGTGGAACGGACTTGGAGGATTATATGCTCTAAAGGTATAAATAAGCCAGACTAGCACTGGACTGTCGATTATGTCTGCTATAATTTTCTCCATGTTGTTGATGTCAACACACGCATATTTGGGGCACATTGCTTGCTTAACGACGCTTGAAAGGCAAGAATTACTAGCGACATTGCGTAAAATTTACAGGAGAGTGATTTAAAGTATATAAAAAAAAAAACAAATTGTTATAAATGACGAAATCAAAAAAAATTAAGACTGACTCGACCGACTCCCGACCCTCGCCGCCGTTTCCGCCTTTGGTCGACTTTGTTATGAATGACTTTTATTAACTAACTAGCTGTGCCCCGCGGTTTCACCCGCGTTTTTCTCGTTTCCGTGGTACCAACTCTTAACATCTTACACACGTGATAACTTTTAAACGAAATATCCGATTGAGATGAAACAAAAAGTATTTTACTTCTACATAAATACTCTTGATAACTTATTGCTTAATTTCGATAAAGATTAATATTACGATACATATTTAACGTAGTTTTTTTTTTCTTCAGACGATTTAATAATTATTTTGAACACAAAATCGGTTATTATGATTAAACCATGATAGCTAGATATATGTTCTCGCGGACTTTTTTGTAGGTCTTAATAGGATCTACAAACCCGTAGTACATCATTTTGTTCTATTGTCAATAGTTTTTGCAGTGCACGCAAAAATAGGTTTTCGATTTTACACCTTGTGTTACAAAATAGCAATTTTATTACGGATCCCTAATTTTGACAAAAAAAACATAGCCTATAGCCTTCCTCGATAAATGGACTACCAAACACTGAAAGAATCATTCAAATCGGACCAGTAGTTCCAGAGATTAGCGCGTTCAAACAAACAAACAAACAAACAAACTCTGCAGCTTTATAATATTATAAAATAATATATAGTATAGATTTTTTTTTTCTAAAAATTTTAACTTAACCCCTCAAACCCCAAGATTATTAAAAGACCGCGTAGATTATTAAAATTTTGAGCGTTTTATTAATTGGTTATGTATCTAAGAATGTAAAAATTCTTCATGAAGTAGTCTGTAAATTTCGAAAATAAGCAACCTTTCCATTTTTCTCGTATTTATACTACCTATTTAAATGCTTGGGGTCTCAGGGTTTAAAATCAATCTCCTGATAAAAACTACTTACTAAGCTGAGTAGTTAATTTTTGAATTTTTAGCGTCAACATAATAGCGTGAGAGAAATAAAATTTTGCATGTACAGTAATGCTAAACTTACAAAATATCATTGATATTAGCCCCTCACTATACTTCCACCATCTCGATTACTCCGGAAAGTTGTACAGAACTTAATACAGAAGTTTAATACACTGGTTCATTCGCACAAAAGACTTGGCGAAGCGGCAGCTGCCGGCGATGGTAACTGTGGTTTGGCAGGTCGCAAATTACACTTTTTGTACGTATTTGAAACTTGGCAAAGTACGTTAGCCGACGCTGAAATTGGTATGTTATTGTCGGTGTTGGATGTTAAAGTATATTTTTATGTTTGTCTTTATTGTAGACTGGCTTGTTGGTCTAGTGGTCAGTGGCTCTGACTGCTGTACTGGAGATCATAGGTTCCATTTCCACCCAATACAAATAAATGTTTGTGTGATAAACTTACGATTGTTTATTCTGTTTATGTGGGTGTTGTTTATCTAAATTTATTTATCTATCGTTTAAATTAAATTGTTACAGAATAATGGATAAATTAAATAACTTAGATTAGATAAATTATTGAATAACAATATTAAAATTAAAGATAAATTATTAAATTACATTAATAAAATTATTGATGAATTATTGAATCACATTAATAATAATAATATGCACAACCTAAGGCATTAAACCCGCCTTTGTTCTTTTGTGTGCATAAAGTATTAAACAATTATATAAACGGCACATAATTATTTATTTAGAAATATAAGTATGTTTATTAATCATCTATTAGTCATAGCACAAGCTTTGCTTAGTTCGGGATTACATGGTGTTGACCGACATATCTTAACATAATTAAAAACCTGGCTTAATGATCTAAACTTATACATACAGACGTTACAAATGCGAAACGCTTCTCGATTCTCAATAGACTTATCTGAGTCTAAAAATGTAGCGGTATAGTAGATAAAAGTTCTTAAATTTACTTGTACCTGCGATATTCTCTGGAGAGTCTGTGTTGCGGGTGTGGGGAGCTCTTAACAGGTAGTTTAGAGGCGGAATGATGATATTTCTAACGTATTGCTCGAGTGTTACTACGAGTTTGAAACCTATTATTTTAATATTCGAAAGCAATGTGGTTTCAAAATGATAATTATATTTTTGCCGCTTCTAATTCAACGTAATAAATGATAAATGACATTTAATTTGCAAATAGGTTTTAAAAAAAACTTTTACATGCCAGTTTTTTTTGTCAATTTCAAATAAATGAAGCCGGTGTTCCCCAGCTGACTACCCTGAGAAGAAACACCGAAACAAACCCAGGAGTCAAAGTCCATACAACAAACATGTAATGCTCAAATCATATGAGAACCATGCAGATCGAAGTCTAAGATGGTCTTTTGAAGAAAGAAATACACAGTTCTGAGTGGAACTGTCTAGTCAGTGCTAACATTTGTCAGTACCCGTGTAGCTCAACTCAGGACTACTAAGGAGCTCAACGACTTGACGAATAATACCATGGAAAGGACATTTGAGTAGGCCGCAAAAAGTACTCAAAACTGCCAGACATAATGTTCAAATTTGCATTCACAATAATAAAATCAACACATTGTAAAAAACAAAAGCAATCCAAAGATAAAGCTTTCTTTCATATTCCGTTTTTGGCGCATATTTTGACCATCGAAAGGAAATCAAAGTCTAAAGAGTATTTCCAGTATCCCTAGCCATGTTGCAAATCTGCAATCCTTTACGCTTGTAGAAAGCTTCAAATGTACGGGAATGACATCAACTCAACGCTCAGTCACGTGGTGAGAACAAAAGATTTGGCGATGCGGCCAACTCAAAGCGTTTGACACAAGCGAAACGGTTGTAACTTGGCTTGGCTTGGCTGTTGACCTAGAATCTTGGGCAAGAAGCATGGTCTCATAGCGCCAGCAAAGAAAAAAAAATAAAAATCTTAAAGTTGTTACGTCACAAAATAATTACATTCTTGCGATTCTAAAAAATCTTCGAAACTCGATTCGGAGATCGAGCTATTTACAAAAATAAGATAATATTTATATTATTAATACATCTTTATTGTACACCAAAAATAAAAATTGCATTACGAACTTAAAATAAGGCTATGTATGCGATTTTTACAGACAACCTTTGGATGGATTTGACAGAGAATGAGAGAAACCCTCGTTCGACCAGTCCGAGTCACACTTAACCTTTTTTTTTGTAATATAACATGTGTAAGCAATATTTGTCTTTTCTCACATATACAGTAAGTCAATAAATTGATTTAATTTTGCAACTTTTACAAGCTACAAATCTATTTCTCACACGATTCTCACTAACTTTAACTTGTTTTCTCAATGGTATGGTTCTTCCGTTTCTGTCGCATTCTACCGTTTTCTCAGTGATTTTTTTAGTCAGAATAAAACTTGTATGGGTAGGGGCTAGAACATGTTTTTTTTTTTTTTAACAAAAAGTAAGGAAGACAGCAGGACTGTCAGGTTTTTCCTATTTTAAAAAAGAAACAAATGAATTTAAATATTTTTTATCCGTCCCTATTGTATTAATAATACATTTTTAGTAGGATTATGTATTAAAGTCGGCAATTTTTTTTTTTTGTCATGTCATCTCCCTGTGTTTTGTACTTTTAGGATGTGATGCATCTAAATGGTCGAAAGTAAAGGTTATTATTATATGCCATTATATATCTAAGAACTCAGAGGTCCTGGACCTTCGGAAGGCGTACGAGGGGCGAAGCTAACTCGCAGAGGCCCTGTAGATATTTTTAATGCAACGTAATCGTCGGGTGATACCCGACGATTATCCCTGTACGCGCTATTCCAGTGCACCCAAGGACAACCCACGGTAGGTAAACAACTGTAAGTTATACACCGTTTTTATTAGATAATAATAATTTAGCTCGCTGTCCGGCCGTCCGGTAACTGTCAGTTGTCAGCAACAGCAAGGACCCAGCCGGGTCGAAGCCTACTGGGGCCAGGGTTATCCGAAAGGGCGCTCGAGCCCCGGTATGAAGGCTAGAAGGAACGGGGTGGGTCTTTTAGTCAGTAAGAGTCTGACACTATCTCCCGCTCCGCCCAAGAGCGGGGGTTGCGTTGGATGATTTTTCCCACCATAAAAAAGGTAATAATAATTTTATATTACCCTTAAAGGAATACTTTGTTGTCCATCTGTCAAGACTCAAATTCTCAAGATCACGTGAGATATGAAACTGAAATTAATATCAACACTCTGGTCTGCATTTCCATTGAAAGAATAAAAAATTTAAATCAATGAAATCTAAAAACAAGGCAGTTTATCCTTCGTTTATATCGTATTTTGGCACTCGCTAGGAAATTAAAACTTATGCGGACCGTACCGTTGACCTAGAATCTTGAAAGGCATGAAGTATGGTCTTATAGCACAAGTTAAGGAAAAAATCTGATAAGCATACATTTTTACTTACATCACAAAATAACAAATATTTGCGATTCCAAAAAAAATCCTGAATCAAGTTTTGAAAAAAATCTTCAAAAATTGATTCCTGAATCAAGTTTTGAAGATTTTCCTGAATCGAGCTATTTACATAGGTAATTTTGTACGGAACTTTTGATGCGTGAGTCCGATTCGCACTTTACTGTTTTTTTATATCAATATTAACGTAGAATCTAAAGATTTAGTATAATTAGCCTTATAATGTTCCCATTGCTGGTACTCAGGCCTTATTAGGAGAGGGAATGAAATGGAAATCCACCACGCGGACTCATTGCGAGTTGGTGAATGTCACATATCTTCGAATTTTTGGTTCTAAGTCAAGCTGGTTTCCTCACGATGTTTTCCTTCACCATTTTGAGAGCAGTTCTGAAGATTTATATTTCTGATATAACGACTCAATATCCGGAATCATTTAATTACAAGCAGTTGTATCCTCGAGCGTAAATACGGGTGCAAGTGTAGTATAACAAGTTACAAATGGAGGATGTGCAGATATCCCCTGTTTCCTGCGGAGGCAGGACTGGTAGGGCCACTTTGTGCACGGCGCAATGATGAAGATATACTCGTATATATTAATATATGTACCTATACTAGTTGTTGACCGCGACTTTGTCCGCGTCAAGTTCATAAAACTACGCATAAAAATGCAATGAACAAAAGTAATTTATAGCCTACTAAAAGTTCTGACAGACGTCCTGCCTGAAAGCTAGGTTTTTTAAAAACTGATTTCAGCACCATCTACCGGACTGTCGGACATTGTTACAGAGCGAGGAGGAGTGGAAGGCGGTCGCCTCCTTCTACGAAGCATTAATGCCAGCAAAACACGAGGTCGACCGCATCAGGCAAAGGCGCTCACAGCACCCCAGCCGCTGCTGGGATTTCAAACCCGATTTCCAGCCACTAAGGCGCGGGCTTGCGGACGGCGAGCAATGTGTAGCTTGCTGTCCGACCGTCTGATAACTGTCCGGACCGAGCCCGGGTCGTCGAAGAAAAATAGTTTTTCCTGCACAATTGTTAAAACGGTCATGCAAGTGTGGCGATAACTTTATATTGTAATGTGTTCTGTATGTAGTTTTTTTCTAGTTTTTCTACACATCCTGCTTCTCGCCAATCATATCACGAATAGCAAGTAATTTAGTTCAGCAAAATACTTGTCGGCTACAGAAAATTCACAGCGTAATCAAGCTAGCGTTCGCCCACGGCAGTTCCTACGCAGCGGTGCATAAACTTACAGAAATTTACATTTTCTATCCAGATAGTCTTATTTCAAAGCATGTACTATGAACACTCGACTATTAATTCGCCCTAGGGACAAACCGACGAACAAACTTTGTTCCATTTGCAAAAATCAAAAACAAATTAATTCAATCCGTATGATGTTTGAAATAAGAACGTATGTGTTTTTCTTGGTAGAACTTCATTTGTTTTCTGGTTATTCTAAAACTAAGTTCAGTTACAGCTAGCAAAATAAGAAACAAAGAATTTACAGCCCTATTTTGACGACCCTAAGGGTTTCATTACATTTTAGAAACTGCAAAATGGTTGGAGGACTAACGGTGACGCATTTGCATCTCAGTTGATTGCCGACGATAGATTGTTTTAAGTCTAATCGTGTCGTGAATGGATTGGTTAATAGATACATATTTTTCCTTGTCGAGTATGAGACGAACACTAATGTGCCTATCAGCTTACCGTTTGGCTAACAGCATGAAAGAGTATGTATATAATTACTGGACTGGACAGCTGATAAATAAATTGGTGGTTAAAATGATTGTAAAAAGTTGAATAATGACTTAGAAAAAAATATGCCAATATGGACTAAGGGCC
The DNA here is from genome assembly GCA_929112965.1 of Mythimna albipuncta. Classification (NCBI taxonomy): domain Eukaryota; kingdom Metazoa; phylum Arthropoda; class Insecta; order Lepidoptera; family Noctuidae; genus Mythimna; species Mythimna albipuncta. The sequence goes on from OV815965.1 coordinate 22,102,106, forward strand.
GATTTATACCGATATTACTGCTGTTGACAGCGACGAGGCAAGTACCTATGTTTAGAATAATTCTTTCCTTTATTAAATCATCATCATCATCATCAGCCTTTTTAATGTTCCCACTGCTGGGACTCAGGCCTCCTCTCCAAGAGAGGGAATGGGCCTTATTTCACCACGCGGGCTCAGTGCGGGTTGGTGAATGTTACATGCCTTTATTTAATAGCATAAACAGCCTTATAATATTTCCACTGCTGGGACTCAGGCCTACTTTCTAAGAGAAAGAATTGGCCTTAACCCACAACGCAGGCCCAGTGCAGTTTGGTAAATGTCACGTATTTTGAATTTTTTTTTTTTGCTTTTAGGACATACCGGTTTTAGGACGTACATACCTCACGATAATAATATAAAAATAAATAACACAAAGTATTGCGCTTAACTGGGTTTGAACTCGCGATTTACAATATGTAAGTCGAGGATATTACTCATGCTTGCCTACGTTAATTAAAATATTTTTTGGCTATCTACATAATAAAGAGGTAAAGTTTTTTTTTTATATTTTTTTTGTTTGTAGGAGGTAATATCTCGAAGTACTGGTCCGATTGCTAAAATTTTTTCACCGATAGAAAGCTGCTTTATAGAAATAAACCAGCTCACTTAGGAGAGTGACATAGGCTATATTTTATGTACACGCATGAAACTGCAAGCAAAAGCTAGTATATAATAATGGAGGAAATACTAACACCACAAGGGTGAAGCTGGTAGCAGAAGCCAGTTGTTTATCTACCAATGGGTTTATCCTTAGATGCACTTTTAGATACTGGTCCCAACAAAGCTAATGTAAATTACCATAATAGCCAACACCCATCATGACTTTGCTACAACCAAACAGACAGATCGATTTCTTAAAATAGCCCCTGAGCATACCTAACTTAACCACCACGTAGTCCAAAGCGAAACAGATGCTACAATCTATAATTTGAATCAATTTCTCGAACAGTTTATTGCATATTGTTAATCGTATCGTTCCGAACTGGTCACGGACGCCTTACATTGTGAAATGGAGTTATCAGATCCATATGGCAAATTCATAGCTCCCTGGCCAACCTCCTCACAATAAGGAAGCGATGTATGCAGCTACGATTCAATATTTTACGTCAATATATATGTTTTAGCCTGGCATGTCTTAACTACAAATGGATTATTTTAACCTTTTGAATGTCTTATGTTACACAGTTCGACATAAGCAATTGTCTTTCTATTGTGTCTCTAATTACGGCATTCAAAGAGTTAAATTGTATATTTTAATATTTTGAGTTAATTTGTATATTTTGAATTTTTTATTTATTTACATTATGGTCACCTAATAGAGTGACAAGAAATAGTAATCGAGAAAACTGTAATATACTAGTTTTTGCCCGCGGCTTTGTCCGTGTACGTAAAATGTATTATGCGTTCACCCTTACGTTGTTGAAACCTCTACGGTCCGGACTAAGCGTTTTGCCTCGTCGTTTATACCGCGTACGTCGAAGGACGGGAACAGTTTGCCTGCTGCGGTCTTCCCGTGCGATTATAATTTGGGTGTCATCAAGGCTAGAGTGAATAGGCTTTTAATAAACTAGTGCGCCTCACCTTCAAAGATTGCATCGCTACTTACCATCAGGTGGGATCGCAGTCAAGCACTAGTTTATATCAACTTAAAAAAAAATGTAACATAAATGTTACTCAGTAACAAAGCAGCTTTCTATCGGTGAAAAAGTTTTAGCAATCGGACCAATATATATGATTTTTTCGTGCTATTAATACTTTTGTCTAAAAAAAAATATTTAGCATTTTCGCATCTTTTCCCTACTCCTTCGAAACACATAAAAATTGGTGGTTAAATATTCTTCAAAGTGAAAATTGCATATGTAAATCAATCAATATTTCGCAAAGCAAATTTATTTAAAGGTCAACCGCCCGCTTTTCGGGCGCTGTTGGCCGCAAATAAATGCACAGATTTGCGTACTGCCGCCTAGGCGGGTGCGAGAGGTGCGTCCACATAATTTTGGCCGGATGGTTCAAGGGACTATAAGCCTTAAAATGCATATTTTCACCCCAAATTTTCTTTTTTAGTCACAAGTTAACAAGCCTTGCACCTATCTCTGTATTTTTAAAACTTAAAACATTTTGTCTACTTTCCCTTAAAACTACATATCTTCAAGTGCCTCATTTGTAAACATTCGCTAAGTTTTGCGTTACAATGCTTTGTCTGCTTACCCCTCATTAACTCGAGCGCTCGACTCTGACGTCACAGAGGACGCCATATTGTTCTCACGTACATGTGAGTATATACTTGAAGTAGCTACGTGTTAGGGTCAGCTCACACGGAGACGCGTGCCAGTATTGAACTTTTTATACACCTTCTTCTTCTTCTTTGTGTCTTCCCACGTTAGGTGGCGTCTGCTCTCCTTATCCTTCTGCGCCAGGACAATCTGTCCTGAGTTGTCGGGTCAGGCAGTTGGGACTTCCTAATTAGATTGGCTATACTAGTCCACCAGGTCAAGGGCGGCTTTTTATACACCACCCGCTCGTAAATGCCCTATTATATATTTTTTTTCACAACTGTCACACAACGCCGTCTAGTCCCAAGCTAAGCAGAGCTTGTGTTATGGGTACTAGACAATTGATAAACATACTTATATACTTATAAATACACACATATTATAGATAAATAACACCCAGACACAGAACAAATGATTATGCTTTTTTTTTTCGATTTGAAAAATCATCTTATGACAACCCCCGCTCTTGGGCGGAGCGGGAGATAGTGTCAGACTCTTACTGACTAAAAAACCCATCCCGTTCCTTCAAGCCTTCATACCGGGGCTCGAGCGCCCTTTCGGATAACCCTGGCCCCAGTAGGCTTCGACCCGGCTGGGCCCCTGCTGTTGCTGACAGCTCCTTGAGGCGCGCGGGAACAGCGCGCGCCGTCGACGACTTGGGCTTGGTCCGGACTGTTACCGGACGGCCGGACAGCGAGCTACCCATTGCTCACTGTCCGCAAGCCCGCGCCTACGGTGGCTGGAAATCGGGATCGGAATCCCGGCGGCGGCGGCGAGAGCGCCGTTGCCTGATGCGGTCGGCCTCCTCCTTAGCGAGCATTACTGCTTCGCAGAAGTCGGCGACCGCCTGCCACCCTTCCTCGCTCCGGACCATGGCCTCGACCAAGGCCCGGCGCGAGAGGTCTCCGCCGCCGATCACCCCCACGAGGGCACGGCGATGCTCCGTCCAAGCAGGGCACACCGCGATTATGTGCTCCACCGTGTCCTCCGGGCGTTCCGCACAGTGGCGACACCCGGGCGTCACTTCCGCTTTGATTCGGAACAGGAACCTCCCGAACTTGCCATTTCCGGTGAGGACCTGTGTCATGCGGAAGGTAAGGACGCCGTGAGGTCTTTCCAGCCACGCCTCAAAGAGGGGACTTATCGCCATAATTGTGGCGTGCCCATGACGGGGTTGCGATAGTCGCTGACGCCATTCCACCATGAGATCCCGCCGGAGCTCTGTCCGCCAATGATTATGCTCATCATACAATCATTTGTCCTGGGTGGGAATCGAATCCACGACCTCCGGTCACTAACCACTAGACCAACAGGCCAGTCAAAGGGAAATCATGGGTGCCTGTTAATATAATTGACCCATAAAGTACATTGATCATTTTTAATATCTCTTATTTGTTTAGATTTTAATATCTCTTATCTTTTTATAACCGTTAAGCTGTGTCTGTACCGAAAAAAAGTATTTCTATTATATTATTATATGTATATTGTATCTACATTAATAAAAAGAGGTTAATCGATCTGGCCATTTTTAGCTGGCCATGATATGTACAATAATATATAAGATCCATAGCTTTATCTCGTGCTTATCATAGACTGTATCAAAAATTACGACAAAATAATAATTTTCTCAAAGTTAAAAGCTTAAAAATGAATTCAGCGACTGTCACGAACATCTGTTCACCGATTTACATTTTTAGACCAACTTATTACTTTGTATTTCGACCCATCCGATGCAGATGTAGGGTGCAAACAAGCAGATAGGAATGACAAGAGTGGTTTTTTTTTCATAGGGTTCCGTAACCAAAGGGTAAAAACGCGACGCTATTACTAAGACTTCGCCCTCTCTTCTTCGACTTCTGTCCGTCTGTCTGTCACCATGCGGTATATCAAGAACCGCGATTGCTAGACAGTCTGTTGCCGCTATAACATCAAAAACTTAAAACAAAATAAAATAATGGGGGGAGGGGGGGGGGTTTGGCTCGCATACTACAAACGCGATTTTTTGCCGAATTTCCCCTTCGTGCGCGATTCCAATTCGCAACTGGCCAGTTTTTGTATTTATTTTAATATTATTTATAGGCTCGCGCTTGACCACTAACTCATCTGATGGTAAGCGATAATGATAGTCGACAGTGGAGCATTAGACTTAAATACTTCCAGGTTGTAGCTATCAGGAAACACAGACTCTGGCAGAGGATTGCACTTCTTACCTGTAGGTACAATGAATATTATTATTTTTATGTATCAGTATGTCTCGGAACCCTGAGATCCTGGACCTTTGGAAGGCGTAGAAAAAGCAGAAACTAACTCGCAGAGCCCCTTTAGTCAAGTTGAATGGAATATAATACCAACCGACAGTTATCTCTGTACGCGCTACGGTAGTGCATCCGGGGACAGCCCCCGATTAGTCTTCTCCCTCTCTGCTTGGAATGAGAGGGTATTATAGGGTTTTATGTATATACTTTTACTGATTAAAACCTACTTGTGTTTCGTCAGGTGCCCTTTATTTTCCAGGGCCACTTTAATACTTCATAACATTCCAGTAGCCCTAGCAGGCATCGTACATTTTGTTGACACCTCTTTGTGGTCCGCGTGAAAGCCAATTTTTTTTTATTGTGGGAAATATCATCCAAAGACAACCCTCGCTCTTGGGCGGAGCGGGCGATAATGTCAGACTCTTACTGACTAAAAGCTCACCCCGTTCCTTCTAGCCTTCATACCGGGGCTCGAGTTCCCTTTCGGATAACCCTGGCCCCAGTAGGCTTCGACCCGGCTGGAACATGCTTTTGACTCAGGCTTGATCCTTACCTGACAGTGGGACAGCGAGCAACCCATTGCTAGCCGTCCACAAACCCACCAATATTTGTACACTGGAGAGGATGGAGCCGCATTACTGTGCGCACTAATATACGACATTATTTTTACCTAAAAGTGAAACCTAAACATAAGTTTGTTCAGAATCAGTAACGGAATGGATTCCATTAGATTTTACACCATGTTATATTTTTCCTAAAAATATTTAAAACAGTTTACAAGCTGGACACCGTCGACACAACGTACAACACAGGTCACGACAGGTCATAGCGGGTATTAGGCGACAGCAAAAAGCTGGGTGCAAGTGCAAAACAACCCCTCAGTCGCCTGGATGGCCCGGTGACTATGTATTTATGCTGTCATAACAGGCTTATAACTTTGTGATTTTACATGATACAGTTATGAAAATTTGTACATAAGTAGATTCTTTATATAAAAATACTAGATACTTTTTTCGGGCTTCGCAGTACTATTTAAATATGTTTATATATAATCGTGTGCATATAATAGTTTTAAAAATCGTTCCTTTTTAATTGCGCAATTTAACGCAATTGAGAGTCGTCAAAAAAGATCGTCAAGCTGTATTGAGCAGTTTTCATTTTAAGACCGTCTTTATTTTTATTACTTAATGTTTTTTAGTATCAAACTTAGTTTTATATAGTAGACAGTATATAGTTCATACTGTCTTATGTGATTGTTAAGTACTTGTACAAAAATACGACTCGCAATAAAAAATAAATATAATTGTATGAAAATACTAGTTTCTCTAGCGGCTTCACTCGCGTGAAAATAGGAAATATACACCGTTAAATTTTGATCGTTTTAATCCCATGGAGGGTCGATCCGGTATATGAAACACTATCGAATTGTAAAGACAAAATTAAAAAATAAAGTATATTTTTTTCAAAACTCATATTAATTTACACATGTACGAAATTAATTTCTTTAAGAAAACGCCAGCTGAGCGAGTCCAATGACCTGTAGGTAGTAGTCGGCGTTGCGTACAAACTACCTCCACGAGATTAAAACGATCAAAATTTAACGGTGTATATCTAATGGTAATTAATTTAACATAAGTAACTCAGTAATAAAAAAGTGTCTTACCAGTGAAATAATTTTACAATATGGTCCAGTAGTTTTTGAGTTTTATTTATCACAAAAAAAAACAAATTTTATTTCTTTATAATTCTGTTGAAAAATAATCTTATTAAAAGGAAAATGTTGGTAGTATTAATTTATAGGAAACGAATAAATATATATAAAAGCAATAAACAAGTGCCAGTCACACTCGCTCACTGAGTCTTCCGTAAAAACTTTCCTATGTAAATAGTACCCGAATGGAGTCTCTAAGATTTTTTAATTTTTTTTTTTTTATTTAAATGACAGCTAAAACAAATCAGGTAAGAAACAGTATTTTCCGAATCATGTTATATTTGAGACGTAACAACTTTACTGTTTTTAGATTAATTCCTATATCTGTGCTATTTACAAGACCTTGCTTCATGTCAACTTTCCGGATTCTAGGTCAACTAGAAGTACCCTATGAATTTTGATGCCCTTGTGAGTATCGAAATATACGTTTTTTTTTTCTTTTTCACTAACCGAGAAGTTGGATTGTTTTCACAGTTTTAATAGACCGCAAATCTGAGTACATGCTTTTATTTTCAACTTGATACCTCCATACGTTGTCGAGATAAATGCTCTTGACAGATAGACAGACAGATGGACAGCACAATGATCCTATAAGGGTTCCGTTTTTCCTTTTGAGGTATGCATCCCTAAAAATGAAAAGAAGAAACTACGGAGTACAAATCATAACTTTTTGTAAATAGGTAGGTACATACAGGTAGGTATATAGTATGTACCTAATAACTTTTATGTTGTATATTACAACATAGTCTTGTGTAGAATTTTGTCAATTTTAGAATTAATTTAATTTTGAAAATATATATTTTTACACTATTTGAAGTAGTGATGCTAACAGCACTATTTCGTATGTCTTTCGGCGGAACATAGTATGGACCAAAAATTATATAGATATATATAAAATCATTGAATGCAATACGAACGGGATTATTCGTTGTGGCGACACTCGGGGGAGGCCTATGTCCAACTGTGGACGTCCTTTGACTGAAATGATGAAGATGAAGATCATTGTACTCGGTGTTCACAAAATTAATAAGTAAATTTGAAAATGAATTTGAATTTGAAATTTGAATTTGAAATTTTACCCGCCAGAATACCCATCGGACACATAAAACGTCTCTGTTTCACGATAGGTGAAAATTATTTAGCCACAAAAAAGTACACCACATTTTTTTAAATAATTTTCACAGCACCGGTCGCAAATATTTTACGCGTGGTCAAAAACAAAAAAATATTTTTACTTTTTAACGAATGCTCGCTAAAACAATGTTTCAAACTAAAATGTTTTCAGGACCACAGACCGGAAAATTGGTGTCCATTAAGAGGCTGTAAGCTTTATTTCCAACCCCCCTCCACCCCCACTTGGTAATTAAATGACAATTACCGGAATCTCAAAGAGGAAACGTCGGCTTTTTTTGTTATTGCGTTTTTTAATGCTTCGATTAATTCTGTTGAGCCTGTTTATTTTTTTGATTTCATTATGAAGAAGTTATTTATACTCGTATATTATATATATATAATCTTTTGTTGTAACAGCCGTGTTAGTCACTGCTTTTCTACTTGCTGTTCTTCTAAAGAGTTTTATACACCACCTGCTCGATAATGTCGTTTTATACGTCATACAAACCTCACTTAAAGCAAGTTATTCTATCCATATGGAGAATATGCAGTATGGCCGATCCCTAGGAAATAATGAGATTTGAATTTGAAACATCAAAAATCGTGAATTAAAATGTACGTGCATCGAACACGTTGACCCGAAATTCAAACTGGCCACCAACAAAAAATAAAAAATAAAATAGAATAAAACGTGCTTACTGACTGCGTTACAGAAAATTGAAACTATAAAATCTTGGAGTAGTGAATTTTGTTTGTTTGATGAACTTGTAAATATAACACCTATATTTCTTTATTACGAGTATATAATTTTTTCGACCAAATTGTCTTTTAATAACCTCACAGATGGTATAAAAAGTAGAGTATGAAACACGGGGATAAAGCTGTCTTTGTCTTGGGCGACTTGAATTCCTCACGTCACTCAGGTTTCTTTATAAACTCCCTCGCAATTCTCGGGAGTTAATTATATAAATCAGCAACATGACACAGATTAAAAACAGCAACCTTCGTTTCGTTTGGAATTAAACATGCCGCCCTCGACTTAAAGACACTGCTTTATCCCCTAGTCACATAATCTACTATTGTCAATCAAGAAATAGAATTTATTACATCTTAGAGAAAGCCCAGTATAGGGGATTGTAGTAAAATATTGAGCGCTGTGTGGTCCTCTGGGGGTCTGGTTTAGGGGATCTTAGTAGAACGAACTGCAAATGGGCCATAACCATATCTAGTTATAGTTAAAACTTGTATTTATTAGTCTGTCCGTCCATCTACAATAATATAATAAAGAGGTAAAGTTTGTCTTTTTTTTTTTTTGTTACTTTATTTATTTGTAAGAGGTATGAAAGTACTGGTCCGATTGCTTAAATTTTTTCTCCGATAGAAAGCTTCTGAGTGATACAGGTTATATTTTATGTACGCGGGTGAATCCGTAGGCAAAAGCTAGTAATTTATATGGTAAAACAAGGTTTCCTGGGTCACCTAGTTAATCTATTGCACAGCAGTAATTACAAGAAACATACCAGACATAAGAAACAATAATATTACATTTTGCCATCAAAAGTTTTTTTTTTTAAACAAACACACAACGCCGTCTAGTCTAAAGCTAAGCAGAGCTTGTGTTATGAGTACTAGACAACTGATAAACATACTTTTATTATATTTCTAAAATCATACATACATTTACATACTATAGATAGATTACAGCCAGACACAGAACAAATGAACGTGCTCATCACACAAACATTTCTGTACCTCAGAGGTAAACAATAGTAACTCCACTTTTTTGAAATAATGTAAACCCACAAAAACGTGTCGGGTAGAGGACTTCAAATGATGACAAGATTGTTTATATTTAGCTTTATGCGCACTTAATGGTGTTCTTAACTTTATTGTAATTATGTGTAAAACATAATAATTCCATCTAATAATTATAAAAAATATAATTGAGTTTGTTCCAATATCTTTAGAGCAACTATGTCAAAAATACATTTAAAGTTTCTATCCGCACGTTTTTACCTCTCCTGTAAAATTTACTTTTTGGCACATAATGCTGTTTACCTCTGAGGTACAGATTTGTCCTGGGTGGGAATCGAACCCACGACCGCCGGCATAGCAGTCAGGGTCACTAACAACTAGACCAACAGGCCTGTCAAAAATGTTTTCGAGTTTTATTTACTAACGAAGCATTTCCTATCGCAAAAATCTGTACACGTTAAACCGATTCGAATCGGTTTAGTTAAAAAAACAACAGTATGCTTTTACAGGAACGTTTTGTTTTTTCACAATTTTTTGTTGACAATGTTTTTGCTTTTGTTTCTGTTATTTTGCGCTATTTGAAAAAGATAACAGCAGTTAAAAAGTAGGTCGATGTGCATTCGAATAGTTTTCTAGTAACTGTTATTAGGGTTCCGTATCTCAAAAGGGAAAAATGGAACGCTTATAGGATCACTTTGTTGTCTGTCAGTCCGTCCGTCTGTCTTTCTGTCTGTCAGTCTGTCTGTCTTGATAGATAAATAGTTTTGATAGACTATTTATCTCAGGAAAGCGTAGAGGTATCGAGTTAAAATTTAAACCAAATATTATATTAGGTATGTGGTTCCTTTTTAAACTTGTAAGTTTAATTGCTTATGAAAAAAAAAATGACACTCAAGGGAATCAAAATTAATAATATACTTCCCGCTGACAATCCTGCAATTTGGCAAGAAGCAAGGTTTTGTTATACATATATAGGAAAAAATCAGAAAACTGTAAATTTGTAGATACACCTCAAAAAAATAATTGTGATTTGGTAAAATCTTTGTATCTCAATTCGGAAATTGAACTGTTTTCATAGTTAAGGAACCGTCAGGGCGCGAGTCACACTCGCACTTGTCCGATTATTTTATTTCTTACTGACTTAACTTACCAAATTAAAACTTGTGGTTTGTGAAACTTTACATAACAACACGTAGATACTGGTTGGCACAATTTTTTCAGACATAACTATACTAAGGAAAATTCCAAAGAGTTTTTTGCAAATACTTCTCCATAGACATCTACGCTTTGGAATGTGCAATTAGCACCATTTTTTTGACTGTCTGACTTCTTGACAATTCAAAAGAGCCTATAAAAGGTGTATTTGAAACTAATATTATTAAGAGGTAAAGTTTGTTTTTAGTATATTTATATTTAATTTGATTTATAATTTTATCCCAATTTATTGTAATTTTAGTAAATTGTCTATAATTTATATAGACAAATTACAAATGCGCAGTGCTATCATGAATATTAGTTACAGACCTCACAAAATGTAGTTAATATGTCGATATTTGTTGTTTAAATAAATAAATAAATTTAAAATAAATAGCCCATTTAACGAAGCGAAAACTGTAGAGCAGTGGAAAAAATGCAATGTTTCCGCAAAGTTCCACACAACAAATCTTCCATGCAAATATCAAGCTATTTCTTAAAGATACTTCTCGTTTAGAACAAAAGAATGCCACCAAAGTTCCGCCAGCAATGACCGTTAAAACATCCAAACTATTGCAATACTACACGAATTATAACTAAAGAAGGAACTCAAGTTTTCAGAGATACCTCTAGAAATGTTCCTTTCGGAAGAGTCGAAGAAGCATACAATCTCTCCGGCTATTGTTATGTTGTTACCAAGTTCGCAAATGTACCAACTATACTATCTAATAACGTCACAAAGAAAGTGAAAAATACATTTTCTATATACAGAACGTGAACCTCTCCTGAGCGTTCTTGGAACAGTTTCAATACCATTTCCCTGCCGGAGTCTGTGTTTCCTGATAGCTATAACCTAGGGATCTTTAAGTCAAGAGTGAATAGATTGCTTCTAGGCAAGCGTGCTCCATCGTCAGCCACATCATCGCTTACCATCAGGTGAGATTGCGGTCAAACGCGAGCCTATCCATTATAAAAAAAAAAACTTATTTAGGCAAATGGAATTAAAATGTAGACTAACACCATTGATGTATTTAAAAAACCCAATAATACATCAATATCTAACACTAATAAATCAGTGAAATAATTTTTAAAATCTATCAATAAATTACAGAAAATTTAATAATACAGTTTACGTACAACGATTGTTGTCTCACTCAGAGACACAGCGTCTGCATTTGACATGTCCTTTTTTAAAAATGTCAGTCGTGTGAGCGGAGGAGAGGGATGGAGCCTTTATGTAGATATTTCTTTTTGGTATTTTTGATTAAAAAATCATGATGGAACAACATTTGAAAAACCATTTATTACCATTTACTTATTTAATCTTCATGTACAGCAGGCCTAGCCAAGTTACGACCGTTTCGTTTCGAATCTCTTTTCTACAGACACGGCAATGCATCTGATTTCCAATTTGGAACCGTGCACTAACTTCTGACGTTTTATAAGTGCCCATGTAGGCCTATGTGAAATAAAATATTTTTGACTTTGACTTTGATTCCTTCGTTCTGACCACGTGACTTAACAATAAGATGATCATTCCCATACATTTGAAGTTTTCACTAGCGTTAACGGTTGTAGATTATCAACTGTGTAGTGATACATAGGTGGACATAATGTACCAAATGAATTCTCTACCAGTCGATCTCTGGGTAACAAATGACAGCAATGTGATAAAGTGTGCACAGTAAATAAAAATACTAGATATTTAAAAATAGAATGAAGCGATTTATTGATAACTATCCATCAATACGTGAGTCAATTAACCCTATAGTTTAATAAGTAATTCCTTTCTCAGCATAATAAATGTTGACATGTCAGTCATTTGAAATTAAACGTCGCTTCATTTGTACGTTTATACGATTAACTGATCTGTTGGATAGGACAACTTAATCACAAAGTCGACTTCGAGGCGAATAGGGTGGGTTTACAGTGATAGAAGGTAGCAAATAAAGATAAAGTGGATAAGTGAATTGAAAAACGTAGTATGATACATGTGAGTATTGATAATTACCGTCCTCGGTTCTCTTAAGTCTAAAATGTAAGCAACAAAAAAAAAAACAAGGTATGTACTGATTGCTGAATGATTCTGCATTTTCTATTTCCATCCTTTTCTTGCACATGCGTATGTCACGATTTTATCATATAACCGTAAAATAAGGACGACAAAGTCCGATTCATTAATTATAATATAATTTACTTATAATAAAGCTTAGCCGAAAACTGTCCGTCAAAATACGGGTGGCCCTAAGTTGTGAGGCTGGGTTCATAAAATTTTCGCTACTAACATAGTGAATTTCTGAAAAACTAACCCGTGATCCTACAACGCAAATGGCAACAGAAGGACACAGGTGTGGTTTAAGTCAGTAAAAGACTGACACGCCTGCCACTCCACCCTAGAGCGGGGAAATCATTGGATGAAAAAACTTTTCACTCCAAAAAAGGTTCAGTTGAAAACCAGCGTCAGACAACTACCTCGTAGTTGTCTAGCATTTCGCTGAACTGGACCTTTTTTGGCGCAAACTTGTGACAGACAATGTTACTTTTTATTTATTTATTTTTTGTTTTGTGTTTGTATTAAGTTTTTGTTGTCTACAATGTTTTCTGCGCCAAAATAAATACTTTTCTTTCTTTCTTACTAATCAACCTTCTCACCTTTATTCATTTGTATTACCATTATCGTAAACTTTTTATCTTGTGCTAATAAAATATTTATTTTTCATAAACACCAGTTCAAGTTAGCCAGCCTTTCGGTGTTTTACAGGATGCATTTTGGAGAGTGTGCGCAGAATTACATGACTTGATTCCACCATCTCATTTCTCCCATCGGACAAGCCGACGAACGGCATGTATCCACCCTTATGTTGTTGAAACCTCTACGGTCTAAACCAAGCGTTTCGCCTCGTCGTTTATATCAGGTACATCGAGGGGATCGGACAATTTGCCTGCTGCGGTCTTCCCGTCCGATGATAATTTAGGTGTCTTCAAGGCAAGAGTGAATAGGCTCTTAATAAACTAGTGCGCCTCACCATCAACGATTGCATCACTGCTTACCGTCAGGTGGGGTCGCAGTCACTACTCAGCATTAGTTTATTTCAATAAAAAAACACTACAATCCAACAGTGGGACCATACCTTGGAACCGGAAATACAGGCATTACAATGAAACAGGACATTTCAACCTGTGATACGGTAAAACAGGCATCAAACCGTAATTATAGGGCCCAAGGCGTTTCCATTTGACGAACCATAATTTTCTATTTTACTTTTTCCACTTCGAGGAACTTTGACTCACTGTGCAATAGAAACAGGAACGATACTTTTATGAAAGTTTAATAACGCTTGGTTTGACTTTACGAGGCGTTTTATTTAGTATATACTAGCTTTTGCCAGCGGATTCCCTCGCGTGAAAGAAGAGAATAAATTGGTACTACTAGCATTTTACCAGCAACTTCGTCCGCGAGATATTTTTCATAAAAACTAACACCTTTTAAACCTTATTTTCTGTAAAGTTTAAAAACGAATAAAAAAACTTAATTCAATAAGATTTTGCGCCAAGTATCAAGTTTATTCTCCTAAGGAATAAGCAACCTTGTGACTTGACTTAAGTCCCTGTGTCCCCTAGATGGGGCAGAGGGCGTCCAAAGTGCGCCGCCATACCGTTCGGTTCTGAGCTTCGCGTTTCATTTCGCTCCAGGTCTTCGCCTCTGCGATGACCGTTCGTCGGCAGGTCTGTTTAGGGCGACCACGTTTACGCTTTCCTTGAGCACTTTCATTCAACCTTGTAACAACACTCCATAATTCGTTTTGAAAAATGAGAGTCCCTTCTTTGAAGAAGTGGCTGGACTGTTGTAACTCTTCTCTTAAGGGCACTGAGATGTCTTTCGAGGAAAGATAACACGGTGTCCTCACCTTCCACAAGTTCGCACCTGATCCGTGCGAAAGAAAAGTTCGGGTGTCACCATTGTGCGGACCACTCGGAGGACATGGTGGAGCATATAGTGAAAATGTGCCCCGCTTCAACGGAGCACTGGCTGTGTCCTCGTGGGGTATCGGCTACAGCAACTTCTCACGTCGAATCTTGGTACAGGCCATGGTCCAGAGTTTTTTTTTTTGCAGGTCAGGAGATTTTAATGGTTATAAATGTACGGAATTTGGCGGGGTACCTCTGAGCATCCTCCTTCATCAATGACTCAGACACCAATAATTCTTTCGTGATAAATAAAACATCTTTAAACCCTAATTTATCAGAGTGGTGGAGATTTATGGCTCAATGCAAACTAGTGGTTAGTTGAATACTAAAATATGTTAGTCACTTTATCAACGATTTCTTTTTTTAAGGTCATAAATATTTGTTAAGTAGTTATTTTTGTAGCGGTCGTACTTTGAGAGCATAGAAGCCGAAGAATTTCTCCAGCAGTGGCTACATGATTCATTTCCTTTCGCATTCATCTTAAATATGTTCTCGTAGAGCAGTGGTGGTAACTGCCCCGACTTACAAATTGTAGATACAGGTTCAATCCGCATTACTGTGTGTAATTTATATCATCACCATTGCTTTCAAAACGGTTAAGGATAACGTCGTGAGGAAATCGGCATGTCCCGGAACCAAAAATTCGAAGAGGTTTGACATCCATGAACCCCTACTGGGCGCGTATGTTGGCTTATGTCCCATTCCCTCTCCTAGAAAGGAGGGCTTAGTCCCAGCTATGGGAACCTTACAAGACTGATTAAATTTACTTTATACTTTGATGTTCTCGTTGATTTTGGCCGAGCAAAAAAGGAAAAGTAAATAATAAGAAAATGCACCCGACTGCTGAAAAGAAAAAAAAATGACTTTAATATTGGAAGCTAGTGTTTCTAATTTTCGACTACTGGATTCAGTATGTGTATTTTCCCATGCTCAAAAAAGTGTTGTGTCTAAAAATATCAGTTATTTTAATGAGTGTTTATTTACCGCGAGTAACCCTTTCAGAAGCCGATCCATAGCTCCACTTTACTACTGACATCGTTTTGAGGAATAAGAAAAACACTAGGCGCCGTAGACGACTAAGGCTCGGACCGGATGTTTATCGGATGGCCGGACGGTGAGTTATCCATTACCTGGGCACGCCACAATTATGACGGTAAATCACCTCTTTGAGGCGTGGCTGGAAAGACCTCTCGGCGTCCTTACCTTCCGCATGACGCAGGTCCTCATCGGACATGACAAGTTCGGGAGGTTCCTGTACCGGAATCCTGCGGAAGTGACGCCCGAGTGTCGCCACTGTGCGGAACGCCCGGCGGATACGGTGGAGCACACAGTCGAGGTGTGCCCTGCTTGGGCGGAGCATTGCTGTGCACTCGTGGGGACGATCGGCGGCGGAGAACTCTCGCGCCAGGTCTTAGTTCAGGCCATGGTTTGGAGCGAGGAGGAGTGGCAGGCGGCGGCGCTCTCGCCGCTGCCGGGTTTACGATTCCGATTTCCGGCTAATTTAGGCGCGGGCTTGTGGACAGTGAGTAATGGGTAGTTCGCTATCCGACCGTCCGGTAACTGTCTGGACCAAGCCCAAGTCATCGACGGCGCGCACTGTTCCCGCGCGCTTTTATGAATTGTCAGCAACCACAGGGGCCAGGGTATATTTCTGAAAGGGATGCTCGGCCCCGGTATGTAAGGCAACGAAGGAACAGGGTGGGATTTTTAGTCAGTAAAAGTCTGACACTATTTCCCGCTCCGCCCAAGGGCGGGGGATTTCTTCTGGATGATTTTTACACATCCAATAAAAGTAAAGATTTCTTCACCTCACGATACCGATTCGACAAAGAAAATCGTGGCCACTAAACACACGGATCGTCACGGTTGTATCCTCGAGATGTCTATCGCACACCATTATTTACAACTTGTTACTTTGTGTACTGAGCCCGCGGGACCTCTTAGTTGCCAAGGGAGATAGTTCCAAGTAATATTTATGATATGAGAAGTTGTTTATGATCTTATTGGACGTATTGTACCAATGGAAAGGTGTTGCAATATTTTTTTATACTCATTCACGTTGACTCGCGGGCGCGGTGGCGGTCGCAGTCAGGAAACATATGCCGTAATTACGCGCGCCTCAAAGATATGTCAGCAAAACCGTAGGGGCACAGCAGGTTCGGAGCCAAACGAAGGAACATAGGTGTGAATTAAACTAGTAAAATCCTGACACGCCCTTCTGCTCCGCCCTACAGCGGGAGAAGTCAGTAGATGATTTACCACCTTAAAAAATTGTATAGATATTCTATTTTATGAAGGCTGGTTATACGTTTTTATGCCTGATTTTCAAGAATTTGGTAGATTCTGGTCCCATCTGTTATTGATAGTTAGAGACCTGAAAAGCTGACATCAGTGTTGTGACTGTAACTATCAACGTTTTCTATTTAATTTTAAACGGTTCCTTCAAATTTTTGGACCACCTTTTCAATAGGTCCTATGAACTAACCTGTGGTATGTGATGCTTTATCGTCGGACACAAATAAGGCTCAATATTAAATTTATCGGATATTATTTTAGCCCTTTTTACCTGCAAAATAAAAAGAAAAAGAAAGAAAGAAAACATGTTTATTTTGCCCGTATAGACACACAAAAAATAAAAAATATAACATCAAATAATTTCTCTCCCTCTGGTTTTTTTCAGTCTCGGGCAGAGCGGGAGATAGTGTCAGACTCTTACTGACTAAAAACCCACCCTGTTCCTTCAAGCTTTCATACCGGAGCTCGAGCTACCTTTCGAAACTAACCCTGGCCCCGGTAGGCTTCGACCCAGCTGGGCCCCTGCTGTTGCTGACAACTGCTTGAGGCGCGTGGGAACAGTGCGCGTCGCCGACGACTTGGGCTTAGTCCGGATAGTTGCCGGACGGTAGGACAGCGAGCAAGCCCGCGCCTACGGTGGCCTCCCCCTCTGGGTGGAGTGCAAAGAATTGTCAGACTTTTATAAAACTCACAGTGTTCCTTCAGTTCACTTATTGCGATGACCACGGTAACTCCTCCGAATAATCTGCAGCCCAGGCAAGTGAAATTTAATCCTACATTGTGTATCAAACAAACATAATATATTTTCTTTCTGTATTCTTTTCTAATATTTCTATTGTGCTGTAGCTACTTACTGTCCCCGCACACGAGCCACAAAAAAACGCCGCTTCAAGCTTCTTTTTGAGGCGGCTTTTCTTTGTGGCTCGTGTGCGGCAGTGTCGCCACAAAAATTGGCTGGAAGCGGCTTCAATCTTCTCTCCGGACATAAGGTATCGCGCGCGTCAGCTGTTTGTTTTTTGCGGCCGCTTCTAGCTTTTTTTGTGGCCGCTTCTAGCGTTTTTTGTGGCGGCGTTTTTTTGAGGCCAGTGTGCGGGGACGCTTAAAATACTTACTATCTACTCACCCACTCATACAATTATGTGGACTAGTTCTTAGAAATTATTTCACCCCCGCCTTGTGACTGCACCGTTGTATTAATGGCATAATGGTGACTGCCTTTGTCCATTGTAGGTGCATCGCATTCAGCGGAGCGGATTTAGCTATGTAGAAGGATATGGCACAAAATATAAGCTGAAGCGGGGATTCGAATAATGTACAGGATGGCCTTGTTAGCACAATGTTGGTTGAGTGATTTCGATTCCTGCACGGAACAGTACTTAATGTAATACGCGCTAGGGTATATCTGACAGGTCTGCCTGTACAGTTATACCTGTCAGGTAAGCTTGTGAAGAAATCTGCACAGTTTGCCACATGCAAGCTCCAGTTTACCTGTAAAACTCAACTGTATAGGCCAACCTGTCAGGTATACCCTAGAGTGTATCTGTAGCTGAGCGAGTTCAATGACCTGTAGGTAATAGTCGACGTTGCGTAAAAACTACCTACAGATCATTGAACTCGCTCAGCTGACGTTTTCTTAAAGATATTAATTTCGTACATGCGTAAATTAATACGAGTTTTGAAAAAAGGTAGTTTATTTTTTTATTTTATCTTTACAAATCGATAGTGTTTCATGTACTGGATCAACCCCCCACGGGATTAAAACGATTAAAATTTAGCGGTGTAAGCTATCTTTTCGATTTTGGCAGGATATGTATGTATCTGTGTATGTTTATCTTTTCTTACAACTACTGATCGGAACTCGACAAATGAGGTATCGTTAGTTAGAACTGTCTTATCATAGATCATCTTCCGCTGAACATAGGCTACGTGACGTGTCACAAAACTCAAAGTGGCGCCCTCTAGCGGTCAAAAAGTATTGTGTTAAAAATAAGATAAATACGCCATGTTTTATATCATTTGAAAGGGCTTCTTTTTTACTTTAATTCGATCGAAAGTTTTGCCTCTCTGATTAGTAAAGAGCTTGGAACAATTAGACAAAAGACGAAAGTAGCCCGCAAGCCCATGCCTACGGTGGCTGATACAGTCCCCGCACTCGAGCCACAAATAAACGCCGCTACAAGCTACATTTTGAGGCGGCCTTTTTTTGTGGCTCGTGTGCGGTGGTTCTGCCACAAAAAAAACGCTTGAAGCGGCTTCAAGCTTGCCCAGACACAAGGTCCAGCTGTTTTTGCGCCTTGTAGCGTTTTTAGTGACGGCGTTTTTTTGAGGCCCGTGTGCGGAGACAGTTAGTTGGGGTCGGGATCCCGGCGTTTGGGGCGTGAGATTTATTCACACCTTTTGTGGGTCACAAAAAGCCTACGCTTATGTCTTGCGCCACATCAAGTATACTAGTGCCCTGTGCACATTTTCAAAGTTTCCACTCTATAGGCATTGTTCAATAAACACATCGAGAAAATCTACGTTAGACAATGATGATTTATACCGATTACTGGTGACGGGAGCACCAGTAATCGGTATAAATATTAATCATACATTAATTGTTTGTTTATTTATACGTTGTAATCTGCATAATAAATATATATTAGATATATTTATACTGAAACGGGAAACCTTCTATTAGTTAGGTAAAGTTAGTTTTTTTGTTTGTAGGTCATCTCTAAACACATTTAACAATATAAAAAGCAGTTTTCCACCGGTATTAATAACAGGGTCCTTGTTACTTGACCACTGGGGTCAGGATTCCAGAGGAAGGAAGCTCCTGACTATACGCCTTTTTTTATGGTGGGAAAAATCATGCATTGACATCCCCCGCCCTTGGGTGGAGCGGGAGATAGTGTCAGACTCTTACTGACTAAAAGACCCACCCCGTTCCTTCTAGCCTTCATACCGGGGCTCGAGCGCCCTTTCGGATAACCCTGGCCCCAGTAGGCTTCGACCCGGCTGGGTCCCTGCTGTTGCTGACAACTCCTTGAGGCGCGCGGGAACAGTGCGCGCCGTCGACGACCTGGGCTTGGTCCGGACAGTTACCGGACTGCCGGACAGCGAGCTACCCATTGCTCACTGTCCGCAAGCCCGCGTCTACGTTGGCCGGAAATCGGGATCAGAATCCCGGCGACGGCGGCGGCGATAACGCCGTTGCCTGATGCGTTCGGCCTCCTCCTTTGCGAGCATTACTGCTTCGCAGAAGTCGGCGACCGCCTGCCACTCCTCCTCGCTCCGGACCATGGCCTCAACCAAGGCCCGGCGCGAGAGGTCTCCGCCGCCGATCGCCCCCACGAGGGCACGGCGATGCTCCGCCCAAGCAGGGCACACCTCGACTGTGTGCTCCACCGTGTCCTCCGGGCGTTCCGCACAGTGGCGACACCCGGGCGTGACTTCCGCATGAATCGAGTGCAGGAATCTCCCGAACGAACCATGTCCGGTGAGTACCTGCGTCATGCGGAAGGTAAGGACGCCGTGAGGTCTTTCCAGCCACGCCTCAAAGAGGGGACTTACCGCTGACTATACGCCTGAGATATCGCTGTTAGCGATAAGACCGCCATTGTACCCGTAGATTTAAGTTTATGTACAAGCTATGTTTCTTTTTGGTGTACATTAAAGTCTATTCTATTCTATTCTATACGAGCCGTGTCCAGAAGTACCGCTTTCTGAATCAAGCTCTTGATTCAGCCGCCTAACGAGACGCCTTCTAAGATATTGGTCAAGCCTCGTGGTTATGATGCCATTTGTAGGGGTAGGTCCTGGACCTTTGGAAGGCATACGAGGGGCCGAAGCCAACTCGCAGAGGCTTTTTAGATAATTTAAATGAAACTTTTTTTAAATCTTATATAGGGAACTAGTGCTTGACTGCGATCCCACCTGATGGTAAGCAGTGATACAACCGTTGATGGATGAGGCGCATTAGTTTATACGTGATATCAATCGACAATATCTAATGCACCCAAAAACAACCCCCGGTTTGTGAAAAACTATTGCAACATATGAAAAACAAAGATAATAGTGCCATTGCTTTTGGAGTCTTAAGTGGACCAGTAAACGTATTATTATTATCATTAAAAAAAACTCATTCCTAAAAATTACTCGATTTCTGTGCTTTTGAGGCTGGAATTTCGGAAGAGTCGAAACTGTCGCCTAAAACTCGAGCTAGATGAAAAACGACCAGTGAAATAACATTCAGGTCGAATACTAAAGCTACGATATAGTTTACATATTATATAAACAGTATATATATATAACGCCATCCTTCCCCTGGACCCTTGTCAAAAGGCAGATGCTACAGATACCCTCTGCTTATGAAACAATGTACTTGGAAATTTTAATCTTCCTGTCCAAGATGTAGATCAGTGTACGAACGTAACAGCTGTAAGCATAAAACAATAGTTTTCTGATATTACTAGGTCCTACCCGTGGAAAGAAAAATCTGAATTACTTGTGCCCGTATATAAAAAGAGCCAATAGACAGACAGCTTAGCAGATAAACAGACAAATAAACAAACAAGCAAACAGACAGACAGACGAACTGATAGACAGACAAACAGACAGATAAACAGCCAGACAAACAGACAGACCAACAGACAGACAGACGAACTGATAGACAGACAAACAGACAGATAAACAGACAGACAAACAAACAGACAAACAGACAGACGAAAAGACAGCAAAACAGTTCAGAGCCACGGCGACTATTTTGCACAATCAGCCATTGGTTCTAATGGGCCCCATGTATACGTAACATTACAATAATTGGTTCAATCACCACCAGGTATTTAAATTCCCAGGACTTACTTATCTGCCTATAATATAAAGTTTGTCCTTATACTTTCTTTATTTTATCTATGACACAATCGGAAACTGCAGTAATTATTTGAAAATTTACATTATTTTTCAGTCGAGCGCTAAGTAATTAACGCTTTATCGTGAGGAAGTATTATTTGATTTAAAACGTATTTATTTTGTTTCGAAACGTGGAAATGACGGCATTCTTAGTGATCCTGAGCATTGCCACTTATGCAGGACTTGTCCAAACGGGTAAGTCATACTAGAATTTTAGATGGATTACGGTTTTATTATTTGGACAATATATTTAAAAAAAAAATTGTTTTATTCCGCATTTTTCTCTTATAAATTTCCTGGTAAGGCAAGTATTCAAGAACATTAAAAAAAATGCAATTAATAAATTAATAAACTGGTCAAGTGCGAGTCGGACTCGCGCACCGAAAGTTCTGTACCAATTCGCTTATATAGTTCGATTCCTTAATCGAATCTCAAAGATTTTTCCAAAAAAAAAGTAAATATATTGTGAAGTAACAAACAATTTACAGTTTTCAGACTTTTTCCTTTACTTGTAGTAAGACACCTTACAGACAAGTAAGACAGTCATTAAGACGGACATACTGTCAATATAGTGATCTTATAAGTGTTCCGTTTTTGGTGACTGAAATACGGACAAACGGATCCTAAAACTATTAAAAACTAACCGTTCCTATATAAATATAGTACCTTTCATCGACATCTATTTTCCCCTATCTCGCACAAATTCTGGACAATTGTAAACTTTGACATTAGATCATAAAGTGAAACTTATTTTCAGTTTTTATTTCAAAGAGTTTGGGATGAAATGTTAGTGAGTCAATAAGGACTTTTAATTTTAATTGTTACGGTTTTGGAAAAACTTTCAATTTTTTCCCATCAATGGGACTGTTCGTGCTACTAATAATAATAATCATCTTAATATTTATTCTAGTTCTACCACCACAATGCCTCGCAAACTTTAGATGGGATGACTGCGGTAAACCACCTCGATCAGTTATATACTACTGGAGAGTAGGATCAAGATGTGAAGTCGGTATCTGGCGTGGCTGTCTTCCTAACATGAACATGTTTAAAGACGAGTACGAATGTGTTACAACATGCACGTTCTCAGTAAGAGCTTCAGCGCAAGACTTTCACCAGCTTAATGAAATTGAAGAAGATACAACGCCAAATTACGACGAGTTTTACACTAACTCTGATAATAGTACTGATGAAAATGATTTGGTTGATTCAACAACGTTAGCTGGAGAAACCACGACTGATGCAACGGGTGAAGGCGGCAATGAAGAAGAAGGGGCTGATGATAAAGACAAAACCGATAAAGAAGGAAAGGATCCAGAAACTGAAGGTGACACTGAAAAGGATAAGGGTGAAGAACCAGAAGAATCAGAAAAAACCGACGAAACGGAAAACAAAGAGGATACGGAAAATAAAGAGGAAACGGAAAATAATGAGGAACCGGACAATAATGAAGGAGAAGGAAATGCAGAAGAATAAGAAGAATCAGAGGAAGATGGATAAATAACTATATAAATAAATAAGTCAATCTATCAATAATTCCAAAAGAAAAAGATGTTTTTTTTTCTTGATAGGCGCTAAATCGTTATCTCACCTGATGGAAAGCGATGATGCGGTCGACGATGGAACGCGCTTAACTATATGAAACCTATTCACTCCCGACTTAAAGATTCCCGGGTTGTAGCCATCAGGAAACACAGACACCGGCAATGAATTCCACTGCCTAGCTGTACGCACAATGAATGTGTTCCCAAAACGTTATGTGCGCATATGTGGGATTTTAGTCCCATCTTCAAATATTAGTAGAATATTCATATTATTTTAGGCTTACTGTCCATGGACGCGTAGCTTCATAGACGGGTATTTGTCATTTTACGCGTCATCTCAACGCTCAGTCACGTGTTCAGAACAAAACAATAGGTACGTGGCCAACTCGAGGTGTTCGACGCAGGAGAAACGGTTGTAACTTGGCTAGGAGGGCTGATGTCGTTGTATCTTTGTTGACATAGGGTTCGAGTACCCGTTGAGGTCTTAATATCAGCAGTTAGTTGATTCTTTACATGACAAGAGAGCCGGCCAAAAAATCAGCAATGCCATTCAACATGGCAATGATACTAAGCATTGACACATCATCATCATCCTATCAGCCGAAAGACGTCCACTGTTGGACATAGGCCTCCCCCAAGCGTCGCCACAACGACCGGTCCTGTGCATCACGCATCCATCGACACATAATATGAAAATATTTGCTCCATTGTTTTATAATATTTTTATTGCGATAAATGAAGAACTATGCCTTGACGACATAGTTCTTTATTGTAGTGTAGTGTTAGTACTATAGAACAATGGCGTAAAAATGGTTGATGAAATAATTCTCTACATATGTCTCCGTGATTTACATATACCGGCGAAATAATTTACGAAGGTTTACCAAATCAAGCTAATGACCAGTCTAAATTCCCCGAAAAAATTGTCATAATTAAAAACTGAATTGAGTAGATTTTATATAATAAATAATAATAATAATTCCACAACTATCACACAACGCCGTCTAGTTCCAAGCTAAGCAGAGCTTGTGTTATGAGTACTAGACAGCTGATAAACACACTTTATATTTCTAAATACATTCATATTATAGATAAATTACATCCAGACACAGAACAAATGATCAAGCTCATCACATAAACATTTGTCCTGGGTGGGAATCGAACCCACTACCAGCGGCTTAGTAGTCAGGGTCACTAACCACTAGACCTAATTTTAGCTTAATTTTATTGCTTGCTGGCTTGACCTCGTGACTTTTGGCTAACTTCTAATATAAGTCTTGGTAAAGCAACATAATATGCTTATACTTAGCTTTATGTATTGCATTAATATATGTACTTTGAAAATTCAATATTTTAAACTTAAAAATAAATTTACTGTATTTTGCATTTAGTGGTTTTAATGAATGATGACACTTATGACATCGTAGTGCAATTATTGTATTGTAACATCACAATAGAGAGAGCTTCCGAAAGAGTGGGACTTAAAATGACCATGGACAAAACCAAAGTCATGGTAAACAACCATGTAGCACCCACTCCTATTAAGATCGGAGACTCTACACTCGAAGTTGTGGATATCTACGTTTACCTGGGTCAGACGGTCCATTTGGGTAAGTCTAACTTCGAGAAAGAGATAAATCGACGAATCCGACTCGGCTGGGCAGCGTTCGAGACGCTGCGCGGTATCTTCACGTCCAACATATCACATTGGCTCAAGACGAAAGTCTGTGACCAGTGTGTGTTGCCAGTGATGACATAAATGACTCCGAAACGTAGTCGTTTACATCAGAAGACTTAAAGTCACCCAAAGGGCAATGGAAAGAGCTATGCTCGGAGTTTACTTGCGTGATCGAATAAAAAATGAGGATATCCGCAGAAGAACCAAGGTTACCGACATAGCATGAAGAATCGCCAAACTTAAGTGGCAATGGGCAGGGCACATTGCTCAGAAAACAGATGGCCGTTGGGGCCGAAAAATTCTGGAATGGCGACCACGTATCGGAAGACGTAGCGTTGGAAGCCTTCCTACAAGGTGGACCGATGACCTGGTGAGGCTTGCGGCAATCCGATGGATGCGAGACACACAGGACTGCTCATTGTGGCGACGCTTGGGGGAGGCCTATGTCCAACAGTGAACGTCTTTCGGCTGAAATGATGATGATGACAATAAAAAAACTGGGCAAGTGCAAGTCGGACTCGCGTACTGAAGGTGCCGTACAAACTTAAAAACAGTTTGCGAATTGAGTTACGAAGATTTATCCGAATCACACTTTTTTTCGTGACGTACCTACTAATTTTCAGATTTTTTCTTAGACTTGTGCTACAAGATCTTGCTTCATGCCTTTCAGGATTCTAGGTTAGCGAGAAGTACTCTATGAATATTGATTCCTTTGAGTGTCGAAATATCTAATAATTTCAACACGATACCTCCACGTGTTCTCGAGATAAATGGTCGTGACAGACAGACATACGGCCGGACAAAAAAGTGATCTTATAAGGGTTCCGTTTTTCCCTTTTGAGGTTTTTGTACCTCAAAGCATGGAGAGATATATAATTTAATAAAACCCAAAGTAACTTTGTTCATTATATTTTCAACATTTTTATTTAGAGAAAAAAATATGTAAAACTTTAAGATTAAAAAAGAACAGTTACGTAATAGTATGCTGTGCAAGAAAAGCTGTCTACTTAAATATTTTTTTTTAATTGGTATAAACTAGTGCTCGACTGCGATCCCACCTGATAGTAAGCAGTGATGCAATTTCTGATGGTGAGGTGCATAGTTTATGAGCCTATTCACTCTTGCCTTGTCTTCAAGGCAAGAGTGAATAGGCTCATCACTAAAATTTTAATCGAAAAATGTATTATTTAGTGCATATCACTGATATTTTTTTTTCACATTTAAAGCTGAGGTTACAATATTGGCTAGCTGGACGTGACACGCGCAGGTACGCGGCCTGGCTGCGGTCTCATAGATACGGTATGTTTCTGACGTGTGTACACCGCCTATAATAAAATAGGGATGCTGCAAAGAGCCTACTCGCTTAATTCTGATATTTGTCTGTCCTATACGTCACAAAATAGATAGGTACAGAAGACAATCTCATGTACATATGTACTTCACTTTTTATACTTACGCTCTGTGGACGCACACTAATGAGCGTTTGAACCGGAATTGTTTGACGAGTGATCCGAGACGCGACCGAGACATCGTGTCTGTGAGCGGTGTCTTTGTGTGCGTTACTCTGTACGTGTGACTTTTGTACCTATATATATTTTGTGATTAGACTCAACCAAATCTGAATCACCAATTAGCCTCTTCGCACGCGTTTCCACTGATACCAAAGATTTCATCTTTTTCGTAAATAAAACTCTGACATTAATCGAGGATTTTGCCATTGTCATGGCGTCTGCGTCAAGAGGAGGTGTGCGGCGTCGTGTGAAAACAGATAGACCATACGTTTAACAACATACGTCACGCGACACTGGCTATAAATCGGGACTTATGAAATACGACACAGCCACCGTCATCTCTCATCTTGTCGCCTCTGTTGCTTGCACTCATAGAACTGATATTTATCACAGTATTTATTAGTTTATAATTTTAGCATAGACATACAAGTTAATTTGTAAAACACTGGTGATTTGTCAGGAGTATGTTGCTAACATCATACATAATCAACAACTTTTGTTCTGACTTTTTACAAAACATAATTCATTTACCAAAGACAAACCTTCAAGATTTCGTGGTTCTGTGTAAAACACTTACTGTATTTTGCTCTGTATTTTGCTATACCTATCTAAGTCTGTATGACGCCTAGTACTACAGTCTTAAGGTTGGTAGTATTTCACAAATAGCCCTGTACCTATACACCGTTTTTGATCGTTTTAATCCCGTTGAGGGTCGATCCAGTACATGAAATACTATCGATTTGTGAAGATAAAATAAAAATAAAGTACCATTTTTTTCAAAAATCGTATTTATTATAGATTCATAAACAATAATATCACAACATTTGAGTTTTTCGTGCAAAAAATAATTTTGTAAAAAAAAAAATATTTAGCAATTTCGCAACTTTTCCCTACTCCTTCGAAACGGCTTGGACCTTTAGAAACATTTTTACACATAAAAATTGGTGGTTAAGTATTCTTCAAAGTGAACATTGCATATGTAAATCAATCAATATGTCGCAGAGAAAATGGATTTAAAGCGCTTTCCGGGCGCTGCTGGCCACAAATAAATGCACAGATTTGTGTACTGCCGCCTAGGCGATTGCGAGAGTTGCGTTCACATAATTTCGAACAGAGGGTTCGAGGGACTATACGCCTTAAGTGGCAGTGGACAAAGCCCAATTATTGCTCGCAGAACAAAACAGCAATGGGAACAAAAGGACCTGGAGTGGCGAACACGTACTGGAATATGCAGCGTTGGCAGGTCCCCACAAGTTGGATGTTATGGCGATAATTGGGAGAAGCCTCTGTCCAGTAGATGTCTTTTGGCTGAAATGAACAATGATGAACTTTTTTAATGATATTTCATTCTATTTGAAATATCTATTATTTATTTATTGTGCACACCTACCACAGTTTTATCTTTTTTTAAACCAAAAGTTGACTGGTACCAAAAGTACATTTTGATACAAGTACCTACAGAAAGTTTTTCGTTCCGACCGAGGCGGAATCCGCACGAGCCATAGAGTGTGTAATGGAGCCGAGGAATGCAATGACGAATTTGAACGTTTATCAAACGATTTCTTTCAATAGATACACACAAAGAAATGAATAAACGGGGGTTGACCGACGACTCGAGAGGGTCGACGCGCTTGATACGATAAAATTGTGGTAGGAGAGAGCACGCGCACTTTTCTGCACTTGTGCGGAAAACAGTCTATAGCGTGCCTAACAGTGGGTTTTCGAGTAACTTTAATAAAAAAGCCTAATTGCATTAAGTCCACCAATGTTCCACTACTGTACATGAAGTTTAAATAATTAAATAATGTTACTGCACATAACATACTATGACGGCTATGTACCCTACAGAGTTGTGCAGCAAGCAACCTCCACAGTTCGACTGGTATGTTTGTTTAGGCAAGCCTGTACGGGGCATGCAGGAACTTCAGGCGGCATCACTGGAGCGCCTATGTGAATATTTATGTGGGATTTAGAGGTGCTGCGTTCAAATCCCCTATATTTATATTACTGGATAGCATCAGAATCCGTTACTTTTCTATAAATCTCGTAAAATTTGTAAACACTTTTTTCTCGGTAAGTGATACATGATATTTATTTTGCAAATCACACTACTTTCACGGAGTTTTAGTATATGTGTTGGTATGTGTGCGTGTGGGTAAGTTTTTTACTTCTTCACCTTTAAACGGTTAAACGGATTTGGATAAAATACTTGCGCACGGGTAGACCATGTCCTGGAATATCATAAGTACCGTACATACTGACCTAACACTGTGCTTCTGAAACGCAAAGGCCAACTGAAGGAACACAGGTAGGTTTTAGTCAGTAACAATCAGACACTTGCTCTTACTCCACCCAGAGCGGGAAACCCCTTCCGCTCTATTTTTTTTAAATATTTAAACTGATGTTAAGCGATGCTGTGGTACACAACGAACCTCTCAATAGCCTAGAAGTAATCTATACATGCCTAATAAGTCTTGAGCATCGACGCAGAGTTGCTAGCCTGTCGGTTTTTTAACGGTTGCATTTTGGGGAGTGTGCATCGGAATTACATAACCTAATTCCGCCTAGCCCGTTCCATCATCGGACTACCAGACGTACGGCGATGCGCCACTGGTACATGGTAGATATCTCACCTACACGCACAAAGCTTTTTGGGAACACATTCATTGTGCGTGCAGCTAGGGAGTGGAATTCCTTGTCGGAGTCTGGGTTTCCTGATAGCTACAACCCGGGAATCTTTAAGTCGAGAGTGAATAGGTTTCTTCTAGGTAAGCGCGTTCCATCGTCGACCGCATCATCGCTTTCCATCAGGTGAGATAGCGATCAAGCGCGAACCTATCTACAATTAAAAAAAAATACTTACGTGGAAAATGAATACGACATTTCAAAATAAATCTTATGGCATCTTTATAAACAAAATAATTCTGTAATGGATCTGAATGACTTTTACTTTATTTTGGAAAATTTATTTAAAAAATTAAAAGAGTATAAGGTACAATGGGGTCTACGTATCCGTGTGGATAAAAACCCATAAAAAACCGGCCAAGTGCGAGTCGGACTCGCCCATGAAGGGTTCCGTAGCAGCAAGTAACATAATATAAAAGTTCTTGTAATATGTTGTAACTTTGATCGATGTTTTAATAATAGTGTATTTTTTTCGATTTATGCCGCATTAAAAAAAAACTACTTACTAGATTTCGTTCAAACCAATTTTCGCTGGTAGTTTTTATAGTAATGTACATCATATATTTTTTTTAGTTTTATCATTCCCTTATTTTAGAAGTTAGAGGGGGGGGGACACACATTTTACCACTTTGGAAGTGTCTCTCGCGCAAACTATTCAATTTAGAAAAAAATGATATTAGAAACCTCAGTATCATTTTTGAAGACCTACCTATAGATACCCCACACGCATGAGTTTGATGAAAAAAAAATTTTGAGTTTCAGTTCTATGTATGGGGACCCCCAAAATTTATTGCTTTTTTTCTATTTTTGTGTGAAAATCTTAATGCGGTTCACAGAATACATCTACTTACAAAGTTTCAATAGTATAGCTCTTATAGTTTCGGAAAAAAGTGACTGTGACATACGGACGGACAGACAGACAGACAGACAGACAGACAGACAGACAGACAGACAGACAGACAGACAGACAGACAGACAGACATGACGAATCTATAAGGGTTCCGTTTTTTGCCATTTGGCTACGGAACCCTAAAAAGAATTAAAAAAAAATTATCTTCTATATTAATATTTTAAAGCTGGAAAAAATTGTTTGGTTTAACACGATATACGAGTAACATTACGACCAATATAAGTAAACAAAGACGCAGGTGAATTTGTGGAACAGCAAGTAGTTT
This sequence comes from Mythimna albipuncta, assembly GCA_929112965.1. Lineage (NCBI taxonomy): Eukaryota > Metazoa > Arthropoda > Insecta > Lepidoptera > Noctuidae > Mythimna > Mythimna albipuncta. The sequence goes on from OV815965.1 coordinate 22,132,196, forward strand.
ATATAATCATCATCTTCCTGAACTTGTCGCAGTATTATTTAGAATCGCCGCAGTATGATTTTTCATTCATTCTGCCCTGTCACTCGTCATGCTATCATTAACCCTTTTCTTTCATTTCATAATTAATGGTTTATAAATGGCATAATATATAATTGTCCTTATAAAATTCCCATTGACGAGACCCAGGCATTATATTTTGGAGAGGAAATGGGCCATAACCCACCACGCGGACTCAGATTGATAGATGTCCTATATCTACGAATTTTTGGTTTAAGCACATGCCAATTTCCTCATGATGTTTTCCTTCACCGTTTTGAGAGCAGTGGTGATGAATGAATAAATTACACAAAGTTGTGCGCCTGGCTGAGTTTGAACCCGAGATCTACAAATGCTCCTCCTCCAATTTACAATAGAAAATCAGACACAATAAACGTACTCAACTACTAGACGAATAACACGCAGCTATATCCGTAGCTTGAGCAAAGACAGGCCAACTTCGAACTACCTAAGTTTAAATAACTAAATACAGAGGTTGTGCTCCTGCTTTCAAAAGCAGCCAACGATGTTAGACCAAAGTCTTTGGACCTATATCTAAGCGGAACTCACGAACGCCGAGATTTTGAATTCATTGTAATAGTTAGAAAATATAGCCATATTTTGAGCTGATTTATATATGTAAAAACTATCACAAGCTAGTACTCAGACCACTTAAAAGCAATTAGGGGAAGAAAAAAGGCGTTAATTAAATATAATATAATATAATATTTCCACAACTATCACACAACGCCGTCTAGTCCCAAGCTAAGCAGAGCTTGTGTTATGGGTACCAGACAACTGATAAACATACCTACTTATATATTTCTAAATACATACATATTATAGATAAATTACACCCAGACACAGAACAAATGATTATGCTCATCACACAAACATTTGTCCTGGGTGGGAATCGAACCCACGACCTCCGGCATAGCAGTCAGGGTCACTAACCACTAGACCAACAGGCCAGTCAAAAAAAAGTCAAATAAAAATAATATTTGGTTCTAAAACCCTACATTTCCTACTAAATTACTAAGTCAGTTACAATTAACGAGCATCTGAATAGCTTTATCTTAGCCACTTGTTATCTTCTATGTAAGCCACTGTCTGGGTTTATTATTAAAAATAATCACAAAGACTAAGGCGCGAGCGGAGTTGTGCGGAGCTCCTACCTTAGTCTAACCTAACCTGTCAGTGTCGAAGTGTTCGCTTCGCTTGCTCTTGACTAAAAATATTTAGTTGGCATTGTGAAAAAGACGAATTAGTCTAGTAGAAATTAGCTCGTTTTCCGGTTACTTGGTTATAAAATGAGAAATTTGATCACGTGCCCACAAAAAAAAATGTTGCTTGACTTATAATTTCTCGATGAAAAATAGTTTATACGAAGGACCGCTGTTTTAGAATAAATTGTCAGGTGATATGATTAACTAGTTTAAGCTAGCGGCTTCGCACGCCTGAAAGTAGATATACAAACTTTATAATGTATTTTGGAAAAACCTCTCTTCATAAAAGAAAACCCTGTGCAAAATTCCACGGTCCTAATCCCAGTATTTTTGGCTGTGCATGGATGTGTCAGTGAGCCAGTTTCTCCTTTTTATATGTATATTTAAACCACCCCTAGGTACGAATAGTACATCGCGGGTTTAACCCAAAACAAAAGCTTTACTTTTTGTTTATCGCTACTGCTCTCAAAACGATGAAGAAAAACATCGATCGTGGGGAAACTGACACGTCCTAGTGCTGAGAATTTGATGTAGTATCCACCAATCCGCACTGGGCCCACATGGTAGGTTACGGCCCATTCCCTCTCGTACTTGGCAATCGCATGTATATCACAAGTAATACGTAGTATATTAAATTAGATTGTTTGCCAAGCCAATCTAGGTCATCAAGGTCCCCTAAGTACGGACTGTATAAATTAACCGACTTGGTAATACATGAATCTCACAACTTTTTATGGTAGAAGAACTGAGTGTTGGGAGCCTTGGTTTTTTTACAAGTTATGTTTTTGATGGCCTGAATTTTACTGTACCAAAAAACCGTGGGCCGCTAGTTCTAAATAATGTTAGTAAGGTACAATGACCCTATCAGACCACCTTTGGATGAACTAGACAGACAATAAGAACATTTATGATCATCATCATCATTTCAACCGAAAGACGCCCACTGTTGGACATAGGCCTCCCCCAAATGTCGCCACAATGAACGGTCCTGTGCGTCTTGCGTTCATTGGATTTCTACAACCCTTACCAGGTCATCGGTCCACCTTGTAGGAGGCCTTCGATTGCTACGTCTTCCGATACGTGGTCGCGATTCCAAAACTTTTCGGCCCCAACGGCCATCTTGTTCTGCGAGTAATGTGCCCTGCCCATTGCTACTTAAGTTTGACGATTCTTCGTGCTATGTCGGTAACCTTCGTTCTTCTGCGGATATAACCTCATTCCTGATTCGATCACGCAAGGAAACCTCGAACATAGCCCTTTCCATTGAACCTTTGAGTGACTTTAAGTCTTCTGACGAGGCCCATTGTAAGCGACTACGTTTCGGAGCCATATGTCATCACTGGCAACACGCAGTGGTCATAGATTTTCGTCTTGTGACACTGTGGTATGTCTGTGTATAAGGACATTAAATCCATGAAATACATGACAGTTAAAACACCAGGTATAACTCTTCACAGTAAAGAGAATTCCTCCTAAACCAATGCAATAAACTAGTTCAGAGTACAGTCCATTTTATTTGATCAAAGCCTTTATCTAGCCACTCTGCACTTCGTAGTTCACGGACCGTGTCCAATAGGTACTAGAAACTTCGACATATTCCTGTGGCTACCACAACTTGGAACATAGATCCCTAAACAATTGCTCACGAGATGCCGTTGTTAACAAATTGTTTAAGACACTTAGCTGGGGAGCAGACTGAAGAGCTGGCTAGGTTGGAGATGAATTGGAATGTTTTAAGGTAAGTGCTATAGAGTAGCCTGCGAAATTATAATATCCTACAAATATACGTCTTTAAGTCAAGAGTGAATAGGTTACTTCTAGGCAAGCCTGCTCCATCGTCAGCCACATCATCGCTTACTATCAGGTGAGGTGATAGTCAAACGAGCCCTTCAATTAAAAAAAAAATATACACGCGAAAGTTAGAGTATGGATGTGATCTTTTTGATGACGTAACCTTTTGGCCTTATCGATCCGATTGATCGAGCAATGTGCTCTGCATATTGGTTTTGTTTGGTCTGCATATTGGTTTAGTTTGGCAATTCTTTTTACATGTTTGTGCTTCTAATTTTAAGGTTTTGTTGTATTTGCTCCAAAATATATCTCTTTTCGCCACTGACTTTCTGACCACTTAAAATACTGACTTAGTATAAAAAAAAAAAAATGAATCCATGATTGTTAGTAAAAGTATACACAACTTACAATTCAGTGTTAGTACATAAACCTCTGTCAATTAAAAATTCCATTCAAGAACCATGTCAATGTAGATAATAAAAATTACTTTATTTAAAAATAATTAATAATCATTCACAACGCATACTATGTTACTTTTGAACACAGTTTGAAGACAATACTTGCGTCCTCATCCAGTGTTTCCATATAAGGCTATCAGTTCTATCCACTACGTTTTAGAGACTTTTGGCGCTCATCAGGGATGTGATATGCTATTATACGGTAGTATAGAAAAGCTCGGTGGAAAGGCGTGCGAAGAGGCTAAATGGTGATGCAGATTTGGTTAAGTCCAATCTTCAAAGCCTTGAGCACAGGCGTAGGGTAGCCAGCCTTTCGGTGTTTTACAGATTGCATTTTGGAGAGTGTGCGCAGGAATTGCATGACTTGATTCCGCCATCTCATTTCTACTATCGGACAAACCGACGCACGGCGAGTTGAAACCTTTACGTTGTTGAAACATCTACGGTCCGGACTAAGCGTTTCGCCTCGTCATTTATACCGCGTACTTCGAGGGACTGGAACAGTTTGCCTGCTGCGGTCTTTTCGTCTGATTATAATTTAGGTGTCTTCAAGGCTAGAGTGAATAGGCTCTTAATAAACTAGTGCGCCTCACCATCAACGATTGCATCGCTACTTACCATCAGGCGGGATCGCAGTCAAGTACTAGTTTATAACAGATAAAAAAAAAAGACCATTTCCTTTCTACGTGTGTATCCACACTTACATTGTTGCAACTTCTAAGGTCTGGACTAAGCGTTTCGTTTCGTCTTTTATACCGCTTACGTCAAAGGACTGGAACAATTTGCCTGCTGCGGTCTTCCCCGTCCGATTATAATGTAAGTGTTTTCAAGAAAAGGCGGGATCGCAGACAAGTACTAGTTTATAACAGATAAATAAAAAATAATAATTAAGTATAGAAGTCATCATACGTGTTTCCATGGAACCAGTCCGCTTAAACAGTTGCTGTTCTGTCAGAATTCCAATCGGATGTTCCAGAATGGCTTCAGAACCACCATCAGCAACAAAAAGAAAGCTTGAGCTAATAAATCGTTTCAGGAACTAGAACACAGAATGCTAGTGCTGTATTCGATGCTGGCTTTGGGAGCCTCGAGTTGGAGATAGTTGGGGAGTGTTGTAGCCAGAGTTATTGACTTCAATTGTACTGCGCACGTTACTATGGCACGGCTTAGAATTATGCTTGGCTCTGCAAAGTTTAGAGGCGTTTCAAGATTATTCTGAGGTTAGCTTTTTTATTACAAGCTTGTAATACATGTATGTGAATATAAATATGTACGGGTCGAATCTTGCGGCTCAATTTTGAAGCAGATATCTTCAAGCGATTGATCTGAAAATTTTCACATATATTTAGTTTGGATGACAATGCATGGTTAGCTGTGTGACGTCTTTCTAAATCTAAAATAGCGAAACGTTATTTTTAGTTAACTCCTAAAAGAAGAGTATCAATAAAAAGGCTTCTTGAGGATACATTATTATCGCTGAGTGAAATAGGCTACTCTTTGTCTAGGAAAAAAGGCGATTTTTTTTGTTATTAATATGCTCGTGTGTGGTCTATGTACTATCTCACCTGATAATACCCGACGATGTGGTCGACGATGGAGCACGCTTGCCTAGAAGTAAGGTAACAGATTTTCTGTAAAATATATGCTAGGAGTTACACTGAATCATAGGTTGTCTATTGAATTGTAAAAAACGTGTTAAAAATGTGGTTTAGAACTTAGAGCATGCCTTTTCGTCTTAATGAAGTGATACGCGTTAACAAAAGAATAAAACGACTATTTTTTTTTTACTTTAAACGGGTGCTTTTAAATATTGCTTTTAGTACTTACATATTGGAATAGACATTTTAAGTATATTTTAACTGTTTTAGTCAGTCATTTTAAAACTAATAATACTTATGATGAATTCGTGAAACTGTAGTAATACAGTTACACGAATTCATCATAACTATTATTTGCAAAAAGTATCGCAGTTTTCATTAGCAAACCGGAATTTTTGCGGTGTATTTCGCTATACGTACCCGATATGAAAAACAGCCGATTGAATTAAACTTTGAAAAAGCTACACATAATAATATTAAAGGCATAAATCGGATTTACAACCATAAATACATTTACGAAACACAAACGTACGTAAAACCCGAAATACTAACTTAAAATGAATAAACACATTCAGTTTAAAAAATACCATTTCATTCATATTTCTAATTATTCATTCATATTATTAATTATTCATAATTCGTTTCATAAAGTCGTCGTTTTTCGAGCCCGAAGCATATGCGAACAATTTTTACCGGGTTATTATTTTAGCGAGAAAACAATGGAGCGACTAGGGGCGAAATAGGCAGGTTCGCTGCAACTGCTAAATGGTTATCTTGCAGTCCGGAGGCTACTTAGGTGATTGGTGCAAGTTAGGAGTGATGGGCGTATTAAAAACTCATGGCGGGTATTTTAATACGGCTACAGTTTAGCAAGAGAACCAAGGTTACCGACATAGTCACTTAAAGAATACGGGGTGGCAATAGTGAATTCGAAGACAAAGCATAGGAACGCCAGCCACAAGGTGAGTCAGTGAGCTGGTCGTAGTGGTGGTATTTAAACTACATCATTTTGATGTATTTTATTCGTATCTGTCTGTGTAACATTGTAGTTTAAAAAAATTTTTTTTCTTTGTTACTTTAGTCTCAAAGAGTATGTCAGCCCCATCGTAACCTAAAAAGTAAAAGTTTACAATAATAACTTAAAGAACAACACAATTAATTAATTTTTTTTAACAAGGTTGAGTTACTGACACATTGCTATGTCAAATAACTTTTGCCGTTATAATATTAGTGTGGTTTAATTTAAGTCGTCAAATTGACTGCATATCTTTCTGTCTGTGCTAAACAAACGTATTTCCTTTCTAATTTCAACCAACTGTTCCCATTTTAATAGAAATATCAGGCCCTCATCCGCTGTAAGCTTCTACTTTACGCCACCACAGCATTTACCTCTGGCCGGCTACTTTCCGCTTCTATTGTCGATTCATGCCAGTGCAACTCGCCTTCCTGTGTACTACATAAACTATACTTTGTAGTTTGTACCCATTCTTATGTTGGGTCCAGTTACCAGTTTTCATAGAAGAAAGCTTATTAAAACTTAAATGATGTATCTTATAATATTAGTGGTTCCAGTATCTTTTCGGTGTACTCCTTCACTTATAGAAGACCACAACATGCACAAAAATAATTAAAATGGGTTTATTACTGTCTCAGATTATTAACCGACTTCAAAAAGAAGGAGGTTCTATGTTTTTTTTATTTTATTTATTACGATTTTGATTTTAATATTTTGGTTGAAATATTGTGCTTCCGAGTTTGTCCCATAGAAATATTGTTATGAAAAGATGAACTTCGAAGATATGGAACGAAACTCCTCATAGGATCACAGCCTGTATGCCTGGGCTTAGCTCATTGGAATTGTCATGATATGTTTTAAAAAGAAAGTGTACTGTAGAAAGAAATTCAATGAGTTTCTTTCTACAGAATTTGCACATTTTTTAAGTTTGGCTGAGGGGTATTTCTTACAGAATACAATTGCCCTGTAACAATATGATTGTTACTACTTTAATCCAAAACCACTGTCATGCATAGAATATTACCAATACGCGCATACAATACGCGTCACGCGGTCGACAATATGAGTTGGTGCAATGGGTTAGCGATTTACTGCTGCACTACGTGTCTGGAGTTCGATTTCCGCACAGAACTGAGCCGATGGGGCCGAAAGATACCGGAATGGCGACCACGAACTAGAAAACTCAGCGTTGATAGGCCTCCCAAAAGGTCCGATGACTTAGTGTGGGTCGTAGGAATCCGATCGATGTGGGATGCACAAGACCGATCCTTGTGGTAACACTAGGGGGAGGCTAGACACAGAGCAGCAGAGATTTTTCAGCTCAAATGATGATGACCTATGTTCAGTGCCATAGAACAAACTGCAAGTTTATATCGGATAAAAGTCGGCTAATAAGTATAGCAAAAAAAGGGTCTTACAAGGCGCCAGTACCTTATGTGGATTGCCTTTGGTAACAGCACAAAATAGATAGACACAAAAGTCAATCTACACACAAAGCGCGCTCGAGCAACGCACACATAGACACTGCTCACGAACACGATATCTCGGCTCAATCGCCCGGTCGCACTCGTACAGTTCGGCGCAATGCGCTGACCCTAGAGCGACCGTAGAGCGCAGGTATAAAAAGTGAAGTACATACATGAGATTGACTTCCGTACAGTTGCCACCACGGATCTTGAACGCTCGGCGTCATAGTGGGGATCGCTTTGCGCATTCCGTACATTGGCGACACAATCGTCTTCGTTGTTAGATACATGCAGCAACGCAGTGAACGAATGAGGAGTGACGTCTATGACGCGATGGCGCGGGCAGCCAATCACTGACACTCCCCGCCCCCGCGTCGCACTTCGCACCACTAAAGAGACCGAATATTTGACTTCTGCGCAAGTGGCAACTGTACCTATCTATATGTGGTAACCGTCGCCTAGATGCAATAACTTGGGCCACATCCGTGCACGACTGGCCAATGACTTTCCACCTGTATTGTCGGTGGCGTGCCTACAATGTTGCTAAACTGACGGAGAAATACGCGGGACAAGTTTATGCCACTGTTTCTTTTTATTTACCTACAATTTTATTCTACACTAAAATATTACAGCGGTAACTCATCGTGTTGTTGTGTTTTGTATATCAGTTTTTGATGTCTAAAGGACATTGAAAATTTTTGTATGGAAGTTGGACCAAATGCTGCCCAGAATAAACAAATAGTACATTTTATTTCCCAGGCCCAAACTAGTCAGTAAACCGAAGCCCTCCAAAATCTGTCAAACCGTCAAGAGAAAAAAAGTATTTTGCTTCACCGGTAGATACATGGTAGATGGACGCAGTAAAAGTTTTGGGAAGACATTTATTGTGCGAACAGTTAAGAAGTGGAATGTATTGCGGGAGTCGGTGTTTTTTAATAACCTAGAGTCTTTAAGTCACAAGAATAAATAAAGAAAGAAAGAAGAACAGTTTACTATATCACGCGAAATGACGCAATCTTAAGACTAGCTAACGATAGGTTACAAGTATTACTATGCAAACTTGCTACATCGTCGCTTACCACCAGGTGAGGCAATGGTCGCAGGCTTGTGGACAGTGAGCAATGGGTAGCTCGCTGTCCGGCCGTCCGGTAACTGTCCGGACCAAGCCCAAGTCGTCGACGGCGCGCACTGTCCCCGCGCGCCTCAAGGAGTTGTCAGCAACAGCAGGGACCCAGCCGGGTCGAAGCCAGGCCAGGGTTATCCGAAAGGGCGCTCGAGCCCCGGAATGAAGGCTAGAAGGAACGGGGTGGATCTTTTAGTCAGTAAGAGTCTGACACTATCTCCCGCTCCGCCCAAGAGCGGGGGTTGTCATTGGATGATTTCTTCCCACCAAAAAAAAAACTGAGATAATGGTCAAGTGCCTAACAATAATAAAAAAGACTAAGCTTTGCATTGTAGATATACAGCAAAAAGACAACAATAGCCTCTGAAATAAATTGCGCACCCGGTTCGAACCCGCACCTATAATTTACTACAAGTCTACGAGCAATGATTACACGATGTCTGTTTGATCTACGGGCGCCGGGCAAGCTTTCACGATAGGCATAAGCTATGGTAACTACCATAGCCTGGGGCTATGGAAATATTTGAGTTTGGAAAATTACTGTAATACGAAGAATTGCCATTCAGTTACATGGCAGTTGAAATTTTGTAGGTCGAATGATAAGTCCGTGTATTTCGTGTAATTTATCAATTCTATTTAGCAATTTTGTATTTTTTTTTTGGGTAAAAATCATGCAGATGACATCCTCCGCCCTTGGGCGGAGCGGGAGATAGTGTCAGACTCTTACTGACTAAAAAACCCACCCCGTTCCTTCTTACCTTTCATACCGGGGCTAAGCTACCTTTCGAAGCTAACCCTGGCCCCAGTAGGCTTCGATCCAGCTGAGCCTTTGCTGTTGCTGACATCTCCTTGAGGTGCGCGGGAACAATGCGCGCCGTCGAACACTTGGGCTCGGTCGGGACAGTTACCGGACGGTCGGACAGCGAGCTACTCATTGCTCTGTAAGGACTGTGATAATGTTTTAAAGAATGGCCCTGGAACGCAATGGACATATGAAGGAATACAATTGGATTTTTGTTAGTAACAGCCTGAACGGCGCTTTAGACTACTCCAGCCAGAGCAGGAGCAGTTATTTAATTATTATCACGCCCAAAAAAAAAAATGGTGAAGAGTTAGCCTTGTAGGAGGCTTTTATTTATAAGTTATTATTATTATTAGTATTCTTTTTTTAAATCGCAAACTGTGACCAATCGAATCACTGCTTTCAACAACGTCCATCCCACCTTACACAATTATCGACCTTATGTCCTTGTTCCCCAGACTATTCACCAGCTGGTTTCCGATGCAGCTGTCAGAGCGCATCACCCGTCAGAGGAGAAGACATGGCTGGGTAGGCTCAATGGTCATTAATGTCATCGGGCGGGTTTAGTGCGTCGAGAGATGTGGTTGAGGACCCACGTCTGTTAAGGTATTAGGGATGCTTCATGATGACGTGCTTGTAATAAAGTTTTGAATGGGGCAATAAATATCATGGCTGTTTTTTTCGAAAGAGCTGGGAAATTTGTAGATTGTGCTGAAAGATATTCTTGCTGAAATAATCTTACACAGAAGACAGAAAAATCCTTCCCACTTCGTTTTTTTCTTCTTCCCTTGCTTTCTTCTTTCTTCCTTTCCTTTCTACTTATATTTCCACAATTAAAAGAATTTAGAATGGTCTTTAGATTGTGACTTTTTAATTGTTAAGAAAAAGCTAAAGTTCCATTACATACATATTCTATACATTTTTTTGAATATTTCTTTAAAAAACCATTTAAAAAATACAAAAAATAGTAGCCCACCGGCATCAAGCTACGAGTGATCAGGGCTTCTGAGAGAGGAATCTCCTAACTATGCGCGCCGTATCCAGGAGTACTATTTTCTGGATCATAATTACATTATCATTATATTTTTTCGAGCTTACACCAAGATAAAACTGTTTACCTAACAACTATGTTAACTAGTAGCTATAAAAATCCAATTTTATACATTTACATTACATTATTAATACATTCAGTTTATTTTAATTCAATATTCCAATCTAAGGTAATAAATTCAATCAAACACAGATCCTTTTAGACAAACCCATGTACCTAATGTACTATGTGTCATCTATACTAATATTTAAGAGGTTATGTTTGTAAGTTTATGAGTCTTTCTATAAAAACTAATTTACCGAACCAATTTTGAAAGAGATTCGTCATAAGATGTTTTTTCACCTGTAGAAAACTACATTTTTTTTTGTTTATGGGAAAATCATCCAATGACATCTCCCGCTCTTGCGCGGAATGGGAGATAGTGTTATATATTTACTGACAAAAAACCCGCTCCTGTTCCTTCTTTGCCATTGTTCCTGGGCCCCAGGGATTTCTTTCGCAGCACCCAAGACCCTAGTCGGCCCTGCTGGGCCTCTACGTTTGTTGACAACTCCTTGAGGTTCATGTGGAACACTTATACGCGCCATCAACGACTTGAGCTTGGACTGAATGGTTGCCGGACGGTCGCACGGCGAGTTATCCATTGCTCACCGTACGAGAACGGCAGAGAAGACAATGTGTTTTTTTAAGTGCACCGCAGGAAAGGCATAAACGTGGCTTATTAGGCCTTGTTTTGCAATGTACGTATTAATAAATTCACAGACTCTTGTCTTCTCTTTAAAAAATCCCAATAACATTTTCTCCCCAAAAAAGAATCAAAACGACATCCCCAAGCCAGCACAATCGTACTTTGCAAAAAAATACGTACGGTAAAGTTTCTAACAGCCTCATAATTTCCTTGTTATTAAAAAAAACTAAGCAAGTAGGTACTCGTCATACTGCTCACGTTCCACTTGTATGTAAAAACGTGAAATATTACCTGAAAGTACGTTGTAGCACTTTCAGAAGTGGGTCAATTGGTTCTCTGTTACGCCCTGGCAAATTATAGGCCCCTCATGGAATTGCGCTATAGGAAAATCAATGTACTGAGCATGTACGTACCAACTTGCGAACGTAGAGTGGGGTAAAGGAATGTAACCAAACTTTTGAATGGACGGAAATTATGGTGCTCTAGTATGATGAGCACTTCTAATATCTCCTCGAGCACAAGGAGATCACGTGACCCGAAAAAATTATTTTTTTGAATTTTTCTACGAAAATCAAATAATATAATATATACTGAATAATATGTTTAGAAACGTTAATTTTCGGCCAAATTACTTTCGTACAAAACTGTGTACAAAACGAAAATTAAGCGTTTTATAAGGAGAAGATCCAAGTTGTACAGACGTATGTACAATCGGCGGCGCACAAGGAGATATAAAAGCGTAAAGTATTTAAAAAAATACCGATAGAAAGTTGATTTATTCCTGAGTGACATAGGCTTATTTATGTACGTGGGTGAAGCTGCGGGCAAAAGCTAGAAATAATATAAAGACGGTGATAAACTTACATAAGCAGTAATGGGCCAATATTGTAGGTCGTGAGTTAAAAAATAGCCAGGCGCATTACTTTGTGTAATTAATTTCATTACCACTGTTCTCAAAACAGTGAAGGAAAACACGTAAGGAAACCGGCATGTTCTAGAACCAAAATTTCACACAACAATCTTTTTTTTTTATGGTTGGAAAAAATCATGCATTGACATCCCCCGCTCTATTAGTGTATGTCACTATGGTATTCAAGCAACATCCATATACTTATTTGCCAGGTCATGCCAGGCATGTGTACCCCAAGAATTTTGATTCTCTTGAGAGTATCGAAATATACATTTTTGCGATATAAACGGCCGTATCTTTTTCTTCATTAACTTAGAAGTTTGATTTTTTCACAATTTTAAGACAACCCAGAAAACCACATACTCGGGGTACCTATGTGGTTTCATTTCATTATCACTCTTTCTCGCTTGACAGACAATCACATAGACGGTCAATAAAGTGAACCTTTATGGGTTCTGTTTTTTTCCTTTTTCGGTACGGAACTCATAAGAAAGAAAGAAAGAAAGAAAAAGAGTTTATTCGCGTCAAACATGACGCATACCATAACAAAATAAATAAATAACAATATCGACTAAAAGTAGCACGTAAGATATGCGTCACATCATCATTCATTATACATTAAACATAAACATAAACAATAACCTTAATTATACATTAAAAGATAAAGAAAAACACAAATTGACTAACAAACAAGAACTAGTCGATTATTTTGATCGATCAATGACTGATCGTGACATTTTGAGTCTGTGGGTGGTAACAAAAAAAAAAAAAATACTCATAAGGTAAACTAATGATTCATTTAACCAATTAAAATGTAAAAAAAAAAAACATCCGAACAGGGGCCTAAGTCTGCTATTTTTATAAATTCGTCATTCCAACACGATCCCATTGCCATTTTGCTTAAAGATAGTATCGATCATAATTCAATCTTGTAATAGAATTGTGGTAGAATGACAATATCAAGCTTAGCACTAATTGCGCAATGACGTCGTAATGGTAAGCCACTGATCAAAGGAACTGTCAAAATTTTTGCATATTACCGCATACGTCAAATATTAATTTGTTATTATGTACGAGATTACCATTCTATGCTATTTCTTTCAATGGAGTGTCAGTGGTTGACCATCGGAAAGTCATAGTGACGCCATTATATTAGTAGATTACCAAAACTTGTTAATATCAACAATTATGAAATCAATGATAGACCATTCTGACAATAATTGTAATGTTATTAATACTTACGTTTACTTTACTTAACAATAATCACATCTCTTTATAATATTTCTTATATATTTAGTTTGTTTATTTTCTTTGATCACTGTCATCTGTCATGTCACTACTATTTTCTTCTATGGTTTTGATTAGGTATCAACAAAGAGTATTTTTATAGTCTTAGGTTTTATTCTTTTACTCATAATATTATTTATTTTGTAAACATATAATTTGCTATCAAATTATATGTTCTCTTATCTGAAATCATTCTTTAAAATTAAATTGTATTTTATATCTTTCTTGTGAAACAGCAATGCTGGCTGAAACCTGTTTTCAAATTTTAAATTGACAGCCAGCATAGCCGTCAAAATTGATAAAAAACCATGTTTGTGAGTTTCTTGGTCAGTTTCGGTCAGATTCTTAGTGCAGCTACATGTTCAGTTCCTGGTGTCAGTTTTTCTTGGTTCAGCTACATGTGACAGTTTCTTGGCTCAGCTCCTGATGTCTGTTTTTCCTGATTGAGCTCCTTGGACCATGAAGACCTCCTCCGAGAAGGATCTGAGGACCTCCTCTCTGCCTCTGCCGGCCCTCACCTCAGAGGGCTGTTCTACATTTGGACCTGGCCTCTGAGGGCCTCCTCTCTACTTCTGCCGGCCCTTACGCTGGAGGGCTGTGACTACCACTATCTGTTGCTGCCTGCGGCTGCGTAGCCTTCGCCGTCCCTCGTACGGCTGAGGGCTACGCCTACTCCTGCTGCTGCATTCCGCCTCTGACGCCGAGCCCGACTGAACTGTTTTTATAACATTATATCTTTTTATATTCCTATTGTTTTATATACTTTTATTTGTAATATAACCTCACAAGGATTCATATCTATATATATTATTTCTCCCTCCATACTTTCCTCCCTCACTCAACCTCTCACTACTCACCACACGTGCCTTGCCAGGGCTACTCCCTGGAGGCACTTACACTTACACTTACTCCCCATACGTGCCTTGCCAGGGCTACTCCCTGGAGGCACTTACTCACTACACTCCCTCTTGCACTCGCGTAACACTCTTCCTCTCCTCTTACTATACACTTACTCTTCTTACTCTCACTCTTCCTCTACACTCCTCACTCCCATACTCCTCCTTACCCTCTCATGTAACTGTTACACTCCTTTGTGTAACACTTTACGTTACATTGTATCACACATTACGTTACATAATGTAATAGCAGACTTGAGGCCTTGGTATTAATCACACAATATTCTAATTCCCACAAAATATACAAATACTTTATTCGACAAATGTATCAGTAAAAGACATCTTCATATAAAGGCCATCATTTTATATAACATAACACAATCAAATTGTACTCGATTCAATTGAAACTCTCCATCACGAAGATATTGTATATCTATTATCTCCGATAACTTTTCCTGCAGGCGTGTGATTGAGAAACATAGTACGTAAGATACAGGCGAACGATTACATAAAGTATGTTTTTTGAAAACAATAGGAATATCATACGACTGGCCTATTGGTGTAGTGGTTAGTGGCCCTGACTGCTGCTATGCCGGAGATCGTGGGTTCGTTTCCCACCTAGGACAAATGTTTGTGTAATGAGCATGATCATTTCTTCTGTGTCTGGGTGTAATTTATATAAAATATGTATGTTTTTAGAAATATATAAGTATGTCTATCTATCAGTTGTCTAGTACTCATAACACAAGCTCTGCTTAGCTTGAGACTAGACGGCGTTGTGTGATAGTTGTGGAATATCATATTATATTATTATCCTAAATAAAATCCAGTTTTGTTTATTTTTAAGTACCTAATAATTAATGTAAGTTAAAAAAATATATATCCACTGAGGATTGTTCTTAGGTACCAAACTTCTATCTATAAAGAAAAGTTAATTCTGGGTTAAGCTCACCTGTGTCCGTCAGATATCCTGTCCAAACTTGTTTATATAGTTTTATGTACAAAAAATAAGTATAGCAATTAATATAGTAGAATTACATTTACATCACATCAGGAAAAAAAATTACATTTACATCACATCAGGAAATAAAATTACATTTACATCACATTAGTAAATAACGTTACATTTACATCACATCAGCAAATAAAAATCTTTTAAAATTAATGCTCGGACTTTTCTCTAGAAATTTACAGTAATATACTACCCTCCACATTTAAGTAGCACTAACAAGAAAATCGCAATAAAATAACAATGAATTCTAAAGTCCTTTTATTCCCAAGAATATTATATTAACTTTTACTTCAACCTTTCGTGCCTCCACAGTTTAACTAACTAACCATTCAAACTATCGCATTATGCTGAACTAGATGGGCAAATAATATTACAGCTATAATAAAATCACTGCGATTTCCTTTAGCGGCTGCGACACGCCATTTCACACTATTGTCCAATTATTTAAAATTTACAATTGCACCCTCCACCACACACAATCAATGATCATTAACTTTTTCATTCATTCAACTTACTTTAAATACATTGCTCGTTTTATTACGAATATAATTCAAGCTATGCTATTTAATCAGCAATGTATTCTAAACAAGCGAGAATTCAGTTTATCGAACGAGTCTCTTAAGCACTCATTGTTTGCATATTCCAAAGACGATGGTATCTTCAAGTTCGTTGGCACCAGTCTTATTAGATCTCTGTTTGTGATTCTATGCGTTTTATAATAGGAACTTTGGAGATCTAATTAACTGGTCTTGTATAGA
Source organism: Mythimna albipuncta (assembly GCA_929112965.1). NCBI lineage: Eukaryota > Metazoa > Arthropoda > Insecta > Lepidoptera > Noctuidae > Mythimna > Mythimna albipuncta. The sequence continues at coordinate 22,148,313 of OV815965.1, forward strand.
CTGTATCTATTCGACAAGTGCTTTGTGTTTTAAAGTTCAACTTTTACTGAAATTAAAATTTTTATCGCCATGACCTGGCAAAAGTAGGAAGTCTATTTTTGGCATGTTCTAGACAGTAAAGTGCAGTGTTGTCTCACGCCAAACATTACAAAATAATTTGCTTTTATTATAGAGGCTTAAAAATTAAATGCAATCTAAAATTCGAATTGCTCGAATTATTCTACTGTATTTTTTGCATTTTACCACTATTTAATCTGATTGTAGCGATGATGTGGTCGACGATGGAGCATGTTTGCCTAGACCTATTCACTCTTGACTTAAAGACTCCTTGGTTGCAGCTAGTATAATTAGTGATAGCGTGACGGGTCACAGGATAGAATGGAAGAAAAAAAACGTGTTGTGCCGAACCCAAGTAACACGGGACAATGGCAGGAAGATGATGATATTTCTTGACATAACCGTAGATTACGAAAACACTAATTTAATAGAATATCCATCAGCAATCAGGCCAAAGGAATTACAAGAGACAACCAGTAATAAAGGTTGCGTTTCTTCCCTAAATATGGCGATCAACATGACTTCCGAATCCCTAAGCCCTTAATATTTCACTGTCACATACAATATCTCAGTGCGCGGCCAATATTAACGAGTCCTAAATTGTGAGTTACACATACATCACACTAATATTATTTGCGAAAGTTTGTATTTGTATGTGTTTGTTACTTCTTCACACTCAAACGGCTAAACGTATTAAGATGTTTCGCACACGGATAAACCATGTCTTGGAATGGCACAAAGAATACTTTTTGTTATCCCTGGAGTCATTGACTTATATTCACTGGAGTATAGTAACGATCTTTGTGGCGACACTTGGGAGAGGCCTATGTCCAACAGTGGACGTCTTTCAACTGAAATGATGATGACGATGACCCATCACTGTCAATTATCTATGAATAACAATCAGAACCGACGGCTTATCGTACTTTCTGAGGCACAAAAACATGATCGTCTAATTTACATTAAAATTTAAGAAATAGAACCAACTTCTATAGCTTTATCTTTTGTTTTTTTATTGGCGAATGAAGCTTAAATTATGATATTTCATTCGTTTTATTTGCCAAAGTTTTGGTATCTTCCTCAGAATTAGCATCAGCCCTTAAATTATATGAGATAAACTTCTTATTTTTGCCAATAATTTTCCGGATTGTGGTCTTTGCGTGCGTATATTTTTTTCAAGATAAAGTCTTATTTGTGAATTGATGGTAAATTGGATCCAACTCTGAAGAAAAAATAAAAATCAGCTTTGAAAGGGATTGGTGTAACCGATATTTTTGTATGATTCTATGGCATTCTATATTCAATTTGGTATTCGATATCATCACTATAATTTACTATTTAAGTATAGTTCTATTTTTGAATAGTTTTAGTAAAAAAAAGTCTAATGTTCTTTTATTTATTTTACACTAAGTTAATATTATAAAGAGGAAAGATTTTAATTTTTTTTTTGCATTTAAACTCGAATACTACTGGACCGATTTTTGAATAAAATACGGCAACCTCTCAGAACTATATTACTAACATCATAAACAATAACTTTTGTTCCATATCTTTTGAAAATTTATTATATTTTAGTTCATCAGATTTTCATACAATTTTTTTTAAATTAAAATTGAACATTCTAAACGTTACGAAGTCTATATGAAGCAAGCGATTATAGTACAATAGCGGAGGGTAGCGCGGATGCGTTTGCGTCGCGTCATACAGACGAAGGTATAGCGAAATACAGAGTTGAAATATGTCAGATAGAACAGCGAAATTATGAAGGTTTATTTTTGGTAAATGAATTATGTTTTGTAAAAAGTGATAGAAGAAAAGTTGTTGTTTATGATGTTAGTAATGCAGTCCTGCAAGGTTGTTAGTGTTTTACAAATAACCCTGTATATATAAAAAAGAAACTGACTGACTGACATAATATCAACGTACAGCATAAACTACACAGTCTAGGAACGTAAAATTTTGCTGTAGTTTTCCTTTCACAATGTAAGCGAGCAAAAAGAATTTTCCAAAATTCTTCTCCTAAGACAATCATAGAAAAGCCATTAAATAAAGACAACAGTATTCTATTCAGCAATATATATACGAAACAGCATTGATATTAAAATTAAATAAATTAATTAAAATGTTAATGAGGAGCGGCGCAGCAGCGCTTGCAGTGATGTAGGACGCCCCTGGGAAGAACGCGAGTACCGACGATAACGGAATACTGAACGAAGGAAGCCGAATGAAATTGTTGTATTGTTTAGACAAAATTGTTTTAAGCCCATTTTGAGAAACAAAATTTGAAAGTTAACACCCAAATGTGATTGCTGATGAGATGGACTTATTTTGTTGTTCGTACACTGGGTGAATTTACAAGAAATACATTATTTATTTATTAAATACTTTCATGCATACAAAAGTGCAGAGGCGCGATTAATATTACAAAGAGGCAAATTATTTTTTTTGTTTGTAGGACGTAACTTCTGAAAGTAGATACTGGTCTGATTGCTAAAATTGTCTCTCCGATAGAAAGCTTCTTTAATCTTGAGTGACGTAGGATATATTTTATGTACGCGGGTGAAGCCGCGGGCGAAACCCAGTTAGTTATAGGCTAGTTAAGCTGGCGAATTTCACAATGGTATGATTGTATTAATGTTAAGTTAGGATTGGGAGCACTTATCGCATTGGGGATAAAAAAAAATCTGTAAAGGTAGATGTAAAATGACGAAAGATAGCCTTATAATATTGCCACATGGCTGGGACTCGGCATGGGTCGTAATCCACCACGCATATTCGGGTTGGTAAATGTCACATGTCATCGAATTGTTGGTTCCAGAACATTCAATAGATTCCTCATAGTCTTCTTTCTCGGTTTTTAAAGCAGTGGTGATGAAATAAATTACACAAAGCGCCTAACTGGGTTGTACATCGTAAGTTTTGAACCTACACAAATCGTAAGTAGGAGCCATTACTACTAAGCCACTGGTATTTAAAAAAAATATAAACCAGTGCTGGACTGTGACCCTAACTGATGGTAAGCAGTGATGCAATCGTTGATGGTAAGGCGCACTAGTTTATTAAAAGCATATTCACTCTAGCCTTGAAGACACCTAAATTATAATTAAACGAGAAACTGCCGCGCTCGCATGCAAATTGTTCCAGTTCTATAAACATGGGACATAAAATTTACTCCTAGGACTAGTACAAAAAAAGCCTTATAACACCATGACTGACCAGCGAATCGAAGCGAAGATCGCTTGCATCACGATTGCGACCACGAACCGAACGAAGCAAAGACCCATATTTTTACGAAAATTCTACTTATATTGATAAAAAGCCAATCATCTGATAGTGCAGAGTTCGGTCACAAAAATCTACGAAAAATCATAGACAAGTTCCAAAAATAACTCGACTAATTTCAAACCTATGTTCCCAGGTTCCAAGAAAATGTACCTATATTCGTCTCATTATTTATTACTATGAAGAAGACTGGAGAATCTTGAAGAAAACTGGGGAATCTTGGAGAATTATGGAGAACTTCAATTAATATTATACGAAGATCTTGTTGACAGCTTAGGAGTATGTATAATGTAATTAATCAGTCCCTTATCATGGAATAGTTAGAAGTTTGTGCTAAAATTCTTCACTTAAGGGCAAGCCTCTTGTAGTAATATTGTGATTTAATGTTAGATAACAACACTAGAGTTGTTGCAGGGTGGTGTAGCTGTGAGTTTAGTTGTTATTATTTTTGTTGCTGTTACTGATTCATCACATAATTTTGATTATTAACATACTTAAATATTATATAAAAAAAAACACACACATTCATCTCACAGAACTACAAACATACTGACATGATCGTCTTCCATTAGTTCGCGAATGTTGAAGTAATTCACGATGATTTGTTTATTCTACATAGGCACATATTTTACATTTACATTGAACATGAATAAGTACCCATTCTGAAAAAAGTGTTCCACAAAAAAATCACACCAACAATTTCTCATAACAATTCCTAACACTTTTCTTTGAACTACCCCTTAAACAGGGATAGTTTGTCTTCCAAAGAGAATTATGCGCGTCGACCCCTCTACGTACTGACTTTTATACTCTACCATAGAGCAGGTAGAGGGACGTGCGAGGATTTCACGCCTCTATCTAGTTTATGTATGTGGAGATATTGCTCTGCGATTTGTTGGCGACGATAGATATGGCTGTTTAAATGTTTTATGATAAAGAAAACGTGTGATGTGTATAGTTTGTGGATTTTAGCGCGACAATGGCTCTAGCAATATTAACTCATTTGCATTTTTGATTACAGAGTGTATGAAAAAATTTTGTTGACACTTCGCGTGATGGGCTGGCTTTTACTTTAGAGAGAGGATGAGCATTACCAAACAACGTAGTAATTCAGTGGCTGGTCAATCTTTTGAGCACATTTATCAGTCGACAGCGATGTTGAGGAATTTCTCGACGTCATATTTTAGTTTGTTTTCAGCTAGTTTTCTTTAACCCTGGGGAAAAACCAAGTAGTTGCTCATGTGGTCAATTTTAATAAAATATTTTTTTTTACATGTTTTGTTTTATATTTCTGGATTTTCATAGGTTCAAAAAAGCTCAAAATTAGAGCAACCTCGCCTTAAAAAACACCGTCGGTACAGTCACAGACAACAATCACAAACAAATCTTCTAGACGCGGTTGTGGATACTTTCTATCAGTATTTGCGACAGAGAAACACCGGCGAACACTTTGTTTGTACAGAAACATTTGAATACACTTTACTAAGTAAAGCCGATATGAATGGGAGAGATGTATGTTTGTGTATTATTTATTCTGTGGATATTTTGTAAACAGGTTAAGTTAAAGGTAAGGTAAATAATTACGATTCAGGGTGAGTTGCACCATTTAACTATAACGGTTACCAAACCACAACCAGCCGTGAAACTGCCGTCTATTGGTCAATTCGACGTAGATTATTAGTAATGTAGATTTATAGTGTGCACTGGATCCTACCTTCTAATAAGTTTGCTTTTTTTTTTTTAATATTCCGCAACTATCACACAACGCCGTCTAGTCCCAAGCTAAGCAGAGCTTGTGTTATGGGTACTAGACAACTGATAAACATACTTATATATTTCTAAATACATACATATTATAGATAAATTACACCCAGACACAGAACAAATGATCGTGCTCATCACACAAACATTTGTCCTGGGTGGGAATCGAACCCACGACCTCCGGCATAGCAGTCAGGGTCACTAACCACTAGACCAACAGGCCTGTCATAAAACTCATTGCTGAGTAAAGGTCGCCTTTGTACGTGAACTGTCTGTATCTCCATATGTCATGTTATGTCCTTGTGTACAATAAATAAGTAAAGAAAGAAAATAGTACACTTTGATACTAGTGCAGAAAATTTGCCATTGCGACCGAGGCGGCATCCGCACGAGCCATAGGCGAGTGTGTAGCCGTGTCCATAACATATCTGACATATTTTACCATTATATGATTGCTTATACGCTTTCAACCTATCTGATGACAAGGAGTTAGACCGGTTCTTTGTCAGCACCGGCTTACGTAGTAGCTACGGACCTCCCAAATGCCCTCGCCTACGGCTCGTGCGGCAACCCTCGTGCTGCAGTGACAAATTTGCACGTGTATCAAATGACTTTTATCAATATACTCACTAAAATGAATAAACGGGGGTTGAGCTACGGCTCATGGGGGACGACGCGCGCCCATTCTGATACGGTAAATGTAAAAATGATGAGAGAGCACGCGCACTTTACTGCACTAGTGCGGAAAATAGCCTATTGCGTGCCTGTAAGCTGTGAGGTAAGAGCAGGTTTTCGAGTGAGTGTATTGAAAATAAATTTATAATCGTGGTAGAGGGTCACATGGTAAGGTAGAGGGTTCCTTAAAGGTTCTTAAAACCATCGACAGTCGACCACTACCACTCAAACACATTCGTGGTCCAAAATACTTTCTTATAATGAAATCCAGCTACATTGCTTCCCCAAGTCCTCTCCCCCTCTTCCCCTCAAAGTCTGCGAACGCCAATAAATCAGAGCGCAGCTTGTGAACATTCTCCGACACGTTCTAACTTGGAGAAGTATATTTCGAGTTCACATGTTTTCTCTTTGATTATGGCAGATTATTATTTGGAAAAAAAAAATCTTCTGTTTTGGAGAAGAATTTTGTATGTATGTATGTAACCAGTTTTTGACTGCATTGTTGGTCTATTCTTCCTTCATGTGACAGCAGTCTTGAGTTGAATTTCCGGGACCTTCAATGAACACTAGTTTCAGCTCAGCGGTTTTGTATGCTTGAATGTAGGAAATATATAACCTATGTCAAAGTAGTCGAGCCCCGGTATGAAGGCTAGAAGGAACGGGGTGGGCTTTTAGTCAGTAAGAGTCTGACATTAACTCTCGCTCCGCCCAAGAGCAGGGGTTGTCATTGGATGATATTACCCACCATAAAAAAAAATGACAAAGTAGCCAGTACTGCTTTATTACTGAGTGACAGAATTTTTGCGTTTATTCATTACAAACGAAAATACACATGTTTACTCTTTATAACATTAGAACTATTAAGTTGGAGTATTAGTAGATATTCGTTAATTAATTCGAATGCAAATTTATTAATTTCATTTTTAAATATTTCTCTAATGGTGAGGGCTATGTCTAGCAGTCTTTTGGCTGCAAAGATGCTGATAAACTAATGTCTAATTGTACAGTGTTCATCTGTGATTGACATATTTGCATTGATCTAAAGTACCGTACATAGAAGAAGGAAAGAAATAAAGGGAGAGAGAGAAAGCATTATAAAAATAGAAATAACTTAAAATTTTTAAAAAAGAAAGTAGCTACATTGAATAATGCCAATAGAGCCTCAGCTCAGCATAACGCCAAATGTTAACACAAGGCCACCACTTGATACTAATTTTCAGCTGAAAACCATGAGAAAAAAAAAGTATGGCATTCGTGTTTCTAACAAAAAAGAAAATAATTAAAAGGTCCTGGTTGTAACGGTGAGCAAATTCCTCTATGAAACCGGTAACAAATAGCTTATTGTTGAAAGCTAAGCTTAAAATCATTTTACAGGCCATAAAATCCTGCTAATACAAACATTATCTTCAGACTAATAAGCCGTACAAATGCTAATAGTACAAAATAATACCACCGATGTTCGAATTATAGAAACGTAGCCTAAACCGTACCCAAATAATTATTTTGGCCAATGGAATATTTGGAACTAATACATGGCTTAGCGATTATCAGTTGTGCTAATATGCCTTTATTTGGTCATAATTCAACGATTTGTTTGTAAATAGGCTTGCTGTGAGCTGCAGCTGTTTGCTGGTAATACAATGTTTTTTTTTTTAATGGTTTCGACCATTTTATTTATTGAGTAAATATTTTATGCTCATAAAAAAGTGCAGAGGCGGACTTAATACCGTAGGCATTTTTTGCTGGACTGTTGAGTGACGCAGAAATAAATAGTGGTATGTAAAATATTAAGAAAAAAAAATAGTTTTTCTTTTTATCATAAAAAAGAAACAATTGGATAAGTAAATGATGATGATATTTATTTTTGTCTACTTAAAAATGTATAATCATATATATAAACAAACAAGAAGTAGGAATCAGGGAAAAACTGGTTACAAAGGTGATGCTTTCGGAAGAAATCTCTACAAGCATACCTGTGTAAGGAGAGTTGGAAAAAAGATATCCTATTCCGTGTTTAAGTTAGACCTAGAACACTCTGTAAACTTATATACTACTCGTACTATATTTATGACTACTTACATATTTCTGGAAAATCTAAAACAAATGTTTTGGATTCTTTGTTGTGTTTCATTGGGTTATTCTTTGTTTTTTAAATTAAACATAACAAAAAATACAATTTAATTAAAATAAGCCATTCGATTCAAAATATTTTATTTACTATCATGGCCTAGATGGACACGTATAAGTCAGAAACTAGTGCATGGATCCAATTCATCGTTTGATATGAAGAAAATTCACGGTTAAAAATAATGATTGATTTATACTGATGTACGTAAGTATGAGATTAGTCAACTTAGTTCAGTTTTTTTTAAAGCCATGACATTTAATAAAAAAAAAAACAAAATCACTCAAAACAAAAACTTACAAAACGAAATGAACGAAATTTTTTATACCTGAATCAGAGCAGAAACTTCATCAACAGCGATATACATACTTGTACAGTACAAGTATGTATATCGCTGGTGCTGTACTGTAGAGGTTGACCGCCCGGGGCATTGGAAGTATCCCCATGTTCCCTACACATCTACACTACAGTACCCTGAACAAATTTAAAACAGACGAAGGATCAGAATACGAGAATAGATTACATTGAAAACCGGAGTACCCCTAGTATTCAATTATAGCATTGTCGAGCCCGGTGTTAACATGCAAATTGGTCCGTTTCAAAATTTTGCGGCCCAGTCCCTTCGTCTAATAGGAAATAGACATTTTCCGTTATCATTCACGTTGGACCTTTGTTTTATCTTAATATGTAGATTACAGAAAATTATTCTGGTTTCTGGACCCTTTAAATCGACAAGTTGAACGAGGTCCGGAGGTCCGTTTAAGTGGGGCTCAATTGTTTCGTTTGCTCTTTGTAAATATGTTGGTAAATGAAAGGATTGGATTTGAATTTGTGACCTGCGGAACCATGCTTGGTTTTAAGCAGGATTATAAAATTTTAGATCTGGATATACGTATACCGATTGGAATAATATTATACCGGTTACGGATAAATTATTTAGATTTTTTTTAGTTATTCGGAATGGCTTATAAGATTGTTCATTGTTTAAGAAGAATAACGTGCAAGTTTATAGTAAGTGCGGCCTTAAACTAGATCAGAAATGTTATACAATAATAATTAGATCTCACCTGAACTAGAATAGTTTAAAAATGGTACATAATATTAATAAAATACCTTTTTCTAAGAAAATAAATAAATTTTGGGGGCTCAGGAAAATAGCTCTATTAAAGTTATTCAAATTGTGTAAATTTTATGTTCGCAGTTTTCGTTTGATTGGAACTATTATACAAATATTATCAACTAGCTTTTGCTCGCAGCTTCACCTGCGTACATTAAAGATAGTCCTATGTCACTCAGGAATAAAGCAGCTTTCTATAGGTGAAAAAAATTTAGCAATAATAATAAATCTCACACAATATCATCCATCAATTCTGCTTCTGGGTAGTTCAATTTTATTTTTTCTTTTAATTAACCGCAAATTAATTAAAAACAATGAATATTAATGAATGAGCGAACAAAGAGTTTTAATTTTTAATTTCACCTACACCTGAAAAATTAAATTATTAATTAACACTGCAACCACAGCCTCCTCACATGAAAACAACGCCTCTCAACAAATTAATCAAAAAATCCAATCAGAATTTTCGTTCATTTTTAAAAACAAATGGGGAACGTTACCATTGCGCACCCTACTGGAGTCAATTTGAAACTAAAGTGACTCATTATTTACCCCTTTTTACACGTAAACAGCCACGCAACAATACACCCTATGTCTACTCAAAATTAAGTTGACATCTGAATGTGTTTAATTTAACCCTACAAATGCTAGACCGGTAATTGAAGCGTGCTTTCAGAGCGGTTTAATAGAGTTATTTTTAGATTATTTTTTCATAAAGTAGATGAGTTGATTAACGTGGTTGTGTAAACTGGTGTTTTTAAAATTGCGGATTAAGGTTCCAGTTTTGGGCAGACCGATATTCCTATCAAACTTTTATTGACTAAATGATCAATTCGTTTTCCTACATTTGTCTAGAGTTGCTGTAACTCTTTCTTTTTCTTTCCGTGCAGCTGCCCATTGCATGCATTGTAACGACTGTATGACATTAGAATGGATTAAAAAGAAAATACTACTATTGAAGATATAACTACGAACTATTGCCCTGGCACAGGTTTCTGGTGGCTAATATTTAAAAAATTACTTTATTCTTTTACCTTTGTACTCAAACCAAACGAAACATTTTTTTTTTAAATGGGTGGAAACTTGGTGCTACGAGATTTCGCTAGCAATTATTTCATGATTTATTAAAACCCAAAAAAAAAAAATTTGGTCGAATCAGGGACTGAGACAACAATAACATTTCATGGAATTGTTTCTACTCATAATGGATAAAAAAAATATATAATTTGGTGTCTTTGATTCAGGTATCATCATGTCAGTGGAATACTGTTCAATGCTGAACATAGAACTCCCCCAAGTGTTGCTAAAACGAACAGTCCAGTGAATCTTGCATGCATCGGAATCACACGAACCTCACTGCGTCTTACATAAAGGCATTAAATCTACAAAAATATGGTTTGTAACTCTTGTAAAATAATAGTACATATAATAAATATTACTTCCCTATAACTTCTTCTATCTTCAAACATAGGCCAACCAATCAAGATATCGATACAAAAACAGACATATACAAATACAAGCCTCAAATACGGGATAAAGCAATTACAAACATTGGATTAAGTTTAACTAACATGGGGAACAAAGTTATAGTTAGGGTAATGTAATAAAATTAACCCTTGCAGCACTTTGGTAGTAACTCTTTATAGTATCAGGGTGGTTGGAAGTCGGGGGAACTTTGTCATTTCTTGTACTGTTCCACCTGTTTTTGCTACAGTTTAATTTAGTTTTTAGGGGTTCTGCTCCCAAAGGGAACCTCCTTGACCGCCTTTATAACATTCTGAGTCCGTATTTGTTAATTTATCTTTTATCGCATGGTTGTATCTTTAAAATTACAACGACACAGCTTTAGCGTTTACTTGCTCAGAGTCAAGAGTAGGTACATAACAAATTATCAGCATGCAAAAACTGTTAAAATTATAAATAAGTCGTCGTGTGTACCTCGGATTAATAAAATAATAAAAATATATAATAAAATACGTCAAAAAAAAAGGTAATTTTTAAGATATTAAAAAATAATACATTAGGTAGTAAAACATTAAAATCATTATAGCTCGTTCAATCCTTTTTTCAGTCACCAGTCAAATTACGAATACCTGCACCTAGGAGCTAATTTATGCTTATAATTACGCTTTAAAAATTGTTCCCCTAATTATTAATGAGGAACAATAACTTTTCATACGACCATTTTGACGACGGGCCGCATAAAGTACGCCTGTAAATATATCTGTAAAAATTTTATCACCGTGATTAAAGTCGACGGCTTAGCGTTTTATTATGGTAGGGGTTATTTATACCCCGTGCTGCAGAAACGGGTTAAGGGTAAATGTACCTACGACGAAAATTTTATTTGTTGTGCAACTGGGCCCTTACAAACTAAAGCGAAGTTGGTATTTAAGCAATCTGATATTTAATCCAAGTTATACTGTGAAACGAAACTCCTACTGAATAAATACAATGAAGAAAATGTAGAAAAAAAAATCTAGAATTAAAAACAATTTGCGTGGGCAAATACGATAGTTTCATTATATTGAATTTGATAATAACTCGTAAATAGCTACACAAAACAAATGACATTAATTTAACAACAAAATGTCAACGTCAAGCTGCCAGCAACCCAATAAAAAAAAAAAAGACGTGTTGCACTCGGGGACTGCCGCGATAAAGCTATTGCATAGCATTTTTATCAACTTATGCAATTATAATTATTTATTTGTTTAATTTATGCAGTATTTTTTTCCTTTGTTTTTTTTTCTTTGATATTAATTTAAGTTACACTTTCACACATTGAATTGAATTTTGATTGATTGTTCACTCATTTGTTTTCTTATCGGTCACCACGCTCAAAAAACAAATGAGTGGGGGGTGTTAGGTTATTTTCTGGATTCGATCTCCATGCTCAAGGCCCGCGATAGAAGCTATGCAATGGCTTAAAAACGTAACACCACACCAATTATACTGTGAAACGAAACTCCTACTGAACAAATACAATGTAGAAAATGTAGGAATTTAAAATCAAGAATTAAAAAAAAAATGCATTGATAAATACGATAGTTTCATGTATTGAATTTGATAATAACACCAAAATAGCCACACAAAATAATGACATTAATTTAAAAACTCAAAACGTCAACGTCAAAATGCCAGTCACCCAATTTTAAAAAAAAAAAGAATAAAAAAACGTAACACCACACCAATAACACGAACACTGGGCGAAAATAAAACGAAAAAGTATTCAGTTTAAAAAACAATTTCGAATATGGAACAACTAGGGTATCGGCCACAAAAAAGTGACAGTTCATTGACGAATGACGTCACCTTTTCTGTCACGCCTGCGTATATTTTATTCGGCTCGTACATCACGTTTGACGGGTGACACGGCGTGCCAATTCGGTGGGACATGACAACAACTGGTGCATATGTGCCTTGTGGTATGACATAGTACTAAATACTACAGTTTGGTAAATTTTTTATAGGTTAAATACATTGATACGAGTATATAAGGAAAGATAGAAGAATATATAAGCGCAATTAAACAGTGCTCACAAAGAGATAGAATCATTAAACCTAGAAAACAGTAATCTGAAACAAATAAATGAAACTCTGACTAAAAACAACAAAATATTAAAAAAAATAACAACTGATAGTCCTATTAAATCAAATCGGAACACACCTAAGAAAAAACCTCTCACAAACAGTAACTCAAAACAAACTCAAACTGAAACCTTAATTCATCAAGAACATGGCAATATAATTGTAGAAAAAAGGCAAAACAAAAAAAACATAGATGATAAGCAAAAACTTAGTATACCAATAAGCGATAAAAGTACTCATCAGACATGTAGGAAAAAAAGAATATGCATTCTTAGCACGGATAACAAACATAAGGTTCTAAACATTGCACAACATTTATTACTAAGAGAACGTGATGAGATTTGCCACTACATAACACCAAGAGTAGGAATAAAGCAACTTCTTACTAGAATCGAGTCAAAACTGTCTGAATTCACCATACAAGACTATTGTATAATATTAATTGGATCAGAAGACTTTAAATCAATACACGACTACAGCAATATCATAATTCATATCCGCGATGTGCTAAGTAGAATTAAGCACACAAACATTATTATATGCTTCCCGACATATACCTTTGTTAGAAATAATGACATCTATAACTGGAGAATTGAAACTTTCAATAATTTACTGTACCTGGATATAATGGCCCATGAATATGCCTACTATCTAGATTCAAATCTGAACCTTAAGTGTGAGTCCCGTATGTTTGAGAGAACCGGATTTATAAATAACATAGCAATGAGGACAATTTTTGACAACCTTAAGACTTTAATTGATGACATTGAATGCACTAACATTACCTATTTTGGCGAATCTAATGACAACAATTATGCAATTTATGACGAAGTTTCTGACGATTCTAATGATAATACTTCCTGTGACAATCAATCTACGAAGTTTTTTCGTGACTAAACATCTACGTGTGTTACATCAGAATATCGCTGGATTATTAGCAAAAGCTGAAGCTCTAACAGTGTGCCTAGAAGAGTTGGCAGCCTCACAATCGTGTGTGGAGGTACTATGCATCACGGAACATTTTATAATGGAGGGATATGAAAAATATCTAGACATTCCTAATTATCAGCTTGCAGCATGCTACGCAAGAAAACAAAGCAAAAGAGGAGGAGCATGCATTCTTACAAGAAACGGACTTCAGTTCAAGGAATTAAAACAGATTTCTAGATTTTCAGAAACAGGTATCTTTGAATGCTGCGCCATCGAACTGATTGATTATAAAATGGTTATTGTCTGTATTTATAGAGTCCCAAATAGTAGTAACTTCAATGCGTGCATGGAAAAACTAAATATGATCTTACGAGAACTATCAAATAAGTCCTTTCAAGACAATAATATTGTAATAGCGGGAGACTTTAATGTAGATATACTAAAAAGAACTTATCAAACCTTAGATTTTGAATGTCTATTACTGAATTACGATTTAAGATTATCTATTTTTCAACCCACTAGAATAAAGAGTCATACTTGTATTGATAACTTTGCCCACAACTTTGAAAAAAAAAAATGTAAAGCGGAAGTGATTGAATTTGCCCTGTCTGATCACACTGCGCAGTTACTGAAGTGTCCCGTACGAGTGGATTGTGTTCTGAAATATTGGTACAAATCACAACGAGACTTTAGCCTGGAGAACATTACTAAATTTAGAACCTGTCTTGAGAAGCTAACTTTCTCTGAAGTCTACGACACTGACGATCCAAACGATTCTTTTAACTCCTTTATAGAACAATTTAAACTATTCTATGACTTGTGCTTCCCTCGTAGGCTCATTAAAATACATACAAGTACTAAACCAAAATGGATTTCTCGTGGACTCAAACTATGTAGCTTAAAAAAAAAGGCAATTATTATGGACATATAGGCTCAAACCAACACCCTCAAATAAATTTAAATATTCTAATTACACTAAATTATTTAAAAAAATTATTAAACTGACAAAACGATCTCAAAATGACTACGTTATAAAAAACTCTGACAACAAAATGAAAATGACATGAAAAATAATAAAGACCCCTAAATTTAATTTACCTAATGACTTAATAAATACAATTAAAACAGACAACAAATTAATAAAAAATCCTCAATTGATTGCTGACAAGTTTAACGCCTATTTCATTGATAAAATTGTACCAATAGCGGGGGCAGGCAAAAAATCGACTACGCACATTTTAAACAAACAAAAATCTATGTTTATGGCTCCATGTCAACCAATGCAAATATTCAATATTATAAAAAGTCTCAAAAACACCCATAGCGTAGGTTATGATGATATTTCAACTAAGATCATAAAAAATGTTGCCGATTTAATCTCTAACCATTTGAGCCATATCCTTAATTTATGTATAAGTCACGGTGTTTTTCCGGACCGTCTTAAGGTCTCCATTGTAAAGCCTATTTTCAAAAAAGGGGATAAAGACCTAATAGAAAACTATAGACCTATTGCTCTATTGCCAATTTTCTCCAAAATTTACGAAAAATATATATATAATGAACTGTATGCGTATTTAGAAAAACATATAATTCTCTGTAACGAGCAAAAAGGGTTTCGGAAAAACAAAACTATAAATATGGCAATATATGACTTCTTAAATGTAATTATGACTAATATAGATAATAAGATTCCTGTTTGTGCTATGTACTGTGATATGACTCAAGCTTTTGACTGTGTTGACCATGATATTTTAAGAAACAAACTTGACTCCTATGGTATACGAGGCAACATTTTAGATTTATTAAGCACTTATCTCTCAAATAGAAAGCAAATAACTGCTATAACTGACTTAAATTTGAAAACTAAAGAACAAGTTACATACCTGTCTAATGAACGTAATGTACATTTTGGCGTACCACAGGGCAGTGTTCTAGGCCCTTTGCTTTTTTTAATTTATATTAATGACCTGCCTAAAGCCATAGACTACCCTATTACACTATTTGCTGACGACAGCACAGTAACAGTAGCTTGTAATAATCCTGACCTATATGAAGCAGATGTTAATAACGCTTTAATATCAATAATCTCTTGGCTTAGTAATAACAATTTGAAAATCAATCTAGGTAAAACTCAAATTATGCACTGCGGCCATAGAAAATCCACTGTTAAAGTGAATGTAAAGTTCCAAAATAATAATATTAATGACGTACATAGTGCAAAATTCTTAGGCCTTATAATCGACAGTCAGCTTAACTGGAAGGATCATATCGAAACATTATGCAAGAAGATTAGTAGCTCATCCTTTGCCTTATATAAACTTGCTCCAATAGTTAACACCGATGCACTACTCACAGCTTATCATGGAATTGTTGCATCAATACTAAGATACGGCATAATATTCTGGGGCAACTCTACTAATAGAGAAGCTGCTTTTAAAGCGCAAAAGCGTTGCATAAGAGCGATGTTTGGACTTCAAGTAACTGACAGTTGTGTGCCATATTTTAGAAAACATAAAATTCTGACACTGCCAGCTTTGTATATATATGAGACTGCCTTATTTGTAAGATCCAATCCACACTTATTTCCTTACCTATCTGACACGGTCCAACGTAATAGGCGATATGATACTCTACGCGGACGGAGAGCCAAAACCGCTCTTATGCGAAAAAGCATATTTTGCAAAGCCCCGCAAATTTATAATAAAATTCCAAAATCGATTAGAGAGTTAGACTTGACAGGGTTTAAGAAAAAGTTTAAAGAATTATTGTGTAATAAATGTTACTATAATTTAAATGACTACTTAAATGACACTTTGACATATTAATTCAATGATTATTTGTATTATTTTATTTGACATTTCTATTTTCAATTATCTTAATTATCACAATTTAATGTAATTAATTATTTATATAACTTTAATATTTGTACGCCCTTGTGGCAGAACGTGCTGAGACTGAATGTTTAAATCTAAGACCATGTAATGTACATACCTACCACGTTTTAACAAATAAATGATTATGATTATGATTATGATTATGATTATGATTATGATACGTTAGGCGGTAACATTGCAATCAGAAAACCTGTCCCCCTAGCCAAGTTGCAATTCTACAATAGTTAATGGTAGTAGAAAGCTACAAATGTACGAAAATGACGTCATCTCAACGCTCAGTCACGTGGTCTGAACAAAAGATTCGGCGACGCGGCCAACTCGAAGCGTTCGACGCAAGCGAAACGGTTGTAACTTGGCTAGGGGGGCTGGACTCTGTGCACAACTACATGCACGAGTGAAGTTTTATTTCATGTGATTTGTTTTTGTATGATTTGTACAACGCATAAATGCACACGAAGGCATTTTGACGACCTTTACACCACTTAAAACAAGAAAATAATATTTTTGTGTAACACACCCGTTTATGTGACTGAGTGAAATTAAGCCACGGCTTGATTTCGACGATCCACGCGCTAGAGGCGAGTCACCTATCTTCCTTTGTTTTGGTTTAGTCTCCTTAGACTATTATTATTAATTTTATGCTATTTAACCTTTTAAATAGCATAAAAATCAACTAGTAAAATAATATCTATCCAATCCTACGCAATAATTCGCTAATAAGTGACCACTGTATTAAGATATGTTTCGCAAAGCATGCGAAAATGTTGTGGTTTACCTGGGTAGTATAGCGATGATGCTGGTTCCACCCGTCTTGCTTTAGAAGCGTAAATCTATACAAAATACATGTCTGGATAAGGTTTGTACTACGCAATATTTCGCCACTAAGTGACCACTGTGATGACCGAGGTAGAGATGAGAGTGGCGGTGCGAAAACCTCGGGTAAACCCGAGGAAAAAAAACATTGGAAACATCGGGTTTGTAACCTCTGAAAGTAGGTACTGATGCAATTGCTACAATTTTTTCACCGATATTAAGCTGCTTTATTCCTGAGTGATACGGGGTATATTTTATGTACGCGGGCCAAGCCGCGGGAAAAAGCTAGTACAAAATACGCGTTTTTAGATTTTCCTTATTGTATATAATTTGTTTTGACCAATGGTAAGACGTAACTAAGGAAGTATCAGAAAACAATTTCGTAATTTCTTAGAAATAAAAAAAAAATTGCCCGAAGTGAAATGGTGGATCGTACAGTTATTAAATTTACGAGGAAATTCCAATTAGGCCAATAAGATAGTATTATTTACATTAATAATGATGAAACTCTATACACTTTAAAATTTGGCCAAATAACGAAGTCTCTGACCGCCATTTAGAAAATGGCGGTAGCGGATAAATAATATTTTTTTAATGAGATTCTTTTTTTTTCACAAAAATGTTTTTGCAAATAATGTCGTGTACACATTGTATTTTATATACCAGTGAGCGAAAGATGATTGTACCTGCAATATTTTTTTCGGTT
Source organism: Mythimna albipuncta (assembly GCA_929112965.1). NCBI lineage: Eukaryota > Metazoa > Arthropoda > Insecta > Lepidoptera > Noctuidae > Mythimna > Mythimna albipuncta. Next base: position 22,166,264 of record OV815965.1, read on the forward strand.
TTTTACAAATTATGGTAATTCATTGTTCCTAAGATCTTTTAATAAGATTTAAGAGGCTTTTAATAAAGATTAGTTCAAAAAGTAACTTAATTATTATGTCTAATTAGGAACGTAAATATTCTTATAAAAAATATAAATGAAAAAATTTAATTATTTTAAAATTACCAGTATTCAAACAGCTTGTTCTGTGATGGTTCAGGAACACTCTGGAAAAAAGAAATTTCATAGATTATCACATATTCCGCTTGCATTCTCAGAGAAGTCTTTTTTTTAACGGGAATTTGTCAAATAACTTAATTGCTTTGTGGAGTGGGAGGGTGTCCGAAATTTACTAAATAAAATCCACCTGTGTTCTTTCAGTTGCCTTTCGCGTTCCTGAGCTGTGGTAACTCTTTCGACCATAGCAAATCTAGCCAAATATTTAATTATTTAATTCGGAAGTCGTTTTTTTGAGATGGGAAACCATCAAATAACTTAACTGTTTCTTTGTGGAGTGGGAGGGTGTCAGACGTGACTAAAACCTAATAATAATAATATTCCACAACTATCACACAACGCCGTCTAGTCGCAAGTTAACCAGAGCTTGTGTTATGAGTACTAGACAACTGACAAACATTATAGATTTCTATTATTGATAAACTACACCCAGACACAGAACAACATGCTCATCACACAAACATTTGTCCTGGGTGGAAATCGAACCCATGGCATAGCAGGCAGGACCACTAATCACTAGACCAACAGGCCAGTCCACCTCCAGTTATCCAGTTACTCTTTGCGGTTCAGAGCCACAGTAACTCTTTTGAGCAAACCCGCAGCCTTAGCATCGGTCTTCATCATCATCATGATCATCATTCCAGCGGATAGAAATCTACAGTTGAACAAAGGCCTCCCCCAAGTGCCTTGGCTGTACCGGCCAACTTCTGTTGTCAGACATCTCTTGAGGCGCGCGCGAGCACAACACGTGTCGATTCTGGCTTAGTCTTTACCAAATAGCTGCACGGTGAGCTACCCAACCGTCCGGTAACTGTCCAGGCCGAGCCCAAGTCGTCGACGGCGCGCACTGTTCCTGCCTGCCTCAAGGAGTTGTCAGCAACAGCAGGTGCAGGGCCAGGGTTATTCGAAAGGGAAGCTCAGGAAACAGGGTGGGTTTTTCAGTCAGGAAGAATCTGACACTATCTCCCGCTCCGCCCAAGGGTAGGGGATGTCATTTAGATGATTTTTACCCACCATAAAAACTAAAAAAAACTCATTGCTTGTCGTTCGCAAGCAACAATTAATCCATAGCAATATCTAAATTACACAATCAATTCTAACCAAACTCCAATTTAACAACTTTATCAGTACACACAATCAACTGTTTTAATTTAATCCTTTTTTCTGGAAAATAATTTTCACATATGGGTTAAAATTTCCATGAAAATCTCATAACCTTTCCTCGGTCAGAAATTCAGATGGCCAGTGGAAGTGCGAACGAGACTCTTGGGGCCAATCATTGGACATTGGCGTTGGTAATTGGGTTTCTGGACAGACAGACATGCAGGTTATCGGATAAACCCCGCTGTTAACTTGTGCTGCCAATTTTGGACAAACCTGGTTTGCGAGAATGTGTGTCATTGGGTTTTATTTGTGGCAGGGATGTTTGTTAAATTTTTAGGTAACTTTGTATCAACTAATATTATAAGCGTGAAAGTTTATTTACTCAAACAATTGGTCCAAATCGAAAATTAGGAAACCATTAACGCTGTGATTGTACTATATAATAATAACATGTAAATTGCGACATATTATAAATAATTTTGACTTAATTTTTTTTTAAATATTATATTGTACACCATGATAAATAACAAATATGTGGATATCAGAGTTCATATACAAAGGCGAGCTTAAATGTTATATATGTGTTTTTATATATTCATAAGAGCTGTAAATTGTAAATGCTATACGTCCTTATTGTCACGTACATCAGACCATAGTAATGCAATTATTTTTCAAAAATGTTAAATGTAGGTGACGTGGCAGTACTATACATAAATAAAGTCTAGTTAACAATATTAGTAACATCCTGTCCAAGGCTATCTATTACAAATTGTTGCTTCTGCTATTTTCTTAATTACCAGTATTTTAGAGGCTTCACCTAATTAGGTTACTCTGAGTCAGCGCGGATTATCTCACTTCCAACTTTATCTACATCACGTACCATAATATAGGTCAGGACATGTTCAAACTTGTTGTAGCATGCCGCTAGCTATACTTGAAGAAGCAGAGAATGTTGGAGAAGTGCACATGAAATACCGGTTAATTTTTAATTTATCTAGGGATTACGTCAAGATATTTTCAAAATAGAATAAATTGATGTTACCAATAAGTATCAATTTCTTGATAAGATGCATTTTGTGTATGTGTTATAATATTAATTAAAATTTAGATATTTAAAGACGAAAATATTTCGTATATTTTAAAATTCGTTATAAAATATCACACTAGCTGCTGTCAGCGGCTTCACCCATGTCATTGTAGAAAATTATCATCTCAGGGCAGCAAACTCTCGGGAGAAAAATATAAATAGTGTACTTTGTACTGTTTCAGAACATAGTGTACCCGTGAACAAAGTTTCATTAAAATCCGTTCAACCGTTTGAGCATAAAGAAGGAACAATCATACTACACACAGACACATAATCTGAAACTCTAATATTAAATAATCTAAAAGTTTGGACATCTTTTGGCTGCAATAATGATGATCTCAAGCAAAGAAGTTTTAGTCACATTTTCAAACAAAAGTAAACAATAACAACATAATGGAATATATACCTACCTAACCCACCAAAATCTCAACCACTTGACATCTACGGAAAGATTTAATAAAAATCTAATTAATTAATGAATACCACCCCACCGTTGCCCGCTACCGCCTCCTAGTGACAGATTGCGTAAACACTCTCAATTAGTCAACCATTAATTATAATGAAATTTTGATTAGTACACATTCAAGTTTGTTTGACATCAAACGGTTCACGTTTTAATTTTGATTTGAGTGGCAATTTTTGATGGTGTTATTGAAATTTTATTATTTTTTAGACCTTTTGTTTTTGGGGAGCCATTAAAGTGAGTGATGACCTTTACCTGGGGCAAAAGGTCCAGTTACGTAGGTCTAACTTCAAGAAAAAGGACAACAGTTGAAAAAAATGAGCAAGTGGGAGTCGGACTCGCAAACTGAGGGTTCCATACAAACCAACTTATGTAAATCGTTCAATTCCTGAATAGAGTCACAAAGATGTTTTCAAATAAAAAAAAAAAACAATTAAAAATTGAATTATTCAAAATTTCCTATAATTGGGCTATAAAACCTTGCTTCATGCCAAATTTCAGGGCTCTAGGTCAACAAGAAAATCCTATGAATTTTGATATTCTTAACAGTATCGAAATGTACGTTTTTGCGACATAAACGGCTGAATCTGTTTTATTCGTTAACTTAGATTTTTGATATTTTCATAGCTTCAAAGGACTACAGACTTAACTATATGGTTTTAATTAAAATACCTCCACGCGTTCTTGAGATCTTGACAGACAGACAAAAATACGGATGGACAACAAAGTGATTCTATAAGGGTTCGGATTTTTCCTTTTAGTACAGAACCCTAAAAATCGGTTAGGTAGCGTTTGGAAAGCCAGGCGTCATCTCGTGGCACGTACATTGACTGAAAACGAAAGTCTATAAGAAGGGCGTGTTGCCAGTGATGACATATGGTACTGAAACGTGATCACTCACAATTGGCCTCATCAAAAGGCTTAAAGTCGCTCAAAGGGCAATGGAGAAAGCTATCCTCAGAGTTATATAAACTCTATATAACTCTGAGGATATATACAATGCGTAGTCATGGTTACCGATACTGCAAGAAGATTTTTTTTAAAGATCGTTATACTTTTTGGAACTGCCTGACCCGACAACCCAGGACAAATTATCCTGGCGCAGAAGGATAAGGAGAGCCGACCCCACCTAACGTGGGAAGAGGCAAAGAAGAAGAAGAAGAAGTTATACTTATTGGAAAATAATTGTTAATCGTGAGTGCACTTATTAACATGACCTAAACTCACATACACAACATATTCAGACCCGGAATAATTATCTGTAGGTCATACAAATAATTGTTCCCTGCGGGAATCGAACCAATGACACGCAGTGCAGCACTCATTCGCTCAATCATTGCGTCAATCGTGTCGTCTATAAGAAACAACCACCATTAACGGTTGCATGACTGCTTACCATGAAATGGGATTACAGTCAAGTACTACTATCATTAAAAAAAATATATAGGTTGCTAAACATTACTCAATAAGTATTTTCTGTTACTGTTATACATCTGAAATAAACATAAATCAGAATAATCTGAAATCATAAATCGGCAGATCTAATCCCTAAATTCGTACATCGGTATGTATAGAATAATAAATAAAAGGAGAAAATGCTGATAACCTAAATTTCATAGCTTTTCATCACGCATGCTAGACAACCCGCTTGCAGAAAATTTTAAAATACAAAAAAAACACGTTCCGCGTGCAAATTCCACGCATAAATAAATACTTGTATAAAATGGACGATTGCGGGAGTTACGCGTTCTAAACCGGACGATATTAAAAACACCCTTAAATTGGAAACCAACCCTAAACTAGTTGGGAAAAGGTTAGGGACAAGAAAATAAAATGTCTTTAACACCCTTGATTGACTGATATAAATGCCTTATGTTTCAGTCCACCTTTCTGATTTGTTTGATTCGTGATGTTTTTATCATCATTAGTAGCCATTTTAATGTTCCCACTGCTGGGACTCAGGCTTCCTCTCTAGGAGAGGGAATGGGCCGTAATCCACCACGCCGCCCTAGTGCGGGTTAGTGGATGTCACACGTCTTCGAATTTTTGGTTCTAGGACATGCCGGTTTCCTCACGATGTTTTCCTTCACTGTTGTGAGAGCAGTGATGATGAAATAAATTGCACAAAGTAATGCGCCTGGCTGGGTTCGAACCCGCGACTTACTACTCGTAAGTCGGAGCCAATACCACTCGGCCACCACTGCTCTCGTGATACTTAAACAAATCTTTGTACCAAAAATCTACCTGAAAAACCAAATATGCAGACAGTTACGAATATTTTTTTCACCAAATGTTAATTTTTTTCACAAAATTATTCAAAACTTTTGATCGGTTTATTCTATGAATTATTCAAAAAACTTGTTTATGACTCATGAATAATTTGTAATAATGGCTCCGTTGTGTGGAAATATAAACCTTTTAGGTAAACTTAGTTCAAGTATAGGTATTCAAATATCTGATGAATAACTTACGCATTCATCTGTAGTTATAATAAGTTGCGTTCAAGTAGGTATTCTAAATGGTTTTACACAACTTTTCTAAAAATATCTCAAGAAAGTACATGAAATTTTGGACTGGCCTGTTGGTATAGTGGTTAGTAGCCCTGACTGCTATGCCGGATATCGTGGGTTCGATTCCCACCCGGGACAAATGTTTGCGTGATGAGCACGATCATTTGTTCTGTGTCTGGGTGTAATTTATCTATAATATGTATGTATTTAGAAATATGTATATAAGTAAGTTAATCAGTTGTATAATACTCATAACACAAGCTCTGCTTAGCTTGAGACTAGACGGCGTTGTGTGATAGTTGTGGAATATTTTTATTTTTAAGGTTTGATGTGAGTAATATTTACTGTTAACAACCGATGTATTTCCATAGTAATCTACACTAATATAATAAGAAGGTAAAGTTTTTTTTTTTTTTTTGTTTCTAGGTGGTAATCTCTAAAAGTACTGGTCCGATTGCGATTTTTTTTTCCCTGATGGAAAGGTGCTTTATTCCCAAGTGAAATAGGCTATATTTTATGTACGTGGGCGAAGCTGCGGGCAAAAGCTAGTACTATATATGTGAAAGTAACTCTGTCGGCTTGTAACGCTTTCACGGTTAAACTACTGAACCGAGTTTGATGAAATTTGGTACAGAGTAATTTTAAAACCAAGAAAGGACATTCGTCAACAGTCACTTTTTATCTGACTTCAACTCTTCGACTTCTCATCCGCAATAACCGACATTTACACAAACAAAGTCATAGGCAAAAGCTAGTATTATATATGTTTATATTTTTAGCCTATACTTTCTCACAGCTTAGCAAAGGCCTCCCCGAAATCCCTATAAATAATAATAATAACAATAATTTATTCATAGGTGTATTAGTTACCGAAACATTACAGTAATATTATACTTAAAGGGGTTATTTTTTTTTTTATGGGCTGTAATCTCGAAAATATTGGTCTGATTGTTAAAATATTTTAACGATAGAAAATTGGTTTATTACTGAGTGACTGAGGCTATTTTTTGTGAGTATGAAGGCTTGAAGGAACGGGTGGGTTTTTTGGTCAGTAAAAGACTGACACTATCTCCCGCTCCGCCCAAGAGCGGCGGTTGTCATTTTATGATTGTCCCCACCAAAAAAAGGCTATTTTATATGCGCGGCCAAATCCGCGGGCAAAAGCTAGTATTTAATAATAAGGTAAACAACTATCAACGGGATAACAGATAAGTTTTTTGTTATGTTTTTCATTGAGCTTTTCAATAACTTTTTACAAAAAATTCAGTGTTTCAGAAAAGTGATACATTAATTGTAAATCACTTAACATGCAAGGAGCTTTGGCTTTTCATCTTCAAAAAGGAAAAAAATCAGCATAACTTTATTTTAAATTGCTCAGCAATTTTCGCAAGGTCACTGACATCCTTGCGTGGGAAGGGATCTGAACAGAATATTAAGTCCTCTACCGTCAAAGATCAATTCTTTAGGAAACTATTTATTTTCTCCAAGAAAAATCTCCTTTTACTAAAAACATAAAGTAACATCGTATACACCCTTATTTTTTTATTAGTACAAAAATACTTATTAAAAAAGGTGTTGTTATTATTTAAGAAAAGTCTCAATTAATAATATTTATAAACAGCAAAGTTGTTAGCATCAATATCCCAACATGTCACTCAATTTATGGGAATATTGTATAGGCTATCGATATAATTGAATTAATAAATGACGATTAAAATGGAAAAACACTGCACGTAGTACAAAAAATAACAAAAATATAGCCCATTAAAGTTACGTGTGACGTGTTATGAATGATTGATTCTGTTATAAATTTATCAATTTTTTTTTTACTCTTGACTTCAAAAATATATTCAGTAACGGGTACTGATTAGGTACGATAGAGCCCTATTTTTTGTACTTATTAAAAAATAGGGATTTATAACAAAACATAATACCTATTATTCTTTCTTGACCATTGTGTCTAAATCATGAAGATGACCAAAGTTTTTTTTTTAATGTTATAAATTAGTGCTTGACTGCAATTCCACCTGATGGTAAGCAGTAATGCAATCCTTTATGGTGAATAGCATTAGTTTATTAAGAGCCTATTTATTCACTCTAGCCTTGAAGACACCTCAATTATAATTGAACTGGAAGACCACTGCAGGAAATTATAATTTGAAACGATCTTAAAAAATACAAATTTCGCCTTTTTCTTCCGTTGAAGTTTGGAGTCTAAACTATTGAATGCATGAGTAAACAAAATTATTTTCAGTCATCAATTCAACTGTATTACCACAAAACGTTGATACTTTCAAAAGTTGAAAGCTACTTTTTCATCATTTCTAACTTCGTAGATATTTGGTAAAAATATTCCAATTCATATCTTTCCTATATTGCCCAAAACTTATAAAAACTAAACCAAACTACATCTCTACTAAAATAAAAACTTCAAAGTACATACATTCAAATTCTCCTCATAATAATCAGTCCACACACAGCACAACACTCAAATTCAAACTGTGGTCAGAACGTAAACGTTTACGTACACGTTACGTTAAGGCCGGTCCCGCCTTACGTGCGCACTGTAGGGCGGGCGGGCATAGACTGACGGTACAGCCTTGCAGATGCAAATTGCAGAACTGAAAGTGCCGAAAGCGATTGTTTTTTTCTTTTTTCCGGCCAGGTAAAGTTGTTACTGGTTTGAACCGGTTTGGACCGGTCATATTCGGTAAAGTTCGGTTTCAACGTGATATTTTGAAGCAAATATTTTTATGTAAATAAATAACTAGAATTTATTTTGCTACGTGTTGCTGGTTAGTTTGTGGGTTCTAGTTTTCTAGCTCTGAACTAAAATACATATTTTATTAGCTATTATGTAATTTGGAAGTGAATTTTACGTACGTCTAATGGAAATTGAATGTTGAGTTTTTCAAAACATTTTTTTTTAGACTTCAAATTTTCTTATCGCATAAAAGACGAAGGTCTATGAAATGAAAAGCGAAGTATTGTTTATGATTAAATGTAATGCAGGTCACTACGTTGGTACCTTCCTAAGTTAAAGTTAAAAATATCCATTGATAACGTAATCGGGTACACGGTCGCTACTCCAGAACCTTAAATATTAACAAATGATTTATGCTAAACCAAACTAAGTATACACAATATACACACTAAAGGCTACTCCTAACTAAAATATGGCGTCATACAACTCCGCATCGCTGTCGACTGGAAGTGTGGTCAAAAGGCTGGCGGCATTGCCATGTTGTATGGCAATACTTAATCTCTGACCGAGGTAAAAACCAGCCCTTGGGTCACGCAAAGTGTCTAATTGTTTGAACAGTTCTTTAAAAAGTGTGTGAGCACTTGGACCCCACAGCTCAAGAGTTGCAACAGTACAATAAACATCAATTAAAGTACACTACACCAAACACTTCTTCCTACATTCCATTATACTAATAAAAACCAACTAATATCGTCTATCAGTACATAAACAAAAACTACTTTCGAAGGAGTACAAAAAAAGAGGCTAAACAAAAGAGCCTCACTATTTCATTTCAGAACGTAAGTACGGAACGGATCCGCAGTATCGTTCCATTAGTGGCCTGTCACCAGCCGTTCAAAAGAAAGAAAGAACGAAAGAAAAAGAACCGCGAAAGAATGGCGCCGAAAAAAGTTTTCCTAACTGATATACATCAGGTTGGGTTCCCGCTGAATCAGTTAATGGAGGGGTTTCGTAGTTCGATTGTATTGTAATGGGAAAATTATTGGTGATTATTTCCAGTGAGTGCGAGGAAATTGTTGGGAATCTTGTTTTGGGATCGATGTTTCATGTTTAAATAAATATAATTTTTTCTTGACTTCCTTTTTCGGTGGTAAAATCATCTAATGACACCCCCGCTCTTGGGCGAAGCGGGAGACAATGTCAGGCTCGTACTGACTAAAAACCCACCCTGTTTCTTCGTGCCTTCATACCAGGGCTGAGCTATCTTTCGAAACTAACCCTGGCCCCAGTAGGCTTCTACACAGCTGAGCCTCTACTGTTGCTGACAACTCCTTGAGGCGCGCGGTAACAGTGCGCGCGGTCGACGACTTGGGCTCGGTCCGGACAGTTACCGGACGGTGGACAGCGAGCTACCCATTACTCGCCGGTAGTCGGAAATCGGGATCGGAATCCCGGCGGCGGCGAGAGCGCCGTTGCCTGATACGGTCGGCCTCCTCCTTTGCTTGCATTACTGCTTCGCAGAAGGAGGTGAACGCCTGCCACTCCTCCTCGCTCCGGACTATGGCCAGTACCGAGGCCCGGCACGAGATCTAATGACTTTTTTTGCTCTGGGATGGAGCGGGAATATCAGACATTTTCTAACTCCGAAAATCCCCGTAACCCCAGCGGGCGTTGTCCCTTCTGGGCTTGTACGGTTTTGCTGACATCTCTTTGAGATGCGCGTGTAACATACTACGAGTACGTGCAATCGACGATTAGGGCTTGGTCGATTAGCGGATGGCGGACGATGAGCTATCCACGACTCGTCGTCTGCAAGCCCGCGTCTATAGAAGACTAGATTTTGCCCACGGCTTTGCCGTTAAACATAAAATAAGCCTATATCACTCAGGAATAAAGCAGCTTTTTATCAATGAAAAATTTTTAGCAATCGGACCAGTTCTTCCAGAGATTACCCCCTTACAAACAAAAAAAAAAAACAAACTTACCTCTTTTATATTTTGACAATTGTAACTGTATAACCCAAGAATCTTTTATAGGATAAAATCCTTGGTATAACCTACCGGTATGCAGAACCACGGTTCCAGCTACCATCTTTCACCTTTCAACGTGTTTTTTATCTCAAACCGCACAAACCCACAAAACAGATACTCCTAATCAGGCCTGCTTGTCGATACCTAACAAATGTGTGGGGTGTCTTATCCTAATGCACCATGGCCCAATCAGGGTCTCTAGGATTTACGACGGATCCTGAATAAAATACAACCAGCCATTTGTTACACACAGAGAGATTTGCATGTCTGTAGCGTTTTATATCTTAGAAATAATTGTTGAGGCAAAAAGTAATAAGAGAAATGGAATGAGATGGTGGCTTTGTGGTAAAGTGATTTCGTTATTAGTGAGAGAGGGAGGTTATTGTTTTTGGCTAGATTTTTTTTTCTGATAACTTGCTGTTACCTGCGAGTTTGTTTGCGTGGAGTTTAAGAACATTACTATCCATTTTTTGGGCAATCAAGAATTTTATCCGTTTCGGAGAGGTGCCTACCTCAGCTCCCTGTCCCGAGAGAAAATGAAAGTCCCGATAAAATCATTCCAGTCGTTTTGGAAATTAGGCGGAACACACTAACAGATAGGAAAAAAGTAGAAGAAAAAAAGAAATGGAATGTAATTCGCACTACACAAAGCATTCGCACACATGCAATCATCGTCATCATCATCATTTCAGCCGATACACATCCACTGTTGGACATAGGCCTCCCCCAAGCGTTGCCACATCGAACGTTCCTGAGCGTCCCGCATCCAACGGTTTCCCGCTACCTTCACCAGGTCATCGGTCCACCTTGTAGGAGGCCATTCAACGCTGCGTCTTCCGGTACGCGGGCAATATTTAAGTAAAATAAAAAAAAGTAAAACAAAATACAGTCCGAGTCAAAATCCGTCAATTCTGTGTATCCCATGCGTTCCGAATTGCGGCGTCGTCGCTGTTAGCGCGTCAACAAGTCGCTTTGTACTTGTACCTAGTACGTATAAATGGTGTTTCGGAACGACCAATGTTGACGTACTGGCATAAAAGTCATCGTGTTTCGGAACGTACAGTGCCGGTTATAATGCGTTTTGTTTTTGCTTATGCGCCTTTGTATGTGTTCCACTGAGTACTTTGTAACATAATGTGTTCTTCGTATGTATATTTATGTCGTCTTGATCTTTGTTTGCTTTTGCTATAAGCTTCTGTTTGTAATAGTGATTTTTCTGTTAATTTAATTTTTCTGTATTGTACTAGAACTGCTGGTGGGTGGTGAATAGATAGTGGTGTTGCACCATAAGGGTATTCTTTAGCCATAGTTAATTTTTATAGTTATTTAAGTATCTTATTTTTATTGTATTTATGATATCAGATGATGATTCTTTTTACTCCGCTAATGATTCCTTCAACTTATCTGTTAATGCATCTTTGACTAACACTCTTGGTGACTTGGTGCGTCAGAGTTTTGGTCGACAGACAGGTAATACGTTTAATGTCTGTCATATCAATGCTCAGAGTGTGCCTAGTCATTACAGTGATCTGTTTGACACCTTTTCTGATGCCAATGTACACGCCGTCCTGGTTTCTGAGAGTTGGTTCAAACCTCATCTTCTCTCTACCACTTACCCTCTGCCCGGTTTCATTCTTATCCGGAATGATAGAATTGGAAAGGGTGGAGGGGGTGTAGCTATCTACCTTCGTAGTGATTTCCCGTACAAAATCATTGCTTCTTCTCCTTCAAATTATTCCGCTTCTGTTGAGTATCTCTTTTTAGAGGTTTACGTCAAAGGTATCAAAACCTTGCTCGGTGTGGTCTACTGTCCACCGGCCATAGACTACTTCACTGACCTTGAATTAGCGTTGGAATCTGTGGGATCGGAGTATGCACATTGTATCATCATGGGCGATTTTAACACAGACCTTACCCATCCAACTCCTCGTTCCCGTAAACTCCTACATATCATCGAGTCCGCGAGTCTCCATGTCCTTCCACTGCAGCCTACTCATTTCAATATCTCAGGTGAAGACACGTGGCTTGACTTAATTCTGACTTCCACTCCCTCCCTTGCTTCCTCACACGGTCAGTTTCCTGCACCTGGTTTTTCCCATCATGACCTAATTTTCCTCTCATATATCCTAAAACCACCTAAACTTCCTCCTAAAGTCTTGCGCATGCGTTGTTTTGCTCGCATGGATGTTGAGAAACTTCAACAGGATGCGTCGCAACTCGATTGGGAACACCTTGCAATGGCAACATCTGTGGACGATAAGCTGCATATTTTTAATCAGACGGTCCTTGCCCTCTATGATAGACACGCTCCTGTCATGAGTGTGAAGCTTAAGCGTCCACCGGCCCCGTGGATGACGACAGGAATTCGCATGGCGATGAGGCGCAGGGATCGTGCCTTTCGAAAATTCAAAAAGGATCGCAGTGTCGAAAATAGAGACCTTTTTAGGACTGCAAGAAATCGGTGTAATCAGATGATACGCAACGCTAAACGCCGCCACATTCTTGAAAACATATCTTCTTCTTCTCCTGCCGATATCTGGAAATTCCTCGGAACTCTCGGTATCGGCAGACCACGTCATGTGGATCTTCCTAAGACTATCGCACTGGATGATATCAACCGTCACTTCACTACCACCTGTCATTTGGATTCGCAAATGCTGTCTCAGACGGTTGATTTCATTACTAGCCTACCAAGTCCTATCATTGAAGAGTTCCGCTTTTCCCCGGCCACCTTGGACGAAGTCAAAAAGATTATCCTATCCATAAAGTCCAAGGCTGTGGGTCATGACGAAATTAGTCGTTACATGATTACCTTAATCCTCGAATTTCTTCTTCCTCCGATTACCCATTTAATAAATTTTTCCCTTGATTCCGGACAATTCCTATCCCTGTGGCGTATGGCTTACGTGCGTCCACTTCCTAAAATCTCTAATCCCTCTCTGCCTAACCATTTCCGCCCAATTTCTATTCTTCCTTTCCTGTCCAAAGTACTTGAGGCCTGCGTCCATAAGCAGTTATCAGGATTTGTTCACCGTAACAACCTGGTTAGCTCATTTCAATCTGGATTCAGGCCTGGTCATAGTACCTCCTCTGCTCTCCTTAAAGTGACTGGTGACATTAGGGAAGCTATGGAGGAAACCAAGGTTACCGTTTTGGTTCTAATAGATTTCTCAAATGCCTTTAATGCTGTCAGTCACGATATTCTCCTATCTATCCTTTCCCATCTTATGGTTTCGTCCGAGGCGCTGGAATGGTTCTCTTCTTATCTTCGGGGACGTCAGCAGTCGGTTCGCGTTGACGAGAATTCGTCGAGTTGGCGTGATCTAGAATCTGGTGTTCCCCAAGGCGGTATTCTTTCTCCCTTGCTATTCTCCATCTTCATAAATTTTATAACTCTCTGTCTTCGGTGTTCGTATCATCTTTATGCCGATGATCTACAATTATATGCGGCTGCGCGGGTGGAGAGTTTGTCAGACGCTGTAGAGGATGTAAACCGAGATTTGGAAGCTATCAAGGGTTGGTCTGATAGCTTTGGGGTGTCCGTAAACCCCGCAAAGTGTCAGGCTATTATTATTGGTAGCCCGCGCATGATGGGTAGAGTGGTGGTTAACTCTCTTCCTCCAATTGTTTTTAACGGTGCCGTCATCCCCATCAATCCTAGCGTAAAGGATCTCGGTTTGCATCTTGACTCGACGCTTGGCTGGCAAAGTCAAGTTTCAAGTGTCTGCCAAAGAGTCAACGGGACTTTGCGGTATCTGTATCGTCTGAGGAACTTTCTGCCTGCGAAGACAAAGACAATGCTTGTGCAGACTTTAATTTTCCCTATAATCGACTATGGTGACGTGTGCTACTTTGACCTGAATACGGTGTTGCTAGACAAGCTTGACAGACTCCTCAACAACTGCATCCGGTTTATATTTAATTTGAGGAAATATGACCATATTTCAAGTTACAGAACTGAACTTAAATGGATGCCTATACGCCAGAGAAGAAGTTTGCGCGCATTGACTACACTTTTCTCTCTGCTGAATTCTCCCACCCCTCCTTCTTATCTTATATCAAACTTTCAATTTCTATGTTCTTCCCATGCCAAGAATCTGCGTTCTTCCAATAACCTTCTTCTGCTTTGTCCTTCTCATTCTTCTGATTTTGTCCATTCTTCCTTTCATATACAGTCTATTCTTCTGTGGAATGCGCTTCCTCTTGACATCAGGACGGCCACCAGTCGGTATGCATTTAAGCGGAGGTTGCGGCTTCATTTTCAACAGAAATAGCGGAGTAGTCTAGTGTTGTAAAAACGCTCGAGTCGGCGCTAAAACGCTCGAGTCCGGACTCGAGCAGTTTAAAAACGCTCGAGTCGGGACTCGAGTCGGTTTGAAAACGCTCGAGCGCTGGCTTGAGCGTTTTTGAAAAAGAGCTCGGTAAATAGCGCCGACTCGACGCTCGACTCGAGCTTGAGCACGAGTCTTTATAAAATAGGTGAAGAACAAATCAGTTTAATACTAACTACTCATTGTATATGTTATTCCCGCGGTTTTATCTGCGTGGTTTTTATTTGTTATAGAAAGTTTTATCACTTCCTTCCAAAAGCAGGCAAAATTCCCTTTTCTTTCCAATACTGTTGTTTTATTCATTATAATATTCGAAACTTTCAAGAAATTTATAAAGTATAAATTTCATGTATTTTTCCAATAAACCCGAAAAAAACGGAAAAATATCAAAATAACCGAAAATTTCATTTTTGATTTTTTTAAATGCGTATTTTTTTTTTAATTAATATTACTAGCGCTTGACTGCGATCCTACCTGGTGGTAAGCAGTAATGCAATCTGATGGTGAGGCGCACTAGGTGTCCAAGTTGGACATAGGCTCATAAACTAGTGCGCCTGGACAGTCCAATAGAGGACACCGGTCACTATAACGAAGGGGAGGCCTATGTCCAACAGTGGGCATCAATCATTATAGCGCCTAAATGGCGATACTTGGGGGAGGCTTATGTCCAACAGTGGGCATCAGTCATAGCGCCTAAATGGCGACACTTGGAGAAGGTGTATGTCAACAGTAGGCATAGGTCATTAGTGAGGGGAGACTTATGTACAACAGTGGGCATCAATCACTATAGCGCCTAGGTGGCGACACTTGGGGGAGGGTTAAGTCCAGCAGTGGGCATAGATCATTATAGTGAGGGGGAAACTTATACCCAACAGTGGGCATCAGTCATTATAGCGCCTAAATGGCGACACTTGGAGGCTTATGTCCAACAGTGGGCATAGGTCATTAAAGTGAGGCGAGACTTATGCCCAACAGTGGGCATCAGTCATTATAGCACCTATATGGTGATACTTGAAGGAGGCTTATGTCCAAGAGTAATATGCCCATTATGTCATTATAGCGAGGTGAGACTTATGCCCAACAGTGGGCCTCAGTCATTATAGCGCCTAATGGCAACCCTCGGGGGAGACTTATGTCCAACAGTGGGCACCGATCATTATGGCGACACTTGGGGGAGGCTTGAGGGAGCTCGAGTCTGATCAAGCTGACGATTCGTCAGACAGTGAAATCGAGATTTAGGCTGAGGAAAGTACATTTTTTTTTTAAAAAAAAAGATGCTTTATTTTTTTATTTTACCTTTACAAATCGATAGTGTTTCATGTACCGGATCGACCATCCACGGGATTAAAACTATTAAAATTTAACGATGTATTATAAAATAATGATAAATTATAGAAATCTTTTGTGTTTCGAAAATATTATAAACACAAAAGATTTGAGTCGAAGTGCATCTAAAGCAGGTCATGCATCACAACGATTAAAAATTTCTCTATAGTCAAATAAAATTATTAATATACCCCCAGTAAAAATGTTAACGCTTCGACGCTCGAGCGCGCGACTCGAGCGTCGAGCGCCCGAATTTTCAACGCTCACGAGTCCTAAACGCTCGAGCGTTTAACGCTCGAGTCTTGAACGCTCAATAGCGTCGACTCAGCGCTCAACGCTCGACTCTCAGCGCTTATTTTTACAACACTAGAGTAGTCTCAAAAATCCTTTCGTTACCTTATATAAATTATATATATTTGTATGTATGTAGGTTTATATTATATTGAATATTTAAGTATGTTTATTATATAAATATTTGTACACTTAAATTGTTTTCTTATAAAACTATTCTTTTTTTTTTATGCACCTGC
Source organism: Mythimna albipuncta (assembly GCA_929112965.1). Classification (NCBI taxonomy): domain Eukaryota; kingdom Metazoa; phylum Arthropoda; class Insecta; order Lepidoptera; family Noctuidae; genus Mythimna; species Mythimna albipuncta. The sequence continues at coordinate 22,182,565 of OV815965.1, forward strand.
CATGTTTTCTCTTCACCACCCTAGGTTGACTGGTAGAGAATGCCTAAGGCATTAAGTCCGCCTTTGTACCTTTGTGTTGCATGAAGTTTTTTAAATAAATAAATAAAATAAATAAATACAGATGTACGCGTCAAAGCTGCATCAAAATAGGTAAAGTTCTGCATGAATGTCGGACAGCTATTGCCTGATGCTGGTTTTTAACTGAACCTGTGGTTGTAACGACGCGAACATATATTAAAGAAAGAAACATAACCTATTTGGCACTAACACAAACAAAGAAAACACACAATATTCAGATACCGTCAATTTGAGACACAATAGTAAGACAATAGATGCGCGAACGCCGGCGTTCGCTTGAGGTTTAATGAATGTAACACAAGGCTGTACCAAAATAGGTCTAGATCAACATGAATATAGAAAGAGAAGAAAGAAAGAAAACAAGTTTATTCCGCCTAAATACACGCACAAAACAACGCAATATTAAAAAAAAAAAATATATAACAGCCAGTATCCCTATCAGGCCATGTATGTAACGGGCATAACACTATTGCCCTTGTAACCTGCACAGAGCATATAAACAGTTATTTTATCTGTGGCATTTTGATTGTCTGTCAGTCTGTTTAGATGCTCTGTGACGCCGGCCATAACAGAGAACAACATAAACAAAAATAACCTAAAAATAACTAAAAATAAAAGAAATACTATTATAATCATATTAACACAATCTGAGATTCTAAGTTGTGCGTCGCATCTAAGCAAAAATAGGCCGTTGCTCAGCATATACCGTGACGCTGGGATAATCCAGGCATCTACGGTGCTGGTTTTCAGCAACCACCGTTAGAGTGACGATTTTGGCGTCCCTTCCGAGAGCAAACACTAAACTTAAGCAGGTTAGTACATATACACATACTTTTACTTGAGCATTTCGATTTCTGTCATCATACATACATTATTATACATTATTATTAATTAAAGAACAACACTACATTATAACAAAACTAAATTTTAACAATTAATTATTACACAATAGGTATATGATAATTATTACTTCCACAAAATATGTATACGAAATTATGCTAAATACAATTCTTATTCTTGCAGCTATCATTTTTCTGTATCAATGGTATATACAACAGGCAGACAATATCAGACAGCTACCTAGTGTCTGACGCTGGTTTTATTGATTTATTTAAAGCTTGCCTTATGGCTTAGGCATTATCTGCCTGTCGACCTTAGGGTGATGCAAAAACATAACATGGCAGGGTTAATATATAGGCAAAACAGAAGAGAAACAAATATTTACAATATTAAATACATAATTAGATACACACATATAAACAAACAATACTGTAGTGAAAAAACAAATCCAACACATTAGCGCAACTAGTGTTAGTGTAGTGTTAGTGTTTTCAATTGAACCTGTGGTTGTGTCACGAACATATATGTAAAAATAGTGTTGAAAAATATTCCCAAAACGAGCTACTTTAAAACACTCCAAAAATCCCCTTCTAACTCAAAAATTTCGTGGAATCGATACGCGGTATGTACGTTCAACGTTAGATATTAAATTCTTCAGAGACATGTCTCATATGTCTTGAGAACCGAGGCTCATAACCTAGCCTTTGGTGGCGGGAACAAAATTTGGTGAGGCTTGCACAGACGCGGCAGAGGAAATCCCAGCACTGGCTTGAAGAACCATTTTAATATGTTTTTTGTGAGAAATGAAATTGTTGGAATGTGGTTTAAATATGGCACTGCTCTGCCTAAGTATTTAGGAATACAGTTATAATGTTGAATAACGATATTTTATATTGATGAGTAAACAATTTAGATTATAATTATTTCAGAATATTTGTAATACAACTAGCTGTTGCAATCGGTTTAAACCGCGCGAAATTACAAAATTATCCCCAGGGAAAACATTTCCGGGTAAAAAAGCATCTAATCCAGGACATAGTTTACCCTTGTCCAAGACATCCAATCCATTCAGCAGTTCGAACGCTAAGAAGTAACAAACATACACATACTCAAACTTTCAACTTTACTATATTAATAAGTTATAGTGTGTTTATGTATGCCGTATTTTCAAAAGAGCCTCCCTCTTCTGTTATTTTGTGTTAAGGAATACTTAATTCCGGAAGCGGCGTCGCCTGCGTCAAACTAGAAAGTTGTCCCAAGGACACATATTCCTGGAACAGAAAGTATCCTGTATTTTATTCCAGGATATGACCTACTAGTGCGCCGAATTTTGTCCAAAACCGTTCAGATGATTGAGCGTGAAGGAATAATATACTCACATACAGACATACAGTTTTCTTCTTCATCTTTGAAATTAGTGTGATAACGGTCAAAATTCTTGGAACAGCTTATGTTCAAAGATTTGCCAGTCATGTTACCTTAATCGTGTTTCAGTGTTGGAAGGGAACATGAGATTACTTATTTGAAATCGCTAACAGGCATATCACAGTAAGATGACAACCATATTAGATATTATAACTAACTTTCACCTTTATAATATGTATTAAATAAACGTCAAAGTTACATTGCTTTAAGTTATCAGCTGTTTTAGGCCTTAGCTACCATGATAATCTACAATAAAAAATAATAGCTACCATGATAATCTACAAGAAAAATTCAAATGTATGGGAATGACGTGACCATGTGGTGTGAACAAGGGAATCGGAGGCGTTAGCGACTGTAGAATGAGATCCGAAACGAAATTTTTTTTTTATTATATTATTTATATTAATGATAGGCTTGCGTTTGACCACTATCTCACCTGATGGTAAGCGATGATGTGGTCGACGATGAAGCACGCTTGCCTAGAAGAAACCTATTCACTCTCGACTTAAAGACTCCTAAGTTGTAGCTATCAGGAAACACAGACTCCGGCAGGGAATTCCACTCCTTGGCTGTACGCACAATAAATGTGTTCGCAAAACGTTTTGTGAAATGGTTGTAACTTGACAAGGCTTGCTGAAAGTAGAAAATTATTTTAAAGGAAACCATTACAGGACTTTATAGAAAACAATGAAACAAATTTTATTGTAAGTACACCAAAATAGTAATAAAACTTACAAAAAGTTAAATTTATGGACACAGTGGCGGTTTCGTCGCTAACGGCGATAATCTACTCGTATACCAAATTTTATCCAAATCCGCTCAGTCATTTGAGTGTACAGGAGTAACAGGCATACACACACATGTACATACAAATTTTCACCTAATATTAGTATGATTAAAAAAATTTCATCAGATTAAACTTTTGAGAAATCACCTGTAACGCACCGGTCTACTTCATACACTTATCAAAAACTCAATTTGTAACACATTTTCACAAACAAATACACTCAAAAACAGCGACGTCTACACGTAGGAAAACACATAAATCTGTAAGAGACATGTCACGGAGAAATAGCCTGTATGACACTCGAATGTGAATAAGATATTGTATGGAGCAGAAGCGATGTTTCTTAGGGTGAGTTTACGCTAGAGGAATCGAGCATGAGCGGAGTGCGAGCCGAGCATAAATTCGAGCGGGGTAGATTGACTTACAATCCTCGAATGAGCGCACTTTGGGCGTGTGATTCGTGCTAGACTGTGCTCCGTCTATTGTCGGATTTTTGACGAACACATTTAAAAAAAAAATGATTTAACCTTTCAGATGCCGTCAATTTGAGACAATAGTAAGACTATAGATGCGCGAACGCCAGCGTTCGTTTGGGGTTTAATGAAATAAACTAGTGCTAGACTGCTATCCCACCTGAGCTGCGTGAGCTGCTGAGTCCTAAGCTGCCATGCAAAATGCAAATTTTGCATCATTGACTATTGTTGGTTTCGCATCACGTTTGATGACCGAGATCGTTGTACCATTAAAGACACTTACGTCTGACTACAGCCAAGTTCATTTCTGCTTGCACTCAAAACGAAAACTTCGCGCTGTGCCGCAGGATTCAAGCAAAGTTTTTTTTAAGGGATCCGGCTGAAATGACCGCGATTGTACGTTCAAACTCGACACCGCGAGTATAGCGGCTTAGTTTATGCTCAGCTCGTGCTCAGCTCCTCTAGTGTAGACACACCTTTACATTTCTGTCTATTGCGTCTGTGACGAAAAATGATACGAAATAAATAAGGAGACGCTGTATTGGTTCACGTTATATTTAAGGATGAAATTGATGGAGGAAATAGTGGTTTGTTCATATACCTTTTGTATGAGTACGTAGAACGAAGTGTTTTGTAGTTTTTTATTGTTAGTACGCTCGTTTTTTACCACTATCTCACCTGATTGTGGTCGATGTCCTAGAGAGACCTGTTCTATGTACCTAATGTTTTCTTTTATTTCGCCTTCGAGTATTAAGATACCATCACATAAATCTTGTATTATTATTATTATTTTTTGCAATTAACATATTGTTTTGTAATGATAAATGACATCAATTTATATAACGTTCATTTGACATAGTATTTTGCAATTATCACATGACATAAATTTATATAACTTTTATTTGACATATTTTTATTGTTTTTTATTATTTTTTTGACATTGTTTGAATTTGACATATAACACATAATTATTAAATACATTCGTTTATATTCAAATACTAATTAAATTGTAACCAGATGTTGTGTCCATTGATCTCAAAGTAAATAAAAACTGTTTTGCAAGACTAGTTTAAGGTAGTTAGTAATGGATCGACGTATATTTTTTCCAGACATCTTTATTATTTACCTACTAACTGAGCAAATAAAATAATATTATTATTATTATTATTATTATCACAACACAACAATTTCGTCGTCTATTGTACACACAGGTCCAAATTCAACTGAGGTGAGTTCTTGACTGTCCGGGATCCGATGTAATGTGAACACTCTGTTCCGGCATAGTGGGAACCCGGGGATTTTGGTCACGTGGAACACGACTTGGAACACGGGTAGACCATGTCATAGAATAGCACATAAGATACTTTTTTTAAGAGCAGTAAAGGTCGAGTGGTAATGGCCCCGACTTACGAGTTGTAAGTCGCGGGTTCGAACGCAGCCAGGCGCATTACTTTGTGTAATTTAATTCATCACCACTATGGCCAAAACGGTGAAGCAAAATATCGTGAGGAAACCGGCATGTCCCAGAAACAAAAATTCGAAGACATGTGATATTCACCAACTCGCACTGGGCCCGCGTGATGGATTACAGTCCACTCTCTCTCCTAGAGAGGAGGCCTGAGTATATTCCCTTGGTTCAATTTTCTATAATTACGCGGACGAAGCCGCTGTATAACTAAAGTTATTATAAGAATACTTTTTACTGAAATACTCATAAGCTTCAACAACATTTCTGCCATTTAGAATTTTGCTTGTAAGTAACCAGTAAACAAACAGGTTCATATCGCAGCGTGCGATATCTTCAAGCCAGCAAAACATCTGACACCCGACAGTGAAGCAGCCTGCGGCGGTGTCTTCCTAATTTGTCATTTGTCAAGCCCAGTGAAATGCCTGGTAGGTATGATTTGAGATACAAACTTCTTGCTGAAGTTTTTGCCTCAGTAGGTATATTAAAGAGGTGGTTTTGTACTTAAGAGGCCGGCGACAGATGAATTTTCATACAAACGTAATACCATGCTCATTTGCAGTTGGAGCATATTTCCAACATATTATGATGATATGTTGTTGTTTGTATGTTTTCATGCCATTTGGCTTTTTTTTTGTATTAAAAATAACAATATTTCTAATATTCTCGACGTAGGAACCTAGATAAATATTGTCTATAACCGAATATCATCATAATATGCTGGAAATATGCTCCAACTGCAAATGAGCGTGGTATTACGTTTGTATGGAAATTCATTTGTCGCCGGCCCCTTAAACCATAAATATTATGATGTTTATTTAAGTTGGCAGATAAACATTTACCGTGCATCCCCATTTTGACAGTGATGTTACATTTTTAAAGGTTGATAAATCGTCTAATAACTTCTCTCGCTTTTGGTGGAGCAAGAAGGAATGTCAGGTTTACTAACACTAATATTATAAATAGGTAAAGATTTTTTTTTTTGTAGGAAAACTGATCCGATTTAGAAAATTTTTTCACCGATAGAAATCTGCATTATTCCTGAGTGACATAGGCTACATTTTATGTTCGCGGGCGAAGCTGCAGGCAAAAGCCGTCGCTAAAATTTACTAAGACACCAGGTAAGTTTTAGTTAGTTCTTTAAGTCACCCTTTGCATTCCTGGGTCAGGGTGACCCTTTCAAACAATCGTTCAGTCCAAGCAGGCATCGACCCTATCAGGCTAAGTCACTATCGGGTAAGCTTAATGGCTTTTAATTGGGTAAACAGTCTAACTTGTATAAACCCTTCGATGAGCTGAATAGCAGACTAGTAGACTTGATGACTGATTTAAAATTTAGATACCTATTCATATTTTTTTTTAACCCTGCCAAATTTTTTTACAATGCAAAATCTGCGTTTTAATGTTCTCATTGCTGGGATTCAGACCTCCTCTCTAGGAGAGGGAATGGGCCGTAATCCACCACGTGGGCCTAGTGCCTGTTCGTGTCGATGTCACATGTCTTCGAATTTATTGGTTCTAGGAGATGTCGGTTTACTCACGATATTTTCCTTCACCGTTTTGAGAGCAGTAGTGATAAAATTAATTACAAATCAAATCACTCCACTAAAATCAGTTGCTAGTATTGCCACCATACATTTGTCTATTAAACCCAACCGTAAATACCTGAACGTATAATTTCGTGGATTCGGCCTCCTTGGTACTTAATATAATACTCCACAACTATTACACAACGTCACATTTGTCAGTGGGAATCGAACCCACGACCTCCGGCATAGCAGTCAGGGCCACTAACCACTATACCAACAGGCCAGGCAACTTACCACGTATACTTCCTCATCTCGTTTAGAAGTTTTACGTATATATTCGTAGCGGGCGTCCAGCATAGAAATCATATACAGATAAATCCGACAATATTCAATGTGTCAAATAATGTGAGAATTAATTTGTGACATAATGTATTAATTACATATAAGTGCTTAATCAATCAAATAAGATAATTTATTTGATTGATTAAGCACTTATATGTAAGACGTATTTTTAATAATAAATGTTTTTTAGAGGAGTGGTGGCTCAGTGGTAAAGGACTTACAAGTTATAGGTCGCGGGTTCAAACCCAGCCGGTGTATTACTTTGTGTAATTTGTTTCATCAACACTGCTTTTCAAAACGGTGAAGGTTGCCGAAAACGCCGAAGACATATTGTGAGGTCTACACCGATGCGACCTTGCCGCTGTGAGCGGTAGCTAAGCGCGGGGCGGCGAGCGGTAAGATCAAAAGTATAAAAATGTTTGAAGTATTTCACGAGAAGACGCTCGTAGCGAAAAGGCGCACGATGCCGCCCCGCTTGCCGCGCCGCTCGCCGCTAAGACCAATATCGTGAACAAGCAGTAAGACTATTATAAGACTGATTGTTTGGAGGTATGTGGAACAGAGTGCAAAGTCCCACAAACCTCCGTTGAAAAGGAAGGATCCTTCAACCAGACGGGTGTTATGTCTGGTGGGCAACTGCCCGATAGATAATTTTGCGCTGTTCTATATGTTTAAATCGCACGGAGAGCTTTAATTGCACGATACAGGATTAGTTCTTATGTGACGCCGTAGATGTCGTGACATCACTTATGCTTATCCTACTTTAATTACCTGTACAATGTTAGTTAATTCTTAACAACTTTCAAGCTAGTAAAGTTCCTACGAAAACGTTAGAAGAAACATGATTTTCAAACTTCTGCCATAGCACTCAAGTAAAATGAGATAACTACCCGCTAAAAACACAAGGACTATAAAACACAAAGCATCGTAAAATATCATAATTTAGTACTAGCTCAAAATGCCCGGGGCCCCAGATAAGGTAACTGGGAAATTTAGCTACAAGACTAAAATGGCGCCTCTATAATTTATTACACATTATTTTCCTCAGTAACCATCTTGAGAAAATTTTATATGACGGATTGGTGTTATAATTTAGATGAAAATGGAGGAACAATGCAGCTTTATTGAACGTCATATACACCTGCAGGCTGCATCCAGCTGGTTGAAAATAATGCTGTTGTCAACTCCAGTTTCTGGGACTGATGATTACCATTTATCGTTCACAAGATCCAGAATGCTTTTATTCTTTTGATGGTATCACATCCGTTGTGTGTTGAACTCTATACCTAGGCCTATCCGAAAGGGCGCTCGAGCTCCATTATGAAGGCAAGAAGGAACGGGGTGGGTCTTTTAGTCAGTAAGAGTCTGACTCTCGCTCCGCCCAAGAGCGAGGGATGTCAATGCATGATTTTTACCCGCGATAAAAAAAATACCTAGGCTTCTCTGAGCGAGAAAATAGGCGTTGAACCACGTCACATGTCTCGAATTTTTTGTTTGATTTCTGCACGCAGTAATTATTTTTACCTTCTCTGTTTTAAGAGCTAAAAAATTTACAACTTGGGTCGGTTCTCACAACTTATTACTTGGTATTACAAGGCACAGGCCACGCTGTGGGTAACGGGAGTTGCAGAGTGATCTCGGCCACCCCAGGCGCTGACTGCGGACGACGAGCAATAAGTCGTCCGCCCGTCCGATCAGCCCGAGTCGTCGACGGCATGTAGTGTTGTGTCACGAGTACTTCAAAGAGATGTCAACAAAACCTTAAGGCCCTAGCAGAGTCGATGCCCGCTAAGGTCACGGAAGAATTTCCGAAAAAGAAACCCATGGTCCAAGACCGCAAAGAGAAACTAAAGGAATAAAATTGGTCGGTCAAAGGTGATTTCCGGACCTGGAGTGAAAAAGTTATTAAATAATTAAAAGTTATTAGATACTGTCTCTTCACCACCCTAAGTTTTTTTTTTATGGTGGGAAAAAATCATCATGCATTGACATCCCCCGCTCTTGCGCGGAGCGGGAGATAGTGTCAGACTCTTACTGACTAAAAGACCCACCCCGTTCCTTCTCGCCTTCATACCGGGGCTCGAGCGCCCTTTCGGATAACCCTGGCCCCAGTAGGCTTCGACCCGGTTGGGTCCCTGCTGTTGCTGACAACTCCTTGAGGCGTGCGGGAACAGTGCGCGCCGTCGACGACTTGGGCTTAGTCCAGACAGTTACCGGACGGCCGGACAGCGAGCTACCCATTGCTCACTATCCGCAAGCCCGCGCCTACGGTGGCCGAAAATCGGGATCAGGATCCCGGCGGCGGCGGCGGCAGCGATAACGCCGTTGCCTGATGCGTTCGGCCTCCTCCTTTGCGAGCACTACGCCTGCCACTCCTCCTCGCTCCACACCACCCTAAGTTGACTGGTAGAGAATGCCTAAGGCATTAAGTCCACCTATGTACTTTGTGTTGCATAAACATTAAATAAATAAATAAACAATTTCCCACCTACCAAAGAAAAAACCACCTGAACACTGAATCAACAAGACAGATATTCACCATAGCATCTTTCAAAGCTTCTTTTCCTTCTCATTAACTATCACAATATCCTGGCAAACCAGTCCAATCTGCCACGCCTCACTGTTTGAAGTCTAGCGCTCTTGACGTCGAAGTCGCTTAGACTTCTGCTCACGTCCCTACGGCAAAACGAGGGTGAAGTGAGAAACTTTAAAGCAGGGGGAAGACAACTTTATTTACTCAATTGTAATCCTAGCAGTGTCTCATCAATTTGTCCGCGATACGGGAACCGAACTCGGATACGTGACTTGAGAAGGCCGATGTTTTATCCATCCCTGTATTAATTATAGCATATTATTATACATTTACTTGCAGTCCCAACAGACGTTGTCTCGAACGAAAGTTGGCATTTTGTCACAAAAAAAAAAAAATGCAACCTGATTGCAGCGCCACCTACCCAGTCTAATTGTATTTTCTAACCACCCAGAGATCTACCAAAATATACACACAAAATTACATTCAAATCGGATAGTGGTTAAACGCGAGCCTATTAATAATAAAATAAAGAATGAAGAAACCACTTATGTTTGTAGAAACTACACAACAAAACAAAAAAAGTACAAATTATAACACAGAAAATTACCCAATTATAGAACCGGTTCTTTGTCGCAAATATTGTCAGGGTAAACCACAAAGGCCTACTCTAATTTCTGGCAACAATGCCATTAAACCAATTTGCATAGCAACCACCCCTGGCAAGCAGACCAGAACGAATATTCCTCATACATCGAGCCCTGTATCTCGAAGAGCATGGTAAATCAATGTTGCTGGCCCCGAATATCTATAACAGTCGTTAGAGGCTCTTAGGAGCTTGAAAGTCAAACGCCCCATCTAACTGTAAGATAGTGGAGCTCCGGACTAAATTGAATTGTGTGTGGGTTTCGTCTTAAATATTGATATTCTATATCTTAGACTGGATGACGATGACGATATTCTTGTATATAGTGTTGGGGATGGCTAGTCTTGATTTGATTTTGGGAGAAAAGCTAATCTATCTATATTACCACAAATGACTGGTCTTTAAATTAAAAGATTATGGTGAGGTACTTTTTTAATTTTATTATATATTTATTTATCGTTTATTTCAGGCATTAATTCACAAAAATATTATTGAAGTAAATCAAATTAAATTGTTACAGCATAAAAGATTTTAAATTCAATAAATTAGATTAGATCAATGATTGAATTACATAATTAAAATTTTTGATAATTTTTTGAGTATTAATGTATTAATGCTTGATAAATACCGGAGGGACTGGCCCGCAATGGCCAAAGACAGATGTGTGTGGAAAAGGGAGGGCCTTCGCCCAGCAGTGGGACATAAATGGGCTAACTAACTAACTAATGTAACTCAAAATTATTGAATTATATCAGTAAAATTATTAAAATTAACTAACATCTCACTGTGGCAACTGAGCGCCTATGTCGATTACACTATCAGCGAGCGTCACTTTATCACGGCAGTGTGACAAGGTTAAACATCTAACTTTGTGGCAGACAATGTCAGTAGCTGTACCGAAGGATTGGATTTTTCGGATGTTAGAAATCACACTGTCCAGGTACCGGAGTACCTACCTAGCCTGATTTAGATCGTACACTCAAAGTAAGATTCAATCGCTAACCAGCTTCAGGCAGAAGACCTTCCATATATTAAGGGCCAAGCGCCCGAAAAGTGCCATAAAACAGTGATTTTCTGAGGCCTACTCCTCCGTAACGGCTAGGTCAATTGGTTTGAAAAAAATATATGTTTATTATAGATTCATGAACAATAATATCAACATTTGATTTTTTTGTGCTATTCTACTTTTGTCTAAAAAAAATATTTAGCAATTTCGCAACTTTTCCCTACTCCTTCGAAACGGCTTGGACCTTTAGAAACATTTTTACACATAAAAATTGGTGGTTAAATATTCTTCAAAGTGGACATTGCTTATGTAAATCAATCAATATCTCGCAGAGAAAATGGATTTAAAGCGCTTTCGAGCGATTTGCATACTGCCGCCTAGGCGAGTGCGAGAGTTGCGTTCACATAATTTCGGTCAGATGGTTCATGGGACTTAAGTAGGTGAGTTTATTAGTTGTCTAGTACTCATAACACAAGCTCTGCTTGGCTTGGGACTACACGACGTTGTTTGATACTTGGTAATATTGTTATTATTATCTCTTATTTACATATAACTTACATTTTTAAATAATTCTTTAAAAAAAAATATATTGAAATAACTTCTATCATTATTATTATTTGGGAAATTGTATAGTTTTTCTTGGCTCTGGGCTACTTTTTAAGCTACATTAACGAGCCAAGCCAAGTCGATGTAGCTTGTTATATTATTATTTTTTGTTCTAAATAAATGTGTTTTCTTTTTTTCTTTCTTAGGTATTTTTATACTCATTAATACCTAACTACATATTTAAGTAGACACCTACCACCCTTCTTGATATTAATTAATTGTATTTAAGAGGTCTGAGCGAAGCACCGCAATATTTACGCCATCGTAAATATTTCGGTGCTTCACTCAAACATCGTCACACATCCATATAATAAATGTGACGCACAGGACTGGTTGTCCTGGTGACGTCTGTGTTACGCAGTGGACGTTTTATGTCTGTAATTATGTAATTTCTTCGGCTTCACCTCGACTTAGCCTCCCACAATAAAATTAACAATTATAACTTGGTATTTATTAAAATTAACGTCATCACACCCATCACCTTGAGCAGTTTTTCTGCTGTGATGATAGTCTCTGATTAGATTAGACAGTCTTAGACAGACTTGTTTCGCAATTGCAAGACAGAATTGTCTAAATGAAACAAGTCTGTCTAAGACTTTCTTGTCTCAAATGTGCACAGAGTGTAACAACCCACCCCGTGTAAAAATCATCATAAAAAAGTTAAGAACACATCACAGAGACAGCCTCAACCAAAACGAAGCGCACATCAAAATACCCATGAAAAAATAAACACTTTATTCCACACGTAAACATTTCACAACCTCATAACCCCATTCTTCCCGAATGCCGAAATATAACAGAAAATAAAGTAATATTTTATCGTTACTTGCCCCGTTTACATATAGGACGTGATCTAATTTAAGCCGCGCTCCTGTCTGCCCTAGGCCTAATCTACGCTACGTCAGTGCCGATAAACACTGAGACGCCGCTATCATCTGTCTCTTTCCATCATTTCGTTTTTTGACGTCGATTTATTTTTGCCTTTTGGGGCTGTGGTGCTCAAAGTGTTTTTTTTTTAATTTTATTGATAAGCTCGCGATTAACTGGTGGACTCCGTAGCGTTTTCGCCGCATCCACTCTCTCGCACTTCATTGTGGACCTCATTTTCAATATACATAGACTACTTTATGAAGAACTTATTTTTGAACTTTTATTTATTGTGCGTAGAGCCAAGGAGTGGAATTCCCTGCCAGAGTCTGTGTTTTCTGATGGGTACAACTTAGGGGTTTTAAGTCTAGAGTAAATAGGTTATTTCTAGGCAAGTGTGCTCCATCGTTGACCACACCATCGCTTACCATCAGATGAGTTAGTAGCAGTTAAACCCTAAGCGAACGCCGCCACCGCCACCGTTTTGCGCATGATTCGCGCCATTCTGTCAAACATTAAGCGGACGCTGGGGTTCGAATAGCTTATCAAATATTTAGCGCTTTATTTGTAGTGTATTTATCCGAGAACGTAAATAAGAAGTTTTTTTTATTTATGTGGTCTACGATAAGCTTTCCTACAAGTAACCTATTTACTCTTGCTTAAGCACCTCGCTAAGATTGTAGCTATCAGGAAATATAGACTCTGATGGAAATTCTATTTCTTGTCAGAACATGGTATAGACCGAAAATTATCCCTGTACGCGCCATGCAACTACACCCAAGGACAACCCCTAATTTTTTGTAAACTATTGTGGCATGTAAAAAACTAAGATGTAGTTTTGAAAGGTTTAATTGGATTTGTTAACAAACTAAACTCTCTCTAGTTAACTAAAGAATAGAATAAACTTTATTTTACACCAAAAAAGTAACACGACTTATACATAAACTTAAATCTATAGGTATCTATAGGTCTTATCGCTAATAGCGATATCTCCACACAACCTTAGGATATCAACATTAAAACTATATTCTTGAAATAATTTAGCCAAAGCACTAAGGCACATTTTCAATAAACATATATCTGAGCTGAATAACCTCAAAAAATCCTTATCAGAACACAAAACACAACTTCGTCCAACTTCAAACAATACGCAACACAACTGTTCAAGGGGCGACCACAAAACTTTGGGCACCATAGCATAGTTTATACATCTATCTTTTGTTCCAGGACACTTAGCCCACTGCCGTCGCCTTCGGCTCTTCAAAGAGAAACATAAATTAACCCCACCCACTAATTACACGAATACATCATTCAATTTTAATTTTTGACGACGGGTTCCAACTTTTTTACGATTGGAAATGATTTTATTATAGACTTTAAGAATCGTTATTTATGATCCAATATCGGTCTTAATTGTTAGGGTGTGACTTCTGAAAATTAGGTTTGACGTCATTTGGACTCTTTAATGGTTGATTTTATTTTCTGTTTGGTTTTCTTTGTAGAGTTGAGATCTTGTGAGCAATGTAAAGTAATTTAGTAAGTAGATATTATCATGGAAACGGCGCTCACGCCCTGATTTCCATCTACTGTTGGCGTAGGCTTGAGGACGGCGAGCAATGGATAAGCTCGAAGTCAGGTCGTCCGATAACCGTCCGGATCGAGTTCGAGTCGTCGACGATGTTCCATGTGTGCCTCAAAGAAATGCCAGTAAACCGTAGGGCCTAGCAGGGTCGAAGTGTACTGGGGCCTTGGGTTGCACGAAAGAAAACCCCGGGGCTCTAAAACGAAGGCAAAGAAGGAACTGGAGTGGGTTTTAGTCAGAAAAAGTCTGACCCTCCTGCCGCACGCAAGAGTCCAAACATCTACAGACTTGCAGTGCGATTATACTCGTGTAGAAACCCCTGAAAGGGTCTTCTACAATGATGAACGAAATAGGAAATGATCAATTAGAACCGTGCGCTAGCTTCTGACGTATATTATATACGTACGCATCAGCTGAGCGAATCAAATGACCTGTAGATAGTAATCAGCGTTGCATGCAAGCTACCTACAGATCATTGGACTCGCACAGCGGACGTTTTCTTAAAGAAATTAATTTCGTACATGCGTAAAGAGTTTATTTTTTAATTTTATCTTTCCAAATAGATAGTGTTTCATGTACCGGATCGACCCTCCACGTGATTAAAACGATTGAAATTTAACGGTGTATAAGTGTCCATGTAGGCTTATCTACATCTACACTAACATAATAAAGAGGTAAAGTTTGTTATTTTTGTTGTAGGAGGTAATCTCTGAAAGTACTGGTCCAATTGCTTACATTTTTTCACCCATAGAAAGCTGCTTTATTCCTGAGTGACATAGCCTATATTTTTTGTATGCGGGCGAAGCCGAAGGCTAAAGCTAGTGTAAAATAAAATAATTTCGAATTTGAGTTTGAGTAAGTCTTCTACACAACTGGAAATTTACATATTATTAAGCCCATTGCTCACCACTTCGAGGCATCTACAACCACAGTCATCATAGCACACACGTCATAGTAAATTCAACGTCATTAACACCATAATTGGAGAAGCTCTCAAAAGGGAAAGCGAGGCACTAGTGTGAAAATGAACATTATCATCAAATATGCACATACCAAACTCACATGGCGGCACTAACAGCATTTGTAGTCTCCGTTACGCACAAACTTCCATGTGGACGAAATTTTAATGAAAGCCTAATAATACCCTTCATAAATACAAAGCAAACTATCAAAGTTTCTCTTTAGAAATTCAAAGGTTTATGAAATATTCAGCTAGGAGACCATGCGTGATGCGACGCGTTTTAGTCGTAGGAAATTATGTTTATATTGTTTCAAGTAGCGATATTATTTACGAAGGTATAATTGGTGTTCTTTCAATGACCCTTTTGCGAAGGTAACTCCTTCGAATAATTTATAATCTATACTCTTTTCAAAATAACATTACACATTTATGCAAACCTTTTATTACTGTCCGTTCAACCAATTTTGACTTTTATTACGTTGGTGATATGAAAAAATGGCGGCTGCAGTAAATAGTCGGTATTATAATTTTTTTGCTTTCAATGCTATCCTTATGCCTACGGAGTAGAAGTTAAAGTCGGTTGAACAGACAGTAAAAAAGGTTTTTTTTAATGTCTAATCTTAACGCGAATAGAGTTTACAGCCTTTATACGCATCTGAATTCTCCGCGTGATAAGTATAACCTCGATCGTACCTCCGGAATAAGTTTCGATTAAAATTTAGAGCAGTGGTGGCAGCGTGGGAGTGGTAGCGGTTCAAACCTAGCCAGGAACATTACTTTGTGTAATTTATTTCTTCACCACTATTCTTAAAACGGCAAAGGATGTATGAGGAAACCGGCATGTCCTTGAACTAAAAATTCGAAGACATGTGACACCCACTAACGTGCCCTGGGTCCACGTGATGGATTACGGCCCCTTTCCTAAAGAGGAGGTCTGTGTCCCAACAGTGGGAGGATTACAAGGCTGATTATATTTATTACGCAATTTTTTTAATCTACGTTATTACTTATCTACATTGTGCTCACATAATAGAAGCAACAAAAAATATGTAACCAAGATTGTATGTAACTCATAATATGATTTCAAAGAGTGTCCATGGAGTTTCTTGCACGTTCTGCTCCATAGAGATCTACGCTTTGGAACGTGCAATTTAGGTTTACTTTTTTTGTACTGACCGACATTTGACTATTCAAAAGTGCCTGTATATGGTCTATTGGTAAATAAATGCTTTTGATTTGATTTGATTTAAAATTTATCGGAACCAAACGTGCAAAATCTCCGACCGTTTGGAATCGGAGTCGAATCCTTCATAACATTGTTGCTGCATATCTAATACCTACTTACTATATACGTTCTTGTATCAGATTATCTAATTGTACAAGCCAGCCATGGTGTCTGCCGGAGCCATTATGTGGTTGATCTTAGACCACAAGACACGCCAGTCGCATCGTGAATGGCCTACCTAGACAATGCCGTAAACAGGCTTAGACGGCGTACGTTATTTGCTAGAATAAACCTGTGTAGGTATTGCTCAAGGTTTCCGGAACAGGACACAGGTCCAAGTGGCATTATCTCGTATTAATTGCTGACTGTATCTGAATGTGTTGTGTGACTTCTTGATAGATGTGTCTTGTTTGATTAAAATGGACAATAGTATACACCGCTAAATTTTGATCGTTTTAATCGAGTGGAGGGTCGATCCGGTACATGAAACACTTTCGATTTGTGAAGATGAAATTAAAAAATAAAGTAACTTTTTTAAAAACTCATGGTAATTTACACACGTACGAAATTAATGTCTCTATGAAAACGTCAGGTGAACGAGTCCAATGATCTGTAGGTACTTGGTACGCAACGCCGACTACTAATTTTATCGAAAACACAAATCGATAGCATAGGTATCATGTACCGGATCGACCCTCCACGGGATTAATACGATCAAAATTTAGCGGTGTATATGTACCTATATAAATATACCCTTTTTTAGTTCAAGTTCTTATATTTCATCCCAAGGTTGTCGCCATTGTACCCATACATTTAAGTTTCTGTGAAATTGTTACTGTTGTGGTGTACAATAAATTTTATTCTATTCTAATAGTTGCTATTTTTACCGGTATTTCCTTTTTTTATAATCGTACCTGTATTGTCTACTACATCTACCAGCGGCTTTGTTTACGTGAAAGTAGAGAATGTAACTACAGCCTATGTCATTTCAGTGAAACTTTATATATAACTAGTAAGGGTGAGTTGCACTATTTAACTATAACGATAACCAAACCATAACCAGCCGTGAAACGGCCGTCTATTAGTCAATGCGACGATTTGACTGAACTGTTAACGGCTTTGTTATCGTTATAGTTAAATGGTGCAACTCACCCTAAGTATAGTAAGTTAATTACTTTTCAATCGTGTCAATAAGATACACAATAGAAAGACAATGACAGCGCGAACGCTGGCGTCCAAAGGATTTAGATCCAAAACTACACAAAACAAAGTAAAATTATCTATGCCATATTCGATACTAAAATGTGGACTTCCATCCCTTTAATGAGATTTATGTACGTAGTATCGGAACAAAATAAGGCACTTTATTCACACGAGATCTAGACAGTACAAATGTAGGTACTTAGAAAGGAATAGTATTTTCTTAGACCGTGTGTGTACGTAAATCGTGGGTAAGTAAGAACTAGATAAACAGTGTAAAATAATTTATTTATTTTATTTTATTTATTTATTTATTTATTTATTTAACCAGAACGACAGAATGCCAATTACACTGATTACAAAAGTTACAAAATATGTAAAACCTAATTAAAGAAAATATAACAAATAATATAACTAAATCTCTTATTCAGTCTTCTCGCAAATCGCCAGACATTCGATCAATATCTCCTTCCATTCATCAGCGAATAGATCTAGTCTAGGACTGGATTCAAGAAGAGCGTTGAGTGCGATTAACATTCGCGGAGTAGGTGACATACGTCGTGCAACCGTACGGCAGCGCGGCACTACAAATAATTTATGCCGTCTTGCCCGGCAATAGTTATCAGGAACAAAAATTTTACACAGCTCCCCATGCAGACTAGGCGAATCAATTTTTCCGTGTATGATCTTGCAAGCTGTTACAAGCTGATCAAAGGCTCGTCTAACCTGGAGTGAAGTAAAACCCAAACAACCTAACAGAAACTTGGTTGGATATAAGTATGGATAGTAACCAAACCTACGTTTGTAGAAATACCTTAAAAATGCTTTTTGGACTTTTTCTATCATAAGGGTATAGGATTTCTCATGTGGATTCCAAACACAAGAGCTTGAATCAAGTTTGCTTCTAACAAGCGTGTTATACAGAAGTCGGATTACTTGATGGTTTGTAAACTCACGACAGTTTCTAAGGACAAACCCCAACCTCCGAAATGACTCTTTGGCTAGAGAAGTAGTGTGATCATGAAAGTTAAACTTAAACTTAGTATCGAAGATAACACCAAGATCTTTAGTCGAATGGATTATAATGATTGGATTATATAAAATGATAATGGATTGATTTAGAAACCGGAATACGATTAACAAAAAGAATGAGGTATGTAGCATATAATGATGTGTTGTATACCTATTTTAAAAATCCTGTAAAAAGTACTTTGTTCTAAGTACCTAATTTTATTTATACAAGGTGTAAGGGACAGCCCTCCACAAACTTTAAGGGCTTGCTCAGTAGACGAAACTGTATAACCTTCCACAAAAAATTTTTCAGGTGACGAAAAAAATAAATCGGCCTCGCCATACAAATTGTCCAATCAAGTTTATCATTTTGTATGGTGAGGCTGATTTTTTTTTTCATGTCCTGAAAAAAAAAATTGTGGAATGGATGGTTCAAAGTTTGTTTGAAGAAACCTATTACCATGCAGGCAAGGCCGCTGGCAGAAGCTAATCTAAAATAATTTTATTAACAGCTATAAGTTGCCAGATATTTTAGCAAAGCTAAGGCGATAAATTATAACCCCATAGGCAATTTGAAGTTTCAAAAACACATCAAACTTAAAGCAACGTTTATTTATAAACCAAAATAGGATTAGGCAACTTACAAACGCTCGATTCCTATAAATGTGTAGTCGACTCGTAATTCACTGAGTGTTAAGTTCGTTAAATAAGTGTTTAAGTGCCCTTAAGTTTGTATTGTACGTGAATCTACAAATGAGACAATTTGGATGTGTCATCGGCAAATAGGTTTTTTTATTTTGATGTTCCACCATCATCTAATTACTTCTCCAGCTCTAGGTTGGAGCAGGAAGATGTTTCAGGCTTTTACTGACTGAAACCGCAGCTATGTTCCTTCAGTTACCTTTCGCGTTATAGAAGCACGAGTATCCCTTTCATACGTTTTCCCATTGCCCTAGCAGGCATTGGCCCTGGTAAGTCTCTACGGGTGGAACACTACGCATCATCGACGACACGGGCTCTTTCCTTATAGGATGAATGGATGGCGAGCATTGCTCGTTGTCCGCAAACCTGCGCCTGAGGCGGCCGGAGATCACTACTGCAGCGGCGTGGCTGGGAATTCTCCTTAGCTAGTATTAGAATAGAGTAATTTCTCAAACATAAAATAGAAAAAAATTGATTAGATTTTACAATGCCTTTTAAGTTTAAAACTGTTTTTCTTTTGTAATAAAGAGTTTTCATTTACTACGTAATTAAATATTCACAAAAAATACACATCATATCATCTAATTAAGATATTTGAATTTAATTTCGTTAGACAAAATCTAGAAGACCTAATTTAATTAAATTAGTAAGCCAGACTGAACATGTGGAACAAGACCAAAAATAGAATAATTATCTGTAGAAGAACGAAATATCGCAAACTAAACTTGGTTTATAGAATAAGACAGAATTCTATTTTGCAAATATTGTTAATACATAGTAATTCTTAAGATACAATGTAGTTCAGAAACATTTTACCATTCGGCATGCAAATTTTTACATTACCACATGTTATTTATAAAATTTTTATGGGTACAGATTTATTTCACCTCTCTCTAGAGCAGTGGTAGCCGAGTGTTGACAGCCGTGACTTACGAGTTGTAGGTCGCGGATTCAAACTCAGCCCGACGCATTACTTTGTGTTATTTATTTCATCACTACTGCTTTCAAAACGGTGAAGAAATGCATCGTGAGGACACCGGCATGTCCTAGAACTAAAAATTCGAAGACATATGACATTTACCACTACGATATTAATACTACGACAGCTAGCATTCTAACCTAACTTGTCGGTGTCGTGGTTTCATTCTAATCCGTGTTTGCTTTACTCGCTAAAAAGACCATTTAGTTTATTAGAAGGCAAATTTCCTGTTGTCTTCCTTATTATTATTAATATTATAAAGAGGTAAAGTTTGTCTTTATGTTTGTATGAGGTAATCTCTGAAACTACTGTACCCCTAACCAAGTTGCTAATCTGCAATAGTTAACGCTTGTAGAAAGCTTCAAATGTACGGGAATGACGTCGCCTCATCACTCAGTCACGTGATCCAGAACAAAAGAATTGGCGGCAAGGTCAACTCGAAGCGTTCGACGCAAGCGAAACGGTTGTAACTTGGCTAGGGGTCTGGACCGATTGCAAAAAAAAATTACCGATAGAAAGCTGCTTTATTTTTGACTGATATAGGCTATATTTTATGTATGCGGGCAAAGCCGCATGCAAAAGCTGGTTTAGTTACAAAAGATAGTGTACTTTGACTTATAATTTTTCATTTTTATTCAATTTGATTACTACACCAAACATACTAGATAGGTAATTTTCATTTTATGATAACATCGAACGATACTACCACATCCAAAACATTCATACTCCTGGTAATCCTAATACTGACTGTGATTAATAGTGTAGCATAAGACGAGGGTCGTTCACAGACGACAGCTATATTGCGACAACTCTTTGTCTCTGGTCGCTTATAGTCAATTTAAAGGAAGGTATTCATTAATGCTTGGTGCAAGTAGTGGGTAGTGTAAAGTAGAAAGAGATTCATTCTTTATTCTATTTGGAATATTTGTTTATTGTGCACAGTGTAGTCTTTCTGACTGATACAGAATGCCTTGCAGCATTAAATCCGCCTATGTACTACCACTGTGACTTCTCGAGGTTTAAATATTTTAGCTTAATTTTGTTGACTGACCAACGTTTAGGAAATTAACAGTAATCGTAAAATAGTTAATTTAAAATTGACGTTTACAAACAAATTAATATGGAAAAAAAATCAAGTGATTTTTTTAAGGATAATTAAATTAAAATGCTTAATTACAATAAATGCGCAACCTCACACACCTGAATTAGAAAATTTAATTACAGTCTAGTCAGTATTAAATTTTGTTTAGGTAATATTTAAAAAAAATATCCTGAGTGTAATAATATGGAAATCGACAGACAACATTGGCAGTAGGTACATCGATATTGGTATCTACCGGTATGAAGGCTTGAAGGAACGGGATGGGTTTTTTAGTCAGTAAGAGTCTGACACTAACTCCCGCTCCGCCCAAGAGCGGGGGTTGTCTTAAGATGATTTTTCCCATCGAAAAAAAAAAAAAAAATCTACGCAAGCACGATTTATCAAAATTTATCAAAAATCAAGCGCTATCAAAATAGATAGGTACCTAATTGTTTAAACCTAAAACACTTGATTATTTTAGGATAAAAAACTATCTATTAAAAAGTAGCTAAAAGCTTCGTGGTATTCAAGCCACATATGTGTATTTGATAAAGGTCCTGTTGACCGAAAATATGTATACTGCCTACCATTACCATTACCATAAGCTAAAAACGATTCAGTAGCGAATTCTTTCAGGGTGTGCATTTACTATATTACGTACCTATTGTATGCCTATGTTATATGTTTTAGTACATTGGACAAATTGACAGTAATTAGCTATAAGTGTTAAAAAATTGGATAAAGATTAATTTAATAGATACTTGTTAGGTAAAGAGCTGCTTTTTTAATCATATAAGCTACTGCTTGACTAAGATCTCAACTGATGGTAAGCAGTGATGCAATCGACGATGGTGAAGCGCACAAGTTTATTATGAACCTGTTCACTTTAGCTTTGAAGACATCTAAATTATAATCGGACGGGAAGACCACTGCAGACAAACTATTGTCCTTCAATTTACGTGGTATAAAAGACGAGATAAAACGCTTAGTCCGGACTGTAGAAGTGTTAACAACGTAAGGGCAGGTGGCTGGTTGTCCAATGATAGAAATGTGATGACGGAATCAAATCATGTAATTCCTGCTTTTATTCAGCTCATGATAAATAATTTCCGTTGTTCTTAAAATTTTTACGCATTATTATAATTTCAAAATGAAATCATCAATTTCAATAAATCATTTACGAACTACATCTTCCGCTTACAACCATCATAGTCGTTCCTCTTTAATTTCACACTGGACGATTCCAAACGAAAATGTTCTAACAAGAATATTAGATAGAAAAATTAAAATTCTCCTGTAGCAGACTGAAGACGATTTTTATTAAAGCAAAAAATGCCGAAAAGCCCGCCTTGGAAGGCTATATCGCCCTGCGGGAGGCTTTTATAAGGCGAGCGATAAATCAAGGACGGGGAAATATTTAAAAGCTTGCCGCACCAAGATTCTTTGGTTTGGTCCGTTTAGGGCAGGAGATTTGGACCGGATGCATTTTCGCAAGTCTTTATTGCATTGCAAAAAACTTAATAAAGTACACAAATATTTCACGATTCATTAACATGAATCGTGAAAGGCGAACATTTATAAATTTTCGTTTCGTTATATATTTTCTCCCACTAAACCTTTGAGTGACAGAGTGCGATCTTATTCACGTATACAGACAAATGCTTGCACTGACTGGACAGGTCCACTTAGAACTGTGTGGTTCTTTCTTTAAAAGACCATCTTAGGCTCAATCTGCATGGTTCTCATATGATTTGACCATTACATATTTTGCTGTATGGACTTTAAAAGAGACTTTAACCCCTGAGTTTGTTTCGGTGTTTCTTCTCAGGGTAGTCAGCTAGGAAACACCGGCCTCATCTAGCATTAATGGAAGAAAAAAAAAATTGACGTGTAAAAGTGTTTTTATAAAACCTGCTTGCAAAATAAAGATCACTTATCATTCGAGGGTAGGATCCAGTAAACAATATAAAGTTACGGAACTATATAATAATATGATAAAAAAAATATTAATATAATAAAAATATGCTTTTTAATTTTCATAGGTTTGGTAAATTTTACTTAAACACAATGTTGTTGTTTTTATTTTTTATTAAATTTTCTATATATTTCTTTATTGTGTGTGTATGCTAAATAAACGTGCTTTTTTATTTTCCTTTCTATTAGTTCTAATAGTAAAAAAATACGACTAGGCTGGTGATACTTATTACTATTATTATGAGCCCGATGTGTCCTACTGCAGGACAAACTCTTTTCTGACTTGCCATATGATAGTAATTATATAATTTTCTATTCACAGACCAAAGCAGAGCACACCAAATCCTGTGGGCGGCACGGTGTGGCAGGAACATGCCTCGTTTCCTGCTCATGAAATACATCTTCACGCTATTCATACATCCAACTAACGCTGTATAGCCCAAATATGTTCCGGAAAAAATGGATGGGAGTCTGGGAGACCACCCCGAGGTTTTAGTGTGTCGGGATTTGGTGGGCCGGAATTCAGAAACACTTTAGTGGGAGAGTCACGCCTTTTCAGTAATGTTAGGGAAAATGGACGATGGTACGAGTATTTCCGTATTTCCTTTAAAAATTCATTAGGCATTTGGATTTTGTAGTTCTATAGTATTGTTTGAAAGAGTTACCGTAATCCTAATCAATTAAAATGGTTCTGTGCAAGGTTCATTGCTCGCAGGACAGATAGTCGATGGGGCTGAAATGTTCTAGAGAAACGACCAAGTACTAAGAGACGTTCATTGTTAGACCTCCCACAAAGTGGAACGATAACCTGGTAAGAGGAGTCTGGGAGACAACCTCGAGGTTAAGAGGTACACATTGTAGGCAATTGGTATCTTACAATAGTTTTGCAAGAGATGATGTGCTGATCCCAGTACAATGTGATATCGCCATTATCGAGAACTGGGTTCCACGCGCTACTCAAGAAATTGTCAGCAAACCGTAGAGGCCCAGCAGGGTTGAAGTTTACTGGGCGGCCACGGTACGAAAGGCAACGAAGGAATACGAGTGGGTTTTTAGTGAAAGTATGACATTATCTCCCACTCCGTCTATGAGCATTGGATGATTTATTTCATTTAAAAAAATCGGGAGCTGAATCGGGAACTATTATTATTATTTTCATTTATTTATTATACATTCATATTCTTCACATTTTTAAATATTTCTTTAAAAATAACATTAAAAAAAAACATTTAAAAATATAAAAAATAGTAGCCCACCGGCATCGGGAACAGGAACCTCCGGACAATACGCGCCGTGTCCAGGAGTACTGCCTTCTGAATCAAGCCCTTGATCCAACTGCCTAACGAGAGCCTTTATTATTATTATTATTATTTATCTAGCAACTAAGGCACATAATCGCGTACTCAAATAGCTCGCCGTCCAATATAATTAATCTGTTAAATGTTAATTGTACGAAGTGGGTACCGAAACAAGTTTCAACTGGGATGTTGCTGACAACTTGTGTAAACTTGTGCCGCCGATAAGCAACTTAGTTTCAGAATGCGATCCATGTTAATCGTAGGACCAAGCTGGATACTATGAATTTTCTACCCCACAGCACTTTAATTTATCGTTAAAACTTCGGATTTGGTTTGGGGTGCAAGTTTGTGTGTTATTGTGATATTTTGATTCATGTTGGGGTCGATAGATTTCTCATCCACACTGAGTATAGGTGCCATATTTGCCCTTCACCACCCTAGGTTGACTGGTAGAGAATGCCTAAGGCATTAAGTCCGCTTTTGTACCTGTGTGTTACATGAAGTTCCAATAAATAAATAAATTCACCAACCCGCACTGGCCCCGCGCACGGCCCATTCGCTCTCCTAGAGAGGAGGCCTGAGTCCCAGCAGTGGGAACATTAAAAAGGGCTGGTGATGATGATGAAATAATAAAACGGAATCAGCTGAATGTGATTTGGTTATTCGAAACTATAGAAGTTTCGACGCTCAGAAGTTTCAAAACGTTGCTTTTAAATTATTAATAGTAAAGCTAGAACTACATTAAACCGACGCACACGTGTAACACGCTCTCGACTTGTCGCTGTGGCCAGCGCTGCGCTCAAGGCTGTTTACAGTACGCAGTACGTTGAATTAACAATCCAATGTAAAAGTGCGTTAGATTGTTAATCCAATGTAGGCGGCCAGCGCTGCGCTCAAGGCTGTTTTCTTAGAGAATAGCACCCCAAGTCTAAGGCCGCACTCATTGTAAACTTGCACATTATTCTTTTAAATAAATAAATTTTATCACGCTTGTTGAATTTGTCAAAAAAGTAGGGTAGGTAGGTACGTTGTTTTTCTGTTGTTATGTAAGTGAGCAAAAACACCTCTACTTTCGGTGAGAAAATCCACTTTCGGGTAACGCCAATCTCCCCCAAAAACAATAAAAAGACAAAACTATAGAGATGCACATAATATTTTGTCGAAACCCGCGAATTTTTATACAAAAATCCGAAGCCGAAATAAGATTCCGAACGTATCTTCACAGATTTGCTGTTCATGAATACCAATCGAAAACGGAACGCATATACCACGATAACATGGGTGAAAAAAAAAAAACAAAATATTTTTTTTTGTTCTCGTTCATAGAGTTACAAGTCTGTATTGATTTTCTTGATAAGCTTTACACTAAGGTCGGTGCCAGATAAATGTGGAATAACGGACATTGAACCTCCCACATTTGATTTATTCCGTTCTAATACCAAAAACTAATACCACTTTAATTATTTTTTAATCATATTTATTTTCCATTCCGATCGAATAACATCAATTTGGCTCGTTACAGTTAGCTCAGTCAAACCTAGATAATCAAAATATTTTTTTAACCTGAGTCCAAACAAATACCAGTGGTATTAGATGCTGGTATTAAATTGGAAAAAATCTCACATTTGTGGACATTCTTAATTTCGAAAACAGAAATAAAGACATAAAGCTGTCTAGAATCGACATGTATCGTGATCCTTTACATGATCTAGTAATGTAAGGCAATTCATAGTTTGTTTTTCGCTGTTGGTACTCAGGCCTCCTCTCTAGGAGAGGGAATCCACCACGCAGATCCAGTAACCCTCACTGGTGGATTAGCCAAGTGCGCAGGAGATACTATAGTGCATAAGTGCAGTCCGTAAATGCACTCCTGTTCTTTTACACTCATAGTCTGACCGAGGACATATCAGCCGCAGGTCCAATGGCTATACGTACTGTGATATCGAAAGGAGATCGCATGAGTTGTTTTTTTTTATATAACCAACGAACTGGCTTTTAAATATAATTCGAAGGATTATGCTGTTCTAGAATAGTTTTGAAAGTTAGTAGAAAAAAAGTGTGTCGGTTGTTTTTTTTCAGTGCGGAACAGATTTTGTAAAGACAACATGTATTCGTAAATGGTGAAATAAGTTACAAAATATAAGTGTGCGCGCTACAAAGTTTTTCATTCCTAAAGTATCCCAGTACGTGCCTATCGATGAGCTGAGCTGCGCCACATGGTGGAGGCGCTTTGGAGTGAAAGCTAAGTGAAATAGGATAAAACACAAACATACAACATGGCACAAATGATATTTTTCTCGGGCGTCGGCACGAGCTTTGATGATTTTCTTTTGCAATTCCGCCGAATTGCAGCGATAAATAAATGGGCGGAAAACGACCTAGCATTAATTATGGGAGCATATTTAGATGGCCCGGCTCTAGCATATTTTAAATTCATTTATAATGAAAAAACATCATTCAAAGATTTATGTGATAGCTTAAAAAACGAATTCCCGTCGGGGACGGATTATGTAGAAAAATTCTATAACGCTCGTCAAAGCGAGAAAGAGGATGTTGTGGCTTTTTTTTATAGACTGGCTGATTACGGGCAACAAGCGGGCATATCTGACGATAAGATTTTTATTAAAATTTTTCTGAAAGGGATCACCACAAATTATAAATTGAAATTAGCAACTCGATTATATAACTCAAAAGCGGAGCTACGAGCCACGCTTCAACAAATCGAGGAGATTTTTAGCGAAACACAACATAATTCAATTAATTTACCATTGCAACCCCCACGTGTTAGTTTCGATCATCTCCCCAATACAAACCAAAGGTCCCCATCAAACCCGAGACCATCCAGCCCGGCGACATCATGTGCCACGCCACAAAGTGCGGGCGATTCGGAGACGTTCCATACACCCAGATACAATTTTCGCCCTAGACATCGTTATAATTGGAATAATCGTACACAAACTGCCCCCAGCCAAAGAAGCCCACCAGCACCCAACCACCCAAACGAGCAAGGGCACAGCCGATAAGGAAACAAGCGGAGTTGCAAGCTGTGTCCGAGATCTCTCGCAACTCCAGACAGAAAACAGAAAAAAAAATACTGGTGATCTTACTCCATTTATTAATATTTTTATAGCTGAACAGGCGTATAGTGCGCTGATAGACACTGGAGCATCAATTTCGTGTATATCAGAGCAATTAGCTACGAATCTTGAACTAAAGAGTACCAGTGACGGGACGAATCATTTTGTGAAAGCCATATCAGGATCATATCTGAAGGTTGTCGGAAAAGTGAAGATAACTTTTATGATAGATTCACGTATTTTTGTTAATGAATTTGTAATAATTAAGGACATTAGTCAAAGTTTAATCCTCGGTCAGGATTTTTTTCATAAATATAATGCAATTATAAATTTCGCTGATAGTTGTATAATATTGAATAATTTTTGTGTAAAATTTTGTGAATATTGTGATCGAAATGTCGCGTCAATGTCACGCCCTATGGTACATCATGACCAGCATGACAGAACAAATGAAAAAAATAATGTCATTTATGGACATGAACCCAGAGAGGGAGGAAGGTTAAATTATATTTCGAAAAATGATTATCTTTATTTTTCTAAACTAATAGAAAAAAATGACGAAGATTTGATGTCAAATATTTCTGAAAAATTTACTACCATAAATGAACTTAATATTAACTCAGAATTAAGTCTTAATGAAAAACTTAAACTAAAAAACCTCCTTTCCTCATATCGGGAAAATTTTGCATTTACGGCCTCAGAGTTAGGTAGATGTAGCTTAGATGAAATCACCATTAGAACTGTAGATGAGA
Source organism: Mythimna albipuncta (assembly GCA_929112965.1). Classification (NCBI taxonomy): domain Eukaryota; kingdom Metazoa; phylum Arthropoda; class Insecta; order Lepidoptera; family Noctuidae; genus Mythimna; species Mythimna albipuncta. The sequence goes on from OV815965.1 coordinate 22,211,001, forward strand.
TTCCAGTTCATCACCCACCCTATAGGGTTTCTCCAAAGCAGCTTGAAATAATTAACTCGCAAGTCGAAGAAATGTTAAATAATGGAGTTATTCGAGAATCCAAGAGCGCATATGCATCCCCGGTAGTGTTAGTACAAAAACCCGATCAAACGTGGAGATTTTGTGTAGATTATAGAAAATTAAATAAAAAAGTAATTACCGATAGTTATCCGTTGCCAATTATGGAAGATATTATGATATACTTAGCGGGAGCACGTTATTTTGCAGATTTAGATTTAAATTCGGGTTATTGGCAACATCGTTTATGTGAGAAAGATAAACATAAAACAGCGTTTATTACGTCATCAGGATTATATGAGTTTAATGTTTTACCCTTTGGACTTAAGACAAGTCAAGCTGTTTTTCAGAGGACTATGGATAAAGTATTAGCTGGGATAAAGTACAAAAAGGCTATTTGTTATGTAGACAATATTTTAGTTTGGGGTAATAATTTCACCGAATTTTTAGAATCATTAGAAGATGTCATGGAGCGATTAAAGAAAGCAAACCTTACACTGAAACCAAGTAAATGCAGTTTCGGCTATAATATACTTTCTGTATTGGGACATGAGATCTCAGGAGATGGAATTAAACCCGATAAAAAGAAACTATAATCGTTGAAAACATTAAAAACTCCGACAAATACTAAACAAGTAAAATCTATATTGGGTTTGTTTTCTTACTATCGTAAATTCATTAGTAATTTTGCAGTAATAGTGTTGCCCTTAACAAAATTGTTAAGGAAAGGCGTCGTGTTCAGGTGGACAGACAAGGAAGAAGAAGCGTTCCGAAGCATAATAAAAATTATGGAGTCACCACCCCTTCTGAAGTTTTATTCCCCTAACTCTAAGCTAATTACACGATTATATGTAGACGCATCTGGTGAAGCGGTAGGTTGCTGTTTAATGCAGGGTGAAGAAAAAATGTATCCAGTTGCGTACGCGTCAAGGAAGCTGAGCGACGGAGAGAAGAAATATTCCACTACGGAGAAGGAGTGTCTTGCTTTGGTTTGGGCTCTGAATTATTTCAAACATTTTCTTTGGGGTCTGAAGTTTCAGGTCATGACAGATCACAAGGCGCTTTGTTGGCTGAGAAACCGGAAAGACATGAATGGACGATTAGCTAGGTGGTCGCTGTGCATCCAGGCTTATGATTTCGATATTGTTCATTGTTCAGGTAGAGATAATGTCATTGCTGATTTTTTGAGTAGAAATCCCTTAGGCCAAGAAGATGAGAAGCAGAGGAGTACCACGGAGCAGCTGGAGGACGGCATGCAGCTGTATAGAATAGAAGTTGTGAAGATGCGAGAGGAGCAAGAGAGGGATGATTTTTGTAAACGTTGGTTAGATAGGATTGCTGCTAATAGGGGTAATGATGTTAAAGGTTTTAGTGTCAGGGATGATGTGTTGCGTAAGAAAGCAAGGAGAGTGACTGGTATTTGTGAACTAGTTGTGATTCCAAAAGGGCTTTTGTACGAGATTTTAAACGAATTGCATGATAATCCTTGGTCAGGTGGTCATTTAGGATTAGCTAAGACGTTGGCTAAGTTTAGGGAGAAGTATTTCATCAAAGATGCAGAGAAGGAGATAGAGCGTTATGTAAGTAGTTGTTTGTTGTGTCAGGAGCGAAAGAAACATAATCGATTAGCCCAGTTACAGCCCATTGTAGTGAATGATTTGATGGAAAAGGTAGGCATCGATGTCTTAGGACCTTTTAGAAAATCGTTGAATGGTAACAGATATATTATCGTTAGTTTAGAGTATGCTACGAGGTATGCAGTTTGCAGAGCGGTACCCAGAGCGACAGCCCGGAGGATCAGCGACTTTCTGATAGAGGATATTTTTTGTCGATTTGGCGGTGTCAAGGAAATTATATCTGATAGGGAGTCGATTTTCACTTCTCGTTTAGTCAAGGAAACGGTGAGTTATTTCGGAGCAAAATCCCGCTTCACCACAGCGTTTCATCCTGAGGCGAACGGATTGACGGAACGCTATAACAAAACTATCTGCCAAATGCTTTCCATGTATGTGAGGGCTGATCAGAGAAATTGGTGTAGTTATGTGCCACTCGTGTGCTATGCGTACAATTCAAGTAAACAAGCAAGCACAAGAGTGTCACCACACATGCTTCTCTATGCGAAGGAGCCACTGTTCATAACTGACATGACAAGTCACCAAAGTCATTTAGATTACGTAGGACGTCACGATCTGAAAAGTCATCTGTCACGATGTGCCATGGATAATATAAAAAAAGCACAAGCAAGACAGAAAGCTTATTATGACAAAAAGGCCAAAGTAGTAAGGTTTTTACCCAATCAGTTAGTTATGATTTATACACCTAGACGAATTTTGAATAAAAGTTTGAAGTTAAGTAGGTTTTATAAGGGGCCTTATCAGATAGTTAGAAGAATTTCAGACGTGAATTATGTAATAAAAAAACCAAATAATAGGCGTTTTAGGGACATTGTACATGTAAATAGATTAAAACCGTTTTATGTTAGAATGTAAATAAATTGAGGCTCAAAAGGCTTAGTCTCCAGTTTAAAAAAAAAAACGAATAGAGTTGTCATTGTCAAATCATTTGTCAGATTGTAATGTTATCATAACACATTAGTGAAAAAATGTTTTAATTAGTGTTTTTGTTTCATGAATAATGAGTAAATGCTGCCGGGCGAGCACGCCCAGCGGACATGGTTAAGTGTGCACGCAGCCGGGAGTTCTCAGAGGGCAGAGTCAGAGAAAATAAATACCTCCTATAGAAGTGTATGCATAAGTTAGATTAGGCAAGATTGTACTCCAGAATGATTTATTAATTATTAGTGAGAGGAAAATATCCTCCCATCCTCCCTTTAGAGACCCGTCGGTCATCCCTTATGAGAGGATTTTGCAGTTTTCAAACTGAGCTAATATCAACTTTGCTAATGAGGCATAGCCTATGCAAAGAGAGTCTAGTTGACTCTAATGATTTAGCTATTTTGGGGAGTTATTTTTAATAATCTTTGTTGTTGATTAACTCTGGAGTAGACTCTTATAATGAGAATGTGTAGGGGATCCAATGCGTGTATGACTCCTTGTCCTCTGACCCGATAAGCGTCCGAAGAAATTAGTCATAAAAGTATTGAGTCTTAGAATATAATCCCAGTCTGGGTGGTTGTCACTCTGACATCCTAGGCACTCTTCTAAGTGCAGCACTGTGGCTTTTTTGGAGGTTTTGCTGCGGTGGGGTTTAAGTATGACAACGTTGATTGATAAGCGAAAAGTTAGCGCATAGTAAGTTTGTAAATAGATTTTGAATTTTGTTTATCGTTCGTTATGGCTTAGGCTCGCTCCTAAAGAGACGACCACTATAATGTGAATTTCTTTCCTCCATAGGTAGGGACCTCTGTGTTAGGTATAGGTAGGTCATGCTTAGTCCTTCGAAAGTTTTTAGAATATAAATGCTTGTTGCCTCAACATTTCTATTCATTGGGGCGTAGCTCATGTGATATCGAAAGGAGATCGCATGAGTTGTTTTTTTTTATATAACCAACGAACTGGCTTTTAAATATAATTCGAAGGATTATGCTGTTCTAGAATAGTTTTGAAAGTTAGTAGAAAAAAAGTGTGTCGGTTGTTTTTTTTCAGTGCGGAACAGATTTTGTAAAGACAACATGTATTCGTAAATGGTGAAATAAGTTACAAAATATAAGTGTGCGCGCTACAAAGTTTTTCATTCCTAAAGTATCCCAGTACGTGCCTATCGATGAGCTGAGCTGCGCCACAGTACTGTCCGAGGCAAGATGGAATCTGTACTATCAGCTTACAAACTTTTATTTTTTATTATTGATAGGCTTGCGTTTGACCACCATCTCACCTGATGGTAAGCGATGATGTAGTCAACGCTTGCCTAGAAGTAACCTATTCACTCTTAACTTAAAGACTTCTAAGTTCTAGCTATCAGGAAACACAGACTCCGACAGGGGATTCCACTCCTTGGATGTGTTATGTTATTTAGTTCGGCCCGAACCAAAGTTGAACCAGAAAACATAAAAGTGAACGGATATTTGGCAATAAAAAAAAAATTCGACAGCTCTAAAACATCTTTTAACCGAATTATATCGAACGACAATCCTGCGAACACGACTCTTTTACACACGTAACTACGTTTGCTACATCAAAATTTACAACACAAACAAACACACACAAACTACACCCTATCACTACATCATAAAGTTCAATTTGCATCACAACAATCCCCAAATTCGCATCTCAAAACTATAAATCAAAATTAAACTTTAGTGACTATTAGATAAGGTATAAATTCGGTTGCATATAAACTGTGTTGCACTATCGTCGATTCGATCAATTCATTCAGTGATTCCATTCGAATTACTCCTTTGATTCGATTTCGGTACACTCGCGGGCTTAACTGGAACGTTTTTGGTTTTTAATTAATAATAGACACAGAGCCGGTGAGCACTTTTGTTAGTGACAGTATAGGAATACAGCCAGTGTTGTGTGCAAAAAGTTGTAGAGCTCAGGGATGGCTAGGGATTTAAATAAAAAATATTTGAGTAAAAGCATATATAGGGATTTTCTGGGGCCAGGGTTATCCGAAAGGGCGCTCGAGCCCCGGTATGAAGGCTAGAAGGAACGGGATGGGTCTTTTAGTCAGTAAGAGTCTGACACTATCTCCCGCTTCGCCCAAGAGCGGGGGTTGTCATTGGATGATTTTTTCCCACAATAGAAAAAAAAAATAGGGATTTTGTATTTGCCTGTGCTTATTTTGGTGTGTACTAAACAACTAAAAAGAAATCTTGTACTGAAAGAAACATCATCAATCATCATCTTCCTGCCACGTTTCATTTAGGGTCAACAGTTTTTTCCTTCCAACCTGTTCTGCCACTTGTCACGCTATCACTTACTCCCTGTTCTTTCATATCACTTCTCACACAGTTCATCCATCTTTTCTTTGGCCTCCCTCTCCCTCCATCTACATATCGACGGTTGAAAGGCAAAATGATCTAGGTAAGTGACACTGAGGAAACTTTACAAAATTGTGACTTGAAAATTTAAGATTTATTATATAATTATAATCATAACTCTTTTATTAACATGTGTTCCATCCCTCTTCTTTACTGTCCATACCAAGACAAGCAGCAAAATTGGTTTTTAAATTAAGCAGCAATTAGCAATCCAAATATTGGTTTGAAAAAAAAGTTGGGGCTTGATGGGAATATCTCGCTATCTCTTTTGCACACGTAACGTAATTACGGTGACGTCATATTTCTGTATGTGCATCCTTAAACTGTTATTTGTCAGTTTCCACTTCCATCAGATTTGAAAGGTTTCTAACTATTTTAAAATTTGGATAATTAAAAAAAAAAAAAAAATTTTTAAATCCTGCATTTGCCTCGTGATATCCCTTAGCTGGTCGTTCCTTTTAAACTGTCATAAAAGCAGTTAATTTGATTTCGTTCTGCTGTCCACTGTTTCATTTTGATTGATGGACTCCATTCACTAAAGTTGATACGAAAAGGAGAGAGAGAAGGGTGAAACTCCGTTACACATAATATATTCTTTGATAAAATTAATAATAAATACTTTATTAGGGATAGATTTTTTTTAATAAAGCCTCTTTTTAGGGTTCTGTAGTCAACTAGAAACCCTTATAGTTTCGCCATGTCTGTCTGTCTGTCCGTCTGTCCATCCTCACTTAATCTCTGTGACCTTTAGCACTAGAAAGCTGAAATTTGGTACCAATATGTATATCAATCACGCCGACAAAGTGGTAAAATAAAAATTGGAAAAAAAAATGTTTTATTAGGGTAGTCCCCCTATATGTAAATAGGAAGTGATTTTTTTTTATTTCAACCCTAACGTGTGATATATCGTTGGATAGGTATTTAAAAATGAATAGGGGTTTACTTAAATCATTTTTTGATAATGTCAATAATTTCGGAAATAATCGCTCCAAAAGTAAAAAACAATGTGTGTGTGTCCCCGCTAACTTTTGAACCACAAGCTTAGAAAATATGAAAAAAATCTGATAAGGACTTTCTAGGAAAATCATTTTAAACTTGATGGAAAGGAGAGTTCTTGTACAAAAAGACAAAAAGGTTCTACAAAATATTTCTGGGCAAAGTTTGTACTATAATCGTATATGCAAGCATTTTTTTAAACTCTTAAGTGGGTACACTTATTATGACGGACGGGAAACTACGAAATCCTACACTGAGCGTGGCCCGACACGCTCTTGGCCGGTTTTTTATAGTGTGATTATGAGAACACTGTAAACTCGATTAATTTTCATTTTGACCTAATATACTAGTTTCATTATTTTTATTCTAGGTACTTCTGGGTATAGTAAAGACTAATCAACATTGTCCTCATGATCCAAATTCGCAATACCAACTGCGTAGCATTGGAAACCCTCGCATAAGGTAGACCGATGACCTGGTGTGGGCCGCGGGATCCCGATGAATACGAGGCGCAACGCAGACAACCAATCGTGGGGATGCTTGGGGGAAGTCCATGTCCAAGAGTGGACGCCTTTCGGCTGAACCGATGATGATGTGACAAACTGTAACCACACACAGAGTACACATACACTCCACATACTGCTGTGTGTGTTGCTACAGAGTTGGTGCCCTGGGACAGTATAACAGGTCGCGGCAGACCACATAAGAGACGGCTGGGCAAATTAGACCTAGAGAAAAATCTAGAAAAAAAAAAACATAAAACAGAAGTACACATTTATTCATCTTTAAAACTACAAGTTATGATCACTTATACACTTTTTTCCTAATACGCATGCATAGCATAAATGGGCCGTCATCCACTACGCGGTAAAACTCATAGGGTGTACAAAATGCAGTCCATTATCGAAAATCACCTCGTTCTGAGAACTATCAATATAAGTAGTTTCTAAGACTTCAAAACTGTATTAGGTACTTATAGTTAAACATTGGTTTCAATATCAGCTTAAAATTTTCAGTAAATTCCTTTAATATTGCCACAAGAATAAATCTTCCGACATCCGAAGAAAATTTAATAAAAAAATATTGATAAATAAAATAAACAAAACAATCAAGCAATCAGATTACCCACTTCGTAAACCTCCCGGTAGTCCTCGGCTCTCAAACGTTCCTCAAAGAGACTCCTTAAACGATGTTCAACTGCAATCATGCAATGTAGACGTAATCCAATGCCCGCCCACTGAAACAACCATAAGCATATTTCCAATCAAACCGCACACATACCGACATACACATTCACAATTCTTAATAAAATGCGTTGGTAAATTTTAGGCACCAAACATTTTGACATAAATTCTGCTGAGTAATCAAGGAAGTGTGGACTGTGTTTTATAAACGATAAAGTTGAATTTGGATTGGATGTGGTGATGATGTAGGTTGTTTAAGAATGGAGAAGGTAACATCGGATAGCGTCTCGTAGGGAACACAGACGTATAAATAAGGTTGCACAATAAACCTGAGTTAAATCAAGGAGCATTGTTGAAGGGGGCCTTGTTAGCCGCACGAGACTGCTGATTTTTTATTTGATATCTCAATAAGCCCAGCGTTTGAGGGTTACAAACCAGTTCGAACCGCTTCACGTATAATTTTATTAAGGATTTCTTTTTTTTAAACCCAACCCGTTCGATTGTCGGGTGTTTGATTTATAAATCTATTTAGAGCTCTGTTTGGTTAGACCGCGTTAAAGTTTATGATGAAATAAAATTTTTAATGCTCCCCACAAAGTTTTGTGTGTGTCAGGCAAATTTATCTGTTCGCAGGCTGTGAACAATTTTTTTTAAACACACAAAGTTCGTGCATTACCCTTGTGCCACCTTGCTTTTATGAGTAAAAGTTTTTTGAATTACGCTCCATGAAAATAAAATCAATTGAATATTACTTTTAGAGCGGCTATTAACTTAAGACTATAGTATCTCTTAAAGTGGTTTTATGTAATTTTTAGTGTTAATATATTTTGAAGCTGCAGCCCCGATATTCATTAGAGAAATAGAATTGCCAATAAAATGGAGGTATAAAATGTTTCTGACAAAACCGTTTGATAACTCATGAAGTTAATGAGCCAATTTACACTCCCACTTCGCGTTTGAAGTATCTTGTACTTAAGTTTCTTACTGCAGTTACATATTGAGAAAAATGACGCCTTTATGTCTAGAATTTGCTGTTTTTCACTCTGCGTAGTTCATAGTTAATATAAATAACTTTGTTTCAAGTCCAATTGTTTCCGGTTTATTACAAAAATAATTGTGTTTTAATTTTTTTCTGTAAACCCAAAAATTACACTATTACGAGTATATGGTTAGAAAATAGTGGTCTATTTTTTTAGTAATTTTCGCTATGCGATATTTTTTTTCTTGACTAGCGTTTGCAGTCGGTTTCGTCTACGTAGGAGCACTTTATACCAAGGGAACATAACTTTGCGATAAAAAAAAAACAAGTTTCGTCTAACCCGTTCAGTCATTAAGACGTGAACTAGTAATAAAGTTACTATCGTATTTAGTATAATTTAAGATGAATTTAACAGTCCGCCTTTGTACAGTATTTTTTAATAGTGCATAAAATTTCAATTAACAAATTTAATACCTAGAGGCGATCAAGACTTTCCGACCTTAAATTCGCTCTTTTATTTCGACAGACAAAAATTCGACCAAAACATAAACTCCCAAGTGACCTCTAGTGCTGCACCGTCCCCACTTTCGCCGAACATCGATAATCGAGAAGCGGAATCGAGAAGTATCAAGTAAATAAGTGCAATAGACATGGCGGTCACGTCTCGCCGCAGTCCTTTGCAGTGCAGCCGAGTGCGGGCGAAACCGTGGAGGTGACAATGGCTTGTTGTTTCCAGATGTGTGAAGATTTTTAGACAAAGATTTGACTGAAAATCTAGTTAATATTAATTTTCCGTGTCCTACGTGTTACCAATGAACGTTAGTCTTTAGTCGTAAGGAAACCTTTGTAATTGCCTGCTTGACGATTATGAACAATCTTTTTAACGTCTCTTTAGAAAACCTGAAAACTCTAGTAGTTGCAAGTAGAACTGAATTATTAGTTTTATTCCTAAGTCGAGTCAAAAAAAGAATTTAATATAGGAACTTAAGCCAAGAGTGAATAGGGTGTTTCCAAGCAAGCATGCTCTATCGTAAGCCACTTCATCGCTTACCATCAAGCAAAATAAAATAAAAAACTTAATAAATCTGTCAAAACCATCAAGGAAATAAAACATAACGACACAAAAACCTATCAAAACTTTTATACAACAGATTTATTTCTTATACCGCATCCACTCCACCCCGTTTCTTGTTCAAAGCGCACGATCGCATCCCCGTTGCGAATAGATTCAGAACATACCGATGTACTACCAACTGTTAGGTAAAAATAGTGTCGCGGGGGCTAGGTGTGCTACACCACACATCTTGGGGCACGTGGTTCGGTTGCTAATGTTGGCAATAGATGCAGGCGCCTGGTGTTACGAAGTTTTGGATGGAGGAGAGAAGAGAGGTGGTTGCTTTGCGTAGAGTTATGTTTCTGAGTTGAGCCATACGTTGAGCGTTTTGAAAACACATTAATTACTACGCTTACAGTTAAGGACTGGAACTCCCTGTTGGTGTCTGCGTTTCCTGATAGCTATAACCAGGGGGTCTTTAAGTTAAGAGTGAATATGTTACTTCTAGTTAAGAGTGCTCCATCGTCGGCCATATCATCGCTTACCATCAGGTAAGATAGTGATGGTGCATCGGCATAATAAAATAAAAGGGAAGATATAAAGATTTTTATTTCTAACCTAATTTATGTATCACCGCTGGTATTTTTCCTTCTTAACTTTTCTACAGTGCTCGATACTTGTCCCGCAAATATGATCAGGTCGTCACACTACTTAGGCCGCGGATACCACAGTGTCGAATTCCTCTCTAAGACATCTAAGTGAGTGACAATGAAACCCTGAAAGATTGCTAATTCATCAATAGTTACCCTTTAACTCTAGAGTCACTATAACCAACGATTTATCTACGTCTGGCCGTCCGATAACCCTCCAGATCTAGACCGAATCATTGACAGCGCGTAGAGTTCCACGCGCGCCTCAATGATATGTCATCAAAACCGTAGGAGCCCATGTAGGTCGAAGCCTACTGGGGCCATATATTATGCGAAAGGCAAAGAAGGAACATAAAAGTTGGTTTTAGTCAGCAAAAGTCTGACACGCCCTCCCGCTCCTCCAAAAGCGGGATAATATGTCATTGGATGATAGGCGACTTAAAAAAAAATCAATGAGAAAACTCTTGCTATCACTTTCACTTATTTATGAACGGACAATTAGTACGATAAAATCTTAGATAAACCAACTATTAATTAATACCAAAACTCAAAACTAGACCACACACAACTCCAATCGATCGTCCAAAATCAAATGAAAACCGCGCGCGTAAAGACGAATCACCGTTCATAATTCCAATTTCGAACGCTGATAAAACAAAATGGCCGATTGCAACCGGCATTTATTAACCCTACCAGATCCCGTGTCTGCCGTGATAAATACGGGGTGCTTCCCTTAACTTTTACCCGGGACTCATTATGGCATTTAAATAATTCCAGCCAGAGTTGCTTTTGATTTATGATACGGTCCATGACACGGGTTTAATCTGTGCGTTCAACTTCTATGACAGTTGTGTGCGTGAGTTTATCTTGATCGCAAATGCGCTTGAAGGGTTGGTTTTTGTTAGGAGATATAAATATACGTCATGTATATAGTAAACAATGGTTTTAGAATGAGGCAAAGTAAGAAGCTGAAATGTAGCGTAAATTTTTTTAAAGAAAATTTTCACCCCTCCTACGAGGGCCAGGGTTATCCGAAAGGGAACTCGAGCCCTGGTATGAAGGCTAGAAGGAACGGGGTGGGTTTTTAGTCAGTAAGAGTCTGACACTATATCCCACTCCGCCCAAGATCGGAGGTTGTCATTGGATGTTTTTTCGCACCATAAAAAAAACCTATCCTCTTTTTATTTATTTTTTGTTCCAATAACTAAAGTACCCTATGTTTATAAGTAAATTATCAATCACTACATTATCATACATTTATACATGTGGTGTGGGTACTATTATTACTTCGTCACACCTCATACATCAGGACGCTAATGTAAAGCTTTTAAGCTCCAATTATTTTTGACGTTTTTAACTCTACTAGTACTTTCAAAGTGCTATGAACAACACATTGCAAACACTTACATACGTCTTTAACATGATATTAATCAGTGGTTGACTGATCACCTGCAGTGCTGCGTATCGCAGAATTCGCAGATTCGATTTCTGCACGAAACATTTGGCCTACAGACAGTTTTAGGTCTAGGTGTCTTGTATAAATAAGTTTGCATGTTTATAAACGCATTCACGATAAAGGAGTGCTTATAAAGGACAATTGTGTTCCTGGAAAATTGTTTTTAAAGATGTTTCCATATGAAAAGTCAAAGAATGCGTTGAAAAACAATGTAAAGTTTTAAATTCTTATTTTTCAGGAACACAATGATCTCTCAAACGTAAATCCTCTCAAATTCGGAATTATACAATTTTTAAGTAAGGCAAACTCACAGATTCAGGATTTGTCGAATCACACGAGATTTTAATGATTCGTTATACAAAAATAATATGTTATACAAACACAAATGTCAATTTTCTCATCAGATTTGAACTTCAGAATTCATATTCTAAAATTACAGTGTTTAAAAATAATCAAAATTAATCGCAACTTTTCTGCATTGTTTCATATTAAACTTTCAATCGTGGTTTAATTAGAGACACAATGGAAAGACAATAGGTGCGTGAACGCCGGGATTCGCTTGGGGTTTAATGAACTATTTTAAAAGTGTGGCATGAAATACTTATATTAGGAAGGTACATTAAATTTGGTTTCCCTGTATTTCTCTGGAACAAACCAGGACGAGAATTGTCTCCAAAGGTTATTGCTATATTTGGATTATAAATTATCTAATTGGATCAAAGTCATATTTAATTTCACTTAAGGAACTATAATAACTTTCCCTTTTCTATTAATTTTGTTTAGGCGAAGGTTTGTGAGTGTGTGTTATCACTTTACGCTCGAACGGCTAATTGGATTTAGATAATTTGCCCACTGGTAACTGGCCCACTTTGTCCTGGAATAGTAAAAAAGATACTTTTTATCCTCGGAATATGTTCCCATAGGACAATTTTCAACTTACGCAAATATACATTTTTACAAGCTTTTTATTTCCTGTCCCGATGTTTGTCTGCAATCAAATCTTACAAATAAAATTTGACTCGCTTCTCGGCTGCCGATTGAGTTGAAATTTTGCATGAATGTGTAAATCAGATGACATTGCAAAATTATCATGACATGGAGCTGATCTGATGGTGGAACCGGAAGGTGGCAATGGGAGCTTGGTAGTTAAATGACACAACCCCATCGAGTTTGAGCTCGTATGATTCGTCTTGACGAGTATTAATTATATAAGTATTATACCGTAATATAAAAGATTGTTTTGAAAAAAAAAAAACATTAAAAACTTGGTTTACATATTTTTCATATTGGATTTATCAAAGTTTGATTTCTAGTAATTACTAATATAGTGCCAAAATTAAGATGTCTAACATTCAAAGGATAATAATGATAAATGAATTCCAATTAAACCTATTTAAATACCTAAGGAATTCAGTTATTCTCAGAAAAATGTAGCCAGTTCGCAAAACAATAAATTGCACAATTATCTAACATATCATTTTACCAATTACGAAGCGTATCTGAATAATTATCGTGCCATCCCAATTATTAGAGAATGTAGCAAAAAAACAAAAGAGCCGTCAACTGCGGTCGCTTGCTCCCACCGGGCTTAAGGACAATTATTGGGGTAATTACCCTAATTTGTGTGCCATAAATATAGACGGTTATAGAAGGTTGATTGTAGAACAAAGTCGTGTTTTAAGGGGCAGTACGAGAAAACGTACATAATGAAATTTATATTTATTATTCTGGGTGGGCAGAAGCCGAAATCAGAATTGTGTGGAAATGAGAGTCAAAGGCAGTGGGCAATAGGCATACATGCCCCCGTTGGCAAAATGCCCCACTTGGAAAACTAAGATACACATTTATTTGGTGCTTATTTGAGCCAATCCGTTTAGTTTATAAGTATTGTCATACTGGTTAATAAATATGTAATTTTAAATGCGTGCCTTAATTTTGCAAATGGGGTATGTTACTGACTGGTGGGCGTATAGCTAGTTTACCATAATCACTAGCCTTTGACTCTCTTTTCCACACGATTCTGACTTCAGCCTTTGCCACCTTTAAGGTACTACAGTATATACCTACAAATTAGGTTAATTCTGAATCAAACTACTTTTTCTTTGGGTCAAATATAGGCACCCTGTGCCCTTTTCTGTACACCTGAAAACACTTAAGCAAAATTTAATTAAAATCATTTCAATGAAAAGGTAACACGAAAAACTTAATTTCACATTTTTAATATTAGTTAAAATATGGATTTGCAGATTCTATTCATTTATTATTATCATTTATTGGCAGATTTATTTTGCGCGTTTCATTTTAAGCTACGATAAGATAGTACAGGTAGCTGCATTGATTGATTAGGCACCCCCTCTCACGTTGAAATACTTTAGTAAACTAGAATGATATCGTCCGTGCAATAATCTGTAGTATTTTCCAAAAGAACAAATGTGCTCTTAAATATGTGATAACTATGTAGAAATTGCATGTTAATCATTTTTATAGTCTGCCCCTTAAGTCCTACGAAACTTAAATACTAGTTTCAAAAGGCGTGGCGTCTCCGCAATGTAATTCAGCCAGTTATTATTAACCAATGATTTGCGGTGGCATTTTTTAAATAGCGTTATCGTTGGACTATTGTCTTTTAGCGTTGCGTGCAGATATTTTAGTTTTGTTCGGAAATTAATAAGCTGCTAGAATATGCAGTTTTATTATAAAGGTTGCTATTAGTAAAAAAGTATGAAGTTTATTTATTTAATTAAGGACTAGCTTTTGCCCGCGGCTTCGCCCGCTTGGCATTAGGTACTTAAGGAATCGGGATAAAAGGTAGCCTATTTTCTTTTCCATACCATATGCATGCCAAATTTCGTCGAAATCCGTTCAGCCGTTTTTGCGTGATTAAGTAACAAACATCCAAACATCCACACTTTCACATTTATAATATTAGTTAGGATCACCAACGAGTGTTACAAAATAAAAACTTAGAAATAAAATTTGGTACAAGTAGGCCATAGTTATATCGTCATCATTTCAGGCGAAAAATTCCACTGTTGGAGCCTCCCCCAAGTATAGCCACAATGACTGGTCTTGCGCGTCACGCATCCACCGGCTTCTCCTGGCTATATAGATATACAATATAGATAAAAAGCCGATAAACAAATTCATGTATGTTAGCAATACAGCCAAAACTGTAAACTGTACTGTACTGAAGATTCGGTGATCCTGAGCATAATATGGTAACTGTTAAACTATACAGGGTGTAAGAAACTTGCTCTAAAGACGAAACTGAATTATTTCTAACAAGATTTTTTTCAGGAAACGACAAAAACTTCGGCCTCAATCAAATTCATAAACTTTGTATGGAGAGACCGATGTGAAAAAAAAGTGTTTTTTTTTTTAAATATATTGTTGATAGGTTCGCACTTGAGCGGTATCTGGCCTGATGGAAAGCGACCATGCGGTCGACGATGGAGCGCGCCTACCTAGAATTCACTCTTGATTTACAGATACCCGGGTTTAGCTATCAGGAAACACAGACTCCGGCAGAGAAATGAACGCCTTAATTTTACGCACTATGGATGTGTTCCCAAAACGTTTACGAACATTGTTCCGAATCACATTTTTTTTGTGACGTAACTACAAATTTACGGTTTTCACATTTTTCCTATACTAGTTTTATAAGACTTTGCTTCATGCCTCAGGATTCTAGGTCAACGGGAAGTACCCCATAAATTTTGATTCCCTTGTGAGTGTCGAAATACACGTTTTTCTGCATCATAAATGGCCGTATCTTTATTTATCATTAACTCAGTAGTTTGATTTTTCACAGCTTCAAAGGATATTGAGTATTTATGGTTTTAATTTCAACTCAATACCGCTACGCGTTGCTTTTGGCAACGCGTAGCGGTAAAGTCAAGAGTCAAAGTAAAGAGTCTTGACAGACAGACAAACAGACGGACAACAAAGTGACTCTATAAGAGTTCCGTTTTTTTCATTTTGAGGTACGGAACCTTATAACGCCTATAATACTAGCATTGATATTTAGAAATACCAGATATACACCCGAAAAATACCTTCAAAAATATATCACGAAGCCCTCATACCTCACTGGCTCGTGACAGCGATCACCTACTTACGGTACACCCTTACTTCCACAAAATCACATTTTATTCAGTACACTAACGGTTCTCTTGAGCTCGATAATGTACGCCTAAGGTTGGGACGAGTCTCCCAGGACTTCGGATGACCATAAACTAGTACCGGTTGTTTGGGATTTGAAGCTGAGCTATTTATTGTGTGCTGAGGGTAAAAAGTGTGTCAGTGGTCTCGGTGCTGTGGATATAAATAAATATAATACTAGTGTGCATCTCGGCAATGTTATTTTGTAATAGTTAGGTATAGTAACATACTGTTTATTAGTAACTAGCTGACCCGGCAAACTTTGTACTGCCTAACAGTCAATGAATGTAGTATATCTTTCGATATAGACAACCGATTTCAATAAATCAAAGCCTAAGTAATATATCAAGTTACACACAATTTTATTGTATGAAAGTTACTTACATCGATTTCTTACATTTTACGTGATGCGCGTACAACAAAAAATTCTATACATCCGTTAAATTTTAATCGTTTTAATCCCATGGAGGGTCGATCCGATACATGAAACACTATCGATTTGTAAAGATAAAATTAAGAAATAAAGTACTTTTTTTTTTCAAAATTCGTATTAATTTACGCATGTACGAAATACCTAATTTCTTTAAGAAAACGTCAGCTGAGCGGTTTCAATGACCTGTAGTTAGTAGTCGGCGTTGCGTATAAACTATCTACGATGAATACAAATACGAGTTTAATACGAGATTTGAAAAAAAGGTACTTTATTTTTTGATTTTATCTTTACAAATCGATATTGTTTCATGTACCGGATCGACCCTCCACGTGATATGAAGGCTTGAAGGAACGGGATGGGTTTTTTAGATAGTGTCAGACTCTTGTCTGACACTATCTCCCGCTCCGCCCAAGAGCGGGGGTTGTCATAAGATGATCTTTTCCTTCGAAAAAAAAAACCCTCCACGGGAATAAAACAATTAAAATTTAGTGGTGTAGATTTTTTTTTTTTTTTTTTAATAGCCAATACTTTATATACAATATTATTTTTTTTTTAATAATACTGACCCACTGCTGGGCAAAGGCCTACCCAAGTCCTTCCAGACGTTCTTCTCTCGCAGATTTATTATACCTATGTATATTCTAAAAGTAGCATGTTCAGAACCGGCTACTGAAACCGTTTCGGTTATTTGTAAAATATCTAAAAAAAATAATGTTAAGATATAGATACTAATCTAGATTATTTTAGGGTTCTTGTATCATGTTATTCAGGCACTCTGTTATGTGCATATATGAGCTCACAACCACTATGAGGAGCCAAGGAATGTGGTCGTTGTGGCTGAAATCGACTAGAAGGTAAATTCATCAACGGACTAATTTTTAGAAGATTCATCATCTTCATAATCATCATCAATTCATACGAGTCAAAAACGTACAAAAAATTAGTCCGTTGATGAATTTTAACAAATGAATACGTGTGCATTTTTTGGTTTGGTTATACGTGATATGGACTTTTTAATTACGGAACATTTGTTATGCATTAATTAATGTAAAAACCCTTATAGCCACTCTTTTGCATTTTGGCTGTATTAAATAATACACTAGTCTAATATTTAATAAATGTATAACAATTCAATTTAATCCAACATAAAATACAAACAACATTTTATTAATTCATAAAAACCAAATTTCAATTCAATTCAAAAATATTTGTTATTTGTTTAAAATTCGAAGACATGTGACATCCACCAAACCGCACAGGACCCGCGTTGTGGATTACGGCCTATTCCTTCTCCTAGAGAGGAGGCCTGAGTCCCAGCAGTGGGAACAGACTGGCTGTGCTAGGCTATGCTATGTATAACTAATATTATAACACAACATATTTTTTTTTTACTATATTTTATAGTATTAAATCTACGCGACAGCTTATTTAGCCTTTAATCCATCTTAACCAACAACTTTTAATAGCTCCAAAGTCTTTCATAGCTCATAAGACAAACGATTAACAGCCCAAAGTCTTTCAAAGCCCTAAAACTAACAAAGCGAAAGGTTTATAGTCCAAACATTTAGTGTTGCAGTAAATGTTATTTATTGTTTAATGATTATATTGCACAGATTTGTGGTACTATGTGGATCTCATCGATTTTTATTGCTGAGTTTTACGACATCATTTGAAACTATAGTTTTATTTGAAAGGGTGGACACATGTAACAGCTGTTATATTTTAGACTAGCTTATGCCAGCGGTTTTGCCTGCAAAACTCACGGTATTAAAATATGTAATTAAAATAATAACAATAATTAATAAAAAAAAATTAAGAAATAAATAATAGTAATACTTTATAACCTATAGCTAAACACTCAGAGATAGGATATCTACATAATAATTATTTAGATGCACTATATTTTGTTCTTTTATTATTTATTATTTGTAAAACAGTCTTCTGAATTGTTTCAATAGTTTCAGAGATTATCCCCTACATTACCTGCTTGGGCGGAGCATCGCCGTGCCCGTGGGGGCGATCGGCGGCGGCGACCTCTCGCGCCGGGCCTTGGTTGAGGCCATGCTCCGGAGTGAGGAGTGGCAGGCGGTCGCCGACTTCTGCGAAGCAGTAAGGCTCGCAAAAAAGGAGGCCGAACGCATCAGGCAACGACGTTCTCGCCGCCGCCGCCGCCGCCGGGATTCTGATCCCGATTTCCGGCCACCGTAGGCGCGGGCTTGCGGACATGGTAAGTTCAGGAAGTTCCTGCACCCGATGCGTGCGGAAGAAACCACAACATACAATTACCACTTACTAGTTTTCATATAGATTGAATGTCATCACCTTTAAGTTTTATAAATTTTATTTTCGTAAAATTAAAAAAAAAAGTCTTACATTCCGTCGACGTTATTAAAAATACTAAGTATAACTTCAGAATAAATACCAAGTATAACTTCCAAAATCACTTTAAAAATACAGTTGTGACAGGTATAATTATATCTGAATAATTTATCTCATACAAAGACAAACAAAACCCGACACGATACAAAAGTAACATTCACAACAAAAGTGATGTCCCTCCTACTTATTTTAACGTCATTCAACTTTTAAATCGAAAAAGATTCAAAACCACAGAATATGTAATTTGGACCACGAATGATAAAAACCGAAAATAAGTCATTCAAAGAGACCCGATTATAAAGGAGACCGATACTCATGCAAATTAAACGGTGGAGGCAAAGCATTCGGCGACTTTTTTGCGTAGGACAGATGGCTGGCGCTTTAAGTTAGGGTGGAGGTACATGGGATAAGTATGCGAGATTTCGACGTGCTGCTAGAGGGGCTAATTACGACCAGGAGTTACCATGACGTTTTTTTAAATTAAGATTTGTTTTAATCTTATTCCAGTGTGGGTAAGAGATGGCACTAGACAACCTGTAGCCCTGTCTCTTACCCACACTGGAATGAAAATAAAACATTAACAATCTTACTTTGAGCGTCATGGTAACCCATGCATGATTATGTACATATTTTTCTTCTTTCATTATTTCAATCATTGCTACTGAACTCGTTTCGGACGGCTAGACCGATTCTTTTGAAATTTTTTGTGTATACTTAGTAGGCCTAAAATTAGGTTTCTAAGGTGAAAAGGGTAGCCCGAAATAATAATAAATTATCAAAGAAAATAAATGGAGGATGTGAGTAGGATAGTAAAAGAAAACCACCCTATTATCAGACCTACCAAATATATAAACAAAAAAAAATTCGTGAGAATCAGTCGAGCCGTTTCAGAAGAGTTCGAAAACAAACAAAGTGATACAAAATTTTATATATCTATTCTAATCTATAGACTGCTCATCTAACAACAACACAACAACAACCAATAACAGTCATCAAAACAACAACATTCAACACAACATCAGCAACAATCATCTCTTGTTTTAATACCAAAATTTTCTTTTTGTGCGCCTACCATATTGTCTCTTCACCACCCTAGGTTGACTGGTAGAGAATGCATAGAGCATTAAGTCCGCCTATGTACTTTGTGTTGCATGAAGATTAAATAAATAAATAAATCATCACCTTTCTTTATATGACTTGTAAGAATCCCATATCATAAAGTATGTAGTCATAAACTACTATGACTATGACTATGTATCTAGTGAACCCCACTCTCACAGTAAAACCTATGCCCAACAGTGGGACCATTATTATTTTGCTATTTGACTGCAGAACATTGTATAGCATTATACTAACATTCGTACAACGCGACAGTCATCTGCCATTCGAATTAACCCTCTCTCTGCAGCAGGTGCGCAAACGCAACTGTTCTGTTACGAATGATTTAAAACCGCAAATTGTACCCTGTTCGATAACCGTGAAATATTATAAGGGGAAATCCAGAAATGGTAAATTATAAGCCATTATACCAACATTTGCTGTATGATTGTCTTATTTTTGATAAATTGCTGTATAAGCTGTTGGAGACAATTTGCTGTGGTTTTGTAAATTTTTATGTCTGCTTTGACATGTTTTTTTTTTTATGAGAATCTAGATTCATGTTTTATTTCAAGTATCAAATAGGTATGTAGATGTTTTTCGAATAGCTTCTGTTAGCGGCTTCGTTCGAGTTACAGTTGAAAATCTACACTATATAATAAACAGGTAAAGTTTGTTTTTTTTTGTTTGTAGAAGGTAATCTCTGGAAGTACTGGTCCGATTGCGATCATTTTTACACCGTTAGAAAGCTGCTTTATTCCTGAGTGACATAGGCTATATTTTATGTATGCGGGCGAAGCCGCGGGAAAAAGCTAGTATTATATAATATATGTTACTCAGTAATGATAAAATAGTGTTCTACTGGTCAAAGTATTTTTTAAATCGATTCAGTAGTTTTTAAGTTTATACATTGAAAATAAAAAATCCAAACACAAATATTTTCTCTGTATAATAGGTATTAATATTATTGTTTTAAAAAGGTAAACAAACTTTACGCAAGAGTTACGCACTTATTTAGCTAATTGTTTTGAAGTAATTTTCCAATGTTACTCCTAAAATAAATAAAAAAAATCCTTTCCTCTAAAACGCAACCGACCATCAGTAGATCAGCTTCCTCCCATACCCTATCAACACGTAACATAAATACAAAAAAACATAAAATCTAATTACATTAGCAGATAAAATCTACCAGTGACAACCAATTACGTATCAAACCCACCCCTGCGGCCGTGGGTCAAAAAGTCCCCACCAATTAAATAAAATTACGTCTTAAAATAAGAAAAGGACACAGGATGCGTCCGTCAGCTTCGTCTGTTTTAATTAATTTAATTACTCGTACCCGTATATTGCTCTTCACCGTAGTTTTTTATTTGTAACGTTTGCGAGAGAAACGTAACTACGTTTTAACGTTCGTAGTACAAATTAAAAAGCGAGGCGGCAGTGGAGGGTTAACTCGTTTTTATTTTTAGTTTTTTTTTTGTTCCTTGGTTTTTAAAATGTCTTAAAATCGTTATGGTCCTAGTGTGAGAAAGGGATAGTGACATAAATCTACACTAATACTATAAAGAGGTAAACCATAGGGTGTCCGGAGTCCGGACGTAAAGAATAATACCATCCCATTTCTTCCCGTGGGTGTCGTAAGAGGCGACTAAGGGAAATTTTGAGACCGTGCGTACTGATAAGCACCTGAGATCACCGCGTGGTGGCGGGTATACCACCAGCAACAGCATGCCCAAGGAGGGTTAGTGTCAGGCAGGCGGCCGACTGTAAAATATTTGCCAAATACCCTAGCAAAATGTTTTGAACTAAAAAGAGGTAAAGTTTTTTTTTGTGTGTACGAGGTAATCTCTGAAAGTACTGGTTCGATTGCTATAATTTTTTCACCAATAGAAAGCTGCTTTCTTTTTGAGTGACATAGGCTATAGATATTTTATATACCTTGGTGAGCCAAGCTACGGGCAAAAGCTAGTCCTGTATATAATTTCAAGAACTTTTGGTTGGCTAGCTGGTAAGTCTGCGGGATTATTCCTAAGATTTAAGCCCTTGCAGCACAAAGAGCAATTGAAGAAACACAGGTGGGTTTTGGTCAATAAAAATGTTGTAATCCCTGTCACTCCAGACACAGTGATAAAAGATTTTTGATAGAGTAAAATAAGATAAATAAATAAGGTAATTTATGACTTGCATGATAAATAATAAAAAACAAACATAATTAGGAATTTACTAAATTAAAAATTAATTAACAAGGTAAAGAAAAAATTTGAACGAGGCCAAAAATGCTTCTATCTAAGTAAAAGCTAGTATATTATAAAAATGGAATAAAAATAACTTTTTATTATATCGGACTTATGAAAAAAAAAATAATAGAAGTAGCGAGTGATGGAGTAGAACTGAAAAAAAACTAATAACACTAAACTATACCCAAAACGTCATCAAAATAGTGTGAAAAAAAAAATAGCATTATATTAAAACTATAGTTTGCAATATTTTCTTAGACACTAACAAATTAGAGTAATCCATCTCCCAACATCTGGATCTAGAAGTTATATTTCAGAATTCCTAATTTATGTACATCAAGAAAATTCTATGTATTAGGTTTAGACAGGGTTACAGACTTTAGTTTGAAAGAATTACCGTGACCTTGAACTCAAAGGTCAATTAATAATAACAATAATATTCCACAACTATCACACAACGCCGTCTAGTCCCAAGCTAAGCAGAGCTTGTGTTATGGATACTAGACAACTGATACTTATATATTTCTAAATACGTAAGTATTATAGATAAATTACACCCAGACACAGAACAAATGATCATGCTTATCACACAAACGTTTGTCCTGGGTGGGAATCGAATCTACGACCTGCGGCATAGCAGTAAGGTTAGGGCCACTAACCACTAGACCAACATGCCTGTAAAATGAAATAACACAGGTGAGTTTTAGTCAGTAAAAATCTGTCTCTGCATCTTTTGAAAACTCCCGCTCTTGGATGGAGCGGGAGATAGTGTCAGACTCTTACTGACTAAAGAACCTACCCCGTTCCTTCAAGCCTTCATATCGGGGCTCGAGTTCCCTTTCGGGTAACCCTGGCTCCAGTAGGCCTCGATTCGGCTGGGTCCCTGCTGTTGCTGACAACTCCTTGAGCGCGCGCGAGGGCTGTCCCTTACACCATTTATTTCTGATAATTTTAAGAAAAATATTGCTTATTTCAAAAAATAGTAACCTACTACTTTGAGTATGTGCTTTTATTGTGTCACATAATGTATATATGCGATATCTGAATATAGTTTGTTCAGAATCAGCAACTGCATGGATTCCAATAGCTTTTACACCATGTTATACTTTTTCCCAAAAAATAGTAAATAAAAAGATCACAAGTTCGACATCACCGATACTAAGTACGACACAGGTCATGGCAGGTCATAGGAGCCAGCAAACAGCTGGGTGCAAATGCAAAACAACCCCTCAGTCGCCTGGATGGCCTGGGCCTGGTGACTATGTATTTTTGCTGACTATAACTTTGTGATTTTTCATTATTTTTTTTAAATTATTATTGATAGGCTCGCGTTTGACCACTATCTCACCTGATGGTAAGTCATGATGTGGCCGACGATGGAGCACGCTTGCCTAGAAATAACCTATTCACTCTTGACTTAAAGACCCCTAGGTTGTAGCTATCAGGAAACACAGACTCCAGCAGGGAATTCCACTCCTTAGCTGAACGCATAATGAATGTGTCTCCAAAACGCTTTGTACGAATGGGTGGGATATCCATCACGTACCGATGGCGCAACGCCGTACGTGTAGTGGTCCGATGCTGGAACGGACTTGGTGGAATTAAATTGTGCAAATCCAACGTCACTAACCAAAGTGTAATCGATAGAAAACCGTCAGGCCAGCAACTCGGCGTCGATGCTCAAGGCTTTGGAACATCATCAACAGTTACAACTTGTTTGACACTACGAGCATGGCAGTTGAGAGATTGTTATACTCACTAAAATGTCTCGCTGATGGTGGCACGTGTTATTGGGTCATTTGGCTCCCTTCAAAATGGTTGAGCTGAGTGGGGCTATTGCACGCGTCATGCTCGTGAACGCGCCTTCAGTTGAGACTGGTCATCTCTTAGCTACCAGTGACTTATTCAATTTCTATTTTTTATGTTACCATTATTATTTATTTTTTATTGTTTATCTTCATTGTGTTCACATAATAGAAGCAAAAAAGAAATATGTAACGATGATTAATGTAACTCAATACGATTTAAAGGAGTGTTCATGGAGTTTCTTGCACGTTCTTCTCCATAGAGACCTACTCTTTGGAACGTGCAGTTTAGACCGACATTTTGACAGTTTAAAAGTGCCTGCAACTGGTTTATTTGAAATAAACGTTTCTGATTTCTGATTTCATGATACAGTTATTAAACTTTTTACATAGATTCTTTACATGAAAATACTAGACACGTGTTTCGCATATTTTTTTTTGTTTATCACAAAAATGCAATAAAAACCCAGAGTATGAGCTACTTGATGATCTAACCTCCTAAAAAATAGGATTTTAGATACCAATTTTTAACTAAAACCTCTACATTTTTACTTGAAAAATGGTTAAAAAGAAAACTTACAGATAGAGGGGACGTGCTAAGAATAGAGTTAGTGTCGAGGTGTCGTGACACTTAATATCACTATGATAAAATTGAATTACGTCGAGTCTTCGCGTGTATACGTACAGATAGGAGAACATATTTCATTTTTTTTTTTCTGGGGCTTCAATCTGTACTTAGAGATTATATTGTGCACTATAAAGGATACAGATGCAACAAGAGCTTAAAATTATTAGGATATAACAATGAGCGGCCTTATTGCTTACAACTTCGAATTTTTGGTTCTCAAACCAAAACCAAAAATTCAAACTCACGATGTTTTCCTTCACCGTTTTGAGAGCAGTGGTGATGAAATAAATTACACAAAGTAATGCGCCTGGCTAGGTTCAAACACGCGACCTGTACTCGTAAGTCGGGGCCGTTACCACTCGGCAACCACTGCTCTCTAATACCTATAAACTAAATATAATAATTTAAGAAAAATGACTAATGAAAAAAATGAAATGATTAATTATAAAAAAACCGGCCAGGTGCGAGTCGGACTCGCCGGGTTGCGTAGCAGCAAGAAACACAATATAAAAGTTCTTGTAGTTCGTTGTAACTTTGATCGACGTTTTAATAATAGTGTATTTTTTTAGATTTATGGCGTATTAAAAAAAAAACTACTTACTAGATCTCGTTCAAATCAATTTTCGTTGGTAGTTTACATGGTAATGTATATCATATATTTTTTTTAGTTTTATCATTTTCTTATTTTAGGAGTTACAGAGTTACAGAGAAACCTCAATATCATTTTTAAAGACCTATCCATAGATACGTGTGGACGTAAGGTTTTGATGGAAAAAAAAATTTTGAGTTTCAGTTCTAAGTATGGGGACCCCCAAAATTTATTGCTCTTTTTCTAATTTTGTGAAAATCTTGAAACGGTTCACAGAAAACATCTACTTACTAAGTTTCAACAGTTCTTATAGTTTCGGAAAAAAGTGGCTGTGACATACGGACGGACAGACAGACAGACAGATAGGCAGACATGACGAATCTATAAGGGTTCCGTTTTTTGCCATTTGGCTACGAAACCCTAGTAAAAATGAATATATAACTTTTCTCACATTTAAAATTGCATACAACTTAATGGCGCGCACAACATGGAAAATCTAGCGATCCATCTACGTGGTAAAATCTACACTAATATAATACGTTAAGTTTTTTTTTTTTGTTTTTATGTTTTTTTTTGGTAATCTCTGGAAGTACTGGTCCGATTGCAATGATTTTTTGACCGTTAGAAAGCTGTTTTATGCCTGTCACTAAATAGGCATATTTTATGTATGCGGGCGAAGCCACGGGCAAAAGCTAGTAATACATATAATAATTTGCGGCAAACTTAACCAGGGACCGCACAATACAGAGATGTTTAGAAGGAGATTGGGCAGGCCTCTGTCCTGTAATGGGACACAGACTAACTTGTTTCTGTCTACGGCTTCGCCCGTTTGAATATTTTGGGTTTCTCCATACAAGTTCCCCCATTCCATTCGCTTAAAAAATGATTAAGCTAACTTTAAAGAATACACCGTGAACCTTGCTATATTGCTTGCTAAATTGTAAAAACTATTTTTTTGTGTATCACACAGTATCATGTTCTCATTAACGAAAAAATTCTTTAAAGAAAACATAAATAAAACGTTAGGTACCGAAATTAATTTATTTTCTTCTAAACTTGTTCTAAAAATAACAATTACACAACCCCTCCCTTTACAAAGTTAAAGCAAAGTTTTTACGTCAACGGTACATTAAACGGATAAGCTTTCGATTCAATGCGGGTCCTTTAGCAGTGTTTTATATTAACTTGAAATATTGATTTATGTGACGGTCCAGGTAACACCTTGGAAGCTCGCCCCACTTGTTCTTTTGTGTGTATTCAGAATTCAACACGGATTCTGACTTTGCTGAGGGACTTTAAATGCGGACAATTTTTTTTTTTATTTATGCTTTGGACGTTAAATGAATTAGAAGTACAAGGGGTCCTTATAGAGAATACTTGCTTTTGCTTGCGTCTTGAGTCATGTACATAAAATATAACCTGTCACTCAGAAATAAAGCAGCTTTCTACCAGAGAAAAAAATTTTGCAATCAGACCAGTAGTTCTAGAGATTACCTCTGACAGACAAAAAAAAAACTTTACCTCTTTATATTAATAGTGTAGATTATATTTTAAACGTCGCAGCTATATCTAGTATTTAGTAGATATTATTGAATGCTCATAATTATGTATATATAAAAAGCAAAGTCCTGACTCACACGCTGATTTATCAACGGCCAATCCAAACATGTTCGCTCGTTTCGCTCGTTCCCTAGACCCCGCCATCCCCATCGAAGTAATTTTTTTTTTACTGTAATTACCCAGAAGAGCATAATTTAGTCCACAATTAGTATTTTTGATGCAACAACAGTATATTTTGCAGAAGAAAACGGGAATATCTTGAGGAACAGTGGACTCTACAGGTGTACAACGTAACTTTACGATATGAACAGCCATTTTTAACCATAAATATCATGAATTAATCATGAGTTTAGCTGAATTAGCACCATTCCATGAAATAGCTGGTTATATCATAGAGTTCTAAGATCAGGCCACGATATAATATACAGATATATAGTATAGGTATAATACTTACCAATTTCTTCATTCCAGTGGACACAGATCCGACTTACGAGATGTAGGTCGTCGGTTTAAACCCAGCCAGGCACAGTACTTTTTATAATTTATTTCATCAAACCGTGAAGGAATTCATCGTGAGGAAACTGACCTAGAACCCGAAACTTTGAAGACATACATATATGACATCCACCAATCCACAATTGACCCGCGTGGTGGCATCACAACCCATTCCCTCTCCTGGAGTGGCCTGAGTTCCAGCAAAATTATTGAAGGAACAATACAAGGCTGATTAACACTAGGAGCGCGGTCTATAAATTTAAACTTTGGAAATTTTACTATGTAATATGGAGAGATGGTAAACGTATAAAACTGGTAACTGATAATAATATGTTTTTAGGGTTCCGTAGTCAACTAGGAACCCTTATAGTTTCGCCATGTCTGTCTGTCCGTCGGTCCGTCCTCGCTTAATCTCTGTGACCGTTAGCACTAGAAAGCTGAAATTTGGTACCAATATGTATATCAATCACGCCGACAAAGTCCTATAATAAAAATTGGAAAAAAATGTTTTATTAGGGTAGCCCCCCTATATGTAAAGAGGGAAGTCATTTTTTTTTAATTTCAACCCTAACGTGTGATATATCGTTGGATAGGTATTTAAAAATGAATAGGGGTTTACTAAAATCATTTTTTGATAATGACAATAATTTCGGAAATAATCGCTCCAAAAGTAAAAAAACAATGTGTGTCCCCCCCTCTAACTTTTGAACCATAAGTTTAGAAAATATGAAAAAAATCGGAAAAGTAGAACTTTATAAGGACTTTCTAGGAAAATCATTTTGAACTTGATGGAAAGAACAGTTTTTGTGCAAAAAGAAAAAAAGGTTCTACAAAATAATTTCTGGACTAAGTTTGTAGTATAATCGTATATGCAAGCATTTTTTTAAACTCATAAGTGGGTACACTTATTGTGACGGACGTGAAGCTACGGAACCCTACACTGAGCGTGGCCCGACACGCTCTTGGCCGGTTTTTATTATTTACTGCACATGTTTTATAATTTAAATATGAAAAAAAAAAATTACCAAATGACATCTCCACGCCCTTGGGCGGAGTGGGAGATAGTGTCAAACTTTTACTGACTAGAAACCCACTCCTGTTCTTTCGTTGCCTTTCGAACTGGGGTTGAATCTTCTTTTCAGAAGTAGACCCTTGGCCCAAGTAGGCTTCAACCCAGCTGGGCCCTTACGACTTGCTGACAACTCTTTGAGGCGCCCGTGGAACTATACACACCGTCGACGTCTTGGGCTTGGTTCGTACGGTTAACGGACGATCGGACAGCGAGCTACCCATTGCTCGCCGTTCGCAAGCCCGCACCCACGGTGGCCGGTAATCGTGATCGGAATCCCGGAGCGCAGAAAAAACATAAAAGAGTGGCTCAAAAATGGAACGCCCACGCTTCTAGTGTTAAACTCTGTTATTATTATCAACAAAATCCATTTAGTAACTTTATAAAAAAAGGAGTTAATTCCTCAAGTAGCGCCAACAAGAACACACTTTTAAAAGAGCCAACAAAAACAGTGTCCCACACTCTTCAGCGCTTGAAAGTTTTTTAATCATTCAACTGGAGATGGGCGACAATTGTCGCTGAGGGAAGACAAAAAGTTTAATTGCAACTGCGAAGGAGGCACAATTACATGGT
The DNA here is from genome assembly GCA_929112965.1 of Mythimna albipuncta. NCBI lineage: Eukaryota > Metazoa > Arthropoda > Insecta > Lepidoptera > Noctuidae > Mythimna > Mythimna albipuncta. The sequence goes on from OV815965.1 coordinate 22,239,349, forward strand.
TTTTGCTCATCGGACTCTTTGTCTTAGTTGCTATTTAGAAGAGCTGCTCTGGACCTTTAAGAGGGGAATTGTCATGTTAGATGGCTGTAATAGTCGGGTGTTTTTCAGTTGAGAGTATGAAGTAATGATTATTATGGAAATATGGAAGCTGATGATTTGGCGTGACGATACTGAAAAAAGTAATAATATGAAAAGATGCTTATACCCCGTTGAATTTTGATCGTTTTAATCCCGTGGAAGGTCGATTCGGTACACGAAACACTATCGATTTGTAAAGATAAAATTAAAAAATAAAGTACCTTTTTTCAAAACTCGTATTAATTTATGCATGTACGAAATTAATTTCTTTAAGAAAACGTCAAATGAGCGAGTCCAATGACCTTTAGGTAGTTTGCATGCAAAGTCGACTACATTATTATTATTAATAAAACGATCGATTAGCATGGCCGCTGTGATCACGGGAAATTTCTGAAAAGGTGACTTACAGTTTGTGTTTTAGGACCAAAGGAGTGGTTATAGTCCACGCCCTACCGCTTCACCCTGGACCGCGAGAAGTCATTGGATGATTTTCCACCTATCCACAAGGTCCCTGGCACCAAATGTTAATGGTTAGACGCCATTACCATTTTATTTGATCTGTAGATGACATATTATATTCATTTCAGTCACCACAACTGCGAACGAAATCTCTAAAAACCCTTTTCTGACCCCTCAAGCGTGACGTTGTTTTCATTTCTTTATATTCCAGTCTGTCTCATAAAAAATTAATACTAATTTAAAAAGCAAACATGGGTGACCCTCAGGAACAATATGCACCCTATTTCAAAAGGGGTTGAAATATTTGTGCAGGTTAATTTAAATTTTATATTGTCCGTGATTAGATGGTGTACTTCAGAGATGTATGTGGGTATACAGTATTTTTTCTTTTTTTTATGGTGGGAAAAATCTTGCATTGATATCCCCTGCCCTTGGGCGGAGCGGGAGATAGTGTCAGACTCTTACTGACTAAAAGACCCACCCCGTTGCTTCCCGGTTATCGGGGCTCGAGCGCCCTTTCGGATAACCCTGGCCCCAGTAGGCTTCGACCCGGCTGGGTCCCTGCTGTTGCTGACAACTCCTTGAGGCGCGTGGGAACAGTGCGCGCCGTCGACGACTTGGGCTTGGTCCGGACAGTTACCGGACGGCCGGACAGTGAGCTAGTGGGTATACAGTGATATATTGGAATTGATGATAATGATGATGCATCTAGCCGATTTCGGCCACAGCGACCGCATTCTTTGGCTCCTCATAGTGGTTATGAGCTCAGATCTGCTGCTTTTTTATGCGCCCTCATGGGACTTGCAATGGGAATTAATTGTCAAGCGAAGGTTGTGTGATAAATTATGTTAATGAATATCAGGTGTTAAAATTGATTTATCACAAACGGAATGGTGTTTTGCTTATGATTACATTGTAAAGAATGATAAAACTTTACTGTAGTGCCGGAATCTGTTCCCTGGTAGCTTCAACCTTTTTTTTTTTTTTTTTTTTCGATGGGAAAAATCATCTTATGACAACCCCCGCTCTTGGGCGGAGCGGGAGATAGTGTCAGACTCTTACTGACTAAAAAACCCATCCCGTTCCTTCAAGCCTTTCGATAACCCTGGCCCCAGTACAACTCCTTGAGGCGCGCGGGAACAGCGCGCGCCGTCGACGACTTGGGCTTGGTCCGGACAGTTACCGGACGGCCGGACAGGGTAGCTTCAACCTGGAGGTGTGAATGGGTTACTTTCTAAATAAAAAACCCACTCCTGTTCCATCTTTGTCATTGTTCCAGGGCCCCGGAGATCTCTTTTGCATCACCCATAGCTTCAGTAGGCTTCGACCCTGCTGGTCCATTACATACTTTCTAAGAAAGCGTGCTTGATCGTCGATCACATCATAATTTATTATTAGCTGAGATAGCGCTCAAGCGTGAGCATATCCATTTTATACTAATGTTAAAAAGAGAAAAAATAGTAGTGTAACGTGTAGAGTATCTTGATTTTTTGTATTTTTAAATGTAAACTCAAAAACGAATCGATCAATTTTAAAAATTATTTCACCAGAAGAATGGTTTCTATCGCTGAAAGAGAAGTCCTGAGTTTCAGTAGTGGGAACATTATAAGGTTGATTATGATAAAGGTATGTAAAAGTGCACCATCACCGGGAGCACATTACACGCGAATTGTAATGTAATATTATAGACTCGACTTTGGGCATTACATTACAATACTACCTCCCTGTCTGACGATAAATCGCGTGTAATGTACGTGTGATTCGACTTTGAGCATTACATTACAATAGTACCTCCCTGACCGACGAGCATTCGCGTGTAATGTAACATTATAGATTCAACTTCGAGCATTGCATTACAATAGTACCTCCCTGACTGACGAGCATTAACGTGTAGTGTAATATTATAGATTCGTCTTTGAGCATTACATTACAATAGCACCTCCCTGATTTTAATGTAAAATTATAGATTCGACTTTCAGCATTAGTTTTTAATTGATTCCATAATGTAAGACGAAGCGGATTGATTTATGGCGAATTGATGTTACAAGATATTACACATTGTATCATTACAAGGTGCGCATTCTAATGCTCGGTTCTATTTCTTCACTGATGTAATGCTCAAATCTGTAACGTTATTTTACACGCGTGAATTTACAAAACGCACCCACGTACTCACGCACGTAGGTGCGTTTTGTAAATTCACGCAGGCACTCACTCATTTCATACAAAATCACGCACGGTACTACGAGACTCAGTGTGCCATACCTTGCGTGTCGCCCGCACCCACGCACGTGAGTGCATGTTTCTTCCAATGTATCTGCATGAACGCGCTTGGATGCCATTTCGGTGTGTTGGACTGTGCGTGTTTTCTATACAAACGGAGATACTTACAAGCAACGTTAAAACACGCATTCGAGCACCACGTCGCGGTGTGTGTCGCAGTGTGATAACCGCCATAAGGCTTTCATGCGGACAAATCTACTAAGATCAGAAATGGCTTCTCAAAAGTTTAACACTAAGCTTCGCCATCCAGGACCACGTACCAGATACTTCTACCACACAAAGCATAAAACTCCTGAGCATCTTACGACCACATAAAACGTAGTTACAAAAGGTGGAGGCGAGAATGTCTATTTAACATTCGCGAATCGTCCGTAAGATAAGTGTTCCCTCATATTCCTAGTCTTGTACTTACGTGATACCGTACCGAGTAATTTACAGTAAATTATTGTAGCTATAAAAATGTAATTATTTTTTTTATGAAGCTTTTGGTAGGTATTTTTTGAGTAGAGTAACACCGTAGTCAAACTTTTGGTATAGAGTATCGCTCCAAGGATCACTTTAAAAAAAATTGGGCAAGTGCGAGCGTGCTCGCGCACTAAGGGTTCCGTACAAACTACAAATACCGAATGGAATCTCGAAGATTTTCCGAAATGCAATTTTTTTTTGTGATGTAACTAGAAATTACAGTTTTTATTTTTTAGTTTTTCTATCCTTGTGTTATGAGACCTCGCTTCATGCCAAATTTCAGGATTCTAGGTCAACGGGAGTACCCTATGAATTTTTGTTCCCTTGAGAGTGTCGAAATACCATTTTTTTTTGTGAATTAAAGGGACCTTTCTAATTTTTTTTTTAACTCAGAAGTTTCATTTTTCACAGCTTCAAGGGACCGCAGACTAGAGTACAAAGTTATAATTTCAACTCGATACCTTCACGCGTTCCTGATCCTGAGATAAAGGGTCTTGACAGATAGACAGACAGGCGGACATCAAAGTGATCCTATAAGGATTCCGTCTTTTCCTTTTGAAGTACCGAACCCTAAAAACTACCAAGACAGTTATTATTACTAATTATATTCCATTTTGTCTGCTCCTGCTCATTAAAACCATTCAACAACTACATAAAACTGATTCCCATCAATTGTCCGACTGAAATGGCGGCGTATATCAGAATTAATTAATTTCATAGTATACAATAATTGGTTCGTAATGAAATGACAATCGGTACATAACAGCTACGAGCCACAAAATAGATAGGTACAGAAGTCAATCTTATGTATGTACTTTTTTTTTCGATGGGAAAAATCATCTTATAACAACCCCCGCTCTTGGGCGGAGCGGGAGATAGTGTCAGACTCTTACTGACTAAAAAACCCATCCCGTTCCTTCAAGCCTTCATACCGGGGCTCGAGCGCCCTTTCGGATAACCCTGGCCCCAGTAGGCTTCGACCCGGCTGGGCCCCTGCTGTTGCTGACAACTCCTTGAGACGCGCGGGAACAGCGCGCGCCGTCGACGACTTGGGCTTGGTCCGGACAGTTACCGGACGGCCGGACAGCGAGCTACCCATTGCTCACTGTCCGCAAGCCCGCGCCTACGGTGGCTGGAAATCGGGATCGGGATCCCGGCGACGGCGGCGAAAGCGCCGTTGTCTGATGCGGTCGGCCTCCTCCTTAGCGAGCATTACTGCTTCACAGAAGTCGGTGACCGCCTGCCACTCCTCCTCGCTCCGGACCAGCGCGAGAGGTCTCCGCCGCCGATCACCCCCACGAGGGCACGGCGATGTCATGTATGTACTTCACTTTTTATACCTACGCTAGGCGATCGCACACACGTCAGCGCGTTGCGCCGAACTGTATGAGCGCGACCGGGCGATTGAACCGAGATATTGTGTCCGTGAGCGGTGCCTATGTGTGCGTTGCTCGAGCGCGCTTTGTGTGTAGATTGTCTTCTGTATCTATTTTGTGTACGAGCTACGGCGACTCACATCGGGGATTTATCAAATTAATGCTACTTGTAATAAATGAATTACGTACAAGTTTAATAGCTCTCGCCGTTTTTTTTGTGTTTAAATTGTTTGTAGGCTAAGAGGAATTGAATAGTACTGTTTTGCCATGTCAAAAAATCTACCAACGATATTGGATGTTTTGACCCACTCTGTTTCATTTACTGATCGATCATTCATTTAATGATTACCTTTTTGTTTTTTTTTAAGCTATTGCATAGCTTCTATCGCGGGCCTTGAGCGTGGAGACCGAATCCAGAAATTCCGTAACGAAAATAACCTAACACCCCCCACTCATTTGATTTTTGAGCGTGGTGACCGATAAGAAAACAAATTAGTGAACAATCAATCAAAATTCAAATTCAATGTGTGAAAGTGTAACTTCAATTAATATCAAAGAAAAAAAAAACAAAGGAAAAAAAATACTGCATAAATAAAATAAATAAATAATTATAATTGCATAAGTTGATAAAAATGCTGTGCAATAGCTTTACCGCGGCAGTCCCCGAGTGCCACATGTCTTTTTTTTTCAACGGGGATTTCGAATTTAGAATCGACTATTATCAGTATTAAACTGAGTGATAATTGGTTAGGTTAGGTTAGTAAATAAATATGGCTGCCAGTATTTATAGGGATGTCAAAGCTTACATTTCAATACACCAAACACACACGCTCCTTTACACCGTAACGAAGTTTACCCACGACCAGGACTGACGGTAGACCCTTCGTAACTGACACTCCAGGGAGCAATCTTTCGCGACCTTTGGAAAGCAGGTTATGATGTTATGGGAAAAGTGGATTCTGGATACAGTATCATGGGGTTTTATGGCTTTTTGCAAGTAACTTTAGAGAAGGTTTGTGGTATTTTCTAAATAGGGAAGTGGTAACCCTATGTTACCGGCCCTGGTTTAAGAGTTGCACGTCGTAGGTTCAAACCCATTCCGACTGACTTTTTGGTCTAGTGGTTAGTGGCCCTGGCTGTTATGCCAAATGTCGTGGGTTCGTTTCCCACCCAAGCTAAATGTTTGTGTGATAAGCAAATCTGGATGTAATTTATCTATAAGATAAAAGTAGTGGTCAGGAGCAATAAAAGAAAAAGGAAAGATAAATACAATGATAATACACAGAAAATAATATTGAACAAAAGTATACATAATTATGAATTTCAGTATATGTTTTGATAAGCCACCAGATTTACATACATTCTACCCTATGCTTACAGAAACTTTTTGGGAACGCATTCATTATACGTACAGCTAAGTAGCGGAATTACTTGTCGGAGTCTGTGTTTCCTGATCGCTACATCCTGGGGTCTTTCTGTTAGGTGAGATAGTATGGTCATGCGCGAGCCTATCAATAATAGCCGTAATCTCCGCGCGAAACACAGGCGGGTCGTTATTTAAACAAAAAAAAAACAACAGTACATTGCGTGCACCACATATTACACACAAACTATATTTGGGTTGATGTCAGAACCGTCTCAGGACAAGGGCAGAGCACACTGCGCAAATAGATCCGGACCCAAGGGAGCCATCCGTTTCGGACGAATGGCAGCGGTTAGGGCGAACCATAGACTTAGGAGCCACCTTAGCGGCCAACGGAAGAGGTGGTGAAAACTTTTTTAATACACTTACTGGAAAACTCGTTTTTATGCCTACAATTTTTAGGCATTTCATTTAGGTACTGATTTCCGCACTAGTGCAAAAAGTATGGGAGCTCGCACCCGTTCGCCTCTCTACAGTCTTCCGGCCCCTGAACCGTATGTTTAACAACGTGTCCTATCCACTGCAATACAAGGCTAAGGACTGATTGTCTCTTGTCACTGCCGGAGCATAATAGCCTCTCTACAACCTTCCGGATCCAAGGACTATCTTTTCTACAACGTGTCCTGTGCACCATAATACAAGGCTAAAGACTAGAGACTAATGGTCTCTTGTCACTGCCGGAGCATAGTCGCCTCTCTACAACCTTTCGGCTCCAAAGACCTACAACCAAAGTTCTACAACGAACCTTGTCCACTGCAATACAGAGCTAGGGACTGATTGTCTCCTGTCACTGCCGGAGCATAGTTCCTTGGTCTATGGTGAACGCACGCGGGACAACTGTGTTTAATTGAGTCGTTGGCCACGACTTTAGTTATATTGTGTTTTGAATTTCTAATGTGGTTGGATATAGGTGGGGTTTCAATTTGTTGTTTTGGTTGTTCACCAAAGTTTAGTTATCTAGGGATATCTTCTGTAGCTTAAGATTTAATATTACGTTAGTGCCTAGTTGCTAACGGGGTCAGTGGAAACTCTCGGAGTTGGGTGCTCGGTCTGTGAGTATATCTGTTTATTTATTATACCTATTCTTTTTTGTAGACCTACCAAGTCCACAACACACCAAACTATATGTCATGTACGACATTTTGATATGCACAAGACAAACATTTGCAAAAACTAAGCGTACAATGGGCGGTTATTTTGCACAGGGCAATTTCTTGAGATGGACTGAAGAAAGGAGATAGATTTGGTATAAATACCGACGAGGTTAAACGCTCGTCAAGTTATAGTAATAATTATTTATTTCATAAATAGACAAAAAAGATGCGCGTTTTTGTAACAATGTGTATTTTTACTTTAGAAATAGGCTTAGTATTAAACCAGTAGATATTGAATCTAGTGACACTATGTAAAATATAAACTGATTTGATTTTTTAGGTAGGAAATCATTAAATATCTTCTCCCGTTAGTGGAGAGAGAGGAAGTGCCAAACTATTGCTGACTAAAACCCCTCTTAGTCCTTCAGTTGCTCTTTGCATTTCAGGTACATGTTAACTCTTTTGTACAATTTCCTAGCCTAAATTCATGCTTTATAAAATGATTTTAATTTTAATAACCAAATCAAACATCCAAACATGTTTTTTTTTAATAAAATCAGATCTCATCCAAATTAATTTCCGGTACAATCAACAAAACGAAAAACACACACAATTAAAAAGAACATCAACACAAAATCAATTTAACAATAATACCATTATTCTGCGCACATGCAATTTTTACTAAAAAATCACATTTGCTGAACAAAATCGAATGTTTTCAACGAAACGAAATACCCTGCCTTGTTCGATGGCGGAATGGCTTTTCAACCAATTGCTTTATATTTGTCCACGCATTCGATGCCAGTGAAAAAAACTTTTGGATACAGGGAGTTGAGTAAAAATTTAATTGCTATCAAGTGTACTATGCGAACGGTAACGAATCGAAACGATACGATACGATATATGTACAGTACAGTGGTACACGTTATAGTTTCAGGGTAGTCGACCCCTTTTTTTTGACTGCTCTAATGGATAGGAATATGGAGTATGTGGCATATATGGAGTATGTGACACGCCATCGATCATACGTCATTTTGTCACTCGTATTTTTGTTCTTTTTTTTAGGGTGGGTGGTAATCATTAGATAGCTTCTCCTATTTTGGGTGGGAGAGGGAGTCTAAATTTTATTAAATTAGTGTTTGACTGTGATCTCGTTTGACGGTACCGGGGTAAAATGATGAAGAACAGCTCCTGTGTCTCAGTGTGAGCCTACAGTGGCTGTTAATTAGCATAAACTGCCATAACAATTTTATTAATGGCGCGGAATATGTACGAGTACCTAAGTCGAGGCAATGGTAGCATCATTACACTTCTGAACTGAAATAAATGTTAACATACATTTAGTAAAGTTTGTCTGTATATATGTTGGTTAATCCTTCACACTCAAACAGCTGAACGGATTTCGAGAAAATTTAGCAGATGGAATTTAATTAGGTCTTTATATAATTTGTGAGTAATCAAAACCCATGATCGTCATCATCACCATCATTTCAGCCGAAAGACGCCCACAGTTGGACATAGACCGCCCCCAAGTGCCGCCACATCGGATTCCCGCAACCCTTACCAGGTCATCGGTCCACCTTGTAGGAGGCTTCCCAACGCTACGTCCTCCGATACGTGGTCGCCATTCCAGAACGGCAATCTGTTCTGCGAGCGATGTGCCACCCCACGATCAAAGCCATAATAACGCTCGCTAGGCTCGATAATGCCAACAATTACAATAGATATATGATAAAATATACTCAGCTATGTATGTCACTGAATATTCCTTAAAGTATATGTTTTGATGGCTTAAAAACTAACTTCTTTTCAGGATATATTTGCAGTCGGATATTACTGCCATAAACTAGCACATACTTCAGCAAATGATCATACATAGTCGGCAAGAAAGACACCCATAAAAAGGCTCAACGATCTTAAAAACCTATTACTTGTTAATCCCCAATAAAAGCGTCGTCAGCAATCTTTTCATAACATCTTTAAAGAGCGTAAAGTCATTAACATGGTCACAATGTAACTTTATGTGTAACAAGTTACAAAGTCAGGTGTTAGCTTCAATGTTGTGTGGGGGCACGGAGTAAGTAATGGTACAGAGGCGACACTTAAACAGAGCGAGCATTAAAGTTCTATGTCGAAAAAGTACTACACTCAGCATTCACCATATCGATAGCTTATAAAGGACATACACGTAGTGGTAAACCTGTACTAACCCTTAGTTGAAGCGATGGCCCCGGTAGCAGATCTCGACGCTGTAGCGCTAATAAGTTTACTTATCGCAGTCACCGGATAGCGGACGCGATATTTTTTCGGTTGCCTGTACAGGTGTGGAAACCTGTACAATTCTGGTGGTATACCCTATATAACGTATAATACCTTTAGAATGACATGACTCGATTCTGCCATTGCTTTTCTACTATGGGACACACCGACGTACGGCGAGTGTTCACCCTTACATTGTTAACAGTTAACACCTCTACGATTTGGACTAAGCATTTCGTCTCGACCTTTATACAGCATACATAGAAGGATCGGAATAATTTGCCTGCTGCAGTCTTCCCGTCCGACTATAATTTTGCTGTCTTCAAGGCTAGAGTGATTAGGCGCCTAATAAAGAATTGCGATTCACCATCAACGGTTGCATTGCTGCTTAATATCTGGTAGTTGGAGTAACCGTCAAGCACTAGTTTATATCAAATAAAAAAACAACCGCTGGGTCAAATAATGCTGGGTAGTCTGTACTAGACGCAGCAGACACACTCACTATAATATAATTAAGTAATTATTTTGTAAGCGTCGACCCCAGTATGAGTGGCAAAGACTTTGGCTAAGCCATACTTTTTTCCAAAGTGTGATTAGTAGTTATTGTCGAGTATAACGTACAGAACACTCCTTGGATGTTTCTGTTTCTTGTAAATTCTTCTCCATAGAAATCGTCGTTTTGTAATATGCAATTAGCATCAATTTTCTGACTGACTTTTTGACATTTGAAAAGTGCCTGTTGATTTAAATGGTCTATTTGAAATAAAAACGCTTTGAATCTTTGATTGGACGAGAGGGAGTCTCAGACATTTGCTGACTTAAACTCACAGACTGTGTTCCTTCAGTTACCTTGTGTTTCAGAGTTACAGTAATCCTTTTAAATAGTCCTACAGCCCTGGGTGTAGAACAAGGCTGCATTACTGTAGGGTTGTACCATTTAGTGTTGTTTTTTCAAGCTTCGCCTCTGTTCAGTTATCTACTCCGTGGCTTTGAAAGCGTAAACCGTCCTTAGAGCTTTATGGTGGCAATAAAAAACTGTAACGACGGAGTGTGTTGAATATATTCTGTTCTGTTGTCTGTTTCGTGGTTGTAATGTTGAAGTCAGTATTGTAGCATAGAAGGCGGAATAGTAATGCTTGTAGAAGTAATGTGGGGAAGGAGTGAAATGGAAAAATATGCTCTTTCAAAATATACTTAGTTCTTTTACATACATAACGGTCAGAAAGAATATATTACAGACGTTTAAATACTGACCATGTACCGGACGACGCAGCTTTGGAAAACCTCCTACAAGGTGGAGCGATGACCTAGTAAGGGTTGCAGGAATCCAATGGATGCAAGACGCACAGGACTGTTCAGTGTGGTGACACTTGGGGGAGGTCTATGTCCAACAGTGGACGTCTGTTGGCTGAAATGATGATGATGATGATATAAATACTGTGGGGAACCATTGTTATCCGTCGAGCCTGATGTACTGTGGGATATAAGTACCTATGTTACATGGAACAATTGATTGACGTACCGGAAGACGGACAGTTGGAGTGCCTCCTTGGATAAGGTCAACCGAGGTGGTTTGGTGACGGTCGTAGGAATTCAATGAATGAAAGACAAACGGGACCGTTGGTTGTGGCGACACTTGGAAGGCTATGTCTTGCAGTGGACGTCTTTTGGCAGAAATAAGAATGATGATTGACTGACAACTTGGGTACTGATTAACACGTTACCCTTTGCCGCCAGACTTTTGGGCTTCCGAAAACTTGAAGTGTAGGATGCCATAATAAAAATAAATGAAAAATTGCCCTAATCAATTGCCTCCATACCTAAGTATACTATTGTAGCGCAGGCTTGTGGACGGCAAGCAATGGGTAGCTCGCTGTCCGACCGTCCGGTAACTGTCCGAACCGAGCCCAAGTCGTCGACGGCACGCACTGTTCCCGCGTGCCTCAAGGAGTTGTCAGCAACAGCAGGGGCCCAGCTGGGTCGAAGTTTACTGGGGCCAGGGTTAGTTTTGAAAGAGTAGCTCGAGCCCCGGAATGAAGACACGAAGGAACGGGATGGGTTTTTAGTCAGTAAGAGTCTAACACTATCTCCCGCTCCGCCCAAGAGCGGCGGTTGTCATTAGATAATTTTCCCACCATAAAAAAAGTATACTATTATAAAAGAGAAAGTAACTCAGTCTGTTACACTTGCACGGTTGTACTACTGAACTGATTTTAATGAAACTTGGTACGGAGTAAGCTTAAACCCCAAAGAAGACGTAACGTACCTTTTATCTGGCTTCTCCTGCAGTAATCTGACGTTCCCACGATCAAAGTCGTAGGCAAAAGCCAGTTTTCTATAAATCTATACACATACAATAAATCTGTAAAAGTTTTTAGTTGGGCGCGCATCTCGTAAAAGATACGAAATCAATGTTGATAACTTTTATACATTAAAATTGTGTGTATCTTGATATATTACTTAGGCTTTATTTCATCGCAATCGGTTGACTATATCGAAAGATATGCTACGCGTTCCAAATGAGAATAGGACCGATTCCTATGTTTTGACGTTTCGTCGTACTGTCAAATCGAAGAAATTTTGGCAAAATTGAAGAACTTAGAGATGAGTAAAATTGAAGAACTGGATTCTAATTAAACTTTTTTCGTTCACAGTTCATAAATAAATTAAATTTTTCGTAAATAAATTAACGTTTAAACATTTCTTTCCTCGATTTGACAGTAAATCGTGACGTCACAACATGGCGGGCGATCCTATTCTCATTTGGAACGCATTGTACTACATTAATTGAAGTTCGCCCGGTCAGCTAGTTTTTAATAAATTACAAATAAATAAAATCCTTATCCTTTATCCTTTATTTTTCTTCATGGTGCTCATTGATACCCATATCAATTTGAACTTCGACAAAAAATTAATCCCACTCTTTCTTCTCTTATAATTCCGGTCCATTATATTTTTTGTGGTACTTACGTGGGTTACAAATGATGGTGGCTGTTAATACATGGTGTATTATCATAGCTCTTCGGTTAACACGATACTGATAGGCTATGACTAACTGCGAATGATATCAGAAGTGTCATAGAGATGTTGTTACCGACACAGCTCGAAGAATCACCTAACTTAAGTAGTTAAGTGGCAGTAAGCAGGGTACATTGCTCGCAAAACAGATGGCCGTTGGAGCCGTAGTGTTGGAAGGCTTTCCACAAGATGAACCGATAACCTGGTGAGGGTTGCGGGAGTCCGATGGAAGCGAGAAGCACAGGACCGTTTGTAGTGGTGACGCTTGGGGGAGGCTCATGTTCAACAGTGAATGTCTTTCAGCTGCTGATGATGATGACACGCTGAAATTTTGCATAGGTTTTTTTTTATGTTGGAAGAAAGGATTTTCCAAAATTCGTACCCTAAGGGGATGACACTGGCGTACAGTTGCCATCTTGAACACTTGCGCAGAAGTCAAATATTCGGTCTCTTTGGTGGTGCGAAGTGCGACGCGGGGCGGGGAGTGTCGGTGATTGGCTGGCCGCGCTATTGCGTCATAAACGTCGCTCCTCATTCGTTCACTGCGTTGCTGCATGTATCTAACAACGAAGACGATTGGCTCGCCAATGTATGGAATGCGCAAAGCGGTCCCCACTCTGACGCCGAGCGTTCAAGATCCATGATGGCAACTGTACAAACCTAAAAAAAAAAATCATTTGGGCGAGGCCGTTGCCTGACGCAAGTTTTTAGCATCTGTTTTGTCATCAGCATATTTCTCATAGACAAGCATATTTTTTTTAGCTTTCAATTAGTGAGAGAATTTTTAAATTTGATCCTATAGTTTTTGAGTTAATTAGTTACAAACAATATAATAATAATATTTTCTCATTATTATACTCGGGGTATTTAACTCCTCCACTGCATCCACAATATCCACTAACAATCAGTTCCACATTAAAAAGTCATCCCGGCGATGTGTCCGTGGCTTAATTTATTCACAGATATGCATCTGGTTGTAGACTGATGCGCCGTAAATAAGGCGTGGCGCACAACGGGGCGCCGGGAGCTAACCATGTCCGTTTCTAAAATTAGGAATGTTGAATTTATCTGCTTACGGCGAACGGGTAAAGGGATGAAGCTATTTATATTATTTAGTTATCTATAAACAAGTAAAAATTGTAATTTTGTATGTATGGATTTTCTATTTTGAGGTGGGTCGTCATATGCATGGTTCTCATATGATTTGACCATTACATGTTTTCTGTATGGACTTTAAAGAGTCTTGCCTCTGAGATTGTTGCTGCGTTTCTTCTCAAGGTAGTCAATTAGGAAAAACCAGCCGATGAGGCCGGCCGATAAGACTTGAACTCACTGGACAGGTCCACTTTGACTTAAATCTGTGTGATTCTTTCCTCAAAAGACCATCACACAACACTAATGTAGCATAAGATTTGATCATTGCATGTTTGCTATAAGGACTTTAAAAGAGACTTTGACCGCTCAGTTTGTTTCGGTGTTTCTTCTCAGCTAGGAAACACCGGCCTCATCTAGTTTAAACTGAAGAAAAAATTTACGTGTAAAAGTGTATTCAAAAACCTATTTGCAAAATAAATATAAGTTACATATCTAATAACTTCTCCCGCTTTTGAGCTGAGGTGTATCAGAGTTTTACTGATTTAAACCATATCTATGTTCCTTCATCATCATCAATAATAAGCTATTCATTTTAGAATCAACATTTCAGGGAGTTTCTTGGTTAATCTTTCAACGTTGACTCCTTCTTAGAATTGTCACTCCCTCACTTCCTATGGGCGGTGAGAACAACAACATTAGTTTTATATTTGAAAAACAAGTGGGAGTGCCTCCTTAAAACATAGTGATGTTTCAACATAGAGATCAAATTGCAATTTAGATATAACGGGTTGTTGATGACGCGAGACAGTTATCAGGACCAGTTGAAAATAATAAGTCATTATTGGAGATGGCATCCCCTTGCGTCGTACTCCCCAATGCTGAGGGTCGTGACCTCCCTGCTGCATCATTCTCATTTATACAATATTCTTCCATCTGTTTCTGTCTCTAGCGGTGTGAAGGGCATTGTATATCGTAGAGTCAAGAGCAGTACGGATCTAGACGGACCAAAGTATTGAGCTGCGTCCATGAGGCCTTTTCCCATCCACTTTACCAGTCACGATGAACCTTTCGAGGTTGCCACCGTGATCCGCGATCGAGTACTTAGTTCATTACAAACTGGCGTTCAGTTTAATTAGGTACAGTGCGTAGCTTGAATTGGTAGAAAAACATTCAGGTTGGTATGAGAAAGATTGTCAATCGTTAAATCACCCAAAGCACAATGGTGAGGGCTATACTGAAAGTTTCTCTGCGTGACCAAATTAGAAATGTTGCAAAGATTATCGACATAACTAGAAGAATAGCCAAACTTAAGTGCAAGGGGTGGAGCAAATTGCTCACAAAACAGATAGTCAATGGAGCCGAAAGGTTATGGAGTTTTAACAACGTACCTGAAGATGCAGTGTGGGTATGCTCCCCACAACCTGACCTAGTAAGTTGTAGAAAACTGATGGATGCGAAACACACAGGACTTGTTGTGGTGACACTTGTGGGAGGCCTATCTATAGCCGTCATTGGACGTGTTTCGGCTCAAATGATGATGAAGATTCAAGTTAGGCTAAGAATCAGCAGGTTTTAAATGTCAAAAGTTTCATATAAGACAACCCTAAAGACGCCTACTGATCATCAGACCTTCTATTTTATCAAGGCAGAAGAAGCGGTGCAACAAACACCCAAGCAAATAATTGTATTTTCTTTCTTTACATTTCCAACTTCATCAAAATCAAAATCCTTAGTATCAACTCTAGTAGTCCTATCCGCTTTAATTACATCAACATTCTATTCATCCAACACAAATGTATCATCAACAGCATCAATTCTATTCCTGCAAGGAGACAGCAGTCCAGTTGACGTATTAAGACGTTGAGTACTAAACCCTTTGCCAGCTAATTAAAATGGTTGAAACAGATAACTGGGGTGACAAGCGGTTCCTGCTTTGGAGAACGTTGATTTATTTCGAGTAGGCGTTGGGAGACAAAATAGTGGACGGATGTATTATAAAAGCTTTGATCATTCAACGAAAGGAAATATATGGAAATGGTAAAATTCGTGTAGTAATTGCAAGGACAAGCGTTGATAAGCACATTGTTCGCACTCTTGTAGGTAGCTCTCTCGTATATGTCTTGAGTTTTAGAAACTGATTAAAAACAATATTGTGCGAACATTGCAGTTACTCATTTAATTTTATTTTTTAATAGCTTTTGCCACCGGTTTCGTCCGCATACGTACAATATAGCTTACGTCACCCAGGAATAAAGCAGCTATCTATCGCTGAAAAAATTTTTGCAATTGGACCAGTACTTTCAGAGATTTCCTCTTACAAATCCGGCCACTATCACTAGACCAAACAGGCCAGCAAAAAAAAGGTAAAGTAAAAATAGACTCTTATTTGAAGCATTATAAATTAAAATAAACTTTAGCAACATATATTGTTGTTTGCCTCTCACAAGGTAGACTGATGACTTCGTGAGAGTCGCAGGAATCCGATGGATGCGAAATGCATTTCGTTGTGGCGACACTTGGGGAAAGACGATGTCCAACAGCGGACGTCATGATGTTCGATGATGATTGAGCCATAATTTGAAAAAAAATTGTCCTAAAATATATACCTTCAGAAGTAAAAATCATTAAGTTTAACAAATCTTTTTACTGTCTCATTCAAAATCTCCTTCAAAACACTAATATTTGAGGCGTCTCCTTTACTAAAATAAAAACACAGAGATACAAAAGCCTTTGTCAAAAACTATACAGTGTACATTAAATATTATTTCGAGTTAATCAACACTGCAGCGCTAATTAGTAAGACAGGGTATCTCCGCTATTTGTCGGTATCTAATTTGAGATGTTGACAAGTATGGGCGACTACTGAAAGTGTGGTGTGAAGACATTTTTGTGAGATTTCAGATTTTATGGAGATGTGTCCTACACTTGTGACGTTCAAGAAGCTCAAGACGGACAATATTATAGCATTCTTCTGAGCATTGTTGCTAGCAAGACTGAAGGTCACCTTATGGGGAACCTGCATTTTTTTTAGGTGAGAAATCTAATCCAATGTCTTCTCTCGCTTCGAGGTTTTGTCAGAATTATACTGAATAGAACCCACGCCGTTCGTTTCGTTCCTGCTTTACTTTCAATCCAAGGTTCTCTTTCGTAAAGCCCATGACCCCAGTAGACTTTGCTGACATCTCCTTGAGGCGCGCATGGTATACTACGCGCCGTCGATGATTCGGGCTAGGTCTGATATTGACAGTCATTGCTTGCTGTTCGCAAGCTCACGCCAACGGTGACTGAAAATTGAAAGAAACAGAAAAAAACTCAGAGGTTAAAATTTATTTTAAAGTCCATACAGTAAACATGTACTGGTCAAACCAATTGAGAACTATACAGATAAGTGTCTCAAATGGTCTTTTGAAGAAAGAATCACTCAGATTTGCGTAGACCTGTCCAGTCAGTGCAAGAGTTTTTCAGTATTCGTGTAACTCAACAAAGAACTACTAAAGAACTCAACGATTTGATGAACTATACCATTTGAGTAAGTGGTATTTTAAGTACTCAAAACTGCCAAACATCCCGTTGAAATAAAAAAAAAAGGAAAAGTAGGTAATCTATATAGTCCCCACATTCACAACAATAAAATTAAAGATAGACTCTGTTCTGATTTAGTATATAACTATTCGAATGTATGAAGTAATATTCCACTATAATCTTGTTGAATGATTTGATTTTCTAAACCATAGTTTCTGAAACACCAATTTTTTTTTTTTTTTTTTTTTTCGATGGGAAAAATCATCTTATGACAACCCCCGCTCTTGGGCGGAGCGGGAGATAGTGTCAGACTCTTACTGACTAAAAAACCCATCCCGTTCCTTCAAGCCTTCATACCGGGGCTCGAGCGCCCTTTCGGATAACCCTGGCCCCAGTAGGCTTCGACCCGGCTGGGTCCCTGCTGTTGCTGACAACTCCTTGAGGCGCGCGGGAACAGCGCGCGCCGTCGACGACTTGGGCTTGGTCCGGACAGTTACCGGACGGCCGGACAGCGAGCTACCCATTGCACACTGTCCGCAAGCCCGCGCCTACGGTGGCTGGAAATCGGGATCGGAATCCCGGCGGCGGCGAGAGCGCCGTTGCCTGATGCGGTCGGCCTCCTCCTTAGCGAGCATTACTGCTTCGCAGAAGTCGGCGACCGCCTGCCACTCCTCCTCGCTCCGGACCATGGCCTCGACAAACACCAATCAATTCAACGAATAAAGGCAACTTTCACTTGACAATTAGTCTTATTAATTTTCACTTCAGAAATTAGGGGTCAGTGAACTAAAATGTCTTTCAAGCCCCTTAATTGAATGAAGAACCTTTCATTTAACACTAATAAGAAAGTCTTAAGATTTAAATAAAATGTCTATCATATTTTGTGCAACTATAATTAATTCAATTTAAAAATAGCCCTTTCTGCATAAATTACGTTATGTTTAAAACTTTTACCCAAAATGTTACAAGCCGTTCCCCGAAACAATTTCATTTCGTTCACTAATAATTTGTTTTACTAAAACATTTTACTCTAAGTACATTATATTGTAAGCATGATAAATCTTTTGGACGTTTTTTTTGTACTGAAAATTATACCAACTTTGATACCGAAAATAAAAACATTTTTATGACAATATTCTGACAATATTTTAGTTTTATTTATAAAGTTATGTTGTATGAATAAGATAAATTGACATAATAAAAATAGGTAAAATATAATAATTAAATGTGAATATGAAATAAATGATAAAAATAATATACGCAAATCTCTTGTGGTTTCAGTATTAATGCTAATATAGATCAAAATCGATATCACAATTTTTTCAGGAAAAATATATTCCTAGTATCAGTACACGCACGCATGCTACCGGTGTTTTTATGTCCAACGCCTAATTAACGCCACATGGGACCATACACGACAAAGGAGGGGCATCATTCATATTTCTCTATCTATTTGCGTGATTAGTTCCCAAAAAACCCATTGTTGTGTCTATTTTTATATCTCCACTGTTATTATTTTAAGCGCCATTGTCGTAAGTGATATCAAAACATCTTTTTCTATTTCTCAATTAATATTGTCACTACAATATATTTACACTATCAAACATTTCCATTTTAACTTTGTTATGACCTGCGTTCAAAGGTTAAAAGGGATAGCAAGGCAATTTTTCATTCCAAAAATCACAAATAATCTCGACTTAAAATCGCAAAACATTAATTACCAGCCATTTCTCAAAATGAAGAAAAACCTGCTCCACCTCATTCTAGTACACACTTAAATAAAACGTACAAATTACATACAATAAAAAAGATTGGAGTGCACGTTTAAAATTTTAGACCAATTTATAAAACCGACGAGCCCGTGTCCGGTCTAAAAGGAATTTTATTATGTGTCATTACTCCATATTTTCACATTAAAAAACAGGGGTCTGAGAAGAGAACCCTGCGGGACACCGGACCGTACGGTGGGACTTTTTACATATACGAACGTAAATAGCCTCGTTATAGCCCAGCTGTGAATGGAATTGGTATCGTGTTGCGCCCGTAATGAATTTGTTACTGAGGTTTTGGTTAGTTAGTCCTTTTTTGTTTATACTCCACGTTATCGAAAGGTTAAGCGATAATCAGATGTTTAGTTAACCGTGTTTGGGCGTGTGTAATTGGTGTTATATATTGGTGTTATGATATATTTTTGAGTTGTAATTGAGGTATGGAAATTAGAATTCCTTACCTCAATGATCATTGAATTTTTCTGTATGATTACATTGAATATATTAATAGTAATGTTTAGAGTGTTTTTTAAGCGTTACTATTTTTGTTTTTGTTAGACACCTATAAAGTAGTAGTTGTGCGTGGACTTATTTATTTATTATATTATTGTACACAACAAAAAAAAAATACAGGACAAACATTTAAAAAAATAAGTGTACCATAGACGGTCTTATCGCACAGGGCGATCTCTTACAGACGACCTTTGGATGGACTGAAAGAAAGAAGACTTAGTGCAAGTAACAGTTTTTAGCAATATGTATTCTTACAATAAATGCCTAATGTCTGTCTGATAATAGAAAAATCAGTACTTGTCAATGATAAATATAGTGCTATTAGATAGAAATGAATAGTGCTGTTTATTTTGTGTGTACTGTTTACAGTTTTTTTTATGTATTCAATAATTTAACAGTAGTCGTTCGTATACCACCAGGTCCATCAGAAATCAACAGAAGTAGTAGGTATTGTGAGTGTGTGACATTGATTGTATCAAACTCATCCACCTACGCCTTCATAACGCGTAGCAAAACACCTTCACATAACATCATAGACAGCCACAGTCTACACTATCAAAATTTTTCCATTTAATCTCGTCGGCACCCAAAAAAGCTCACGTTTGACAATCTCGCAGAGCAACACGTCCAATGTAATATAATATAAGGTATGAGTATATGATATCGTCCCTCACTTCACTTTAATCTTGAATCAAATGAATTTTATAAACGAGATGTACATGAAATAATTTGAAATTGTCGTCATATTTTTGGTGTTGGATAAGCTTACAATTTTGTGCTGTAATTTTTTAGTTAAATTTTGAAGTGGATTTTTAAGTAATATTAGGTGGCATATTTTTAAGAGTAGTAGTAACGGCCCCGACTTATGAGTTGTAGGTTGCGAGTTCAAAACCAGCCAGACGCATTACTTTGTGTAATTTATTCCATCACCACTACTCTCACGGTGAAGGAAAACACCTTGAGGAAACTGATATGTCCTAGAACCAAAAAATGCGAAGATATGTGACATCTACGAACTCACATTGGGCCCGCGTGGTAGATGAGTCCGAGCAGTGTCCCACATAATTTAGCTTTTTATTCTTGTTTCTTTATTTCCTTTATTTCATTTATACACATATAGAAAACATTTAAAAATATAAAAAACGGTATCTCACCAGTATCGGGAACAGGGTCCAAGCAACTAACAATACGAGCCGTGTCCAGGAGTACCGCTCTCTGAATCAAACCCTTGATCCAGTCGCCTAACAAGAGCCTTCTAAGGTGTTGGTATATTATTATAATTATTATTTTTACAATAACTAATAGATACATATTCACTACATACAGTTACTTTGCCACTAATTTGTTTGTCATATTCGTACTAAATCTGTTTCACTTTTGAATTTATTTAGTAGTGGGTACTCGAAAATTATGAATGAAATCATAAAAAATTACTAAGAATCTACAAAGTAAAAGGAAGAATGAACAGTCATCAAAATACGATATTTTTATAAGTTCCATATTCAGTAACAGAAAATAAAAGTTTCAACCTCAAATTCATATTTCGTATTTGTCTCACACATTTCACCGTCACAGTAAGCACTGGCAATTTAACTTAGCATTTTATTTTTATTCCTAATTCTGTTCACGCGAAATTCGTCTTTATCAATTGTGTGTAATTCATCATAAGGTAAAACGTTCAGTCCAAGTCCCGAGGGGCCAGTTTTGTGTGTGGGTCTGTTATAGTTCGGTCGCTTTGGAAGGTCGGATAGGAAGTCTTGTTCAAATAATTTCGTAAGAACTTCGTGAAGGGCTTTCCTGGCCCTAAGGGCGCAAACTTATCAAGAGCCACGATGAAAACAGATTTCAAGGGAAAGATGTGGCGTTGGGTAAAAACTTCCTTTTGAGTTTTGATTTTAATTTCATTTCTAATCTTTAGAATAATTTTCTCTGATTTTAAAGTATTCGTGATCTGTTATGAATTAGGTTTTAGCAATGTTCATTAGGAATTTTAAGATCTTCAAGGATGCAAAAAGAAATAGGTAATACTTCAACATACTACGATGAATCGTCGCAATGGGCAGGGCACATTGCTCGCAGAACAGTCCATTGCGGAGGAAAGGTGCTAGAGGAGCGATCACGTACTGAAGATGCAGCGTAGGGAGGCCTCCTACAAGAAGGGCTGGTGATATGGTAAGGGTTGCAGGAATTCGATGGATGCGAAACGCACAGGACCGTTTATTGTGGTGACACTTGGGGGAGGCCTATGTCCAATAGTGGACGTCTTTCAGCTGAAATGATGATGATGATGATATTTCTACATTAATAGTATTGTAAAGAGGTAAAGTATGTTTTTTTTTTGTTTCTAGGAGGTAATCTCTCAAAGATTTTTTTTCTTGTTTTTTTAATAAGTATCTAAAAATACTGGTCCGATTGCAAAATTTTTTTCACCGATCGAAAGCTGCTTTATTCCTGAGTGTAATTAAGCTATATTTTATGTGCGCGGCTAGAAGCTAGTTGTAAAATAAATTACCATTAAAAATATATTTAGCTGAAATTATCTCTCTAACTCATTTGGTTTTCACACAGATAGCAGCCTAAAATCATAATCCATATTACATTTTTCCCAAATGAATCCAACCCACACGATATCGCCGTCCCATCTTCGACTACGCTCAATAAATCTTTTCTTTGTCGCGTCCAGGCTATTGGACAAGGTGACACGGCCGTGCCCGCGGGATGAATACCAAATGTTTCCCTCCCGACCCTGTTCACTTTGCTGATGACATTTGTGTAGTTTGATTTTTTAACAGTAAAAATGGAAAGTAATGGAGGATTTTGCTGAAAACTTAGGTTATTAGGGTTTTTATTTTGCAGCCAGCTGTTATTTTAATATTTCTTTGTTTTACGAGACTAAACACACAATACTACAAATCAGTCTTTCACGTATGCTCTTTTAGTTAAGCGAGACCATTGCATACACAATGCTGTCGTTTAATAAAACAATACAAAACTGGATTAGGAGAAAACAAGATTTAATAATTTGGTATATTCATCATGGTATAGTCGTATGGTTTATTCATATCTGTTTCCTCACGCGTGCAGCCGACTCTTTTGCTAGTATTACTGCTTCACAGGAGGCGACTGCATCCAAAATCCTCTCACTCCGAATCATGGCTAGCTAGGACAACAAGTAGCAGGAACCGGTGCAAGTCACCGCTGCTGATTACTTCTGCGGGACACGGCGCCAGCGGTGCTTGCCAAGCAGGTTGACTTGACACGTTTGTTGCCTAATACTCCAAAAACAGAATGTATACATCCATATTTTAATGGTAAACAATAAACTATTCATATGAAGACGTCGCTTGAAGAACTTAGTATCCAAGCCAAATATATTGCCCAAGTCATCGACGCGTGTAGTGTTCCACGCGCGCCACAAGTAGGCGCCTAAGATCAAAGCCTATTGGGGCCATGGGTGATGCGATTGAGACCCCCGGCGCCCTGGAACAATGGTAAAAAAAAGAAGGAACAGGAGTGGGTTTTTAATCAGTAAAAGCCTGACACTATCTCCCACTCCGCTCTAGAGTGGGGGATATAGGTAATTAGATGGTTTTTGCACCCCAAAAAAAAGCCAAACATATTATTATTTAATAAAAAGAAGCCAATAACTGCTGTCATATTCTTTGTCCTTCGCACGCACAACGTATTTACGTTATTGTAGAAATAAGTCATTGATATTTTTGGAACGATATATTTTTTAAGAAAAGTGTTGATTATATTGAGGTGGCGGCGTATACAACCGTATGAAAGAAAACATGATGAATCAACCCCAAATATATTGAGAGAAATAAGGGCTGGGTTGTACAATGTATAAATAAAAAACAAAATTGAATATGAGTAGGTAATTTAATGATACTCTAACACACATGAACAATATTGTAAAGTGTGTTTTCTTAATACCTCTTTAAAAGGCTTTAAATATAATAAAGTTTGCTTTTTGTTATTTTGTTTGTAGGCGGTGATCTATGGAAGTGCTACACGTTCCAAATGAGAATAGGACCGATTCCTATGTTTTGACGTCTCGTTGTACTGTCAAATCTAAGAAATTTTGGCAAAATTGAAGAACTTAGAAATGAGTAAAGTTGAAGAACTGGATTCTGATTAAACTTTTTTCGTTCACAGTTCATAAATAAATTAATGTTTTCGTAAATTAATTAATGTTTAAAATTTTCTTACCTCGATTTGACAGTAAATCGTGACGTCACAACATGGCGGGCGATCCTATTCTCATTTGAAACGCATTGTACTGGTCCGATTGCTAAAAATTTTTCACCGATAGAAAGATGCTTTATTCCTGAGTGACATAGGCTATATTTTATGAACGCAGGTGAAGGTGAGAGCAAAAGCTAGTTATAAATTAAGTGTGAGTTGCACCATTTAACTATAACGATAACCAAACCATAACCAGCCGTGAAACGGCCACCTATTGTATCAGTTCGACGATTTGACAATGTTAACGACTTTGTTATCGTTATAGTTAAATGGTGCAACTCACCCTAAAGAGACAATCCCTTATTTGAGGTTTAAAAGAAAGTAGACAATTTAATAGACAGTTTTTAGGGTTCCGTAGCCAAATGGCAAAAAACGGAACCCTTATAGATTCGTCATGTCTGTCTGTCTGTCTGTCCGTCCGTCCGTATGTCACAGCCACTTTTTTCCGAAACTATAAAAGCTATACTGTTGAAACTTTGTAAGTAGATGTATTCTGTGAACCGCATTAAGATTTTCATACAAAAATAGAAAAAAAGCAATAAATTTTGGGGGTCCCTATACATAGAACTGAAACTCAAAAAAAATTTTTTCATCAGACCCATGCGTGTGGGGTATCTATGGATAGGTCTTCAAAAATGATACTGAGGTTTTTAATATCATTTTTTTCTAAACTGAATAGTTTGCGCGAGAGACACTTCCAAAGTGGTAAAATGTGTGTCCCCCCCCCCCTCTAACTTCTAAAATAAGAGAATGATAAAACTAAAAAAAATATATGATGTACATTACTATAAAAACTACCAACGAAAATTGGATTGAACGAAATCTAGTAAGTAGTTTTTTTTTTAATGAGTCATAAATCGAAAAAATACACTATTATTAAAACATCGATCAAAGTTACTACACATTACAAGAACTTTTATATTATGTTACTTGCTGATACGGAACCCTTCATGGGCGAGTCCGACTCGCACTTGGCCGGTTTTTTTTTTGTCGGAAGCTTTTGAATCTAAAGTCAGCGGACGCTGTAATTATTTGCAACTTTATTTCTAGTGAATATTGTTATAAAATTATTGTAGACACATTATATTTAGATTCATTCGAAGAGGCAAAATCTCAGTAAAATGGAGCTGAGAATTTTGTTATATTATTGACTGGGTAACTTAGCGAAGCGTATCGAGAACATTTAATATATTTTCATTCGTGTAATAGTTATATTAATTGAATATTGTTTTTGATAATTGATTAATCAAAAACATGCTAAATAAATGCATAATTATATTAAACTAGCTTTTGCCCACGCGGCTTCGCTCCCGCTCTTCCCTACTTCAGCCTACTATACCCTACTCTACCCTACCCTACTCTACTCTACCCTACCCTACTCTACTCTACCCTACCCTACTCTACTCTACTCTACCCTACTCTGCCCTACTCTACCCTACTCTACCCTACTCTACCCTACTCTACCCTACTCAACCCTACCCTACTCTACTCTACCCTACTCTACCTTACTCTACCCTACACTACCCTACACTACCCTACTCTATCCTACACTACCCTAATTTTCTTTTTTTTTTTTCTATAAGAACCTTCTCTTCAAAATAACGAACACAACAAAAAAAAAAGTAGCGAAATCGGTCCAGGCGTTGTTGAGTTTTGCGCTTACCAACATATTTTGCGATTCATTTTTATATTATAGATAATCAGACATGTTCACACAACATAGAATTTTAATGGATTGAGTTCAGGCACCTATAACATAAGATTAATTCTTAGCTTGGGTGTCAGATGTCATTAGTCTGTGTTATTTTGCAGCTTTTAATGGAAACAATATCTCCTCGTGTAAATACTGTACATTGTGGATTGTAAAAAATATGATTATTATTTATTATTTGATTTAATATGGAAGATCTAAGTATAGCATACAGCATAGTCGGCCTTATAATGTTTGCACTGAGAGAGAGAGGAGGCCTGAGCCACACGGGCTTAGTGTGGGTTGGTGGATGTCACATATAGTCGAATTTTTGGTTCTAGAACATGCCGGTTTCCTCACGATATTTTCCTTCACTGTTTTGAGAGCAGTGGTGAGACAACTCGTAAGTCGAGGCCGTTAGACTTAGTATAACAGGCATACTTTATGAGACAAAAATCGACGACATCAAAGATTTTTAACACTCATGCGAACCTGGGGTAAATCACTAAAATTAATATAAAATTACAGTAATTTAGGATTTATTCCTAAATTTTTTTAGAAATAAATCCAACAGTTAACGCAGATAAACCTTTTCATTATCTCTGGGTATATTATAGGTACCTACGAAGCATTGTCCTTTCGCCAACCCAGACACGAATTCATTACCCCTCGCTCCAGATTCAGTCATCCTTTTAGAGTTAAACCAGAAACCGTTGGTTAATTTGAATAACTCTTAAAACAGTGTACTGTGGAGATCAGCCGATATTATTGTTGTTAGGCCAAATGCAAATGAATGCGCAGCCTTAAGCATGGGCCACACTAATGTGGTCCAGCGATCCAACAGAGGTCATTTTCATACTAGTTTATTTGCTTCTTCAATGTTACAAAGTTGATACAAACAGATTAGACTATGTATCATTGTAGACCCTGTTTGGGCTAAGCAATATATTTTTTGATATTTAAAACTATTTCATTGTGCATATTTAAATTATACATTATAAATTAGAAATAAAATTGTGAATTTTAATATTCATCTTAGTGGGAGCATTTTTTTTTAGGTGCGAAGTCATCTAACGGCTTCTCCCGCACTTGGGTGGTGCAGGAGTATGTGTTATAACTTTACTGACTAAAACTCACTCCTATGTTCCTTTCAGTAGCGAACCCATGAACCTATTAGGCTTCGAACCTGCTGGGGCCCTACGTTTTTACAGACATCTCCTTGAGGTGGGCGTGGAACAC
Source organism: Mythimna albipuncta (assembly GCA_929112965.1). NCBI lineage: Eukaryota > Metazoa > Arthropoda > Insecta > Lepidoptera > Noctuidae > Mythimna > Mythimna albipuncta. The sequence goes on from OV815965.1 coordinate 22,265,883, forward strand.
TAAGCGCCGTCGACGACACGGGCTCGGTCTGGACGGTTACCGGACGGCGAGATGCCTATTGCCGCCGTCCGAGTCTAGACCCGTGAGAGCTGTTCGCTCAGGCGTGCGGCCGCCTCCTTCGCTAGCATTACTGCTCTGCAGAAGGAGGCACTCGTCTGCCATTCTACGCGAGGTCGTTACCGCCGATCGCGAGGACAAAGCGTGCTCTGCCCAAGCAGGGTACACCTCCAATCTTGGTGAGAGTTGGGTTTGCCTCAACGTATTATGTTGCAGCTACACGGATCTAATCCACGAGCCATCATCATCATCATTTCAGCCGATTCACGACCACTGTTGGACATAGGCCTCACCCAAGCGTCGCCACATCGAACGTTCCTGTGCGTCCCGCATCTATCGGTTTCCTGCCACCTTCACCAGGTCATCGGTCCACCTTGTAGGAGGCCTTCCAACACTGCGTCTTCCGGTACGCGGTCGCCACTCCAAAACCTTTCGGCCCCAACGGCCATCTGTTCTGCGAGCAATGTGCCCTGCCCATTGCCACTTAAGTTTGACAATTCTTTGTGCTATGTCGGCAACCTTAGTTTTCCTGCGGATCTCTTCATTTTTTATCCACGAGCCAACACGTTCGCAAATCAGTCGCTATGGTCGAAACGCGCTCGTCATCCAATGACGTTGAAGGTCATATCACAATTTGGATTACATCTGCTGTCTACACGGATTGCAACAAGCAAGGCCACCTCTGTAGGGACGCTAGATGACATCCGTGTGGTCCAAGCTTTAGAGCCGTGAGAATAAGATTGGTTAACCCGTTCCCACGTAGCGTTTCGGTTAACCCCGTGTTAACCCTGCGATGGTGCGAAATCGATGGCCTATTTGACCCCGGTGGACAATTTGGTAGCATCGATGGTGAAATCGATGCGCAACGGGTTATGTTTTTGAATGATTTTTCTTGGATGGGTTTTTTATGGAAATGTTGAAAACAGTTCGTGACTCTATAAAAAATTTGTTTGTATTGTGGTTTTATAGTTTGGGAAATGAGGAGTTTTTTTTAAAAAGTGGGAAATGATAAAATGACATCTCCGATCCTTTTCGTATATCTAGACACGCGGTAGTGTGTTAAGGGGCCGGCGACAGATGAATTTCCTTACAAACGTAAATACCACGCTTATTTGCAGTTGGAGCATATTTCCAACATATTATGATGATATTCGGTTATAGACAATATTTATGTTACTACGTCGAGAATATTAGAAATATTGTTATTTTTAATACAGGAAAAGCCAAATGGCATGTTTTGCCATTTACGCTATAAAAAAGTGCGAAATACAATTCGCTTAAATTAAATTTCTTTTTTTTTTTAAAAAAAAAAGGAAAGACGTAGGAACCTAGATAAATATTTTCTATAACCGAATGTCATCATATATGTTGGAAATATGCTCCAACTGCATATTACGTTGGTATGGAAATTCATCCGTCGCCGGTCCCTTAAGCCAAGTTCAAGTAACGCGGAGAGCAGCACCGTGTGTTCACTTTTACTGTCTATAACTTAGCTAACTCCTTTTCCTTCTTTGCCTTCGTTCCAGGGCCCTGAGGCTCTCTTTCGCATCACACATGGCCCCAGTAGGCTTCGACTCTGCTGGGCCCCTACGGTTGTTGACATCTTGAGACGCACGTGGTACACTACACGCCATCAATAACTTGGGAAGTGAGGAACTGAGTTTACAATTTATGTTTTTTTTTCAAAAACAATCGCAACCGTTGGAAGGCCTCCTACAAGGTGGGCCGATGACCTGGTGAGGGTTGCGGGAATCCGATAGATGCGAGATGCACGGAACCGCTCATTGTGGCGACGCTTGGGGGAGGCCTATATCCAACGATGGACGTCTTTCGGCTGAAATGATGATGATGATGATAAAAAACAACGTTGCCACACATTAGGGGGTCACCGTGGCCTTGGAATACAAAGGACAAGTGAAGGAACACGAGTGGGTTTTATCATCAAAAGTTTAAAACTATCTCCCGCTCCGACCAAGAGCGGAGGATATCATTAGATGGTTTTCCTACTCCCAAAAAAGGAATTTTCAGAGATTACCCCTTACAAACAAACAAAAATAAATAAAAAGAAAACAAACTTTGTCTCAATAGTTATAATATTAGTGTAGATCACAACGACAACCGTACCGGCAATTTAATATACATAGGTACCTTAAATAAATATAATACAGTTACTTCTTCTTCTTCTTCCTGCCCTTATCCCATATTAATTGGGGTCGGCGCAACACGTTTTTTTCTTCCATTTTGTCCTGTCACCCGTCAAACTATCGCTAACTCCCTTTTCTTTCATATCACTTCTCACACAATCCATCCATCTTTTCTTCGGCCTTCCTCTCCCTTTCCATCCACCTACATGTATATTGAGAACTCTTTTAGCATTCTTTTAGTAATATGCGCTTCATCTCTCCTCTTCATATGACAAATTGCACAAAAAAAACAATTACAGAATGTTTTCATAGTAAAATCTTTTAACACACAATCTAGCATCAAATTAAGCAAATCTTCCACATTGTTTAATCTAAAAACACTACTCTTTAGCTAAAATAACAAAAACTATTCTCATTATACGATTCAAAGGATAAACGGAGCCTATGATGCAGACTAAAAGGCGCTCTACCAGATTGTACTTTTGTTCTGTTAAAAAATACAAGTTTTTCCACTGTTTTTAATCTGCATGCCTTCACAACGTAGCTCCTTTCAGCTCGGGGCCATTTTAATCTATTTCCCGGTATACACAAACGAACAAACAAACAAAAAACACAGTAACTCTGAAGTCGTTTAGCGAAAAATTATCGAGTTCTCCTTTTTTCTCGGCCGCAACTTCAATTTCAACTTTTGAAGACTTTTCTCCAGATTTTGTGTTTGATGAATTGTTCCCTGTTTGGTAAAGTTAGAAATAATTATTTTCGCCAAACTGTGAAGTGAAATGTAAAGTAAATTAACTGTCTGTCATACTGTAAATTGCGAAATAAACAGGAAAATGGATAACAGCAATGGAATAAGCGATTTATTAATCAATATTTGTGTAGGAAGAAACATCACACGCCACTGGAAAGAAATAAATATATAGAAATAACATAGTAAGTTTTTAGTTCTTTCGGGCTTTTATTTTTATTTTTTTAGGTTAGTTTAGTATAAAAAAAAACATACATTCAGCCGAACATAGAACCTCCTTTTTTTTTTTTTTTTTTTTTATGGTTGGAAAAATCATGCATTGACATCCCCCGCCCTTGGGCGGAGCGGGAGATAGTGTCAGACTCTTACTGACTAAAAGACCCACCCCGTTCCTTCTAGCCTTCATACCGGGGCTTGAGCGCCCTTTCGGATAACCCTGGCCCCAGTAGGCTTCGACCCGGCTGGGGTCCCTGCTGTTGCTGACAACTCCTTGAGGCGCGCGGGAACAGTGCGCGCCGTCGACGACTTGGGCTTGGTCCGGACAGTTACCGGACGGCCGGACAGCGAGCTACCCATTGCTCACTGTCCGCAAGCCCGCGTCTACGTTGGCCGGAAATCGGGATCAGAATCCCGGCGACGGCGGCGGCGATAACGCCGTTGCCTGATGCGTTCGGCCTCCTCCTTTGCAAGCATTACTGCTTGGCAGAAGTCGGCGACCGCCTGCCACTCCTCCTCGCTCCGGACCATGGCCTCAACCAAGGCCCGGCGCGAGAGGTCTCCGCCGCCGATCGCCCCCACGAGGGCACGGCGATGCTCCGCCCAAGCAGGGCACACCTCGACTGTGTGCTCCACCGTGTCCTCCGGGCGTTCCGCACAGTGGCGACACCCGGGCGTCACTTCCGCATGAATCCGGTGCAGGAAACTCCCGAACGAACCATGTCCGGTGAGGACCTGCGTCATGCGGAAGGTAAGGACGCCGTGAGGCCTTTCCAGCCACGCCTCAAAGAGGGGACTTACCGGACATAGAACCTCCTCCTTTTCGAAGTCGGTTAAAAATGTACTAGTTAGAGACTTCTACTACTGTATTCACTACAATAAGATAAGTACTAACCAATTGGCGCATTTTACAATAATGGCTTTTTAAAATGTATAAAACTTTATTAACCGACTTTGAAAAGGAGGAGGTTCTATGTTCGGTTGAATGTAAGTTTTTTTTTATGTATGTTCGCCGATATCTCTGTCAATTGTGGACCGATTTCGAAAATTATTTTTTTGATTGAAAAGTTATGCTTCCAAGTTGGTCTCATTGAAATATTGTTATGATATGATTATGAACTCCGAAGGTATGGCACAGAACTCCTCATTGGATCACAGCAGAACTGTCGTAACAAGTAAAATTGCTTTGATTATACGTGTAGTCGATGAATGGCTGAAGGAAAAGGGGGAGGGGATGTATCGGACTGATCTGATGATAAAGTCAGAAGGTAAATTAATGTAATCCAACCGTGTTTGGGATTATTAGAATCGTTATGAGATGCTCTCTGGCTATAAGGTATTTAAGTTTGACTAAGAGGTACTTTTTAGTGGAGGTACCATAACTAATATTATATATAATATTTACATAACTGACTTCAATATTAAAAAAAAAAAACACTGAAAAGTACAAAATAACTTTACTTCGGAAGTCAGTGTTAAATAACGAAGAGGCAAAATTATTATATAAACACCGATTTCCGAAGTTAAAGTTATTTTGTACTTTTCGGTGTTTTTTTAACATTGAAGTCGGTTATGCTTTTTTTGTAAAAAGATTTTTATTATAATTATCTTGTCATTTATCACAAATGAACGCAGATATCTGAAACTAAAAAGCATTTATTTTCTCATTTAGAACATTTACAAGCAGTTTTGATTTATTTATTTAAACTTCAAAGAAAAAAAAAGATGGAGATATTTGCGTGCCAAAACGTAGATCACAATGAAGTAAAACATGGAATTCCATACACACTTTTTCAAACCTTAAAATAGAACCTCCTCCTTTTCGAAGTCGGTTAAATAGTTATAAAGTCATAGAGAAATTATATAGGTACTCAAATGTGGAAACTTGTTTAGAAAAACGTAAAATCAAAGCATACCAACAAGTAGGTTTCTAAGCCATAAGACATAAATTATTCTTTTAAGTATAATAATATGATATAATATTCCACAAGTATCACTCAACGCCGTCTAGTCCCAAGCTAAGCAGAGCTTGTGCTATGAGTACTAGACAACTGATAAACATACTTACATATATATTTCTAAACACATACACATTATAAATACATTACACCCATACACAGAACAAATGATCGTGCTCACCACACGAATTTTGTCCTGAGTGAGAATCGAACTCACGACCTGCGGTATAGCAGTCAGGGCCACTAACTACTAGACCAACAGGCCAGTCAAAATGATCGGTCACACGATCCTATCACTAATGCTTGGATTAGTGATGGGAGCATGTATCAACTAAACCCCGCCTCAACTCACAAATCAAAGCAAAATTTAAAACAAGCCGAAGCTAATAAATCAAATATTCTAAATTCAAACAATCCCTAACAACGTGATGTTAACGTTAGAACATTTTATCGATCGTCATAGACAACACAAATTCCTTTAAGCTCTGTTGTAGTCTGTGCGCCGGCGACACAGCGTTGTCCGCAAAAGCGATGCCCCAGGCCAACACGCGCCGGACATGGGCCAGATCCTAAACAGAAAGCCATGGCCGTATTCTGGAAATATGATAAGAGAAATACGGTGTTTTGAAACCGAATTTTCATAAAATTTGTGAATATTAAGCAGTGGTTTTGGTGGTAAATCTGTTGACAATTATAATGAAGTGGAATAATTTTTAATAGATTTTTTGGAATTTTGTTGCTTTGTGGAACTGTAAATAAGAGAAGTGGTGGCCGAGTGGTAATGGTCCCGACTTACAAATTGTAGTTCGCGAGTTCAAAACCCAGTCATGCGCATTACTTTGTGTAATAGATTTCATCACCACAGCTCTCAGAACGGTGAAGGAAAACATCGTAAGGAAACCGGCATGTCCTAGAACTAAAAATTCGAAGATGACATTCACCAACTCACACTGGGCTTCTTCTTGAGGAGGAGAGGCCTGAGTCCCAGCAGTGGAAACATTAAAAGGCTGATTATGATTGTGCGTTATTAATGTGCCTGAATGGGTTTGCACGCGAGACCTACAACTCGTACACTTTCTGTAGTGGGCCAGATGGACATACACCAAAAGACCGCAGAAAGAAGCCTTCATATATTTTTTTTAATAATAATAAATTTCCGCCTTTATATTTTATATATATATATTTTACCCAAAAGTTAGGTAATTAAAAATAAAGAAAAAAACTGTACTACACTGGTCAAAATAAACATTTGAACCCTGCCTCCTAAACTAGGAAGATCCTGTATCTTAGGAGGTAGTGTCTTCGCATATTTATGGTGAAACGAAAAAATTAAGAGCTTACAGCGTAGAGTCGTTATGTAGACAAAAGGGTGAGGAATGTATAAATATATTATATATATGTAGATTTATATAGAATATATATGTATGTATATATCTTCTTCTTCTTTTTCCTGCCCTTCTCCCATTTTATTTGGGGTCGGCGCAACACGTTTGTTTCTTCCATTTTGTCCTGTCACTCGTCACGCTATCACTAACTCCATTTTCTTTGATATAACTTCTCACACAATCCATCCATCTTTTCTTTGGTCTCCCTCTTCCCAAGGAGGGTTGGTGTCAGGCTGGCGGCCGACTTTAAAAAAAAAACTAGCCAAATCCCTTTGCAATATGTGTGCATATATATTGACTAAAAAACTAACAAACAAATTCCTTATAGTTATCAATCCAGAATAAGCCCCTAACTACACCAGCACTATTGTGGGTTTTGACGAGCAATAACTATGTAGTGCGCGGACGTTTCGGGACAATGGAGGCGGTCTCTATCATTTGATAGTCCGACAATACCAGCTTTTTGATCTATGGCTTTTGAAGTAAATGCTGTAATTATGACTTTAGTTTTGAGTGAGTTGAAATGGTTTAGTTTAGGGTGGGTGTTTTGAGATGGGAAATTATCAAGAAACTTCTCCCACTCAGTGAGTGGGGGAAGTTTTTTGAGGGCCCAGGGACCTAGGGCACTTAGTACCGCCTTACAGTCAATGAATCTATATAAATATAAAAGCGAAATACTATGCACTGATTAATAACTGAAATCTCAGAAACTATAACTCTTACAAACTTAAAATTTAGCAGATAGGTTTCGTCTAGGGTGTAGCCATCCGCTAAGAATGGATTTTCCGAAATTCTAAGGGGATGAAATGTACACCGTTAAATTTTAATAAAAAATAAAGTACCTTTTTTAAATAATCGTATTAATTTACGCATGTACGAAATTAATTTATTTAAGAAAACGTCAGCTGAGCGAGTTCAATGACCTGTAGTTAGTAGTCGGCGTTGCATAATAATTACGATTTTTTTAAAAAAAGGTACTTTATTTTTTAATTTTATCTTTACAAATCGATAGTGTTTCATGTACCGGATCGACCCTCCACGGGATTAAAAAGATCAAAATTTAACGGGGTATATTGCTGGCAATATTCCCACTTCACGGCAACATTGCCGACAACGGCACATCACTAATCATGAAGGATTATGGCAAAATGCTGATGAAGCATGCACCCTATGTTCATGGTAAATCTTTGAATCAACATCGAAATAATCTCTTATATTAATATTCATAAACGCCAATCATCACGCCCCCTCTGTCACGGGGGAAGCAGCTATGAAAGATGATTCTAAGTCATTGTACGCCATTAATCATATACATTTCTATGGTGTAACTTACTTAATATGAATCTTTTCTGAATGTTGAATATAAAATCACAATTTTATTCATTTTATAAAAGCAAACATTTTTATGATGTATGTAGGGCGTATTGCTCGCAGAACAGATGGTCGATGGGGCTGAAAGGTTCTGAAGTGGCATGCGCGTAAAGAAAGACGCAGCATTGGAAGGCACAAGGTGGACCGATGATGATGTGAGATGTAAGATGCACAGGATCATTCATTGTGGCGACACTAGGGGGAGGCCCAAGGCCAACAGTGGTCGTCTATCGGCTGAAATGATGATGCTTCTTCACGCTCAAACAGTTGAATGGATTTGCATGAAAATTTTCAAACGTATGGACCCATGTAGGTACTGGAACAGCATACTTTTTAAGTTGGGAGGACGTTCGTATGTAAAACAAATGACCAGCATCACTATAACTATTGTGTAAATAAAACAAATCTTCAATGAAAATATTTTTTCCAAACAAGCTAGTAAAGCGATGTCTGTACCTATATAATTAATACTTCTCAAGACGAATCATACGAGACCAAACTTGATGGGGTTGTATCGTCTAACCAACGAGTTTCTATGGCCACCTTCTGGTTCCATCATCAGATCTGCTCCACGTCATAATAATTTTGTATTGTCATCTGATTTACACAAGCATGCAAAATTTCAGCTCAATCGGTTACCGGGAAGTGGGTCAAATTTAATTTGCAAGATTTGATTACAGACAAACATCGGGACAGGTGAAACTAAAGAAAAGCTTGTATAAAAGGGTAGTTTCCAGAGTCAAATATAAGGTCAAATATAAATACATTTTATTTAGTCCGTATTTTAGATTATAAAAAAATATTGGACACGTACTTATTTTTTAATTTTTTAATTAAACCAAAAATAACAAAGATATAGCCCATTAAAGTTACGTGTGACGTCACCCCGTGCGAAAAAAATGCAGCACGGCGTGATATCTTAGTTATTTTTGGTTTAATTTACAAATAAAAATACGTACCCTTTATTTTTGAATAATCTAAAAGACGGACTAATTACATTTTTTACGGCAACTAGCCTATTATAAACAAAAACACTATAAACAGCTCGCTCAAGAGAGCACCCATCCCTCTTACAAACAAGTTACAACTTACTACACTTATTAACAACACAAACACGTTTTCTTAGCACGTCGCACGCTAAACACGGCCAACAGGCATTAATATTGGAAATAATTTATAATGATTTATTGCGAGGGGTCGCTAAACTTCTGCAGGAATAGTTCGGTGTACCGACGAAGTTTTGAGTATTGTGTAGTTGCTTAAAAACTGGCCCAGTGCGAGTCAAAGGTTCCGTACAATTTTTTTTTTATTAGGTGGTAAAATCATCTAAATGACATCTCCTGCCCTTGGGCGGAGCGAAAGGGCGTGTCAGACTTTTACTGACTAAAAACCCACTCCTATTCCTTCTTTGCCATTGTTCCAGGCCTCGGGGATCTCTTTCGCATCATCCATGGCCTCTGTAGGCTTCGACCTAGCTGGGCCCCTACGGTTGCTGACAAATCCTTGATGCGCGCGTGGAACAATACACGCCGTCGACGACTTGGGCTCGGTTCAGATGGTTACCAGACGGTCGAACGGCGAGCTACTCATATCTCGCCGTCCGCAAGCCCGCCCCAACGGTGGTTTTTTTTTCTTATTCTTTATTGTACACAAAAATTTCAACAAACAACAAAAAATAGGACATTTGATGTATGGAAAACCCGCTTTAAGTTTGGTCCCCATTTATTTTTAGTTGTACTTACGGTGATCTAGAAGGGATTAAATTATTCAACTCCGATGCCCACTCCCGAGTGTCATAGGAAACCGATAGGCTAGCAATTTGGCTTCAATATTCAAGACTTCGAGGTTTTGACTCGACAAGTACATCATTGCTGATGATCTTCTCAACTAGTTTTTTAATTGACTGATATAAAGATGAGAGTAGTAGGTACTCCATAGAAGATCGAACTTGCACTTAGTAAGGATTTCGCAAAGAATTTAGGATTTGATGAAAAAAACGGCTGGCTCATAAAGGCACTGCATTCCAATCCGTCTTCAGAAACTTTCCGAATCCAGTCCAAGCAATACATCTAAACAAAACCTTTCAGAACTAGAATAAATTCAAAAATCCATTTCAACGAAAACTCTGAAATGCACCTTATCGGATTCAAATATTCTACGTCAAATCAAAATACAGCAGAAATCGCTTTAACATTTACAGCGCAATCCGTATCAAATAAAATAAAGGGGGAAGCAGGAAGCCTGCTTTCATTGGGGATTATGCAGCATCAAGCGCTTAGTCACATTGTGGTGGGGACGAGCAACAATGGGGACGTCGTATATTTACCACTTGGCAGTGTTTGTTTTATTAAAAGATGTTTTTGGGGAGGCTGGGACGTGGTGGTTGTACGTTTGAGATGCTGACTTTTGTGGGGTTTTATTTTCCATTTTTTATGAAAAATCCCTTGCTTCATAAAAAAAGAAAAGAATTTTATTTAATAATTTTGCTCATTTTTTTTCTGAAGACATGTTTTTACCAACTCTCACTGGACCCGCTTGGTGGATTACGCCATTCGTCCCTAGAAATCTATCTAGATTATCCCATTTCGTCCCTAGAAAGGAGGCCTGAATCCCAGCAGTGGGAATATTATGAGGCTGATGGTGCTTTAGTGTTATCTCGGGCAGTTCACATAGTCTTGATCTTCAAGCATCCAAAATTCCATCATCATTTCAGCCAAAAGACGTCGCATCCATCGGAAACACTCGACCACCATCAGGTCATCAGTCGACCTTCCTCTCAACGCCATCCAAAATTTACTTCTTCATGTTTTTCCAGATTTATAAATCTAATTCTTACGCTATCTCTTCCATAAAACTCTGAAATAAGCTTCCCCTTAACATCAATAAAGTTGAGAGAAAATTCCTTTAAGCGAAAACCACTACTTAATGTCCTCTTTAATTTAGTCTCGCCACCGTAATTATTATATTAAATTTAGAAATCTCATAATTAGTAAGTTTGATATTTATTAAAACACATACTCGATTTTCTCAGTGACTTCACTCATGTGAAAGTAGAAAATAGTCCCAAGAGAATATACTTCAGAGATAAAAAGTAAAATATGTTCAATGCTAAGCCAAAGTGTACCTACTCGTGTGCCAAATTTCATCCAAATCTATTCAGCCGTTTGAGAGCGAAGGACTACTTAACATACGAGTGTACATAAACAGCCTTTATAGTATTAAATATGATGGAATAGAACAGAACAGAAAACCTCTATTCGACACAAATACAACACAACAGCAAGAAACATCATGTCATAAAAAATAACTAGTCCACCATCTTGGATGTTTTGCCATCTTGGATGCAAAATGACGTTACATAAGTAACCAATACTAACCATGCATTGTCATCCAAGTTAAATGTGTACACAAAAATTTCAGCGCAATCGGTTAAATATATCTGCTTAAAATTGAGTTGCAAGATTCCAGCCGAACAAACATTATTTACCTAAATACGTACTTAATTTTTTTTATTACTGATTACTACAATCAAGCATTACTTAAATTTCAAAAAAATATACACGTATTTACAATAACGCCGAAAATTTTTGAAAATATAATGAGTAAGTACTTGTATTTTAAATAAATATAACTGATTAATATAAAGTTGCTTTTTAGATGTATTATAAAATTATTTGATAATACGATGAATTATTTTTGAATTAATTACATACATTGCAAGTTAAATAAAAGCTTGTTAAAAAACAGAAGGATAATACAGAATAATACAGTCAATTAGAATCATATTCTTTTAATTAAAACATATGAAAACAATAACCATTATTAAGTACAAAGGCCAAATAATTTCACCCTAACCAAATCATTTTAATCAAAAAACAAATGTTATAGCTCCCAATCTAGGAGCCATCTACAAAAGTTAAAAGAATTTGATTACTCACGGAGTCAATTAAGTGGGTCCAGTATACCCCATAGGACCTTATCAGCAACTGTATCTCGATTTTATCTTATGGGGGATCTAATACAACTCATTTGGAGGGTTTAAAAAGTCATGTAGAGTCACACTCGTATTATAAAGGCAAAAGTTTTTGTGTATGTTTGTTACTGTTTCACGGTTAAACGGCTGAACGGTTTTTGATGCAAATTGGCAAACTGGTAGGATATATCCAGAACTAAGATGTAGGATACTTTTATATCGAGAGTGAATAGAATGCTTCTAGGCAAGCATGTTCCATCGTCGGCCTTATCGTCGCTTACTATCAGGTGATATAGTGGTCAAACGCGACCTATCCATTATAAAAGAAAGTATGAAAAAAATTATATATATACATAGAACTACATGGGCATTTATAAAAAGTCAGAAGCAGTGCACGGTTCCAAATTGGTCGTTTCTTATGAAGAAGAACCGACAAGAAACTCCATGGTTACTCTTTTAATTTAATTTAAAAGAATTGTTTGATGTTACAATATTTCCATATTACAGTATTAATAGATATTATATAAGGACAGTGTAGACCACTCAATATTGTATCCAAAAGCAGAATAAAAATAATCATAGTAAAAAAATATATTCTTTTGGGATTATTTTAGACATAGACTCGGGTGAAGCAGCGGTTAAAAGCTAGTATAACAAAAAAAAGTTTTAAGGGGTCGTGATTTTCTTTGCATAATTTTAATGAGCGAGATTGATATTTGCATAACTTAACTATTATTAAAATTGCCTTAAAGTTAATGTGTTGCGTTAATTAAAATAAAAAAGGGTTGCAGTATACTTAATATTTCTATTCTTTTGTAAAGCAATTGTAATTTATTACTTAATGTTTTTTTAAACGAGTCAAGTACTTGTCTGCGTTCCCACTTGATAGTAAACAGTGAGGCAATTTTTAGTGGTAAAATGAACTAGTTTGTTAGTAACTATATTTACTCTCTTCAGCCTTGAAGACACCTAAACTATAAATGGATGCGAAAACCGTAGCAGACAATTAATATTGTTCCAGTCTTTCGATGTACGCGATATAAATTTATGTGAACACAGAGATTCTATAAATCCATTAATAATGTTAAAAAAAAAAGATATTAGACGGTTGATATTTACTCTAAATGCCTGAACTACATGAGCAACATCTACCACACAATTTTTAGTTTATCCAAAACCTGAATATAATTAGTTCAGAATCAGCAACTGAAAGAAAAGTTTTTACACCATTTTATATTTTTTCCCATATATATTTAAAATGTGAACATGTTGAACACTACCGACACTAAGTACAACATAGGTCACGGCAGGTCATAGCAGGCATTAGGATCTCGATATAAACGTAAATCAAGTAATGCAATTGAATTTTAAATAATACTAATTAATTTTTTTTTTTTTTTTATTAATGATAGGCTTGCGTTTGACCACTATCTCACCTGATGGTAAGCGATGATGTGGTCGACGATGAAGCACGCTTGCCTAGAAGAAACCTATTCACTCTCGACTTAAAGACTCCTAAGTTGTAGCTATCAGGAAACACAGATTCCGGCAGGGATAAACTGATTGGATTACTTTTTAATACAATATTTTACTTACGAGAAAAAAAGTACCTATCGTATGTGCTATTTTAGGAAATGGTCTACCCAGACTACCCACACTTTCGCGTTTATATTATTAATAAATTGTGATTAGTGTAATATAATAAAATCATTTTAAAATTAAGTATCGCAAAGTATTTATACTTTCCGGCATTTAATTCTTTACAGCATATTTTAAAATATTTCTTATCTCTAAATATCCTTCCACTTCACATGACAACCAACATTCATTTATCCACGCGTCCGCGAATAAATTAATCATACGGAACCCTATTAAAATAAAATGTCAGACCACCCCGTCTCGCAACATCAAGATGTCGCACGACAATGACTTTCATCATTTTAATATCATTTATCTTTGCCCTGTTTAGCTGTGGGGGCTGGGTAGATTACGTCACTGGAGTACCTAGCGATGGTAGATATACTTAATCACATTTATTTGCTATAATAGATGATTAAAAAAACTTTTTGCCACTTAGCAGCTTTGGACTCAATGGAAAGGCGTGCGAATAGGCTAAATGGTGATCCAGATTTGGTTGAGTCCAATCTACAAAGCCTTGAGCACAGGCGTAAGGTGCCAGCCTTTCGGTGTTTTACAGGTTGCATTTTGGAGAGTGTGCGCGAGAAATTTCATGACTTGATTCCACCACTCTTGAGTAAGCTTCCAGCATACGGCATCTCCCCTGGTCTGATTAACTGGGTAAAAGACTTCCTGAGAGAACGGTCTCTTCGAGTTGTTGTCGATGGATGCTCATCAGAGCCCATGACGACTAATGCCGGAGTTCCTCAGGGGTCAGTTCTCTCTGCAACTCTTTTTCTGCTGCATATTAATGATCTGCTGATGCCCGGTATCTATGGGTATGCAGATGATAGCACAGTTGTGGAGAGATACCTGCCAGGTGGTCGGGCTAGTAAAGAGCAAATCCGGTCTGAACGAGAGGCTATGGTAGAGCGTACGAATATCTCACTTCAGGCAGTCTCCAAGTGGGGCAAAACCAATCTGGTGGGATTCAACGCCGCCAAAACACAGGCGTGTCTGTTCACCGCCAAAAGGAGCCCGTTCACCTCGGCTCCTACTTTTCAGAATGTATCATTGGATTGTACCGACCGCCTTCAACTCTTGGGTGTTGAAATTTCCTCCGACCTCAATTTTGGGCGGTTCATTGAGTCCAAAGCCAAAGTAGCTGCTAGGAAACTAGGCGTTCTTGCAAAAGTCCGGCGGTACTTCACACCGGGACAGCTTTTAGTGTTATACAAAGCACAGGTCCGATCGTGTGTGGAGTACTGCAGCCACATATGGGCTGGTGCTGCAAAGTGCCACCTGGCAGCTTTGGACTCGATGGAAAGGCGTGCGAAGAGGCTGATGGGTGATCCAGATTTAGTCAAGTCCAATCTTCAAAGCCTTGAGCACAGGCGTAGGGTAGCCAGCCTTTCGGTTTTTTACAGATTGCATTTTGGAGAGTGTGCGCAGGAATTGCATGACTTGATTCCGCCATCTCAATTCTACCATCGGACAAGCCGACGCATGGCGGGTATCCACCCTTACGTTGTTGAAACACTTACAGTCCGGACTAAGCGTTTCGCCTCGTCATTTATACCGCGTACATCAAAGGACTGGAACAGTTTGCCTGCTGCGGTCTTCCCGTCTGATTATAATTTGGGTGTCTTCAAGGCTAGAGTGAATAGGCTCTTAATAAACTAGTGCGCCTCACCATCAACAATTGTATCACTGCTTACCATCAGGCGGGATCGCAGTCAAGTACTAGTTTATAACAGATAAAAAAAAAAAAAACCATCTCATTTCTACCAACGGACAACCCGACGTACGGCGAGTGGGGGATACCCTTACGTTGTTGAAACCTGAAAAAAGTGATTTCTGGTATTGCTTATTTGTTACTTAACACCGATAAATTTTTGTTTTTGCAGTGAAGTCGGTTTTTTTTTTATTTAAACAGATTTTTAAAACTTTTAGTTGTGATACACTTATAACTAGAGTAGCTATTTGTCGTGACTATTCATATTCATCAAAACACTGCTAGGATACATTGTTTTATTATAAACTCGTGTCTAACTTCCACCTTTTGGCCAATCTGATAGCTCTTAAAAAAATGTGAATCGGTCCATATACCTACAACGGAGTCTTGAGGTAACAAACATAAAAAAAATCAGCAGAATTAAGAACCGCATCCATTTTTTGAAGTCGTATAAAAATTAAAATTAAAATTTTGCAAGTCAGTGTCAAAATATGACGAAACAAAACTAGAAACACAGACTACCGATTTTTTTTTCTTACGGATATAAACTAGTGCTTGACTGAGATCCCACCTGATGGTATGCAGTGATGCAGTCGTTGATGGTAAGGCACACTAGTTTATTAAGAGCCTATTCACTCTAGCCTTGAAGACAACCAAATTATAATCGGACGGGAAGACCGCAGAATGCAAATTTTTATATCACTAGTCCATATCATCTAAGGTAGTTTCCCGTCACTAACAAAAGTATTTGATTTATTAATCAAAATAATTTGACATGTCTAACGAAAGTCGTCTGTCGGCAAAGAAACGCAGCATCATTCAACTACCATTGTCTATAATGATATCTTTATTCTTATCGAACTCTTAGATCTAATATCGTTACGTTTGTAACAGACATTGGAAGTTAAATGCACCTGCTCCATCCAGTTTATATTGATATAAGAATTAGAGGTCGAAGACCCCGTTAGGTTGTCTGAAGACCAATGTGACCACAGAAATGATGAAAGAGGTTAGAAAGGAAATACTTTCCGATTTGTACTACCTACAACGAGTGTCGCCGCTTGTCTCCCTTTGGGCCTAGCCGCACAGCGGTATTTCACCACGCGGTTTTTTTTTTCGTTATTCTGTAACACATTGAATCTTATGGAAGTTTCCGCACAGACGGTAAAAAAAAACGCGCGATAAAAAATTCTGTGATTTCTTGCAGATTTGACGCGGTGCGGTGCGGAAATAAATCCGCGCGAATATTTTCCGCGCGGTGAAATATCGCTGTGCGGACAGGCCCTTTAACTCCACTACAGGCAATAAACCAATACGTACGCGCCGTTTACCGGAAAATCATAGGATTCCCGCGACCTTTACCAAATCATTAGTCCTACTTGGAGGCCTTCCAACGCTACGTCTCCTAATATGCGATGGTAACCTTGCCACCTCATCGACCATCTGTTCTGCTATCAATATGCTTACTAGCAGTTTAGTTTTAATATTTTTTTTAGGTGGGACAATCATCCAATCACCTCTGTGGCAGAGCGGGAGATAGTGTCAGACTTTTACTGACCAAAAATCTACTCCTGTTCCTTCGTTGCCTTTCGTACCGGGGTCAAATCTTCCTTTCAGAAACAGATTCTTGGCCCCAGTAGGCTTTGACCCTGCTGGGCTCCTACGGTTTGCTGACAACTCCTTCAGGCGTGCGGGAACAATACGCACAGTCGACTTTTTAGGCTCGGTATTGATGGCACTTTAGTGTGACGATTTTTTGAGATAGAACAAGATAGATAATCGTGGTCTGCACATACAATTACACACACAGAAGCACAGCAATTCAACTTCAAATAGGTATTGGTAGTAGAATTTCCCAGGACGAAATCTTCAACTAAATTCCTAATTACCATTGATAAGCTTAGTAAGTTCTTTGGAAATCCAAAGATTCACTGTAACACAAACTTTAAAGGCGATATTGAATGAAAATCAAAGAGAAACGATTACTATAATATCTGATTCGTTGGAATAACATCAAAAAGCGAAAACTTTTCCAATAAGGTTCGTCCGAACTATCCTCACGGAATCGTACCGAGGACCCAAGTTCAGTGGCATACTTCAAATGTTACTTCTGAATTTTCATTGGGAAACAATCTTTATAGAATTGTTTTAGTACTTCTCTGTCTGTTTGAGTTTTTAGAATTACGACATTATTTTAATGAATATGTTTATGGCTTATTGAAAAGAGTGTCCATGTAGTTTCTTACCCGTTCTTCTCCATAGAGATCTACGCTTTGGAATGTGCAGCTTATTTTTTTTTCACACTAGAATAAGTAGAATTTATTTAATTCATATAGAACGGGCGAAGCCAATCACACTATTTAAAGATATAATATAAAAAAAAACAATAATAAAAAATTAAAATTAACACAGACAAGTCACATGTCGCGCAGGACTTTAGCGGGTAGATACATAATTAATAAAGTAGACACAGCCATGCACTCATCTCACAGAATTTCATACAGAGAACGTACATTCTAGTGTGAAAATACTCTACTGGAAATTTCTAAAAGGTCGATGAGTTGGTATCTCTTCGTCCCATGGCCCTAGCCCGAGTCGTCAACGGCGTATACTATTTCACAACTACCTCAAAGAGATGTCACCAAACCGTAGGGTACGTCAGGACCTGCCTGCTAGAGCCATGAGATAACGAATAAAAGAAATATTCATAGCCCTAGAACGCAAAAGGCAACACAAGGGACATAGTTATGGTTTTTGTTACTAAACGACTGACACACACTCTTGCTCCACCCTAGAGTGGTAGAAAGCATTAGATGATTTCTCACTTAAAAAGAACAACAATTTACTCCACGTGGAATTCCTGAAAGGTAAAATAAAAAAAATATTTTCACCAAGTTACACAAGTAATTAAACTATTAATCAAAAACTTATATAAGCTTAATTTTCTTTTAAGTTTGGTAAACTGATTTTACATAATTTGTAAAAACAACATAACTTTAAGATATTAAAAAAGTTTGAACCCAATAAATGAGTTTTAAAATGTTAGTAATGTCAAGTCATAAATAGTCAGAAGCTAGATAGAGATAGTGACTCAAAGTACCAAAGTTTAACTCAAACATAAAACTGAAATGAATAAAATTTCCATAAAGTATGAGCACGAAAACCTCTTTTACTTATAACTCAAAAAAAAAACTCACTACAAACTATAATTACAAGTTTTATGAAAAATTCAAACTAAAATAAACTGGGCAAGTGCGAGTCGCACTCTTCCACTGAGGGTTCCGTACAAACCTACATAAGTAAATAATTCATTCCCTTACAAATCTCAGGATATTTTTTCGATTCGCAAAAAAAAAAAAACAAATTGTGACGTAATCACTGTACTGATAGTTTTATTCCTTTTACGCCTTTAGGATTCTGCGACAATGGGAAGTATTCTATGAATTTTGATTCCCTTGACAGTGTCAAAATATACGTTTTTTTGCGACATAAAGGGCCGTATATTCTTCACAACTTCATGGGACCGGAGACTTGAGTGTATGGTTTTCATTTCTACTCGATACCTCCACGCGTTGCCGGAATAAAAGGTCTTAATAACAGATAGACACACGGACAACGAAATGATCCTATAAGGGTTCCGTTTTGCCTTTTAAACTACGGAACCCTAAAAAAATGTCTAACCCTGTTTCAACTGGCTGCAATTTTTAACTTTACGACGACAAAAATCATTAATTTTAACATCACAACGAAATTATACTTAACTGAGAATAACTTAATTTTGCGAACAATATTTTCTATTACGCCTCTAAAGATTTAAGGGGTCGGCAGTACAATAGGGGGTTCCACAAAGGTTTTATCGTAGGAAGCAAGGTGCCTTAATAACGTTTTCTCGAGGTGTAAATAAGAGCTCACAAAAGGAAATTTTGAAAGGCTACCGGATTTTAATTAAGCGTAATCATTTTGTTATAATCAGTTATGATTATTAAGTTAATGTGTTGTTTTATACTATATTTTGTAATGTTTTTTTTTTTTTTCAATTTAATTCAAAACATTTTATTTCACATAGGCCTATACCTAGTAGGGTCGAAGCATACTGGGGCCAAGGTTTGTTTCTGAAAGGAACACTCGGCTCTGGTATAAAAGGCTACGAAGGAACAAGGCTGGGTTTTAGTCAACAAAAGTCTAAAACACCGTCCCGCTTCACCCAAGAGCGGGAGATATCATTGGATGATTCTCATACCTAAAAAAAACCTATAGAAGGCCAGAAGCTAGTGCACAGTTCCAATTGAGTGTTTCCTTTGGACAAGAACTGGCATTTTTGCCACTTCTTCTTTGTTACTCTTTTTCAAAAAATATATTCATATTAAAATATTAATAGATGTCAGAGAACAGTGTATTTGTACCCAAACTTACAATAAAAATATTAATAATAAAAACGCGGATCAGAATAGAAAGTAACATATATATAAATTCGCGGAGTTTATAGTATTCTCACATTCATGCTATACAAAAGAGGTGGTATAGATTTTAAAGCTTCTAGAATAGAATAGAATATATCTGATCTGTAAGATGTACCTACTTTTTGTGCAAATAAAGATCTATTTGCACAGAAAGTAGGTTACAAATCCTTACAAATCCTAGTCAAAGATGATCCTTAGATACCTTAACAAAGGCATGCAAAATATTGTTACATATTAGGACTAACGAAGAAAAAACAGATACATATACAAATATATATAAAACACTATATTAATTCAATAAAAGTGTATGTCAAAATTAAATAATAAGTTAAAAATATTTAAAAAAAAATACAGATCCTGCACGCCTGAACGACTGCCAGAGACTTACAAAGATTTAAAAAGTTTGTCAATCGTCCTGTAATGCTGCTGGTTCAGTTCAGGCTGTGCGGTTGTGGAATGCTTTGCCCGTGTCGGTAAGGCAAGCTCAAACACTCACAATTTTTAAAAATGAGGTTACTGTTCACTACCTTTCCTCCTGAACGTTGTCATTATGTACAGTAATTTCTCTGCTTTCATTTAATTGTATAAGTATGTATATATATATATTGTTTTGTAATTTATGTAATTTATTAGTCTATGTATTGTGTATATATGTAGATAGTACACCATCAACTACCTGAGTATCTTTTTCTCCTTCTCTGTCAAATCCATCCAAAGGTTGTCTGTAAAAGATCGCTTTTAGCGATAAGACCGCCCTTTGTGACACCCTATAAATTTTAAGTTTCTCTTGTAATTTTTATTTTGGTGTACAATAAAGAATAAATCTATCTATCTATCTATCTATCTGGTAGCCACAAACACAAAAATATGTAATATGTCTTTCCCATACGCACCAATTATTACAAACAATTCTGCCCAGCTTACTAAAACTTCCCCTAAAAATTCTTGAAAGAAAAAAGTTAAAAAAAGATTTCTTTTTTCTATCGCGGCCAATAACGAAAAGTGATCTGACATCTAAAGAGGCCGATAATCATTTGACGATGACTAGCCGTTTCTTGGCTTTAAGCATACACATTGAAGTATGAACTGAGCGTTCCCCATGCAGGTACTCGTTTGAAGTGAATACCGTTTTAAAACTTTGAAATAGGCAAAGCTTAGTCTGTTTTCAAATACTCTTTGGGCTACATCAACAAATTAACTACACTGATATTATAAAAGGAATGATATTTGTCTTTTTGATTGTATCGAATTAACCGCTTTTAAAAACTTTTTTACCATTAGAACGCTCCTCTATCATTTAATGCCACAGGTAAATATTTTCTTCTTGCACGCAGATAAGGCCGCTGGCAGAAGCTAGTATTCGTTGTTTTAGAAACTCAAACAACTTTTGCCCAAAACTTTTATTAGTAGTTCTTTGAAAACTATAAGTATGCACGGCACATGTATTTAATAACAAATAGTAAAACTCAATAAATTTCATCAATATTGTTTCATCGAAACTCTATCAACTTTGTCAAGACGATCTACAGACAGAAACAGGATTCTACTTCTTTTTCTACAGTCAATTGTGTGGCAGTATAACTCAGTCCATTCTCCTATATCTATGGTTTTGAGCCCCGTCACCTGTCATAGCACGATTGGCCTCAAACGGGGCCGTAATATATTTCCCCTTTTTTATTATTGTTCATATTTATTTTATCGGACGTCTGAGGAAAGAATGGCCTTAATCGAGTGAGGGATGCCTTGTTGGTATAGTGGCCTCTTGGTATGTCTAATGTTTTGGTTCGGGGATTTAAATATAGGTTGGTGTGTCAGTAAAATTGATTTAGATTTTATTTTGCTGTTTATTACACTTTGGTGTTAATATATGGCGTTTTAATCGAGCGCACTCGAGCGCCGATTGTACATACGGTTGTACAAAGTTTTAGTTTAGTATGTATTTGTGTGATATTTATTTTATTATGTGTATGTTTATAATTATAGCAGTATATATATCTTTAATTTTTTTTTAATACTATTTCATTTTTAACTTTGCGCCGATTTTACATACGGTTGTACAAAGTTTTAGTTTAGTATGTATTTGTGTGATATTTATTTTATTATGTGTATGTTTATAATTATAGCAGTTTATATATCTTTAATTTTTTTTTTTAATACTATTTCATTTTTAACTTTGTATTTTGTGTGTACTAATTTTCCTTTTACACACACGGTGTCTAATTCTCTTTTTTCTTCAACTTTCCTGTCGCAGGTATGCTGGAAGAGATTTCATTAGAAATAAGCATCACCTTTGTACTATTTTTTCTGTTTCCTTCCTCTTTTCTTGTATTTCCAGGTGTGTACATAATTAGTTAAATAAATAAAGAACGCTTAACAGTCATATTGTGTACGAAATTTTGATCTCGGTCCGGTCTCGGTCGGTCGGAAAAAACCTGAAGAAGATTTTTTTGTGATTCTACGTAAAAATGCGCAATTAAGTAATAATAATACCCTGGCGAGCGAGGGGAGCCATTGGCTTCTGCACTGAATTTCGAGGGTTCAATTCCCGTTCGGGACAAATATGTATTCGTATGGCTTACGGATAGTCGTTCCGAGTCAGAACATCTTGTTTATATGTTATTGATTGGGTATTATCATATATAGAAATTAGATACAAGAGTATCTAATTTCTAGTGTAACGCTTTTTACAAAAACATAATTAAAAAAACCTACATGATATTGGCTGAATAAGTCAATTTAAGCAATATCTCATCATCACCATCATCATCATTTCAGACGATACACGTCCACTGTTGGACATAGGCCTCCCCCAAGCGTCGCCACATCAAACGTTCCTGTGCGTCCCGCATCCATCGGTTTCCCGCTACCTTCACGAGGTCATCGGTCCACCTTGTAGAAGGCCTTCCAACGCTGCGTCTTCCGGTACGCTGTCGCCAATCCAGAATCTTTCGGCTCCAACGGCCATCTGTTCTGCGAGCAATGTGGGGCTGCCCATTGCCACTTCAGTTTGGCAATTCTTTGTGCTATGTCGGCAACCTTAGTTTTCATGCGGATATCTTAATTTTTTATTCGATCACGCAAGGAAACCCCAAGCATAGCTTTTTCCATTGCTCTTTGGGTGACTTTAAGCCTTCTGATGAGGCCTATTGTGAGCGACCACGTTTCGGAGCCATATGTCATCACTGGCAACACGCACTGGTCATAGACTTTCGTCTTGAGACACTGTGGTATGTTGGATAAGAAGATACCGCGTAGCTTCCCGAACGCTGCCCCAAAAGTAATATCTACAACATTAGTTTTAATATATGCGAACCCCGAAACATGGGTCTAGTATTTTTATGTAAGGAATCTGTGTACAAAATTTCATAACTATTCGATGAAAAATCACGAAGTTATAAGCTTGTTATGTTACCGGGTTTGTCGCACAAATACATGATCACCGGGCCATCCAGACGACTAAAGGTTTGTTTTACTCTCGTACTTTTAAATACTTTTGGAAAAAAAATGTTAGATGGTGTAAAAAGTTACTGGTTCTGAACAAACTATATTCGGATTTCACTTATACTTAAGGCGTATAGTCCCTTGAACCATCTGGCCGAAATTATGTGAACGCAACTCTCGCGTTCGCCTAGGCGGCAGTACGCAAATCTGTGCATTTATTTGCGGCCAGCAGCGCCCGGAAAGCGCTTTACATCCATTTTCTCTGCGAGATATTGATTGATTTACATATACAATGTTCACTTTGAAGAATATTTAACCACCAATTTTTATGTGTAAAAATGTTTCTAAAGGTCCAAGCCGTTTCGAAGGAGTAGGGAAAAGTTGCGAAAAGTTGCGAAAAGTCGCGAAATTACTAAATATTTTATTTTATACTACTTTATTAATTTTATGAAAAAATCAAATGTTGATATTATTGTTCATGAATCTATAATAAACATATATTTTTTTCAAACCAATTGACCTAGCCGTTACGGAGGAGTAGGCCTCAGAAAATCACTGTTTTATGGCACTTTTTGGGCGCTTGGCTCTTAAGACAATGGTGTACATATGTTTCAAGCTGCGGAGACAGTTTCAAAATTGATAGTATCATTTTAACAATCGCATTTTGAGGATCAAAGTCAAAATATCGTTATTGACAGTACTATCGACAGAATGAACACTAATGATTCTTATTTATTGTGATTGTACACAGACCTGAACGGAATATATTTGAACAAAAATTATAGACGTGTTGTCAGACAACAAATTCGAGAGGAGACCAAAATAGAAATATCTTGTAAATATTCCCTTAGTTTGATAAAACACGGGTTGAATTTTCACTTGTAGAAAAATAAAGAGAATTTATCTACAAAAAGCGACAGAGATATTTCTTAAAGTATTTTTGAAACCTAAAAATACTTGACATAGTTTAGTTTTTATCGATTAAAATTAAAATATATTATTTAAATAAATATACTATAGTGTCTTGTATGTACATGATATTACATACAAGACACTATAGTTTGCTTGTTTTTTTGTTCGATTGTAATATTTTGACAGGCCTGTGTGTGCGTCTAGTGGTTAGGTAGCCCTAACTGCTATGCCGGAGGTCGTGGACCAGACGATGTTGTGTGATAGTTGTGGAATATGATATTATTATATTACATTACTGTAGTAGGCCGAAAAAAGATGTATGAATTGTGTGAGAAGTGATATGAAAGAAAAGAGAGTTAGTGATAGTTTGATGGGTGACAGGACAGAATGGAAGAAGAAAACGTGTTGCGCCGACCCCAAGTAATATGGGATAAGGGCAGGAAGAAGATTAGGTATATTATTGTAGTTTGGAACCCTTCGTGAGCGTGTATGACTTATTTTTGGCCAGTTTTTCTACATTCTGATATTCCTAACATAATAAATTGCTAAGTATGTACAGTAGCGATAAAATATATCAAGCATTGTTAGATATTGAATAACTTTACCGAACCAGTCTTATAAAAACTAACTCTGATGATTAATCAAAACTGTTTAAGTGTGAAACTAGAGCCTCATATTATTTTGTTATAACATTGTATTAGTTTGGTAACTACTTTCTTGATATATGTAGACCATATCACCCTTTCAATCTTTTTTCTTCTTTTTTTTGGTGGGTAAATGTCATCCAAATGACATCCCCCGCCCTTGGGCGGAGCGGGAGGTAGTATCAGACTTTTACTGACTAAAAAACCCACCCCGTTCCTTCTTGCCTTTCATACCGGGACCGAGCTTCCTTTCGGAGCTAGCCCTGGCACCAGTAAGCCATTGATTAGATGACTTATTTGACATAAGTTCCTGTGTCCCCTAGATGGGACTGAGGGCATTCACAGTGCGCCGCCATCCTGTTCGGTCTTGAGCTTCGCTCCAGGATCTTCCCTATGTTCTTCGCCTCTGCGATGACCATTCACTGCCAGGTTTACTTGCTTAGGGCGACCACGTTTACGCTTTCTTAGCAAAAAAGCTAAAACTATACATAATCAAAAAATGCTTCTACTCAGTAAAATAATATTTAGAGTCCAGCTTAAAATAACGACTATCCCTCATGTACAAAAGTGGAGATCTGTACTACTCGTATACAAACAATAAGATGTTAAATAGTCCATATTCTGTTTAATTTCATACAAAATTAAAATTATAATTGAAAAGGATGAAATTAATATTGCTGAATAATTGTATCAAATTAATTATTAATGACATTACATTTTTGGACATAGTGCAACTATAATTTCGATGAGATTATTACTGATAAATAATTGTATTAAATACATTATTTTGACATGAAATTTTAACCTAATTATGATTTTTCAAATAAATTGTAGTAGCAATATAAAATTAATTAAGTAAAAATGTCTAAATATAATACTAAATACATGCTAATTAATAAAAAATACATGCTAATTTGAGATGTTAAAGCCAGGTAATTGATAGCAATGCTTTGAAATAGGTTGCTAAATCCTAAGCAATAAAATAATATAATTTCAACATTGTACATTTCGTTTGCAATAACCGTTTAAAAAAAAACAAGTCCGAGTAAATAAAACAACTGTTTAAAATCTCATGTTTAAATCCAGCTTTAACCATCGTAACACAGAATCTAAAATGGTAATCGAAACGAGAAGTTCCAAAACTCGAAGTAACTGCAAGTCAAATTGAAATCCACCTCATGCATTACGTAGGTTAGTGCTCCATAAACTTGTATGGAAACGTCAAAAACTGGAAAATCATAGAGGTCTGGAGTGAACGGATTTGAGAGGATCCCAACTACTTTATTGGGGACCAATGGAAGCTGGCTATAACTCAGGCAAGTTGGGCGCAATCCAAGTTTGGAGCTGGTTTGATTGCGAACCTTCTTGCTCAATTTGCAATATTTGTTTGAACATATATTTGTGGTTTATCTAAGTATTAGAGTGATCGATGAGCTTGAGTTTTTAAAAAGGGTTCTGAATTTAGGTTTAAGAGGTAAAATTGTTTTGTTTGTTTGTTGATGAAAATCTCTGGAAGTAATTATACTTCTCAATGGAAAATATAAGTAGGTATACTATCATCATCATCAAACTTTATTGTTCCCACTGCTGGGACTCAGGCCTCCTCTCTAGGAGAGGGAATGGGCCGTAATCCACCACGCGGGCCCAGTGCGAGTTTGTGAATGTCACATGTCTTTGAATTGTTATACACTATATTTAATTAAAAACCATTTTTAATTTTATTTGTAATATCATCAAATTACTCCTCCCTCTCGCTCTTGGTGAAGTGAGGGAAGCTGTCACACTTTTACTGACAGGTATTACCATCGGGTACTTTATGCGTTTCAGGGTCGTGGTAACTTTTTCAAACCACCCTGTATAGCTCAGGCAGTCTATCTATCTTCAAATATATTTTTTTCTGAATAAAATATCGCTTTCTGTAAGACAGGAGCTAATCCACGGGTTGAGGCTTGTCTTTTTTAAGTGACTGGCAATTTTAAAAGATTACTTTAAAAAAAAGTGTGTAATGATCCTGTACTAATTGTTAATTTGAACTTGGGGTGACACGATAATGTGTTTCAATCTAGTTTGAATGACAATAAAAAGGGAGTTAAATATAAGAAAAAAAAATCAGGTTTTTACCAGGTGATGGTCGCGAGAATCCGGTAGATAGAAGATGCATAGGAGGAGTCATTATGGCAGCACTTGGGGTAGGCCTATGTCCAACAGTAGATTGTGACCAAATGGCATTGTACTATTTTACAAACCTGACGAGGATAAAGTTGCAGGCTCAAGTTTTTTTTTTCAGGCACATTTTAATATGAAATAACCCCAAACAGCTCTCCCGTTGTCTTTTTATTTGATCTCTAATTACGGTATTCGAAAAGTACCTGACAAGTTTGCTGTACAGTTGAGTTTTAAAGGTAAACCGGAGCGAGTATATACAGGTTTCTAAGCTTAACTGATAGGAATAACTATGCAAGCAAACCTGTCAGATATACCCTAGTGTAAATGTGGCTAACTTTACTTATCCCGTGTCAAATATACCCTAAGTTAGGAGAAAGTTGGAATGGTACAAGAATACATACAAAACAAATACCAATAAAAGCGTTTATATAGGTATATAAGATGACCTTTACTAAAAGTAATATAGATATATTTCTTTTTATAAGAATTCTAGACATATACACTAGACTTGAGCTTAGGACTGCGAAATAGTACATTAAAAATAGATTTAATAGCGTCGATGTTATTCAAGTCTTTACCATTGAGCCATAAGGATTTATACTTATAAATCCTTATCGCTTGAATGAAGCTTTTGTTATCAATATTCAATACTACGCAATCGTGGAACGTGAGTTTGTTGTTAAAAGTGACACTCTGATACTTTATTCCACTAAGTGTACTACGTGATCTCTAAAAATAGATGTTTGGCCCAATACGGGACTAAGTAACTAAATTAATGGCAATAGGCAGGGCACATTGCATGCAGAACATCGATGCAGAAGGTCGATAGGGACGAAAGGTTCTGGAGTGGCGATGACGTACCGGAAGACGCAGCGTTAGAAGACCTCCAACAAGGTGGACCGATGACCCGGTCAGGGTCGCGGAAATCCGATTGATGCGTGACGCACAGGACCGGTCGTTGTGGCGACGCTTGGGGGAGGCCTATGTCCAACAGTGGACGTCTTTCGGCTGATATGATGATGATGATGATCTTAATTAAATTAACTAACTTCGCCTTTTTTACCACCTTATAGTTGAATTTTCAGATATCGCTTCTTAGTACTCATTTACGCCACAAAAGGAAGCCTAGTGCTAAATTTCATTACCCCAGACATAGTAGTTCCGGCTGTGAATAGATATATCAGTGAGTCAGTTTCTTTTTATAAATAGATATAGCTTTTGCCAGCGGCTTCGCCCGCGTACATAAAATATTTTTAGCAATCGGATCAGTACCAAAGATTACCTCCAACAAACAAAAAAATAAACTTTACCTCTTTATTATATTAGTGTAGATATACCTTTTGCCAGCGTTTGTTTCTCCATATAAATTTTGAACCCACATTTCATCCCTTTAGGGGGTCGAAGGAACGGGGTGGGTCTTTTAGTCAGTAAGAGTCTGACACTATCTCCCGCTGCGCCCAAGGGCGGGGAATGTCAATGCATGATTTTTCCCACCATAAAAAGGGGTCATTTTAGAAAATCCTTTCTTAATGCTCGCCTCCGTCATAAAAGAAAACAATGTGCAAAATTTCACGCTTCTAGGCTCTGTAGTTTTGATTGTGCGTTTACATGTCAGTCAGTTTCTCCTTCTAAAATAACTCTAAGAAATCTCCGAAACTCTGGAACAATGGCAAAGGAGGAACAGGAATAGGTTCTTGATTTTTCCACCTAAAAAAATAAAATAAATCTGGGTACATAATTATGTAGATACTTCCTTATCACCGTCGAAACCCTTCAGTCTATTCAGTTCCTAGAGCTTGAATAAACAGAAACATGAATCAACGATCAACGTGGGTGTGCCCGATAAATCAACGGAGAATGATTTGCGCAAATCACAGGTAAGGAGAGAACTTGGAATCGTTGGGTGTGGATACGAAAGGTTACAAATTATGTTACTAAAATAATAGTAATCATGGGGTTTCTTGTCCGTTCTTCTACTCTTACGAATGTACAACTACTGTTACGTAATATGTTATGTACGTTTTTTAGTATTTTTATTATTTACATTTTTTCTTGCAGCTGATAATATCTTGCGCTTTCAGCGATAAGCAATAAATTTAAGTTTTTGTATAAGCTGTATTACTTTTTGGTGTACAATAAAGTTTATTCTATTCTATTTTATCTTGTCATTATCATTTTGACTTTTAAACATACGTAAACACTTGTTTTGTTTCTTGTATTCGTCCCATATTATTTAAATATAAAAAAACAACACAATATGATTAGATATATTCAATAATATCATTAAAAGCAAATTTCAAATGTCAAAATGATAATGACAATATATATATATATATATCAGCTGTTAAAAATTACGTTAAATAAATTTTTAGAAAAAAAAAATAAAAAAAAAAATATTTCTAAAAATTTGATTTCCGTCTCTTAATAAGAATACAGCTCTAATCTTAGTTTTATATTTAATGAGTGGTAATAAATTACAAGTCACATGCATTAATGATCTAACCAACAAGGCATTTAGGAACGGAAAATAGCAATAAATATTAATCTACATCTAAGAATTGGCATAAAAATCACCTCACACTACTCCAATCCAGCACAAAAAATCTAAGAGAATCCTTTTACAAGGTGCTTACTCACAGATGATTTAGAGGCTCATTTATGAAGCAATAAATAAATTGGACAGTCATTGGTCGTTTATGTTCCACGAACATACGGATTGTATGACACATAGTGAAAATCGTGGTCACTGATTCATAGAGAGGCGATTTAGATTTATTGTTTAATTGCTAGGTGTGCTAATCTTAGGTCAGGTTATATAGCGATTCGGCGAATGTAGAAAGGAAAATGAAATTAAGTGGTCGAAAATGATGATTCTGCTAACTGGTTGGAATATGATGGTAACTAACACGGTGTGTTATTATTTATTAAAAGCCAATTTTAAAGCTCACAACAACACATTAATTGGGTATATGTCGTGGCCAAATCTAAGATTAGATCATGTCATGATATGGCCAACAAAAACATGAAGTGCTCAATTTCTATGACCTGGCCACAATATACATATACAAGTTAGAAGTAGGGATAGACATTATTAGACTTCCGTGGTCATCTTACATCTATCGTAACTGTTCAGATCCCATTGCTCGTAGCATTATGTTTATACCTTTTGAGTTAGTGTAGTGTTTAAAGTTAGTCAATCAATGCTGTGCTATGCATATTACAATGAACAAAGTGTTTTTATCAATATCAGACTCTAAGAAAGTGCTACGGACTTCTATAAGTGCTAAAGGACGCTATTTTTAGTTTAAGCAAAACCGTATAAAAATAAGTTAGAGTTAAATTACTTATTAGTCTTTTAGGCTAGATTGTAATCAACTATTAAGAAATTTATTCTTAATAATAAGGGAAAAAAAATATTATGTTTATAGTCTGTTAACTTTCCTCGATAAATAGGCTATCCAAAGCTAAAATATGCCTACCCCTATTTTTAATTAGTACAAAAAATGGGTCTCTATCCGTACCTGTTACCTACTGTCATATTTACCTATGCAGTCAAAAGTAACAAAAAATTACATCCCAAAATTGTCCACGAAATATCATAATTTGTAAATTCAATTTCAAAATTAATATAATCTGTCTAAAAAGTCAAAGGACTTGGGTATTTAGGGCCAAATGAAATCTGATGTAGTCAAAACTGGTTTAATAATCAAGGTTGATTAAGAGATCTTGATCATTGTTCACTAACAGAAGAACCTGATAAAAAGTATCGAATGTAAGTATTTTTAAATGATTCAAAATTCGTTGTTTGACTTTTTAGACAGACTATAGCACAGCCCGTACAATATTTACATAAATTGAGTGACATTTTGGGATTTATGTAAACAAACGTTTACATTGCTACTTATATGTTAGGAATATTATTTATTGAGACTTTATTTAAATATTATCAAGACCTTTGATTTTCTAGTAAGTCCTTTAAGGGGCCGGCGACGGATGAATTTCTATACAAACGTAATACCACGCTCATTTGCAGTTGGAGCATATTTCCAATATATTATGATGATATTCGATTATAGACAATATTTATCTATATAATGAGCGTGGTATTACGTTTGTATGGAAATTCATCCGTCGCCGGCCCCTTAAGTTTTTGTACTAATTAAAAATTTGTGATGTATATTTCTGATTACTAGTAGTTCCTAAGATTAGCGCGTTCAAAGAAACAAACAAAGACTTCAGTTCTATAATAATCTTAACTTTTGGGAGTTGAATTATCCTTAGACCAGAATTTTGGGCGGTTCATTGAGTTTGAACTCAATGAACCGCCCCAGGTAGCTGCTAGAAAACTCGGTGTTCTTGCAAAGGTTCGGCTGTACTTCACACCGGGACAGCTTTTAATGTTATACAAAGCACAGGTCCATTCGTGCATGGAGTACTGCAGCCACATATGAGCTGGTGCTGCAAAATGCTACCTGGCAGCTTTGGAATCGGTAGAGAGGCGTGCGAAAAGGCTAATTGGTGATCCAGATTTGGTTAAGTCCTCCAAAGCCTTGAGCACAGGCGTAGGGTAGCCAGCCTTTCGGTGTTTTACAAGATGCATTTTGGAGAGTGTGCGCAGGAATTGCATGACTTGATTCAGCCATCTCAATTCTACCTTCTATTCACCATTCATCCCTTCGATTCCATATTCTGTAATTTAACTTTGACGTAAATATTAATTTGGACTAAAAATTGTTGTCAGTTTTAATTTTGTGATTTATTATTAATTTTAATTTATGATTTGATTTCTACTTATTTTATTTTATTTGTTTGGCATTAAATATTATTTGACATTGTAATGTCGATTACAGAAGTATGAATTAACGTAAGGGATATTTTCACGTTTTGCGTAAAATACCCTTAGATCAATCAATGTAAGGAACTTTATTGCATTTTAGGTAAAAGTCCCTTACGTTAATTCATACTTCTGGGTATCGATATAATCATTTTAATCAATCAATTTAAAAATTCTGTATTGACTTGTAAGAATCCCTTACCAATAAACTACTATGACTATGACTGTCATCGGACAACCCGACGTGCGGTGAATTTCCACCCTTACGTTGTTGAAACCTCTACGGTCCGGACTAAGCGTTTTGCCTCGTCATTTATACTGCGTACGTCTTAGGACTGGAACAATTTGCCTGCTGCAGTCTTCCCGTCAGATTATAATTTGGGTGTCTTCAAGGCTAGCCTTTCAGATACCGTCAATTTGAGACACAATAGTAAGATAATAGATGCGCGAACGAGCTTGTTACTTGGGGTTTAATGAACTAGAGCGAATAGGCTCTTAATAAACTAGTGCGCCTCACCATCAGAGATTGCATCAGTGCTTACTATCAGGTGGGATCGCTGTCAAGCACTAGTATATGTATATCAATTAAAAAAAAAACCACAAGATGTTAATTTATGTTAATTATTTTTGAATACAAAACACTACATGCAGAATAGCTACACCGGTGTTAAATTTTACTACTGACATTAAAACTTTATAATTAGTGGGTAGTTCCGACACTCCGTCGTTAATATTTTGTTAATTAATTTTAAGTAGTACCTACCTAAACAGCTGCTGTCAGTAGCTTGGTTGTTTAAATAGGTAGACTGTGAGTTACCGTGGTTCTAGAATGCGAAAAGCAACTGAAGGAACACAGGTGGGTTTTAGTCAGTAAAAATTTGACAGGTACGGCCCCGTTCACGACCTTGTCAATGTGAGCGGGAGCTAAGTGCGGAGTGGCGAGCGGTATGTATGGAAATGTTTGAAGAACGTCACGAGACGCTGCTCGCCGCGCTGCTAGCTACTAAGACCTAAGTCGTGACCAGACCATTACACTCTCTCTCGCTAAACCCAGAGCGAGAGAAGTTTTAATTATTTCGCACCTGAAAAGAAGTAGATTACTTAAAGTAAATCGTCTGGCCGTCCAGTAACCGTCCGGAAAAATAAAGTAATTATTGATTTTGTAATTATAATTTAACTAACGGTTTTTGTAATGTCATTAGTGGAATAGAAAAAAAAAATCTCTTTTGATACAATTCGCTATCGTTTTTTTTCCCAATTTGTGCCAAAATTTTGTCAAGAAGTAATAATGGTTTATATAAACCATTGTAATAACTTGACATTTTGCCGATTGAATTACCAACGCATTTAGATTGTGCTATTATAAAACACTTGTGCTAATAACAAATAAAATGTTTAATCAAATTCTTATCACAATTTTTTTCCCGCACCATCACTTATGTATGTTGATAACCTTACTACTCTGACCGATGACGTCACGCTCACCAGTCACTTATATAGTTGCTATAGATATCGGACGTCTATTTCGCTCGCCTCACCATCGCCTCCGTGGCGCAATTGGCTAGCGCGTTCGGCTGTTAACCGAAAGGTTGGTGGTTCGAGCCCACCCGGGGGCGTCTCTTTTTGTTCGTTTTAAGAATTCTAAATGTGTTATTGATCGTATTAATTACCTTATTTATTTTAGGTTATTCTTATTTTTTTTCTTTTCTTTTACGTCTTCTCTTACATAATTTGAAATAACTTTTATAATTATATAATTCCTCTGTATGTGTTTTTGTCACTTAATTCCTCCTAAACGGCTTGACAGATTAGAATGTTTTGTGTGTATATTTTAACGAGTTCCTACACGTTTTGAAAAAACAATTGAATCCGATAGGTACACTGCAATCGGGTAATCAATTTTTTTTACTAAAAGATAGATTTCGGACCAGAATAACGTCTATTTGGACCACTAGTCTTTATATATTGTATATTTTTTCTGTACATGTGTTTGTCACTTAACTCCTCTTAAACGGCTTAACCGGTTTGAATGAAACTTTGTGAGTATATTTGAGTGGACCCCTGGATGGTTCAAAAATACAATTTAACCCCGTAGATGGCGCCACAGTCGAGTTCACATTGCTTTTTTTTTTGACGAAAGTTAACTTTTCGACAGGACAACGTCTTTTGAGACTGCTGGTATTTTAATAATGGCCGTCAAGCTCAGAAAATATTTACAAAACAGATCATAAGACTTTCCTTGACTAAAATAAGATAAATCATAATATTATTTCGAGATCACTGAATCCAATCCACGTGTAGTGAGTAATTCGATCAATTCTCCAATGAAAGTAGTCCTGAAGTTTTAATGACTTTACAAACGATATTTATTACTTATAGATATTTCGAAAATGTATGTATTAGTCCGTCTAAAAAGTCAAATGACTTGAGTAATTCAAGGCAAGAGTGAATAGGCTCCTAATAAACTAGTTCGCCTCACCATCAACGATTGCATTACTGCTTACCATCAGGTGGCATAGCAGTCAAGCACTAGCTTATATCAATAAAGAAAACATGGGTAATTATTTGGGTAAAATCAAATCTGATGTAATCAACATTGGTTTAATAATCAAGGTTGATTAAGAAATCTTGATCATTGTTACTAGTAGAAGAAATTATAAATTGTATCGAATATAAATATTTTTTAAATGATTTAATATTTATAGGGGACTTTTTAACATTAAAAAATGCGAAAGATTACTTGAAATCCTCTCAACCATAGTTCGGTCTTCGGAATTGTTATTAAGTATATTCTTCAGAATTGTTATTAAGTTCTCATAGTGATTTGATATTTTTCATAGTATTTATTAGTTTATTATTTTAGCATATACATATATGTATGTATTTTATTATTATAAATAACTTAATTTATATTTTTCCGTTTGAAGTTTCTGTTATTTGTTTATTGTGCAAACCTACCACAGTGTTGTCTTTTTTAACCCAAAAGTTGACTGGGAGAGAATGCCTTGTGGTATTAAGTTCGCCTATGTACCACTACTGCGCATGAAGTTTAAATACATAAAGATTTTCGTTAAAAATATACCTATTTCAGTCTCCATAATGATATTCTTATTATAAAATTAGGATACATTTGCAAAGATATTATAATAGTGTTGTATGTAAGTATAAAGTAATAACATAAATCTGGAAACGTAAGAAAAATCTAATTCTAAAATATTCTACTCCGCTTATTGATTAATCTTCACTAGACAAATTATTATCTCAAGAAACAAGTCAATGGCAACTAAAATTCGCGTTGTCAACAGCAGATTTTTTATTTCCTTCAAAAGTTCCCAAGTCGTTTGACTTTATAGACCGACTATATGTATGTAGATTCATTGATTGTCTTTAGCTTCTATCAGAGGCTTCACCTGCCATATAACATACTGCTACAGGCCTAGCCAAGTTATGACCGTTTCGTTTAGAATCTATTTCTACAGTCGGTAACGCTTTCGGTTCGTTTGTTCTGACCACGTGACTTAACGTTGAGATGATGTCGGTCCCATACATTCGAAGTTTTTTACTAGCGTTAACGATTGTAGAACGAGGCTAAGCCTTCAGAAACATTTTTTTTTATCTGTTATAATCTAGTACTTGACCGCGATCCCACCTGATGGTAAGCAGTGATGCAATCGTTGATGGTGAGGCGCACTAGTTTATTAAGAGCCTATTCACTCTAGCCTTGAAGACACCCAAATTATAATCAAACGGGAAGACCGCAGCAGGCAAATTGTTCCAGTCCTTTGATGTACGCGGTACAAATGACGAGGCGAAACGCTTAGTCCGGACCGTAGGTATTTCAACAACGTAAGGGTGGATACTTGCCTTGCTTGCATGTGTCGGTTTGTCCGATGGTAGAATTGAGATGGCGGAATCTAGTCATGCAATTCCTGCGCACACTCTCCAAAATGCAATCTGTAAAACACCGAAAGGCAGGCTACCCTACGCCTGTGCTCAAGGCTTTGAAGATTGGACTTGACTAAATCTGGATCACCAATCAGCCTCTTCGCACGCCTACAGGACCTACATACAGGACATGGTCTATCCATGTGCTAAATTTCATCCAAATTCGTTCAGTTGTTCGAACTTGAAGTAGTAACAAACGTACACACACGTGTATAAAATTTTGCCTTTGTAATATTAGTGTGATGTTTGTTCGCAACTCATACGTAGGACTTATTATAAAAGGTATTAATATCTAGTTTATCCACAACATTATAATCTCAACGAAATAGTTACTTCCCTCATAATGTAAATGGGGAAAACTAGGTGGGGTTGCGAACCTTTTGAATGGGTTCATTAACGCTTTCACGGGAACTAGGTCTCGCTGCTTTACGCTGTGTATTTTGTAAAAATGTTGCTTACCACTGCCTTGATATACAAGCTTGAACGAAATTATTTTCTAAAATTGTATATTTTGGTCTCCTTTGATCAAGCCTGTGTGTTCGTAGTATTTTATGATTTATCTTTTCAAACATATTGTTTTTAGTTTTAAATAAAAGAATGTTTTAAAATATTTTGAAAACGAACTTGGAATTAAAAAAATGTATACTTACCTATATTAAAAATAATAGTCCACCGTTGTAAGTAGTAGGGTCCAAGCTACCGATGGATTGGGCTCCTAAGACAGGAACCTCCTCACAATGCGAGCTGAATAGAAGAGTAACCGCCTTCTGTTTAAAGCCATTGATCCAACCGCTCAACGACAGCTTCGACGGGTTATTAGATGTAATTATTATTAAATTAATTAATTAATTAATTGTTATTTGGCTAGCTTCCCCCATTGTTTCACTCACATCTTTAGTTACTAGTTCACTCAGACTTGATGATGCTTTTGTGGACATTGCCATCCTTAAAATAAACTCATACACTTAAAACCTGGCTGTAAAGATAGACATTATTTTGAATTAATTATGATAATAACCTGACAGAGATAAAACAATTAATTTATACCTCCACTAAAAACAATATGGCGTCTGAAATGACTCCCCATTACTTAAGCTACTGGCATTTTAGCCCCAGGAACATATCGCTGTCTTTGTCTTATTCAAGACGATTGAAAGAGACGGACGTAGTTTATAGAGTTACTAATTGGACCACCCGATGGTTCGGTACATAATTACTATTTTATTTTCGAGATCAAGATTAGGGTTTTATTGATTAATTTAAATGGACGTACGTAAATCTCAATGTGGCTGGAAGATATTTGTTTCTTTTACTATATTTTGGGGTTCAGTACTTTGGTTGGTTACTTATTCATAGAATAATAATAAAAAAGTCTGTCTAAAAAGTCAAAGGACTAGGGAATTTTTGAATATAAATTATTTAAAAAGTACTTATATATTTGATACTTTTTACAAGGTTCTTCTCATAAACAATGATCAAGACGTCTTAATCACCCTTGATTGATGAACACTGGTTTGTTCGACTACATTAGATTTCATTTTACCCTAATAATAATTATCCAAGTTGTTTGACCTTTTAGACAGACTAAGTAATATTTTCTCGTTACAATACAGTTAAAATCAAACACATTTATGAGTAGGTATACAAAAGAATCAGAACATATGGTAAAAGACTGGTGCTTAAGCTAGGCTCTGGGCCTGTGTTTCAGGACACCAGGTTCCCACCTCTAAACTTTTACATAAACTAGATTGTGTACTAACACGCTGATAACATACCAAGAATAGATTTGAATAAACTTTTTTGTACACCAAAATACCTGGTAACAATTTTAAAGAAACTTAAATCTATGCGTACTTTATGTTAGTATTTTTATATCTACCAGACAATCTTAGGATGGACACTTAGACTTATTTATTTACTCGGTATCACGTTAGGAACATTACTGAGGAATACCAACTATTTGGTCAAAGATATTCATATTGCTAAGTAACAAAATCCAATTTATGTTTCAAGGCTTTTTTAAAAAAAAAGTAAGTGAATATACTCATCCCCTCTTAAATCGAAAACTCCTATGATAGATTGATTTCTGATTTATAGGTACCATACCGATTGTTTTCATATACCAAAAAAAGC
Source organism: Mythimna albipuncta (assembly GCA_929112965.1). Lineage (NCBI taxonomy): Eukaryota > Metazoa > Arthropoda > Insecta > Lepidoptera > Noctuidae > Mythimna > Mythimna albipuncta. The sequence goes on from OV815965.1 coordinate 22,303,622, forward strand.
CTAGATTTTGTCACAAAACTACTCAACTGCAAAAAAAAAACAGACTAAAAGCTAAAACTAAAACCAAAAACTAAAATAGCCGAAGCAGTCCATAAAGACAGGTGACACAAAAAGCGGGCGCTCTTTGTTACAAAGTTATAGCGGTAAAAACCTGGACACGGGCGCCATCTGCTGGTGACAATGGTGAGATTTATCGTCTACTTACGCCATAGGAGCGTCTGTGTTGGGAGGCTTAAGTTGTAAGCGGTAGCGGGTAAGTGCGTCACTCGTAGAAGTAGTATGTACAGTTAATTCAATTCAATTCTTTATTGCTTTATCATATGTATTACATAAAATCTTAAAAATAGCTAAACAAGTGCACATGGACCCTATCGGGCACAGCAATTTCAAAGAGTTATTTAGGTAGAATTACAATTTTAAGTTAACAAAGTTAAAACTTAGAGACAAAAAAATCATAAGCAATAAACATATTATCAAATAACCATCATCATTGCCGAATGTTGAACATAAGCCTCCCCCAAGTGTCGCCATAACAACCGGTCCTATGCGTCTCGCGTTCATCGGATTCCTGCGACCCTCACCAGATCATCGGTCCAACTTGTTCGAGGTTTTCATCGGCCATAATTATGTTCTGCGAGCAATGTGCCGTGTCTACTGCCTCTTAAGTTTAGTTATTCTTCGGGTTATGTCGGTAACTTTGGTTTTTCTACGGATGTCTTCGTTTCTAATGCGATCACGCAAGGAAACTCTGAACACAGTCCTTTCCATTGCCCTTATAGAAGAATTGCCCCTATATACATTATACAATTTATTACGATAATTTATTCTCAACTACCTAACCATCAATGGTATTGACTAGTAACTAAAAAATAAAAATACACCAAAACACACAAAAAGTATTGCTGAAGACGGAATTAGCTGAAAATATTAATAAATCAAGAGTAAATAGGCTCATAAACTAGTGCACCTCACCATCAGAAATTGCATCACTGCTTACCATTACGTAAGATCGTGGTCAGGTACTAGCTTATATCAATAAAAAATAAAACTCTTCTTCTTGACTCTCTGGTGGTTTAATGGATGTCTCTATAATTCTATGACTTAGACCAAACCCTTACAGCTGTCTTGCAGATTAAAATCAGCAGCATGGACTTGCCAATGAAGTCCTGGCAATATATAATACATCAAATCTGTACCTAAATCAATTAATCTACGTACTCGTATATACTTAACATATTTCGAGTTCAAAGAACTCCCATTAATCATAAATTTCTTAAAAAAAGGAGGTTTTAGATTCAACCAGTACCTACCTAAGTCATCATCAACATTATTGCAGCTGAAAGACTCATCACTTGGGGAGCCCAAGTGTCGTCAAAACCGAACCGTACCGACTCATCATTTGGACACCTTCCTCAAAGGAGAGTTTTGGCCGAAAGGTGTCGTGTATCGACGATTTCGTGGAAGGATACCGACCTCGCAGCGGAACACGACGCAGTCACTTCGTGTGCAATAGTTTAATTAATAAGTAGATGTTATTCATATGTATTAGTTTATTATTTTTAAGATTATTTTATGTATAGTGTTTATGGGCCATAGTAGCCTGAAATAAAGAATTATTATTATTATTATAGCCGTATTGTGACCCATACGTCATCATCATCATGATTATTTCAAAAGCCGTAAGACGTCCACTGTGGAACATAGGCCTGCTCCAAGAGTCACAACATCGATCAGCTCTGTGTGCCTTGCATCCATTGAATTCCAGCGAATCTCGCTGCGCCGCTGCATCTTCTGATACGTGGTCACCACTTAAGAGCCTTTCGGCCCCAACGACCACTTGTTCTGTGAGCAATATACTCCTGCCCACTGCCACTTAAGTTTCCTTACTTACTGTTTAGGTGCGTCGCGTCGGCGTCCGTGAAAGTGAGCAATGTTGGGGTTGGTGGAAATGAGTGGACTGTATGTTTCTAAGTAGGTACTTGTTTATTGCCGTTAGACCAATCTTCCAAATTACAACTGTCCCGGACAAACAATAATTAATTAGTTACAGAGATTTGAGAGATGTCTATCGAACGGCGTCCGTGATAGCGAGTGTCGGGGGTGCCGCGGTGCGCCGGACAGCTGGTGTCACCGCCCGCTTCTTCGAGCCCCGCTGCCGATGAGGTAGATCATGCACGTCGCTTGCGTGTGCAGACCGCGCCATTGATCTGTTGGGTTCGATTCCCAACACTTACGTACAGTGAAATCAGGATATCTGCAATCACAGGAGACCTAACCTTTTTTACACAGTTTGTACAAAGACACCTACTTTCCCGCGGGCGAAGCCGTTGGCAGAAATTAGTCAATGTATATGTAAGTACCTATCCACATAATATAAATAAGATAATTCGTTATTCTTTTTTTAATCTAATTGAAAATACATTGTTAAAATAAAATAATATTTAATGCAACCAGTGTTTGCATATAGAATAAAATTTTATTTAAAAAAGAAACAGCCAGCGTACGCATTAGCGTATGCAAATGTTGGCATTACAAATATTACTTAAATTCTAATTATAATTTAAACAATGGAATAAACGAGTATGTACTTATACACGTTCACTTTAATTTGATCAAAGCAAAAGAAAATACAAATGAGGCTGAATATAAATTAATATTTTAAGAATTAAAAATTCTGTTTAATAATTATTTAATTTTAAACATTGTAAATATTGTATAATACTGAGTACCTACATTAATGAAATTTAGCAAAGTTTCGTTTGCCACACATAGAGTTGTCAAAAAAATAAACGGCCCGTTGTGACATTTGAGAAAGACCATAGAACGTAAATTTTTGTTATTATAAAGTAGTAAAAAAAAATAAAAATAAAGGCCCAATGACGTTTGTTAAAACTCGCAATAAATTCCATCATATTTAACGCTTCAAAAAAATTTTTTTTGAAACTCTTTAGTAAGAATGTAACTAGTCTAATTACCTAGATATTATTTTGCGATAAAATTATTAACAATAAAATTATTCTTTTTTACGTTTGACAAAACGAATACTTGAATATGCAAAAAGAATACTTGCAATATATTCCACCATGTTTAACGCTTCAAAAAAGGTTTTTCTTAAACACTTTAGTAAGTATGTAACTAATTACCTAGAAATTATTTTATGATAAAATTATTAACAATAAAATTATTATTTTTGTGTGTTCAAGTAGTCGTTTCACCAGCCGTAATCTTTTCCGTAATTCCTAATAAATATGGACAACACGCAACAAACCATAAAAAGATCAACATAAAATTAACGTCTAATTAATAAACTAATTTTAAGTCTATCTTTTTAAAAAAAAATTTAATACCGTATGACATTTACACGACTATAATCCGATCCTGCCACAGATAACAAAATATTCCCAAAACGTAAATTATTTTCAATTACAAAAAAAAGCATAAGCAGCGGGTGACATCCCTTTTATAGTTTTACCTTTATTAATGCGTGTTTTTAAAGAATTTATGTTTGACATTTGTGGCTGTATACGCCGGCTACCATTAGTAAAAAAAAAAAAAACTAGTAGGTGGATGCTATGACTTTTTTATACAAAGGATAGCATACGACTCGTGTGCCGTTTCCGAAAAAAAAGATATTGTTTTTTGGTTTATAATTTGTTTGAACTACACGTTATATTTTTTTAAATTGTATTCTAGTGGTTTCTATAAGAACTCGAATACTTATTTTAGTACTTAATTCATATTTTCCACCAAGACAAAATGTGGAGGTGCGCCAACAGTGCGGGCATACTTCTCATATTCACTTATCGCTTTAGGAACACATTCGGATTCAGTGGAATTCCCTGACGAAGCCTGTGTATCCTGATAGCTACAACCTGGGGTTCTTTATATGAATATTGAATGTTACTTCCTAGTCAAGCGTGCTCCAAAGGCACACACCACCGGGGAAACAGGTGAGAAATCAGTCAAAAACAAGGAAACAATCGAAATTCATGTGTTTCAATCCAGGGGGGGCACTCGAATCGAAAAAGCTTATGTCATTGCTCTGTTTGTTCAATGTACCTTACGAATTTACTGACAAGATCCACTGTACCTCTATTTACCGTAGGCGTGGGCTTGCGGACAGTAAGCAATGGGTAGCTCGCTGTCCGGCCGTCCGGTAACTGTCCGGACCAAGCCAAGTCGTCGACAGCGCGCACTGTTCCCGCGCGCCTCAAGGAGTTGTCAGCAACTGCAGGGGCCCAGCCGGGTCGAAGTCTACTGAGGGCAGGGTTATCCGAAAGGGCGCTCGGCTCGGTATGAAGGCTTGCAGGAATGGGATGGGTTTTTTAGTCAGTAAGAGTCTGACACTATCTCCCGCTCCGCCCAAGAGCGGGGATTGTCATTGGACGATTTTTCCCATCGAAAAAAATATTGCACCTCTATTTTGATAGAAATTACAATTAATCGACTCATCCCTCCAGCCAGATACGCTCTGAATCGACACATACTTCCAGTTTTATAGTCTTAAAACTTTTTACGAAACAAAATTTGACACTTCAATAATTCAACGTAAAGAAAAGAATTACACAATTCGGATTAAAATGTAAATTAGCAACGCAAAAATGTCCTCAAAATATTTATTACAATAACAGTTTTGAGCCGTTTGGGGTCTAAAACTCGAAACGCTTGGATCTGAGTACCTACACGTCATCTTTTCAAAAATATATCTCGCCGACAGATCGACATTTTGCGTGACCAGAAGACTGGCTCGTTCTTGTCCCAAAGAATTAGCATTGCCATTCAACGTAACAGATGACAGAAGACAGATGGTAGCGATGTGGAGGAGTACTTTTTTACATGTAGCCCCTCAGACCCCAAGCATCGGGCTTGCGTACAGTGAGCAATGGGTAGCTCGCTGTCCGGCCGTCCGGTAACTGTCCGGACCAAGCCCAAGTCGTCGACGGCGCGCACTGTTCCCGCGCGCCTCAAGGAGTTGTCAGCAACAGCAGGGACCCAGCCGGGTCAAAGCCTACTGGGGCCAGGGTTATCCGAAAGGGCGCTCGAGCCCCGGTATGAAGGCTAGAAGGAACGGGGTGGGTCTTTTAGTCAGTAAGAGTCTGACACTCCGGAGTCTGACGGTCCGCCCAAGGGCGGGGGATGTCAATGCATGATTTTTCCCACCATAAAAAAAAGACCCCAAGCATTAAAATAAGTACAAATACGGAAAAATGGAAAGGTTGCTTGTTTTCGATATTTACAGACTACTTTATGAAGAATTTCTTATTTACATTCTTAGATACATAACCAATAAATAAAACGATCAAAATTTTAATAATCTACGCGGACTTTTAATAGTGTTCAACTGAATGGCGCGAAATCACGCGCGAACGCGGCGTTCGCTTGGGGTTTGAGAGGCGCATATATGTACCTATGTAGGTAGTTAAGTTATAAATAGTTTGTTAAAAAAATATTTGAAATTATCGGTTTTTCTCTAATACCTATGACATTTATGTATTTTAAACTTAAACAGTTCTCATGAATCATTCTGTATATTGGTGAAAATTGCATAAAAATCGGTTCAGCAGTTTTTGATTTTATAGCATTCATATACTTAGACAGACACGGTGAGGTACTTTATTTCATATTATGTTATATAGGGAAGGATATTGGCTAATGAACTAATAAATTAATTACCAATTTTACTTTCAAAACTTAAAGCGTTAAGTAATAATTAATGCCCATAATAAACGATATGATGAAGTAAAATTGTTTGTTTTTTTTTTTCTTGGCAATAAAGTGGGTTACAAATTAACAAATCTGGTACTCCAGAGATATAAACCTCTACCATAAGATTTTTAATATTATATAACGCAGTAAAAATCGATTTAAATAAAAAACATAATACATTAGACAGAGACCACTAGCGCCATCTGTTATCACTCTCACTCACTAAAACACGAACAGTATTGAACTCTAGCGCATTGCAATTAAAAAATAACTTTACCTGAACTTGTTTATAAGTTGTCCAGACTTTGGATTACAGAAAATCATTCTATTTTAATATAAAATTCCTTGGTCTGACGCATCTTTATCAAATGCCCGTATAATCACCACTTGAAGCCCGGGGGTAGAACAATTTAAAGGATATTTCGATAATTCCCTTCAATTATCTTAACACAGTAATTTACTCAATTATTTAAACTATTTCTCGGACATTATGATTTATAGTGTGGGATTTATAATGTAATATATCATGGTAACTTTTTTTTTTATATGGCCCCGTAATTTAACAGCTGTACGAATCGATTCTCTAAACTTAAGTGGCAGAGGGAACGGCACATTGTTCGCAGATCAGATGGTCGATGGGGCTGAAAGGTTCTGGAGTGTTGACCACGTACCGGAAGACGTAGCGTTGGAAGGCCAAGGTCAAGGTCAAGGTGGACCAATGGCCTGGTGAGGGTCGCAAGAATTCAATGGATGTGAGATACACAGGACCGAACTTTACGGCGGTGCCAGTAATGGCCTGGATACACACAGAAAAGTAAATAAATTGAAAAAATCACTTTCGTATTTATCCATCCGGTTTCAAACATGCAACCTCATGCATGGGACGAATGCCTAAATCACTGGGCCATCACGACGAACTCACGACACTATATAGTTTATTGACATCGATGTTATAAGTGGGTTGGGAGAAGATCGGCATTGGGGTAAGAACGTATAAATCAATAATTAGCTTTATTTTTAATGCGAGCCACATTGCTGGGTAAGGTGGAACACAATGACGCGGCACGCAATATGACTAGCATTAAAAATAAAGCTAAATAAGTGGTATAATTTATATTGATACCTACGTTCTTCTCCCAATGCCGATCTTACCCCAACGCACTATTTAGAAGATTCTGGGGTACAAGTAAGTAGGTACTACACTAATAAACAACCGCCTGCGTAATTAAAATAGCAACAAAATGCATTATTATGAGTCTTGCCTAAGTAGGTACTGAAGGCTTTAAGCCTGAACACAGCCTTTCTGCTTAGCATTGTGGACTACGAGAAAGTCTTCGATTTGATCGAGACTTGAACTGTGTTGCAGTCTCTTCAACGGTACTTGAAGGCTTTGGTATACTGATAATATCTCTGCGTGATCGGATCATCAATGAAGATTTCTTGATTCCAGGAACCATTGAACCAAGGTCACCGATATCCCCAGAAGAATCACCCAACATAAGTTACAGGACACATAGTCAGACCTCGTAGAACAGGTGGTCCATGGGGCTAATAGATTCTGATATGGCGACTGCGTACTGGAAGCTTATCACCAGCAATGGATGTTTTACGATTAAAATAATCATCTTGATCTTGACATCTACTGTTGGACATAGGTCTCCCCCAAGAGTCGCCATAACGACCGGTCCTGTGCGTCTCGTATCCATCGGATTCCAGACGATGGTAATGGAAAAGGCTATGCTCTGGGTTTCCTTGCGTAATCGCATCAAGAATGAAGATATCCGCAAGAGAACCAAGGCTACCGACATAGTCTGAAGAAGAGAACAGATAGTCGATAACGACAAGAGGTTCTGCAGACCTAGCCAAGTTAAGACCGTTTCGTATCGAATCACTTTCTACAGTCGGTAACATCTACGATTCTGATTCCTTTGTTCTGACCACGTGACTAAATACTGAGTTGATGTCTTTCCCAAACATTTGAAGTTTTCAACTAGCATTAACGGTAGTAGATTATCAATTTGGCGATGCCCTCTGGAGTGGTGATCGCGTACCGGAAGATGCAGCATTGGTGACCCATAAGGTGAACGATTGCAAAACGTATAGGGCTGTTCATTGTGGTGTCAATAAGGGAAGACCTATGTCCGAAAGTGGATGTCTATTGGCTGAAATAATGATAATGATGATGTTGAAAGAGCTAAATAAAAACTGTCTTATAAATAATTTAAAAGAGATTTCTTGCAACCATTGAGATAACTTCATTCGCTAACTGACTCCACATAAAACTCTAAAGACTACTACATACTAACACGCCCCGCAGTGCAATTTACTAAATCTAGTAAATGCACGCACACACCGGCGTAAAGTTAATAATGAGCGCTGCAATTAAAGAGCGTGACACACCTGCGGGTTTGAACTAAATGCGTCTTCATTACTCTTTATTAAAATGCTTACAAAGTCAGTCTAAATAAAACTACAGGGTGTTTTTTTAACTACCAATTTACCAATATTTTTTTTTGGTTTTGCAGTGGCTATAACTGGTGATCGATGACGTAGTGAGGATCGTGGGAGCCCGATGGATACGTTACGCTTAGAACCAGTCGTGATGGCGACGTTTGGGGGAAGCCTATGTCCAACAGTGGACGTGTTTGAAACGATAATGATGATGTTCAGGGGCGAAAAGTATCTTAAAGAGATTCGGAGACCTCTAAAGGAGTTATCATGGCCTTAGAATGCAAAGAGCAAAGGAACATACCCAGGTGGGTTTTGATCAGTAAAAGGCTGACATACCTTCTTGCTCTACTCTAAGGTTGTAGCAGTCATTTGATAATTTAAAAAAAAAGGAAGGGAGTAAAATCATAACAGTCAAAGTCTATTTCCCACTGCTGGGAACTAGGCCTCCCCTGTAAGAGGGAATGGTCTTCAATTCACCACATGAACTCAATGTGGACTGGGAATGTCATATACAGTTACAGTTACAGTTAGCCTGTATTGTCCCACTGCTGCGCAAAGGCCTCCCTCCACTCCTTCCAACGATCACGGAATGTCATGTCTTCGAAATATTTATTTATTTATTTAAACTTAATTTACAGCAGTGGTACATAGGCGGACTTATTGCAAAAAAGCATTCTCTCCCAGTCAACCTTTGGGTTAAAAAAGACAACACTGTGGTAGGTTTGCACAATAAACCAATAACAGATACTTCAAACAGAAAAATATAAAATAATAACCTAATAAATACTGTGAAAAATGTTCTAATTAAATATATATTCTAATAATTTTTATTTAAATACTATGAAATTTCATTCAGTTAGGACATTTCCTGATAATTTTTTCCTTTACCGTTTTGATGGTGAGGCGCACTAGTTTATTAAGAGCTTATTCTCTCTAGCCTTGAAGACACCCAAATTATAATCAGACGGGAAGACCGCAGCAGGCAAACTGTTCCAGTCCTTTGATGTACGCGGTATAAATGACGAGGCGAAACGCTTAGTCCGGACCGTAGGTGTTTCAACAACGTGTGGATACTTGTCGTGCGTCAATTTGTCCGATGGTAGAATTGAGATGGCGGAATCAAGTCATGCAATTCCTGCGCACACTCTCCAAAATGCAATCTGTAAAACACCGAAAGGCTGGCTACCCTACGCCTGTGCAAGGCTTTAAAGATGGGACTTGACTAAATTTGGATCACCTTTGATTATGTCACGACGCGACTGTTATCGTTGGGCTACTACCGCTCTTCTTTTTGCTGGTTCTGTCCCCATCAGCCTTAAAACCAAGTATAAAGAGGCATCATCTGGACCTTCTCAATAGTAGAACTCATCCATTAAGCAATGTGAGGTAAGCACCTTTAGACAAAATATTACCGGTGAATAAAAAATAACAGCCTGTATAGTAGATTACATTTTGTAAATAATTTTTAGGGTGCTTGATTATAAAAGATTTTGAATCAAATTGTAAATCTTTTACAAAGTGACTTGGTAACTTTAATTATTGCGTGAGTTTGTATGCAAATTAAGTTTTTGAATTTTGAACAGAGTAAAGAATTTTTGGAGAATAGTTAATTAGTTGGGTGTTAAAAATATATATTCATATTTTTTATAAGATAATTTATTATATTTTAACTGCTACTAACATATAAAATTAGTAAATTAGTTAGTAGCGTTCTTTTGAAACATGTTTTAAGAACGTGCATTGATAAATGATAAATGCTGGAACAGCGGGCCTAAAAAGGCCATATTGGCAATTCATCCAAAAGCAAATCATTTCTCGAATTCCGAGCAGATCAATAGCTAACGATTCATATTATGATTGTACTAAAGCGGTCTTTTAAGACCTGCAGAAGTGGTTTTTTTTTAGACCGTAAAAGTACAAAATAGATAGGCACAGAAGACAGTCTACAAACGAAGCGCGCTCAAGCAACGCACACATAGACACCGCTCACGGACACGATATCTTGGCTCAATTGCCCGGTCGCACTGGTACAGTTCGCGCTGACCCTAGCGCGATCGCCTAACGTAGGTTTAAAAAGTGAAGTACATACATGAGATTGACTGACTGATTGATTCTGTACCTATCTATTTTGTGGTAAAAGTCTGACACACTCTTCCGCTCTGCCGTAGAGCGGGAGATTACCCACCTAAAAAAGCAATTAACATGAAAACCTCTGAATGCCAAACACAATCAATAACTACAATTCCTCGAAACAGATGTGGATGAGAAATCCGAAATCTGTAGTAGTTGAACAAAGAGGGACGCAAAAGTTTGACAAAACAAACCGAGAGTCCCTTTTAAAAACCATTATCGTTCAAACGGAGCCACTCTGGGCGAAACTCTAGAGCTGGGTTGAGTTGGGGTCACAGTGAGAGCGAGTTTGTGTGTGGTGGCACCTAATGCTGGTCATACACCATCCTACTTATCGTCCAATCGGTTTGACGCTACAGGTTTGATCCAATCTGTAGTTCCGTGTGTGGGAGTGGAGTGGTATGACTCATAGTAATCCACTCCCACACACGATCAAACCTGTAGCGTCAAACCGATTGGACGATAGGTAGGATGGTGTATGGCCGACATAACACTATACAAGGCGCCATATAAACTTAAAATAAAGTAGGTACATTGGACCTTCTCTTAATATCTTTAATATACCTAACCTAACCGAAAAACCATCAATGAAATGTTTTTCTGAAAAGGTAAAGGATCACGATAGATGACGATTCAAGACAGCTTTATATTTTTAATTCCGTTTTTGAAATTAAAAATGTCAATAAATGTAGGAGGGTCAATGACCGTTATTCCACGTTTATTTGGCAACTACCTTAATTACTTCGTGCGGAAATATGTAATAAAACATTATTTTTAGTATATGCGAAATCTGAATATAGTTTGTTTAGAATCAGTAACTGAATCAATTCCAATATTTTTTACACCATGTTATATTTTTTCCCAGAGATATTTGAAAAAACAATCACAAGTTGTACACCACCGATACTAAGTACAAAACAGGTCATGGCAGGTCGTAGTGGGCATTAGGAGCCTGCTCACACATAAAAATTGAATGCAAAGACCCTGGCACAGGGTTTAGGCTGGTTTGAATAAAAATGAATTAAGTGGACTGTATTGAGTCCATGTAGAAGATTCGTAACTATACGTGGCCATGCAAAATGGTACTTATAGGCGATGGAAGTAGGTTTTGGGCGATGGAAGCAGGTTTTGGGCCAAACTAAGAAAATTGTCTCGCGTGGATCCTCGTTTCGGCCATACAACGGACCCCTCAAACCCCAAGCAAAAGCCGTTCGGGCGAACGCCGACGTTCGCGCGTGATTTCGCGCCATTCGGTTGAACACTAAGATTATTAAAAGTCCGCGTAGATTATTAAAATTTTGAGCGTTTTATTTATTGATTATGTATCTAAGAATATAAATAATAAATTCTCTTTCCATTTTTCCCGTATTTATACCTATTTAAATGCTTGGGGTCTCAGAGGCTAAAAGTGTAATGTAGAAGAGGTAAGTAAGAGAAGAGGAGGGTTATGAGAGTGCAAGAGTGTGAGGTGTGTATGTACCTCCAGGGAATAGCCCTGGCAAGGTACGCGCTGTGAGAAGTGAGAGGAAAGCTCATAACTTATAATACAATAATGCGCTTTTTTAAGGTGCCGAATCTTGTTATGATTTTCAAGGTGGAGCATGAGAACGGTGTCAGACTTTTACTGACTAAAACCACAGGTAAAAGGAAGCCCATAAAGTTTTGGGGCCAGGGTTTTCCGAAAGGGAACTCGAGCCCCAATATAAAGGCTTGAAGGAACGGGGTGGGTTTTTTAGTCAGTAAGAGTCTGAAACTATCTCCCGCTCCGCCGAAAAGCGGGGGTTGTTATTGGATGATTTTCCCCACCAAAAAAAAAGTCCATAAAGTTTGCGGAGGCCTATGAGACCTAGGGTATAGTAAACCCCAAGAATATTTAATAGAAATTTCTATCTATATATTCAACCTCACATAATTTACCGCTCCGCTTATAACCAACCGCTTACACCGAAACCCAGCATTGAATTAATAGCAAAGAGCAATTCAATAATGCTTCAATGATTTTTAATATTCGAACAATTCGCAGCCTCGATGTATTGTCCATTCACCGAAACCAATTTTTGGTCGAGACCGTCAAACAAGGCAAATCAAACCGTGACTAGCTTATCAGAGAGTTGAAATTCGATTGTTTAACGAATTTAAAAGCACATCCAGACATGTGTGGAGAATAATTACAGGGTTGCCGTAGACCAATATTTCATGGTTGATCAACCGACATCAGAAGATGGGATAGGATTTTCAATAAAGCAAAATTTTTAAATCTGTTTACGCTAGCTGAGCAATGCACTTGCGAAATTCAGTTTTAGGATTCCGTAACCAAAGGATAAAACGGGACCCTATTAATAAGACTGCACTGTCCGTCCGTCTGTCTGTCTGTCTATCACCAAGCTGTATCATAAATTGTGATGATTTAATTTGATTTATTCTTTATTGTACACCAAAAATAAAAAGTACATGAGAAACACATACATACGTACATGTGTGATGGTTAGATCTTAGAAATTTTCACAGTATGATGTATTTCTGTTGCCGCTATTACAACAAATACTAAAAACTGAATGTGTGCTTCTATACAACAAACGTAATTTTTTTGCCGTCTTTTTTCTACGGACGGTACGCGGAACCCTTCGTTCGCGAGACCGTCTCGCAGTTGCCGGGCTTTTTGAAGTTTTATTTTCTTATTATATCAAATATTTGAAAAGCAAACAGTTTAAAATTATGATACACAATGATTTTAGTGGCAATAATGTGTGGTTTTGGGGTATCCGACAGATGGGATAATAGCTCGGTGGTGTATATAGATATGTACATAATAGCGCTCGGTTAGAACGGCTCTCTGTTTGTATTCTGATATGGATTCATGTATTTTTAAACATATTTGCAGTCTGAATTGATATAGTCTGACCGTCAATATGAAATATAATTTTTGTAGCCACTAACAAGATATTTCAATAAAGAAAATTAAATATTTTTTCTGTCTATCCAAGGAGTACTTATAGCGTTGCCGAGCAACTGCGTTCTAGAGGTCTGTTAGGTAGTCGCTCCACGTTTTAAACACAGGTGTTCAGCCGCATCTGGTTAGATTGGAAGTCGAGCCCAAGCTAGTAAGGGCAAGGCTAGGGAGATGATGGAAGCCTGTCCCAAGCAAGTTAGAGAAAAGCTAGGAAGCTGATGGAACTAACTTTGTCGAAAATCACACATAGATTCGGTTTCTCAAATATTAATGGAGGCGGGTTTTTGATGGTGAACGTGTCAAACTAACAACAACTTTTATATTAGCAAAGTAGGCCAGAGTTAAAGGAACATTCAACTTCAAATACTAAAGAAATCGGGAGTAAGTAGACAGAGGGCTTTAAACATCTAAAAAAAAAAAAATACAACCGTTTTCAATGTTAAAAAAAACACTGGAAAGTACAAAATAACTCTAATTTCGAAAGTCGGTATTAAATAACGAAGAGATAAAACTATTATAGAAACACAACAGTTTTTTTTATTTTTCACTTTTTAGTTGTGATACCACCACTAAGAAGTACCTCTCAGCCACTTTTAAATACCTTATAGCCAGAGAGCAATAATCCCAAAAACGGCTAGATTACATTAATTTACCTTCTGGCTTCAACATCAGATCAGTCCGATACATCCCCACCCTCTTTTTCTTCAGCCAGTCATTGACTACACGAATAAACAAAGCAAATTTACTTGTTACTACAGTTCTGCTGTGATCCTATGAGGAGTTCTGTACCATATCTTCGAAGTTCATGATCTGATCATAACAATATTTCAATGGGACCAACTTGAAAGAAAAACCTTTCAATCAAAAAAAGAATTTTCAAAATTTGTCCATAATTGACAGAGATATAGGTGAACATACATAAAAAAAAAAAACTTCAGCCGAACATAGAACCTCCTCCTTTTTGAATTCAGTTAAGAAGAAATAGTCACATGAAAGCATTTTTTAATTTTAACTTCGTTCAACTTGCGCTTTTACCTTGTGTTACATGCAAAACGATTTGTTTTGCTTATTCGCATTTCAATAACAGATCCCAGCATTCCCCTTAGCCGGCAGATCTGCAGTTAGAACGGCATGTGTTGCAATCCTTCCATGTTCCATTTCTTGTACATTCATGCAGCTCCATAGCTATATGTACAATATGGCATGACATGTGCGCATAGTGCAAGCGTACCACTAAACTGAGATTTCTGAAGAAAATATTTCAAGCTATCTTCTCAGCTCTCACTTCGCACCACTAAAAAGACCGAATATTTGACTTCTGCGCAGCTTGAAGCTCAAAGATCCGTGACGGCAATTGTAACAAGGCCCGGCGCAAGAGATCGCCGCCGCCGATCGAGAGGAAGTATTAGAATTTGATTGACTAAAAACCCATCCATGTTTTTTTATTTGCCCTTTTATTTGAGTCAAGACTAACAAATCTGTACGCGTTGTTCTTTAAACTTTATCCTATGCACAATTCTCTCTCTCTGGTCATTTGTAAATCGAGCACATTCCTCTAAACCCGATCTATGCTAAGCATATTCTTTATAATCTTTATTTCATTTTTTACACAAAATAGTTACATGTAACAGCCACAAGTAAATCTTAAACAATTATGCTGTGTCCAAGTAATAACTACGAGTATAATAGTGACTTATCAAATATTTAAACTACAGGAAAATTTACTTTATTAACTAAAAAGGTATAATTACGACTTGCCCGAGCTAGGTTTATAAAACCTGTGTTTCGGGTCATCACTTACAAGACTATCACTACGGGTGCACGTAGACAGAAATTATATTGGAGATGCATTCTTGACCTACATGACGTACTTACCCCGGGGAGGGTACAATACCGTCAGCTTGACGGAGCAAATGCTAAACTGAGCTATTGAAGATAGATCGGATTGGAAGGGACGTAAACGAAATTTTGATTTGTTGACCGATTTTGTTCGTGAACTGTTCAAATCAGTGTGAAATGATGAAAACATATATATTATGCAGTAACATATTTTTATTTAACTTCATCATAAACCCAGAAGATGTTAACGCAATCCGCAGCTACGAGTAATGTTTCAATTCGGACAATGTATCCGAATATAATTATTGTGTCCGAATCGTCAGCATCTCGGAATTGATAATTAGGATTGTAATTTTATTTTATTATTATTATTATTTGTATGCATATTTTTTCAATTCTGTTCTCTATTTTACCTGAAATAAATGAATTTTATTTTCTTTTTATTTAACTCTTTTATACAATCCAATTAGGAAATCAAATTACAACCACAATGCACTTAGAATAGAATAGAATAAAATAAACTTTATTGTATATCAAAACAGTAGCAAAACTTTTAAAATAACAATGGTGGTCTTATTTCTAACAGCGATATCTACCAGAAAACCTTAGGACAAAAAATAGATAGGTACAGAAGATAATCTCGTGTATGTACTTCACTTTTTATACCTACACTCGGTGGACGCACACTAATGGCCGTTTGAGCCGGAACTGTTCGACGAGCGGGCCGATGCGCTCCGAGATATCGTGTCCGTGAGCGGTGTCTATGTGTGCGTTGCCCGAGCGCGCTTTGTATGTAGATTGACTTCTGTACCTATTTATTTTGTGCTTAGTATAACCTTATATAGTGTTTTTCAAAGAATTTGGAATCGACGCACTACATTTGGTAGTTCTTCACATTTTATTCAATCAATCAATCTTTATTTGTACATTGTTAGAATAATAACTGTAATTCAGTAAGATTTCAATTGGTTATACTTCAAAATTTTGACCTAGTCTTCAACAAATATTAATAACAGATTGTTTCTATGTATATATTTTCTCTGCATAAGAAGGCGTCGACAAAAGCCTACATCGCGTCGGCGCCAGCGCGAGAATTACTTTTTCAGCTTGTCAGAAATAATAGCTCGAAAATTATTCGTAATCTGTAATTATTCATAGTTTGTAGACAGATAGATAGATTTTTCAATTTAATAAATTATAGTAAGAGTTGAGGATGGCGACTGCGTACCGGAAGACATAGCGTTGGGAGGCCTCCTACAAGGTGAACCAATAACCTGGTAAAGGTTGCGAATATCTAATGAATGCGAGACGCACAGGAATGTTCATTGTAGCGACACTAGGGGGAGGCCTATGTCCAACAGTGAAAGTCTTCCGACTGAAATGATGAATGATGAAGAGTTGATTATAATTTGTATTAAAAAAGCAGAAATAGGTACTATTCTAGATTTTCCGTACTTCAAAATGTACATTTTAAAATCCTGTTTTTTTTAATAGTGTTAGTACCCACTAACTCCCCGACCTGATGGTAAGTGAAGAGTGACGATACAGTTGGCCCAGTAGTTGAGTGATTGGCTGTAGCGCTGCGAGTCGTGGATTCAATTCCTACACAGAGCAAACGTCTGTATTGCCTACTGATAGTTAGTCCAGGTCTGTGTGTCTTGAGTTTACATGTTTTCGAACGGCTCACACGAGACAGGAGTAATGCCTAGTATGAGGCAAAGTTTAAAAAAGAAAGACAAGATGATGTGGTCGACGATGAAGCTCGTTTACCTAGAAGTAACCTAAAGTTAATTAACAGTGAAAAGAAAAGTATAAAACCAATCTTTGTACACGAACAAAAGCATAGTCATTATTAAAGTAACACCAATTACTTACCATGACTCTTAAACTCCTAACAATTTAAACTATTTTTCATAAAAGTTTTTCCGAGCATTCTTTGAGCGGTTACGGCGTCCACAAAGTCTGTCAAATGCAGGACATTCCCCGACC
Source organism: Mythimna albipuncta (assembly GCA_929112965.1). Classification (NCBI taxonomy): domain Eukaryota; kingdom Metazoa; phylum Arthropoda; class Insecta; order Lepidoptera; family Noctuidae; genus Mythimna; species Mythimna albipuncta. The sequence continues at coordinate 22,320,687 of OV815965.1, forward strand.
AACTTCTCTTGCAAAATAATGCAATTAAATATTTCCGCTCCCAATATTTTTTAAGAGTTCCAACGCAACGATATTGTTTGCCCGATAGTTCAAAACTGCCTTTGTAAGTCCTATTTTTTGCTGAGAAAAACTTTGTAGCTACACCTTTGAAAATTCATAAATAGATTAAAAACATTTTGCTTGAGCAAAATTAGTGTTGCGGATTTTATAAACTTGTTTACTTTTAACCCGTTAAAGCCAAACAAGTTTTTCGGGATTTAAATTAAGTTTGTGAAAAGTTTAACATGCCTTTAGATGTTGTTTTGAATTTTAATTAGAATGACCTAAAAGAAAATCATGTAGATGGAAAAGTTATGAATAATTTATCTATAAATTATTCTCAATTGTATTTATCATGCATATAATTATTTTATTTAACACTTAAATAAAATAATACCTTCACACCTTTACCACAAATAAACTTAACGTACCTTTATTTATTTCCTTTAAGCATTACAAAATATATAAATAAAATATATAAAAAAAAAACGAGCACCTAAAACCATAGTTATAACAATAAATGCGGCAGCAAAACTCTTACTAAAAAAACAAAGTTCGTAGCGAAAGCAATTACGTCTTCTAAAATATCCCTTTTTTTTAAATTACTCTTAATATTTCACTGTAGTGCGCTGTCTCAAAGGGTGACGCAACAGAATCTTGTTAAAGTTAATGAACAAACTTAGAGAGTCTCAGTTAAATTAGACACTTGCTTTGCCACCCTACTCGGAGACGTGCAAGCGTTGAAAACTACCACCGTATTAATAAAGCTGTCGAATATTATGTTCGTGTAGTTTTGTATGCGCGTTCGCTAGTGTGTTTTATAAAACAGTGTTGACAACTTCTTGGGGCTGAATTGAAGATGCAAAATTAATAATCTAGTTCTTCACTTTCATATGTTTTAATATCTTAGTGTGAGAGCAATGGTGGCCGGGTGGTAGTGGCTCCGACTTACGACTTGTAGGTCGCGGGTTCCAAACCTGAAAGGCGCATTACTTTGTGTAATTTAATACATTACCACTGCTCTCAAAACGGGAAGGAAAACATCATGGTATGTTCTAGAACCAAACATTCGAAGACATGTGACATTCACAAAATCGCACTGCAGCCCATTCTCCTAGAAAGGAGGCCTGAGTCGCAACAGTGGGATCATTAAAAGGCTGATTAATGCTTAAATTCCTATTGCCTAGCTCATTATTCGGCCAGACACAGCAATGCCGTCCACAGACACTGTCATTAGGTCCCTCCGTGAACAGTTAATAGGGTACGTGATGCAGAATGGATGGTGGGACATGGTCTGCAAAGAAACGTCGCATAAATACTGAAGATCAGAACCGTCTGAGAACCTCCATCTGTGGAGATTGTCTTTGCTGCGCCCAGTCTGTGTGCGGAGTCTGTTTAGAGACTTCTAGGTTGGCCATGGCAATTTGTGTCTAGGCGAGAGGCTCTCCGACGGCTCGATCAAATCATCATTGACTGGCCTGTTGGTCTAGTGGTTAGTGGCACTGACTGCTATGCCGCAGGTCGTGGGTTCGATTCCCACCCAGGACAAATGTTTATGTGATGAGCATGATCATTTGTTCTGTGTCTAGGTGTTATTTATCTACAATATGTATTTATTTAGAAACATATAAGTATGTTTATCAGTTGTCTAGTACCCATAACACAAGCTCTGCTTAGCTTGGGACTGGACGGCGTTGTGTGATAGTTGTAAAAAAAAAACATCATGAGCTGAAGTGTATAAGTTCTTGGCACTTCATTTTACGTAACATTATTTGTTATCCTAAAAAGTAGGACATAAGAGGCTAAAGCTCCTCGCCCACGGTACTTTATGTAGCGATACTATCGTACGTTTCGTATGCTGTCGCAAGCATAGCTACTACGACACGTTTGCAAACGCTATAGAAAAAAGCCAACGCGCCACAGCATCGCGACTGTATCGATGCGAACGCGCTACAGCATCACTACAAAATGCCGCCGTGGGCGAAGGGCCTAATAGCCCTGGTGACTTGTAATATAAGTTTCATAGGGACCTATTACAGGCACCAGTCTCTCACAAACTTAATTTCATGTTCATGCTCCACTGTAACTCATTAGCATTAAGTAACTTGTGTAGAGAGAATAAATTATAATTATTATTATTTAAAATTAAAAGTTGATTAAGAAACATGGTTTTAGTATGTACATATGTGTGTGAAATTGTGTAACATATTATGCAGGTACATATTATATTGTATCTATAATATGTTACACAATTTAATATACATGTATACATCTCGTCATGTCTAGTACTGGCCTGTTGGTCTAGTGGTTAGTGGCCCTGACTGCTATGCCGGAGGTCGTGGGTTTGATTCCCACCCAGGACAAATGTTTATGTGATGAGCATGATCATTTGTTCTGTGTCTGGGTGTAATTTATCTATAATATGAAAGTATTTAGAAATATAAAAGTATGTTTATCAGTTCTCTAGAACCCATAACACAAGCTCTGCTTAGCTTGGGACTGGACAGCGTTCTGTGATAGTTGTAAAAAAAAAACATCATGAGCTGAAGTGTATAAGTTCTTGGCACTTCATTTTACGTTACATTATTTGTTATCCTAAAAAGTAGGACTTAAGAGGCTAAAGCTCCTCGCCCACGGTACTTTATGTAGCGATACTATCGCACGTTTCGTATACTGTCACAAGCATACCTACTACGACACGTTTGCAAACGCTATAGAAAAAAAGCCAACGCGCCACAGCATCGCGACTGTATCGATGCGAACGCGCTACAGCATCACTACAAAATGCCGCCGTGGGCGAAGGGCCTAATAGCCCTGGTGACTTGTAATATAGGTTTCATAGGGACCTGTTACAGGCACCAGTCTCTCACAAACTTAATTTCATGTTCATGCTCCACTGTAACTCATTAGCATTAAGTAACTTGTGTAGAGAAAATGAATTATTATTATTAAAAATTAGTTTTAGTATGTATGTATGTGTATAAAATTGTGTAACATATTATAATATATTGTATATATTATGGTACATATTATATTGTATATTACACACAATTTGTGTTAAACTAACAGATCGTGTTCGAAACACAACACTACGCTCCAAAACGCAAATCGTTGATGTGGCTCAAAAGGCTGCCCAACTTAAATGGGACTGGGCAGGACATGTCTGTCGCATGTCTAAAGAGCTGTGGGCGCTTAAAACGCTGGATTGGTGCCCGGACACAGCAATGCGGGGCCGAAGCAGACCACGAAGGAGATGGCGGGATGACCTGGATGGCTTCCTTAAGAACTGGAATGAGAAAACGAGGAACCGTGATCGTTGGAAGGAGTGGAGGGAGGCCTTTGCCCAGCAGTGGGACAGTGTGGGCTAAGTAAAAAAAAAAAAAAAAAAAATTACACACAATTTAATATACACGTATACATCTCGTCACGTCTAGTAATTTTATATAAAGAATTTCAAAACTGTATTACGAAAAATTACAAAGTTATTAGTCGATTACGGTACCTGGTTGACGACATAAATACATGGTCACCGGGCCACCCGGGCGACCGATATTATTATTAAAAAAATAAAAATATCTCGTACCTGGTATTCAGTGATCACTATCCCTACGTCAAATGCAGAGTGACGTAACAGCCCCCCTAGCCATGTTACAAACGTATCGCTTGCGCCGAACGCTTCGAGTTGACCTTGCCGCCAATTCTTTTGTTCTGACCACGTGACTGAGCGTTAAGACGACGTCATTCCCGTACATTTCAAGCTTTCTACAAGCGTTAACTATTGCAGATTAGCAACTTGGCTAGGGGTACAGGTATTATCAATGAACGCTTAAACAAATGTTTAAGCTTAAATTCTTGATGGTATAATGTTTACTCTCGGTGCTTTTAACTTGAACACCGTTTACTTCCTGTTTGAACAGTGCAAGAAGCACGTGTTATCAATTCTATTGGATCAACTAATCTGGATATTTTTGTTTATGTCATAGTCAATGTCAACTGTGATAAACCAAACATAATTTTTTTTTGGTGGAAAAATCATCTAATGACATCCCCCGCTCTTGGGCGGAGCGAGAGATAGCGTCAGACTTTTATTGACTAAAAACCCACTCCTGTTACTGCTTTGCCATTGTTCCAGGGCCCCGGGGATCTCTTTCGCATCACTCATGGTCCCAGTAGACTTCAACCCTCTGGGCCTCTACGGTTGCTGACAACTCCTTGAGGCGCGCGTGATATGCTACGTGTCGTCGACGACCTGAGCTCGGTCCGGACAGTCGGACGGCGAGCTACCATTGCTCGCCGTTCGCAAGCCCGCGCTTCGGCCAGAAATCAGGATCGGAATCACGGTGGCTGGGGTGCGAGGGCCGTTGCCCCGCGCATGCGACCGCCTCCTTTACTAGCATTACTGCTTCGCACGCGGAGGCGACCGCCTGCCACTCCTCCTCGCTGCGGACCATGGCCTGTACCAAGGCCCGACGCGAGGAAAACCATGCCATACATGGGCTAGTCGGTGACGTGCCTCACTTGCAAAATTAAGACACGCATTGAAGGCCTTAATCTACCTAAGAGAGTTCTAATTTGAGGGCCCCATTGCAATTTTGAATCGATAGTTATTCCTAAAATACCTGCAGATTCAGCAAATACATCCCGTTTTTTGCTGTCAAGGATAAGATTGAAGCCAACTTGAGGGACATTCGGTAATGAAAACTATTGACATTTAGTTTTGTTCGCATTTAGTAAGAGGTTTAACAGCCAGATTTTGCGTTAACGAAGAGAACGAAGAAAAAAGGAAGACGAAGCCGCTGGCAGAAGCTAGCATTATATCCCCCCTGTCAATTTTGGAGTTAGTCCGTTAAAATTATTTGATATGAAATATTAATTGCTGCTAAATCATATAAAACAGGAATACATACATACAACCAGCGTATACAGTACCTACATTAAAATTCTCGTTGAATCAATTGCCTGACACAGAGAAGAAATCTATGTTTTAATTTCCAATTTATTCTAAAAGTATTTTTATACACCCATGGTGTGAACAGTGTGACTTCTAAGCTTAAAAAAATTAACTATTTATTTATTATTATTATATAGTTTGTATAATAAAATATAAGTTATCATACAAAATAGTTTGACTTTGTACAAGCATATCCGAGTGTAATTACATCACCTGCAGTTTAATGGCAATTATATACAGAGTTATTACGATTATAATAATATTACATATTTAAGTTATGAGATTTTATGAGTTGGTAATGGAGCAATGTGTTCAATTACCAATATATGCAGTGCTAGCTTTTGCCCGCGGTTTCGCTCGCGTATATAAAATACTAGCTTTTGCCCGCGACTTCGTTCGCGTGGAATAGTGACTTCCGGAAATTTCTCTCGGACTCTTGACCAATAGATGGCGCTGTATGTCCGGAATATATTTTATTTTTTATTTTATTTTTTGTAATAAAAACTATCCTATGTCCTTTCTCAAGTTCCAAACTATGTCTGTACCAAATTTCACACAAATCGGTTCAGTAGTTTAGTCGTGAAGCAAAGACAGACAGACAGACAGACAGAGTTACTTTCGCATTTATAATATTAGTTTGGATAGCATGTATTATTCCGGAATAAGGCAGCTTTTTATCGGTGTAAGGTAAGTAGCTAGAAATATATGAAAGTTAAAATGCAAGTCTTGAATTAATACTAATATATATTATATATATTATACTATACTAATAAAGACCCTTGCTCTAGTATCTAACAGATGTGTGATTTCAAACAGTAATTGGAAAATTTCACTTAGTATTAAAATAGATTAAAAAATCTCATCTAATTTTCAATTTAGAACAAAAGCTCATCTCAAAATATCACTCGCCTAAAATTCATCACCATTTCAATTACATTTTTCAATTTTCAAGTTTTATTAAAAAATACACTGCTGTCAGTGTTCTGCAAATATTTTAATCTGTGGTTGATTGAATTTACTACAAGTTTAAGAGGTTAACTTCGACTGCAATAAATGAACCGTCACAGAGTAGACGGCGATCTACCCATTGCTCGCCGTCTACATGTATCCAATGTAGACGGCGAGCAATGGGTAGATCGCCGTCTGATGAAGACTACGCCCGCATCGACGGTGCATCGTGTTATTGTGTTACACGTACACCTGAAAGAAATGTCAACATAGTTGAAAAAATAATGATGAATGATAAACTTAATTGTGTGAATTATCATTTCAGCCGAAAGACCTTTACTTCTGGACATAGGCCTCCCTCAAGTGTCATCACAACGACCTACTCTGTGCGTCTTGCATCATTACCTTTTAGGTGCCTTTAAGTCTTCTGATGAGGCCCATTGTAAACGACCAACCTTCAGATTTATATAATTCATAAACTGCTTTACATATGACTGGCCTGTTGGTCTAGTGGTTAGTGACCCTGACTGCTATGCCGGAGGTCGTGGGTTCGATTCCCACCCAGGACAAATGTTTGTGTGATGAGCACAATCTTTTGTTCTGTGTCTGGGTGTAATTTATCTATAATATGTATGTATTTAGAAATATATAGGTATGTTTATCAGTTGTCTAGTACCCATAACACAAGCTCTGCTTAGCTTGGGACTAGACGGCGTTGTGTGATAGTTGTGGAATATTATATTATATTATATTATATTATATTATATTATATTATATTATATTATATTATATTATATTATATTATATTATATTATATTATATTATATTATATTATATTATATTATATTATATTATATTATATTATATTATATTATATTATATTATATTATATATGAAAGGATTATTCTTATACCCATTGTGAATTTTAGATATAACCCACTACAGCTTCAGTAGGCATGTATTACATATGAGTACATATATAAACCTTCTTCATGAATCACTTTGTCTATTAAACCGCTTGAAAATCGGCTTAGCAGTTTTTGAGTTTATCGCGAATAGTTACTTATTAGTAATTTCTATCTAATTTTACGATAAAAACCGTTTTGTTGAAAATCGAAAAAAACTCGTTTTTTGTGACCTTTGGACCCCGTGTATTTTCCTTTTCCAGGGGTCGGATCGATGAAGACTTTTTAAATTTCATTTACGATTGTGTTTTGAACAATCCTACAAAATTTCAGCTGGGTGCGAATTATTCTAACTTTAGCCCAAATTTTTTGGTCAAATTTGACTGGACTGTAGGTATAGGTATTTTAACAGTAAGAAACAGTCGTTTATTTATTGTTTTACTTAAGAAAAATATTTAATCGGCTTTCAAGGTCTAGACTGAGAAATGGGCCTGCCCGGTTGTTATTTATTACTAGAACCAAAATAAAAGGGGGTAGAGTTATTAAAAAAAGGCAGTATCGCCCACTTGTGGGTACTGAAATTAACATTTTAATAGAAGAAACCCCTAAACTATTATTTATTTTCAGTTATCTATTCATTGCCTAAAGCTGCCATTTATAACCGAAAATTATAATCCTTAAAGTTAATCCTTTTGAAAATTTTGTTATGCGTTTATTTTTTAGTAGTATATCGTTTTTATGCTTCCAAAAGATTCATAAAATTTTTATTTAATGTCTGAATTTTCTTGTATGATTGCATTAGAAATGAATCCACAGCAGAATCAAAATTGTCTGAAGAACAGCCAAACGGTTTTATTTTTTGGATTTTTTGTTCATTTATAATCATAATCATCCTCAAGCGCAAAATTTCTCTCTCAATTATTTATGGTCTGTTGTAAGAAAACCCAATTGTGGGCTATGGTCACTACATCAACTGTTCTACATTAATTGTTTGATAAAAGTGATGTATATAATAAAGAATATGAATATCAGCTAAGTGGCAGTGGGCATGGTACATTGCTCGCAGAACAGATGGTAGAACGAAAGATTTTGGAGTGGCGACCGCGCACCGAAAAACATAGCGTTCAAATGACTCCCACGAGGTGGACCGAAGACCTTGAGAGAGCCATGGGAATCCGATGGATGCGAGACGAACAGGATCACTCATTGTGGTGACTCTTGGGGATGCCTTTGTCCAACAGTGAACATCTTTTGGCTAAAATGATGAATGGTAATGTGAGCAATTAACTTTTGCCGTTTTCTCTGATTATTAACGTTGGATAGGCTTTGAGAATTGAATACCTGCATCGCGCGGCGGCGATCTCTCGGAGTTCGTTCGGAGCAAGGAGTGGCAGGCGGTCGCCTCTTTCTGCGAAGCAGTAATGCTAGCAAAGGAGGAGGCTTACCGCATCAGGCATCGGCGCTCACGCCCGAGCCGCAGCCGAGATTCCGATCGCGGTACGAAAGGCAAAAAGGAACGGGGTGGGTTTTTTAGTCAGAAGAGTCTGACACTATTCCCCGCTCCGCTCCAAAGGCGGGGGATGCTATTTGCCAAAAAAAAAAAAATACTTTCATCACAATTTAGTCTTTTATTAAGTATTTCCAAGAGTAACAAAACATGCACAAGTGTCTATCAATACATTATCAGTGGGTACCTATATTACACTGTACGCCCAATTAAACAGCACACTGTGACGGTAAACAGTAACCCAATCTTATAGACGATGCACCCAAAGTGTTCGCATTTGGAGACTGTTTGCCCTGTCATCGACCTCAAATATTTGATCATGTGCAGTGCACTCCAAATGTTTGGTAAACTGAGAAAGAATTGCTGGATTTTACTTGAAAATGGTGTACAAGTCAAGGAGTGCCTTTTTGTTTTTCTACGATAAATTGTAACACAGCTTTTTGTCAATTCTAATTTTTGCTAACATAGCCAGCCTTTTAATATTCCTACTGTTGGGACTCAGTCCTCCTCTTTGAGAGAGGGAATGGGCCGTAATCCACCACATCACCTGCTGGTGGCACATATCTTTGATTTTTTAGTCCTTGAACATGCTGGTTTTCTCACGATGTTATCCTTCACCGTTTTGTGCCAGCTGCTCTCAAAACGCTAGCCCTAGCAGCATTTCTGCCTGCGGCTTTGAAAAGACAAAAACAGTTTTCCTTTACTTATGTTACATACAAGCCATTGCTACTTGCAAAATGTCAAGATTGTAGATAAACGAGATTCTAAAAAACCTGTAGGAGACTTCCTCCTACAGGGTTTTATTCCCTTGTAAGTGTCGAACTCGTCATAAACGTAGCATAAATGACCTTATCTTTAGATTGTGCTGACTGTTTCAGGGGATAGCAGACCCGACCTGAACCACTATCTCCCGCTCCGCCCAAGAGCGGGGGTTGTCATAAGATGATTTTTCCCATCGAAAAAAAAAAAAAAGATACTGCCTGTTTACAGAAAAACGGATGATAAAGTCTTAGCAATAGGGTCTCGTTTTCACCTTTTTGATACGGAACCCTAAAAATTACCCTCCAAAAAACATTACAACCTCCTCTTCATCTTAATTTCATAACTCGACGTGCCCACGTGAAAAAGTTAAACGCTGATCAATTCCCGGACTTTTAACAGGTTTTTTTTTCGAACTACCCACACTCCCCACACATAGCCTTAAGTTACCTCACTTTATAATGATAGTCGCTACTTTTTCTGTACCGCAAAAGTTTGAATAAGAAATATGAAATAAGTTTTTGCATAAAATATAACTTTCGCGAAGCTGTCGGCCGTCAAAAAGAATGGGTATTTAGATATGAGTATAATGTTGGATAAATATGTTGCTTTTTTTGTCTGCTGTCATGGGTATGGTGTAGCTAGAATCAATAAGCATAATAGTATAATCAGCCTTTTTAAAGTTCCCACTGCTGGGACTCTGGCCTTCTCTATAAGAGAGGGAACGTTGCGGGCCCTGTGCGGGTTGATGAATGTCGAATGTCTTCGATTTTTTGGTTCTAGCACATGCCGGTTTCCTCACGATGTTTTCCTTCACCGTTTTGAGAGCAGTGGTAATGAAATAAATTACACAAAGTAATGCGCCTGGCTGGGTTTGAACCTATAACCTACAACTCCTAAGTCGGGGCCGTTACCACACGGCCACCACTGCTGCTGAGTTTATTTCTGTGTTTCTTTTCAGGGTAGTCAGCTAAAAAATATCGGTCTCATCTAGTTTAAATTGACGAAAAATAGACGTGTAAAATTGTTTTTAAAAACCTATTTGCAAAATAAATATCATTTATCATTCCACTTTTCAGCAAACTCCCAAAACCTCGAAGATTGATTTAAATTCAATGAAAAAATTCAAATTCAACAAACCTAACTAGTCCGCCGAATTTGAGGTTTTATTGGTATGATTTGCAAGTCTTTTCCAGCGTTATTTTAAACGAAAGACATCCGATTATATCTCTGCGTCTTATAAGCGTGGCCACATCGACCTTTGCTGGTCATATTCACCGGATTCCTTAGCCTTTTGCTAGGTCTTCAGTCTTCGTTGTAGGAGACCTTCCAATACTGCGTCATTAGCAATGGTCGCAATTTTCACTCCAGAACAATTCGTTTCAATCTCTCCAGACATTTAAACTAAAATGAATTTGAAGAAAATGAAAAAAGTGAACTCACGGAAAGCATTATAAGATAATTGCACACTTTTTCCTATCACCGATCAGAAGCGATTACTTCGTTAAAGATCGTAAAAGGTCGGAACGTGTCGGAACCTTATTACCGGCGGAACGTCGAATGGGACCGTTCGGAATGACTTCGACTTCAGAACTCGACTTCTGGCGCTGCAATTTAAAACAAAGTTTCGAAAATGGAACGCTACGAGACTCTTAATTGAAATAGTTGAATTTTTCGTACAAAGATTTCTGCGACTTTTGTGTTTTTTTTTCTTTCTCCAACTTCGAAAGTTACTGTTCTAAATTCCGATGTAGATTTGTTTTTTATGGAGCGGATTTAGAAAGTTTAGTTTTGTGTTTAAAAGATTAATGGATTTCTGGCTTTGATCGAATTGACGTAGATTTGTTTTTGAATAGACGTACTTCTAAACAAATTAGTTTTGTTTAATTAAGTACCTGTTTGAGACCCGCAATGACATTAAATAAAACACTTCATCATAACAACAGAAGTAATTAACCAAAAATATGGAGCAAACTGCGAAAATAAGCAGCTATTTCCGTATTTTACGAGCGGCTACAACTTTTTAACAACTCACTAACTCGCAGGAAATTTTCCTGTAACCTTAAAAGGAGCGGCTTTAAGGTTAGCCTGTCCTAATCTTGCACGACACACGGAATTGTTTAAAAGGGTAGAAAAAGAAGAAAAAAAAATCTAAGGTTTTCCGCGCCGGCCCCTAGTAAATAATTCTTGAAGTGGGCTTGTGTTCATACATCTTTTATGCGGTGTTATTTATGTGTTTCTGCGGTGTACATCTGGCCTTATTCTTTCGAATGCGCAAAGAAAAATGAAACAAGTTTCGGAATAAATAAAACTTTTACTGCGGACCGTGATGACGCGGTAATGTTTTCGAGCATTGCTCTGATGAGTTGAGATTTTTTTGGAAACAGTCTGGACGGTGGATGAAACTGGTATTTTATTTTATTATCGATTGTCTTGCGTTTGACCACTATCTCACCTGATGCTAAGCGTTGTTGAAAAGTGCTTGCCTAGAAATAATCTATTCACTATTAACTTAAAAATCATAGGTTATAGCTATCTGGAAACATATGCTTCGGCAGGAAATTCCATTGCTTAGTTAAACTTAATATTATCCATTTATTTTCAGACATAGTCAGCCAGTTATACTGACAATAAATATGCTATAACCGTTTTACAGGTACATACTCGTATGTATGAAGGATGTGAACCATGTAGGTACTGGTGGCGCATTGCCGTGCAATCTAGTGGTCCGATTATGGAACGACAGGGATGAGTTGGAACTCATCTCCGACTTGAATCATCACAATTCCCAACTAACCTGTAACTTAATGACATTAATCGAAAGTCTTGCGCAATCTCTGGTCAAGGTTGACCCTCAAAAATTATCAGCTCGTCACACCACATTCGCTGCAGCTAATCTCGATCCCTCCGGCGTTCAGTGAGTGACGATCTTTGTCCATATCTCCGAGTGAACTCGTGCAAGATGACTAGACCACCCCCACTTCCATGGCATTTGGTTCCGACTCGTGGTTGCTCACAACGGGCCTCATCAAAAGGCTTAAAGCCACCGTAAGGGCAATGGAAAAGGCTATGGTCGGAGTTTCCTTGCGTGATCGAATCAAAAATGAAGATATCCGCAGGAGAACCAGGGTTGCCAATATAGGAAGAAGAATCAACAAAATGGCAATGGGCAGGGCACATTCTGTTGGTTATTGTTAGATGGCCGTTGGAGCTGAACGATTTTAGAGTGGCGACAGTGTACCGGAAGATGCAGCGTTGGAAGGCCTCATACAAGGTAGACCGATGGCCGGGTAAAGGTTGCGGGAATCCGATGCATGATAGATGCAGGACCGTACATTATGATGACACTTGCGGAGGGCTATGTCCAACAGACGACGACTATCGGCTGAAATGATGAAGTGGCTACATTTAAAACGGGTGTCAATAGTGTTTTAATAACACCTATAATATTGACACCTCTTTGAATGCCGTAATTAGAGACACAATAGAAAGACAATTGCTTATGTCGAACAAAAGGTTAAGGTTAAGGTACAGATGTATAGACACTGGGCATTCTAGTAAGTGGGCCATCGTCTGGTCAGGAGCACCGTACTCACTCTAGAAGCTATGCATTTTACTCAAACGCTAGCTACTCGTGCTCTATTGCAAAAAATATGCAAAAAAAAAAGTCCCTATCCCTTTAACCGCGTTTAACCTTCCATAATCCTTCGGCAATCCTCGCTGACCTTCGCTCCACTTCGTGTCCGTATTTCAACGCTAGCAAAATGGCGGGCGCGACGATAAAAACTTCGTCCTCTGCATTATGAATACGACCGTCAGGCGCGAACATGACACTATTGGTTCCTATATCTTTGTACCTCAAGTGATTTAAGTTTTACATACTTGTTAGGTCATTGTGTGCCAAATAAACATGTTTTCTTAAGCAAGAAAGGAAAAAGTAAACACGATTATTTAGTACAAGCATCTGCCAGCAGCTTCACCTGCTTAAAAGTAAGTTTAAGGTCATAGCACAGTTAAACGATTTTGCTCCAACACCGCCCTTAACTAAGACGACTGCTCGCAGTCCACGCGGCGATAGCTAGTAGGCACCTAGCAGTCCACGCGGCGACAGCTAGCAGACGGCCAGCAGTCCACACGGCGACAGCTAGCAGACAGCCAGCTGTCCACCCGCCGACTGCTCTCGCTTTTGTGTAGATATTGACCGAATAAGCGACGACTGCTAGCAGTGAGCGCGCGGCTACAACGTGCGGCCAGCGAGGCGTCAATTACCGAGCAGTCTGACGGCGGTAAGCTTGCTGAAAGCGAGCTGTCTGCTAATTTATGATGCCAATGTAAATTATATCTTAGGGGCAATATTTAAAGCCCATATTTGAATGATATTCTTTTTGGCGGGTGGTAGCAGAGTCGTGTAAGTAAGCTTATGACCTTTACCCATACAAACTTTTGACCCCCGTTTTAGCACGTTAGGGGGTGAATTTTGGAAAATCATCTCTGAGTGCTAGCCTACGTCATAAAAGGAAACTGTCCAAACCTCACGCTCCTAGTCAAATTAGTATTAACTCTGCGTTGATAATATCAACCCACAGCAAAAGGAGAAACAGTTTCTCCTTTTAACCCTCGACGAAAAAGAGGGTTGTGTGTCTGTCTGTGGCTTAGTTGCGCCTCAGCGAATGGACCGATTTTGATGCGGTTTTTTATTCGAAACCTGACGTTATCGAGATGGTTCTCAGATACAATTTATGAAGATCTGTTCAGGTGTTCAAGGTCAGCAGCTCGTTTGTTGACTGTGGCAAAAATCTTAAACACGTAATGGATATTTACTTTACTAATAACCACCTAATGTTTGAAATACCCATGTACCTACATGTCAACGCTATCGAGCTGGTCTGATGACGGAGGTTGGAGGTAACAGACGTAACCTTTGATTGTCTATTAATAAACCCGTCGAGTTTGGGCTCATTAGATTCATCTTAACCAGTTCCAGATATTTTTCATGATAACAAGGACTTGATGCTAGATCTGGCAGGTAGGCAGGCTTGCGGACGGCGAGCAATGGGTAGCTCGCTGTCCAACCATCCGGTAACCGTCCGGATCGAGCTCAAGTCGTTGACGGCGCGCACTGTTCCTGCGCGCCTCAAAGATTTGTCAGCAACTGCAGTGGCCCAGCTGGGTCGAAGCCTACTGAGGCCAGGATATTTTTCCGAAAGGCAGTCTCGGCTCCGGTATGAAAGGCAAGAAGGAACGGAGTGGGTTTTTTTGGTCAGTAAGACTGACACTATCTCCCGCTCCGCTCAAGGGCAGGGTATGTCATCTGGATGATTTTTACCCACCGCAAAAAAAAACCTATATTCGATAGTTAATCTTTTTTTATTAATATGGATAGGCTCGCATTTGACCACTATCTCACCTGATAGTAAGCGATGATGTGGTTGACGACAGAGCATGCTTGTCTAGAAGTAACCTATTTAATCTTGATTTATAGACTACCAGGAAAACAGATATCGGTTGTAGCTATCAAGTAACACAGATTCCGGCAGGAAATTCCACTCCCTAGCTGTATGTGTACGCACAATAATGTTTTTCCAAAACGCTTTATGTGTGTTTTTTGTAGGTACAGTTGCCATCACGGATCTTGAACACTTGCGCAGAACTTAAATATTCGGTCTCTTTAGTGGTGCGAAGTGCGACGCGGGGGCGGGGAGTGTCAGTGATTGGCTATCCGAGCCATCGCGTCATAGACGTCACTCCTCATTCGTTCACTGCGTTGCTGCATGTATCTAACAACGAAGACGATTGGCTCGCCAATGTATAGAATGCGTAAAGCGATCCCCAATCTGACGCCGAGCGTTCAAGATCCGTGATGGTAACTGTGCGCTCTGTGTTAAAGAAATTGCGGGTAAATAAAACGTACTTTTGACGGTGCGTTTTATTTACCCGCACGTTACGGACACTTTAAAATTAAAACCAAAAAGCCTCTCAGTGAACTTTTTAAAATTAATTTAAATACAAAAATAATTATCTTCAACGGCGACATAACGAAACGTTGAAACATATTTTATCATTAAAGTTGTAATCCTGTTAAACAGCTTTTATTACTTAATTTTAATTCATAATTCTCCACTGCCTTTTAATAAGAGCAAGTTATTTCAATTTAAAATAATTAAATGTTAATTTTTGAAATATTATGAGCACCACGCAAATAATTAACTGGTTAGTTAGTTTAATAAATTACTTGCCTTTCTTTTTCTTTGTAACTGTTTGTATTTTATTTTTCTTGGTCTTTGTTCGAGCTTAGTAATCGTAGTGTTTTTTATACGAGCGAAAGAAGCGGCTAATGTCAAACTTTTACTGACTAAAAAATCCACTCCGTTCCTTTTTGCTTTCATACCGGAGTCGAGCCTCCCTTTCGGAAAGAAACCTTGACCCCAGTAGGCTTCAACCCAGCTGGGCCACTACGGTTGCTTACAACTCCCAGAGGCGTGCGGGAACAGTGCATGCCGTCAACGACTTGAGCTCGGTCCAGACAGTTACCAGACGGTCGGACAGCGAGCTACCCATTGCTCGCTGTCCGTAAGCCCGCTCCTACTTAGCACTGAGAGTACGCTTTTACTATTTTGACTTGGCGGTCAAAGGATCACCTACTCATCCTAATAAATAAAACAGACTTCAAAATAATCTTCAATGCCCCTTCAGACGAAGCTTTTAAAATCTTTACAGCCTTCAAAATGGCTGCCAAACCCATCATATAATTTTATGCGAGGCTAAAGACAATATTATTGCAGTTTTATAACGCATGTAGACCTTAGTATTTTATGTTTATTCTGGCGGGACATAACAGTAAAAACCTTTGAAATAATATCTCGTAATGTGTCATTTTTGGTGTGTAAATGTTGATGTTTTCATATACTCGACATTGGTTTTAGTATATAATACGTGAAACCCGAAAAATGTGTTAGTATTTTTATGTAAAGAATCTATTTCCACAATTTCAGAACAGTATCATAAAAAATCACAAAGTTATAAGCTTCTTATGTTACCTGATTTTCCGCAAAAATTCATGGTCACCGGGCCATCTGGGCGGCTGATGGGTTGTGGGATTGCTCTCGCATCCAGCTGTGCGCTGACGCCTAATGCCTGCTATGATCTGCCATGAACTGTGTCGTACTTAGTGTCGGTGGTGTTCTACTTGTAACCTTTACTTAAGTATATTTAATTAAAATTTCAATGCATAACATAATGATTGTAAGTTAATTTTTTAATTGGGGTGTATAATCGTGTGCATTAATCCGGTTACATGTTACTACCATGCCAGGAGGCTATAGATTCGGGCCTTGGTTGAGGCCATGGTCCGGAGCGAGGAGGAGCGGTAGGCGGTCGTCGACTCAAGCAGTAATGCTCGCAAAGGAGGAGGCCGAACGCATCAGGCAACGGCGTTATCGCCGCCGCCGCCGCCGGGATTCTGATCCCGATTTCCGGCCAACGTAGGCGAGGGCTTGCGGACAGTCAGCAATGGGTAGCTCACTGTCCGGCCGTCCGGTAACTGTCCGGACCAAGCCCAAGTCGTCGACGGCGCGCACTGTTCCCGCGCGCCTCAAGGAGTTGTCAGCAACAGCAGGGACCCAGCCGGGTCGAAGCCTACTGGGGCCAGGGTTTTACGAAAGGGCGCTCGAGCCCCGGTATGAAGGCTAGAAGGAACGGGGTGGGTCTTTTAGTCAGTAAGAGTCTGACACTATCTCCTGCTACGCTCAAGGGCGGGGGATGTCAATGCATGATTTTTTCCCACCATAAAAAAAAGGAGGCTATAGATAGATATAGCCCGAAAAATGCCTTATCGTGGCTATAGATACGGTACATCACTGCCTCGACTGCCTCGTTAGTGTCGTGGTCGCAAGCGCAAGTGCTGAGCGTGAGGTCATGGGTTTGAATCTCGGGTCGAGCAAAAAGTGCTATTGAGTTATTTGGAAATTACTGTTGCTGCTCGAAGTTTTGAAATTGGTGGTGTGATACCTGCGTACCTCGGAAAGCACGTAAAGCCGTTGGACTTAAGCCTGAACTCTATTCGGTCATCTCCGATGTTCCTCAGGCTATGATAATGGAGGAACAGAGAGTGCACTTGAGTTTGAGTACATAATACAATACCTTCTGCGTGCTTGGCTAGTCTCTGTTGAATTTGATCACCGTGATCGAAATTCGGTCGGGAGGATTATATCGCTAAAGAACGAATGGTCGATGGAGCTGATAGGTTCTGCACTAGTGACCACGTACAGTAGGTAGGTAAGGAAAGTTTATTGGTGTGTGTATACACCACTATTTCTTAAGTAGTACAAATACTTAAAGTGCTTATTAGAAAAGCCCTTGTTATTTTATACGTAAAATTTCAATAAATAATATTCATAAACAGCAAAGTTATTAGCGTTGGTTTATGTCCCAAAATGTCACTCAATTTATGGAAATAATGTGCAAACTCAATAGCCTTTTTTTCCCATAATAATTGTCACTTATACATTTATTAATCAATATTAATGAATGAATAAGTGACAATTATTAAGGAAAAATACTGCCCGCAGTATTTTCTACTAGTAATTATTATGTTTGATTGATTCTATGATAAATTTACCTTTTCGTGGTCAATTTTAGGATTTCGGTTTTTTCTACTTTTGACTATAAAAATATGATCAGTGACGGGTACAGATAGAGACCCATTTTTTTTGTACTAATTAAAAAGTAGGGGTGTATTAGTTACTCATTTACCCTCGAACGGCTTAAATACATAGCCTTTAATTTATAACGTTGGAAAGTAGGTACCTACTTATATCACGCGGATGAAGCCACGGGCGGCAGCTAGTCGAAAACAAAAGTGTAGTTCTTATCATGATTTCTTTCAACACCAAATATCCAATACAAAACGTGAAACACTCCATAATCTACCATAGAACTAGCATCCTACAATTCTATAAGTATACGAACAACAAAAATAAAGTGCATTCGCAAACAGCCGAACTTTCCCGAGCGTCTCCGAGCTACCCGAAACTTTTCGCATACCATTCGGAGTTTTCGCAATTAAAGTGACGGAACAGTTTTACGGGATCTTTATTAACTCAGTGGAGGAGTTGATTCGTTTACTCTTGCTTTGGATAGCAGCAATGCAAGAGCGCTTGAGGTACTGCATTTGAGATGAAAGTACTCCAAGGTAGACTTTGAAATTCAAATTTTTGAAAGTTTTTTTGCAACTTGCAGCTCATTATCGTGTAGTATTATGGTAACAAAAGATATATTTGTGGTATCAGACGGCCGAACGGCGAGCTACCCATTGCTCGCCGTCCGCAAGGCCAGGAATTGGGATAAGAATCTCGGCGGCAGGGGCGCGAGGACCATCGCGCTGCCTCCTTTACTAGCATTACTGCTTTGCAGAAGAAGGCAACCGCCTGCTATTCCTCCTCGCCCCGGACCATGGCTTGTCCAGCCTGCCAGACAAGACGAGGGATCGCAACCGCGAGGACACGGCGGCGCACTGCCCAGGTGGGGCACAACTCTATCGTATGCTCCACTGTGTCCTCCGAGCGGTCTGTACAATGGTGACGCACGGGCGTTTCTTCCGCACGAATCCTGTGCAAGAATCTCCCGGACTGACCATACCCGGTGAGAACCTGCGTCGTGTGGAAGGTAAGGACGCTGTGCTGTCTCTCCACTCTTCCTTACCGCCATAATTATGGCGTGCCGAAATGATGATAATTGTAAAACGAAATCTGCTTAGATACATTTTAATCGTAAATATTATGAACACAAAGGAAAATCTTGCGATAACTTCTTCGTTATCAAATTCCTGCACTAGTAGCATTATAGATGCGCTGCAGACTGTCTGCAATTAAACTACGGAAATGTGACAGTTGCGAGCTAACTACTCAAATAATCTCATGTGAGACAGGATATTATTAAATTAGTCTGTTATGTGTTCTGAATTTAACACAGAATGTTGTTGATTTGGCTATATGTTCAACGTGGTGGGATCGCAGTCAAGCACTAGTTAAAAAAAGACGTGGATGATAAACAATATCTACTGTGTGTTCCAAATAAGAATAAGATCGGTTGCCATGTTGTGACGTCACTTCATACTGTCAAATCGAAGAAATTGGGAATATAATTGAATTCAGTTATTTAATTTGGCTCATCTCTGCGTCACTGTGTAAAGTGGCAAATGAAAAAAGAAGGCCAATGGTTCTTAACAATGATAAGAAAGAAAAAAGTTTTTTTTTAACTAGTTATGGCTCAAAACAACTTATATACTTAGCTGATTTATATTAAACAATAACGTTTTTACTTCACCTAGATTTAACTAAGACTTAATACGAGTATAAAGCAAAAGAAATACCTTAATTGATATGCAAATAAGTTTTCTTTGCAAATCGTACTTTTCACTTAACATTTGACAGATCGAGGTTGTTGGCTTTCCTAATCTTATTATTATTTTTTATTGTTGATAAGTTCGCGCTTGACCGTACCTCACCTGATTAAATTATCCGATGACTTCTCCTTTTCTAGGATAGACTTGGAGGGCGTATCAAACTTATAATGACTAAAATTACACATGTGTCCTTCTTCAATTGCCATTTGCGTTTTAGGACTACGGGTTTCCTTTTCAGAAAATCTCCGCGGCTCTAGCGTGAATCGGTCCTGCTGAGCCCTTACGGTTTGCTGACAGAGGTGGAAACGCCTTAAATAACTTCTTCAACTCTGGGTGGACCGGTAGAAGCTACTAGCTTTTGCCCGCGGCTTCGCTCAAGTACATAAAATATAGCCTAACCCACTCAGGAATAAAGCAGCTTTCTATCGGTGCTAAAATTTTTGCAATCGGACCAGAAGTTTCGGAGATTACCTCCTACAAATAATAAAGACATAAAAACAAACTTTACCTCTTTATAATATTAGTGTAGATAAATTAATTAAACAAGTAACTCCTGAACCAAAATTAATAACACAATTTTACACGGTTTTTTAAACACTAATAAAAAGAAGAAGTTAACACGCGATCGAAATGCAATAGCCCGAAATGTAAGCAGGTGGTGCGCGGCAAAGTGCCAATATTACGCCAAATAGCCTTGAAATAGCTAATGCCAAGTTTGCTGTTCGTTCTGTTGGCATGGCAGCTATGACAGGTACACCAGCATTAAATTAGTAGATAAGATTAATAGGGAGTTTACTCCCATTGTATCTGGAGGGGTAGTTTGCAGATCAATCAGTATTTTATAGAATTTGATCATGTTTTCAATTTGCCAGGACATGGCATCTCATTCTATCAATAAATTTTATATGTTTGGTGTGTCAGACTTTTACGGACTAAAACCCCTCCTGTTCCTTCTTTGCCTTCGTTCAAGGGTACGGGTGACCCCTGGTCTAGGTCATTCTTGGTGCAAAGGATGGTCATCGCTATTCAGCGAGGCAATGCAGCGAGTGTTATGGGCACCTTTGCACCGGGATCGATCATATGCGGGTTATTTATTGACGTTTTACATTATATTTATCTGTCCTAAAACAATTGTTTTATAAAAATCTTTACTAACACATAAAATTATAACATAGATTAATAGAGTTTACTTCTTTTATTCAAACACTAATCATACGAACATGTCAGACACTAATCTGCATGATATTATATGATTTGATTCGTACATGTTTACTGCATTAACTTTAAAAAAGACTATGACCCCTGAGTTTGTTTCGGTGTTCCTTCTCAGGGTAGTTAGCTAGGAAAACTGGCCTTATTTAACTTAATTGACTGAAATCATGTGTAAAAATGTTATTAGTAAACTATTAACAAAATAAATATAATTTATCAGTTAGCCAGGTCGTGGCACCTTATTATAGTTTTCACGTATCAATATATAGATGATATTCTAAAAACTCCATAGCTATTGCATAGGCGTCAATTGAAGTAAGTAGGTGGGATAACATAATATGGAGAAACAGAAAAATAACAAAAGTCAGAAGGACCCTTTAGTGTTCCCCATACTTTTATACGCCACTGAAATATGGACCCTACAACTGTTACAGAAAAAGACCGAAAAGATTGAAGCTTGTGGAGCATGTGGGAAATATGGTGCAAAAATGTTCAGGACCTCTTGGACCGAGTTTCGAACAAACGCTTCAATACGGTAGTGTCAAGGGTCAAAATAATTACATTGTATTTAGTCCGTATTTTAGATTATAAAAAAATTTTTGGACACGTATTTTTTCTTTTTTCGATTAAACAAAAAATAACAAAGATCAGTCACCCCGTGCGAAAAAATGTAGGCGTGACGTTACACGTAACTTTCATGGGCAATATCTTTGTCATTTTTGGTTTAATTTACAAATAAAAAATACGTGTCCCTTATTTTTGAAAAACTAAAAGTCGGACTAATTACATTTTTTACGGCCTATTCTCGAGGAACTGGGCGTCAAGAAAAGCTCGTCTAAGCTGGTGCGCAGTCGTATTTTTAAATACTTTGTCCATTAGCAAGCTGTTGATGAATTTTATGAGTAATCAATGTTGCAATTGCTACCTCCACACTACCAACTAAATATTCAAAACGGTTTTATTACCAAACTGATGGCTTTCAAATTCAGCTGTCTCGACCATTACCAAAACTCAATAGCCGACCCGTTCAAACATTTCCTTATTATCATCAGTCACATCATAATGCAAATGGGGCATAAAGACCTCAAATAAGGATGTTTGCAGACGATCAAGCTGCGAGGCGTGCAGGTGGCTGGATTGTGGCAAATTGCCAATAGCATGCAACCGCGGACAGGCTCTATCACATTACGCGGCCGCTCACAATCGCTCGTGTATTGACGTCATTTTAAAATTGTTGGGTAAGACGCTTCAGTTTTATTTGATAGTGTATTTATGGCGTTATCTAGGAGAGGGAGGGAGAGGGAGGCCAAAGAAAAGATGGAAGGATTTTGTGAGGAGGATATGAAAGAAAAGGGAGTTAGTCATAGTGTGACGGGTGACAGGACAGAATGGAAGAAAAAAACGTGTCGCGCCGACCTCAAGTATTTATTTTTTATTCCACAACTATCACACAACGCCTAATATTTCTAAATACATACATATTACAGAAAAATAACACCCAGACACAGAACAAATGATTATGCTCATCATACAAACATTTGTCCTGGGTGGGAATCGAGCCCACGACCTCCGGCATAGCAGTCAGGGCCACTAACCACTACACCAATAGGCCTGTCATTATAAAGAGGTAAAATTTGTTTTTTGGTTTCGTTTTTGTTTGTAGGAGGTACTCTTTGAATCTGAAAGCTACTTTATTCCTGAGTGACATAATATGGGATATATGAATAAGGCAGGAAGAAGAAGAGATATGGCGTTATCTCGTGTTGTTATGACGGTATATCCACCGTTGGCGTGGGCTTACGGCGAGCAATAGGTAGGTTGCCGTCCGGCCGTCCAGCAATCATAACCACCGAGCCCGAGGACGGCGCGTAGTGACACGCAAGCAAAATCATAGGGGCCCAGCAGGGTCGAAGCCTACTAGATCCTTGCGTTCGCTTCTGAAAGGAAAACCCGGGGCACTTCAATTTAGGTGTTGAAGACACCATCATTAGTAGATCACCATACTTTTTAAAAAACACGTACAAAAATGCTTTAGCCCATCATCAGTATTAGAATGTATATATGATAAATATATATTATTTTTATTATTGATAAGCTCGCGTTTGACCACTATCTCACCTGATGGTAAGTGATGATGTGGCCGACGATGGAGCACGCTTGCCTAGAAGTAACCTATTCACTCTTGACTTAAAGACTATATATATGTCATTCACCATATTAAAACCATCGCAAATCCTTATCTAAGCCAAATTCCTTCCATTATCTGGCATCGTTTATCATGTTGAAAGTCGTGGCGAGCTCGTATCGTCGACGTGTCGTCGCTGAGTCCGGGTGAAAAATGACGGGTTCATATTAACTGGTTCCGTAGAAATGTTGCTAACAACAGAAGGTTGAATGTTATTAAGTGTTAGTATATTAGTAAAATTTTTAGCTTCTCCTAGCACAGGTATTTTATATACTTAAAAGGAGACCCCTGTGTAAGATATGTATGTATATTTATTATGTATATTTTTACACCACCTGCTCGATAATGTCGTTTTACACGTCATACAAACCTCACTTAAAGCAAGTCATTATATGCCTAGGGAGATAATGCAGTATGGCCGATCCCTTGGGAATAATGACATTTGAATTTGGAGCATCAAGAATCGTCAACATTGTGAATTAAAATGTAGGGGCATCGAACAAGTTGACTAGAAAATTCAAACCAAAGAGTATGTAATCACTATGATTCAAACTTTCCACTACCTAACAAAAAAAAAAGAAAATAGAATAAAACGTGCGTACTGACGACACGGGAGTATTATAGAAAATTGAAACTATAGAATCTTGGAGTAGTGAATTTTGTTTGATTGATTAACTTGTAAATATAATACTTATATTTCTCTGATATATGATTTGGTCGACCAAATTGTCTTTTTATTATCTCACAGATGGTGTAAAAAGTAGAGTATGCAACACAGGGATAAAGCTGTCTTTGTCTTGGGCGGCTTAAATTCCTCACTTCACTCAGGTTTCTTTATTAATTCCCTCGCAATGCTCGGGAGTTAATTTTATAAATCCCTCACTATCGTTCGGGATTAAAATCAGCAACCTTCGTTTCGTTCGGAATTCAACATGCCGCCCGCGACCTAAAGACACTGCTTTATCCCCTAGTCACATAAACTACTATTTGTATGTAAGCAGTGAAACAACCGTTGATGGTGAGGCGCACTAGTTTATTAAGAGCCTATTCACTCCAGCCTTGAAGACACCCAAATTATAATTGGACGGGAAGACTGCAGCAGGCAAATTGTTCCAGTCCTTCGATGTGCGCGGTATAAACGACGAGGCGAAACGCTTAGCCGGACTAAGCGTAGAGGTTTAAACAACGTGACGGTGGATACTCGCCGTACGTCGGGTTTTCCGATGGTAGAAATGAAGATTATGAAGTAAGCCTTGCATTCAAAATATTACTCCTTCAAAATATACTGCCTTACAGCACTGAACACTAATTCCAAACCCCCAAAATAGTAGTTTATGTGACTAGGGGATAAAGCAGTGTCTTTAAGTCGCGGGCGGCATGTTGAATTCCGAACGAAACGAAGGTTGCTGATTTTAATCCCGAACGACAGTGAGGGATTTATAAAATTAACTCCCGAGCATTGCGAGGGAGTTAATAAAAAAACCTGAGTGAAGTGAGGAATTTAAGCCACCCAAGACAAAGACAGCTTTATCCCCGTGTTGCATACTCTACTTTTTACACCATCTGTGAGATAATTAAAAGGCAATTTGGTCAACCAAATTATATATTAGAGAAATATAAGTATTATATTTACAAGTTCATCAAACAAACAAAATTCACTACTCCAAGATTCTATAGTTTTAATTTTCTATAATGCTCCCGTGTCCTCAGTACCTATATACGCACGTTAAGTATATTCTATTTTCTTTTTTTTTTGTTAGTGACCAGTTTGAATCATAGTGATTACATACTCTTTGGTTTGAATTTCGAGTCAACTTGTTCAATGCGCCTACATTTTCACTCACAGTGTTGACGATTCTTGATGCTCCAAATTCAAATCTCATTATTCCCTAGGGATCGGCCATACTGCATTATCTCCCTAGGCATATAATGACTTGCTTTAAGTGAGGTTTGTATGACGTGTAAAACAACATTATCGAGCAGGTGGTGTAAAAAAACCTTTATAGACACCAAAAATCTTTAAAAAAAACCTACAAAACAATTTAAAATTTAAATCTCATTTGCGACACGGTGACACAGTAGCAGTGGAGTGGCGAATAAATAACGAAGGCGTCACTTCCGGTTGCGTTGGAACAACTTCCGGTTTAACTGAATTAAAAGCTTGCGAGAGTTGTGTCTTACTAACGAACGTACGTTACTCGGAGGCTGTGTTCTATCTAGATAGAGATTGAGATGAGTTTTGAGACGGTAAAGGAGATGTTAATTTGTTTGAAGCTTTGGAGTGCACGAGATACGTGACATATAAAAGCTTCATTCTAGCTTTGGAATCTACACTAATATTAATCTTCATCATCATCATTTCAGCCGATAGACATTCACTGTTGGACATAGGCCTCCCCCAAGTGTCGCCACAATGAACGATCCTGTACGTCCCTCATCCATCGGATTCCCGCAACCTTCACCAGGACCTAGACCATGTCATTTAAAGTAAGATTGTTTGAATCTAGTTTTAGTGTGGGTATGAGACAGAGCTATATAGGTTGTCTAGCGCCATCTCTTACCCACACTGAAACAAGATTAAAACAATCTGTTTTTTTTTTTATAATGGATAGGCTCGCGTTTGACCGAAATCTCACCTGATGGTAAGCGATGATGTGGCCGACGATGGAACACTCTTGCCTCGCAAGCAATCTATTCACTCTTGACTTAAAGACCCCAAGGTTAATCTTACTTTGAACCTCATGGTAACCCCGCAGGTCATCGGTACACCTTGTAGGAAGCCTTCCAACACTAATATTATAATAAAAATATTCCACCACGATCACACAACGCCGTCTAGCCCTAAGCTAAGCAGAGCTTGTGTTATAAGTCCTGGACAACTGATAAACATACCATAAATTAAATACAGTCATATTATATAGATTAATGACACCCAGACACAGAAAAAATGGCCGTGCTCATCACACAACATTTATTCTGAGTGGAAATCATAGAAACTATGTTGGGAATCGAACCTACCCCCTCGGGCATAGCAGTCAAGGCCACTAACCAAACACTAACTAGACCAACAAGCTAGTCATTATATAGAGGTAAAGGTTTGATTTTTTTATTTCTTTGTTGTTTGTAGGAGGTATTCTCTGAATCTGAAAACTGCTTTATTCTTGAGTGACATTGGCTATATTTTATGTACGCAGGCCAAGCCGCGTGCAGAAGCTAGTTTTATATAAAAAAGTGTTAGGCATGCCGCGTGTTAGTGAGGTGGGAAATCAACATACGACTTTTCCCACACTAGGGTTGAGCGAAAGTGCTTGTCAGATTTTAACTGGCTAAAACCCATCCGTGAAGCCCTGTTCTTCTGTGACATCTCTTTAAGGCACGCATGGACCGCGCCGTCGATAATTTTGCTGTCGGGTACAGGTTCCATATCTTTGTCAATTTTTATACCGTTTTTATGAAATTCAAAAGTATTGAGTAGGTATTGCGTCTTTCAGATCTGCCTAAGAATTACGACCATCTGCATAGCATCAAGACTTCGTAGAAAGAGGTCACTTTCCATTTCCTCTCACCCTTATTTGACTATTCAAAAGTAAATGGTCTATTTGAAATAAATGCTTTGATTTGATTTGATTTGATTTGACCCCAGACCATGGCCGGACTCATGGCCGAACGCGAATGGTCGCCGCTGCCCATCGCTTCTTTGAAGACACCTAAGCATGGCTGACTACTACCGTACACTTCACCATGATAGTAGTTTTAGCTGACCCATCAAAGAAAAATCTTTAGGTAGTTAAATTATTTAGGTAGAATGTGTCTAGGTTTTTCTAACTAAAACCCATCTTGTTACTTCAGTTGCCCATTGCGTTCTAGGAGTGCAGTGAATCTTTTGAACAATGCCATATTAGCAGTGTGACATACTGCTAATTTCTCCGTCTCTCCTTCTACTATAACACCAACATACTAATTTTTGAGGCTACTGGGGCTAGGGTTATCCGAAAGGGACTCGAGCCCCTGTATGAAGGCTTGAAGGAACGGAGTGGGTTTTTAGTCAGTAAGAGTCTGACACTATCTCCCGCTCCGCCCAAGAGCGGGGGTTGTCATTGGATGATTTTCCCCACCGATATGACTTCTTCTGATCTAGGGTGGAGTGAGAGGGCTTTTGATAACTAAAACCGCTTCTGTGTTCCTTCAATTGTCTTTTGTATTCCAGAACCAAGAGCCCTGCTGTGCCCCTACGATTTGCTGACATCTCTTTGTGGGGCGCGTGAAATACTACATGCTGTCAACGACTCGATGACGACCTTTGGACCTTATAGGACGAGTGGACGAGTAGTGAGCTACCCGTTGCTCGTCGCTTTAACACTAATATACTGCGATCCACTTAGACAAGAACTGTCCGATCCACAAGCAGTTTCCAACTGAGACAAGCCTATCGACAAAGTTGCACTACATTGAGCAAATTCCTCTTAAACTCCGTTTTAAGTTCTGATACAAACATTAGACATGTAAAAGCTTTCGTATGGCATAAAACATTGCAGAAGATCCAGTCAAGACAACTATTTAGATGGGAGCCTTTTTTTGGCGGTGGGAAATCATCTAATGACTTAATCTGCTCTAGACGCGAGTAGATTCGAAGATCCATCGCCTTAGACGGCTTCCAAAAGATCCCATATTTCTCCAAATTAGTTCATGAAACTAACAAAATAAAATTAATTAAAAATCAGTGACGTAAGCCAGAGCCCTATCTAACTTCTGATCCAGCCACCGTTGGCATGTGCTGGCAAATGACGAGTAATGGATAGCTTGCTGTCCGGTCGTCTAGTAACCATCTGAATCGAGCCCGGGACCGTAGGAACCCAGTAGGGTCCAAGGCTACATGGGTGGGCATCTAAAAGAGAAACCTTGGGTCCTGAAAAGCAAGGCATAGAAGGAACAGAATGGATTTTAGTCAGTAAAAGCCTTGATCTCATCAATTCCTGCCTCCTAGCCAAGTTACAGCCGTTTCGTTTCGATTCTTTTTTGTCTTCCTTTCCATTCCTTTGTTCTGACGACATCTTAATGCTCAGTTACGGGGTCAAGATCACGATTTACACGATAGCCACCTATATCATGTAAAACCTTATCTCGTTGACTACCAAACTTAGCTTGTTCTTCAAAGGCGGCTTCTTATGTCAAGCATAGAAAACCGCTTTAACCTTCTGTAGCCAACTTTTTCGTGGCTTCAAAACATCTCCACCACGTTGCAGAGACGTCTCTATTTTCAATTATACCAACTAGGAATTTGATTACGAATCCTTTTTGGAGTTTGTGAGTTGGTTCTTTGTTTCCTCTTGCGTTCAAATTGAGTTTGAAGGTGGTTGAAATGGATGCGTCTTTGCGGATGTCAGCTTATTTCATGAACTAGGACTTTCAGGAGTAAGGACAGTTGATTGCTGCACTTGTATCAATTGAGGAACGAGCCAAGAGGATTATTGATAATGATGCACTTGTCGAGTCGAAGCTTTAAAGTAATGAGCATCGACTCCGAACGACGAAATTTTTTTTAATTTTTTGTTTTATTAGGGACCAAAAACAGTTAGCTAGCTAGAGAAAATATACAAAAACCTTTAAAACTAGATGCATAAACATCTAATTCACTCCAATGTCCACATCTTAACTTATGAATAATAGAAGTGAAGGAATGTGGTAAGAGTTTACAGAAAACAGTGCTTTCTGCGGAAGCTCATGTACAACAAAATAATTAATTTATTTTGTTTATTTATTTCTGAATACCGTTACGTACCATTATACAGAGTTTAAGGGACAGCCCTCCACAAACTTTAAGGGCTTGCTCAGTAGACAAAACTGAACAACCTTCTACAAGATTTATTTCAGGTATCGAAAAAAAAAACGGCCTCTCTTTACAAACTGTCCAATCAAATTTTTAATTATGTATGGTGAGGCTGATTTTGTTTTTTCGTTTCCCGAAAAAAAGTCTTGTGGAAGGTTGTTCAGTTTCGTCTACTGAACAAGCCCTTAAAGTTTGTAGAGGGCTGTCCCTTACACCTTGTAGATATATTACACCCAGACACAGATAAAAAGATCGTGCTCATTACACAAACATTTGTCTCGAGTGGAAATCAAACCCAAGGCCTTCGGCATGGCAGTCAGGGACACTAACCAATGAGCCAACAATATGGAAAAAATGTCTGCAGAAATAATGGAAGTATACTATCCTACAACTGGTATAGGACAGTGCGGGTGACAGGTATCGGATTCATACAATGTAGCTACCTATCCTTTTCTCTCATCTTAAAGATGCATATTTTCGTCCTGCTGTCATCCAGGGTTCTCCATCCATCTATGACAGGGTTATTTGTAAAACACTAACAACCTCGTATGACTGAATTACTAATATCGCTACAACTTTTGTTCTTGACTTTTCACAAAACATAATTATTTATTTACTAAAAACAATCCTTCAAGATTTCGTTGTTCTATCTAACACATTTTAACTCTGTATTTTGCTAATACCAACCTGCGTGTCGCAAGCGCATCAAGCACCCGCACCGTCCAATCCCGCTCCCCTCCACTATTGTACTATCGCTTGCTTCGCATTGACTTCGTAATATTTAGAGCGTCCAATTTAAATATTTTTATTTTTGTATGAAAATCAGATTTACTAGAATATGATAAAATTTGAAAAGTCATAGAACAAAAGTTGTTGTTTACGATGTCAGCAACATAGTCCTGATGCCAGTGTTTTACAAAAAAGCCCTCAATAAAATAAACCTTAGTGTGTCCAACTTTTATCAGATTCGGTTTGATGATGGCAGTTTTTGGTTGTGTTTACGAGGCAAGAATATTCCTTGTTCAAGGGTGTAAAAAGCAGCTTATAAATTCTAGAAACACCGTTAAAAACAGATGAAAGCTACATTTTTGAAAGATTTGTTGCAAGCACTTCAAACTTTACAAGTTGTACTAAAAGTATCTTTAGTTATTCAGCAAGGCGTTAAGTTGCATCTGATAATAAAACCACTATGTTGCCTTAAGTATAGGGTACTGCTACAGATGTGGCTGTATTTTGCCATCTACAATGTTGTATTATTAATGGTACTTAAACACCTCTTACCAGGTTTCAGGCTTCAAAACTTGGGCAGTAAGTTCAGATGCAATGTTTATGCTTAATCTACCTACACACCAATGACCTTACAGTACAAAACAGATAGGTACAGAAATAAATATACATACAAAGCGCGCTCGAGCAGCACACACATAGACACCGATCACTGACACGATGTCTGGGCTCAATCACCCAGTCGCACTCATACAGTTCGGGTCTGTGTAGACCCCGGCGCAACGCACTGAAACTAGCGCGATTGCTTAGCGTAGGTATAAAATGTTAAATACATACATGAGATTAACTTCTGTACCTATCTATTTTGTGCTCACAGCGGCAAGACGCCTCATGCTTGAACTTACGGACCAAAAAAGTTCTGTTCACTAGCCGAGCGTTCTTATTGGTACGGGGGAGCGGGGTAGTACTTTCTGATTGTCGGACATCAGACCTGCAAGTCATATGTGTTGACAGACATGCGTCGCTTGTTATTAGACGTCAACCCTCACCTGCATTCGTAAGCCCGTTATATCCTTCTGCTGGGCAAAGACTTCTCACTCGTTTTTACACACGTCTGTCTCCTACTATTGCGGGTCCAAGGATAAGACAGAATTTATCTGTCTACAACATCAATATCCTTACATATTAGGTGGCGAATTGCTTCAGTTCAGTTAACTCGAACCATAAAAACTATACGCGCGCCCGTGAAACATGCCGGTTTCCTCATAATGATTTCCCTCACCGTTATTGAGAGCAGTGGTGATGAAATAAATTATACAAAACAGGCTGGATACACCACCTACAACTCGTAAGCCGGGCCCATTACCACGCGGCCACGACTGCTCTTCTTGGCCACCGCTGCTCTGTGTTTGGGCACTAGCATACTTATTTATATATCTTACGTACTAGTGTTATCTCAGTTTGGTCTCTGTGATCGAAATTTTGTCGGGAGGGTTATTGTTAGTTTGATAATGGTAAAGGTAAAGGTTAGCTACTGCGTTCTTCTCAGTCGTGCACTCTTGACAGAGTGATCGGGGTCATGTCTCGGTCGAGCCCTGCACCACCGCCTACTTCAAGATACGACGCCATGCAGCTCTGTGTTTGATGGCTTAGGAGTTTTCATTTACGCTGCAGTGTGTCACCGATTTGGTGAGGTCCGTTCACTGTGTTGAAGAGCGTCCACGAGATTTGTTGCCCTCGACTTTTCCTTGTACCACCAAACGTTCCATCGAGTCCTCGTTACGGGTGATATGCCCGAAAAACTTGAGGATTCGTATTTGCACAGATGACGATAGCTACCGCGTTATTTGCCACTAAATTACATTAATAAGGGACACAAACCTGAAAACAGGCAAGTAAACAGGAACAATAGTCGCCAGCTTGCAACGGCATTAACCTATTTCTCGTCTGTTGATTTTTATAACCCGCTCCGACTTGCAGCTGACACATTGCTCTAATTGAGAGCAACGCTGGAAAATGTTCTGTATTTACAACGAATGTGTCTTGAAATGGCTAGTTTACACGTGTAGTCTTTAATAATAAAATTTCAGCAATATAAGAAGGTAGTGTAGTGGTTAATACTAACATTAATTTATTAGTATATGGCTGCTGTTTCTGCACCCACGTGAAAATAAATAGGTAATTATTTATTTTTTTACTGTGAAAGGCAATGTAAAGTGCTTTTCTTTAGGTGGGAAAATCATCCAATGATATTCCGCTCTTGGGCAGGCGGACGGTGAAAAGTTAGCACTTTTGCTTGGAGTTTACTTGCGTGATCGGATTAGAAATGAAGATATCCGCAGGAGATCGTATAAGACGCAGCTTAGGAATGCCTCCCATTAAGTGGACCGTTGACCTAGTCAGAGAGGTGGGAATTCGGTGGATACGAGGCGCACAGTACTGTGTATTGTGGCGTGACTTTGAGGAGGTCTATGTCCAGAAGTGAGCGTCTTTCGGCTGAAATTATCAAGATGAATGATAAAGGGTCTCAGAAAAATTAAGGTCTCACATAGTAACATTGTTTTTTTTAATTATTATCATCATTATAGCAACCGTTGGGATCGAGCCCAAGACATCAACGTCGCGTATTGTACCAGGCGCGCCTCAAGGAGTTGACAGCAAACTGTAGTGGCCTAGCAGGAGCGAATCTGCTTGTAAAAAAAGATTCGGCCCTGGTACAAAAAGAAACGAAGGAACAGGGGCGGGTTTTTAGTCAGTAAAAGTCTGACACTATCTTCCGCTTCGCCCAAGGGCCCGGGGATGTCAAGGGGTGATTTTCCCACCTACAAAAAAAAATGAATGCGTTCCCAAAACCGCTTTGTGCGTACGTACTTACGCACCTTTGAGAGGATGTCCACCATGATACGTACCGCCGGACCTTGATCGAGGCCATGGTCCAGAGCGAAAAGGAGTGGCAGGCTGTCGCCGACTTCTGTGAAGCAGTAAGTAATGCTCGCCAAAGAGGAGGCCGACCGCATCAGGCAGCGGCGTTCTCGCCGGCACCGCCACTGGGACTCTGATCCCGATTTCCGGCCACCGTAGGCGCGGGCTTGCGGACAGTGAGCAATGGGTAGCTCGCTGTCCGGCCGTCCGGTAACTGTCCGGACCAAGCCCAAGTCGTCGACGGCGCGCACTGTTCCCACGCGCCTCAAGGAGGAGCAGGGACCTAGCTGGGTCGAAGCCTACTGGGGCCAGGGTTAGTTTCGAAAGGGCGCTTGAGCCCCGGTATGAAGGCTAGAAGGAACGGGGTGGGTCTTTTAGTCAGTAAGAGTCTAACTATCTCCCGCTCCGCTCAAGAGCGGGGATGTCATTGGATGATTTTTTCCCACAATAAAAAAAAACCATGGTACGTACTTGTATTATTTTCTCGGAATATACTATTCTACTGCAATTTTATTAACTCTAAAGATACTACGAGCATGTGGATCCCCCCTTAGTAGGTACAAGCAACAACATTTCCACAACACAACGTTCTAACGTTTCTTTTCTAATCTTTTCCCGTTTTCCTGAGGCGTGTTCTGTCTTGTGTCATATTATTTAATTATGGCTGAGCAGCACAGCCTCCGGCGTTCGTTAGATAAAGCGAATCATGCCGTCTGCGGGGACATCTCGATGTTTTGATAAAATATATCGCTGAGGACGATTGGTGGTTTCTGTTGGAGATATTAGAATAGTGTTTTTAGTTTCTTAACTTTTTGACGAAGAATATAAGGACAAAGTTTAAACTATGAATCAGCATAATTGTAGGTTAGTAGACCTCAATTTGAAACAGGTGATGGTCGCGGAAACCTGATGGCGTAACGACTCTCAAAAAAGGCTTTCAGAAATATCTGGCAACTTTTTTTTTAAATCATCAATACATATATTTGAAAATTTCAGTTTTTCTTTTCCGTAATATGCATTATTTATACCTATTCGGAACTTTCCTCATAAATCAGTCTATCGTAATGTGTATATCCCACGAAAATGCGGTCAGTAGATTTTAAGAGTATCGTTTTTTCGCGTACTTATAGATAGACTGATGCGGTGAGAGGACTTTGTTTGTTTGATTTATTAAGATATTTTTTTAAGAATTTGCAATAATTGTTATTTATCATTTATCGTAGAAAAATAAAGCTACTGTACTAACACATTGAATCTTGCTACTCTATAATTTCAAGTCTATATTTGCTGCTAATAAAAGCGAAGCAAAGCAAAGCGAAGCAATCGTGACACCGAAGCATAAAAGAGGAAATTACGTCACATAGGGTCAGCCAGGAAGCATGGTCAGGGCTCCCAACATTTCCCAGCTTGAGCAAAAATTTTGTTATTTTGAACTAGAATTTTTCTAAAGAGAAAATTACAATTGAGGAAATTTGCTGCGGTTTAAAAATATTCTGGTGTAGAAAATATTATGTAGCTTGGATACAAGTTTAATTTTTACTAGGTGTTCCCACCTACCCACACATTATAAAGAAAAATACGTGGTACAAAATGCATGTGAATGTTTAAAAATCTGTATTTTTATGACCGCAATGCCTACTAGTAGAGCAGTGTCGGCCGAGTGGTAAGGTGGTAGTGGTAAGGTTACGAGTCACGGCCGCGGGTTCAAACCCAGGCAGGTGAATTACTTTGTGTAATTTGTTTCATCACCACGGCTCTCAAAACAGTGAATGAAACCATCATGAGGAAACCGGCATGTCCTAGAACCAAACATTCGAAGATATGTGACATGCACCAACCCGCACTGGGCTTGCGTGGTGGATTACGGCCCATTCCCTCTCCTAGAGAGGAGGCCTGAGTCCCAACAGTGGGAACATTATTATAAGGCCAGCTTTACTAATACCTACTAGTTCATTCAAAGCGCCATGGAGAGGGTTATAGGGCTCGCTAAGTTTCCTTGCGTGATCGAATCAGAAATAAAGATATCCGCAGGAGAATCAAGGTTATCGACATAGCTAGAAAAATTGCCGAACTTAAGTGGTAATGGGTAAGGCACATTGCACGCAGAACAGATAACCGGCAACCGAGTACCAAAAGTCGTTGTTACTACTCTTTGGGGGAGGTGCATGTCAGCAGTGGACGACTTTCGGATAAAGTAATGATGATGACTACCTATTATTTAATTTTAGTTTAGCAGTTTCTGAATTAACTGCTTTAGTGCCAAAGTTTGTAAGGTTATAAGGCAAAAGTAGAATTTGACAAATTTGAAATTCAATTTATTTATTTTTTCTAAAGTTGGGATTTTATACAGATTTTTTTATGAAATTAATCCTAATGAAAAAACAAGAATACTAACCTACGCAGCACCTTAATTAAACCGATAGGTTTGTTTTTCTATCAAGCCTATTTTGTCCCACAACCGGGCAAAGCCTCTCTCTCTCTTTTCCATACAATCCTGCCTGTTTTCCTCATACGAGCTAGTTCGTTCGGTGTATTAGAGTCGAGCCCATGCCTCCACTTTCGCTTTGGTCTGCCGCGATGTGCTTGTGCATTTAAAATGTGACATTTAAATCAACAAAAATCACAGCTTATGGCTCAACATTACGGTTTATTGGAACTGAAATAAAAAGACAAAACCAGTCGGCATATCGTCTACCTTCCCCTATTATACATATCAAGCCATTATTTCAGTTGCCTCCCCCCTTAAACGCAAACAACCGTTCAGGTAATCTTTACACCTCTGCTTCCAAACAATCATAATCCCCGATTCGAAATTCAAATTTAAATCGTGGAACGCTCGCGACGTCTGCACCAATTACAGAGCATGGAACGTAAGTGACGCCATTTTTTATTTTTAGATTAGGGCAGGGGCAGGAGCAGTAGTGGCCAAGTGGTAACGGCATCGACTTACGAGTTTTACAAACCAAGCCAGGCGCATTACTTTGTGTTTTATTTCACCACCAGTTCTTTCAAAACGGTGAAGGAAAATATCGTGAGGAAACCGGCATGTCGTAAAACCAAAAAACTCGAAGACATTTGCTATCCACCAACCCGCACTGGGCTCGCGTGGTGGATTACGCCCCAGGCCCTATCCTAGAGAGGAAGCCTGAGTCCCAACGGTGAAAACATTACAAGGCCAACTATGCTAGATTAGGGCAGTGCAAAAAGAGGTGACAAGATGACTTGGACGCGTAACATGAGGGCTAGTAGTAGGTGGAGCAGGAAATAAATTCGAGCAAAAAAGTAAAGGCCCATCATAAGCCAGCGTTATGTTTCGATTTTTACATTTGAAGTTTTCTTCTAGCGTTAACGATTGCAGATTATCAACTTGGCTAAGGGTACAGGTATGAGTTGTGGCCACAAAGTCGTGTCATTGTTCTGTGGCACCAATCGAAAATTAATAACGGCCTATGCCCTTTGTTTATTGGACGCACTAATCGGATCGTCGGCTTTCGGCCGTCGGCATTCGGCTTTCGGCGAATAAGCGATGTCCTGCACTGTTTTTGTTTTAATTGACATCGCGCTTACATTTGCGATTTTAATTCGATACAGAGGATTATGAGGATTTTAATTGTTTCATTATATTTAATTTTCGTTTGTTTTGGGTAGTTAGATAGTGTTTCTGATTGAAAACGAGAATTGCATTGATAGTGGTCGAAATAATAAAACTTTCAAGAAAAGTTAACACTGAAATTTACATTTTGATACAAGAGGAGAAAGTTTGTCATACGCGACGGTGTTATGGAGTCGAGCACTGCAGGGACTTCCCACGTGTATCAAACGACGTTTTTCAACAAACTTATGAAGAAATAAATAAACGGGAGCTGCAACGATGGCAAACGCATGTTAAATGCGACTCGATTTTTTTTCTTTGTAATGGGAAACCATCCAATGATTTCTCCCGCTCTTGGGGACGTGCGACTCGTGAAGGTCGCTTAGCGCCCAGCTTGAAGCAATACATAAAATAAATTGTTCACCTAAGGATCAGCACTAGTACGAAAAACAGGTACTCTCTCACTCCACTCAGAGAGGGAATGGAAGTGGGGGGTATTCTTATCGTAAAAAAGGTAGTAAAAGCTAAGTTTGAAATAATTTGCGTTAAGAGCAAAAACGCAGAGCAGTAGACCAGCAAACCAAACAAGCTTGCTCTTTTTTGTCTTCCAAAACCCTTTCCCAGGAACAGTAACCCTTAAAAATCAGCACACACATCACCAATGACGGCTCAATCAAGTTAACCGGCCGGGTACGGTTGTACCCGATCGCACGTACTTCATTAACCCTCTTTCACTACATTTGAGTTCGGTTAATTGCTCGGAACGCTGAGTTATAGGTGGTGTGAGGACGATTGGACCCGTGGAAGATGTAAGTGACGGCGGGTTAGGTGAATAACTTTTTGGGGAACTTTTTCAGGATAATTAGGCAGTTGAGTCTTTAGCGGGATTTTCCCGGATAAAATAGTGGTTGTTTTGATTTTTCGTAAATTGATTTCAAGAGTATATTGTGACTTAAAATTTGTGTAGTTATATAACTCAAGTCTCTACACAATTGGAAAATAAGAGGAATTATCATCATCTCGGTAAAATAGATGACGGCACGGCTGGCGCAGTGGTTGAGTGATTGAATGCTGCGCTGTGGGTCACAAGTCCGATTCCCGCGCGAAAAAAATATATGTACAAATAGGTGTTATGGGTCTGGGTGTTTTGTGTAAGTATGTGACTTTAAATGTTTGTGAACATCACGATAGGTACAGGGAAAATTCTTAGTGTGGGGCAATGTTTTCAAAAAAATTGTGGAGTTAAGAAAATTGCAATGTGTGTCTATCTCAGCAAAGCTTGATTCGCCCACTCGAATCATTAAATATTGCCTGCTGCCTATAGTAAATAGATTATTTCTAGTTACCCACTTAAAAGCTGCGTCTGCGCCAAGGATCAGACCGATGACTTGGCGAGGGTGCGAGATGCACAGGACCGTTCTTTGTGGTGACACTTGGAGGAGGTCTATGTCCAACAGTAGACGTTTTGCGGCCGAAATGATGATGATGATGATAATACGAACTCTATCAATAAGGATAGAGGTCAGACATGAGTCTGTCATAAAATTAAAAACACTAATATTTTGAAGTTTCGAGTCGCCTTTCGCTTGTACCAACATTGAACTAAAATTAGGAATAACCAATGACATGGCAAAAATTTTATGGTTCTGCCATAGCCCAGTGTATGTGACACACGACTCGGTAAATTAGGGTTCCCTATGACGTCAGAACCCTAATGGAAGTAATGTTCAATTGCTGTAAAGGGAGTTTTATGTAAACAAGTTATAATATTAATTTTCCAACGATTTTCTTTGGTTGAATGTTGTGATTTAGGAGCTACTTAGCACTGAATTCGAATTTTGTAAAAAAAAAATTGCAAACGCTGTTCGGCTTATAAATACATTAGAATGTTACTTGATAGTTAATAGTATTTTAATTGAAAAAAAAATTCACGGTAGAACTCGGCTCCATAACTCCCTTGCTAGCGATTCGGATCGGACAAATTTCTCCACTTGTATCAAACGACGTTTTTCACTACACTTACGTAGAAATAAATAAACAGGGGTGTACCTACATCTCACATCCATCGGATTCCCGTAACCTTTACTACACACCAATCTTTATGCTATGCCTAAAAAAATAGGCAATCTTATCATCATCATTTCAGCCGAAAGACGTCCACTTTTTACATAGGCCTCCCCCAAGTGTCACTACAATGACGTTTTATAAGTGCCCATGTCTTGTGTGCATCCATCGGATTGCCGCGACCCTCACTAGGTCATCGGTCCACCTTTTGATGATTTAATTGTGCTTTTGAGTACAATATAGACCGGTTTACACTGTTCTTAAATAATACCGATTAATACTGTACTATGGAAAAATTGTAACTACAAAAATTTTTTTAAAAGAGTAACCATGGAGTTTCTTGCCGGTTCTTCTCCATTGGAAACGTGCACTAACATTTCGAACCGTGCACTAGTTTCTGACGTTTTATAAGTGCCCATGTAGGCCTATGTGAAATAAAAGACTTTTGACTTGACTTGACTTTTGACCTTAGTCTTCCAACGCTGCGTCTTCCGGTACGCGGTCGCCACTCCAGAATTTTAACCGTATATGTGTAACAAACAGACAGACACAATAATAATGCATGGAAGTATGGATTATTTACTTTTTTTTTTTATTGATATTAATTAGTGCTTGACTGCGATCCCACCTGATGATAAGCAGTGTTGCAATCGTTGATGGTGAGGCGCACTAGTTTAATAAGAGCCTATTCACTCTAGCCTTAAAGATACCTAAATTATAATCGGACGGGAAGACTGCAGCAGGCAAATTGTTGCAGTCCCTCGATGTACGCGGTATAAACGACGAGGCGAAACGCTTGGTTCAGACCGTAGAGGTTTCAACAACGTAAGGGTGGATACTCGGCGTTCGTCGGCTTGTCCGATGGTAGAAGTGAGATGGTGGAATCAAGTCATGTAATTCCTGCGCACACTCTCCAAAGTGCATCTCGTAAAACACCGAAAGGCTGGCTACCGTTTGCCTGTGCTCAAGGCTTTGAAGATTGAACTCAACCAGATCTGGATCACCAGTTATTCTCTTCACACGCCTATCCATAGAGTCCAAAGCCTCTAGGTGGCATTTTGCAGCACCAGCCCATATGTTACTGCAGTACTCCACACACGAACGGACCTGTGCTTTGTATAGCATTGAAAGTTGTTTGTTTTCTGATTTTCGAGAGATTTTCTGGAAATACATATTAATTGGGAGGGTTTCTTTATCTAACTTAGTTTTTTTATCTATTACTACTTAGCAATCTGTTTTATTTTAAACAATAATCTAAGATATTGTCAGATTTTCATGAAATACTAGCTTTTGCCCGCGCGGCTTCGCTCCCGCTCTTCCCTACTCCACCCTACCCTACACTACTCTACACTACTCTACCCTACTCTACCCTATAATTTAACACTAACCTAATTTATTAACAACCTTGTTTTTAGTATAAGCGAAACCGTCAAACACCTGTCTAGTATTTTTATGTCAAGAAGAAAATTCACAAAGTTATAAGCCAATAAGTCGCCTGGTTGACGACATAAATACATGGTCTTGCTTCCGCAACCAGCTGTGCGTTGGCTCCTAACGCCCGCTATGACCTGCCGTGACTTGTTTTGTACTTAGTGTCGGTGGTGTCTAACTTGTGACCTTTTTAAATAGTTTAGGGAAAAAATATAATATACATACATATGGTGTAAAAACTATTGGAACAAATTCAGTTACTGATTCTGAACAAACTATAGATTCAGGATTTGCTAAACTAAAAATAATGTTATAGATAATCCAATCATTGGTACCTAACAATTACTTATTGATAATGAAACTAGCATCAAACGTCAAGCCACCAAGCGACTTTCCCATTAAAAAAAAAACTATTTTACTACAAAAAGGCCGCTAGAGGACGCTGCAGCGCTTTAATTAATCAATTATCTTGATGGCTTCAAGCGACGAAAGTTATAGTCAACTTACCACTTTACACAGACCTCTCCCCCTCTCCGCTTTTCTATTAAATTCGGGGATGAGAAGAGAAATATGGGGGAAGATAGAGGTCTAGTTCTTTGGATGATTTAATGGCTTGCCTTCTGATTGTTTTAACTATCTAGGTTTTTTATAACGTCGTCAGTATAGAGAATGGGTTTTTTAATAAGTTTTGTGACGAGTTCTAGTTTTTGCATAGTTCAGCTTTGACAATTACCAGTAAAATAAAAGAAGTGAAGTAAATGCTTCAATAGAACTTTAAATAAAAGGTGAAGTGCATGCATGATATAGATCCATTCCTAACTATAATCCATTTATTTAGGTACACTAAATGTAAACAATCTTGATACTTGTGTTTTTTTTTATAAAATAAAAGAGTTTTTGGTCACCGTGCTTTGGACTGCTTTTTTGGTCCTTATTTATTAAATTTTCTATTTTATGCACAAGCCATTGTTGTACGTTTACGGAATTAAAATCAATAAATTTATAAAAAAGACATATCAAGATTGTTTAAGTTTAGTAAAGTACTTAAACAGATAGAGTATAGGTACTGTGTCATCGTCCAGGAAGTGCTGGTGAATGGTCCAGAGTCTTGACAGCTTATCTACTTCAAAGTTGCCCAGTTTTCGCTGGATATAGGGCAAAATACTTCGAGAATCCAAGTACCCTCCGCGAAATAGTGAGTAACACCAAGGCGCTGTTGGCCTTCAATACAATGCTCCGGAGGACCTGGTGGAGCATATGACGGTAGTGTGCCCCACTTGGGCAGAGTACCGCCGTGTTCTCGCAGGGACGATCTCGATGATACAGGCCATGGAGCGAAGGAACATGAATGGGTTTTAGTCAGTAAGAACTAGACTTCAATTGACAAGCTTTGTAGCTGATTATGAACGATCGTATTATCACAAAAGTGAAGACCAAACACCTGTATAGAACAATCAATCCCATTCATTTTAAAAATCTCTTTTATCTTTTACTAATCTATATTTTGTATCTATACTTACTAATAAATAATATTATAGGCTGAAGAGTAGGTATTTGTTTGAACGCGCTAATTTCAGAAAATACTGCCCCCCTAGCCAAGTTACAACCGTTTCGCTAGCGTCGAATGCTTCGTTGGCCGCGTCGCCGAATCTTTTGTTCTGACCACGCGACTAAGCGTTGAAATGACGTCATTCCCGTACATTTGATGCTTTCTGCCAGCGTTAACTATTGCAGATTAGCAACTTGGCTAGGGGTACTGGTCAGAATCGAAAAGTTTGTTCGATAGCCCATTTGTCAAAAAAGGGTATGAATTATTTGGGTCCGATGGGGATGGAAGCTTCTTTAGTGGCGACCACGTACCGGAAGATAATGAAGATGATCTGGTGAGGATCGCCGGAATCTTATGGTTGTGAGACACACAGGACTGGTCGTTATGTGCCACCCTAAAGTGTCATCACTTTGGAATGGCTCATGTTCAATAGTGCACGTCTTTCGACTGAAATGAACCTTCATTTCAACTGAAAGAAGTCACAACGATGTCTTGATGCTTTTCAGCTGATCAGATCTCACCAGATGATGATGACAGGTTAACATCACGCTACAAACTTCTGGAGTGGAGTAAATCCCAAAGACGCGGGAGAACCAGCGAGGACAGCTAGTTGGTCAACAATATCGAAATTGAAATGCCTATATAATTCCACACTAATTGCAAATCATTGTCACTGGGAAACGTAAATATTTTACCATGCCAATCATTCGTAATTGGTTTGGTCTGTCATCGAAAATTCAGAATCGGAAAACTGAAAATCCGTAAAGCACTTTCAAAATGTTACACATTTCAAAACCTTTGTACTTATTATTCTGCTTGACATTATTATTAAAATTTTATCACTGTTATTAGTTTGACATTTTTTTGTACATATGTTGATTATTATTTGACATTTAGACAATATAATTTCATATATTTTTCTGTAATTTCATGAATACATAATGTAATTTGCATGTTCGCGTGACGGTGAAATATAGAGGGGCTCAATATACTTAATTATAACAAAACACATCTGTATCAATCACCCCCAATAAACAGTTTACGGTTTAAAACGTACCTAATTGCTGTATTGGCAACTTCATAGCCTTTTCAATTCCCATTAAATCTCAACGAGACACAACAAAAGTCTAATCTCTTTAAAGCGGCTGCAAAAAATGAAGTCGAAGTCGGAAATTAAAGCCGCCGACTTCCTCCGGGAGACAGGCTCGATTTGTTTCAGAAAAGAAGATGGCTACCGTCTGCCGAGGCACGAGATCGGAGCATTGTGATTTTAAATGAAATCTTAATGGATGCAAATTAGGATTAGTTTTTCATTTGCTACGACAGAGGGCGCCGTTTTCTTCGAACGACTACATTTGAAATGGAAAACTAGCTGTTGTATCTTTTGTCTTTTTAAATTGGAGTGTAATAGGAGTTGAGGAGCATCTTCAGCTGTGAAAAGGCTATTGAAGAACACGTCAACGACCTTAAAACGATTTAAAGTGATTTAATTTTGTTATCATTGCTGAATTTTCAGTGCTCATAGTTTTTTTTTGTCAATTTGATTGACAATTATTTATTTACAGTGTGCAAGAGCAGTAGTGGCCGGTAACGGCCCCGACATACGAGTTTAAACCCAGCCAGGCGAATTACTTTGTGTAATTTATTTCATTACCACTGCTCTCAAAACGGTGAAGGAAAACATCGTGAGGAAACCAGCATGTCCTAGTACCAAAAAAATTTGAAGACGTATGACATCCACCAATCTGTACTGGGCCCACGTGGTGGATTATGGCCCATTCCCTCTTCTAGGGAGGAGGCCCGAGTCCCAGCAGTGGGAACATACAAGCACTTATACAACATGTCCAAGACGTTGTAGGTACACAATAGATACTTACAGAATAGAATAGATAAATACAAAAGACAAAAATGTTATGCTAACCTGTCTGTACCGCGCTTAGAGGTATCACTCACCCATGTGAGTCGCGATAGTATCAAGACTTGGGCTAGTATTATAACTAAAAAACTGGGCAAGGGAGATTCAGACTCGCGCTCTGAGGGTTTGTACGGAACCCTTACTCTTACCCCTACCCTTTATCTATGTCAATAGTTTAATTCCCAAATGGAGCCACGAAGACTAAAAAAAAAAAAAAATTGTGACGTAGGTAACAACAAATTTACTGTTTTCAGTTTTATTCCCATACCTGTGCTATAAGACCTTGCTTCTAAGAGTATCAAAATACCTATAAGTTTTTTTGCGACATAAACAGCCGCATCTTTTTTATTCGTTAACTTAGAAGTTTGATTTTTTCACAGCTTCAAGGGACCGCAGACTTCCATCATCATCGTCATCATCATCATTTCAGCCGACAGACGTCCATTGTTGGACATAGGCCTCCCCCAAGTGCCGATCCTGTGATCAATGATCGATCCTGTGCGTCCGACTTACATAAGTCTATAGTTTTAATTTTAGCCTCCACACGTCTCCGAGATGCAGGGTCTTAACAAACACATAGACAGACAGATGGACTACAAATTGAACTTATAAGGATTCCGTTTTTTTCCTTTTGAGGTAAAGAACCTTAAAAAGAGAAGAAAAGAGGTGTGAGTGAGAAAAATACACTGTTCGTGCCTCGACGGCGACAATATTCTTTGTATATTGTAGTACATCTAATCAGTAGGGTTAAAAGACTTAAAAAACAAGTTTTGCCTGTCTATTCAAAACTTAGCTAACTTTCCGGATTAATGGATGCATTTATCATTTAGTCGCCCTCCGGTCCTGTCAGGTATTCGCGATCGATCAAAGTTATAAGCTTTAGCTAATCCCCCATCGGGAAATGTAAACGGTAACCAAAATACCGCATCTATCGGCCGTCAAACGTGATTAAATACCGTAACTCGGGACAACTGAGTTGTAAACAACGCCATCTATTAGCGCCGATGAAAAACTAGAGTTGACAGTTGAGATAACGTTATGCAGCTGTGAAGGGGTTTGCAGAAGGCGTACTTTAGGGAAATTTAAAAGGCAGGCTAAAAAAGCTAAAGGTTAGGTTAAAAAAAAAACCGCCATTTTGGTATTTTTTACCCGTATTTTAATAATAAAGGTGCATAAAAGAACAAACAGTTTGCCTTATTGGATTTGAATGACGTTTTATTATTGTGGGAAAAATCATTCAATAAAAACTCGTGCTCTTGGTGGAGCGGGAGATTGTGTCAGACTCTTACTGACTAAGGAACCCACCCCATTTCTTCAAGCCTTCATACCGGGGCTCGTGTTACCTTTCGGATAACCCTGGCCCCAGTAGGCTTCGACCCTGCTGGGCCCCTGCTGTTGCTAACAAGTCCTTGAGGCACGCGGGAGCAGTGCGCGCCGTTGACGACTTGGGCTTGGTCCAGAC
The DNA here is from genome assembly GCA_929112965.1 of Mythimna albipuncta. Taxonomy (NCBI): domain Eukaryota; kingdom Metazoa; phylum Arthropoda; class Insecta; order Lepidoptera; family Noctuidae; genus Mythimna; species Mythimna albipuncta. The sequence continues at coordinate 22,365,083 of OV815965.1, forward strand.
AGTTATTGGACGGTCGGACAGTGAGCTACCCATTGCTCACTGTCCGCAAGCCCGCGCCTACGGTGGCTGAAAATCGGGATCGGTCCCGGCGGCGGCGAGAGCACCGTTGCCTGATGCGGTCGGCCTCCTCCTTAGCGAGCATTACTGCTTCGCAGAAGTCGGCAACCGCCTGCCACTCCTCCTTGCTCCGGACCATGGCCTCAACCAGGGCACGGCGCGAGAGGTCTCCGCCGATTTGAATGACGTCACTTAAATCAATATCAAGAAGTCAGTTAGTCAAAAATAAAGATGCTAATTGCACATCCCAAACCGTATATCTCTATGTAGAAGAATGTGCAACATACTCCATGAACACTCCTTTCAATCAGGTAATGTATTACAAATATTTCGGTAGCAAGTTTCTTGATACTAGGTATTATTATGTGAAAACAATGTACCATCAAAGACACTTCCGCCTGACCACCGCTACGTTCAATTTTGCTTGCACTCGAAACAAAATCTTCAAAGGGTATGGTTTGGCGCCGCGTTACAGGATTCAAGCGATTTTTTTTTCAAAGTGAACAGGCATAAATAAGCGCGATGGTACAAAAGCAAGTAATCATCATCATTTCAGCCGACAGACGTCCACTGCTGGACATAGGCCTCCCCCAAGCGTCGCCACAACGAACGATCATGTGCGTCCCGCATCCATCGAATTCCCGCTACCTTCACCAGGTCGTCAGTCCACCTTGTAGGAGGCCTTCCAACGCTGCGTTTTCCGGTATGCGGTTGCCACTCCAGAACCTTTTGGCCCCAACGGCCATCTGTTCTGCGAGCAATGTGCCCTGCCCATTGCCACATAACCCTCGGTCCGTCGCGCATTTTTAATAACGCGGTTCGTCGCGTGGGGTCCCTCAAGACCCCAACAGTATAACACCTTTATAACTTGTATTTTTCGCACTATTTTGGCAGTTTCTTATTTTTTTATTTAATGTCAATAAAACTACAACAAATTAATCAAAAGTATTCATATATTTACTATCTGTACTTACAAAATAAAATTAGGAACATACAAATTCACTCTTTGAGATCATTTCGCAGATATTTTTGTTTTAATAGTACTAAATCAATAAACTTTAAATTATATTATGTCTATATGATATCACACTAGACCAATTAACAATTTAACATAAAATTTAGATTAAACCAACAAAGAAAATATACAACTTTTATGAAATGAAATCCGACAAATTTTTGGTTTAGACACAGACTGTACATACCGCTTTGGTATGTGTTTTTTTAATTCATTCTCTGGAAAAGGACATTCGTTGTTGTTTGGGCACGTATTTTGAAAACATAGACCTCCTACTTGCTTTTTTGGGTACAATGTAACTGCATCTATCAGAGAAAACCACTTGATCCCGTATTTTGTCGATGTACTAGTCATGGGCATGTATTGGCGAAATCGACACGATCTTCTAAAACTCTTACCATCCATGGACCATTTTTTGTCTCTTTTTGATGTATAAAAGTTCTGTGATGATATGTTTATCAAGGGCTCTTCATCATCATCCCTTTATGAACTTCTCAACTTCATGTGCTTTTCATTCAACGACTCTAAAACCTGATCCGGTTCCTCCAAAGATTCCTGATGTTGTTCTGTAGGAACCAAATCATCACATTCTTGTTCCGAATCCGAGTTATGCTTACTTCTTTCGTCCAGGCATGAAGCGATTTCATTTTCATCCTCATTATCATACCATCATCAGTTTCATTTTCTTACCAATTCAAAATACGTTGTTGTTGTCATTCACACATTTTAGAAGTCAATTACAATTTAATTTTAATCATAAAGAGTAAAAAATTAATAAAAACCCATGTTACACAAGAAATCAACCATACATTTTTACTTACGTCGTTCGTCGCGTGGGGTCTTTCAAGGCCCGCGCGCACAAAACACGTCTATATCTTACAGCGCACGCTTACACACTTAAATTAGCGGTGATGCACATGAACTATAATCCAGGTTCGAAGGGTATCTAAAGTATCATAAATCATGGATAGTTTTGAATGTGTTAATTTTACATAATTCTAACACCTAGGCTTTCAAAGACGCCACGCGACGGACCGAGGGTTAAGGTTGGCGATTCTTTGTGCTATGTCGGCAACCTTGGTTCTCCTGCGGATATCTTCATTTCTGATTCGATCACGCAAGGAAACTCCGAGCATAGTAATAGTAATAGAAGTATAAGTAATAGTATTTTTAAAAAAACTTTTAAAAAGTAAGTACAGATTTTCCCGTGCAAAGTTTATAAATATAACCTCTGTAAACCGTATTCTGCGTTGAATAAGCCTTCTGGCTCTATTATTCAAACGTTTTAACCCAGAGAACCACCGTGGGTCATTTAGACCGATAGCGCAGATTTATGCGAAGTGATTTTTAACCCTGTATAATGCGAAAGCTAACGGGTGGGGGTCGCATGACGGATGGCATTTGGTCCGAATTTCCTAAATTCATGCGATTTTCCAGTTTTTTATCGGTGTTGTGCTGTTTGTTCTTTTTGATTGATTGTCGGGTATTGACGAGTTAATATGTTCATTTATTGGTGAAGGTAGTGCGGTCAGACCTGCTCGTGATCGTCATGCATCGTTAACCCGAAGGTTTAATATAGGTTGGTAGGTAGGTTATTGGGTGAAAAATTTTAGATGGTCTAATTACTTAATGATATGGTTAGTGAAACGTGTAACACGAGAGTTATCACGAGCAATCAAAATAGGCAGTGTATACATACCTGAAGTTCGTGGAAGTAACTAATATAGTGTTAATAATATCTCTCTAAAATCCCGGGTTTATAAACATATTTTACAACTGGGCCACCAGTGCTCTAAGCATTAAGTTATAAGTTAGTAAGGTAAGTAAGTATTAAGTTATATAGTACGGTAAAAAAAAATATTACGGTAATGCACAATTATACTCATTAAAACCATTAACATAAGTAGCTATCTTATTTTAAACAGGACTAAAATGTGCCATTTTAATAATAACTTGGCAAAACATTCTCCATCCGAATTAAATAAATCAAGATAAATTATTCTCCTATTATAAATTATACACATATATCTACACACATTAAATGTATAGAAGTTGTCACACTTTTACTCTTGTTTTGGATGTTGGAAGGTTATAGGTACCGCGAAAGATCGACGCTGCCACAGACTTCCACACACTACCTAATCCATTCTTTGTTTCATAAAAATGGTTCTTTCGATACAGTTTCCTAGCCAAGTTGCTAATCTGCAATAGTTAACGCTTGTAGAAAGCCTCAAATGTACGGGAATGACGTCGTCTTAACGCTCAGTCAAAATTTATTTTCTTTAAAAATTTGTTTTCTTATCGGTATAAGAAAACAAATGAGTGAACAATCAATCAAAATTCAATTCAATGTGTGAATGTGTAACTTCAATTAATATCAAAGAAAAAAAAAACAAAGGAAAAAAAATACTGCATAAATAAAATAAATAAATAATTATAATTGCATAGGTTGATACAAATGCTATGCAATAGCTTTACCGTGGCAGTCCCCAAGTGCCACACGTCTTTTTTAGGGTTCCGTAGCCAAATGGCAAAAAACGGAACCCTTATAGATTCGTCATGTCTGTCTGTCTGTCTGTCCGTCCGTATGTCACAGCCACTTTTTGCCAAAAATATAAGAGCTATACTGTTGAAACTTTGTAAGTAGATGTATTCTGTAAACCGCATTAAGATTTTCACACAAAAATAGAAAAAAAGCCATAAATTTTGGGGGTCCCCATACATAGAACTGAAACTCAAAATTTTTTTTTTCATCAAATTAATGCGTGTGGGGTATCTATGGATAGGTCTTCAAAAATGATACTGAGGTTTCTAATATATTTTTTTTCTAAACTGAATAGTTTGCGCGAGAGACCCTTCCAAAGTGGTAAAATGTGTGTCCCCCCCCCCCTCTAACTTCTAAGATAAGAGAATGATAAAACTAAAAAAAATATATGATGTACATTACTATAAAAACTACCAACGAAAATTGGTTTGAACGAAATCTAGTAAGTAGTTTATTTTTAATGCGTCATTAATCGAAAAAAATACACTATTGTTAAAACATCGATCAAAGTTACAACACATTACAAGAACTTTTATATTATGTTACTTGCTGCTACGGAACCCTTCATGGGCGAGGCCGACTCGCACTTGGCCGGTTTTTAATCTTTAAATGGCATTGTGTGATAGTTGTGGTATATTACTTATTTACTTGCAGTTTAATCATGAGTTACCGTGTATATCAATCTTACTTCCATCTCCAGATGAAATACACATTCCCTTTCAAAAAAACATTTCTAAATATTCTAACTTATTTAAAATTCCCAATGACTCATAGTGCCAGTTTTACAAGCAGTTGTAAAACAGTTGCGTGACGGGCACGGAGTGAGGGCGTCCCTGCGCCCTAGGGACCGATAAATGGAACGAGTTTATGGCACACGCTGCTTTTCACTGTGCGTGCTATATCGTATTAGGAACGCGTTGTTTCTTTTTTTTTATTGATGACGTCATCCATTGATGAATAAATAATAGTTAGGCCATAAGAACGTAACTCGTAGATTATAGATTGGTAAAATTGTGGGTATTTTATACAACGCTGTATACTGTGTTGTAGGTCGCGGGTTCAAACCCAGCCAGGCGCATTACTTTGTGTAATTTATTTCATAACCGCTGTTCTCAAAACGGTGAAAGAAAATATCGTGAGGAAACCGGCATGTCCTAGAACCAAAAATTCGAAGACATGTTACATTCATCAATCCGCACTGGGCCCGCATGATAGATTACGGCCCATTCCCTCTCCTAGAGAGGAGGTCTGAGTCCCAGCAGTGGGAACATTATAAAGGCTACTATGCAATGCTATACTACACTGGCGATTCCAAGAGGTTTCGTGTGCATCTGGATTGAGGGCACATTTTTGAAATTCTTATGAAGATTTATAGGGAGTTTAGTTCAAATTTAGTAACCCATATATTTTTTTACCGTAAATTAGAACTATTATGACTAAATGGGCCCTTAATCTAGGCGCTTGCATAAAAGTCAAAAAGTCAAAAGTCAAGTCAAGTTTTTTATTTCACATAGGCCTACATGGGCACTAATAAAACGTCAGAAGCTAGTGCACGGTTCCAGATTGGTCGTTTCCTATGGAGAAGAATCGGCAAGAAACTCCATGGTTAATCTTTAAAAAAAAATATATATATAAATATAATTTCATAAAGAGACATATTCTAATCTCGGAAAAACAGACATCGTACTTTCCGAAATTTATACTATGATTCTTTATTCAATAATTGAGGGCTCATGTTATTTACCTACACATAACAGTTTTAGATATTTATATAGATGGAAAAATAATTTGGAATTGAAATGGATTGGGCAAATGTTTAACTAAATACCTATGAAAGGAAACACGACTTATAAGGTAAGTCGTGTTTCCTTTCACAAGGTTTTAAAAAATGGACCCTCGATCCAGATGCACACTGAAGTTTTGCCCGTGTAAAAGTCAAACAATACATACTCCCGGGAGAAAAATCTAACGTCCTATTCCAGTACATGGTCTACCCGTGAGTCAAGTTTCAATCAAATCCGTTCAGCAGTTGCAAGTTAGATCTTAAAGTCTGGATTTCTGCCCAATTGATTTCAATAGATGGTCCCAGCGGGTGGTGTTCTCTAATTTCTGCCTACCACAATAGGAAAACGACGTGAGTTTCCGAAAGGCTTTGTAAATTATTATTTTTTGCAGATTTTCGTACTCGCTAACAAACGCAGTCCAGTTAAGGCCCTAGCTCCCGAGGAGTAATTAAAACAATGACTTTCTGAAACCTACTCCTCAGTAACGGCTAGGTTAATAGTAAATAATAATAATAATATTCTACAACTATCACACAACGCCGTCTAGTCCAAAGCTAACCAGAGCTTGTGTTATGTGTCCTAAATAACTGATAAACATACTTATATATTTCTAAATATATATTATGGATAAATTACCGAATCGAATTCGAATATTTATATGTATTTGTATACATAATATATGGAATCGAACCCATGACTTCCAGTGAGGGCCACTAACCACTAGACCAGCAGGCCAGTCAAAATAGTAGATAAATAGGTCTGATTTTTTTTTATTTTTTTTGTATAAAATTTATATATTTTAATTTTTTTTTTATAAATTCATGTACAACATTATCAGCGTATGATTTTTTGGGTGTGACCACTACTTTTGCCAAACAAAAAAAAATAGTACTTAACGACATAACATTTTTTCACTTGTTTTCCCTATTCCATTCAAACTGCTTTGATTAGAAATATGTGTGCACAAAAGTTGCTAGTTAAGTGTTCTTCATAATGTAATAATTTTACATAGCATTTGTAAATCAAACAATATTTCGCAAAGAAAATGGTTTTAAAGGTCAGCGGGGATCTATGCAGACACAGGCGGCAGTACCAGTCTTCTTCTTCTTCCTTGCCTTATCCCTTTATTTGGGGTCGGCTCTCCTGGGTTGTCTGTGCGTCCAGCTGAGCCCGTTCCAGATCTTTGGACACGGTTGTTCACCACGTAGCTAGAGGGCGCCCTCTTCCTTTTTTCCTTTCCGGGATCGCTAAGGCCTTACCAGTATGTGTGCAATTAACTCTGGCCAGATTTTCAAGGGACTATACGCCTTAATACCATTCAAAAGAATTCACCCAGCGAAGGCGGTTGTCATAAGATGATTTTTCCCATCGAAAAAAAAAAACCCAGCGAAGGGGACATTGCATTTTTAATTCTAAAACGACGCACCATCCATTTTCCTAAATCGAACACGTCATCAATTAAATTACTTACCCCTATTGTGACGTTGGAAACATGTACTCTAAAAACCAAATAAAAAAAAAAACTTAATCATTCAAAAAGCAACTTTAGCGTAAAGAGATAGAATTGTTAAAGACAGCAGGTGTAAATTTGTAAGGGGGAAGCTAGGGTAAGTTGGTACAGCAAGGAAAATTCTCCCGAATTTTCTCTTAAGGGTAGCTCTTTATATGGTCCCCTGGGAACCATAGTGTATGCAACTTGTAGTCTGCAGCGTCTGTTTGTCTATGACAAGGGGAAGTTTTTATTTGGACCATAAACATGTTGGACCAATATCGATAAGGAATGTTGTCGAGTTGGTGTGGAGACGGTTACTTTGGTTTTCAGCGTGAGATTTTATAGGAAGCTGATAATATGGGTTTTTTAATACTATTATCAGTAGATTTTATTTATTTATAATATAAAAAAAAGTTGCCATTATTTTTTTTTTCAGAACTGCCCCCAATATAATAATTTAGTTTTTTTTGAAACGTATAGAGAATTCTTATTTCAAAAACTTAAAACGGCATAAAATCAACACTATTCTCAAAAAAAAAAAAATAAGTGTGTTAAAGTTTTTAAAAACATTCTCGTGGACTTTCTATCGAAACTTAATACCGCTGTTTGGCAGCACCCATCAATTTCCAAAACGAATAGTTCCTTCATAAAGATCTATTTATTCAATAAAACTGATTAAGAAGACTACAAAAAAGACAATAAAACATGAACCTATCAGACTTTAAATCAACAATTTACTTAATTCAACTGAAATTGTTCCCAATTCCCTACACCTCCTCTCAGACACCGTACGTTACAGATTGATTCGTCGCGAACGTTTGTATTATAATGTTCCATTTCTTTCTGTCAATTCACTCCAGTCCGAGGGGCGCTTATTGATGGTTTACTCAAAAGTGAGCGGTGATAAGTCTTTTATTGAGTGGGCCGGACTCGAATGGAACATGTGACTGAAAAGTTTTATGCCTTTGAAAACTATTTCATTTATAAAATGGTCCTAGATTAATAAGTTCTTTAAAACTTATTACTTAAACTATGCTTGTCTATGGTCTAAGAATTTGAGAATATTAGAATAATTTGCATTATTGTCTTGAAATCATCATTATTTCAGCCGAAAGACGTCTACTGTTGGACATATGCCTCCCCCAAGTGTCGCCACAATGAACGCTCCTGTGCGTCTCGCATCCATCGGATTCCCGCAACCCTTACCAGGTCATCGGTCCACCTTGTAAGAGGCCTGCCAACGCTACGTCCTCCAGTACGTGGTCTCCACTCCAGAACCTTCCGGCTCCAATGGCCATCTTTCTGCGAGCAATGAGCCCTGCCCATTGCCACTTAAGTTTGGCGATTCTTCGTGCTGTGTCAGTAACCTTGGTTCTTCTGCGGATATCCTAATTCTTGATTTTTTCACGCAAGGAAACTCCGAGCATAGCCCTTTCCATTGTCTTGAAATGCAAGTACTCAAATAAACTGATAAGTACTCAATACCTAAAATACTGTCGCGTGGATAACGATTAGATTTGATTGTTATATTAGTGAAATCTTTATGTATCGTCTCTTGAAGGCAAATTCGGCTTTTCCTACTCATAGATTACTGTATTTCAATTCAATTCACACATAGACCACCTACGTGAACATTTATAAAACCTCAGAAGCTAGTATATGTTTCCAATTGTTAGTTTCCTATGGAAAAAATAGACAAAATCCGTAGCACGTTAAAAAAAACAATGTTAAACATCAGCCAAAAGTATATTCAATTTTTTCCTTTAGATTCTTACAAAGGATCTCTGCATTTCGACCTCGCTATCGCCAATGTCCATACTACGTTGAATACACCGGTTCTCGTCCGATCACCGAAGTTAAGCAACATCGGGCGCGGTCAGTGCTTGGATGGGACCGCCTGGGAACACCGCGTGACGTTGGCTTTTTGCCGATGCTTTTATAGTGCACTTTTTAATATGCATAAAAGTATGATGACGTTATTTTTAATAGCTTTTTATTATAACGTATATGCCAGCAAAATACTCGTATGTACAATTCAGATCGAAGTAGGTGGCAGTTAGTAGTTTCTGGGTAAACCCAGGAGAAAAAGGGTTGAATTAATGTATACATATGTCTTAGCCGTATCGTAAAATTGGCCGTTTCATGGTGTACTCGACCATTTCACTTAATGGTTAGTCACTTCATGAATTGGCCAATTTAGCGATATGGCTACGACATAATATATACCCCTATAATTTAATCTATGTAAATGAATATACTCTTTAAGCAAACAAATTAAACATGCCTTCAATCTGACGTTCAGATTCTGCAAGATCTCAAGCTGTGACTATTTTAAATTATAATTATTTTGTCATTTAAATAATATAAGAATTTGAAGAAACTGATGGAATTGCCTGAAGACAAAAGCTCTATGAATTCTACCCCTTAACTAAAATTTCATGGGGTTATCCAGGATGTAAATGCAACTGACGATGCCATGACAAATCTGTCTGACATTATGTAGTTAGTAGTATGTTAGAAAAAACTATGAAAATGTTTGAAAGTTACACATTACAGTGGTTTTAAAACGGAAGGGGTATCGGAAAGATATAGATCGATTTTAGTCTGTAAAAATCTGAGGGTTTCCACCTACAGAGGAAGAAGTCATTTGATGATTTCTTACTTCCAAAAAACAATAATTATTAGAACATACATTAGGAGAGTGTGCACAGGAATTGTATGACTTGATTCAGACATCTCATTTCTACCATCGGACAAACCGACGCACGGCGAGTATCCACCCTTACGTTGTTGAAACATCTACGGTCCGGACTAAGCGTTACGCCTTATCATTTATACCGCGTACTTCGAAGGACTGGAACAGTTTGCTTGATGCGGTCTTTCTGTCTGATTATAATTTAGGTGTCTTCAAGGCAAAAGTGAATAGGCTCTTAATAAACTAGTGCGCCTCACCATCAACGATTGCATCACTGCTTACCATCAGGCGGGATCGCAGTCAAGTACTAGTTTATAAAAGATAAAAAAAAAACATACAGAATTTGGCAAACTTAGCCTCACATAATATTAACAGCCAAAAATTAACACCAAGAAAATAATGACACAAAAATGAAACTCTCACACACTGTGATCATATTCAACTTTTTGCCACGTCAAGTACATCTCTGCTGGCCCATTCGACACTGAGTTATCTGCCGTGAATAGCCCCCTATAAGATGCACTGGACACTTTGAGGGTCCGTCAACAATTGGCAAGCTTACAAATAGATTTTTTATCCATATAATCCGATGTGGGGCGGTTCTTGTGGAGCCATTTGTGATTTAGTGCGTTGGCGCTTTTTCTCGCCTTTTTGGAGTGTTTCTTGGTTAGGTATGACTTTATGATTTTATGTATGCTCCAGAAAATTCAAATTACAGAATACTAGCTTTCGGCCGCGTACTTTAAATATTGCCTACTAGCTTTTGCCCGCGGCTTCACCCGCGTATATAAAATATAACCTACGAACACTCAGGACTAAAGCAGCTGTCTGTCGGTGAAAAAAAATTAGCAATCGGACTAGTACGTTCAGAGATTACCTCCTACAAACAAAACACCATAAAACCTCTTTATTATATTAGTGTAGATGTCACTCAGGAATAAAGTAGCTTTCTGTCGGTGAAACAAAATTAGCAAAAATAATTTTAATCAATTTTAATGTTTTTTTTTTTTTTGATGATTTTAAATTTGTAAAATAAAATATAAGTGGTATTGTGTTAGTCTTAAGTGTGCGCCTCTTTCGGGCAAATAAAATGTTTTTCTTTCCGTCTTTCTAGATTATCTCCTACAAACAAAAAAACAAACTTTAATTCTTTGTTACATTCACAGTACAGACGATGTACCTACTATAAGATATCTGTGTTCTGTGATTACGTTAGTGTAGATAATAAATTGGAGTATCTTTTTTTAGTCTCAAGATCAATGGGCCAAATTATTACTTTTAACATACAGAAACAGAAAATGACTTTGTATTATAATATGTAGATAATATAATTTATAGAAGATAAAAATAAACATTGGCTCATAAACTAGTGCACCTCTAACCATCAGAGATTGCATCACTGCTTACCATCAGGGGGGATCGCAGTCAAGTACTAGCTTATATCAATTAAAACAAAAAGCCAAAGTAGGATAAATCACAAACCCTTAGTTTACACTTTAATAATTTAAATACTTGAATAACAACTATTAATTTAAACAAAATCATCACAACTAAAGATTGATGATCCCACTGCATAAATATCCCTTGCTATCTCAATAACGGGTGTACCATACCCCTTAGCTCGCAACTCAGAAGACATGGGTACCCCTAAATTGGACGAAATTGTTGTGAACCACACAATACCAAGTTTTGGGTGATATGATAAATGGGAAGGGGACGGTTTTGATAAGCGGTGTGGGATGAGGTGTTTTGAATTAAAATTGTTAATGTTAGTCGACGTGTTTGGGAGATATTTGTAATGTGTGAATTGTATATGTTTTGTATGCATTGATAATATAATTTGATATAATTTAGAGCAGTGGTGGCCAAGTGGTAATAGCTCCGACTTATGAGTTTTAGGTCGTGGGTTCAAACCCTGCCAGGCGCATTACTTTGTGTAATTTATTTCATCACCACTGCTCTCAAAACGGTGAAGGTAAACAGCGTGAGGAAACCGGCATGTCCTAGAACTAAGAATTCGAAGACATTCACCAACCCGTACTGGGCCCGCGTGGTGGATTACGGCCCATTCCCTCTTCTAGAGAAGAGGTCTGAGTCCCAGCTGTGAGAACATTGAAAAGGCTGACGATGATGATACTTTAGCAAGGTGATGTTTATATTGTAAAAAGGTAGGTACTTATGTTGTGCATTTGTTTCTTTTTTAAGCAGTAAGTACCTTTGTACAAATTTTTAATATACTTGTAAAAAAAAAATCATTAAAATCGGCCGATGCGTTTTGGAGGACTGTGACCACAAACACCGTGGATACATATATATCGTGTATGTATTTAGAAAATACTAGCTGACCCAGCGAAGTTCGTCAATGAATGTAGTATATCTTTCAATGTAGTCAACTTATATATAATTTCAATTAAACAAAGCCTAAGTAATAAATCAAATTACACACAATTTTAATGTGGCACACTACATCGATTTTGTACATTTACGTGATAATCGTATAACTAAAAACCTCTGGTTGGTCAAGGTTGGGTAAGGATATACCAAAATTTGAATTTAAGCGTATTTCTGTGGATACAATAATGAAAACATTCAAAAGTCTTAACATAAAAAACACTGAAGACTTATGGGGTATATCCGTTAAGATTCTTGGAGAAATTATTGAAACAATTGCTCCTGTCCTGACAGGCATATTTAATCAGTGTTTAGACAGTGGTACGTTTCTGATTTAATGAAACACAGTAAAGTAGTACCAATTTTTAAATCAGGTAGTAAGAGCGATCCCTCTAATTATAGACCAATATCTGTGCTTCCAGCATTGAGTAAAATCTATGAAAAGATCATGCTCGACCAGATGTTGTCTCATTTTAATTTAAATGGGATTCTGCATAGTCATCAGTTTGGTTTCACGAAAGGAAGGTCAACAACAGATGCAGGAGTGAAACTCATCAGTCACATTTTGGAATCCTGGGAGAAGATGCTATTGGCATATTCTGTGACCTCTCTAAAGCATTTGACTGTGTTGACCATAATACTCTGATCTGTAAATTACATCATTACGGAATTCGTGGACGAGCTGCTGATCTTGTTTTTTCCTATTTATCTTACAGGCAGCAAAAAGTATCCATTAATGGGGTGACGTCCTCGGGGTCTTTAGTAAAGATGGGCGTGCCTCAAGGTTCAATTCTAGGCCCTTTCCTTTTTTTAGTTTATATTAATGACCTTCCCTTCATGATGGCTAATTTATCCGATATAATTCTATTTGCTGATGACACCTCTCTTATTTTTAAAGTAGACAGAAAAGATGGGGATGTCTTGCATGTCAACGAGAGTCTGGCTGTCCTTTCGAAATGGTTTGCAGCTAATAATCTCTTATTAAATGCAACTAAAACTAAATGTATAAAGTTTTCATTGCCAAATGTCCCTCAAGTTGACGTCAATCTAATTCTTGACAGCAAAAAACTAGATGTTATTACAGAAACAGTGTTTTTGGGTATAACTATCGATTCTAAACTGCAGTGGGGTACTCATATTAGAACTCTCTCGGGAAGACTAAGCTCAGCTGCATATGCAGTAAGAAAAATAAGGCAATTGACAGATGTAGCCACAGCTAGGTTAGTTTATTATGCTTATTTCCACAGTATTATGTCTTATGGCATTTTACTGTGGGGACCTGCAGCTGACGTAGACTCAATCTTCATATTACAAAAGAGAGCAATCCGGGTTATTTATAAAATGGGCCCTCGCGAGTCCCTCAGAAATAAATTCAAAGAAATCGATATACTTACTCTGCCTTCTCTTTACATCTTGGAAAGCATTTTGTATGTACGTAAAAACTTAGGACTCTTTAAAATCAGAAGCGATTTTCACAACAAAAATACACGTAGTAAACACGAAATTGTCTTACCCAAATGGAGACTAGCTAAGACTAGCAAGTCATTCTTAGTTAACAGCATTCGCTTTTATAATAAGCTGCCAAAGGCGGTAACAGAACTTAGTGAGGGAAAATTCAAAAGTCATATCAAGCGTGTCCTAACCGAAAAAGCATATTACAAGGTTAAAGACTATGTCGAGGACACGCTTGTTTGGCAATGACTACCTCTGCACATGTGGCCCCCCGGTAAATAATCAGTATTTTGTCTATTAACTGCTCCACCTTTGTTTTAATAATTATATATACATTTTTTTTTTCTCTGACACATTGCTTTTGCAATATTTTTATTTTTATTTCAACTGTCATAAATTTGTTAGTAATTTATTTTGTTAATATTTTATTGATAGTTGTAATTATTATATTATTCCTGTTTTTTTTTATATATATATATAGCCTCTTTTTGTATTGTAAATGTGAGAACACTGTATACTCCACGAACTCTTAGACTACTTCCTATTACGACTTACTTTGTTTTTTACTGAGAAAATTTTGATTGTGCTTTTGTGTACAATATTTGACTGGTCTACACTGTTCTTACATAACATTTATCAATATTGTAAAACAACCACTTTTTTAAAAGAGTAACCATGGAGTTTCTTGCCGGTTCTTCTCCATAGGAAACGACCAATTTGGAACCGTGCACTAACTTCTGACGTTTTATAAGTGCCCATGTAGGCCTATGTGAAATAAAAATATTTTTGACTTTTGACTTTTGTTGCCTGGAAGAAATCACCTAGTGCGATAAGGCCGCCAATAGTGTGTTTTTAACACGATTTACGAAAAATATGGCACAAAGCGCCCCACGCTATTTTCACGATGATATTAATATTTTTCGTTCATTATTATTATTTTCTACCTATATTGAAAATTATTTTACACTTTTTAGTTTGGTATGCTATGAAAGCGTATTTTTTTTTTGTTTTTTTTTTTTAACTATATTTTTAACTAGCTTTTGCCCGCGACTTCGTTCGCGTGGAATAGTGACTTCCGGAAATTTCAGTACAGAATTGATGCCGACTCTTGACCAATAGATGGCGCTGTATGTCCGGAATAAATTTTATTTTTTATTTTATTTTATTTTTTGCAATAAAAACTATCCTATGGCCTTTCTCAAGTTCCAAACTATGTCTGTACCAAATTTCACACAAATCGGTTCAGTAGTTTAGGCGTGAAGCAAAGACAGACAGACAGACAGACAGAGTTACTTTCGCATTTATAATATTAGTTTGGATTATATGGTTTCTTTTTGTAAAATAATCTTGATGTGCAAAAAGGTATATATAAATAAATATACTTACACAGATACACACAGATATTACAGATATTATAAGTATAGAATAAGTATTTTACTTCTAAATACTTAATCCTCATTAACAAGTAGTAGATGGACAATGGTATCTTAAGATAATTCTACAGATAGATCTCATTTAATCGGCTTTTTTGTGTTATTCTCTGCATGATAGATTTCTATTGATTTAAATCAAAGCAAAATAAAGATGTTTTAAAGCTAAGTTATTCTTTGACTGATAGAATTACTGAAATACCTATTTCTAGATCAAAAAGGGGTTTCAGCCTTCTTTCTTAGAAAATTGTTTATGGAGTTAAACGGGACATTATTTTATTTGGATTATCAAGTTTTGTGAATTTGTAACGAGAGTTAATAATATTAAGGGCCAAGCGCCCGAAAAGTGCCATAAAACAGTGTTTTTCTGAGGCCTACTCTTCCGTAACGGCAAGGTCAATTGGTTTGAAAAAAATATATGTTTATTACATATTCATGAATAATAATATCAACATTTGATTTATTCGTGCAATTAATACTTTTGTCAATAAAAAATATTTAGCAATTTCGCAACTTTTCGCAACTTTTCCCTACTCCTTCGAAATGGCTTGGACCTTTAGAAACATTTTTACACATAAAAATTGGTGGTTAAATATTCTTCAAAGTGAAAATTGCATATGTAAATCAATCAATATCTCGCGGAGAAAATGGATTTAAAGCGCTTTCCGGGCGCTGCTGGCCGCAAATAAATGCACAGATTTGCGTACAGCCGCGTAGCCGCCTAGGCGAGTGCGAGAGTTGCGTTCACATAATTTCGGCCAGATGGTTCAAGGAACTATACGCCTTAAGGTAAACCAGTCGGTAACGTGCGCCACTTGCTAAAGACATGTATTTAAATTATATTACATAAAATATACATCGAAAGTTTATCTTGCGTTGTATAGTTTACATCGCCGTCAAACTTAGATCGGATGTAATAGGCATCAAATATATGCGTGTCTTAATTTTGCATGTGGGGCACACTACCGACTGGGACATGTATGCCTGGGTTACTAAAACGCATTGTTTCACAGAAGGACATGGCCGCTTCCCCTTACTTCTCACTCCACATCTTAGCCAGAAATATTGGTTAAATTTAATGCTAAACGTTAATTATCATTGCAAAATACATGCATAACGCATGTACTTGTCCACTCGATTACCCTCCCTATCTTCAAGCTCATAAGACACAAACAAAAGGTAAATAATACAGTTAATTAACACACAAAGACATCCAAACAAAGACTTTGAATTCAAAGTAATTCAAACCCGACCCTCACGGAACCCTAATTCGCGTAAATCTTTAATTCTAGTATTCACCCCTCTATCGAGAATTACTCATTCTCTGACGTCAGGGGTTCAGAACCTGTGGCACATTTTAAAGAACATCTTTATTTCGTATCTTGTTTTCATTTTAAAGTTGTGGAATATATTTATTTATTTATTTATTTTTTTATTTAGTACATGGAAGACTTACAGCTAATAAAAGCAGACAAAAAAAAAAGGAATCCATAATCACTAGAAAGCCAATTACAAGTCCTCACGTGTAGACATTATAATATAAATTAAATAAGGTGTGAGCACAAAAACAAAAAGCTGCGCTTCTTGGTTACGTAGGATACAGCAAAAATCCTTAGCTTGCACTTAAGAAACTAATTAGTAAATTAATAAACCTAATGCTATTTGAAAAATTTGAGACTTAAGCTCCTTCTGGTATATAAAAAAATGACTGTATTCGAAAGGTTAATTTGATGTAATTCTATGATCCAATGTTTATTATAATAAATAAAATAAATCTGCAAGATCCATTTCCATAAAACTACTCTAACTTTTGTTGGTTACTAATTATATAGTTATTTTAATACTATTATTATTTTTAAGACAAACGAAAGTCAAGCAAAACAAGACAAATAGCAATATAAGAGATGGTGAAATAGATATAACAATACAATAAAGAAATAAAAATCAATGGACAATGATGATGGTAATTGAACCGAGTAATATTACAAAAGTGAACTTCTTTTATGTATATGTGTATGTTAAGTGAAAAATAGGATACTTTTTATCGCGGAAGTATATTATGTTCCCCTCCATTATTTCCTACTTTAACGCTGGCAAATCTGCTACATGAAGCTAATTCCTAATTATCTTTCTATCTTTACATCAGATTTTTCTCCACTTTAACCAAATGCAAAGTAATGTAAAATTGCTTTACACGCAATCAATGACCTTACTTTATTTTCATTTAACAACGTATGTTTTCAAACAGACTTAAAAAAATAAAAATGGATTATGTACCAATGTCTTTAAAAAATCTTCAAATTGTAAAATTAAGTGTTTTACGCAATTATAGATCATCATCATCATCATTTCAGCTGATATACGTCCACTGTGTGTCACACAGGCCTCCCCCTAGCGTCGCTACAACGAACGCTCCTGCGCGTCTCACATCCATCGGTTTCCCGCAACCTTCACCAGGTCATCGGTCCACCTTGCAGGAGGCCTTGCAAAGCTGCGTCTTCCATTACGCCAATACATAGTACCAATTATAGATACAAAATTATTATATATAAAAAAAATATATAATAAATTTAAAACGCAGATTCCCATCCCCAAAAGGTTTATCTCCCCTATACCCTCAAGGTAGCTATTAAGGTATACAAGTGGCGTACAAAACATTCGGAATAGTTCCCCAGCATGCTCAGAACTTGTGCCTGTTACTCTGCATTCGAATCACCTCAGGGAATAACCACCACATGGAGTTTGAAGATCTAAAGAGAATGGAAACGGCCTGGTTTGTGTGACAGAGTTTAAAGACGACGTATTAAAAATGACACCAAGTTTGGTTGGTTCAATTTTGTAACTGGAAAGAGTCTGAAAGTTTTATAAATTCTACATGAATGCTAAAGTTAACAAGTAAGTATTTATACTGAAGAAGATCAGAGTTCCTAGTGTGAGTTTATTATACGTTAACGCAATCGACACGTTTGTGACAGTGTTCAGATCTAATTGTCATTGCTATGATGTTATTTCAAGCCAATTCTCTGTAGTCATCAATGCCACAATAAACAATCTTTTAAAGGCGAATTATTGTCTATTGTAAGTGTTAATATGCGTTTTGTTAATTTTTGATATTAAATAAAAATATTTTTTTGTATTATAGTTAGGCTCGCCTTTGAAAATGAAATGAAATAATCTACTTAAATATGGTACGTTTTCTACTTTTATCAAATTGGCAGTTTCTACACATGTCCCAACTTTTTTAAACAAGAATTCGTTTTAAAATTTATTAAGGTTCTCACAAATATAAAAGCATTTTATATTGACGCATCCAGCGCTAGTTTTACATTCGTGACCATAACTCAAGGAGTACAAATGCCCACATACGCATTATCTAATTTAGTATTGTTTCAAAAGCAAATAATTTCTTTGATCATAAATTCAGAAGTAGGAGCCCCCTAGTTTGTAATAAAGTTATCATTTGAAGAAAGGTAAGGGTGAAGCATTACTAAGCAGCTATGGAGCAATGTAGTTTAAAAGAAACTTTGCTATACGAAAATTGATAGGCGCTATTTTTTTTTTTTTGAAGAAAAAGAACCATCTACTTACTTTCTTTTTACCATTATGTAAGTAACAGTAAAACTACAGTCAAAACTATCCTATACCATGATTTTTATATAAAAGGACTAAAATTACTAAATTAAACAAAGTAATGCGCCTGACTGAATTTGAACCCGCGACCTGCAAATCGTAAGTCGAGGCCGTTACCACTGGGCCACCACTGCACTAAAAATACTGTACTTCACTACAAATACTAATTGTACGCTAAATATTGATGGGCATTTTACAATTTTTAAAAAACTTGGGGCAGCCCGACTTGAACAGGTTGGGATAAAAGGGGATGGCGGGATCTAGTAAGCGAGCGAACACAGGTCGCCTATCCTTATCGTGATTGTTTTTTTAAACCAATCAGAACAGCATATTTTAGTGACAATGAATATGTTTAATGGAATAAAAGCATATTTGGTAATAGAATACAGGAATGAATTGAGAAACAGTTAATAACTACCCTAAACAAACTAGCATTATTATTTCATTTTACTCCACAACAAGACACCGGCACATTGTTTATAAAAAGTCAATGAGTGAGCGCATCCCTACATCATCACGTCCCATCACTCTGCATTAGCAACTTTGACAACATGCAGACAGAGAGTAGCGTGCATTTTCGTAACTTTGTACACTTCTGACTTAAAGTAGTAAAAGTAAATAATAATTAAATGTTTTGCAAGATGAAACTGCTTCTATCATTATCACTACCCATACAGAAAGTCAAAGTGGTAACGGCCCCGACTTACGAGTTGTCAAACCCAGCCAGACGCATTACTTTGTGTAATTTATTTCATCACCACTGCTCTCAAAACAGTGAAGGAAAACATCGCATTCCGAGGAAACTGGCATGTCCTCGAACCAAAAATTCGAAGACATGTGTCATTCACCAACCCGCACTGGGCCCGCGTGGTGGATTACGGTCCACTCCTTCTCATAGAGAGGACGCCTGAGTCCCAGCGAGGGAACATTAAAAAAGCTGTTTATGTATTGTTGATTGTGTATTAGTCCAGAATCCATGGTCCATTTTGGCACTTGATTACTATCAAGATAATTTTCCGTGAGTAGCTTCATTTTGATGAGAGGCCCAACAATTTCCTACACAAAATTCTCGATTGTGGTAGCTAACAGAGTTAGCAGGGATAGAAATATGTCGATTTGATGATTCTCAAAAAATTACTATTTAACCAACTTCAAAATGGAGGAGGTTCTATGTTCGGCTGAATGTACGTTTTTGTTATATGTATACAGAAAGTTCTGTAGACATTTCCTTCAATAGAAACATTAATTTCCCGAACACTGTGTCTGGCCTGTGGACCTTTTTAACCATTTTGTGGGTCATTAAACTAAACGCATTAGAAAGGGCGCAGAACTGATCAAGTGTAAATATCTAATGTTTTATTTGCGCCATTTCGGAGGGTCATACGCGGGAATGTAAAAATGCTGGAATAGAATTTTTTTACTAGTAAATCGTAATTCTTTGTACTCAACTCTGAATGCATGACTGAAAATATGTGCGTTTTTGATAAATATCTTTATAACCAAATTTAATTCTTAATTATTATTAGTTTAATCAATTTATTATTATCAGTTTAATTATTACTTACGAGATGTAAAAATTGTCTGCTGCATTGCATGGCGCGGATTTCATTTGTGCATGCACTTACTATAAAAGAGTTGTTCCTATTGAAACAACAAATGGTGTAAAGAAATGTGTTTCCATAAGTAAGAATAAATGTAACGTATAAACTACTTACGTTAAATAATATTTAGATATTAATTATGAAAATAAAAGAAAGGCAAAAAGCCAACGTCACGCGGTGTTCCCAGGCGGTCACCCATCCAAGTACTGACCGCGCCCGATGTTGCTTAACTTCGGTGATCGGACGAGAACCGGTGTATTCAACGTAGTATGGACGTTGGCAAGCGACAGGTTGAAATTTTGAACCGTAATAATCTAAGATTCTACTTCGTGTTAAGTGTGATGAGACTAGTTGTTTTGATTTTATTATTAAACTAGCTGTGCCCCGCGGTTTCACCCGCGTTTTTCTTGTTTCCGTGGAAATACCGAGATAAAATATTGCCTATAATTGCCTCCCTCAATAAATGGACTATTGAATATTTAAACAGTTTTCATATCAGATCAGTATTTCCCAAAATTACCGCGTTCATAAATGTATTTATTATACTCTTCAAAGATCTTATACTTACAATCATCAACAAATATATTTTGAAAAAGATTATTACAGGATTTTATGTTGATAAAAAACTCTATGGCCCATAACTCATTAATAGGTACCAACTCTTAACATCTTACACACGTGATAACTTTTAAACGAAATATCCGATTGAGATGAAACAAAAAGTATTTTACTTCTACATAAATACTCTTGATAACATAATGCTTAATTTCGATAAAGATTAATATTACGATACATATTTAACGTAGTTTTTTTTTCTTCAGACGATTTAATAATTATTTTGAACACAAAATCGGTTATTGTGATTAAACCATGATAGCTAGATATATGTTCTCGCGGAATTTTTTGTAGGTCTTAATGGGATCTACAAACCCGTAGTACATCATGTTGTTCTATTGTCAATAGTTTTTGCAGCGCACGCAAAAATAGGTTTTCGATTTTACACCTTGTGTTACAAAATAGCATTTTTATTACGGATCCCTAATTTTGAAAAAAAAAACTTAGCCTATAGCCTTCCTCGATAAATGGACTACCCAACACTGAAAGAATCATTAAAATCGGACCAGTAGTTCCAGAGATTAGCGCGTTCAAACAAACAAACAAACAAACTCTTCAGCTTTATAATATTATAAGTATATAAGTATAGATTTATACCATAAATTGTATGAATAATGAAATGAAAGTTATATAGGTACATACACACACACAATGGATGAAAGTGACCATATAAATGTAATGTATCTGCTTTATTTAACTAAGACGCATTACCCATCTCATAGCGCATTCAGATAGTGCAATATAATTTAAAGACTTATCCAAGAATAAAAAGCTAATAAGAAAAGTGCAGGGGACTGACACCAAAGAAGATGCTGATAATGATTAATTTTGCTTGTTAATCCTGTTCCAATAGCATATCAAATGTCCATTTATAAATATTTTTATCTATCAATGTAGTCACAACTTACCTCGGTGTTAGGAGATTTGACAAGGAGTGTACTTTAAATTTTTGTGGATTTTCTTAGAAACCGCATAGTTTTCATTAATTTTGATTGCTATTTTTAAAAGCGTAAGGATTGAGCTAGATTAGTGCACAGAGTAAATAAACGTGGTATGTTTCTTTAACAAGATATAGTCTTTTATATAAAAATTGTTGCAACCTTTCCCGGTCTCCGTCATCATCACTTTCTCAAAGTCCTCAAGTACCTATGCCTCTAACTAACTAAGCTATATCCATATTTTGAGGTCGATTATGCACTTAATACGAGTTCTTCATATTCTTTATTGTACACAAAAAAAAAATATAAACAAAAAAACAGGACATTAGATATGAGTACATAGGCGAGCTTAACCCACAACTGGGTTCTTATCCAATTTCTTAAATCCAAGTCTCCAAACAGGCTTTAGAGTTGGGCCGCATTAATTTGGCAAAATCGAGCGACATTTTGCGACATTTTGGCAGATGTTAGCTTTAAATCGTTAACGTAATTGATTGGAGCAAGACTAGGCTTTTTTTTATTTATTTTTTTGTTTAAATCATGACTGGATCTGTTTGTTTAATGGCTTGGGCGGCGCTGGAGGTGTCAAGCTTAATGGTGCTGGTACAAGATAGATTGTATGTAATCTTTGCGTGATTTATAGTAGAGTGCAATGAATAATTTGCCTAAGTATGTGCGTCGCGAGCAACAAGATACAGCTATATCCACAAGTCATGAGTAGAGCAGATTGCTCGCAGAACAAATGGTCGATGTGGACGAAGTCGAAAGTTTCTGGATTAGCGACCGCGTACCGGAAGACGCAGCGTGGGAAGACATTTCACAACATGTGCTCAGGACCGGTCGTTATGGAGACACTCGGGGGCGGTCTATGTCCAAAATTGAACGTCTTTCGGCTGAAATGGCAGATTTTTCCTGCCATTCAAAAAATAAGTGTACGATAATTTGTTTTAAAACCTTTTAAAACTTACCGTAATTAAATAAACCATTAAACTAGAAAAAAAATATACATCTCACTCAAAACCCGCACATTAGATAATTCAACTCTAACGCTATCGTATTTACGTCATAATAAAATGCAACCAATTACTTTAAAACGAAAGTCGGAGTTCTGTAGATGAATGCAAATATAAAAAGGAACCTCGTGCACCCCCCGTTGCCCTCAAATACCCCCGTTTGCCCGACCCCCGCCGTCCCCTGGGCAAACATGGGGGATGAATTAAAATTATAACGAGTAGCTCCACTTGTTTATGGTATGGAAAGTATTTGGTTTCTTGTAAATTATAGTGATGTGAGATGTATGTTTATGACTGTCCGACTGTGTGTGGATTTTATGTATGTTTCCAAGTTGATTGATTTGCAAGCACTTAAGTAAATCAGTTTCGTTGCTACTGCAATCCTGATGTTTATATTTAAGTGGTTTACAACTTATAAAACTAAAATATAGAAATACATGATTGATAATACTTCTTTAGAACGCTTAAATAGTTTGGAATTTCTGAATGCCTGACTTCTAGATAATTCCAAATGCAAAGTTATATAAATATCAACTGAAATTAATTACTTTGATATAATATGTTCGTTTTAAATGTTTTGATTAATGTTGTGACTCGAATTATTATAAATAATCTAGGTACATATTCCAGTGCATGTAACGTTGGCAATAATAAATAAATTAAATAAAATTAGTTGTTGGGTCCCAATACTCGTACATAGACGAATATTAACAAACCGAGATATAAAAAAAAAAAAACATTTTAAGTTTTGTGTTATAAAAAATACTTTGATTTTTTTTTTGAGGTGGGAAACCATCCAATAGTTTTTCTCGCTCTTGGGTAAAGCGAGAAGGTATGTCAGGCTTTTGCTGGTTAATATCACACTTGTGTCTTTTGCTGTCTTTTTTTTATGGTGGAAAAATCATCCAATGACAACCCCCGCTCTTGGGCGGGAGATAATGTCAGACTCTTACTGACTAAAAGCCCACCCCGTTCCTTCAAGCCTTCATACCGGGGCTCGAGTTCCCTTTCGGATAACCCTGGCCTCAGTAGGCTTCGATCCGGCTGGGCCCCTGCTGTTGCTGACAACTTCTTGAGGCGCGCGGGAACAGTGCGCGCCGTCGACGACTTGGGCTT
The DNA here is from genome assembly GCA_929112965.1 of Mythimna albipuncta. Classification (NCBI taxonomy): domain Eukaryota; kingdom Metazoa; phylum Arthropoda; class Insecta; order Lepidoptera; family Noctuidae; genus Mythimna; species Mythimna albipuncta. The sequence continues at coordinate 22,388,857 of OV815965.1, forward strand.
GGTCCGGACAGTTACCAGACGGCGTGTCTTTTGCTATCTAGAAACAAGCGGTTTTCTTTTCAGAAATTCGTCGTGGTTACTACTCGGACTGTCCCTACCGGACCGATGGGCGATGAGCTACCCATTGCTCGTCATCCACAAGATTCTGATCTGCAGGATTGATCGAAAGAATTACCGTGACTCTGGAACGCAAAAGGCAGCTGAAGGAACAAAGGTGCGTTTTATTCGTTGAAAGTCTGAAACTCCTGATCAAAAAAATACTTATTGTTTCAGCCGAAAGACGTCCATTATTGGACATAAACCTCCCCCAAGTGTCGCCACAATGAACGGTCCTATTCGTCTCGCATCCATTGGATTCCGGCAACTTTTACCAGGTCATCGGTCCACCTTCCAAAGCCTTCCAACGGTGCGTCTTTCGGTACGCGGTCGCCACTACAGAACCTTTCGGCTCCAACGGCCATCTATTCTGCGAGCATTGTCTTGCCCATTGTCACCTTAGTTTACCGATTCTTCGTGCTATGTCGGTAACCTTGGTTCTCCTGCGGTTCATTCCTGATTCGATCAAAAGAAAAAAGAAAAAAAATCCCTGATGATTTGCCATCGAAAATTCTGCATAGACCATCTCCTAAGACATCAAAAGATGACATTGTCTGAATACTAAGTAGGAGTCGACTATCAACAATTTATATTTTATCGACATGTGGCATATTTGCATGCTTTCTGCACGTGTTTTCTCCAGGGACTGAGAAAAAAGCACATGTGTGCAAACGTGTATTTTTCCCCACGCATTTTATTTAAAGGGGTGAAGTGTTTTATTCTGGGAAAGGTTTTTTACACTTAGCAGTGTGATATTCACTTTTAGTTTCGGTCTTTGATATTTAGAGGAATTTTGTACCCGATGATTTTTTTTTCCGATGGAAAAATCATCCTATGACAACCCCCGCTCTTAGGCGGAGCGGGTGATAGTGTCAGACTCTTACTGACTAAAAAACCCAGCCCGTTCCTTCAAGCCTTCATATCGGGGCTCGAGCGCCCTTTCGGATAACCCTGGCCCCAGTAGGTTTCGACCCGGCTGGGCGCCTGCTGTTGCTGACAACTCCTTGAGGAGCACGCACCGTCGACGACTTGTACCCGATGATCAATATTTACAACTGACTGCTGCCAGCGATTACTCCCTCGTGGTAAAATTCTTCAGATTAAAAGAGAATATAAATTCCCAAGGCAAAAAATATTCTATGTGCTATTCCAGTAAATGGTCTACCCTTGTACCAAGTTTCATTGAATTCTGTTTAGCCGGTTGAGCGTGAAGAAGTGACAAACAATATACACTCACAAATCCCGCAGCCATGGAAGGCATTGGCCCAGGGGCCCCGTCATCATCATCACACATGATCACGTCATCACGGCTTTGTCCCGGCGTTACTCTGGGTGTGTTGTGGGTTCGATTCCCACCCAGGACAAATGTTTGTGCGATGAACACGATCATTTGATCTGTGTCTGGTTGTAATTTATCTATAACAATTGTAGGTATGTATTTAGAAATATATAAATATGTTTATTTGAAATATTTAAGTATATTTATCAGTTGTATAGTACTCATAATACAAGCTCTGCTTAGCTTGAGACTAGACGGCGTTGTGGAATATATGATAATTATTATATATATTCTTCTCTAGCGCGAGAGAAGAATGTCTGGAAGGACTTGGGGGAGGCCTTTTCCCAGCAGTGGGACAGTAAAGGCCTATAAAAAAAAAAAATATATATAGTACTCTCCATCCGCAAGCTCTAATGTTCGACATACATGAATTAGGATAAAACCAAGAGAATTATGATGAAAAGTCAAATAAAATTTTCCACTGGAAAATCTCGATAAGTAATAGCCGCTTTGAAAAAAAAAATTAAAAGGTTAACTAGAAGGAATAGTTTTATTTGTATTATTTGTTCCTACTCCTGTCCCCCTATGCGTGTCAACTGTTAACTATGACTTATAACATAATCACAACAGATAAATAGAGTATTTCCTATGACAATAAATTCAATGGCTCAATTCTTACAAAGCAATCACAAAACAAATTTATTTAAAGCATTCCTCGTTATTTTCAATTAAAACAAAATGGACTCGTTAACACAAATAAACGGCTTTAATTGTCGAAATTATGAATAAGGACGTGAAATGTCGACACTCCCTCGAAAGTTCGAAGTAAACATTTATAGAGGAAGTATAAAAAAAGTTCGCGTGACAGAAATATATTGTTAGTTAATAGGGAATCGAGCGGAAAGGGCGTTATAAACGGAAACTATTATTTTTATAACAGGAGGGTAGGGTTAGTTAGGGTCTATGGGCAAATCAATTTTGGATTGCTGACAGCACTATTTGAAGCTATTCATTGTGTACATATTGGACTTTCCACTATTTTAATTTTTGCTTTTAATTGCAAATATTAGTTTTTTTTTACTATTTTTCATCTCCATTTCAGGGGCAAACATATAAAAAAATAGTACTCTATTTTTAAGAATCCGCCATATTGAATTTAGAATGACGTTACTTCATTATGGGGAACATTTTTTACATTTTACAGGTCATTAGTATCTGGTCCTGTGTTCATTAAAATATAATTTGCGACCATTACAAATAATTGGCTTTACAGAGAAATCATCAACACAATCCCTAAATTCAGCTAATCCTATTGAATGACTTTGACATAAATTGCCATTCCAGACGAACTGAGATGTTCAAGATTCAACCGACCAACTAAGAGCAAAAAAACTTAAATGTGACTCACGTAAAAGGCAACTGAAGGTGAGATTTTAGTCCGTAAAAGACTGACAAGCACTCTAATTTCCCACCTAACCAAAAATAGACCCCTAGGACTTTCATCTTGAACTGGACAGTCTGTATTTCAGCTCAACTGTTTTAAAATTAAATAGCAAAAAAATTTTGTTTAAAAAAACTAAAAAAACACGCTTTCATAGCAAATCAAACTAATATTAATATCATTGTGAAAAAAGCGTGGGGCGCTTTGTGCCATATTTTTCGTAATTCGAGCACCCCACGCTTATTTGATGATAGTTTTCGTTCATTATTATTTTCTACCTATATTGAAAATTATTTTACACTTTTTAGTTTGATATGCTATGAAAGCGTGTTTTTTAAATTATTTTAAACTTTTTTTTTCACTAAAAAAAAGGATTGTATTGTCATCAGTCTTTGATGGGTGTGCAAAGTTTGAAAAAAATCTGATCGCCCAAAGTAGGTCAAAATCGAGCTCAAAGGCGTTGGTTACAAACATACAGGTGAAGCTAATATAAGCGTGTTAAAAATAGCCCTAAACAGTCGTACATACAAAGATTAGTAGGTATTAAAAAAAAAATTAGATTACAATGATGTTTGATGATTTAGATTACATGTTGAAAAAAAAATTTCACAAAAAAATCCGTCAATGATCCACATAACCAACAGTTAGAGGGGCCCATAAATTCTGCCATAATCCGACTGGATACAAGCTGAGTGGGGGAACTAATGGCTCGTCTAAAACACAGCGAAAGTTTTAAATTAGTAGCGAATCTTGGAGATATCGTGCGGAAAATTGACGTGCCTTAGGAAAAAAACGACCCCAAACTATTTATATACGTCTTGATGGTGAATTTTGTGGGGATTCACTGACATAAAATTAAGATTTACGTGGTTGCATTTTGATGAGAATAGTCGTTGAACTTAAGAACTGACGGGGGGAAGTTAATTACACTTGTGCATTTGGGTCCTTTTTTTGAAGTTGGATATTTTTCAATGACTTCTCCCGCAATAGGGTGTATCAGACTTTTAAAACCTCACCTGTATCCTTCAGTTGTATTTTGTGTACTAGGAACACATGTTTTTTTTTGGGAATTTCCCATAGCCGTAGCAAGCATCGGCTTTGCTGGGCCGCTACGGTTTTGCTACGCAGCTACGCGCAGTGACGACTCGTGCTCGTTTCTTAAAGAACGAACGCATTTGATGCATAATTTTTTTTAGGGCCCAATACCTCAAAAGGAAAAAAACGGAACCTTTTTCGTTTTGTACACACGTTTTGTAAGAAAGTTATTTGGCCGAAAATTTTGATTTCTACATTATAGAACATATATTATTTGCTTTTACTAGAAAAATCCACAATTATAATTTTTTGGTTATTTACGTAAACAGTGCAATTTTGATGATCCCCTGGCGCTCGAGGGGGCAGGAGTGGGTGCTACATGGATGTTTACCATGACTTTGGTTTTTTCGATATTCGTCAAGAAAATACGGAATGTTGATCAAAGATGATTTTATTTTAAAAGTTTCTTTTCTATACTAATATTATGTTGAATACAAATATAAACGAATAACCGAACGGGAAACTAAGTATATTAGACTAAAAATACTAAAAAAACATAATCAGATAGCCTGTATAAAGCCTAGCTTCTTATAGAATATCAGTTCCCATCGTTTCAGCTTCCTTATGGGTGCGTCGTTGTCTATCTTCTTACTTTTTTTGTATTTTCTGAAGAACTCTGCATCGACCTGGTAAAATATTATAATAAAAAATAAAAAAAATACTTTTATCGACATAAGTTTAAAAAAAAACAACACATAAAGGGCGCCGTATAAGGTCACATCACACGTCACACATCATTTCGGCCGATAGACGTCCACTATTGGACATAGGCCTCCCCCAAGTGTCGCCACAATGAACGATCCTGTGCGTCCCGCATTCGTCGGATTCCCGCAACCGTCACCATTTCATCGTATGAGGTAATCTATATTATTTCATCATCATCATCAGCCTTTTCCTACTGGGGTCAGGGTAATTCGGAAGATAGCTCTAGCCCCGGTACGAAGGCAACAATGGAACGGGGTGGGCTTTTAGTAAGAGTCTGACACTATCTCCCGCTCCGCCCAAGAGTGGGAGATGATATTTACCAACCTAAAAAAAAAACAGTCCTTTTTATTGTTCCCACTGCTAAGATTCAGGCCTCCTCTCCAGGAGGGAATGGGCCGTATTCCACCACGCCGGCCCAGTGCGGGTTGGTATATTAATTACAGACATTTTAAAAAGAAAAAATCCTAAACATAACATTCAATGACAACATTCAAGATACCTACATGCTCGTAAATTTCTTGTTACAGGCATTACCTTGACTCTCTGATCAACATTATCCCTGGTCCCTGCAACGGGCCCTGCAGTAGAGTCAGTCCGGTTCTTCACCCTGGGGTAGAACAGCCACCTCTTGGAGCCGAAGCCATCGCTCTTGAGGATCTCCTGAATGCGGTCCTGACGCTTCTTCGTTGCCAAGAATTTTGATGGCTGTCTCCCGCTTTTGCTTGCTGTCAAATAAATTTGTTTTTTAATAATAATAAGTAACAATAACCTTATTCTGCTATCATTATTAATAACAATAGCAACAGAACTTTCTTATAATGTATGTAGATATAGCCAAAGTAGCCTTTACCTTTGAAAGGCCAGCCGTCGTAGCAAAGCTACGGGCTACGAAACATTACGTGGTTACACGTAGCAGATCGTTGCGTGGCTATAGGTATCGTATCGTTGCGTAGCGTGGTTACAGGTAGTAAATCGTTGCGTGTTTATAGGCTGCGGATCGTTGCATGGTTACGGGCAGAGAAACGTTGCGAGGCCCTTATCCTTTTGGCAATCGGCAAAAAGTGGAAAGTAAAAGCAGCTTCACGTGGGATAAAAAGTGTCCTGTGTCCTATTCCAGGACGTGGTCCTCCCGTCTGGCAAACTTTAAATCTGTTTAGATGTTTGATCGTTAAGGAGTAATAAACATACACACACAGAGGTACAAACTTTCCACTTTGTAATATTATTGTAATAACAGACTTTAAACACAAAATATATAGGTACAGAAGACAATCTTATGTATGTACTTCACTTTTTATACCTACGCTCGGTGGACGCACACTAATGAGTGTTTGAGCCGGAACTGTTCGACGAGTGGTCCGAGACGCGACCGAGATATCGTGAGCGGTGTCTATGTGTGCGTTGCTCGAGCGCGCTTTGATGTAGATTGTCTTCTATACCTATCTATTTTGTGCTTTAAACATCTATCAAAGTAGGTCATTGTATGGATGTTTTCATATTTCAAATGTAGAAGACACACAAATTTTCAAAAACTAAGATTCACAAGTAGGTATAAATCAAGAAAATAACAGAAGAAGAAATTATAAACTTACGAGTAAGATACAACACTCTAAAGGCGTCAAGAAATCCAGGCTCCTTATAGTTTAGTTCGCGAGGACGTGTGCCAGCAGATTGGCTGCGACTTCGACTCCGACTTCTAGTGCGAGAACGCGACCGCGATCGCGACCGCGTTCTAGAAGTCGTTCTTGAACGTGACCGCGACTTCGATCGCGTTCTGGATCTAGACCGCGACTTGACCTGTAGACTATTGCTTCGAGAGCGGGATCGTTTTGAATCTCTGTGTTTCCGCACTCTTTGTTTAGATCTACTCTGTCTGGAATATAAATAGAATTAAGAAACTTAATTAATTCAAACGTAATAACAAATCAGCATTATAATGTAAGTTGGTAAAATCATCACAGCAATGATTGGTTGGACTTGTTTTTTCACTACAGCATTACTTATTTATATGTATGTATTTAAGTGTATAAGGTAGATTGGGGGAAGATGGGCATTGAAGTAAGAACGTATAAACCAATATGCCAGTTATTTAGCGTTATTTTTAATGCCAGCCACATTGCTGGGCAAGGTGGAAGATATTGACGCGGCACGCAATATGACTAGCATTAAAAATAAAGCTAAATAAGTGGTATAATTTTCGTTCTTACCCCAATGCCGATCTTACCCCAACGCACTATTTTACTATTGTATTTGTTTCTCTTGTGTTTGTCTATTTATTAAGTTGCACCTGCCATGTTATGTGTCTGCACAACCAAAAGGTCGACTGACTAAGGCATTAAGTCCGCTTTAAATAAATAAATCAATGTTCCCACTGCTGAGACTTGGGCCATAGATTAAAGAATCTTGAAACTTTTCTCTAAGCGAGTGTAATCTACCACGTGGACCTTTTTTTAATAGTCGTCGACAACATCATCGCTTACCATCAGGTGAGAAAGTGGTTAAACGTGAGCCTATCCTCAATAAACAAAAAGTCTATTTTGTGTCCCATTGCTGGACAAAAACCTCTCCTTTCTCCTTCCAAATAGCTTTATTCAGGGCAATCTCTACTCTCTCTTGCCTCGCCAACACGATGAGATCATTTTTATTTTATTATTGATAGGCTCACGCTTTACTACAATCTCCTCTGATGGAATACGACGATATGGTCGATGATGGAGCGCCCTTACCTAGAAGTAACTTATTCATTCTTGACTTAAAGATCCTCTGGTTATAGCTATCAGGAAACACAGACTATGGCAAGGAATTCCACACCTTAACTGTACGCACAATGAATGTATTCCCAAAACGTTTTGTTTTTATACGTGGGATGTCCACCATGTACCGGTGGCGCATCGCCGTACGCCTGATGGTCTGATGATGGAACGATCATGGTGGAAAATGGCTACGCAATTCCGACGCACACTCCCCGAAATACAGCCGGTAGAAATCCGACAGGCTAGCAACTCGGCGTCGATGCTCAAGACTTTGAAGCCTCGACTCGACGAGTGCATCATTGCCATTTCCTGTTTTTGAAGCAGCTATCTTCAGTAGACTTAAACTCCTATTCATAAATAAGAACAGCTTTCAAGCAGACTCCATACCTGGATCTTTCCCGGTCCTCATTCAAAGTTCCAAGCGAATAATATTCTCCAAAACCATCTCCATGGTCAGGATACTCTGGCTCCGGGGGCCGCATCGGCGAGAACGGTGAAGAATATGGGTTGAACCCATAGCCATCCATTGACGGTTAACAAGTCACCACTATGAAATACAAAAAAAAATCACGAATAATTTTTAGTAATTCTCATTTGGACGCTGTCACTGTCAATTTTTGTTTTCTTTTTTATTTAAGAACTTGCTTACTTGCTTGTCTATCATCGCGTCAGCCTGTATATTTAGTTTTTTTTTAGGTGGAAAATCATCCGATGATTCTCTAGGGTGGAGCGTAAGGGCCGTGTTAGACTTTTACTGACTAAACCCCACTCCTATGTTCCTTCTTTGCTTTGCGTTCCAGGACTCCGGGTTTTCCTTTCAGAAACGAACTCATTGCATTATGGCATTGCTGACATCTCCTTGATCACTATAGTCTGTCTAAAATGTCAAACGACTTGGGAATTTTGTATAATATTTGATCATTTAAAAAGTACATATACATATCGCTATAAAAACTGATCAATAGACAACTATATGCTTGACCTTTGATTATATACTTGTCTAGATACCACATTGACAACTATTGAACGGCCCAAATAAAGTCTACTAAAATTGGTAGACTCGCTTCTCCCTTAAGTCAGTGTCATTTGAAATACCAAAGGATAACGTGCTCACGAAAAGTAATTAATTATGCCGGTTTGTGCTATCAGACCGTATAATAATACCAAGATCACTTTTCATCGGTAAGTTTTGTTATTTACCCACTATTATATTCAGAAACACGATTTTTTAATTCGTTTTTTTGTAAGTTATTCTGATTAGCCAGTGTTGTCAGTTTTTTATTAGGGAGATTTGGCGAAACTATGGGAGACATATTACATATAATTATTACGTCATCTTTCGATCAGGAGAACATTATCTATACATATAATAAAATCGTAGGAAAGTCAAAACTGTACATTGAATATTTTTTAAAAAGAATACTTGGAGCGTGATCTACAATCGATACCGAAGCCAAAAATATAGTTTTTAGAATTTTTGTCTGTTTGTCTGTTTGTCTGTTTGTCTGTTTGTCTGTATGTATGTCCGGGATAAACTCAAAAAGTACTGCATGGATTTACTTCAAATTTTGCATGAATATTACTAAGAGGTCGGGTCAACACATAGGCTACATATTATCACGCTATCACCTACGGGGGAGGAGCTGTGAATCTTTATTTTTCTTACGCATTCTGTGACAGCGTGTAATATAAGGACGCAAATTTAAATGTTGTTTTTGAGTAAGTCATGCTATTATCTAGCTTTACACTATAAAAACTACGCCATTAAAGTAACTTGGGCAGAGAAACATAGTTTAACGAATTTTAGTAGTATAAAAACAACTTTAAAGCAGCGCCATCTATGAGATTTCATCAAAATCAAATCAAGTTATATGTTAACAGTTTTTGGCAATTAATCATTTAAATTTGATCATGTTGGTGAGGTTAGTAGTTAGTTATTCTTAAAATTCATAGATGGTAATGTGCATTTTCTTCATATTATAGTTCGTTTTGAGAAATTCAAGTTCCAACAAAACCCTAAAAATCTGGAGCAGAGTTGTGAAGACAATTAAAAAAAAATGCGGCGTTAGGTATTACATGGTGGCATTTCTCAGACTCTGTGAAGTCGACCAGTTTGTGAAATCCTTTACGTATGACAAGGTGCCTTCATATTACACGTACGACAAGCAAAGGGGTGTATTCAACCGACGTCGACGAGGAGAAGCTGTGAAAGGTTTTCCGGGAATTTTCAAGGACACCGCATTGGGTAGGGTTTATACCGTGCACCGGAATAGTGGCGAATGCTATTTTCTGCGGTTTTTAATCACACTGTCCCAGGCCCAACGTCTTTCGCCTTTCTGAGGACATTTGATGGCGTGGAGTATCCCACTTACCGCGCAGCCTTTTGCCTAATTAGGATGACACCCTCGCGGCGGCAAGCGTCAGTGACAGTCCCAGCCACATGCGTCATCTGCTTGCCGTCATCTTGATGTTTTGTGGAGTCGCAAACCTGGTAGCTTTGTGGGAGAAGTATCGCCATCATCTGTCTGAAGATTTTCTACGAGCTTTGAGGCGTACTACTAGAGACGAAGTCGAAGTAACTGATGAACGCGTGCTGAACACCTGTCTCAGTTCACTTCAAGATGTGGTCATTTCTATCGGCGGAAATGCACTGATCGAATATGGGATACCAGCTCTCCAATTATCACCACATCAAGACCGTGGAAATCGGGAATATAACGCTGAGAGAAATTACGATCCGGGCGAAATAACCACCATACGAAATTACCATGTCGCTTTGTTCTCTTGAGAGCAAAAACAAATTTATGACACCGTCCTTGAAAACGTTGGGCAAAACCAGAGTAAAATGTTTTTCTTGGATGCTCCTGGTGGAATAGAAAAAACATTTGTTACCACTGGCATACTTGCAGAGGTCAGGAGGCAAGGCAAAATTGCTATTGCTGTAGCGTCGTCGAGAATCACTGCCACACTGCTTCCGGAAGGCAAGATAGCACATGTCATGTTATTTATCGTTTTAAATAACGTAGCATATGCTGAGTTAGGTGCCTTTTTGGCCTCACACTGATTATATCTTTCTTTTTTCTTTTCATTGTGAATTTTTAGTTTATATTATTGTGTGAGGCACGAATAAACGTTTTTCTTTCTTTCTTTCTTTCTTTTCTTTCTTTCCATGTTAAAAATTCCCATCGATTTAGAGAGCGCCAAAACGCCTGTTTGTGGTGTGTCACGTAACAGCGATAAGGGACACGTGCTCAAGGATTGCTCTCTGATGATGAGTGTACGATGGCCATTAGGAAGACAGTTGAAGTCGTGGACAGAACCCTGCAGGACATCCGCAGGAACTAACATTTGATGGATGGTGTCACAGTTCAGTTCAGTGGCGATTTCCGGCAAACATTTCTCGAGGTGACGCGGGGATCGAGGGCTGACGAGGTGAATGCTTCGTCGAAACGATCTTCGTTGTGGTCACAAGTTCGTACACTGCGCTTGACCATTAATATGAGAGCTCGGCTCGGCGGCAATGCACGTGCTCAAGAATTCTCCGATGTCCTTCTAAGTTTTGGCGAAGGCACTCTACCAGAAGAGAGAGGTGGACAGGTGGTACTTCCAGAGTCTCTCGGTAGAGTGGTATCCGGCTTAGAAAAACTCATTCACTGTGTGTACGGGGACATCAGTCGTATACCACACCAGCAGAATTCTTGGGTGTGTGAGCGGGCCATTTTGACGCCCAAAAATTATCAGGCTGCAGCAATTAACGAATGCATTCTCTCGGAAATTGAGAAGAATGAAGTGGTCTACACCTCGATAAACACTGTTGTCGAGCAAGATGATGCCACACGTTATTCCGTGGAATTTCTGAACTCCCTGTCAGCAAGTGGACTTCTGGCTCATACCATCAAGCTGAAGGTCGGTGCCCGATTGTGCTTCGAAGTTGTGACGGGACCCGCCTTAAAGTCATCTCGCTCCACACAGACACACCACTGAGGCGGAAATTCTTACGGGTTGTGGCGTCAGCGAGGCAGTATTTATACCACGCATTCCCCTCATACCCCATAACTTCCCGTTCCAGTTCAAGCGCGTACAGTTCCCCGTGTGTGTTTGCTTCGCGATGACCATCAATAAGTCGCAGGGGCAGACACTGAGGGCAGCGGGTATCGACCTCAGGACGAGTTGCTTCTCACACGGGCAACTGTACGTTACTTGCTCCCGCGCCACCAGTCCTGACTCTCTTTACATTTTGGCTCCTGGCAGTATAACTACCAACGTAGTTTATAGGGAAGTCTTGTAAGGTATGATACCTTTATACGTATTTTTACTCTTTTGTGTCCTGGAATGTATTCCTGCATTATTTTCTCTATTTCCTTCAGTCACATCTTATGACTGAACTCAGCAGGATTCCCATATAACTCTCTTCACTAGCTTCGTTTGCGAAAAAAAACTTATATTATAATGCTATTTTAAAAGTTGTTTATTTATAATGCTACAGCGAGTAGCGACACTGGCACCTTAGGTATTTTTAGTGCTGTAGAGGCTTCACGCAGACGACGTCGCGGGCAGCAGCTAGTTATATCAATAAATCAATTTAAAAATTACATTACTTTTATTATATCAATAATCAATAAATGATGACTTATCTATACCTACAAAATAAATAAAACCCATGACGTCATGCACTAAATAGTATTTTTGTTAGTTCTTTCTAATATTTTGGGTTTCAGATTTCCTACGGATCCCATACTAGCAAATTGCTGGAGAGACATTATACTGCGGATTCGAAATTAAAACCAGTGGAAACCCCACAGGACTTCAGTCGTGTGTTCCGAACATTTTTTTGATGATGTATATCAAAAATATTTTACAAAAAAAACGGCCAAGAGCGTGTCGGGCCACGCTCAGTGTAGGGTTCCGTAGTGTCCCGTCCGTCACAATAAGTGTACCCATTTATGATACGATATACGATTATACTACCAACTTAGTCCAGAAATTATTTTGTCTTTTTTGTACAAAAACTGTTATTTCCATCAAGTTCAAAATAATTTTTCTAGAAAGTCCTTTTATAGTTCTACTTTTCAGATTTTTTTCATATTTTCTAAAGTTATGGTTCAAAAGTTAGAGGTGGGGAGACACATTGTTTTTTACTTTTGGAGCGATTATTTCCGAAATTATTGACATTATCAAAAAATGATTTTAGTAAACCCCTATTCATTTTTAAACACCTATCCAACAATATATCACACGTTAGGGTTGAAATTAAAAAAAACAATCACTTCCCACTTTACATATAGGGGGGCTACCCTAATAAAACATTTTTTTTTCCAATTTTTATTTTACCACTTTGTCGGCGTGATTAATATACATATTGGTACCAAATTTCAGCTTTCTAGTGCTAACGGTCACAGAGATTAAGCGAGGACGGACAGACAGACGTGGCGAAACTATAAGAGTTCCTAGTTGACTACGGAACCCTAAAAGGGGTTTACGACGGCTAAAGAACTAAAATTACTGATTGTCTCCGATCTTGAACACGCCTATTTCGCCATCCGGTGTGGTCAGGGTCAAGTCAGGTGGGATGGTGGTCAAACGCGAGCCTATCAATAAAAAAAATAAAAAAAGTGTATATTTTTTTTCACTGCTGTCTTGTGTTACATCGGAGTTTATGCTTTTTATTTGTTTTATATACTTACATGTAACAAGAGAATTGTGTGTCTTAAAGTCTGTGTTGGATAAATGTATTATTTTCTTTTATTAATTTACGAAATATTATTTCATTCAACCTATTTTGTTAAACTTTCTTCATAATAAATAACGGATAAAAAGAAAGTTAATCATTTGAAGCAGGCATCCCTAAACACGCACACCTTGACAGTTTGACGACAATAAGTACGCAAGCGGTACTCACACATATCTCGCAATTGGAGACGGTTTTAGTGCATCGTTTGTTCGCATTGCTCTATCTAGACAAGTATATAATCAAAGTGCTTGACAAAGCATCGATCATCACCATCTCATACCTTGACATTGGCAAAACCATCGGACATTCGTCGATGTAGCCATACATTTAAAAAATTGAATTGAATTGAAATACATATATTCGATACTTTTTATAAGGTTCTTCTATTCATCAGTAAAATTATTTGTACTTCTAATATTTATTTAGATTTTCCCTATTTATTACATTAATTATATCTCTATTTTATTAAATTATAAATAATAAACAAATTAAACAACAACTTAAATAATTAAAAATAATATATATTCTTCTATTAGTAAACAATGATTAAGATCTCTTATTCAACCTTTATTACAGAACCTGTGTTGATTACATCAGGTCGATTTGGGCCTGCTCCTTATCACCTGATATAACCCCCTTAATTTATAATTTCTAATCAGAACACAAACTCACTTCACACCCTAAAACCCATTAATGTTCAAGTCAAAACTCTTTGAATTTTTAAAATAATCTTTTTCTAAAAGTCATTAAGCAGTACACCATCAATGCGAAAATCAAACTTGAAAAATTTCTCGAGACGTTATTATCGCGAAGACTTATGACATTTGCGAGTTTCGAATCGATTCTAATCGAGTAAAAAAAAAGTTCTGAAGTAACTTATCGATTTGGAAAGAAAGAACAATTAATGAAGTAAGATAAATTAGGAATCAATGAATGCTTAATGGTTGCCTCCATTAGAGGGTTTTGAGTTGGCGGAGAGGTTTTTTAAAGAACATTTTAACTACTCCCCTTTAAAGTTTGAGAGAGAACGAAGATATAGAGAAAATGGAATGTATGAATATACATATATGGTTACCTTTGTGTAAAGGTCTGGAAATTAAATAATTTTAACAGAATGTCTTTATAGCGGGTCCACTATGTCCAAATAAGCTTACAATAATTATAAATGTCAGAAATACATAATTATTAAATCACTAGCTTTTGCCCGCGGCTTCGCCCGCGTACATAATATATAGCCTATGCCACTCAGGAAGAAAGCAGCTTTCTGTCGGTGTAAAATTTTAGCAATCGAACCAGAACTTTCCGGGCACGCCACAATTATGGCGATAAGTCCCCTCTTTGAGGCGTGGCTGGAAAGACCTCACGGCGTCCTTACCTTCCGCATGACACAGGTCCTCACCGGAAATGGCAAGTTCGGGAGGTTCCTGTTCCGAATTAAAGCGGAAGTGACGCCCGGGTGTCGCCACTGTGCGGAACGCCCGGAGGACACGGTGGAGCACACAATCGCGGTGTGCCCTGCTTGGGCGGAGTATCGCCGTGCCCTCGTGGGGGTGATCGGCGGCGGAGACCTCTCGCGCCGGGCCCTGGTCGAGGCCATGGTCCGGAGCGAGGAAGAGTGGCAGGCGGTCGCCGACTTCTGCGAAGCAGTAATGCTCGCTAAGGAGGTGGCCGACCGCATCAGACAACGGCGCTCTCGCCGCCGCCGCCGGGATTCCGATCCCGATTTCCAGCCACCGTAGGCGCGGGCTTGCGGACAGTGAGCAATGGGTAGCTCGCTGTCCGGCCGTCCGGTAACCGTCCGGACCAAGCCCAAGTCGTCGACGGCGCGCACTGTTCCCGCGCGCCTCAAGGAGTTGTCAGCAACAGCAGGGGCCCAGCCGGGTCGAAGCCTACTGGGGCCAGGGTTATCCGAAAGGGCGCTCGAGCCCCGGTACGAAGGCTAGAAGGAACGGGATGGGTTTTTTAGTCAGTAAGAGTCTGACACTATCTCCCGCTCCGCCCAAGGGCGGGGGATGTCAATGCATGATTTTTCCCATCGAAAAAAAAAAAAAAAAAAAAAAAACCAGAACTTTCTGAGATTACAAATAAAAAAACATAAAAACAAAGTTTAACTCTTTATTATATTAGTGTAGATTTACGAAATCTTGCAACGTAAGCTTTGTTTTTTTTTGCAGCTATTACGACCTGACAGCTTTTTTTCTTGAGGCGAGATTCATCAATCGACTTCTCCTGTTCTAGGGTGAAACGGGAGGTGTGTCAGAATTTTTAATTACTAAAATCTACCTGTATCCTTCAGCGTTTTCGCGTTGGTTGGTTTCGGTTAGTTGTTTTGCGGGAGAAGTAAGTGGAAGATTTCTTACCAAAAAAAAAAAAAATATTCAGAAGAATCATAGGTTACCATTTTGATCTTTTTAGTATTTCCCCCAAATCTTTAGACATTTTTAACTCAAAAGTCTTCAAGCCACTTCCACTCTCAGTAACTCTTCGTCACAACGAAGGCAGTACACTGTTCTTTAACTCCGCTGCTCACAGCGGTCTATTCTTCACTTACTTTTTAATATTCCACAAGTTTTCAGCTCATTTAGAATTTATAGTAAGTGTACTTTGTTATAGTTATAACTGGCCAGCAGACCGGCTTGACCGTTAGTGGGTTTTTTAAAAGCACCAATAAGTGGAAGTTATTTTTTTTAATTGCAAATGGCGTGTTTGTTGGTAGAGATGAAGGACTTATACCTTGATCACACGTACCGAGTAAACGGGCGAGACAGTGCTCTCGGCCGAGTACTCGGTACGTATAAACACAGGACCGAGTGCTAAGTCGAGCGCTTATCTCTACAATTCGCTTACATCACTGTCGCGGCTGAGCAACATTGTACTGCCTCGCCCTTTTACTCGGTACGTGTGATCAAGGCATAGGGGTGTTTTTAATATCGTTAGGTTTTGCTCATGCATACTGGATTACTTCGCACGCGTAAGCCGCGCAAATGTCCACTTCATACAAGAATTTATTGTAATGCGTGGAATACGCACGAGGCATGCGTTTTTTTGCATTTTTTAAATTTTCTGCATGCGGAGCAAACCCGCGTGATGCAATCCATAAGATAATAAAAACACCTCTGCTGTTTTAATGGTTAATCTGATTTAATATAAGATCAGCTTACGTCAGTGTCTTCATCCGTAGGAAATTGAACAATCTCCCATAAAAACTATCGCGTGGGTTAATCAGCAACTGCTACGTAGTGCGTACGCCTGGCACTATGCTGAACTGGACCTTATTTATTTACGTACACACTTCTTCTTCTTCTTCCTGCCCTTGTCCCATCTTATTTGGGGTCGGCGCAACACGTTTTTTTCTTCCATTCTGTCCTGTCACTCGTCACGCTATCATTTATTTACGTACACACAAACACTTAAAATCGAAAAGAACAAATAAGGATCGAAAAGTACAAAGGACCTGCTTATTTCTAACGAAATTGCTTCCAACAGACCTGCGACAGGATATATAGGTGTATTTTAATAAGTTTCAATAATTGTTATTTCATTGTGTGTACTTGTACCAAATAAACGTGTTTCCTTTCTTTCTTAATCGAAAATATAGTATACGAGAGTGGAGAGCGCCAAATTACATTTAAATCATACTTTACACAGATACAAACTTCCACTTTTATAATATCAAAATTGTGTACCTACTAAGTTTACCACACCACCCCCCACCCCTGTATTAGAGGGAACAGACTTCTTCGTGCCACAGCCGCCGGGACCCCAACCCCGGTTTCCAGCAACCACACCTTAGGCACTTGCTGATTGCGAGCAATGGTAACCAGTAACCGTTCGGACAGAGCCCAAGTCGTCAAAGACGCATCAACACGCTCGCCTCAAGGAGATGTCAGCAAAACCGTAGGGACCCGGCAGGTTTTAACCCTACAGGAGCCATGGGTTCGCTGCTGAAAATAACCCGGAATCCTAGATTGCAAGCTAAAGAAGAAACATATGAGCGGGTTTTATTCAGTTAAATTCAGACACGCTCCCCGCCTTAGATTGCATCACTGCTTATCATCAACTCATCAAGTGGGATCGCAGTCAAGCACTAGTTTATATCAGAGAAGTCATTGGATGATCTTTTTTTATATTACCACCTGAAAAAAAAATCCTTTGCTTTTGCGATTTTTACTATGTAGTATTAAGTACACTGTACAATCCATTACTCACAATTTAAAAAACCCGCGGGACCAAGTTTCCTTATCCCCGCCATGGTCTTAATGGTCTGTATCTCGTAAATTAATTAATGTTTTAGAGCTAGCTTTTCCTTATTTCCATGTTAAAAATAAACACTTTTAACCCGTTGATATAAAGATGCCTGTGGCTTGTGACAGGCATTTTGTATGATAGTTATTTTGTCTAAGAAAAAAAAGAAAAACATTTTTTAAGACATACGCAGGACAAACAACAGAATTAAAACAAAAATGTTTTTATATTAGCAAACAAACTAACACTAACAACAATGTTAAAAAAAAAACACAATAAAGATTTGGGCAAGGCCAAAATGGCTTTTCAGCATATACAGCGATATTAAAAAAAAAACAACGCAGCACTGTAATTCTGATAGGGCCTTTGATTTTACGGACACAGTCATTATGATATAAGTATCCCTTTTTTATTTACTTTGGTCAAAACACTAGCAAATAAGGGATTTCTATCTCACTGAAAACTGGTTATCCAAATCACCACATGGAAGGGCCTCGATAGGCCACTTACGAACCCCCTCTATGCGACGCTTATTAGGGCACATCCCTATGGGCTAGTATACCGTATACGGGTCTCCCTTCGTGCAGCAGAAATGTTCAGAAGAATTTACTATGGCCCTAGGACACAATGGGCAACTGAAAGACATGTAGGCGGGTTTTAGTCAGTAAAAATCTGATACGCCCTCTCGCTCCGCCCCAAAGCGGGCGAAATAATTTAATAATTTATCACCTAAAAAAAGAAAAAAGCATACCATTTCAAGCACAGCATAGCATATTCGACCTTATAATGTTCCCACTGTTTTTTTTTTTTTTTTCGATGGGAAAAATCATCTTATGACAACCCCCGCTCTTGGGCGGAGCGGGAGATAGTGTCAGACTCTTACTGACTAAAAAACCCATCCCGTTCCTTCAAGCCTTCATACCGGGGCTCGAGCGCCCTTTCGGATAACCCCGGCCCCAGTAGGCTTCGACCCGGCTGGGCCCCTGCTGTTGCTGACAACTCCTTGAGGCGCGCGGGAACAGCGCAAGCCGTCGACGACTTGGGCTTGGTCCGGACTGTTACCGGACGGCCGGACAGCGAGCTACCCATTGCTCACTGTCCGCAAGCCCGCGCCTACGGTGGCTGGAAATCGGGATCGGAATCCCGGCGGCGGCGGCGAGAGCGCCGTTGCCTGATGCGGTCGGCCTCCTCCTTAGCGAGCATTAATGCTTCGCAGAAGTGCGCGCCCGCCTGCCACTCCTCCTCGCTCCGGACCATGGCCTCGACCAAGGCCCGGCGCGAGAGGTCTCCGCCGCCGATCACCCCCACGAGGGTACGGTGATGCTCCGTCCAAGCAGGGCAATGTTCTCACTGTTGGCACTCAGGCCTCCTCTCTAGAAGAGGGAATGGACTGTAACCCACCACGCGGGCCCAGTGCGGGTTGCTGAATGTCACATGTCTTCGAATTTGTTGGTTCTAAGACATGCCGGTTTTATCACGATGTTTTCGCTCACCGTTTTGAGAGCAGTGGTGATGAATAAATTGAAATGATGAATATGAAATAAATTGCACAAAGTAATGCGCCTGACTGGGTTTGAACTCGAGACCGCGACCTATTTTAATCATTTCACGTAAAAGTAGAGTAAATAAACCATAAACCTCATTTCGTTCAGTCCTCATTCCACCCTAATTCCACGAAAGCATAACAGTTTTAATGAAACGTGAAACTTATTGAAAAACTACCACATTGGTAGGTTTATACAGTATTTTAAAGTAAATAAGCCGCGAAATACCCAACATCGCTCACTCCTAGTCAAAGCTTGGCAGTTTTTTTTCTGAGTGGCAGCAAAAAAAATTACAAATCGTACTAATTAACTGAAAATTGTTGGTACCTGTGGGTGTAGCCTACTTTAGTGTTGGTAGGGCTGCCAGGAACTTTAAAGTTTTAAGTAAAACAGCATTTATGTACCGCTTTTACGAAGCTATTATCATTGAAGACAAAAAATATTAATCAAACTTTGGTTGATCTGTTCTTGAATAAAACAAAGATATATACGATTATCATGTGTCATATCTCCTTTGGGGGAGGCCTATGTCCAACAGTGGACGTCTTTCGGTTGATACGATGATGATGATGATATCTCCCTAGGAAACATACCCCGGGATAATAAGTATCCTATGTACCATTCCAGAACATGGCCTACTTGTGTACCAAGTTTCATCGAAATTCGTGCAGCCGTTTGAGCGTGAAGAAGTAACAAACATATTATGTTTCTTAGCATTTATGAAACTTTCGTCATATATTAAGTTTCCCATAACATCAGTAATAGTTTCAGCTAAGTAAAATTCTTAGTTGCTTGACAGAGCTCTCTATTTAGGTATAAACTGACAATATGCCTCTTCCTCTCCGAATGGTGCGTGAGGCTGTGTTAGATTTTTATTGATTAGGGCCACAGTAACCCTTCCGCAGCCCTAACAGGTAACCATAGTCTCAAGAATTACTTACAAACTTTCTATTTTACCTACTATGATAACAAAAGAAAAGTAAACTCTTCGTCTCTTGCATTATGGTTGAAAACTTGCAAATTTGAAATCATATATAATGTTTTATCGTTCAATCAAGTTCGAAACGAAAAAGAAGCACCAAAAACTCACACAAGAAAAAATAAAACGTACGATTTTAAATTAAAATATTAAAGCTTCAGAACTCATATTTTCAGTAATTTCGCAGATGGCAACCCTAGATTTTTCCTATTTGAATATAATTTGTGTCGTGGTCCACTGCTCAGTCGAAATTCAACTGTGGTTTCTTGTTTGCAAGGTTGATGTTTGAATGTTTTTATTTATATGCTTTACAGTTCTTCATAAGTATTTGGCTGAAATCTGGCGTCATAATATCGCTGGCAGCCACGTGACGTCACTGACACTGACGTCATTCTGGAGTGTTGGCTCTGTTTTGATATTTTCCTGCAATATCGCTCAGTTTTCGTAATTTCGCGTTCTGTTAGGAAACCTAATTTTGTTTGTGGTTTGGCAACGTTTTTGATGACCGGTGTGCGACGCTGTTTGTGAATTTTGTGATTATGGATTTGATTTTCTAAAAGTTTAGGGCTGTATTATTATTATTATATATTTTTATTGCACACCTTAACTTATTAAAGAATAACATTTAACAAAAATAAGTGTACAATAGGCGGTCTTATTGCACAGGGCAATACTATAACTTCTGACTACGGCTTCACTCGCTTAATGATTTCGCTTATATGTTTGCAGACACGACTACCTAGAGCTTCGGGAATGGGCAACTCAACAACTCAGGACTACGAAGGAACTCAAAGACTCGACTAACAATACCAAGGAAAGGACATTTGGTTAGGCCGCAGAGAATACTCCAATTGCCAATAATCCTCATAGGCGATTACCACACTAACACGCATCACGCTGCATGTTGCGTGTCAACGCACCTACGCGCGTACTTGCGGGAGTGCAGATCTGCATAGTCGTCCGGGTTTTTATGCACTCACTCGCATAATCGCGTTTTTTCGATTCACGCAGGCTCTGATTCTTTTCATCCAAAATCACGCACGGCACTACGAGACTCAGTAAGACACACCTTGCATCTCGCCTCACACCCACGTGCGTGAGCGCATGTTTCTCTGCTTGTAGGCACGTGATCTGCATAAACGCGCGTGGGTGCGGGTTATTATTTAGTTAAAACACACATTCACACGCTACACTACGTGGTGCGTGGCAGTGTGATAATTGCCTTAGTTCTCAAATTCACAATCAAATTCTCAAATTAAAAAAAAAACAAAAAAAAGTTTGTGTTATGAGTACTAGACAACTGATAAACACACTTATATATTTCTAAATACATACATAATATAGATAAATTACACCCCGACACAGAACAAATGATCATGGTCATCACATAAACATTTGTCCTGGGTGGGAATCGAACCCACGATCTGTGGCATAGCAGTCCGGGTCAATAACCACTAGACCAACAGGCCAGTAAAATATATATAATAAAAAATAATATAAAATAATATATACCTGGCCTGTTTTTTTTATAATTATATAAGCTAGTGCTTGACTGCGATCCTACCTGATGGTAAGCAGTGATGCAACAGTTGATGGAAAGCGCACTAGTTATCAAGAGCCTATTCACTCAAGCCTTGAAAACACCTAAATTATAATCGGACGGGAAGACCTCAGCAGGTTAATTGATCCAGTTCTTCGACGTACACGGTATAAACGACGAGGCGAAACGCTTAGTCCGGATCGTAGAGGCACGTAGAGGTGTTAACAACGCCATATGTCGTCGTTGTTTTACAAGCAAAGGTTTTATATATATCCACCCACAAAGCCCACTAAACCAGGTTTTACTGAATCATATAAAATTCTCTCAGTAACACTTTGGTTTACCCCTGTAAATTAGTTTCGCTAGTACACGCCCGCGGGTTGTCTTGCATAAAATTTAGATTTCCCCGGCATCTCAAGGGGGCCATATCAAGTTTTTCCGAGATGAAAATGCTTGGATAGGTTAAGACGACTTTGTCATATCTAAAGTCTGCGACAAGAACGAAATTTGTTTCATTTTTGGTATTAGCCAATTGTTTCAAGGCTAGAGTGAATAGGCTCTTAATAAACTGGTGCGCCTCATGATCAACGATTGTATCACTGCTTACCATCAGGTGGGATCGCAGTCAAGCACTGGTTTATATCGATAAAAAAAACATCCAAAGGTTGTCTGTAAAAAATCGCTTTTAAATAAACATGTTTTCTTTCTTTTCTTTTTTAGGGTTCCTTATCTCTAAAGGAAAAAAAGGAACTCTTATAGGATCACTTTGTTGTCCGGCCGTCTGTCTGTCTGTCTGTGTCCTGCTTAAAATCCACATGTAAATCCTTAGTTGGCTCTATGGTAAGTCAAAATAAAACAACAATTTTATCGGAACAATAATTTAAGTAGTTCTTATTTTTATTATTGATAGGTTCTCGTTTGACCACAATCTCAAACGATGGCAAGTGATAATGTGGTCAACGATGGAGCACGCTTGCCTAGAAGTAACCTGTTCACTCTTGACTTAAAGACCCCTTGGTTGTAGCTATCAGGAAAAAAACAGACTCCGATAGAGAATTCATTCATTCAATCAACTTTATTTACAACTATAAAACTAAATATTTTCTGTTGTATTATTTTTTACGGGACTCTGCTTTACGGAACCCACTTGTAAGACACGCAAAATATTTATTTTATGATCACGATCGCAAAAATAAATTCTTATAGATATTACTTTAACAAGATTTCCTTCAACCCTCTTATTGGTTTACACCTCAGCCAATTTCTTTGATATTCCTTTCGTACATAAACTTGATATTGATAACAGTCAAATCGGGATCGATGGCACCGCATCAAACGATCTTCACGCGGAGGTATTTCTTTGAATTTCGAATGTCATAGTGATGTGGCGATGTTGTATCCGCGGTGCGAATAGTTTGCCAGAAGAATTATGAATGTTTTTTCTCGTCTTCTTTTTTTTTGAACGACTACTATTTTGTACCTTTTTTCTTGGCAGATATTCGCAGGAGAAAGAGTTTACCGACATGTAGTGTATGTGTATGTGGGTGGAACACATTGCTCACAGAACAGATGGTCATTAGGGACGAAAGGTTCTGGAGTGGCGACCATATACCGGAAGACTCAACTTTAGAAAGTAGGCCGATAACCTGGTGAGGGTCGTGGGAATCTGATGGATGCGAGACGCACAGGACTGGTCCTTCTGGCGACACATGGGGCAGGCCTATGTCCAACAGTGAACATCTTTCGGCTGGATTGATGAATGATGATGATTCCTTGGCAGCTCTTCGACGGTATTCCATCTGCAAGAAACGGTATGGAGACTCTTATCTGGTCGTCCTGTAAGCGCTCTTTCAAACTGTGCTATCTGGCCTAAACTTATAAAGATCAATTATTCTATAAAATTCGTATTAAAGTGTCACAGGAGTAATATAAAAGGTGAAAGCAGACTGGTAAAATTTAGAGAATTGTTCAACCAGTAACTCTAGAAAAATAAAATACGAGACGCACAAGATCAATCGAGGGGGGGGGGGGCAGTACTTAGAGGATGTTTTTAACTGAAATGACGAGGATTGTAAATAAATTAATAGAAAGCCCTTATCCTTACCCCTATTTTTATAGGGTTCATGCTTGCTTGTTAGGTTAAGCCAAAAATCTTATGACATCGGATATCCTAACTAATATTATAAATGTAAAAGTGTGGATATTTGTTACTTAATCACGCCAAAACGGCTAAACGGATTTGACATGGAAAAGAACATAGGTTACCTTTTGTGCCGATTCCTTAAGTACCTAATGCCACGCGGGCTAAGCCGCGGGCAAAAGCTAGTTTTCTATAAATTTCGTTAAAATGTCCCGCACATCACACCCTGCGGATATCACAGCACATCACTGGTCCAAAATCGTTTGAATCGAGTGCGAGACCGAAACAGGCAAGATCGACGATTCGACGCTCTTGAAACAGTTCGAGAGCTTTTTTAAAACGAGACGAACCTTCAATGGTACTTAGTACCCCTGTTAGATTCGGTGTCACGCGAAAGGTGCTCGGCGAAAATATTTTTCGTGAAAAAAAAGAAAAGATATCATCTTTTTTTTTTCGTTTTGAGAATTCACTGATGTGTGCTAAGTTTGCACTTGGAGATTTTTGTGAAGTGATGATTATACTTTACTAGCTTTTGCCTGCGGCTTCGCTCGCATATATAAACTACTAGCTTCTGCCTGCTGCTTCACCCTCGTACATAAAATATACCTTATGTCTCTCAGGAATAAAGCAGCTTTCTATTTTTGTTTTTTTTTTTAATCAGTCCTGTAATTTCAGAGATTATCTCCTACAAACAAAAGAACAAACTACCTCTTTATTGTAATATTGTAGATAGCCTGTGTTACTTAGAAATAAAGCTGCGTTCTATCGGTGATAAAAATTTAGCAATCGGACCAGTACTTTCAGAGATTACCTCCCACAAACATAAAAACATACTATACCTCTTTAAAATATTTTTTATAGTATAGATTTTGTAGAAGGACAAGACAAGTTGACATTTAAATTAGTTAATTCAATAGGTGGTTGAACACAATGAATTTCAAAGAATTAGCCGCATATTTTTTGGTATTCAGTATGCATAGCATCGATATACATATATGTACAGACTACGCACTAGATTAGGCGTGCCGAACACTCACTTTAGTTGACTCAGGTGTAATGTAGGCTGTACACCTTGAACATTACACTATGTAAAACTAAACTAACTAATAGACGCTATAATGCCAATGTAGCGCAGCAGCGAACTTTTGTTTTGACTTTTCAGTTTCTATGAAAGGGCATGTCTATCACTAAAATTTAAATCGATGATGCATAGCTTAATGCTTTGAGATATAGCAATCTCAGTATTTCACAGTTGACAGCATAATAGCTGATAGGTATATCGTTTACGCTGCATCCAAATGGAATGAAGCCATTAGAACATCCTACTACCTTCTATTGTTGCATACAAATTGGAGCCCAAACACTATTCCTAGACTAGAGACAACATGCTAAAGAGGCTCCTTTTCCACTCGCTTATTGTTAACATCTAGCATGGTTTAATTCATCAAACCCCAAGTGAACACCGCTCTGTCATTGTCTTTCTATTGTGTCTCTATTTCTCTCTTCATCTAAGTCATAAACTCCCGCCGGCGCCGGGATTCTGATCCCGATTTCCGGCCACCGTAGACGCGGGCTTGCGGACAGTAAGCAATGGGTAGCTCACTGTCCGGCCGTCCGGTAACTGTCCGGACCAAGCCCAAGTCGTCGACGACGCGCACTGTTCCCGCGCGCCTCAAGGAGTTGTCAGCAACAGCAGGGACCCAGCCGGGTCGAAGCCTACTGGGGCCAGGGTTATCCGAAAGGGCGCTCAAGCCCCGGTATGAAGGCTTGAAGGAACGGGATGGGTGTTTTAGTCAGTAAGAGTCTGACACTATCACCCGCTCCGCCATCCTGGGCGCAGCGGGGGTTGTCATAAGATGACTTTTCCCATCGGAAAAAAAAATCTAAGTCGTAAACTCTTAACAGAGTGGTCGTTGTCATGTCCAGGTCGGGACTTTTTTTTATTTTTTAGTACCTACATTATGTAGTTTTAGTTATTAGATTAGTTTTTTTGTTAGTTAATAAAAGTCTAGATAATATCCTCAAGATACTGTGTTTCCAAAATCGAATCTAATGAAAAATGTGTTATAACGTCATATAGTGTGAGACCTGTTGTATGAAAAACAAATCGAATTGCATGTCCTTTAAATCCAGCCGTTGAACTTCGAACCTCGAATACAAAATCCCTTTTCGAAAAGTATTCGATATTTGAAACTGTCGAGTGGCCAGTAACACACGAAATCAAGCCGTTCCAAATTCGCGAAATTCCTTCGTGAAAGTATTCGCAACTCGAAAGCGCAGAGTACCCGGTAAGCTCAGCAACTTGCCACTTAGCCACACTCAAGCGCGCACTCCCTAATGACGCGCCTCGCATTGTACCAACTTTTTCATCCGGACTTGCATGAATATGGACTCGGACGCCTTTGTGAGCGTCCCTCCTTCCTCGCAAATCTGCCAACTTAACCGCACATTACGAAAACTGTCACACATTCTAATTTAGACTCTATTGCAATTCGTTAAAGTTCTCGCTTCGTTGAAGATGTTGTAAATATAAGTTTGTTAGTAAGGTTTTTTTTTATTTATGTTTTACGTTATTTTTACACGAGCCTCGTCCTTTCAGTGAGGTCCATTCACGCTTCGGAGTATATAAAGAATCTGGTTCTAATTGAATCTTCATTACTGCTCGAAAAGATTTTTTTTTCTATTTCGTTTTTCGGATTTAGAATTTAGGTTAGTGTTTTTTTTTGGTTTTGATTTTGACTCCTGTAATTAATTAAGGCTTTTTTTTGTTTAATTATTTTTGTTGCTTTTCCTGTTGAAGTTTACTTTTGAATGAGATCAAAGTGTAAACTTGTCGTTGCTAATCTGTGGTTTTGTCCCATTCGAGACTATTAGTTTCTATATACCTGAAGGATGTCTGTTGGGCATGTGTCTCTTAGATAATGGTAAAATTTGAGGACTAATGGGATTATTTTAAGCTCGGTTGAGAATTGATGGATTAAAGTTGGAATTTGTCAAACTATACTTTACCATTACATGACATTTTTTTTTTTGTAGATGGGAAAATCATTCTATGACATTTTCGCACCTTTGGGCGAAGCAGGAGATAGTTTCAGGCTTTTACTGACTAAAAACCCACTCTTGTTCCTTCTTTGCCTTTCGTACCGGGGTTGAATTTTCCTTTCAGAAGCAGACCCTTCACCCCAGTAGGCTTCGACCCTGGCCATGACATGACATCCTCCTCCTTGCGTCATTTATTCTCAATGCGTGACCTCGACGAATAATTTTCTCGTGAACTATATTACGCCATGTTGTCCTATCTTGGGTGATGTGGATGACGTCGCAGACTGTGGTCTCCAGTGTAACACGGATTTGGTCTGATCAACGTAACGGACTCCTGCCTCTGGGTCTTTTCCCATTTTAATTTTCCATAAGGAAACAATTATTTAAATAAATCATTGAAAGCCTAAAACTTTAAGGAGGCAGTGTCCTCCGCACATCGTCAACCTACACAAGAACTCTTGTAGTAGGCGTCTTTATAATCAAGTTAACTAACACTACCTATAACCACATACAGTTATCGGCACGAATATTGAGCGCTCGGCGTCAGAGTGGGGATCGCTTTTCGCCTTCCATACATTGGCGAGCCAATCGTCGTCGTTGTTAGATACATGCAGCAAGCGCAGGGAACGAGTCACGAGTGACATCTATGACACGATGGCGCGGCGAGCCACTTAAGAGACCGAATATTTGACTTCTGCGCAACTTGAAGAAAATATTCGTGCTAATAACTATACGAGATTTATCGTATACGTGATAACTTCTTGCCCACTGCCACTTCAGTTTGGCGATCTATGTCAGTCTATGTCGGTAACCTTGGATCTCCTGCAGATATATCCCCACCTCAAAAGACCTACTGTCATCGCAATTATTTAAAAGTCAAAAATCTTATGATTAGGGAGCTAGACCCTGAAATAGTTTTTCGGTATGGGGGATTAGCAGGGGAGTTAGCTGATTTCGACATTAATTTAAAAATAACAAAAATAACCGTTTTATGCAGACCGAACCACATGATACAACTAGTATAGTTATCTCAAAAGTCCCATATATCATGCGTTACTCAGGTGACTCTGAAAAAGCGAGGTAATGTTTTCTAAGTGTATTATTACGTGGTAGAATATCACCTGAGGCTACAATAGTATGAGAGTTTTATATTATGTAGCCAGTTCTTAGAATACGTACAGTCAACAGAAGGGATAAGTAACCAGGGTCGTCAGATATTATGTAGTTGAAGTATTCATGGAAATCGATGGATGTATACGAATAAGCAAGTTGACTATGAATCAAAGCTAATATTATAAATGTGAAAGTGTGGATGTTTGGATGTTTGTTACTTAATCATGCAAAAACGGTTGAACGGATTTGGATGAAATTTGGCATGCATATAGCCTTTGACATGGAAAAGAACATAGGCTACCTTTTATCCCGAATCCTTAACTATCTGCCGCGGGCAAAAGCTAGTTTAATTATAAATTAAAATTCATTCGTACCCATCCATCGATTTCCATAAAAACTTCTCATATATCTGACGAAACTGGTTACTTATCTCATCATTTGACTGTACGTACGTAAGTATCGTTTATATATATGTTTTGTTTACGTCACATTTAAAAAATAAAATATATAATCATAACTGTAAATGTCAATATAACTCAATAGTAACTGGAATAAGTAATAGTTGTAAAATCATAAAACACAAACCTAAAAATATACGTAAATTGACAACTCACACTATTAATTTGATTGAAAATCGAACAAAAACAGAAATAGGGACCCCAGAATATAGAATAATTGATAGAGAAGTTAAAAGAAGTATTAGGAAAGATTTAAGGAATATTAACACAAATTTAGTTAAAACTGCTCTAGAAAAGAACACATCTTTGAGAATTTTAAAGCAAGGCGTCACAAACGGAAGAGCTTGGATTAATAGTTTAACAGATAGTGATGGAACAAAACAGTACAGTAGAGACAGAATAATGGATATAGCCACAACATTTTACAAATCTTTATATTCTGATCATCCTGCACCAGAATACAATACAGAATACAGTACTTCAGAATCCATTCCCCCAATAAACGGTTATGAAGTGCATAAAGCACTTACTACTATGCGTTTTAATAGAAGTCCTGGGGAGGATGGAATTACCACGGAAGCTCTAAAAATTGGCTCTCAAACTTTGCTTCCCCACCTTACTAACCTGTTCAATACTATACTCCAAACAGGAAAAGTACCAAGTGCCATGTGTCACTCAAATATTGTCCTTTTGCATAAAAAAGGCGATAAAAGTGATATCGGTAATTATCGACCAATAAGTCTAACATCCCATATTTATAAAACTTTCATCAAAGTCATACATAACCGACTTGAGGAAAAATTGGACAAACACCAGCCACCAGAACAAGCCGGATTTCGCCCTAACTTCTCCACAACTGACCATCTTCAAACACTTAACCAGGTAATAGAAAAATACACAGAATTTAATATCCCATTATATCTGGCCTTTGTCGACTACGCGAAAGCCTTCGATAGTGTTCGTCATAATGAAATTTTTGCTTCTCTTGAAAACCAGGACCTTGAAAAACAATACGTAGACTTATTAAAAATCATTTACTCTAATAGTTTCGCAAACATTAAATTAAATACCTCAGGACCATCTTTTAAAATTCAAAGAGGTGTTAAGCAAGGTGACCCGCTCTCTCCCAAACTGTTCACAAGCACATTAGAGGAGGTATTTAAGTCACTGGCAGCCTCATGGTACACCAAAGGCATTGACGTCGGTAACAAAAGGCTAACAAATCTCCGATTTGCCGACGATATAGTCCTTTTTGCCCCCACGGCTCAGGAGCTACAATCAATGCTCCAAGAACTGAGCACGGCTAGCCTCAAGGTGGGACTTGCAATGAACCGGTCCAAAACAAAGGTGATGACTAACAGCATCAAATGTAGGGTCGAGGTAGATGCGCAGGAAATACATTATGTCGATGAGTATATCTACTTGGGCCAGTTAGTATCTTTCGAAAACCGACAGGAAAAGGAGATCGATCGGCGAATCCAGAACGCCTGGAAAAGCTACTGGTCCATGAAGACGCTAATGAAGGGTGATCTGCCGATCTCCCTGAAGCGCAAGCTCATCGACATGTGTATCCTGCCCATCCTAACCTACGGTGCTCAGACCTGGTCTCTCACCGAACTACAAAAGTTTCGCCTTGGGGTTTGCCAGAGAGCTATGGAGCGCAGCATTTTGGGCGTAAAAAGAGCAGACCGAATACGAAACGAAACGTTGCGCTCCATAACAGGTATCATAGACGTGGGCAAAAAGGCTGCCAGGCTCAAATGGGAATGGGCGGGTCATGTCAGCCGCATGCATAGGGACCGCTGGGCGAGCGTCGCCACACAGTGGGTCCCTACTGAAGTAAAGCGCCGTCGAGGTCGGCCTAGAAAGAGGTGGCGGGATGATCTGGACGCGTACCGCAAGGACTGGTTTGAGACGGCGCAGGAGAAGAAAGTTTGGAAAGACTTGGGGGAGGCCTTTGCCCAGCAGTGGGACAGCAACGGCTAGAAAAAAAAAAAAAAAAAAAACTGTAAATGTCATAATGCGTGGCATACGTAAGCGATCAGTTTGTTTACAGCTTTATAGTTACACTAGCTTTTGCCAGCGGCTTCACCCGCGTACATAAAATAGCCTGTATCACTCAGTAATAAAGCAGCTTTCTAACGCTAAAAAAATTTTAGCCAATCGGACCAGAACTTCCAGAGATTACCTCCTACAAACAAAAAAAAAGACGTGTGGCACTCGGGGACTGCCGCGGTAAAGCTATTGCATAGCATTTTTATCAACTAATGCAATTATAATTATTTATTTATTTTATTTATGCAGTATTTTTATTTTCCTTTGTTTTTTTTTCTTTGATATTAATTGAAGTTACACTTTCACACATTGAATTGAATTTTGATTGATTGTTCACTCATTTTCTTATCGGGCACCATGCTCAAAAAACAAATGAGTGGGGGTGTTAGGTTATTTTCGTTACGGAATTTCTGGATTCGGTCTCCACGCTCAAGGCCCGCGATAGAAGCTATGCAATACCTTAAAAACAATTTTACCTTTTTATTATACTCGTATTAGTGTAGATAAGTCGAAAACTTTTTTTTTTCAAATTATTTAATGCGTATTTAACCAAACAAATCGTCATAGCAAGATCTCCCTTTAAAATCTGTTACGTATACCCCGTGATGCTCGTCCCCTTGTTAGTCAACCCTATTATAAACACTATGATATATCATTAGCCGAAAACCTCACAGATCGTAACTCAGCTTACCTACGCTTGGACTAATTGTGTAAAAAGAAACTGCTACTGGTTGTTGGATGTTTTGTATAATAGACCGGCAATTCTAAGGAATACTGTTTTACAATTCTACACGCCTGGTACATTTTAATTTGTTGATTAAAAATTGTATTTGTTGTGATAAAATAAAAATAGCTTTACAACTCACAATTTCAATCTATTTTGTTTGATTTCAATTTATTTAATGTTATTTTAATTTAATTTTAAAATTGTTATTTTTGTTTTGTAATTTATTATGTAATATATTATAGGACAGTGTCTTATTAATGTTAAGTTTAATGTTTAGGTTTCATTTTGATATTATGTTATTTGTTTTTAAAGTACTGTTTGCGTTGTGATGTGTTTTAATTCTGTAAATGGGTGTATTTGACCTGAATAACAAATAATATAAAAATAACCATATTATTACAATTCAATGACTTTACAGAAAAGATAATAGAAATAGAGTAAGTTATGCTTTTACAAAGCTATTTTTATAGAAAAGTGTGACTTTAAAGTCAAACGGTACTTCTTAGATTTGTCAGGAAGAAAATCCAATCCAATATGAAAATTGTTGAAACCTCGTTAGTTTTATCAAATTACTGGTTTTTTGTATTGTCGACCTTAGATTTTGTTCGTAACAAAATTTATATTTTAATTATAGATTTTCTTGTTTAATTGATTAACTTACTTAACCCATAAAAATTGTACTAAAGGACGGTTTGAGATTTAAGTATTTGAAATAAGAATGTTCCTGCCAAAACCATGAAAAATTTTTAGAGATTTTTTAGTTAAGTAGAGTTTGACAGTACCTAGTATTTAAAGTGGATATAGTAATTGGCATTATTGTTATTTAACAAAGATTATTTTGATAATATTTTTAAATTTTATTTTATTAGATCTTCGGCGGTATCCACAGTGCCCACAGTTATGTATCCCCGCCTGGTACGCCCACCACATTATCGATAAACGTAATGTACTGACCGTTTGGTGTAATTATATAAAACGGTCATCAAACCAAGATTCTCTTTTGGAAAGTAAGACTGAAATCCCATTGAGAAGAAGAACAAACCGGCCGATGAAATTTTAAAGCCAGGTTCTACTTATTTTAAACTTTTTTAAACCTCTGGAAATCCATAAATATAAAAGAGAACACCATGAAAATTTATTTTATTAAAATTATATACGGATTTATGGCCAAGCCGGGCAAAAATGATCATATAAATTAGTGGATCGCTAAAAACATTGCGAATCTGACCCTAACTTACGGTTTCAAACGTGTATGCCTACAAGATTATGTGACGGAAATATTTAAAAATTAAAAAAAAAATAGAAAGAAAGAAGAAGAAAGAAAGTATGTTCATTCTGCCTGAATAAAGCTTGTTTTTTAGAAAACAAAAATCTTGAATCGGTAGTTTTTTTTTTCATATAAGTAAAACCGCTGTTACGGGGCCGCGAAATCGACATAGACCCGGGCCGGCCCTTAATTTCAATCCACTTATTGATCATTCATAGGACTCTATGGGTTGACACAGGCGATTTCATCTAAAAAAAATTACAATTCGAATTCAAAATTAACCCGATATTTTCTCCACTGCGATCGTCGTACGACCGCCATACAACCACCTCTCACTACAGTTCACACATAACTCCCCAGATTTGAATACCGACCAATATGTTTGTTGGTACATACAATGATGACGTCACAACCCGCGTCACACTAACAAGCCTCCGTGATGCGACAAATTGTAAACGTCTTTTATCTAAACCACCATTTTACATATACTACATCTCCGAAAAACTTATTAAAAAATGAACTTTACTCCCCCGTGTTAAGGTTCATGAGATTTTCGTGAGACAGTATATGCAAGGTTGGTTGAGAGTATTTTGTTGTTTGACATAGGATGGAGTCGCGAATCTGAACAAATAGCTGGGTTTATGGTATTTGCTTAATGTGTAAGGATTGATATCTGGATGTATATTTCGTGTATTTTATTTCCATGTGTGATTGTTAAAGATTTAATGTTTTGTTTGCCATATGAAATGCGGTACTTTGGTGATACTTATTTTCTTTTTTTCTAGGTGGAAAATCATCTAATGGTTTTTCCTGGGCCTCAAGTCTGCTATTACAATAGTGTCAGAATGATCTATCATTGATTTCATAATTGTTGATTTTGACCAGTTTTGGTAATCTACTAATATAATGGCGTCATTATGACTTTCCGATGGTCAACCACTGACACTCCATTGAAAGAAATAGCATGTAATGGTAATCTCGTACATAATGACAAATAAATATTTGACGTATGCGGTAATCTGCAAAAATTTTGACAGGTCCTATGACCTACAATTACGACGTCATTGCGCAGTTAGTGCTTTTAATAAGCTCGGTATTGTTATTCTACAACAATTTTAATATAAGATCGATAATTATGAATTAGCAGATTACAAACTTTTAGCAAATTGACAATGGATTCGTGTTGGAATGACGAATTTATAAAAATAGCAGACTTGGGCCCTTGATCTAAGGCAAACCGGAAGGTCGAATCTGACTTTTCTGACTAAAATCACCCCTATTTTTTTTATTCATTTATGTACACGCACAAACACTTAAAAATTAAATGGAAAAATACAGATAGAAGAGTGCAAAGGTACTACTTATTTCAAGAAATTTCTTCCAACAGACCTACGTCAGGACAGTTGAATGAGAGATGTAGAAACATTGACTGGCCTGTTGGTCTAGTGGTTAGTGACCCTGACTGCTATGGACGGAATCGAATCCACGGAGGTCGTGGATTCGATTCCCACCCAGGACCAATGTTTGTGTGATAAGTATAATCATTTGTTCTGTGTCGGGGTGTCATTTATCTATAGCATGTATGTATTTAGAAATATATAAGTATGTTTATCAGTTGTCTAGTACATACTAGACAACTGAAACCCAAGCTAAGCAGAGCTTGTGTTATGGGTAACACAAGCTCTGCTTAGCTTGAGACTAGACGGCGTTGAGTGATAGTTGTGGAAAAAGAAAGAAAGAAAGAAGAAAGTGATCTACTTTCAAACCTGGTTCCAGAGCGTTACACTAATGGGACCTTATATAAATAAAAGACTCAGTCCATTTCCATGTCTTCATGCACATTGCGTGCTTACTTATTAATTAAGGGTGCTCGAGTACATCAAAAGCAATTATTTCAGACACGGACATCGGACTAGGACACGCAATGGGATTTGTAATTATTTTACTGTTTTTTTTTTTAGATTATAATAATATAACAACAATTCTACGAAGTACCTTTTGACGTTTCACACTTTTCTATAGCTGTGTTTAGGCGTAACTCACACTATTTCTATTATCTTTTCCGTCAAAACTTTTTTTTATTTTGGTAAAAAAACATCCAATGACAACCCCCGCTCTTGCGGAGCGGGAGATAGTGTCAGACTCTTACTGACTAAAAGACCCACCCCGTTCCTTCTAGCCTTCATACCGGGGATCGAGCTGTCTTTCGAAACTAACCCTGGCCCCAGTAGGCTTCGACCCAGCTGGGTCCCTGCTGTTGCTGACAACTCCTTGAGGCGCGCGGGAACAGTGCGCGCCGTCCACGACTTGGGCTTGGTCCGGACAGTTACCGGACGGCCGGACAGCGAGCTACCCATTGCTCACTGTCCGCAAGCCCGTCCGTAAAACCATTGAATTATGAAGCTGTTTTAATTTTATCTCAACATAGGTATACAATTTTTAAACAATAAATCAAAATTAAAATTTACTACGTGTAGAACTATCAAACGGTACTTTTTAGATTTATGATTTTGTTAAAGGGTTTGTTCTTTGAAACTGAGGGAATATGACTCATTCATCTGGCATTGTTTTTGTTTCTATCTATTTTGTGTCGTTAGCTACTGGGCGCAAATGAGTGCCTTTGATATAATATGATAATACATTTAGGAACCGGGAAAAGCTAATATGCAAATAAAAATATCAACCTTTGGCCATGGAATGAAGGCGAAGAAGAAACAGGAATGGGCTTTAGTCAGTATAGATGTGACACACCCTCCCGTCCCGCCCAATGGGAGATGTCATTAGATAATTTCAAATTAAAAAAAAAAATATATGAAAAAATAGACCGTACAAATGAGTCGTATTCCCTTTGTTTCAAAGGTTCGCCATAAAGAGTGTTAAAACACAGGCTTTGATTTTCTCATTTTACTATTCTCATTTACGTGTTAGCTCAAATAAATTGACCTAGTAGTGCTGTTATTTATTCCTTATGTAAAAACCTCCAGATTATTATTTATAAAAAATTTCATTCCTACAATTGCTTTGTATCTTTTCTTCCAAAATTAACTTGGCATTCACGCCATAATTATCGCCTAACGAAACAATTGTTTGCAATAACAATAAATTAATCGTTAATACGATTAATCATTACAACAATGATGTAATTTATATTAATTAAGCAAACAGTGGGAGTAGAGCGACCAAGTTGATGGGAATTATTGAGATTATCCCGGGATTATTAATGTTGGTACTAATAAATAATAAAGTATTCATCATGGTAGAAGTCAAAAGGGTAAGGCTTACTATCCAGGGTGCAGGGACGCATAGCTTCATAGGTCCGTATTTGTTATTATACGCTTTCACATACTATAAACTATGAAACTCTGTCGTCAAAGCGGCAACGTCACGCCATTGTGTTATAGCTTATCATCTTTAATTTGAGGTTTTACATATGTTGCCTCAGAACAAAAAATACCTATTGGTAGATACTTTTTACGTGCAAAAACTATGCTTTACTCTAAAAAAAAAAATCTCTAATTATGGGAGAAAACTCGGAGTAGGTACAAAAATGACATACTGTGCAGTAGAAGGCTGATAAAAAATAAAATTACCTACCAACCCAAATCGGTAACATTTATCAACTATCAAAAAAGTCTTTGCTTGCATCAATTTGGATTCCCGCACTTCAACTTAAAAAATAAACTCAAAACCTCCCCACTCCGAGAAGTCACCTAAATCCCAAACACACTAATCTGAAACTTGGTCACAGTACCAACGATGATGGATAGCTACATTTACTGCCCGAAGGTCCGGGTCCACGATAAATCATAACGGATCCGGCTCGAAGGGCTACCCGCCCTGACAACCGTAAAAAAAGTAATTCCTTCATCACGCCATTTTTCCCGCTTTTTTCTCGAGCGAGTTTAACTAAGAATTAATTAACGAAAAGCTACAGGTTTACTAGCAGATATTTTTGGCAGTAAAATAAATGGTTTAATTTCTAATGTAGAGGCCTTTGGACTACGTTACTTCTTTTTAAGAACGATCAACCTGAGACACATTTTGATTTTTCATATAAACGCTCTTACGTGTTTATGATGACTGTTATTATATAATTATCTTTCTCTAGATATTTTGGAAACATATTCTTCGTGTTTTAATCAAAGACTACGATTTGACAATACGAATGTTGCATGTTTTTTCCACTTCATAAATAGTGAGGTACCGCAACCGATACTGACCAAAAAACCGAAAAATTTTCGTAAAAATAATTTCGATTTTTACCATTATTTTTTTTATTTTCGCATCGTGAAACGTGTTTTAATTTTTTACATATCTCTAGCATTCTACAGAAGTGAAAACCGCTTCATGATTTCTTAGCCTAAGTAAAAGGCGGAGTGTTAAAAAAGATGGTAATATTTTTGATTATTTTAGTTTTCAATTTATATTAGACTTTATATAAACACACACATATATAGTATCTTAGTCCTATTTTCCATAAAGGTTCTAATGTTAAAAAACCGGTATGAAAAATCGAATTTGGAGACATCACTTTTACTAAAAATCTGGCAACATATTTTCAGAAATTGGCATTTGCACATGTCAAATCATAGTCTTTAATTAAAAAATGAACCATAGATACTCGTTTCTTGTGGATTGCATCTAAGTTTCTATTGAAATCAAGAATTTGTGTAAAACAAGTCCTCCGTTAAACCTCCTAAGATTTTGTTTAGTGGATGGACATAAATAAATAAAACTAATCCAGTAAAGACACCGGAAAATCTGCTATTTAACATAAACTTTTTCTTTATGTAATGTACACTCACTTACAAAAGTCGATAGGAATTCTTAAAACGTATTCGTTTGACGTTTAGTTTGACTTACGATCTTTTATTTTCAAGTTTCGCCAACAAATGATTGAAATTCACAATTTCATCAACTTAGCATAAGTCAAGATGGCCCAGTGGTAGTAGTTAGGCACACAGATTGAAGCGCAAATCAGTGTGCCGCAAGTTCAAATCCCACGCAATTATTGACTTTTTGTAAGTTCTTACCCGATTGGAAGTTATGTATTTGCATTACATATATTAAATTATTCTTTAACTTGTTCACACATTTCTTAGAGTTAGAAAGGTAGATCACAAAAAAACTAAATAAAGAATTAGATTTCTGCGAGGTAGACATGAGTTTTAACTTGACCGAAATGAACTGTCGTTTGGTTGTAGTTGTTGGTTAGTGACGTGTGGTTGACAGTATTGTAATATTCGCAAAATGCAGGCTAATATTAGTATTGAAGTGAGGGCGACTATCATTGGGCTGCATAAAAGTGGTTTTAATAAAACACAAATATCTGAAGAAACCGGACTGAATGTGAGTATAATAGCTATTAATGAATTGTAACTTTATTACAAATTAATCTTCTAATTAAAACGTATGCCATTTATGAATCCATTCATCGTATCTATAAGAGGTTTAGAAGAGAAATACGTAAATCGTTGGGTTTATTGGATTGGTTATTGGATTAATAAATGCAGTTTTATTTTAAAATTATATTCAATAATTATGATTATTAACATTTTATATAATGAAAATGAAGTGAAGTAGGTATAGCTGCCTAATATATATATTTTTTTATTTTAGAAAAATACTGTAAATCTTTGGCTAAAAAGATATGAGGAAGAAGGTAGCCTTGCTAGTCGAAAGAGAAGTGGGAGACCGAAGCTTATTAGCGAGGCGCAGCGACGACATATGGTGGACGTATACGAAACGAATGGTTTCGCACCAACGAGACATTTTGCGGAATTATATGACACCTCGATGGATACTGTTCGCCGTGCACTTCACGCTGAAGGCGTGCATCACAGAAAACCTGCTAAAAAGCCGTACTTGACAGTGAGGCACAAACAAGAACGATTACGTTTCGCACTAAATGTTTAATGTTAACTAAACTAAAGGGCCTACCATTTTATTTTAACATATCTGTGATTATTCGTTAACAAACACTGTATTATATTGTGTTTACTTTCGTTTAAAACAGCTATATCTTTTAATTTGTGCCATCGCCTCATCTTAAGAATGCAGTGAACTCGCTATCAATTTTGTTGACAATAATCATGAGTCTATTTTGTTTTTTATTCTTCTACCCGCACTGTTATAACATAATATTATACTTAGTTCATTTAATTTTGCTCATCTAATTGACGATTATCTTGTGAGAACTAAAGTTCTTTTAACAGAAATTGAGGTTTAGTTTCAATCTTCTTTTCGTCAAGAAAATGAACAATTAAGCTATGACCTCAATACATTAATTGTGACGTTACACAAAAATAAAATGTTTACAAAGTCTAAATCATAAATCACTTTTCAATAAATAACTGGATATAAACAATTACCTATATTTTATTTTATTAAAATTTGAATATCCGTTCATTGTTACGTTATTCATAATATGAATGGTCTAAGTGGGTATACTTCCAACAAACAATCTTACGCGTAACATAGATAACGGTTACAAGATAACTTTTTGCTATTCGACGTCACAATTCTCATAAATGTTTAATTTGTAAATATAAAGCATAAACATTTTTATTAAACACGTCTTTTTATTTCCACCTTACAACATCGAAAAGATGTAACAACTAAATAATTGCAAATTACGAATGTGATTCTTCTTGTGGTTAATAGATCACATTCGTAATTTGCAACTATTTAGTGCAAAAAATGCAATAGTATTTTTCATAGAAATTTAAAAAAATGACTATATCAATATAGATTGGGAATTTTCAAAGTAAGAAATAACTGCAACGGACTGACCATGATTTGAACTCGGGTTACGTGATTTGCGAATCCAACACTTAGTTCACACGGCTACCAGCACATGACGTATTTGCGCGAATTTTATCAATGCTATGGTAAGAACAGAAAAATAATAATGTTTTGCTCAGTGCGACGACAGTTCCTTAGTGTGTGTTATCTGTGGAATGTGGATACTCATACATGCGCACACATACGCATCGCGCTCGCTCGGTTCATAGCAATGTAATCTTTAACGTTCCTATCGATTTTTGTCTCCTTACTGTACTTATAAATTAAAATTTAAAAAAAATATAAAACTATAGAAACCTTGCACATTTAATTGTAATTCAAAATAACGATTGTTTTTCCAAAAACTTAAGGTAATTAAAAAAATATTTACAACATTCTGTTTAGTATATGCGAAACCCGAATATAGTTTGTTTAGAATCAATAACTGAATCGATTTCAATAATTTTTACATGTTATATTTTTTCTCAAAAATATTTAATAAAGGTCACAAGTTGGACACCACAAGACAACAACACAAGACGAGAACACAACAATAAGTACAAATCAGGTCATAGCCGGCATTAGGAGCCAGCGCACAGCTGGCTGCGGTATCAAAACAACCCCTCAGTCACCCGCGTGGGCTGGTGACCATGTATTTATGTCGCCAACCAGGTAACTGGCTTATAACTTTGTTTTTTGGAAATTTTGTACATAGATTCTTTACATAAAAATACTAGACAGGTGTTTCAGGTTTCATATACACCCATACTTTTTAATTAGTACACAAAAAAAAATGGGGCTCTATCTGTACCCGTCACTGACCATATTTTTGTAGTCAAAAGTAGGAAAAACCGAACTCCTAAAATTGACCACGAAAAGGTAAATTCATCACAGAATCAATCAAACATAACAATTGCTAGTAGAAAATACTGCGGGCAGTGTTTTTTCTTAATAATTGTCACTTATTCATTCATTAATCATTAGCCTGCACAATATTTCCATAAATTGAGTGTCACTTTGGGACATTAACCAACGCTAATAACTTTGCTGTTTATGAATATTATTTATTGAGATTTAACTTATAAAATACCAAGGGCTTTTCTAGTAAGCCCTTCAAATATGTGTACTAATTAAAAAATTGTGGTGTATATTAAAAATAAAGTTGTACATGCGAATTACACTAGTTTAACTTCATATAGATCATTTCACCATGTTTTCCACATGAATCCTCATTTTAATAACGGTCATTCTGTTTATTTCCATCGTTGTCCCATAATACCCGAAATTGCCCTTTAACGCAATTTATAATGTAAATTATTTTAATAAACTCGATCCCAATGATTTATGGTCACAAGTTTTAAAATAAACTTGTTCATTTTAAAACTGAAAAGTGAATTTTGAATGTTTTATTTTAAATTGATATAGTTTTAAATATTCAAGCGGTGATAAAGATATAGTATATCTAAGCTGATGTTGAAACTAAAGAGTTGAAAATCGTAATCTATAAAGTGTTTTGAATGTTTTATTGTTTTAAGATACATTTTGTATCAGATTTTTAAGCTTACTATTGATGTTTGTTTTAGTTCGTTGATTCATATTAGAAAAGTAAACAAGTTTTTAATGAAAATATTTTTTTTTATAGCAAGCTTTTAATAGCGCAGTCTGAACTATATCTATACTTATAATAAATCTGTAGAAGTGAAGTTCTGTACATTAAAAATATCAAAAAAATAATACCAGGGGGTGTTACTAGACCGACACCGAACCCAAAAATGTGATTATAAAAATTTTTGTCCGTCTGTCTGTTTGTACAGGCATGACGCAAAAACTACTGGTTCGATTACGATGAAACTTGGTATAATTATTCTTTAATATACTTACTTTTTATCCCGGAAAAGTATATACAATAAAAAACAAACTTAATTTTGCGGTTCAATCCCTAGACCCGATTACTGTACCAACCGCAAATAATAAGTTGGTCGTACGTTACGTCACCCGCAGTAGAGTTCACTAAGGGGCGCTGCACACGGCTAATAATCCATACTAATATTTTAATGGGAAATTGTGTGTGTGTGTCTGTTTGTCCGTCTTTCACGGCAAAACGGAGCTACGAATTGACATGATTTTTTAAGTGGAGATAGTGGAAGGGATGGAGAGTGACATAGGCTACTTTTTGTGTCTTTCTAACCCCCCACAGAAAGGGGAACCGTGTTACCCCGAATTTAACGCGAGTGAAGCTGCGGGCAAAAGCTAGTAATTAACATTCGTCAAGACCATTCCAAAAACTTTAAACACGACAGCGTCATATCATATTGCGCTTGTTATCTACTGAGTTCTTAGCCATATTCCAGCTCCGTCATCAGACACTGGTTACCACCTAGCACCACGTATCATACAAGCCAAAACTCGGTGGGGTTGTGTCGTTCAATTACCGAGTTACTATGGCCATCTTTCAGCTCCATCATCAGATCAGCTCCAAGTCATAATAATTTTGCATTATCATCTGATTTACCCATGCATGCAAAATTGCAACTCAATCGGTAGCCGCAAAATGGATCAAATTTAATTCGCAAGATTTGATTACAGACAAACATCGGGACAGGTGAAATTAAATAAAAGCTTGTACAATAATTACTAGTGTGAAATGGAAATTTGCGGAGGATACGCTTACGGTGCAATCTCGAATACGTGATAAAAACCGCACGATATTAAAAACACCCTTCAAGATATAATTTTATCATCATCATCATCATCGTATCAGCCGATAGACGTCCACTGTTGGAGATAGACCT
Source organism: Mythimna albipuncta (assembly GCA_929112965.1). Taxonomy (NCBI): domain Eukaryota; kingdom Metazoa; phylum Arthropoda; class Insecta; order Lepidoptera; family Noctuidae; genus Mythimna; species Mythimna albipuncta. Next base: position 22,430,642 of record OV815965.1, read on the forward strand.
CTCCCAAGTGTCGCCACAACGAACGATCCTGGGCCCTGTGACCCTGTGTCCCGCATCCATCGGATTCCCGCAACTTTCATCAGGTCATCGGTCCACCTTGTAGGAGGCTTTCCAACAAAGAAATAAAATACTGAAAATCTTGCACAATTCACTCGAAGTACATATCTAAGTACAGTACCTAACAAGATTTCGTTGAACGAAAAGGTCGCCGGACGAACATTTCGTCTGTCTTATAAATCACGTTACATCTCTCTTGCAAACTTTTCAATTACAAGCTTTGAGTGGAAATCTGCGGTAGAGGTGGGACGAGTGGATGCGGCACTTTGGGATGGGGATAAGTGGCAGTTAAGGGGGTGGAGTGTGCTTTTTTCTTGTTGAGCTGGGAAATCATCAAGAAAGTTTTCACGCCCAAAGCAAATGTCAGATTTTTACTGACTAAAACATGACTGTGTTCTTTCAGTTGCCATTTGCTTTTTAAGGCCACAATAACACATTCTAAAAATGCTACAGGAGCGGAGTGTGCTGCGTTTTTTTTTTTGTGTAAGTTTTCGGGAAATGTGACGAAAAATATGTGTAAGTAACTACGTTAATGCTCGGTTAACTGTCGCTTTAAATTCTGTAGGTATTAACATTTTTGAAAACTATTATATTAAGTAGACCAGAAACCATAAGGTATTTTTACATACGTCTATATGCATCTTTATGATAAGAGAAAAGGGTAAGCAGCTACATCGTATGAATTCAGGACCTGACACCCGCACCATTATATAGAAATTGTAGTGTAGGTGTGTGTGAAAATTTTAGAGCGAAATTGTGACAGATAAAACGATTGTCAGTGATAAAAATAAAAGGGTTTGACCACGTAATTTGACACTAATAAAAATAAAATTATTATGGGTAGCCAGATTTTTTCAGCAAAATTTTTCTTCAATTAAATTTTAATCCGAAATGAATAAAAAAGATTAATAAACAAACAAAGCAAGCATAAAACCTATATAGTTTTGGAATTAACCTGTAAAATATAAATATTGTCAATGTCTCACAGTGATGAATTATGGCATCGCGTCTGTCAGCTGTCAGCCTAAAAGACAGTAGGTACTTTGAAAGAAAGAAAATAACGAAAAACTTTTTATTTGCCCGAAAAGGCGCAAACTTAAGGCTACATAAATAGATATATTTTTACATTTATTTTTTTTCACTTTTAATTAATACCATTTTAAACCGCATCCAGCTAGCCAGCTTCGCAGCTCCTCAGTAACAAGGCTGGGCCCGTAGCAATCTCCAGAAACACAGCGAGTCGGTGCCTTAATAGAAATTTGAATAAAATCAATTTATTTTAGCGCGGCCCCCGCTTATCGTGCCCTTAATAGATTGCTATTCGGGAAAAATAAATGAACTTAACTCCATACAAGTACTTATTTCGAGTTTTTGACATGAGTTATTGAGCGTGTGTGTTGGCGTTGTGTTAACGGGAAACAGTTTATTTTTGGAGTATTTTAAGTGAGTAAGGGAAAATGTACTGTATTTAAGAATATCTTTTTCAAAAAACATATTCTTTGCAACAATAATAAAATATGATTCCCGCATTTTTTAAAGATGATAAGCAAAAAATTCTCACCTTACAAAAAATTTTCGATTGAGATACATTTTAAATCGGTTGGTCGATGTAAGAGTAGGGGGGACGTTTTGATGCATCATCCTTCGCATTAATTTCTTTAAGTGCTAGGTCTTTTGTTCAGCATAGGCCACACGGATGCAATCCAGCGATCTTTTAGAGGTCACCCTGGTAGCGGAAACATGGATGTAATCCACGCCTCAACACGTTCGCAAATCAGCCACTGCGGTCGAAACTGCAGTTGGAAAAATGCGCCCGCCGTACCTTGACGTTGAAGATCATATCAAAATCTGGTTTAGTTACATCTGCTGTCTACCTACATGGATGCATGGAGGTCACCTCTGTTGAGATGCTAGATTACAACGGTGTGGTCCAACCTTTTTAAAACTGGACTATTATATTTTAGTGATGTTTAATGTGAAAACCGGCATGTCGTGGAACCAAAAATTCCAAGACATGCGACATTCACCAACCCGCACTGGGCCCGCGTGGTGGATTACGACCCTTTCCTTCTCCTAAAGAGGAGGCCTGACTCCCAGCAGTGGGAACACTAAAAAGGCTGGTGATGTTGTTGTGTTGTTGATGTTTGATGAACAAAACTTGTAATGAGGTGTATAATAAGGTAGGTCCTTTGTAAGTTCATTGCGGGCCAGTCCCTCAGGTCAGAACAGTCAAGATTATTTTTCCATCTTTGCCTTGGTCTGTCACGATGTCACCTTGCATTCGAAGGGACCCAAAAGGTAGTTCTTTTAAGCCACAACTCATCTGACAATTCTGAAATGCGACAGACATGACCTGTCGATTTCACTTACGAGTAGCAGCTTTTCGGGTAACATCTTTTAGTATTGCTTCATAGCAACCACTGCAGGGCAAAGGCCTCCTTGCGGACAGTAAGCAATGGGTAGCTTGCTGCCCGGACCAAGCCCAAGTCGTAGACGGAGCGCACTGTACCCTCAAGGAGTTGTCAGCAACAGCAGGGACCAAGCCGGGTCGAAGCCTACTGGGGCCAGGGTTATCCGAAAGGGAACCCGAGCCCCGGTATGAAGGCTAGAAGAAACAAGGTGGGTCTTTTAGTCAGTAAGAGTCTGGCACTATCTCCCGCTCCTCCCAAGGGCGGGGGTTGTCATTTTCCCCACCAAAAAAAAACTTTTTTGTCTTTAGTCACTTTTGTCTAAAGACAAAGAAGAGTTTTTCTTCTTCTTTTAGGTTTAATTCCAAATCTCTTCTGGGCCTACCCTGACCGTGTCGGAGTCATCGGTTTTTCAGAGACATGCTGTAGTTATGGCCTGCCCAATTCCATATTAGTGGTACATAGAAACTTTCAAATCCACAACACATCTACAAAAATACATAATAATAATAAATATTAATACCGATACCGGTGGGACACTATTTTTTTATATTATTAAATATTTATTTTTTTATTTATAAATATAATTCATATGTGTGTTTAATGAATAAACAAATATTAATAATATTTTAATTGCAAATAATACACACAGCATTTACACAGACAGAAAACTATTTTATTTATATATTTGAAGTGCTTATGTTGTTGAAGTCTGATACCCAAATTAAGATTCAACTTGTGTTAGGAGAATCAGCTCCCATAGCCAAGTTACAAACGTTTCTCTTGCGTCGAACGCCTCGAGTTGGCCACGCCTCCAATACTTTTGTTCTGACCACGTGAGCGTTGAGAGTAGCGTTAGTTAACGATTGCAGATTATCAACTTGGCTAGGGATACAGGGCGCTCGTTCTTATTGATCTATTACAAACATCATAATATTATTGTATCTTGATGAAGTCTCGCAAGTTCCAACTTTGAGTAATAACGGTCACATACGTCCTGTTTTCCTGGAATTGGCATGAAAGATTATACAAATAACTCCAAGCGAAGTAACTTAGCAATCTGTGGGCCGATAGTTTTTAGGGACCCGTATCCTAACGGTAAAACGGGACCCTAATACTAAGACTCCGCTGTCCGACCGTCTGTCTGTCTGTCCGTTAATCACCGGACTTTTTCTCATGAACTGTGATAGACAGTTTAAATATTCACGGATGATTTATTTCTAACATTTCTGTTGCCGCTACTAATAAAACTGTCAATCATCAAATACTAATAAAAAATAAAATAAAATAATATTATCCTGGGGGCTTCCCATACAACAAACATTATTTTTTACCGTTTTTTGCTGCGAACGGTACGGAACCCTTCACATGCTATTCCAATTCGCACTTGACTGGTTTTTTCTCATTTTTCATATGGCAAGGTCAAGCGCAATGAGGCGATCTGTAACAGTATATCAAAGTCTGTAACTAATTCAAAACATGTCTTAACATGTGCTGGATATATTTCTACTGGCAACACCGCTTTGTCTATGTTGTTGTGAGATAAATATCTAATTTTGGTTTTTAAGTACTTTTAGTTGTAAATTACAAAGAAAATGGTTGTTGTTGATGAAATTAAACTTTGTTTACTATTTTTTAATAAAATGAAATTGATCCATCCAGAATTTTATTATATTTATAATATTGTTATCTTACTAAGTACGGACTGAATAACAGCTATTACGAATTAAGTCCCAATTTTTTTTTTCTTCTGTAAGAATGACTTCTGTATCGTGGGTATAAATGTGGGCAAACATGTAAACTCAAATACACATGACACCCAGACCTGGGACAACTCTCTGTAAGTCATACAAACATTATTTTTCCACCTTTACAGTGAATTTTTATGCTTGTCAATTTCTGAGTATAAAATATTATATCAGCCAATCGCTCAATCACTGTGCCAACCGTGACATTAAAAATTAAAAAAAACGTGACGTGTTTTAAAAAGACGTGTGGCACTCGGGGACTGCCGCGGTAAAGCTATTGCATAGCATTTTTTATCAACTTATGCAATTATAATTATTTATTTATTTTATTTATGCAGTATTTTTTTCCTTTGTTTTTTTTTTTCTATGATATTAATTGAAGTTACACTTTTTGAGCGTGGTGACCGATAAGAAAACAAATGAGTGGGGGGTGTTAGGTTATTTTCGTTACGGAATTTCTGGATTCAGTCTCCACGCTCCAGGCCCGCGATAGAAGCTATGCAATAGCTTAAAATTATTTGCCACTTGGGGGCCACTGCTAATTATTTTGAAAACACACCGAACCAATTAACGGTCAGCAAACGTTTATTTAAAAAAAAAACTGTTTTACAATGGTCAATATAAACATTTGAACCCTGCCTCCTAAACAAGGAACTGTATTTTAGGAGGCAGTATCTGCGCGAGTGAAAGGGGTATGTGGTATGATATAGGTGATTAACAGATCCAAGTAAGGTTTCTTAAAATAGGCTTGAATTATTTTTCAATATACTTACTCAAAAATCCGCTTTTATCACTATTACGTAACGTACGTTTAGTCACGTAATTCATTGTTTTCCACACCAGTGCGGAAAAGTGCTCATCCCAGTCACAATTTATCGTATAATGCTGGGCGCTAAGCGATCCCAGGAGTCACATGTCAGCCCCTGTTTGTTTTATTTGGTCCTGAAAAGCGACATTTGATAAATTTAGAAAGTCATTGCTACACTCGGTTCCATAACCCGAAAATTCTGCCTTGGTCACATTGATAAACTTTAACTTGACAAGCCAAAATCAAAATGTAGATATTCTTAATCTGACTAACGAAAATATGTTTTTCCCATCGAAAAAAAAAAAAAAAAAAAAAAAAAAAAAAAAAAAAAAAAAAGCTAATGGCATTGCTAACTTAAAAAACAAAATAAGCTAACTACATTGCTAGCTAACTACATAGCTAACTTAAAAAAAAAGAAGTGAAGCCTACCCATTGCTCCAACAATAAGACAGAACCACGGGACATCTTCATCTTGGTATAAAATTACGTATAAATTACAACAGATGTTTAGGAAAGTTGCCTTCCCACAGAACGAGTAGCTGGCCCATTCAGTATGGAACCCTAATTGAGTTTCGACAGCTATTTATTTACACAAACGATTATCTAAATTGCGTTAACAGCATCTGTTACTTTTCGCACCCGGGCTCTTGGACTATCTCAAGGTCGACACAGAGTAGATGATGATAGAAAAATGAATTGTCATGGGCTTTTCACTCTCTTTGAAATGTTTATCTAACCTGATTAATAAATATCTGTTTAAAATATTCGTTCATCTTTTTGTGTACCTATTTAGCCGTAAAATAGGAAACAGAAGGTACATAAGTTATTTTTCTAATGCGCCGCATAAGGTATTTTTCTAAGATACCTACTAATGTAGGTACTTAGTATATTTTTTAATGTGGAAAATCATTTTATGACTTCTTCGCTCTGGGTTGAGCGGGAGAAAACCACACCTATTCTATATCCTTCAGTTGTCCATTGCGTTCTAAAACGACTGGTTTGTTTTTCAGGAAAATAATCGCTGAAACCTCCTAAACTTTCCATGTGCAGTGAGGACCTGCGTCATGCAGAAGGTGAGAACGCCGTGACGCCTCTCCAGCCACTCCTTAAAGAAGGGACTTAACTATTAATAGTAGGTGTAGTGAAACTAAAAAAAAAAAAACAAATATATATATATATTCTAATGCATAAGCTGTAGAAACCAGTTCAAAAGCATCAGGACAAAGAACAATTTATAATTTCCATATCTAAAACAAAAAAGTATATTTTTTTCTCTGTCACATCTGGCCTGGATGGTAAGGATTATCCTCTCCCTTTCCCACACACTTCTATCCTTAATCCTTTTAAAGGAGTTCACAAAAAAAAAAAAACAAATTAATCACGATACAATCCAATTTCCCTACTCCCAAGGGCGCTATTAAGAAAACAATCCACTTTTGTCGCCTCTGTGTTACTCTACTCTGTGCCAAGACTAGGAGCGGTAAATTGTAACGGAGTATTAGAACTGCAATTTGTGTATTGTTCAAGTAAGGGGCTAGCACCCCACGACAAAGTTATGGATTCTGGAGGACCCTTACGTAGTGAGGTCACAGGATGAGTGTGTGTGTTTGAGATGCAATTTTATGGCTGTTATAAGTGTAATGTATTGTGGAGCGGCGGATATTTTGGGAAACTGTGTGTGTGCATTATGTTTGATGGTGGGTTGTTGTGTAGTTATTATTTTGTAAGATTAAAAACCTCGCTTACCATCAGGTGTGTTAATAATATTCCACAACTATCATACTCATTCTACGCCGTCTAGTCTTTTTTTTTTTTCGATGGGAAAAGTCATCTTATGACAACCCCCGGTCTTGGGCGGAGTGGGAGATAGTGTCAGACTCTTACTGACTAAAAAACCCATCACGTTCCTTCAAGCCTTCATACCGGGGCTCGAACGCCCTTTCGGATAACCCTGGCCCCAGTAGGCTACGACCCGGCTGGGCCCCTTCTGTTGCTGACAACTCCTTGAGGCGCGCGGGAACAGAGCGCGCCGTCGACGACTCGGGCTCGGTCCGGACAGTTACCGGACGATCGGACAGCGAGCTACCCATTGTTCGCTTTCCGCAAGCCCGCGCCTACGGTGGTCGGAAATCGGGATCGGAATCCCGGCGGCTCCATCAAACATGGCGCATGTACGAAATTTTCATTCAGTCCCAGCTGTTTAAGCCTGAAGAATTAACAAACACACAAACGTACACACATATTCGAAAACCGAAACTAAGTCTACATCTACACTGTATAATAAAGAGGTAAATTTTGTTTTTCTGTTTGTAGGAGGTAATCTCTGAAAGTACTGGTCTGATTGCTAAAATTTTTTGATTGATAGAAAGCTGTTTTATTTTTGAATTACATGGGTTATATTTTATGTATGCGAGCGAAGTCGCAAGAAAAAGCTAGTAATATAATAAAGAGGTAAAGCTGTTTTTTTTGTTTGTACAAGGTAATCTCTGAAAGTACTGGTCCGATTGCTAAATTTTTTTTTACCGATAGAAAGCTGTTTTATTTTTGAGTGGCATTGGCTATATTTTATGGACGCAGGCGAAGTCATGGGCAAAAGCTAGTTTCTAATATTAGTGTAAGTATTTAGTAACTATAAATAGATTGTTATAGAATCGTTTATTTAGTAATGGAGTGTGTTTCCAGACGACCTTTCTTCAACTTCAAGTAAATTGCCTAAAGTATCATAAAATAACTATGAGGAAAATCTTTGTAAATAACATCTCGTAGTTTATTTACCACACTAACGTTTCTAGCACCATTATTATTTTATCATTGTCTTTTATTTATGAAACGAATTATTGGACGCAATTTGGGAAACTGTACTAATACAATATGTTACGTATTTTTATATGTTACCCAATTTCGTACTGCATTGTATGTTTCTTAGTTAGGGCTACCCCGTGTGTATTCGAAACCATGAAACAATAAATTTAAAAGAAAATCATCTACAAACGCTTCAAATAGATTTTTCAATACACTTACTCGAAAACCCACTCTTATCTCTCTTGCTTTTAGACACACAATTTTCTGTTTTCCACACTAGTGCGGAAAAGAGTGCAAGCACGCCTCTGCTACAATTTCTTACATGTATCGTATCACGCTGGGCGCTAAGCTTTTTTTATTTCTTGGTAAGTGCATTGAAAAACGTCGTCTTATACACGTGCAAACTTGTCACTGCAGCACTTGGCTCCACAACACTCCGCCTCGGTCGCATCGACAAATTTTCTCCATTTGTATCAAAATATAGTATAATTTGATTATATCCTCTAAAAAGATTTTAAGCACATAATTCAATTACTTTTATTATTAGGATATGGGAAATAGAAAGAAAAATTTATTCCTTATTAAATTAAGTATTTTACCAATATTTGCGGGGTTATACGTAAGAATTCCCACAAATCATCACCTTGTCCAATATTCCCGTTTTGCCCCACACAGCCCTACACTGTCGAGCAATATTACTAATACACATATAAGCGATATCCACTTATTTGTCTCGACGCGATCACGTGCCAATTTTATAGCATCGCCACTCGTAAATTGAAATTGCGGCCCGTTCTCTCGACAGTGTACGAACAATGTTGCTGATGTAGTGTCCGAATTTTTTGGGCCAGCAGTGTATGTTATTGTTGGAGATAAAACCTTCTTGCAAGCTTCCTAAATTATATGAAAAAAATATGACACTTCTATTTGTCACTTGTCTTCACTTGTTTTTTGTAAAATATATTGTTCACACCGAAAATTATTAAAAAACTAATTTGCATTGAGCATCCAGTCATTGATTTTCATCAGAATACCCATAATTCTCGCACATGGTCCATAACGAGCCGGATGAAATATAATTAAGAAGATCAGCGATTATTTTCAAGAAAAAGAATAGAGACTGACTTCCACGCTGAATGGAGGTTCATGAGTTCACTGCTGGAGAACTGGATTGATTTCAAGCAAGTTAGTTAGTGGTGTACAGTTATAATTACGCTAATATCGTCACCCAACACTCAGGTAGTATATATAAGTAGTCATACTAAGGTCAGTACTATTTTATTAAATTACCAATTATATTGTGTTTGAGTAAAATCATTAGGTACTTTGTTGCATTGTGATTAGTATTTTATTCAACAGCAATGTTAAGTTTAAACTCATACTTTTAACAGTATAGTTAGCTATTTTGCTACATAATTAAACTTACATTATATTAAGCTGTAACTAATTACATAACTACTTAACAGTGGTATTAATTTTTAACAAGTATCTTGACATAATAAAAATATTTGAGTGTTAGATATTAGTACAAGTCATTGTTATAAATTATAGTTAGCAGTCAGAAAGGGCATAGACTACAGCTAGGCGTATAATTATTGAAATTATATTGTTGTTTTAATTTTTATATTCCTGTATCAATGCCAGGTTGACAACACTCGTCTCCCAGAATGTCTGAGGAAAAGGATTTAATTAAGAAGCGAGGCAGCTTCAAAGGTCGCTTGACTAGTTTCCTCAATTTTCTGGACTCATTCAAGGACAAGGAGCTATCTAGCTGTGATGTGTCCGAGTTGCAGTTGCGCATGGGCAAGATAGAGGCGTTGTATGAGCAGTATGATGAGGTACAGTTACGTCTAGAATGCATTGTTGACGACATCAACTTACAATATTCTCAGCGTTCCGAGTTTGAGTCTATTTATTATAAAACCTTATCTAGAGCCCAGAATATTCTGACTGACTACAATAAAGATAATAAATCGATGGAAAGTTGTAAAAGTACTCGTGTTAGCATAAAGCAGCCGGTTAAATTGCCAACGATTCAGTTACCAAAGTTTAGCGGATTATATTGTAATTGGCTTGAATTCCGCGACACCTTTACTAGCCTAATTCATTGTAATGATGACATAGACGCAATCAATAAGTTTCACTACTTGCGAGCATCACTTGAGGGAACAGCTGCTATAGTTATCAAATCCATTGAGTTTTCTTCAAGTAATTACTCTGTGGCATGGTCATTGTTATGTGATCGGTTTGACAACAAAAGATTACTGGTTCAGAATCATATAAGTTCATTATTTACTATTGAATCAATTACAAAAGAATCTTCTGTTGCCATTAAGAATTTGATCGATCAGTTAAATAAAGACTTGCGAGCTTTAGAGTCATTAGGGGAGCCTGTGAAACACTGGGATACACTTTTAATCTACATTGTCACACGAAAACTTGATCAAAAAACCTATCGTGAGTGGGAGGAGTGCAAAGGTAGGATAGACAAGGATGGCTTAATCACGTTTAACGCATTTATGCAATTCTTACGCAATCGAGCCGACCTCATCGAGACCCTGGAACTCCCCCGCAATCATTATTCGCAATCACCAGGTAAATCAGGTCCTAAGATCAAGTCAATGGTAGCACAATCTCCTATCAATTCTAGCACTGACTCAGCTTCTAAACCTTGTCCTAAATGTAATAACAACGATCACACATTAAATAATTGTCCACAGTTTCTCGCATTGAGTAACGATGACCGTCTCAAATCATTACCTAGTTATAAGGTATGTTTTAACTGTTTTCGTTCCGGACACTATGCTAACAAATGTAAAAAACCAGGCTGCAAACTATGCAAACGTAGGCACAACACATTAGTTCACGTACATTCTAATGGCACTGTATCGAATACACCTAGTGGTAATTCGATGAATAACTTGTCTGCTACGACTGAAACGAATAACGTAGCTTTATCCGCAAACATTGCATCTCCGTGTGGTCATACGCAACGAGATGTGTTGTTATCAACCGCTTTGATCAGATTAAGAGACCACAATGGGTGTGTGCATCTCGCTCGCGCGGTGCTCGATAGTGGTAGCACGTCTTCACTCATAACAGATAGGTTGTGCAATAAACTTAACTTAAAAACTAGCCAGGTAGATAGATCAATCCTTGGAATCAATAACGTCACTTCGCACGTAGGTAAAATATGTCGGGTTAAGGGTACGCCATTAGATGATAGCTTTGTATTCGAACTAAATTGTTTTGTTCTTCCGTTCATTACGAGTAGTGTTCCGTGTCGTCAGATAAATATTTCTGATTTCGACTTACCCTCGAATATTACTTTAGCTGATCCTACTTTTTATAACCCTGCCGATGTTGATATTTTAATCGGCGCTGATCTTTTTTGGGATTTGTTAGGATCTCAAAGACTAAAGTTAGGTACCGGGAAACCAATATTATGTGAAACCCGTCTAGGATGGATAGTTTCCGGTCCAATTACTCAGAATACTATCTCACTGCTGACGAATGACGTAAAGTGCAATATGTCTAAAATGGTTGCCGACAGCGATGGTGACTGGGAAAACCTCAAGTCAGAATTGACAAAGTTTTGGCAATTAGAGGAGGTGAATGCGAAGTCTTCCAATTCTTATATGCCTGAAGAGAAATTGTGTGAAGACAATTTCGTTACAAATACGACACGATTGTCTGATGGTCGTTTTTGTGTTCGCATCCCCTTAAGAAAGATCCTTCAATTTTAGGAAATTCTTTTAATAAAGCCACACATTGTTTACATTCTTTAGAGCGTAAATTAAAGGTTAAGACGAACTTTAGTAGAATGTATCATGACTTTTTGTCAGAATACGAGTTACTTGGTCATATGACAAAAATTAATAAACCTAATTTATGTTTGGGTTATTTTATTCCACATATGGGAGTTTTACGCGAGTCGAGTACCACGACCAAACTTCGTGTTGTTTTCAACGCTAGTGCTTCTACTTCGACGGGAGTGTCCTCTAATGACCTACAGATGGTTGGGCCAACCGTACAGGACGGTCTATTGTCTATACTTCTTCGCTTTAGAGTCCACAAGTATGTTTTATCTGCGGATGTGGAGAAGATGTATAGACAAATAGTCGTCCACCCGTCGGACAGATATTTACAACAGATTGTTTGGCGTGATAATGTTAGTGATCCTATTAATGTTTATCAATTAAACACCGTCACGTACGGTACGGCCAGTGCGCCATTCCTTGCGACACGATGCCTTAAACAAGTAGGACTCGACTGTAGGAACCCTAAGATATCGGAAATCATCCAACATGACTTCTATGTCGACGACTTGCTGACCGGAGGGGATGACTTAGATGAAGTAAAGTTCATTCGCACTGAAGTCACTAAAGCGCTTGCGTCGGCATGTATGCCATTGAGAAAGTGGAAGTCAAATGATTCTCAATTATTGTCGAATGCTGTCCCTGCGTCATACGATTTGAACATTGGACAAAATGAGCCAGAAAAGTTGCTTGGTCTCTGTTGGCATATCGGCACTGATGAGATAGGGTTTCCTATAGGTCTGACTAAATCTTCGACTAGGTACACAAAGCGTGACTTGTTATCCGTTATTGCGCGAATCTTTGATCCCTTAGGTCTGTTAGGTCCTATTGTTATTACTATGAAGATCTTGCTACAGAAAATGTGGTTAGATAAATTATCATGGGATCAACCATTACCTAATGAGATTTGTAAACAATGGGAGATTATTATTAAATCTTTACCTCTTTTAAATCATGTTCGCATTCCGCGACTTGTAGTCTGCAATTCATTTACGGAGTTAGAACTCCATATTTTCACAGACGCGTCTGAGTCCGCGTACGGTGCTTGCGTCTACATTCGCAGTGTTAATGCTAAGGGTGAGTACATGGCTCGCTTGTTAATGGCAAAGAGTCGAGTTGCTCCCATCAAGCCTACGACAATTCCGCGACTGGAGTTATGTGGTGCGGTAGTCGGTTCTCGTCTTCACGAGAAGGTGATGAGCTCACTTCGAGTGAAGATCAGTCGGGTTTATTGTTGGACTGATTCAACCATTGTCTTGGGATGGTTACAGATGATGCCTACCAGACTTCAGCCCTTTGTGCGCAACCGCGTTGCTGAGGTTTTGGATAAGTCGGGTAACTGTACTTGGAGGCACGTCCCAACAGATCAAAATCCAGCAGACCTAATATCTCGTGGCATGGATATTAGTGATCTGCAGGAGTCAGATCTGTGGTGGAAAGGACCAGATTTTTTAAAACTAGATTCGTCTGAATGGCCTTCTCAAATTACGAGCCCAGGACTACAATCGTTACCGGAGACTCGACCTAAAATCATATTACATGTTGTAAACGATTCGAAACCTGAAGTTTTAATTGATTTTAGGCGTTATTCCAATTACACACGGCTCGTACGATCTGTTGCCTACGTATTACGATTTATTAAGTCATGTAGAAAGCATTACCCTAAAACCAAATACTTGTCACATGATGAGGTACAAGATGCACTAACTCTTGTCATTATTAAGAGTCAGATTCAGTCATTTTCTGAATACCAATTATTTTTGAACAAAAAGAGTTTACCTAAAAAGAGCGCCCTTCTAAAGTTTAATGTTTATTTAGACGATAATAATGTAATGCGAGTAGGAGGACGTCTCGATAACTCTAATTTTGCTTATAGTAAGTGTAGTGTTTGTATTAGGAGTATCTATACTTAAATATAGATATACGCTATCTCGGGCGAGCGACGCTTATGTCAGCCACGGAGTTACGACTGCGCTGTGAGCGAGAGTACACGTGTTGTTGCGGGCGTGCGCTTGCGAGCGAGCCAGTGTTTGTACGAGAACATTACAGTGGACAGAGGTCCTACATTTGGCGACGAGTAAAAAGGTATATTCAGTATTTTATAATTATATAAATCAAAAGAAGGAAAGGAAAGTACCTACATTTTATGACTGGTAGCAACAATACTCGTAACGTTTTCTTAAGGGGATGCATCCCATGCATTTTCACTGTTTTTCGTACAACCGCTTAAGAGCGGTCAAATCTAATAAAAACAAATTCAAATCAAATCCAGTTAAGACCTCTGAAAATCTGCTATTTTGCATGGGCTTTGACACTTCATAATTTGCTCACAAGTGAAAAGTAAAATAAGAAATACAACATAAAGGCCTAGCAAATTTTATCAAGATTCTAAATGGTGACAATGTTTTTCAAAACTTTTAAGGAAAAAAAAACACGCATTTGCTGGAACAAGTTTTGTGGAATTTTCGAGTAAATCACGGAATTACTATTACAGAGTATTCAGGTATTATCACGTTGCCTTTTCGTCAAGCATCGCGCTGGATTGCGTTTGATGAAGCAACAGGCTTTTAAACCATGCTCGATGTTTGCGATGGGTGAGTGGAAAAGCAGCTTCTTAGATATCAACCTACATAATATACGCCTTTCAACTTTGTAGGTACGAGTACATACCTACGGTTATTTTTCTATAATCCACAACGTTTTGTTTTGTATACCTTCGTGAAGACGTTATGTTGTTTGAGATATGTAGCTACATTGTAGCGGATGTACACTGTACGTATGGTCCGTTTCTGGGCTTAGAAATATAAAACAACGTGATGGCAAAATAAATATGGTGTACAAAGTTGCAATAGTGGTTGCGTTGTGGAGCACTTAGAACAAGGAAACATATTCTTCACTGCTTGAATAATTAACTGATATAATTTGAATTCTGATATTTGTACTTGTAATGGACGGGCCTGTTGGTCGTGGGTTCGATCCCCGCCTCGTTGGCGAGTGTTTGTGTGATGGACGCGAAGTGTGTGTGATTCACCTCCAAGGTGAATGGGTGTGTTTGTCGATCGTCTGGTGCCCATGACACGAGCTCTGCTTGGCTTGGGACTGGATGGCGTTGTGTGAAAAAAAAAAAAAAAAAAAAGTCCTTTGTGGGTTTAAGATCTCCATTAAATTGGAAACATACTGCGATCTAGAACCATCCATTAAATTGGAACTTTTGTGATTTAAAGATCTCCATTAAATTGGAAATTACTGTGATCTTTAAATATCCATTAAATTGGAACTTTCGTGGGTTTAAGATCTCCATTAAATTGGAAATACTGCGATCTAAAACCATCCATTAAATTGGAACTTTTGTGATTTAAAGATCTCCATTAAATTGGAAATTACTGTGATCTTTAAATATCCATTAAATTGGAACTTTCGTGGGTTTAAGATCTCCATTAAATTGGAAATACTGCGATCTAAAACCATCCATTAAATTGGAACTTTTGTGATTTAAAGATCTCCATTAAATTGGAAATTACTGTGATCTTTAAATATCCATTAAATTGGAACTTTCGTGGGTTTAAGATCTCCATTAAATTGGAAATACTGCGATCTAAAACCATCCATTAAATTGGAACTTTTGTGATTTAAAGATCTCCATTCAATTGGAAATATTTTGCTCGCGAGAATTAAATGTTCATGTTCTCCTGTATACTATACACTTGTCATTGACAGCAGGGTACAGTTTAGAAATGACTTTTCAAGTTGCCACAATAGACCTCCTGAAGTCGATTTATCATCAATTTGCTAACGCCCGAAATAGGTACTCCATTTGGGCAATAAGTTAGACCGTGAGGTATTGTTGTAAGGACTCAGTTCAGTTAGTATGATCGCGATACATTTTTAAAAATTGCCAATTTTCACGACGTAAGCAATTGTAGTTTCAACTATCGTCGCGCGTTGGCAGATCTAATAGATACTGTTACGATTTCTTTTATGACAGTGCTTATTTCTCCGTAGATAATTTTGACAATGTTGACATTGACGTATCCCTGGAATATTAATCTGCGATTATTTCTGCGTTAAATCGAAATTGAACTATTTTATTATCGGTATGCTACAAACGCGTGTCACATAAAGTGACCTTATCCGTTTAATTAACTCATCTTTGTAAAAGACGACCATAGCGGTCTAGCGCGGAACAATAAAAATAATGCGTGAGCGGGTAGATCGATAGATAAATCCTTTGATAGATAAATCCTTTATTGGCTACAGCACAAAACATGCACCAAAATACATAAAGCACACAGATTATAAAAAACTAAGCACATAGACAACAACAAAAGAAAGAAAAATAAAATAAAATAATAACACATGTAGGTACTAAGAAAAAAAAAAAGAGAAATAGCAATATAGACCCATAGTGCGGTGTGCATGTCGCGCTGCACCAATGGGAGTCTAGCTCAGCATGTGTCAGGCAAAAGTACCAGACGCTGATATTATGCTGGATCCTTGTGGTGATATTCGGACGCTCAGATGGTTTTGAGTGAAATGTAGATAAATACATAAAGTTAATAGGCATAAAATAATAAGCAAAGTGAATAATTAAAAAATAATGTAATGTACATAGATATCAATATCCATGGTAATGTACGAGTATGTGTGTGTAATGGAGCAAAAAAGGTGAGGTATAGACAGCATTTTCAACATGTGTACCTATCAAACGCAAACTACGAAGCGGAATATGTGGGTACGCCCAGCAGACTGTCCCGTAAACAAGGAACACGCAGACCAGCTATATGAAGGACGTATTCGAAATGAACATACCACGTTCTAGGGTAGATGAATTGTTGCGTGTAAATATTATTTGACCGAGTAGTTCAGTGTTATTTAGGTAGCTTAAGGTAGTTGTTAGTTAGGCAGGAGTAGTCGGCTAGGTAGGAAATCATAATATTTATATTTTATTGGACTACCATAATATTCATTAGAAACATTTATACGACAAAACAATATTTGCCGAATCAGCTGGTTTTCTATACTATTCTCGCGTTCAGAAGAAACTAGTCTTTGGGCTACGGTTTCTTTGGGTGTCTTTTTGGTAAAATTATAAAGGGAATAAAATTAGTGTGCTGGTAGTTCAAAGTTGCTCGTTTTAAATGAAAAAGTTGACACGAAACTAAGTAAACAATCTATTTCAAATTGTCATGATTTTTAGATATTGATATGTCGGAAAACCAACTAAAAATTGTTTAACTAAAATAATTTTTTTTAGAATTTAAAATAGTATCTAAAAAAGTTGAAGGAGTAAATTAAATGTACCCTCAGTTTTAGTTACAAGCTGTGATTGTTACTGATATCAAATAAAATTTAATGTTGTGGTCCGTAGTAAATAACTGATATCACTGACTTAAACTATGATCTGTAAAAGAGTAAATAGAAGATTCAACGTTCAGAGCAATTTGCAATAATATTGTCAGGTTGACCGAGCGATGTATTATGTTGGTAATCTTACTAAAACAGGCTAGAGTTTATAGCCAACTGGAATAATATTAAATTATTGATTAGCCGTTTATTTTGAAAACAAATTGATGCCACTGAGTCAAAATGATTATGTTCGAACAGAGTACAGGTGAATATAGTTGGCGTGACTAGGCATTTGGCTTAATGATTCGCTGATAAACTATTAAGAGAGACGTCGGGAGACTTAATGTAGTTTTAAAAAATCGTTGTCTACAGCCGGATTTTCGTTAGATTTGGAAAAGTGAAAAAAAAGGGTTGTTCTGATAATGCAACTCGTGTTGCTAGGATATGAAATAAAGTCAAGTGGTGAAGTTAGAAGAAATAGGACCTATTAGCAGAAAACAGATAACGTACATTCGACTCTGCCCCTACTTTTTATCGTAGCTCAGTTAGAACAGTTTATAGGTCTAGTAGCTTACTCCTGGTGGTTTTTACCTAAGTTTTCTCGAGTATGGGGCCGTTCTAAAGACGATTTGACGTGTGGTAAAGTTTATTTTTTGGCAACTGCGCCACAAAAATTGAATAAGAAATAATTTAATTTTTATGAAAGAGTCGGGTTTTATGATTTAACCTTTCGATCGTGTCAATTGGAGGCACAGTGGAGGGACGGTGAGTGCGCGGGCGCCGGCGTTTGCTTGGGATTTAATGAATTGAGACTCGCAAGTACCTAGTCGTAGAATTTCATACTGATACCAGTTAGCGGGCTACCTCAAACGGGTGAAACCATAAGATATGACTGGACCCTAAGCGTACGTCCTGTAGTAGTGCCATACGTGACTTCTTATCGCGAAACTGTATCTCATTGCGTGATCGTAAAGTTAATTTACCGTCAGTTGGAAGTTGGTCAGAAGGTAAAGCTAAAAATAACTCTCTGGTAATTGGTAACGACACTGAAACATTGAAGGTTTTGATTAAAATTACTGGTAGTCTCATCTAAATAATTTAGAGTTCTGTGATTCAAGTAACATTGTCTAACACTTTCATCGCGACGGGACAAACCCGTGTGAATGAGGAGGACAAATATGAGATGTTCGTGCTAGAACCAATGCTAATAGCGACTGTAGAGACCAGGGACCATTTGTGGTAGGGTCCATTAGGCGAAGTCCAACTCACGATTGGCTGTACAGTTACAGACACTTAACCAAACGACGAACACTGGTGCTCCTTTGGAACTCTCGATAGGCAAGACTTCGTTTTCTCTGCCGTTGATGTCAAAAGAGGATGTAGAACCCCGAGGTTAATTTAAGTGCCATGATAAATGATGCGTTACGCAATATAGAGTACGTAGTAACCTAAAAAAAAAAAAAAAAGTGTAGGTTTAATCAGGATAAGAAAAAAAATTTTTTTTTTTTCTTCAATCTCAAACTTCCTAATGATTATAAACGGGCAGAGCAAGTAAACTAAGCTAGATCCATTTAAAGATTTGTTTAAAATAACGGAGATGAGAATTAAGGATCAGCTGTTAATCAAAAGTTTAAATCGATGTGGAAGGATATTTCTTTACTGTACCTTTGCTTCGAATTTTTTATAGTTTCCTTTTAATCTCAAATAAATATTTTTGAACATGAAAGGGATGTAGTGTTTGTATTAGGAGTATCTATACTTAAATATAGATATACGCTATCTCGGGCGAGCGACGCTTATGTCAGCCACGGAGTTACGACTGCGCTGTGAGCGAGAGTACACGTGTTGTTGCGGGCGTGCGCTTGCGAGCGAGCCAGTGTTTGTACGAGAACATTACAGTGGACAGAGGTCCTACAGTAAGAAACACCCTATTTTATTACAGTCCACTCATGATTTCACTAAACTATTATTTAATTTTGAGCATAAAAGGCTGATGCATGCTGGCCCACAATTATTATTAGCTTCCATTAGGGAAACTTATTGGCCAATAGGAGGTCGCAAGTTGGCGAAAGCCTGTTATCATAAGTGTGTTTTGTGTCACCGTATGAAGGGTAAGGTTGTAGCTCCCTTAATGGGTAACTTACCACGAGAACGCCTTCGTCCAGGTTATCCCTTTGAAAGCACAGGCGTTGATTACGCTGGCCCTATTATGTGTGCTAGTCGCCAGGGCCGTGGATGTAGGTTAGTAAAGGTGTATGTCGCTATTTTTATTTGTTTCACAACCAAGGCCATTCATTTGGAGCTCGTTGGTGATTTAACTAGCAATAGTTATTTACTGGCTTTGTATCGGTTTATTTCTCGGAGAGGTAAACCTGCTGATATTTTTTCCGATAACGGTACCTCATTTGTCGGTGCATACAACGACCTTTCCAAATTTTTAAAATTAAATAGTTTGTCCTTGGGTGAAAGTGCAGCAAACGACGGAATAAGGTTCCATTTTATTCCCGCCTACACCCCACATTTCGGTGGACTCTGGGAGGCGGGTGTCAAGTCAGCAAAGTATCACCTTCAGAGAGTGTTGGGAAATTGTAACTTGACTTTTGAGGAGCTGTACACCACACTAACCAAGATTGAAGCCATCTTGAACTCTCGTCCATTGACGCCGTTGTCTTCAGATCCTGCAGATTATACTCCGCTCACGCCAGGACATTTTCTTGTGGGACGGCCACTTACTTCTTTGCCGCAACCTGATTACCAGGATAGCTCTGCCAATTATCTGTCTCGTTACCAGAGGATCGAGCAGCTTCGCCAGCATTTCTGGAGCAGATGGAGCAAGGAGTATGTTGCAGAATTGCAACAACGCTCCAAATGGCGTTCCTGCAAGGATGGCTTGATGCTGAACTCCTTGGTGGTGATCAAGGAAGACGATCTTCCTCCGTTGAAGTGGAGACTTGGACGGATCGTGGCTGTTCATCCAGGAACGGATGGTATCGCCCGTGTAGCTGACATTCGGACGTCTACTGGAGTCGTTCGACGGGCATTCAACCGAATCTGCCCTTTGCCTGTGTCTTCAGAATCTGGTTGAAACCATTGGTTTCAACGCCCGGGGAAATGTTGGAGATAAAACCTTCTTGCAAGCTTCCTAAATTATATGAAAAAAATATGACACTTCTATTTGTCACTTGTCTTCACTTGTTTTTTGTAAAATATATTGTTCACACCGAAAATTATTAAAAAACTAATTTGCATTGAGCATCCAGTCATTGATTTTCATCAGAATACCCATAATTCTCGCACAGTTATACCTTCCGTATTATTTATTTCCTGAACCATTTTTGCTTGTTCCTTAAATCGACCGGATTATTTTGTTTTTTGATTGGCTGTTTTACTTTCTAGTTTTTCTTGTTCTTACATAGGTGTATATAAATGTGAATATCTGTTAAAAATAGAATTAATCTCTCTCGGACTAAACTATCTAATTTAATATAATACGATACGATTGCCAAGTCAATATCTTTATTTATTTAAAACATAAAAGTTTTGTAATATAGATACGGTCCATAAAAGACGTTGCCAAAGGTCACCAAGCAGGAACTGAATAAATTAATCGATAAAAGGCTCTCCAGGGGGGTCGCGAAGCTTTTATAGTGGAGTTGCTAAAGGTTGGGAAAGCTACAAGAGTAAAAAAGAAACAATAACATTTATAAAGATTTATTAAGAAAAATGTAAAAAAAATAATATTAATTATGTATCCGAACCGTAATTGTAAAAATAAGTAAATGTATTGGATTCAATATTAGTTAAAAAAACAACAACGGCTAGGGGGGGTCGCGATATATTTCTTTATACTAACAGGGCCGTGGTATGAACAAGGTTGAAAAATCCTGCTCTACATGGATCTCACAAATTTTTAGGGTAGAAGAACTGAGTTGCGACCTTTGTTTTTTTACAAGTTATATTTTTTTAATGGCATTTAATTTTATCTACTAAATAACTTTAACCATAATTATATTCCAGCCCCCGCCGGGATTCCGATCCCGATTTCCAGCTACCGTAAGCGCAGGCTTGAGGACAGCGAGCAATGGGTAGCTCGCTGTCCGACCGTACGGTAACTGTCCAGACCGAGCCCCAGTCGTCGACGGCGCGCACTGTTCCCGCGCGCCTCAAAGAGCTATCGGCAACAGCAGGGGCCCAGCTGGGTCGAAGCCTACTGGGTCCAAGGTTAATTCGAAAGATAGCTCAAGCCCCGATATGAAGGCAACGAAGGAACGAGGTGGCCTTTTAGTCAGTAACAGTCTGACACTGTCTCCCGCTCTGCCCAAGAGCTGCGGTTGTCATTGGGTGATTTTTCCCGACATAAAAAAATCAAATTTACATACAAATATATATTTTCTTGTAATTTAACTTCTTAACGGTAAATTTTACAAACTGTGTACACATTGATGTATTTGCTAAACTCCGGAAAGAAATTGTGTTTTGTAATTGAAATATTTCTTAAAAATTCTCATTTCGTTACTCGCAGTAACGAGATGATTGCCTGACTAAATTACTACAGCAGATTATATTTTACTGACGAAAATTTTCATCGGCAAGGTACTATGTATTATGAAAAGACAAGGATAAATACTTGAAATTGAAATTCCTACTCAGCAGACTATGAAAAAGCCGAGAAAGGCGGAAAGCTGGGAGCAGGTGGAGCCAACTGTCGCCTTCCTCAAGACATTACACACGTCTCGGTGTATTATGAACGCATGGCTACACGACCCTGGCTGCCGACAACGGCTGCTGCTGGTGAAAAACTGAAAAATAAATCATTCCGGAAAAAAAAAAACTATGAAAACGAGTTACTAGTCTATCTAAAAAGTCAATCGAGTTGGGAATTTTGTATAATATTTAATCATGTTAAAAATACTTATATTTGATACTTTTTATAAGGTTTTTCTATTAGTAAACAATGATCAAGATCTCTTAATCATTCTTGATTATTGAACCTGTGTTGACTACATCAGATTTCATTTTATCTTAATAACTACCCAAGTCGTTTGAATTTTTAGACAGATTCTAATCAAACAAATATTTTTAATTATTAATTTCATTTAGCAAAAGTAAACTTAAAATTAAGGTTGTCGTGCAATAAGAGCAAAATTGTAACTTATTCTAATTGTACTTTTTAACCGAATTCAAAAAAGAGGAGGTTCTATGTTCGGGTGAGTGTATTTTTTTTTGTCCCTGGAATTTTATATTATCCTGTACTTTATAAGTGAGGACTTGTTATTAGCTGTCAGTCTAATTTACTGTTTCTTACGTGTTTTATTTTTAGCTGTACTTTTTATTTAAATAAATAAATAATATAAAAGTTTGTGTGTGTGTCTGTGTGCTTTGCATTGATATGTCAGTCAGTTACTCCTTTTATATTTATATAGAGAACATATATGTAGATTATACACCAATTTCAAATCCATACACTAAGGGTGTAAACACACCTAACAGCCGGTTTCCCTGAAGAAACTTAACGCCGAATTAAACCACCGTTTGGCGTCCAGGGTGAATAAATTTGTGGCAATATGTTGCTTCTAAGCTCTAAATGATATTAGTTTAAATTGTTTTTAAACACTAGGTTTAGTTAAACCACACGTTAGTGAGGGGGAGTGTGTGAAGGGGAGATTTTGGACACGTGTTCAGTTATATATATATTTCGAGCCGCTGGCAGAAGTATTTAATAAATTTAAGTATACATAGCTTTGTTATGTTTATCTTTTTTTCGGAAAAATAATTTAAATATATTATATAGCGGGTTCAATGACCTATAGCTACTAGTCGGCGTTGCGTATAAACTATCTACAGTTCATTGAACTCGTTCAGCTGATGTTTTCTTAAAGAAATTAATACGAGTTTTTAAAAAAGGGTATTTATTTTTCAATTTTATGTTTACAAATCGATAGTTTTTCATGTACCGGATCTACCCTCCACGGGACTAAAACGATTAAAATGTAACGGTGTATATGTATACAAATACAAGTTTATTTTGCCACAGTAGTACTTTCTTACCCACTTTACTTTGATGATGGTACTTACAAATGCCTCCGATAAAACAAATTCAGACTATCAAATCCCAACTTTTTTCCAGCCAGCTTCGCCATCAACCATCCAGTGATCCAAATACAGGTCAGCATCCTTTGTTATCTCCAAGGAAATCTTATTAACCTGACAAATATACCAAATTACATATTAAATCGCTTTCTTATATTGAAGGGCGAAAATCACCTCAATGTGCGTTCGAAAGGAAATTTATAGTCAGACGTCAGCCCGAATTTTATCGTCGAAAAATACATCTTTTTCACCCCGAACGGTTTGTCAATGTCCCACGGCGATTCAGTGGGAATGGTCGCCATTTTATATAAACTCAACGTTGTTAGTGCCACCGAAATGTATTTTGGAGACTGAGTGCTTGTTGCTAGGTTTTAGACTGATAGATTTAGGCTACTGTGTCTGGGATGACGAGATAGCACGTGAACCATTTGTCATATTGTTAAGGCCTTGTCATTTATTGTTGCTGTCAAAAAAGACACGATTTGTTACTTGGGGGTCACTTTTTTATGGGATTGTTTGAGAGTCACCGCGGCCTTTAAAGAGCAACTGTAGGACCACGGATGAAATTTAACCAGTAAAAGTCTGACATTCCCTCTCTTAATTTCACGTTACCACTTACTCCCATTTCTTTCAAAACACTCCTCACAAAGTGGGGGATGTCATCTAAAAGATTTATACTCACCGAAAAAAAACACTCCTCACAAAATACATCCATCTTTTATTAGGCCTCCTTCTTCCTCTCCATTCATCGACATGTATAATTGTCTACTCATAACTCTTATAGTAATCGTAACATGCATTTCATCAAGGAGGATATATGGTCATGTGAAGAGAACTTGGATTCCCTTTCAACTTTTCAGTCTCTGGCGCTACTTTCAAACTTCCTCTAATATATCTACTCATTGATCACTTTATCCATTTTCGACACACCATACATCCGTTTTATTGACAAGTTCCTTGAAGATACATCATAAAAAATAGGTGTCGCAGATCAACTTAGAGTTTATTCTAATATTTAGATACAGCTCCTTAAAATAAGCTGATAATTAATAAATGGACGTCTCCTACCAAAATGAAACAGAGTCAATCCCATGCCTATAATTATTTTGTATTTTTGACAAATGTTACTTGCTTCTTCTTAGTGTGTCGATGGCAAAACTAATTTTATATTAATTGCCTGGCATAGTATTTGGCCACGGCAATGCTGTCATTAATTCCCTACGTGAACAGATAATAGGGCACCTCATGCAGGATGGAAGGTGAGACATGGTCTGCGGAGGGACGAACATAAACATTACTTGCTGATAGAATTTTACAATGTCCAGAGCCTTTTTTGGGATAAAATTGAAAAAATAATTACGCAACCCAAAAAAAACCGCGCCAAAAATTCCGTTCAGACACTAGAATATTTGTAAAAAAAAATATTAATTCATTAAACCCCAAGCGAACGCCGCCGTTCGCGCACCTATTGTCTTTCTATTGTGTGTGTAATTTCCACGATTGAAAGGTTAATTATATTTTTAACATCGTTTTCAATAGACGGCCATAATTACGTTGCCAATAGTATCAATTGACAACGTGATTATTAAAAAAATCTGTCTAAAAAGTAAAACATCTTGGAAATTTTTGAACGAAACGGTTTATGATCTTAATATTTTTTTTATAGTCTGTCCAATTCCGAAGCCGGTTGACTAAAAAGTCAACCGGCTTGGGAATTTTGTATAATATTTAATTATTTAAAAAATATTTATATTCGATACTTTTTATAAGGTTCTTCTATTAGTAAACAATGATCAGTATCTCTTATTCAACCTTGATTATTGAACCAGCTGTACTCAAACATCAGATTTCATTTTACCTTAATAATTACCCAAGTCGGTTGACTTATTAGACAGACTCTAGTGATGATAAATAATTAATAAACGGAATAGAATATTTAGAATCAGATTCCTCTTACGATTTCAGATTTATATCTTTGCTAATGCAAAAATAGAACCCACTTTTGTAATAGGAATATCATTAAAGAGACTGGAATATGTTGGTATATTCTTTTTTAACCGACTTAGTTTTTTTTACGGATTCTACTGTCGGCCAGTATCATTCTATATGAACTAGTAAACATTGTATTATAGAAACACTGACTTAGTACTCCACTGACAAACCCACTGTGTCAGTTGAGATGCAATCTTTTGCCCCCTTCAGCGTTCTCTTACGACCCCCAAGGGGTTCAGATAAGGAAATGTTTGTTGTTGAGACTGTTCATGTGAGCACCTACCTACACATGCTTACACATGTACCTACTTATATTAAAACAAAGGCGTTCTGTTAATCTATTTTTTTCTTTTATAAAAAGCCTTTTTTGCTTAGATGGTAGCGTAGGTATCCTCAGGTGGTTTCAACTGTCTTGTTGGTATCGTGGTTGTAAGTGCGACTGTTGAGCATAGGTTCACATGTTCGGTTCCCGGGTCAGGTAAAAAGTTTTATTGAGTTTTTCGATTAAAATAACTTTGTAGCAGGTTGGAAATTGAGAATTGGTGATGTGACTGACCATCGGCCTTCTGCTTCCACTTCGTTCAATTATTCCTGAAGGTCACAAGCGAATGGCCTTTTTTTAAGATGAGAAATCATCACTTGACTTTTCGCGCTCTAAGGTAGAGCCAGAGAACATGTCAGATTTTTAAGAACTGACACTGTTCGGTGATCTTCGAACTTCCTTTTTATATTCTAGAGTACTTCCTTGGCAACTCTTTGAGCCCTACTAACGACTACGGCTCGGTCTTTACACGATATCCGGACGGCGAATTACCTATCGCTCGCATCTAGAGTATTGCCCTGCTATTCCCGACGCCCGGCACAACCCCTGTGGTGGCGGCTGGACCGTAAGGATACTTGCGGTCATCTCCTTCACTCGCACTACAGCTTCACAGAAGAAGGCTAAGACTTTCCAATCCATCTCATCCCGTATCATGGTCTGAACCAGGGCGGGACACGATAGATCGCCGTCAGTGCTCCACCCGAGCGAAGCTGAGTTCTACTGAATGTTCTTCCGGCGCTTCTCACAATGATGACACCTGGGTGTTTTTCCACCTGAATTGGAAACAGGAAGCTCCCGAACTGGCTACGTCCACTGAGGACCTGTGTTAGGCAAAAGTTGGCACTTCTCTTCGCGATTTTGACCAGACTACAAACATAAGAGCTGACGTTCCATTTCACAATGGCCACTGTCGGTATTTGTCACCTTTGAGTATCTGTCAACTATCATCATCATCATTATTGCAGCCGAAAGACGTCCACTGTCGGTCATAGGCCTCCCTCAAGTGTCGCCACAACGAACAGTATCCTGTATCTCGCATACATCGGATTCCCGCAACCCTCACCAGGTCATCAGCACACCTTCTGGGAGACCTTCCTGTGCACTCACTGTCACATAAGTTTGACTATTCTTCGGGTTAAGTCATTAAGTAGCATTAGGGTCTAAACAGACGGACCGCATTTCAACTACAATCCAACTGCATATTGCAGTTTGAATGCAATTGACACGACTGCAATAGAACTGCAAACCGAACGTGCGGTCCGATTGCAGTCGTTTGAACTGCACACCGACTGCATCCGAACTGCACCATGCGCGGGAGGGCGGAGCGTGCAGGCGGGTGGGTATGATGCAGTTCGGATGCGGTCGGTGTGCAATTTGCAGTTGAAATGCAGTCCGTCTGTTTAGACCCTTAGTTCTCCTGAGTATATCTTCATCCCTGATGGCATCGCGCAAGAAAACTATCCCCGAGCATAACCCTTTCCATTGCCCTTTGGGCCACTTTAAGCCCCCAAAATAAGCAACCATAGCATAGCTAAATAGCAAAATCAGCTTTTTTCATGTTCCCACTGCTGGTACTCAGGCCTCCTCTCTAGGAGAGGAAATAGGCCGTAATCCACCACGCGGCCCAGTGCGTATTGGTGAATGTCACATGTCTTCGAATTTTTGTTCTAGGACATGCCGGTTTCCTCCCGACGAACGCTCTCAAAACGGTGAAGGAAAACTTCACCGTTTTGAGAGCAGTGGTGATGAAATAAATTGCACAAAGTAATTCGCCTGGCTGGGTTTGAACTCGCGACCTACAACTCGTAAGTGGGGGCCGTTACCACTCGGCCACCACTGCTTTTGAGCAAACATATTAACATTAACTGACTGGCCTGTTGGTCTAGTGGTTAGTGACCCTGACTGCTATGCCGGAGGTCGTGGGTTCGATTCCCACCCAGGACAAATGTTTGTGTGATGAGCACAATCATTTCTTCTGTGTCTGGGTGTAATTTATCTATAATATGTTTTTAGAAATATATAAGTATGTTTATCAGTTGTCTAGTACCCATAACACAAGCTCTGCTTAGCTTGGGACTAGACGGCGTTGTGTGATAGTTGTGGAATATTATATTATTAAAATGATTTATTAAATATATTGATCACTAACACAACATAACACCATCACGCAAAACATAGAAACTAGTTTGAATAATAAAACACATGACGACGTTTCCAGTATTAGCTTCCCAGTCAATTTCCTTAAGCGGCATATAAATCTTTCAGACGCGTCGGTCTCATCTTAGCGCGGAAATGCAGACCGACCCGCGCCGCAGAGTTATAGTGTGTTTTAACAAGGGAAATGTTGTACTTTTTCACTTGTCTCCCGTTCCTCCTAGTGGTCTATTTTCTATGTAGATTTTGTGGTTCGTGAGAATGAAGTAATTTTGTGTACTGAAAAGTGATGGGGGTTTTAGTTGGAACCGTCCAAAGAATATGTGAAATGGAGTCGGTTAGAAGCTGTAAGTGTTTTGGTTGGAAATTGTGAGAATTGAATTTTTTTTTTTTGGTTGGGAATCATTTTCCCACCCAATGATTTCTTCCGATCTAGCGTGGAGAGGGAGGTCATGTCAAACTTTCACTGACAAAAACCACACCTATATTTATTTATTATTTAATCTTCATACAACTTACATACATAAGTGGACTTAATGCCTTGGGCATTCTCTACCAGTCAACTTAGGGTGGCGAAGAGACAATATGCGCACAAAAAGAAAATTTTGTTTTTAAAACAAAAGTAAAAAGTATCATCATCACCCTTTTTAATGTTCCCACTGCTGGGACTCAGGCTTCCTCTCTAGGAGAGGGAATGGGCCGAAATCCACCATGCGGGCCCAGTGTGGGTTGGTGGATGTCACATGTCTTCGAATTTTTATTCCTAGGACATGCCGGTTTCCTCACGATGTTTTCCTTCACCGTTTTGAGAGCAGTGGTAATGAAATAAATTACACAAAGTACCTAATGCGCCTGACAGGGTTTGAACTCGCGACCTACAACTCGTAAGTCAGAGCCATTACCACTCAGCCACCATTGCTCTCTTACTCAGGCTCAGTCCGGACGGTTACCGAACGGCTGAACGGTGAACTACCCACTGCTCGTCGCTCCGTGAGAACTGTGTTGAGAAACACACATACACACGTGTTTTTTTTACAATGTTGTAGCGACATCATGAAGCTACATAGGAACTAAAATTCTAATTTCTGCCTCGCATTATCAGAGTTCTGGAACTGCAAGATAACTGGCAATCTGAATAATATGTAGGTACTTCCTGTAAGACCTCTGAATCCCGTCAAAAAACACAGACATGATTTTCCGCACCCAAATAATTTCGAAATTGAAAAACCATTTTTACAAATAAACGTTTTCCTCAAAAATAAACTCTCCGCAGTAAATAATAATATGTATTATGCAAGTGACAGGCTACACTGCACGCCGCGTTTCTATTTCACGCGCAAACGGTCTGAGTCTGAGCGCATTCGGATTTATGCGCGCCCCGTGATGACGGGCTGTCACGTCGCTTCTATTAGATGCATGACCCTGTGGCGTTTTATAGCGGGGACGTTATTTTAAACAGCGAAATTACTTTTTTAGTAACTAATAGATTTTATCAGCGACTTTGTCCACATAAATTCGAAAATTAAACCACGAAAACGTATTACTAGGATAAAACATAACTAGCTAGGCTATATTCGACCCTTGTGTTCAATTTACCTAATCTAGAACTGACATTGATTGGCAATGAACCAAACAAACAGACTTTTAAATAGAAGAAATTACCACGGGTTGCGCAAAAGTGAACCCGGGGACCTGGAACGAAGGTAAAGAAGACACGTCCTCCCGCTCCGCCCAAGGGCGGAAGATGTCATTGAATGATTTTCCTAAAAAAAAAAAAAACAAAAATATGAAGAATTTAGAAAATTTAAATACTAGTAGTTTTATCCATATTTTTTTTATTAAAAATTTCCTTCAAAAATAAACTCTCTGCAGCAAATAATTATATATATTATCCAAGAGACAGGCTACACTGCACGCCGCGTTTCTATTTCACGCGCAAACGGTCTGAGTCTGAGCGCATTCGGATTTATGCGCGGCCCGCGATGACGGGCTGTCACGTCGCCTCTATTAGATGCATGACCCTGTGGCGTTTTATAGCGGGGTATTATTTTAAATAGCGATGTTACTTACTTGCGTCTATACTTGCATTAAATCGAAAATTAACCTACAACAATTTATGTACTACCGGGATAAATACAACGTTATCTAAGCCATGTTCTTTCTACCTTTTGTTCCAATTTAATCTAGAATCGTTTTGGCGTCAATGCATAATTGAAAGCAATCACAGTAATATACAGACTTTTAAGAAGAAATAATTTTCAAATATTATTGCAAGAGCATTCAGATTTTTGCGCGGCCTGCAATGACGGGCTGTCACGTCGCCTCTGTTAGATGCATGACCCTGTGGCGTTTTGTAGCAGGGATATTATTTAATGTGACAGTCTACTCATTTTGAACTTTTTTGAAGCTCTGGAAATCCACAAATATAAGAGAGAAGACCATGAAAAAATATTTGAATAAAATTGATCATATGACCAACCGCTAGGCATAAATCAAAATATGTTATAAATTAGTTGGCTCTATAAAATAATAAAGCTTGTTTTTAGAGGGTCTCGCAAAAACATTGAAAAGTCTCGAATAGTTATAGTTTTTTTTTTTTTATAATAATAAAACCGCTGTCACCGGGCCGAGCAGACGACATGGACCTGAGCTGTGCTTGGGCGGTGTCCATAAAAAATGCTATGTAGCTACAACCGGCTCCTAACTTAAGTAAAGTAGCAATATAGCTGTTAAAGGAAGTCAAAGAGCCAAAAGTTTTACAATCAGGGTTTTCAAGAGGTCCTTCTCTTGAAAACCTATTCATTTATTAGGATCGCCACTGGGAATTTACTGGTAGGTGCCTACATTTAAGGTACTTTTAATAATACTCTAAGTATTGCAACACTTATAGACAACCACTACGTTACTTAAAAAAATGAATTTAAAACACATAATGGTGTATTTAATATCGTGTGGTCCGCATGCGGGTTTACTCTGCAAGCAGAAAATAATCGCAACAAAACGCATCGCGCGTGCGTATTCCACGCATTACAATTTATTTATTTATTTATTTAATCTTCATGCAACACTAAGTACATAGACGGACTTAATGCCTTAGGCATTCTCTACCAGTCAACCTAGGGTGGTGAAGAGACAATATGTACAATATAATAATCTTCTATAATATAAAAATGAATCGCAAAATGTGTTGGTAAGCGCATAACTCAACAACGCCTGGACCGATTTCGCTAATTTTTTTTTTGTTGTGTTCGTTATTATGAGAAGAAGGTTCTTGTGAAAAAATGAAAATTAGGGTAGTGTAGGGTAGAGTAGGGTACTGTAGGGTAGTGTAGGGTAGAGTAGGGTACTGTAGGGTAGTGTAGGGTAGAGTAGGGTAGTGTAGGTTAGAGTAGGGTAGAGTAGGGTAGAGTAGGGTAGAGTAGGGTAGAGTAGGGTAGAGTAGGGTAGAGTAGGGTAGAGTAGGGTAGAGTAGGGTAGAGTAGGGTAGAGTAGGGTAGAGTAGGGTAGAGTAGGGTAGAGTAGGGTAGAGTAGGGTAGAGTAGGGTAGAGTAGGGTAGAGTAGAGTAGAGTAGGGTAGAGTAGGGTAGAGTAGGGTAGAGTAGGGTAGAGTAGGGTAGAGTAGGGTAGAGTAGGGTAGAGTAGGGTAGAGTAGGCTGAAGTAGGGAAGAGCGGGAGCAAAGCCGCGCGGGAAAAAGCTAGTATACAATAAATACTAGTGTGGAATGGATATTTGCGTTGGTTACGCGTGCGTGACTTAAACCGCACGATATTAAAAACATCCCTTAAAGATATAAGTAGGTAGTTGTAGGTTCCCTGCGTGATCACATCAGAAATGAAGATTTCTGCAGAAGAACAAAGGTTACCGACGTAGCTCGAAGAATCGCCAAACTTAAGTGGCAGTACGCAGGGCACATTGCTCGCAAAACAGATGGTCGTTTGGACCAAAAGGTTCTGGGGCGGTGACCAGCACCCCTAGCCATGTTGCAAATCTGCAATCGTTAACGCTTGTAGAAAGCTTCAAATGTACGAGAATGACGTCATCTCAACGCTCAGTCACGTGGTGAGAACAAAAGATTCGGCGATGCGGCCAACTCGAAGCGTTCGACGCAAGCGAAACGATTGTAACTTGGCTAGGGGGGCAGGGCTGTAGCTAGAGTCGAATTTGAGATAGGGCAGCAATGGTTACAGGTAGGTCGGAAGTAAAAATATTATCATAATTGATCTTCCCTCGAAGCACGGGCACCTGAATCAATAACCATGACTGATTGATCAGTGATGTAAATTCAATAATCAAGCCAAAGCTAAAGCTATTCGAAGACAAAAAAAATCTGTGACAGAGCATGAGCATAGATCAAAATGGTTGAACTTCCAGATTTGGATGGAGAAATCCACGTCTGAGTGAGATTGAGGTAGGGCATTGTGATTTCAAGGTAGACCTTGCCCCATAATGCCCCTCCCCTAGCTACGGTCTTGGCGGTGACCAGCAGACGCAGAGTTGGAAAGTCTGCCATAAGGTCAACCAATTACTCCTATAGATGTAGGTTGACTGGTAGAAAATGCCTTATGAATGGCCTTATGGCATTAAGTCCGCCTTTGTACTTCTTTGTGCATGAAGAATAAAATAAATAAATGCTTTGGATCGGTCGTTGGAGCGTCTCTTGGGGGAGGTCTATATCCAATAGTGTACATCTTTCTGTTGAAAAGATGATGATGTTTTTTACTGTGTGTGTCTTTGTGCTAAATAAACATATTTTCGTTCTTAAAGTTTATTGAAACATCAACAGATATATAGAATAGTTTATCAGCCAATTTCCTCAATTCTAAATAGGGTCATAAAGTCGTAACTTCCTAAGACGCATGCTGTAGTAACTCCGACATCTTAAGTTGGATCGTAAAGCTGTAAATTGTCAATTTCCACTCAATCTCCGGAGCCATTAATTGAGTAATTTATAAACCAATTATAATAGAGAGTCGTCTCCCTGATGGATCTGGAATCGACATTGCTTCGACGATCTGCTGCTCGGCAACTAAGTCTTATACTAGGCATTTAAACTCTGTCATAAATAGGGAAAGGAATTGAAATTATCAGGAAGTCGCAGGCTTAGAAGACCTTCACAAGGTGAACCGATGACCTGATGAGGACCGCAAGAATTTGATGGATGCGAGACATAGTGGCCGAGTGATAACGGCCCCGACTTACGAGTTGTAGGTTGCGGTTTCAATCCCAGCCAGGTGCATTACGTTATTTTATCACCACTGCTCTCAAAACGTGGGACATTCACCAACCCACACTGGGCCCGCGTGGTGGATTACGGCTCACTGTCTCTCTTAGAGAGAGAGGAGGCGTAAGTCCCAGCTGTGGGAACATTAAAAAGCTGATTATGCTCTGTTGTGCATAAGTCACGCATGAAAATCCATTTAGTAGTTTTTGAGTGTATCGCGTCAATATATACAGACAGATATGGTTGACGTGGAAAGTTAGTATTAACTATTCAGTAATCTGTGGTATTGATCAGTAAAGGCTGAATCATCGTTATAGCCAAAATACGTCGTTTGGTAGAGAGAGACCTGGAAACCTGAAACTATTTGCTATTCGAACTGTTCATGCAGTGTCCCAAGCCGCCATATGCTTTAACTCTACCTTATATTCATATTCATTTATTCATTTGCAAACATAGGTAACATTAAGGTCTTAAATAACTTTTTGTAACACTATGTTAGCTAACAATAGCATACAAAATTCATATAATAATTAGATATACATTAATTAATTATTACTAAATGACAATAAAATTAATACGGTGCATAAAAATTATAAATTCGAAAGTCACAATATTAAATAAGTAAGTACAATGTCAAATACTCCACTACATAGTCATAATTTGTTCTCTAAATACTCGGATCTATACCTGTAACTGTTAAATAGATAATCTATCTACCTAAAAATAAAATACAGAAAACAGATCTTGACTAAAATAACCTAAACTCTAAAATACCCCTTATCTATTCTCGTAACAACAAAATACGCAGAACTGGAGACGTCGAACAAAATGCTCAACAATTTGAATAATAACATTACAAAACGGCAAACAGAAACTCTGTAGTAACGTTATTACTACAAAAGTATGATTTTATCTCGATCGACGTTTCGAACGAATCGTCGTCTCCCTAAGTGACCAAGTTTCGCTAAGTTTTCGCATAAATTATACTAGATAAGCGAAATTATTGTCTGCGCCGGCATATTTTCGGTATCTCTGATAAGTTTTCGCAAACAATTCGTAAGTTGTCACTCTCAATATGTCACGGGTCTAGCTGTTTGGTTGAGTTTTGTGGACTTGTGTTTTTTGTTTCTGATCGCATAAACTTACCTTCCTCGTACCGGAAGACGCAGTGTTGGAAGGCTTCCTACAAGGTGGACCGATGATCTGGTGAAGTTGTGGGACGCGCAGGATTGTTCACTGTGGCGATACTTGGGGGAGGCCTATGACCAACTGTGGACGTCTATCGGCTGAATTATGATGATAAACTTATATCTTTAGGGATGTTTTTAATATCGTGCGGTTTAAATCACGCACGTGTAACCAACGCAAATATCCATTCCATACTAGTATTTATTGTAATGCGTGGAATACAATAACTGTTTCCATTGCATGACTTTAAACCTTCTCATTAGGGCTATTGTAAGCTACCACATTCCGATGGCAGTGAAGAAACAATAAAATATACATAAAGTAAAAATGTGTAACGCTGGTTTTCAACTGAACCTTACTTTGAGTGTATAGATGTAAATCAGTTTTATTAGGTGCCAGGTAAATTAATAATAACTAGTAGTTACGTAGTTTATTGTTTTTCCTTTGTTGAAACCGGCTTCCAGTCTAAATACGATCATCTGATCTCCAGAACACCATTTTAACGATGTCAACTAGGTACAAAGTTCTTTGAGGTGTAAAATCTTCAAAAAACTTCTCACGTGCTTGGTAAAGCAAGAGGAAGTAACAAACTTTCAATCGAAGCAGTACGGCTTACGAAGAAGATGGCCGCACATATGAAGGAACGGACTTACTCCAGCCGTTGGGATCCAGTCCTGAGTCCCCGAGGGCCCATAATCTCCTACGCACGCCTCAGAGAGAGAGGGAGAGGTCAGCAAAACAGTAAGAGTCCAGCATTGTCGAAGCCTACCGTGGCTTCCAAAGGGAAAACACGGGCTCTTAAAAAGCTAGGTAAAGAAGGAACATAGGTGTGGTTTAGTTCAGTAAAAGTCTGACACACCCTACCGCTCCGCTCTAGAGTGGGAAAAGTCATTACATCATTTCCCTACTTTAAAACACCCAAGTTCCTTCACTTGCTCCTTACGATCCAGAGCTAAGTAACTCTATCGAACAATTCCGAAAGGGCAAAAGCCTGCATATTTATAGAGTTGTAAATCAGACACGAAACAAAAATTAAAACCTCTTCCGCATCGCCTTTTCATGTAACAAAAGTTGTTAGTCTAAGGAAATGACCGAAATGGGTGACTGCTGTGAAATAGGAAAGGCCATGGAAATTTTACAATGTCGTCGGGGGCCCTTTATAGCCCTTTTGGTCATGGGCTGAGTGATAAAGATGGGAACACTATGTTACGGGGACGCCCTGAAATGTAAACACGGAAGTGAGATTGTGTTGAGTGAAAAAATATTTGGTTGGTGCAAAGTGTGGATGTGTTGCCATGATTGATATAAGGAAGTCTTAGAGATAGCAAAATTCTTTAATGGTCTGCACAAGACAATTATTTTTCAATACACATACTCAATAATAATAATAATATTCTACAACTATCACACAGCGCCGTCTAGTCCCAAGGTAAGCAGAGCTTATGTTATGGGTACTAGACAACTGATAAACATACATATATATTTCTAAATACATACATATTATAGATAAATTACACCCAGACACAGAACAAATGATCGTGCTCATCACACAAACCTTTGTCCTGGGTGGGAATCGAACCCACGACCTCCAGCATAGCAGTCAGGGTCACTAATCACTAGACCAACAGGCCTGTCAATAACCCATTCTTATCCTAACAATAGTGGTAGGGTGCCAGTGCTAACAATTTTAGGCACCCAATTTATTGTTTTGAAGTACTAGTATGGCAAAGTGCGCAAGCTCACTCTCATCATAATTTATTGTATTTATCGTCTCAGGCTATGCAGTAAGTACTAAATGACCCCCGCAAGCAGCCGATCAACCTTCGTTTATTTATTTCATTTTAAGCGTATTGAGAAACGATACGTGGAAAGTCACTGCAACATTCGGCTTCGACTTACCCGACTCTCAAAAAGTCCACAATATCCGCAAATAATCAATTTGCGAACAATCAAAACAACGACTGAAGTTCATGAAAAACTCCTGTCATACAGAACTACAGACAACAAAAAATACCTCGGGAGATTCTTGTCTACAACTTCCTTCAATTTGATCGTCCTAAGAAATAATTGACAATCGTGAGCATACCAACATACCTACCACATTCTACAGGGGTGATCCCCTCATAATTTAATATAAATAACGTTGAGTTTCTCTCGCCGGTTTTATAAATGTGATGCATCGAGGGTGGACGGCTATTTTTGAATTGATATAGAACGGTTGTAGCTGTGTGGTGTGATAGAATTGTTCGGTGTGACCACAGTTTTCAGTGATTAGAAAAAAAATCAGGGCTCTTATCCAAAATGCCAAAAGAATAAGATTATTAATCTAGATCAAAAGAATCATGAAAATTAAATCACTTAGTTATACATAATTAATAGTTTTAAAGATCAATTTTTCTTAGAGAAAAAATCCAGCTGACTTCTTCAATAAAGTAAGCGTAATTTATCAACTGTATTCTACTTCACAATCATTATTTTTCTTTTAACCTAACGGAGATCAATAAATTTACAAATTCAATACCTCCGAATTTTTCTAATGGTCTTGAATAAATGTCTAATAGAAATATAAATGTCTAAAGCAACCAGTATTTCAATTTGATTAAGTACCAAGTTTGATTGTTTTTATGTAAACATCAAAATAGTGTTTTTTTTTTAGGTGAGAAATCATCTAATGCCTTTTTTTGCTCTAGCATGGAGCGCAAGGGTGTGTCAGACTTTTTACTGATTAAAATCACACCAGCATTCCTTCTTTGCCCTTTTGCGTTCCAGAATTACAGATTTCCCTTTTGGAAATCACCCTATAGCCCCACTTCGGCCCTGCTGGGTCTATGACTATTATTTTATAGTGTAACAATAACTTTTCCACTGACAAACCAAAAAGATACTGGTTTCGACCCTGCTGGGCTCTTACGACTAAGTATTTGTATTGTAACAAACATATTTCCACTGACACACCAAAATGATACCCAGTCACACCCACCCAACTCTTCACACACCTCACAACCCTCATGCTACCACAACCCAGGGGGCGACAAACATCATAGCTCCGTTCATAATCGTTGGTAGCAGACACGTTAAACACAGGAGGCTATAAAAATTGTGCAAAAACCATAAATTTTCGCTCACATTCAATTATTTGAGACGTAGAGACGCGTGGCGGTTTGCGGAGGGAGACGAAGTAATTATGGAGTAATGTGTGGTACGCACTTGTAGTTTTGTAATAAATTGTCGAGGCACGAGGTAGGAATACGTGGGAGTGAGAAGTATTGGCTGCAATTTTCGGTGTAATCAATTACTTAGTTTGTCGCTTAGTGGTCCGAATCAGACCGAAAATCATTTGAAATAAATTGCATTCAACACTCCTCCTCAATATGTGTTCCTGACCAACTGTAATTTAGATGTCATCAAGGCTAGAGTGAGTAGGCTATTTCGACATAAGCAATTGTCTTTCTATTGTGTCTCTAATTATACGGCATTCAAAGAGTTAATAAACTAGTGCACTCCACCATCAACGTTTGCATCACTGCTTACCGTCAGGTGGGATCGCAGTCCAGCACTATAGTTCATATCAGTTATAAAAATGGATAAAAAGAGGTGAAAAATGTATTCATCATCTAGATGAAGGGTACATTTAAAGAAATGCCACTCTTTTACGCAAAAGTAAATGTATGTGATTGCAAATTTATTTAAAACCAACGCTTTTCTATGACGATATGAACAAGAGTAGAAACGCCTTTACCGTCCAAAAAATAAAATGTCTGTCTCAATTTGATAATTTTATTCAAAATTACTATTACTGAACATGAACATTGAAAGTATTGCAGCTCAATTTCATTTCGAAACAGTTTTATTAAAGTTTTGAAAGAAAGCAAGAAAAACAGTTTATTTACGTGAAAAAGATCTTAAAACTAGCAAACAAAACATAATATTACAGCAATTGATAGATATGCGTCTCCTCCACGCAAAACGGACAAACGCTCAGCATAAAGCATGACATAACTTAAACATGTCGCCTAGCAAGAGCTTAAGAATCAAAAATAAAAACAAACATAAAAAATAAACAAAATCTATAACCCATCGATTTACCCTCGAATAGCCGCCACAATGCTTCCACACGTCCGTCCACGCTCCGGTCACGCCACCGTCACGCCACGGTCACGGCGCGCGGTCGCAGTGCGGCCGCATTTGTCACGCAGCTCAACCGCACTCGGTGCCATCCGTCATACGCTCTTGACTACATCGGTTATGGCATAGATTAAGTTGAGTGTAGATGCGACAAAATGTAGAATTACGAACAAATTATTTTGCCCTATGTAAATGTTTTTCGGCTGAAATGATTACGATAATGATAAAGAAAAAAATATGCCATATCCAATATTAAATAGGCGTTTTTTTTAAATGAGTTTCATTGAAAAGTAATATAATCTTTGGATTGACGTAGAATTGCAATTTCAAATTAACTTTATATTTAAGGTTGTGTATTCTTTTTTTTGAAATTAGTTAATTATCAATTAGTTTCGTTGTTTTGTTTTTTCTGTTACATCACAGTATTTATTTATTATAGAAGAATAGTTTTTATATTTACTTGAATGCGCGATGGTGATTACTTCATTGTATTTTTCAATACACTTACTCAAAAACACGCTCTTATCCTTACCGCTTTTAGGCACGCAATTGACTGTTTTCCAAATGAATGCAGAATAAAAGTATATTATAGAAGGATTATTCCATGAAATAGCCATTACCTTGGAGCTTCCCCTTTAAGCTAATAAGCTGAGTTGAGTTTTCAAATAGCATAAAGCTTACAATTTTTTTAACTCATTTTTTCTCAGTCGATGTCTTGAAGAAAACTATCCATTCTGCCTAACAACTTAGTCTTTGCCTCTCAAGCAGGCATCTGTTAGGTATCGGTTTATTGCCCTACCAACCACAAGTGTCCCGTTAAAATATTACCGGGTATTACCCGATATTACCGGTTATTACCGGGTATTACTGACGCGTGCCGAATATTACACGTCATTACAGTGGTCATAACTTGAGAGGCTGTGGTAATAAGTGGGCTGGTGAGGTTTATGTTGTCATTTCGACCTTAGTTTTTTGGTGATGTCAAAGGTCTTGGAATGGCAGTGATAATTTGATGGCAGTGCGTTGTGCAGTTTTTGCCAAGTGTTGAAGAAAATAGAAGATGTTATTATCTTTTATACGATAATTTTGTGTGAGTTTACGTGATTTCGGACAGTACAAGTCCTTTTGTTTCCTAATCTAATAAGATGTTTTTTTTTTTTGTTTTCGTTCGTTTTTTTTTAATTAATAATAAAATAATAATAAATTATTTTATTTTCAGGCATCTTGGCTCATAGATACATGCCTTACAGACTAACATATATAGAGTATAATACAAGTTATCGGTAGAAAATAAGACTATGTTAGTTTTACACTGCACTAAGTTACCTTTGTGCTATTCAGTAGCACCTGTCAGCGGAAGCGACGGAACACCACGACCTGTGGCCAAAAGTCTTCCTTCAGCACGAGGGGCAGGAAAGTGTTCAAGACTCGCACCACAAACGCTTTGAAATTGACGTTCCGGTGCGACTCCAACAGCTGTACCCTCAGTACGTACTTCGCTTTTGTTACTAAACTGTCGCTGAGAGTTACAAAAATGAAATAGCGGAAAAAACATGGCTTATAAATTATAGAATAGGCTTAATATAGGGTTTAAATTCTAAATATTGTATTTTCACCGGAAAATAGTGAAGACTCCGTATGATTGTTAAAAAATAATTATTAGATTATATTTTCTTCAATATATTTTGAAAAATCGTTTTGTAACGAAAAATCATATTCGAATTTATTTGTTCCCAAAATAAAACGTATCATATTTAGATTTTTTTATTTTATTTCTCGATAGTATATTACAATCATATGACGTTTCACTTCTACATATTTTAAACTAGATGCAATCAAAGATTTCTGCTAAGACTATGGCATTTTTGGACTGGCCAGTTGGTCTAGTGGTTAGTGGCCCTGACTGCTATGCCGGAGGTCGTGGGTTCGATTCCCGCCCAGGCCAAATGTTTCTGTGATGAACTTGACTATTGTTTCTGTATCTGGGTGTAATTTATCTTTAATACGTTTTGCCTGTGTGAAAGTAGGCCTCGTTTCGTAGTGTAGGGGGTAAATTTTGGAAAATCTACTCTTAATGTGCCCCTGCGACATAAAAGAAATCCTTGTGCAAAATATCATAATCCCAGTCCCAGTTGCTCAGTCATAGCGGGCATTAAGAACCGACGCAGAGCTGGGTGCGGGAGCAAAACAACCCGTCAGTCGCCAGGGTGGCACGGTGACCATGTAGGTACTTATGTCGCCAACCAGGTACCATACGGGGTTATAACTTTGTGATTTATCATAATACAGATTCTTTACCCCCTTCTTTGTAGCGCGGAGCCGCTTCGGCTCTCTATAAAAATGTCTGTCTGTGGGAGAGCCGCTGCGGCTCTCCTGAATTTGTGCCTCTCATACTGAACATACACGACAATTACAAATATATTACAAGACAAAACTATACTAATCTATACATATCTTTTTAGGTAATTTAATAACGATTCGAATAATATAACCAGCAGCGAGCTAACTAACGTAGTTTCGAAGATATCATCGTTTTAATCAGACGCGCCAAAATTGCGCGGGAATCATTCGCGAATGCGTAACATATGTTGCACTAGCGCCATTACGGGCTCACAGCTGAGCGGTATAAAAATACCAGACACCTGTTTCACGCTTTGCATATACTAAAAATAAGGTTATCTATAAATTTAGTGAGATGATAAGCTCTATCCTCTTCCTAATTACTTCACATTTTAATAAACAACACCACAATTAACATTACAAGATAACATCCCATATTAAACATAACTTCCGACCATAGACTACCATAACAACACCATAACCAACGAACATAGACGAGAGAAACTCCCGTAGTCATTTAAACTTGACATAAGGATTAGTACGATATGATGGTTATTAGTATACACAGGTGGATATGGCAGCTAGCTTTGTGGGTAATCCCTTGGTGACTGCTTATGACGTTGTAGCGTATGGGATGATGGTACACTCGGGTGTCGTGTCATTACCATAAGGTATTCGAGTCTATGGTCGATGGCATGTCTTAAGGTGAACGTTCAAGGTAGGTAGATGTAGATAGTACGCGAAATTTAAATTTTGGAAAGTGTTTTTGCTATATGCAACTCAGTATCGGCTAAGTAAGTAGTACATTTTGTTACAAGTCCAGAAAATGTATGATTGTCAAAGTCAAAATCATTTATTTCAAATAGACCATTTGCAGGCACTTTTGAATAGTCAAATGTCGGTCAGTCCAAGAAAAGTGAAGCTAAATTGCACGTTCCAAAGCGTACCTACGTGCAAGAAACTGCATGGACACTGTTGTACAGTATTGGCTAAGAAAGTAGTACATTTTGTTACAAGTCTTTTTTTTTTCGATAGGAAAATGTCATCTTATGACAACCCCCGCTCTTGGACGGAGCGGGAGATAGTGTCAGACTCTTACTGACTAAAAAACCCATCCCGTTCCTACAAGGCTTCATACCGGGGCTCGAGAGCCGTTTCTGATAACCCTGGCCCCAATAGGCTTCGACCCGGCTGGGCCCCTGCTGTTGCTGACAACTCCTTGAGGCGCGCGGGAACAGCGCGCGCCGTCGACGACTTGGGCTTGGTCCGGACAGTTACCGGACGGCCGGACAGCGAGCTACCCATTGCAGATTTATGATCGGAATCGAGGCGGCAGGCGAGGATATTATAGAGCTGAGTGACTTTCCACGTTTATCAAATGACATATTACAATACACGTACGAAGAAATAAATAAACTGGGGTTGACGTGTGGCTCGTGAGGGTCGCTAAGCGCCCAGCCTGATACAATAAATGTAATAAATCGTGGCGGGGGCGTGCTTGCGCGCTTTTCCACACTAGTGATAGTGCGGAAAATAGTCAATTGCTTATCTAAAAGCTGTAGGTATAAGAACGCGTTTCAAATAAGTGTATTGAAAAATATATTTGCAGTAATGACGTGTATTTACACTATTACCTAGATATTATATACTTATTAGAAACATCATCGTAACTCTCTAACTGTAAATAAGGTAAAACGTCAAATTAATATTACGTTCTAGCATAGCATAGTGAGCCTTATAATATTCCCACTGTTGGGACGCGGGCCTCCTTTCAAGGAGAGGGAATGGGCCGTAATCCACCACGCGGGCCCAGTGCGGGTTGGTGGATGTCACATGTCTTCGAATATTTTGGATTATGTTCTACCTGTTTTTTAAGTTTAATTACTGTGATTATGTAAATAAAAAACATGTCGTTACCGCAAATATAATTTTCATCAGCTTTTGCCACAGCATTTTGTATAAAAGTTTAGACAGCAAATCTACGCCTTACTTAAGGACGATACCCGCTAAGACCGCAGGGATTTTCGGAAAAAGAAACGCGTGATCCTAGAATGCAAAGTGCAACTAAAGAACACAGGTGTGGTTTTAGTCAGTAAAAGTCTGACACACCTTCCCGCTCCACCCAATGCGGAAGAAGTCAGTGGAAGATTTCTATTAAAAAAAAACGACATACCGAGAAATAAGGCGTGTATTTGTAATCTAAACTTTATGTAAACCACATTTGCCCCCCCCCATTTGCCATAAGTTATGCGAAAGCGAACGTCAGGGCCCTGGAGCGAAAACAAAGAAGGAACAGAAGTGGGTTTTAGTCAGTAAAAGTCTGACACGGCCTCCCGCCCCGCCCAAGGACGCGAGATGTCATTGAATGATTTCCCACTTAAAAAAAACCACCCCCATTTACAATTAGAATAATTTCAAAGAATGAGAAAAATGCATCCT
Source organism: Mythimna albipuncta (assembly GCA_929112965.1). NCBI lineage: Eukaryota > Metazoa > Arthropoda > Insecta > Lepidoptera > Noctuidae > Mythimna > Mythimna albipuncta. The sequence goes on from OV815965.1 coordinate 22,473,501, forward strand.
GTATAGCGTTAAGCTTTTGTACCCTTGTTTTTATAAATGTTTATCCTGTTCTTATTTTTTAGTTTACAATAAAGGACGTCATAACTTAAATACTAAAGAAATAAACAGTCAAGTCGTATGTATATTATAATAAAAAAGACGTGTGGCACTCGGGGACTGCCGCGGTAAAGCTATTGCATAGCATTTTTATCAACTTATGCAATTATAATTATTTATTTATTTTATTTATGCAGTATTTTTTTCCTATGTTTTTTTTTCTTTGATATTATTGTTATATTGAAGTTACACTTTCACACATTGAATTGGATTTTGATTGATTGTTCACTCATTTGTTTTCTTATCGCTCACCACGCTCAAAAAACAAATGAGTGGGGGGTGTTAGGTTATTTTCGTTACGGAATTTCTGGATTCGGTCTCCACGCTCAAGGCCCGCGATAGAAGCTATGCAATAGCTTAAAAAAAATAATTAAACTCCTACGACTAGGTGAACACAAAATGCACCAAACACTAGGGAGACCTCGAAAAAAGTTCTCTCCAAAAAGTGCCAGAAAATAGACAAATACGCCATTGCCAGCATTTTCCCTGAAAAACTCTTAATGTAACACCTGAAACTACCCCCACTAACACTTAACAATTAGTCCTGTAAACATAATGGTAATTAACACCATAGCGACACCACCGTACAGTCGGCAGCAAAAATAGCTCAGCACTTCAACTGTGCACATAGAGGAAGTGGGACACATTCAAAGTTACCATAATCATTTATGTAACAACAGTATTATATTTTGACAGGCCTGTTAGTCTAGTGGTTAGTGACCCTGACTGCTATGCCGGAGGTCGTGGGTTCGATTCCCACCCAACAAATTGTGTGATAAGCATGATTATCTGTTCTGTACCTGGGTGTAATTTATCTATAATATGTATGTAGTTAGAAATATATAAGTGTGTTTATCAGTTGTCTAGTACCCATAACACAAGCTCTGCTTAGCTTGGGACTAAACGGCGTTGTGTGATAGTTGTGGAATGTTATATTATATTAGTATTAAAGTAGAGTGGTAGAGAATGTCTTGTTATATATACCACTGTAGTATGTACATTTTAAATGATAGAAATAGTATAAAGGCGAAAAATATTATGGACATAATGATTTTATCTCAAACTAAATTTTGCCCGCAGCTTCGCCCGCGAACATAAAATATAGCCTGTGTCACTCAGGAAGAAAACAGCTTTCTATCGGTGAAAAAATTTTAGCAATCAGACCTACCAGACCAGATTACCCCCTACAAACAAAAAAAAACAAACTTTATCTCTTTATTATATTAGTGTACATTTACAAAAAAATTCAAAGTTTGTAAATGTGAGTACCGTAGAGCAATTTAAGGTTTTAGGTTACTAATGGACTTGTTTGACGTAAATGAGCATTGCAGTTGAGATTTTTTTCACGCTCACTCAAACGTCTCACTGATATGTGTGTTATACGCGTCATGTCCGTGAACGGGCGCTCTCAGTTGAGACTGGTCAACTTTTAGCTAAGAAAGCTGTCAGTGGCTTAGTTTAATTTATATATTTAGATTTTTATTTTATTTATTTTAATTATTCTCGCATAATAACAGTGGTAAGAAATATGTAACTTAGGTATCTATTTGTAATACATATATTATTTATTACAAATAAAAATGCATTCTTGGAGTTTCTTGCACATTCTTCTCCATAGATTTATGTTTTGGAATGTGCTAATTTTTCTGACTGACTTCACGACAGTAAAAAAAACGATAGTGAACTAAATATGCAACTTTATTTGCATGAATTTTCTCTCTTTTCTTCAGATGTTGTCGGTTTCCTTAGAAACGTATAATTATTTAAAAAACCGTACAATGCACCAAGCTCCTAGTATCTGCCGTTGACTGTACACCGTAGGTACTGTGGAGAACAGTACCAACAGTACAGTGTACAGGTAACGCAATCATCCGCTTTAATGATGTCGTTAACTTGCATGCTATGTGCGATGTTGCCGTACTTGCGTGCAGGTGCATCTTGCATAGAGGTGAAGTGCCAAATAGTAGGATATAATACTTCTTAATTTACCTAGAAGTAAAAAGTAGCGAGAGAAAAAATAACAAAAGAAAAACAGAATGGTACCCGAGAGCAAATAAAAAAAATTAAGCCAAAATTAGAGCGATAGGAAGATGATAAAAAAGCAGAGGTGGATTAGAGTAAGCTACAGGCAAAAAATAAGTAGAGAGCCTTGGAGGAGGCCTTTGTCAAAAGACAATGGCTGCTACAAGATGAGAGCCAAGTACTTAAAAAATAGTAAGATAATATAAATAATGTTGAATTATGTTATAACTTCTGTATATTTCATTATTTATATCTCAGTATAAGAATTTAATGTATAGATAACTGTTATTTTTCCCGAATAAATAAAAAATGTTAAGTATAAGTAAAAAAAAGGAAATTAGTGATGACGTTCGTGACGGGTATAAGACAAAATGTAAGAAAAAAAACGCCGAACGCAAATAACACGGGACAAGGGTAGGAAGATGATAATGATTATCATGAGAATTATCTAATAAACAAAAAAATATATAGTTAGCTAACATAACCACAAATAAGTTAGTTAAGTTCTTTTTTGTGCAAAACAAAAGTTTTTTTTTTTACTTAAACTCAAAATAAACACGCACTTCCCGCCTTATCCAACTCCACCGCGGCTACTAAAAGGGGGCGCGGGTTTCTAACTACTGAGTACCATCAGACTCGTTGTGTTATTAACATGTAAATGTGATGTCACTGTATGTTTGTCTGTCCCTGTGCGTCGGAATTTACTGCTAAATAGGATGTGGCTGAAACACTGAGATATCTACGCAATAATTATAGAATTAGCCGTTGGGGTCTAAAGGTTGCACAACTATGCAGGTTTGGTCACAAGCTTTTTTTTTGCCTGACAGGTATAACTGTACAGAAAATCCTGTCAGGGATTTACAAAATTACAATTATTAGTACAAAATTAAAACAATCTTACTTAGGGTGCATCATGGTAACCCCGCATGTCGAACTTCTCTTTCATAAAAGCAGATTTAAAGCTTTATAATTTCGTTCTTGATGAAGATAGTTATTTTTTTCTTCGTATATTGGTAAAAAACAGCTAAAAAGTATTAATCTATATAAATAATTTTACGAATAATAAAATTGCATTCATATTTTTTGTTCATGATTAATCATAATGTATACAAGTTTAATCTTCTTTACCTACACTTATAACATTATAAAGAGGTAAAGTTTGTTTTGCTGATTTTATGTTTGTTTATAGAAGGTAATCTCTGAAAGTTATGGTCCAATTGCTAAAATGTTTTTCACTGATAGAAAGCTGCTTTATTTCTGAGTGACATAGGCTATATTTTATGTTTGCGGGCGAAGCTATGGGTAAAAGCTTGTACTATTAGGTATGTAATTCTTCTGTACGTGTATTTGTCACCTAACTCCTCCTAAATAGCTTGATAGACTTGAAAGAAATTTTAAGTGTATATTTGAGTGGGTCTCTGTATGGTTTGTAAATAAAATTGATGGCGCTCTAACCGGGTTCTCAATTTTACTGACCAATATTTTGTTTTTCGGACCGGACAACGTTTGTTGGGAACGCTAGAAAATAAAATTATATTATTAAATATGACTGTTTGTTTATTTCAAAAATATATACTCGTGTAACCTTTGTTTTTTTTTTTTAATACAGTGTACTTTTTATGCACCAGCCATGATGTCCCTCCACCTCCACAAGTTGACTTGTGGAGAATGCCTAAGGCATTAAGTCCCCCTTTTTACCTTTTGTTACATAAATTTAATAAATAAGTATAGGTACTTTATACATAGCAATTCTCAAAACAATACCTAGTAACTAACTATATATACTTATCAAACTCCCCGACCGATTTAATGTAGGTAACCATATTGTAAACCATTACATAAACCAGTTTGCATTGCAGATTCCCGTTAGTGCAATGCAAATACTAATAGATGCTCGCCATTGTACACTGCGGGACAAAAACATGTAGTCCATGGAAAATTGAATTTCCATAGATACGCGTCTGTGACCGAGCCGGGATGGGTTTACAATGGAACCTAATTGTCTTTGTGTTTACCAAATGGTATTGTACCGGAACGTCACTTAAATTATTAGTGGGTCGATTTTGTGGTTTGAAGTGTAATGTAGGTTGGACCGTATTCAATGTGGTTGTTGTTCCATGATTTTTATGTATTTATTTATATATTTAAACGTCATGTACAGTAGTGGTACATAGGCGGACTTAATGTAACAAGGCATTCTCCAACAATCACCCCTTGGGTTAAACAAGACAGCACTGTGTTAGGCGTGCTCAATGAATATTAAAATAACATACTAAACTATACTAATATTATAAAGAGTAGTTTTTTGTTTGTAGGAGGTAATCTTTGAAAGTAATGGTTCGATATATCCTAACTAATATTATAAATGTGAAAGTTATCTTAATCACGCATAACGACTGAACGGATTTAGATGAAATTTGGCATGCATATAGCCTTTGATATGGAAAAGAACATAGGCTACCTTTTATCCCGACTCCTTGAGTACCTAATGCCACGCGGGCGAAGCCGCGGGCAAAAGCTAGTAATATAATATAATATTCCACAACTTTCATACAACGCCATCTAATGCCAAACTAAGCAGAACTTGTGCTTTGAGTACTATTAAGTTGATAAACATAATAATATATTTCTAAAATTCATACATTTTATATATAAATTACAGCCAGACACAGAACAATTGATTGTGCTCATCACACAAACATTTGCCATGGGTGAGAATCAAATCCACGATTTCCGGCATAGCAGTCAGGGCTACCAACCACTAAACCAACAGAGCTTGCGTCCCAATGCATAAAATGACACTTTGAAATATGAATACTTTTCCAAAAATTTATGGACACGTAATGAAAAAATTGTCAATGTGTTTTACAAGCAATTGTTTTCAAGAGAAGAAACAATTTTTTTTTTTTCAATTCTTTTTTTTCCGTACCAAAAAAAAAAAATTGATACGTTATTATTCTTCAAAAACAGTTGGCAATTCTATTTTCGACCTATGTATCATCAACCTGAACATGATTTAAAAGCTTGTTTGATAAAGAGGTAACGCGAAAAAAGCGATATATCAACGGAATGGTCTATTAGCATTAGGTAATTCCGTCATTCACTTGAATATCTCACAAAAATGTGCAAAGTTTGTGTACCTATATCAGGGTTGCTAATCATATAGTTAGCCACCCTAGTCGGGAAGGACCCCCTTAAAGCACCCGCGCGCCTTAAGGAGTTGTCAGCAACAGCAGGGGCCCAGCCAGGTCGAAGCCTACTGGGGCCAGGGTTATCCGAAAGGGCGCTCGAGCCCCGGTATGAAGGCTAGAATACCAGTATAAGTGTATAATCTATAGGGCTAGAAGGAACGGGATGGGTTTTTTAGTCAGTAAGAGTCTGACACTATCTCCCGCTCCGCCCAAGAGCGGGGGTTGTCATAAGATGATTTTTCCCATCGAAAAAAAACCCCCTTAAAGCATACACCAAATTAAATAACATTCCTACAGCATCAAAACTCCATTACCAATCGTAAGTTGAAAAAGCAAACACATTTTAAGCAATTCACTTAGTCATAACTTTAAATAATTACGCCAGCACCCCAGGGAGTCTGGCAGAGAGGGACGTGTTCAAACAAAACTTGCTACGATCGAATTATTTGAAATATTAATCACTAGCTTCCACCCGTGGCTCCGCTCGCGTTGTGGGAGGATATTATTTAAAGAGAACATAGTTTTAGATTAAAAAATATCCTATATCATGTTCAAGGACATGATCTACCCATTTGTCGAATTACTTCCAAATTTGTTTAGCCGTTTGAACGTGAAGAACAAACATATATACACCCACACACACAATCATATACAATTTGTAACTAAAATAAGGAAATAAAATTTGAATCTACCTACATGCACCTTTTAATGTTTTTGAGAAAAAAAACTATATTCTCATTGATTCCTCTTAATAAAAATTTATTTGAAAACATTTCCAGCAATAAAAATTTACAGACAGTTGCAAGGTCAAGTTTACATACAGTTCAAGGTAATAGTCGCCAACGTTTATTCTTCGTTGAATACACCGGATCTCGTCCGATCACCGAAGTCAAGCAACATCGGACGCGGTCAGTACTTGGATGGGTGACCGCCTGGAACACCGCGTGACGTTGGCTTTTTGGGTATTCGATATTACATTTTAACACTTTGAAACATTTTTTACACAATATTTTTTTTTATTACTTGAGATATATCATTTATAATTGATTGGATAGTTTGTCTAAAAAGTCAATTCGTTCGGGAATTTTTGAACGGAATAAAAAATTTGTTGTTGGCAACAAGAATTTTAATTGTCATTCACTTGTTTCTGGAGATGATGATAGTTCTACAACAGATGTTGATCGTTATATGGCTAGTGATAATGTATCAATAAACGGAATAGAATATTTAGAATCAGATTTCTCTTATGATTCCAGATTTATGTATTATGTATATACACATGTACACAATTAGACTTCCTTGAGACTACATTAGAATTCTTTATGACACTATTCTATCTTTGCAAATGTATCCTACTTTTGTAATATGAATGTTATTAACGATATTGAAATATATATATTCTAAAAGAAAATCTTTTGCATTTTTTATTCTTAAAAAGTCCTCTAATAATATCAAATGATTTGGAAAATACTTATACTCGATACTTTATATAAGGATCTGTTAGTAAACAAAATTATCAAGATTTCTTAATCAACCTATTATTAACCAGTGTGACTACAGCAGATCTCATTTTACCCAAATAATTAAATAACCCAAGTTGTTTGACTTTTTAGACAGACTATATAAAATAAAACTTATTTATTAAGCCAATATGTTTGACACCCAGCGACGATTGAAAGAAAATAAATTAATAAATAATGACTGTAAAAAGTATTGTTATTTTATTTTTCTAAAATTTTTATGAAAATCCACGAAAGGTAACTGATACACTGCGTGTCATCGAAACTTAGCTATTAATTTTTAGAAAAAATCGGTAAAATCTTGACAGACCCCAAAATTGACATACAGAAATTTAATTGATATCACTTCAGCGTCGACCCGAACATACAACGGACGCACATTATTTGCATTTTCATACAACTGGCCAATCTGCATTGCAAACTTCCACTACAGATATGCTAACTTAGGCCAACATAAATCTAGTAACCAACCAGTCGAAATCACACCTTAAATTTTGAAGGATAGGGTTTAATTTTCAATAAGGGGAAATCTAGGCATAATATATACAGGTGGTGTATTTGCTATACGTTGGGATGTCATGGGTTGGCTTTGACGTGTCGGACAAACAATTGCTCAAACATTGTTGGGACGATGGCTCGTTTGTCAGAATTTGTCGTTTAATTCTCGTGTAATCGGATATATGTAGTTGATATGTTTGTTTTAGAAATCAGATGTGTCAACGATTTTAATCAGAGGTTGACGTAGGTTTACTAGAGCGATTATTGTGTTATTATGCGATCGCATTGGTGTTTCAAATGTCAAAAATGAACAGTTATTTCATTGTTTTTCTCATTTAGCTAGGATCATATAGCCGCTTAATTCTAGAGAAAAGCTTACCCTGTCTAATGCCTTTGCCATGAAACAGCCAATCAATAAGGTTAGACTAATGACTATACAGGCAATATGGTTTAATTTTCTTTAGGTTAGGTTAATCGAATTGAGTTGATTGTGTTAATGAGTTTAGTGATTATAATTCCGTAAATATCTACGTGTTACGTGACAGCCCAGCTTCAATATTTCCACATTTTGTCCCGAGGACCAAACAGAGATAATATAACAAAACCAATCATACATTACTATATCGATTAGGAATAAATTGGCGAATATTATAACAGCCTTTGAACTTTTCACGAAACAACCCCGCCAAAAAAGCCAACAAATAAAAAAAAATAGAGTTAGGTTTTTTTTTCGATGGGAAAAATCATCCTATGACAACCCCCGCTCTTGGGCGGAGCGGGAAAGTGTCAGACTGTTACTGACTAAAAAACCCATCCCGTTCCTTCAAGCATTCATACCGGGGCTCGAGCGCCCTTTCGGATAACCCTGGCCCCAGTATGATTCGACCCGGCTGGGCCCCTGCTGTTGCTGACAACTCCTTGAGGCGCGCGGGAACAGCGCGCGCCGTCGACGACTTGGGCTTGGTCCGGACAGTTACCGGACGGCCGGACAGTGAGCTATCCATACAGAGTTAATATCCACGGACACGAAGCTTCATAAATGCATATTCATTATTATACGCTTGGTGTACGCCCACATGAACCTTAGGCGATTACCACACTGCCACGCATCACGCTGCATGTTGCGTGTCAATGTACCTACGCGTGTACTTGCGGGAGTGCAGATCTGCATCACCGTCCGGGTTTTTTACTCACTCACGCGCGTAGTTGCGTTTTGTAAATTCAGGCTCTCACGCACGGCACTGCGAGAATTGCTTCCACGCGCGTGGGTGTATGTTTCTGCGCATGTAGGCGCGTGATTTGCATGAACGCGCGTAGATCAATTTTCGGCGTGTTGGATTGTGCGTGTTTTCTATACAAACGGAGATACTTACAAGCAATGTTATGTAAACACGCATTCACACGCTACGCTGTGTGGCAGTGTAAAAATCGCCTTACATACAAAACTATTAACCTTTGTCGGCGTAGTGGCAACGTCGTGCCGTCCCGTTGTTGTTAAAATCAAATACGCGTCTATGAAGCTACGCGTCCGTGGACAGTAGGTCTTAAACAATGTTGTTTAGTAAGTCGTTAAGTGATGTACACCGACTTCACTTAACGACTTAACCACAAAATAGATAGGTACAGAAGACAATCTCATGTATGTACTTCACTTTTTATACCTACGCTCGGTGGACGCACACTAATGAGCGTTTGAGCCGGAATTGTTCGACGAGTGATCCGAGACGCGACCGAGACATTGTGTCTGTGAGCGGTGTCAATGTGTGCGTTGCTCGAGCGCGCTTTGTATGTAGATTGATTTCTGTACCTATATATTTTGTGACTTAACTGCCTTTGAGATTTATAAGTAACACCCTGTCTACACAATCAATACAACAATAAATTTTATCACACTTCATGCAATTTTAAATGACCCATCAAATTTACACTTAGTGCCAAAACATTGGTACACTCGTCACGTCATCGATCGATTACAGTGTTCGCTCGTAAACTCGGCACTTTCAATTGCTAGACAGTGTAAAGTTACATTCTTCTATTGCCTTCTTTTTATTGGAATATCGTCTTTAATGCCTGGAATGAAGAAAGTCTTAGATGTTAAAAGAAAGATGGTTTTCGAAATTTTATGGCTAACGTCTAGGGAGCTTTTGAAATTTTTAGGGCCTTCATTTACGAGTAGTAGGAGTAGATATAATTTTTACTGTGATTTTAATAGTTTTTTGATTGCATCTCGATCGTACGCATTTTGTTTTAGTACTTGAGCAAGGCAATAAAAAAAATACTTATCTGTAATGTGTCTAACAGATGTCTGCTTATTTTTCTGGGCCATGTAAAGTGATGGCTCCGTTTTTCTAAAAGAACCTTTCACTTAAGGGGCCGGCGACGGATGAATTTCCATACAAACGTAATACCACGCTCATTTGCAGTTGGTTGCAGTTTATGATGATATTCGGTTATAGACAATATTTATCTAGGTTCCTACGTCCTTCTTTAAAAAAAAATACAAAAAGAAACTTAAGCGAATTGTATTTCGCACTTTTTTACAGCGTAAATGGAAAAACATGCCTTTCCTGTATTAAAAATAACAATATTTCTAATAATCTCGACGTAGGAACCTAGATAAATATTGTCTATACTTAACCGAATATCATCATAATATGTTGGAAATATGCTCCAACTGCAAATGAGCGTGATTTTACGTTTGTATGGAAATTCATCCGTCGCCGGTCCCTTAAGTTATTAATTATACTTTTTATTAAAAAAAATGTTTGCTCCACACTTGGAATTACTCCAGTATCGTGGAAGTGTTCGTAAACATGTAAGCTCACATACAAAAGAAACCCAGGCTTGAAACAAATATCTGTAAGTCACACAAGTACATGTTTCATTCGAGAATCAAACCCGCGACACGTACGCGTACGTATGTAATAGAGATCTGCTTGTAACATAACACAAAAACTGTCATTAGTAAAAATTTAGTATTTAGATAAACAAAAACATTTAGTAGTAGTCCACGCGAACGAAATCGCGGGCACAGCTAGTCTTTAATCGTATTAATATTACGAAAGTAGGATACATTTTTTTTTATTGTTGATAGGTTCACGCTTGACCGCTCTTTCACCTGATGGAAAGCGACGATGCGGTCGACGATGGAACGCGCTAACCTAAAAGAAACCTATTCACTCTCGACTCGACATTTGCAAAGATATAATAGTGTCTCAAGGAAGTCTAATGTAATATATACATAATCATAAATCTGGAATCATAAGAGAAATCTGATTCTAAATATTATATTCCGTTTAATGATACATTATCACTAGCCATATAACGATCAACATCTGTTGTAGAACCTATCATCATCTCAAGAAACAAGTGAATGACAACTAAAATTCTTGTTGCCAACAAAAAAATTTTAATTTCTTAATAGACAAAACTGAACAACCTTCCACAATTTTTTTTCAGAAAACGAAAAAGGAAATCGGCCTCGCTATAAAAATTGTCCAATCAATTTTATCATTCCATATGGTGAGGCTGATTTTTTTTTGGTGAAGGTTGTTCAGTTTCGTCTACTGAGCAAGCCGTTAAAGTTTGTCGAGGGCTATCCCTTACACCTTATAAACATACCTATCTGGTATGTCTATCTGCAAACCCAAATACACCAGTATAGAACACAGACTTTACACTGCAGTGCAATTTAACGTAGGCACCGTTATAGAAGCGCTGAGTTTGTAGTTCGCATAATTTCGCATTAGGCATTCGCATACAATTAGAAGATGATCAGACTGGCTGCGCAAACTGGATAGATTAACGAAGCCGGTGCAAACAAGGTATTGGGAAGCAGGCGATGCGTCTGCCTGTGTTTGTGCGATTGCACTGAGTATGAATATGGTTAGCAGGGGGAGATGGTTATGGATGAAGCGTAAATGTTATTTTAAGATGATTGTGGGCTGGAGAAAGCTGTGATAATTTGTCGCGTGTTGCTGCTAAGTTATACCACTTTACAAATAATTTACAGACAGATTGTACGGAAGAAGCATTCGGAACACAATGGAGCATACGTTGGAGGCTGGGTGCCCCGCCTGAGAGGAACACTACCGTGTCCTTGTGGAGGCGTTGAGCTGTCCAGCAACTATCCAGGCTGCGTCCAATGTTCACGCCCACGTCGACGGCGCGTAGGCTTAAAGAGGTGTCATCAAAACCGTAGGGGCCCGGTAGAGCCGATATCGGATAGCATCACGGAATTTTGAAAGAGTTACCGTGGCTCTGAAAAAGGGCTCAAGTACACTCGTCTTTTTGTCAGTAAAAGTCTGACAAGCTTTCCTAGCACAAGAGAAATCATTTAATATTCTCCCACCTCAAAAAAAACATCTTTGTTTCAGTCGAAAGACGTCAAACTATTTTTCTCTGCATCACCCAAAGATTGGTAAAAAAGGCCTAAGGCAATAAGACCGCCTCTGTACTTTTTTTCATAAAGCGTTAAATAAATAACATAGTCCCCAAAATATTCTGCAATTAATTAATTCCGCGATTCCCCAATGTTATTCTCATCACAAAATAATATTAGCCATCCCATGGGAGCGTAAACAAAGCATTCACAGACAGAATACGTAACGAGTCGGCTCCATGCAAATACGTTAGCCCACACTTATTGAGCGGATCGGTCATAGATAAAATGGAATAGAATATAATCGTAAAATTTATATAGATACTAGGAATGCGTTGTCATGAAAACTACAATATAGGTACAAACAGTACGCAACACTAGTGTATCCAACCATTATTTCTATCAAAACCTTTTGAGATGAGGACAAAATTTAATTGTTCCATATTATAAGTATTGGTCGCAAAATCCGGAAATAAAAATTAATCAGATCAACGATTATAAAATTAATCGTAAATGATGACTCAAAATATTAATCAAAATCATTTGTGATTATGATTATTAATCGTAATCATTCATCTTTAATCATGATTTAAAAATATAACATGTTGCTTTTGATTTATGTGGCCCAAAAAAGAATCTATTTTTATTGGAATAATTTGAAAAAATCACTAGTATTAGAAATACAGTATTTTTTTTAGTTTTTTAAAATGGGTTTAAGTTTTGTCAATGAATTAAATTAGATATTTTCATCATCATTCACTCTTTTCGCATAAAATCGTCTAACATTATGTGCAACCAAGATAAAAACATGGTTGCAAAGGAAAACATTCTTTCAACTGAGCCCGAAGAAGTCATAGGTGGTCATAATAACTAAATTAATGATTACCATGATGATTATTTTTTAATTTCGATTAAGATTAACATAATTATGAATAGCGATTTACTTAATCACGATTTAAGTTATCTGATCAAAATTAATCAAATTAAGTAACCAATTACGTAAGCCAACACTTACAGCCTAGCTAAAACCATCACCAAAACAACACTAGACCTCAACCCAACACCAGGGATCACAGACCAGCCACCCATCCTCCTAAACAACCAAACGTGGCTCACCACTGTCAAAGCTGACAAATACATAAGAGAAATAGCGGGCCTAACAACAAACCCTTAAATCCGAGGCGTCGCCTGTAATGATAACAAATGAACGGCGGCGTCGTGAGCAGGGGATCCCAGGACTCAGGGATCCCAGTGGTTAAGGACAGGTAGATCGAACTCAGAGGTGAACAGTTCGACGAGCAAGTTGGCGAACATGTTCAGTTTAACAAAGGAAAATGATCAGTGGGTTTCCTTTTCCGCATACCGCAAGAAAGAGAAGTAATGGTCCAGACGTAACGACCCCAAATTACGAGTCGTGGAGTCAAACCCAGTATCATCATCATCATTTTAGCTGAAAGACGACCACTGTTTGACATAGGCCTCCCCCAAGCGTCGCCAAAACGACCGATCCTATGCGTGTTCTACCCGCCGCATTCCCGCGACTCTCACCAGGTCGTCAGTCCACCTTGTGGGAGGCCTTCCAACGCTGCGTTTTCCGACATTATCCTAGACGTTTTACTTTGTATAATTTTTTCATCAGCACTGTTCTCAGAAACGTGTGTCTTAATTTTCTTACTTTCATTCTCACTCCTGTTATAATTTTGTTGAACTTGCTGTTCTTTTTCTTCTTTTGTATTCTTACTAATTTTTTTCTGACCAGTATTTAGCCACCTCTACCGTGCTGTAATTGGCCTCGTGTAGATCCTGAAAACTGCAGGTGGTTGTGCAGGATAAACAGCATAACAGGTGACGCATGTCCTGCTGTTGAAGCTACCCGAAAAAAATAGCATATCAATGGCAATAATAAGTAATGTATGTCAACTCATAATGGGCCGTGAAATTGTTCCAAAGAGTCACCACGGCACTGAAACACAAAAAGCAACTGAAAGAACACGGGTGGATATTACTCAGTAAAATCGCTAAGGACTGACGCTACGTTAAGCGGGCGCCCGGACGAACCCATAGAAAAGTGCTCCGTCGCGGGAAACCGCGCGAGCAACCATTGCGGGAAGCTGCGCCCCGCGTCCTATCTACTACGTAATAATACATTAAAGTTGCATACCTTTAAAGTTAAAATAGCAAACCGGCACAGGTAATAATCCAGTTTCCCCTATAGGGACCGTCGCATTCTAAACACGCGCGATGTCACGCGATGGGTGCAGCGCTGGTCTTTAGACTCCCTTTCAATCCACCTGCAGCGAAAAAAAAACGAGATATTTTTCCACTCCAAAAAAAAGCACTCAACCGAAGCACTAGCAACAGCTTAACTTATAAAACACAGCATACATATTGACCGGATATTGAACAACGTAGGAATACAGACGGGTTATCCATACAAACGAAAATTGTCATATTTGTTCCGCTATAAAAACCATTTAAAACTCCAATATTTGACTGTGACGGATGAAAAACTATTTTATTTACTTGGCCATCTGTTAAATATAAACTATCTGTTTGTCAGTTCTTTATAGACTTATCAGTCTATGTATTTGTTCGATATTTCCAATCTGATACCGTAATTTATAGGATTTGTAATACTAGGTTGTAGGATCTATAATACTAGATCAATAACAAAACTGTTCAGGTGGTGGTTAAGACAAATTACAAAAGCTAGAAAAAAAAGTAATTTTCGGTACACTTTCCCGCAAACGTAGTTCCTATCCATAAAGCTTTTGGGCACACAATTTACTGTTTTCCGCACTAGTGCAGAAAAGTGCGCGAGCTTAGCCTCGCCACAAGTCATTGTATTTATGGCAACGGGCTGTTCGCCAAACAGCTCTCAAAATCGCCAGACAGAGGCTCCGTTTATTTATTTCTTCGTAAGTCTATTAATTCATTAAACCCCAAGCAAACGCCGGCGTTTGCTCTCTTATTGTATTTCTATTGTGTCTCTAATTACGGTATTTGGAAAGTTAAAAACCGTACTTTGATACATGTGCATTTGTCGCTGCAGTACTCCGCTTCAAAACACCCTCGTCAGTGACTTGGGTATATTTCATCTCGGTCGCAATGACAAACTTTCTCCACTTGTATTAAAATGTACTATTGCCTGCGCGTCAGAAATAAAATAATTTAAGTCCATCGACATGAAAAGAAGAAGAATCTTGATACTTTACAGTAACTGTGATAATTTCTCTAAAGTATCAAGAATCTTCTTATTTAATACAAACATTTGCTACCTAGAATAAACTTACCTGTCCGTGTGTCACTTATAAAGACAAATTGGCTCCTTTACATAATAATCGCGGCAACTCTTGCTACAATGGTTAACGACGCTGTCTGATCAGCAGTATTGTTACTTCAGTCCGTACTTCAAATTCTACTGATTGTTAATATTGCTATTTGTTGCTTAATGTATTAATTTTGACGGGGAAATGAGAAGGTTGGCACCGGTTTTGGCTCGTCATTTATACCACGTACATCGAGGCACTGGAACAATTTGCCTGCTGCGGTCTTCCCGTCAATTTATAATTTAGTTGTCTTCAAGTCTAGAGTGAATAGGCTCTTAATAAACTAGTGCGTCTCATCATCAACGATTGCATCACTGCTTACCATCAGGTGGGATCGCAGTCAAGTACTAGTTTAAAAGGTTTACTTTGGTAATAATTTACTGATGGAAAAGAGTGTGTGAGTAGAATTTGTTTCCGGATTTTGTGTTTGCCACAAACAACAACTTAAAAAACCCTTTTCCTAGCCGTTTGTTGTTTACGTCAGCGTGTTGTTTCATCCAATGCAATGTTTGATAAAGAGACAACGCGGCAACGTGAAAAAATAGATATAAAAATAATAACGCCTCAAAGCTCTGTTGTTTTCGGTAATTCCTTCACTCACTCTTATATTTCACGAAACTTGTTCCTTTTTTTTTAAATCTTGTAAGGTTTTAAAAAAACAAATCTTGTGATAATTTAGAAAAAAAAACAATTCATCGTTCAGAATCTCAATGCGAAAGTTTGTGAGTGTGTGTTTGTATGTATGTATATGTTTGTTACTTCTTCACGCTCGAACGACAGAACGGATTCGATGAAACTTGATTTACTTGTCGATCATGTATTGGAACAGCACATAGAATGCTTTTTATCCCAGGAATATGATCCCTGGGGCCGATTTACAATTAACACACTAGCGAGACTGCAGCTAGCAAATACACAAAGAATTGAGAACTTCCCTCTTTTTGAAGTCGATTAAAAATGACGTATAAAGAAGAATTTCCTTGAGCACCAGACGCATGTAAAAAAATTACCAAGAACATTATATGGTACTCTAATTGCAAAAACCAAGTCTCTGCAATTTTTTACCCTAATTAAGTTAAATATAGCTATCGGTTCGTCTCATCAAGACAAATCTATAGTAAAACCGGGTATTAGCTACAACAGTTATTTACAAAGATAGCTTCGGCCTATAGTAAATAACCGATTTGATCGAATATAATAATGGTGTAATAATAATAATACAAAAATCTTGGTGTGTTGGTTTTTGCAAAAAATTGATATAGGTCCTTCTCCCTCAGTCATAAACACGTGTTTGTGATTATGTACCGATATTGCGTGGATGGAGGTCGGGATACGGAAATCTCGCATATAAACTTACACCTACACCCGGATCAACTGGCTATAAGCCAGACATAGCGCCATCATTTGTTTTACTCAATATATTTGAACCTTTGAAATAACATTGGAAAAACACAGTTCACGTAGCATTTCCTACCAACTGCCTTGGCTTTGGACTCAATGAACTGTCCAAAATTATGATTTGAGGACAATTCCCAAGAGCTGAAGACGGTCGGTGCACTCGTGCACTCCAAGGATACATTCTGAAAAGCTGGAGCCAAGGTGACCGTACTCCTTTTGACAGTGAACAGACACGCTCATGTTTTGGCAGCGTTGAATCCCACTAGATTCGAGTCGCCCCATTTGTAGAGCGTACGAATGTCTCACTTTGGGCACTTACCCCAAAGTGAGACATTCGTACGCTCTACCTATTTTCATCATCATCAATCAACCAACAAAATTTACGAAGTTTGAACTTCGTTTTTATTTTAAACTAACTATTGCCCGCGGCTTCGCCCGCGTACATAAAATATAGCCAGCAACTTTCTATCGGTGAAAAAATAGTAATCGGAGCAGGACTTCCAGAGATTACTTCCTACAAACAAAAAACCATTTTTTTTTTAAAGTTACGTTACAACAAATTTACTGTTTTCAGATTTATTTCTGTACTTGTGCTATAAGTCCTTGCTTGAATTTATGAATTTTGATTCCCTTGAGAGTATCGAAATATATAGTCTGTCTAATAAGTTAAAAGACTTAGGTAATTTTTAGGGTAAAATGAAATCTGATGTAGTCAACACTGCTTCAAAAATCAAGTTTGATTAAGAGATCTTGGTCATTGTTTATTAATGGAACCTTTAAAAAGTATCCAATATTTAAATAATTTAATTTTATGTTTTTTTTTAAGTGATTTAGTACTAATAAGGGACTTTTTAATATTAAAAAATGCAAAAGAGTTTCGTTTAGAATATAACTGTTTCAGTCTTTTTAATGATATTCTTATTACAAAAGTAAGATACATTTGCAAAGACATAATAGTGTCATAAGTGATAACATAAATCTGGAATCGTACGAGAAATCTGATTCTAAATATTCTATTCCACTTACTGATTCATCATCACTAGTCATACTACGATCAAGATCGTATCGTAGAACTATCATCATCTAATAAAACAAGTGAATGAAAACTAAAATTCAGTTTGCCAACAATAGATTTAGACAGACTTATACGTTTCTTACGACATAAATGACCATATTTTTTTTTTATTTAACTTAAAAGTTTGATTTTATTACAGCTTCAAAGGACTGCAGATCTAAGTATGTAGATATATGGTTTTAATTTCAACTTAATACCTCCATGCGCTCTCAAAATAAAAGGTCTAGACGGACAGACAGACAGACAGATGGACAATAAAGTGATCCTATAAGGGTTTTATTTTTTGGTGGGTAAAATACATTCAGATGACATCCCGCCCTCGGGCAGAGCGGGAGATAGTGTCAGACTTACTGACTAAAAAACCCACCCAAATCCTTCGTTTCCTTCTATACCGGGGCCGAGCCTCCTGTCAAGAAATAGACCCTTGGCCTCAATGGGGTTTGACGTTTGACCATCATGCTATAAGGGTTCCATTTTTTCCTTTTGAGGTACGGAACCATTTACTATTACTACATATCTTTATGCTATAAAGAGCACAACAAACGCACTTGTGGTAAGCTTGCGGCATGTATGCGTTAAACCACATTAGACTAATGCACCAAAACTTCTGTGGCGAAACAAGAACTATAGAACTAAACAGTAGTTTTTGAAATTAGCACAAATATACAAATGGAGGTGGTTAGGAACTTTTGTTTGGTGTTGTTGATACAAGCTCTAACTGAGATATAACTGTTTGAGTTAGTAGTTATTTTAATGAGATGCAAAAGACGATTACGTGGATCTGCAGCAGGTATTATTGATATCTAAACTAGTATAATAAAGAGGTAAAGTTTGTTTTTTTAGTTTGTAGGAGGTAATCTCTGAAAGTACTGGTTCTAAAATTTTTTGATCGATAGAAACCTGCTTTATTCCATAGGCTATATTTTATGTAGGCGGGCATATATGAAAAGAGGTTCTGACAGCCTTCCCTGCTGACCCTATTAATCCAGCTACACAGCAAATGCAGCGTATATATGTATACCCCAAGCCTACATTCTCCCTAACACTTTTGGGTACCACCACAATGTCACTTACTATGATAAACGGCCGAACTAAACTTGCGTCGTAAACTGAAAATTTAAACAGACCTCTTATACTAAACATTTTGCCATGCAGTGAACGAAATGCGATATGTTTGTATGGAAATGGAAATTACATCGTAAAATATAATATTCGGAGTATAAAGCGTTTTATTTACATACATATTCTGGGAAGGCGCAGCAGTGTAGAAAAATTCAAATCAATACCTACCAGCTACTTATATATTTACTTTTTTATGCGGGAAATCATCCAATAACTTAACCCATTCGGGGTTGAGTGGGAGGACCTAAACTGACTTTTACTGACTAAAACCACACCTGTGTCCTTCAGTTGCCCTTTGCGTTCGAAGACCACGAGCTCCATTTTCCAAAATCGCCCTAGCAGGCATCGGCCCTGCTGGAGTCCTACGGTTTGTTGACATCTCTTTCTGGAGTGGATGGAATTACGCGCTGTCGTCGACTGGAGCTCGTCGGCGAGCTACCCCTTGCTCACCGTCCGTAAAGCCATGCTTACGATGGCTGGAAATCTGGGTTGGAATCCCGGTGGCTGTGGCGTGAAGATGTCCGCTACATAACGGGTGCGGCCGTCTCCTTCGCTAGTATTATTGCTTCGCAGCAAGAGGTGACTGCCTGCCATTCCTTCTCGCTTCGGACTAATGGGTATTAGTCCGAAGCGAGAATGTTTGTGCTGTACCCAAATTAATAAGCATAATATCCAAAAGCACCATTCAAGTCTTAATTCAGATAAAGTAACTTTCTTAACTCAGACATACCACGTCTCGTCTAATTTTCCCAACGTCGCGAACTCGGGGTACTAATTGTTAATGACATCAACGCTTGATTGGCAGACGAGCGAGGCGGGATGCTGTTAGCGTAACCTGCGTGGAGTAATGACTTAATGATGTAGTGGTAAAGACTTTTGAGGCGCACTTCGCGAGATGAAGTGGCAGGAGGTCGTCTCCTTCTGCGAAGCAGCTAATGCTGGCAAAGGATGGGGCACACGCGCGATAGAGTGGTTCTCACGCCCCAGCCGCCGGAATCCCGATTCAGCCACTGTAGGCGCGGGTTTGCGGACGACGAGCAATAGGTAGCTGTCCAACTGTCTGGTAACCGTCCGGACCGAGCCTAATACATCGACGGCGCGTATTGTTCCACGCGCGCCATAAGGAGATGTCAGCAATCCGTATGGGCCTATCAGGTTCGAAGCCTTCTGGGACCATACATTTGCTGGCCATGAAACAAAAGAAAAAAAAGAAAGAATGAAAGGCAACAAAAGAAGTCTTAGTCAGTAAAAGTCTGACACGCCCTCCCGCCAAATTGATTGACTATAGTCAAATCGTCAAATAATTTCTCTTGCTCTGGACCACAAAATAGACAGGTACAGAAAACAATCTCATGTATGTACTTCGCTTTTTATACCTACGCTCGGTGGACGCACACTAACGAGCGTTTGAGTCGGAACTGTTCGACGAGTGGTCCGAGACGCGACCGAGACATCGTGTCCGTGAGCGGTGTCTATATGTGCGTTGCTCGAGCGCGCTTTGTGTGTAGATTGACTTTTGTACCTATATATTTTGTGTCTGGACGGAGCGAGAGGCCGTGTCAAACGTTTACTGACTGAAACCTACCTTTATTCCTTCAGTTGCCTTTTGCTTTCTAGTACTTTGAGTTCTTTTTGGGCATTTTTTCCGCCTGAATCCTGTGCAGGAATTTCCCGAAATGACCACGTCCAGTGAGGACCTGCGTCATTTGGAAGGTGCAATAGAACTGCAAACGAAACGTGCGGTCCGATTGCAGTCGTGTGAACTGCACGCCGACTGCATCCGAACTGCATCATACCCACCCGTCCGCACGCTCCGCCCTTCCGCGCATGGTGCAGTTCGGATGCATTCGGTGTGCAGTTCACATGACTGTAATCGGACCGCACGTTTCGTTTGCAGATCTATTGCAGTCATGTCATCTGCATTCAAACTACACTTAAACTTCAATTTGCAATTTGATTGCAGTTGAAACGCGGTCCGTCTGCTTAGACCCTTACCCATGTAAAATGTTGCTCAAAATACCGCAAATACAACGTACCTTCTATAAAATAAGATCCAAAACAAACACACGTCAAAGCAATATAAAGCTTCGGCAAAAAACAACAAGAACCAAAAAGCGAGCGTCCTAAAAATCCCTTTCAACTTAAAACACCGTAAAATAAAACAACTGGTTATCATACGTTGCCGTTAACATTACATTTTTAATATACTTAAGTGCGACGGTGCCGTAAAATGTTTCAGTAACATAGAACCAGCTAAGAGACTTTAATATCATGTAAGTTTTGAATACCCACATGTAGATTTTATTATGTAAAAAGGCAGCTATAAAAGGGTGTATTTTTGTAAGCTTACAGGGCTCTGAAAGTCTAAGGTAAGTAATTAAAATATGAGTGTGAAGGAAAGCATCTTGGAAGTAATTAAATTGCGTGTTTGTAAAATTGCTAGCATCTCCCAGCGGCTTCACTGCGAAAACCGTTTTCTTTCTTGCAAATTTGCATATTATTTTCACGATTAGTTTTCTATTTTATTTAGTATATTTATTGATGAGTGGCAGTAGCAAGGCACATTGCTCGCGGTCGATGGAGACGACAGGTTCTGGCGTGATCTTCTCTAATAAAACAGCCTTGAGCGCAGCGCTGGCCGCCAGAGACGAAATCCAAATAGATACATTGGATTAACAATCTAATGTACCTATACATTGGATTGTTAGTTCAATGTACTGTGCTCTCGACTCTCGCTGCGGTCAGCGCTGCGCTCAAGGCGGTTTTCTTAGAGAATAGCACCGCTGAAGTGGCAACCACGTACTCCAGTACCTACGTGTGAAGACGCAGTGTTGGAAGGCCTTCCATAAGGTAGACTGACAACCTAGTGAGGGTTGCGGGAATCCTATGGACGGAAGATGCTCAGGACCGGTTGTTATGGCGACACTTGGGGGAGGCCTATGTTCAACAGTGGACATCTTTCGGCTGAAATGATGATGATGATATTTTTATTAATAAATACGAAAACTGATTAGTTAAGGCTCATAGTCCCTTGAACCATCTGGCCAAAATTATGTGGACGCACCTCTCGCACCCGCCTAGGCGGCAGTGCGCAAATCTGTGCATTTATTTGCGGCCATCAACGCCCCGAAAGCGCGCGGCTGACCTTTAAATCCATTTTCTTTGCGTAATATTGATTGATTTACATATGCAATGTTCACTTTTAAGAATATTTAACCACCAATTTTTATGTGTAAAAATGTTTCTAAAGATTCAAGCCGTTTCGAAGGAGTAAGGAAAAGTTGCGAAATTGCTAAATATATTTTTTTTGACAAAAGTATTAATAGCGAAAATCAAATGTTGACAATGTTGTTCATGAATAAACAAACATTTTTTTCATACCTATGCATTTTGGGACCATTAATTAAATAAAACGTCATCAACTTAATATATTTCAAATTTTTATGTTGCGTTAATGGTTTTAAAAAATAAATCTTCATTTTCATAAATTCATTTAAAGAAAAATATTTCGTATCGCTTGTTGTATGATAATGGTGGGTTTTATAACATTTTTTTGGGGCTTACTCCATCTGCATGCGTTTAATGGATGCATTAGCTCTCCCGGCTTTAGCCGCTGTTAGTTTTTACTTTTACGCCTATGGCTTCATCTGGATTTATATTTTGAGCTCTTCGAATCTTTGAGCTTTTATCATTGTTTCGACAGGTATGAATAGAAATAGTAACTGGAATACCACCTGTACTTTTTGATATTCCAGATAAAAAAAGCAGCCATTGGCAAAACCGAAGGGGCCCAGCAAGGTTGAAGTCTACTGGGGCCAATAAAAAGAAAGAAAATGGCGTTTATTGGCATTGCAAAAACGGAAATACCTTAAAATTAAACAAATAGTGCATTGAGTAATGCTAGAAGCTCAGTATAATACAGAAAATATTCATTAAAGACTAAAAGGTTCATAAGTTGACTTCTGAAAGGGAAACCGGTGGTCCTAGAATGCAAAAGGTAACTATATAATAATACTAGCTTTTGCCCGCGACTTCGTTCGCTTGGAATAGTGACTTCCGGCAGATAGTACTGAATTGATGCCGACTCTTGACCAATAGATGGCGCTGTATATCCGGAATAAATTTTATTTTTTATTTTATTGTTTGTAATAAAAGCTATCCTATGTCCTTTCTCAAGTTCCAAACTATGTCTGTACCAAATTTCACATAAATCGGTCCAGTAGTTTAGACGTGAAGCAAAGACAGACAGACAGACAGACAGAGTTACTTTCGCATTTATAATATTAGTTTGGATAATATAATTCTTTAGATACATTAATTACAATCTACATAAATTTAATTCAACGTGTAGTATATATCTATAGACATATAATTATGTGCTCGAATTACGAAAAATATGGCAAAAGCGCCCCACGCTTTTTTCACAATGATATTAATATTTTTCGTTCATTATTATTATTTTCTACCTATATTCAAAATTATTTTACACTTTTTAGTTTGATATGCTATAAAGCGTGTATTTTTTTTAGTTTTGTTTAACTATATTTTTATTTTTCACTAAAAAAAAAAAAATATTCTTTAGTTATCAGGTGGTTATAAATGATATCGTTAACTTTCGTGACTTCATGAAAATTAGAACAACATTTCACAATATTCTATCAAACTAACTACAATATGTAGCACTGTTTCGTAGCGCGATGCCGGAGGCGGCGTAGACAGCGTTCGTAGCAACGTCGTAGCAATGTAGCCAGCTACAGAGACTTTGCGTAGATTCGAGAGACGCGTAGTAGAATTGATGAGGCGATTGACTTACAAACAGACGTTCACTATGGTTATATTTAGTAGAATATTTTCTGAAATTTAAATATACTTTTTTTAAGCATAAAGTTTTTTAATGTCTTTACACTTACCGAGTACTCAACCGAGAGCACTGTCTCGCCCGTTTACTCGGTACGTGTGATCAAGGCATTAGGCTTCGACCCTGCTAGACTCCTACGGTTATACGGCTACTCGTATTATGGTATGGTATGATATGGTAATTACTGACATCGATATCATACCTAACATTTCTAATCCCAATCTCAGCAAAACTTATCAACACTTTTTAATTATATCGATCCAAATTATTCCAACTTTATCCATTTTTTGTGAGTGCCAACCCTGAATAAAACAAGGTTGAAAGTAGACCTAATTAAAAGTTCGATGCCTCGAGACCGGCAACCCTAACTAGTTACTTTATATTTTACACTATATTTACCTATGTATTGCAAAGTGTAATAGTTTTTATTTTTATTTTTAATGACAATGGTAAGAGAATATCTTAATTATGCGAAAAAGTTGGGGGATGGGAAAACAATGTGTCTTAATAGTTTATTAGAATGATTTTTCTTTCTCACCAGAATAAACATTACAAACATTAGAGATATGCTTATACAATTAACTAGCTTTTGCCCATGTGGCTTCGCTCCCGCTCTTCCCTACTCCACCCTACTCTACCCTACTCTACCCTACTCTTCACTACTCTACATTACTCTACACTACTCTACTCTACCCTACTCTACCCATATTATACCTTACCAAACTTCACATAAATCATCTACTAAATAGTCCGAACAAAGCCTAAAAAGGTTTGGATAGGTGAGCTTGTTCTTGAGTTATAAAATTACAACGAAAAGTGCCATTGGTTTTTATTATATAGATGTATTATTCTAGTTTATTGTGGGAGACTGGCGCCTAAGGTAGGCTTCAGGAACCTTTAAAGGACTGTCACAAGGTCTCCACACAGTAGTAATACACTTTTAAAATTGATTAAAATATACTTGTATTTTTAATTTCAATTATATTTCTATAATGATAAATTTGTTTTCTAATTTGTTCTTTATATAAGTGTACTGTGTGTATTTTATTACATTTTTCTTGTTGTGTCAAATTAATAATTTACAGACCTATTTAATTATTATATTTTCATTCCTAAATTAAAAAAAAAACCGTCCAAGCGCAAGTCGGACTCGCGCACAAAGGGTTCCGTATCTATAGATTTTTTTATTTTTTACATAATTTATTTTATTCTGTTTTTTTTTTTGTTGTATTTGCTGTAATTACGGCAATAATAATACATTATAATCTGTGAAGATCTCAACTTTCTAATACAGCCTAGTAACACACAGACAGACAGATAGTGGAATCTTCGTAATAGTGTCCCTTTTTTACCAAAAAGGGTACCAAACCGTAAAAACACTGTACAGACTCACACTTAATGCTTTAAGCATTTCCAACCTTATAAAAATTGAATAACAATTTCGTCCTTAAAATATTCCCCGTACCAAAACCCAATCCTAACATCAGAAATCTAACACAACAAATATACATATTCATGGACGAATAATATGTTAATCAATAATGGTGTAGTTTAAACACAGCCTGTAAGCCGATGGCGAGGACAACCCATAAATTTGAATGGTCAAGTGAGCCCGACATGGACAGGGGTGCATAGCATTTGGATTATAGAAGGCTTTGTTTTTGGTTATGGAAAATTGTGTATTGGTTGAGAAAAGTTTTGTTTTGGGACATAAATTTAAATATATTGTATTTACTCTGAAATCTCTTGTAGGCAATTGAGGAAATTGTAACTACTAATCTAATTTTTATGTCATTGGAACATAAAAATTAGATCTCGAACTCGCGCACTGAGGGTTCTATACAAACTCTAAATAGTTTTTTTTTTTTCGATGGGAAAAATCATCTTATGACAACCCCCGCTCTTGGGCGGAGCGGGAGATAGTGTCAGACTCGTACTGACTAAAAAACCCATCCTTCAAGCCTTCATACCGGGGCTCGAGCGCCCTTTCGGATAACCCTGGCCCCAGTAGGCTTCGACCCGGCTGGGTCCCTGCAGTGGCTGACAACTCCTTGAGGCGCGCGGGAACAGTGCGCGCAGTCGACGACTTGGGCTTGATCCAGACAGTTACCGAACGGCCGGACAGCGAGCTACCCATTGTTCACTGTCCGCAAGCCCGCGCCTACGGTGGCTGGAAATCGGGATCGGAATCCCGGTGGCGGCGGCGAGAGCGCCGTTGCCTGATGCGGTCGGCCTCCTCCTTAGCGAGCATTACTGCTTCGCAGAAGTCGGCGACCGCCTGCCACTCCTCCTAGCTCCGGACCATGGCCTCGACCAAGGCCCGGCGCGAGAGGTCTCCGCCGCCGATCACCCCCATGAGGGCACGGCGATGCTCCACCCAAGCAGGGCACACCGCGATTGTGTGCTCCACCGTGTCCTCCGGGCGTTCCGCACAATGGCGACACCCGGGCGTCACTTCCGCTTTAATTCGGAACGGGAACCTCCCGAACTTGCCATTTCCGGTGAGGACCTGTGTCATGCAGAAGGTAAGGACGCCGTGAGGTCTTTCCAGCCACGCCTCAAAGAGGGGACTTATCGCCATAATTGTGGCGTGCCCATGACGGGGTTGCGATAGTCGCTGACGCCATTCCACCATGAGATAACTGTAAATAGTTCAATTCCCGAATGTTTTGATATTTTCGAATCACAATTTTATTTTTTGTGGCGTTGCAACAAATTTACTGTTTTCAGATTTATTCCTATATCTGTGCTATAAGACCTTGTTTTATGCCAAATTTCAGGTTTTTTTTTTTTTAGGTATTTAAATATACATTTTTTGTTACATAAACAGCCGTATCTTTTTTTTCGTTAAGTTTGATTTTTTCACAACTTCAAGGAAACACGGATCTGAGTAAATAGCTTAATTTCAACTCAATACCTCTACGCGTCCTCGAGATAAAGGATCTTGACAAACAGACAAAAAGACAGACAGACGGACGGACGGACAACAAAGTGATCCTATAAGGGTTCCGTT
Source organism: Mythimna albipuncta (assembly GCA_929112965.1). Taxonomy (NCBI): domain Eukaryota; kingdom Metazoa; phylum Arthropoda; class Insecta; order Lepidoptera; family Noctuidae; genus Mythimna; species Mythimna albipuncta. The sequence goes on from OV815965.1 coordinate 22,500,004, forward strand.
TTTTCCTTTCGAGATACGGAACCCTAAAAACAAACTTTACCTCTTTATAATATTAGTGCAGGTTTTATACTAAACAAACAACAGAAAAACCGGCCAAGTCCGAGTCGGACTCGCAGAAAAAAAGGATCCGTACCGTCCGTAGCAAAACAAAGCAAAACGTCACGTTTGTTGTATGGAAGCCTCACTTAAATATTTGTTTTATTCTGTTTTTAGCAAAAGAAATACACCATTTGTGAAAATTTCAACTGCCTAACTATCACAGTTCATGAGATACAGTCTGCTTACAAACTGAGTAACAGCGGAGTGATCATTATGGTCCCGTTTTTACTCTTGAGTACAGAACCCTAAAACAGACACATTCCTACATTTTTTAAATAAATTTTAGATCAAAAGAATTTACTCTAAATATAAAAACGTTTCCCACATTCTCATATATTAAACCAAGTTTCAAAGGTAAATAAAATCTAGAATTATAAGTAGTTTTCGTCAAAACCCAGTCGTATTTTAATACCAGTTTTCAACATTCGTGGCAGCACTGTACATTCGACGATCTGGCTCCCGGCGGTAATATCATGCGAGCTGAGACATCTCAATATAAAACCCGTTGGTATGTTTATTTGTATAGAGTTTCTTCTGTTTGGTAAGAGGATGGAAGAAATATTAATATTGTTGCAATTTCTTCATCTTTAAGAACCAATAAATAGCACAGCGTAATCAGTCTGATTATAATTTGGGTGTCTTCGAGACTACAGTGAATGGGCTCTTAATAAACTAGCGCGCCTCACCATCAACGATTGCATCACTGCTTACCATCAGGTGGGATCGCAGTCAAGAACTAGTTTATATCAGATTTAAAAAAAATGTTCCCGCTGCTGGGACTCGGCCTCCTCTCTAGGAGAGGAAATTGGCCGTAATCCACCACGCGGCCCAGTGCGTGTTGGTGGAGGTCACATGTCTTCGAATATTTGGTTCCGGGACATACGGTTTCCTCACAATGTCTTTTTTTCACCATAAAAACTACTGCAACAGAAGAAATGTGTGATCAGATGACTAAAAAACCCTATGGAAAAAAATAAGCTATTGTTTTTTGTTTAACTCAAAACAAAAGTGATTACTGGAGTCAATAAATTAATCTGGCACAATTCTTTTCTAATTTTTTTAACAAGACAAATTATCCAATGACTTTTACCGCTCTGGGTGAAGTAGGAGGGCGTGTCAGTCTTTTACTGACTAAAACTAAACCGGTGTCCTTCATTTGCCCTTTGCGTTCAAAGACCACTTCCAGGGTTTCCTTGTCAGAAAATACCCGCGGTCCTCTGCTCCGCTGATTCCTCCGGACGGTCCACACAATGGTGACACCCGAGCGTTACTTCTGCACGAATCCGGTACAGGAACCTGAACTTATCATGTCCGGTGAAGTACTATGTCATACGGAAGGCCACCGTAAGGTCTTCCCAGTAACTCCTCAAAAAGGGCACTTGCTGCCATAATTATGGCGAGCCCAAAGGCAAAGTAATCTTGAATCGACATTTGTTGTGATTTTTTTAGTATTGAAAAACGGTTCATTGTTATTTTTCAAGTAGGTACTTACCCAGAGATATTAGGAAAAGGTCAATGTACAAACAAACAATACACAACAATATACAAACTATACATGTATATACACACTGTGTCTACATATCTTATCTAACTGTACTGTCGCAGGTAGCGCTGGAAGATATTTCGTTAGAAATAAGCAGGTCCTTTGTATTCTTTTATCATTATTTGTTCTTTTCGATTTTAAATGTGTGTGTGTACATAAATAAATAAATAAATATAACAAACTGGCATTTGCCCGCGGCTTCACTCGCGTACTTAAAATATAGGCCATGCCACTCAGGAATAAAACAGCTTTCTATAGGTGAAAAGAATTTAGCAATCGAACCAGCAAACAAAAATAGAAACTATCTCTTTATTATATTAGGTGCTGCGCAAATGTAGACACTTTCTGCTTCCATTTACCAACACCGAACACTCTTGATCGTCATAAGTATGTGTTTAGTGGAAGAAACTGCACACCGAAAAATATTTACGTTGCGCAGGGAGTGGATGATTTCATACCGGTAGCTTGTATCTGACACAAGAAACACGTTTGCGTCCTGCCTAAGGGTTTAAACGGACGGACCGCATTTTAATTGCAATCCAACTGCAAATTGCAGTTTGAATGCAGTTGATACGACTGCAATAGAACTGAAAACCAAACGTGCAGTCCGATTGCAGTCGTATGAACTGCACACCGACTGCATCCGAACTGTACCAAGCGCGGGAGGGCGGAGCGTGCGATATCTAGTGCCTGCCATAGTTTGCTCCTTTTTATCAACCTAAAATCTAAAATCCACCACAATTAATTAAATGATTAACTAAACCAATGCAGAAAATGTTATGCACTCCTATCGCAGTCAGTCTACGGCGCCCAGAGCTGTTATATGATGCACAAGTCAATTCACACCCCTGAGTACAAATAGATATAGACGGCCATGCGCCGCCGCCGCCCGGACAAGCCATGCATGGGATATCGCTTACCACCCCTTTGTCTAGATGGGGATGTGTTTATAGTGCGGCTGCTGTTCTTGTGTAGGACGTAATCTGTTTTCAATGTTGTTTAATCGATTTGAGACAGAGCAAAATCGTTTCTAACAGTCGAATGAATTAATCCGATTTTAAGTCAAGATTTTTGGTTTTATAAAAACAAATAAACAAGCAGTTTTAGTACTCGTAGTCACTTGAAAGTCATCACCTCCCTAGACATTTTCCAATTAGCTTGAGGTTGGCTTCCAGTCTAACCGGGTGCGGTTAAATACCGGTGGTTTACATGGAGCAACTGCCAATCAAAACTCCACAACCCAGTTACTGGGCAACACAAGACAACTTTTACGGTTTAAGACATTTATTTCTCAAAAATAATACAATTCATTTAATATGAGAAATACAAGTTATTCTTAACTACTAAATACGTTGACATGAGAAATGTAGGCACTTAAATAAACTAGTAAGTATTTATACTCACAAAAATACGTTTCCAAAATCATGCGGGTAGCAAGAAAAAAAGTACATATTTGCTGTATTAGTGAACTCATTACGTATCGTTTTCTAAAGGCAAAACGATAGCAATTACATATATTTAATTGTATTTTACTTTTTTTATATGTGATTTGTTAATTTGAGCTTGTTTATTTATGGGCGGAAACTAATTGGGTATTATATAATTTTTATAAGTTATAACTTATGAAAATTATATGAAGTTATAGTTTTCATAAGTTAGAACACAGATCCGCAAATGTATCTACCGTAAAATACAAATACAAAAAAAAGTTTACTTTCACTTACACACCAAAAGTGTTCATAAAGTGAACACATCTAAAAACACAGAAAACTTACGAAAGTTTAACTAAAAATCTCGCCTAAGCTATCGCTTACATTTTCACCGACTCAAATTAGAACTTAGACCCAGAAATGAACCGTAAAATACATGAACAAAAAGAAAGTTTATTTGCATTACCACTCCAAAAGTGTCCATAAAGTAAACACACCTAAAAACACAGTTCAGAAACCATCACAATTCTAACTCATCAAAGAGCCAACGTTCCACCAAAAAACCTCAGCTATCGCTTACATATGCACGGACACATAAGTTAGGACACAGATCCGCAAATGAATGACAGCAAAGAAGAGTGCCGCCAAATTGCATAGTCACTCACGGGGGGACAAAGCGAAACGATGGTTGTCATCCATTTTAAAATCTGTCGCCAGTCGGGGTGAGCGCGAAGAGTTTGGACTTTACGAAAATTTAAGATTTACTTAATATTGATAGCTGACCCAGCGAACTTCTTCGATATAGTTATCTTTTGATATAGTCAATCGATTGCGAATATTGCGATGAAACAAAGCCAAGTTACACACAATTTTAATGTTTTAAAGTTATCAATATTAATTCCACACATTTTACGTGGGGCATAACTAAAAACTACAAAACTAGAATCTACAGATTTATTATGTGATAGGCTTGCGGTTGACATTTACCTCACAAATTGTGATACTTATAGGTACTTACAAGAAAAATTACATACATTTATTTACATAAGTAATAATATTCCACCAAAACCATAAATCATAATCTGATTTTAATTGATTGACTTTGTTTTAATAAATTGTTTTGATGCTATAATTTTAATGTGTATTATTTTTAATTCATTAAACCCCAAGCGAACGCGCCGCGCACCTATTGTCTTTCTATTGTGTCGGTAATTTCCACGATTGAAAGGTGTGTTTTGAGTAATGTAATTTTAATTTTATTTTTGTACGTAATTTGTATCTGTATGGAATTTGTAATTTATATGAGAATAAATTCTCGAAATAAATGATTATTATTAAAAATAGGAACCAAGTTGTATATTGTGATGATGTGGTTGTTAATTTCAACGACTGAATTGAGATTTAAAAAATTTTAGGTGCCAAGTCCTCAACATTTAAAAGATCATCTACAAATCTCAAAAATACAGAAGAAGTAGCAAACATACACACACACACAGTTACAAAATTTCGCGTTTATAATATTAGTGTGATTACACCTTACAAACCAATCTCACCCACCACGTCTGTGTTTATGAACGCGATAAACTCAAAAACCACTGAACAAAATTGTCATGTATTTTTCACCAATCAACAGAATAATTCATAAGAAACGTTTTAGTGTATAATACACACATACTATAGTATGAAATAGTCGATAATTTCAAAGAAATCCAACACCCGTACGAAGTTGAAAACGATCGCATCATAACCTCACATTAAAATCTATCACACTCCCCCATTCCCCCATATTTCCCTAAGTCCCCAACATCCGTAGTGCTGTGCTATGATTTATGGAACGGAGCAAATGGGTTACGGTGACAACGGACGTGTGCAGCCACAAAACTACAATTATGCACATAGCATTACGCTTTGAAAGCGACTCAAGCGCTTTTTCGTTCGGTACTTTCAGTTTTTAGGCCACGACTTTACCTTGATACGTTTTAATGATGGACTGTCATTGTCTCTTTGTGTGAGTGGTGGGGCTGGATGGAGGAGGAGGAAAATCCTGCATCACTGAAGGTGTCCGGGCTTACAGAATAACATCATCCCATCTCTTCCCTTGGTTGTCGTAAGAAGTGACTAAGGAACATACCAGAGAATGGGCAACAGCATTCTCTGTGCAATACAAGCGTGGTGATTATGGCAAAACCCCCCCAGTGAAAAGTACAACGAAAAAATTGCCCCTAGTGCCCGACAGTCCCGTCTACCCACGATTTCGGTAGCAGTCAAGATTTCCACATGGTTGATCGATGACCTGGTGTAGTCGCGGGAATACGATGGATATAAGACGCACAGGCCCGTCCATTGTAGCGACACTTGGGGGAGATATGTTCAGCAGTGGACGTCCTTCGGCTGCAATGATGATGATGAAATCTTAAATAGTCAAGAGGATAAAAACCTTGCTCGTTATGTCATTTCTTAGTCGGGACATCAGAAATAGCTGCTGTATTAAAGAGTTCTCTGCGAGATTAGAAAATATACAATAACCAGATATCACCTATCGGGCAGTTGCACGGACTAGACACAACACCCGTCTGGTCGTAAGATCCTGCCTTCAACGGAGGTTTGCAGGACTTTACACCCTGTTCTGCATACCTGTATACTGGTGTTCTAATCGTTCACGAAGCGCGCGTCAACCCTCACGAGTCACGTCTACCCTCATTTATTTATATCTCGGTAAGTGTATTGACAACGTCGTTTGATACACGTGGAAATTTGTTGCTGCAGCACTCGGGTCCATAACGCCCTCGCCTACGGCTCGTGCGAATTCCCATTCGGTCGCATTGACAAAAATTCTCCACTTGTATCAAAATGTACCGTGTATAATAAAATTCATACATTCAGGTCAAAAATTTCATCAGTCTAAATTTTCCAGCGGGCCTAAAAAGGCCATATTGGCAATTCATCGAAAAGCAAATAATTTCTCGAATCAATAGCTAATGATTCATATTATGATTCTTCTAAAGCAGCCTTTTCAGACCCGCTGTTCACCGTTTGAGCCATATAAAAAGGAAGGAACATGGAAGAACATAACTTTCAATTCAACAAATATTGCGCACGTATGAATTAACTACAATTTGGCGGACCACCAAAAACATAAAAGAGAAATTCCAAATTAAAAAATGATAGCTCATTTTAAACTAAACGTAAGTGCACTAACGCCACAGATAAAGAAAATACAGAAGGTCTACTTTATACAGAAGAATTCGATAAGTCACTAATAATTTAATTATTTAGACCACCCATCTCAATTAGTGACCCAGTGGTAACGACCCCAACATACAAGTCCACCAACCAGTGTTACAAGCCAGGTGCATTACTTTTTGTAATTTATTTCATCACCACTGCTCTCAAAACGGCGAAAGAAAACATTGTGAAAAAACCGGCATGCCCAGAACCAAAACTTCGAAGACATGTGACGTCCACCAACCCGCACTGGGCCAGCGTGGCCCATTCCCTCTCCTAGAGAGGAAGCCTGCCTCCCAGCAGTGGGAACACTACAAGTCTGATAATGCTGTGCTATGCTAACCGCCTCAAATAAGGAATGCTTAATATTGATCAATGAGACTGGGCTTGACATACTGCCGCATGTCCGACGAACTGTGGGCCAAAGTAAAACTACACAAAATTATTGCCCAGAGATGAAGAGGAAGATGGAAGGAGTGGAGAGGCCTTTGCCCAGGAGTTGGACAGGACCGGCTTACTAAAATTAAGATTTGGAAGAAATGCCGGCGAGTCATCATTGTGCGGACTGCTCGAAAGCCTGCGTGAGGGAACGGACATTCTCACAACCCTGCGGCCCGACCGCGACTACCAGCCACAGTAGGCCCGGGTTCCAGGAAGACGAGAAAAAGGTAGCCCATCATCCAGCCGTCCGGTAGCCATCCGGATTGAGCCCGCGTCGTTGACAGTGCGTAATGTTGCAAGCTTGCCTGCCCTGCCAAAGAGATGTCCATGAGGGCCGCGGGGAATATCTGGAAAGAAAACTGATGGACACAGACGTGGTTCCAACTGCACCCTAGAGCGGGAATCACAAGGACGATAATGATATAATTGTATGTATTTATGCATATAGGCATGTTTATGTATTCGTATTATTTGTAATTTTGAAATTGTGTTATTATTATTGTAAATTGTGTGTTGTGTTTAGGTTGAGCGTTGCCCCTATTGTGATCTCTCTTTTTTTGACTCAATGGTTTGCTGAAGGAAAACTCAATTTTGAGTTAAGCAAATTTTGAGTAAAAGTAATTTTATGCACATGTGTTGTAAATTTCATGATGTACAAATTAAAGATGATTTCCCACCACAAAAAAAGGTGTCACATTAACCTTCTGTATACTATCTCCTCAGTACGACGGCAACGCGTTACCACAAGCTAATATGGTGTGCTAGCTTTTAGCAGGAGGCTTTTAGCAAAAATCATTTTCTACTGCCTGTATTTAGAGCTAAATCATTTTCTACTCTAATTCTTAATACCAGGGGAGAATTTGTTTGTGGCTGTTGCAGTGTTTTGTGGGAATTAGTACTAATGGTATCATTAAAAGAGGTTTTTCAACTTTTAACCTATTTATTACAGACTGCATTGTACACCTCATAATGCAGACAGGATAAACATTTGCAAAAATTAAGGATGTATTTAATATTGCGGATTGCTACGCATGCAGGGCTGCTGCCCGATGTCACGCCCCGCATCCCGCGAGCGTATTCCACGCATTACAATAAATACTTCTATGCAAAGGAAATTTGCGGGGGCTACGCGTATGGAGCAAACCTGACCAGGTCATCGCTCCACCTTGTGGGAGGCCTTTCTAAGCTGCGTCTTCCGGTACGCGGTCGCCACTCCAGAACCTTTCGTCCCCGACGACCAGTATCTAACATAGATTGAGCCTCCTAGATTTTTTAGGGCGTTTTTTTTTGGGAATCCAGAAATCCTAGGGTTAGCATGCATATATCAGTGACACCTGTGCAGTCAAGGAGCACATACGCAATTGCTGCTTTTTTTTTTTCGGTGGGCAAAATCATCTTACTGACTAAAAAACCCATCCCGTTCCTTCAAGCCTTCATACCGGGGCTCGAGCGCCCTTTCGGATAACCCTGGCCCCAGTAGGCTTCGACCCGGCTAGGCCCCTGCTGTTGCTGACAACTCTTTGAGGCGCGCGGGAATAGCGCACGCCGTCGACGACTTGGGCTTGGTCCGGACTGTTACCGGACGGCCGGACAGCGAGCTACCCATTGCTCACTGTCCGCAAGCGCAATTGCTGCTTCCCTCTCCAAGCATATTCTGTACAGCGGACGGTCTGTGATGCCTGTTGTGTGGATGTGTGCAGTATCCGGTGATGGCCACGCCAACAAGCGCAGGCTTTAGGGCCGGGTTTTCCTCTTATAAACGAACCCATGGCCCCAGCAAGCTTCGACCCTGCTGAGCCCCTACGGTTTGCTGACATCTCCTTGAGGCGCATGTGGAACACTACGCGCCCTCGACAACTTGGACTTTGTCTGGACGGTTACCGATCGGTCGGACGGTGAGCTGCCCATTGCTCGCCGTCAGCAAGCCCGACCAGGCAGCCTGCGCCTCTGTAATTTCGACTTTCACACGAGCGAAGAAACTGAGAGAAGCTAGTTAAAAATAAACTGAATTCTTTTGCTTCATTTTACCTCTCCGATTTTAAGCTCGTCCGAATGGTGTCACACTGGAGCCCCCTCTGGGGATACGGCGTGAAGATAAGGCCACATACTTATGACGACCACTGCCATTAGCCACTGTGGCTAGAAACGGCGAGAGAATACAAAAGTAGCCTTTTTAGGGGGGTTTTCACTGTTGCGTCAAAATACGAAAGACTGAAGAGTTTTTTTGTCGGAATTCTTACTGAATTGAAAACTAAAGATTTTTTAGCTATTTAAAGAGTCATCTCCCTAACCTTTTTCCCGATTAGCCGCCCCCAAGGTCGGCTTCTAGTTTAACCGGATACGTCATGATACCCGTGTGTTATATGGGGCGACTGCCTATCAGACTTTCACAGCCCAGTTACTGGGCAACACGATACTCCTTTGACAGACTGATGGTCAGACTTTCTGACGTCTAACTACCTGTAACGACTGTCAAAGATCTACGAATTATAACCGAGACCAACAGCGCTTACATTTTTATTTTATTTTTTAATATTATTGATAGGCTTGCGTTTGGCCACCATCTCACCTGATGGTAAGTGATGATATGGTCGAAGATGAAGCACGCTTGTCTAGAAGCAACCTATTCACTCTCGACTTAAAGACTCCTAAGTTGTAGCTATCAGGAGGCAATCAGTAATGCCCTAGATATACTTAGAAAAGTACCTACCTCTAAATTGTAAAAATTACTTAGTTACTTGTCCGGTTTCAAACCCAAAACCTTAGGCGCTCTCCGCTTCTCATAAGCGGGTCCTCTAATCACTAAGATATCACGCCACTTGTGGTTAAGCAAGCTATCTAAGGAGTTAGGAGTAAGGAGGGGGTCTTTATTATTAAATAATTCACGAATTTTGATAATCAGGAAAAGTTACATATGTCACTATCTTCCTGCTCTTGTCCCATGTTACTTGGGGGTGCTTGGGGTCGACGCAACACTCTTTTTTGTTTCATCCATCTATTTTTAGATCTTTTTCTCCCTCTCAAGCCATTATCATGTACCTACGAGTATACTCATAACTCTTTTAATGTCATGCGTTTCTTCTCTTCTCTTCACATGTCTGATAATTTCTATATTGGATCGCGTTATCTGTTGCTTCGTTACCTGTTTTTTTTGCCCTGATTTTAATACTGAAATCAAAAAAACACTTAAAAACACTACCACTTACCTCATCACTACCACACCACTTCCACTTATCTTTGATGGAATGGTGAATTTTGAAAGATCGATTGTTGTTATTTTGTGGCTTGTAAATGTAATTAATTTTACTAATGACTGTTTATCTGTTTATTTTTAATTTCGACCATCGAATCCAAAGTAGAATTACCAGTTGAAAAAAATTAAGCAGAGTAAAAGCACAGATGGTTAATCAAATGTCGATGTATCAGAACCCACCTCTTATTTAGTCCAACTAAAATTCACAAAACATCACTCGTGAGGTATTCCCTTTTCGGCCAGAGTTTGTGCGAATTATTCTTTAAGAAGAACGGCCACCGATTCCTCTGTGGAATAAGAAAGGATTTATATTAATAGTTCTCTAGCCTTAGACGATAGCTTTTTGGGATTTTTAGCACATTCAACGAGGTCAAGAAAGATTACCTGATTTTGCCCACGGCTTCGCCTGCATACATAAAATATAGCCTATGTCACTCAGGAATAGAGCAGTGAAAAAATTTTAGCAATCGGACCAGTACTTTCAGAGATTACCTACCTCCTACAAACAAAAAAATGAACTTTACCTCTTCATAATATTACTGTAGATTGTACACTATTACACATTTTCTTTGATGTCTGAAAGAGTTACTGTGGACTTGAAACGCAAAGGGCATCTGAAAGACACAGATGGGTTTTTAGTCAGTATAAGTCTGACACGCCTTTTTGCTCCACCTAAGAGATTTATTTGATGACTAACCCATCTTGTGAGAAAACCGGCATGTCCTACAATCAAAAATTCAACTAGATATGCAACTTTCACCCGCGCTGGGACTGCGTGGTGGAATACGGTCCATTCCCTCTCCTAGGGAGGAGGTCTAAGTCCCAACAGTGGGAACATTAAAAAGGCTGATGATGATGAAAATGATGGGTTAATTCCTCAAGACTAATTAAAAAAAACTGGCAAAATGCAAGTCGGACACGCGCAATGAGGGTTCCTTACAGACTTACCTATTTCAATAGATCCAAAACCCGATTTGAGTCTCGAAGATTTTCCAGAAAAACAAAAAAAAAATGTTTTTTTTTTTTTTTATTATTGATAGGCTCGCGTTTGACCACTGTCTCACCTGATGGTAAGTGATGATGTGGCCGACGATGGAGCACGCTTGCCTAGAAGTAACCTATTCACTCTCGACTTAAAGACCCCTAGGTTGTAGCTATCAGGAAACACAGACTCCGGCAGGGAATTCCACTCTTTAGCTGTACGCATAATGAATGTGTTTCCAAAACGCTTTGTACGAATGGGTGGGATATCCACCATGTACCGATGGCGCAACGCCGTACGTCTAGTGGTCCGATGATGGAACGGACTTGGCGGAATTAAATTGTGCAATTCCAACGCACACTCACCGAAGTGTAATCGATAGAAAACCGCCAGGCCAGCAACTCGGCGTCGATGCTCAAGGCTTTGGAGCTTTGAGTCAACAAGCGCATCATCACCGATGATCCTCTTGGCTCGCCTCTCAATCGACTCCAGAGCATCAAGCTGATACTTGGCAGACCCATCCCAAAGATGAGAGCAGTACTCCATGATGTGACAGTTTTCAGACTCTTTTCTGTAATTGCATGACCTTGTTTCATGTCAAATTTCTGGTTTCAGGACGGGAAGTATATAGCTTTTCTATTTCCTAGCGAGTATCAAAATATATATGCGCTTAAATAGCGCATAATCGGCCTTAGCTTTGACTTAGAAGTTCATAAATTGTAAAGTGATAAGTATTCCATAATTTTCGCGACAAGGCCCGAACTGCTCAAATAAAACCCGGAAATTGCTTCCAACTCATTTTAATACCAAAAATTGTAAATTCTACGTATTCTTAACACTCCGTAGGTACCAATACACTCCCCCTCATATCATCACCATAGAAAATACCCCATAATCTGCAATAAAAACCGTCAATTACCCATAAAAACAGCACCTCAGGCATTTCTAATAGGGATTATTCGCACTCCCTTTAAAGCGGCTTTCCTTTGACAATTTAAGAGGTATTTACCTCAGATGGTGGAAATAAATCAGATATGCTATTAAGATAAGGTGAAAGGAATTGACGACGCCGATATCATAAGTGTGTGTTGTTGGCCGACCTACAGTTTAAGCGAGAAATGTTTGGTGGGATGTGGGAGGGAGAGGTAATCCTCACACTTAAGCGGGTGGCGATTGCCTACAGACAGCGAGCAATAAACGGCTCGCCGTCCACCTGCGTCAGAGAGCTGTCAACATAGAGAGCTGCCAAAGGATTGTGGAATTGTTTGAAAAAGTCACTGTGGCTTCAGAACGCAAAAGGCAACAAGGCTTTTAATCAATAAAATTGTGAAACTGCTCTCGCTGAGCTCACTCAGATCGGGAGACATTATGATTTGTTAGCCACACTAGTACTACACGTTAGTACAGAAGACAATCTCATATCATATACTTCACTTTTGACGTGACAACGTCTTATAAATTGGTTTGCCGGGTGACACTTCAAGAAACTGCGTTACGCTCCGCTCACGTTATGCGCTCACAATGAGAGCGAGTGAGAGGCACGCGTCCCTTCCACTCGGGCATGGTTAGCCCGCCTAAGAGCGAGAGAGACAGACATAAAAAGTCGTTGTCACGTAAAACTTTCGCCCGTATACCGACTTTACAGGCAACCAATTTTTTTTTTATACCTACGCTCGGTGGACGCACACTAATGAGCGTTTGAGCCGGAACTGTTCAACGAGCGGGCCGAGGCGCTCCGAGATATCGTGTCCGTGAGCGGTGTCCGTGTGCGTTGCTCGAGCGCGCCTTGTATGTAGATTGAATTCTTTACTTATATATTTTGTGCCTCTAGTTACGTGAAGAATAGACTAGCTGTTTGAAAGTTGAGTTTTAGTAATTGGTCCCAGTATGGTCCAAAAAAAAGGTTTGTAATTTTAGAATGTGATAAAACAGTTACCTGTTTGCCGTAGATTTCTGCAGTGCTATTATGTAAAACCAACCTTTGAGGTAAACTTTCAGTGTTCACTTTGAAAACAAGGTTATGGTAGTTGAACGAAAGATACTATGTCTACAAATTCAATATCCATACAAAATGTTTAACAGTGAGATTATTTCAAAAATTGTATTAATAATACATACGTCCCAGTAAGTTGGTAGGGCTGTTTTATTAGTCTTATAATAATAATAATCTGAGATAAACAAATCCAATATCTCGACTTAGTACACGAGGTTGTCAACATGTAGAATGTGGACTCGGCTGTCATTGTGCCGATTGTCGTGACCGTCAATGGCCTTATAGCCAAAAGCTTCGACGACCATCTGTCGAAGCTGTCGTTGCGCGGTTGGATCAAGAACCTGATACAGAAGGCAGTACTCCTCGATACGGCTCGCATTGTCGAAGCTCGTAGGAAGTTACTGTCTCTGGAGCTCTAACCATCAGTAGCTTGGACCCTGCTGCCGACACTGGCGGACAACTATTTTTTAATATATATTTTTTTTTCTTAAATAAGTTTTTTTTTTTATTTTTAAAAATTTAAATGATGTGTAAAAGACAAAATAAAGGAAATAATCCGGCAACCATCTTGGTTTTCCAAAAGTCTAACTGAGTGTTGTCACATGTCCTTGAGTGGACTAACAAAGCGCGTACAGGAATAAACGTCGGTTTTTTTTTAAGTAGGAAATCATCCAATGACATCTCCCGCCCTTGGGCGGAGCAAAAAGGCGTGTCAGACTTTTACTGACAAAAATCCACTCCTGTTGATCCCCTGAGACAGCGTGAAACACTACGAGCCATCGACGACTTGGGCTCGGTTTGGATGGTTATTGGACGATCGGACGGTAAGCTGTATAGTGCTTGTCGTCCGCAAACCCGCCGCGCCTACGGTGAGGAACAATCGTAAAATATTCGTATAAAGGGTCTCTGCGAGTTGGCTTCGGTTCCTTGTATGCCTTCCAATGGTCCAGGACGCCAGGTTTCTCAGATATACTAAACCAGACTAAACAAATGAATAGAGCGGTGCATAGTTTACATTACAATATTAATGCTGGTAATATTATCTTGTCTTCATTCCCAAAAACAACACATCTCCGTTATTTCCAAGATCAAAATCCTGAGGTATTTACGTAATCCCTGGTTTAAACTCTGTTTTAATGCCTGCCTTTGTACAAGTCTTGGAAAGAGCCTGAACGAACAAGTCATGAAATCTTAAGATTAACTAAGAGCCCCATTTTATCTTATAGGGGCAGCGGACACCGGATTTAACCGGTTCTTACCGGATTCGACCAGTTCACACCAGTTTGTTGGAGCTTAAGTTTAGAAATTGTGGGGTTTTGATGTCACTTTGAACTTTAAAAGTGTTCGGTCTATACTTTTATCAAGTTAGTTGAGTAAAATATGTGTTTATCGAGGGTTTTTTGTGAAAAATGTAGACAGTAAAACAGGCCTTCCTATTTATATAGGTTTTCCTGGGTCCTAAACACACTGTTTTAGTACGGTTGCGAAATAAACAGTGTTTCATGTAAACCATCGTGTTTTTGGGTGTGATCTTAGAGGGTTAAACGACTTCTTCTTCCAATATAACCAGCCTTAGATTGTTGCAGACCTTTTTGTGTCTTTATTTAACCCTTTCCGCATGTCCTGTGAATGTACTAGGCATCGTACTTTCTACTTTATTCATTTTCGTTCATTCTATTTTTGTTTTTCCGATACAATAGATACTAATTTAAAAAGGTAGTGTGTCTGTCTGTATGCCGGTTATGTTTTCACGGTGAAACCGATGAAGATATTTTAATTGTAATAATATGTATAACAATAATATATTCCACAATTATCACACAACGCCGTCTTGTCCCAAGCTAAGCAGAGCTTGTGTTATGAGTACTAGACAACTGATAAACATACTTATATATTTCTAAATACATACATATTAAATAGTTACATTACACCCAGACACAGAACAAACGATCGTGCTCATCGCACAAATATTTGTCCTGGGTGGGAATCGAACCCATGACGTCCTACGCGGGGATCGTTCGGTCCATGGCCCTCTACGGGGCGCCCGTGTAGGCGCCCCGTAGAGGTCGTCCACACGGGCGCCGACGGCGCCACGGAGCGGCCACGGAGGTCGACGTCGCTTTTGCAGCGACGGCGCCCAAACGGCCGCCGTCGCTGCAAAAGCGACCGGCGGCCATTCTGAACGCCTGCCAGAGGGTCATGGCAATTCGGATGGTGCGGGGATACCGCACGATTTCCCGCGAAGCGGCGAGCCTTCTGGCTGGCCTACCACCGTGGGATCTGGAGGCAATAGTCCTTGCACACATGCACGACATGTGCGTGGAGATGCAACGCCGGGGTGAAAGTCCTCTGCCGCGACAGGTCGCGGCATGGCGGACAGAGCTCCGGCGGGATCTCATGGTGGAATGGCGTCAGCGACTATCGCAACCCTGTCATGGGCACGCCACAATTATGGCGATAAGTCCCCTCTTTGAGGCGTGGCTGGAAAGACCTCACGGCGTCCTTACCTTCCGCATGACACAGGTCCTCACCGGAAATGGCAAGTTCGGGAGGTTCCTGTTCCGAATCAAAGCGGAAGTGACGCCCGGGTGTCGCCACTGTGCGGAACGCCCGGAGGACACGGTGGAGCACACAATCGCGGTGTGCCCTGCTTGGACGGAGCATCGCCGTGCCCTCGTGGGGGTGATCGGCGGCGGAGACCTCTCGCGCCGGACCTTGGTCGAGGCCATGGTCCGGAGCGAGGAGGAATGGCAGGCGGTCGCCGACTTCTGCGAAGCAGTAATGCTCGCTAAGGAAGAGGCCGACCGCATCAGGCAACGGCGCTCTCGCCGCCGCCGCCGGGATTCCGATCCCGATTTCCAGCCACCGTAGGCGCGGGCTTGCGGACAGTGAGCAATGGGTAGCTCGCTGTCCGGCCGTCCGGTAACAGTCCGGACCAAGCCCAAGTCGTCGACGGCGTTGTCAGCAACAGCAGGGGCCCAGCCGGGTCGAAGCCTACTGGGGCCAGGGTTATCCGAAAGGGCGCTCGAGCCCCGGTATGAAGGCTTGAAGGAACGGGATGGGTTTTTTAGTCAGTAAGAGTCTGACACTATCTCCCGCTCCGCCCAAGAGCGGGGGTTGTCATAAGATGATTTTTCCCATAGAAAAAAAAAAAAAACCCATGACGTCCAACAAAGCAGTCAGGGCCACTAACCACTAGACCAACAGGCTTGTTGTGACTGGCTTGTTGTTATTACTAATTAATTTTGGTTTAATGATAGATTGGACCTTGGAGAATGTTATAGAGGATACATTTTATTCAGCGACTATCTTCAGTTTAAATAATTTATTGTCGAAGTCACTGATAGAAGCTCGTAGGTTTAGGGATCCGTAGCCAAAGAGTATAAACGGGACCCTATTGCTAAGATTCCGCTGTTCGTCTATCTGCCACCAAGCTGTATCTTAAGAACCATGACGCTAGACGGTTGATCACAAATTATGTATTTCTGTATCCGCTATAACAACAAATATTACACACAGAATAAAATAAATATTTAGGTAACTGGGGCTCCCATACAACAAAAGTGATCTTTTGCCGTTCTTTTTTTTGCTATGGACAGTACGGAACGCTTAATGCGCGAGTCCGACTCGCACTTGGTCGATTTTTTTTTTGTTAATTTTGTTAAAAAACCATTTTCAACTGGTCCAATGTAGGTTGCTCCCAAAATCATTGTTAAGACTGGCCGCAGACGATGCTTTGAATTAATGAACAGATTGCTCGCGCGCGGCTACCCTTAATTAATAGCTAATGAACGCCTCTACAGGGAGTTGTTTTAGAAAAATGTACACTTTGTTATAGAGGGTGCACTACTTTTGGAACGAAGTTCCTTATTATGATTTTTTTTTTGCTTTGATAAGAGGCCCTCATGTACCAAGTACCGCAAAAGCCTCTTGGAGTAACGCTGTCATCTACCCTCAATTTCGGCTCCTACGTCGAGGCAAAAGCTCAACTGGCTGCCCAAAAATTGGGAATTTTAGCAAAGGTGAGACGTTATTTCACGCCGGAACAGTTGCTCAACCTCTATCAAGCGCAAGTTCGATCGTGAACGGAGTAGGTACTGCTCTCATCTTTGGGATGAGTCTGCCAAATACACATCTTCCGCTCCGCCCAAGAGCGGGGGATGTCATTGGATGATTTTATCCTACCATAAAAAAAAACACATTCATTATGCGTAAAGCTAAGGAGTGGAATTCCTTACCGGAGTCTGTGTTTCCTGATGGCTGTAACCTAGGGGGCTTAAAGTCAAGAGTGAATAGGTTGCTTCTAGGCAAGCGTGTTCCATCGTTGGCCATATCATCGCTTACCATCAGGTGAGATAGTGGTCAAACGCGAGCCTATCCATTATAAAAAAAAATGTTTCCTTGGGATAATTTTCTACTATCACGCGGTCAAAGCCGCTGGCTGCAGCTAGTATATTATAAACCATACGTTCATCATCTTCATCATCAGCCTTTTTAATGTTCCCACTGCTAGACTCAGGCCTCCTCTCTAGGAGCGGGAATGGGTCGTATTCCACCACGCGGGCCCAATACGGGTTGGTGAATGTCACATGTCTTCGAATTTTTGATTCTAGGACATGCCAGTTTCCTCACGATGTTTTCCTTCGCCGTTTTGAGAGCAGTGGTAATGAAATAAATTACACAAAGTAATGCGCCTGGCAGGGTTTGAACCCGCGACCTACAACTCGTAAGTCGGAGCCATTACCACTCGGCCACCACTGCTCACTATGGCACCTATGGGTGAGATGTCACCATACGATGAAATTACTTAAACCAGAGTTGTGTACTAGTTTATATCACAAACAGTGGAAACTTGGAACAGCCATTTATACTTTTCAAGAACTAGTATCTTGCACTGGGCATGACAAAACGTCTAAAACCCCTGAAGTACCGTCAACTCGTGTTACCGAGATGCAATATTTACAATGTATACATAGCAAGGAATGCTTGGAATTTTTACTCTTCCTGAAGTAAAATTTGAGCTGAGGAATTTAATATTATGAGAGACATTATCGAATGTCGATCTTTCTATCAATTTAGGGTGAGTTGCACTATTTAACTATAACGATAACAAAGCCGTTAACAGTTGTCAAATCGTCGAATTGACCAATAAGCGGCCGTTTCACGGCTGGTTATGGTTTGGTTATTGTTATAGTTAAATGGTGCAACTCACCCTTAAAATTTTCCGATATCGAATCTGTAGTTCCAGCAATCTAATATTATAAAGAGGTAGTGTAGTTGTAATCTCTGAAACTACTGAACCAATTTTGGAAATCATTTCACTGACACTGGTAAGTTCGCACGGGTGTTTGAAATTATGGTATTCTTGGCTTTTCTACATTATAGTAGGTGTCTTTAATATATACTTACTTTCCTCATGACTCAATATTTATTTTGGTAAAAGTAGCATGAAAATGTGTTTAGTAGTTTTTAAGTTTATCGTGTTCTTACAGACGTACAGAAGGGGCCCCCACCCCTTCTGCACTAATAATTTCACTAATAACTATAATAATTTCTGTTTAGATAAGATAGACTACCCATTGAATATTGTTAATTATACAGATACATTTTTTTAAGTACATTAAAGAAAAACAAGTGCTTACATATAACAATTACAACAGAAAAAAAAATTCACACCACATATACCTATATACATTTTTAAAGTGAAGATAAGTCTGAAAAATAAATAATTAATGTTACCATTTTATTTTGATCGTTGAATATTTTTTCAATATTTTTATATTCTTAATTTAAAAACGGCAACCCTAATCTTAAAACCTAAAAGCTAAAATCATACGTAACGTAACACGTAAAACCAAAAGAAAAATAATGGCCCGCCTACCTGCATCCGAAGACGGTACATTAGATACTCGAGTCCGGCATTACTCGGCAAGATGGAGCGATATCCGGCTCGGACACGTTTGCACGGCAGTTTTACAAGCCCGGTGCCGGCAACCGTGTGTTAGCTCATTTATAGCGGCACATGGACTTAGGAAGTCTTGGGTACACAAATTTTAAAATGTACGTTCTTTTTTTAAAATGTACTTTTTTTTAAAATGTACGTTCTTTTTAGGGTTCCGTACCTCAAAAGGAAAAAACCGGCCAAGTGCGAGTCGGACTCGCCCATGAAGGGTTCCGTAGCAGCAAGTAACATAATATAAAAAAGTTCTTGTTATGTGTTGTAACTTTGATCGATGTTTTAATAATAGTGTATTTTTTTCGATTTATGACGCATTAAATAAAAATTACTTACTAGATTTCGTTCAAACCAATTTTCCTTGGTAGTTTTTATAGTAATGTACATCATATATTTTTTTTAGTTTTATCATTCTCTTATTTTAGAAGTTAGAGGGGGGGACACACACATTTTACCACTTTGGAAGTGTCTCTCACGCAAACTATTCAGTTTAGAAAAAAATGATATTAGAAACCTCAGTATCATTTTTAAAGACCTATCCATAGATACCCCACACGTATGGGTTTGATGAAAAAAAAATTTTCGAGTTTCAGTTTTAAGTATGAGGACCCCCAAAATTTATTGCTTTTTTTCTATTTTTATGTGATAATCTTAATGCGGTTCACAGAATACATCTACTTACAAAGTTTCAACAGTATAGCTCTTATAGTTTCGGAAAAAAGTGGCTGTGACATACGGACGGACAGACAGACAGACAGACAGACAGACATGACGGTTGTTACATCACAGCGGCACACGGTGCAACTGAGGAGTGTGGCGCCACATTTAGTGGGCAACGTGAGCAGCCTTGGAGTAGCTTGGAAATGGTTACTGGAGTTCCGTTGGGATAGAGTTTTTTTTTGGTAAGGTTGTGACAGTTTTGGGTTGTAGTGTCAGTGAATATTATAGTGAAAATTAAATTAAAATCAATTATAATTGAGAAAATTTTATACAGTTGTAATGTTATACTATAACTAAACTTGAATTTAAAAGGCCTCTGTTTATCAATATTATCATTAAAAAAGGACTATCATTCAGATTTACTTAATTAATGCTTAGGCTGTTGTTCCTTTAAAAAACTGGTTTAGAAATTTAAAAAAAATTATGCCCGGTTTTCTGAAATACAGTTGCCTCTTGTGTTCACATTTGACTTCATATGTAACGAAACGTGGTTGTACTGTGGGTAATATTTATACATAAATATCTGTTAAATGTTCCCATTGTCAGGACTCAAGTTTCCTCTTTAGAAGACGGAATGAGCTTTAACCACCACACCCACCAAGTGCGGATTGGTACCACTTGGTATATTGTGACATCATATTCTTATATTCTTTATTGTATAAAACTAACAAATTATAAACAGTAAGAAAGTCGATATACACATGAGAGCTTAACCCAAAATTGGGTTTTCTTACAGCAAACCTTAATATATCTACAAGAAATTTTATAATATGAAGATAACTGAAACAAATGCACAACACAAACCAAGTTAATATAGAAGAATTTTATTGAAAGTCGTGAATTGAACATTCATTTGTTAGGGTTAAAAGAGAATTATTTTTCTAGTAATCATAGTTTTATGTAAATACTTGAATCTATGTTGCTACCCTTTTTTATGTTTGGAAAAAATCATCCAATAACAACCCCCGCTCTTGGGCGGAGCGGGAGATAGTGTCTGACTCTTACTGACTAAAGATAAGACTTGGGCTTGGTCCGGACAGTTACCGGACGGCCGGACAGCGAGCTACCCATTGCTCACTGTCCGCAAGCCCGCGCCTACAGTGGCCGGAAATCGGGATCAGAATCCCAGCGGCGACGGCGAGAACGCCGTTGCCTGATGCGTTCGACCTACTCCTTTGCGAGCATTACTGCTTCGCAGAAGTCGGCGACCGCCTACCACTCCTCCTCGCTCCGGACCATCACCTCAACCAAGGCCCAGCGCGAGAGGTCTCCGCCGCCGATCGCCCCCTAGAGGGCACGGCGATGCTCCGCCCAAGCATGGCACGCGTCGACTGTGTGCTCCACCGTGCCTCCGGGCATTCCGCACAGTGGCGACACCCGGGCGTCACTTTCGCACGAATCCGGTGCAGGAACCTCCCGAACGAACCATGTCCGGTGAGGACCTGCGTCATACGGAAGGTAAGGACGCCGTAAGGTCTTTCCAACCACGCCTCAAAGAGGGGACTTGCCTATGTTGCTACCCCGCTAGGTGGCTCTGCACTTGGTGCCTCAACTATTTTGTAGAAAGACATAAGAAGTGTCCCACTCTGCAGCCAGCATTATTCCTCATATTATACTGATTGTGAGCTTTCTATCCTCTTGAGTAAAGTTAAAACTTCAGATGTGATGAAACACATTTGCATACGAATAACACTTTCGTATTATTTATAATTTTACTTTCAAACGTCTAGACGGGAGCGTTAGGAATATTAAAGAAAATTTTATTCCTTGGAACTTACAGATAAAATCGCTTAGAGATATAACAAAGAATTCTGTATAGCTGTTAAGATAAGACCTTAGAATATAATGTCAGTAAAGTAGTGCTTGTCTTTTATAACCACTACGTACAATTGCCATCACGGATCTTGAGCGCTGGCTTCAAGTTGCGCAGTAGTCAAATATTCGGACTCTTTAGTGGTGCGAAGTGAGACACGGGGGCGGCAGTGATTGGCTTGCCGCGCCATCGCGTCATACTCCTGATTCGTGCCTCGTGCCCTGCGTTGCTACATGTATCTAACAACGAAGACGATTGGCTCGCCAATGTATGGAATGCGCAAAGCGATCCCCAGTCTGACGTCGAGCGCTCAAGATCCGTTTCGGCAATTGTATATTGTAACATCAATCACATTTTTTAAAAGAGTAACCATGAAGTTTCTTGCCGGTTCTTCTCCATAAGAAACGACCAATTTGGAACCGTGCACTAGCTTCTGACGTTTTATTAGTGCCCATGTAAGCCTATGTGAAATAAAATATTTTGACTTTGACTGACTTGACTACTGAAACTAGTATTACTACTACTTTTGCAAACACTTTGAATCTCCTTGAATAAATACTGTTGTAGTAAGTAAAATACGTTTTTAACACGCTTATAATAGCTTCACCTGTATGTTTGTAACCAACGCCTTTGAGCTCGATTTTGACCTACTTTGAGTGATCAGATTTTCTTCAAACTTTGCACACTCATCAAAGACTGATGACAATACAATAATCCGTTTTTTTTTTTTTGTGAAAAATAAAAATATATAAGTACACTTATTTTTAATAATGTTTGTCCTGTATTGTTTTGTTTTTGGTGTACAATAAAGAATATAATAAATAAATGTCCAGAAAACATATATCTTGCGCAGTTATCTAAAAATTGTGAAAATTCGCAAATTTAATTATTAGCTTTCACGCGAATGAAGCCGCTAGTTATTTCATATTGCACCAAAACCCAACCACGGAAAACTAAATTCCATTTCTCAACTTAAATAAACAATTGGTGTTCTTTATTTTTGTGTATTGCAATACATTCGTTGTGGGCTATAAAACAAGCGTGGGGTCAGCTTAATGTTACGGAAAATTCGCTTTTACGAAGAAACTGTGGAGCTGTCGAGAGAATGAATGCGTCGGTACGAGGATGAGTATAAAACAATGGTTTTATGGCCCGACATACTCCTTTCTTGAGGTATAAGAGTGTTTTAGGGTCAGTAAAAAAAGGTTGTGTGATTCTTGGTAAAGAAAAGTAGGTAGACAATATTCTGTCATCGTTTTTTTTTTCGTTTTTGTGTGAGCTTCTTCTCGAATTAGCCTAAGAGGTTGTCATCTGTTGAACTGGACTTGCCTTTTTTTAAGGAAAGGGCGTGCCTATAGGTCGCCTTTTTTATAGTGAAAAATCATCAAATGCCTTCAGAGGGTGTGTCAGACTTTTAATGACTAAAACCACACCTGTGTCCTTCAGTTGCTCTTTGCTTTCTAATACCTACTAGGGGTTTTTATAAAAAACTTTTTTTTAGGTCACAAGTTGGATACCTAACTACAACACGTTCTCGACGGGTCATAGCGGGCATAAGGAGCCAGCGCACAGCTGGATGCGGGCAAAACAACCCCTCAATCGCCCGGTGACCATGTATTTGTACAGATAACCACGTAACAAAACAAGCTTAATTTTAGCTTATTTTTAATTTTGACTGGCCAGTTAGCCTAGCGGTTAGTGAACCTGACTGCTACGCCAGAGGTCGTGGGTTCGATTCCTACCCAGGACAAATGTTTGTGTGATGAGCATAATCATTTGTTCTGTGTCTGGGTGTAATTTATCTATAATATGTATGTATTTAGAAATATATAAGTCTGTTTATCAGTTGTTTAGTACCCATAACACAAGCTCTGCTTAGCTTGGGACTAGACGGCATTGTGTGATAGTTGTGGAATATTATATTATTATTATTATTAATTTATAACTTTGTGATTTTTCATGATACAGTTATTCCGCTTTCAGGTTTCGCATATATTATATTAGTGTTGTATAATTTGCAATACCTCTTCCTACCTTACTTTAAAGGTGCGAAATACAAAATATCTACGTTAAAACTGTTGAGTTTCACGAACACCTGCCGACGTGCTCCGAAGTCAGTCGAGCGACGCGCACGTGGCGACAACGATGCGACATAAACGTAGACGGAGGTTCGACGAATGTGGATATAGACTACGTACATCTTAAAGACTTGGATGATAGATAATAGGACTGGCCTGTTGGTCTAGTGGTTAGTGACCCTGACTGCTATACCAGATGTCGTGGGTTCGATTCTCACCCAGGACAAATGTTTGTGTCATAAGCATAATCATTTGTTCTGTGTCTGGGTGTAATTTATCTATAATATGTATGTATTTAGAAATATATAAGTATGTATATTAGTTGTCTAGTACTCATAACACAAGCTCTGCTTAGCTTGGGACTAGACGGCGTTGTGTGATTGTTGTAGAATATTATTATTATTATTTTATTATTATTATTATATTAGTGTAGATGTGGATAGATTAACCCCACAAAAGAAACTAAAGTCGAAATAATCTCTTTTCAATACGTAAAACTTAAACAACCAGTGCTTAGAATTGCAAGTAATCACCCATTTGTACCTACACTCCACCCACACAGCGCTGCAGCGCTGGTAACAATACACGAAAGCATTTAAGCGAAACAGCCAACTCTTCTACGAATAGTTGCGCTGGCTGTGAATTTGACCACGGGGTGCACTACTGTTGGTTATCAACAGTTTCTCGAATTGAAATTTTGTGGGACGAGCGAATTTTTGTGGGACTAACAACTTAGTGCACACGGGCCACAAAAAGAACACTACTTGCTCTTGAGGCGGCCTTTTTCTCGTCGCGTGCTTCAGCTTTTTTTTTGTGGCCGCTTCTAGCTTTTTTTGTGGCGGCTTTTTTTATGCTGGCTTTTGTTGTGGCATCTTTTTTTTGTGACTCGTGTGCGGGGACACTTACAGCAACACAGCAAATTGCGATTTTTTTTCAGGAACCTCTAGGCTATTTGGTGGTCCAGAGGCTTAAGATTGTCAGCCTTTCCGCACTCTACAGTATGCGTTTTGGCTCTCCAAACCGCATCCTCTTCATGCATGAAGCCAACATTCCAGAGGCCAGTTTCCGCGCGCCTCAAGGAGTTGTCAGCAACCGTAGGGGAGCAGCAGGGTCGAAGCCTACTAGAGCCAGAGGTCTATTTCTGAAAAGGAGGCTCGGTACCGGCTGCATGTCTGATGGTAGAAATAATCAGAAAACCCGACGTAATTCGAGCCACCTTTACATTATTGATTTCTTTCTACGATGGCCGGCGATTGTCTTGGAACTTCCACGACTACAGTGGCACTGGATCGTCCTGCAGCCTCCAACGCACGTGGCATCTCCTGGTAGACAAATCAACACAACACGAGACATTACAAGACTAATCTACACTAATATTATAAAGAGGTAAGGTTGTTTTTTTTTTGTTTGTAGGATGTAATCACTGAAAGTACTGGTCTGATTGCAAAAAATATTTCACTGATAAAAGACTGGTTTATTCTTGAGTGACATAGGCTATATTATATGCACGCGGGGAAAAGCTGGTTCTTAATCAAAAAAATATTCTAACCGATCAAATCGAGTTAACATAGTATCCCCCACAATATTAGAAGCAACATTAGTCGCTTGGGTAACTTTAATGTTCGTCGCCATAAATATACGCTCAGCTGATGTATTTACAGCCACACAAATGGTACCTTTATAACTGCTGGGTGGCCTGGGATCACCTGCAAGCATTTTGCTTAATGTGGGTGATAAGAGATATTATTTGTTTACTAGCTGAGCTCGCTCTTTGGGATCGTGAGGTGTGTTTTGATAATGGGTGGTTCTGAATGACTAGTTTCTGTTCTGATTATCAAATAATTTGAATCGAATCTTCTTAGATGGTGATTCGCAGTTTCTCATTTTCAAAGTTGGTGGTCTATTTTTGTAGGTTTACTTATTGATAATCTGGCATATAATAAGAGCAAGCCGAGTGGTAATGGCCTGACTAAAGAGTTTTAGGTCGCGGGTTCGAACCCAGCCAGGCGGCTTGCTTTGTGTAATTTTTTTCATCACCACCGTTCTCAAAACGGTGAAGTGTCCTTTGAAGTTTGAAAAAGCTATCTTGGCTTTGAAACGCAAAGGGCAGCTGAAAGACACAGATGGGTTTTATAAGCCTTCTTGCTCCACCTTAGAGATTTAATTGATGACCAACTCACCTCGTGAGGAAACCGGCATGTCCTAGAATCAAAAATTCAAAGACATGTGACAACCCGCACTGGGCCCACGTGATGGATTACGGCCCATTCCCTTTCCTAGAGAGGAGGCCTGAGTCCTAGCAGTGGGAACATTAAAAAGGCTGATGAGGATGATGATGAATCCAATTTGGAACTGTGCACTAGCTTCTGACGTTTTATAAGTGCCCATGTAGGCCTATGTGAAATAAAATATTTTTGATTTTGATTTTGATTTTTTTTGGAGCTGGCATATTCCTGGTTAATCCTTTAAGAGCCGGTTGTAGTCAGTGAGTATTTTGTATGTACTCCGACCGGGTCTATGTCAACTTCGCGGCCCCGTAACAGCGGTTTTATTTTTATAAAAAAAAAACAATAATTATTCAAGATTTTTATTTTCGCCAGACCTTTTTAAAAATCACCCTTATAATTTTATGTAACTTTCAAATACATACATTGAAAACATAAGTTGGGGTCAAATTCGCGGTTTTTTTATCGAACCAACTAATTTATGTCATGTTTTGATTTTTACACAGCGGTTGGTCATATGGTAAATTTTTAGAAAATAATTATATTTTCATGGTGGTTCTTTTTTATAATAATAATAATCATAATCGTTTATTTGCTAATATGGATAATTATAAAAAGATATTGAAAATATAGCACTAACACATTTTATATTTGTGGATTCCCAGAGGTTCAAAAGAGTTCAAAATGAGTACAACCTGGCCTTAAGATCCGTTTAGCGGCTTAGGCCTGAGACACATAACAAACAGAGTTACTTACACATTTGTAATAAATAATATAACTAAGTAACGATTGTTTTTTTTACAAGTTTTTCAAATGCTACTCGAAAAGCTTGCGTTACTTCAATACTTATACTCCAATCTAATCTAACGTAATCAAAATCAGCCAAGTTTCCCAACCTGTAAACTAGGTCTAAGTAATCTGGCAACATCGTAACGTCCTGCGGTATTGTTCTCACTTAATTGGACAGACGATAGCTACCTAATTGTATTAGACGACAAGATCAGCTTCTCAATGAAGTTGTTTTTGAGATTTCACTCTGAAACCCTACGGGTAAGAGGATTATTATACAAGGTGTAAGGGACAGCCCTACACAAACTTTAAGGGCTTGCTCAGTAGACGAAACTGAACAACCTATATCACCAATATATCTTACACACCCTTCTTATTATCCTGTTCTATACAATTTCCTTTATCATTCTTGAGATCTATTTGATTTCTATATTAACTATATAATTACCAAACGCCAAAACCAGACTATCCGAAGGCCATGGTAACTTTTTCGAACATTCTCGTAACTCTTATCACCTAACGATAACGTAACTGTTCTGGCGACCCCACTGTCCAACCACGACTAATATATTTCCGTTTCAGTACAAATCACGCACATTCCTGCTATTGAAATCAAACCAGTCTTTATTTTCCGCGCTTTTTCTATCAAAAACTGAATGCAACTTGACATACGGGCTACAACCTAAATAAAATCTGTCAATCAAATGGTTCCGTAGGCGATTTGAACGCACACGACATAAAACATTCCGTTTTGAGTGGTGCGGGTGGGTTGTGGTACAAGTGGGAGAGGTAGCGATAACGCTTGAAGCGTTTATGAGTTTAATGTTGCCACAACGACTTTTCCTTCATATGGGAGATCTAGCAACACTGCGTCTTCCAGTAATGGGTCACTACTCCAGAATCTTTCAGCCCCATCGACTCACTGTACTGCGAGTTGGTGTTATGCCCTACCCTTTACCGCTTAAAGGTTATTCTGCAGGCTATGTCGATATCTTTGCTTCTCCTGCGGACATTTTAATTCCTGATTCGATCACGCAAGGAAACTCCGAGTCTTTCTATTGCTCTTTGGGTGACTTTTAGCATTCTGATGAGGCCCACTGAGAGCGTCAGTGCCATATGTCATCTACTGAGTTTGAGAACTACTGAATTTCAAAAACATAGTGTGATTGCGTGATCATTACTTAGCACAACACAAAAAATTTTAAATACGACAGTAACATTTTTTTATAATGTAACTGATAAATTCCGCTAATCGCTACCGCTCGTGCCTCAGCCCACAAAGTCACGCAGTATGCGCGTAACACAGCCTGGACGTGGGACGCGCATAACGAATGTCCAAACACTGAATAGCTGATGAACAATTTGCATACCTGAATCGCTATAATGTACGGACACCGCTAAGGGCATAGTTTGGAGGATAGAATTAAGGGTGTTATGTTGAGTTTTAATAATCAAAATTAAAGCATTATTAACGGTGAAGGAGAACATTGAAAACGGTCTGTCCAAGAACAAAACATTCAAAGACATGTAACATTCACCAAACCGCACTGGGCCTACGTGGTGGATTACGGCCCATTCTCCCTCTAAGGCCCTGCGCAGACGGCACACTTTTTGTGCGATCGAGTCTGCGGCGCACAAAAAGTCTGCATGGCGCGCAAAAAGTCGGTCGCGGATTTTTCACAGACTCAACGCACACGACGCACATCTTCGATCATTTTGTTGGCAGAGCTGTAGGGACGTAGACGCTATGGAAATCGTGCAGAGATCGCGAAGTATTATTTTGTACATGAAGTACAGAAAAAGAAGAAGAAATAGAGAATTTTGGGAATTTTTCCACCCCTAGCAAATGCAGATTGCCGACTTATGTGTGCGCCGTCTGCGTTAGCGCGCGTTGAAGCAAACGTTAAATTTTTTTCACACACTTTTTATGCGGAGCGGCGCGCAGCGGCGCGGTGCGGTCTGCCCGAATTACACGGATTTTTTGTGCGCCGGACTTTTTGCGCGTCGTGTGCGTTACTGCATATAATTGCATAGGTTCTATTTTCACAGACTAAAAAGTGCGTCACGGATAGTCTGTCGTCTGCGCAGGGCCTTAGAGACAAGGCCTGAGTTCCAGCAGTAGGAACATTAAAAGGCTGATTACGAATATGCTATGCTAAGCAAATTCATAAGAAGTTGGTAGTCAGCTCACATATTGTTAAGGCACGCGTGAAACAGTACGCGCCGTGGACAACTCCACCACGACATTGGGTGGTAGGACGGCAAGCTACCCATTGCTCGTTGTCCGCAAGCCCACGCCCACGGTTGCTGGAAATCGTGGTGGGGGTCCCGGTAGCTAGAGCGTGAATGCCATGTACTTAAAGGTCGATACCTCACACTTAAAATAGAAATATATAATAATTTGTCTTAAAAACCTAAGCACGTAAAAATCGAGCAAAACACGTTCAGGTTCTTGACTTGATGAGCTTTTAGCATGAGTCAAAAGCACTTAAAACTTTTCCAATACCTAGTATTTATGTTTATTTCATCGATTTAAGCCACCATTTTTTTATAAAAAGAAGAGATTCTCAAAGTTTAATCCTTATCATAATTCAGCAGTAATAACAAGTTAAACCTGCTTATAAACCTTTCAGGATTTTGATTTATACAGTTAGGTACTAGCTTCTGCCAGCGGCTTCGTCCGCTTGAAAGCAGGAATTTCCATACAAACTTTGGATCCCCGTTTCATTCCCTTAGGGGGTACATTTTTGGAAATTCCTCTCTTTAATGCTCACCTATGTCATAAAAGGAAACCTTGTGCAGAATTTTACGCTTTTAGTCCCAGTAACTTCGGCTGTGTGTTGATATGTACAGTTGCCATCATGGATCTTGAACGCCTGCGCAGAAGTCAAATATTCGGTCTCTTTAGTGGTGCGAAGTGCAACGCGGGGGCGGGGAGTGTCAGTGATTGGCTGGCCGCGCCATCGTGTCATAGACGTCACTCCTCATTCATTCACTGCGTTGCTGCATGTATTTAACAACGAAGACGATTGGTTCGCCAATGTATGGAATGCGCAAAGCGATCCCCACTCTGACGCCGAGCGTTCAAGTTCCGTGATGGCAACTGTAAGTCAGTCAGTTTCTCCTTTTATAAATATAGATGGTTTACTAGCTTCTATCAGTGACTTTCTCCGGGTAAATGTCATGTGAATAGAAAATTATCCAAAAGGAACATACTCCCGGTAAAAAAGTATCCTATATGCTAATCCATTACATGGTCTACTCGAGAATCCCAAAGAACATGATTATACTGTTGATAAAGCTATAATAATATCAAAATAGATGTTTCGTCTTATTCTCCATTTGAATTGGGGAACACAGCAAAATCATTCTTAAACAATGTTTCCTCACCTTTGTTCGAAACTGTTTCCAAAGATGATGAAATATTCTGAAACACTGTTTATAAACTGTATGAAAACAGTGTTTATTAGCAAATGTTGCCTAATAAATACTCGGGATAAATGTAGCACAAAATTAACAATAACTAGATTTCTGCATTTGATCATAATGACGTGATTCTTAGCGTATAACCTCCTTCCGTTAATTGATGAACCCCCAGAGGGTCACTTAATACCACTTTGAGAATCCCTGGTTTATCGTGCTCAATACCTGTCAAAACCTTAAATTCTAAACCAAACCACCCAATCACACACATTTCTACCTCACTTTTTCAAAATTAAAAGTCCCCAATTAGTTGAAAAGTCTCTCAAACGAACGCAGCGTGGTCACCGGACGTTTGAGCGAACGCTAGTGCGATACCATTGATTGAAATGTCCTGCGTTTGAATACTTGACACACTATATGTGTTGTGTGTAGTTAGAGGGTTTTTTTACAGTTGGATTGGAGTGACATAATGTTTTTCTGCTTTCAAAACTTTTGAAAACATCGTGAAAAAATCGGCATGTCCTAGAAACAAAAATTCGGAGACATGTGACATCCACAATCCTGCGCTGGGTCCGCGTTGTGGATTTGGGCTCATCACTACAAAAGAGGCCCGAGTCTCAGCAGTGGAGATGTTATAAGGTTAATTAGGCCGTGTTATAGTACAGAAGGCGACGTGAAAGATATGTCGCGAGATAATCTACGTGTACTTATATCAATACAATTTTGTTCGCAGAATAATAAAAAAATAAAATGGACGATGGGGTCGAAAGGTTCTGGAGTGGCGACTACGTACCAGAAGACCCAGTGTTGAAAGCTCTCCCATGAGGTGGACTCATGCCCTGTTGAAGGTTGCTAGAATACAAAAAAAAAGAAAAAAAACTTTCGAAAACTTTGTTGTACTTATTAATCCTTCACAAACAAACGGATACACAGATTTGAATGAAACTTGCTACCAGGATAGCATATATATTAGATGAATACATAGGCTATAGTCTGTCTAATAAGTCAACCTACTTGGGAATTTTGTATAATATTTAATCATTTAAAAAATACTTATATTCGATCCTATTTATAAGGTTCTTCTGCTCGTAAACAATGATCTCTATCTCTTAATCAACCTTGATTATTGAACCCGTGTTGACTACATCAGATTTCATTAAATCCTAATAATTACCCAAGTCGTTTAACTTATTAGACAGACTATAATTGTCATATCATTTAAAAAGATGGGAAATACTTTGTTTTAAATTAGAAAACACAATTCATAAAATTCTTAGAAACTGTCATATGATCACAAATAGTTGAATAAAGGTCGAATAAACGTTGGAAAAAAGCTCTCAAAACCATTTTCCTTAAAAAAAAAACTCGTCCACCGTTTCAACGAATCTTTTGCACCATTTTTTTCCCCCAACACAACAGATCGATGGCCGCCCATTGGTCCCATTCGAATGGTCTGTGACCCACATTGAACGGCAGACGTAATATCCGCTGAGCGTCCAGCGCGCACCGGAAATTTCATCAAATCTGTCACAGCATTGATAAGTTATCGACAACTAATGTTTGGGCAGCGTGTTACTTTCACTTTTGTAGTGAGAGGGTAGGTAGAGATGGAGGAAATACTCGTAAGGTAGCCTTGAACTATATTGCAAGAGCTATGAAATTACGACGCGTTTCATGGTCATCTCTTAGCTGCCAGTGGCTTAACCTTTTGAATGTCTTATGTTACACAGTTCGACATAAGCAATTGTCTTTCTATTGTGTCTCTAATTACGGCATTCAAAGAGTTAATTCAGTTTGTATCTTTTAATTATTTTTTTATTATATACATTGTGTAGAAGAAAAGCAACATGAAATATGTAACCAAGCATTATATGTAACACATAATATAATTTAAAAGAGTGTCTTTTAAATTATATTATGATTGACTTGACTTTTTACTAAAATAAGTGACAGGCACAATTTTAATACTAGAAATAAAGACAAGTTAGATCAACCTCGATTCAGATTGGCTAAAGTATCTAGTTCTTTTATGGGGTACTGTGTAAAATTTTATAATAAAATTCCACTTGAAATTCTCCAATTAAACGAGTCAAAATTTAAAACATGCATTAAACGCACGCTATGTAGGCAAGCATATTATAAATTGGAAGATTATCTACTCGATAAAAATGCTTGGCTGAATGCCGGTCCTGCTCCACAGTCACAGTCATTAGCTACGAATTAGTCGTATTTCTTATTTTCTTTAAATTTTAATTATAAATATTGGAAGAGAGGCTGCTGGCCTTTTCCTATTGTTGTTTTCGGATTATTATTTTTTTTTAATTCTATTTGTTTATTTCAATAGAACTTATGATTTATTACGTGTTACATTTGGAAATAATAGCATTGTATAATGTAGAAGCACTTTTTTTTTTTAATTTTGTGAATGTGAAGTACCATGGAGCATTTTTACTTGGTTACAAGTTGTTTGACACTACAAGCATGGCAGTTGAGAGATTGTCATGCTCACTAAAATGTCTCGCTGATGGTGGCATGTGTTATTGGGTCATTTGGCTCCCTTCAAAATGGTTGAGCTGAGTGGGGCTGATGCACGCGTCATGCTCGTGAACGGGCGCCGTCAGTTGAGACTGGTCATCTCTTAGCTGCCAGTGGCTTATTCAATTTCTTTTTTTATTGTTACCATTATATTTAATTTTTATTACTTATCTTCATTGTGTTCACATAATAGAAGCAAAAAAAGAAATATGTAATCGAAGATTCATGTAACTCAATACGATTTAAAAGAGTGTCCATGGAGTTTCTTGCACGTTCTTCTCCATAGAGACCTACTCTTTGGAACGTGCAATTTAGCTTCACTTTTCTTGGACTGACCGACATTTGACTATTCAAAAGTGCCTGTAACTGGTCTATTTGAAATAAACGTTTCTGATTTGATTTCTGATTTCTGATTTCTGTCCATTGAGTTTCTTGCACGTTCTTCTCCATAGAGATCTACGCTTTGGAACGTGCAGTTCAGCTTCACTTTTCTTGGACTGACCGACATTTGACTATTCAAAAGTGCCTGCAAATGCTCTATTTGAAATAAATGCTTCCGAATTTGAATTTGCGTGGTGTTCCACGCGCGCCTTAAGGAGATGTCAGCAATTAGGCTCAGCAGGGTTGAAGCCTCCTGGGACAATGGGTTGTGCGAAAGAGATCTCCGGGTTCGGTGAAACGAAGGCAAAGAAGAAACATGGGAGTGGGTTTTCGTCATTAAAAATGTGACATGCCCTCACACTCCGCTCCAGAGTCGGAGTCTTTGGATGATTTTGATGATGATTCTAAGGGTAAATGAAGGAAAAGTCTGACACGCCCTCTCGCCCCACCCAGAGCGAGAAGTGTTATCGTATATTAGCAGTACACTCAATGAATGTGTATGGAGGAATGTGTCTGAAACTTGTCCTAACTCCATAAGTCTTCTGTATTGTCTATAAAGTGTCTAACATTTTAGTTCAGTATCCTTTGAAATCGACAACTAGCTACAACTTTTCTGACTAAAAGAACCAACTTCTTAAAACAATTTGTAAAACGTTCAAAACTTCAGTGGTCTAAAAAATCCTACAAGGGACCAACAAAAATAAATCTCACTAAGTGTGGCCTACCTATAAAAACTAGACCAAAATTGACAATACCCGAGTACTACGGAACCCGTAAAGTTTAACAAAAAAAAACTTGTTTGACTGTACCTAGCAGAGGAGACATAAAAAATGTGAAGCAATTTCACTCGCCGCCCGCAGACTGCCATGAATATTAACCATTTTGCGCCATCCGACATAGAGTAGGCAAGTTAATAAAAAAGTAAAGATACATACTAAACTAACCTCTGCTAGTGACTTTGCTCGCGTTAAGGGTTAAGTACAAATTAAATTAATTATAAACGATTATTTAACATAACTAGAAAACGATTTGTTTGAAAACAGGCGAATTACATACGAAGAGATTCAGTATACACTGCAAATTGGTTCAGGAAGCGTTCACAATATTCTATACGAGCACCTTCGCGTGAGGAGGATAGTTTGACGTGACGAATCCTAGATGTATCAATACGATCCAGAAACAAAGCGTCAGTCGACAGTTTGGCCGTTTCAAAACGAACCAACGAAAAGCGAAACGATCGATAAGCGCAGGGAAAATTTTGGTCACTAGTTTCTTTACTTTGACGAGGTATCTGATTTAAATTCTATTACGAGACCAAAACAGCATCAACGCTGAATGGTATACCACAAAATACTGGTACACAATAAAAACTTTTTACAAAAAAAATTAAACCGACTTCAATGTAAAAAACTGGGCAAGGTTCTGTGCAAACTACAATTCCCGAATGGAGTTTCGAAGATTTTTCCGAATTGCAAATTGTTCCATATCTTCAAAGTTCATGATCAGATCATAATATTTTTTCTATGGGACCAACTTGAAAGACCACCGAACCTTGACCATGACCTTTAAAACAAAAAAAAATAATTTTCATAATCGGTCTACAATTGACCGAGATATCAGTGAACACACATAAAAAAAAACATACATTCAGCCGAACATAGAACCTCCTCGTTTTCGAAGTCGGTTAAAAAGGCCGTGGAAGAGGTGCCTGCGACGTACTGGATAAAATGTTTCGAAAATTGATTCAGTGATTGAAAAAACATTGTTATTTTTCATTGAACACACCTTCTTTCTCTTCTTGTTTTTATTTGAATTTATTAACCATAGTGTGTAGCAGTTTTCGCAAGTTACTGTTTATTGTTTTTCCCATAATTAAGCAATTATTCTTGAAAAATAAATCTGTTTCCAAATACTGACAATTGCAATCATAGAATTTGACGTGATTTTGGCGGCAAAATAATGTTGCTACTTTAATTTTTTTTTTTAAACTCCAGGGTACGCTTTCAGTAGACACATCTTTGTACTTGCTCCGTGAGACACACTATCAGGAAACACTCCAGCACTCCTTACTCGTGTACGCACAATAAACATGTTACCAAAATGTTTTGTATGTTTTTTTTTTTTATATTGTTGATAGGTTCGCACTTGACCGCTATCTCACCTGATGGAAAGCGACGATGCGGTCGACGATGGAACGCGCTTACCTAAAAGAAACCTATTCACTCTCGACTTAAAGATTCCCGGGTTGTAGCTATCAGGAAACACAGACTCCGGCAAGGAATTCCACTTCCTAGCCGTAGTAGTGATGTGTCCACCATGTAACTACCGGTGGCGCAACGCCGTACCTCTATTGGTCCGAAGACGGAACGAGCTTGGCGGAATCAAATTGTGTACCAAAGCACACTCTCCGAATTTTAAACAGTAGTAAACCAATAGGTTAGCAATTCGGCATCAATGCTCAAGACTTTGGAGTTGGGAGATGAAACGTATGTTAGGCTTTCTTGTGCCATTACGTACCTATAGAGATCAAATTATCTTGGTCGATGTTTGCAAAAAAACTTGGGATTGAAATAAAAAGACGCAAGAAGGACCTCAAAAAAATTTAAACTCGCCCCCGATATTCTAGGTTTTTATAAATATTAATGAGGCTTTCTAATGTATTTTAATGTTTTTTTGTTAAATAAAAATACGCCTGGATGGATGGCCTCACTGCGCTCATGTTAGTAACAATACAAAATATTCGAGATTAGTACTAATTCATAACAGTAAATTTTTCCTCATTTGCAAAAAGCAGAACTCTTAACTTTCACAGATACCTCCGCACATTTTAACAGGTAAAGTAATGGAAAAAATTCTTCTACAAAAAATTTAAAATGCCGTAAAACCCATAGTCAAGAACTCCGAACTAACTAAAAAAAATTAAGGAAGACTTAGAGACCGAACCCTTTTAGCCAAGTTCCTCGTAGAACCATCTTTACTAACCTAATCTTTGGCAAAAAACAGTGTAACAAAGTGCGGTGGGCGTCGATTGCCGCGCTTACGATACTTCAGGGCCGTATTTCAGCTGAAACCGGCGCGTAACAGATTAGCTCCAATTTTCTTTCGTACAACATTGAATTCTCCTCAATTGGGTTGTGTGAGGAACCTGATTTGGCAACTCCTGAAGGATTTAGTTAAAGTTCAGAGTGGTGTACGAAAATATGCGAATGAGATTTTGATTTTTTAGGATTCTTGTGCATATTTAATTGGGTTTTAAGCAATTATTTTTAGATACCTCAAAAGGAAAAAACGGAACCCTTATAAGATCACTTTTTTGTCCGTCTGTCTGTCTGTCTGTCTGTCTGTCAATACCCTTTATCTCAAATACACGTAAAGGTATCTTACGGTAGTTGATACGGTCTCTTGAAGCTGAAATTAAACTTCAGAGTCAAAGAAAAATAAAGATACGGTCATTTATGTTGCAAAAAAACTAATATATCGACACTATCAAGGGAATCAAAATTCTTATGATACGAGACGTTCACCTAGAATCCTGAAATGTGGCATGAAGTAAGGTCGCATAGCACAAATATAGGAAAAAATCGGAAATCTGTTTTGTAGTTACGTCACAAAAAATACTTTTTTGCGACGTAGCAAAATCTTCTTAACTCAATGCGGGAATTGAACAGTTTTCATAGGTAAGTTTGTACTGAACTCTCAGTGCACGAGTCGGACTCGCACTTACTCGTTTTTTTTTTTTTTTTTAAATTAATAGCAAACCCCGCTCAAGATTAATCCAGTCCCTAACCCTACATCAGTCCAAAAACTAAAATTAAACGCAAAATTTTAAACCAACATACCCACTAAATCACTTTAAAGCTAAAACTAATCACCTAAAAGGTCTGACCGTCCATAAACAAAGTAGACTGACCGATAAATTCCCGCGTCTAGCGCCTTACGGTAGTTAATTTTTAATTCGACAGTCCGCAGGTCTTACACCGAGGACGGTCGATGCGAGACTGATGAGTTTTGTGGTGGGGAGCGACCGCACAGCTTAGTTATTTCGACTACCGTCATTTGTTGACTTCTCGTTTTAAATTAGATGTCCGAGAACAGGTTTTCTTTTATGTTTTTGGGCACTGTTTGGGTTCGTTTACCTGAGTTAGGTTAATACCTTGTCAGGACCTCCTGTTTTATGCTCGTTTTAGTGTTAAAGTGAGCCATTAACTTCTTCAAGGTCTACACTCGGTTCAAAATAAAATAAGACCTTTATGAATACATTTTAATAGTGTTCATTTCACGTCACGTCAGCTGATGGTCATTGGGCTCGCTCAGCTGCCGTTCTCTTAAAGAAATTAATTTCGTACATTCGTAAATTAATACGAGTTTTAAAAAAAAGGTACTTTATTTTTTTTTATCTTTACAAATCGATAGTGTTTCATGTACCGGATCGACCCTCCACGGGATTAAAACAATCAAAATTTAGCGGTGTGTACTACATCACATACTATAATCAACCCAACTAGATTTTTCGCACGGGATTTTTACTCAATACTAATCCATACGGCAATGACTTAATTCGCGCTCATTAAGGTACAAAACTCATCATTTCAGCCGAAAGACGTCCATTGTTGGACATAGGCCTCCCCCAAATGACGCCAATATGACCGGTCCTGAGCGTCTCGCATCCATCGGCTTCCTACGACCCACACCAGGTTATCAGTCCACCTTGTGGGAGGCCTCCAAACGCTGCGTCTTCCACCAATCCAGAACCTTTTTCTCCGTATCACCCAAAGGTTGACTGGAAGAGAATGCCTAAGGCATTAAGTCTGCTTCTGTACCCATGTGCATAAAGTGTTAAATAAATAAATAAATAAACCTTTAGACTCCACCGTCCATCTGTTCTGCGAGCAATGTCCTGCCTACTGTCACTAAAGTTTTGCGATTCTTCGGTCTATATCGGTTTCTTACAAAACTATTTAAGGCATATTGAGCAAGTGCGACCCAAACTTCCTCCGTACATTTTTTTCTTCTCCAAAACTTGTTCCGTTAAACCCCAGAAGTTCGGTGTATCGTTTTACAGTCCATTGCACCATCTCTTAAACGTCATTAATCAATGTCAAAACACTTTGGAGCAAACCCCGCATTGGAATGCGCATAAAAGGAATTTTGTTGTACATTCCGTGCTAGCCTCTATACGATTTTCGTTTCTTTTTTGTGATTTTGAAGTAAAAGAAATATGCTTGTTGTTAATGTGTTTTTAAATGCTTTAACGCGGATGGTGTAGACAGTTGAAAAAGGTTTTTTTAAGTGTTATTAGGGTCGTAGTGATGTCTGGTTTAGACTGGTAATTTTGCAGACACCGAGGCTTAACGCCTCAGCCACCATAGGCGCGGGCTTGCGGACGGCGAGTAATGGGTAGGTCGGCGTCCGACCGTCCAGTAACCGTCCGGACTGAGCCCAATACTTCGACGGCGCGTATGGTTTCACGCGCTCCTCGAGGAGTTTCCATTAAACCGTAGGGATCCAGCAGGGTCAGACTCCGCACACAGGTTGGACGCAGCAAAGGCAATCTCCACATATGGGGATTCCTGGATGATTCCTACCTTCAGTGTTAGTCCGCCGTCTCTCCATAGACCATGCCCTACCTTCCATCCTGCATAACGTGCCTTACCTGTTCACGTAGGCATCAGTGGATGGCATTGCTGTAGCCGAATACTGGGCCAGGCATGGAACTTAATTAGTTTTGCCATCAACACGCTAAGAAGAAGAAGATTGGATTATTTTCCAAACTAAAAAAAACAATAGAGTAGCAAAGAGTAGCTTGAACCCATTCTAGGTCGTTCATCATCATCATTATCATTTCAGTCGATAGACGTCCACTGTTGGACATAGGTCTTCCCCAAGTGTCGCCACAATGAACGATCCTGTGCGTCCCGCATCCATCGTTCATGGTTCCGGTCATTCATGGCATACTTAAACATTAAAGTTAGTAATTGTTAATTCCAAAAGGTAATTTAAAATATTGATTGAAATAATCTATCTTGCTTTCATCAGATTTAACACTGCACCTGTTCACATTGCCTCATCACCTCCTTTGGTTGACTGGTAGAAAATACCAAAGACATTAAGTCCGCCTTTATATCTTTATGCATGAAAGATCTAAATAAACAAATTTAAAAAAAAAACAAGATACTCTACAATATCAGGAGACTCTTTAATTACTCCCCTACCAATCAAGATCCCAACATGTCGCACCCTGTCTATTTTAAATTCACGCCTCGACCCCTAATTCGGGGTGCAAACATCAAAAAGTATTTTTTCACCGTAAACTCTCGAACAGAAGGTATGAAAGTAAAGGGACTCATGATTTCTCAAAGGAATGTTTGCAGGGGCTATGCCGACGACGCACGAGTTAACTTTTTGACAGGGATACCTTTGCGCACGTGATAAGAATCATAGAAATGTGTAGCGAGGTCCAAGTGACAAGCTTAGGAAAGAAGCCTTTTTATTTTTATTGCTGATAGGCTGACGCTTGACCGCTCTCTCACCTGATGGAAAGTGACGATGCGGTCGACAAAATAACCTATACATTCTTGACTAAAATATCCCGGGTTGAAGCCGTCAGGAAACGCAGACTCCGGCAAGGAATTCCACTCCTAACTAACTGACAGTGACATCGCCCGCGAAGGGAGCATATTCCGGAATAAAAATTATCCCATGTGCTATTCCAAGACATGGTCTACATGTGTGCCAAAATATCATCGAAATCTGTTCAACGGTTCGAGTGTGAAGGAGTAAAAACCTAATACATACATTCACCAAGGAGCATTAAGGTTACATATATAGACCAAAGAATAAATAACCAAACAAACGACAACTAACGCATGTTCAAAGGCGTAGATTTATGGAGAAGAAATTGCAAGACACTCCATGGACACTCTTTTAAATCATATTATGAATGAAATGAAACATGTGACATTCATCAAGCCGCACTGGGCCCGCGTAGTGGATTACGGCCCATTCCCTCTCCTAGAGAGGAGGCCCGAGTCCCTGCAGTGGGAACATTAAAAAAGGCTGATGTTATTAAGTACCTATACTAAATCTTGGTTACATATTTTTGTCGTCTCTATTGTGTTATTTTTCCTCTCCGCTCACTTCTCACACCACACGCTAACCACAGAATCCTGTGAGTTTTTCCGCACTGATGATTTCCAGCCAGATCTCTTGTTGATCCGAGAAAGGCGAATTTTTCGCCAATACGTGAACAAACTCGGTAATATTTGGGGTTAAACGCGTAACTGCAGCCTATGGCTTCTACGAGGTACCTTGGCTGTTAAGACACAAAGAATATTTGTTCAGGATTCTTATCAAAGACTCCATATCAGCTATTTTGGACTGAAATACGGCCTATATTTTTAGGGTAAACAGAAAAATATTTTTTATTTACCAAAACCCAGTCTGTTGGTCTCCAATAGAGGGTTTTGGCGTAAATTTTAGCTGACGGCTTTCTTTTGAAGGTGTTAGAAATATTTTTTTGTTTGTTTTCAGGGTTAAGTGGCTCCAGGCTGATTCTTGAAAGGTTTTCAGATATTACGAGTGATCTGCTTTAACTAAAAATAGTGAAATATTTTTTTTCAATACACTTACACGAAAACCCGCTCTTATCCCACCGCTTTAAGGCACGCGATAGACTGTTTTCTGCACTAGTGCAGAAAAGTGGCGTGCTCTCCCTCGCCAAAATTTTATTACATATGTCGAATCAGGCCGGGTGCGCGTCGACCCCCCTAGAGTCGCCAGTCAACCCCGTTTATTTATTTTTCATTAATGTATTGAAAAAAGTCGTTTGATCCACGTGCAAGTTTGTCACTGCAGCCGTCGGCAATGTAACACACTCGCCTACAGCTCGGGCGAATTCCGCCTCGGTCACAATGACAAACTTTCTGCACCTTTATCAAAATGTACTTTAGGAATTTTTCAGGTACAAACTAGAGCCCGGAGGACACGGTGGAGCACACAG
Organism: Mythimna albipuncta; assembly: GCA_929112965.1. Taxonomy (NCBI): domain Eukaryota; kingdom Metazoa; phylum Arthropoda; class Insecta; order Lepidoptera; family Noctuidae; genus Mythimna; species Mythimna albipuncta. The sequence continues at coordinate 22,540,889 of OV815965.1, forward strand.
TCGAGGTGTGCCCTGCTTGGGCGGAGCATCGCCTTGCCCTCGTGGGGGCGATCGGCAGCGGAGACCTCTCGCGCCGGGCCTTGGTTGAGGCCATGGTCCGGAGCGAGGAGGGCACAAAGGAGGAGGCCGAACGCATCAGGTAACGGCGTTCTCGCCACCGCTGCCGCCGCCGGGATTCTGATCCCGATTTCCGGCCACCGTAGGCGCGGGCTTGCGGACACTGAGCAATGGGTAGCTCACTGTCCGGCCGTCCGGTCTCTGGCCAGACCAAGCCCAAGTCGTCGACGGTGCGCACTGTTCCCGCGCGCCTCAAGGAGTTGTCAGCAACAGCAGGGACCCAGCCGGGTCGAAGCCTACTGGGGCCAGGGTTATCCGAAAGGGCGCTCGAGCCCCGGTATGAAGGCTAGAAGGAACGGGGTGGGTCTTTTAGTCAGTAAGAGTCTGACACTATCTCCCGCTCCGCCCAAGAGCGGGGGATGTTAATGCATGATTTTTCCCACCATAAAAAAAAACCATATGTGGAGATTGTCTTTGCTGCGTCCAACCTGCGTGCGAAGTCTGACCCTGCTGGACCCCTATGGTTATCCGGTATGAAGGCTAGAAGGAACGGGGTGGGTCTTTGAATAAAATGTCAAAGCATGATTTTTTCCCACCATAAAAAAATAATAACAAAAAAAAATAAAAAACAGAGACCAATCGAGAAAAAGCTATAAAGAAAAAGATTGAGAGGTTATTTTCAGGGAAATGGTATTCGTTGCTGTGTATATAGGTACTGTACACGAGTAGGTATAAGCCTGAATGGAGATTGGATGGACGACCCTCAATTTTATCAAAAAGCTCTAGAGTAGACTATTAAAATCTTAAAAAAAAAAAAAAACTAATTTTGTAAAGAGCGTTTTTGACTGAAACTTTAACTGCAGGCAAATTTATTTAGAGCAATGGTGGCCGAGTGGTAACGGCCCCGACTTACGAGTTACAGGTCGCGGGTTCGAACCCAGTCAGGCGCATTACTTTGTGTAATTTATTTCATCACCTATTCTCAAAACTGTGAAGGAAAACATCGTGAGGCAACCGGCATGTCCTAGAACCAAAAATTCGAAGACATGTGGCATTCACCAAAACACACTGGGCCCGCGTGGTGGATTACAACCCATTCCCTCTCCTAGAGAGGTGGCTTGAGTCCCAACAGTGAGTACATTAATTATATTATAATTTTCAAAATTCTAAATGTTTTTTTTATTTCACATAGGCCTACATAGGCCCTTATATAAAACGCCAGAAGCTAGTGCACGGTATTGAAAACTTAGCTCTGTTTTCGAGTGAGACAAGTTTTATATGTTTTCATCAAAATTGGTTCAGCCGTTCGTGTACGAAGATGTATCAAACAAACATACATACACATACAAACTTTCGCCTTTCTATACTAATACTAGCTTTTGCGCGCGGCTTTGCCCACTTACATAAAATATAGCTTATGTCACTCAGGAATAGAGCAGTGAAAAAATTTTAGCAATCGGGCCAGTACTTTCAGAGATTACCTCTTAAAAACAAACTTTACCTCTTTATAATATTAGTGTAGATATACTTCTAAAATTAGTATAGATTTATATTTAAGTTTATACCGGAAAACGTAGCGTTGAAAGGCCACCCACAAAGCAGACCGATGACCTGGTGAGAGTCGCGGGAATGCGGTGGATGAGAGACTCACAGGATCGGTCGTTGTGGCTACGCTTGGGGAAGGCCTGTCCAACAGTGGACGTCTTTCACCTGAGATGTTGATGATGAGTAGCGAAGTCGCTGGCAAAAACTAGTATAATATACCGCTAAATTTTGATCGTTTTAATTCCATGGAGAGACGATCCGGTACATAGTAGTCCCATAAGTAGTAGTCGGCTTTGCGTACAAACTACCTACAGGTCATTAGACTCGCTCAGATGACGTTTCCTTATAGAAATTAATTTCATACATGCGTAAATTAATACGAGTTAAAAACAAAGGTTCATTATTTTTTAATTTTATCTTTACAAATCGATAGTGTTTCATGTACCGGATCGACCCTCCACGGGATTAAAACTACCAAAATTTAACGGTGTATTTTGTGATGTTAAGATAAGAAATTTTATTCAGCAGAAGAGAAGCTAGTTATGCAAAAAAAAATCTAGACTATCTTACAGTTCTGAAGACACGTCATATACCTAGCAAGAATAATAAACGTATAGCAGGCGACATAAAGTCATAATCGTGCGGTTACTCGAGCTTCACGCAACGGCCACTCGGGGGCCATCAGACGGAGAGCGAAGGAATCTGGCGCTACCATGGAAACACGATTTCAAGATACGTGTCACTGTAAAATTGTAAATATCGTTAGTTTGTAAACTATCTCGTGAGATTGTAAACTGTCGAAAGATAAGAAACGTAACATACTGCTAACAATTTAACGTATTATTTTTCGGTAAATTATAATCGATATTAATTTAATAATTTATGGTGACATATTCGTATATAAAGCCGGAAAAAATCTAGACTATCTTACAGATCTAAAGACACGTCATATACCTAGCAAGAATAATAAACGTATAGCAGGCGACATAAAGTCATAATCGTGCGGTTACGCGAGCTTCACGCAACGGCCACTCGGGGGCCATCAGACGGAGAGAAGGAGAATCTGACGCTACCATGGAAACACGATTTCAATACACGTGTCACTGTAAAATTGTAAATATCGTTAGTTTGTAAACTATCTCGTGAGTTTGCAAACTGTCGAAAGATCAAATGTCTTCTACCGCACTAGGGTAGAGCGGAAAACTGTGTTCTGACTTTTACTGATTAAAACATACCTGTCAGTGCCCTTCAGTTGTCCAATGCGTACCCTGACCTTATCACGGTCTATTTTTCAAACGTTCCCGTAGCTCTAGCAGGTATCAGCCCTACTGGGTCCCTTCTGTTATAATGACATCTTTTTTTTATTGTTGATAGGTTTGCGCTTGACCGCCATCCCACCTGATGGAAAGCGACGATGCGTTCGACGATGGAACGCGCTTACCTAAAAGAAACCTATTCACTCTCGACTTAAAGATTCCCGGGTTGTAGCTATCAGGAAACACAGACTCCGGCAAGGAATTCCACTCCCTAGCCGCACGCACAATGAATGTGTTCCCAAAACATTTTGTGCGTGTTGGTGGGATATCCATTTCTTTACAACCTACTATCCACGGACGCGTAGCTTTATAGACGCGTATTAGTCACTATACGCTTGGTTTGCGTCTGCGTGAAGCTTACATACAAAAGCATGAAACTCTGTCGACGGAACTACGCGTCCGTGTGCAGTAAGGCTTTACAGGACGGCCATACGGCAAGCTACACATTGCTCGCGCGCTTACAGTGCAGCCTTTCCGGCCATAGGGTAAGTGACCCACAAGTTTTTGTGGGTAAATATCGCTTTGAGTGCCATGACGTCTATCTATCTTCCAGATACACCCTTAGCACCACCCATTCGCACAAAACGGTTTGGGAACACATTTATTGTGCGTACAGCCAAAGACTGGAATTCTCTGCCGGAGTCTGTGTTTCCTGATAGCTACAACTTAGGGGTCTTTAAGCCAACAGTGAATTGGTTACTTCTAGGCAAGCGTGTTCCATCGTCGACCACATCATCGCTTACCGTCAGGTGAGGTGGTGGTCAAACACAAGCCTATCAGTAATAAAAAAAAAAACAAATCAGTCCATTTAGTTATCAAAATCAAGAAGATAACTTTCTCACAGCAAACTCGAACGCTTGTTCCAATAGTAGTCTTCAAGCCAGAGGGTCATGTATCGCCGAAATTTCTATAATAATGTGGAGCCCCGTCGGCCCAACGAGTGTTACCAGCGCTCCTTATGAATAAAATTATCTTTGCGCGCTGATAATGTAAATCTTTGATGGTGGAGCGATTATACAGGGAGATGGTTCCAGTTTGAATCAAAGTTACGTAACGTTATGCTGGTATACTGTATATACGGTTTTAGGTTTCCAGCGTGAATACCGTTCGTTTTTTTTTTTTTAATATTTTAGAATACATTATGCTGTGATAGGAGCCTTTTGATCTCTCGCTTGTTTTTTTTTTATTGTTGCTATTATTAAATATTATTTTAGTTAGTATATGTTAACGATTAGTTAATAATTTATTACATTTGGTCTTTTGTTCTGTACAGTGAGTAAAAGTTTTTTTCTTTATTTTTTAATAGAAATTTTTTCTTGAGACTATGTTCTCTGAGTTTGTTTCTGTCTATATTTAATATACTATGCTATACTCTTTGGTTTTGGTGTTCCTTATATTCAGCTGGGAAACACCAAATTCATCTTGTATTCCGAGTGCCTAGTGTGAGTTGGTTTTACGTTAACGCGATCGACACGTTTATGACGTGCGGCTCTCCGATTGGCCCGCTCCGAGATCTTAACCAATCAGAGAGCCTAACGAGCCTAAAAACAACTCGCACCAATAACCTCTAGGGTGGAACAGGAAGGTGTGTCATACTTTTACTAAGTAAAAGCCACTACTATGTTCTTTCATTGCTTTGTGTCCCAGGACCCCAGGGTCGGTATCCATTCAGACAACCCATAGCCAAAGTAGGCTTCGGTCTTGCTGGGCCCCTATGGCTTTGCTGATATCTCTAAGATATCATAGGGCTGAAACTGTTACCATGTGGCTTACAGATTTCTAAAACCTACGTTAGCGAGCTAATTCCAAATTCTACCTAGAAAAAGGTCATCTACCCTCACACACCAGCCAATAACATCAATCCAATATAAATATTTTTCATATTTGTTCAATAAACATACAAATCTCTCCCAGATAGTTATTTAAAGCCGGATGATATTCCTTCACGGTCGAAATGCTGCCGACCGCGTACTGATCAACTGATTTTATGAAGGATTTCAAGTATTTTTGCTGCGATTCCAAGTATTTGAAGTACTTATTTGCTGTGGTTTTCATGCTGTGCGGAAATTGAATGGGGTGAATATGTAATGAGCAGTGGTGGCTCAGTGGTTATGGTCCCGGGATATGAGTTATACGTCGTAGGTTCAAGGCAGGTGCTTTATTTGGCTTAGTCCGAACTTATCCCCAGTCCTAACTCGCCCGCTATAATAAAAATTAATAATAATAATCAATTTATTTCAGGCAACATGTACCCATATCATGAATACCTTATAGACTAACATACATAATTACTTATAATAAATCATTTAGTTAGTAAATAAGATTTAAAACTATGTTAGTAGCACTTCACATTGCACTATTCTGTCTTTGCGCTATCGGAACACCACGCCCTGGGGCCAAAAGCAAGCAAGCAAAGAAGGCAAGCAAGCAAGCAAGGCAAGGTGCAGAAAACAGTTCGGTACTTGCACCACAAATGCCTTATAATTGACATTCCGGGGCGACTCCAGCAACTACCAATACCATTTAGCTGCAAGGATACAGTTTGTTGAAAAAGTGCTATAGTTTAAAAAAAAAAAAACGTTTAATTTTTTTTCTATTTTTTTTTTTATAGATATAGACATATACATATATAACCAGGCGAGTTAGGACTTGGGTGAGTCCGAAGCCCTTCATTTTGTGTAATATAGAAAAGAAATGTATAGTGTGTTTATGTTTGTATAATTTTTTTTAGTTCATAGTTTTTTAGCTTGCTAAACGCTTTGGTGCATACTGTAAGTATAGCAAGCAACTAATAAATAAAAACTGTTTGTTCTTGCCTCTCACAATCGTAATATCTAACAAAAATACACAATGATATACTGATAAACTTATAATTAGTGCGAGCAGAGTTTTTTTTAGTTGGAAAATTATCCAATGACTTCTCCCGTTCTTGCGTGGGCGGGACGGCGTATCAGAATTTTATTGACTAGAACCTCTAAGTTTCTTCTATGCTTTGCGTTCCAGTATCCCAGGTGGTCCTTTCAGAAGCAAACACATGGGCCCTGTATGCTTTGACACTTGCATTATTGCTTTGCAGAAGGAGGTAACTGCTTCCCATGCTACGTGGATATTTTCATTGTCTTTTTTTAATGAACTCATAACCGAACCTCGTGATTTTATTTGGTATTGTATTGGTATAATTGGTATTGGTATTAGTATATTAGTAATTGATCTAATTTAATAAAGAGGTAACGTTTATTTTTTTGTTTGTGGGAGGTAATCTCTGAAAGTACTGATCCGATTCCTAAAATTTTTTCACCGACAGAAAGCTGCTTTATTTCTGAGTGCCATAGGTATTTTTTTTAGGCATTATATGTACGCGGGCGAAGCCGTGGGCAAAAGCTATTATAATATATATTTATTTTCTCATCACAAATGTTACGATGAAAAACACTTAATCTAATACAATAAACGCGGACATTTGTGAGAAACTAATGTCCCGAAATAGGCGTAGTATGCATGTGTTACGGATCACCAGGCCCCCAAGACTTATAGGAAGACTAATTAGATTAGCTAAACAAATTAATTACTAGGTTCTAGAAAATACCCGCACTGGGCCCGCGTGGCGGATTATGGCCCATTCCCTCTCCAAGGGAGGCGGCCTGAATCCCAGCAGTGGGAAGATTAAAAGGCTGATGATGATGATGACTAGAAAATACTGCTAATTTAAATATAGGTATATTTTGGTCCTATTTAAAAATTCAATCAACTCTCAAATTAACAGATGGTAGGTTGACATCTCGTTCCTAGCAGCTAATACACCTAACTAATAGTTGTAATTTATCAATTACAGATGTGCTAACGTGTTTCGCTATCAGCCGACGCCTGACGGGCTTATTAATATTAACTTGATGATTAGTCAATCTGTTGGCACTATCGTACGATAGTTAAAGATGTATCTATACTTACATATTATACAACGTATAACCTTATATGCGCAAAACCTGAAATTGGTTTAATCAGAATAATGAGCAGAATCAATTGAACCACTTTTAAATACACCGTTAAATTTTAATCGTTTTTCTACGGAAGACGCGGCTTTACTACTAACTAATACCATATCATCAATTATAGAAAAAGGTGACCGTTGCATGGCGGTCTTTCTAGACCTAGCTAAAGCATTCGACACCATCTCAATTGATCTTCTTCTCAAAAAACTAGACTCAGTTGGAATAAAAGGAAAACCGCTTGAGTGGTTTCACAGCTATCTGTCAAATCGCCGACAATACGTCAAGTCGGACGACCACTTAAGTGATGAACTCCCTATAAGCTTTGGAGTTCCACAGGGTAGCTTGTTGGGCCCAACACTGTTTATTATCTATATGAACGACATATTAAACCTCAAACTAAGAAATGCAGAACTAATCTCTTACGCAGACGACACTGTTATCACATTCCATGGTAGAAATTGGGAACAGGTCTACAGCATTGCGGAAGAAGGTCTAGCAACAATCGCACAAACTCTCAACCACAATTTATTAACACTAAACACAAAGAAAACCAAACACATCCCATTTTACAAAACATTTTCATCCAGTCCTCCTCCCAACTTAACCTTAAAATTTCATACATGTCTGAACAATCCAAACCCCTCACACGCAGACTGCACATGCGACTGTATTGACCGAACTCAGTCAATTCGTTACTTGGGACTACTAATTGACGAGAACCTTTCGTTTAAAGCCCACATCAAACACCTGTCTGGTCGAGTAAGGAAACTTATACACATAATTAAGAAATTGAGAGACCGCACCCCAATAGACGTAATGCGAACAGTTTATTTTTCTGTATGCCAGTCCATAATTCAATATGGTATATCTATCTGGGGTGGAGCTGGGAAGACTACAATTATTGAGCTTGAAAGGGCCCAGAAAGCTGTTATAAAGGTTCTACTAAAAAAATCATTCTTCTTTCCTACAGACTCCTTGTACAGTGAATTTCCAGTTTTGCGTGTTCGTCAATTATATATTCTGAATGCATTTCTCCGTACTCATAAAACTATAAAGCTCCGACCAGACTATCGCTCATTAACTTCCAAACGTGTCTATCATATACCGCTGCAACGAACAACCTCTCTGCTAGCCAGACGATGCCCCGCTTACCTACACACCTTCGTTTATAACAAGGTCACTAGTAGTCTACCCTGTGATACAAAAACACTCACCCTCTCAATGTGTAAAAAAACAGTCAAAAAATGGCTTTTAGGACTTAATTACGACGATTCAGAGAACCTTCTCATGACATTTAGCTCACACTCGGAATCCTATCCCAGGCACTAACACTTTCACATCACACTCACACCTACATGCCACTCTCACACCTTCACACTACACTCACACATCAACACCTTACTCTTAATCTTAATTTTTACTATAAGTTCTGTGCAAGGTTAAGCACAATCTTTAATTTTAATTAATATTATTATTATTATTATTCAAAATATTCAGGCCTTAGCTCTTAAGTTACTCTGATCTCCTTTTAACTTGTTTTAATATTAGATTTTTTACGAATGTTTATATTCTTTTTATGTACCTTTTGTTGCCATCTTATCCTGTGGTAAACAGCAGTTTTACAGTTTTAACTCCGGTCCCCAAGATACAGGCGCCGCCTAGTTTGGGGACCACCGTATATTTTACATAACTGAAGCCCGCAAATAGTTACAGACCTATAATACGTTAAGATTATTTAATTTAAGGCACAATTTGTAACAATGGCTCAATAAATTTATTATTATTATTATTATTATTATTATTAATTCCGTGGAGGGTCGATCCGGTACATGAAACACTATCGATTTGTAAAGAAAAAATTAAAAAATAAAGTACCTTTTTTTCAAAACTCGTATTAATTTACGCATGAAGGAACTTAATTTCGTTAAGAAAACGACAGCTGAGCGAGTTCAATGACCCATAGGTAGATGGCGGCGTTGCGTACAAACTAATGTACGTATGTATTTAGAAATATATAAGTATGTTTATCAGTTGTCTAGTACTCATACCACAAGCTCTGCTGAGCTTGGGACTAGACGGCGTTGTGTGATAGTTGTGGAATATGTTATAATGTTATAATAGTAGATACAGATTAAATTCATCCACTTAGTTTACCAGGAACCTGTGATTACACATTCTCATTTAATCGAAGTAATTTCCCCAGCTAATAAACTAAGCTCCTTTATATTTATATTGTATTTAAAATAAATCTATCCCTATTTACGATCGAGGGTCGGTTAACGCGAACCTGCCCGATGATCCGTGCCGTTCAAAAGGCTTTACATCCGGCCTGGTCCAGTCGACCATATTATGATGGCGCGGAAAATATTACGGGAATCAAAAGTCGATCTGGATGACTTTTAAAAAGGCTTTTTAATTTAAAGTTATTTTTTTTTTAATGGCGTTTGAGTGTTGAGTGGTTCCGTGTTGCATATGTAAAATTCCTGTGTCACTCAGGAATAAAGCAGCTTGCTGTCGGTGAAAAAATTTCGCAATCTGACCAGCCCCCCTAGCCAAGTTACAACCGTTTCACTTGCGCCGAACGCTTCGAGTTGACCTTGCCGCCAATTCTTTTGTTCTGACCACTTGACTGAACGTTAAGACGACGTCATTCCCGTACATTTGAAGCTTTCTACAAGCGTTAACTATTGCAGATTAGCAACTTGGCTAGTGGTACAGTAGGTACTTCCAGAGATTACCTCCTACTAACAAAAAAAAATTATAAAAACAAACTTTGCCTCCATATATTAGTGTAGATTATTTCATTCAATTATTCATATCAGCCGTAAGACGCCCACTGTTAGACATCCCCCAAGTGTCGCCATAACGACCGGTCCTGTGCGTCTCGCATCCATTGGATTCCCGCAACCCTCACCAGGTCATCGGTCCACCTTTTGGGAGGACGTCCAACCCTGCGTCTTCCGGTACCTACGTGATCGCCCCAGCAGAACCTTTCGTCCTCATCGACCATCTCTTCTACGTGCAATGTGCCCTATAAACTGCTACTTAGACGATTCTTCGGGAAATATCACTAACTTTAATATCTTCATTTCTGATAGGATCACGCAAGGAAACTCCGAGCATAGCCCTTTCCATCGCCCTTTGAGTAAGCAAAAATTTTCTTTCTTGCTTCTCTTTTTTTTGGTTTTGTGTTTACATATCTATTCTTTCCTTCTTTGGGCGACTTCGAGCTTTCGATCAGCATACATAATATATTAACTACAATACAAGATATGTGAAAGGCTGGGTACTGTAACTGTAAGTAACTGGGTTTTTAGTCAGTAAAAGTCTGACACATCCCCGCGCTCCGTCCAAAAGCGTCTCACGCTCTGTCATTGGATGATTTTCCCACCTGCAAAAAAAAATACAATATAATCAAAATTTAAATAAAAATGTCTCAATTTCCACACGCAACAAGAAAAAGGGCGAAACTGCACATTTCGTACATTTTGTAGCCGGAAACCTCATTTTATCACTATTCCTAAAAATCCTGTAACACAAACGTCGCGTCGTTTGTTTACAAATGCCGCGAAATTTCTTTATGTTCGTAACCTTTTTGTGTAAATAACATCAAGGGTCTTTTTCACTGTAAATATTCTTGATATCTAAATGTTTATTATGAAGGGCGAGATCGCCTTAAGGGACCGTCGATCTTATATAGGATTTTCATTTTTAGGGTTCTGTAACTCAAAAGGAAAAAACGCAACCCTTACTTCTTAAGACCCCTTATCTCAGGTACGCGTGGAGGTGTCGAATTGAAATTAAAACCATAATAATACTCAAGTTTGCGATCTTTTGAATCTGTAAAAAAACAGTTGTATGTCGCAAAAAAGGTTTTCGAAACTCTCAAAGAAATTAAAATCCATCGAGTTCGATTGCTTTAGAGGCATCAAAAGTTTAAAATTTTGCGTGAAGCAAGGTCTCAAGGCAATAAATACTACAGGATAAACTCTGAAAATTGTAAATTTGTAGTAACGTCACAAAAAAAAACTTTTTTTGCGATTTACAAAAATTCTCGTATTTCAATTCTGGTATTGAACTGTGTTCATAAGTAAGTTTGTACGGAACTCTCAGTACGCGAGTCAGGCTCGCACTTGACTGGTTTTTTTCGTATAAGAAAACTTTGGCTCCTAATTTTCGTGTCGCGTTTCAGATTTTTCATTAGCGCTGTTTTTTTTGTGGGGCTAATTTTTAAGCTAACTAGCTTCTGCGAGAAAAGATGCATCCATTCCATAGGAAAAAAGTAAGTATGATATATTTTATTGTATTTCAAGACATAGTCCACCTGTGTGCCAAATTATATCTAAGTACATCCGTAGAGCCGTTTAGCGTGACGAACTAACAAACATACATTCAAACATTCGCCATTATACTCGTAATATTAGTGTGATTTGATTCTCGATATTTTTTAAAGATATAGATTTGTTTAATTTTATGTTTAAAGTAACACTCATTTTGAGCATTGTTTTGTTTCTGCTTATTACTTATCAGGGAATATACCCGACAAGCAGTAAGCCGATAGCCAGCTAAACAGTGATAATGAAACAACCAGAAGTAATTAATTGACATTTATTATCGCAAAACAATCGTTCAAACTGATAAACTGAAATTACTTCCGTTTCCAACCGCTAGATGGCGCTGTTACTAATCCCGTACCCCATCCAACATCACTACACCCTATTTCTTCACAGAAAGCCATTTCAATATATTTCTAAAAAAACTCTTCGGTTATCTTTTCACCAATAAACGTCTTCGAGGCTTGGCCATCAATTTTCTAATCGCCCCATTTCTCAATTCAGAAGTTGAGACGAAAAAAATGACTGTGTGCCACAGAATAAAAAAGTTCCGCACATTTTTACTGGTATACTGTGGTTTTGAAGACTGGTTATGTCAAAAATATTTTTGGTGATAAACTTTTATCGTCTCGTTCCGTTTGGGAGTTGAAAACTGTTTACATAATGCGTCTACGCCTCTGCTATAAGCTGACGTCATTTGTATGGATCATAGTTTACTTATAAGTAGAGTAAAAGTGATAGAATTTTCTTCGAAAGTCTATAAAGAATCTATCTGTTGAATAAAATATTTTGATGCTGTGTACCTACTTTATGATATTCTTCTGTATAAAATCGGCATCTGCGGTGGCGTTAAGGCTTAGACGGACTATTTTTATGAGGTTAGAAAATAAAATAAAAATATAAAAAAATATTAAAAGAATAACCATGGAGTTTCTTGCCGGTTCTTCTCCATAGGAAACGACCAATTTGGAACCGTGCACTAGCTTCTGACGTTTTATAAGAGCCCATGTAGGCCTATGTGAAATAAAATTATTAAATTTTGAATCAATCATCATTTTTTTTCCCACGCTGGGTGGGGCGAGGTGTCACACTGTTTCTGATTAAAATTCACCTGTGTTCCTTCGGTTGCTCTTTGCGGTCAAAGGCCGGGTGGCTTTTTCGAACAATCCTAATGCCATGGCGAGCATCAGCCGTACCAGGTGCGATCTCGAAGAGTACTGATGAGAATTTTTCAGTAGTTCAATAAGATGTTTGCTAATCGGGTTTTGAGCCCCCCTCCCCCCCTCCCCCGAGCTTAATTAGTTTATTAACATATCAACAAAAAAAATACAGGACAACTATTATTCAAAATAAGTGTACCTACATTGGGCGGTCTTATCGCACAAGGCGATCTCTTACAGACAACCTTTGGATGGACTGAAAGAGAGGAGAAAAAGCCCCGGAGCAGTGCCCTACCTAGGCCCTCGGTGCACCAAAGGCCGCAGCGGAGGTTACGCCAGTGGGTCTGGTTTTAATTGGATGGTAAGATACCCTTGAAAATCGAGCCGGAATTAAATGAACACAATACTCGTTGTAGACACTCTCCTTTACCCGCCAAAGCGGCAGAAGAGTATCTGTGCGTTTAATTCCGGCCAGCTGCGCCCGTATAGAGCCACGCTGACCTTTAAATCCATTTTCTTTTCGAAATATTGATTGATTTAATTAAAATATATTCCCTTTGAAGAATATTTAACCACCAATTTTAATTAGTAAAAAGGTTTCTAAAAATCCATATCATTTTGAAGGAGCTGGGAAAAGTTGCGAAATTTTGACAATATTTGTTAGACAAAAGTATTAATGGCACGAAAAAATCAATAGTTGATAATGTTGTTCATGAATCTATAAAAAATTTTTTTTTTTCAAACTTTATAAGTTTACCGTTGCCGAGAAATAGGCTTCAGAAAATCACTGTTCTATGGCACTTATTGGGCGCTTGGGTCTTAAAATACTAATAATACTAATAGATTACGGTCTATATTTTGGAGTAATTTAACACAACATAATTGCCATCATAAGTTTATAAAAAGAAATGGATAAAAATAAAAACTAGATACCAGAACAGCCTCAAAACATCGAACTTAAAAAAGTCCCAAAAAAATATACCATTTTCTCTAAATAACAGTTGAAGAATATAAAAACCTTAATACATTTGTGTATAACAATATTCGTTTGAACAAACCGTCTTACAGCCAATAAAACACAAAACACTGACTACATAAGTAAAATGCATTCACCACTCCCCCCCTTGCTACCCCTAAACGTCTGGCGCGGATATAAAGGCCCGGATATGAAATGCCCTTTGACCGGCCAAGTTATATCCTGCCCGGCCAATGTATAACTACATGAAGCACTGGAAGTAGGATGTAAATAGGGATGCCAACTTTTTTTACAAGAAATAAAGTATTTTTTTACCTGAGAAGAATTTTATTTCATTAAACCCAAGCGAACCGCGTTCGCGCATCTATTACCTTACTATTGTGTCTCTAATTGACGGTTTCTGAAAGGTTAAACAGTATTTTAGAAAAATAAAGGGTGTTTTTCGTTTAATATTTTAATACATTTTATTTTTACAGCTTTTTGCCTATCTACTAATTTACAGTCTTCTTTAATAACTTTATCTAAGTTTCATCACGATTACCTACAACTAAATTTAAAATAAACGACGAGTTTATTCGATTCGTTCCGAACTCTATTATTATGATCTGTTTTTTTTTTCTTTCTTTTTCATAATCTGATTTAAAAAAAATTGTGAGTGTCTAAGTCTAACACGAGTAATGAGTAGGTAGTGTTAAGCATTTTGATGCTGAAAACAGTATTTTCTATAGGTTCTTCATTTTTGTTCAACAGTAAAAAGAATAATGTAGCGAAAAACAGTATAATACTGTCTTTAACACTGAACTTGGCAACCCTAGATGTAAAATAAAATGTGTTTATCTTTGCTTATTTTTTTTTTCTGGTAATTTTCTAGTTTGATTCGCCTCGGAAAATACATGTGTAGAGTCTGTAGATAGAGCCTGTAGGTACATAGAACAAGGGACGTCAAGAACTTAAATAATTATTTTGAGTCTTTAAAAATCAAAATCAAAAATCGTTTATTTCAAATAGACCATTTGCAGGCAATTTTAAATAGTCAAATGTCGGTCAGTCCAAGAAAAGTGAAGCTAAATTGCAATTATTAATGAAATTGTTATATTGCTTTATTCAAAGTACAAACTTGTTGATCATGCAAGTAAATGAGACAGATTTTTGGTTTTTTTTATATGTAGTAGGTACGGTGAAGTCTCTTATTTTTGACCTATTATTAAACATATACTTTGCCCAGCGTTCCTACTTAGATATACCTATAAATTACAATCACGTTTGTTTCCTGATAGTTGCAACCTACTTACGGACGGATGTTTAAGTCAAAAGTGAAAAAAACAGTCTGAGTCATTTACAAAACTACCTACCTCAATAAATTGACTCGAGCAGTTTCGAGTAATTGCCAGCTCTAATATTTCAGGCGTAAGTTTTTACTGACTTTTTTGGATGAAGACCCCCGTAGATACGTTATTCAAAAGTACATGATGTAGTAAACATGTTCAAAATCTGTATTTCTGTTTTGGCTTAGAGCGAAAGGAAGGACGTTTTTGTAAAAAATAATGTAACAGATTCTTTTTAAGTCAGCGCTATCTAGTGTCATATTGGCGAACTGAAACTATTGCGAGCACTGTAACAAGGAGCGTAGAAATTCGTTTTATGAAATGTCGCTAGATAGCGCTTTCTATTATAAAATAAGAAATACTAAAAATAGATTTTTCTTCAATCAAGAAATAAAATCATAGCACCAAGTACAGTGGGTGTCCCAAGCGATAGTACTAAATAAAACCACAGTAAAAAACTATATGGAGTTTTCCGACTCCAGACTCCGTGTCTAAACTAAACACACCAATCTGCCCAGATTTTTCCCGATTAAGTTGGGGTTGGCTGCAGGTTCCAGTTCAACCAGAAGCAGCTAAGTATTTTAGTTCCAGGAATACTGTGTACCTACTTCGCATGGTGCTAACTACTACCTCCACAAACAAGTAATTGGGAAGGTACCTAACATGTTCCCTTGATCAGAGGCGTAAAGCGTGGGTGACGTGGCCTACCGCCTACGGCGTCGTGGTCCGGGGAGCCTAGCTCACTACTTGAACATGTACCTACCCTATTACTTAAACGCCTAGTTATTAGGCACTCTCTTACAGAAAAGTCCTGTTGGTTCTTAATCGTATAAGTTATTGTTTAATAAACTGGTGGATAATAAAATTAGGCCACCCACCAAATGTGTTGTATTTGTTTCAAAACGAAAACCTTTTTTTATTTTGTATGTATAACGTGTTCATTCTAACATACAATAATGCATTTTTAAATGAACCAACTTTTTTTTCGCAGCAATATACAAAAAATAATAAAAATTAAGAAAAAATGAATTACGACTTCACACTAAATAAAAAAAAAATATTTCGCTTTTCTGGCTTTGATAACACATACCATCCTTTTATTAAAATAGACTTTATCAACTTTCTAATGGTAGATTGAGGTATGGTTTCCCGTTCCACTAATAAAGTCGATTTCAGCTGCTGCAAGTTCTGCGGAGCTGGTTCTCGCTATCTTACTCTTAGTTTTAGCTCGTCCCATAAATGTTCTATAGGTTTAAGGTCTGGACTTTGTGCTGGCCAGTCCAGAACCTGTATCCCAACTTCTCGCAAGTAATTTGCATATCATGCATTAATTTAAATTGTTGACCAGTAAACCCTGAATATGGCACTACGTGCTCTCCCAGAATGTCAGTTATGTGGTACCCACATAACTGACACTGATTCAGCAGTCACAGTTCCTCTTTCTGCGATAACCAGTTCTGTACGGCCTTCTAAGCTTATGCCTCCCCAGAATAAAACTGAACCACCTCCAAAGCTTACCTTTTCAGATATGGCTCATTGTGAACATCGTTCTCATGGTCTACAGTTTGAACACTTAATCCTATAAGCCATGTCTTTGTGCGGACTAGAATGAATGGAATAGAATGTAATTTCTTGAAAAAATCATAAAAATAGGAGTGGCCTAATTTTTTTGTCCACCAGTTTATATTTGTTTATTATAGTAATAAAAAATAAGTTAACCTCCCCATTATTGCCTACTTATTACTTATCAAACATTGTGCATCAAGCTCATAGTCCTGCGATGTCTACACTATAAGATAAAATACATTTTCTAATAATGGCGAAGCCAGAAAGCTACGCAGTAATTACCTTGCCCACATCTAGATCTTGTCCCGCCACAGCCCAAGACCAGAAAGAAGCCAGAAAATCGGCTTCTTCCGCCTTCTGGCCTACCCGCCTTCAGACTTGTGTAATAATTTATTATTTATTAATTAATGCTTTATGCACATTATACTGTACAAAGGCGGACTTAATGCCACAGGCATAATCATTTGTGAGACGTTATCTTAGGCCATTTCTATCGTGGACTGAGATTTCAGTTTCACCAAATCGAAGTCTAAAATACCTACTTTTTTATATAAATAATAATTACTAATGTTACTATCGTCATTCATTTAGACGAGTATAAAATTACCCCAACAAGTTTTCAAAAAAACCGAAAAATAAAAGTTTAAAAAAATCAAAATGAAGTAAGGTGTAAAGTAACAGTACAATTCGTACGGAAAAAATTAAAAAGAATGTTTCGACCGTGACAGGACTCGAACCTGCAATCTTCGGATCCGAAGTCCGACGCCTTATCCATTAGGCCACACGGTCTATGCATATCTCGGTCAAAATTATTTGTTACATTCGCATTTTAATCGATCTGTTATCTTCTTGTGGTTAATTTATCTTTTTAAATAAAAACATGTATTTATTATTATTCACAAGATCATCTTTTTATTTATTTCTTTACTATTGTATGAATAGATGTCTCCTGAATTCTTACGAACAGGAAAAAGTAAGCAAAAAATTATACTTAACTTTTCCTAATCTCTGTAACCTCTTACATTTTACTGACAAATTAAAGGTTGCTACGAAGGTACGAAAATAATAATGTAACCTATACACACAAAGTACATCATAATGTTATCTATCACATTGTATAAGCGTGGGTGGATAATTCTTGGTAGACACAGGCAGGTACCTACTTATTGTATTTAATTATGTTTCAAACGAACGCATACATAATCTGTATGC
Source organism: Mythimna albipuncta (assembly GCA_929112965.1). Lineage (NCBI taxonomy): Eukaryota > Metazoa > Arthropoda > Insecta > Lepidoptera > Noctuidae > Mythimna > Mythimna albipuncta. The sequence goes on from OV815965.1 coordinate 22,558,369, forward strand.
ATATATATTGGTATTTATCAGTTAAGAATTAAAGGTTAAGTAAAATCTCAATTTTATTAAAAATAAGATTATGGAATCATAAAATTGAACAAAGACCTATTCAATTTAGTTCAGCGCCATCTCTTTTCTTTAACGTGTACTTTTTGAACACATGAATGCCTATTATCATTTGCCAAACAGGCACTTTGATACACTTTGACAGACAGCAAGCGAGTCAACTAGTTCGAGCTAACGAATACAGATGGCGTTATAAAGTTTTTCAATTCTCCACTAGATGTCGCTATGCGATTCTGTTTTCTTTTGTTTCAATTTTGATTTTCCTAATGGGAGTTGTCTCTGTTGTAAGTAGCGTAGTGAACGTTCCTGTCCGACAATATTTACTTGTAATACCTACATTTTCAAACTTAAGTATTAAGTCAAAATAGTAAGTAGATACTTACTTAGTTTATAAAAATGCCACATAATAAAGGTTATTTATACTAAGAATGTGTATTATAGTACCACATAATATCTAATTAAGTAGATATGTGCAGTCCATAAAACAATGTATAAGTATACTTAGATAATCTCGCACGTGCACGAGCAACTTTAGTCTCCGCAACTATTTTTTCACATCATTTCTGCAGGATTGTATGAAAGTGCGTTAAGACACGTGAAGGTACCTATGTAAAGATGGCACTCATGCCGGGAGACTTTTTGTCTGCGGGTTCGACGAGAGGTTGGCGATGCAACTACACAACCCGGTCCATTTTGGTACCTAGCAAATTTTTACGAAAAAAGTTGCGCCACTATCACTCTCGTGTTTTAATTTGCAAATGTCGGCGAAGAGACAAAGACAAAAAAATTCTACACTACAGGTTATTGTGTGCATCCCTACTTGACAATTCACCGTGGAAACGAACTCGAAATTTAAAAATGTGAAATTGTGAAATTACAAAAATGTCTATGACCAATAGTAACCCATTATGCGTCGTTCATAATAAATTATAATTCAGTTTATTGAGTATTTCCTTAAAAAAAATCCACGGATATTTATCATAAAATGCCCGTCACATTATCGCGTCTTTCTGCTCCCGGGAGCCTTTACGAACAACCGATCAGCTGGTGTTAGTGGGCCGCCATTTTTATTATTATAGGTCCTCTAAAAATTTTTGGTTTGGATACTAAATCCTATAAGCCATGTTTTTGTATAATATAGCCACTTTGTCCATTGGCATGCGGATGTAACACAATCTAATACTTTCGCAGTATTTGCCAGCAAATGCTTCGAGTCAGCATCTTGACTATATACTTATAGGGTGCATTCATGCATTGCCATAGATGATATAATATATAGAAACGTACCTATCTTTGCAGCAGGCCTAGCCAAGTTACGACCGTTACATTTCGAATCTCTTTCTACAATCTGGTACGCCCCCGGTTCCTTTGTTCTGATGAGATGATGTCATTCCCATATATTTGAAGTTTTTAATTAGCGTTTACGATTGTTGATTAACAACTTGGCTAAGCCTTCTGAAACTAATACGCAATGCATATTATTATTAATTAAGTTCTTTTGAAATTAACCTTATTGTACATAATATTGCGTCCTGCTCGAAGGTCAGCTTTACACAAAAAAAAAAGAACTGAGGACCCGATATAAACGCCACTTATGGGGTTCAATATCTAGTATTTTCAAACCATCCAGACTCAAATATACACACAAAAAGTTATCTAGTGACAAACACACATATACTGAAATACTATATACTATACCTCTCTATTAGGACGATACTTTATTCCATTAAATATCTTTTTTAACCTTTCAATCGTGGAAATTACAGACACAATAGAAAGACAATAGCTGCGCGAACGCTGGAGTTCGCGCACCTATTGTCTTACTATCGTGTCTCAAATTGACGGTATCTGAAAGGTAGAAACTAAAAAAGAGGGATGTTAGAAGATTGACGTTTGCATCCGTAGGCCTGTACCGTGTATGCCACAGACAGATACACAGACCCTATGTGTATCCGTCTGTGGCATAGTAACTGTTAAACGGATTAACTCATTTGGATATAGATTTTTTTACAAGGCAGCTCAAAAAAATGGATGTTTTCAAAAGTTTTTTTATTGTAATTTATTGATAGACTCGAGTTTGACCACTTTCTCACCTGATGGTGCGAAAGTGGTCAAACGCGATGGTGTGGTCGACAATAGTGCACACTTGCATAGAAGTAAGTAACCAATTTCACTCTTAACTTAAAGATCCCCAGGTTATAGCTACACTACCAGGAAACACAGACTTTGGCAGGGAATTTCATTCTTAGCTAGTACGCAAATTAAATTTTAATGTCTTTGTGTCCGTTTTGTTTTTATTATTCTTCAAGTCGGTTTTCCTCATAAGAGATTTTTTTATGGTGGAAAAAATCATCCAATGACAACCCCCGCTCTTGGGCGGAGCGAGAGATCGTGTCAGACTCTTACTGACTAAAAGGCCCAGCCCGTTCCTTCTAGCCTTCATACCGGGGCTCGAGCTGTCTTTCGAAACTAACCCTGGCCCCAGTAGGCTTCGACCCAGCTGGGTCCCTGCTGTTGTTCCTCATAAGAGATGACTTTAAAGGTATCTTAGGTACTGAATATTTAATTAATTATTTAACTACCCATGTACAAACATAAAATAAAAGCCAAGAAGAAGGAAACAGTTCTAATTCTTCTCAATTTTCGACTATTTTCTTCATACACGTCTTCAAGAAACCCAAATACACTTCGGGCCAAAATCATTAGGCAGCTCGGCCCATTGACTTGGCACCATCGTCCGCCTTGAGTGCCAATTTGCCAGTCCCTGGAACACTTAGACGAATGTGTTTGCCCCTTAGGTACCGTGCCCTCGACGTTTAACGACAACTTGGCAATTTTGCCATTTTCAAGTGGCGTCCGTTTATTTGGCTTAAAGTGTACGTTATACTGGCTTATTTATACTTTCTAAGTATTTTATGTTATTTACTGTTGTGATCTTAGGGTCTAACAGACGGACTGCATTTCAACTGCAATCCAACTGCAAATTGCAGTTTGAATGCAGTTGACACGACTGCAATAGAACTGCAAACACGACTGCAATAGAACTGCAAACCAAACGTGCGGTCCGATTGCAGTCGTGTAAACTGCACACCGACTGCATCCGAACTGCACAATGCGCGGGAGGGCGGAGCGTGCGAGCGAGTTTGGTTTGCACTTCTATTGCAGTCGTGTCAATTGCATTCAAACTGCACTTAAACTGCAATTTGCAGTTTGATTACAGTTGTAATACGGTCCGTTTGTTTAGACCTTTCAATCGTGGAAATTACAGACACAATAGAAAGACAATAGGACAATAGGTGCGCGAACGCCGGCGTTCGCTTGGGGTTTGATGAATTAATGTGGTTTAAAGGGGGTGAACAGATGGTTTTAAACCAACGTCCCAAACAAGGTGTCCTTGCTAGTTTCAATCCGTGTAGACAGCAGTTGTAATTCATGACCTTTAACGCCCTTTTGTTAGGTGCGTTTTCCCAATCACCCACCTTGTTGACGCGTGGTTTACATCCATGTAGCCGCAACACAAACCAAATACATAAACCAAGCTCACCTTGGTTGGAACGCTAGTTTGCAACCGTCTGGTCACTCCTTGATGGTCTGAAACCATCTTCGCAATATTGCTTTTTCAATGAAGCGAAGCTCTTACCACACCCCTCCCCCCATTGCTGTGCTTGCCTTGGTAGGTATGTAAACCATTATTTACATGAGCACTAATTATGAAGTCGAGAAATAAGATATTAATTTCAGCCGAAAGATGTCCACTGTTGGGCAGAGTTTGGGAGAAAAAAGATATAGATATCATGTAGGTACCTAAAAGAAAATACCTTAAAACTTACTAACTTAATCACTTACGACTTTATGACTTGTAAGTCGAGGGTTCAATCTAATTTGTGTAACTTATTTCATCACCACTGCTCTCGAAACTGTGAAGGAAAACATCGTGAGGAGACTGGCATGTCCTAGAACCTAAAATTCGAAGACATGCTACATCCACCAACCTGCACTGCACCATTCCCTCTCCTAGAGAGGAGGCCTGAGTCCCAGCAGTGGGAACATTAGAAGGCTGATTATGATGAGCATAATTAGCTTAACTTATTTAGACGTACGGCATTATGCCTTCGGTACATGGCGGATATCCCACCCATTCGTACAACGCGTTTTGGAAATACATTCATTATGCGTACAGCTAAGGAGTGGAATTTCCTGCCGGAGGCTGTGTTTTCTGGTAGCTACAACCTAGGGGTCTATAAGTCAAGAGTGAATGGGTTGCTTCTGGGCAAGCGTGCTCCATCGTCGGCAAGTCGGCCACATCATCACATAAATTACCATCAGGTGCGATAGTGGTCAAGCGCGAGCCTAACAATAAAAAAAAATAAAAATTACCATATGGTCTATATGCCCCCCAACCCATGTCATCAAAATAAGCAAAGACCCTTCCACCCCCATTCGATGCTTTCGTTTGATTGAGGGGGACAAGGGGACATCTTACCTACTTAGTTACAAGTGCAACATTTTAAAAAATACGCAAATAAACCACACTGAACCAACCAACCAACCAACCATACGGAGTATGTGTGTGTTTGTTAGTTATGCACGCTGAAACGGCTGAACGGCTTTGGATGAAATTTGGATCTAAAGTAACTTATGTCCTGGATCAACATGTAGGCTTATACTCGTAATGAGGGCAGTAAGGGCAAAATCAACGTGGGTGGACCCCGAGGCTAGCACATAAATACTGTTTTTTTTTTGTCCGATATAGGTAAACTAGTGCTTGACTGCGAACCCATCTGATGGTAAGCAGTGATGCAATCGTTGGTGGTGAGGCGCACTCTTCTTGCTTTACTTCGTGGGTGCACTAGTTTATTAAGAAAATTAGGTAAATTAGGTTCACGACAAACGATTTGATCTCAACTTGTAAACTAGATTCATACAGTTACTTTTGTACATAATATACATACTCATACTTACATAGATATTGCATAGGTATAGGTACATATTCATCATCATCATCGGCCTTTGTAATGGTTCCTACTGCCGGGACTCAGGGCTCCTCTATCGGAGAAGGAATGGGCCGTAATCCACCACGTGGGCCCAGTGCGGGTTCTAGGACATACCGGTCCTAACGATGTTTTCCTTCACCGGTTTGAGAGCAGCGGTGATGAAATAAATTACACAAAGTGATGCGCCTAACTGGGTTCGAACCCGCGACCTACAAACTCGTAAGTCGGAACCGTTATCACTCGGCATATACATATTACACATGTACAAAATTGATAAATTATTGCCTAATTATACAACTACCTAATTAAAAGCGACCTACTCATAAGTAATAAATTACAACTCCCGCGTATCTGCCATCAACATTAAACTGCTACCAACTACCAATACACTCGTAAACTGAAAAAAAAAAAATGAAACCAACTTTCCTTACAGTCAAAAACCTATCCTAACGAGTACTAAGTAGAGTTTAAATTCCCCTAACGCTAACAACAACGCATTCAAAAAAATACTATTTATAGAGAGCTGTCAATTTAATTCGGATCAAATTCTGGTCGATTAAAAGCATCTGTTCTTTGGATCCATGCAAAAAAGAACTCTATTTTCTAAGCATGAAGGTAAACTATCAACTGAATAGCCTCCTAAGTGTGTAGCATGATATTTTTTCCAAAACATTCTTGACCGCGGGTGGCCTTACACACGACCGTTTTCTCCTCCAATCAGAATCTTTGTATTCGAGATGAAACAAAGCCGCCTTTGTTGGGGGCGTGGCTTTCTTTGTTCCCCACAATGGGATGACAGTTGGTCCCTTTGTGTTCATTGTGTGGGGCATTGTTCGTCTATTGTGTGGTTGGCAGGCAGAGACGGGGGGCGGAGCGAGGCTGATACGTGCTGAAATTTCGTTTTTACCTAAAGTGAGGTTGTTTTGATTGGTGAGGTTGGAGAGTGTCTTGGGAGGTGACGGAGGTAGAAAAATGCGGTCATTAATAATGTGGGAGTCTCTTAAAGCTAGAAGTACACTGCTCACACGTGTGCCACCTGCGCCGGGTTTAGACTTCGGCAGCCTATAGGCAGAGCATGTGGTAGAGGTCTTCAAACTGTTTGTGCTGCTGTTGGTCTAGCGCGGTGTGGTAGAATGTGCGAAAACCGCCATTTGTGTTCATATTTCGTGCTGCTTAATCTCGCAGATTCCTAATTCCTAATTCAATCGTGGAAATTACAGACACAATAGAAAGACAATAGGTGCGCGAACGCCGGCGTTCGCTTGGAGTTTAATGAATTAAGAGACTGCTTTCCCATTCGCCTATCCGTAAACAACGAGCATGGTTTAAAAGCTTCATCTAACGCAATCCAACGCGATGTTTGACGAAAAGGCAACGTGAAAAATGAGTGATAATAGGTACCTGAAAACTCTGTTGGTATTCAGTAATTCCGTGATTTACTCGAATATTTTACAAAACTAGTTCCAGGAATAGGTACGTGTTTTTTTTTAAACACTTAAAAGTTTTTGAAAAACATGGTCCTTATATAGACTTACTTACCTACTACTATTTGATTTTTTAAATCTTGGAGTAAATTATGAAGTGTCAAAGTTAATCCAAAATAGCAGATTTTCAGAGGTCTTAATTGGATTAGTTTTACACAAATTTATAAATTGATTTTTATAGAAGCCTAGATAACATCCACAAGATACTGTATTTCCAAAACTATCTGATGAAAAATGTGTAATAATGTCATAATCGCGTAAGTGCGGTTGTATGAAAAACAGTGAAAATGTATGTCGAGATGCATCCCCTTAACTTTTCCCGCTCAAAGAAAAAACACAAGTATTCATTTAACTATTTGTAACAAGACTCAGTATTTTTTTGTTTCTACTGTGCCTCTATAATTTTTTTTTGTGGTGTGGTTGCGGCAACTGCCTATGTTGCTTATGTTTAAATACGGCACTGTGTGCCACACACACAGATTTTCGCGTCGGTCTCCATACATTTTACATGGCAACTAGACTTGTAGAGCTACATTTGATACACGCCACGCGACGTCGTAATACGTACAAATCAAGCGTGTCACACGTGTGCTTTGGTCTAATGTAGTTCTAACTCTCACTTATATGAGGCTACCTAAACTTGCTTCTACCATTGGTTCCGCCCGCGTTAACATAAGTTTACTCATACAAACTTTGGACTCTTGTCTCATCCCCTTAGGGATGAATTTTAGAAAATCATCTCTTAGTGCTTGCCTACGTCCTATAATGAAACCATGTGTAAAATTTTACACTCCCTGGTCCAAATAGTTTTACCTGTGTGATGACATGTCAGTCAGTCAGTTTCTCCATAAATACACTCGTAATAGTAGATGGACTAGTTTTGGGTAGGCTTGGTGGACATTCCACCTTTAAGAAAACTTTTTGGGAACTCATTCATTCTGCGTACAGCTTAAGAGTAGAATTTCCTGCCGGAGTCTATGTTTCCTGATAACTACAACTTGAGGGTTTTTTAAGTCAAGAGTGAATAGGTTCGCTAACTTATTTGAGAAGTTGAGTTGGTGGTCAAACGTGAGACTGTCAATACTAATCAAAAATCCACTGGTAGGTAAGCTTATTCATATAATATTCCACAATATTATATAGGTATATTCCAAGCAGAGCTTGTCCCAAGCTAAGCAGAGCTTGTGTTATGGGTGTTAGACAACTGATAAACATACTTATATATTTTTACATACATAGGTACATATTATGGATAAATTACACCTAGACACAGAACAAATGATTATGCTCATCACACAAACATTTGTCCTGGGTGGGTATCGAACCCACGACCTCCGGCATAGCAGTCAGGGTCACTAACCACTAGACCAACAGGCAAGTCAAAGTATAATAAGACCCTAGCTATAACCCAAGCACTAAAGGGGTTTCCTTTACTATTATACTAGGGAAATACCTACTTTTTGTTTTCACTTTAAGTACTTTTTCTTCTTAAGTAATTTACTGCTTCTACTACAGTTTCAGAAACTGGATTCTTTCTGATTATATGCCAAGCATGTTGACCTCGAATGGGGCTTTCATAACTAGATATTATCCTACCTATTTGCCACTATTAATTCATTAAAAACCCCAAGCGAACGCCGGCGTTCGCGCACCTATTGTCTTTCAATTGTGTCTGCAATTATCACAATTGAAAGGTTAAGAACCTACACAATATCGGCCTTTTTGCTTCCTGGTTAAATCTCCCGGCTTGATTTAATTAAATCTTTTTCCTCTTTTTCTAGTTGATATTTCTTTCTTAATTTATTAAATTCTTAATCTTATTTTTCCTGATTAAATCAAGGGAGATTTCAGGTATCACAGTACTCTGCCACATCGCTGTCATCGGAAAATGTGCCCAGAAGACTGGCAGCATTGCCAGAAATATGCTATATATTATTATAATTATATGCCAATGAAATCTATAATCTGTTGTTCCTGATTGAATCTCCCTTATTGATATAAAAAATGTTTATCTCTCTATTCCTGACAGAATTTTCCTTTTTAATTTAATGAAATCTTTATCCTGTCTTCCTGATTGAGTCTCCCTTTCTGATTTAACCAAATATAAATTAAAATTTTGTTATCTGTCTATACTTTAACAAAAAGCTTCAATAGCAGTGAGGCTGGTAGCAATAAAAGTGACGTAACAAGTTGTGCGGAGTGTCAGCCAGACATTGTTATTGATCGTGCGACAACGCGGCCCGCAGCCCGCGAGACACGCGCCCTACCCACCCATGCCCACGGGCTGGAGCTTTAAATACCTTTACCAAACAATTGGAGCTCACATCTTTACCTGTATTGAAGATATGTTAGGCTAGATAAAAAATTCAAAAACAAATACCAAAGCACAACTAAATTATCCAGAACTATATATAATAATAAAAAAAATAATTACAATAATAATAATATTCCACAACTTCCACACAACGCCGTCTAGTCCCAAGCTAAGCAGAGCTTGTGTTATGGGTACTAGACAACTGATAAACATACTTTTATAAATCTAAATACATACATATTATAGATAAATTATACCCAGACACAGAACAAATGATTATGCTCACACAAACATTTGTCCTGAGTGGGAATCGAATCCACGATCGCCGGCATAGCAGTCAGGGTCACTAATCATTAGACCAACAGGCCAGTCAACTAAGCACTAAAAGTGGTAATTATGGTGACATCTGGGGAGGCCTATATTCAACAGTGGACGTCTTTCGACTGAAATAATGCTGATGATGAAAAACTATAAAACTACCATTTACCTCAACTACTAGCACTAATAATAGCTAAAAAATGTAGTCACAAGACTTAAAGCATAATAGATAAAATAGCTTCTTCCAGTGACTTTGTCCACGTGTCAATAGAAAATTAACCCAAGTTTTCTTTAGGTTGGAAATACAATGATTTTTCTCGCTCTTATTATGCTATTATAAGCTATGTTTGAATGTAAAGGAGTAACAAACACTCACCAACTTTCGTCTTTATAATATAGTAAAAAAAAAATAGTGTACATAATTGTGCCAATAGACTTTTCGTTATCTACTTGTAAGTTAAAAGAGCTTCTCTTTTGACTTACATGTAGACAACGAAATGGCAATGCAATCGCAATTAACCTTGTAGACTGCGGTTAAAAAATGAAAACTATTTTACACTTTTTAGTTTTTTTTCTTTTTTTTTTATGGTGGGAAAAATCACCGAGAGATCCCCGATAGTATGGGCACGCCACAATTATGGCGATAAGTCCCCTCTTTGAGGCGTGGCTGGAAAGACCTCACGGCGTCCTTACCTTCCGCATGACACAGGTCCTCACCGGAAATGGCAAGTTCGGGAGGTTCCTGTTCCGAATCAAAGCGGAAGTGACGCCCGGGTGTCGCCACTGTGCGGAACGCCCGGAGGACACGGTGGAGCACACAATCGCGGTGTGCCCTGCTTGGACGGAGCATCGCCGTGCCCTCGTGGGGGTGATCGGCGGCGGAGACCTCTCGCGCCGGACCTTGGTCGAGGCCATGGTCCGAAACGAGGAGGAGTGGCAGGCGGTCGCCGACTTCTGCGAAGCAGTAATGCTCGCTAAGGAGGAGGCCGATCGCATCAGGCAACGGCGCTCTCGCCGCCGCCGCTGGGATTCCGATCCCGATTTCCAGCCACCGTAGGCGCGGGCTTGCGGACAGTGAGCAATGGGTAGCTCGCTGTCCGGCCGTCCGGTAACCGTCCGGACCAAGCCCAAGTCGTCGACGGCGCGCGCTGTTCCCGCGCGCCTCAAGGAGTTGTCAGCAACAGCAGGGGCCCAGCCGGGTCGAAGCCTACTGGGGTCAGGGTTATCCGAAAGGGCGCTCGAGCCGCGGTATGAAGGCTTGAAGGAACGGGATGGGTTTTTTAGTCAGTAAGAGTCTGACACTATCTCCCGCTCCGCCCAAGAGCGGGGGTTGTCATAAGATGATTTTTTCCATCGAAAAAAAAAAAAAAAATCCCCGATAGTAGTAGTAGAGATAGTGTCAGACTCTTACTGACTAAAAGACCCACCCCGTTCCTTCTAGACTTCATACCGGGGCTCGAGCGCCCTTTCGGATAACCTTGGCCCCAGTAGGTACACTTTTTAGTGGTATTACCCCTCAGCTAAACCTAATTACTGAGCAAGTTCTTTAGTAAGGTACCAAATAGCAATTACATATATATTTCAGTGCACTGCCGTACCCCCTAATATATAAAAATTCTGCATCCTGGATGGTTAGAAAATAAAAATGAACCAGTTAGGTGGCGCTTTAATCAGGTTCTCAATTTTTTGTCTGTTTTATAAAATTTTTGGTTTTTGGGCAGGACAACAAAAAGAATACAACAAAAAAAGAGTTTTACAAAGACATTTCCCCATAGAGTTTCCACTATACTAATCCTTTTTAAATCAATCGGGGCACCATTCACCTCTAGTCATGTGGAGAGGTACAAATATTAATAATGCAAGAACGTACACGCTTCGCCGTTTATGGGGCTGTATGGGGCTGTATGGGGTTGTGTGGGGCTGTGGGGTATTGTGACATGTTCAATGGGTAATACCCCACGACAACAGTACACCTGTGTAGTTGCTTATTGATTTTACTTTCCATTTTTGGGTGCATGTTTTAGTGTTTATCACTATCATTCCCACACGGAATTTATTCCGAATCAAACCCACGACACGCAGTACACTAGCAAATCGCTAAACCACTGCACCATAATGCACCGTTCATATTATTCTCTTTTAACACAGTTACATTACATTCGAACCTTACCACTCTGCTTACCCCACATAGCTAGCTAGCTCACATCTACCCACTGTCCACGTTTTTAAGCCGCAGCCTCCCGAGGCCGCGAGATGAATGCCGGACCGTCTGGGATGAACGGATTACCAATATCCTACATAAATATAAGTGCTTACTTAGCCGGTCTTTTTGTGGTAAAATAAACGTAATTTTGTTTTGATTGTACGAGTATATATTAAAAAGTTAGTAGTCGGCGTTGCGTACTAACTACCTATAGGTCATTGGACTCGGTCAGCTGACGTTTTCTTAAAGAAATTAATTTCGTACGAGTTTAAAAAAGGTACGTTTTTTTTTATTTTATCTTTAATTGGTGGATAGCCGTTTTTGTCAAAGAGAAACAGTAAATAAATAGTTTACCTATGTGCCAAATTTCATCTACATCCGTTTAGGCGTTCAAGTTTGAAGAAGTCATAAACATACACACAAGCACATTCACAAACTTTTTCCTTTATAATTTTAGATCCTCGGGTATATGTACAATTTTAGAGTCTTTTATTTTATTATATTTGCGGAAAGCACTGCTCGTAAGTTACGAGCAAAGCTTTCCACACAAGATTGTGCGTTACGACTTGTAACGCACTATCTTGTATTCAAAATTTTACGTTACCTACGTGTTTTGCACGTACTGTTTTTTTTTTATTCTATTTCGCGCCGACACTTAAATGTGATTTTATTATTTTACATAGTATATCTCCTTCTTGGGCTAGACACGCGAACGTACTGTTTTTTTTTTTTTAAGCCATCGAATTGGCTCCAGCTAGGACGTCAATTCGAATTTAAAACATTCGTAAATGTACCAGTTTGATCTAAAGCTCAAATTGGTTGGGCCATGAGCACAAACTGTGGCTGTAGACATGAGAAAGAAGTCAAGGGTCAATATAATCATCAATATGATCCTAACTAATATTATAAATGTGAAAGTGTGAATGTTTGGATGTTTGTTACTTAATCACGCAAAAACGGCTGAACGGATTTAGATGAAATTTGGCATGCATATAGCCTTTGACATGGAAAAGAACATAAGCTACCTTTTATGCCGATTTCTTAAGTACCTAATTCCACGCGGGTGAAGCCACGGGCAAAAGCTAGTCTGGACATAAAAGGTAAAAGTCTACACTTCACACAGGTATTTTACAAGTGCATGAACAAATATTTAACACATAATATCACTCGCTTTTAAAGTTGTGTCAATGTTTAATTCATTAAACCTTATTGAGGTTTCCACACAAGCTTACCTGACAGGTATAACTGTGCAGGTAATCCTGTCAGGTATACCCTTACGTGTATGGCTACCTTAATTTATTAAACCCCAAGCGAACTCCGACGTTCGCGCACCTATTGTCCATAATCCATCGGATTCCCGCAACCAGGTCGTCGGTCCGGTCTTGTAGGACGTCTTACATTCCAGAATCTTTCGTCCCCAACGGCCATCTATTCTGTGAGCATGTGCCCCGCCCATTGCCCCTTAAGTTTGGCGATTCTTCGTGCTATGTCACTAACCTTGGTTCTTCTGCGGATATCCTCATTCCTGATTCGATCACGCAAGGAAACTCCGAGCATAGCCCTTTCCATTACCCTTTGGGTGACTTTAAGTCTACTGATGAGGCTCATTGTAAACGAGCACGTTTCGTTTCGATGTCTTCATAGGGATAAGGAATCTATCTCCAAATTCTAGGAACAGTTGTCTTGCCATGCTACATGATGCCATGTGAGGCTGAAGGCTGTACCATTACTGCGTGATATCACTTATCAGCGGTATTAATTTAGCAAGCTGTGCTAGGTTCGGGCTTGGCTCGGATTTGCTCAACAATGCGACGCCTAACGCGTCTCGGGTGGGGGCGAACTGGATTAGGGTGACCATGATATTAATACACACAGACTTTACTACGTTTCCATAAAAAAATTAAAAGAGCTAAGCATCAAACAAAGACTCTACGAACAGCGAATCTTATTTATTTAATCTTCATGCAACACAAAGTACATAGGCGGACTTAATGCTTTAGGCATTCTCTACCAGTCAACCTAGGGTGGTGAAGAGACAATATGGTAGGCGCACAAAAAGAAAATTTTGCTATTAAAACAAGAGTAAAAAGTATACATATAGTTAAAATACACATACATATTTACATACTAGCTGCTGCCCGCGACGTCGTCTGCGTGAAGCCTCTACAGCACTTAAAATACCTAAGGTGCCAGTGTCGCTATAGCATTATAAATAAACAACTTTTAAAATAGCATTATAAGTTTTTTTTCGCAAACGAAGCTAGTGAAGAGAGTTTTAAGGGAATCCTGCTGAGTTCAGTCATAAGATGTGACTGAAGGAAATAGAGAAAATAATGCAGGAATACATTCCAGGACACAAAAGAGTAAAAATACGTATAAAGGTATCATACCTTACAAGAATTCCCTATAAACTACGTTGGTAGTTATACTGCCAGGAGCCAAAATGTAAAGAGAGTCAGGACTGGTGACGCGGGAGCAAGCGACGTACAGTTGCCCGTGTGAGAAGCAACTCGTCCTGAGGTCGACACCCGCTGCCATCAGTGTCTGCCCCTGCGACTTATTGACGGTCATCGCGAATCAAACACACACGGGGAACTGTACGCGCTTCAACTGGAACGGGAAGTTATGGGGTATGAGGGGAATGCGTGGTTTAAATACTGCCTCGCTGACGCCACAACCCGTAAGAATTTCCACCTCAATGGTGGTGTGTCTGTGTGGAGCGAGATGACTTTAAGGCGGGTCCCGTCACAACTTTGAAGCATAATCGGGACACCGACCTTCAGCTTGATGGTATGCGCCGGAAGTCCACTTGCTGACAGAGAGTTCAGAAACTCCACGGAATAACGTGTGGCATCATCTTGCTCGACAAGTGTTTATCGAGGTGTAGAACACTTCATTCTTCTCACTTTCCGAGAGAATGCATTCGTTAATTGCTGTAGCCTGATCATTTTTGGGCGTCAAAATGGCCCGCTCACACACCCAAGAATTCTGCTGGTGCGGTATACGACTGATGTCCCCGTACATACAGTGAATGAATTTTTTTAAGCTGGATACCACTCTACCGAGAGACTCTGGAAGCACCACCTGTCCACCTCTCTCTTCTGGTAGAGTGCCTTCGCCAAGACTTAGAAGGACATCGGAGAATTCTTGAGCACTTGCATTGCCGCCGAGCCGAGCTCTCATATTAATGGTCAAGGTGTACGAACTCGTGACCACAACGAAGATCGTTTCGACGAAGCATACACCTCGTCAGCCCTCGATCCCCGCGTCACCTCGGGAAGTGTTTGCCGGAAATCGCCACTGAACAGAACTGTGACACCATCCATCAAATGTTAGTTCTTGCAGATGTCCTGCAGGGTTCTGTTCACGACCTCAACTGCCTTCCTATTGGCCATCGTACACTCATCATCAGAGAGCAATCCTTGAGCACGTGTCCCTTATTGCTGTTACGTGACACACCACAAACAGGCGTTTTGGCGCTCTCTAAATCGATGGGAATTTTTAACATGGCATGTGCTATCTTGCCTTCCGGAAGCAGTGTGGCAGCGATTCCCGACGACGCTACAGCAATAGCAATTTTGCCTTGGCTCCTGACCTCTGCAAGTATGCCAGTGGTAACAAATGTTTTTCCTGTTCCACCAGGAGCATCCAAGAAAAACATTTTACCCTGGTTTTGCCCAACGCTTTCAAGGACGGCGTCATAAATTTGGTTTTGCTCTCAAGTGAACAAAGCGACATGGTAGTTTTGTATGGTTTTTATTTCACCCGGATCGTAATTTGTAGCGTTATACTCCCGATTTTCACGGTCTTGATGTGGTGATGATTGGAGAGCTGGTAACCCATATTCGATCAGTGGATTGCCGCCGATAGAAATGACCACATCTTGAAGTGAACTGAGACAGGTGTTCAGCACGCGTTCATCAGTTACTTCGACTTCGTCTCTAGTAGCACGCCTCAAAGTTCGTAGAAAATCTTCAGACATATGATGGCGATATTTCTCCCACAAATCTTCCGGGTTCGCACCTCCACAAAACACCTAGATGACGGCTAGCAGATGACGCATGTGGCTGGGACTGTCACTGACGCTTGACTCCGCGAGGGTGTCATCCCAATTAGGCAAAAGGCTGCGCAGTAAGTGGGATACTCCACGCCATAAAATGTCCTCAGAAAGGCGAAAGACGTTGGGCCTGAGACAGTGTGATGTATCAACCGCAGAAAATAGCATTCGCCACTATTCGGGTGCACGGTATAAACCCTACCGAATGCGGTGTCCTTGAAAATTCCCCGAAAACCTTTCACAGCACCTCCTCGTCGATGTCGGTTGAATACACCCCTTTGCTTGTCGTACGTGTAATATGAAGGCACCACGTCATACGTAAGGGATTTCGCAAACTGGTCGACTTCACAGAGTCTGAGAAATGCCACCATGTAATACCTAACACCGCATTTTTTTAAAATTGTCTTCCTCCACTCTGCTTAAGATTTTGGAACCTGAATTTGTCAAAACGAACTATAATATGAAGAAAATGCACATTACCATCTATGAATTTTAAGAATAACTAACTACTAACCTCGCCAACATGATCAAATTTAAATGAATAATTTTCAAAAACTGTTAACATATAACTTGATTTGATTTTGATGAAATCTCATAGATGGCGCTGGTTTAAAAATTGTGTTTATACTACTAACATTCATTAAACTATGTTTCTCTGCCCAAGTTACTTTAATGGCGCAGTTTTTATAGTGTAAAGCAAGATAATAGCATGACTTACTCAAAAACAACATTTAAATTTTAGTCCTTATGTTACACGCTGTCACAGAATGCGTAAGAAAAATAAAGATTCACAGCTCCTCCCCCGTAGGTGATAGCGTGATAATATGTAGCCTATATGTTGACCCGACCTCTTAGTAATATTCATGCAAAATTTGAAGTAAATCCATGCAGTACTTTTTGAGTTTATCCCGGACATACATACAGACAAACAGACAAACAGACAAAAATTCTAAAAACTATATTTTTGGCTTCGGTATCGATTGTAGATCACGCCCCAAGTATTCTTTTAAAAAAATATTCAATGTACAGTTTTGACTTTCCTACGATTTTATTATATGTATAGATATCTTCAAAATGTTTGGACATATCATCCTCAATTAAAGCTGTTTTGAACGTTTAGTGGTACAAGGCAAAGTAAAGGGCCAACGTTCTCGCGGTTGATCACCTACCAAATGGACGGACCTCATCAAATCATCTTCTAAGTGTTCCCTCATTGAATGCACACGCAATGCCACGAATAGAGAGAGATGTAGAAGTTTCACAAAAGCTGCAACCAAACTATTAGACGATCCATAATGACCACGACCACTCCGTGAGGAGTGTACGACTGAGAAGAAGAAGAAGAACGTGCATTACATCATGGTTTACTCGACTACCAAGTTTCATAGAAATCCGTAGAGCCGTTGAAGCGTGAAGAAGTAACAAATATCCACACGCACACTTACAAACTTACGCCTTTATAATGTTAGTGTGATAATGACTAATGAGTGCAAAAGTTAAACTGGCCATACGGAAACTGAAGGTACACAGGTGGGTTTTAGTCAGAAAAAGTCTTACTCTACAAAAATCGGGAGTAGTAATTTGATGACTTCCTCCTCCGCAAAAAATGGGTCTGGAGAAATGTTACTAGGTACACCCTCTTTGTCCCATCCTGTCCCACACTGACAGCCACCCTAGCGGGGAGACCGGGCCCGTCTGACACACAATGCGCCGCGTAATAATATAATCGTCTGTCGCCACTTGCCATTAATTAAATTTAAAATTTTCATTGCTACGCCATTGCTGTTTCAGCGTCTTGCTCGTAACCGTTGTGTGTGAAATGTGATCAATGTTTTATTAAATGAATAAGTATTGTTATGATATATTGCTAAACTTATATATATTTCGTATTTAAAATAAGTTATGTTCTTCAGTCCAATTATAAATTACCTGACCTCTGGGGAGTCTGATCTAATATATTATGTTAATTTAGACCCTATTTTTATCGTATGGATAGAAATTAGAATCGCACTAATATTATACGTAAAAGAGAAAGTTGTATATAAGTATGTGTATGTATGTTTGTTAGTCCTTCACTCTCAAACAGCTAAACGTATATCATTCCAATAGCACATAGGATAGGTTCTTTTTTTATCTAGGAATTATATTCTTTTGGGACCATTTTCTACGTTTACACAGGGGAAGCCGTAGGCCGAAACTAGTTTATATTCAGTAAAAAATATATTTAGTCTAAGAAAATATTTAGTTCCTGTTCTTACGGGCAAATGATATGGCAGATAGCTTCGACCTTCATCAGCCATTTGTGTAACCAAAGAGGCATAGACAGTAAAAAAAAAAGTTCAAAAGACTTATTAGCCAGCTCTTCTACACTATGCCCTCGAAAAACTTATTTCCATTAGTTACCTTATATAAAATAAATAAAATAGAAGCTACATTCTTACTCAACCCACACAAAAACACTATAATCAATCTTACGTAAAAGATATAAAAAATACAACCGATCATTTACATGAATGGTCGAGTTTATAGGTTAGAATAAAACATGGCTGCGAGCGGCGTCCCTAAAGAGGTGCATTGACAAACAACCAACCGTTTGGCTAATCATGGGTGTAAGGGTGCAACTTTATAACTTAGCACCTGCGTCTTTATATCCACTATAAATATATCGAAAAAACACCCCCTCTGAATAGAAAGGAAGTGATAAAAAACCCTTAGAAACTGACACCATAAAACTTCTTGGACTTGACTTTATTTTTTTAAATTTTCATTCATAAAGATCGGTTGTGTTTTGGATTCGCGTTCGATATTTTTTGAATTTGGAATTGTGGAAGAGGATTTGGTTTTTTTTTTTTGAAAATGTCCTGTGATATGGCAAATTATTTTTTCTTTTTTTTTGGATTCGACACACAGGTGAATTTTATTCTTGATGAACGTCATTTGACAATTGAGATGACGGTAAATAGAGATGAGTCGCTGGGTCCTAATGATGATGACTGGGCTATGGTATTTCTCGAAAGAGTGACCGCGTCCCTTGAACACAAATGGCAACTAAATAATACGAGTGGGTTCTAGTCTCTCAGAGTGGGAAAAGTCATTTGATGATTTTCCACCTTAAAAAAAGGACGACGCGGTAGATACAAAAAAAGTAGAAATATTTTTTAATCAAATAGTTAATAGTAAAAATTACCTAATTAAAAGAAAAACAACCATAAAAAAAATCAATTCGTCAAATATCTGTGCGAGGCAAAAAAAGGCAGTATTTATTACTAATGCTATGATTTAGCTTCAGTTGTCTAGTACTCCTAGCACAAGCTCTACTTAGTTTGGGACTAGATAACGTGTGAAAGTAGTGGAATATTATTAATTCAAAAAACTTATTCTGACAGAACCATGAGTTCGATAACAATTTCTCAAAGACCCTATAAATTAATCCCCCAAAAAGATCTAACGACCACCACAATAAGATTTCAACAAGTACTTAATTTTAAAAAGAAATAATAGCACCTACTTTGCTGAGTCAGAACCCCACAAGGACATTTAGTTACGGCCAGAGAACACCATAAAAACTCCATGGGAGCCGGGAATTCCTTGCCACCGTCCCACCAATGACCCTTTTTTATGGACAACCGCCATAGATTTGTAAACCTGCGTAGGTTCATTGGTAGTTGAAAAGTTAAAAAAGTAATGGTAATTATTGTGCAACAATATTAAATTAAGAATTTTATAATTTCACTTGACCCATAAACAGAGCAATCATTTTTTTATTTATTAATGTTTTGGCTTGGATCCTAAGCCCTTTAAACCACGTCTTCGTAGGAATAGTTGACTGGTTTAGCATTAGAATGTGGATGCACACATTGTAATGTATTTTTGTAGTGTATCAAGTAAACCTTCTTAGTAAGCTTTGCTGCATAGCATAGCATAGTCGGCCTTAAAATGTTCCTACTTTTGGGACTCAGGCCTCATCTATAAGAGAGAAAATGGGTCACAATCCACCACGCGGGTCCAGTGCGGGTTGGTGGATGTGACTTGCCATCGAATTATTGGTTCTAGGGCATGCCGGTCTCCTCACGACGTTTTCCTTCACCGTTTTGAGAGCAGTGGTGATGAAATGAATTACACAAAGTAATGCGCCTGGCTGGGTTTGAATCCGCAACCTACAATTCGTAAGTCGGGGTCGTTATCACTCGGCCACCACTGCTTACGCTTTACTGAGGTAGCCGATACTTCAATAAAATTCTCGGCTAAGCTCAGATAGTCACAATAGTTTAACGGTAAGACATTCTTACAAGTCATATACAGATAATAGGAGTCAAATCACACATTAAAATAAATTAAAGCAGAAGAAAAGTCACAATAAGTTAATCTTAATTAATATTCATGTCAAAGTTAATTCGTCAAACGAATATTTTCTTGTACACCTAAACTGATACGTTTCGTTAGATTCCCTACAATAGCTACAGCTAAAGTCAGTTTTTTTGTTCATCTTACCTAACCTTTCACCAGATCCCCTACACCCAAACCTCTAAAAATCCGCTCCATCGAAGGCCCTCCTTCAACAAAGCACTAAAAATCCGTCAACAAGAAAAACACTGGCTACCTATATATTATTTTTAATCAATCTACAGCCAATTAGATGGAGTTCAGCACAATTGTCGCCGCAGAACTTTGATTGGCTCCACTTGGGCCCAGTACACAGTCCAATTATGTTGAATAGAGGCCAATTCAACGCTACCAAGTTTTATTGTGGTGTACTGAACCCGGCGTCAGAGGCAGGCCAGGGTTCAATAGGCCAATAATTAAAACCGACGACATCGCCTTCTTCGTTCGAGAGATTTCGATTTTTAATTAAATTTTGTTTTGTTTTACTTGGCGCTGTATAATTGAATTGTTTGGTGGTTAAGGCTGACGGTTTCTGGAGGCCTGGATCAAGATTGAGCTCTCTGTGAAATTTTGCGGTGAAAGGTTGAACGAAAGAAGGACGACCAATCATTTGAGCCAGAAAGGTGTTCTCTACAGTAAATCTCAGGGATAATTTTTCTCTTTACTTCTACAATTCTGAAAAGCTAGCGATAGAGACAAGCCAAAAGAAAAACTCATTTAAGCCAGAAAAGTGTTTATGCAATAAATGCCATAGATTATATTTTTAGTACTTCTTCAATTCTCAAAGGCTAGCTATAAACACATGGCAAATTGTCATTTTTTTTTTTGTAAAATGCTCACTTATGTGTCGCTAGCAGAGTCTCAAAGAGTATATTGTTTTTCTCAACATGGAATTCAGGTTACTAAATAGTTTAAGATCTCTCTCTTGCTACACCCAATGCCCAAGAAGTTATTTGACAATTTCCCAATTTAACAAAAAAGGATAAATATGCCGTCCGAATTAATTAATACTTATTTCCCCAATTCTCAAAGGCTATTTATGAAGAAGGCGATTTCACAATTGTATGCATAGGTAATACTTCAGTCTATGAATGTTGATCAAAGACATAATATTTAAGCGAGTAGTGACATGTGAATCTTTGATCGAAGGCAAAATATTTATTATGTCACACAAACTCACAGACCATTGTGTTTTCTTACCAAACATGGTTTTCAGGACTATTAGCTTACTAAATGTTGCTTAAACCATAACCGAAAAAAAACCCTGTTAAAAGAGCAATTGCCTTCAGGCGCTTCAGCCAATGTTCAAAAGCCTTACTATAAATCACCATAGAAATAAGCACAGTGAAAAATTTGAAGACTCATTTCTAAAGACTAATAAGTCCACAATTCTTAATTACAAATCGGCATAGATATATATTACAATAGTGTGTATGGGTCACGAGCCAGAAGGATAATTGGCGATGATACACTCGTCGAGTCGAGGCTTCAAAGTCTTGAGCATCGACGCAGAGTTGCTAGCCTGTCGGTTTTCTACCGGTTGCATTTCGGGGAGTGTGCGTCGGAATTGCATAACCTAATTCCGCCTAGCCCGTTCCATCATCGGACTACCAGACGCCACCGGTACATGGTTGATATCCCACCTACACGCACAAAACGTTTTGGGAACACAGTCATTGTGCGTGCGGCTAGGGAGTGGAATTCCTCGCCGGAGTCTGTGTTTCTTGATAGCTACAACCCGGGAATCTTTAAGTCGAGAGTGAATAGGTTTCTTTTAGGTAAGCGCATTCCATCGTAGACGGCATCGTCGCTTTCCATCAGGTGAGATAGCGGTCAAGCGCGAACCTATCAACAATAAAAAAAAAACACAATTCTTAATTACAAACTCGGCATAGATATCACACAAGTATCACAATATAACAATCTACAATAGTGTGTATGGGACACAATGAAGGAGTCGGGTGGTATTAGATCCTGGCTTGCTACATGAAAATGCACTTTAAATCACTACAGATAGAGATGGTTCTTGTCTTCATAGGTATATCCAGGATTGTCGCGTATAGGGAGGTACATAATTTCAATAGTAGAGAAATACCTTGCCGTATTTTTCAGTGTGCCAGGATTATTAGGGCAACGAACGGTATCGTTTGATGGAAAATGCATGTATCTATTTTCTGTTGACGTCAGAATTATTTCTGGAAGAAGTTATTTCTGGATCATGACGAAACTATGAAAAGATGCAGGTTTATTTGTAAAACACTAGCACCCTGTCAGGACTATGTTACTAATGCCTTGATCACACGTACCGAGTAAACAGGCGAGACAGAGTACTCGGTACGTGTAAACACACCACCGAGTGCTCAGCCTACCACTTATTTCTACAACTCGCTTACATCACTGTCTCGGCCGAGCAACAATCACAAACAAGCAAGCGACAGTACAATAGCGGAGGTGTGCGGGATCTTGCGGCGGGGGTACTTGATGCCCTTGCGTCGCGTCATAAAGAGGTTAGGTAGTACCTGACGTCCAGGCGACTGAGGGGTAGTTTTGCTCCCGCACCTAGCTGTGCGATGGCCCCTAATGCCCGGTATGACCTGCCGTGACCTGTGCTGTACTTAGTGTCGGTGGTGTCGAACTCGTGACCTTGTTTAAATATTTTTGGGAAAAAATATACCATGGATTAACAATTAATGAAATCGATTCAGCTACTCATTCTGAACAAACTTGAAAATAAAGTTAAAAAATGTACCTCTCTACTAAAAAACGAAATAAACAAACAAAGCACCACGAAATACAGTTTTCATAACACACTCAGTTTTTCCCTCAATACTTACAAATCTATTCAAAATTCCCCTACAACACGAAGCGGGATAAAAAGCCTCATAATTAAACACTTTTGTGCCGCAGACTCATAGATAATATCAGTCGGTCTGTCTGTGGGAGATACTATGGATCTAGTCGACAATGCGTTGCCGTTGTCGTCCGTGGTGTGAATGTTAAGGGGGTGACAATGAGATGAGTTGATAACGAATTTAATTTGTGTGCACACATTGGCCCATGTTGGTTACCACTTTAGTCTTAGTTAAATTGGCAGTTTGTTGTGTACAAAACTGATGCATTTGTTTTTTTTTTTGTTTTCCCAACGCTTTGTGAAGTAAAGATCGTGTTTAGTGTTAGGCAACTGTCACTTTGATTAACGTTAGAATGCGGATGAAAGACATTCAGTTTTCAACACAGAAATATAGAAAAAAAAGAAAAAACTCTTCTGATATCTGCAGTTTTCAAAGTATTGGATAGTCTTCTCGTTAAGCTTGGATAAGGTAATCAATGCAACATTAAAATTCTCAGCACCTTTTTACCAAAATCGCGCCTGTTTTAATGGTTCCACATATTATCCAGATGTATAGACACTTGAAAGAAAAAATATATTGATTTTACATTAGGTACAATATCATGAGGGATCAATTTGCGAATAATAAGACACACTGATCTAAAGTTAAAAAAAATGTAAGATATTTAAACGATTTATTTTGAATTTCGAATAAAGAGTACCACAATAAAATTGTCGATTAATGTTAGCACTAAGTATATGGTACTAACTGATTAAAAAACGTAGTTGTAGAGTGCTGTCTCCGCCTTTGACAAGAAAGTGTCCGATAAAAAAAAAGATGCTCAGACCCATTTATTTCTAAAAAAAAAAGAATTTTCCCTCCCTTCAATCTTCTTCAGATTGAAAAAAAAAAGCGAAAGAACAATAGACTCACGTCAATACTTGATATCACTCATAATCAATAACAATCTTAGAGGGGCAATCTTTAAGGTATAAAAGAGGGTTTTTTAAAGTCCTCAGAGGGTCCTCACAATGGATGTTTTTCAGAGTGACAGAGGGGAGGTTGGGAGGTACACAATACATGTCAGACAGCACCTAAATTATGTGTTTGTACCAAAAGTTGTACCAAGTTACGGAATCATAGATTTATTGTATTTCTTGTTTAAAATATGCGGGAACGTTCGTGGAGTGAGCTTCGTGTGTTTGGTGTAGTTTTGGCGTCGCGTAAATAATGTTATAAATGTTTAAAAGATTTTCATTATTTTGGTTACTTTCTTCTACGAGGTGTAATTGATTTTTAGTCTAGCCAGGGACAAGATAGGATCTACATAATCCGAAAATATTAACCTTACAATTAGAGACACAATATCAAGACAATGAGAGAGCATTTGCTTGGGGTTTAATGAATTATGCATAATCAGCCTTTTTAATGTTCCCACTACTGGGACTCTGGGCCTCAAGTCTGCTATTACAATAGCGTTAGAATGGTCTCTCTTTGATTTCATAATTGTTGATTTTGACAAGTTTTGGTAATCTCGTGTAGGTAAGTGGCATAGAATGGTAATCTCGTACTTTATGACAAAAATGAATATCTGACGTATGCGGTAATCTGCTTAAATTTAGACAGTTCCTTTGATCAGTGATTAGAACGTGATTGTGCAATCATTGCTTTTACTAAGCTCCATATTGTCATTCTACCACAACTCTTTTACCAAATCATTAGCCGATCAGTGATTGATCATTATGAATTCGCAGATTACGGACTTCTCGCAAAATGACGATAGGATCGTGTTGGAATGACGAATTTAAAAAAATAACACTGTCTAGGAAATTCGCCAGAGAGGACACTCTAGGAAATTCGCGGGCCCGGTACTTAACGTTTACAGTTAGGAGACTAGACGGGTTGGAAGATCATGTCCAATATCTTCACAGTTTTAGTCCTAGAACTTGTTTCCTAACTACCAACTAACGTTTCGATTCTGGAGGAGCTAAACATCAAACAAAGTTTGTCGTCGGCTGTGCAAGTACGAATCCTCAAATATTTTGGTCACGTTGATCGCAACGAACACTGCATGGAGCGACTCGTTGTCCAGGGACAAGTGGAGGGGAGGCGGTCACGCGGGCGCTCACCTACGCGTTGGACAGACCTCATCAAAGCTGCAACACCAACCTCCTTAGTTCAGAGTTCTCGAGACGCCGTAAACCGGGACAAATGGAGACGCATCGCGAGGGCCTCACTCGCCAAATGAAAATGCAACATTATCAACCACGACCACTCTGTCAAAAGTGAACGACTAAGGAGGAGGATGTTTCCTCACGATGAGAACTAACTTTTACCGTTTTGAGAGGAGTGTTGACGAAACAGTGCAAAATAATACCTACACCTAGCTGGGTTTGAAACTTTGAGCCCACGATCTTCAACTCACAAGTCGGAGTCAGTAACGACTAAGTCACTATTGCTCTTAAAATATTAAATTAGGTTCATTTTCAATTTACTTGATATGTTTATAACATTTCAAAAATATTATAAATTGGTTAAGTCTTCTGAAACACAGCTTTCTCAATTTCCAGTTTATCTATAGAGAAAGAAAACTTTTTTTTATTTGTCATAGAAGACACTTTTACACAAATTCAAATCTATAAACTCGTTAAAAAAAGGCCAGTTTTGATATTTGAGAAAGACCCTAGAATGTAACTTGGAACAAAACTGAACTAATAGAAGAACCCTAGAATAAGTATCGAATATAAGTATTTTTTAAATGATTAAATATTATAAAAAATCCCAAGTCGTTTGACTTTTTAGACAGACTATAGGTAGGTAAAATACAAGTGACAGGTTTTTTAATTTTTTACAACTTCAAATCACTATTTTTGCAAAGATACCATTTTATAATTTACACCACACAATAAAAATAACAAACCAAAATTATTATCGCGCGCCGTCACCCGCCATTCAAAATACGATCACATTTTGACAGGATGCTGTCAAAATCCGATAAAAGTTTAAAGCGTACGCGCCGACACGTGCCGTTTTGACATTTGACATGTCGGTAACTGTCAAAATTGACAATAGAGAGCGAACGGTCAAGTTATTGTTCTTTTAAATTGACTTCTGACCACAGGGGTTGGTGGTGACAAGAAAATTGTAAATATTTAATGGTGTTACATTTAACTCCATAGATCTTATAAAGCAGGGATAAATACTTAAATATACTTATACCTATATCCCTATTATATAGGATATAATAGGGATAGGTACTACTGCAATGACTATTATGTCTTTAAAAAGATATTTGCACATAACATTTCAATTTTATATTTTTGGGGACTCTTGTTGATTGGTCTATCGAAAACTGTTTTAAAAAATTAAGAATAGGACCACAAGTACCCCTTTCATAGTTTTCCCCATGGCCCTAGCAGGAATCAGCCTTCCTGGGCCTCTACGATATCAGCAAACATCTTAAACTACGTGCCGTCGATAACTCGGATTCAGTTCTTATAGGGCGAGTAGACGGTCAACTACCCAGTGGTCGTCGTCCACAAGACCGCGCAACTAATATGGGTGGGTTTTAGTTCCTCAAAATCTGACACTTTATTACGCTCTACCCAGACCGAAAACAGTTATATGATGATTTCTTAAATTCAAAATAAAAAATAGCCCACACTTTTGACTGGCCTGTTGGTCTAGTGGTTAGTGGCAGATTGCTATGCCGGAGGTCGTGGTTTCGATTACCACCCAGGACAAATGTTTATGTCATGAACATGATCATTTGTTCTGTGTCTGGGTGTAATTTATCTATAATATGTATGTACTTAGAAATATATTATAAGTATGTTTATAAGTTGTCTATTACTCATAACACAAACTCTGCTTATCTTGTGACTAGATGGCGTTGTATGACAGTTGTGGAATAATATTATTACTAGTCCTCTTGAAACTTGCCCAGCATTGGGATGGAACCATACCACTGCTGTAATTTACACATTTATTTCCCGCTGCAAGATATTAAATTAACATCTATAAATTAATTAATTTATTCTACTATCAACAACAAATGTTTCTAAGAATCGATTTCTAAAACACATCTGTCCACGTTTCCACACTGAATTCATAACGTTGTGAAACGGTTTATGGCTAATAACGGTATTGTAATAACTGCTATTACCGGTAATAACTGTTTTCATTGGTCGCCTGTAACACTTCTAGGCTCTATGATTATAGGTGTGAGCGTGACAGCCTGTGATTTGAGCGGACAATGTTTAAATTATAGGATATTATTGATAATAATTTCTGTGGAAAACGTATGAAGGTATTACAAGATAGGTAAAATGAACAATATTTTCATTATGTATTGTTTCATTTATGTTTTCTGAAAAACAGTATCTTCTTTTTTAATGTATATTTGAGGGTAGGTAAAAAAAACATCCAACCTTTCACATAACATACACGCAATAGTTGAATTTCTGAGATAAATCTGTAAATAAATTAATGGGAAAAAATGTACTGTTTTTTTTTACAAAATTATTTCTGAAACGATTTCAGACTGCGTTTTCATACCTTTTCAAAACTTGAGTCGTCATCGTCAAAAGACGTCGACTGTTGGACATAGGCCTCCCCCAAGCGTCGCTACAACGACCGGTCCTGTGCGTCACGCAACCATCGGATTCCCGCGACTCTGACCAGCCAAGTTCACCTTGTTGGAGGCCTTGCAACGCTGCGTCTTTCGACTTCATTGAGACATTCGAGAATTTTAGTTTGCACGGAACCCTCAGTGCGTAAGTCCGACTCGCACTTGAACTGTTTTTTTTGCCAAAGCCATCAGACTGACTCTAAAATCTGGCAAACATTGATTACTTATTTAGCATGATAAAGATATAGGATTTTTTACTGTGTGTTGTCATCCTGCAGGGCCGCCCTTTCTTCTTGATTGTCCTCTTGACTTTAGGCAAGTGTAGATTAGCCTTATCTTGAGATATCGAGCACGTCCCACCATTTTTGGCGGTTTCTTCTGGATTATTCCGTCTACATTGAAGATGAAGCATAGTATAAGACCTTGTTTCATTTTGTACAGCCAATTATATTATCAAGTTCTTATCATGACATGTCAAAATGTCAGTCGAGTCACCGAGAAAGAGGGATGGAGTTATACACACTTTAAAGCTCCCTGCTCCATTCCTTTAACAGTTCAGTCACAGAAAAGATAAGTACAGAAGACAATCTCATATATGTACTTCACTTTTTATACCTACGGTCGGTGGACGCACAGTAATGAGCGTTTGAGCCGGAACTGTACCTCTACCATGAGTTTAAAGCAATAGTATTTATCGATACTCGATACTGACTACGTAAATATTTTGTATGGCAAATTTTGGTTCCGCACGTGACCGCTAGAGGCGCTGTAAAATTTAAACTCATGGTAGAGGTACTGTTCGACGAGTGGTCCAAGACGCTCCGAGATATCGTGTTCGTGAGCGGTGTCTATGTGTGCGTTGCTCGAGCGCGCCTTGTATGTAGATTGACTTCTGCACCTATCAATTTTGTGGTTCAGTTTACATCCCGTTAAGAGCACGTGGTATAGCATCCGGTCCTGTCCTCTCTGAACATTCTTCATGACGCCAAGAACCGTCACAGATGCCGAGACACCATCGGTAAGAAACTTAATCAACAGGAACTTGACAACACTCAGTAATGAGGAATACGGTGGTAGGGCCTCAGTTATTTTTTAAACCCTAATATGATCAGCAACTGATACTTAAAGGGTGGTGTTATTATTTTCTTTGCAAAAACCCTTTACTCTAATGAAACCCTCCTAAACAAATCAGCCCCAAATGTCACCTTTCCTATAACAAAATAGCGCCATATTTTATTACCCACTTGAACACCTATTTTTTATACTTTCCCATCACATTGAAGTTCAGCAAAGACCCCCAATATGGTATAATATATCATCAAATATATATTATACTAGCTTTTGCCCGCGACTTCGTTCGCGTGGAATAGTGACTTCCAGAAATTTCAGTACTGAATTGATGCCGACTCTTGACCAATAGATGGCGCTGTATGTCCGGAATAAATTTTATTTTTTATTTTATTTTTAATTTTATTTTTTGCATTAAAAACTATCCTATGTCCTTTCTCAAGTTTCAAACTATGTCTGTACCAAATTTCACACAAATCGGTTCAGTAGTTTAGGCGTGAAGCAAAGACAGACAGACAGACAGACAGAGTTACTTTCGCATTTATAATATTAGTTTGGAAGTTTGGATTAATACCGATTTTGTTTATAGTAAAAACAATCGCGGCTCAACTGCATCCGACGCGTTGATTGTTTATTTTCCTTCGTTTTGTCGTAATGGTGTAGGCAGGGGTGTAAGTTGTGTACAGGATGTGGTTTTATATAAGTTGTAAAAAATTCAAGATTTATCGAGTAGGTTTTTTTTTTCAGTGAATTGGTGATATTAAATCACCTAACAAACAAAGAATGTTCTAAGAGACACAAAATCAGAGTTGTACTATATATTTAAAAATAACATTCTGTTAACTACAGACACTACTAGTTACAAACTAATTGAAGGAAAAAACTCCAAGTAAAAAGACGGGCAGAAAGATGAAGACACACACTGGGAATTACATCTGTATCGTGGGTGCGTTCACAAACGTGTAAATTCACCTACACAAGACACCAAGACCCGGAACAACTATCTGTAAGCGTGCGAGAATCGAACCTGTGACACGCAGCGCAGTAGCCATAAGCTCAACCACTGCGCCAACCGAACCGTCAAATTGGTCGTAAATTATTTTTAAAAAGTAATTATTTTTACATAAAGACACTATTTAATATTTCTATATACAACATTAGTAGTAGTATATGCAAAACCCGCCTTATGTGTCTAATATTTTTATGTAAAGAATCTATTTACAAAATTTCATAAATGTATCATAAAAATCACAAAGTTATAAGCTTGTTATGTCATATCAGCAAAAATACAGTCATCAGGCCATTCAGGCGACTGAGGGGTTGTTTTCATCTAGCTGTTTACTGGCTAATGCCTGCTATGACTTGCCATAGCCATGCCATGACATGTTTTGTACTTTGTGTCGAGTCGGAAGTGTAAAACTTGTGAGCGTTTTAAATATTTTAGGGAAAAAACATAGGCTGACTAATAGTGACAGATACCTCAACACGTGTTTGTTTAAATCAAACAACTTTCATAAAAGAACAAAAAAAATCAGCAATTCAGTACCTACATTTTGACCAGTTAAGCGAACATAAATGTACTGACCAGCAAATTTTTTTCACGACTTCATGTTTGGTCTCATAGTAAAAGTTGTTTGTTATCATGACTACAATCACGTGTTTAAGTATCGGTCACTAATTATCTGTCACCTTATATACATAACCTGTACCCCTAGCCAAGTTGCTAATCTGCAATAGTTAACGCATGTAGAAAGCTTCGAATGTACGGGAACGACGTCGTCTTAACGCCCAGTCACGTGGTCAGAACAAAAGAATTGGCGGCAAGGTCAACACGAAGCGTTCGACGCAAGCGAAACGGTTGTAACTTGGCTAGGGGGGCTGGTGTAAAAACTATTGGAATCGATTCAGTTAGGTACCTACTGATTCTACACAAACTATATTCAGATTTCGCACTAGAATTAATGTTGTATATGTAATACTAGGTGCCTGTATGAGAACTAGCAATCAGATACAAGTATAATAATAACGCTCGAAGTATTGCATGCACACATAACTTGAACCGGGGAGCAGGCGAGGTAATATCAACATGGAGTATTAATGCTACATATACAACACTAGATAGTACATTCTTCACCCATATTGCCTTCATGCCAATGCTATGAACTTCATACCTGTATCAACTATATCTTAACTAATAAAAGAGGATTATTTATTTACAACTTGCAGTTTTACGTTAATATGCTTAACGTATCTTAACCTAAATAAAACTAAGACCTAACTAGAACTAACTAGCATTCGTGAGTTGAAAACTATTTCTCTCTTTAAGACTCAAGTAAAAGAGCACTATCTTTCCTCTCTTGTGTGATAATCTTATTTGTGTATATATATATATTGTGGTCGTCACAATATTATGTATTTTTAGTATAAGGTATGTATATAGTTATATAAGTATTTATTAGTTTAAGATTTCGCTAACTCTTCTTTACTTATTTCTGCACACTATTGTCTACATCTCTTCTGATCTTTCCTTTCGCAGGTCTGCTGGAAGAAATTTCTTCATGAACTAAGCAGTACCTTTGTACATAATTTATAATAATGTTGTATCTTCTTCTTTTACTGTGTGTACATAAATTATAAAATAAATAAATAAATAAGAAAATAAAAACTCAAAATAATTAAAAAATAATCTAAAGTACGGCGTGGCGTCAAAAAAATCCTCCACATCCCTGTCGACTAGTAATGTATCCAAAAGACTGGCGGCATTGCCACGCTGAATAGTAATGCTTATCCTTTGTCCGAGTAATGCTTATTTTGAGTTTGTGTAGAATAGAATAGCATCAGAATGTAAGGCATCATCTCCTTGGTCGTTTCACTCTTGCCAGAGTGGTCGTGTTTATCACGAAGGTAGTTCTCGGGAAACCGTCAGGGTACGCCGCACGACTTCCTGCCACTTTTGCCTGCTGGCAGTCATCCGGGCGCACTAGTACAATGGGTCGCCAAAAACCGTTTTATTTGGTCAGTCCATCGCATCGGTGCTCTGCGACACGGGTTAGTTCCGTCCACCTTTCTTTGTATAACAAGGCGTTCGATGTAGTCACCTCCACGTCGCCAAATATGGCCAAAGTATTTAAAAATTTGACTGTGCACCAGTAGACAAGCGCTCCTTGACGCCCAGTTCCTCGAGAATGGAACCGTTTGTTCGAAACTTGGTCTAAGACGTAATAAGCCTTATAATGTTCCCACAGCTGGGACTCAGGCCTCCTCTTTAAGAGGGAGAATGATCGATAATCCACCACGCAGGCTCAGTGCAGGTTGGATGTCACATGTCTTCAAATTTTTGGTTCTAGGACATGCCGGTTTGCTCACGATGTTTTCCTTCACCGTTTTGAGAGCAGTGGTGATAAAATTCAACACAAAGTTATGCGCCTGGCAGCCAGTTAGCGTCTAACGGCCAGGAGAGCTTGCTTGAGAGCAGGCTCTGCTGTCAAAACATACTTTAGAAAGAAAAATAGTACTTACTTGTTAAACAAACTAAAGTGGCGTTGAGCAGGGCATATTGCTCGTAGAACAGATGGTCGATGGGGCCGTGGGAGTGGCGACCGCGCACCGAAAAATGCAGTGTTTGAAGGCCTTCCACAAGGTGGACTTGCAACCTGGTAAGAGTCACGGGAATGCGGTGGATGAGAGACGCACAGGATCGGTCGTTGTGGCGACGCTTGGGGGAGGCCTATGTCCAACAGTGAACGTCTTTCGGATGATGTTTAATGGTATATATATTCTTATTCTTCTGCAATGCTCTTGTTAAGATTTACACACCAAGATCATAGTCGACATGGAACGCAGTGGTTGAGCAATTGGCTGCTATGCTGCGTTTTGTGGGTTCGATTTTCGCACGGAATGAATATTTGCATGGCCTACAGATAAAAGCCAAGCCTTTGCGAATTCATTTCGGCCCCTCGTGTGCCTTCTTACCAAAGGCCCCGGCCTCAGGAAATGTTCTAGACAGCTTTTTAATTCTCGTATTTTGTTCTGATTATATTATTATAAAATTCGAATGGATAATTTAGTACCACCCTGTACAATTTCACCTTTCAATTACTAGGGCACCATTGTTTATGTTATTCCATCGTATTTGGCGCACAAAAGACAGCCCAGTTGTTTATTTAATGCCAAATCACTACCCTTGTGAGTTGCGTGCAATGATATCTATCAAGAGCGCATATTTTATTAAAAAACATAGGGGAAATACGCCTTACAAATTTCAAACTGGATTGCTACTTCAAAATGTTAACGTCACTACGAAAATGGACTTTAAAAATTTAGATATAAGGTAGGTTTTTCAGTGTAGGGATGTCAAAATAATTTGGCGACTGTCGTTGAGTATTTATTATTTTAATAAATTTTAAAATTGTTTACTGAGCGGTGATAATGACTGAATAAACAGATTGTTTTGCTTCAAAAACGGTTTTGTTGGTTTTTGTGTGATGTGGATGGGTTTCAATATGGGATCTTTTCATTTAGTGAGTATAAGTGGGTCTCAAATTTTCTATTAATTAAGATTAGGTTTAGCAGGTTTTTTTTACCATGTTTTTTGGCCCCAGTAGGTTTCGACCCGGCTGGGTTCCTGCTGTTGCTGACAACTCCTTGAGGCGCGCGGGAACAGTGCGCGCCGTCGACGACTTGGGATTAGTCCGGACAGTTACCGGACGGACCACATACCGGTGGCTCATCGCCGTACGCCTGATGGCCCGATGATGGAACAGGCTAGGCGGAATTAGGCTATAAATGTTGGTCAGTGTGTATGAATGTTTTTCTTTGGGCTTGATATCGAACCTTCAAAACAAAAGTGGCACTGTACTAAACTTGTGTTGTTAATTGCCATTTTTTGGTAAACCTTTAAGTTTTCAATCTGATTATCCCAACCCATTTTCTGATTGTCAGTCTTTGTTCCAATTGAAAAGTAGGTACACTGAAAACTTTATGACTGCTGAAAAAATCATCTTTTTGCTATAGTGCCACTTTTGTTTTAAGGGTGCGATATTTTTTCCCGTTCTGAGAGAAGCGAGAGTGTCAGACTTTTACTGACTAAAATCAAGACCTCGGTAACTGTTCCCAACAAAACCGCAGCTTGTGTATAAATAAAAAAAAAACAAGTAAAATTTCTAATCATTTTAATTACGTATAATATTTTTTAATCGAAGTAATCGTCTCCCATCTTCACAATCGAATATAATTTACAACATATTTTTACAAGTACGCTTATTCTTTCCATAAATTACAATTTATGTCCCTAAATATTAATGATTAAAAAGTTATTTTGTATTTAAACTTACAGGATATAATTTACTCGAATTTGGGTTGCAAAAAAAAAAATCTATATGGCAACTTATAAATGCGAAGTGTAAGCAAATGGCCAAAGGAAAGTACATACTTAGTAATTTAATCATAATTATACAGGGGTTTAAGGGACAGATCTCCGAAACTTTATGGGCTTGCTCAGTAGACGAAACTGAACCCTCTTCCACAAGATTTTTTACGGAAAAAAAAAATCGGCCTCTCCATACAAACTGTGTTCAATCAAGTTTATAATTTTGTATGGAGAGGGCGACCATTTTTTTGTTTTCGTTTTCTGGTAGAAGGCAGTTCTGTTTCGTCTAATGACCAAGTCCTTAAAGTTTGCAGAGACCTGTCCCTCTTACACCTTGTATATAAATTGCAAATATTAAGATTTGTAAAACTAAGATGGAATGTAAAGGTTTGGACCCCATAGTTGAAAATGACAGATTAAATTAAAGTATTTAAATTAAGGAATGTAGGTGAATACTGGAATATTAACTATAGACTATTTAAAATAATCTGTCCTAAAAACTACAGGTTAACAACATCTATTTAACTTTAGTTTTACATTTATTTACTGAACAGCAAAAAAGGCTTTGTATTTTCAGCCATTTTTTAATTTTAAAAAATCAGTCCGTAAATTCGAATTAAATTGCTACCGAAATCTCATTTACTTATTATTGGGAGAAAAAGCAGAATAAATCCCATTTAAACGTTAATTAAAGTGTTTTCGTCATTCTAAAGCAGTTTTGACATTCAAACATTTGTTTTATTTTACAATAATGACACGTACGAATCTAAAGACAAAAATATAACAATTATATTTAACTATATTTACAAATAATATCAAAAGTCGTTGTAATTAAGTTTGGACTTTTTAAATTCCAATAAATTATTGTAATAATAACACATTATTTTTCCAATAAATTATTATTTAAAATAAGATATTGTGAACATTTTATGTGCTACTATTACAATTATTAATTTAATTATTTCTTTATCGATGATAGAGTTTAAATTTGTTTTTCTGTGTTTTTTATTATTATTTCGCGTAACCAATCTCCTCCAATGATAAAGTAGATCACGTAGTCTCTACGTGATTTTAAATGAAACTCTTATTATTACTTATTTCTTGTTTTCCATTGTGCTGTATTTATATCAAACAGTTTTTACGCAAAAATAAATTGAGATTCTTTTCCAAGCAGGTTAAAAAGTAATGCAATTAAGATTGCAGTAAATACTTTTTGCCGCCAACGCTCCATGTAAAAGATTTCTGGCATAAACTTTTCATCGATAAAAAAACAGCTCTTATTTAAACAACTACATATATTCACAATGTACAGATTGGTACATATACCTATACACATAGTAATTTAATAACTTTAAATTTATTTCCGAGGAAATTAAGAAGGAACTTTGGAGCACAAAATAAAAATAACGAATGATTCAAAATTCGTTAAAAAGACCACAACTTCGGACGAAATTGATTTAGTCCGTGAAAAGTCGCATTGATAGCTAAAAAAAAAACATTCATCGTTTGATTAGAATAATAATAATCTTTTTATAATAATAGAATCAATTTAAAATTTTTAATAACACCGAATTTCGTCTCTCTAAAAATAAATTTCGTCGTTCCTTTTTCGAAAGAAAACTAACCTCCAAATAATACGCAGTCGAATCGAAAAACTATAAAAATAAAAGAATAAATAAAAATCAACAACAACAAACTAAGTTTCAGGTCAGAATATGACTGTGAGGGGTCGCCTGAACTCCGGTCCACCTTGAGTGGCCTGAGGGTACTGGCCAGGGTACTGAGGCATGAGGATGCTTGAAGACCCTTGGTAGTAGGGTAGTGAGGGGGAAGGATTAGACCCTGACGAGGACGACCCTTCGGTCCTGTCCTGTGCTTTGGGGGTCATGTCAGGAGATTCAGCAGGGGAGCGTGGAGAGAGGCTGGAGGGGGCTGAATTGACTGAACTCAGCCCCGCCATAGCAGCAGCTGAGGCTTCCGAGTACATCTTACTGATATCCATAGGGTATGACCGCTGTTGCTGCTGGTCCATGTACATGTAAGCCTTGGAGAGGGCGGCCGAGTCCAGGTAGCCACGGGAAGGGTCAGGGTACATGCCATAGCTGCGGTACTTCTCAGCCTCGATGGAGTACTTCGACATGTCCATTGATGAACCGACCTGAAACAAACGGAGAAATTGGTAAGGACTTGTAAGCTGCCAATATTTTTTTTTTTTTGAGAAATTGTTTTTTATTATTATTGTTGATAAGCTCGTGTTTGACCACTATCACACCTGATGGTAAGCGATGATGTGGTCAACAACTCTTGATTTAAAAACCCATAAGTTGTAGATATCAGGAAACACTGACTCCGGTAGGGAATTCTACTCCTTCTACGCACAATAAATGTGTTCTTAAAACGCTTTGTGTTACGTCTAGTTAATCCTATTTAAATAAAACCATTAAGACGTACATATGTATGTTCTCGTGCTTATTTTATTGAATCATTTTCATAAGTTATTAAATATAATTGGCCACTTTAAATAAGGCATCCAATTATATTTATTTTAATCTCATTAATATCAATAATGACTTGCAGTTTAAAATAAATATTAATATAATAAACAACCTTAAGAATGACCTTATCAAGAGTCAAGAATTTAAGAGAAACGATGAATAAGGTCTTCATTTCAATATCTCGAACATAAATATCGGATAACTTCTGAATACATAATGAAACGCCTGCAAACAAATCATAAATCGAGTCATTGCTCAACATTAACCAATCAACAGCCAACCAAGATCTTTTCATACAACGTTTGTAAGAAAACTATAATCTATTTTAACAACAATTACTCACAAACAACATAATTCAACTGAAATTAAATATGAATTTTCGTTAACAATTTACATGTTATTGTATCGCAATCAATATCCTACTTTATGTCGTAAAGTTAAGGTTCGAATTTGTGTGCGGACGTATTGAAAGGCAATGCAGTACTGTATTTTACACGCTCAGACACACAAATCACCCGTAACAATGGATTCGAATAAAGCTTCGAATTTTAAATTTTTTAATGAAGTGAGCCCTACACAATATTGTGAGGAAAATATCGTTTGGACGCGACACACACGGACGCTTTGTTCGGCTAACAAAGAAAGGACAGGTTGGAACGTTGCACTATAATTTATGGAGCTGGACAGGTGATACATTTTGTAGCGTTAATACTTCATGTAGCTGTAAAATTGTTGTAGAATATTCTGCCTTATGCAAATATTGACATATAATGTTTGATTATGTTTACCTAGTGCGATAGCCTTATACTTCTCTTCTGAGGACTACTGACAAAAAATAAAAAGTCTGGCTCCATACTCATTCCTCTAACCATTTCAGTGCAGCTATACATTGGGATTAGTCAAACTATTTGACATTTATCCGCACATTACAACGGACAATCGAAAAACCGTAAAATTATTTAGAGACGTTTACTGATCTCCATTCTTCGTCCTCCAAATGCTTCTTCATAAAAATTGTTACAATAGGACATAATATTCACTATCAAATTTTTCCGAGTGGGTATAATCTACCTTATTTAACCCACTCGGAATATCCAGACATTTTTTAAACGTTTACCCTCTAATCTTTAAAGCAGTTATATTAAACCCGCGGTCCGAATGTGGCTCGTTAAGCATATCAGAATAGCCCTTTAGTTTAGCACAATATTGGTACGAAATTCTTCTTACGTTACTCTTAGTTCGTTCCTAGATGTTGTGTGAATCAATTATGGCCCCGCTAACCAAACAAAAAAGTTGAACTATGGCAGCCTGTAACAAAAACTTATGTATCAAAAACTAAGAAATCCCATTCGTGTAAATACTATTGCATGTAGTTTTATTTTATTATAAGATTGCGGTCCATCGTGATAATGGAAAAGCTAATGTGGTCCGAAAACAAAAAAAGGTAACTGAAAGCTGGAAAAAAAAGGTAGCTGGAAGAAATGTCCGTAGAAATAAGCATCTCGTTTGTACCTATTTTCTTTCTGTTTCTTTCTTCTTTTCTTTTATATAATGTCTGTACATGAATTGGTAATTAGATAAAGGTTAAATTGAGTATGAGTATGACTGCTTTAGAGTGTAAAGAAAAATAAGCTCGCCCACATGCTAGCCCATCGCGTTGTCCGTGTGTATCGCTGCGTTTGCGCATAACATACGACGGCCGGTCACAGCTAGAACGCTAAATCAGGATTAGTGCGACGCCCAGGCATCATGTACGGAGTTTACTGCCCGCCCTTACGGCTATTTTATTATTGCAAGCCAGTTATATATGAGACGGCTTTTTTCTTCTGGAAAACTAAGCGGCGTTTATCAATGTTGAAGTAGGGTAGCTTTGTATAGGCAGGTATTTGAAGGAAGTTTTCTGCAGGTAAGGCTTCTAGAGCTGCGAGATGGTTTGAAAGAAAGAGAATAGAATAAATCTTATTGTACACCAAAAAGTAACATAGCCAGAAAGAGAGAGAGAGAGAGAGAGTTAACGTGGTACTGAAACGCAAAGGGCATCTAAAGGAACATGGGTGGGTTTTAGCCAGTTTAAGTTTAACACTTTCTCGTTCTAGCCTAAACGATAAAAGTTATTTGATGATTATTCCCCAATCCCCACCCCAAAATGAGGGAAGATCATTTTTGTCATTCATTTTATTGTCTAATTGTACATTATTTAGTTGATACTTGGTCTGCCTAAAGGTTTAAG
Organism: Mythimna albipuncta; assembly: GCA_929112965.1. Taxonomy (NCBI): domain Eukaryota; kingdom Metazoa; phylum Arthropoda; class Insecta; order Lepidoptera; family Noctuidae; genus Mythimna; species Mythimna albipuncta. The sequence goes on from OV815965.1 coordinate 22,596,801, forward strand.
TTTTATTACGTAAAAAATCAGTACAGTATATCAGAGTAAACTACATAGATTGGTAAAATTCAGTGTAAACTGGGCTCACTTTCAGTCAATTCAAAATAGAATACGCCTTCATGGACACTTAAAATCGTTAGAAGCACGGTTCTAAGTGGTCTTATGGAGAAGAACCGACAAGAAACTGATTGTCCATGAAGTTTCTTTCTTTATAGGAAATAAACATTATATACGCTAAGTCAGTACAAGACCGAGGTTTTACCAGAGACAAGTGGTCTACTGTGCCTACTTACGATTTTTATTTTGCTTGAATACTAAGTCCTTTGAGTCATGTTTTCGTATGAATATAGTTTACTTTTTTACCACCAGAATACGAATGTAATATTATCGTTATGTAGTATTTGGTGGCAAATGTACCAACTCTTGAGGCAGACAATATTTAAAAAAAACAGGAAAAAAAATACTGCATAAATAAAAAATTATAATTGCATAAGTTGATAAAAATACTAAGCAATAGCTTTACCGCGGCAGTCCCCGAGTGCCACACGTCTTTTTTTTCCAAGTAGGCATAGGTAGTAGCAATGTAGCTAATGACTCTAAAACTGATTTCACACTGGATCAGGTTACTAATGAGTCGCCAACCGCTATCTACGAACCGTGAAAGCAACCCATATCAGCCATCGATAACCATGGGTAAATCATCTATCAACATAATCGAATACTGAAATCACAATGGTTCGTTAAAGAACTCAGCATTTAGCGGTAGGAAACTGAAGGTAGGGTTGCTACCGATGCATTTTTTCAAAGTTACATATGGTTTAAGTAATCATGATACTATTGTGGTACTAAATAACTTACACTCAATTGTACACAGAAGTTGTTCTACATTGTTCACATTTGTTTTACAACGGTATACATTGCTTTGAGGAAAAATGCATTTTGTGGCCCAATATAAGATCGAGTGCATCTGGTAGTCATTGGTACTGATTTTTTAATTTTTTACTCAATGGCAACATTTCAGGATGTAAATCTGTTTACATGGTGTAAAACGAAATCGCTTTCCGCATCTGTTTGCTTTTTATTAAGTGTCTCCTAAAGACGCAACGTACCTATTTTGATGCGAATTTCATTAATAATAAAAAGAGACAATTAAGGCATTAGACCGACGTGACGCACACGTGACTTGAGCGAAACCTGAGTAGAAATGAAGGAGGTGGATTTTAGACAGTAAAATTTTGATCAGTATTCCCTCTCCCTCCATCTATAACAGAGGAGTCCTTTAACGATTTCCCATAAAAAAAAAAGAAAAAGTTACACGGTTTTGTATTTATCATTCCAATGTACAAAACAGTCAACCCTAATGACCAAAAACGCCCAATCACTATTTTTAATACAACACAGGTAAAATTGCAGTTGTTGATATGAATAGTGGCTGATTATATTGTTTACTACCGGTATACCGATACCGGTATTCGTCACGGTAATCGGAAAACTGCGGTATCATCCAATAGCTGGTCTATTAGGGGGGTGCGAAAGACCGATGCCGACGGGTGCTGGGTTAATTAAATGTTTTGGTCACACCTCGGCTGTTTAAGGTTAGGTTTTTTGTGTGACGTGTGAGTTATGATGTTAAAATTTTTTTGACATTCGTTTATTTTTTTATTTTTTTAGGTTTTTTTATGGGGCTAATTTGGGTCGCGGGAATCCGATGGATGCGAGACGCACAGGACCATTCGTAGTGGCGACACTTGGGGAGGCCTATGTCCAACAGTGGACGTCTTTCGGCTGAAATGATCATGATGATGAGGAGCTAATTAATCGTTGTTACTCTTATAGGAACCCGATTTCAGATTATACATAGTTGATATCTGGAATAACTTGATTGACGGGTAGAATGAAAAAAAAAAACGTTATGCGCCACCACAGGGGCGGTCTTGCGGACGGTGAACCATGGGTACTTTACCGTCCGGCCGTCCTGAAAAGGCGTTGTGTACCACACGAATTCGAAATTTTGATTTTAGGTCAAGCAGTTGTAAGCTGCACTGTCGCATTAGGTTTTAAGTCCTGTAAAAATAGATGTAAAGAGGATAAATATAGTAAATAAATGCCTGTTCCCTCACTCACGATGTTTTCCTTTACCGTTTTGAGAGCATTGGTGATGAAATAAATTACACAAAGTAATGCGCCTGGCTGGGTTTGAACCCTTGACCTATAACTCGTAAGTCGGAGCTGTTACCATTTGGTCACCACTGCTCAAAGTTAAAAATTTACAATAGTTAATTAAAAAGAATCAAAATCAATTTCCAAATACAATGATTAACAATTAAAATTAATTAAATAAGTGCACAATTCTGTTGACACGTTAAATTAATGCTTCATTTAATTTACTATTGTTAGCAGAATAGTGTCAATGTCAAGTGACAATTGCTACTGATTCAGGCTTTTCAAGTTTTCAGTTACGTACTTCGCAATATCGCAACATTGATGAGAATGACTAAGCCGTCAGTACTTCTTTAGGGTTCTGTGTGTGTTTTATATTGCCAATGGGACCCTATTACCAGATGGATGCAAACTAGCACAAACCAAAAACATAAGCCAAGGTGACCTTGGTTTGTTTTGCGTTGTTTGCAGGTAAACCACGCGCCAACACGTTCGGTGTTTGGGAAAACGCGCCTCCCAACCAAGGGCGTTGAAGGTCATGGATTACAAACCAAACACACAAACCAAGGTCACCTTATTTGGTACCGCTTCTGAAAGGGTTGGCCACACGATCACAAACTAGCGTTCTAACCAAGGAGACCTTGGTTTGTGTTGCGGACGTTGGTTTACATCCACCTGGCCGCTTCTTAAAGAGTTGGCCACACGGTAGCAAACTGGCGTTCCAACGAAGGTGACCTTGGTCTACATGGATGTCAACCATGCACCAACACATTCGGTGTTTGGCAAAACGCGCCTCCCTGCCAAGGGCGTTGAAGGTCATGGATTACAACTGCTGTCTACACGGATTGAAACTCGCAAGGACACCTTGGTGGGACGTTGGTTTGCATCTATCTGGTCGGCCCTTAAGCCTCCGCTGTCTGCCCTTTATCGTGTCTAGATTCTTGGGCTCTTGGTCAGCGTCAAAGTTACACAGTTCGTGTGTAAAAACGACACAAATTCTTACATAAGTCTTTTCTTAACGTGTACAAGCGGCCTAAGAGCGCGGAACAGTGTGTAAAGTACCCTAAACCTCAGTTGAAAATGGAGGATCCTCCGGCTAGACGGGTGCTAAGTCTGATCTGCCCAAGAGATGATTTCGGTTTTTTTTCCCTGTCTGGCCATGAATGTCTACATTCTTAGTTCGAAGCTCAACATCGTGCTGGTCGTCAACAGTAGAGTAGTTAAGCGCGGGCGAAGTAGGCCGTCGCACCCAAAAGAGGCCTCGTACAAGCGAGGGCTTGTCGTTTGACCACTATTTCACCTGATGGTAAATGACGATGTGGTCGAACAGGGGCTGCGACAGTCGCTGTCTTGATTTCGAATTTATAAAAGAAAAAGGCCCCGTTGATGTGCCTTCGCCTACATCTACATTAGTCTACGTTACGTCTCTGGTTGTCACTATTTGTCGAACTAACGCAGTACACTTCATTCTTATAGTTTACCACTTGTATTTTATTAAAATCGTATTTATTATTATCTATTCCGAACGAATACCAACAACTGGAATTTGGCACAGTCAGCTCAGTCAAACTTAACGAAAATTAATTTTAAATATGAGTTCTAACTATTTGTTAGCTGTTAGAACTCATATTTAAAATTAAATTTTTCCGTGGTATTAATTGTTGGCATTAAAATGGAACAATTCGAAAATGCGTACTTAGAACAAAGTAATTGTCTCTAGTCATAAATGCAAAAGAAAACATTAACAGATTTATTATAAAGATATCAAAACAATATCTTACACCTATCACTGTTGATTCCCGACGAGAAAGCTCATGCTGATATTAAAGCTAAAAGCATTTACCCATACATGGGCTATCAGTAAATGTAATCAACTAATTGAATTCGGTACAGTTTAATCAAAAGAATCAGCACTTACTTACTTTCACTTGACGGACGAAGACTTTTAATGGTTAAAAAATGTGACTTAAGTGTCGTATGCAGAGATCGGAATATATATTTCTTGAAGAAAGTAATACACATAAGAGTTGATAATAACATAGATATCAGCCTTTTAATGTTCCCACTGCTGGGACTCAAACCTCCTCTCTAGGAGAGGGAATGCGCCATAATCCACCACGCGGACCCAGTGCGGGTCAGTGAAAGTCACATAGTCAGTAAGAGTCTGACACTATCTCCCGCTCCGCCCAAGAGCGGGGGTTGTCATAGGATGATTTTTCCCGTCCAAAAAAAAAACATATGTCTTCGAATTTTTGGTTCTAGGACATACCGGTTTCCTTCACGGTTTTGAGAGCAGTGGTGATGAAATTAATTATACAGAGTAATGCGCCTGACTGGGTTTGAACCTGCGTCCAACAACTAGTGAGTCAGGGCCGTTACCACGAAATAGATAGGTACAGAAGTCAATATCATGTATGTACTGCACTTTTTATACCTTTTTTTTCCGATGGGAAAAATCATCCTATGACAACCCCCGCTCTTGGGCGGAGCGGGAGATAGTGTCAGACTCTTACTGACTAAAAAACCCATCCCGTTCCTTCAAGCCTTCATACCGGGGCTCGAGCGCCCTTTCGGATAACCCTGGCCCCAGTAGGCTTCGACCCGGCTGGGCCCCTGCTGTTGCTGACAACTCCTTGAGGCGCGCGGGAACAGCGCGCGCCGTCGACGACTTGGGCTTGGTCCGGACAGTTACCGGAAGGCCGGACAGCGAGCTACCCATTGCTTACTGTCCGCAAGCCCGCGCCTACGGTGGCCGGAAATCGGGATCAGTAGGTATCCTGGCGCCGGCGGCGGCGGCGATAACGCCGTTGCCTGATGCGTTCGGCCTCCTCCTTTGTACTTTTTATACCTACACCATGCGATCGCGCTAGGGTCAGCTCGTTGTGCCAACTGAACGAGTGCGACCAGGCGATTGAGAGATATCGTGTCCGTGAGCGGTGTCTATGTGTGCGTTGCTCGGCCGCACTTTGTATGTATAGATTGGCTTCTGTACCTATCTATTTTATGCCGTTACCACTCCGCCATCACTGCTCACACCTACATCCCCATCTCAAATTCAATCACGTACTTACAAACAAATAATTTTCTAATCTCAACATAATGCAATAATGTTGAAACAACGATCCCTCCCCAGCATAGACGTCACTTTCACAAGATTAAACGTCAAATAGAGGGTAGGAGAGTTTTTAAATCGGAGGGCAAAGTCCCGGGGGCAAGCGATTAGGGTGTTGTCATAATATGGTGAAGATTGCGACCGGCCTGCGGTGTTTTTTGATATAATGATGCTGTAATAACTTCTTAAAATATGAATGTAACAGGTTTTTCGGTAGTAATGAAAAACATTACGATTTGGTCTAAAACAGTCATAGATGACAATATTAGTTTTGTAAATAGGTTTTAAAAACACTCTTACACGTCAGATTTTTCGGACGAGCCCTGTGTTTCCTAGCTATCTACTCTAAGAAGAAACACGGAAACAAATTCAGAGATCAGGCTCCGAAGGGAGTCGATACAGTAAAGATGTACCAACTGGTCAAATCATATGAAAACTACATATGCACATTAAGATCTCTATTTTTTTTTTTTGAGGTGGGAAATCATCTAATGACTTCCGCTTCAAGGCGGAGCAGGTGTTACACTTTTCCTGACTAAAACCACACCTACGTTCCATCAGTTGCCCTTTGGGAGAGCCATTCTCTTTCGCACATTAACGCAGTCCTTCCGTAGTACTGGAAACTGTTCCGAACTGTTCTGCTGTTCTGTTGTCTGTACATAAGTTTTCATAGTGCTTCGTCAGTATGAATCTCTATGAAAACTTCTCATTATGGTTAAGATTGGATATGAGAAAATCTCCTAAAAAGTGGAAAAAAGGAACAGAATAGACAACACGGTATGGATTGAAATTAAGTCAATACAAAGACAACCACTGCAACATAATAATTAACTTATATGAATCTCTATGAAAACTTCTTATTATGGTTAAGATGGGACATGAAAAAATCTCACAAAAAGTGGATAAAAGCAACAGAATAGACAACAAGCTACGGATAGAAATTAAGTCGATACAAAGACAATTACTGCAACATAATAATTAACTAAAAAGACACAGAAATCCGCCATAATGCGTCTTCGTACCAAAGGGTGCTTACGTCAAGTATGGTGTTAATTCACCAGAATTTGTTCTAGGGGCGAATTGTAGGGCGGTATTCAGTTTCCGAAGATTGGGGGACGAGATCGGGATTCAATGAGATGTGCTAAATAAGTAGGCGTTTTGGATGTAATCTTTTATTTTTTTGACGTGTGATTGAAAAAGGGTTTGTTGTTTGTAGGAAGGAATTGCGAGTAGAATGTGAGGGAGTGGAGTTATTTGAGACGTTAATGTTTGGATAGAGTTTGTTTCGAGAAAGAGTTGGTTTACATGATCAGAACGAAGGTAACTTAATGATCAAAATGATGAAAATGATTTAGAAACGGTAATTAAAAATAATTACATCAGAAAGTTTATATTGAGCGTAGTGGTGGGCAAGAGGGAACGGCCTTGACTTACAAGGTGCTTAATTTTGTGTAATATTTCATCATTACCTGCTCCCAAAATGGTGAAGAAAAACATCGTGAGCAAAATGTTCTAGAATAAAAAAATCGATTTCATATCATGTGGCATCCGTACTGGACCCGCGTGGGAGTCTCAGCAATGGAAACAATATACTTAACGCTACATCAGAAACTAAAGGTGAGTTGCACCATTTAACTACAACGATAACCAAACCATAACCAGCCGTGAAACGGCCGCCTATTGGTCAATTCGACGATTTGACAACTGTTAACGGCTTTGTTATCGTTATAGTTAAATGGTGCAACTCACCTTAAGTTTCTTGGTGAGGAAGTAGATTGACGAAAGACGAAGTTTGGAATTCTGGAGTTGGAGTGGAGGAAACCAACGTGAAAATAATTATTTCGTGACTACGCGCTGTTACACAGGGGTACTGCGGTGTGACGGGAAGACAAGTGCATGTCGAAGAAGGGTTTTGACGAAGCCGAAGTAGTGTTCTTCGAAGATATGTGTTGTCGAAGTATGTTCTGTCGACCTAGTGCTGGTCGAATAAGTATTCTGTAGAAGCAACGAGTAGTCGAACTATTGAGTTTCAAAATTGCTACTGTGTCGAAGTTCAGAATGACACTCATCTGAATCACTTGTGGGATATTAATCTTTGAACCTGTTAGTTTTAATTAAACAAGAGTTATCTTAACGTTATGCTGTTATGCTTCTCGATATCGAGATTTTCTTCATTATTGAGGAATCCCATTCATTCTATTAAGAGCTATTATCCTTCAGTACTGATGAACAATAGCTTAGGAATGGGATTCCCTTCCGGAGTCTGTGTTTCTTGAAAGCTATAGCCTGGTAGAAGTCAATACTGAATAAACAGTAACCCTAGCCAAGATGCTAATCTGCAATGGTTAACGCTTGTAGAAAGCTTCAAATGTACGGGAATGACGTCGCGCGTCGTCTTAACGTTCAGTCACGTGGTCAGAACAAAAGAATTGGCGGCAAGGTCAACTCGAAGCGTCCGGCGCAAGCGAAACGGTTGTAACTTGGCTGGGGGGGTAGGTTCCTTCTAGACAAGCGTGTTTTATCCACGACCCAGGATGAATCGCTTACTGTCAGGTGAGATAGAAGTGTATAATCAACAAAATCGTTACTTCTAAAGTGTAATGTGGAGATAAGATACTTTTGAAAGCACATGAAAGGATCCTGGCGGATTCTGGGTTTCATTGTAGATAGAACCTGGAGGGTCTTTAAGTTTGAGCTAATAGGTCTACTTCTAGGCAACCGTGGTTCATCCACGACCTAACCATCAGATAATATTATAAAGAGGTAAAGTTGGTTTTTATGTTTTTTTTTGTTTGTAGGAGGTAATCTTTGGAAGTACAGGTTTGATTGCTAAAATTTTTTCACTGAGAGAAAGCTGCTTTGTTCCTGAGTAAAATAGGCTATATTTTATGTAAGTACGCAGGCGAAGCCGCGGGCAAAAGCTAGTGATAAATAAATCATTTACTTTGGACCAATTGTACATTTTATAAACCCAATACTGCGTAATTGTTCGTCGGCGGAATTGGCGCTTGTTTGTAACAATTGGTTCAAATACAATCTATTAATAAATATTATAAAAAAATAAATTAGTTAGTATTTCCCCATTGTAGTGTACCTAAGTACCTATATCTACAACCAGAAACTCAGTAAACGGATAATAAAATATATTATCTGTGTTAAACATTTTCATTACAATTTCATTTTCGTTACAATATACACCGCTAAATTTTAATGGTTTTAATCCCGTGGAGGGTCGATCCGGTACATGCAACACTATCGATTTGTAAAGATAAAATTACCTTTTTTTCAAAACTCGTATTAATTTACGCATGTACGAAATTAATTTCTTTATAAAAACGTCAACTGAGCGAGTTCAATGACCTGTAGTTAATAGTCAGCGTTGCGTACAAACTACCTACAGGTCATTGAACTTAGTATTAACAGTATGTATTTGTTTTCGTCTCTAGTTACACAGGATTTAAGCTAGAACTACATTAGACCGACACACGTGTACCGACACCGACACGCCTGATTTGTAAGTAGAACGACGTCGCGAGGTGTGTATCTAGTGTAGGTCTACTTACAAGTCTAGTTTCCATATCCAGTGTATGGAGACTGACGCGCCCAGATCAGCGTGTGACATACGTGTGCGCAATGTAGTTCTATCTTTACTGATTGAGGCTGGTCGATGGGCAGCTGTCAGAAAGCGAAGACAAGTGCCTGTCGCGTCGTTCTACGATATAATGAAGTTTTAGCTTAAAACCTACTCCTATGGTCCTTCGTTGCCTTGCATTCTAGGGCCGGGTTTTAATGTCAAAACCAAAGCCATGCCCCAGTAGGCTTCGACTCTGCTGGGCTTTACGATATAGAATCTATTTGCGACTAGCAAAGAGATCATAGGACCAGTTACTAATCATCATCATCATCATTTCAGCCGAAAGACGTCCACTGTTGGACGTAGACCTCCCCCAAGCGTCGCAACAACGACTGATCCTGTGCGTCTCGCATCCACAACATTACCACGACTCTCACCAGGTCGTACTCGTAAGTCCACCTTGTGGGAGGCCTTCCAACTCTTCTTTTTCCAGTGTGCGGTCGCCATTCTAGAACCTTTCGGCCCCATCGACCATCTGATCCAGTTACTAATACACCGTTAAAATTAGATTTAAAATGGATTTCTACGGTGTAAGAACCACACCCATTACAAATTAAATTTCCTAACCTTCATTAAACCATCAATTTCTAACATTGCTTAATTATAAAGAGACGTAACTCAAAAAATAGAGTATTTAAAAATTTAACCTTATTTTTGAAACATAAGATTTCAGATTCGACTATCCTTTTTTTTGAGTTTTCTCGTTTTTAAATTCAACGTGAGATTATGGTTTATCAATCCCATGCATATTATATGGTGATGTAGCACCTCTGAATTTTTTCAGACTACTTAACGAAGTAGCAAATTTTTCGTAAATTAGATGATATTATTAACACGGTTCATAATTATGATGTGTCAGCACTTTTTCTTAGTTTTTTTGGATAAAATTTCTTCCGCACGATATCCCTATTTCATGGTGTTAATAGCTTTAAGCAAAACGTTGAAGATTTCATGCCTTCGCGCTAACTGGCTGATCATATAATTAGCGCCTAGATTGGGTAGCTTCGGCATTTCTCGGTAATATTCGGTTATCATCGTCGCCTTGGTTTTTGTTAGTTGGAATTTGTAGGGCCTTCTTTTTAAAAAAAGTTAAGCGTCACCAGAAAATAACCGAAATGTATGGAATTTCATAATTTAATTTTATACCGGGTTATTTGTAAAACACTGACAATCTTGCAAGACTATTACTAACATCTTAAACAAAAACTTTTGTTCTATGACTTATTACAAAACATAATTCATTCATCAAAAACAAACCTTCCAAATTTCGTTGTTCTATCTAACACATTTCAATTCTGTATTTTGCTATACCTACCTACGTCTGTATAATGCAACGCAAGTGCATCAAGCAACCTTGCCACCCGATCCCTCCGCTATTGTATTATCGCTTGTTTCGTAACACTAACTGACTGAACTGACTTTAGAACGTTCATTATATTCTTATTGTTGTGAGAAAATCTGATGAACTAAAGTAGGATTCATTTTTAAAAGTTGAAGAACAAAAGTGGTTGTTTATAATGTTAGTAACATAGTCCTGAGTGGTTGCCACTGTTATAAAAATAACCCTACATATACACTAAAGTATAGACCAACTATTGAGTTCAACTTAAGCCATCAGAGATTGCGTCACTGCTTACCATCAGGTGGGATCGCAGTCAAGCACTAGTTTATATCAATTAAAAAAAGGATTTTCTAGCAGTCAACCTTTGAGTGATGCTTAGACAAATTGTGGTAATACCGAGATAAAAGGTACCCTATATGCTATTCTAAGACAGTCTACCCATGTGCCAAATTTCATTCATATCTGTCCAGCCAAACATACAAAATATACACATTCACAAACTTTCGCTTTTATAATATTAGTAAGCGGGATCCATCAGCTCCTTACCTGCGGATTAGGCGTTAAAGCTGCATTGATGGCATTTTGCTGAGCTGCAGCAGCAGCCGCCGCAGCCATGCTAGCCCCCAGTGGGCCATACGCGGCCCCGTAGTAGCCACCCATCGCTTGACCCATCCCACCTCCAGCCATACCTGGGAAACAAAAAGAAATAGCTATAAAGACTTCGTATTATTATATTATTTGATTGGCCAGTTGGTCTAGTGGTTAGTGGAGCTGATTGCTATGCTAGAGGTCGTGGGTCCGATTCCCATCCAAAACAAATGCTTGTGTGATGAGCACGATCATTTGTTCTGTCTGGCTTCATCTAGTTTAAATTGATGAAATAAAATTACGTGTAAAAGTGTTTTTAAAAATCTATTTGCAAAATAAATATTGTTTATCATTTAACGCAATGAAACATTTAATATCGCTTATACCGCATACATCGTAGGCTTCAAAGCTAGAGTGAATAGACTCTTAATAAATTGATGTATCTCCCTATCAACGATGGCATCTCTGCTTACTATCAGACGGGATCGCAGTTAAGCACTAGTTTATATACATATCTACAAAAAAAAAAAAAAAATTGTTTCAGATGACAAGTTCAAAAAAATATGATAGTATCCCAACAGCATCAAAAGTCACCAATCCCAACAAACTATTCAAAACAAATTCCAAAGTTCTAAATTCAAAACATTCATAGACGCTAGAACGGAATGTCTAATTCACACCAGTAGGCAAGTGGCCGCCGTAATGGACAGTACTCTATAGACCGAAGTCCGACGCACATTCATAATGGCGCTCCGGGAACTCTGATTCGAGCACCAATTAATTATTTCATTGTGCCACGAATTATCCCGCCCTCGAGTGCTATTAACTAACGGTCAGTTCCTTAGACGTGTTTATTAAATACGCCTCAACGGGACTAGTTTACTCGCTTATTGATAACTAATGAATTCGGATTAGGAATTTAATTTAGACCGACTGATTTATTACTTAAGAATCTCGTTTTTAATGTGATTTTTCCCACTGATCTATATATGGACATAAATTATTTAGATCATAAAATAAAACACATTGTTGCAAGACATAATAAAAATCTATTTTATTTGAATATTGATGATTTCACAATTTTTAATATTGTAAGAGGGATCAGCATAAATAAAATATTTGATTAAATTAAAACCTATAAATTACGTTAGCAATCGACGTCACAGAAGTAAAATGGAACTGTCAAATCTCGCGTCGAAAAATATTTATAATACAACCAAATTAGGATGTCACGACAATCTAACCACTCGTAATGCTATTACGTGAAAATTGAAATACACTTCATGTCCCGCGTGAAATATTCGAATATAGAATTTAAATAAAAAATATATGAGACACCCCCATTGTGGTGACGTCAGTCGAATCTACAATATATTATAAACCGCAGCAAAATTATAAAGCAGTTTATTAAAAGGACAATGAGTTTTCCGTCAAAGCAGTAAGGTACGATATCGCTTGGGAGTTGATTTTCAGGAACGCAAATAGGTACGTCAAGGTTTTTAGAAAGGGACGATCGAGATTTTTTTATTATATTTATAATTAAATTCCCTGTCATCTCTTTTGGGTATCTGGCCTCCTGGTATTGGCGTTCGCGCGATGGATTTTTATTTTCATATTTTCCAAGTTTTCATTTAATTCGTAGAAAATATGAATTAATTTAGAGATCTAATAATGGCATTGATTGACGGTTCGGCCATCATTAATTACTTCTTGGTAAATGGTAGATTTGTTGGAGTATAAATGCTGGTTTGTTTAAAGGAAATTATTAGTTCCATGTAACTGACATACAAGTTGCGTACCTAGTGATTGTCGACATTCAACGTGCCTATAAATTACAGCTAAACGACTCTATACGCTTATCCGAGTATGAAAGAATAATACAGTGTACTTAACGCTTATTACAGCGCGCGTGGCGAAAAAAAAAAACCAACCAATATTGGTATATCTTGATAAAGTTATTGTAGCTAAGAATAAAATTAAGCACTTCTTTTCAACTTTGCCATCATTTTAACTAGGTCAGGAATGGCGAACCTAAAGCACGCATGCCAGTAGCATGCGAAAATATACTTTGGGCACACTAGTGTAAAATGAACAAAAGAAAATAAAGTGCCGCTGCAATTATACTAATCTTTTTTTCAAGTTGCAAATAAACATACTCCTAGATAAAAAAAATAATCTTTTTTTTTTTATTTAATTAAATAAATAAACAACTGCAAAACGCAATTCGCTTCACTTTGGCGATTCATAATGATGACCATTTTACCTTTTTTAGGGTTCCGTAGTCAACTAGGAACCCTTATAGTTACGCCATGTCTGTCTGTCCGTCCTCGCTTAATCTCTGTGACCGTTAGCACTAGAAAGCTGAAGTTTGGTACCAATATGTATATCAATCACGCCGACAAAGTGGTAAAATAAAAATTGGAAAAAAATGTCTTATTAGGGTAGCCCCCCTATATGTAAAGTGGGTAGTGTTTTTTTTTAATTTCAACCCTAACGTGTGACATATTGTTGGATAGGTATTTAAAAATAAATAGGCGTTTACTAAAATCATTTTTTGATGATGTCAATAATTTCGGAAATAATCGCTCCAAAAGTAAAAAACAATGTGTCCCCCCCCCTCTAACTTTTGAACCATAGGTTTAAATAATATGAAAAAAATCTGGAAAGTAGAACTTTATAAGGACTTTCTAGGAAAATCATTTTGAACTTGATGGAAAGAACAGTTTTTGTACAAAAAAGACAAAAATGTTGTACAAAATAATTTCTGGACTAAGTTTGTAGTATAATCGTTTAAGGAAGCATTTTTTTAAACTCGTAAGTGGGTACACTTATTGTGACGGACGGGAAACTACGGAACCCTACACTGAGCGTGGCCCGACACGCTCTTGGCCGGTTTTTTATTGTTAGCTATGATTTTCCGTTTACTTTTACACGAAGTATCTCTATTTTCGCAAATTTTCTTTAGAAATAAGCGTCACTTTTGTACTATTCTTCTGTTTCCTTCTTCTTTTTATATATATTTAGTGGCACGTCCTCCAATAAGAGTTTGCCATACCTGACTTAAGTTATTGTAACCTTCGTACGCATTATTCTACTTTAATTAACATCGCATCAATTAGTTCGCTGTTCTCAGAGGTAAAACTTATAACGTTCAGTAACCTAAACTTCCAAGAAGAAAAACTTAATGGCTTGAATAGCTAATCTCCCAACTCACGTGGCAACTCCATCAAATTCTCTAAGCGAACCCTCATAGCTTCATCAAAGGCTGCACACATAACCCTAAATTAATTCACTTTTGGTCCAACAGAGCCGCAACAAAAACCCAATTAATTTCTACCAGCAAGCTATACAGAAACCGCTTAAATGCAACATCAAAATTGTAAATGACTAATTTTAATTAATAAAACAAACGAAAATTTCCTTATAGAGCCGTTACGTGGGACTTTTTCGGCTGGCAACTTGGCTTAGAAGTTGAAAAAGTTCTTGAAAGGGCTCAAAAAGGTTATTAAAATAGGCGATTTTTGTTACTTTGTGAAAGTTTGGAAAGTAAAAGAAAAGCGACCTGCCTTGGTTAAAAATGTTTACGAATTTGAATGGAGAAAAAAATAAATTTTGTATATATTTTTTTTTCGTATTAAAACTTCCACGTGGAAAACATAGGAATGCATGAATCAGCTTAGAAGTTGTAATTCGCACAGGGGAGAAAGTTTGTCTTAAGCCCTTCGATATTTTGAACTACAAAATTGCTTGAGGTAAATATGAATGTGTCACCGGAAAATCGCAAACGCTATAAGATTGTAAAACATCGCGAGAAATTGTAAACTACTTTTTCTAGGTAAGAAACGGTTATGTTAGAAAATAATGAATTTGAATGTGATTTATCGTATTATCGATAACGAGAAATATTATATGATCTATATTAATATGATCTATTAAACATTGTATTGCTATCTTTTTTATACAATATAAACTAGTGCTTGACTGCGATCCTACCTGATGGTAAACAGTGACATAAAATGATGAAGGGCTCTATTTAATATTCATCATCATCATCATTATCATTTCAGCCGATACACGTCCACTGTTGGACATAGGCCTCCCCCAAGCGTCGCCACATCGAACGTTCCTGTTTTATATTAGTTTATATTTATTACAATCATACGAAGCCTTCAATTTCCCGGTGACAAACATACAAAAGAATTGTTTCCATAATTCTTTCCTACGAATCGAAGTCCTAACAAAAATTAAAAGCCACCGTACAATAGATGTAATTTCAAACACGGCTCACCTACGTCACAATCCATATCATTCATAATGACCATCTTCCGACCGGCCCCAGAATATGTAAATATAGCCCCGGCATTGTGGCGATCGACGGAAAGGTCGGACACCGGGCTAAATGGGATTTTCGTACGGGTTTCCTTTTCAATGCCCCCGTTTTTTTCTTTCCACTCTTTATATTTGAATGTGTTAAATTTCTCGGAAAAATGCTTATTTTCTGTCCCGTCAGGTGGGTTAGGTGATTTATAGAGTGACCTTAGATGGTATCAATGGTTGAATGTGTGGCTTATTTCAGGGGTTTTGGCCGAAATGAGTTTTGGGTTGCCGAATTGTTCGTACTTACTTATTTTTTTGGGTTCATTTACCTTGGTCGAGGAAAAACGAAATCTGAATTGAATATAAATTGTCCCATTTTGTAGTAGTAATAATAATATTCCACAATTTTCACACAACGCTGTCTAGTCCCAAACTAAGCAGAGTGTGTGTAATAGGCAAGTACTAGACAACTAATAAACATA
Source organism: Mythimna albipuncta (assembly GCA_929112965.1). Lineage (NCBI taxonomy): Eukaryota > Metazoa > Arthropoda > Insecta > Lepidoptera > Noctuidae > Mythimna > Mythimna albipuncta. The sequence goes on from OV815965.1 coordinate 22,612,427, forward strand.
TTTCTAAATAAATATAGATAAATTAAGTTGTGTCATTACGGTTTTAAGCAGTGACCAGTCCACCGCATTTTTCCTTCATAAAAAAAAAACAAATTACTAACGAAATCAGAGCAGCAATTCCCAGGGAACCCTAAAACAACCTCCAGCAGTTCCATTTATCCTTGAAAAACGATCGGAACAAATGACAAGGGGTATATTTTCGCCATTTCATAGCATGGGGAGGGTTATCCGCAGACGTACTTAACAAGCCGTGGTTAAATTGATAGATTAACCACAGTTTGTGCAAATCATCGTTTTTGCTTGTTTGCAGTTATGGATATTAAGTGATATGGATTTTGGTTGAATGATAGAATTATCTCGTTGGAATTACATTAATAATGTAGATTTGAACTAATTTGAAGTGGTTCATAATAGCTGCTGTTATCAGTTTTCTACACTAATATAATAAAAAAGTACAGTTTGTTTTTTTTTTTTTGTTTGTAGGAGGTAATCTTTGGAAGTAAGCACTAATCCGATTGGTATTTTTTTTTTCACCGTTAGAATGCTTTATTCCTGAGTGACCAATGATATATTTTATGTACCTACACGGGCGACGCCGTGGGTAAAAGCTAGTTAGTTAAGAATGTGGATTTGATGTATTTCATAATCTGCTGTTATCAGTTTTATTTTATCTAGTATAAATATCTTTTGCCCGTGTATATAAAATATAGCCTATGGCCCTCAGAATTATAGCAGCTTTCTACCTAAAAAAAAAACAATAATACAAAATTTACTTCTTTATTATATTAGTGTAGATGGCGCAATAGATCAGATGAAAGAAGTAAGCATGGCCTTGGCGAGGCAGGCGTACCAAAAAGTAGGGCAATGCTCATAATTCAACTACCAATAGCAAACTTGCGATCTAAGTGTGCGTGGTCTGTTAGTTGCGCGTTCTTATTTGTAGTGGAGTTAAAGGGTGTGAGACAAGCTGACATGACACTCGTTGTAGTAAAAAATGGAAAGTATTTCCTTTCTAATCTCTTTCATCTTTTCTGTGATTTACATATTTTTAATTCTAGTTTGAGTTATTGGGTAGAAGATAAAGTAAAACTCTTTTAAAAGTACACAGTTAAAAAATAACTGTAACGGTAAAACGTTTTATTAGTCCATTGTTCTCTTCATAACATAAAAAGAACACAACCCAATGTTCTCACGTATGTACCAACATTGTGTCGTAAACCCCAAAAAAATCAAAGCAAGAATATAAACAAAACGGCGAGTCATTTCCTAGAGCCATAAACAAAAATTTCTCGCTCCACACGTCCGTTCTCCCTAACGTCCCGCGCTCAACTGTCATGTAAATGACGTCACGTGACCGGAAGCAGTTTGGCGGGGGGAGGGTCTTCCGGCGACGCACGCGATTGGACACTTCCGTTCGGTAACAAACTACTGGTATATAATATGCTAATCATGAATAAGCAATTTATTGGATTATTGTACGGATTAGCGTTGCCTGTTTTGCCTATAAGTGTGGATTAGGTTGGATTTTTTTGGCGATAACAATAACTTTGTTGTGCATTATTCGAAAATAAAGCCCTAAAAATGTTCGTGTTCAACGTACAATATGACTGAGTGACGGCACGGTTACCGTAAGTTGAGTGATTGGCTGCTGCGCTGCGTGTCGCGGGTTCGATCCCCGATCGGAACAAATATTTGTATGACCTACAGATAGTTGTTCCAGGTCTGAGTTTAAAAGAAAGCACGTGAGTTTACCTGTTTATGAACACATCTATGATACATTTCTTAGTTTAGTTAAGTATATTTAGGTTTCATTGAATTTAATATAAAATAAATGGTTTCTCTTGTTCATTCGATACAGAAGAAATTCGTAGTGTGGGGCAACGTTTATTTACACTTAATATTATTAGGAGTTATAGTTTCTTATCTGAAAGTACTGGTATGACCAAAATTATTATTGCTAAAAAATTTTTCACCGATAGAAAGCTGCTTTATTCCTGAGTGGCATAGGCTATATTTCATGTACTTCGGGCGAAGCTGCGGTCAAAAGCTAGTATTTAAAAAGTATGCATAATACACAGTTTTATACTTTTTGTTCTTGGACATTTTAACAAAGTTTATCTCTACTACATTCGCACGCTTGGTGGTTCATGTTAATAGTCTATTATAACACTTTCTATGTAACCTAATTAAAGTTTAATAGTGTATTAATTTAATTACTTATTACAACCGTTATTTTTTTGTGTTAACAGTAGCTACACGTGTTTTTTTTATGATTTAATATTATTAAGAGGTAAAGTTTGTTTTTAGTTTGCAGGAGGTAATGTCTGAAAGTACTGGTATGACCAAAATTATTATTGCTAAATTTTTTTTCACCGATAGAAAGCTGCTTTATTCCTGAGTGGCATAGGCTGTATTTCATTTACGCGGGCGAAGCTGCGGTCAAAAGCTAGTATTTAAAAAAGTATGTTTATTACACAGTTTCATACTTTTTTTCTTCGAAATTTAGACATTTTTTTCTCTACTACATTTCACACGCTTGGTGGTTCATGTTTATAGTCTATTATAACACTTTCTATGTAACCTAATTAAAGTTAAATAGTGTATTAATTTAATTACTTATTACAACCGTTATTTTTTTCTGTGTTAACAGTAGCTACACATGTTTTTTTTTTATGTCACAGACAATCAAGAGACGGAAGTTGTATTTAAACGATTGCTTTAAAGTACTTTATGAAATGTGCGTAGGATATTTTTTTGCCGAAGTTTGTGTGGGCAATACCGAGAACTGTTAATTTACCGTAACATTAGTATGCGGATTTGTGGACGGCGAGCCACGGGTAGCTCGCCGTTCGGCTGGCCGGGTCGATGGCGTTTTGTCTCAAAAAGATGTCAGCAAAATTGTTGGGGCCAGTTATGGCCGACACCAGCCAGGGCTGCGGGTTGTTCAAAAGAGAGAGAAGTTAGGTACCCTTGCAATAAAGGGCTACTGAGGGACACTGTGGGTTATATAATCTGTAAAAGTCTGACACTTCTTCCCGCTCCACCCAAAGCGGGAGAAGTCATTTGTTGATTTTGTACGAAAAAAGAAACAGTAGGTAGACAGTATATATTTTGTACTTATCACCGATTTTTTAGGTAGGAAATCATCAAATGACATCTTCCCCCCCGAGCACAGCGGGAGGGTATCAGACCTTTACTGAGTAAAACCTTCTCTTGTTCCTTAGTTTCAGGGCCCCGAGGTTCATTTTTGCACAACCTATGACCCCAGTACTACTAAGGCCAGGGTTAGTCCTACTGGGGCCAGGGTTACCTCCGAAAGGTAGCTCGGCCCCGGTATGAAAGACAAAAAGGAACGGGGTGGGTTTTTTAGTCAGTAAGAGTCTGACAGTATCTCCCGCTCCGCCCAATTTTTACCGACCAATAAAAACCTATGACCTCAGTAAAGTAACCTTAATAACTTCATACCTATCAACGAACACCTAAAACAAACAAGATTTTACCAGATCTAACATAATTTACACCGGTTTTAGAAGCCTAATTAAGAAATTCCTTGCAAAGATACTTTTTGCAGCGAAAAACCAACAAATCGATTATATTATTTATCGTACAGCCAAAGTTAAACAAAATGCTACATCATTAGCTGAATAAACAACAATTTTCTTAGAAAAATACACTGTCGTGCAAAAAAATGGCTCCCATCAGTTTTTAATCAACTCTTCATGGTATTTAATTAGGAGTGCTATGGTGAAGAACAAAGACATGAATCGGTACCGAGTTGGCGAACTTTTTTGGCCGGCAGTGTAAGTTGAATAGGCTGAATTGTGTCGTTTTTTGTTGAGAGCACTGGTGGCCGAGTGGTAATGGCTCCGACTTACGAGTTGTAGGTTGCGAGTTCAAACCCTACCAGGCACATTACTTTGTGTAATTTATTTCATTACCACTGCTCTCAAAACGAAAAGGAAATCATCATGAAGACATCATGTGACATTCGCCAACCCGCACTGGGCCCGCGTGGTGGATTACGGCCCATTCCCTCTCCTAGACAGGAGGCCCGAGTCCCAGCAGTAAAAATTAAAAAAAAAATGGTTGCCTGTAAAGTCGGTTTTACGGGCGAAGATTTTACGTGACAACGTCTCTAGTGCTGCGCGCGCGGCAGACCGATCATAGTTGAGTGGGAGAGAGACGCAAGGCATTCGGCGGGCCTCTCTCTCGTTCGGTGACTCATCGTAACGTTACCGAGCGTTACACTTTTTCATAAGTGACTCCCAGCCGCAACCTAATTTAAGACGTTGTCACGTCAAAAAACTGATGATGGTAATGTCATCATCATCATCATCAGCTCCCTCCTACAAACGAAAAAACAAACTTTACCTCTTTGATATACATACTACTGCAGATTACTTGTACAAAAATTCCAAGTCGTCCGACTTTTTAAACAGACTATACACTGTTATGTTGCAAAATCGCCTTCAACAACAAATTGCTTTCAAATGCCTGTCCATCAATAGATTTTATTTTCTGTATCAAATCAAATACAACAATACATATTACGACAATTATTTACCACCAAGAAAACACAAGTACAAGATAAATAATAAACACAAATGAGTACATGCGTCAATTTATTACTAGTATTATTTATAGCCGAACAAAACAATACGATGAAAAACAAAGTACAATAACCAATATGTGAATGTAAGTTGTATGAAAAGATGGCATTGCAGCTATGTAATTTACATAACAATTAATACAGTTTAGCTTGTAGATATAATAAAGCATTTATGTATGGGCGTTGCGACACAATAGTCTAATTTTATGAAACACCATGTATGTGACAATAAGAGTGATATACAGTTGTTAAAATATGAGTAATGCTTGTCAGGAATTATTTATTATTCTATTTGGCCATTTGTGTTTGTGTAAATGTGTAACACTAGTCTTGATTGACTTGATAGGTTTGTTCTGATGTAGTATTTTTTTTAAATGGGAAATCATCTAATGACTTCTCCCGCTCTAGGGCGGAGCGGCAACAGAACTGTAGTGCTGTAATGGTAAAGGCCCTTTTTTATGGTGGGAAAAAAACATCCAATGACAATACCCGCGGAGCGGGAGATAGTGTCAGACTCTTACTGACTAAACGACCCACCCTGATCCTTCTAGCCTTCATACCGGGGCTCGAGTTCCCTTTCGGATAACCCGGGCCCCAGTAGGCTTCGACCCAGCTGGGTCCCTACTGTTGCTGACAAATTGAGGCGCGCGGGAACAGTGCGCACCGTCGACGACTTGGACTTGGTCCGGACAGCGAGCTACCCATTGCTCACTGTCCGCAAGCCCATGACTCACACATGTTAAACACAAAACTAGAAGATCTTAAAACAAAAAAAAACCGTTTTCAAAACAATATAATATTGACAGACCCTTTTATTTCGAAATAATAAGTAGAAAAACATGAACACAATTTAATAGCATCATCTAAGTATATTTAATACAGCTGATTCAATTTGAATGGTTTTCTTGAAGAACCATCTGGCTATATGACTGATTTTGTTCGTCACAAAAAATGTTATTTAATCTTTATTCTAGTTAGATGACATTAGTCCTGTGATTAGAACAAAACTATCCAACAGTAGAGCTACCAGGCTGGTTGCTCACAAGTCACAATAATTATTGGTTGTCCGGGCTTGTTGAACTTTTCATTGGTTAATTTAGTCAAATCTAAATTACACAGATTGTTTTTTAGAAGACATCAACATCATTTCAGACGAAAAACATTCACCTGTAAGACACAGGCGTCACAAAATAGATAGGTACAGAAGACAATCTCATGTATGTACTTCACTTTTTATACCTACGCTCGGTGGACGCACACTAATGAGCGTTTGAGCCGGAATTGTTCGACGAGTGATTCGAGACGCGACCGAGATATCGTGTCTGTGAGCGGTGTCTTTGTGTGCGTTGCTCGAGCGCGCTTTGTATGTAGATTGACTTCTGTACCTATCTATTTTGTGCAGGCGTCCTCCAAGTGTCCTCCACAATGACCAGTCCTGTGGGACTCACATTTATCGGCTACCCATCGGTTTTAAAAAGTAATAAGGCGTCTTGTGTACCTAAGTTTATATGTTTGTTTTTAACTCCTGCATCGTGGGTGCGAATAATAATAATAAAAATATTTCACAACTATCACACAACGCCGTCTAGTCCCACGCTAAGCAGAGCTTGTGTTACGAGTACTAGACACCACTGATAAACATACTTATATATTTCTAAATACATACATATTATATATAAATTACACTCAGACACCGAACAAATGATTATGCTCATCACACAAACATTTGTCCTGGGTGGAAATCGAACCCACGACCTCCGGCATGGCAGTCAGGACTACCACTAGGCCAACAGGCCAGTCAATGAGTTAAAAACAGGAGTTAACAGGAGTAAACGTTCTTGTTAAACAATATAGGCTTTTAAAACAATATGGCTAGAGAGTGATAGAGAAATTAGTGCTCTACCAGATCAATGGCAAAACTTTTTGCTTGAATGAAATGTATAACTATTTCAAAACTAGTTTATTCATTTAGTTAACTAATAAAGCATTTCCATACATAATCTGTAACACGTGTTTACATTGTCCTTCTATTTGTGTAGGTTACATGTGACCTAAGGTGGCACTGGTAGCGGAAGCGTTCTAAAATAATATTAAGTATTTGATTTAACTTAGAAAACTGGATTGATTTTTGTTGTGTATACATCATGGTAGTGGAATCATGCTTCCGCCTGTACACCCCAATCAGAAATTAGTTATCCTTAAAGTTTATATTATATGGGAATCGACGCAACACAAATAGTATTGCATCGGTATTGGTATAAACGCACGCACACACAAAAACGCTTGTGACGTCACCAAAATTTATCAAAATAATCATGTAGATTTTTTTTTTTTTAATCTTCACGCAACACAAAGTACATAGGCGGACTTAATGCCTTAGGTATATAGATATGTTTTTTTTAAATCTATAATAATTTTTGCTTTTAAGGTTCCATAAATTAAAGCTGCATTCTGAGTAGTCAGAAACGTCAGGCTCCCAAGATACGCAACCGTTAACTGTCTCAATATTTTCAAGCGTTACATTGTTTACCTTTTCGTCAAGCGAGAAAAAAAAACAACCGTCATTCGTCCTACTAAAAACATTATGAAAACATCATATCGATTATAGCACCCTAAAGACCTTTATTGAAGACCTTTCGAATGTCTTAAGTTACACTGTCCGACATAAGGTAATTGTCTTTCTATTGTGTTTCTAATTACGACATTCAAAGAGTTAAGTTCTACACAGCTAGAGATTACCAACCTTGGTCATTTTGAGGCAGGAGTTCGATACGTTTGGTCAGATTAAATCCATGCTACACTAGAGACCACAGTCTGCGACCACATTTACATTGCCGAAGATAAGACATGTCAAAATATAGTCCACAAGAAAGAAAAAGCGAGAACTACACTAGACCGACGCACACATGGACCTCACCTGACTTTACGTGGCGTCATCTAATGTAGCTCTACAAGTCTAGTTTCCATATAAAAAGTATGGAGACTGACGCGCCAAGATCGTTGTACATGACCCACGTGTGCACAATGTAGTTTTTTTTTTTTATTGTTGATAGATTTAAGCTTGATCTCCCCTGATGGAAAGCGACGATGCGGTCGACGATCAAGCACACTTACCTAGAAGTAACCTATTCACTCTTGACTTAAAGATTCCCGGGTTGAAACACAGAGTCCGGCAGGAAATTTCACTCCTTAGCTGTTCTAACTTTATTCGTCGATGTCTCGACCCTTAGCATTGAGGTTAAACGCCGCAAGGAGGAACACTCGCTCGCAGTCTGACCACATCCCAACACCATTTGTTCAAGAGATTCCAGCGCTGTGTTCAACATAATTCGTGCAAGGCCCTGTCCGTATTGTGCCAACTACAATGATCGCTGGAATGAATCCCTCCGCTCCGCTACTTCTGCACAATGTCTGATATGATTGGGAGCACGTGTGTTTTATATAGATACTCGTTTGTTATTGGAAAGATAAGTAACAAACAACTAAACTATGTCATAATAATGCTTTTTCTCGACCTCCTGAAAATCGAAGCGAAGTCGCTAGAGCTGTGGAATAGACATTATGATTTGATTTTCAGAGGCTTCAAATTTTATATATATTTATATAAAAGCGAAATACCATTCACTGATTAATCACGTAATCTCAGAAACTATAACGACGGTTGAAAGGCAAAATGATCTAAGCGACATAAAGTAAACTTTACAAAAGTGAACTCAATATTTTAACTTTAAATCACTTTTTTGTAAAGTTTACTCAATATCGCTAACACCATTTTGCCTTTCAGCCGTCGATAAGATCTACAAACTTAAAATTTGACAGGTAGGATCCTTAAAGGGTGTAGACATCCCCTTGTGTTATACCCATAACACAAGCTCTGCTTAGCTTGGGACTAGGCAGCGATGAAAAATATTGTTCGTTGCCGATGAGTATTACATTGTAACCAATTCGATAAAGATAAAACAAAGTTTACTTTTCACACTTCCGTCACTATTTGTCACAGTATTTCTCATTGGCTGTTTATATTCATTTATTATGTCTGCATATTTAGCAGTATATTGATTTTTCTTATTAGATTCTTCTAGCTATTATTATCTCTTAAACATATTGAACTTATTAACCCCTCATTGTGCATTTGCATTGTGTTTTTGTCACAGTATGACTATAAACTCTAGCCTAGCCAAACTGCCGTTATATCATAGGAATTGATTGCCAGAGATTGGCATGTTTTTTTAAGGCGCCAAGGACCGCACAATCCCCGTGAGGAGCCTCTGGCAAGAGCCGTTTGAGGGCAGCCTCGGCCCGCTCTAGTTTGGGAGCCAGACGTCGGAAGTGGTCCTCAAAATGGTTCCGGCTGTCGATGACTTGACCCAAAGAACTTCATCGTCGACCCGACGCCTATGTATAACCGTCCTATCGTTATTTGGGGACCCGGTTGTGGCGCGTTCTGAGGACCATGCCATAGCCTCGGACTTGCGCAGTGCCACCTCGAGTCCCAACTACCGGATCCTCTTCACAACTGTAGCAACCCCGCGCGTACTACCGAAATGTTATGTGGTAAATCCTTTTTTTTTTAGTGGGAAATCATAAAATTACTTCTCCCGCTACGGTTGGAGTGAGATCCCGAGTGTCAGACTTTTACTGACTAAAATCCACCCTTCGGTTACCCTTTGCGTTTCAAGGTCGCGGTAACTCTTTCGAATGTTTCCGTAACCCCGACGTGGTCTATCCATGTAGACTTTTTCGAAAGAATGTCATTATTTCAAGAACCTCAACACAAAGTACCTCATTACATAGATAACTTCCACCTAATGTTTATAAAAAATATATACCAAACACCATTATTGGCTTCAATGTTTGACCCAACACGCGTAACCATCAAAACAACTCTAATAGCATCAGACCAATTGCCACAATTTGTTACCAAATCACCAACATGGACCTGTCAAGTTTTGGTCAAATTACCCGGTAATGGGCGGGGCCGGCGCGTGCGCAGGCTCTTAGGTCGAAGTGTGGAGCCCTAATGTCAGTGACGTCACGTGCTGGCCGCGTGGCGTACAGTTAAAGGGCTTTTATTTGATCAATATACTTTTTTTGGGAATGGCTGTCGAGATTGTGTTATGTTTTTCATATGTAGAATGGAATGCATTTATTAGTAGTTGGTTATAGATCTCGTAAGAATCTTGATTAATATGAAAGAAAATCGACCAATAGTGGGACTCGCGCACCAAGGGTCTGTACTGTCCGCAGCAAAGACAATCACGAATGTGTTTGAGAGAGCCCTCTTAAATGGTTATTTTATTGTTTTTTTTTTTTTTTATAGCGGCAACAGAAATACATCATCTGTGTAAACAACTGTCTTACTATCACGCTTCGTGAGATACAGTCTGGTGACATACGGACAACAGTCTTAATTTGCTTTTTTTACAAGATACATTGGTAACAGAAAGTTTTAAAGTCACTCAAAGGCCAATGGACAGGAAATCAGGAATTGAAGATATCCAGCAGGAGAACCATAGTTACCGTCATATTCCGAAGTATCGCCAAAGTTAAGTGGCAGTGGGTAGAACAGATGGTTGATGTGGCCGATACCTGAAGAGGCAACCGTGATCTGAAAGACGCAGCGTTGGGAAGACTCCTACAAGGTGGACCGACGACCTGATAAGGGATCAATGGATGCGAGAAGACCAGTCGTGGTGGCGATGATGTCCAGCAATGGATGTCTTTCAGTTGAAAAATTATGATGATGAGGATATTTGTTTAAGAGGGGGGAAAGCTTAACTCTCGAGTGGCATTAGTTATTGCATACTTTATGCCGCAAAAACGGACTGTTCCTGAGAAATAGGTCAGGCGAGCGAACCACTGTGAAAAAGCTAGCCCTTTATAAACTAAAAATGTTTCATGTAAGGCGAAGATACATTATTACTTGGGGAATAAAATACAATTAATAACACCTTATTAGCGTCCCTTTTTGGCAGAGTAAATAAATGCTCCGATTTGTTGCTGTCAAGTTATCGTGTCATTTAAAAAAAAGTTTTGTTTGAACTAATTACCACCTCACATGCTCATATACATCAAATTCAAATATTTAATTAGTCAAAACTCGTAAAAAGAAAAAAACCGCGACAAGTACTTACAGAAAACAAAAAATATTACTAATTAAAACATCCGCAGCCATATTAAAAATGATTTCAAACTCGCGAAGTAATTATTCACCCCCAGTTTTATTTCTGAACATAAATTCTCTGCTGCAATTAACTTAAAAGCCATGTTAGTGCAAAGTATGGCGCGACCCTTAAATAAGGGTCACGACACACGTGCCGACTCCGCCCACGTTTAGTTCGGCGACCGCAATGTTGACGGCGAGTGAAAAATAGTGTGAATTGGGTAATTTACGAATGATAGGTATGTAAAAAGTTGTGTTTATTTCTGTCAATAGATGTGTGGGTCTTTATGACACGCAGGATTGAGAATAAATGCGAGGTGAATGCTATAGTGCAGTACTACATTAAGTCATTGACTATTCTAGACTTCTGTTGAATAACAATGTTCTTATTTTCGTTTGTTAGAAACTATTATTTTTTAAACGTAGACTTTTGCTAGGAATGACTCCTGTATCTGAAAAACAATCTGTAACTTCTGTAAGCCATACAAATATTTGTTCCGTGCGGGAATTGAACTCGTGGCACGCAGCGCTCAAACCCTACCGTCAATTCATTTATTGTCTATTGTATTTATTTTAAGACTGGTTGTTTTTTTTAAAACAGAATAAAGACCTGTGGCACAAAGAAAGTGCGCAACATTAAAACCTTTGAGTTTTCATTTTCTAATTTTATTTCAAACTACTGAAACCTTATAAACTTACAAAGTACAAACAACCCTTTACAATTCAATAACAACACCGCCTATCGTTTAAAAAGCAAAATCTTTCAATAATTTTAATCGCATGTCAATGGGGTTACCCCAAACGGACGAGGCTTGACGCACCCCAACTAACCCTATTGTCACTTTCACATTGACAGTGAAAACTGTCAACTGTCAAAAGCAGCCAAGACGGTTTAAACTATGCGTTCCATTTTCGCTTTTCATATTTGGAAATCTTTTGTTGAGCGCGCGGCGGGCGCTCTTGTGTGAGGATGTAAGCGCTTTTTCGATTATGTGTACTGAGCTTTATTTAAGTGTGTCGTGTTCTTATATTGTATTGCTTATGATTACTTACTATATTTTTTTCATGTCTGTTATTGTTATGATTTTATTGAAAGAAAGTGTCGGTAGATAGAAATTGAACTGTGTTTTTATTTCGTGTTGCAATTGAATTACTTTAGAAAAATGTATTTAAATCGCTTTTCAGACGGAGACAGAAAGGCCTCAAGGTAAATTCTACAGCAAAAAAAAACAAGACTCCTACTAGTATAACCAGCCGAAAAACTTCAAAGCAACCAACATCAATATAGAAAGAAAATATCCAATGAAATATTTGATATCTACCCGTTTTGATGACAACAAATAAACATTTTTGTCAAACACCTTTAAAAAAGGACGTCACAAGACTTTCTAATAAAACGATACAGCGTTTGGATGACGCCGAATCAAAAAGTATCGAAGCGTCATAAATTACGAAATTTATATGTTGGTTTCGTTATTATTTCAGTAAATAGCGTTTCAAATATATATGTAGTATTGATATAAATAAGGTTTTTTTATTTAAAAAATAGTGGACGTGTAAAAATGTTACGTCCGATCGTTTTATTTTAGGAGTCACGAGATATCGTCGTGGGCGTAGTTTTTTGTCGGCGGTACTCGGTAGGCGAGTGACCTGCTTGCTGCGTTTGGTGGGCGGTTTAGGAGCCAGTTGAAAGTAATTGTTGCTACTGGAAGATAGTAATCAAGAACTTGTTGAATACAGCAGTATCTAATAATAATAATATTTATTTCCAAAACTAAATTGGTGACAGAAAATAAATACTACATAATTATTGCTACATAAATGAGGACATAGTAAATACCTCCAGGCTATATTGGGACTAGATTTATAGCCTGCGACAGTTGTGTTTTCACCAACAACTAGGTACACTGTTTGTTTATTCTCTAATAAAAATCAAATCATTTGACATTCATTATTATTTGATTGTTTTACATTGACACTTTTCCTTTTTTCAGCTCAGCTGGATACTACAGTACTACTACATTACATTAATGAGGTCTAAAAGGAAAAAAAAATTTTGGTCATCCACACTAATATTTTAAATGAAAACAATTGTCTCGTTTGTTTGTTGCGCCTACGTTTTTACGTCTGATTTGGATCAAACTTCGCACACGTTATATCATGTCTTAGAACAAGACAGTATACTATTTATGCCGGGATTTTGTGCCATTGGGACATATCTTTCACGCAGCAGAAGTCGACCTTTTTCAACAAAAAATACAAGCAAAAACCAAGTTTACCTGCTGAAAGAAACCAATAGTTCTATCGTGATAATGAAAATCAGACCCAGGTCATACAAACTGAAGAAGATATCAACCAACGATAACAATAACAGTAATTTCTTTCAACAGCAACCATTCTTCTCCACACAAAAGCGACTACAAAATACCTACTCTACTCGATCCACTATCTCGTCCGCTGCGTCAAAACGAGGCACAGCAATTGTGTAATCCCAATTCGACTAGCGGATTCGATGACATCCAATGAATAGGCTGATAACGTCAGTACAACCGACCCTTTTGTAGCCAGCCTTTCGAACTATTTGTACAGAAACTTATAACATTCACTATATAACAGAATTCAGTTGTTTTATTTGAAAAAATATGTATTCTAATTTCGAAATTGGGTTGTGGAATGGCGCGAAAAGACAATTTGGTTTGACCGATTTGAATTTTGGAATGAGTTCGTAATTTGAAAAGTGGTAGATGGGAGTTTTTGGCGTTTTTTTTTCGAGTGAACTTCAGGGGCCGTTTTAATTATTCGCAAAGTGATTCATAATGGACATTGTGATGTTAAATTGGTGTAGTTTTATATTTCAAGTGTCTGCGCAACTGGACAATAAGTGGAATCATTGAAACAGGCGCGATATCGGTGAATGGAGCTGAGAATTTTAATGAGTAAGTTCATTTTTATACATTTGCTGCCAAATACTATAAAAACATTAGAATGCGTAATTTATAGGAAGAAATAAATTAACTTTTTGATTGGCTTATGCTTTTGCCCGATTGATTGTGATGATTCATAATTATGATTTTTCCTTTACCATAAGATGCTAATTATGATAGAACATACTAAGTACATATCGGATTTTCCCTGCATGGTTTTTCATGTTCCCTGAGTTTAATTCGGTGTTTCTTCTCAGGGTAGTAAGATAGGAAACACCGGCCTCATCTAGATTAAACAGATGAAAAAAAAAAATATTGACGTGTAAAAGTGATTTTTAAATATTGTAAGAACATCAATTTTTTTTTTTAAAGTAATCATGGAGTTTCTTGCCGGTTCTTCTACATATGAAACGACCAATATTATTTGGAACCGTGAAATAGCTTCAAATAAAAAAAATGTTTTTTTTTTTTTTTTTTTTTTCAAACCTATTTACAAAATAAATATCATTTGTTTATGTTATTTTAAATTACCAGCCAGTCTTCAATATAACATTCACTATAATTATAACGAATTGTTTTGAGTTAGTAAAAAAATATTCGAAATTTGATTGCCATATTGGATTGTGAACTGGACCGGAACGATAGTTTTATTTCAATGATTAACTTTTTGGAATAAGTGCGTAACTCAGAACGGTGATAGGAAGAAAATAATTAAGGAAAAAATGGTTGACAATAGTAGTAGTACAAAATGGGTGACTTTGTCACACTACGTGCCTGCTGTGATTTTTATGAGAGTTATCTACTTTGAACGATGCAGATGTTCAGTAAAACATTTATAGTTAGGGTTTATGTTGCGTGAGTAATCTGTATTAGAACGTTTAAAGTATTCTTTTTTTTTGTAATTTATCCGCTTTTCTTTTTCAAAATGAAGTTTTTTTTTATTTGAATTAACATAAACTAGTGCTTACTCAAATGTCTCGCTGATGGTGCACGTGTTTTTGGGTCATTCGGCTCCCTTCAAAATGGTTGAGCTGTGTGGGGCTGATACATGCGTCATGCTCGTGAACGGGCGCCGTCAGTTGAGACCGGTCAGCTCTTAGCTGCCAGTGACTTAATTCAATTTCTATTTTTGTTATAATTTTTAATTTTTTTATTACTTATCTTCATTGTGCTCACATAATAGAAGCAACAAGAATTATGTAACGAATATTCATGTGACTCAATATGATTTAAAAGAGTGCCCATGGAGTTTCTTGCACGTTCTTCTGCATAGAAATGCTTGCTTCACTTGTTTGACTGACCGACATTTTGACAATTCAAAAGTGCCTGTAATTAGTCTATTTGAAATAAACGTTTCTGATTTCTGGTTTCTTAACTGTGATCCCACCTGGTAATAAGTAGTGATGCAATCGTTGCAACAGAAACATTTTCAACTGTCTCTCACAGTTCATGAGATACAGCCTGGTGGCAGACGGACAGACAGCAGCCTTTGGGTACGGAACCCTAAAAAATATGAACCTCTCAAAGAAAGTTGTCACAATAGCAGCTTTCATAAAACCATAGGCTATTAAATAAAACTTCCAAATGATGTTACAGCCACGTTATCTGGCCATCATGGCGGCGAAAGTAATACGCAATAAACTAAGGTTACCTGTAAAAATCCCAACTGTCTAACTATCACGGTTCATGAGATACAGCCTGGTGACAGATGGTCAGACAGACAGACGGACGGACTTTTTACCCTTTGGTTACGGAACCCTAAAAACATTAACACGAATCTCTCGACGCACGGCGAGTATCCATCTTTAAGTTGTTGAAACCTCTACGGTTCGAACTAAGCGTTTCGCCTCGTCATTAATACCGCGTACATCGAAGAACTGGAAAAATTTGCCTGCTGCGGTCTTCCCGTCCGATTATAATTTAGGTTTCTTCAAGGCTAGAGTAATTAGGCTCTTAATAAACTAGTGCGCCTCACCATCAACAATTGCATCCTTGCTTACCATTAGGTGGGATCGCAGTCAAGTACTAGTTTATTTCAGATAAAAAAAAAAGAAGAAAGTTGTCACAATAGCAGCTTTCATAAAACCATAGCCTATTAAATAAAACTTCCAAATGATGTTACAGCCGCGTTATCCGGCCATCATGGCGGCGACAGTAAAACGCAATAAACAAAGGTTTTACAACGCTTAATGATAGCTCTCGACGAAATATAGCTTTTTGTTGAGTACAATGACGATTAGGGCGTAATTAGCCACAATGTTGTCGATCGTGTATAGACGTGTAATGGGCTTTACTTTTTTTTGGTCCTTATAACTTTGAAGTGGTGCTTTGGATAATTAAACTCTAGATCTAATTAAAGTTAAAATTACTAACCATTTGGCCCAAGTTATCCATATAACATCAGCTATCTACTAGAGAAAGTTCCGTCAAAATCGGTCTAGCCGTTTCGGAGATTAGACGGAAAAAACAAATCGACGAAAAAACAGACAACTATTTTTTGTTATATGTATCAAATATACTTATAGTCTATGCAATCAGTATAACAAAAATATTGTGATATTACAAACGGACACTTCGATTTTATTTATTCACGTGTATAGTTACATATGTATAGATAATTACTATAAAAATCCTTGGCATCGGTGGAAAGACAGTTAATTTTAAGCTCATAGCATAGTTGTCCTTATAATGTTCCCACTTCCCACTGTCGGGACTCAGGCCTCCTCTCAAGGGGAGGGAACTTTAAGCTCACAAGCCAGAAATGTTTACCAAATAGACCTGCTAAAACTGTCATAAATTTTAAAGGTAATAAAAAAGTGGTAAGCACTCACCAGCTCTCAACGCATCCATGGGCACGCTAGGATACGGTATGGAGTAAGGGTACCCCTCCTTCCTTAGAGTCTTGGGCTTCCTCCGGGGCCTGTACTTGTAGTCAGGATGTTCCTTCATGTGCATGGCCCTGATGCGTTTGGCCTCGTCGATGAACGGCCGCTTCTCGTCTTCGGAGAGGAGTTTCCATTCGGCTCCTGGAGAGAAAGATGTCTGTTGTAATTATTTTGCTATGGTTAACCTTTTGCAGGGGCTTTTGTAAAAACTTATTGTTGTTCAGTTTCGTAGTTTAAAAGGTAATGACGCCAGTGAGTGTGAAATTAAAAGGGAATTGTTTGTCGTTATGTGAAGTGGAGGGATAAAACTCCTGTTACTAAAAGAGTTATGAGTAGGTATGCAAGTGAATGGATGGGGAGGGAGGCCAAAAAAAGTATGGATGGTTTGTGCGACTAGAGATATGAAGGAAAATGGAGTCAGTGATAGGTGGTGATAATGTGACGGGTGACAAGACAGAATAGGAGAAAAAAGTGTGTTGCGCTGACCTCAATTAAACAGGGATAAGGGTAGGAAGGAGTTCGAACAGTAATGGGTACCTTTTTTACGTGGCAATTCATCCAAATAACTTGTGGAGTGTCAGACTTAGTAACTAAAACCTATAGTGTTCTTTTAGCGGCCCTTTTTTGGCGAGGGCTGCAGTAACTCCTTGGAACAATCTGTAGCCCTAGAAGGGGTCGGCGTTAACTAGCCATATCAATTTTGCTGACATATCTTTGAGGCGCGCGCGGAAGATCGCTCCATTGATCCGGCCTTGAAACCTACCGGATAGCCGGACGGCGAGATACCCATGGCTCACCGTTCGCAAACCCGCGCTTACAGTGGCCGATAGTCGCCCTGTGACTATTGATTTTACTATCTTCTGTGTATCACAAAGGATGGTAGATTAATGGATTAAGTTACCAACTTTTCTGTTAGAGAATACTGCTAAAGTTTTTCATTATGCTAACATATTTCATCAGTTCCTAAAATAAAAAAAAAACATACTTTTTTCCACCTCAGTATTTTCTATATATCCCTAATTCCCTTGCTCACGTCATCACGCGTGAACGGCTGGATGGACCAATTTAGCTAATTTTTTTTTTTGTTGTGTTTGTATTCTTATGGAAAGAAAAATGAGAAAATTGTGTAGAAAATTACCGAAAACTTACGACTATGTAACCCATAAGTCTGACAGTTCACTGCTAAGACAGGATATCTGTCAAGTCAGCTAGTAAATAATAAAAAGGAGTTGAAAGAATTTTTATTTTCAGTACACAGTAATACTGGAACTATTTACACTTTGCAATAAAAAATTTCACACCTACGTACATTTTTTAGCTGATATTACATAATTTTTCGCGCCCACATTAGTGACTTATAAGTTCTCCAAACGCTGAAACTTGAGTTTTTTATTGATTACCCAATTCATAGCAATGTGTAATATGGCTTAGCCAATCTTATGGATATTATCGCCCAACATCAGATATTATTATCTTAACTATTCAGATTACTGAGCCAACCATTAAAGAGTTCATAAGTTTATTGATAAAACGACAGTATTTCTATTATTTGCTTTAAATATCGCATGAAAAGCATAATAAAACGCTACAACCATGTCTTATCAATACTTCATGCCAATATTTTAACCGTTTCAAACAAAGTTCAAATCGTTTTTCTCGACAATTCAAAAATGGCGTTTCACGAAAATTAAGTACGTGACTTGATCTAATTAACAACAAAAAAAGTAATCTGATATCATTAAAATCTATTATGCTTTACGTTAGGCTATAAACTATAAAAGCAGGAACAAAAACAGAAAAGTAATTTGCCCTAACCATCCTTCATAGCTGAAACAATAGCATTGAATCGATACAATATAATCGAAGGCAGCAACGACCTGTCTCCCAGCGCGATTCAAGAGACCAACCCTTTGTCTCCCCCCATTTATAGAAGGTTGTATTCATCCACCGTGGAGGGGCGCCACCGTCCATTCAAACAGACAAGACAATCCCAATTCAGGCGGGTATAAAAGCGAAAACAATGTCGCTAACATAGAAAGGAACAATCCGGCTCGGAGGACCAGCGGTAGTCTCGCTCGCACGCTAGAAAATGCCCCTAAAAGTGAAAGAGATAGGAACAACAATGGCGGAAAACGCCGCCTAATGACGAATTTGCGCTTTTCATTCCACAACAGAAGTTTTTCCCGGTTCCTCATTATTATGTCGATACTTTGGGGTGGGTTGGCATCTTTTGTCGGCGCGGATGATAGGATCGTGTGCTTAGTAACGACAATGGTATAAAAGACTAATGTTCTATTAAAATTACGTTGACGGTTTCGTGATTGTTCGGGAAAAATCGGCTTTATTTTTTCTGGTGAGGAGAAAATGTCGCATTAGTCGTTATAAGTACAAATTGCATTGGTGAATTTGCTTTGAGGGTAATATATTTCAAGCACTTACACATCTTTAGCAGATTCTCATTAACTTGGCTATAACCATATTTTTGGGAAAATCGTAAAGTGGGTCTTTACCATGAAAATAGATGCCAAAATCTTAGCAATAAATCTATAATGAAAACAATCATTCATAATCGTAACAGAGCGTGCACTTCAACATCAAAGCGCTCAGTCTAAATATAAATTTAATTCGCAAAGGTCGATTAACTCGGTCTCAAACAAAGCGTTGAGAACAATGATTGATACTAGCCGATTGTGACCGGGCATTGCAAGCATTGTCTGCGTTGAAATCGAATAGGTTTTCACAAGTTCAATAGTTGGAAAAGTTCGTTGGCTGGGCGACGAGTGTTTGTAATTACGCGACCTGTTATATAATTAAATTAATGATTGAATTTAAGTATTCATTGATGAATGTTCTTTAAGGTCATTAACATTATTGAGAGTATTTTTGTTGCGAAAATTTTAATTATGGTAAGGTTTTTTTTAAGGTGGAAAATCATCTAAAGACATCTTTCGCTCTATGGCGGAGCGGGAGGGCGTTTCAGACTTTTACTGACTAAAACAAAACATATGATCTTCCCAGGACCATGGATAACCCTTTCAGAAGTTGACATGTCATGGGTTAGTCCCCACGGACTAAATATATAGCCTGAAGATGGATGCCCTGGCTTGTGTATGCGAGTTAACATATTTATTTGTGACGCCATGATTTGTGACGCCAAGTGCGAGTCAGACTTACGCACTAAGGTTTCAGTACCACTATACCTTTTTTAAGCTATTGCATAGCTTCTATCGTGGCATGGAGACCGAATCCAGAAGTTCCGTAACGAAAATAACCTAACACCCCCTACTCATTTGTTTTTTTGAGCGTTATGACCGATAAGAAAAGAAATGAGTGAACAATCAATCAAAATTCAATTCAATGTGTGAAAGTGTAACTTCAATTAATATCAAAGAAAAAAAAATCATAATTGCATAAGTTGATAAAAATGCTATGCAATAGCTTTACCGCGGCAGTCCCCGAATGCCACACGTCTTTTTTTTAATCACGTTTTTTGCACAGGAGCCACATTTAAACGTTATAATTAGATATTCCAAGCGAGCATGCCTTCTAGATAAAATAAAATAAGAACAATAAAACCTTCGCTATGTCGTGTAAACCAAATTAACCACCTAATTAAACTACCAACGTGTGACACATTTTCGGTTAAACAAAACATTCCAACAATAACAAATTCCGTGCTTTATTTATTCAATTGCCTACCATGTTTCAACGCAAAACATACATTCAATATTAGCTAATTACAACTGCATCATTCATTTGCATATAACAAAGAGAAAAACAAACCTTTCAACACAGTAGAACAAATACTTTTGTAAATATCGAGTAGCTTTCCAACAGACCTCTGTGCACGGTTGTCACCTCCATTTTAAGCACACAGGTGTCACAATTTCTTTACAAGTGCAACACTGTGCATATTGTGTCTGAAAGATGTGGAGTGTAAGATTTTTTTTTGTTTTAAGTATTGTTTTTAAGACAATGTCAAATTGTAATGTAAATAGCTACTGCATGTTTTTGTTGTTCGACACGTAATTCTTATGTTTCGTGAAAGTTTTTTCTGACGAGCTTACAATGTTTTTTCTTCTTCGCCCGCGTCCATAAAATACAAGGTGTAAGGGACAGCCTTCCACATTCGTTTCCTGAAAAAATATTTTTGTGGAAGGTTGTCCCGTTTCGTCTACTGAACAAGCCCTTAAAGTTTGTGAAGGGCTGTCCCTTACACCTTGTATAGCCTATGTCACTCAGGATTTAGCAATCCGACCAGTACTTTCAGAGATTACCTCCTACAAACAAAACAAAAAATTACCTCTTTATTATATTAGTGTAGTTATGTCTGCGAGTGTCGGTCTTTAAAATAGGACAGATTGCTAGCATAAGGCTGGAACTACATTAGACCGAGGCACACGTATAACACGCCTGATGACGTAGAACAACGTCGCATGGCGTGGATCAAGTGTAGCTCTACAAGTCTAGTTTCCATATAAAATGTATGGAGACCGGCCACCAGATCGGTGTGTGTGTTAGTTCTAGCTTTTGTCAGACTAATTTAACAGTCGTTGATAGGTTCGCGCTTGACTAGAATCTCACCTGATGGTAAGCGATGATGTGGTCGACAATGGAGCAAGCTTGCCTAGCATAATTAGGCTTTATTAATGTTCCCACTGCTGAGACTCAGGCCTTCACTATAGAAGAGGGAATGGGCCGCAACCCACCAAGCGGGTCCAGTGCGGTTTGGTGGCACGCTTGCCTAGAAAAATAACCTATTCACTCTTGAATTAAAGACCCTTAGAAGACCTGGCAGGAATGAATGTTCCTAAATGTTTAGTACATAAGGATGACATGTCTAGTAATCATGTAAGTTATCACTAAACCACATTTGAGTTTTATTCATCACAGTTTTCAACGTCAGATTAAAGCAACATTTCCATGAAGCTTACAAATTATTTTGTACGATAAATGTCCACTCTATTGAATAAAACCTTTCCGTGTATGGAAATATGTTTATTGATTCTCATTTCATCTAAATTTCAGGCAAAATCGAAAACCATTACAATAAACACCTACACAATATAATTTTCAATATGACCGTTACCAAAACATTCAAAATTTACACCCATAAAAAATCCCTTATTCTTGTCGTATGACATATCAGACTTTTGCCTTACAATTCGATCCCCCACATTTTTCGCTCTAGCAACCCTGCAGGTATTTATTTATTCTTAATTAACGGCCACACTAACAGTCGTAGCAACAATACGCACGTGTCGATACTACTAAAGTGTTGCCACTACACAATAATTATTTCCTACAGCGCCCGTTCGTTACGGGAAAACAATGGCAATGGGATGGCAACACGAACAATGATTGTCCGGCATTCAGCTGTGGAATTAGGTATAAATGGTTATTAGTTATTTGTGTTTAATTGGAATTGAGAAATTGGAAAATGTTTGTTTAATTAAAGTTCTCATTACAGCTTACAGACTTATCGAGAATATGCATTTTGTAGTATTTTCTCTTGAAATGGAAAATAGTTTCTCTGTAATTAGCTATGTCCCAACACATGCCTATTCTCCCAAGAATTGTAGTTACTAGTCATCATTTATCATCATCATTTCAGCCGAAAGACGTCCACTGTCGGATATAGACCTTCCCCAACTCTCACTATAACGACCGTTTCTGCGCGTCTTGCAGCCATCGTTACCGCGACCCTCACCAGGTCATAATACCATCATGTGGGAGGTCTCCGAACCAGAACCTTTTGTCTCCATCGACTATCAGTTCTGCGAGCAATGTGCCCTGCCTACAGCCACTTAAGTTTGGCGATTCTTCGACCTATGGTTTCTAGTAAACATCAATAATAACCTCTTGTGCTGAATTTTCTTAGAAACAGTTCAGGAAGTTCTTTATTTCTTTTCGAGAAAAACGCATAATAACATTGCCATTTTTTCTTGTGACAGATATTTATTTATTTCCTTGTGGGTATTTTCAGATCCATTGAAAGAAACATGATTGTGTCGGCTCTTATTGTACTGAAAATATGAGCTTTTCACAACCAGAATAGAGGCTTGCTTATGGATATTCCTAGGACACAATGGTCTAGAAATATCATGAGCATAAACATTGGGTTCAAGCTATGTTATGCACGTCATAACATTGGTTAGAAGACTGGGCAAAAGTAACCACAAAATGGGTTCTTTAGGATGCACGGCGCCACCAAAGTCAAACTAGGAAGAGAAGGCGAGGTGACTTGGATGCCTACCCTAAGGGTTAGCTCGACGTGGACGAAAGAATCCTCCACCTCGAGTCGTATTCCTCATTATTGAGGGACATGAAGTTCCCGCTGGATTAGCTTCTAATTGATGGTAGCGTCATGAAGTGCAATGTGCCATTGGGTGTCCCGTGTGGAGTGGAGCTGATCTGTTCATCTTTTTTGGCGAGAAAAGAATACCTGAAGGAATTTCAGTAAGAGGGAAAAAATATTTAAAAAAAATGGTTGGTTAGGTATATCAATGTGAAGTACGTATGGACAGTGAACGTATACCATTCGTACAGACTTCTGGAATCTGAAAAAAGCTAGTACAAAAAACTGTACATAGACTAAAATTGATTTGAACCTCTGACAATATCATGAAATAGCCAAACAAAGTAAAAATTTCAGCTGAAACCATGATACGTTTTCCCATTATACAGCAATACAATACCACCTCCAAATTTAGAACACGCACAAAACATCAAACACCTAACATTAGACAGATCATACATAACATGATTGTCAGTAACAATCACACGAACAAACATGACAAAAAACAAAGCGCACAAACACACACGGTAGGCAGTAGGTACAATACTCTCGTCAACAAAGAACTCTCCTCTCTACGTAGTATTAAAGAGGCTATTGTGTTCAGAATCGGACGAAAATGCTCTTCATTACTCTGAAAGCTTGTGTGCCATGCGACAATAGAGAAACCGGGGGAGAGAGGACCGGGGGGGAGGAAGAATCAGGAGTAGGGGGTGGATCACAAAGACGCATGGCGAAGGAACACCCGCCACCCTTTCGTCCGTAAAATTGAAATGGTAAGAAACGTTATTTAGGTCATGATTTTATTAAATGTTAATAGATTTTTTTTTTTGGAGGGTGCCGGTTGAAGGATTAGTTACATAGTTTGACTTGTGTGGGGAGGGGGGGTTGATTGTGACGTTGTATCGAGCTTGGATATTGCTTTAGTTCTTGTTAGTTTCAGAATTTCATAGAATAGTTACTTGCATGTAATATGAGCTCAAATATAGTTTGCAAGGATTAAAGGTTTAGTTTTGATCCTGTAACTGTAGAATAAGATCTTTTTTTATAGGAACCCATGATTAAAAAAATACTCAAGAAACAAGATCTTTTAACCCGTCCATCACACTAATATTATATAGGTGAAAGTTTGTGTGTATATTTTTAACTTCTTCACCCTTAAACGGTTGAATGAATTTCGATAAAACTTAGCTCACAAGCATGCCCGGTCCAGGAATAGCACTAAGGATACCTTTTTCCGATCAGTATACACTCCCTCCTAGTACAACATGGGTGAAGCCACTGGCATCAACTAATATCAGAACAAAACGTAGGTTTTTCAGAACAAGCAAACACTATAAAGCCTTTACATATTCAACAAATTAAACAATCAAAAAGAATAACCCGATAGACGAGGAGCTCGCCTCAACAAAAATACGCCATCGTTTACACAGCGTCACAAAAACGCTAGTAATTAAACAACAGCAAACAACGGGGGCCCTTGCCGGCAACAACGACAACAGTCGACAACAGACGACAACAATAAGGAAACAACAGTATTTTTGTTGCGAACACCCCCGGTGGGGCGGAGTGCCTGCAACGGGGCGATAAGCGCCCCGTTTCAAGTACATAACTATGTAATACGTGTGTACTAGACAGCGTTTTTAAACTAACATCAATCTCACAGAATACAGACAGAAGTATGTTTTATTTTGACGAGTTTTTTCCGTATGGAAAAGTAGAGTACAAGCAGTATTTAAGTACAGGCAATTTTTCTCAGGAAGCTCTTTGTGATGTCTCGTTTTTTTTATGAAATGAAGGCTTTGTGAGGGATTATCATATACAAGCAATGATCAAATGGAAAAAATAAATATCATGTGCGGTGTTGTGTGGCCTATACAACACAGCATTATAATATTTATTTTTTATTATTATTATTTGTTCAAATAATATCTTGAGTATGTTTGCGAATTGGGTTAAGTTTTTTTTAAGGTAGTGGTCCAGTGGTAATTGCCCTGATTTACGTGTGGTCGTGGGTTTAAACCCATCCTAGCCTACTTTGTTTAATTTAATTCATCACCATTGTTCTCAAAACGGTGAAAGAAAACATCGCGAGAAAACCGGCATGTTCTAGAACTAAAAATTTGAACCACTATGGCCTGGATTGCATAGGATACTCTTTATCTTTAGGAAGTATGTTCCTTTGATATGATTTCTGATATTTATGCGGGCGTAACCGTTGGCAGAAGCTAATTTTCCACAAAGAACACTTGACGGACACATGTTAGACGAGTGTTTTTACCATAATAATGAAAAAACATATACCTAGTAAAACCGTTTCAAAAGACAAACTAAAATCAACGTTTTACAGTCACAAAAATGCATACTATACAAGGCGGCAGATAAACTTAAAACAAAGTACATTGACTTTTTTCCTAATATCTCCAATATATCGAAGGCACCCGAAAAACCATCAATGAACTGTTTTTCAGAAAAGGTAAAGAATCACGACAGATGTCGATTCAAGACAGCTTTATGTCTTTAATTCCGTTTTTGAAATTAAGAATGTCGATAAATGTAGTAGGGTCATTGACCGTTATTCCACGTTCATTTGGCGCTTATCTTAGTTTACGCAAAGCAGTGTTTCATATTCTTTAGTCTTCTATAAAAAATCGTAACTAATATTTTATGTTTGTTGAAAGGCTTCCCACAAGGTGGCCCGATGACCTGATGAGGGTCGTAGGAATGCGCAATATATGACCCGCACAGGACTGATCGTTACGACGACACTTGGGGGAAGACTATGTCCAACACTGGAAGCCTTTCGGCTGCAATGATGATGATGATTGTTCATGAGAAAACAAAATAAAATGCAACATTATGACTTGTCTTTAATCAATTCGTAGAAAAAAGCTAAGGCACACACTGATTCCTATAATACCTAGCCCAAACTTGAACCTAGAACACTAACATTTTGATCAGAGGTGCCTATTATAATGTGCACAAACAATAAGAAAAGTTTAAAAAATTCGCCCCCAAACAACAGAGGGTCTATTATTTTACAAAAGAAGGCTTACATTACCTTTTATTCAAAATAATACATGAAAGAAAACGACATCTTTTATTACATCATAACCTTAGATTAACAGCCACACTTCTAAAAAACTATTAGATAATTAGTAAAAAACATGGTATCTCCTATCAGATCTAAACACGCCATCAATACCGGGCATCAAAAGTACAATAACCTTTTAAATCAATTTAAACACAAAACCAGTCGAAACATGAACAACTCATCCTTTTACGAAAGAATAAAAAAGTATTATGCAATTTGTATCAGTTACTCATAATAGACTAGCTCCTGGACTACAAACGGAAGAGTCATTCTCACAGAATTTACTATAGTATCGCTTTAATAGATTCTTTACAAAGAGTATAGGTTATTTGTGCGGACTATACACCATTCTGTTGGTAAAAAGCCTCGACTTTTATATGAGAAGAGAATTCTTTGTCGAAATTCGTCACGGTCCTACGATTGGCCGTGCCCCGTTGTAGCCGCTCCAAAATATCCAATAGTATTCAGTAATTACTTGTATCTAACAAAAAAGTGTTGAAAACAAAAAAACTGTGGAAAAAAGTCTCGATACGCCTACGTTAGTTGGAGCGAGGAAAATCGACGTAAATTAGGTATTAACTATGTGTTGTTGTTATGTAATACAATGGAACATCTGTTGTGGTGTTCATTTCTTAAAAGATAGGGATTGGGGCGGTAATATCATGTGTTCTTTTTTAATTACGTCGAGGTGACGGAAAGGTTTTCGTTCTTCACAATATGGCGGATGTCAAAATAATTGGAACGGTTTTTTTTTGTATAATTGGCTCTATCTGGTGGATGTTTGTGGTTTGGCGAGAGAAAATCGTCGATGCAATTATTGAATCCTACAGTTTGTATCTTTAAAATACGCTGATATAGGCATTTTTGGTATTGATTCATTTGTCAGCAAAACATTGCAGACTACGCTCTGTATTATTTTAAGTTCTTACGATGTATCCTAAAGTTGTCTGGTACATATCGCTGTCAGCGATAAGACCGCCATTGTATCCATAGATTCAAGTTTGTGTACAAGTTGTGTTAGTTTTTTGATGCACAAAAAGTTTATTCTATTCTTATACAGGACATCCATGAAGCACTGAAATTTTACGTAAATGCAAAAAAAAAAACAAAATCAAACCATTTATTTCACTTTTGAATAGTCAAATGTCGGTCAGTCCAAGAAAAGTGAAGCTTAATTGCACGTTCCAAAGCGTAAATATGTGCAGTAGGACAATGTCTTTTTCAAGAAATTGGTCATTCTAATTGTAAGCATATAATATAGGGATTGAAGCACTATATTGGTAATGGTATCTGACTAAGCACGCACACACGCCGCGCTAGTGACGCAAGAAAAATTTATCAAAGATTTAGACTGACCTGTTAGTCTAATGGTCCCGACTGACAAACTCTGCTTACCTTGGGACTAGACGGCGTTGTGTAGTATTATTATTTTAAGAGATATCGATTCAGTAGTCGATTCGGAACACACTAATTTTAGGATGTGCCTTTATTATGTTACATCCAAACTTGTAACTCTGTCTGTTACACTTTCACGGATAAATTGCAGAACCGTTTGGTATTCTTGAACCCAAGAAACCATAGGCTACATAACAGAGATGGCCGATAACAGAAGCCAGATAACAGATCTGGCTTCGACTTGGACTTCGTAATAACCAAAATTCACACGGACAAAACCGCTGGCTAGTGTTGTATACAACAAAGAAGGCCTGACGAAAGATGATTATTTACAAGAGTTCAGTGTTCAGAATTCAATTCTGAAAGGGGCGAAGTCGCAACCTAAAGCTAGTGCCTAAACAACATTGGACAGTCACTATCATGGGCTATAAAAAAGGTAAAAGGTAAACGTTGTCATCATGATTAAATTCTCATTACGATTTTCTTCAGAAGCTCAGCACCATTCAGCTCATCAGGCACTTAGGCACTGAATAACTGATGTATTGTGCTTTCAATTGAGTCTGTATCACAGCCTGACAATTGACATCTTTAACGGCAATTCAGACATAACACTTCCAATTTCCATTCTGTTACAGTTTTTTCAGCTTTTGCTGTATAAAATTAACTGTAGGTACATGAACAGTCCTTAAAATGAACGGGACCTAGTAAGTCCAATGCCTGCTAGGGCTGCGAGATTATTCAAAAGGATTGGAGCAACAAGAGTTCTCCGCGCGATTAAGACTTATACAATAGTTCCTCAATCAAGTATCGGGTAGTTTCCCGGACCAGACCAAAAATCCGTCTGGTCGGAGCATCCTCTCTTTTAAGTGGAGGTATATGTAACTTTAAATCCTCTACCTCATACTTCTAAAGAGTTACTTTGACCTTTGAACTTAAAGAAGAACTGAAGGAACACTCAGTGGGCATTAGTCAGTAAAAGTCAGATATATCGCTCCAGATAGCCCGGCGGGAGAAGTTATTTGATGATTTACTATCTCAAAAAAAAAAGGCCCACAAACTACTTTTTCTGACATGCATACATAAAAATGTATGTATGAAATATTAATATGCCAATTCGGACACTGTCCGAATCGGCGCATTTTTATTTCACACACTGTTTAGTACAGGCAGATAAAACAGTTTTAAAATCTACACTAATATTATAAAGAGGAAAAGTTATTTTTTTAATTGTTGTTTCTAGGAGGTAATTTCTGAAAGTGCTGGTCCGATTGCTAAATTTTTTTCACCGATAGAAAGCTGCTTTATTCCTGAGTGACATAGGCTATATTTTACATGCGTAGGCGAATCCGCGGACCAAAACTAGTATAGGTAATAATATGCAGAAAAAGGCTTTTCCGTGGATTTAAGGCGGCAGTATCGGGTAATTTTAAAACTTTTTGTCTGACTGTACAAAACAGCTTAAATAAATTTGGTAGTGTATTTTTTTTCGATTGGAAAAATTAGTGTCAGAATCTTCAGTGAAAAAATGTTGAAAACAAAATGTGACATGCGTGTCATGACCGTGAACAGATGCCGTCAGATGAGACTGGTCATCTCTTAGCTGCCAGTTGCTATCTTAATATCTATATTTCGTTTTTACTTTTACTTCATTTACATGGTTCTCACATGATAGCGACAAGAAACATGTAACAGAGATATTTGTAGTTACATAATATGATTCAAAATTTGTGTCCAAGGAATTACTTGCACATCTTACACTAAGCTTTGAAATGTTAAATTACCATCATTTTTTTGTGACTGACTGACTTATTGACATTTCAAAAGTAAATTATTTATTTGATTTTTTTTTTATTGATGTAAACTTTGGACACTGTGTCCGATTCATCAGCAGCTCTCTTTTCAATTACAACTTTACAAGTGACTTAGCTTACAATTAATATGCATTACATAGTCATCAAGTAGTACACGACACCAGGCTGGATGGTTGGGCCCCCCATTACACGTCACACAATGGCCCACTCCCTACCTTAATTAATATTAACTGGGTTGCAACGCCCCTACGTGTAAACTATTAAGGGTATGCATCAGACACTGATGAAAACAAACATATCTGACATACGGGGAAATAGGATGGTGAACGATTAATTAAACATGTTGTGTGGTAAAAATTTTAAACGTCGTTAATGACGTAATGAACCAATGGTTAAAGCACCCACCTCTCATGTATGAGGTTGCAGTTTTGAAACTGGGCAAGTATCAATATGAATTTATCATATTGGTGCTTGGAGAAAATTTATTGATTTAATTGATTGAATTTAATTTATTTTATATATTTATATGTATGTATTTAAGGAGAATAAAGGAAATAATAATATTCCACAACGCCGTCTAGTCCCAAGCTAAGCAGAGCTTGTGTTCTTGTGCTTGTGTGAATTATTGTTTATTGAATATTGGGATTGTAATTTTACTTTGTTTTTTTTTTTATTTGTAGTCGTTTTTGTATTCCGTGAAATAAACGAATTTTATTTTATACAGGGTATATCTCTATCTATCCCTCTTTCTCGAATTCACGACCGACATTTTAAACACGTCATATTAAGGCAGCAGTTTGTTATACTAAAAGTTAGTAAGTTAAGAAGCCTATCAAAAGAAATTTTCCTTAGCAACAAAGCTCAGCGGAGCAATAAGAATGGCTGAGAGTTCATCAACCCGTTTTCCCACTTCTTTCACTACAGGCATTACCGGGTTCTTGGAAAAGACACAGGACGGCAATGAACTGCGATACTTCGGCGCATTACTCGGAGCCAATACTCGAATCGACACCTCCAACGCCCGAGGCAAAAAGTGCATTTTTTTCAAGTGTAACGTTTTTGTAATTGTTAATGATGTAATTTACTTTTGAAAATCTTTTTAGCCGATGTAATTGCACGATAAAATCAAACATCACTTTAACTTACTAAACCCCAAGCGAACGCCGGCGTTTGCACTCTCATTGTATTTCTATTGTGTCTCTAATTACGGTATTCGAAAGGATAAGGAGATGCAACTCGACATACATTTTACAACCGCTCTTACGCGATTCTGACTTTATTACACATTTTTCATTACATATTTTAGAAACACAGTATCTTCTAGATATTATCTAAGCTTATATTGAAATAAATTTATAAATTAGTGTAAAACTAATCCAGTAAAAATCCATGAAAGTAGTAATTTTAAAATAAAAGCATGCGTAATACGATTTACAATATTTTTCGAGGGGACAAGAGAATGTCGGCAGAAAAGAAGAACGACTAATCTACTTTATTCAGGAAGACTGATAAATTATCTCTGACAAAAACAAAGAAAGAAAGAAAAAAACATTAGTCTACATTCAGACTTTTATAATGTTTTGACAACAAGTTCGCGATCCCACTCGCCACCCGCGGCCACACTGACTCACGCTAAAACTTTGCCGCCATTGTGCACTATACCTTTATAGCGATCGACATAACGATTGATTTGACATAAACACAAAACGCGCACATATTTGTGCGCGATCGGCAAACAATGCACGGTTTTGTCGACAGGTTGCGCACAACGCACAACGCAGATGCGTTTACACATGTTTGGGGAATACGATATCTTGTGTTTCGTGAGTTTTTGTCTTCATTTGAGGGGGTTGAGATTTTTGATTGGAATGATTGATTTGTTGTCGAAACGTGTAATTTTCTAAAATATTGATTGCAGTTTATTGTTTTATAGTAAACACTGCTTATTTCTTCTTTTTATAATTAACTAGCTGTTTCTAGAAGCTTCGCCTGTTGAAAATTTTCGCAAAGGAACATACTTTTGGGCCACAAAGCATTTTATGTGCTATACCAGGACATTGTCTACTCGTGTGCCAAACTTCATCCAAATCTATTCAGCCGTTCAAGCGTGAAGAAATAACAAACATACATACACACACAAACTTTCGCCTTAATAATTATATATTAGTGTGATTTTAAGGTTTATCAGAAATTTGGGACGTGGGATTGTTTGAAAGTCACCGTGACCTTGGAACGCAAAGGGCAACAGAAGGAATACAGATGGGTTTTAGCCAGTAAAAATCAAACACTCCTTTTTGCTCCACCCAGAGCGGAAGACGTTAGTAAAGAATTTATTTTTTACTTTTTCTTTTGATTGCACCATATGTACTAGAAATATTGTCTTAATATTAAGAACTAGCTTTTGCCCGCGGCTTCGCCCGCGTATATAAAATATAGCCTATAACACTCAGGAGTAAAGCATCTTTCAAAAAATTTTAGCAATCGGACCAGTACTTTCGGAGATTACCTCCTTCAAACAAAAAAACAAACTTTACCTCGAAAAAATATTAGTGATGATGATGATATAATTTGTCTTATAGATTTCTATAACTAATCATAAAAAAACCTTTACAATCTTCATCATTCAATCAACCATAAAAAATATCTCATTCCAGATTTTCTATTTAGTTTTTTTCGAAAAACTGCTACCTAAACCAATTCCATCAAGACATTACAATACAAAGAAAAACACCTACATTTTTAATCCCCACCCCTCTATAATTCAAACATATGACAAAACGCAAGACGAAAACGTGCCACTATGAATAATGCATGGCCTGTATTTGAACAGGACAATACCAGTTTTACGTAAAGCCTTGTCGCCCTCGCTTCACTTGCAAAAGGAAAAACTAATATTGAACGCGTTGTTTTCTTTTGACAATAGATGGCGTTGGCTGTTCGGTGAATTTTGAAGAGGGATGCGCTCGTAATACTAATTTGAGCGAATGAAGATGTCTTGGTAATTCTGAATACGGTAGACCGTATGACATACATTTTTTTGGTGGGAAAATCATCGGATGACATCCTCCGCTCTTGAGCGGAGCGGGAGATAGTGTCAGACTTATTGACTAAAAAAACCGCCTTGCCTTCTTCTCACGGCTCCGGGTTTCGCACACTGCCCATGGACCGTATAATATAATAATAAATTAAATTAAACGTACAAAGCAATGTATCTCTCACCTAGCAATATATATGTATTTGCACTTACATTTTTCTTATTTTACAAAAACTAGGATCAAAGATTGTACAAATTTTTAAAACGAAGTTCGAGTTCATTTTACACATATCACAAATTGATGTTGGCTACTAGTATAAACCATAATAAATATTCCAGTATATAAATTATCCAGTTTTACACACTAAACTCAATTTTGCATTTATTGTAGATGTGTAGGTTACTCATGTCTAAAACTAAACTTCATCTATATCACCCTTGCGAAATTGTGGTTACCCATTTCCTATAAAAATTATTAAATCTTTCTTTATTTAATTATACCTCCAAGTCAGAAAGCTATTGAAACACTAATTCACTAAATATCACTATTTTTGTTCTTTCATTATTAGCGAATCACACAGAAAAACTTTTCACATTTTATTCTTCAATTAAAAATATATTCAATTCAAAAACCGAACACCGTACCGTATAAAAACCCCATCTTCAATATTAACAAATAGGTGTCTAAAACCGAGTACACACCGCATCGCACGGGCCGAGTTGAAAAAAGCCGAGGGGGAAAAAAATAGAAAATGTCGTTTCCTCTCGCCGTCACCGCCAGAATGGCCATGACCGTTTTTGCTCGTATTTCCATACTCTTCCGCTCGTGTCCTCCCATCCCTATTTCTGGGCGTTTTTAAATTTCGAATACGAAACTGTACTTACTTTTGAGCTGTTGATTATTTTCGAGAATACCCCCGCTGTGTGAGCTTCTGTTGGATGATTGCGGCCAATTTTTTTTCCTTTCGTCTTTGGGTTGCAGTTTGTTTTTAATTTGTGCTTCAGAGTTTTGGACTCGTTTCTGTGGAAGGGCGATGGACTGTTTGCGAGTGGATGTTGTGCTTAACTTGTTTTCAAGCTGTTTTTGGTAGTGCTCGGAACTTAGTCATTAGGATTGTAGTGTGAGCACGTAGTTTAAATTTGTCGGCATTTATCTACGACATGTTTAATCTCTACGCAATATTTTTGACAGTACCAGCTTGCGACTACGCCGACACGTCAAGCGCTTGTCATCTTAACTTAGCTCAAGCGCCACAATAGCGAGAATGAGCTAGACAAAGGTGTCAAACAATCCACCTACGAAACCACTTCTCACTTCATATTAAATTGATTCAATAAATCATAATCTAGACGAGATGGAATGATCAATTTGCAATCAAAATGAGCCCTTTACAAACTACAGAGTGGGATCCATCGCTTACCATAATAGTAATTTACTTGTGCCGAATTGAATGGATTGTGCGAAACAATGCCGTCTTGGAGGAGTGACGTAATCGTATATTACTATAGTTGTGGTACAAAAGGTGTTTTGTTACTCACAACGTTAATTTAGAAACGGTAAATCGTGCTTACTGTGAAGATTTTGTTTGATCTGTTTCCGTCTTACTTGGTTTGATTGAAAATACTTTGAGTATGAGACGTATTTCGTACATTTGGACCTTAAATTTTCTTGTTACACTAGCAGAACAGGCATATAGTTTAACCTTTCAATCGTAGAAATTACAGACACAATAGAAAGACAATAGGTGCGCGAACGCCGGCGTTCGCTTGTGGTTTAATGAATTAAAATCAATTTTAACAACATAAAGTTGGCTAATAGTGAGGGCACATTGTTCGCTAAACAGATGGTCGATTGTGCTGAAAGATTCTGTGGTGGCAATCGCGTACCAAAAGACGCATCGTTGAAAGGCCTCCCACAAGGTAGACCGATGACCCGGTAAGGGTCGCAGGAATTCGACGGATGTGAAACGCACAGGGCCGTTCGCTGTAGCGACACTTGGGGAAGGCCTATGTCCAACAGTGGACGTCTTTCGGCTTTTGAAATGATGATGACACTGATTGAAGGCAGTTGTGGCTCAGTGGTTGCAGCCCTGACTTGCAAATCGTATGTAGTGGGGTCCCAATCCAGGCAAGCGTTTTGCATTGTGTAATTCATTTTATAACCACTGCTCTCATAACGGTGAAGAAAAACTTCGTGAAGAAATCGACATGTCCTAGAATTGACATCCATTAACTCGCACTGGGCTCGCGTGGTGGATAACGGTCTACTCCTGACCTAGAGAGGAGGCCTAAGTCCCAGCAGTGGGAACATTATAAGGTTAATTATGCTATGCTATTCTAACAAGTAACATGGGAATATAAAGATTATGATGAAACAAACTATAGGTACTAGAACACAGAACCACAATAGAACAACATTTCATGGAAAAGCACACATAAGTATATGTAAAGTACTTAATCTACACTCCCTCCTCTCCCCTTCTGAAATAACCGTCACACATTATGACCTACATTCAAATAAGCTTTGTACACATCATACACTATGTTATAGCGTTAATCAAATAACGTTACTGTTTCTCATACGTTGAAACACGGCCATCGTATTTACTTTATTCATACATATTTATTGATATACAATATTAAGATAAATTCTTTGAACGCAAAACGGCAAGCAATACAGAGAATTTTGTTTTTTTTTGTCCTTTTTTTAACAATATTCATGGTAACATTAGTAAACTGTCAAACGATTTTACAACCATGCCACTACTTGCGAGGGTGTGTTTGTGTCCTACCAAGGCTACATGATTCGGGCTTCTGGACGGCGAGCAATGGGTAGCTCACCGTCCGCCCGTCCAATAATAACAGAGCCCGAGTCGTCGTTCAACGCATGCCTCAAAGAGAAGAAAGGCCGAGGACTTTAGTTAGTAAAAATGTAACACGAGCACGAGAAGTCAGTAGGTGATTTCTCATTTCTTAAAAAAAAGCTACATCATTATTCAACACCCTTACACGCCAGTATAGTTATGACGTCAGCTACGAGGTGATTTCCACTAGATACCTACCTAACCGTTTCTTGATATTACGAACTTTTCCGGAAAATCTATACACCGTTAAATTTTGATCGTTTTATTCCTTTGGAGGGTCGATCCGGTACATGGATTGGCAAAGGCCTCCCCAAGTCCTTCCAGACATTCTTCTCTCGCGCCGTCTCAAACCAGTTCTCGTGAGACGCGTCTAGATCATCTCGCCACCTCTTTCTAGGGCAACCTCGATGGCGCTTACCGATTGCAGGAACCCACTGGGTGACACTTGCCCAGCGGTCATTGCTTATGCGGCTAACGTGCTCCGCCCAATCCCATTTGAGCCTGGCCGCCTTTTTGCCCACGTCTATTACGCCCGTTTTGGAGCACAGCTTGTTATTTCGAACTTGGTCTGTTTATTTATTTATTTATACTTCATGCACATAAAAGTACAGAGGCGGACTTAATGCCTTAGGCATTTTCTTCCAGTCAACCTTTGGGTGGTGCAGAGAAAAACAGTGGTAGGTGCAATAAAAGAAAGAAATAAGGTGGTTCCAAGAATTGATATACTAATAAACCATAAATATTAAAATCTGTGTCTCTGTTCTTTTTACACCCAGAATACTGCGCTCCATAGCTCTTTGGCAAACTCCAAGGCAAAATTTTTGAAGTTCGGTGAGTGACCAGGTCTGAGCACCAAGATTTTCAAAGTCACAGAACAAAAGTTGTTGTCTAAGATGTTAGTAATGCAGTCTTGCGAGGTTATTAGTGTTTTACAAATAACCTTATAAACCCCTATTAGTGTGATAAGAAAAATAAAGTAACGACTAACCTAATCTCTTCGAGATCTCCGAGTTATGCATCTTCGGATTATCCTGAGCGATCTTCCGCCTCTGTAGCCTCGACCACACCATGAAAGCGTTCATGGGTCTCTTGATGTGCTCCTCCTGAACCTTCTTCTGTTGGGGCCCGTTCATGGCGGAGATGGAGCCCATGGTCCCGATGGCTCCCATGGCCGACATGGGACCCATGGGGAAGTGCCCCATTGACGTCCCGAAGCCAGTTCGGTCGCACATCGCACCAGCGGCACTGGAAGGAAAAAGTTGTTGGTTTAGTTATTGAAATATCATCTGTCTTGGCTTGCTTCTAACAAGATCTGGCTGTAAAATAAATAAATCGTTTAAAGTCGATGATCATCACTATAAAATTGAACTAAAGTATATGTGATGATCATGTACATCACCCAGTGTGATTAAAAAAAAGAGAAAAATAAATAAAACGAAAATAAAATAAAAAAAAAGAGTAATAAAATTTCTTGTTCTTATTCTTTATGCTTAAAAATTCGTTTGGATTTTATACGAGTTCGACCTACATAAATCCATAATTATGTATATTGAGTCCAAAAGCGATAATTCTAGATGTACTGATGATACTTTATACCCATGTATTCAAATAAATACTTATCTGGAATTTTCAGTAGCATATTGCGCTAGAAAACAAACATGTTTGTGTGTGAACCTTAACATATTTTAAGGTTGTATTATAGTTTACAGATATAGGGCTTTTGACCGATCAGGGAAGTTATTCGTAAGTCTAGAATGCTACCACTTAGCACCAACTGTCCATAATCAAAACAAAAAAAAACTTCACCTCTTTAATATTAGTGTAGATTAATTGTAGACTTCAACCAATTATCTGGTTAGAGGCAGTAGTTTAAATTAATTTATATGACCCTCAACAACCAGTGCATCTCATCAATTACAATCTACAACTGCAAAATCACGTTGCCAACATAAAAAATTAAAAAGTGACACCCCTAAAAATTAATAACCGTTTCACGTAACACGAGAATTAGGGCCCCTACACACGGTCCACCACGTGTTTCTTACTTTTAATATGGCTCACAATTACCGTGCTCAAAAATGTGGAAAATATTAATATTAAAGAGGGTGTCCATAATGGCTTATGATGCGGGGATGGTTTTAAAGAGCTCGCTCCTGATTGGCTCTCCCCTTGAATCGGTGTTTCCTTAAGTAAGACGGTAAGAAGTGAAATGCGCAGTGGGAGTAATGAAAAGATTACGATGTTTGAGGGTGTGAGAGGAATAAGGGAATTAAGGAGGGAATAGGCGTTTTAATGGTGTCTTGAAGAATTAAATTAGACAATAAGGATTGTGTAGGTATGTGGGGCAATCTAAATAAATCAATGTGAATCTATGCTGTTATAAAGCTGAAGAGTTATGTTGTTTGTTTAAATACTGGATCGAATTGAAAAAATATTTTAGTGTTGAATAGCCCATTTAACATCACGCCCGACGACCTGCTAGAGCTGAGCAGTAACTCAAGTCGGGGGTGAAAAATAGTTAATGAACGCGGTTCAATATAATGTAAATATCTAAAAATAAGTAGGTACTTACACGTTTACTTTTTAATAATGTTCAACTTTTCAATCAGAAATATTTAAAAAACGAAAATAAATAGACTCACAAACTAGTTTGTCGTACATACTAATGTAGTATTTAATACTTGTTAAAGTTTAAAAAAAAAATAAGTTTCGTAATTATTATTAATTATATTAATAAAAATCATTTTAGAATAGAATAGAAATACTATTAGGCACTATAAACTACTATACCAGTACCTCGTACTACACTTACCTACCACTACTATTTTTTTTTAATATTCTAATTAGATGCCTATTCGAAAGCCAAACCTATGCTATTCAATCAGCTCAACCTACCCACCAAAAGGTAAAAACAAAATCCATAAAATTGCACATTATTTTATCGATTCATTGAACATTTGATTTAATAAGACAAGTCATTAAAAGCAAAAATTATAACATCCTGTCACAACAACCAGTGTTTCCGGATCCGTAACTTTATTGACACAGTATCAAAACACAGTGTCAATTTAAAGGAAGACTGTCGACACCGCGTCTCATTAGAAAAACACTTTAGCGCACCCTTATTTCTGATTATCAAATACCTATTTGTGAGCAAATAAAGTGACCCACTTAAAATTAAATCTCGGATAAACGATCGAACTTTACTTCAAAATTCGAACGTTCTTTTTTTTTTAAAAAAAAACTTAACAATTAGGCTGGTCGGAATGGCTCACTGGATTCAAATCTAAATTCATCTTATTAATTCAGAAAGGCAGGAATAGCATACAATAACCAGTATGCTCAGCACACATTTAGATTTTTCAGATTATGAATTTCTCAGATCGATCTGTAAGAATGGTACTGACGAGCGTTCTGAATTCCGGACCGAAATTTGTAAGATTATGATTTCCCAATTAATTATCAATTATTTCAGTTGACACTGCCAAAAGCAATGCGATTACTCTAATTCTTCTCCATAAAGACATTTTCCGGCACATGCAAATGTCTTTATGGAGAAGAATTAGAAACACGAGAACACTGAATTTTATCAATCAGAATTTTTAAGATATGTATGAGGGAAGGTCTGCACCTTCCCTCACTTTATGTTACCATGTCCCACACCTTAATGTTCCTAGAAGGTTATATTTGGGTCAAAAAGGGTGTGTGCCTGTGTGTTTGTCCACGGAATGTGTCAATATTTGTCACCGTGCAACCGTTCGCCACTGAATGTTATTTGGTCATATTATTCTTAATTTCTTGACTCTCTGTTAAGTCATTATGTGGATTTAACAGCAACTACACACTATACAGGATTGATTTAAAGGTTTTAACGGCATTTGATGGTAATTGCATGTAGCATTGTTCTATTTGGCTGGCCTGTTAGTCTAGTGGTTAGTGGCCCTGACTTTTATGCCGGAGGCCGTAGGCTCGATTCCCACCCAGGACAAATGTTTATGTAATGAGCATTATCATTTGTTCTGTGTGTGGGTAATTTATCTATGTACACACACTGCATGTATGTATTTAGAAATATGTTTGTCAGTTGTCAGTACTCATAACACAAGCTCTGCTTAGGTTAGGAACAAGACGGCGTTGTGCGATAGTAGTGATATATTATTTATTTTTCTTTATGCGAGTTTAAGAATGTGTCATGGCAGACTTTTGTTGTATCTAATATATACCTATTTAAAGGTCAGAATATCCTTATACACCGTTAAATTTTAATCGTCTTATCCCGTGGAGGGTCGATCTGGCACATGAAACACTATCGATTTGTAAAAATAAAATTAAAAAATAAAGTACCTTTTTTTAAAAACTCGTATTAATTTACGCATGTACGATATTAATTAATAAAAATAGAAGTCGGCGTTGCGTACAAACTACCTACAGGTCATTACACTCGTTCAGCTGACGTTTTCGTTTAAAGAAATTAATTTCGTACATGCGTAAATTAATACGAGTTTAAAAAAAAAACTTTTTTTTAATTTAATTTTTACAAATCGATAGTGTTTCATGTACCGGATCGACCCTCCACGGGATTTAAACGATCAAAATTAAGCGGTGTATATTTTCTTTAACATAGAGTACAGAATTGTCCATACAGAATTATTTTAAGTCCCTCACTGCGCTTGCCTATGTGTTTGACATCGACACATTAAAAAACTACTGAACGATTTTTTATGCAGTTTCGTCCAACAGACAGACCGATTCACGAAGAAGGTTTTGACGTATTTATAAAGCGTGCATATTATAGTAGAAAACTATTCATCGAAATAAAGTCTCTAGTTTTTCGTGAATTATTGTCATTCAAGAACCAGCGACAATGACAACTTATCAATATTACAATTGATATTTGACGTGAAAGGCAAATAACACAACAAAAATAAGGTATGAAAAAAGGTATTTTAATCAATTCAATAAATAATATATCCTTAACACTGCCTTATCTTCCTCAATGTACAAAAAACTTGTACCAAGTCTAGAGAGGTACAATCAATGAACCGAAAATCCAGTATTTTTTACTTCAGTGTTTTTGTAATATGCAGATAATAGTTCTTCTTTAACTCAGTTCCAGTGCAATGACTGCATCATTTTTTTTTCCTTTATTTAAATTATTATGTCATATTATCTCCCAGAAGGCTACTTTTCACAACTAGTTCAGGATAGACTTCCAGTATAACCGGATGCGGTTGAATACTAGAGACGAAACGGATATCCGGTTACTATCCGGTATCCGGCTTATTCGGCCTTGTTTTGATTAACCGGCCGTATACCGGATAGTAATTCAGTATCCGGCCGGATACCAGATAGAAACATTCAATCAATTTTCCTTATTTTACACCAGACAAATCGTCACAACAAGTCAAAAATGTTTGTTTTACTAGTTAGTTTAGTATTTTAAATTAACAATTGGCGAATTTTGATGAATTAATACCAAATTATCCGCATTTTTTGGTAAGAGGCGACTTCACTTAGCTCCGTAAACTAGACCAGCTTCTAAAAAGGGTCTACCTTTTATAGCAGATCTTTTTATGTCATAATATTATTTTGCATAACAATGGATAGCATAAACTTCATTTCGCCGGATATTTATTTTGCATACACTCATTTGTCATACATTCAAAACTCATAATTCTGTTAGTCAGAATAATTTTTTGGCAAAATTTTCGTATTCATAATAATTAAAAAGAAGAACCATCATTATAGCAGAAAATTTACAGTCATAATCGTCTTAATTACGAAACACTGTTGATTTACAATGGGGTCGACGGAGGTCCCATGCAGATCCTCCTATTTCTGGGTGGTTATAAAAAATAAGCATGGAGGCTAGCAGGCATGCAACATACAGCAAACATGCAACATGCAGCAGGTATGCAGCATGCAAGCAGGCATGCAACATGCAGCAGGTATGCAGCATGCAGCATGCAAGCTTCCATGCAACATGCAGCAAGCATTGTTTCTGTCACGGCTCCCTTGCTGCGGGGTTTGGGCGGCCCCACGCGAATGTTGGCGTGATGATGATGATCAAAGATCTAGAAATGACAACCGGGACCAATGGCTTTACGTACTTTCCGAGGTACCTACGGAATGTCAGTAATGTCTTAGATAAACTTGTGGCTAATGTGCAACTCACTCCGACTGCGGACCCAAATTGGCTGCTGCAAAAACAATTTAGCCAAATAGGGCTTAATCAACCTATCTCTAACACAGTGCCTATGTGGAGCCATTGCACCAGGACGTGATCACCTGGTACGCTGCCCAATAACAGAGCAGTACATGTTGCCAAATACTGGTCAGAAAATGAGTCCATCGACAAAAGAAGAAAGACACAAAAAGTAACTATGAAGGTCCACAAAAAAAAATTGCGACACCATTATGCCAGGGCACAGTCTGTTTTACAAAACCAAACGCCGGTTTCCAACAAGACTGACGTCACCAAACATTGACAATTGATGTCCATGAGTATGTAGCTACTGTATAGACGTTGGAGATACCTTTAAGCAGTAAGTACTAAAAACAAAATGGCTTCACTAAGAAATTTCGAGAAAAAAAGATAGAAAAACATTATTTATTTGTGACTCGTACAGGACAAACAACAATAAAATAAAATGTTAAATATAACTAAAAATAAAAATGATGTTACATGATGTTAAAAAGAAAAAATAAAGAAGAGATCGATGCGAGGCCAAAAAGCCTAAAGTATCTCAGCAAACTTTTTCCCTTCCTGTTAAAATACATTACAATTTATTTTTTTAACTTCATACCCCATGCAAGTTCAACACCCATAATGGGAGTAAAACCCTTGTTAATGAGGTGTGTTACTGACACCTAACCTGTCATTACCGCTTATTAGCAAAAGCAAGAGTATCTTTCTGATTTCCGCCATTTTCATATTTGATTTTTTCAATGTAATCGAAAGAGCAGATCTGTATTTTATTTTCCATCTAAATGTGAAATCTCGTATCTTTACGAGAACAAACTACCAGCTTCAGAAAATTAATCTATTTTTGTATTTATTAGGTTCTCCGGGATAAAATATCGTTATTCAATTGTTTTTAGTCAATAAACAAAATTCTGTTCCATTTTTGAATTTACTCAGTCTTGCAAGGTCCTTTGCGACAAAACGCGCAAAAGACCTCGCAAGCGTCGTTCAATTGTTTTCTGAACAAGTCTGACCAATATTTCTTTTCAACAGCCCGTCCAAAGGCCAAACTAAGTAAATTCCTCCAGTCTTTAAATCCCTCTGGCCTTGATCCATAGACACAAATAACTCATCATTATATTTTTTTAAATTTTATTTGATAAACTAACTGAGCCGGCGAACTTCGCACCGACAACAGTCAATGAATGTAGTATATCTTTCGATATAGTCATCTGATTGCGATTAAATAAAGCCTAAGTAATATATCAAGTTACACACAATTTTAATGGATATAATTATATGTATTCAACCTTAGTTTTAGTATCTACGTAAATGCGAAACTCGAAACACGTGTCTAGCTTTTTTATTTAAACAATCTATGTACAAAATTTCATGAAAAAAAAAGTAAAAAACTAAAACCCGACTACGACAAAAAAAACGATACTGAAAAAGTATAGAACAAGTTTTTCAGGACGCTGAAATAAACAAGGTAACTGAAAAAACAAGAACAGAACGTAAAGAAAATCCGTAGTCACACAGGCACCAATCGAAACATTAATAACGTGTGACTACGAATTTTCTTTATGTTCATTATTTTTTTCCGCTAGAGGGCGTTACTTTAAACTTTAGCAATATTTTGGAAATGTACAAAGGGCTTCCTTTCAAATGATACCAAACACGACGTATTTATCTCATGTTTTTTATTTTAATACATTGCTTTTTGGCTAAAGGACACCATATCAAATCTTGTGACATTTCACGTAGTCTATATCCAGCTAACGATTAAGACGGTTCTAACAATACCTCATATGTCGCTTTACGATTTGTAGATTAGGAGCTATGAGGGAACAGATGAAAATACTCACATACATACATAGGCTGTCAAAATCATAACCCTCCTTTGGCTTTCCCGTAGTCGGGTAAAAACCACAAAGTTATAAGCTTGTTATGATAGAAAAATACGTCACCGAGCTATCCAGGGGACTGAAGGGCTGTGTTGCACTAAGACTTGCCGTGACTGGTGTTGTGTTCAACTTTGTGTGTGTGATCTTTTTAAATATTTTTGGGAAAAAAAAAAAACATGGTGTAAAAACTATTGGATTTCGTTACTGATTCTAAACAAACTACATTCAGGATTGGCATTAACTTAAAATAATGTGGTTGATATAACCAAATCTGTTGAATCCGTAGACTACCCCCCTTTTTTATTTTAAGTTTTTGTAATCCAT
This sequence comes from Mythimna albipuncta, assembly GCA_929112965.1. Lineage (NCBI taxonomy): Eukaryota > Metazoa > Arthropoda > Insecta > Lepidoptera > Noctuidae > Mythimna > Mythimna albipuncta. Next base: position 22,655,913 of record OV815965.1, read on the forward strand.
CCTAGGGTGGTAGATATCGCTGTTAGCGATAAGACCGCCATTGTACCCATTATCATTATAATTTCAGCCGAAAGACGTCCACTATTGGACATAGGCCTCCCCCAAGTGTCGCCACAATGAGCGGTCCTATGCGTCTCGCATCCATCGGATCCCCGCAACCCTTACCAGGTCATCGGTCCACTTTTGCATCCATTAAGGTAAGTTGTTTTAAAAGTTCTGTTACTGTTTTGTTGTACAGTAAAGTTTATTTTATTCTATTCTGTTCAGAATGTTACAACAAGCCATCCAAAGACCAAACTAAACCACAGTACTGTATAAACAAGCTACTGTAAACTACTTACGAGTCGTAAGACATCGCCGATGCAAACAACAAGTGAATTTGTCTTGACAATTAACGACCAGGCGTCGAACCTTTGAGATTTCGCTTGGACGCTTGAAAAATGCGTTTACATTCTTTGTGTAAGGGTTCCGTCGGTGTTCTGTGGGGATATGAGTCATGGATTGACTGGTTTTTGGTCTAATTTTAAGGTAATTCAAGCAATTCATAAATGACTAGCTATTTGGGATCATTTCTGCATTATGCATCAGATGCGAAAGCTAGCTAGGACATCGAAGCAGGCTGCGTGTTAGTTCTAAAGAATCACTGCGGTTCTTCCAAAGGACAACTGACGGAACTCAGGTGGGATGTCAGTAAAAGTCTGGCACTCCTTCTCGCTGCACCCAGAGCGAGAGGAAATTATTAGATGATTTTTTCTCCAAAAAAAGGACATTGTTAAAAAATGAAAGAAGCATTCTATTTTGTTCAAGTGAACTTTAATTGGTTGTATGACGCGGTTATAATAATAGTAAAGAATAGCTAAAGAACAACTCATTTCGGCTATTTCAACAATACCTGATGCCATTATACTGAGTTTATATCAGAAATCAGAAACATTTATTTTAATTTGAGTACAGGCACTTTTGAATTGTCAAAATGTCGGTCAGTCAAAAAAGTGATGCTAAATTGCACGTTCCGAAGCGTAGATCTCTATGGAGCAGAACGTTAAAGAAACTCATGGACACTAGAGTGCCAGATGCCATAGAATATCATGAAGAACTCGAACGTATTTTCAACTAAATGCAACCATCCAGAACCACACCCTATCAAAGATCACTAAGTTGAACTTTTTTTATTTCTGAATGGGAAAGAGGTACAACTTTAACAGATTTAAACCTACATATGTTCCTTGAGTTGAATCTGGTAACTCTGAACGACGACACAATATCACCATCATCATTTCAGCCGAAAGACATCCACTGATGGACATAGGCCTCCCTCAAGTGTGACCACTACAACTGTCTCGCATCCATCGGATTCCCACGACCAGGTCATCGGTCCACCTTGTGAGAGATCTTCCAACACTGCGTCTTTTTCTACAGTCCGTCCAGAATCTTTCGTTCTCATGTTTTTTTCAATCATCCAATGACATCTCCCGCTCTTGAGTGCGCGGGAGCTCTCCTACTCCTTCATTAACTTCCTCACCAGGGCCGAGTCTTCCTTTCAGAAGCAAACCTTCTTGGCCCCAGCCAGTAGGCTTCGATCCTGTTGGGCCCCTACGGTTTGCAACCTTTCATCCCCATCGACAATCTGTTCTGCCAACAATGTGCCCTGCCACTGCCACTTAAAAGCGATTTTTAAGCTATGACGGTAACATTGGTTCTGTGTGACAAACCAAGCAACCTTAAACGAACCACGACCTTTTGTCTCCCAAAAAAAAGAACCGTCGTCTGTGCTACCTAAGTGAAATCGGCGCTTGTTGAGAGGTACTAATTGTCAACGCAAACGGACGCATGATCTTCTGTTTGCAGGCGGCGAGAACACAAGCCCACGTTAAAATGTAACCGACTGGCAAGAGTTGGTAATCGAAATTAGAGATGGATTGATGGACGATGGTCTTCATGTCGTAGTACTAAGTAATTGTGTGCTAATGAGAGGTGAAGAGCTTGATGTTTCCGATGTTGGGAAGATTGATTTGGAAAATCAAACTGGGTAGTGCACATACCTCAACCTGGTACACTGGTATTATTATTATTATTAATTATGGATAGGCTCGCTTTTGACCATTATTTTACCAGGTGGTAAGCGATGATGAAGACAACGATGGAGCACGCTTGTCTAGAAGAAAGCTATTCACTTTTTACTTAAAGACCACTACGTTGTAGAACTTGCAGCTATCAGGAAACACAGACTGCGGCAAGTAATTCCTTAGCCGTATGCACTTAAAAAAAAAAAACAGTAGAAATAAAAGCCTAAATTTACATGCCTGTAACTTGCACTAAAGTATGCAAGTAGCTAGCATGTCAGTGACATCCACGAACCAGAAATTGTTACAGCTGTCTGGTATGCAAACTAATTGCATATTTCAGTTAGTGTAGTTTGTAAAAAGTTTTGTTACTACTTCATAAATATTACGTCTAATGTAATGCCTTTGGCCGTGTTATGTTAAAATAAATAAATAAAATTTTACGTTATAAATACATAAGAACTGTGCGGTTAAAAATTCATCATTCATTGTATTTTCAAACCATTAAAAGTCCCACTCGCATAAAATTTCATCCAAATCAGTCAAGTCGTTTAGGAGGAGGTGACAAACACACGTACAGAAGAAATATAATATACTAACACTACCCATATTTGCAAGTAAATTATTTAAAATTTCAAGGCCTTTGGTGTCCGTGATAAGCGTTGAGGCCTGTGGCCCAGCAGAGGGAATATTATAGGCCAATAATGCACATGCTGTCAATGACGTCAACACACTACCAACAAAACAAAGCCAAAATTCCAACAGCCATACCAACATATTAATCTGAACTCGCCACAGAATAAAAATCGTCGGCCTACCACAAAGGTTGATCACCATTGTAAACGTGTAAATACGGGGTCTTTACGACCAGTTATAAAGGAGAGGCGATTGTGGCCTCATTAGGCCATCAGTTCGGGCACTAATTGGTTTTATAAAACATTGCCGATTTGTTAGGGGCCAGTAAATGTGTCAGTGGGATTTTGTTCTTGATACTGAGTGGTTCTTTTTTTAAGTGGTTAGAAATTGTGTTTTTTTTTTTATTGCAACTGGTGTATTGTAACTTAGAAATTTGTTAAACAACATTATTTTTAGTAGGTACGTAATATCAGGTTTTTTATTCAGTTTATTCAGTTTAAAAGTTTATACACCATGTTATATTTTTTCCCAAAAATATTTAAAAGGTCACAAGAAGCGGGCACTAGGTATTTATACAGTATTATTTACTAGCGCATAAAGTTTTAATAAATAAATCATTTTAGACATTCTGACTATGAATTCCAAATTCTTATTAGTATTGACGGGGTCCGTAAGGACTGTGAGAGGGGGTTAAGCCATTGGATGATTTCCCAAGCAAAAAAAGGATCTTATTAGTAGCATAGCATAAAATAATCGGCCTTATAATGTTCTCAATATTGGGACTCAAGCGTCCTCTCTAGGCTCTCTGTAGTTTCTTGCACGTTCTTCTCCATAGAGATCCACGCTTCGGAGAATTGGAACGAGCAATTTAGATTCACATTTGACTATTCAAAAGTGTCTGTAAATGCTCTATTTTAAATGAATGCTATTGTTTTGATTTGATCTCCTAAAGTAATGGGCTATATGACATTATGTGGGCCCATTACGGGTTGGTGGGCCTATTTCTTTTCGCTTAATACACACATTTCTGTGTTATACATAATTACGTATACAGAAGCGTAAACTCTTAGTTGAAAGACTTCTTATCAGTACAGAACCCGTGCAAAAATATTATTTCGCGCTCGCCGATTTTTAGTTTTTGCTTGACGGCCATTGTCTTTTAGTATCGATGATTACACACAAAAAAGTTTACTTCATTTACTTGATTTGGATATCGGTGATTTTTGGTTGATCACTTATTGTTTTTCCCTGTGTAACTGTAACTATTTGATTTTAGAATACATTGAATCTTGCTTGAATATTCATATGGTAAATATAAGGATTTAATTCATTAAACCCCAAGCGAACACGTTCGCGCACCTATTGTCTTTCAATTGTGTCTGTAAATTCTACGATAGAAAGGTTTAAAAAAAACCGGTAAAGTGCGAGCCGGACTCGCGCCCTGAGGGTTCCGTACAAACTTACTTTTGAATAGTCCGATTCCCGATTTTCTTTGCGAACGTCAAAATTTGCGCCAGTAATCGCTTAAACGGCCTTAACTTTAGATTGTGTCAAATAAGAAGTTTGATATTTTCAATGCTTCAAGGGGTTGCTGACCTGAGTATTTGATATTCATTTCAGCATAATACCTCTACGTGTTCCTGAGAAAAACCGTCTGGACACTCGGACAGCAAAATTTGGATTCGGATTTGGAAATACGGAATTAACTCGGATCTTTAGCGCTTGGCGTCAGAGTGGGGATCGTTTTGCGCATTCCAGACATTGGCGAGCCAATCGTCTTCGTTTTTAGATGCATGCAGCAACGCAGGGAACGAATCAGGTGTGACGTCCATGACGCGATGGCGCGGCGAGTCAATCACTGACACTCAGGGAGAGAGACGAGAGGGCGGCCCCGCGTCTCACTTCGCACCACTAAAGAGACCGAATATTTGACTTCTGCGCAACTCGAAGCCAGCGCTCAAGATCCGTGACAGCAATTGTACGTAACTCTAAAAATTGGTGCTTGTATTTCTTTTAGTACCTATAGTGAACGCGTTAGTACAAGCAAGCGTTTAGACGACCCTATACCTAGTATGTACTTAAATCTATGCAGACTCTAGAAAACGATGGAAATATAAAAATATTAGTTATGCCTCAAAATTAAAAAAAAATATGGTCACCCTGTAAAAATTAAAGGGGAATGTTAAATCACAGGTGCCATCTAATCAGTGCTTTGCACACTCCAATAAGAATCTAGTTTTATTAAAAAAAAAAGACGTGTGGCACTCGGGGACTGCCGCGGTATAGCTATTGCATAGCATTTTTATCCACTTATGCAATTATAATTATTTATTTATTTTATTTATGCGGTATTTTTTCCCTTTGTTTTTTTTCTATTAATATAAGTTACACTTTCACACATTGAATTGAATTTTGATTGATTGTTCACTCATTTGTTTTCTTATCGGTCACCACGCTCAAAAAACAAATGAGAGGGGGGTGTTAGGTTATGTTGGTTACGTAATTTCTGGATTCGGTCTCCACGCCCAAGGCCCGCGATAGAAGCTATGCAATAGCTTAAAAAAAATCTTCAAAAGAGACACCGAATTCTCACATAATTATAACACAAAATCCTCCCGCCACCACTGTCTGTCTGTCTGTTCACGATAAACTCAAAAACGACTGAACAGTTTTTATCAATAGACAGTGATGTATGGGCAGGTTTAGGTTAGATGTGTATTCTATACTAAATTATAATGTGGTAAAGCTTTTTTATTTTTTTGTAAGTGGTAATCTCTGAAAGAACTGGTCTAATTGCTAAAATTTTCTCACCGATACAAAACTGTTCTATTCCTGAATGACATAGGCTATATTTTATGTATGCAGATGAAGCAGCGGTCAAAAGCTAGTAAGTGTACATTCACATTTTTGTTGAGATAAGATGACAATTTTAGTGATTTGTAACATCCGTGTGAAGCTGGGGTTATCGCTAGTCCATACCTACTTATATCTGGATTTGTATTTGTGGATTTTTGTTTGTAATTAAAAAATTCAAGAATAAGAAAAATCCGTCCACCTGTATATTTCTTGCTTGTATAGCTACTGGCAAAACCACGATTATGGGGACGAACCTAGTCTACACTAATGTTATAAAGGTAAAGTTTGTCTTTTTGTTTGTAGGAGGTAATCTCTGGAAGTACTGGTCCGATTACTAAATTTTTTTCAACGATAGAAAACTGCTTTTCTTAGCTTATTCGTTAGTTTTTCTTTTTTGGTGGTTAACGTCTCATTTATTGACAGCTTTTTTTTTATATAGCCTCTTTTTATAATGTAAATGGAAGAACACTGTAGACTCCACGAATTCTTAGATTACTTCATATTTTGACTCACTTTTTTTAAATGATTATTTTGATGATTTTATTGTTCTTTTGAGTACAATATAGACCGGTTTACACTGTTCTTAAATACCTAATACCTATTAATACTGTAATATGGAAATATTGTAACTACAACCACTTTTTTAAAAGAGTAACCATGGAGTTTCTTGCCGGTTCTTCTCCATAGGAAACGACCAATTTCGAACCGTGCACTAGCTTCTGACGTTTTATAAGTGCCCATGGGCCTACATGGATGGGCACTTATAAAATGTCGTACGTATGTGAAATAAAAAACTTTTGACTTTGACTTGACTTTATTCCTGAATGACATAGGCTATAATTTATGAAAAAAGCTTTTATGTCAAAAGCCAGTTTGTTATATTGTCTTTCAAAACAATAAGTAAAGTTGCAGATATCAGGTATAGTTTGACACTAGGATGCCATCAAAACTCGCGACGGAACAGGCTGCCGAAGTGCTGGCGTCGGCCGGTAGATACCGTGGCGTAACCGTACAGGCTCCTTTCTTTTTAAATTTTTGGTACTATTGGTTACATAGCTTTTTTTATTATACTTAAAAGCTAACTCAAATGCGACTATTTTCTAAGCATCTGCTTTTTTTGAGGTATTAACATCAGGTAGAGCCAAAAAGAAATCAGACTTTTACCGAGTAAAAACCACGTGCGTTCATTCACTGCGGGGAATTTCTGAAAAGGATACCGTGCTCCTGGAACTTAAAAGGCAACTGAACGACACAAGTGGGTTTTAGTAGAAGTCTGACATGCCTTGTCGCTCCGTCATAAATGAAATAGAAGAAGTCATGGATAAATACCCAACTCAAAAAAAAAGTGTTCCTTCAAGTGCCCTTTGCTTTTCAAGTCGCAGTGAGTTTTTCAAACATTCCTGTAACTCCTAGAATAAGGTTCTAGAGTCTGTCTAAAAGGTCAAACGACTTGGGTAATTATTAGGATTTAATGAAATCTGATGATTAAGAGATATTGATTATTGTTTACTAACAGAAGAACCTTATAAAAAGTATCGAATATAAGTATTTTTTAAATGGTTAAATATTATACAAAATTCCCAAGTTGGTTAACTTTTTAGACAGAATATACCTACCTACTTAACAGTGAGCATAAACAGAACCGAACTATTCTTGTCCATACAGATAACCAGTGAAAGAAATTATTATAATCCTACTATTATCACGTTTTTTCACTGCCTCGTTGTGCTCGTAGTCGCAATCGCGACTGCTGAGCGTGAGGTTCAGGGTTCGATTTTCGGATCGGGCAAAAATTGCTATTGGATTTTTCTATTAAAAATGACTCTGTAGCAGCCCGAAATTTAGAAGTTTTTATGATCCTTGTGACTCGGAAAGCACGTAGGTAAAGTGTGGTCCTCCGCCTTTTCTCTCCAGTCGTGTCGGATTGCCATCCAACCGGACTATGAAAGTAAAGGAACAGAGAATGCACCTATGTTAGCGCACACGCTTGTGATATCTCACTATGATACTATCAGCTGCGACTGCGTAGGCAGATTAATCATCATTTTTGCCTGATCACTTAAAAAAAATGTCGCTTGTATCATGCGGCGTGGCGCTAAACCAAACCCTTTCGTTTCGAGTGCACGCAAAAATTAACTTACCGATGGTCAGGCGGAAGTGTCTTTAATGTTATCTGCTTAGCTAATCTCTGTTATCTCTCTCGATCTAGGATTATCTCACTTTCTAATTAGAAATTGAATTTATAAAACTTTAAATAAAGAATTCTAGGTAGGTAAGCGTGCTCCATCGTCGACCGCATCATCGCTTTCCATCAGGTGAGATGATAGCGGTCAAGCGCGAGCCTATCTGTCTACACCTAATATATGTATAAAAAGTGGTAAAGTTTGTTTTTATGATTTTATTTGTAATCTCTTGAAGTAGGTACCTACCTACTGATCCGATTGCTAAAATTTTTTCACCGTTAGAAAGCTGCTTTATTTCAGAGTAACATACCTACATATGCTTATATTTTATGTGCGTGGACGAAGTCGCAAGCAAAAGCTAGTCAACAATAAAAAAAAAACCTACTGACCTACCTATAGCCACTAAGATAACACTATAGTTCGGTAGGTAGGTACCTAACCTATCTACAGTTCGCGAGTACGAGTATGTTCGTAGATGGTAGGGTGGGGTGTAAATCAAAAATGCTCAAGGGTAGGATCAGCGGATCAACTCAGGGAAGTCAAGGATGACATTTGATTAGTTAGAAGGGGGAAGGTCAAAGTTTGAAGACCACAACGTTATTAACGTTAAGATTTTATTATTTAGGTAGATAATATTGTAATTAATTTTAAGATGTCTCTGTTTGTTTAAACGAGCTGGGTAATTACTAAAACTATATTACAACCTGATAATATGTATATGAAAATTAATGCCACTTTTGTAATTTTTTAACTCAAGAACGGGCTCACATATCCAAACCAAATGTTTAGGCTTTGTTCGGACTATTTAGGTAGTAGATGGTTTATGTGAAGTTTGGTAGGCTAGAGTAGGGTTCCTAAAGAGCAAGGTAGAGTAGGGTAGAGTAGGGTAGAGTAGGGTAGAGTAGGGTAGAGTAGTGTAGAGTAGGATAGGGTAGGGTAGAGTAGTGTAGAGTAGGGTAAAGTAGGTTAGAGTAGAGTAGGGTAGAGTAGGGTTTAGTAGGGCAGAGTAGGGTATAGTAGGGTGGAGTAGAGAAGAGCGGGGCGAAGCTGCGCGGGCAAAAGCTTGTATAGGTACATATATAATAACAAACCTCTACGACCCATGGAAGCGGACAGAAGCAGGTGAGACCGCGGGGGACAGCTAGCTAGTAGGGGTCAGTGGGTCGTCTTAGGGTATTAATTTTAAGAAAACGTTTGTTTTAATTTTACACTTTTGTGAGTTAGGTAGGCTAATTAATAGTCTCATTGTTTTTACTGTTAGGCGCAGATCTACGGGACAACGAATTAATAGAACAATAGAAAATATTAAGTATGTAGGTATTATGATTGTTTATTACATTATATAAAGCCATCTACCTGATCTTATCTATGATCTTGAATGACACAAAGCAAAATATTTTTAATGTGTACATTCATAAGCTGCAGATAATAAAATTGATAAGTAGGTAGGTACCTTAATACTGAAGCTGGTCACGCTTTGAATAAAATTAAGTTGGAAAGGGTCGCTAATGTAAATAATAAATAATTAGAAGGCTTTTATTATTTACTAACATGTAAAATTACATTACATAATAGGTTTATAGCGTTTCCACAACATCTGGGAACCAATACGGGACATTTTTTCTTCCGATATTTCAACGCCGACACGGGGTTTTTCAACTACACCATACCTACCTACATAACATAGCACGCATGTGTACCTACATTCCTACCTAGCGAGAGGAAACAAACTGATGTGTTTTCTAACAGATACGCTCTGATCTCAATCTTTTCAAGTGTAAAATAAATTAAACAAAAAATTCTAAATTATCGAATCATAATTTTTATTCAAAATGTCTTATATGTTGACAATTTTTAACTTAAATTAACATAAAATTACTTAGCTTTGTCGAAATACGGGACAAATACGGTACATGTAGATACGAGACGGGATGATCAAATACGGTGACAGTCCCGTTTATAAAGAACGTATGTATGGTATCCCTAATAATATACCTAATAGGGTTGGCACAGATGCATAACCAGAAGGTAGGTTGAAAATAAGGATAAAAAAAAACTAATCAACAAAAACAGGCAATGCAATGAAATGCAAATTGAATGAAATATCTAATGCCTTTCATCTATTTCATTCAGTTTGAGCAGGTAAACTTGAACTCTAAGCTGGCCTTGACATTCTTTACTAAGAAAACTGATCCGAGGGTATTTCTACCTAATAAACAAAAAAGCAGGAAACTACAATCGTGGAACAAACAGCAAAACTAATCGATTTGCCACAAGTTCAACGACCATCGCTTGTGTTCCAACCTCCGCGGTCAGCCGCCATCATTACAACGTTCGACCACAAGTTTAAAAAAAAAAGTAAAACTATGTTTACCTCATAAAGTGGCCGCTGGCACGTTGATGTAACTCCAGATCCAGAATGAAGCCTTTTAATCACGTGAAAAACAAAGTCCCGGCGGCACTGCACACACAAATCTTTTTCGAAAAATAAAACAAATTCTCAATAATTTTAAACAACTGTTGCCATTGTATACGTAACTGTTATTACACGATCGATTTACTCGATTTGCGTTATCGTATCGCGTGTTGCAAATCAAACGAGCGCGAGCTCCGTGCGTCCGTCGCTCGCTCGACACAATGGCGACAATCGACAATCGCGCGCCGCGACTGCGGTGACGCCGCTACCGACAAATCGAGTGATAAACCTGAGCGAGCGGACCAATCCGCGTGCTCCACTACGCCCACGAGTGCGCGCCGAGCTTTCCTATTGGCCAAGTAACTGCCATTGCCTTACGGATGTTATTATGCAGAACGAGACCAACAGTTCGAAATAAGAATTTTAAACGTTTACTAGCCGGGCGTACAATGCAAATTGGTTGCGCGCGCTCTGCGCCGCGGTCTCACTCTACTGCTTCGTCTTTTTGTTTATGATGAGTTGGTGTATGAAACAAGAATAAATTCGTATGACAGCCCGCGGTCGTCTCACCTGAACCACTCAATGGCCACTTAGCGTTATTTCGTTGTACTGCTTATTGAGAAAACAAAGCAGGCTACCAACCAATATTTATTTTAATTTATTTCTTGCTAACAATATTCAGACTTATGCTTATTTTAGCTTCTTATAATATACCTATCTGTTTATAGGTAAACTGAAATGTCACAAGGGAAAAATGTGTACGTATAAAATATAACATTTTTTTTAACACATGCCATGATTTATTTCTTACTAAAAAAAAACTTATCTGGCTTTTACCTTAGTCTGTATATATAAATACAACTAAGTACGTAATATTGTGCTATATAAATATCTAATAAATTACTCCATTAAGACATATTGCCTATGGCGGGGTCAAACACGGGACCCTGTAAATTATATCTATAGAGAGGTAATTGATCAGCAATAAGCAAAGTAGGCAACTTTAAGTCAAGCTGAACAAAACCGCAGTGTAAATTCAAACAAGATTTATATCTTGTTGGAAAATAATAAATTTTCGTAGTGTCACACTCATATCTGATAAATAAAAAGCTATCATCATATTCACAAGTATTAAATATTAAAAGTCATTAAATAATCACCTGGTTCAGTTCCAAAATATTACTTACCTACTAATTTTTTCAAAATTAATCTAGGAATATAATATAATATATAATATAATATTACAACTATCACACAACGCCGTCTAGTCTCAAGCTAAGCAGAGCTTGTGTTATGAGTACTAGACAACTGATAAACATACTTATATATTTTTAAATACATACATATTATAGATAAATTACACCCAGACACAGAACAAATGATCGTGCTCATCACACAAATATTTGTCCTGGGTGGGAATAATTGATTGTCAACCTAAATTTTTTTCTTGTGAGATCTACATAATATTATCTGAAATCGTGTTCCACATTTCTTATAAGAAATATTCAAAAATACCAATTTCAATAAAAAGAACATTTTTTTGTCTTTATCACATTTTTTTTCTACTTCTTGACATTTTTTTTGTACCTAATGGTTTTTATGACTGAATTTAAAAAAGCTAGATAGAAAATTGAAATAATGCTAGTGAAGAAACTAACCAACTAAGCTAGCTTTAAATTATTATTAAATTTTATACCTACACCTACCACAGGGTAAGTAATTCCCTTCACCAAAATCCACTCATGTGTTAATATTCTACATGATGTTTAAATAACACACACAGTTTTGGGAACATATTCATTGTTCGTGCAGCTAGGGAGTGGAATTCCTCGCCGGAGTTTGTTTCCTGATAGCTACAACCCAGGAATCTTTAAGTCGAGAGTGGATAGGTTTCTTCTAGGTAAGCGCGTTCCATCGTCGAACGCATCGTTGCTTTTCATCAGGTGAGATAGCGATCAAGCGCGCACCAATAAAAAATCCATAATAAAAAATCCATAATAAAAAATAAAATAATTTAAAAGCTTAATTTAAGGCTATGTTTTATACATTTTCGTCTTTAAAGCAAATAAGTAGCTTCTAAATAACTTTATTTTTTTGAATTTAAAAAAATAAATTTATATAGTTTTACACATGGATTATCAACTATACAAAAAGTATAAGAACTAGATAACGCAATTTAAATCGCAATTACAGAGTAACTTTTGACTCGTTATCAAACGTTTAGGTGACAGCGAATATGAAGAACTTTTATTATAAGATTATCGCTGTAATCAGCTGTTCTACAAACTAAATAACGGATGTTGTTAATACATAGGATGATGGTGTAAGGGTTTTTTTACGAGTCGTTTTATATCCAAAGACTCATATTTTTATTTAAAAGATTCAACTATCTCTTAACATGTGAATATATTATGATACTCTACAATTGAATAAGAATCATTTTTTCACATCATTTCATACAATATCTACTTAAAAAACACAATAATGTATCGATTTCTAAGCTAGAAGACCGTTGGAATATTTTAAGGTCAAGAATCGATCTATAATAATGCAATTTTAACATCAATAGAAATCATAACGGAAGCTAGATTGAAGAATAACATTTTGCCGTATCAAAGGAGGCAATAACTCTAACGGATAAGGATCAATACAATTTCTACGAGGATTAGCATATGTCTATCAAGTAGGATATGATCCAATATAACTACAATACAAAGTTAAATGTAAATTTGCAAGTGATACAAGATGTCCCTAACAAAATCACTAAAAAATTCAGGAATGTCATCCGTTTGCTTCTCATTCAAATGAGGTTTTGTCAAGAAATTGACATGGCCACCAAAACGTGGAAGGCCATTTAAAATTATGAATATGACACAATGAAAGCGTTCGATAATTGAATTGTAACGTTGTGTGAAATGTTGGCGACACGAGGGCAGCGGGTCGCGCCCTAAGGGCGGTGGAGTGACGTGTACGTACAATGTGCGGTCTACAATGCAACATACGCAAATTAACTACGTACACATTTTATTGGCAATAAAAATCTATTGAGCGATTCGCGTCGCAGTGTACATGTGCCGTTGATAAAAGAATTTAAAATGTCGATAAATGATTTTTACATATGACTGGGGACAAAAATATGTATGCAGATTTTGTAACATGTGTAAATGCAGGTAGCTTTGTTATTTTTATTGCTTCGGCTACTGTGATTTAAATTGCATAATACGATCACAATTGAATTCGACAGACCGTTACAAATTCGTTTATTGGCAAAGTGTTATAAATACTTAATTTAGTAATTGGCAAATGGACCATTAATGAAAACTCTTTGAATACTGATGTGTGAAATCTAATAACAGCCTTAGGAATATTCAATCAGCAATTTTTATTGGAGCATGTAATTTATGTGGACCTGTCTCCATAAAATATGTTATTGATTCTTTAAATACAAACTACGTCTAGTTTTTGACTAATATGTCATGAATAATAGAGCAAATAACTTTATAAGCAATTTTCAGTTTAATCGAGGACAATCCCATATAATAATATCTTAGAATTTTTAACGTCAGCTATCAAAGTTGAAGTAAGTTAGGCGAACTGAAAGTGCTCTTTAAAGATAACTCAGCTCTCAGAAAGTTTTACTAAAATAATACGAACTATGAAAGGGTACTTAGGTTGAATATAATAAATGAAATCACAATATGGTTTTAATATATTTAATAAATTTAAACTTTTCTAATTCAAGAGACAGAGATAAAAGATAGAGTAAGAAATTATGACCAACAAATACATGTAGGTATCTACAACTCAATAGATTTCGTTACCGAAATACAATCAATAGCTGATTTGAGTTGATTTGATCGAATTATGCTCAATTTTCTTTGTAACCAGTACACACAAGTATCGCATTACTGTTAAAAGAAATTCGTAATACGCCTTAAGTCAGTCATAAACCTATCAGATTTTCCATGAAATCGCGCAACAACAAATAATTTCGATGCCTAAGCGATTCACCACACCGATCACAATAAAATTTCATTAGCATATCGTACACTGCCTATGCACATGACACAATGTCATATGTTAATTTATTTGGTGTACAAAAGGATACAATTTCGCGTATTTGTAACGCATTGTACTACGAACAAATCCGTTATATCGATATTTTCATGCTAACGCTTTTTACGAATTTCAAATCGATACAAAAAGATGGCTCTTTTGTGCATAAACAGGCGTGAACGGATCGCTCTATTAAAAAAAAAAAAAAAACGTTTATTCGAAATTCAATTTTTTGATTGATTGGAGCTTTCTTATGCAAAAATTGAGGATCCAGGATCAAACGTCAAAGTGATAGATCCGTTTTTTGTTATTGATTAATTGATATTTAAATAAGTGTGTAATACGGTTTGATTGGATTAAATTGTTGGCTACTGAAGAAGGTTGTAATTTTACAAAAGCATTGAACACAATATTTATTATTTTTAAATTGTATAATCTGCTTTTATACACCTATTTCATACGCAGATCATGTTCCCTTGTCATACGACATGTAGTAGGTACCTACCAGATATCCGATAGGTACCTACCTGCCTTCCTGTCTAAAATCTAGAGAGGCGATCGTCGCTCTTTTCAAGTCGAGGCACAGAATAAGTAGAAGTAGGTTAATAATTGAGGTAATAGTACAATTACCATCTATTCTGTGAGTGCAAGCTCGAGGACCACTATAAACATATTATGTGATGAGGTATTACAATGAGCCTCAAAGTTAGGAAGGTGGCTTACGTCCCCTAGATAGGGTAAAGGGCGTCCACAGTAATCCTCCATCGCGAACAGTCCTGAGCATCCGGCTTCACCTCGCTCCACGTCATTCCGTTGCCCGTATCTTCTGCCAACACGGTGCGACGCCAGGCTTGACGGGAACTGTCACGCTTTTTCCTTGCGAATCCTAGTCCAACGTTTGCTTGGCTATGTGATTGGAATTCTTTCGAAACGTGTGGCCAATCCATTTCCACTTGCGACGCTTGATCTGGCGGTCGATCGGGCTCTCGTGACATTTTTCCTACAGCTCTACGTTGGATGCGATGGAGACAGCGGTTTAGTAAAACTTATATTTGGCGTGAAATGTCCTTTGAGACCTTCCACGTTTCGCACCCGTAGAGCAGTACAGATTTGACATTGGACCCGAAGATCTTGAGTTTTATTCTTCGGGTCAGTTTTCGCGACTGCCAAACAGGTCTCAGCTGCGCGAAGCTTGCCCGGACTTTGGCGATCCGTGAAATAAGATCCTCTTCACTATCTCCGGTTTCTGACTCGATGCTTCCTAGGAAGATTTGTGTAGGTACGCGTTCCACTACCTCCGAATCCAATATCAACAGTGAGGGTGTCCTCACACTCGTTCTCATCTCCTGTGTCTTCCGGATGTTTATTTTAAGGCCAGTTTTTGCCGCCTCTCGACTTAAATAATCTAAATAAGCTCATGTCGACGTGGGTATGACTCAGGAGGTATAGGTCATCGGCGTAATCTAGGTCCTCCAAGACGTTGGATAATCCCTACTCAATTCCGCGGCGCCTCTTATCGGAGATACGAAGCATTATCCCGTCAAGAAACACAAGAAAGAGAAGCGGAGAAAGTAAGCAGCCCTGGCGGACTCCAGCGTGCACTGCGTTGTCATAAGAGATTAGGACGATATGCGTAACTTTACAAGAATACTTCCTGTTTATAGCCTCTGGAAAATTGATAATTTTCGGCGGTACCCCAATGCTCAGTGGGCGAGACCAGATACTGGACCTCTTCAGTGTATCAAAGGCTTTTTATAAGACGACCAAAGTTAGAAAAAGCTTCCTCTGCCATTCTGATGCCTACTCAAGTATGATTTGGAGAATATTGATCTGGTCACGAGCTGTCAGAGCGGAAACCAGCCTGCTCTGTGCGTAGGAGAGGATCAACGGCCTTAGACTATCTATCCAGGGTAATCTTGCAAAGTAGGTCGGTTAGGTCACTTTTTTTAAATTATATTAACCAGTACTTGACTGCGATCCTACCTGATAGTAAGCAGTGATGCAATCGTTGATGGTGAATCGACAAGAAAACAATTTTCTTCAAAAATAGCTGTGATCTCTAGAACAGTTGGTCGTTGATTATACCAATCACTAGTGCTGTCTAGGCTCTATTTACCATTCAATCGTCTCATAATCGAAGCTCCGTTTCGCTACCGACATAATGACGTACGTCAAGTGGACGTACTGCGTCTGATCGACTCGATTGATGGTACTTATAGACTCGTCTTTTTGGGGTAATTTTTATTGTCTGATCTGGTGGAGGGTAATTATGTCAAATCCATGGTGGATGTGTGTGACAGACGTGAAGGACGCTTCGACTGTTGTGCAAACAATGTTTTTTGTTTTATAGCAATAATCTCGTTATTATAACGATACGAGACAAATTGTATCGCGGACGTTGGTAAAACTGGTTTAGGTAATATATATTTTCGAAATCACAAAATAATTTATGTTGTTAGTAAATGTGTTAGTATTAATTTAATTAATTCACATAAGTCATGAATACCCTTTTCATGACTTAAGTGAATTAATTAATCATGACACTTATTTATCATAGTATAGGTAGTAAAGTTTTTCTTCCATAAAAATCAAACATGTTCTCTCGTTTTACCATAAAGCGAAAGAAGTCATTTGATGATTTCCCACCTCAAAAAAAACCGAACTACCTTCACCTCAAATAAAACGCTCTAATAACCAAAGCCAAATAAACCGACACTGACATAATCCTCATTGCGAAAGCCCACAGACTACACAGAAGCACATCACTAATTCGATCAAATTCGCAAACAATGCGACAAACGTTCGCAGACATCATCGTTTTTAGCTTGCAACAAAGGCTATGGGACTCGATCGAGTGGGCATTCGCACTCCGTCGAGCGAAAGACCTGAGACTTAATCTGTACTGAATACGTGCTGATCATTTGGATGTGCGGATTTGGGGTGTGGTGTAAGTGGCAAGATGTGAGCGTGGAGAGGTCTAATTTTTTGTCCCAATCGCCACGGCGTAGGTCCGTTCCGGCCGTCCGGTAACAATCCGGACCGAGTTCGAGCTTTCGACGGCGCGTAGAGTTCCATGCGCGCCTGTAAGAGATGTCAGCAAAACTTTCTACTCTTATTACGGCCATGGGTTGACTTCAGAAATGGAAACCCGGGGTTCTGGAATGCAAGGGCAAAGATGGAACATAGGTATGGTTTCAGTCAGTAAATGTCTGACACGCCCTTCCTTTCCGCTCTAGAGCGGGAGAAGGTATTTGATGATTGCCCACCTTTTTTTTATAATGGATAGGCTCGCGTTTGACTACTATCTCACCTGATGGTAAGCGATGATGTGGCCGACGATGGAACACGCTTGCCTAGAAGCAATCTGTTCACTCTTCACTTACAGACCCCTAAGTTGTAGCTATCAGGAAACACAGACTCCGGCAGGGAAATTCACTCCTTAGCTGAACGTATAATGAGTGTGTTCCCAAAACGCTTAAGACAAATCCACCGTAGACACTTCATGTGATCCAAGGTTTGGCTTTTACTTCGGACAAAGGATGAACATTGCCATTCAGCGTGGCAATGCTGCCAGTTTTTTTGGGTACATTACCAGTCGACAGCGATGCGGAGGAGTTTTTCGACGCCATACTTTAGCTTGCTTTTTTTAGTTCTTTATATTCTTTAGAATAAAATAAACACAAATGACTGTCAAAATAATTTCAAAGTGAATTTAAGAAAACATTTCGACATTAAACAAGTCGCTTCATCTTTTGATTAAGCCACACACAACTGACACAACTACTCGCTAATAAAATGACATAATGAGACAATTTTTTCACCTTTCAAACCAAACCACACGAATACAAACCTTATCTTTAACGGTATTGTGTTCAAACTCCATTTCAATCCTTACTGATTTAAATAGCCGTATCCTCTATTTGTTTAGGTGCAAAGATAAAAATCAAATAGTTCAATGAATTTAATTGTATCGTGTTAAATCCAGTGGAAGGTCGCTTTTGCTACCGAAACCTGTCTGCTGTCAATGCATGCTGATCTGAGGGTCGAGGAAGCCATGGAATTGACTGCTTATCTCCCTGAACGAGATGTCGAATGTCGCAAAAAATGTAAAGAGATTTGCTGTGCTA
This sequence comes from Mythimna albipuncta, assembly GCA_929112965.1. Lineage (NCBI taxonomy): Eukaryota > Metazoa > Arthropoda > Insecta > Lepidoptera > Noctuidae > Mythimna > Mythimna albipuncta. The sequence continues at coordinate 22,674,250 of OV815965.1, forward strand.
GTTGATTGTGTATAAAAGGGTTACAAGTTCTTATGGGTGGATGTCAACATTAAAAAAAAAAACAAGACATGCTTCATCCGTTATCCGCGTGGTGGAATACGGTCCATTCCCTCCGCTAGAGAGGAGGCCTGAGTCCCAGTAGTGGGATCCAGGGACTTAAAAACACCTTCATAAATATTACAGAATTATAATTGTTACATTTTGAATTGGTAACAGAATCAAATAGGTATGTAACACTTATATATGTGTTTTCAATGTGTTAACCCAGAACACTTAGAAATGTAACCGCAAAATATCTGTAACAGATATAAAAGTGTTAACAGTGTTAATAAGTGTATTATGTAAACGCAGCGTGTGTGCAATTATTTATACTTAAGGCTAAAACTGATTATTTCAGCTACACATATTAACACATATAAAAGGTTACAGTTTGATTCGGTAACATTATTGTATCTGTTACATTTAAAAGTGTTTTTTTTTTTTGTTAAAACATTTTTAATAAACAGTGTTAAAACACATTATTACGGTTACAGTTTGAGTCCCTGGTGGGATCAATATAAGGCTGACTATGCTATGTTATGTTAATTAGGAGGATGTCGTGATCAACGAGCATTCTCCAAACTTCAATCGATAACATGAAAGTTGCACAATAAGGAACCTTCAGAGCCTGATGAGATACTTCATTCAAACTACTCCCTGGTAATAAGTCAAACTGTGAAAAGACTTGGGTAATTATTAGGGAAAAATCAAATCTGATGTAGGTAGTCAACGCTGGTTCAAGTCAATGTTGATTAAGAGATCTTGATCATAGTCTACTAATAGAAGAACATTATAAAAAGTATCAAATATAAGTATTTTTAACTCTTTGAATGTCGTAATTAGAGACACAATAGAAGAACAATTACCTTATGTCGGACAGTGTAACTTAAGACATTCGCAAGGTTAAATGATTAAATATTATAAAAAAATCTCAAGTCCTTTGACTTTTTAGACAGACTATACCAAGGCCTTTTTCATGATGTGTAAAAATACCAAGCGTGCAAGCTAGAAAGAGTGATACACCCAATTTAGCTTCACTTTTTTTTCACTCCGACATTTTGTCAATTCAAAAGTGCCTGTAATTAGTATATTATTTCAAATAATAAACGTTTCCGATTTCTGATGTCACCATACATAGTTTCATACTTTTAGCAGTTCAGTTTAGGTTGTCAAATGTATCGCGTTAATAGTTCGTGGTAGGGTCACAACGGATATTAACTACAACAAGATAGTTGCTTTCAAAGAAATAGTTTACGAAGTTGGGATCCTATTGCAATAATTGTGGGAAATGTGGCCAATGTCAAAAAGACATGTATAGACGGATTAAACTCTTACCAGTTTGCCGTTTCTTATGACCTAAATACTTCATAATATACCATCGTCCATCTGTCCATTTCCCATAAAGAAAATAAAACCCAAAATTGACCATAGTTGCTAAAGCTGTATGCACCATTCAACTTCCGATTAGTCGCCGACTATTGTCTGAATCGCAGAATTAAGTAGCTACACACTTTACAACCGAAATACGACAAAATGTGGTCACCAAGCGTGTGATTCCTACAAAATAAGATAAAATCTATTAAAATCTTAATGAATGGGACTTTCTTCCGACTTTCAAATCCAAGCAAACTTTTATACTCATTATGTCGAAACATGAATAGTACTCCAAAAGGGACAGATGACACCACTTAACTCGCACAATTCAATTAACCGAAGATTAAGTACTTCATTATAAAAATGTAAAGACTTTCTTTGGTTAATCCCGATTTTATTTACCGTAGAATTCACCAACAATAACTGGTTCCAACCGGATATTGTGGAACCGGCCACATTAATAGATAACAATCTAATTTTGAATGCAGATTTGCAGGATTGCATTCTATTGACGGACGACAACTGGTTTTTACTAATTCTTCCCCATTCAATACCTGAGCTCTTATCACAATGAATTACGGTTGATATTTCAATGAAAATCATTTCAAAAACTGAATAACAAAAGTTTGTAATTTCCTATTGAGCTTTTGGTTTGGCAAAGATTTCTTTAGCATTACAATGAACTGTTTCGGTCTTACAATAGGGTTGAAACTAGAATGTTTTGCTGTAAAATAAGTTGGTAAAAGTCCTCGTTCATTGGGAGGATTATCGATGTCCGATTTTCGTTAAAGATTCCCATAGGTTTTGTTTGTATCGGCAGCTTTGACGGTATACATGGTGTTGCGTATTGTTACAGAAATGTACAGCTGGTTCACTTTTGTGTGATTGTGTGTGAACTGGGAATATTCAGATTTTTAAATGTTTTTTAACATGTTTTAAATTCTGAAGCTTTTAAATCTTACAGTAAAATGACAAGACTTTTTATCTTGATTTTACAATCTTAAAAGTTACTTGTGTGTAGATCTTTTATTTTTTATAACACCGAATAGGTACATCAGTAAAAAAAGTATATACCAATCAAGGTGGGTATTGTAAAATACATATAGGCGATCAGATCACAAGGTGCGTTTAATAAACTTAACATAATAAAGCTTAAGTAATTTACCTATGCAGAACCAGTCTAGTTACAAGAGGATCAACCTTTACAAACCAACATCTGTATTAACCCACTATTGACAAAACCACTTAATATAAATACAATCTAACAGATTTAAACCACAGAAAACAAATTAAAACCTTAAAAAAAATTACGGAAATTTATCAATTACTTTGATTACCCTAACAAACAAAATTCAACTTTATCCACGTCATTTTACATTTAAAATTACCTTGACATATTGTAGTAGCTGATCCAGAGTAATCACAATCTGAATTAAACTTTAGCTTCCTACAAAAAAGGTTCATTTTCTTTTGTGTAGCAAAATTTATTAAAAAGCTTAAGGGTGCAGTTACAAGAAAATCATTGTACTGATTAGTATAACGCCGTGAACGGAAGTGGATGAGTAGATATTATAATACTTAGGCGAGTGGTGTACAATGGGAGTAAAAATGTCGGTTGTAGATTTTGAGCTCTTTGAAGGTAGTTCCGACAGTACTAAGTAGACGTTCCGGTGTAAAAGGGTTCCAATTCTTAGAATTAGGTGACCGTTCGAAACCCATGACTTTGACGGCGCGTTGTTCCACGCGCGCTTCAAGGAGTTGTCAGCAAACCGTAGGGGCCCAGGGCTAGGTCGAAGCCAAAGGTCTTCTGAAAGATTCGGCCCCGGTACGAAAGGTCACGAAGAAACAGGAGTGGATTTTTAGTCAGTAAAAGTTTGACACTATCTCCTGCTCCGCCGAAAGGTGCGTAAGAGATGTCATTGAACGATTTTCCCACCTACAAAAAAAATCTTAGAACTGTATTTGAACTCCTCCTTTGTCTGGTACCTGAGTACTGGGTTGATCAGTAATACAGTAAAACCTGGGAACTTAATGTTAACCCTAGTGTTTTTAGAGTGCCGTACCTGTAAAAGAAAATACGGAATTCTTATAGAAAGGTATCGAGTTGAAATTAAAACTTTACCATACTTAGGTCCATCCGGGGTCTTTTGAAGCTGTGAAAAAAAAACAAACTTCTAAGTTAACGCGAAATAAAAATATGTGAAAAAAATGTGCCGTTTATGTGCAAAAAACATATATTTCGACACTCTCAAGAGTACCTACTTCCCGTTGACCCAGAATCCTGAAATTTAGCGTAAAGCAAGTCCTTAAGGCACAAGTATAAGAATAAATCTGAAAACAGTAAATTTGTTGCTATATCGCAAAAATAAAATGCGATTAGGAAAAACAAGACTCTATTCGAGAATTAAAATATTTAATTACATGGGTAAGTTTGTACGGAATCCTCAGTGCGAGATTCCGACTCGCACTTGCCAGTTTTTTTCTTATTCGAATTAAGAAAAGAAAAGAAATAAATAAAGAGAAAGAACAAAAGAAAGAAAGAAAAAAGAAAGCAAATTAATTTAGTAACAATCATCCTTTGTTACTAAATTAATATTTTGCTTTCTTTTTATTATGAATGTTACTAATACGAATCAAAGATTGTTTTTTATTTTACTTCATAATTAATCAAAACACATTCCAGCCATTAAAAGCTCAATGTCTCAACAAAACGATTCGTAGAAACGGGCACGTGTTGAACCCGTATCTTAACTGACCACAACAATGTAACTGAAGTTCAGTTCCACAGTCAGGGTCGGTCACTAACTGTCGTCCGGTCAAACGTATCGGTTATACCGTTTATGGGGTTCAATAACTGTGGGTTCTTTAGTAGTAGCGTAGTTAGGCCTAGGCGAAATGGGTCCTTGCCCTCGGCCTTACACTCAAAGGGGCCTCGCGTGTGTGAAGGCTCTTAATACGAAGGTTTTGTTTTATAATGTACTAGCTTTAACTTGCGGCTTCATCCGCATACATAAAATATAGCCTATGTCACTCTGGATTATAGCAGCTTAATATGCGTGAAATAATTTCAGTAATCGGACCAGTACTTTCAGAGATTACCTCCTACAAACAAAAAAAAAAAAACAAACAACTTTTTTTATTTTAATTGATATAAACTAGTGCTTTACTGCGACCTCTTTTTAATATCAATGTAGATGTAGATAAATGCGCGCTTGACCACTATTTCACCCATAAGTAAGCGACGATATCGTCGAACACTGTGTGGCGACAGTCGCGATCTCGTTTTCGAATTTATAAAAGAAAAAGGCCTTGCTAATGCGCATTCGCCCTCGTCTAAATTTGTCCATGCTACGCCTCTGTTCATTAGTTACATAAGTATTGTTGTATTAGTTGATTGGTGGCGAAGTTTCTTGAATTGAGTAAGGACACGTTACTTGGGCAGTGGTGGTGTGGTGAGTAGGGTAACGGCCTCGACTTGTATAGGTACGAGTAGTAAGTAGGTAGTCGGTTAATATCCAGCCAAGCGCATTGAAATTGAAAATATTTAATTCAGATTTTGGGCCAAGCCTACAGTAATAATACAAGTCAATATTATCTTAGTACGTAAATACATAATAACTATGTAAGTAAAATTTAATAGTAGACAATATGACTAGGGGATAAAGCCGTATCTTTCAGCCGCGAGTGGCATATTGAATTCCGAACGAATTGAAGGTTGCCGAGTTTTAGTCCCAAATGCAGAGAGAATAACCACATTTTCATTTTTTTTTTTGTTAGTGGCTAGTTTGATTTTCGAATAAACTTATTTGATGTATGTACGTATTTTTTTTATCTAAAGAATGATATTGATGTTTCAAATTCAAATCTTATTTTTTCCTAGGGAACGCCCATACCTACTACATTAGATCTCAAGGGGTAGAATAACTTGCTTTATCTGATGGTTGTACGAAATATAAAAGGGCATTAACGAGCATGTGGTGTATAGGTAATTAGGTATTAATTTGGAGATACATTAGCGACAACGGCCTCAGGATTTGGCTGTCCACTCAGTCCGACACCACGTCCAGAAGTAGGTGCTACTCTTTACCTAAGACCACTGGGAAGCCGTTTTTTTGCAAAGCACCGCCTGGAAGTCATCCGTGCCGTGGTCGACGAGTATTCCGGAGGCACTGCACCACCATGGAAGCCCCAACAGATTCCTGACCGCGTTATACTGGACGCGCAGAGTACTGTAGGCTTTTCTGTGTGATTGCTCTACAGGTTGCACGTATAACGTTTGGCAATAACTTTTAACGACTGATTTTAATACATGTTAATTTTCGGTAATACAATAGTTTTTAATAAATATATTAATTTATCGTTTCATTTAAGCGTCCCGATCAGGCGCAAATAAAGACAGAAAGAAAAGAAAGAAAGAAAAACGTTTATTCGTACAACCTGTAGAGCAATTAATTAGACCAAATCGGGACGCGTCCGTCCGTAGACCCTTTTTTTATTGGTGGGAAAAATCATCCAATGACAACCCCCGCTCTTGGGCGGAGCGGGAGATAGTGTCAGACTTTTACTGACTAAAAGCCCACCCCGTTCCTTCTAGCCTTCATATCGGGGCTCGATGTCCGTACACCCCTGAAAATCGCAAAATCTCGCGCAAATCTGCACACCTAGCAACACAAGGTTGGAGGATCCTCCTTTTTCAAAGGAGGTATGTGAGGCTCTACACCTTGTTTCACATATCTCTAGAATTTGATAGTTTCGACATGATTTCACACACTCTCGTTTAAAGATTCGGAAGAAATCGAAGGATCGAAGATATCTTTGGTTATTATTATTATAAGTATTATCCCACTGCAAGGCCCCTCTTAAATATACTTCCATTTTTCTCTGTCCGTAGCTATATTTAGCTCATCCTCTAGGTGGAACTAGTCACGCCATCTCCTTCTGGACCTACCTAGTCTCCTGTTCATGTTTTTCGGGATCCAGTCATTGGTTGCTTTTGCTCAATACGGTAAAGTGTAACAACAAATATGCAAAAGCAAAGACAAGTTGCGAGCTACACCACAACCCAATCATTTGACTCTTTCAACCACAACTTGACTACAGCAGCTGTACCAACTTTATTTTTCTTACATTACGAAACCATTCACAAAATCCTCTGTTTGCCTCCTCAAGGAATAATCAAAAGCCATTTACCAAATAAACAAAATTACTTTTAAAATTCGAACAATACGGATCATTCTCCGGCTGTCATCGGTTCGATTCGGGTGTCTCCGTCAGCTGCGTGCGCGCATTCTCACGACATCACGAGCTGTCGTATGTGTGACCTGTCGCGGAATTACTGTACCTACTTGCGAATTGCGATGCGATTGTTTAGGCTAGGGCTGGCAAAGATAGTTTAAATTATATTCGAAAAAAAATATCTATTCGAATTATGTAATAAGTGATTATTCAAACTATATCATTTTTAAAACAATTTTTGTATTACCATAATCAAATTATATTTTTTATCTAATTTAATTTATATTCAAATTAATTAATGTCAATTTGTATATTTGCCTGTTGCCTGCCTGTTTACCTGTAATTGACATAATATTTGCTCTGATTTAAAAGACTGCACAATTACCTAAATGTAAAATCTCTTGTAAATAATGTCGTTGGTGTTCCTAATAATAATAAATAAATTAAATTTTAACACTTTTTATTGAGTAGATGTTACGGAGATACTGTTTATTATAATAAAGAGTTGCTTCAATTAATTTATTAATTTCACAAAAAAGCTGGATTTCCCAAAAACAAACCTCACATAATTTCTTATTTATATTTAAATTGTCTTTTATATCAAAAGAGAATGTGTTCCATTCTACATTAATTAATAAAAGCGGTTTTGATTTATGCTACAGTCTTAAGTTCCAAGTGTCAAACCAGTTTTAGTTCGTTTTCACTTATAAACTTAATATCATTGATAGACGCGAAGATTGTGTGGTCGTAAAATACTAATATCTGTGATATTAGATGTTTTTTTTTTATTAAAATTTAAAATGACTTTGTTCTAACTAAAGCAGACTATTTTTGATCATTAGGCATTGTGGGAATAAATTAGATTATCGGTATCGAATAAAAATATAATAATAATGTGTCTTTGTGGTTTAATATAAAAGTATATTAAATCTTGAAGACGCGAATACCTTTTAATATCTTTTTAGTTTATAAATCTTATTTTCAGCAAAAAATACTGATGTTTCAAAACAAATCAAATGTTTTGAATAAATCTTTTCCAATTAGAATTTTATTTTATAGCAGAGAAAGTAGAATACCTATAAATACTTCCGTAAGTATATTTAAAAAATATAGAAAAAAAGAAAAAAAATAGTTTATAATACGAAATACATACGAAAAATAATAACAATAAATAATAGATTAATCATGTAGAATAGTAATATGATTTGTAAAACTTATTTTATTTAAACTAAAAGGATATTTAAAATTATCATAATAATAACATTCTTTGCAAATGGTAAGTGGCAGCCCTGTGTCTCGAAACAGGAAGTATAGGGGTGTGAGCAAGTATGACCTCAAGTTACCCATAACGCACCCTTTAGACTTTTTTCTTCCAATTGTCAGTATCTAGAGCATTACACGGTGAAATCGAATCGATTCGAAAAAAAAACGCAATAAATATTATTCAATTGTATTTAAAAAGGGTTTTAAATTTAATATAACTTCGATTGGGGGAACACAATGACTGGAACTGTGAATTCTTTGCGATTGTGCGATTTTTTTCTGTCTTTTGCGCATTGTCGAATTTTGCTTACAATCGCATCTGTCTTCGGTTCCTTATTTGTCCTTTGTATTTGAGCAAAAAAGGAAGAAATGGTAAAGATTTTCTGTGATTTTCACCCTTTTTGAGGCGCGTTTATATAGAACTATAGGATCGTAATCATCTTTGATTCATGATTGTTCAATAACATTTGTTCCGTTGTTTTTTTTTTTATAAAATTCTCAAGTGTAGTTTTTATTGTACTTTTTGCCTGTTTGTCAGTGGGTTTACGTCGTCAGAGATAAGTTTTATCATCGTAAAATCTACCCATAAAAGACCATGTACAAATTGCTTTTCATTTTAAAAGCTGCTTGAAAGTCCCAAGTTATATAGAAGAATGTAAAGTATTGCAAATTCTGTAGATAATTTGGACGTTTTTCATATTATTTACTATTTCATATACCTACGTTAATTAATCTACCTACCTAATTGAACGTTTACCGTTTATATGGACCATAAATAGAAGTTTTAACGTAATTTAACTCAAGTAGAGTTACTATTTTAAACTCATGACCATCTTCCTACCCTTGTCCCATATTACTTGGGGTCGGCACACCACTTTTTTTTCATTCTATCCTTTCAGAAATCACGCTATTACTGACTCCCTTTTCTTTCATGTAATTCCTCACAAAATCCATCCTTCTTTTCTTTGCCCTCTCTCTCCTTTTCCATCCATCCGAATATATATTTATGACTCTCTTAGTAACATGCAATTCATCCCTCCTCTTCACACCTCCATATGAAGGTAAACAATTCCTTCAATGATTGAAATAACTGCGGATCAAAAACAGGTCTTTACGCAATTTCATCCCTGGGAAAATGACCTTATAAGCTAATTCATAACCACTTAAAAGCTTGAATAGCCAAAGAAACACTAAATAATTCCATCGCCATGCATTAAATCGATACCTCATTAACCAGCGTTTAATCCCCCGTTACATAAACGCTAATCTTCAGTTAATCTTTAGTTATGTTGGCTCGTTAATATGTCATAAAAGTTAATAGGCTGGCTGCTTGCTTAAGATTATGCGTTATGAGGCATAGCGGGAGAAACCATCAGGTGTTGGCGAAAGTGTGGAGACGGCTTAAGGATTATGTATGTGATCGGTCGTATAATTACGACGGGACGGCTGTTTGTTTTGTATTTTAGTTGCTGGTTAGCTGCAAATTCGATCTTAACGCCTTCGTGCGTAGTAGTGGCCCGTTTAAATAATATAAACCAGTACTTAACATGATCCTACCTGATGGTAAGCAGTGATGCAATCGTTGATGGTAAAGCGCACTAGTTTATTGGGATCATTCACTCTAGACTTGAAGATACCTTAATTAAAATTGAACGGGAAGACCGCAGCAGGCAAATTGTTCCAGACCTTCGATGTACGCGGTATAAATAACGAGGCAAACCTTATAGTCTGGACCGTAGACTTGTTAAAAAAATTAAAGATGGATGCTCGTCAAATGTCAGGTTGTTCGATGTTATAAAGGTGATGGCAGAATCGATTCATGTTATTCCTGTTTAAACTCTCAATGTATCCTGTAATATATTGTAAGGCTGGTTACCCTACGCCTTTGCTCCAAGCTGTGTAGATTGAAAAATTAAGACAAATTGCCGTTATTTGGTTATAGGTTTCCCACGACCCTTACTAGGTCGTGGAGCATACAGTCGAGGTGTGCCCTGCTTGGGCGGAGTATCGCCGTGCCCTCGTGGAGCCGATCGGCGACGGAGACCTCTCGCGCCGGGCCTTGGTTCAGGCCTTGGTCCGGAGCGAGGAGGAGTGGCTCCTTTTACGAAGCAGTAGTGCTAGCATAGGAGGAAGGAATGGTGTTCTCGCTGCCGTCGTGATTCTGATCCTGATTTCCGGCCACCGTAGGCGCGGGCTTGCAGACGGCGAGCAATGGGTAGCTCGCTGTCCGACCGTCCGGTAACTGTCTAGACCGAGCCCAAATCGTCGACGGCGTGCGCTGTTCCCGCGCGCCTCAAGGAGTTGTCAGCAACAGCAGGGGCCCAGCCGGGTCGAAGCCTACTGGGGCCAGGGTTAGTTTCGAAAGAGTAGCTCGAGCCCTGGTATAAAGGCAGGAAGGAACGGGGAGGGTTTTTATTCAGTAAGAGTCTGACACTGTTGTCATTAGATGATTTTCCCACCTTAAAAAAGGCCTACCAATACGTGTCTTCTGTTACGCGGTCACCACTCCAGAACATGCAAGTACAGATTAAAGAATACCACTTTCGGCCCCAGCGACCATCTGTTCTCCTGCCCAATGCCACTTGAGTTTTCGGGCCAACATGTATATTACATTTACAAACCAAAACACAAACCTCCACTAAACTCCAGTTAAGTTTGTTGACACTGATGGCCCAGCGGTAACGGTCCTGGATTACGATTTGTAGATCTTGCGTTCAAACCCAGGTGCTTACTCTGCAATTTATTGGGTGATTATCAGCCAAAAAAAAATTGCAGTGCTTGAATTATGATTATTAAATAAATGATTGGAACTTAATTTTAGGACTATAGTTTATGGATGTTATTTCAGTTACATATTGTATACTTTCATAATACATAAATTCGAGAAACTTAGAAGCACCGAATAATATTATTCCCCTTAAACCACCGCCGGGACAATTTTGTCCCATTATGTTAAATTGCAGTGTCCCTTAGATTAATAAATCTGACATCATGCCATTATTGAAGGTGGACCACATTCATTTAAGTATTCTCTACTTTCTTTTGTTTTTTCAAAAAAGAAAAGAATAAAGATATCCTGAATCTCACAATGATTACCTAATCTATTTAGGTTATTGTTTAATAATAATAATATTTATTTATTTGTTAACATAGGTAAAGAAATATAGATGTCATTGTTAACGAACAGAGCGCTATGTTATGCCTGCTATATACATAATAAAATTTCAAAAAAAAAAAAATTGAAATATAACGAAACTATAGACGGAATACAGTTTTATTCAAACTAGATTCCAAGTGAATATAAAGAATTCCTCTATAGAAGCAGTTCCATATATTACGAAAAGCCATTAAAACGCTCGTCATATTAATTTTTCAATGAATATATTAAAATTCTCGCTACTTATTTAACCTAATTTAGAACTGTTCGATCGTCTTTTATTAATATATTAATTATATTTTGCGTTCGTTTTTGTCTACAGCCAGTGAAAGCCGTTGATTCTTTGTTCTTAAATCATAATTTGCATAATTATGATAAATTGAAGATTAGAATAAATGTAGAAAGTTTCGCTTTTTTTAATCTCGTGTTATTTAATTTTATTCCTAATGTAATGTTTAAATATTAATATTAAATTAAGTAATTAAAATTTTATTACTGTAGATAGAATTAATTTCTTTATGTGTTACTCTCAAAATAAATATATAAATGAAGGAAGTTATTGGCTCCTGAAATGCCGGCACCTAGGCTAGCTTAGGTTTAACTTATTTTATCCAGTGTTGTGCTTAATAACTATTTATTATTATTTTGTTGCAAAAACGTAGTCAGTATGTCAAGTGACACTAGTCAGTATCAGATTATCGTCATCATCATCATTTCAGCCGATAGACGTCCTCTGTTGGACATAGGCCTCCCCCAAGTATCGCTACAATGCACGATCCTGTGCCAAAGTATCAGATGTTTTATTTTAATGTACAGTATGTATTTCATTGAATTGATTTATTGAACGCTTGGAGGCGTATGTCCATCAGTGGACGTCTTACGGCTGAAATGTTGATAGTAATGATGGACAGTAATCCTTCACTTTCCCAGTTTTCTTAGATTTGTATTTACGATGTTACGATCGCGATTGCGAAGCGATGTGGCGCGAAAGAAACAAACCATTGTACAGTAGGCTCAACGGATCTTGAGTGCTCGGCGTCAGAGTGGGGATCGCTTTGCGCATTCCATACATTGGTGAGCCAATTGTCGTCGTTATTAGATACATTCAGCAACGCAGGGAACGAATGAGGAGTGACGTCTATGACGCGATGGCGCGGCGAGCCAATCACTGACACTCCCCGCCCCCGCGTCTCACTTTGCACCACTAAAGAGACAGAATATTTGACTTCTGCGCAACCGCTCAAGATTCGTTGTTCCTACTGTAATGTATTGCGGTGGCTTACGTGACTAACTGGGTTTTTTTTTGTGGTGTGGGCGGAAAATCATCCAATGACTTCTCACACTCTAAGATGGACCGGGAGGACCACACCTATATTCCTTCTTTGCCTAGCGTTCAAGCCTTGCTGGTCAATCCCTACGTGGGTGCAGTGCGGCGCGGCGACGCAATCAGTTGATTTGATATTTTCGCACGAATACATGCGGTTCGGTGACTTGGTTTACATAAATGGTGGCAAAAAATTACCGTCACGTAGAACAACTGTTTTATTGAACGTAGATAATTAAGAAAATACAAGCGAATACTAATAAGTTGGTTTTTATGGCAACATTGTCAAAACAAGTCAGAAAACTCATCCCAATAAACTTAAATAAATAAAAACCAAAATTGACACTTTCACTCTCAGTGAAATAAAGTAAAAGTAATGTGACGCACAGTTTTATTAATCTCAGCTTAAGACAGACTCTAAAGTAGTCTTTAACATAATTTATTTCGTCAAGTTCTCGATATTTGACGTCTGTTAGTATTCTGCTTTCAATGGGGCTGATCTGTGGTTTAACATTACATTATGAAACCATTTTATGTATGTTTTCAAGACAAGTTTGTTTTTATGATCTATCTTTAACACTTTCAGTGCGGAACGAGGTCTAAAGGCGTATTAGACCTCGTTCCGCACTGAAAGTCGTAAGTCTCTTTCTTTTCTTTTTCCTAATATTTATGTACACACAATGCGAACGCCGGCGTTTGCGCACCTATTGTCTTTCTATTGTGTCTGTAATTTCCACGATTGAAAGACAATAAAAATAGGACTCCTACAAGGTGGACCGACGACCTGGTGAAGGTAGCGGGAAACCGATGGATGCGGGACGCACAGGAACGTTCGATGTGGCGACGCTTGGGGGAGTCCTATGTCCAACAGTGGACGTGTATCGGCTGAGATGATGATAATGAAAAATAGGACATCAAGTACATAGGCGAGCTTAACCTTATTGGGTTTTCTTACAGGAAAACATATAAATGGGAAATAAATTTTGCACTTAAGGGTAACTGTAAATGCACTTCAGGATAAATTCCTTGTGGTGTGAGGCTAAGAAAAACGCATGTAATCTTTTCTGCCGTGAGGAGATCGTAAGATTAGTTGTTGTTTGTATAACTGGTGCTTCACTAAGATCTAAAGTGTCTTTACATATTATAAATTTTGTAATTAATTTTAAGTGTTATTTAACAAGATTTCTTCATTTAAGCACTTTACAAATGACTATTTTGTTGCATATCAGGTCTATTTGGTTGCCGTCCGGTAACTGTCCGGACCAAGCCCAAGTCGTCGATGGCGCGCACTGTTCCCGCGCGCCTCAAGGAGTTGTCAGCAACAGCAGGGGCCCAGCTGGGTCGAAGCTTATGCGGCCAGGGTTAGCTCTGAAAGGGAAGCTCGGCCCCGGTATGAAAGGTAAGAAGGAACGGGGTGGGTCTTTTAGTCAGTAAGAGTCTGACACTATCTCCCGCTCCGCCCAAGGGCGGGGGATGTCAATGCATGATTTTTTCCCACCATAAAAAAAGGTCTATTTGGTTCTTTTTCACAATAAATACATTCCGTCTGTTGCAAAAAAAATAAACATATATTGTTGACTAGTCAGCAGATAACAGACTAGTCCATCTCTTAAATTCGCTATACACATGACCTGGTGAAAAGAACACTACAACACAACCACCAAGAGATCCAGGTCAGGGTCATATCTATGCTATAGGGGCCCAGTAAGACCACCACCTGGTGACTGTGAACGAGGAGCTTACCAAACTGCAAAAGATCCTCATGATTATCGTCAGTGAATTAGTAACGGTAACAATTCTTTTGCTGCAACCAAATTCTAGCAAAACATACGAGTACAATATCAAAAACACAAATCAACAAAAGAGCTAATAGGAACTGTTCCTGTATAATTTTGCAATAAATGTCAATTTTGTGACTGTGCGTTGACAACTTTATTGCTTCAAGGGATATATTCACCTCTCCTTCTAACTCTATAAAAAAGATAGGGACAGATATATAAAAAATACAGATTAGGGTTGCCATTAGCAAATTTGTACCACGTTAGGGTTAAAGTGGGCGTAACTTCATGTCAGTTTTAATAAATCGAGTGGAAGATATAGTTGTCTGATGTATTTTTTACTGTGAACCACTTTGTAGGGCACAATCTGAAGATAAAATATTGTAATGTATTGTGTAGGATCATAAATTCTGTCGATGATCCAATTGATGGGATCGTTTATCCAATCATTAATCAAGAATTCATTAAATTAATGCAAAAGCGTTTGTATTTGTAATAGGCGTTCTAACTACCTTGGACCGAAATGAAAATCTATTAGCAATTACAATTGACAAAAAAATTGAACTCACAGGCATTGTTCGAAAGAATTGGCGTGATCCTGTAGTGCAAAGGGCATTTGAAAATACTTACTGAATAATTGTTTACTATACTACACTTATTTTCTATTCTTCTTCTTCTCAGTCGGGCACTCTTGTCAGGGTGGTCAGGCTGTTGATGAACAGGACTGCGGTGCACCGCCGACGTTTGCCTCTTAGGCTGCGGCACCGGCCATGTCAAGCGATGTTTCTCCATTTCTCGCGGTTGTTGGCATGACACGCACAATGTACTGCGGTCGACCGCGTAGCCCTGGTAATAAGATCGACTCAACGAGTCGGAGATCGACCGCGGGCTCTCTTGCCTTCAACGCGACCGTGAACCACAAGTCTTTCCATCGAATTCTCGTTTTTAGAGATATGCCCAAAGAACTTCAGTATTCGTAACAGCACAATAGACCAAAGTTTATCCCGTATGTGAAGCTCTTTGAGGATGGAGTTATTAGTGTGGAATGCTGTCCACGGTATTTTCAACATTCGTCTCCAACACCACATCTTTAAGGCATCGATTTTTCGGCGATCTTGTAGCCTTAATGTCCACGTCTCGGCCCCATAGAGAAAGATTGGAAAAACCAGACACACTGCATTAAACGAACATTGGTATTCTGTGTGATTCTGCTGTCTCTCCAGACGCCCGGACGCTCTACTGCCAACCTAGTGATATATAGCTGATCGTTGTTATTTTTTATAAGCAACCCTTAATTTACAAAAAAAAAAAACCTTTCTCTGCTTGTTTATTTGCTTAGGATTATAACTAAAAATACAAATTTATTAGACAACACACTATTATATGATGTATGTCCATTCAATAACATGTAACCATATATCACATGTGATTGAGTAAACATGCTCTAATTACACAATTTGTCCCAAAAATATTTATTAAAGTTGTAAAGTATTACATCGATATAAAAAGATATATAAATTATAATTAAAATTTGAATAGAGATTGAATTTAATACAAACTAAGTAATAAAATAAAATATTCCTGTCAATGTTTAAAATGAATAATATCAATAGGTAATGAATACTGATTCACTTAGTCACCGGACTATGTGGCTTAGATTCTAATTAGAATTAATTGTAATTTTACGGTTCTTCCAAATTCGGTCAAAAAGTGTACTACGATTCTGATAAAAGAATAATACTCAAAGTGACATTAATAAAATATATTTTTATTAACTGCGTTTGAAGCTTTATACTGCTTGCTACTTCAAAATACCAATCTGGATTGCGGCCCCTTTCCCAGCAGTGGGAACATCAATAGAAGGGCTGATGATGATGATGAGTTCAAAATATCGTCTTTAGCACTGTTGATTTCTGATATGATACAAAGACGCCATTTTTTTATCCGACTAATTAAATAAACACAACCTCCCACACAATTCACTAATGAATTTCTTTCTTCAATCTGAATCACACCAACGATATCCTGTTCATTTTAAGTTAATCGAAATTGAACTCAATTTTCAAGTCTATGAGGTTCACAATTAGTTACGTTTCATATTCCAACAGTCATTCATAATCCACATTTTTTGGAAATCGTAAACAACTGATACTTTATTAGCTGGAGTCGTAAATATCAACCGTTGTCCACGGGAAGAGTATAACACTTTTTTTTTAGACAAGTTTAAGTTATAAACGACGGCGAAACGTAATAAAATTTATTAATCACTAGCTTTTGTCCGTGGCTTCGCCCGCGTGGCATTAGGTACTTAAGGAATCGGGATAAAAGGTAGCCTATGTTCTTTTCCATGTCAAAGGCTATGTGCATGCCAAATTTAATCCAAATCCGTTCAGCCGTTTTAGCGTGATTAAGTAACAAACATCCAAACATCCACATTTTCACATTTATAATATTAGTTAGGATTAGTAGCGTAATATTATCTTAAAATCCATAAATAATTTAACGTTAAGACAGAAGGTACTTAGATTTTATTATTAGTGATAGGCTCGCGTTTGATTAGTGTTTCATTTTATAGTAAGCATTCTGGTCAACAATGAAACACGCTTGCCTTGTCACTCTTTACTTGAAGACGCCTAATAGTTTACAAACTGTCAAGAAACTTTTAAAAATAAGTGTACACATTTGCAAAAAAAAAATTGTTAAGTAAAGTTATTGAACTCCTATTTAAAAATTTCGTCGTTTAATGAAAAGATAATATTTCGTTGACGTTACAGTTATTGATAGACTCCAAAACTGCAAATGGAATTCATACGATAGAAGAGCACACTTTAGCATTATCACCATGCACTGTTAAATTTGTGAGGAGTTTGGAACTAAGTAATGTTCTCGCAGTGCCACAAATAGAGAGAGATGGCAAAGTCTCGCAAAAGCCGCAACCAACTTACCAGACGATCCATGACCGCGAACACTCCGCTAAGAGTATAACTACTGAAAGGAAGAACAATAGAACTAAAGTTCAACAACAATACAAATACAATACACAACACAACAACAACAACAACAACTATTACACAACAACAACACAATAGCTATTAGTTCGTGGTCGTTCTATTACTGGTTCGGACATTTGGAGTTAGTTGATAATTTTCCACATAAAAAAGAGTTATCAGTTCCTGCATTGCACTACATCGCTCTAAATTTCTCATAATTGGTAGGATGCCGTAAACAGCATCGAACGCACGACCACGGCAGACCTTGCAACCGTTTATGTTAATGATGATATTTTCATAATAAACACAATTGAGGACTAATGTGGAGATCAGTGTCTACTTTGGTAAATTAGCTTTTATATTGTAAGACAGCCAGGTATTCAGCCGCATCCGGTTAGGTCAAAAGCCGATCTCAATGTAGTTGGTAAAAAGGCTAGAGAGATGAATGTGTCGAGAGTGTACAAGTGTTTCGATTCATTGTCTCCTTTAATATAATACTCTTAGACAATGGCGTAGTTATTCCTAATGGGGCCCCCTAACAAATATTTTTGGAGTTTGTTTGTTTTTTTGTGCGATATACCTTCTGCTATCATATAAATAGTGCTTTAAGAGGCCTCGAAAACGAAAATGAGCTCATTTAATGGATTACTCAGAAGGTGCCTTCTGAAGTTGAATTTTCATTGTCGTCCGGTATGTAGATAATGCTAAAGCGAAAGGAGCGTGCTAAAAACTATTTACAGAGTACCAAATTGACATTATTTATTCACTCCTGGCCATTTATCAATATAAAAATTTAAGATTATGGATAACATGTTACGAATTTACGAATTTAGTCATCTGTCGAGGCCCCTGTTGCTCAGGGGCCCCGTATCATTGATATGGCTGATACTGAGGTAGCTACGCCTCCACTGCTATACTAAAAAGATCTGTATTTTGATTGTAGACTAAACAAATCATATAATTTCACCGCAAAGACACCACAGAAGCTAATTAGCTGATGCGTGTGTTTAAATAGTTTAAAAATATAGTTCAAGGGCTTTTCAGATTAATAGGTAGTTTAAGTTGTTGAAGGAACACGGCTAGATCTAATCAGTTAAAATTCTATTTTTAGGTAGATCAACTGATATTACTAAAATTGTGATGTTCTGTATATTAATTCCGGTATTTGCTTCTACAAGAACACTCAAACACAAAGCCGAAGACACTGCTATTTCTCAATGCAAAAAAGGGCCAACAATTTCAAGCAACATTGTCAACTTTCCCTAATTCTAACGTCACAATGACCTAGCAAAAAGTCCCCTAATGATTTATCTAGGTGAACCGGACAAAACCGGACAGAACCGGACATAGGACATCGTCCCCTCACCTGCTAAGCCGCCGTTAAGCTCCTCGACCACATTTCCCATAAAATAAGATTTAAAACACGCTCCATAAATAATGTTTACCTTATTATTCATTGTTGCAGCTTTGTATGCTGCAATTTAATTTGACATGGTCAGTTCTGCCCCTTGGTGTCACAAAATGACAGTGACAACCCTAGTTCTAATTTTGTTGGCAGTGTAAATCATTGCGTGATTTTATAGTTTCATGGTGTGGATTCACTTCTTTGTAAATGTTCACTCCTTGTTGCAATTATGTATACTGCTATAGCTTAAGCATCGCATTGTATAATCAGCTTTATAGTGTTTCCATTAATGGGAATCAGGCCTCCTTTCTAGAAAAACGAATGGAATGTAATCCATCACGCGGGCTCAGTTTTGGTTAGTGGATGTCATATGTCTCCAAATTTTTGGTCTTAGGACATGCGGGTTTCTTCACGATGTTATCCTTTGCCGTTTTGAGAGCAGTATTGAGAAAATGAATCACACAAAGTAAAGTTATCCACTGTTCTTAAATGCACAAAATTTTGTCCATAAAAAATCTGTTAAAATAGTTGTTTAGATTTAAAGCACTGTCGTTCTAAATGCTCATTATCATGAACTAATTTATGTTATGTATCGATGTATCTCTGTTGTTATAGTCGTAATGGGCCCTTGCTCAAAACTTCGGACAAAACTCACATTTCAAAACGCGACATAATATTATCTACATAACACTTAAAAAATGAAAAGTCACCGCTCACAGTTCCCACGTCACGCCAGCTCGTTCGGGAGCAAGGTAGGGATATAAAAATGCCTCCGACCATCCTTGTACATTAATAAAACCTTTAATAAAAATGGAGTTCGATCACTTTGCGATGCGCGGGCGCTGGTGGCCGAAGTATATGATATATTTTTAGATAAAAATGTGACTTGGATTCAAAACGAAAAATAAACAATCTCAAGTGGTTTAGTAAGATTTCGATTGTAAGCTTATTTACAGACTATAATAGTCTGTCTAGTAAGTCAAGTGACTTGGGAATTTTGTGTAATATTTAATCATTTAAAAAATACTTGTGTTCGATAATTTTTTATGGTTTTTCTATTAGTAAAATGATCAAGATCTCTTAATCAACCTTAATTATTGAACCGTCGTTTGACTTTTTACACAAACTATACTTACATAACTTTACTGGTAAAAAAGATAGAAACATAACATTAGGCCTAAAATATCTGTCGAATTGTTCAAAAGAATTACCACAGCTCTGGTCGCTCTCAATTACCAATGCAAAGGAAAAATGGAGGAACACGAGTAGATTTTAGTCAATAAAAGTCTAAAATTGCCTCTCTCTCTCTTCACCTAAAGCGGTAGAAGTAATTTGATGAATCCATCCCAAAAAAACTGTCTAAGGTCAACACCATTTTGGTGATATTGAGGACACCTACCAAATCCGGCAACTTCTGTTTCATCAATATTCGCTACAATGATTTGAAAACCATACATATACTACACACTTCATACTCGATATATTCAGAAATATCATTCCTCACACATTTAAAAAAGAAAAAAACAGCCTGCATTAAAAATATATTCATCTGAGATAACACTTTATAATGACATGGGTCAGTTCTGGCGGCTAGAACAAACAAAATCGTACTCGCGCCGTGGTTTTTTTCACCTTTTCATTCAAATGAAAGGAATGGTGTATTGTTGTTGCAGTTACTCATGGGAGAAGCGTGTGTGTGCAAGCGAGATAGAACAGGGATTGGAAGCCAGGTAGGTGCCACAACGTCTGCCACGGCAGACAGAATGGCACCAGCATTTGGGTTTAAAATTCTGGAATATTTTTTTGGGTTATCTATGATATTATTAATTGGTTTGTGATATTAGTATTTGGAATGACAGGTGTTTTGAAAATATTTAGCCTTTTTTGGAAGCAAGGTTTTAAATTCGTGCACTTGTATAAATTCCTAACTACGTTTGGTTTTGTGCAGGATTGAAAAAACTGTTCAAGAATTGATGTAGCAATCGAGTGCCTGAATATATACTACGTCGGAAACACGTGGTTGTAAAGGTCTTTGATGTATGATGGCCAATGCCTAGCAGTGGACATCTTTAATCTGCAAGGAAGACGAGGATGATGATCTTGATTGTCGATAGTTCACGTACATAGCGCACTACCCATATACACCCTCTGTAATACCTATGTTTACAAACCAAATAAATGATTATGATTATGATTATGAAGATAACCGAATAACGACCTAAATAAATCCAAACATTTTACAATGTTAAAGTTATAATTATCATCGAAAAACATTAGTAACATCATCCATGCATGACTGCAACTGTCCCTAAAGGTGACTTCAATAACCAAAACGGTAACATCAATAATAAAATTGTAATCAAA
This sequence comes from Mythimna albipuncta, assembly GCA_929112965.1. NCBI lineage: Eukaryota > Metazoa > Arthropoda > Insecta > Lepidoptera > Noctuidae > Mythimna > Mythimna albipuncta. The sequence continues at coordinate 22,695,179 of OV815965.1, forward strand.
TCAAATTACAAATTAAATGGCGGGCGTGACGTCACGCGCCATATGCTACTGTTTGCTTTTGATACGATCACACAAATGTCTATTTTCGTATCGACAATATTGTTATCCACCAGTCAATGCTCTTAAGTATACTTGTATTAAAAATATTCAGCATTAATTTCTTTTATAAAAAGAAAATATAGGATTACTGTTTCCATTGAGAGCGATGAATCTTCTATTTTAATTTATTAACTATATTTTTTGAAAGGAAGAAAGGATTGAGAATTTGGGTTGCTAGATATTATTATTATAGCATTAAGAAGTTCAGTAAAAATAAATTATAAAAGATTTAGCTCAATTTTTACTTCACACAACTAGACCAAACACAAACAAATTAGAAAAAAAATACCATACATAACAATAAATACGCACACTCGCCCACAGGCTTTTTAACTCAAAATAGATCCTTTTAACTTCCAAGGCCTACAAACGATCAAATTGAAATAACACACCAACAACGTTTGGCATAATAGGCTCTATTCAGCAAATCAAAGCTGTATGAGTGGCGTTTAAAGCCAAGTGGCTTTCCGTACAAGCTTTGATCTATATGGAAAATATATGGGGTATTTGGAACAAGCTCCCCTTCACTGAATTTAAGTGCTCTTGAGGTTTGGTGTCCAGTCGCTTTGGAATCGCTGGACCGATTGTAAAGGTGTAAACTTCAAAGACTAGTTGTTTTTCTATAAGCAATTAAGGTTTCGTCGGGTCGCTAACTCTTATGCAAGTATGTAGTAATAAATAAATCATAAATACCTATATAGAATTCAATTATGTTTATTAATTTAAAATTAGTGTTTTTTGTGTATAGAACTAACATTTGAATATCGTATTTAAGAAAACTGATTTTAATTTTTTCAAAAATATGACCAGAGACATTTATTTGAGTTAACGGTAGATAAATTTATTAAAGCTTGTGCCAACCATTAGGTATCTACTTGTATATATGAGTAATAGTTTGTTATTCAAGATCAAGACCGAACCGAGCATTCCGACATCACGAGAAACTTCTCTATAATACCTACAATTTAGATGCTTACGAAGGTCAGAAAGTCATCTACATACACACTGAACAATTTTCTGTTACATTCACATGATGCTTCCTAATGTCCTTCACCATTCAGGGCGACCCTCAATTCCTTAAGTCCATAACAATCGGTTACTAAATGCACAATGGCACCCACGTTCCTTGTTATAACCTGTCGAACAAGTAACATTGGATTTTTTCGAAACCTGCTCTTACCCTGTCGCATGATCTACCTCTCCTTTTCACTAAAGATAATTTAGAAAAGGATAGAAGATATAACTCGTTTCCTAATCTTGGCCGCGGGCAGTTTGGTTAGGATCTGACACGGTCCGACGCCTATCTTTAAGGGGGTGATCAGACATTGATAAATATGATAAACACCCTTTTAGGAATAACGTTGTTTTCTTAATAAACTTGATTTTGTTGTGTGGAGGTATTATTAGAAGTCAAAAGTTTGCTTAGTGACGATAACAAAAGATTATTGTCATGCCAAAAAGTGAGGCATTGTATGCCATCTCCAAGGTTGATTCTATCAAATAAATTATTTAGATAGAAATTCCCATCATATTACAATGAAAAGGGGAAAAGTTACTGGACATAGCAACCAAACTTTTAAACTTACAGCAGCCGTATTTACATGTACTAAAACAGTTAGTAATAAAGAAAACGATTACGAAATCGTAAACGATTAAGTTTCATATGGAGACACACCTAACACCTTACCTATTAAAACCGACAAGACAGTAACAAAGCAGATTACAATATCGTTTTACACGGACAAAAAACGTAAGGTGTAACACATTGTATGCAATGCGCGGATAACATTACTTATGCGACTGGTGGGCGGGCACCGGATGTGTATGATAATATAGATATGAACAGGGGAGGTTCACACCCTGAGATTGAATTTAATACGGATTTTGAGATCGTTTTTTTTATTGACACGGGATCATTCTAGATCGATGTTTTTACAGAAGCTGCTATGAAAAGAAATTTTAGTACGGTAAAGCACGCAAATACAAGTACTATTCATCTGAATGATAATTATTAAATACTAGTTTTTGCCTGCAGCTTCGCCCGCCTTCATAAAATCTATGTCACTCAGGATGTAAAACAACTTTGTGTCGATAAAAAAATTTACCAATCGATCCAGTACTTACAAAGATTACCTCCTACAAATAAAAAAAACACTACTTTACCTCTTTATATATGTTAGATCATAGCATAATGTATAGTGTAGATGACATGTATGAAATTTTTTGAATTATCGACATGATTATGATGGAACAAATAATTTTTGACATTAAATAGTCTTAATTATAATAATTGTATGTATGAGTAAATTTAATAATTTTATGATCTTACTCAATTATATTTTGTACGCCATTACGGCAAAACATGACAGTGACTCAACTGATTTTTATGTAACATCTAAGCATTTATGTGGATACTCATGTTTTAGCAAAATAAATAATCTTGAATTTTGAATCTCGACAAGACAGAAGAAGAAGACAGCACTAATGTTTTAACAAGGATTCTCATCCAAACTATGTCTAAAGTTCAGCCACATGACGCAAATAATTTCCAGAAATACCCACAATAAAAGTGGACATAATAACAAAAATAGATACAAAGGACTTTTGTGGTACACTATATGATGAATTTATTCCCGGCTGATGATGAATGAACTTCAATATGGCGGTCAGGCCAGACTCGTTGGAACCGACCATTCACTAACAAATGACCAAAAAAACTAAGTATTATTTATCTATACCGATTTTGTCGTGTGTATTAAAATACAAATGTAACAATGGAAAGGTTATGTTGGAAACAGCGGGTATGGGTTTAGGAATTTGAAGGTTCCGTATCTAATTTTATTTTTACTCATGTGTTTTTACTATTTCTGGATATAACAGTTTTATTTCAAGAACCAGATCTAAATTATCATCATGATTAATGGAATATAGGGCAACATTTATTTATTTATTTAAACTTCGGACGGCGGACCTAATGCAACAAGGCTTTCTTTATCAGTCAACTTTTGGGTTAAAAAGACAACGCTTTAGTAGGTTTGCACAATAAGCAAATAACAGATACTTCACATCATAATAGAAGAATCATATATATTGCTTTTGGTTTCAACTATAGTATAAGTCTTCTGTCAATTAACAGCAAAAACAGATTTTGTCATTTTAACAAATGAAATTTTTTCTGTATCTCTACGGCTATATTTACATATTCACTTTTCATTACATATCAATTAGGTATATCTATTTATATAAAAGTCAAAAATATCATCATATAAAAATGAATCTCTATTTCCCTAGCAGCAGCTTACGTCGTCATACTTGAACGGATAGACCAATTTTGTTATTTCCTTACTTAGGAGGAGGTTTCTATAAAAAAAGAGCAGTTGCACAGGAAAGAGGTGTCGGGAGCAGGGTTAAAGTTCAGTCTCTAGAGACAGAAACCTCCTCACAATGCAACCTGTATCCATGAGCACTGCCTTCTACATTAAGCCTATCATATTTAATGATTGCAATAACAATTTTGTAGACTGCATAATAAATATACAGTTTCGTAGTATCTGACCATAGTTTTGATGAAACCTCGTCACACAGAACCCTAAAGATGTGAGGGTATTTGTATCCACCGCCATCGCTGCCCACAATAGCCGGTGGGGCGGAGCGGGAAAAAAATCATCAATGAACGAACAACAATACGATCCTCAGAATCCAGGATTTACACCATACATGTAACGGCGTGAAATTTGCTCTTTCTCGGTACTCTCATTACACTGAAGACAAATACTATAGGTGCAACAGTAGCAGACGAATTCCTTTGTGGTATACTCCATTGTCAGCTGAGATGAGACTTGAAATTGAAATTTAATGGAAATATCAAATGAAATTGACACAAGAGCGAGTTCTTTGGCCGATGTTTAGCCAATAATAGCGTTTGTTACTTGAAAATGTATTGTGAGTTAAATTAAACTTTGTGTAGCTATAATGCTGTCTCGATTTAATGCGTTTGATATCATTTGAATTGCTATCGAAAATTATATTAGATTTTGTTACTTTATTAACTTTGGTGTGATATATAGGTACAATATTCTGAAGAAATGGGAGGAATGAAATTGATATTATGTTCATTGTAGTTTTGTAAGCAATTGAATATAAAATGTTTAGCCGGTAATCACAGTTAACTTTATGTTTAATCAAAAAAATCAAAAATCAATGCGTTTATTTCAAATAGACCATTTGCAGGCACTTTTAAAAAGTCAAATGTCGGTCAGTCCAAGGAGAGTGAAGATAAATTGCACGTTCCAAAGTGTAGATCTCTATGGAGAAGAACGTGCAAGAAACTCCATGGGCACACATATAAATCATATTATGTGTTACATATAATGCTTGGTTACATATTACTTGTTGCTTCTATTATGTGAGCACAATATAGATAATAAAATTTAAATAAATAGTACATTATGATAATAAGTGTGTAATGTTAGTGATTACCGTCGAGGGCGAGGGTCTTACGAGAGCAAGAACGGTAATCATTAATTACTCACGTGTATCATACGACGTTTTTCAATACACTTGTCAAGAAAATAAATGTAAAATTAGTAAACTTTTGTGGCGGTATAAATCTGTTTTCATATGCGCCCATTTTTTTTTTATTTACCTTTTAATACACTCCTCACTAAAATGAATAAACGGGGTTTGACCGGCATCTCGTGGGGCCGACGCACGACCTGCGGCCAGCCTGATACGATAATGTATTAAAATTATGGCGGGTGAGAGGTTGAACAATAAGGTTTTAACTACATTATAGCACTAGTGCGTAATGGTACTCAAAATGTCACAGTTTGGTAACAAGGGCCATTATGTACCTAAGTGCAGTGCAATAAGAGTCACTTTCTGAGCAAGTGTATTGTAAAAATAATTAAAAGATAGAAACTGCTGAGTTAGCTTATTTAGTTGACTAGGAAAGAATAACCACATGAATTCTTGAAGATTATAAGGTAAGAAACACATGTTTATTTCTTTACCTACATTTTTATTTTCGAGAATAATAATAATAATCTTTATTTAAGATTTTTTGCCAAATATCATTGCTGAAAGACACTGGTCTTGAATCTCAAGCCGTGAAGCGTCGCACTGGCTGTGCATCACCTTCTAAGTAGGTACAATCAATAAATACAATAAATTCAGTGCTAATGGTATAAAATATATTACCTTCTTCTCGCATTGTTGTTATATCTAATTAACTAGTTAGGTTTCAACCTACCTAAATGGCAACGTTTTATATTTTCAAGATTAACATCTCCATAATCAAACTAATGAAATTAAAACAAACGAAAAAATCATTGCTCACAATTATTTATTTTAGTTTTTGACAAAGTAAACAGTGTTTATTTGGCAATCGCGGCGATTGAATCACAGATTGAAAAAAAATAATAATAACATGATGAGTAAAAGTTATAACATAGTAAGTGTGCCATTATGTCGAGATCAGGTGAGATAGCGGTCAAGCGCGAACCTATCTACAATAAAAAAATAAAACAAAAATCAGCAGTTAACATTATATTTTTTTACCTATTATGTTTGTTGTTTTTTTTGGTATAATATTGACTGGTCAGTACTGTTTTTACATAATATATCTATTATTACTGTAATATGGAAACATTGTAACGATAAACACTTTTCGGAATCCGGCTTATTTGGGAGGTTGGAAGTCGTCGAACCTGCGCGCGAGACAGTTTAAAATTTACTCTGTAAAACAGCCTAAAAGGCTGTTTTACAGAGTAAATTTTAATTAAGCCGTAAAAATATTCGAAGATTGTGCCAATTGTGTTAAGCCAAATAAATTTTGGAGTCCGAGTATCACGATTCTGCCAAATAGAAGGAACTCGTGCTGGATTACTGCGGTAATGGTCTACTTGAAACTGTGATCTACGTAAGGCATTCGACTTTTTGGCTCATGTCATCTTGTAAAAAGTTACTAGAATGATGGTAATGTATAATCGATCTGCGAATATGTTCAGAAATGGGACAGTCACGTTTTTATAAAACAATAAAATCACAATATATTATTGCTCAATATATTTTATTATTAACCCAAACCCGAAAACAATAATTGAAAAGGTCGATTGATTTAATTTTGTAATTATAATTAATTACATAACTATGGATGAAGACATAAATCCATTATTCATAAAATTGACTTGGGAATATGCCTGTTTTTAAGATTGAATTAAATAAATTACAAATGTGTGGTAATAAAAATTGTTCTCCTACTCGCAGTGAGTCGGTTGTAATGCCATCTTCTCCTGGGCTTTTGTTGTACTTCATGCCACTTAGAGCTCTATGAACTTCAAAGCCATTTATCATAGGGATATCCTCAGGGCATGACTATGCTTCATCTGCGAGTTGGAAATTGGTGTCGTCGTCTGAATATAATGATTTATAAAATTGCGTGCACATATAAACTAATTTGTTCCTATCACCCTGTTTCACACCATTACTGTCCTTCAGGTGTGTTTGAGTGAAGTATTAAGAACAAAATGAAATTTGACTCAAGCAAATACTTCGTTATGAGTTTCACTCGCACACCCTAACAACTATGCATACAAAATGAACGAGAGCACCAATACCAGGACAAGTGGAATGAAGGATCTGGGTGTCACTTTTGACAAGAAGCTAACGTTTCATGATCATATAATTTTGGTAGCAAAAGATTCATTTAGGCGATTAGGATTTATACTACGTAACGCTAAAGACTTTAATAACATTAACTCTATTAAATCTATTTTTAATGTGTTTCGCAGTAAGCTGGAGTCTAGTGCATGTGTCTGGAATCCCTATGAAAAGAAATACATAATCCTTTTAGAAAAGCTTTCCTTAGGTACTTGTATAAACGTTTTCATGGGTACTACCCATTCTTGTATTCTTCTAAATTTCTCCTAGGGAGCTTAGGGTATAATTCTCTCGAGGTGAGAAGAAAAATAATGACCAAATCATTAATATGTGTAAAATATTTCACGGGAAAATAGATGCTCCTGAACTACACGACGAGCTTTGCCAGCTGTTTGCTCCGATTAACTATAGCCGTAATCTGAGGCACCGACTGTTTGCTGTTTCTGGGAGTCGTACCGTCGCCCGAGCCCAGTCTCATATCCCTCGTGCAATCTCTGCGCTCAACGCTCTCTTGTATGCCAAACCTGATTGTGACGTGTTCGCAGATGAATGCAAGAACATTTTGTCTCTCTGTTTGGAGTTCTGTGAGATGAGTGTATGACTCGACGACGTGTGGTGTAGTTATTATTTTTGTATTGTTACTTCGTAATTTTTCAAATATAGTATGTCTTTAATTAATGTAATTGGCCTTTGGCCATTATGTTAAAGTAAATAAATAAATATATATAATTAAATAAAAAAAATACGACTAATTAATCTTCCAATTTATAATAAGCTTGTCTACATAGCGTGCGTTTAATGCATGTTTTGACTCATTTAATTGGAGAATTTCCAGTGGAATTTTATTATAAAATTTTACACAGTACCCCATAAAAGAGCTAGCTACTTTAGCCAAGCGAGCAAACTTGACTATACATACCGTAACGTAGGAGAAACATGACAGTTCGACCATTGTAAGGCAGTAGTCAGGGTAGCTGACTGCCGTACTTACGCTTTTGAAATTCAAGAAAGACTGAAACAGCTGCTGTATACGACTGGCCCGCTCTCTCCGCGGTGGCAGCGTACTATTGTACGTGCCATTATGACGAAGAAATAAAACAAAAATCAGCAGTTGATGATAAATTTAAGATTGCATTTTTCTTAGAAATAGACAAATGCAAAAAAATATTAATGCAACTGAAAGCCCAGTTTCGTAATAAATTGTTCCGTGAACACATTCAAATACATTACGTAAGTATTTTCGCATTAATCGAGTATGGCTGAGGCCATGTATTCATTCATAATGCCACATGAATGGGCTTTTTCTCCGCGTTCCATTCTGAAGTAGCCTTTTTCTCCGAATGATCTGCCCCAAGAATTCTTGACGGTCCAAAACGGTACGCCGTTTGCTGAAATTAAAGTAAGTTCGATGTACCTACCATCTTAGATACTAATTTAATGATTAAAATATTTAGACATTCCGGCCCAAGATACATAATATTTTTTTTTTTTCATGAAATAGTTAACTTTAGATATGGGCGAAAACCGTTTAAAAGAATTTAGCCAAAAGTAATAAAGTAGAATGGAAGAAAAAAGTTCTAGACCGCAACTATGTACTTGCGACTATTTTTATACTCCATCTGTTTAGGTGGTCGTTGGTAGGATCCAGGAGTTGGGACTCGAGGTGGCGCTGCACAAATTCGAGGCTATGTGCTTTCACGGCCCTCGGAACGCACGCCATCGGGTTCCCAACTATCGGTAGGAGGAGTCGACGATGAAGTACCTGGGACTCGTCCTCGACAGCCAATGGAATTTCGGGGAGCATTTCCGACGTCTAGCACCCAAACTCAACCGAACTGGGGCTGCGCTCAAGCGGCTCCTGCCCAAACTTGGGGGGCTAGATGCCTCCTGCCAGAGGCTCTACGCCGGGATCATTCGGTCCATGGCCCTCTACGGGGTGCCGGCGTGGGCGCCGTTGCTGCAAAAGCGACCAGCGGCCATGCTGAACGCCTGCCAGAGGGTCATGGCAATACGGATGGTGCGGGAATACCGCACGATTTCCCGCGAAGTGGTGAGTCATCTGGCTGGCCTACCACCGTGGGATCTGGAGGCAACAGTCCTTGAACACATGCACGATATGCGCGTGGAGATGCAACGCCTAACCTAACCTGCCTGTCGGAGTGCCCTAAAATTACGTCACCTCTTTCTCTGCTTACGTCTTTTACAAACATTACCAGCTGCGTATTTGTTTTTGTATAGAATGCCTAGGCAAAGTGTAAAATAAATAATATTTCATACATTACCAACCGGTTTTAGTTTACGCATTCTATACACTGCCTAGGTAATGTATAGAAAAAAAAAATAAAAAAACAAATCACACAGATTGCCGGTAATATATAAATATATATGTATATTTATCAGTTGTCTAGTACTCATAACACACGTTCTGCTTAGCTTGGGACTAGACGGCGTTGTGTGATAGTTGTGTGGAATATTATTATTATATTATATAATCATAGTAATATTATAAAGACGAAATATTATAAGAGAAAAGTATACCTGATCCATATCCTACCAGTAGAGCTCCGTGATTTATTTCTCCTTCATTGCAATTAGCATCGGGTATAATTCCCGCAATATAAAACTGTAGATTTGTCTCCCGGATACCTTAAATTGAGAATTTTTTTAAACAAATTAAAAACTATTTAGATAATAAAATACCAAAACTTATACCGCCTTATTCCAAAACGGGATCTAAATGTCGTGTAGTTCCTGGAATAAATTATTAGGTTTAAGACTAAGGGTGGGTTTAGAATTTGGAAATCAGGTTTAAATGAAGTTTATCACTAGTTTCTGAACTATTTATGGTAGTAAAGATAGACCACTGAAACCCTTAGTTCGGTATATATTTTATGTCTTTGGTTCGGTATCAACTTGGATACTAATATGTATTTTATTAATTAAGGTTGGCTTTGATTTTATTATAATATATAAAAATGGTTAAAAATGGATACTAATGACTTGGACTTGACGGACCTGGAAGATTTGAGAATTTAAATATTTGAAATACATCGATTTTGTATTATATTGAAACAAAATTTTAATTATTGACACAAACAAAACCGTTGCTAAGCAGCCCGCACATTAGACACGCCACAACTCTTGCACTAAAGCTAGTACTTTTTCAAGCACGTTTGATATTCGAGATAATATTCCAGCCAGCACTTTTAATCACTTTCGGTGTAATGATGACAATTATTTACTTGGAAACTATTAAAAACGTAAAACAGAACACATTCTCCTGACACATGACAAAAACGTCAAGATGGCGGCAATATAATAGGGTGTATAATAGGGTGCTTCTAGGTAAGCATGCTCCATCGTCGGCCACATCATCGCTTACCATCAGATGAGAAAGTGCTTAAACGCGAGCCTATTTATAAAAAAAAAAAAACTAGCGTGCTTCACCATTAACGACTGCATAACTTTTTACCATCCGGTGGGATTGCAGTCAAGCACTGATCTAAATAATTTAAAAATATGGCCACGCTCGGACCCATAGTTCCATTTTTAATACAGATTTGTTCGATATTCCCTATTAAAGCGATGATGCATAGCAATGTTTAAATAATGTGCATGATTTCTTTAAGGAGTTACCAATAGCGATGGGTCCGGTACCGTACAGCAATTGCTTCAGTTTCTCTTGTGAAGTCAGATTAAAGGAGTGGCAGCCAGTTATCTTGACCTTTACTTTGTTTGTATTAAAATGACATGAATGTACTTTTCCACGGTATGGGTAATCGGCTTCAGATACGCTTCCACCTTTGTTTATTAGCCATCTGTTAACATGACCATCAAAAACAGTGTCAATGGGTGGTGGCAACATTGCGACTAAATAATAATGAAAAGATTTAAAATTACCGAAATGCTACGTTCATCATTCCTCCAGAACATCCTTTATCATTTTTGTCGCAATCAAGAATCTGCTGCTCAGATAACCTTACCAGTTTTTTGTTTTTGACGGCTTTCTGGCCCTCAATATTACCTGTGACAAATGGCCAATTATTTAAAATAAGTGTTGAATACTGGGCATTAGGATAGATTTGCACTTACCAATTGCGCTAAACGCAAAACTACTTGCACAATTGCCTTGGTCCTTAACAGGGGTGACGACATTGTAGTGACGCCAATCAAACGACTCCGGCGCATGATGGAATTTGATATCCTTATCGTGTAAGTATTTGCAAGCTTTTTTGGAACTTAAATCTTTGAAACCACTTAAACCGTGCTTCATTGAACTAAATTCTTTACTTGTCATGTCCGCATAGTCCAATAAAGCTGAAAAAAAAAAATTAAAATTCTGTAAAATAGTTGCAATTATAGGTTTGTTGAAATCAAATAACACAAAAATCCTTGGAGAATCCTCGACTAGCATTGAGCACCAGCCTTTCGGTATTTTACAGGTTGCATTTTGAGAGTGAGCGCAGGAATTGCATGAATTGATTCCACCATCTCCTTTCTACCATCGGATAACCCGACGTACGACGGGTATTCCCCATACGAAACCAAACTAAATTATGAAGAAACCGAAAACCTATTTTCAATAGTACAGTAACTTAGCTACTCACCCTCCCTCACACACTCACTCAGTCACACACTACACACAGGAGGCCTTTCTCACTTTTTTACAAATATTTTTATATCGTAATAGTCCAATCGTATTCATGAATTTATGTTATGTCTTTTTAATTTATTTTATAAATTAATTTCTAATGTACATGATTTAAATATTGAATGATTCGTTGGATTGTGTTTTTTTTTAATTCATAATGTAATTTTATTTCTATATGTCTAACTAATTTGATTTTAATGTCATTTATTTTATTTTTTGGATATTGTTAATTTCTTTTCATAAAAGTTTTAGTCTTATCACAAAGACTTGTTTTATTTGGTATTTTAAATATATTGTATAGACTTAAGGGAAAGCGCTGATGTCTGAAATACAGATTTTTTATCTAGTTCAGACACAGATGTTCCTCACTAGCTTTAATTTAATGTGTAACTCAAATGTCAACAATAATTTTAAGGTGTACAACAAATTTTTTGGAAACTATAAATTATTATTATTATTCCATTTATTATCATATATGTACATATTATTTACATTTTTAAATATTTCTTAAAAAGCACATTAAAAAAAAATATTTAAAAATGTTAAAAATAGTAGCCCACCGGCATCGGGGACAGGGTCCAACCTGCCGGTGGTCAGAGCTCCTGAGAGAGGAATCGCCCAACTATGCGCGCCGTGTCCAGGAGTACTGGTTTCTGGATCAGCCCCTTGATCCAGCTGCCTAATGAGAGCGTCCTTAGATGTTGTTCGAGGCTCTTAGTTATTAAGCCATTGGCCGTTACGACTATCGGCACAACGATTACTCTATCCACTTCCCACAAGTCGACAACCTTGCGAGCTAAGTCAAGATATTTGATCTGCTTATCTTTCTCAGCTTTCACAAGTTTCTCGTCATGAGGGACCGCTATATCAACGATCATTGTGCGACGCTCTAGCCGATCTATCACCACTATGTCAGGTTTATTGGCAACAATAGTCCTGTCAGTGATGATAGATCGATCTCAATACAATGTGACGCTGCCATTCTCGAGAACTGGGTCGGGCACATACCTATAGTACGGTACTTCTGATTCAACAAGATTGTATTTAAGAGCAAGTTGCTGATGGATAATCCTGGCTACAAGGTTGTGTCTGTGCAAATAATCTCCGTTAGCTAAATGAGAACACCCAGAAGTAATGTGTCGGATTGATTCTCCGAGCCGGTGGCATGCCCGACAGATGTCAACCGTGCCGTCCTTTACAATATATTTCCGGTAGTTGTTCGTCATCATAACTTCATCCATAATTGCAAAGACAAAACCTTCGGTTTCCCCAAAGAGATCACCAAAGCGCAGCCAGGATACGGACGCTAAAAGATCTACATCGGGCCCATGTAAGGCCCGGTAAAAGCGCCCGTGAAGCTCCTTGCCCTTCCATACTTCCTTGCGTTCATTAGTATCCATTACTATAGGTTTGCGCCAGTTCTCGTTGGCCAAGGAGAGCGGGTGAGGCCTTTGTCCACCGCCACTACATCTCGGTGCATCCCCACGTCGGTTTCCAGAAAGTATTCCCTGAGACTGCATACCTCACGGTTGTGCAGGGTCTTGGCATTTAAGAAGCCACGACCCCACACTTCCGCGGGATATACTGCCTCATCACCGATGATCGTGGGTGATGCATCCGGTTTGCGGTAAGCAGAGTGCGGACCCTCCTGTCCAGGGCGTCGAGTTCCGTTTGAGTCCATTTGAGTATGCCGAAAGTGTACATCAAACCGGCATGACCCAACCATTGAAGGCGCGCACCTTGTTCCCGCGTGATAAAAGACTGTTTAGTACTTTATTCAGGCGGCCAAAGAAGCGCTCCCTCAACGATTGTTTCACGTCAGCAGCATTGATGCCCAACGCTTCCGACATACCCAAATACTTGTAAGTTTCGGTTGAGCAGAGGGATCTAAGGTGTATGGAATCCGAGAGTTGGGTTCCCACGGATTCCATAATCTCCCCTCGCTTTACATGCATGACTGCACATTTGTCCAAACCAAATTCCATCCTGATGGCACTACTGAAGGTTTCAGTTACCTTCAGTAGCTCCATCAGTTGCAAGTTGTTGGAAGCAAAAAGTTTCAGATCATCCATGTAAAGAAGGTGAGATATGACCTGACCCTCTCTTCTCAACCGGTAGCCTAAACCCGAACCCTCCAGCAGTGTGCTGAGAGGGTTCAAGGCTAGGCAAAACCACAGTGGACTCAGACTGTCACCCTGGAATATGCCACGCTCGATCCTTAACGGTTCGTTGTTCTCCGAAACCCGTCGACACCCTGGATAGTGAAGGATCGTCCTCCACTGCCCCATACATGACATCAGGAAGGCGCGAAGAGTTTGCATCAACTTTATACAGCTCCAGCACCCTCATGAGCCATGTATGTGGCACTGAGTCATAGGCCTTCTTATAATTTATCCAACATGTCGACAGATCTCTTCGAGAACGACGAACCTGTTGGCTAATGGCAACATCAATGAGGAGCGGCTCCTTAGTACAGTTGGAGGACTAAGTCTGCTGACCCACTTGACAACAGAAAGTAATATAAGACATCCTAAAAGTTAAACGAATTTGAACTTTCTGCAGTTAGCAGAAGATAAGTAGTATTCAGTTCTAAACGATTTAACAAATAAAAAACGAAACGCGGTAGACAAATATTTCAGAATAAATGTTATGCGAGTTTGATCTTTAACACGTAACGTTAAGGTTGATAAGCTTATGAATGCGGTTTTATCACGTAATGCACTTGTTAATTTCTACAATATTTCCTAAGACGAATTGGTCTAATGGTGTCAATCGTATACTTCCATTGACGTGGTCGTAGGTTCAAATCTAACATGACACTCTTAGTAGTTTTGTTTAAAATATTGAATTATGTTTTTTGAAATCAAATATTATTTGTATTCTAAGTTAAATTAATTATTTTAATGCAAATAACAATATTAATGAAACACAATAATGATTAAGATAGGTAGCCATTTATTCAATATAAGTAATATTTACTTTAAAAACTACGAATAATCACTCATCTAATATCCTTAATTTACAAAAATATATATGTAGGATGTATGAAAGGAACGTACGAATGATGTGTAGAACGAAGCGTAAGAGAGGGAGAGAGAGAGAGGAAGGATATGAAGGTGACAGAAGGGAAGATGGCGAGTTGAAGTTGGAACAGGAGTGACAGGCGATAGGACGCAGAAAAAATCTATTTTATTAAGAAGTTTTGGAGACATTAAACAAGAAACGCAGACATCACGTTTTTTTATTTATTTTCCAAGGTCGCAACCCATATACACTACATTTTTGGGGGCTCGTCCGGGATTGCGACCACATGGAAAAACAGTTGAAGGCGAGGGCGAAAGACGAAAGGCGTAATTATAGTAAGACGGAAGACGAAATACTCAATTATACGATGTCGGAGTTTGAAATGACAAAATTCAGCGGCGAAGACCTCACCTACACGTCGGAAAAATGGGCTCAGGATCTTGAAGATAATGCTGAGATATTTGGTTGGTCACCTCAGCAACGACTGATCATAGCCCGTAGGTCGTTGACCGGGACTGCGGGACTGTGGTTAAAAACCGAAAAGGTTCACAAGACGTACGAGGATTTGAAAGCAGCTATCTTAAAGGAATTTCCTGATGCTGTAAACAGCAAAGAGATGCATGAGATGATGGCGGCACGCAAGAAACGCAGGGATGAGTCATGCTATCAGTATATGCTGATAATGAAGGAGATGGGAAAACGTGGCAAGTTTCCCGATTACGTCGCTATCCAGTACATTATAGATGGCATTACGGATCTAGAAATTAACAAGATAGTATTGTATGGTGCGGTGACCTATCCGGTGCTAAAAGAAAAGCTGGCGTTGTATGAAACCCTCAAGAAAAGAACGGCAAGGCAGAATGCTGAACGACCAGTTAGGCGGGCTGCGGACTCGTCGAGCAATGAAAATGCAGAAACGGCTCATCATTGCTACAATTGTGGTGAAAAAGATCATCGAGCGAAAGCATGCCGTAATGGTTTGAAGTGTTTTAAGTGTAATGAATTTGGCCATATTAGCACAAAATGTACGAATCCGAGCGGAGGAAGCAGCGGAAATTCAACGGCCATCAATATGTCGGCAAAACAGATATCATCAGAAAAGGGGCGATCATACCCGTCGATAAAACAGGTCGAATCGGATACGAGAAAACATTCGGCTATGTTCGGAGCTACGTCGACAACCAACGACAGCGCGGTATTGGGCGACCATGTCAAAAGTTTCATGACGGAGAACATGACGGAAGATGTCACGCAAGACGTAAACAAACATGGTGACCGGCTATTTAACAATAACAAAGCGGTAAAACTAGTGAAAATAGGCGATAAAACAATAAGTGCGTTAGTAGATACAGGCAGTGGCGTAAACTTAATTTCTGAGGACTTGTGGAGTGAATTAAATGTACCGTGTCACTTCGATAATGTGGTCTTGGCGGGGCTAGGACTTTCTAAAGTAAGAGCGCGGGGAAAAATATTTGTTTGTATAGAGATCGATGAAAAGTGCTATTCAGATGTAATTTTTCACGTTGTGCCTAAAGGGTCAATGCCCTATATGTTAATAATAGGTCAAGAATTCCTACAAAATGTTGTGATGGTAGTTCGTGAGGGTGCTGTGTTGTTGATGACACAAGATGATGAATGGTTGTCGCGCGTGAATTGTTGTGTGAATTCCATTGATGTTGCAGGTCACATTTCTAACGCGGATTTAAAGATGGAGGTTATGCGGCTAGTGGAAGAGTACAAGCCCATTCAGATGAAAGAAGCTCCGATTGAGATGAAAACAGTGTTAAAAGACGATGTGCCAATATCTCAGCGACCCCGGAGAATATCGCATATGGAACAAAGATTAGTCGAAGAGCAGGTAGACGAGTGGTTACAAAAGGGAATAGTGCAAGTTAGTTTTTCTGACTACTCTAGTCCATTAGTATTGGTCAAGAAAAAGGATGGCTCAACACGGATTTGTGTTGATTACCGTTTATTAAATAAAAAGGTAGTGAAAGATGAATTTCCATTACCCATCATTGATGACCTGATAGACAAGCTGAAAGATGCGATGGTATTTAGTGTATTAGATCTTAAAAATGGTTTCTTTCACTTGAGAATAAGCAAGGAGTCTGTGCCCTATACATCTTTTGTTACTCATCACGGACAGTTTGAGTTCTTACGTGCACCCTTTGGTCTGTCCATTTCACCTAAATATTTCATGAGGTTTGTAACAATTATTTTCAGGGAGTTGATAGCAAAAGGTATTATGTTAATATTTGTTGATGATATTGTTATCCCAGCTGATTCAGAGAACCAAGCACTGGAAAGACTGAGGCAAGTTTTAGAGGTAGCATCACAGAATGGACTTGAGATGAACTGGAAAAAGGCGAAACTTATCAGACGTGAGATAGAATATTTGGGTCATTTAATCAAAGAAGGTGAGGTAAAGCCGAGTCCAGAGAAAGTTGAGGCAGTTGCTAGGTATCCAGAGCCTAAGAATGTTAAACAGATTATGGGGTTTATTGGTTTAACATCTTATTTCAGGAAATATATAAGAGATTATGCTAAGATTGCTCGACCACTTACAGAACTGCTGAAGAAAGAAGTACCATTTATATTTAATGATGAGCAACGGATTGCTTTCAATACATTGAAGCAAAAGCTGACAAGTGATCCAGTATTGAAGATATACAATCCTAATTTGCAGACGGAACTACACACTGATGCGTCCAGTCAGGCGTTGGCTGCAATACTTTTGCAATTGCACCCAGACGGTGCGTTACATCCAGTGCATTACATGAGTCACAAGACGAATGAGGCTGAAAGCCGATATTCAAGTTATGAGCTGGAAGCACTTGCAGTTGTTCAAGCGGTTAAGAAGTTTAGGCATTACTTGTATGGAATACACTTCAAGATTGTCACGGATTGTAAAGCCTTTGAGCAGACTTTAAAGAAGAAAGACCTGACACCAAAAGTAGCCAGATGGGTATTCATGCTGGAAGAGTATGATTATGAGATCGAGCATAGAGCAGGCGGCAGAATGCAACACGCAGATGCTCTCAGTAGAAACCCATTCGTGGTAGCGGTGTCAAGTATACAAGAAGACATAAGACGAGGTCAAGAGACAGATGAAGAACTCAAAGCTATCAAAGAGCTGATATTAAAGGATGGGAAGTACAATGACTTTTGGCTTGATAATGGTATCCTGTATAAAGGTGATGAGAAGAAATTAGTAGTTCCAAGGATTATGGAGAAAGAAATAATAAAGAAAGTGCACCAAAATGGACACTGTTCAATAAGAAAAATGAAAGAAGCTATAGGAAAGGATTACTACATCAGAAACATGGATAAAAGTATTGAAGAAATTGTTTTAAGTTGCATACCCTGTTTATTAGCTACAAGGAAAGAAGGAAAGCAGGAGGGCTATTTGAACCCAATAGATAAAGAAGGAATCCCGTTTCACACTTTACATTTGGACCATATAGGACCATTCAGTGAAACAAGAAAACAGTATAACTACATACTAACGATGATAGATGCTTTTACTAAATTTATATGGCTATTCCCTACCAAGTCTACATCTAGCGCAGAAGTATTGAACAAATTACGGGTTCATCAGCAGATATTTGGTAATCCAACTAGGATTATAACAGACAGAGGCACAGCATTCACTAGCGGAGAATTCGAAGAGTATTGCAAAGAAGAAGCTATACAACATGTCAAGATCACTACTGGAGTTCCTCGTGGGAACGGACAAGTGGAGAGAATTCATCGCATTCTAATTCCTATGCTGACTAAGCTTTGTATTAAAGATAAGTCCCAGTGGTATAGACATGTAAGTCGGGTTCAGCGAGCTATAAATAGCACTTACCAAAGATCTATAAATACTTCACCATTTCAGTTACTTACCGGAACTAAAATGAAATGTAAAGAAGACATGGAGGTATATAATCTCTTGCAACAAGAAGTGATTCAAGATTTTAATGAAAATAGAGAGAACTTAAGATTGAAAGCCAAGCAGCAGATTCAACAAATCCAAGATGAGAATAAGAAAACATTTGATGCAAAAAGGAAGCCAAGTTCCACATATGAACTGGATGATCTAGTAGCCATCAAGAGAACTCAGTTTGGTCCAGGTCTTAAACTTAAACCTAAGTTTCTGGGACCCTATAAGATTACTAAAGTTAAAAGAAATGATAGGTATGATGTGGAAAAGCTGTATGATGCTTCTGAGGGACCAAAGAAGACCTCCAGCTCAGCAGACAATATGAAGAGGTGGCCAGGTAAGAATGAATGAATGAATTGTGTGTGCGTGATACCCGTGCATATAAGACTACTCAGTATCCTTATGAATACTTAGTAGGAGTAGGAGTCTTATTAGCGGTTGCGTTATGCTATTTTATACAATTAATTGCCATTGTTTTTGTGGTTACATTTTGTGTAAGATGTAATATTTAATGTTTAGTGTTAGTAATAACAATGTTTGTATATCTGAGGGCAGATATGAATGCAGGACGGCCGATTGTAGGATGTATGAAAGGAACGTACGAATGATGTGTAGAACGAAGCGTAAGAGAGGGAGAGAGAGAGAGAGGAAGGATATGAAGGTGACAGAAGGAAAGATGGCGAGTTGAAGTTGGAACAGGAGTGACAGGCGATAGGACGCAGAAAAAATCTATTTTATTAAGAAGTTTTGGAGACATTAAACAAGAAACGCAGACATCACGTTTTTTTATTTATTTTCCAAGGTCGCAACCCATATACACTACATTTTTAAAGCTTAAAATATATAACTATAAATATATGTAAACTACATATAGTTTGAATTTTTATCTTAAAAGCAGATGCCAAAAAAAAACAGTTGTTTCAGTAGTGCCAATGAAATACTAATTTTATTTTTAAAGGACGGTTAACTGTAGTGAATCAACATGTTTATTATTATTGGAAATACATCATCACATTATTAGAAACATAATATTTCTATTTTATAACAATAGCAACATTAACTGTCATACCTGCTCATAAAATCTAAGTGAAAATAACACTAAATATTTTGATGTTTTCATAGTTTACAGACTTTATGAAGAATTTTAATTCCAGTTTATTCATTTCATAAAAAATTAAGATAACTACGGTTTACACACGCACTGACGCGAAAGTATTGTTGGCTGCGGGCGGTGGTGCTATCTTAATAGCGAAGTGGAGCTCCATCTCTTTCGATAACTTGTTGCAATCGGCTTCGCATACCACAAACCATGTTCCAACAAGTATCACTTCCTCTCATGAGTTCCCATGTTGAAGTCACTAGTTGCGCCAAATTATCTTTTGTCCTGACTTCTGATGAATCCCAATTTAAAATCATTTGACGCCACAAGTTTTCTATAGGATTTAAGTCAGGACTTTTAGATGGCCAACTTATTATTTTGACTCCTTCTTGACTGGCTAGCCAATTTTGCACCACAGCAGCTCTGTGTATGGAGCAATTATCCTGCACAAAGTAAATATCCGTGTCAGGATAACAAGCACGCACTGTTGGCAACATTACGTCACGTAATATTTCCAAATGTTGGTGACTATTAAATCGGCCACCCACTTCTACAAGTTCACCAGGTCCCATAGAAGACATCCAACCCCAATAACCCAAAGTTATCCTACCACTGGTTCTACATGGCAGTAAACAATTTTCATTATAACGTTCACCTTTTTTCCGCCATAAAATTTTCCGTCCATCCTTGTCAGACTTGAAGGTCTTTTCATCGGTAAATATAACAACATGTTCTTCCCAATTAAAATCCAAGTATTCTTGGGCAAAGCGGACTCTTGCCTGCCGATGAGCTGCTGTTAACTGAATTTTACGTGCGGGCTTATATTGCTTCAGTCCAGCGGCGTGCAAATGTTTTCTAACCGTTTTCATTGAAATATTATACTGCACTGCTGTCGACCAAGTGGATGTAAAAGGATTTTCTACATGTTTGCTAACAATCGCTTGGTGCCGTTCCGATGCGGGAGTAAACCTGACAGGTTTTGGTCCGAAACGATCCTTTTGAACGTTTCCTGTTTCTTCAAACCGTCGTAACCATAACCTGACTGTATTTCTCTGAAACAAAGAATTTAAACAGGAATTATTTTCTGTAAGTATAATTAAAAATATGCTTGCTTACGTTATAGCATAAAGAATATCTAGGTTCAAAAGAGAAGTACAAAATATACACTTACTGCTATATTAAGTCTTCTAGAAATCTCTCTGATGCCAACACTCTCCTCATGTAAATAGATTATTTTATATTTCAAATAATCACTTAGTTGAGACATAATAACAAAAAAATATAAAAAAAAAAATTAAAAAAGATATAGTTATTTGCAATTTATAAGGCAAGGTAAAAAACGTTCATCACTGCAATTGAGCTTCGACTGACTTTTGCTTTAATAGAACGGCTCATTTTTATTATTTTTCTACCCTCAACGTAACATTTTTTAATACCAGTTTTATTATAAATACGTATATTTATCTGGACTTACCCACTTATTACAAGTAAGGCTAAAGTATTCGTATGTTTGAAGAATATATTCGTGTTTTATGATTTTTACTTTGTTGCTTTGAAAAAGTTCCAAATTGACAGCAAAACGACATAATTATCGACTAGGTAGGATTTGAACTCATGCCATAAATCGTCGAAGTCTGACGATTACACCACTAGACCATGTCTTAATAGATTCAACGATCGAAATAAGCTACCTGCAGTCACTTTATTGTAAAATACAAAATAATAAACTTTAAGTCCTACATCATAAGAATCAAAATTGCATAATAAGTAGTCATTACTATTTATGCATACCTATCTGTTTTTAAAATGTTTGTAAAAGTTCAAGTTTAAATATGATATTAAATCATTTCAATTAGTCAAAACTAAAATACATTTTTATTTTAGTTTTGACTTATTTTTTTTTTCTTTAACTGTTTAAAATGTTTTAGTTTTTTTTTTGCTTACATTATCTATCTATCTTGGAAAAATATTATATACTTAATTATATTGAATATATAATGAAATAATAATCATTTTATTTACTTGCAATGACTTTGTTTCATTTCTATACTAACTTTTCAATTCGAAAAGACATTTCTCGACTTAGTTCACTGAAGAAAAGTAAAAAAAGATAACTAAAATACAAAAGATGGAAAACAAAAAGTTAGATTTATTCAATGAGGTTTGAACCAGCGACATGTGCGATAGATTCTTACTATCTGTATTGAAATTTATCGTTACTTGTTATGCTAGACGCAATATGATCGCACAATTACAAACAGTTGTTAAGAATCTCGAAATTAGCTATTATGCAAAGACACACATAGACAGTTAACTTGTGTGACTGATGTGCCATAGTTATTTTATTAATCTACCCTCACACTAGGCTAACATGTTTTTTCGTTATGCTGCCACAAATAATTTTTATCTTTAATGACAGTATGATAATGATTAAAATGGCTTATCAAGTCCCCGGGTTATCCCACTTAGGGCACTATATGTACCACGGGACCCGTTCCTACATGCATTCTGAGAAGCAGACATGATGGAATTTGTCTCAATATGATTAGGTATTAATTTTAGCTCTCAGGATGGATGAAAGAACTTTATAGACCGTCGGCAAACACGTGATCGGTCTATAATTTTTGGGTTCCGCAGTACTACCCGATTTATGGAGCAGGTGGGTTATTCCTGTCGTCAGGAACTGGGGCAGCGACCCTGACTCTAAGGCAGATTGGAATTGGGATGCCAAGCGAGCGTGCGAACTTTGAAACCATTTAAGCCAAAAGTTGTGCAGCCCGTCCGGCCCTGGAGATTTCCAGTTTGGCAACGGACGGACTGCACGAGCTACATCTTGGGGGCTGATGTTAATTGCCCCCATTTCTGGTATAAGTTCGCACACTCGCTCGATCTCCCGCGTCCAATCACCCTCAGTGTGATTGACAGGCACCGACCAGATGCTGCGCCAAAATGAATACATGGCATCATCATCCGGCAGGCGCGTATCAATCACACTTTGGTCCGGTCGCTCCCAAGCCCTGTAAACCCACCTTTCGTCGCTTTGGAACGAGTGATTCCGGGTGTACCGCTCCACTCGTCGTCCGTCACTTGTACCGTCGAATACGGTTTGCCCGTACATAGACTTTCTGCTTCAGGAAGTCGATACGCTCTGCGATACGGGGTAGATAATCTCGAGGACTAATATCTGTCCCCGAGAACGCCCGCCTCACAAAGCGCATCACTCTAGGGCGAGTGTTGCCCTCCCTGAAACAGATAAGTTTGCCGATGAGTACTCTAGCCTCACCGATACGTCGCTCGATCCTGCACTGCCAAGCTGGTTTAGCTGGTCGTGTAGCTCTGTCATTATTTGGAATTTTGACATGAGCTACACGACACGCCGCTGCAGCCGCACAGTACAAGATCGAGTGGGTATCGGTAAGGTCTTCGCTGCTATCAAAACAATTTGATAGGTGCGAATCCAGAGCACACACTAACGCCCTATTTTTCCTATGCATAGGCAAACGAGGTAGACGAGGTCTGAGCTCTGGTGGTATAGATACTCCTGGAATGCATCCTCCAAAGCGCTCCTCTAACGTGCATTGCACTGGGTACTCACGGATATAGCCCCGTCATCATCATCCTCACCAACATGGTCGGGTCGCGGTGAAACACTGGGTTGTCGTTGCACCGCGGCCGGTGGTGAAATAGGTGAGACACGGCCATTCCGTGATTCTAGGCGCAGTCTATCAAGTACGGCGTCATCCAACATACGGTTACGCTGGATGACCCGCACCTGATCCGATAGTCTTTGGGCCGAAACGTTGACAGCTGGCTCAAGCACCTGAAACAGAGAGAGCATCCGACCCCGGTACGCAGTCAGGTTAGTTCCCCCCTCTATAGCCCCAAAGTATGAGCGCATGACATTTTCATTAATGGATTGTGTCCATCGCATGCGCTGCACACTTCCACCGGCAGCGAGGACCCTGTCAGAGGCCGGAGGGCCTCGAGGTCCCAAGCAGGCCGGAGGTCGGCCTCTTCCTCGCCGACGCGCAGGTGGTGGTGTCGTCGGCGGCGAGAAGTATTCGTCGCTCGAGCTCGACGCAACTGCAGCTACCGGAATCTCTGAACTCACGGCTGGCGCTGGTCCCGGCGGCTGCGAGGCGGAGCTGAGCGACGAACCCGAAGATGTTGGTTGTGCGATTTGAGAGCGTGCCCGGCTTCTTGTCAACATTTTACTTCATTATTGTAGTTCTATTTCGTCGGTCAAATATAGATTCTCGGTATAATTTTTGGTATTGTTATGTGATTTCTCTTCTTTTTTTTGTGATTTGGCGGATAAAATACATTTTGTTGTTTATTTGGTAAATATATTGGATAAAAATATTGATTGAAAAAAATTTGATGTCTCTCACCTTGACAGCCGGACCACAAATTATTATTATTATTATCTTTATTCATTTTTTTTACATATAAAATTACATTTTTAAATATTTTTTAACAAAATTGTACAAAAAAAAAAAAACATTTAAAAATATAAAAATATAGTTATCCACCGGTGTCGGGAGCAGGGTCCAAGCTACCGGTGGTTAGGGCTGCAGAGACAGGAACCTCCTCACAATGCGAGCCGTATCGAGGAGTACTGCCTTCTGTATCAGGCCCTTGATCCACCTGTGCAACGATAGCTTCGACAGATGGTCGTCGAAGCTTTTGGCTATAAGACTATTAGCGGTCACAACAATTGGCACAATGATAGCCGAGTCCACATTTCACATGTCAACAACCTTGTGTGCTAAGTCAAGATATTTTATTTGTTTTTCTTTCTCAGCTTTCACGAGATTCTCGTTATGCGGGATGGTGACATCGACTGTCACTGCGCGGCGCTCTAGCCGATCTATCACCACTATGTCAGGTTTATTGGCAACAATAGTCCTGTCAGTAATGATAGACCGATCCCAGTACAACGTGACATGGTCATTTTAAAGAACTTGGTCGGGCACATACCTGTAGTACGGTACCTCAGAGTCCACTAGGTTGTACTTCAAAGCAAGTTGCTGGTGAAGAATCTTGGCTACTTGGTTATGCCTGTGCAAATACTCGCAGTTAGCCAGACGAGAACAACCAGAGATAATATGTCTGATGGACTCACCCGGACGATGACATGCCCGACACACGTCAACCGTCCCGTCCTTAATAATATGTCTCCGGTAGTTGTTCGTCAATATAACCTCGTCCATAATCGCACAGACAAAACCTTCAGTTTCTCCGAAGAGGTTGCTGAATCGTAACCAGGCCACGGACGCCGAAAAATCTACATCAGGCTCATGAAGAGCCCGAAAAAAGCGCCCGTGAAGCTCCTTGCCTTTCTATACTTCCTTGCAGTCATCAGTGGTACCACAGGTTGGCGCCAGTTCTCTTTAGCCATGGATAGCGGGGTGAGTCCCTTGTCCACTGCGACCACATCGCGGTGCATACCCACGTCGGTTTTGAGAAAGTATTCTCTGAGGCTGGACACCTCGCGGTTGTGTAGAGTCTTTGCATTCAAAAAGCCTCGACCTCCACACTTCTGCGGGATGTACAGTCTCATCACCGAAGATCGTGGGTGATGCATCCGATTTGCGGTCAGCAATGTACGGACCCGCCTATCCAGAGCATCTAACTCAGTCTGAGTCCATTTGAGTATGCCGAAAGAGTACATTAAAACCGGCATGACCCAACCGTTGAAGGCGCGCACCTTATTTCCGCCTGACAGAAGGCTGTTTAAAACTTTCTTCAGGCGGCCAAAGAAGCGCTCCTTCAACGTTTGCTTCATGTCAGCGACGTTAATGCCTAACGCTTCCGACATACCCAAATACTTATAAGTTTCGGTCGAGGAGAGGGATCTAAGGTCTATGGAATCCGAGAGTTGAATTTCCTCGGATTCCACTATCTCCCCTCGCTTTACATGCATGACTGCAAATTTGTCCACACCAAATTCCATCCTGATGGCACTACTGAAAGTTTCAGTTACCTTCAGTAGTTCCATCAGTTGCGAATTGTTGTGGGCAAAAAGTTTCAGATCATCCATGTAAAGCAGGTGAGATAGGACCTGACCACCTCTTGTCAACCATATTGGTTCATCATTCCCCTGGATCGGTCGACATCCTGGATAGCGAAGGATTGTTTTCCATTGCCTCATACATGACTCAAGAAAGGTGTGTAGAGTTGCATCTATTTTATACAACTCCAACACCTTCATGAGCCATGTATGTGGAACAGAGTCGTAAGCCTTCTTATAATCTATCCAACATGTCGACAGATCCTTGCGGGATCGACGAACCTGTTGGCTTATGGCCATGTCTATGAGGAGTAGCTCCTTAGTACCGCGGGATCCGTTCCTACATCCATTCTGAGAGGCAAACATAATTGAGTTTTTCTCAATGTGTAGAGTAATTTTCACTCTCAGGATGGACGTAAGAAGTTTATAGACCGTCAACAAACATGTAATCGGTCTATAATTCTTGGGATCCGCGGTACTACCCGTCTTATGGAGCAGGTGGGTGGTACCAGTTGTTAAAATCTGAGGCAGTGACCCAGACTCTAAGGATGACTAGAATTGTGATGCCAAAATCGCGTATGAGCTGCTATACCACTTAAGCCAGAAATTTTGCAGTCCGTCCGGTCCCGGAGACTTCCAATTTGGTAACGGACATACTGCTCTGGCCACATCTATGGGGTGATGAAAACTTTGTCCATTTCTGGTATAGCCTCGCACACGCGCTCAACATCACGCATCTAGCCACCTTCATTGTGACATACGGGCTCCGACCATATGCTGCGCCAGAATGTATTCGTGGCAACACTATCCGGACGAAACCCGTCAGTCACATTTTGTCCAGGTCGCTCCCAAGCTCTGTACACCCACCTCTCATCGCTCTGGAATATGCGATTCTGCGAGTACCGATCGACCCGTCGCTTAAACCGCCGGATACGATTGGCCCATGCACAAACTTTCTGCTTCAGGAAGTCGATGCGTTCCGTGACACGTGACATATATGCTCGGGGGCTTATTTCAGTCCCCGAAAACGCTCGTCTCAAGAAACGCATCACACGTGGACGTGTATTGCACTCCCTGAAGCAGTATAGTTTGCCAATTAGTGCTCTGGCCTCATCAATACGCCTCTCGATCCTGCACTGCCAGGCTGGAGCGGCAGGCATTAGTCGAGTAGCTACTCCATAACATGTGAACTTTACATTAGCAACACGACATGCCGCAACAGCCCCACAGTACAGGATGGAGTGCGTATCAAGGAGGCTGTCGCTGCTCTCAAAAACATTTTTAAGCAGCGAGTCCAGAGCACACACTAACGCCCTATTTTTTTTGTGCATAGGCAACCGAGGTAAACGAGGCCTAAGCTCAGTCGGAGTCGATCTATACTCACGAAGCGCATCCTCCAGTGCGCTCCTCAGTCGATCTTTGCACTGGCTACTTACTCTGTCAACCCTATCATCTGCCTCATCCTCAACATGATCATACCGCGGAGTGGTCGTGACAGAAGTCGATGGTCCCGCGGTCTGTATCTGTTGCGGTGTCGAGACGATAGGGTTGCTCAGTACCTGTGAGCGCAGCCGATCAAGTGCGGCTTCGTCCAACCTGTGGTTTCGTTGAATAACCCGCACCTGATCCGACAATCGTTGTGCCGAGACGTTCACGGTTGGTTCAAGATCCTGAAACACAGACAGCATCCTAACACGGTACGCAGTGAGGTTAGTTCCCCCCTCTGTAGACCCGTAATATGCGCGTATGACGTTCTCATTCATGGATTGAGTCCATTTCATGCGCTGCACACAACCACCGGCAGCGGGGACCCGGCTCGGGGCCGGTTGGCCCCTAAATCCCAAGCCGTTCGGTGGCCGGCCGACGTACAGGTGTTGGCGACGTCGGCGGGGAGAAATACTCCCCGCTCGAGCTCGACGCGACTGCAGCCGCCGGTGACACTGATGATCCGGGGTCCGGCGGCAGCGAGGCGGAGCTGAGCAGCGAGTTCGGGGGTGGAAGGCGTGCGCGTTGAGCAACTGCTCTCGTCAACATAGCTTTTTATTATGTGTTTTCATTCCGAATTCCATTTCATAATATTTTCTTGACGATGACATGTGTCATCTGTCCGGTGGGTGAGCATTCTTTCTTCTTGATGGTTTTCAGTTTTGATTTATTGTTTTCGGTAAGTTTTTATTGTATATTCTATTTCTTGTTACTATTGCAGTACAATTGTGCAAAAATATGTCCAGAAATGAATATATACAGGATTAAAAATTCGTGAATGAAAAAAACAACTTTGTTGACATCTGGTGTTGCCAGCTTGTTATTATTATTATTATATGTTATTAAAACCTCTACGGTCCGAACTAAGTTTTTGGCTTCATCAGCGTCGGTTTATACCGCGTACATCAAAGAATTATATTTGGGAGTCTTCAATTCTTTCTCTGGTCTTTCTCAAATTATTTAATTACTAACTTTTGCCCGCGGCTTAGCTCGCGTTAAATTCGGGGTAACATGATTCCCCTTTCTGTGGGGGGTTAGTGAACTGCCCATATTGAACTTCACTGCGGATGACGTAATCTACGATAAACTTATTATTTACGGTTGGTACAGTAATCGGGTCTAGGGATCGAACCGCAATATTAAGTTTGTTTTTATTGTATATATTTTTCCGGGATAAAAAGTACCCAGTGTGGTACCCAGGATATTAAAGAATAATAATATTAATACCAAGTTTCATCGTAATCGAACCGGTAGTTTTTGTGTGATGCCTGAACAAACAGACAGGCAAATTTTTTTTTTAATCACATTTTTGGGTATGGTGTCAGTCTAGTAACACCCCCTGTTTTTAGTCGATATTGTTATTTATTTTGTTTTAAGGTATGCGAAATGTTTGACGTGAATAAACACTTTCTCTTTCTTTCTTTTCTTTCCCTACCATTTATTTTTTTGATATTTTCAATGTACAGAATTTTCAATTCTACAGATTTATTATAATTATAGATTATTTACTAGCTTTTGCCCGCGACTTTGCCCGCCTATGTCACTAAGGAATAAAGCAGCTTTCTATCGGTGAAAAAATTTTAGCAATCAAACCAGAACTTTCAGAGATTACTTTTACAAACATAAAAACAAACTTTACCTCTTTACGGTCCGATGTGGTCTTACCGCACGGGGCAATTAGGAAATTAGTTCTTAATAAACTAGTGCCATCGATGATTGTATTGCTGCTTCCTTCAACTGGGATTCCAGTCAGGCACAAATTTATATCAATTTAAATAAATATATGTTACCATAAAAGGCGTGATAACGGTCGCTATTCTCGTGCAAATCGTTAACTTTCTGCATGCTTCGTTTGTAGATTTCGAGTCTCTCTTGTTTTTCGGTTTCATCATACTTTCGACCTACTCTTTTTATGTGCTGTTCAAAATATGACTCTGCAAAAGCTTCGTCAGAGTCATACCACGGTCGTAAATATTTGTGTTCTTCTGACGTAAGTGTATATTGATCCACCGCTAGCGCAAACCAACTCATACTTAATAATATCAAAGTTGTTGTCATGATTGTCAATAAAAAGAGCAAAAACACTCCCTACAGTGTTCTTTCACAGTACGATCGAGCTATTTTATACCATTCTTATCAGCTAAAGAATTCTAAACGTTGCCACACGCTTGATATTGTTATGAATTTTATAGGTTTCGATAAATCAAATTATTTTTTTACGACCGAAGTATAGTTAAACAGCAATGTTTTCCGAATATTCATAAATACCACAAAAAAATATGCATCGAAAAAAAAAATAGGAATGGATTTCAAATTTCTATGTCTCACAAAATATTAAAATAGTGCTTCACACTAGCGATGTGATTGGACTGAGTCTGTAGGTATTACATACACTACACAATTTGTCAGTACTGTAGAATATTTGAAGATTTAATAGTTTTATGAAGGACACAAAATAGAGTGCTACATTCATATTATGTGTAGGCATTTTACGAAAATCAATCTGAAAAATGTTAGCCGATGTTGCTTTAGCATTTCATTGTCGCTGGAATTTAACTATATCTAAAAAGTCTTTTAAGTCGCTCGTTCTCGTGTAAAAATATTGTAAAACAATCATTATGACATTATAAAAAACCTACTTTCTTTTGAGTTCCACTGCCGTCGGGTAAATGGACTAGCCTCGCGGCAACTACATCAGTAAATTGACAGATTTTTGTAACTGCTTCTCTTCTCGAAAGTAATCTTTACGTTTGGCATTTTTTAAACTAATATACTGGGTTTTTTGTAAAACACTGACAACCCTGTCAGCCTATATTATTCAAAGTCAAAAGTCAAAGTCAAAAATACTTTTATTTCACATAGGCCTACATGGGCACTTATAAAACGTTAGAAGTTTGTGCACGGTTCCAAATTGGTCGTTCCCTATGGAGAAGAACCGGCAAGAAACTCCATGGTTACTCTTTTAAAAAAGTGGTTGTTTTACAATATTGATAAATGTTATGTAAGAACAGTGTAGACCAGTCAAATATTGTACACAAAAGCACAATCAAAATTTTCTCAGTAAAAAACAAAGTAAGTCGTAATAGGAAGTAGTCTAAGAGTTCGTGGAGTATACAGTGTTCTCACATTTACAATACAAAAAGAGGCTTTATATAAAAAAAAAAAAAAAGGAATAATATAATAATTACAACTATCAATAAAATATTGACAAAATAAATTACTAACAAATTTATGACAGTTGAAATAAAAATAAAAATATTGCAAAAGCAATGTGTCAGAGAAAAAAAAAATGTATATATAATTATTAAAACAAAGGTGGAGCAGTTAATAGACAAAATATTGATGATTTACCAGGGGGCCACATGTGCAGAGGTAGTCATTGCCAAACAAGCGTGTCCTCGACATAGTCTTTAACCTTGTAATATGCTTTTTCGGTTAGGACACGCTTGATATGACTTTTGAGTTTTCCCTCACTAAGTTCTGTTACCGCCTTTGGCAGCTTATTATAAAAGCGAATGCTGTTAACTAAGAATGACTTGCTAGTCTTAGCTAGTCTCCATTTGGGTAAGACAATTTCGTGTTTACTACGTGTATTTTTGTTGTGAAAATCGCTTCTGATTTTAAAGAGTCCTAAGTTTTTACGTACATACAAAATGCTTTCCAAGATGTAAAGAGAAGGCAGAGTAAGTATATCGATTTCTTTGAATTTATTTCTGAGGGACTCGCGAGGGCCCATTTTATAAATAGCCCGGATTGCTCTCTTTTGTAATATGAAGATTGAGTCTACGTCAGCTGCAGGTCCCCACAGTAAAATGCCATAAGACATAATACTGTGGAAATAAGCATAATAAACTAACCTAGCTGTGGCTACATCTGTCAATTGCCTTATTTTTCTTACTGCATATGCAGCTGAGCTTAGTCTTCCCGAGAGAGTTCTAATATGAGTACCCCACTGCAGTTTAGAATCGATAGTTATACCTAAAAACACTGTTTCTGTAATAACATCTAGTTTTTTGCTGTCAAGAATTAGATTGACGTCAACTTGAGGGACATTTGGCAATGAAAACTTTATACATTTAGTTTTAGTTGCATTTAATAAGAGATTATTAGCTGCAAACCATTTCGAAAGGACAGCCAGACTCTCGTTGACATGCAAGACATCCCCATCTTTTCTGTCTACTTTAAAAATAAGAGAGGTGTCATCAGCAAATAGAATTATATCGGATAAATTAGCCATCATAAAGGGAAGGTCATTAATATAAACTAAAAAAAGGAAAGGGCCTAGAATTGAACCTTGAGGCACGCCCATCTTTACTAAAGACCCCGAGGACGTCACCCCATTAATGGATACTTTTTGCTGTCTGTAAGATAAATAGGAAAAAACAAGATCAGCAGCTCGTCCACGAATTCCGTAATGATGTAATTTACAGATCAGAGTATTATGGTCAACACAGTCAAATGCTTTAGAGAGGTCACAGAATATGCCAATAGCATCCTGGGACTTCTCCCAGGATTCCAAAATGTGACTGATGAGTTTCACTCCTGCATCTGTTGTTGACCTTCCTTTCGTGAAACCAAACTGATGACTATGCAGAATCCCATTTATATTAAAATGAGACAACATCTGGTCGAGCATGATCTTTTCATAGATTTTACTCAATGCTGGAAGCACAGATATTGGTCTATAATTAGAGGGATCGCTCTTACTACCTGATTTAAAAATTGGTACTACTTTACTGTGTTTCATTAAATCAGGGAACGTACCACTGTCTAAACACTGATTAAATATGCCTGTCAGGACAGGAGCAATTGTTTCAATAATTTCTCCAAGAATCTTAACGGATATACCCCATAAGTCTTCAGTGTTTTTTATGTTAAGACTTTTGAATGTTTTCATTATTGTATCCACAGAAATACGCTTAAATTCAAAGTTTGGTATATCCTTAGTGAAATGTTCTTTTAAAAAAGATTCAGCTAACAAAGACGAAGAAGGGAGAGATTTCGTAACTTCTATTGGGATGTTGGTGAAAAAGTTTTCGAACGTCTCAGCTACTTTTGACCTATCAGAGACGATTTTATTATCAACTTTTAGTGAGAATTCATTCCGATCTCGTTGGCTTGTCTTTCCAGTTTCCTTGTTTATCACCTTCCAGACAGCTTTTATTTTATTATTAGAATTTCCAATTATCTTACTTATTGATTTAGATTTAGCTTGGGCACAGACTCTTTTGAATATCTTTGAATAGAGTCTAACATGGTTATGCAAATTAGGATCAGACGGCAAGGATTTTTCATGATATAGCTGATATAAAGTGTCTCTGCTTTTTCTTATTCCAGCAGTAGCCCATTCATTAAATTTGGATTTATTACCGATTTGAACTTTTTTGACTGGACACGCCTTATTAAATTCTTGGCATACTGTAGAAAATAATGTTCCATAGTTTACATTGGGGTCTTGCGAATCAAAATTGGCTGTTGAGAGACTACTGACGACATTGTTGTTAAAATTATTTAATTTATTTTTAGTAAGCGGTCTAAGCTCTGCAGTTGAATCTAATTGAAGCTTTTTGACTAATTCGAAAGATACAAGTTGACCACTATGGTCAGACCTCACGCCACTAATTATGGATGAGTCTTTTATAACACAGTTAGTAAATATATTATCTATGCATGAAGCTGAGGTAGGTGTTATTCTTGTTGCCTCATTAAAAATACATTTTAGATTAAAAGAACTAAACAAAGAGAGAAGTTTACATTTATCTGGTGAATTTACTAGTAAATTAATATTTAAGTCCCCACAAACGAAAACTAATTTGTTGTCTCTAATAAGTTTATTTAGTATTTCTTCAATTATTATCAAAAAAGATGCTAGATTTGATGCAGGTGGTCTGTACACACATAAGAAAGTTTGGCCTTCAATCTCTGCACATGCTACCTCACATAAGCGATCAACAGAGCAAGCAGTGATATCTTTCCTTTCCTTATATCTTAAAGAAGTATTACATAATATCAAGGTACCACCCCCTATTGATGATCTGTTGTACGCACTGGCAACTAAAAAACTATTCACATTAAACATCATTCTATCTGGTTTTAACCAAGTTTCACAAAAACATAGGATATCCATATGATATTTATCTATTAACATCTCTACATCTAGAATTTTGCCAGAGAAGCGATTTATATTCTGATGGTATAATGAAATGTTATTATTAGGCTTCCCTTTTGTCGTTTCTAATAGTTTAAAGAAAAAGAAGAATCAATAACAGTATTATTAGATACACTAGATAATACTGATTCGTCACTTAACCTAGTCTCAGTTAAATTATCATTAACTGCGTGTATAATGTGTATATTATAAGCTAGCAAAGTAGCCAATAAGTGTCGACTTTTTTTGGGAAGAAACATATGTTCCCGTATCAAAACAAAATCACTAACAAAATTGTTAGTGTCAAAATACAATAAACGGTCACTATGACGGCATGACAGGATATGCATTAAGTTGTTTAGGCTAAAAATATAATCATTTTCATGATCATTTAGACTGTTTGAATAAGGCAATGCACATAATATTAATTTACCTAATTTTAATTCAAGCAGGGTTTCAATACCACTAACAATGTCCCTTTTAGTTACACTAAGACTATTTCCAATCATAAGCACTACTGTGGTCTGCTCATTAATTTTAGTATTTTTATTTTGTAAACAAGCTCATTAAAATGTAGATTATGATAACAATGACTGATAACGGTATGTTTGCAACGGTTATTTAATAAAGATCCAAAACCTGTCCCTAATCTATCTACCTGTATTAACATTGATTGTATTCTAGTGATAGACAAGCCCTTTCATGGAAACTATTTGTGTAACGAAAATATTAAAAAGTAAAAACTAAAATCCGCTGCAGCGCTACATTGGCATTATGTCGTCTAACAGAACTATTAAAATATTTTTTTGATCAAAATGTCTTAAGCGCCATGAATTTCGTAGTACTTACGCGTTTAGTTCAACATGGTGTAATGACATGTTATCCATATAAATTTTTATACCGCAGAAGTGACACAGCTTTTTGCCTACAATACTTCATTGCAAAAACACTTTATTTCAAAATTTGACAATAGTCCTCGTTAGTGTAAATTCAGAAAACTACATTCTATTACTTTAACAAATAGGTCAATTCAAAGTCGTGCAAAATATTGAAACCATTTATTGTAATTATCATGTTGGAAGGTGATGGAAGAACCACTTTTATGAATTGGTCGTACACAGGCAACGACCAATTCATAAAAGTGGTTCTAGAGAACAACCGGAGAACTACAGCTACAACTACAACTACACCTATATCTCTTCTGTGCATTCTATCAAAACTTCTCGAAAAAGTTGTAAATAAGCGACTAGTAAACTTTTTGGAAGATAATAATCTATTATCCGAAAGACAGTTTGGGTTTAGATGTGGCAAGTCGACCGAGGATGCTGTCATATTATTGACTAACTCTATAGCTTCCAATGTCGAAAAGGGTGATCATGTTTTGGCAGTTTTTCTTGACTTAGCCAAAGCGTTCGATACTATATCAATAGAACTTCTTTTGTCCAAACTAGAAGGTGTTGGTAAACGTGGAAAGGCGCTGGACTGGTTTCAAAGCTACTTATCTTGCCGCCAGCAATTAGTAAAAGTAGAAGACTACTGTAGTGGGCTACTACCTATAAATTTTGGTATCCCTCAGGGCAGCACTCTCGGTCCAACTCTTTTCATCTTGTACATGAACGACATACTTAACGCACCCCTTCATAACGCTGAAATAACATTGTATGCATACGATACAGCAATTTTATTTCACGGTAAAACTTGGGAAGAAGTGTTCGAGTTTGGTGAAAATGGACTGCTCACTATTTCTAAAACTCTTAATAAAAATCTACCAACTCTTAACTTAAAAAAAAAACAAAGCTCATTACTTTTTTCAAAACCATGGCTTCAAGTCCACCCCGTCAACTAACACTCAAATTCCACACATGCTGCAACGAATACAATCCACCACTCACAAACTGTACCTGTACTCCTTTATACCGCGTTCCCCACCTTAAATATCTAGGTATTACTATCGATGAAAATTTTTCTTTTAAACCAACCAATACAATTGCTTGCTAGCCGCGTCAGAAAACTAATTTACGTCATGAAGCAATGACGAGACTGTATTCCTATTAAATTTCTCCGAACAGTATACCTCGGACTGTGCCAATCGGTACTCCAATACGGAATCTCAGTCTGGGGAGAAGCCAGGAGAAGCTCATTTATTGAAATGGAAAGAGCACAAAGAGCCGCAATTAAAGTGATACTTAAGAAACCCTTCAGATTCCCGACAGATTCACTATACGATAAATTTCCGGTTCTCCGAGTACGTCAACTATTTATTCTCAGTGCCACACTGCATGCTCACAAATCCATCAAAAATAGACCTGATTACCAATCTTTGCTCTTAAAACGTATCTTTCATGTCCCTCTTCCTACTGCAAACAGTCTTCTGGCCAGACGAGACCCCTCTTACTCACACATACATATATACAACAACATAAGCAAAAGATGTGATATTAAAGTTCGCAGCACCAATTCATGTAAAAAGTTGACAAAAAGCTGGCTTCTGTCCTTGTCATACAATCAAACTGAGGAAATATTAAGTTAATAACACACATCTACAACACACACGAGCACACATATACACCATCACACCAACCTCAACTTACCATATTCACACACACAATTTAGAATTAGGAACACTTATTTTTTTGTGTTTTATTTTATTTTAGTTTTTTCTTGTTTTTTTTTTACTGTTATCTTGGTAGGCAGACTGCTACCAGTATTTAATTTGATTTAAGTAAACAAGAATAAATGTACTGTTACAAAGTACGCCGAGCGTGCGCGCATCGAAAGGGTGACCAGCTCAGCATTTGCTGGGCGTTAGACGCCCAGCGCTGATTTTCAGTTGGCACCCCGCAGTGAGGCACGGACTAGGGTAAAGCATATGTGTGTGTAATTGAAGTAAATATTGATGTAGTGTACCTACGGGTGTAAAATTTTATTGAAATAAAATACATAATTAAATAACAACGCAATATTATAAAATAAAAAATTGTGCCACATTGGATAAAACTATGAATTCTATTTAAGAACAGTTGTAAGACAGATGTACTTGAGTTTGCTTTATAAGACCATACAGCACAGCTACTGCAATGTCCAGTTCTCAATGTACATAATATCAAATCCTGGTATATAACTAGAAGAGATTACAGTTCCGATAATATAGAGTTTAAACATAGCATAAGTAGTCTCAAATTTTGGGAGATATATCTTACTGATGATCCCAACGTAGCTTACAATGAATTTATCGACATATTCAAATTATTCTACGAGTTATGTTTACCGTTTAAAGAAATAAAAATAAATCTAATAAAACCAAAATAGCTTTCACGTGGCGTTAAATTATGCAGTAGGATAAAAGAGAACTTTTGTGGCGTTCTAGGTTGAAACCTAACCTTGAAAACAAAAAGAAATTCATTAAGTGTTCCAGACTGTATAATAAAATATTTAACTTGACACAAAAAAAAAAACTCAAAATAACCACAAAATACAGCAATCTGGCTGGTAATTAATCAGACAAAATACAATATCCCTAAACAATGAATCGAGAAACTTAAAGTTGAAAATCAAATTTGATACAAACCTTTTGATATCGCTAGTGCTTTTAAAAACTTTTTCGTTGACAAAATACGTCCGAAAATAGATGTTGACTGTTAGCCGAAAACATGCATGTCGTCCATGAAACATAATTCAATGTTTATGGCACCTAGCACACCACACGATTTAAATTAAATAATAATGTCGCTAAAAACACTAACTGTGTTGGTTTTGATGGAATCGCCACAAAGATACTGAAGTCTCTTCAATCGAGATATGCGGACATTTGAGTCACATACTTTTGTACGGGTAAATATCCAGTTGCTTTAAAAACATACAATAAAACCTTTATTTGAAAAAGAAGATTTGGAGCTGATGGAATATTATAGAAATATCATAGACCTATTTCACTCATACCGGTTATTTCAAAGATATTCGAAAAATACATTTGCAGGGAATTATATAATTATGTATAGGGAAAAATATAAATATACTTTGCGAAGAACTAAAATAATATAATAAGAAGAAAAAATAAAGGAGGGGTTCTATGTTCGGATGAATGTGTGTTTTTTTTTATGTTTGTTCACCGATATCTCGGTCAATTGTGGACCGATTTTGTGGCCTTCTTTCAATATTTTCAACTATCTGTATCTTAGCTGTAAGTTTTCCGAAAATAATAAAATAAAATAAAATCACAATATATTATTGCTTAATATATTTTATTATTTACCCATAACCCGAAAACAATAATTGAAAAGGTCGATTGATTTAATTTTGTAATTATCATTAATTACATAACTATGGAAGAAGACATAAATCCATTCATCATTCCACATGACGTAGCGTCTTCTCCGCGTTGTATTCTGATGTATCCCTGCTCGCCAAAACTTGTACCCCAAGAGTTCTTAATAAGCCAATACGGACGGCCCTGGTCTGAAATAATATATTTTATGTAAGAAAATACAAACAAGAAAAGAGAATTAAGACTAACTATGAACTTAAAACGCCTGAACATACCTGTTCCGTAACCCACGAGAAGAACAGCATGGTTGACCTGACCCGAATCGCATGTTTGATCCGACATTATACCTCCATGATAACCTTGAAAACTACTCGCCTTCACGGCTTCAAAAGAAAGTAAAATAAGTTAAATGTCAATTTTATTTATTTAACCATTTATGTACACACACTAACAAAAGAACAGAAGAAGGAAACAGAAGAATAGTACAAAAGTGACGCTTATTTTTAAAGAAAATTTGCGAAAATAGAGATACTTCGTGTAAAAGTAAACGGAAAATCATAGCTAACAATAAAAAACCGGCCAAGAGCGTGTCGGGCCATGCTCAGTGTAGGTTTCCGTAGTTTCCCGTCCGTCACAATAAGTGTACCCACTTATGAGTTTAAAAAAATGCTTGCATAATCGATTATACTACAAACTTAGTCCAGAAATTATTTTGTTTTGTCTTTTTTGTACAAAAACGTTAGGGTTGAAATTAAAAAATAAATCACTTCCCACTTTACATATAGGGGGGCTACCCTAATAAAACATTTTTTTTCCAATTTTTATTTTACCACTTTGTCGGCGTGATTGATATACATATTGGTACTAAATTTCAGCTTTCTAGTGCTAACGGTCACAGAGATTAAGCGAGGACGGATAGACGGACAGACAGACAGACAGACGGACAGACAGACATGGCGAAACTATAAGAGTTCCTAGTTGACTACGGAACCCTAAAAAAATATATACTTATATAATTATATACATACACATAGTAAAATAAATATCGCAAAAATACATACTAAATAATAAAATAAAATAATACATAATAATATGCAACTATGACGAAATGGACAGATGTTCTTTCACTCTTCTTTTAAAAACTGCAAGAGTTTGGTAGCCCCTAACGTCAGGCCGGCAGCGAATCACACACAACCATATTGCGTGTGAAGTCAAGGAGCAGGAATAGAAATCGATGGGGTGGGGAGGGGATTCAGGTGCGACCTGTAAGGAACATCAGAAAGACGTGAGTAGGAAAGCGATCTCACAGGAAAGAGGGAGTTTTAGGGCTGTGAAAGATGTTAAATAGCAGACGTAATATCCGAGAGTTCCTGCGAAGTCGAATAGGGAGCCACTTGAGTATCTAGCGAAAGCCTGAGATATGAAAAACGGATAGAAATATGTTGCAAACGCTCAAGTTTATTTAAAAGCTCTTCAGTGGCATCCAAATAACAGTCGATGATGGGCTGAATTAGTTGTTTGGGCGAAGCAAATTTTGGTTTTCAAGGGTAAAAAATCTGAAGGCATTTTAAGGAATGGAATGTGTAGTGCACTTTGCGACTGACTTCAGTGACATGGGCAGTCCACGTTAAGTACGAATCCATGATCAACCTAAGATTTTTAGCCGTCTTCGCGTAATCAAGCGGATTCAGAATCGGAATCAGAGCGGAGACAGCGACGCAACATCAAGTTTGTTCCGCATATACCTACCACCGATGACCAGGGCCTGGGATTTCTTGGGGTTTATTTGCAGTCCAAATGACCGTGACCACTCTCCAGCTAGCTTAGCTCCAGTTCACTGTTCACAGCCAACACGGCGGCTTCAGTATCTTCACCACGAAAGTGCGCAACGCTGCGAGTGGCCATTAAGATAGGAATAGTGGAGGAGGAGAAATTTAGGGATTTAAAAATTCCAAGGTAAATGATATTTATTTTGCAAATAGGTTTTAAAAACACTTTTACACGTCAATATTTTTTTTCGTCAGTTTAAACTGGATGAAGCCGGTGTTTCCTAGATGACTGATCTGAGAAGAAACACTGAAACAAATTCAGGGGTCAAAGTTTCTTTTAAAGTCCATACAGTAAATATGTATTGGTCAAAATCACACGAGAACCATGCAGATTTGTCTAAGATGGTCTTTTGAAGTAAGAACCATACAGATTTGAGTGGACCTGTCCAGTCAGTGCAAGCATTTGTCAGTATTCACAAAGTTCAACTCAGGACTGCTGAGGAGCTCAACGACATGACGAACAATACCAAGGAAAGGACATTTCCGGAGGCCGAAGAAAATACTCAAAGTTTTTTGCAGATTACCGGATACGTCAGACATTCATTTGTCAACATGTCCGAGAATACCGTTCTTTGCCACTTCTTTCAATGGAGTGTTAGTAGTTGACCATTGGAAAGTCGTAATGACACCATTATATTAGTAGTGTACCAAACTTGTCAAAATCAATAATTATGAAATCCACGATAGACCATTCTGATACTATTGTAATAGCAGACTTGAGGCCCAGTGGGTATGTTTGTTGATACGTGCAAACTTACCAATAGATATGGGTCCAACCTTGTACAACAACTGTTTCAATTTTTCTTGTGAACGAATGTCGTACACGTTGCAGTCAGTGAGTCTTACAGCTGCTTTGTCCGGGGAAAACTGGCAAGTCTGTTCTACACCCTCGTACGGATAATCGGCTTCTGTCTCGATACCACCTTGCTGAATTATCGATCTATGAATAAGTGTGAAGACTTTAAAAATTTTACTTTGTTATACCTACACCTAGTGGCCCTTGGTACTTTGAAATATTTTATTTTTAGTTAGCTATTTACAGGCTCGCTATGGTAAGATAAGATAAGATAAGATCTAAAATAAAGATCAAATATGGGTACAAAAAAAAATGGCGACACAAAAATACTGTAAGCATCAGCCATATTTAACCAAAAGGCATGCAAAAGTACAAACTACACTGGAGATTCCGAGTAGGTACATTAAATAAAGCAAAATCGCTATTAAATTAAACAAAAAAATTAAAATTACAATATTAAAAATGGCATAAAATTTAAAATCATTTAAAACAAAAAATTAGAATGTGAAAAGAATTGAAATTAAATTAAAAAATAATAATAAAACATAAGTATCGTAAAAGTCAACAATATAATACTTTTAAATGTCACAAAAAATTAAATTAATAAAACAAAAAAGATTAAAATGTCATAAAAATTATAATTATAGCAAAAAATTCAAAATCTCATAAAATTTAAAATACAGTAAAATGAAAAATGCATAAATGTCAAGAGAATTAAAAATAAATAATACATGTCATAAAATCAAAATAAAATTCAAAATGTCATCAATAATGTTATAAAAAGTAGTCAAGAAATTCCTTTCTCCAACAAAAATTCTGCCACACTATAACTAATACGCTTTGTCTACTAAAAAGTTCCTGAGTTTAGTGTAGCATAACATAGCATAGTCGGCCACATAATGTTCCTACTGTTGGGACTTAGGCCTCTTTTCTAGGAGAAGGAATGGACCATAATCCACCACGCGGGCCCATTGCGCGGGGTGGTGGATGTCAAAGTCATAAATTTTTTTGCTTTTACATGTCAGTTTCCTCGCGATGCTTTCCTTCGCCGTTCTGAGAGCAGTTGTGACAAAATAAATTATACAAACTAATGTGCCTAGCTGGGTTTGAACCCGTAACCTACAACTCGTAAGTCGGGGCCGTTACCACTCGGCCACCACTGCTCAAGTCATGGTATGCCCGTGCGTAACGGTATTTTTACTGCTTAAGGCTATATAGAGATATTTAATGTATTTACCGAAAAGCATAACTCATTAATCCACCCTGACATCCATTCGAATTGCTATCGCAGTCAACAGTCTGTTGTTCAGACAACTCTATCAGACTGCCATGTTTGATTGCGTATTGACCCTCGATATTTCCTGTAAATGAAAACTAAATATTTATATTACATGACAAACTTCAGACAAAAACAATAAAAACCAAAACCGGCCAAGTGCGAGTCGGACTCGCCCATGAAGGGTACCGTAGCAGCAAGTAACATAATATCATTCAAACTAATTTGCGTTGGTAGTTTGCATAGTAATGTGCATCATATATTTTTTTTGGTTTTATCATTCCCTTATTTTAGAAATTACAGGGGTAGGTACGGACACACATTTTACCACTTTTGAAGTGTCTCTCGCGCAAACTATTAAATTCAGAAAAAAATTATATTAGAAACCTCAATATCATTTTTAAAGACCTATCTATATAGATACCCCACACGTATGGGTTTGATGAAAAAAAAAATATTTTCAGTTCTATGGATGGGGAGACCCTCAAAATTAATTGGTTTTTTTTTTCTATTATTCTATAAAAATCTTAATGCGGTTTACAGAATACATCTACTCACTATGTTTTATTAGTACAGCTCTTATAGTTTCGGAAAAAAGCGGCTGTGACATACGGACGGACAGACAGACAGACAGACAGACACGAAGAATCCATAAGGTTTCCGTTTTTTGCTATTTGGCTACGGAACCCTAAAAATGAAGGAAACATGGAACCAACAAAGACTTCAAGGAGAAACATTTATCATATTTTAGGGGTAGTTGGACAAATTAATAATTTGTATCAGTTTCAATTTTCGGTAAAATTTAAACCACTGCATCAACTTTTTTCTTTTCAGCATTCCGTACCTCAGTCGGCCAAAGCGTAAGCCTTATAGGATCACTTTAATGTCCGTCTATCAAGACCCTTCATCTCAGGAATTCTTGGAGCAATATCAAGTACTCAAATCTACTATCACTTGGAGCAGTAAAAAAAAAAACTTCTAAGTCAACGCAATCTAAAGACTTGGCCGTTTATGTTTCGTGTATGGAGCATGTTTCCACAAGGAAATCAAAAGCTTTGGAATATAATCCTGAAAGGCAAGAAGCAAGGTCTTATAGCTCAAGAAAAGGAACTGTCTGAAAACTGAAAATTTCTAGTAATGTCACAAAGTAATTACTTTTTTTTAATTTTATTGAAATGGATTTTTTAATAAACAATAATAATAATCCACATGACGAGAATCTCGTGAAAAATGAGAAGGAGAAACAAATCAAATTTCTCGACTTAGCCACACATTGTTGACATTTGGAATGTAGAATCGGCTATCATTGTGTCGATTGTCGTGACCGCCAATGGCTTTATAGCCGAAAGCTTCGACAACCATCTGTCGAAGCTATCGTTGGAGGATCAAGGGCCTGATACAGAAGGCAGTACTCCTCGATACGGCTCACTTTGTGAGGAGGTTCTTGTCTCTAGAGCCTTTTAACCACCGTTAGCTTGGACCCTGTTCCCAACACTGGCGGACAAGTATTTTTTATATTTTTAAATACATTATTTTTTTATATGTTTTTGAAAGAAATATTTAAAAATGTAAATTATAATCTACATATATAAAAACAAATAATAATATTCCATAACTTTCACATTACGCTATCTAGTTCTCAACTAAGCTGTATGGAAGCTCTGAGGGCGGGTTAGACTCGAACTTGACTGTTTTTTTTCATATCAACAGTAAGTACTATTAACAATAATAATGTTTGTGCCACAAGTTGTTCAGGTGGGCAAGCATTTGGTACACTTGCAAATGCGACATATATCTCTATATCTACTCACCACTGGTACTAAAAGCATAGCAGCTTCCACACTGCAATTGGTCCTTGACTTGGGTGACAGCGTTATGTTGACGCCAGTCGAACGAGTCAGGCGCATTGTAATGAAGAATCTGTGAGTCGTCTACATCATTGCATCCTGACTCAGTTAAATTTAAACTAGATACATCTCTCAAACCAGTGAAATGATAAAGGAATTCTTCTTGAGTTAGATCGCTAAATTTAGTTATACCTGAAACAACGCATGTGTTAGAATTTTATTTTTACTTTCATAACAAAATATAAAATCTAGCTGCACATATCCAGTTTTTACGTACCAAACACAGCATGATCACTTTGTTGATTCATAATGTTAGCTTTTTCCAAGTTTTCTATAAATATTTCGAACCTGAATTGCTTTTCATCTTCGTCGATGTATTGTTTGTTGTGTTCTCGAATGAAACGTTCAAAGTGATGCTCAGCATGTTCACGCAGAAACAGCTTCGGCGTAGTCTTGCTCACGACAAGTGTTGCTAGACAAGAACACAACAAAAACCACAACGGTGACATTGTAGCTCAGTAGACACTTAGAATCTGGATTAACAAAGAAACACTAAAGCCTTTTATACAGATTGTGTTAAAGAAATATTCGATATTAACTTTTATCGTTAAGGAAATATGTGAAAAGCAAAATACTTCATAGAATTCCGATAACTCCATAACTTTAATTTCACAAACATGTGTTTCACATTCTTTAAAATATCTTCGCAACTATGAAATTATTAATGGTTTTTGAAATATTTTGAAATTTTTGTATAACTATGAAAGTAAATATGAATATTCCAAATTACTTGCCGAATAGTTTGATTTTAATGAGTATTTAAATCGTATTGTTGTTAGAATATATTTCATTTGGATCGACAATGCTGGTTTATTTGATTATTATGGTTTGTTTGGCGTGTCCGCTGCCA
Source organism: Mythimna albipuncta (assembly GCA_929112965.1). Classification (NCBI taxonomy): domain Eukaryota; kingdom Metazoa; phylum Arthropoda; class Insecta; order Lepidoptera; family Noctuidae; genus Mythimna; species Mythimna albipuncta. The sequence continues at coordinate 22,739,208 of OV815965.1, forward strand.
AGTCGGCCTTGCCGGCACTAGTATTTATGCTTGAAGATGCAAAACTACACTTTGAGACCTTGATCCGAAGACATGGCAAACACTATGCTGACGAAAAAGAGGGACAAACCAGATTTGAATCATTCAAAATTAATTTAGAGGAAGTCAATCCATTCAATCAACAGGTATAGTGATGCTATTTTGGTAATACAAACTTTCAACACAACTTGTAACTGTTTGCGAAATAAAGAATATTGTTTGAAGCTCAGACAAACTGACAATTTCTCAGCGATAACTAATGTCAACAAGTCTAAAATGATAAGCAATATGTTTGGTTTCAGGTTTAACCATGTTTATGGATCTTACTCACGTAAAGTTTCTTCGACAGTACACTGGTTTTGGTAGAGATTGTATTTACCAACACTACTGTACATTTGTATCTGAAGAGGAATTACAATATGTCCAAGCCCCGGACGCATTTGATTGGTCTCGACATAATGTTGTAAGTAACTCCAGTAAATAATCAAAAGGGCTGTGGATCTTGTTATGCATTTAGTGCTCTTGGTTAGTAAACTGATTTGCTTTTCTGTTCATTTTCATGTGGGAATTTATAAAAAGCACAGGTTCGATCGTGTGTGGAGTACTGCGGCGACATATGGGCCGATGCTAAAAAACCTGGAGTACAGGCATAGGGTAGGGTTCCGGCATCACCTGTCTACCATCGGATCACTCGACGTACGGCGAGTGTCCTCCCTTACTTTCTTAACACCTCTACTGCCCAAACTAAGCGTTTTGCCTCGTCGTTTACGCCACGTATATGGAAGGATTGGAACAATTTGTCTGCTGTGGTCTTCCCGTCCGATTACTACCTTCAAGGCTATAGCCTTTTTATTCTATGAATTGGCTCTTAATAAACTAGTACGATCCACCATCATCGGTTGTATCACTGCTTACCATCAGATGTGATTGCAGTCAAGCACTGGCTTATATCATCTAATTCATTAAACCCCAAGCGAACGCGTTCGCGCATCTATTGTCTTACTATTGTGTCTCAAATTGACGGTATCTGTAAGGTTAAAGAAATACCCTGTTTAGCTTTGCTGACATCTCTTTGAGGAGCGTGGACCACTAATTGCCGTCAACAAGGGCTTAGTCCTTACTGGATGATTAGACGACGAGTTATGCTCATAGTACTGACGGTAGGCAGACTACCACCGTATGCTTCATTGTGTACCCCGGGCGATCAGCACTTTCCCGCCGGTTTTGAAACAGGACTATCCCAAAACACCTGTTACCCCTGGTACACCCCATATCTGTTGGGGACCTGCGTCAGGCATCATGACGCCTCCCTAGCCAGTCCTTACAGGCTTTTCTGACCCCAAAAAACTCGTTTAAAGTAGTATCATCTTTGTTTTTCAGTTTGGTTTCATTTTTCAACTACTCATATCATTTGCTATTTGTGATAGCAAACATTCCAACAGGTCATGAAAACTAGCTAACAGCTAATTAAAGCCACTGTGATTGACCAGTACCACCTATCTAAAACGTTAAATAAAGACCATTTTAACATTGTTTTTAAGAAATTAGACTCAATATCATTTCTATAGACTAAGCTAGGTTTTAGGGTTTGGTTTGGTGATGTTTTATTTGGGTTTGCTTTTTGGCTATAGTAAATAAATAAATATTGGTTACTGAGTCGAAGCTAGGTGAAAAGTAGCCTATGTCCTAAATGTCATCAAAGTTGTTTCAATAGTTTCACAGTGAAAGTTTAACCCGTTGTCAAACAGAGTTATTAGTATAGATTTCAGATACAACTTTGGAGACTTTTTTTTGTAGGAGGGAAAATCATACAATGACATTGCGGATTGTTGTTAAGTCAATAATCCGCAAGTCTATCTAGGTTTTCTTAGAACATAAGGCAGTCGTCAACAGTTTTTATTGCCCTATATAACTTTAGATTACACAACTCTACAGAAAAAAAAATTGTCATTGTCCTAAAGTTTATTTTGTGATTTTTCTATTCACTATGCTCTATTATAAAGAAAAAACACCAATATTCCTTAAAAAGTTTGCTTTTGTGGTGATTATGACAATAAATAGTTTTTCTTGAGTTAGTATATTGAAAAATAGTATTCAATAGCCATCATGATGTTTTAAAAAATACCGCAAAAAAATTAAGATAGCGTAACTGTCACACAGCATCTACTGATGTTACTAAGTGATAAACAAGAATTAACTGTTTTTAGAACACTCAAAGAGGTTAAAATGACATCTAGAAAGTGTTGATATGAAGCTGATGCATTGAGTTATATATGTGGTACATTTATTTAAAGTAATAGAGATAACATTTTGTTTAAATACGTGTGAAAACTTTGTGAGGCCTACGAAGCTTATTTTAAATGCTCTTCGTAATTTAGATATACCTTGGGCTCCACATGTTGCTTGCAGTAATTGCAAATGATGTTTAGTAAAAAAAAAAAACATTTCTTTTATTTAAACAATTTTTTATTGTTATCTTTATTTAATTTAGGTTGGTATCGAGACGAAAAACTGAGTATGAAATTCGCAGTACCAAGAATTTAGCGATAGCCAAAAGACCACGTTGGGGATTGTTATTTTTGCGTAGTTAATACTGCTGAGAAATGAAAAACCCATTGAATATCCTGATCTTGCTTAATCTTCGGCTCCAATCTCTCATAACCCACAATTTCCAGCACCTGAACCTTCTACAAAATTGTCTCATTCAAGCTTATCTCAGAGTTCAAATAAAAATATTGAAGACGAAGAATTTGTACTCTCACAGATTATTACCGAGAATCTTCTAAGATGTTTTCAACTAGCTGTTGAAAACATCTTAGAAGATTTTAAAACTATGGGCTGCAGAATGGTTTTTAGGGGATATATGCTACATGGTCATTTAAATACCTTTAAAAACAACAAGAGGTCGTATTCAAAAGAACAAGGAGAACGTTTTCATCTAGACATCATGGACATCGAAAGCTGTTATCAGAGCCAATACAACGGAAATATGATTTGAGACTACATTTGGGGTTTAGTGAGAACAAATTCTTATAAACATGAAAGCAAATGTAACAGAGTTCACTTCTAAACCTTTCTACTATTTTGTAATTTGATATGATATAAAAAGCTGATAAATATTATACCTACAACAATTTCAGTTTCAATATTTTTATTAAAAAAAAATTAAACTGTGATTATTCTAACATATTGATCAACCATTCTCCTGGATACAAAAGCAAACTTTTTCAGGCTATATTTATTTTTTTGGTTAAATTATCGATAAATCTATCGATTTTTCATACTCTCTTATAAAAGACAAAATTGTGTTGTCTTGTTGTTATTAGCGTACAAGAGAAATTTTGTATTTTTTTTTTTTAACATTTATTTATATCATTTATATTCAGGGTTATTTGTTAAACACTAGCAACCTCTCAGGACTTTGTTACTAACATCATAAACAACAACTTTTCTTCTATGAATTTTCAAAATTTGTCATATTTTAGGTCATCAGATTTTCATACAAAAATAAAAATATTTAAATCGATCATTCTAAATATTAACCTTTCAATCGTGATAATGACAGACACAATTGAAAGACAATAGGTGCGCGAACGCCGGCGTTCGCTTGGGGTTTAAGAAGCCTATTTGAAGCAAGCGCTAGTACAATAGCGGAGGGTAGCTGAACATGAACTTGACCTAATTACGGGCTCTCGACCTATTTAAGCCCTCACTAGTCGGTCGGTCGCGTTGATGCGCTCAAGTAGCGTCTTGCGTGTTCTTATAGCGAAATTTGGCACTCCGGACGTAATTGTCTTTACATGATGGTATATCAATATTATAATGTCAAATACACGGAAATGGTGCGAATGCTTGTTAGGTGTGATAACAATGTTTCGAAAGCCTGCTTAATATTACTACGAGAACAGTGCGTGGGAGGCGTAGGTAGATTCGGCAAAATACAGAGATGAAATGTGGTAAATAAAAAAAAAGTTCTGAAAAATTCTGTTGAAAGTAAAAAGTCATAGAGCAAAACTTGTTGTTTGTGATGTTAGTAATACAGTCCTGCTAGGTTGTTAGTATTTTACAAATGACCCTGTTTATAAAATAAATAATAAGGGCCTCAAAATGGAACCTTAGGGAACAACGGAGGTTATGGCCACAGACCTTGACTGATATCCATTCACTACAACTTTCTGCGTTCTGTTTTCTAAGTATGACGAGAACCAGCGGAGCAGATTCCCCCCTATGCCATCGAATTCTATTTTGTCAAAAAGAATTTCATTGTCAACCTTGTCAAATGCTTTTTTGAAATCTGTATAAACATAGTTTACTTGCATGCGTTTGTCGATGTTTTCGAAAAGACAATCAAGAAAAAATGAGTAGATTGGATATAGTTGACCGCTGCTGAACGAAACCATGTTGTTCTGGGATGATAGCACTGTGCAAGATTGGGTAAATTTCACTGTGTACAAGTCTTTCAAAAAGCTCTGAAAAGGCTGACAAAATAGAAATAGGTCTATATTGCTCTACATCATGCTTTGAACCATTTTTATGTAGAGGTGTGATGTTAGCCTGCTTCCATAAATCAGGAAAAACACCCTCGCTTAAACACTTGCCATATTATATTATATGGAGTGGCTTATAGATACGAGGGATGCCTTACACAACGAGAACCTTGAAAATATTATTTATTGTTTTTCAAAGTATTCACCTCAAAGTTTTATAGATTTTTCCATTCGCTCGAACCAATTAAAACTTTTGCACTCCAAAATCAGTAAGTTCAAAACGGCCGACTTGAAAGCGTCGACTGCTTCTTCACTGGACTGGAATCTTTGCCCACGAAGAGTAGATGTAAAGAAATCGTTAGAGCTTAGGTCAGAATCATTTAAAGTAGATACTTAGATTGTTCTTATCCATTATCAAAATATCCTAGCATAAATCCGTATAGAATGCGAGATATTGTTCAAACACAACGTGAAACAATAACAAGTTAAGAAAGTATTCAGTATTCGAATTTGATAAAAAACACCATAGTACTCGTATAGAGATTTATATTTTATATATTTTAGCTCTAGCGCGTAGTTATCGTGAGCATATAAAGAATCTACGACATTACCCGAAACAATCTTATGAGGCGTGTATTTGGTTTCAGTGTGAACCGTATTCAAGTCGTCGACGGTGCGCACTATTCCTCATGAGGCCATGATTCGGAGCGAGGAGGAGTGGCAGGTGGTCGCCGACTTCTGCGAAGCAGTAATGCTCGCCAAGGAGGTCGACCGCATCAAGCAACGGCGTTCTCGCCACCGCCGCCACCGGGATTCTGATCCCGATTTCCGGCCACCGTAGGCGCGGGCTTGCGGACAGTGAGCAATGGGTAGCTCGCTGTCCGGACTAAGCCCAAGTCGTAGACGGGCGTGCACTGTTCCCGCGCGCCTTAAGGAGTTGTCAGCAAAAGCAGGGACCCAGCTGGTCCGAAGCCTACTGGGGCCAGGGTTATCCGAAAGGGAACTCGAGCCCCAGTATGAAGGCTAGAAGGAACGAGTTGGGCTTTTAGTCGGTAAGAGTCTGACACTATCTCCCGCTCCGCCCAAGAGCGGGGGTTGTCATTGGATGATTTTTCCCACCATAAAAAAATGTGACCGTATTGTTGTATGCAAAACCCCAATACGTCAACCAGCTGCTCCATCTTCCTGTTTTATTTTCACAGTTAATTCTAAGATACGCGCCCATAGTTTTATGCGAATTATCTATGTATAATTTTGTGATGTTATATTGTTAAGGAGTGTTGATTGATTTGTAAAGTTAACATATCCCTTTTATTTATTTATTTATATACACTTTATTGTGCACCAATATTACGATATTTTATGAAGGAAATTTTTAATAAAAAAAAACATACAATTACGTTAATTGTACTTGATATGAATTCTGTCCCTCAGTCAGTAACGATTTCACGAGGAACCTTAAAATAAAATCATCTACCAAGGCACTCGCTACACTTACCGTATCTTTGATTTGTAATTGATACGCCTTGGTGAACTTGCTAAGCTCACATTGCAGAGTGAGTAAATAGCTGTCGTTATTGTCATCTCTGGGCAGTGGCCACATTATGTCTAGAAATACCTTATCAAAAGCTGACTCTGCCCTCCTTGTTACTAGCATCGGTTGTTTAGTATTTGTCGAATATTTTTGTTTGTGAAATATTGATTGTGAGATTTCAAATTTCGTCCAAATATTACAAGGTCATCTTGATAAACCAGTTATTTCTCATAATTTAAACCTAATGATGATGATGAGGATGTTGCCATCTAGCCGATTTCGGCCACAGCGACCGCATTCCTTGGCTCTTCATGGTGGTTGTGAGCTCAGATCTGCTGCTCTGTTATGTGCCCTCATTTGACTTGCATATCCAACCTTGGCCGAAAAACTCCGATCACAGAGCGGACATGTCAGAACACCATCAATGGTATGATACACTATTGCTGTTGGTGGTCTAGCCTTGAGGTCGTCGCGCTTTTGGTCCAATTCCGACCTCTATTTATTCTATTTATTTAAACGTGATATCGCTATTGTCATCATCCTGCTGAAGCTTTTAGACTAGAGTTGAGGTAAATTGGCATTCTTGTCATTTGATATTGATTCTTCCCAGTTGTAAGGCAGTACATTATGGCTTGCAGTCTTTTTGCAAACTCGTCTGATAAAATCCCTGATATAAATCAAGGTGCGTGAAATACACCGCTCCAGATAAGGAGTCCAGTATGTTGCGAAGCGGGAATTTATCATCCTGTATATTATCATTTAGTTTACGATATCTATTATTACACGCCATTTTTTTTCCTTTAAAGCGTCTACTTTTTTCGCAACTAGTAATAACGGACTATGCAGCGTTGGAAGGCCTCCAACAAGGTGGACCGATGACCTGGTCAGGGTTGCGGGAATCCGATGGATGCGTGGCGTACAGGACCGGTCGTTGTAGCGACGTTTGGGGGAGGCCTATGTCCAAAAGTTGACGTCTTTCGACTGATATGATATGATTAATAACAGACTAGACCATGCACTCCTAGTTTCTTTTATTATTCCACTTTTTAACATGTTATCAATTTGCTTATCTAATTCTGCTTTTATTATTTTGTATAAATTAAGGAACTATTGTACTTTAGCTCAATAGTTTGCTCATATACTGAAGTGCCTGTTAATTTGTCCCCTGGCCAATAAAAGACATCTGGAAACTTTGCACAATTTTTTTCTATTGATTTTTGTTCTTCCTCATTTAAATCGATCAAATTGAGTAATGAGAATAGTAATTTCACCTGATCTGAATTTATATTGGGCCTATCGAATTTACAGACATTTAAATTGTTTGTTTTAATCAGAACTGATTTTAACTTAACTTCGGTGTCTCTAGTATTTAAAGTCCGTATTGAGATTTTTCCATTATTCGACAATGTACTGGCTAGAAAAACTCCTCCGTATAGTTCCTGAGAAGTTACTACATAATCTTCCTTTGCATAAGACTGGATAATATAATTTATAGATTCGCAACGTCTAGCCACAATAATATAAGTATCAGTAATCGGTGTCAAATATTCTAACCGTAACGTTACCCTTTCGTTTCGTTCTGTTACTAGTTCTACACTGTTTATAAATTTTAGATATTTTCTGAGAAAACTCTGTCCTCTGTATAATACTTTTCGTTTTGCAAGGCAGGCTTTTAAATATAAAAAAATGATGTGTTAAAACATGCCCATTATAATTTAACTCTAAATAGCAATAACCTGCTGTAAAAATATTTTCTCCGATACCTTTGACCATCACATTCTCTTCATGGAAAGGTATTCGTAAACGTTCTACCGCATCATATTTGATAGTTGAAATCGATGCTCTAGTGTCTGTAAGTAAATCATGTGTATATTTGTTGATCAAGAATGTAACTTTGTTTAAACTGTATCATGGTCATTGGCCTCTGTTGACACGAAATTCATGTTGAAATCGTATAGGGAATTATATTTCTACCCAGGGTTAGAAGTATGATTTTCTATACGATTTCCGAATAATTTCTATTATTGTTATTGTTATTTCTGCGACAATTACCTTATGTGGACGGTTCCTGTGGTCGTTGAGTGGGCATGCGCTTGTGCATATTTTGCTTGCGTCCTCTGGAGTTGTGTAGATAACCTCGGCCTCCTCTGTACTGGCCACGCCGAGGTCTCTTCCCTGAGTTGTAACGATAGTTGGAATTGACGACTTGGGCTCGGTCCGGAGAGTTACCGGACGGTCGGACAGCAAGCTACCCATTGCTCGCAGTCCGCAGGCACTCGTCTACGTTGGCCGGAAATTGGGATCGGAATCCCGGCGGCGGCTGGAGCGCTATGAGCGCCGTTGCATGTTGCGGTCGGCCTCCTCCTTTGCTAGCATTACTCGATTTTCGTTCTACTTAGTTTTAAGCCAACACTCTCCAGTCTATGCCACAAGATCTCCAATTTCCTCTGGATCTCTAGGCCACTCCCGGCAACCAGCACAATGTCGTCGACAAACAACATACACCGGGGAACCTCTTCCTGGATGTGCGACGTCAAAACGTCTATTATCATCAGGAAGAGGTAAGAGCTGAGAGCCGAACCTTGATGTAGGTAAACCGAAAGCCACATTGAAGCTGCCAGTGTTGCCCACCGTAGACCGGACTTGGGTACTGCACTGACCATGCATTGCTCGGATCAACTGCACATACTTTCCAGGCACACCTTTCTCCTTAATGGCTCACCACAGAACCTCACGAGGTATCCAGTCATATGCCTTCTCCAGGTCAACAAATACCATGTGCAAGTTTTATGCGCATCTCTGTATTTCTCGCACAGCTGGCGTATAGCAAAAATGGTTTCTGTTGTACCTCGACCAGGCATAAAACCGAATTGGTTCTGTGAAATTTCACTCTATTCTCTCAATCGTATAAACTGTAACATATTAAAAGAAAAACTATAATTTAGCTCAGTGTTGCCCCATAAAAGTAAGAACCTCCTATATGCTACAAGCACCAAATTTAATATAAAATTAATAATCTAAATAGAAATAAAACATTCGGACGTAAAATTAACATTAAAATTGGAAAACAAATTAAAATTTAATTATATCATATTATAAATTGAAATTGAAATCAAATGCATAAATAGATATCAAAATACTTAGGTATTCTATGAAACTTGCCAAATAAATCAAAATACACATTAGTCAATAATTACATTAGGCATCAGAAAATGACAGACTGATAGATATAGATAAAGTGAAGTCTTAACCTAAATAACACCGAAAATTAAGGCCAAATATTTATGTTAGAGTCTGTTTAAAAAATCAAACGACTGACTAATTATTAGGGTAAAATGAAATCTGGTGTAGTCAACAATGGTTTAATAATCAAGGTTGATTATGAGATCTTGATCATTGTTTACTAATACAAGAACCTTATAAAAAGTGTCGAATAAAAGTTTTTTTAGGGTTAAATATTAGGTATACAAAATTCCCAAAGTTGGTTGAATTTTTAGACAGACTATAATCTTAATTATTTCGGTGTTCGTGTTCTTTAGTTATTTACGCAGGTGGAATTGGGAACAGAAATCAGAAACGTTTATTTCAAATAGACCAGTTACAGACACTTTTGAATCGTCAAAATGTCGGTCAGTCAAATAAGTGAAGCTGAATTGCACGTTCCAAAGCGTAGATCACATTATCAAAGAGTTACATGAATCTTCGTTATATAATTCTTTTTGTGTCTATTATGTGAGAACAATGAAGATAAGTAATAAAAATTAAATAATAATAAGCTGGTAACACACTGACAACATATGTATGTCAATTTTTTCTTATCCCGTTTAAAAATTTCAATTAACTATAGTTTTACCGAAAACTCAGACAAATTATACCCAAAGCGAAGCCCTCATAATAAACAAACGAAGAAAACCTGCAATCTTAACAACAAACCACAAGAAATAGAATTTAATAAAGAAATAAAATACATCAAGACAATATGACATCTGTCAACGACGTGACACCACCGAATAAAATAATCGAAATGAGAAAATAGGATGAAATGTTAAACTGACGATATGTTGGCAAGATCAGCTGCACAACGCGAACGTCATCCAGCCCCGGGCTCGTCGCTCAGCTCCGCCTCGCCGCCGCCGGACCCCAGATCACCAGTGTCACCGTAGGCTGCAGTTGCGTCGAGCTCGAGCGACGAGTATTTCTCCCCACCGACGTCGCCAACACCTGTACGTCGGCCGGGTAGAGGCCGGCCTCCGAACGGCTTAGGGCCGGTGGTTGTGTGCAGCGCATGAAATGGACTCAATCTATCAATGAGAACGTCATGAGCGCATATTACGGGGCTACAGAGGGGAGAACTAACCTCACTGCGTAGCGTGTTAGGATGCTGTCTCTTTTTCAGGAACTAAAACTATCCGTCAACGTTACGACCCACCTATTGTCGGATCAGGTGCGGGTTACCGAACGGAATCACAGATTGGACGACGCCGCACTTGATAGGCTGCGCTCAGATATACTGAGCAACCGTATCATCTCGACTCCAACACAGATTCAGACTGCGGCACCACGGGCTACAGATGCAATCATGCCGCGGTCCAATTAGGGTGATGAAGAAGCAGATGATAGGGTTGTCACCGTCGCCAGTACAACGATCGACTGAGGAACGCACTGGAGGATGCACTCCACGAGTACAGATCGACTCCAATCACTCTTAGACTTCATCTAACCCCGTTACCTATGCACAAAAAAATAGGGCCCTAGTGTGTGCTCTGGACTCGCTGCTTCAGAATGTGTTCGAGAGCAGCGTAAACCTCTATTGTGGGGCTCTTGCGGCATGTCGTTTAGCCAACGTAAAGCTACGAAGTTGTAACGGAGCTACTCGACCAAAGCCTGCCGTCCCTACTTAGCAATCTAGGATTGAGAGGCGTATCGATGGGACCAGAGCTTTCATTGGTAAACTATACTGCTTCAGGGAGGGCATACACAACCACGTGGTGATGCGCTACGTGAAGCGAGCGTTCTCGGGGACTGGAATTAGCCCTCGAGAATACTTAGCTCACGTCACGGTTCGCATCGACTTCCTGAAGCAGAAAGTTTGTGCATGAGCTAGCCGTATTCGACGGTATAAGCGGCGAGTGGGCCGGTATTCGCAGAATCGCATGTTCCAGAGCGATGAGAGATATATACAGAGCTTGGGACCGGCTGGATGCGTGAAATCGAGCGCGTGTGCGAAGCTATACCAGAAATTGAAAAAATGATAATTAGTCCAATAGATGTAGCCAGAGCAGTCCGTCCGTTACCGGATCGGAAGTCTCCAGGACCGGATGGACTGCAAAACTTCTGGTTAAAATGGTATAGCAGCTCACATGCGCTCTTAGGGTCTAAACAGACGGACCGCATTTAAGTGCAGTTTGAATGCAGTTGACACGACTGCAATAGAACTGCGAACACGACTGCAATAGAACTGCGAACACAACTGCAATAGAACTGCAAAACAACCGATTGCAGTCGTGTGAACTGCACACCGACTGCATCCGAACTGCACCATGCGCGGGAGGGCGAATTATAAGAAGGCCTATGACTCTGTTCCACATACGAGGCTCATGAGGGGGTGCAATTTAGCTTCACTTTTCTTGGACTGACCGACATTTGACTATTCAAAAGTGCCTGCAAATGGCCTATTTGAAATAAATGCTTTGACTTTGTTGGAGTTGTATAGAATAGAATCAACTCTACGCACCTTCCTTGACTCATGTATGGGGGAATGGAACATAGTCCTTCCAGGGTGTCGATCGATCCGGGGGGACGATAAGCCTATATGGATTAAACGGGGAATATTCCAGGGCGACAGTCTGAGTCCACTTTGGTTCTGCTTAGCCCTGAATCCTCTTATGACATTGCTGGAGGATTCAGGCTTGGACTATCGGTTAAGAAGAGGAGGTCAGGTTCTATCTCACCTTTTTTACATGGATGATTTGAAACTCAGTGCCCCAAACAAGTTACAACTGTTGGAACTACTAAAGGTAACGGAAACTTTCAATAGCACTATTGAAAGTTACTATGGAAAGTTGATGGCACCATCAGGATGGAATTTGGTGTGGATAAATGTGCAATCATGTATATAAAGCGAGGGGAGATTATGGAATCTAAGGGGAATTAACTCTCGAAGAAGGTATTAAACAGCCTTCTGTCAGGATCGAATAAGGAGCGCGCCTTCAATGGTTGGGTCATGCCGGTCTTAATGTACTCTTTCGGCATACTCAAATGGACTCAGACCGAGCTAGACGCTCTGGATAGGCGGGTCCGTACACTGCTGACCGCAAATCGGATGCATCACCCACGATCGTTGATTATGAGACTGTATATCCCGCGGAAGAGTGGAGGTCGAAGTTTTCTAAACGCGAAGACCCTACACAACCGCGAGGTGTGCAGCCTCAGAGAATACTTTCACAAAACCGATGTGGGTATGCACCGAGATGTGGTCGCAGTGGACAAGGGACTCACCCCGCTGTCCATGGCTAAGGAGAACTGGCGCAAACCTGTGGTACTTGTAACTGATGACCGTAAAGAAGCAAGGAGCTATACGGGCGCTTTTATCAGGCTCTTTATGAGCCTGATAGAATAGAATAAACTTTATTGTACACCAAAATAGTAAAAATTTACAGTAACTTAAACCTATGTGCACAGTGGCGGTGTTCGGTGTGGTTGGTGGTTAGTGGTGGTGGTGGTCTGATGTAGATTTTGGAGCGACCGTCGCCTGGCTACGTTTCAGCAACCTCTTCGGAGAAACTGAAGGTTTTATTAAAGAAAAGAAAAAAAGAAAGAAAACATGTTTATTCCGCCTAAATAGCAACATACCTATATATTATATAGCAATGCATATCTGTGCAATTATGGACGAAGTTATCTTGACGAATAACTACCGGAGATATATAATGAAGGATGGGGCGGCGGGCGTATGTCGGGCATGCCATCGACCTGGTGAATGACCTGGTGGTCCATTAGACACGTTATCTCTGGTTGTTCTCGTCTGGCTAACGGCGAGTACTTGCACAGACACAACCAAATGGCCAGGATTATTCACCAGCAACTTGCTTTGAAATAAAAACTTATGGAATCAGAGGCACCGTATTACAGGTATGTGCCCGACCCAGTTCTCGAAAATGACCATGTCACGTTATACTAGGATCGGTCTATCATTACTGATTGGACTATTGTAGCCAATAAGCCGGATATAGTAGTGATAGACCGATTAGCGCGCCTCGCAATGCTTAGCCATTGAGTATTTTTAAGACTCAATCTATACTATCTTTGATGCAAGCATACCTAAACAACGTCGCTGTAGAACTACAAGCAGGCGCTATTCGGTGTGGTTCACTAAAGATATAATTCAGGAGACTAGACTTAAGCTTCAATGGCATACTAATTGGAAGAGCACTAAATGTAGTTCAGCCTGTAAAACTTTTTCGGATTTGAGAGCTAACCTTAAAAAACGAGTAGCACTGGCTTGTGCATCGTATACAAGTATGATTGAAAATAATTTTAGGACCAATCCACATAAATTCTGGCAACATGTTTCTAGTCTGCACTCTAAAGGTGGCTTTGAACCGATGGTCAGCGACAAGGGTGAAACATTTACTAGAGTTCATGCAGCTGAAGCTTTTGCCGATTTCTTTGTCAGTGTCTATACTCCCGATATTCCACTGCTTAATGCTGAACTAGTTTCCTATACAGATAATAATGCTAACAGTAATTATATAAATATATTTAAATTTTCTCCTCAAGACATCATATCAAGAATAGACAAACTTAAACTAAACAGCTCTGTAGGGCTGGACAACATTCCCCCTGAAATATTGAAAAGTTTAAAAAAAACACTTTTGCTTACACTATATTATATTTTTAATCTTTCATTAAAAACGGAATCTATCCACTACAGTGGAAGATTTCAAGGGTCACCCCTATTGCTAAAAGTCGTAATAAAACATTAGTAGAATTCCGTCCCATTGCCATTTTATCATCACCAGCTAAAATGTTTGACAACGTACTACATGATTACATTAATTCACAAGTTGAAAAACATCTGTGCGACGAGCAACATGGTTTCCGAGCGAAAAGATCAGTAAATACAAATCTCCTTACCCTAGTAGACTACACATCAAAACGTTTAGACCGTGGCGGTCAGGTTAATGTCTTGTACTTTGATTTTCGGAAGGCGTTTCACAGGGTTGATAATGATATTTTCTGCTTGCGAAACTATGCGCTATCGGTTTTCCGCCTGGTCTCCTGCGGCTCCTCGCTGACTACCTCCGTGATCGCCAGCAGTTTGTCAGGCTAGGCATTTATGAATCCCAGCCCTATCATACGCGTTCCGGAGTCAAGGATCAATCCTAGGACCACTTTTGTTCTTAATAATGGTCAACCATCTTCCATCAATTATTCATCAAGCCAAAAGTCTACTATATGCAGATGATTTAAAACTTTTTTCCGAAATTCACTCTGAAGCCGATTGCTTAGCGCTACAGTGTGACTTGAATGCTATATTAGAATGAAGTATTAAGAACGAAATGAAATTTAACTCAAGCAAATGCTTCGTTATGAGTTTTACTCGCACACGATACCCTATCAACTATGCATACAAAATGAACAAGAGCACCATTACCAGGACAATTAGAATGAAGGATCTGGGTGTCACTTTTGACAACAGACTAACGTTTCATGATCATACAATTTTGGTATTAGCAAAAGATTCATTGAGGCGATTAAGATTTATACTACGTAACGCTAAAGACTTTAATAACATTAACTCTATTAAATCTATTTTTATGTGTTTCGCAGTAAGCTGGAGTCTAGTGCATGTGTCTGGAATCCCTATGAAAAGAAATGCATAATACTTTTAGAAAAGCTTTCCTTAGGTACTTGTATAAACGTTTTCATGGGTACTACCCATTCTTGTGTCCTTCTAACTTTCTCCTAGGGAGCTTAGGGTATAATTCTCTCGAGGTGATAAGAAAAATAATGACCAAATCATTAATATGTGTAAAATATTTCACGGGAAAATAGATGCTCCTGAACTACACGACGAGCTTTGCCAGCTGTTTGCTCCGATTAACTATAGCCGTAATCTGAGGCACCGACTGTTTGCTGTTTCTGGGAGTCGTACCGTCGCCCGAGCCCAGTCTCATATCCCTCGTGCAATCTCTGCGCTCAACGCTCTCTTGTATGCCAAACCTGATTGTGACGTGTTCGCAGATGAATACAAGAACATTTTGTCTGTCTGTTTGGAGTTCTGTGAGATGAGTGTATGACTCGACGACGTGTGGTGTAGTTATTATTTTTGTATTGTTACTTCGTAATTTTTCAAATATAGTATGTCTTTAATTGATTAAACCCCAAGCGAACGCCGGCGTTCACGCACCTATTGTCTTTCAATTGTGTCTGTAATTATCACGATCGAATGGTTAATTAATGTAATTGGCCTTTGACCGTGTTATGTTAAAGTAAATAAATAAATATATATAATTAAATAAAAAAATACGACTAATTAGTAGCTACAAATGACTGTGGCTGTGGAGCAGGACCGGCATTTAGCCAAGCATTTTTATTGAACAGATAATCTTAAAATTTATAATAAACTTTTAAATATAGCGTGCGTTTAATGCATGTTTTAACTCATTGACTCAATGGAGAATTTCTAGTGGAATTTTATTATAAAATTTTACACAGTACCCCATAAAAGAGCTAGCTACTTTAGCCAAGCGAGCAAACTTGACTATACATACCGTAACGTAGGAGAAACATGACAGTTCGACCATTGTAAGGCAGTAGTCAGGGTAGCTGACTGCCGTACTTACGCTTTTGAAATTCAAGAAAGACTGAAACAGCTGCTGTATACGACTGGCCCGCTCTCTCCGCGGTGGCAGCGTACCATTGTACGTGCCATTTGACGAAGAAATAAAACAAAAATCAGCAGTTGATGATAAATTCAAGATTGTATTTTTTACATTTTTTAAACGGTAATGCGTAAAAAATAACGTAATGTATTTGAATGTGTTCACGGAGCAAGCATTAATATTTTTTCGCATTTTTCTTAGAAATAGACAAATGCAAAAAAATATTAATGCAACTGAAAGCCCAGTTTCGTAATAAATTGTTCCGTGAACACATTCAAATACATTACGTAAGTATTTTCGCATTAATCGAGTATGGCTGAGGCCATGTATTCATTCATAATGCCACATGAATGGGCTTTTTCTCCGCGATCCATTCTGAAGTAGCCTTTTTCTCCGAATGATGTGCCCCAAGAATTCTTGACGGTCCAAAACGGTACGCCGTTCTCTGAAATTAAAGTAAGTTCGAAGTACCTACCATCTTAGATACTAATTTAATGATAAAAATATTTAGACATTCCGGCCCAAGATACATAATAATATTTTTTTTTTCATGAAATGGTTAACTTTAGAAATAGGAAAAACCGTTTAAAAGAATTTAGCCAAAAGTAATAAAGTAGAATGGAAGAAAAAAGTTCTAGACCGCAACTATGTACTTGCGACTATTTTTATACTCCATCTGTTTAGGTGGTCGTTGGTAGGATCCAGGAGTTGGGACTCGAGGTGGCGCTGCACAAATTCGAGGCTATGTGCTTTCACGGCCCTCGGAACGCACGCCATCGGGTTCCCAACTAACGGTAGGAGGAGTTCATATCGGCGTCGGGTCGACGATGAAGTACCTGGGACTCGTCCTCGACAGCCAATGGAAGCATTTCCGACGTCTGGCACCCAAACTCAACCGAACTGGGGCTGCGCTCAAGCGGCTCCTGCCCAAACTTGGGGGTCCAGATGCCTCCTGCCAGTTTCTACACCGGGATCATTCGGTCCATGGCCCTCTACGGGGTGCCGGCGTGGGCGCCGTTGCTGCAAAAGCGAGCAGCGGCCATGCTGAACGCCTGCCAGAGGGTCATGGCAATACGGATGGTGCGGGAATACCGCACGATATCCCGCGAAGTGGTGAGCCTTCTGGCTGGCCTACCACCGTGGGATCTGGAGGCAACAGTCCTTGAACACATGCACGATATGCGCGTGGAGATGCAACGCCTAACCTAACCTGCCTGTCGGAGTGCCCTAAAATTACGTCACCTCTTTCTCTGCTTACGTCTTTTACAAACATTACCAGCTGCGTATTTGTTTTTGTATAGAATGCCTAGGCAAAGTGTAAAATAAATAATATTTCATACATTACCAACCGGTTTTAGTTTACGCATTCTTAACATTGCCTAGGTAATGTATAGAATACCGAATCACACAGATTGCCGGTAATATATAAATATATAATCATAGTAATATTATAAAGACGAAATATTATAAGAGAAAAGCATACCTGATCCATATCCTACCAGTAGAGCTCCGTGATTTATTTCTCCTTCATTGCAATTAGCATCGGCTATAATTCCCCTTAAATATAACTGTAGATTTGTCCCCCGGATACCTTAAAGTGAGAATTTATTTAAACAAATAAAAAACTATTTAGATAATAAAATACCAAAACTTATACCGCCTTATTCCAAAACGGGATCTAAATGTCGTGTAGTTCCTGGAATAAATTATTAGGTTTAAGACTAAGGGTGGGTTTAGAATTTGGAAATCAGGTTTAAATGAAGTTTATCACTAGTTTCTGAACTATTTATGGTAGTAAAGTTAGACCACTGAAACCCTTAGTTCGGTGCCAACTTGGATACTAATATGTATTTTACACATTTACTTTTATACACTTACTTATTTTACAGATTTGTTCGATATTCCCTAATAAAGCGATGATGCATAGCAATGTTTAAATAATGTGCATGGTTTCTTTAAGGAGTTACCAATAGCGATGGGTCCGGTACCGTACAGCAATTGCTTCAGTTTCTCTTGTGAAGTCAGATTAAAGGAGTGGCAGCCAGTTATCTCGACCTTCACTTTTTTTGTATCAAAATGACATGAATGTACTTTTCCACGGTATGGGTAATCGGCTTCAGATACGCTTCCACCTTTGGTTATTAGCCATCTGTTAACATGACCATCAAAAATAGTGTCAATGGGTGGTGGCAACACTGCCACTAAATAATAATGAAAAGATTTAAAATTACCGAATTGCTACGTTCATCATTCCTCCAGAACATCCTTTATCATTTTTGTCGCAATCAAGAATCTGCTGCTCAGATAACCTTACCAGTTTTCTGTTTTTGACGGCTTTCTGGCCCTCAATATTACCTGTGACAAATGGCCAATTATTTAAAATAAGTGTTGAATACTGGGCATTAGGATAGATTTGCACTTACCAATTGCGCTAAACGCAAAACTACTTCCACAATTGCCTTGGTCCTTAACAGGGCTGACGACATCGTGGTCACGCCAATCAAACGACTCCGGCGCATCAAGGAATTTGATATCCTTATCGTGTAAGTATTTGCAAGCTTTTGTGGAACTTAAATCTTTGAAATCACTTAAACCGTTCTTCATTGAATTAAATTCTTCACTTGTCATGTCCGAATAGTCCGTTAAAACTGAAAAAAATAATAATTAAATTCTGTAAAATAGTTGCAATTATAGGTTTGCTGAAATCAAATAACACAAAAATCCTTGGAGAATCCTTGACTAGCATTGAGCACCTGCCTTTCGGTATTTTACTGGTTGCATTTTGAGAGTGAGCGCAGCAATTGCATGAATTGATTCCACCATCTCCTTTCTACCATCGGATAACCCGATGTGCGACGGGTATTCCCCATACGATACCAAACTAAATTACGAAGAAACCGAAAACATATTTACAATAGTACGGTAACTTAGCTACTCACCCTCCCTCACACACTCACTCAGTCACACACTACACACAGGAGGCCTTTCTTACTTTTTTACGTAAATTTTTACATCGTAATAGTCCAATCGTATTCATGAATTTATGTTATGTCTTTTTTAATTTATTTTTTGATATTATATTTTATAAATTAATTTCTAATGTACATGATTTAAATATTGAATGATTCGTTTGATTGTTTTTTTTTTTTTTTTTAAATTCATAATGTAATTTTATTTCTATAAGTCGAACTAATTTGATTTTAATGTTATTTATTTTATTTTTTTGATATTGTTAATTTCTTTTCATAAAAGTTTTAGTCTTATCACAAAGGCTTGTATTATTAGGTATTTTAAATATATTGTATAGACTTAAGGGAGAGCCCTGATGTCTGAAATACAGATTTTTTATCTAGTTCAGACACAGATGTTCCTCACTAGCTTTAATTTAATGTGCAACTCAAATGTCAACAATAATTTTAAGGTGTACAACACATTTTTTGGAAACAATAAATTATTATTATTATTCCATTTATTATCATATATGTACATATTATTTACATTTTTAAATATTTCTTAAAAAGCACATTAAAAAAAAAAATATTTAAAAATGTTAAAAATAGTAGCCCACCGGCATCGGGAACAGGGTCCAAGCTGCCGGTGGTCAGGGCTCCTGAGAGAGGAATCGCCCAACTATGCGCGCCGTGTCCAGGAGTACTGCTTTCTGGATCAGGCCCTTGATCCAGCTGCCTAACGAGTGCGTCCTTAGATGTAGTTCGAGGCTCTTAGCTATTAAGCCATTGGCCGTTACGACTATCGGCACAATGATTGCTCTATCCACTTCCCACATGTCGACAACCTCGCGAGCTAAGTCAAGATATTTGATCTGCTTATCTTTCTCAGCTTTCACAAGGTTCTCGTCATGAGGGACCGCTATATCAACAATAATTGTGCGACGCTCTATTCGATCTATCACCACTATATCAGGTTTATTGGCAACTTATTATTATTATTATCTTTATTCATTTTTTTACATATAAAATTACATTTTTAAATATTTTTTAACAAAATTATACAAAAGAAAAAAAAACATTTAAAAATATAAAAATATAGTTATCCACCAGTGTCGGGAGCAGGGTCCAAGCTACCGGTGGTTAGGGCTGCAGAGACAGGAACCTCCTCACAATGCGAGCCGTATCGAGGAGTACTGCCTTCTGTATCAGGCCCTTGATCCACCTGTGCAACGATAGCTTCGACAGATGGTCGTCGAAGCTTTTGGCTGTAAGACTATTAGCGGTCACAACAATCAGCACAATGATAGCCGAGTCCACATTCCACATGTCAACAACCTTGTGTGCTAAGTCAAGATAATTTATTTGTTTTTCTTTCTCAGCTTTCACGAGATTCTCGTCATGTGGGATGGTGACATCGACTATCATTGCGCGGCGCGCTAATCGGTCTATTGTCCCAGTACAACGTGACATGGTCATTTTCAAGAACTGGGTCGGGCACATACCTGTAGTACGGTACGTCAGAGTCCACTAGGTTGTACTTCAAAGCAAGTTGCTGGTGAAGAATCCTGACTACTTGGTTATGCCTGTGTAAATACTCGGCGTTAACCAGACGAGAACAACCAGAGATAATAATTATGTCTGATGGACTCACTCGGATGATGACATGCCCGACACACGTCAACCGTCCCGTCCTTCATAATATGTCTCCGGTAGTTGTTCGTCAAGATAACCTCGTCCATAATCGCACAGACAAAACCTACAGTTTCTCCGAAGAGGCTTCCGAGCCGACATCAGGCTCATGAAGAGCCCGAAAAAAGCGCCCGTGAAGCTCCTTGCCTTTCCATACTTCCTTGCGGTCATCAGTGGTAAGTACCACAGTTTTGCGCCAGTTCTCTTTAGCCATGGACAGCGGGGTCCTTGTCCACTGCCACCACATCGCGGTGCATACCCACGTCGGTTCTGAGAAAGTATTCTCTGAGGCTGCACACCTCGCGGTTGTGTAGAGTCTTTGCATTCAAAAAGCCTCGACCTCCACACTTCCGCGGGATGTACAGTAAGGCCGCAAAAGTCCATAAGAACGCTAAAGATTACATTGCTACGAACCGAGCGAGCGCAATACTTCCGTGCGTATGTGTGCGCATGTGAGTATCCACATTCCGTAGATAACACACACTAAGAAACTGTCGTCGCACTGAGCTTCAAAACATCATTATTATTTTTCTGTGCCATTGAATACTCATCACACAGTCACAGAGGCAACTAGTTCTTACCATAGCATTGATAAAATTCGCGCAAATATGTAATGTGCTGGTAGCCGTGTGAACTAAGTGTTGGATTCGCAAATCATGTAGCCCGAGTTCAAATCATGGTCGGTCCGTTGCGGTTATTTCTTACTTTTAAAATTCCTAATCTTTGTTGTTTTTTATATTTCTATGAAAAATACTATTGCATTTTTTGCACTAAATAGTTACAAATTACGAATGTGATCTATTAACCACAAGAAGAATCTTATTCGTAATTTGCAATTATTTAGTTGTTACATCTTTTCGATGTTGTAAGGTGGAAATAAAAAGACTTGTTTAATAAAAATGTTTATTCTTTATATTTACAAATTAAACATTTATGAGAAATGTGACGTCGAAATGTTACCTAGACAAAAAACTTATCTTGTAACCGTTATCTATGTTACGTGTAAGATTGTTTGTTGGAAGTATGTCCCACTTAGACCATTCATAATATGAATAACGTAACAATAAAAGGATATTAAAGTTTTAATAAAATAAAATATAGGTAATTGTTTATATTCAGTTATTTATTAAAAATTGATATATGATTTAGACATTGTAAACATTTTATTTTTATGTAACGTCACAATGAATGTATTGAGGTCATAGCTTAATTGTTCATTTTCTTGACGAAAAGAAGATTGAAACTAAACCTTAATTTTAGACCTTTAGTTCTCACAAGATAATAGTCAATTAGATGAGAAAAATAAATTGAACTATAGTATTATGTTAGAACAGTGCGGGTAGAAGAATAAAAAAACCGGCCAAGTGCGAGTCGGACTCACCCATGAAGGGTTCCGTAGCAGCAAGTAACATAATATAAAAGTTCTTGTAATGTGTTTTAACTTTGATCGATGTTTTAATAATAGTGTATTTTTTTTTTGATTTATGACGCATTAAAAAAAAAATAACTTACTAGATTTCGTTCAAACCAATTTTCGTTGGTAGTTTTTATAGTAATGTACATCATATATTTTCTAGTTTTATCATTCTCTTATTTTAGAAGTTAGAGGGGGGGGGGGACACACATTTTACCACTTTGGAAGTGTCTCTCGCGCAAACTATTGAGTTTAGAAAAAAATGTTATCAGAAACCTCAGTATCATTTTTGAAGACCTATCCATAGATACCCCACACGCATGGGTTTGACGAAAAAAAAATTTTTGAGTTTCAGTTCTATGTTGCTTTTTTTCTATTTTTGTGTAAAAATCTTAATACGGTTCACAGACTACATCTACTTAAAAAGATTCAACAGTATAGCTCTTATAGTTTCGGAAAAAAGTGGCTGTGACATACGGACGGACAGACAGACAGACAGACAGATAGACAGACAGACAGACAGACAAACAGACAGACAGACAGACATAACGAATCTATAAGGGTTCCGTTTTTTGCCATTTGGCTACGGAACCCTAAAAACGAAATAGAATCATGATTAATATGATTATTGTCAACAAAATTGATAGCGAGTTCACTGCATTCTTAAGATAAGGCGATGGCACAAGTTAAAAGATATAGCTGTTTTAAACGAAAGTAAACACAATATAATACAGTGTTTGTTAACGAATAACCACGGATATGTTAAAATAAAATGGCAGGCAATTAGTTTAGTTAACATTAAACATTTAGTGCGAAACGTAATCGTTCTTGTTTGTGCCTCTCTGTCAAGTACGGCTTTTTAGCAGGTTTTCTGTGATGCACGCCTTCAGCGTGAAATGCACGGCGAACAGTATCCATCGAGGTGTCATATAATTCCGCAAAATGTCTCGTTGGTGCGAAACCATTCCTTTCGTATATGTCCGCCATATGTCGTCGCTGCGCCTCGCTACTCGCTAATAAGCTTCGGTCTCCCACTTCTCTTTCGACTAGCAAGGCTACCTTCTTCCTCATATCTTTTTATCCAAAGACTTACAGTATTTTTCTAAAATGAAAAAATAAAACTATATTAGGCAGCTATACCTACTTCACTTCATTTTCATTATATAAAATGTTAATAATCATAATTATTGAATATAATTTTAAAATAAAACTGCATTTATAAATCCAATAACCAATCCAATAAACCCAACGATTTACGTATTTCTCCTTTAAACCTCATAAAGATACGATGAATGGATTCATAAATGGCATACGTTTTAATTAAAAGATTAATTTGTAATAAAGTTACAATTCATTAATAGCTATTATACTCACATTCAGTCCGGTTTCTTCAGATATTTGTGTTTTATTAAGACCACTTTTATGCAGCCCAATGATAGTCGCCCTCACTTCAATACTAATATTAGCCTGCATTTTGCGAATATTACAATACTGTCAACCACACGTCACTAACTAGCAACTACAACCAAAGGACAGTTCATTTCGGTCAAGTTAAAACTCATGTCTACCTCGCAGAAATCTAATTCTTTATTTAGTTTTTTTTTGTGATCTACCTTTCTAACTCTAAGAAATGTGTGAACAAGTTAAAGAATAATTTTATATATATAATACAAATACATAACTTCCAATCGGGTAAGAACTTACAAAAAGTCAATAATTGCGTGGGATTTGAACTTGCGGCACACTGATCTGCGCTTCAATCTGTGTGCCTATACCACTGGGCCATCTTAACTTATGCTAAGTTGATGAAATTGTGAATTTCAATCATTTGTTGGCGAAACTTGAAAATAAAAGGTCGTAAGTCAAACTAAACGTCAAACGAATACGTTTTAAGAATTCTTATCGACTTTTGCAAGTGATAGTACAGTCTCATCACCGAAGATCGTGGGTTATGCATCCGATTTGCGGTCAGCAATGTACGGACCCGCCTATCCAGAGCGTCTAACTCAGTCTGAGTCCATTTGAGTATGCCGAAAGAGTACATTAAAACCGGCATGACCCAACCGTTGAAGGCGCGCACCTTACTTCCGCCTGACAGTAGGCTGTTTAAAACTTTCTTCAGGCGGCCAAAGAAGCGCTCCTTCAACGTTTGCTTCATGTCAGCGACGTTAATGCCTAACGCTTCCGACATATCCAAATACTTATAAGTTTCGGTCGAGGAGAGGGATCTAAGGTGTATGGAATCCGAGAGTTGAATTTCCTCGGATTCCACTATCTCCCCTCGCCTTACATGCATGACTGCAAATTTGTCCACACCAAATTCCATCCTGATGGCACTACTGAAAGTTTCAGTTACCTTCAGTAGTTCCATCAGTTGCGAATTGTTGTGGGCAAAAAGTTTCAGATTATCCATGTAAAGCAGGTGAGATAGGACCTGACCACTTCTTGTCAACCGATAGCCCAGACTTGAATCCTCCAGCAACGTGCTTAAAGGATTCAGGGCTAAGCAAAACCAAAGTGGACTCAAACTGTCGCCCTGAAATATTCCCCGTTTGATCCATATTGGTTCATCAGGGATTCCCCTGGATCGGTCGACATCCTGTATAGCGAAGGACTGTTTTCCATTGCCTCATACATGACTCAAGGAAGGTGTGTAGAGTTGCATCTATTTTATACAACTCCAACACCTTCATGACCCATGTATGTGTGGGCACGCCACAATCATGGCGGTAAGTCCCCTCTTTGAGGCGTGGCTGGAAAGACCTCACGGCGTCCTTACCTTCCGCATGACGCAGGTACTCACCGGACATTGTTCGTTCGGGAGATTCCTGCACTCGATTCATGCGGAAGTGACGCCCGGGTGTCGCCACTGTGCGGAACGCCCGGAGGACACGGTGGAGCACACAGTCGAGGTGTGCCCTGCTTGGGCGGAGCATCGCCGTGCCCTCGTGGGGGCGATCGGCGGCGACGACCTCTCGCGCCGGGCCTTGGTTGAGGCCATGGTCCGGAGCGAGGAGGAGTGGCAGGCGGTCGCCGACTTCTGCGAAGCAGTAATGCTCGCAAAGGAGGAGGCCGAACGCATCAGGCAACGGCGTTATCGCCGCCGCCGTCGCCGGGATTCTGATCCCAATTTCCGGCCAACGTAGACGCGGGCTTGCGGACAGTGAGCAATGGGTAGCTCGCTGTCCAGCCGTCCGGTAACTGTCCGGACCAAGCCCAAGTCGTAGACGGCGCGCACTGTTCCCGCGTGCCTCAAGGAGTTGAAGTCTACTGGGGCCAGGGTTATCCGAAAGGGCGCTCGAGCCCCGATCCGAAGGAACGGGGTGGGTCTTTTAGTCAGTAAGAGTCTGACACATCTCCCACTCAGCCCAAGGGCGGGGGATGTTGATGCATTTTCCCACCATAAAAAAAAAGCCATGTATGTGGAACAGAGTCGTAAGCCTTCTTATAATCTATCCAACATGTCGACAGATCCTTGCGGGATCGACGAACCTGTTGGCTTATGGCCATGTCTATGAGGAGTAGCTCCTTAGTGCCGTGGGATTCGTTCCTACATCCATTCTGAGAGGCAAACATAATTGAGTTTTTCTCAATGTGTAGAGTAATTTTCACTCTCAGGATGGACGTAAGAAGTTTAGACCGTCGACAAACATATAATTCTTGGGATCCGCGGTACTACCCGTCTTATGGAGCAGGTGGGTGGTACCAGTTGGTAAAATCTGAGGCAGTGACCCAGACTCTAAGGATGACTGGAATTGTGATGCCAAAATCGCGCGTGAGCTGCTATACCACTCATGCCAAAAATTTTGCAGTCCGTCCGGCCCTGGAGACTTTCAATTTGGTAACGGTCGTACTGCTCTGGCCACATCTAATGGGGTGATGAAAACTTTGTCCATTTCTGGTATAGCCTCGCACACGCGCTCAACATCACGCATCCAGCCACCTTCATTGTGACATACGGGCTCCGACCATATGCTGCGCCAGAATGTATTCGTGGCAACACTATCCGGACGAAACCCGTCAGTCACATTTTGTCCAGGTCGCTCCCAAGCTCTGTACACCCACCTCTCATCGCTCTGGAACATGCGATTCTGCGAGTACCGATCGACCCGTCGCTTATACCGCCGGATACGATTGGCCCATGCACAAACTTTCTGCTTCAGGAAGTCGATGCGTTCCGTGACACGTGACATATATGCTCGGGGGCTTATTTCAGTCCCCGAAAACGTTCGTCTCACGAAACGCATCACACGTGGACGTGTATTGCCCTACCTGAAGCAGTATAGTTTGCCAATTAGTGCTCTGGCCTCATCAATACGCCTCTCGATCCTGCACTGCCAGGCTGGAGCGGCAGGCATTAGTCGAGTAGCTACTCCATAACATGTGAACTTTACATTAGCAACACGACATGCCGCAACAGCCCCACAGTACAGGATGGAGTGCGTATCAAGGAGGCTGTCGCTGCTCTCAAAAACATTTTTAAGCAGCGAGTCCAGAGCACACACTAGCGCCCTATTTTTTTTGTGCATAGGCAACAGAGGTAAACGGGGCCTAAGCTCAGTCGGAGTCGATCTATACTCACGAAGTGCATCCTCCAGTGCGCTCCTCAGTCTAGCGTTGCACTGGCTACTTACTCTGTCAACCCTATCATCTGCCTCATCCTCAACATGATCATACCACGGAGTGGTCGTGACAGAAGTCGATGGTCCCGCGGTCTGTATCTGTTGCGGTGTCGAGACGATAGGGTTGCTCAGTACCTGTGAGCGCAGCCGATCAAGTGCGGCTTCGTCCAACCTGTGGTTTCGTTGAATAACCCGCACCTGATCCGACAATCGTTGTGCCGAGACGTTCACGGTTGGTTCAAGATCCTGAAACAGAGACAGCATCCTAACACGGTACGCAGTGAGGTTAGTTCCCCCCTCTGTAGACCCGTAATATGCGCGCATGACGTTCTTATTCATGGATTGAGTCCATTTCATGCGCTGCACACAACCACCGGCAGCGGGGACCCGGCTCGGGGCCGGTTGGCCCCTAAATCCCAAGCCGTTCGGTGGCCGGCCTCTCCCCGGCAGACGTACAGGTGTTGGCGACGTCGGCGGGGAGAAATACTCGTCGCTCGAGCTCGACGCGACTGCAGCCGCCGGTGACACTGATGATCCGGGGTCCGGCGGCAGCGAGGCGGAGCTGAGCAGCGAGTTCGGGGGTGGAAGGCGTGCGCGTTGAGCAACTGCTCTCGTCAACATAGCTTTTTATTATGTGTTTTCATTCCGAATTCCATTTCATAATATTTTCTTGACGATGACATGTGTCATCTGTCCGGTGGGTGAGCATTTTTTCTTCTTGATGGTTTTCAGTTTTGATTTATTGTTTTCGGTAAGTTTTTATTGTGTAATCTATTTCTTGTTACGATTGCAGTACAATTGTGCAAAAATATGTCCAGAAATGAATATATACAGGATTAAAAATTCGTGAATGAAAAAAACAACTTTGTTGACATCTGGTGTTGCCAGCTTATTATTATTATTCCATTTATTATCTATATATGTACATATTATTTACATTTTTAAATATTTCTTAAAAAGTACATAAAAAAAACTATTATTATTATTATATGTTATTAAAACCTCTACGGTCCGAACTAAGTTTTTGGCTTCATCAGCGTCGGTTTATACCGCGTACATCAAAGAACTATATTTGGGAGTCTTCAATTCTTTCTCTGGTCTTTCTCAAATTATTTAATTACTAACTTTTGCCCGCGGCTTAGCTCGCGTTAAATTCGGGGTAACATGATTCCCCTTTCTGTGGGGGGTTAGTGAACTGCCCATATTGAACTCCACTGCGGATGACGTAATCTACGACAAACTTATTATTTACGGTTGGGTAAGTAATCGGGTCTAGGGATCGAACCGCAATATTAAGTTCGTTTTTTATTGTATATACTTTTCCGGGATAAAAAGTACCCAGTGTGGTACCCAGGATATTAAAGAATAATTATACCAAGTTTCATCGTAATCGAACCGGCAGTTTTTGCGTGATGCCTGAACAAACAGACAGACGAAATTTTTTTTTAATTACATTTTTGAGTATGGTGTCAGTCTAGTAGTCACCCCCTGTTTTAGTCGCTATTGTTATTTATTTTGTTTTAAGGTATGCGAAATGTTTGACGTGAATAAACACTTTCTCTTTCTTTCTTTTCTTTCCCTGCCTTTAATTTTTTTGATATTTTCAATGTACAGAATTTTCACTTCTACAGATTTATTATAAGTATAGATTATTTACTAGCCCGCGACTTTGCCCGCCTATGTCACTAAGGAATGAAGCAGCTTTCTAACGGTGAAAAAATTTTAGCAATCAAACCAGAACTTTCAGAGATTACTTTTACAAACATAAAAACAAACTTTACCTCTTTACGGTCCGATGTGGTCTTACCGCACGGGGCAATTAGGAAATTAGTTCTTAACTTTTTGAATGCCGTAATTAGAGACACAATAGAAAGACAATTGCTTATGTCGAACTGTGTAACATAAGACATTCAAAAGGTTAATAAACTAGTGCCATCAATGATTGTACTGCTGCTTCCATCAACTGGGATTCCAGTCAGGCACAAATTTATATCAATTTAAATAAATATATTAATTGTGTTACCATAAAGAGCGTGATCACGGTCACTTTTCAAGTGCAAAGAGTTAATTTTCTTCATGTTTTGTTTGAAGATTTCATATCTCTCTTGTTTTTCGGTTTCATCAGCATACTTTCGACCTAAACTTTTTATGTAGTCTTCAAAATGTGACTCTATAAAAGTTTCTTCAGAGTCATACCACGGTCGTAAATATTCGAATTCCTCCGGCGGAGGTGTATATTGATCCACCGCTAGCGCAAACCCACTCATACTTAATAATATCAAAGTTGTTGTCATGATTGTCAATAAAAGAACAAAAACACTCCCTACAGTGTTCTTTCACAGTACGATCGAGCTATTTTATACCATTCTTTTATAAGAAATTATGCTAAAGATTTCTCGTTGCCACACGCTTGATATTGTTTTGAATTTTATAGGTTTCGATAAATCAAATTATTTTTTTTACGACCGACGTATAGTTAAACAGCTATGTTTTCCGAATATTCATAAATATCACAAAAAAATAGGCAACGAAAAAAAAAGAAGTAGGAATGGATTTCAAATTTCTATGTCCCACAAAAAATTAAAATAGTGCTTCACACTAGCGATGTGATTGGACTGAGTCTGTAGGTATTACCTACACTACACAATTTGTCAGTACTGTAGAATATTTGAAGATTTAATAGTTTTATGAAGGACACAAAATAGAGTGCTACATTCATATTATGTGTAGGCATTTTACGAAAATCAATCTGAAAAATGTTAGCCGGTGTTGCTTTCGCATTTCGTTGTCGCTGGAATTTAACTATATCTAAAAAGTTTTTTAAGTTGCTCGTTCTCGTGTAAAAATATTGTAAAACAATCATTATGACATTATAAAAAACCTACTTTCTTTTGAGTTCCACTGCCGTCGGGTAAATGGACTAGCCTCGCGGCAACTACATCAGTAAATTGACAGATCTTTGTAACTGCTTCTCTTCTCGAAAGTAATCTTTACGTTTGGCATTTTTTAAACTAATATACTGGGTTTTTTGTAAAACACTGACAACCCTGTCAGCCTATATTACTAACATTGACTTATATTCTAGTGATAGACAAGCCCTTTCATGGAAACTATTTGTGTAACGAAAATATTAAAAAGTAAAAACTAAAATCCGCTGCAGCGCTACATTGGCATTATGTCGTCTAACAGAACTATTAAAATATAAAGCGCTGATAGCTTTTAGAGCATACTTTTTTGATCAAAATGTCTTAAGCGCCATGAATTTCGTAGTACTTACGCGTTTAGTTCGACATGGTGTAATGACATGTTATCCATATAAATTTTTATACCGCAGAAGTGACACAGCTTTTTGCCTACAAAACTTCATTGCAAAAACACTTTATTTCAAAATTTGACAATAGTCCTCGTTAGTGTAAATTCAGAAAACTGCATTCTACTACCTTAACAAATAGGTCAATTCTAAGTCGTGCAAAATATTGAAAACATTTATTGTAATTATCATTCTGAAGAACAGCTGACCTGAGAGAATCAAGATCAGGACTCCAAGGTGGTAAAATTTAGATTCAAAACAAACAACAACGGTAAAAAAGCTACTAGAATTACTATAAAGAATAGCCGACTTCTTCAGAAAACGCCTTCCAGCTTTAGTCATATAAATATCATCAGCTTGAAAGTGTGCAAACAGCCAACTGGAATGGCTAGTGGGACATGTATAGATAATTTTGCGCATAACTTTAAGAATAGAAAGGAAAAGAAATATTTTTATTCGGTACAGACACAATACAACGGTTATATACACAAAGTAAACAAGAATAAAAGTACTCTTACAAAGTACGCCGAGTGTGCGCGCGTCGAAAGGGTGACCAGCTCAGCATTTGCTGAGCGTTAGACACCCAGCGCTGATTTTCAGTTGGCACCCCGCAGTGAGGCACGGACTAGGGTAAAGCATATGTGTGTAATTGAAGTAAATATTGATGTAGTGTACCCACGAGTGTAAAATTTTATTGAAATAAAATACATAATTAAATAACAACGCAATATTATAAAATAAAAAATTGTACCACATTGGATAAAACTATGAATTCTCTTTAAGAACAGCTGTAAGACAGATGTACTTGAGTTTGCTTTATCAGACCATACGGCACAGCTACTGCAATGTCCAGTTCTCAATGTACATAATATCAAATCCTGGTATATAACTAGAAGAGATTACAGTTCCAATAATATAGAGTTTAAACATAGCATAAGTAGTCTCAAATTTTGGGAGATATATCTTACGTAGCTTACATTGAATTTATCGACATATTCAAATTATTCTACGAGTTATGTTTTCCGTTTAAAGAAATAAAAATAAACCTAATAAATAAACCAAAATAGCTTTCACGTGGCATTAAATTATGCAGTAGGATAAAAGAGAACTTTTGTGGCGTTCTAGGTTGAAACCTAACCTTGAAGACAAAAAGAAATTAATTAAGTGTTCCAGACTGTATGATAAAATATTTAACTTGACACAAAAAAAAAACTCAAAATAACCACAAAATACAGCAATCTCAAAATAAATCGAAGACTACATGGCTGGTAATTAATCAGACAAAATACAATATCCCTAAACAATGAATCGAGAAACTTAAAGTTGGAAATCAAATTTGATACAAACCTTTTGATATCGCTAGTGCTTTTAATGACTTTTTCGTTGACAAAATACGTCCAAAAATAGATGTTGACTGTTAGCCGAAAACATGCATGTCGTCCATGAAACATAATTCAATGTTTATGGCACCTAGCATACCACACGATTTAAATTAAATAATAATGTCGCTAAAAACACTAACTGTGTTGGTTTTGATGGAATCGCCACAAAGATACTGAAGTCTCTTCAATCGAGATATGCGGACATTTGAGTCACATACTTTTGTACGGGTAAATATCCAGTTGCTTTAAAAACATACAATAAAACCTTTATTTGAAAAAGAAGATTTGGAGCTGATGGAATATTATAGAAATATCATAGACCTATTTCACTCATACCGGTTATTTCAAAGATATTCGAAATATACATTTGCAGGGAATTATATAATTACGTATAGGGAAAAATATAAATATACTTTGCGAAGAACAAAAATAATATAATAAGAAGAAAAAATAAAGGAGGGGTTCTATGTTCGGGTGAATGTGTGTGTTTTTTTTTTATGTTTGTTCACCGATATCTCGGTCAATTGTGGACCGATTTTGAATTTTTTTATAAAATATATGCATCGAAGTTGGTCCCAAAGAAATATTGTTATGATCTGATCATAAACTTCAAAGATATGGAACAAAACTCCTCATAGGAACACAGCAAAACTGTCGTAACAAGTAAAATTGCTTTGTTTATACGTGTAGTCGAGGATTGACTGAAAGGAAAGGGGAGGGGATGTATCGAACTGATCTGGTGATGAAGCCGCTAGTAATGTTAGTGGTACTACAACTAAAAAGTGAAGAATTAAAAACTTTTTACAAAAAAAAAAATAAACAAACCGACTTCAATGTAAAAAACACTGAAAAGTACAAAATAACTTTAAATTTCGAAAGAGAAACACCGACTTCCGAAATTAAAGTTATTTTGTACTTTTCAGTGTTTTTTAATCTATGGTTGCAAAGCCTACCCGGCTTTTAAATAAAATTATATATTTTCTTACATTGCTTGAACAACCAGTAATTTTACTTACTTGACCACAGAATTATTATTTATGTCCAGATTCACTTTCTTTTGAATAAGCGCCGCTCGCACACTGCATGAACGTCAAAATTGCACTAAAGTCATCAATGTAAATATATAACTAGCTTTTGTCCGCGGCTTCGCCCGCGTGGCATTAGGTTCTTAAGGAATCGGGATAAAAGGTAGCCTATATTCTTTTTCATGTCAAAGGCTAAATGCATGCTTAATTTCATCCAAATTCGTTCTGCCGTTTTTGCGTGATTCCGTAACAAACATCCAAACATCCACACTTTCACATTTATTATAGTTTGGATAGTTAGGATATCGTCGGCAACCCAAGGTGAGTGGTGTACTCGCCATTGACATTAATGCCTAGCCCTCTCCATTCTAGAACTTTGAAGACATCCTCCATTGCGGCCATAAACTGTTTCAGAGAAATGACGTCTCCTTGCCTCACACCCCACTGCAAGAGGATAGGTTCGAGGTTTGGTCCTGAAATCGAACTGACATGGTGGCGTTTTTCTACAAACACCACCATCCGGCTCGAAGGACCAATATGTGCGGGGTGTGGGTTGTAGTTGATATAAAAGCTCTGATTGGTTTTGGATAGTTTATTAAAAGTTCTACAAATGTTATGTTAAAATGTTACGTTAAAATGAAAGTTATGTTAGATGAATGCACCCGGTCCGTTCGGTGTCTCGTAATGCACTGATGTTAAAGTACGATTGTAGTAAATTGTTGCGTTAGCAGGTGTTCGGTTGCTTGGACCGAATATATTCCGGGACGGCATAGATGCAGTTAAGATGAGATGATGATAATACAATCATGTTAGTGGTGATTCTTAAGATATTACAAAACTTTAGCGTTTATAAAAGCTAACAGATAATCTTAATGTCTCTAGTTTTTGTTTATGATTGGTGAACACGCTTTATTTTGTTTTTTAACAACCCACACCCCGCTCATATTGGTACCACTTCGATGTACAGATAGTCAATCTGGCACCTTTGGAGAGACTGCAGTATAGTCCAGGTCTCGATCGAATCAAAGGCTTTCTCGTAGTCCACAAGCGCTAAGCATAGAGGCTGATTATATTTTATCTAAAGACTATGGCAAAGAGACGCATGTTTGGTACTGACTACCTCTGCACATGTGGCCCCCTAGCAACTCATTAATATTGTAATCTATTAACTAACAGCTCTAATTTGGTTTATTATATACATTTTATTTTATTTTTTTGTTGTCTAACACATTGTTTTTGTAATATTTTTTAAATTATTTAGACTTCAACTATCTTAAATTCGTTGGTAATTTATTTTATTTACATTTTATTGATAGTTGTATGTGTTTATATTTTTTTGGCTTTTTTTATATTTATGCCTCTTTTTTATAATGTGAACTCGAGAACACTGTAGACTCGAATTTTTAGATTACTTTTTATTATAACTCGTTTCGGGTATAATATTTTTTTTTAATATAATACTGCTCTTACATAATATTTATTATTACTGTAATATGGAAATATTGTAACGACAACCACTTTTCGGAATCCGGCTTATTCGGGAGGCTGGAAGTCGTCGAATAGCCTTAATAGGCTTAAAAATATTTGATTAAAGAAGATTATGCCTAGTGTGCTGTGCCAAATAAATTTTGGAGTATCACGATTCTGCCAAATAAAAGGAACCCGTGCTGGATTACTGCGGTAATGGTCTACTTGAAACTGATCTACGTAAGGCATTCGACTTTTTGACTCATGTCATCTTGTAAAAAGTTAATAGAATGATGGTAATGTAGAATCGATCTGCGAATATGTTCAGAAATGGGATAAAAACAATAAGCATACTTCAACAGCAATCAGCATCACCAAACTTAAGAAAATCTGTGTGCTGGATTTAAAACTGTCAGCGGTCTTCGAAAAATCTAGTGCACATACGTATAATTTTCCTTACTATAAGTAATTGTGTACTTGCTCCAAGCGTCTTTACTTTTTTCTTTTTATCTGTCTACTGTCTCTCTTGTTCTGCTCTAATATTATCTGTGAAAACTTGTAATTGGCCTTCTTTCAATATTTTCAACTATCTGTATCTTAGCTGTAAGTTTTCCGAAAATAATAAAATAAAATAAAATCACAATATATTATTGCTTAATATATTTTATTATTTACCCATAACCCGAAAACAATAATTGAAAAGGTCGATTGATTTAATTTTGTAATTATCATTAATTACATAACTATGGAAGAAGACATAGCTCCATTATTCATCATTCCACATGACGTAGCGTCTTCTCCGCGTTGTATTCTGATGTATCCCTGCTCTCCAAAACTTGTACCCCAAGAGTTCTTAATAAGCCAATACGGACGGCCCTGGTCTGAAATAATATTTATGTAAGAAAATACAAAAAATAAAAGAAAAATAAGACTAACTATGAACTTAAAACGCCTGAACATACCTGTTCCGTAACCCACGAGAAGAACAGCATGGTTGACCTGACCCGAATCGCATTTTTGATCCGCCATTATACCTCCATGATAACCTTGAAAACTACTCGCCTTCACGGCTTCAAAAAAAAGTAAAATAAGTTAAATGACAATTTTATTTATTTAACAATTTATGTACACACACTAACAAAAGAACAGAAGAAGGAAACAGAAGAATATTACAAAAGTGACGCTTATTTTTAAAGAAAATTTGTGAAAATAGAGATACTTCGTGTAAAAGTAAACGGAAAATCATAGCTAACAATAAAATAATATAACATGCAAAAAAAGATATAATTATAAACATACACGTAGTAAAATAAATATCGCAAAAAAACATACTAAATAATAAAATAAAATAATACACAATAATATGCAACTATGACGAAAAGGATAGATGTTCGTTCACTCTTCTTTTAAAAACTGCAAGAGTTTGGTAGCCCCTAACGTCAGGCCGGCAGCGAATCACACACAACCATATTGCGTGTGAAGTCAAGGAGCAGGAATAGAAATCGATGGGGTGGGAGGGGATTCAGGTGCGACCTGCAAGGAACATCAGAAAGACGTGAGTAGGAAAGCGTTCTCACAGGAAAGAGGGAGTTTTAGGGCTGTGAAAGATGTTAAATAGCAGACGTAATATCCGAGAGTTCCTGCGAAATCGAATAAGGAGCCACTTGAGTATCTAGCGAAAGCCTGAGATATGAAAAACGGATAGAAATATGTTGCAAACGCTCAAGTTTATTTAAAAGCTCTTCAGTGGCATCCAAATAACAGTCGATGATGGGCTGAATTAGTGTTTGGGCGAAGCAAATTTTGGTTTTCAAGGGCAAAAAATCTACTAACGGTAGGAGGAGCTCACATCGGTGTCGGGTCGACGATGAAGTACCTGGGACTCGTCCTCGACAGCCGGTGGAATTTCGTGGAGCATATCCGACGTCTGGCTCCCAAACCCAACCGGGCTGGGGCTGCGCTCAAGCGGCTCCTGCCCAACCTTGGGGGTCCAGACGCCTCCTGCCAGAGGCTCTACGCGGGGATCGTTCGGTCCATGGCCCTCTACGGGGCGCCAGTGTGGGCGCCGTCGCTGAAAAAGCAACCGGCGGCCATACTGAACGCCTGCCAGAGGGTCATGGCGATAAGGATGCTGCGGGGATACTGTACGGTCTCCCGCGAAGCAGCGAGCCTTCTGGCTGGCCTACCACCGTGGGATCTGGAGGCAACAGTCCTTGCACACATGCACGATATGCGCGTGGAGATGCAACGCCGGGGTGAAAGTCCGCTGCCGCGACAGGTCACGGCATTGCGGACAGAGCTCCGGCGGGATCTCATGGTGAAATGGCGTCAACGACTATCGTAACCCAGTGCTGGGCACGCCACAATCATGGCGGTAAGTCCCCTCTTTGAGGCGTGGCTGGAAAGACCTCACGGCATCCTTACCTTCCGCATGACGCAGGTACTCACCGGACATGGTTCGTTCGGGAGATTCCTGCACTCGATTCATGCGGAAGTGACGCCCGGGTGTCGCCACTGTGGGGAACGCCCGGAGGACACGGTGGAGCACACAGTCGAGGTGTGCCCTGCTTGGGCGGAGCATCGCCATGCCCTCGTGGGGGCGATCGGCGGCGGAGACCTCTCGCGCCGGGCCTTGGTTGAGGCCATGGTCCGGAGCGAGGAGGAGTGGCAGGCGGTCGCCGACTTCTGCGAAGCAGTAATGCTTGCAAAGGAGGAGGCCGAACGCATCAGGCAACGGCATCATCGCCGCCGCCGTCGCCGGGATTCTGATCCCGATTTCCGGCCAACGTAGACGCGGGCTTGCGGACAGTGAGCAATGGGTAGCTCGCTGTCCGACCGTCCGGTAACTGTCCGGACCAAGCCCAAGTCGTCGACGGCGCGCACTGTTCCCGCATGCCTCAAGGAGTTGTCACCAACAGCAGGAACCCAGCCGGGTCGAAGCCTACTGGGGCCAGGGTTATCCGAAAGGGCGCTCGAGCCCCGGTATGAAGGCTAGAAGGAACGGGGTGGGTCTTTTAGTCAGTAAGAGTCTGACACTATCTCCCGCTCCGCCCAAGGGCGGGGGATGTCAATGCATGATTTTTCCCACCATAAAAAAAGGGCAAAAAATCTGAACGCGTTTTAAGGAATGGAATGTGTAGTACACTTTGCGACTGACTTCAGTGACATGGGCAGTCCACATTAAGTACGAATCCATGATCACCCTAAGATTTTTAGCCGTCTTCGCGTAATCAAGCGGAGACAGCGACGCAACATCAAGTTTGTTCCGCATATACCTGCCACCGATGACCAGGGCCTGGGATTTCTTGGGGTTTATTTGCAGGAGGAGAAATTTAGGGATTTAAAAATTCCAAGGTAAATGATATTTATTTTGCAAATAGGTTTTAAAAACACTTTTACACGTCAATATTTTTTTTCGTCAGTTTAAACTGGATGAAGCCGGTCTTTCCTAGCTTACTACCCTGAGAAGAAACACTGAAACAAAGTCCATTTAGTAAATATGTATTGGTCAAAATCACACGAGAACCATGCAGATTTGCTTAAGATGGTCTTTTGAAGTAAGAACCATACAGATTTTAGTGGACCTGTCCAGTCAGTGCAAGCATTTGTCAGTATTCACAAAGTTCAACTCAGGACTGCTGAGGAGCTCAACGACATGACGAACAATACCAAGGAAAGGACATTTGGGGAGGCCGAAGAAAATACTCAAAATTTTTAGCAGATTACCGGATACGTCAGACATTCATTTGTCAACATGTCCGAGAATACCGTTCTTTGCCACTTCTTTCAATGGAGTGTTAGTATTTGACCATTGGAAAGTCGTAATGACGCCATTATATTAGTAGTGTACCAAACTTGTCAAAATCAATAATTATGAAATCCACGATAGACCATTCTGATACTATTGTATTAGCAGACTTGAGGCCCAGTGGGTATATTTGTTGATACGTGCAAACTTACCAATAGATATAGGTCCAACCTTGTACAACAACTGTTTCAATTTTTCTTGTGAACGAATGTTGTACAAGTTGCAGTCAGTGAGTCTTACAGCTGCTTTGCCCGGGGTAAACTGACAGGTCTGTTCTACAGCCTCGTACGGATAATCGGCTTCTGTCTCGATACCACCTTGCTGAATTATCGATCTATGAATAAATGTGAAAGACTTTTTTGAAATTTTACTTTGTTATACCTTCATTTAGTGGCCTGTGGTACTTTGAAATATTTTTATTTTTAGTTAGCTATTAAAAGGCTCGCTATGGTATAGCAAAGCATAGCATAATCGACCACATAATGTTCCCACTATTGGGACTTAGGCCCCTTTTCTAGGAGAAGGAATGCACCGTAATCCCCCACGCGGGCCCATTGCGCGGGTTGGTGGATGTCAAAGTCATAAATTTTTTTGCTTTTACATGTTAGTTTCCTCACGATTCTTTTCTTCGCCGTTTTGAGAGCAGTCGTGACAAAATAAATTACACAAACTAATGTGCCTGGCTGGGTTTGAACCCGCAAACTACAACTCGTAAGTCGGGGCCGTTACCACTCGGCCACCACTGCTCAAGCTATGGTATGCCCGTGCATAATGGTATTTTTACTGCTTAAGGCTATATAGAGATATGTAATGTATTTACCGAAAAGCAGTAGTCATTAATCCACCCTGACATCCATCCGAATTTCTATCGCAGTCAACAGTCTGTTGTTCAGACAACTCTATTAGACTGCCATATTTGATTGCGTACTGACCCTCGATGTTTCCTGTAAATGAAAAACAAATATTTATATTACATGACAAACTTCAGACAACAACAATAATAATAAAAAATGGAGGAAACATGGAACCAGCAAAGACTTCAAGGAGAAACATTTATCATATTTTAGGGGTATGCACATGACGAGAATCTCGTGAAAAATGAGAAGGAGAAACAAATCAAATTTTTCGACTTAGCACACATTGTTGACATTTGGAATGAAGAATCGGCTATCATTGTGTCGATTGTCGTGACCGCCAATGGCTTTATAGCCGAAAGCTTCGACAACCATCTGTCGAAGCTGTCGTTGGAGGATCAAGGGCCTGATACAGAAGGCAGTACTCCTCGATACGGCTCGCGTTGTGAGGAGGTTCTTGTCTCTACAGCCTTTCAACCACCGGTAGCTTGGACCCTGTTCCCAACACTGGCGGACAAGTATTTTTTATATTTTTAAATACATTATTTTTTCATATGTTTTTGAAAGAAATATTTAAAAATGTAAATTATAATCTACATATATAAAAACAAATTTCACATTACGCTATCTAGTTCACAACTAAGCTGTATGGAAGCTCTGAAGGCGGGTTAGACTCGGACTTGACTGTTTTTTTTTTCATATCAACAGTAAGTACTAAATATAATAATTAATAATATAATAATGTTTGTGCTACGAGTTGTTCAGGTGGGCAAGCATTTAGTACACTTGCAAATGCGACATATATCTCTGTATCTACTCACCACTGGTACTAAAAGCATAGCAGCTTCCACACTGCAATTGGTCCTTGACTTGGGTGACAGCGTTATGTTGACGCCAGTCAAACGACTCAGGCGCATTGCAATCAGGAATCTGTGAATCATCTACATCATTGCATCCTGATCCAGTTAAATTTAAACTAGATACATCTCCCAAACCAGTGAAATGATAAAGGAATTCTTCTTGAGTTAAATCGCTAAATTTAGTTATACCTGAAACAACGCATGTTTTAGAATTTTATTTTTACTTTCATAACAAAATATAAAATCTAGCTGCACATATCCAGTTTTTACGTACCAAACACAGCGTGATCACTTTGTTGATTCATAATGTTAGCTTTTTCCAAGTTTTCTATAAATATTTCGAACCTGAATTGCTTTTCATCTTCGTCGATGTATTGTTTGTTGTGTTCTCGAATGAAACGTTCAAAGTGATGCTCAGCATGTTCACGCAGAAACAGCTTCGGCGTAGTCTTGCTCACGACAAGTGTTGCTAGACAAGAACACAACAAAAACCACAACGGTGACATTGTAGCTCAGTAGACACTTAGAATCTGGATTAACAAAGAAACACTAAAGCCTTTTATACAGATTGTGTTAAAGAAATATTCGATATTAACTTTTATCGTTAAGGAAATATGTGAAAAGCAAAATACTTCATAGAATTCCGATAACTCCATAACTTTAATTTCACAAACATGTGTCTGTTTTTTTATTTGTATAATAACTTAAATTCTTTAAAATATCTTCGCAACTATGAAATTATTAATGGTTTTTGAAATATTTTGAAAATTTTGTATAACTATGAAAGTAAATATGAATATTCCAAATTACTTTCCGAATAGTTTGATTTTAATGAGTATTTAAATCGTATTGTTGTTAGAATATATTTCATTTGGATCGACAATGCTGGTTTATTTGATTATTATGGTTTGTTTGGCGTGTCCGCTGCCAAGTCGGCCTTGCCGGCACTAGTATTTATGCTTGAAGATGCAAAACTACACTTTGAGACCTTGATCCGAAGACATGGCAAACACTATGCTGACGAAAAAGAGGGACAAACCAGATTTGAAACATTCAAAATTAATTTAGAGGAAGTCAATCTATTCAATCAACAGGCATAGTGATGCTATTTTTGGTAATACAAACTTTCAACACAACTTGTAACTGTTTGCGAAATAAAGAATATTGTTTGAAGCTCAGACAAACTGACAATTTCTCAGCAATATCTAATGTCAACAAGTCCAAAATGATAAGCAATATGTTTGGTTTCAGGTTTAACCATGTTTACGGATCGAACTCATGAAAAATTTCTTCGACAGTACACTGGTTTCGGTAGAGATTATATTTACCAACACAACTGTACATTTGTATCTGAAGATGAATTACAATATGTCCAAGCCCCGGACGCATTTGATTAGCGTCGACTTAATGTTGTAACTCCAGTAAAAAAACATGTTGCGGATATGCTTGTTATGCATTTATGTAGAGTTTATCTAATAAGTCAACCGACTTGGGTAATTATTAGGTTAAAATGAAATGGGATGTAGTCGACGCTGGTTCAATAATCAAGGTTGATTAAGAAATATTGATCATTGTTTACTAATAGACGAACCTTATAAAAATATCGAATATAAGTATTTTTTTAAATAATTAAATATTTTACAAAATCCTCAAGTCGGTTGACTTTTTAGACAGACTATAGTTCTGTTGGTTGGTAAACTGATTGGCTTTTCTGTTCATTTTGATGTGGGAACTTATCAAATAGCTTCTCCCGCTCTGGGTGGCGAGTAGGTGAATCAAACTTATACTGATTAAAACCTACCCATGTTCTTTCAGTTGGTCTTTGCGTTCCAGGGTTGCGATAAGTTTTTCGAACATTCTTGCAGATTTACCAGGCATCTACCTGGCCTTGTCAGTTTTGCTGAAATCTCTTTGAAGCACGAGGCATACTACTCAATTACGGTTCAATTTCGAACTGCTTTTGACGTTTTATACGTGCCCATGTAGGCCTATGTGAAATAAAAAACTTTTGACTTGTCTTGACTTGACTTAACATCAACTCGGACTTGGTCCTTACCGGATGACAGGACAATGAGCTACACATTGATCGTTCTTGATTGATTGATGCCGCCATGCCGCTACCACCCAGCAGCGGTAGCTAGGGTGTGAGGATGTCTTCTCCAATACGCTTAAAGTTACCACTTTTGCTTACATTACGGACGATAGGCAGACTATCACCGTATGCTCCACCGTGTGCTCCGAGCAATCCGCTCAATGATGTAAGCCGAGCGTTCCCTCTTGCCAATTATGAAACAGGAAGTTCCCAAAACGCCCATGTCTGTTGGGGACCTGCATCATGCGGGAGGTTAGGACATCATGACGTCTCTCTAGATTCACACGCTTTTTGACCTCTAAAAGCTCATGTAATCGGTATCATCTTTGTTTTCCAGTTTGATTTTAATCACTTATATATATCACTAGCTTTTGCCCGCAACTTCGCACGCGTAGGTACTTAAAATATAGCCTTTGTCACTCAAGAATAAAGCAGCTTTCTATCGGTGAAAAAAATTTAACATCGCACTAGTACTTTCAGAGATGTGCTATTTGCGATAGCTATTTCCAACAGAGCATAAAAACTAGTTAACGGCTAATTAAAACAACTGCGATTGAGATATTGACGAGTACGTTTGAAACGTTAAATTAAGGCCACTTTAATATTGCTTTCAAGAAATTAGACTGCTGCTAGTACCAAATATCATCTTTATAGACTACTAGGTTTTAGGTTAAACGAAAAACCGAAAGGGTTTGGTAGTTTT
Organism: Mythimna albipuncta; assembly: GCA_929112965.1. NCBI lineage: Eukaryota > Metazoa > Arthropoda > Insecta > Lepidoptera > Noctuidae > Mythimna > Mythimna albipuncta. The sequence goes on from OV815965.1 coordinate 22,781,311, forward strand.
TTTTTGTGTATAGTGTCAGAGTTTTACTGATTAAAAACCCACTCCTATTCTTTCGTTGCCTTTCTGCCGTTTGCTGACATGTCCTTCAGGCACGCTTGGACGTGGTCGGACGACGAGCTACACATTGCTGATACAACTTTGGAGACTTGTTTTTAGCAATCTATATAAATTTATTCCTTTTTTTTTATTTAAGCAAACATTATTTATTTTTAGTTTTTATTTTTTACTTTATTTATATTGTTCTTATATGACAGTGCTGACAATGTTTCTTGTCGCCACTAGATATTTGTAACACATAACATTGTTGAAAAGAGAATCTATGGAGTTTCTTGCACTTTCTTCTTTATAGGGATCTACGCTTTGGAATGTGCAATGAGCATCATTTTTTTGACTTGTTGACATTTCAAAAGTGCCTGTAAATGGTTTATTTGAAATAAATTGCTTTGAATCTTTGCATCATCTTGTTCTTACTCCTTTCCTGTGTTGTTTGTAACTGGAGCAACGTTTTCTTCTACTATCCCCTGTAATGTTCTATTATTAGGTTTTTGTTCTTTCATACTTTTCTGGTTCACCTTGTCAGAAGTCGATGACCGTGATGCATAAATTGCTTTCAGCTATTCAGAGCTCAGGTTTAAAAATTATGATGGCGGTTTATGATTGAAAGTTGTAATATGGGTCCAGTCGATCACGCAGTCGTATTGGTGGGACATGGATACTGTACGTACTTTACCTATTTATTAATGTATACACAAATACTTAAAATCGAAAAGAACAAATACAGATAGAAGAGCACAAAGATGCTGTTTATTTTAAACGAAATTTCTTCCAGGAGACCTGCGACGGAGAGTTGGCTCAGAAATGTGGACACAGTGTGTAAACATAATTTAGAAAAGTCAAAATAGGCTATATTATCTAAACTTAAATCACGTAATACATACATTTATATCAAGTACAGTAAATAAATATAAAAATATATACTTAGAAACAAAGTCAAAGTCAAAGCATTTATTTCAAATAAACCATTTGCAGGCACTTTTGAATAGTCAAATGTCGGTCAATCAAAGAAAAGTGAAGCTAAACTGCACGTTCCAAAGCGTAGATCTCTATAGAGAAGAACGTGCAAGAAACTCCATGGACACTCTTTGAAATCATATTATGTGTTGCATATAATGCTTGGTTACATATTACTTGTTGCTTCTATTATGTGATTACAATACATACTAAAATCTTGGATATCTTCCGCTTTCCTCACCCTCTCACCTATCCGTCCGTCGGACTGACCACCACATACTGTTATATACCGTTCTTCTTCTTCTTCTTCTTCTTCCTGCCCTTGTCCCATATTATTAGGGGTCGGCGTAACACGTTTGTTTCTTCCATTTTGTCCTGTCGCTCGTTACGCTATTACTAACTCCCTTTTCTTTCATATCACTTCTCACACAATCCATCCATCTTTTCTTTGGTCTCCCTCTACCTCTCCATCCATCATGTTATATACCGTTCTGCAGCTAACTTAAGTCGGAGCACTCGACTAAGGACTTGAGCGCTCCCAGGCCTAATTTCGGAAGCATGAGTTCATTCAGACCCGGATCCAGTTTCTTATCATGGACTGGACCACAATCTGAAGCAAGAAGTTATCCACATCACTAACCTCCGCGACGAGGTGACAGCGAGTCACTGCCCAAACAATTGGTATTCATTTATGACGATTAGCTCCACGCTCATTAAAAAATATACAGTTTCAGTTACAATGTACAATTTTATTTATTAATTCATGTAATAGGAAATTTGTTATTGGCTTTTTTCTACGTATAATTCTTTTACTGGAATATAATATTAGCTGTAAGATTTCTTAAAATTAATAAAATAACTCACAAAGTTGGGCGAAAACAACTACTGACTGGATTCCTAACAGTAGAATGATGCGGTAGCCCCAGAAGAAAATGGCGTAACGGTTTGGACTCTTACCTTAAGTCGCCTCTACACATAGGCCAGCGCATTCGCCAACGCGCTGGCGGTGCGCTTGCAAACGCGCTTGTGAGTAATCCACACATTGGGAGGTCGTTCAGTATGGTTTGGTTCGAGCCAATGTGCGGACGGATTCAAAATGGATGTTGAGTCGCTAACAGCTGCAGCTGTATATTTATTCACAGCTTATAATGTACAAGAAAATATTAAAAAATAATAAAGTAGGATGCTCTTTGTGAAGTAAAACATTGTGAGGAAAACGGCATGTCCAAGAACCTTATTTATTTAGCAATTTTAATACTTACAACATTTTTATTTATTTATTTATTTTTATGGTACTTATTTTTTGGGTTCCACAGGCAGTTTTCACTCTGATAGAGCTCAATAAATTTAAATGTTTCCTCGTTACTCATATTGTTTCATATTGTTCGCCATTTCGTCAAGTTAGGTGTTAATTCGCCGCAAGAAAAAAACGTGCACTCTTGATCGCTGCTCCGGTCAAACTGATCGCGCGGCCAATGTGTGGATGGTGCGCCAAGCTTGCGACAAGTGTCCTTTGATGTTGCCGACACCGCGCGGCAAGCTCGCAAGCGCGCCGGCCAACGTTCAAATACCTACCGCCAATGCGCCAACGCCCGTTCTACACATTGGGCCAGTGGCTGGGCCAACGCGCTTGCCAACACGTTGGCCTATGTGTAGTGCCGGCATTAGGATTGGCCAGAAGTGGCTAAGGACAGAAAAGAGTGGAATAACGGAGGGGAGGCATTTGCCCTGCAGTGGGATACGACGGGCTCATAATAACTCACAAATTAACTATTTCTATATGTTTCGGGGTATGTCGTGCCCATATGGATTACAAAGTACTCCTGGGGACCAGATTGGAGTGACCAAGGTTATTTCCATTTCGTTCGCGGTGAACACGCACAACCGTGTGGAATGATGCAGAATCAAATGACTTCAGCTATCCTTGCCTAGTTCGCAATGTTCAAAAAGAAAATCATTAAATTGTCGACACTATTTGAGTGTTTTTTTTTTTTATTTAATTCATACATTATTATTAATTACTTATACATTTTTATATGAAAGAAGATCTATTCCAAGAATTTTTAAATGTATGTAGTAATGAATAAACGAACAACAATAATTTAAATATTTTTATTTTTGTAGTTATTTTGGTGGGAAAATGATCTAATGACATCTCCCGCTCTTGGGCGGAGCGGGAGATAGTGTCAGACTCCTACTGACTAAAAACCCACCCCGTGCCTTCAAACCGGGAGTCGAGCTATTTTTCGAAACTAACCCTGGCCCCAGTAGGCTTTGACCCAGCTGAGCCCCTGCTGTTGCTGACAACTTCTTGAGGCGCTCGGGAACAGTGCGCGCGGTCGGGAACTTGGGCTCGGTCCGGACAGTTACCGGACGAGCGAGCTACCCATTGCTCGCTGTCCGCAAACCCGCGCCTACGGTGGCTGGAAATCGGGATCGAAATCCCGGCAGCGGCGAGAGCGCCGTTGCCTGGTGCGGTCGGCCTCCGCCTTTGCTAGCATTACTGCTTCGCAGAAAGAGGCACCGCCTGCCACTCCTCCTCGCTCCGGACCATTGCCCGTACCAATGCCCGGCGCGAGAGATCGCCGCCGCCGATCACTCCACAATTCATTTTTATAATATTTTTTTAAAATTCATATAACAAAAGTGGTTTTTTATGATGTTAGGAACGTAGTCTATAGTTATTCATTAAAATGTTTGTCCTGTATATTTGTTTATGTGGTGGACAATAAAGATTATAATAAATAATAATAAACAATAGTCCTGATTTTGTCAGTGTTTTACAAATAACCTTTTATAATAAGCATAGTTTCTATGCATTAAGTCAGAATAACATAAGTTGTAATACTGACCCTCTTGCTTAAGCATTTTTATATTGGTATGGTTTCTCCCCTCAAACCCCAAGCGAAGGTTTGACGCGTTCGCGCGAAAGCCGGCTTTCGCGCGTGATTTCGCGCCATTCGGTTGAACACTAATATTATTAAAAGTCCGCGTAGATTATTAACATTTTGAGCGTTTTATTTATTGGTTATGTATCTAAGAATGTAAATAAAAAATTCTTCGTAAAGTAGTCTGTAAATTTTTCCCGTATTTATACCTATTTAAATGCTTGGAATCTCAGGGGTTAAAAAAACTACTACTATAGTCTACTTGAATCTATGATCTATGTAAGGCATTTGACTTGAGTCAATTCACACATTTTTTACATAGTCGTTAGAATAATGTTAACTTATTATTTAAAATGGATCTTTGTTTAGCAGTGGGATAGTTAGGTTTTTGAAATTACAATAAAACCACAATTATGCATTGCTTAATATGTATGATTATGTATTTGAAAATCCAAAAAACATTGAAATAGATCGATTGGTATTAATTACGGGATCATTACATAACTATGGATGAAGACATAAATCCATTATTCATCATTCCACATGACGTAGCGTCTTCTCCGCGTTGTATTCTGATGTATCCCTGCTCGCCAAAACTTTCACCCCATGAGTTCTTAATAGTCCAATATGGACGGCCGTTTTCTGAAATCATAATAATGTTGGAATAAAATAATAATGATGAATTAGTTTTTTTTTTTTTTATCTGTTATAAACTAGTACTTGACTGCGATCCTGCCTGATGGTAAGCAGTGATGCAATCGTTGATGGTGAGGCGCACTAGTTTATTAAAAGCCTATTCACTCTAGCCACTCAATAGTACAAAAATGATAAATCTTAACATATAAAACGCTTGGACATACCGGTTCCGTAACCCACGAGAAGAACAGCATGGTTAACCTGTCCGGAATTGCATTTTTGATCCGACATTATGCCTCCATGATAACCTTGGAAGCTGCTTGCCTGTAGAGCTGTAGGAAAATATAGAGTAATTTTAGTGCAAATATCAATATGTATGACAATTCAGTGGGTATGTTTATCGATACATGCTAACTTACCAATAGATATAGGTCCGACTTTGTACAACAGTTGTTTAAGTTTTTCTTGTGACCGAATGTTGTACAAGTTACAGTCAGTAAGTCTTACAGCTGCTCTGCTCGGAGTAAATTGACAAATTTGCTGTGAAGCTTCATATGGATAATCAACTTCTGTCTCGATACCGCCTTGCTGGATTATCGAACTGCGAATAAGAAGCGTTTGAAGATTTAAAAAAGTCCATTTCAACGAAATGCCATTAGTCGCGTCAGTGTCCAGATTGTTTGTCTAGATTTTTGCTAGATATAATATAATAATAACCACAATATGACTATAATATGACATTGGCAGAGTTGCAGAATCCGAAGAATTGAGTACGGATAAGAATGGGCAAGGTAGTTATCAGCTAGCTATGTATATATAAATATGTATGCGCATCGTTCTTAATGATGTCTGCACTAAAAAGATAAAACTCAGGAGTAAATGTCGTGCAATATATGTAGTTGGACCCAGCTAAAAGTCTGATAGACAAAACTTATGATATGGTGTAGGTACCCCTTCAGAGAAACCGTGCATGATTGTATTTTTCTGCCTAAGGCTATATAGAAACATGGAATGTATTTACCGAAAAGCAGTAGGCATATATCCACCCTGACATCCTTGCGAATTTCTATCACAGTCAATAGTCTGTTGTTCAGATAATTCTATCAAACGGCCATGCTTGATTGCGTATTGACCTTCAATGTTACCTGTAAAGGACTTTATAAATATAAAACATGCTACGTTACAAGTTTCCATAAAGTAAAAACAAAAAATAAATTAAAATTAAAACTCGGACATAATGGAATAAGCATACTCGTAGAATTCAGGAGGTCATAATATCTTCCTATGAGTTCTAATTTTCGGCGAAATTTACATCAACATTTTTTTTGTATCGATGATAATTATGTACTTCCAACAATAGTGTTTGGGCCTACTGGCAATACCGCCAGTAGGCCACCACCGTCTGAACAACTGGAGGTGAACTGAGCAGTAGCCCAGTTTACTTCAGTTGTTTACTCAGTTAATCAGTTGGGCAGACATTGAGGAACGCTAACATTTTGCGACATATACCTCTATATCTACTCACCGCTGACACTAAAAGAATAGCAGCTTCCACACCGCAATTGGTTCTTGACTCGGGTGACAGCGTTATGTTGACGCCAGTCGAACGACTCCGGTGCATTGTAGTTAGGAATCTGTGAGTCGTATACATCATTGCACCCTGACCCAGTTAAATTTAAAGTATAGATGTCTTGCAAGCCGGTGTAATGGTTAACGAATTCTTCTGCAGTTAGATCGCTAAATTTAGTTATACCTGAAACCGAATTTTTTGAATAAATTTATTTTTACTTTTATAACAAAATATAAAATTAACTATACATATTCACTTTTTACGTACCAAATACAGCATGATCACTTTGGTGATTCATAATGTTAGCTTTTTCCATGTTGTCTCTAAATATTTCGAACCTGATTTGCTTTTCTTCTTCGTCCCTATATTCTTTGTTGTGTTCTTTCATGAAGCGTTCAAAGTGTAACTCAGCATGTTGGTTCAGGATCAGCTTCGCCGTGGTCTTGCTCGCCGCAAGTGTTGCTAAACAAGAACACAGTAAAAGTAATAATGGGGACATTGTAGCTCAGTAGACCCTTGGAATGTGGATTAACAAGGAAATACTGAAGCCTTTTATACAGATTTTGTTAAAGAAATATTAGAAAATAACTCTTATCGTGAGGAAAATATGTGAAAAGTAAAATATTTCATAGATAGCTCCATAATTTCAAGGTTACGTTCCTCCCAGTTAATATTATACAATATTCGTTACTGTTGTTTGTTTGTTGTAGTTTAAGCATTTACTTGTATTGTTCTGAACAAGAATTTCTATTTGTAATATCTAACTGTTCCGACTTTCGGTACTTAATCGGGTCGCTTGCCTAAGGGGATGGCAAAGTAGACCAAGACGTAATAACATCGAATCAACTCAAGATGGATATTATAGCAACAGGGCACTGAAACAACTTGCGACCCACGGATGCTCCTCCAGTTGAAAAGTAAAGTCTACAAGTCCGTGATGACCAGTCATACTGCATGGATCAGAATATTGGGCTGTTACTTTTTCGTGCCCAACATGAAATGAAAAAAAGATTGCAACTAGCGGAGCTGAGACTGTGAAGATGAATGTGTGGTGTGACAAGAATAGCTAAAGTGAAAAATGGGTATATTAGAGGAAGTTTAAAAGTAGCGCCAGTGACTGAAAAGTTGCAGGGAAATCGTTTGTCTTGGTATAGTTATGAGAAGAGGAGGAATGAAACGTTTGTTATGAAAAGAGTTATGATATGGAGTGGATGGATGGAGAGGAGGTGGGAGGCCAAAGAAAATACAGATGGAGTGTTTGAGGAGTGATATGAAAGAAAAGGGAATTATTCGAGATAGTGTGATGGATAACAGGACAGAATGGACGAAAAAACCGTTTTGCGCCGACCCCAAAAATAAGGGACGAGGACAGGAAGACGATGATGATGTTTTGATTTAATGTCTTGTTTTTCATTCCAAGTTTCGAGAATAGTGTGATAGAATTTTTAACCTCACTGAGCCTAAAATATTAAGAAGTCGTAAAATATAATTGCTCCCGAGCATAGCCGCATTACATTTGTTCACTTACACGTGTTTTACCTATTTATCTTTATCATTAATAACTGACATACTCTGAGAACTTTTGAAATATCTAAGTAACTACAAAATTATTTATTATTATTTGAATGTTTTGCTTGCATTCCTATGAAATGCGTTTATATATATTCTAAATTATTTGCTACATTGTTTAAATGCATTGAATATTAAATATCATTATTTTTTCAGTCGACTTCAAAAGTAGGAGGAGATTATCAATTCGGTTATATTCTTTTTTTTATTATTAAATCAGAGTTTCATCGTTATGGACCGATTTGCATTTTTTTTTTACCTAGAAGCATTTATGCTTTCAGATTGGTCCCATTATTTTGAAGAAACTTAGTTCTCGAATAAAACTTACTTGTCCTTTTCCGAGTTCAAATTTCTTCTTTTACAAAATTGTTTACATGTAAAATTTAATGGTTTCAATGTGAAAGTAAAAATAAAACATGTATGGATTTCCAGTTACATACATTTGTTCCAAATTATTTACCCCAAACGTCAATAAAAATGCTAAAGTACCTGAAGTCTAGAAACATCTCAAATATATAGTTCAGTTACTTATCAGAGAATAGAATATTATCTTAGCAGAATCTAAATCATCAAATCAGGAGTAAATTCTAATAAGAGTATTTATTGCTACTGTTCAAAAGCTATGTTCTCCTAACCGACAAATCCGGGTTTCAATAGCGTCATTGTCCTCGTATCGTGTGTAACGCACTTTATTGTGGCTTTAACCAATTAATTTTGTCACTCGACTAGATGATCACGCGTGGGTTGTTCTGAATGATGTCACGTAAAATGGTAGTGTATATAGGATACGGATAAGCTGATCCTCAATGGGTGCTGTTTTTTATAGTAGATAATACGAAATGTATTTAATTTAATTTGTTAAGAAAGTTGCGTTTGTTAGATGAAATAAGTATACTCTTTAAACTGTGTTACCTAACATAGTTTAAAGAGTTCAAAGTGATTCACCTTTTACATTGGATCTAGATAGACAGTGATTGTTTATATGAAAAAAGCCTTATTTTATCTAGGATTATTAATAAATCAATAATATAACCTCGCTTCCAGTCAATACTTTTCAAAATATAATTCTCTTATTCATTCTTTCAAACATATCGGTAGCTCAAAGTGAAACTAAAAAAAAACAACTCAAACGGACTTCCTTAATCCGACTTTGCACACAATACGAAGTTTACACTTCAACGTACACAAATATATAAAGGTTTTAAATAAAAAATATATCCCTGAGGATGTTAATGAAACTTCAGATAACAATAAGGATAAGCCTGGTGCCGCTATGTCTGATGCAGCAAACAAACGATGGGAAACTGATGTTATTTTAAATAAAATTTCAACTGAATAGTAAGTGCTCCTACAGAATGATGTTCTGCGAAAGATATTGTATGAAAAGAGATTTGGAATTAATGAATGAGTTGTAGAATTGCAGTTTTATTGATCATGTATTAAGAGATGATTGTGTAGTTACAATAGAACGTGAAAGGTGTACTTGATGGTTAGTTTGATGAATGAATTCCGAAAGTTAACGGAACTATGTATAATCCTACTTCGTTTTATCTTGCTGTGCCTTATCTAAAAAATTATGTGACATTTAAACATCTTTATTTAATAGCAGTCGAGGCCGTCAATATTACCGGCATAAAAATTAAACAGAAGATAAACGGAAGAATACTACCGACAACTGGCGGATTACAGAAACTGATTTATCCCTTTTAGAAGTTTGCAACATCGATGCAAAAATAAAAACAGATACCCAAGTAATCACAGTCTATCCAGAAACAGATGATCGCAGAGATTAGATCGTAAACACAGATAGAATGATCCAAATACAAGTTTCAATGAGTAAATCTACAAACGACTGGACAATACAAGGATTACAGGAGCGCAACATTTGGATCCTGGACAAACATGAATGAATGCAAGTTCATGAATGAACCGCGGAACGGTCCCAGGTATTGTCACAAATTAAATCCGCATTTGTAAATATTTGTGAATGAATTTCAGATAAGAGATGTCTTAAAGCTTGCTCTGCAGTCTGTAGTGCTTCAAATGTGCCGCTTACAATGGACAGGAAGGCTTAAACCACTTCGGGTTTGGATGAAGAGACTAAGTAGCAATTTCTTGTTTTCGTTCGGCTTACTTGAGTAGTAAGTTCTGTGGTTACATAGAAATCAAAAGAAAAAGTAACGGCTAGTACGAGTACGGTAACGGGTAGTGGTGAAAGAATATTATCAATAAAAAGCAGCTAACTGACCAATTTTATAGAACTGCCTACGATCTGATTTGCATGAATACTTTTGATAACTATACTGTTATTATCATTTACATTATAGTATTGTTTTACTTGGCGCAGCGCTAACGACGTATCGTTACCAATTTCTCTCTTTCATCAAAATCGTGAGTTATAGAAAAAATAACAATACTACATACAAACATTTTCATGAAATAAATGTGTATGTACATATTTTGAGAAAATGTTTGCATGTTTGTTCATTTTCTTTTACTGACTTATAACTCTTCCTGTTTGTTTGAACTGAAACCTAATAAATCGAAGCATAAATGTCAAAGTGAGGTAAAAAAGTTTAATTTCCAGAACAATACTAACATTCAGAGGAAACCAAGTCGGTACTGAAAATATTAATTTGAATGAAAATAAATATAGAGCTAAATGTGTTTATTACTTTACTTGGTTTCAAAGTTTTAACAATGGTTTTCCCTGTCAACAACCTAAGCTTTTATTTCGATTAAGTTGTGAATGCGCTTACTGATGTTATGATTATGAATGATCGTTTTGATTAGCAACAATATGACGACCTTTCGTTAGATATCTGTAGAATTCTCGAGGATTCGTTTTTGAGGCCAACGAAGAAGGATTGGAATTAGTCGCACTATAATATAAAAATACATAGACTTTACAAATGCCTTCGGCAGCTTGCAACATCTATCCATATAGAAACATCTGTCAACGATGCACACTTATTTCATAGAACCACATATTTCTTCCTTTGTCACTTTATTGTGCATACAAAATAACCTTAATTCAACCACTTAACTTCCGGCAGAAGAAGACTCAATTGTGCAATCAGTGGAAATATTGACCGGATGGTGATTATGACGAAAATGAAGCACAGGAATATGACCCTTAAATTAGGGAAGTTTAAGAAGATAATAGTGCGAATATAGAAAATGAGAATAACAATCAGAATGGTAACAAAGTGATGAAATAGAATAAAGGTGATGCAAAGATATTGTATGGGTTGTATAGTGCTGTATGGAACGGATGTGTCGTGTGGGGATAGTGTTTGAGCCGTTGATGTATGAATGTATTGGGGATAGTGTCGTATTGCAATAAATTGTTTGCGTGGGCGGCTATAGAAATGAATGGAGTAGTTGTGACGATTAGAAATTGAATAAAAAAATATAATATATATCCATCTTATTATGGCAATTTTTCGTTCACTGACATTATTTCAGCCGAAAGACGTCCACTGATGAAGATAGGTCTCCCTCAACTGTCGCCGTAATGACCGGTCCCGTGTATCTCGCAACCATCAAATTCCTGCGACCCTCACCAGGTCATTGATCCACCTTGTGGGGTGCTTTCCAGCGCTGGGTCTTTCGGTACACGGTCGCCACTCCTGAACCTTTCATCCCCATCGACTATCTGTTCTGCGAGCAACGTGCCTTGCCCACTGTCACTTAAGTTTTGCCAAACCAAATAATTGCCCTCTCAACAAAACATTTTATCCATAGTTAAAACGTGTTAAAGCTGTTGTAAAATCAGGCAACTATTTTAAGCTCTATTAAAAAAACGCAAATATTTTTTTTTGTTTGGAAATTTGCGCAGGATCTTATAGTTTAAGCTTGAGAGTTGGGGACATAGCTCAAATTCTTGTGAAAGTATATCGAAACGCGAGCGACTCTACAAATTTTCTGCTCGCACAAATCACGGAAGACGTTTATAATTTAGTAATATTAAAATGTTTCTCATTGATTCTATTCAATAGAATACGAACAATGCTACAATAGGTGTAGGTAACAATGACAACTATAGCAAACACGCGATGGACACCAAAAATATCGATAACGTCACAAACGTCGTAGATAAAAATATCAAAATCAAAATCTATGATTGAAAACCCAAAGACGAAATTTGTTCGAAGTTCGAGATTGACACGAGGCTGTGTGGTACTGCATTGGTTTTTATTGTTAGTAAAAGTGGCATTGTTGCGAATAAAGAGTGGCTAAGGATGGCCATTGTGTCCCATTGTAGCGGGTGTGCGCATACAATGACTTGATCACGTTCAGATTTTTTGGACAATTTCTGTTTCTGTCGGTTTTTGCAACGGGTTGCACCTTGGTAAGCAGTGGCGGATTCAGGGAATATGTGTAGCTTATAATTTTATTATATTGTAGTGTAACCCATTATAAAACGAATATAGGGGTTTTTCCATCTGATTGAATGACAATTATAATATTATAAAGGAGAAAGTTTCTATGTATGGTCGTATATGTACGTTTCTTACTCCTTCACACTCAATCTACTGGATGGATCTGCGATAAGACATCGGCTCGGCTACAGAGGTGCTGGCAGAGGCTAGTAGGCTGTATTTTACAAAGGTGAAAAGACCAAAATTCTTGCAAGTGACAGTTACTAAAACATAAAAAATTATAACAAAGTTCTGTAATTCAAAAAGAAACTGCTCTTTTTATTTAAATTATCTGTAAATAAGCCCCAACTTTTACAAAACAAACTTAATAACTCAAAGACTTTCAAAAAATTAATAAATTTAACAACCAACATACATAATAACTCAAAGACTCTCAAAGCAACGACTACAAAAAGACTTAGAAGTTAACACATAATTTTAACAAAATTACCAGTTTCAATCACGAAAAGAATGCCCCACGTAACTCCACCAAAATCCGTCCCTGTTCGAATTAGTGCCAGTTACGGGGTGGTATATTTTTCTAAAACTACTTGTCGCCAAACAATGTGGCCTTTCATGAACATTGGCGATACACCCGCCGGTACAAACGGGGGCAGAGATGCGCAAAATATGGGCTCAACGCGGCTCGATAGGCTCGATTGTTGGACATTAGCGGCACAAAGGACAAAAATTTTAGAATCTCCACCGTCGTGCTTTTATTTTCGAGAATCCAATTGTTCGATTTATGAAAGAAATTTTTGTATCAATGAAATTTCTTTTTTAATGCACATGAATTCACTATCTCTTTGGATTTCACTTGACTGTTTCATTTGAATACTAGTGAAGCTGTATTATGTAGTACCTACTTACTGAAAAATCATCAATAGACTCCTTCTGCTTTGAGTGGAGGGTGTTTCTAGGTGGGTAGAACAAGAGGGAGTGTCAGACTACTGTCTGACTATCTGTTATGCTTTATGATCCAGGCCTTTTGAAGTGTGGAAACCATCCAATGACATCTCTCGCTCTTTGTGTCAGACTTTTACTAACTAAAACCACGCCTGTGTCCTTCTGTTGCCCTTTGCGTTTTATAACTACGGGTTTCCTTCAGACATTCTCCTCGGTCGTATCTAGCGGGCATCGGCCCTGCTGGGCTTCTATGGTTTGCTGATATCTCTTTGAGGAGCGCGTGGATCATTACGCGCTGTTGACGACTAGGCTCGGTCGGGTCAATCACCAGAAGGATGGACGGCGAGCTAACCATTACTCGACGTCCGTAAGCCAGTTGTGATCCAGGTCTGCGCTCAATCTTTCCATGCATTACCTATCTACTAACATAATGTGAAATAGGGTTAATACTGCCACGGCATATGTTTAAATGGATTGTTTACAATCAACATCTAAGTTTATACCAATTAAAAAAACTTAATTTATTTGTTACTATAAAAAAAGAAACTTAAATAATTTCTTGTGGCAAATAAACAAACTATTCCCTACATCCAAAAATTATCAACACTTGTCACGTAACATAACATCAAAAGAAATAATAAAAATAAAAGCTTCACAATCTATGGTGCTACCATAGAACAAATTAATTGGGTAAACTAAAAGCAACTAACCTTAAAAAAAACAGCTCTGTTTTTTGTCATCTCAGTAATTATTCCTCAGTAGTTTTCGCTTAACAAACAAAAAATTAATGATGTAAATTTAATTGCAATTAACATCGTTTTACAATAATCACTAGAAGAACTGCTGCGTTGTATGTTTGTATGTATTGTTTGTGAAAAAAGGCATTATCTGCTTCAAGTCGCCATGTGTAGAGCTTTAGGGCAACTTGGGGTGGATGGTGTGAGTTGTGAGCGGCAGTGGGTGGCTGAGGTATACGGTGCTAGTTAATTGGGTCGATATTTTTGTTATGCTTCATTCTGAGTAAATTTTAATATCAAAAAAATAGTTTCTGCGAGCGGCTTCACCCACTTGAAAATAGGTTTTTCTTACTAAGTTTGGACCCCCATTTCATCCATTTAGGGAGTATTTTTTTTTTTTTGGAAATCCTCTCTAAATATTTGCCTATGACATAAAAGGAAGTCTTGCGCAAAATTTTACGCTCTTTGTCTCAGTAGTTTCGGCTATACGTTAATATGTCAGTCAGTCAGTTTTTCCATATGACGGCCATAAAGTTTTATTGATGATTTAATAAAAATTATACCCAGACAGATGCAGACAGTTATTGATAGCAATACAAGGTGACAACAAAGTAATCATATCTAGTTTACAAAACGCTAAGAAAAAAAACAATGGTTTTAACAATATCATGTTCCTTTATAACAAACAGAAGGACAAAAGAAGTAATTTTTCGTATAAATCCGTTAAAAGTTTGCCTCTGATGTTTTTGTTATTGTTTTTTTTTAACACTTAGTTTTGTTTTGCTCAATAATGATAGTTTTTTTTGAAGAATTCTCAAAATCATAGTTAACGTTTTTTTTATGAAGAGATTTTCTGCATTCTTTTAAAAATGTCTATGTTCCATATTCAATATTGTATTTTTTATTTCATTTATATTTGTTCCTAGTTAAGTTGCCCTAAATATGTGACTCTCTGACTCCAAATATAGACATAATATCTTTAGAGATATTGTATGCAAGCAGACAGCAAAGGGATAGTTATCCAAATCGCTAATCGCTCCTCCCTTAAGCCCATCCACACACGTTTTCTGGACAATAGTTTCCAGCAATTTACACACACAATAAACAATCGCAAGTGTTTCTGCTTTATAATATAATATTGACGCCATATGCTTTTTATTTTGTCTCACTAATTCCCGCTTAGGGGCTTCTCTGTTTTAAGAACCCATATATTTTTTATATCTGTAACAACAAACGATAAACGATATTTATTTTAATGAATGTAAATAACAGACTGTGTAGGTTCTTTTAAAGGTCTTAGTGGGTGCAGTTACCAAAGTGCGGTTATGAACACTGACCATTAATGGGTTTGGTTCTTGAAAAACTACTCATATTTTCATTGAAACTGGGTTATCTAAAAATAATTTAATTTGAAATGACAACTTTTCATTCCGTCTACAAGTGGGATTTGTTATGTTTTAATACCACTCATCTAATACCACTGGTATTTGTTTGTACACAATTTTATTACCTATTCTGAACGGGTACCACTCTTTAAATAATTTAATTTAATGTACGAACCCATACCAGTGACTTGAATTTAGTACAGTCAGCTCAAGTCAAACCTACTAAAATTTTGGTTTCCTAATATTTTTATACGATCGCAATTTAAGTACAAAAACTTTCACTAACTAATCACTTTCAACATCTTGGGGGAAAACAGAAACAAAAAAAATGGTAGCTTGTTGTTATTTAGGAGGGATTTTTCTATTTTATTTCTTTTAAAGATCCTATACATAGCATTTTGGCTGACTGTACTTTAGATCCTTGAATTTCTTTTAGTATTAGTTGGAATTGGAGCAATGGTATCCATTCGAAATAGACAATTAACACGGGTTCAAACAAATACCAGTGGTATTAGACGAGTGGTATTAAAACGGAACAAATCACACGTAGTGACTGAAAAACGATGCTACGAACTTATTTACTTATTTTCAAAATCTGAACTAATATTAAAAAGAGGAAGGATTGTTTATTTCACCATTAGAAAGCTGCATTTTCGCTGAGTAACATAGAAAGTACACACCCATTGTCGAACGATCTCTACATAGAGCCTCCAGCAGGAGACGCCTGGAGTCACTTGACGGCAGACCCAGCCCGTTCCAGTTTAGAAGCCAGTCGGAAGTATTCCTCGAAATCATCCGCTGACAGACACACGGACGGACAACAGAGGCCTACAAATAAGGTTCCGCTGTTTAGCTTTTAGATACGTCCGGTCGTCCGGTAACCGTCCGGACCAAGTTCGAATCGTCAAAGGCGCATTGTGGTCCACGCGCTTCAAAGAGATGTCAGCAATATTGTTGGGGGCCCAGCAGGGTCGAAGTCTACTGGGGGCTACCCTGGAACGAAGTCAAAGAAGGAACAGGAGTGGGAATTATTCAGTAACAGTCTGACACGCCCTTCTGCCCTGATCCATACCGGTAGTTGGGTGATTCCCACATAAAAAAAACATTTGCATTGCCACATCAATTTGTAGTAGCTTCTTTATGTATTTTTCATTGCATGCATATCTCTAGATTCAACATTGTGTTGAATCTAGAGATAAATATGCAAATTGTTTACGAACAAAAAAAAATAGTCTTATTATCGTCCCTTATCCTCACACATCCAGCACTTATATAACTCAACCAGTTAAATAAAACGATTTCATTCCAATAAAACATTAAAAATCCAAAAACAAAAAGCACACTGAGAGGACATCGTAAAAATTCCAAGTTATTCATTTTTCCGCACGCTGTGACCTCGTAGCGTGGTGCGGATTTACTTTATAAATAACGCACAAATGAGACTGGTTGGACGCGAGCTAATCCTGATTTACTGAGGTACGCCAGATAGCCCGTGATACTCTTCGGTAGTGTTCATATCGACGTGGGAAATAAAATGGGAATGAAATATGTAAGTCCGTGTAAAAAATAGTTGGAAGTTTATGTTGGACTACGGAGTCTATTGGGTGTGTTTTTTTACGTGTTTCCGCGGTTGATGTATGATTTTAAGCATGTTAAATAAGTATAATCCTTTCTGGGGTTTTTTTTTTTTTGAGTCATTTTATTTTTTCGTTTGTCCTGAAATCGTTTAGACAGTCCGGTTCTTCTATTGCTTCTTCTGGGAGCCGCACTTAGTAGTTTTAATAGATAGCTGATTATTGACTTAAAGGTCCAACTGACCAGGACCAGACCAGGTCATAAAAATCCAAAAAAAAGATAGCTGACTCGGCGAACTTCGTACCTACCGCCTAACATTTTTTTTTTCCACAACTATCACACAGCGTCGTCTAGTCCCAAACTAAGCAGAGCTTGTGTTGAGTACGTGTGTATGAGTACTGGACAACTGATAAACATACTTATATATTTCTAAATACATACATATATAAATAAATACACCCAGACACAGAACAAATGATCGTGCTCAAACATTCAATGATTATAGTAATTATCTTTCGATATAGTCAACAGAAACAAAGCCTAAGTAATATATCAAGGTACACACAATTTTAATGTATAAAGGTTATCTACATCGATTTCGTACAGGTTTACGTGATGTGCACAACTAAAAACTTGTCCAAATTTCTTATATGTGTTGATAGATGTATGTAATATCTACACAATATTATAAAGAGGTAAAGTTCTTTTTTATTGGAGGTAATTTCAGAAAGTACTGGTGAGATTAATGAAATTATTACACTGATAGAAAGCTGCTTTATTCCTAAGTGACATAGGCTATAGGCTCCGCATCGCTCTTGACTCTACGATGTACAATGCCCTTTACACCGCCAGAGACAGCAACCGATGAAGGAATATCATAAGGGTTACAGTGATGAAGCAGGGAGGTCACGACCCTCAGCATTGAGGAATACGACGCAAAGAGGAGGACATAGGAGGACATATATATATTTTATGTACGTAGGCGAAGCAGTTGGCAAAAGCTAGTTATTGATAAATATAACAACTTTATCTTTATCTTTGTAACTTTGAAAAAGGACAGTAGGTACCTACTCCGATTTTTGTTGGAAATCATCAACTTACTTATTCTCTAGGTGGTGGAAATGTCTTTTGTGTTCCAGGGCTTCGGTAACTCTATCGAAACTTCCTGCTGCGGGACAGTACCTAGTCCTTACAAGCACAATTATGAAGAAACTCACTATTTTTCCCCACAAAATAATATGCACTCATCTTTACTTTCAGAATCATAATTCTTAACGTAGAATTAAATTTCAATTCCTAAAGTCGTGTGCGCACCGGCGTCTGGTCGCAAAGTTGCAAGTCCCTGCGTCAAGTGCGTTGACTGGTCGTGTCTGATATATGCGCGGCAATTAATGGCAACACATAAATAATATTGACTGGAAAGTAAATATCTATAGGCTTAAGTATTGTGAGGGTTCGCTTTAGTATCATCAATGAAGCTTAGGAGTAAATTCAATCGGTGTTTTTGTGTAGAAGTGAAGAGTTTATTGCTTAAAGTTATTATATAAGAAACTTTTAAGTATCTACACATTACTATTGTTATGTTTGGACTCAAAAAAGTTGTTACTTGTATTGTAAAGCGAATCTATGATTAAATAAATAATGATTGTATCAAGGTTACCGAAGTAGCCCGAAGAATCGCTAAACTTGAGTTGCAGAGGGCAGCACATGTTGTTTGCAGAACAGTTTGGTTGATGGGGTCGAATGGTACTGGAGTGGTGACTGAAAGATGCAGCATTAGAGTGCTTCTCATGAGGTGGATCGATGAACCCATCCGGAGCGGCTACACTTGGGAGAAACTTTTGTTTAACTGTGGACGCTTTTCGGCTGGTTTTATGATAATAAACACAATTGTGTAACAACAATGATAAAACCCCTACCGGCCTGTAGCGGTACGAGTCTTGCTTTTGAGAGTTTATATGTGTGAGTTAACGCATTAACGATACAGGAATAATTCCTAATGTGAGACAAAATTTCTTATTTAAAATAAAAATCAATACAGTACTACATTTGTTGTGCAAGCAATTCCTAGCGCATTTTTTTTTAAATAAAATAAATAAAAAACAAAACCCGTTCATTCAGTGTGACCTCTGCCTAACATTTGAGTGTACCAACAAATCACTTTCCGTCTTCGTCTTCAAATTGTTATTGATCATCCATTGTGTGTCCGTGCTGGGCCATGCTCTGTGCCATGCTCTGTGCCACATAACTCAGGATCCTGTCTGCTGTTTGGACCCTCACGGCAGAGGCGTGAAACCGTGACATATTGGAATAAACGATTACGTTTGTATGTTTTCTTGTTTTTAATGTATTGTAGAAATTGTTTATAGAGAGGTGTGTGATGCTTAATTCGGTGTTTATTGTAAACCATATTTGGTCTTCTTCCGATGTTTTGACAAGTTGAAACTGTTCTGAATATTACGTATATTCTAATAAGAGGTTAATGTATAATTGTTGATTGTATAGATAATACCTTGGAAAAGAGGGATGAAAGATTATATTACTAAAAGAGTTATGATTATGAGTAGGTATACATGTGGATGAATGGATGGTGAGAGAGGGAGGATAAAAAAATATGGATGGATTGTGTAAGGAGTGTTATGAAAGAAAAGGGATAATGATAGCGTGATAGTTTATTTATCAATACACCATCACGTTATTTATTCGTTTTTAAACATCGTGAAGAAATCGGCATGTCCCAGAACCAAAAATTCGAAGACATGTGACATTCACGAACCTGCACTGGGACCACGTGGTGGATTACGGCTCATTCCCTCTCATAGAGAGAAGGCCTGAGTCCCAACAGTGGAAACATTATAATGGCTGATGATCTTCATGATGTTATTTATATTATAGAAAAAGAGCTATCATATAAAATGTAGATATATTTTAAGTTTTAGATCCCATACTATAATAAATTTTTATATCATTACCTGTGTGCTAAATAAACGTATTTTCTTTCTTTCTTTCTTTCCATCATAGAAGTTAGAAGTAAGACGCGGAGTACGAAGAAGATGAGAAGAGGTGATGCGACAGGGTTTACCCCTCGAGCGAGCTCCGTAGCATCTAGAAAACAGACACCCACATTGTCTATGAGGGGTAGAAGTAGAGATTGTGCAAGATTAACCTTAGTGTGAATGGTTGGATCCTTATTCTTTGTTTAAAAATGTTGCACTAGACTAGGAATACCTCCTTTATCGTACGTTCACAAACATGCATATTCACAGACAAGACATCCAGACCCGGAAAATCCATCTGTAGGAGTCATATAAACATTTGTTCCGTACAATCTGAAATGGAAACCCCGGTACGAAAGGCAAGAAGGAACGGGGTGGGTTTTTTAGTCAGTAAAAGTCAGGGTGGATAAGGACAAGGGTGGGGGATGTCATTTAAATGATTTTACCCACCAAAAAAAGCCAACCACTGCGCAACCACCAATTTATTAATTATATTGACTTATTACTAAAATATTACTATATTGACTACTTATTTTTAAATTATAAAATAGCTAAAAGTACAATAAATAATTAATTTTGGACTAAATGTTTTACTTAATTCTATTCATCCTCTCTTCTATAAAACAGGTTCATAATTGAATCTTCTAAATAACATACCAACTATCTAACATTATGGAAGGCAATAAAGTGACGGGCCTGTTGGTCTAGTGGTAAGTGACCCTGACTGCTAAGCCGGAGGTCGTAGGTTCGATTCCCACCCAGGACAAATGTTTGTGTGATGAGCACGATCATTTGTTCTGTATCTGTGTGTTATGTACGTATTTAGAAATACACAAATAAGTATGTTTATCAGTCGTCTAGTACTCATAACACAAGCTCTACTTAGCTTGAGACTAGACGGCACTGTGTGATAGTTGTGGAATATTATTATTATTGAAGTATTGAGTTACCGAGTTGACTTTCTAGAAAAATCTCCATTAAATTATAACCTTCACCTATTTATCTAGCACGCACGTGCATCCGACCAGCTTCCACAAAGGGGCGCGCAACAACACTTGCGCCTGCGCACTTAACCTAATGTAATCTCCTCTCACTCCATTTTCTCATGACCACACCAATATAATATATCATTATTAATTATACATTCATACACTAGGTAAACATAAAGTATTGTATCCCATTTTGTCTATTTTTGAATTAAAATAACTGCCCACCGTACTAACTATGAAATAATACAGCTAATTATGCTCTATGGTAATTCCATAGTGTAATTCCTTACAAGGGGTGTATAATTTTTGTATGGAAGTGAGTTTGTATGGGAATTTGAATGGGTGAGTGTCAGAGTGACTGCATTAGCAGGATTATTTGATTTAGATTGTCATTTTATGACAGTTTCTTTTTGGTTAAATATTTTTTAGTATGGATTAATTTTGTTTATGGTTTCGCTAAGGTGGACTTGTTTAATGGACTATGGTACTTTGTAATGACATAATTGTGTTAGGGTTATTTAAATTTTAAATAAAACGGTTTCTGGTTAAATGAGGGATTAGTTAATTTTTGCCAAAAAGCAATAAAATGTTTTATTATTGTTTGTGGATGTTCTTAAGGAAGAATCAGTGCTCTGTAACTTTATAAATGTTCAAGCTTTTTAAAAGCACTTGACAAATTTAAGAAACAACCGTTTAGCGTTAATATCAGATTCAGATATTTTTATTTGTAGAACATACGTAAACAAAAAGGTGCTTATAGGTGGTGGGGTGTGCGTGTGTGTTTATTTTATTCTCACAAAGTTACTAAATACTAAAACTATACAATTAGCAAACCGGTCTTTAATTTTCTAAGAGACTGGTACCTGAAATAGGTTTCCTTAAAAACCTAAGTCACCGGTCACCATGTCTCACCCACGTCTTATAACCTGCTGTCTATATAGTGTGACTGGTAATTAGTGACCGGTACTTATACACGTTATCGTAATCATAATTACAAACAGCTTGAGCAGCAGAAAATCGGTCCAGCCATTTCAGAGATTAGCCCGGATAAACAGACAGACAGACAGACAAAAATTGTAAAAATTGTTATTTTGGTGTATGTACCGTATATAAATTCGCATGTAGTAAAAAGCAGTTATTTCAATATTACAAATAGACACTCCAATTTTATTTATATGTATAGATTAAGAAAAATTAAAACCCCATTTAAGACTTCCAACACGCTCGCAAACGCAACTAGCAATTACATGTACTTACTATCACAAAAACTAACTTCCCACACCCTTCACAACCCAATTCTCAAAATTAATCGTGTGAACATAATCTCCTACGGCACAGCGATGGGCGGGCCGCCCAGCGTGACCAGAACCGCCCTGCTTCCTCGGTCCCATGCACTTCTGGCACATTCCTTTAGTTTGCGACCTGGTGGGTCTTCACACCACTCCCATGGTGTCCCGCGGTGGTGGGTGTGACGATATGGTAGCTGAGAAAATGTTGCGATGGGGAAAGTTCTAGACAGGCGGATTGAGGTTTGGGTTGAAATTGTTACTTTTTATATTGCAATTCGTGGTTAATTTCATCTATTTAATAGCGTAATTTTAAAGTTTCTAAAAAAATAAATAAACAGTTTTTTGGTTCACGTTGGGTTACCCAATTGCAAGATTATTAAAATATTTTTTTTACTTTAAAATGATATAAATAAATACTAATAATGAGAAAATTTTAGAGATATCATCACCTCTGGGTGAAGCGAAAGGAAGTGTCAGACTTGTACTGACTAAAAGTTACCTGTGTTTCTTCAGTTACTTTTTGGGTCCTGGAACCGCTTTATCCTTTTAAACAATCAAGCAAGGGAAAATAGATCTAGAACGCTGACATTTTCTTATCACAAGCTAGGGAACCCTAAAACGTCTTACCTAACTATTAAGTAACCTATCCCATAACACACATAATCATAGCCATAATTTTATTAATATATTCGTCACTTAAAACGATAAATTAAACTCTAATAATGCACAACAATTCCCATTGAACACAAGTCAGCGGGGCGTCCCCTATTCTTGGCTAGAACTTGCAACTTTACCAACGCCTACCGAAGTAGAGGCGTATCTTCACGCAGAGAAGATTGAGGACTAGGCAGTAACAAACATTGTTAATGCTAACTTACAAGTCAAGTTACAAGTTAACTAGAAAACAATAACTGTTCATGAGAAAAGTGGGCGGGTTGATGGAAGTAATGAATTTGTTGTTAAAGAACTTAAAATCAACAATGATCAAGTGTGAAAGGCTTGTTTTGTAAGTTCCCAGGTTTTTATTTTGAAATAGTTTTATTGTGAAGCAATTGACGTTATGAAAATGAGATTCATGTAAGCTATGGCATCTGTTAAAGGAACAGATGCTGTAGGTCCTTTAATTCAAAGGTTTGAGGTGAAAATTTAGGTACCAATAACCAAAACAAGTATAGCATATCAACCGCGATGAAATTGACTAATCGTCAGTGAAGTTTTAATAGTGGTAGATAATAATGATTCAATAATTGCTAATTTACAGAAGAGCAAAATAACAATTTATAACCAACATTTATGTACCTACATACATATCCATCCACATTCACTTTTGGAAGAAGACGATTGATTGGTTAGCTTTTTGCTTTCTGATTTGTTAAAACGAAGCACGTAGTTTTTCTTAAATTATTCTACTCGACAATAGTAACAATCTTCACACCACCGATAATGACTTGCGCAATATTAGAACTTCACAACGAAATGCTTGTGAAGTCTAAGGAACTAATTCTTGCAGTACCTACAATACAAATAAACAAACATTTGTGATATATCAACAATTACCGATAGTTGTTTCTTTACGATGTCGCCATGGTATCCTTAAAATTTCTATATCAATGAAAAGATACTCATTTAAAAACCAAAGCCTTGCATCCGGACAAAATCTTCAATCTACCAACAAAAGAAATAAAATTGATCAGCAGTTTACTCCAAAAGGGATGCCAAGATTCAGGTGTCAAAATGAAAGAAAAAAAACTAAAAACGCATTCATTGAAATCCGACGACGTATCAAATCTCTTTGTCACTAAAAAGATAAAAGAAAAAAAAAAGATACAAAAGGCTTGTGCACGCAATCTTAGAATCCAATATGGCGGCACAATAGCGTATGTTATTTTGGTAGAAAAGCTACTGTGAGAATTGAAATTAGGCATTCATCTGTTTTTGCGGGATCCGAATCGATTTTCGGGTAGTACACTTGCAATAATAATGAGTTTTTGATGTGGCAATGTGTTATGCAATTATCAGAAATGTCAATGTGTCTTGCTCATCTTTTAGACTATCATTGATTACATCTAAAATATTTACTTTACTTTTACCGTGAACTTTGCTATCCTTGTTTAATTTATGGTCAAATTCTGCTATGGCTTAAATAATAACTGTTGCTACTGAACTACTTTTATCATTTTTATGCGGGAAATCATCATCCTCATGATAGAGTACCTATTAGATATTTATTTATTACTAATTTTCATAAAATATGGCCAATGTCACTCAGGAATAAAGCAGCTTTCTATCGGTGAAGTTTAAGGAATCGGACCGGTAGTTTCAGAAATTACCTACTACAAACTTTACCTCTTTATAATATTAGAGTAGAAAACTCAATGTTCTTTTAGTTGCACTTTGGAAGATCATCGGTCACGGTAACTCTTTTGAACAATCCACATCCCTGGTAGTTATTGGCCTTATCAGGCTCCATTAAACTTGCCGACATCTATTTGAGGCGATCGTATAACATAATGCTTCGTCGACCTGTGCTTGAACCTTATTGGACATCCAAACGGTGAGCTACTCTTTGCTCGCCGTCCGTAATTCATTTTGCAACTCCCGATGCATGGAGCATCTCAGCTGCCGATATTTGAGCTGGTATTTTACTCTCATCTCTATTTTTTTAAACTAAAATCATTACGAGTAAATTGACGAAGCTAGTGTTACCTGAAGTTACTTCATAAGAGACTGGTCTTCACCACTCATCCATATCAAAGCAATATTTTATTTATCGCGTGCTTAAGAAACGCAGTCAAATCAAACTGTCATACAATGAAAAGAACATAAGAATCGTGTCCAACCAACATTAGTTTTCGCAAAATCGCTTAACGAAGTGGAAATTAAACGTAAATCGAATAAATTCGTGAAGCACGCTCATTGATTTGTTTGTGTCCGAGCGAAACAGATATTGTATTGAAGACATCGTTTTTATTTTCAGAAAAAAAGAGAAAATATCTCAGAATTCTGATAGACACTTCGTAAAAACCGAATAATTGTATAGACTTCAATCATGTTTGAATCAATTCGAAGTCCAAGGATGTGTTTCTTAAAGATTTGATTGATATATCTGGTGCAAATGAAGCAATGGACTACGAAATTTCGGAATCAGAAGCCATTGTCCTCAAACAAGACCTGTAAAAGAAGGATAATAAAACATACCTATATCATTATGTTGAATAATGCCGCTTTTGTCAGACACCTGTCACTGACTTTTTAAGATAAAGTAGTTTTTATAGTAACACTGAACACTCAGAACTAGGAAAATGAAAAAACCTGACTTGGTTTAGCGTGACATTTAACAAGATTGCCTTTCAAATGAATCTTATTTATGTAAAACGTAAGTAATGAACCATTTGGAAGCAAACATTTTTAGAATAAGAGCTAGAAGCTTTAAAAAAAATGTACAACAATGAATTACGTAGATATAATTTGAAGCGAAAACGGCTAAGTAGAGTAGGTAAAATACTCTTTTTCTATACTTATTATTATTATTATATGTTGTTGTATTGCCTGCGCCGAATAAATGCTATTCTATTCTATAATGTTTGTACACTTCCAAATCAAATACAGTCTGTTCTGAAAAGCAAATCATAACTCTGGTAAGTTACTACTCGATTATGAATTTGCTTTGTCTTTAAGATAGTGTATCTCTCTTTTTTAATCCTTTGACACTATGAAATGTAATAGTCCTAATTAAAACAAAAAATCGTACAAACAACCAATATATTTTACAAAAAATACATCTATAGTTAGAATGCGATCCCGTTTGTCAGACTCACGCGCATCAAATCCAATATGGCTGCCTCTGACAACCGTCATTGTTCAAACAGAAACGACACAATCTTTTTTTTACCTTTTCCTTTTATCTTTTATTCTATTCTGTGGACAATGGCGGCGCGCTGTGCTCGTGGTATTTTACTTACCTATGTTTTTCACTTTGTTTTTGGAGGGCGTTGAGTTTTATTACCCGGCTGAGCTAAAAAATATGTTATGTTTTTACACCTGTGAGTGTGGAAACTAAGCTCTCTATTTCATACCTTCCACGTATTGTATGACTAGCAAGATGAACACAAAAACTTATGGCATTAATCAGTAGGTAGTATGAAATAGTGGTAACCAATGAATCGACATATACCTATCTATATAAAATAGCATAATCAGCCTTATACCGTTCCCATTGCTGGGATTCAAGCTACCTCTATAAGAGAGCGAAAGAGCTGTACCACGCGGATCCAAAGCGGGTTGGCGAACGTCACATATCTTCGATTTTTTTTTGGTTCTGGGACGTCCTCACGATATTTTCCTTCACCCTTTTGAGAGCAGTGGTGATGAAATAAAGTACACAAGGAAATGCGCCTAACTGTGCGACTGTGTGTATGTACGTTCGACTGAGTATGTGCGTTAAACCCGCGACCTCTAACTCGTAAGTCGGAACCATTACCACTGGAAGACTACTAGAATAGATGGTAACAAATATAGAGGATCTAAAACTGTTCAAAGAGGCATTAGACATTACAGATGTGAAACTGTAAGAAACGTGGTCTATTGACTACCAAACGAGATGTGATGAGTTACCATACAAGTTATTCTTGACTGTCTGATATTCTTCCAGCAAATAATAAGCTAAACCGTCTTCTTAAAATCATGTTTAGTGCGTCCATTCGTTTAGCACATCATTGTGATTTTAGCACAAAGGGGTCAATTCTTAAAACATCTGGTGTCAAATCAGCATCCTTGCTCGTCGAGTATCTAATCTCATAATTGTACAAACTCAAGGCCTCGATTTGCCACCATTGTCGTGCGACAATAACACAATGGCGTCTCGCATATTATCCATTCAGATCATAACGTTTATAAATACGTTTCACGGTGGTATTATGGACGTTGTCTCGCGTCTCCCCGAGGATATCCAGTAACAAAGAATCCATCATAATAGCCGAAAGTTCGGTACGCACAAAGCCGTTCGCAACCCGTCATTTTCGTACCTATTGGCTATTTTATGACAATAACTCTATTGTTGTCGAAAAGGAATTGTTGGAGTCTTATTGTGTCCATCGGAATTCGCGAAACTGGAATTGTCTCTGTACGCTAACGAAGTTCGCTTGAGGCGAACAATTTTCTCGTCTTGCGCAGATGTTCGGAGTCGTGACCTTAAAAATGATTGACCAATTTTACAGCATCTTTGTTTCAGTGACAAAGGTTGATAATGTACCCTGTAGTATCAGAGGAGTAAAGCTGTTCACCGGTATTGTTTGCGACAACCTCGAGTCAAGCTGTGCGTGATAATATTTAGTTTTTTTCACGAGCTGGCCACCATTGTGGTGTCTGGTCGGCTGGTCGGGTTGGCCACTTGAAGCATTCTTTGTACAGACGGCCATGTAAAGAAATTCTAAGGTATGTTTGTTTAAAATCTCCTTTCGGCTTCTGTAGGTTTGTGAATGGCTTCTGTTATATAAACATGAGCAATTATGACGCTGTTGGTTTTGTGTGCTTCTACGTATGCCACCATTTTCGATGTATGTACTTAGTTCATTCGTTATAGCTATGACAATATTGTTGTCTGAAGTATAATGTTCCATTCAAGTTGATTAGAATAGAGGCTTCAACGACGAATTTAAATTGAATTCTGAAAATCAGATCTTAAAACATTCCAAGTTGTTTGTGGGAAACCAAATTAAGTCTGAGTTTAAATTCTTTGTCACCATGGCTAATAGGCTTATTTGGATGACGTATTCGAGACACTATTATTTATTGGTTTGGCAACAAAAAAAATGTTATTCGCCGTGAGAATACCCGTCGAATCCGACACCCCTAGTGTGAAACTATAACATTCAATTCAGAAAAGGCATTAGACTAGAAAAATTAACCGATCCTATATCTCAAAACATACGGAATTATTTTTGCTGCACAACACTATTGCCATCATAATACTTTGTATTATCTCTTATAACGTCGTCATAAGGGTTAGTTCTGTTTGGATCTACTTTTTTACTATCAGAACGTGATGGTATTTCGTTATCGTTTATCTATTTTATGACACCCTTTGCTTTTATAGAATTAGCTCCTCTTGTCTTATTACGATCGTGGTCAGATAACAAAGGGGCCTGAATGGGATTTTAATTTGGACTTTAACTTTGATTCTATAGTTTAAGTAGGGGGACTAAAAATGGGATCCATATGAGTTATATTTTAGAATTGTTATATAAATGAAAAGGTTTTTTTAAGTAATAGGGAATGTAATACTTCAGACATAGGAATACCGTTATCAATCAGTGTAATTATGCCTGCAGTCAATAATTTAAATTAGATTTTGATGATAGAATACACTACAAAAAGAATATGTTTTCTTAACTTTAGATCCATTTAACAACACATGCAATAAAATACTCAACTCAACAGCTTTAATAGAAATACCTTCACAATCACGTCTTAACTTTAAAAGAATTATTATAATTGAAACTAAAATTAATATTTCAAAAGTAAAAAGGGTTTTGACTTCCAATTACATACACGGGACTGTCTCAAGAGGCATTAACCACTCGTGTACAATCCAAGACGTTAATTGTACAATTATTTTTAACTATTGTATTAAAACGAACGGTAGTTGGTTTCTTTGGTACATTGTGAGTGGCACGTGGTACGCAAAGTACCACTTCATAGTCCACTCATTACTGTTTAATGGGCTCGGGTAGAAAAAGTCTTTACTTGTAAAGTAGCTGACAAAGGTAGCAATGCCGCCGATGAAGATGATTATGAACTCTATGATATTGCAACAACGGTCACAACAGATGAAGACGAAACAGTTGCTGTCATTGTGATGAAAGATACATTATTTAAATTTGACGTTTAGTTTGTCAGATAAATTGTCGACCTAAAAATTGGTTGTTCGTATTCACCGTCAGTAATTACTTTGGTTGTAACCTACTGTTCAGTATTTTAATTTGAATAATGTTTTTCGTCTTTTTAAAATGGTGACTCTGTTATTTTTGTGAGTATGTTTGGAAGATTGGTTTTATTATTGTGACGTAATAGATTCATTAGTGGGACTGAATAATTGTGTAGTGAAATTTTGAATTGTGTGAACGTTTAAGTAATTTATTCATTGTATCCTCATTTGCGTTACTGCGTTCATTTTTGTGTTACGGGGAATCGTAACTCATTAAAACAGGTGACTCAATGACTGTAAATTCAATAAAAAATTAATCTAACATTAATTATTATTTATTGAAGCGTACGCAATGTATTTGTTGAAATAAAAGCCACTGACCATATTTCTTAAATTTATCCAATTAACCACATCTGGCTTATGAACAATATCTACTCTAAGCAGCTATCTATTTTAAGCTGATCGCAAATTGGGACAGTATTTGTAGCTTTTAGAAGATCAGTAACCTATTTAAAACTCGATCTTTACAAAATAACCTTCTAACCTAATTACAATCCAACCACACCTAACAATATACTTATAATCACTAACAATCGTTTACTATATGGACGATTGTCTCTGTGCTTCTTGGGCAACAAAAAAGGACATCAATAGCTCTCGAGTGTTACCAGTTATATAAACGCATTGTGCCACAAACGAGTTTGGGAGCGGACCAGACTGATCGTCGCCATTCGGTTCGATACACTTAGGAGTAGTGAGATTCCAATCCTTGCTTAGCTTTATTTAGCTCTTTACTTGGTATGAACTGAGCCAAATCTTGGGTGTACTGTTTTATTTTTGTATATACTTAAGTACTTAGCATTATTTATATTGACTTCTTTATTATTTGACTATTTATTGTTCGTTAGTTCGTGATTATTATCAATAATGGTCCTGAACGAATCTCAAGAGACCATCCAAGTACTCAAAATTATGTATAAACGCATGTTGTGTCTATTCTCTTACTAATAGTCCAATAGGACGGCAATCTGACACGACCGTGAAAAGATTAGATACAGGTCTTTACGTAATTTTTGAGGCTCAGAGGTGTCTATGTTGTAACTCCCAAATTCCGGCCTAATACACATAGTCACAGCACCTAGGACCCCGCGCTCAGCAATCGCGTTTGCAACCACAAGACCAACGAAATAGAGGATAAATTGATAATGAGCGTAATCCTATGATTGATAGTTTAGAATGATTAAAAGGTATATATTTTTTGTCATCGCTCAGATTATATATAAACTTTTTGCTGTTCATTAACTAATAGAAAAATATCATCCAATTTAGCATCATTTATATCTGAGTTCTCTTTCACAACATCATCGTCATCTAAATTAGTTTGTGTTGTTTCTCTAGCTTCTTCTATAAGTTGAAACTCATTTCCATCAAAGGATGTTTAGAACATAAACAAAATTTTATTATAGTCGAATCATACTCTTTAAAGGTAAGGTAATATCTTCACCTTCGAACAGTTAATTGAGTAGATTCATTACGAGTTATATTATTCTCTAACGAATAAACGGGTATGATATTATTATCTTCTAGAATAAGAGGTTCAGTGAGAAAGCAATGATCAAGCTTATTGTAGTCTGTTTCGGAAGCTCAGGACCCGCCATTGTATCCTCGCCAAACTGCTGTGTCATTTTAATCAAATATCATACGTTATTTATCATCGTACCCTCCTTTAAAATCATTTTTAAAATAAACACAAAGAATGCGCTCGAAAGAATGCGTTGTAAAAATATGTAAAGGATTTAGAAGTTTTTAACAGGTGCACGAGTCAGATGCTGCTTTGAATTGTAATAATGAAATCTGAACTTACGTTTTCTTTTGATAGAGTTGCATTTTGATTGTTTTGCTTTTTGTTGTAAGCTAGTGATGTCCACGTCGCTTGGCTCATTGAAGGTTTTTTCTCTTCTCCGTCTACTTAATGTTATTTTGTTTTTATTAGATACATATGTTTTTTCCTATGTGTGAGCGGCACATTCCTTTTGATTGCGTATGTATGTCCTATCTTTAGTAGTTCGATCGTATCTCAATAAAATGGGTGTTATAGAACTTAATAGATGGATTATTTTTGTCGTTTTTTTATGTCCGTTATCTTTTGATAATTAAAAATGTTTGCCGCTAGTTATGGCGTGTTGTTAAGATATTTAGATGTAGATATCTGAATTCTTTGAATTCTATTGTTTGATAAATAATTTCACGCGGCCTGTTTAGGTAATAATATACATAATGGAAAGAACCAGATTTACCGTCTGTGTTACAATAAGCAATTCAAGATTATCTTTTACATTATAAACTCATCTCATGTAATATCATAATTGATTTTAATTTCAATGGAGGAAATGAATAGTTATCCTTCCAAAGGTACCGCCACTTATGAAACGGAAATATCATATCATATCCTGAAACTATTATGATTCATAACTCCAAACTACCCTACTTATATGCGCATGAGTTGATTTGCGCAAAGAAACCGACTCCAGCCAACCGAAGTAATTTCGTGATCAATGCCGCCAATATTTAGGAAATAACTAGGTACTTGTTTTTTTTTATTTTACACAATAGCAGATATGATTTCATTTTTTTTTTAATAAGTTCTCCATAAAAAAATACCTCAATCAATTTTCAAATTTATTTCCCGAAAAATAAAGCATAAATTGGAATGTTACAACGAAAAATATTACTTCTAAATCATTAAGCATGGTTCACATACGCGGGTAAATGACGTCGCGTTTAACAACGCCCCATTTAACCGTATCGAATAAGTTTGCACAACAGTCGCTCTTTACTCGATTCGACAGTTTTTTTCCGCGATTTTTAACGCGTCCATTCATACTATTGTTCGATAGACAATATTGCTTGTACTAAGCTTTATATCAGTTTCCCGGCGTGTAAATTCGATTATTTTTATTATACAGATGGTCGCTAATGGTCGTGTTTACCCGATTTCTATAAATCATGATCTGTATTGAGAGCATTTATTAAATGTTGCTGTTTTGTGTGTTTCTGGTGTTTGATTTATTTCGCTTATTTTGTAGGGCTATCTATCATTCATGTTTGGCTGAGCTGAAGGTTTTTAATTACCTATTACTTGTACTTCAAATGCGAGAACAGAAATAATGACATATGAAAGTCTATGGCATATATACCTCTGCACAGTACTAAGACACCACAAGTCAAAATTGACTGCAAAAAAGAAAACAAAATCATTTGACTAGCCTGTTGGTTTAGTGGTTAGTGGCCCTAACTACTATGCCGTTGGTATTATGAGCACGATAATTTGTTCTATGTGTGGGTGTAATTTATATGTAGGTACATATTTAGATCGTATATAAGTACCTATGTTTATCAGTTGTCAACTTCAGCTTAGTTTGCGATTACATATAGAAAAAAGATAGAAAAACCAGTTTATTTACGTGAAAAAGACGCAATCTTAAAACTAGGTAACATAACATAGCATTACAGCAATTGATAGGGAAGATATGCGTCTCCTCCGCGCTAAACGGCCGAACGCTCAGCATAAAGCTGCGGCCTCACGCATAATGCGTTGAGCTCACAGCGCTGATTTCGACATAAGAACGGCGCAGTGAATTTAAAGATGTGTATAAAGGAACTAAAATACAGATAAGTTATAAATATAAATTAAAAGAAATAGATAACTGGTGACAAATACATCTTATACATATATTATTATTATTTCGTTAAATACCAGTATTTAAGAAAATTAAAAAAGAGTATTTTCATAAATTATTAAATTCATACAACCTTTTACTTTCAACAAAAATTAAAAATACCGGGCAACATTATTAATGTCTAAAAAATAACACAAAAATGATCAGCTACCACAAGAACCTTTTACAATCACCATTTTCCACGGCGAACAACAAAAGCATATTTTTAAAAGCAAAAATATTCATAATATCAGTTTAAGATTACCGGATACAGGGGTGACACGTTAAAAAACCCTTTTTCGAGTGTTAATGCCGTGACAAATGTTGAATTTATGCGGTTGTAGTGGTCTCGAGCCACCCCGCTGCGCATGCGCTCCTCGCCTTAGGTCCGCCATTATGGGACAAATAAAATAAGTTGGGACGTAAAGGAGGCCGCACACCAGTGCAAAATGGAGGATAGAAAAAATGTGTTGTGTTGTGTTAAAACAGTTGAAACAATGTTGTGTTTTGAGAACTATTATTATGAATATTATGATGTTTATGACATATTGCTTTGTGAGAAAGGATGTTTGATTTACTATGGCTGGTCGGCTGTTTAAGAATAATTTGTAATTAGAGTTTCGTCTTTTGCACAATGTTAGCCATTAAAATCTATTCTGTTTAGCCTTCTCTCAGTAATGGCGTCATCATTTTTATGGCAGTAATATAGGCATAAAACAGGTTTTATTTATTTATTTTGTAACAGGTACTTTCTGCACTAACAGTCGTAGCCAACACGTGCAGAGAGTCATTTTTATTGCAATACAATAAAAAACTTACGCAAATCACATATTATTACATTATGTTATGTTATGTGGTAATAGAAAATGAAATCGCTAAAGAAACAATTATTGTTTTATAAATGGATTTTGGTCTACGCAATTCTGTTTCTCCCAAACTGACTGATATTCATTTTTGAAAATTATATTATACATAAGAAAATATTTTAGGCACAGTAATTTTACGCTCACGGGTTTTTTTTATGGTGTGGAAAATCATCCAATGACAACCCCCGCTCTTGAGTGGAGTGGGAGATAGAGTTAAACTCTTACTGACTAAAAAACCCACCTCGTTCCTTCAAGCCACGCTCACAGGTTCCAATTCACGTCTTCTGGTTGCAGGTTTTCTCACAAAAATCACAGTGTTCCTAGAATACAAAGAGCTATTGAAGGAACACAGATGGGTTTTAATCAGTAAAATTCTGATATTCTCCCTCATATCTTCAAGAGTGGGAGGAGTCATTTCATAATTTCCCACAAAAACATAAAAAATCTTGATTGTTATTTATTTATTCATGTTTTCACAAAAGAAAAAAAAAACAGAAAAAGATAATACATAACAGACATTAGTACTGAAAATTTTTCAAAGAAATTTCTTACAGTAGATCTGCGAACTAGAATTTGGCGGTTCTTCGTGCTATGTCGGCAACCTTGGTTCTCCTGCGGATATCTTCATTTCTGATTAGATCACGCAAGGAGACTCCGAGCATAGCCATCCGATGGATGCGGGACGCACAGGATTGATCATTGTGGCGACATTAAGGGGAGGCCTATGTCCAACAGTGGACGTCTATCGGCTGAAATGATGATGATGACCTGCGAAAGGAGAGATTTAAACAAGTGAGAAGAAGAAGAAGAAGAAGATAAGTGTAGTGTGTGTGTGCGTAGGAAGCAAGAGAAGAAGAATATGTTGAACGTGTCATCATCATGATAGTTACATGTGCTGATTACTGTGCTGTCACATGCAATAAGTAAAATTAGTAAAGTTATTGTGTGACCAAAAACAGAACTTGACCATTAACTAAAGAAAGACACCAAAGTGTTCTCGCTTCACCAGAATGAAGAGGTGTCATTTGATCGTTTTTCTTTTTAATATATGTAATACTAGCTTTTGAAGAGGCCTTTGCTTAGCTTTGAGCACCAATAGGCTGATGATGTTGTTATAGAGGCAACAGAAATACATCATCTGTAAAAATTTCAACTATTTGACTATCATGGTTCATGAGATTCCGTTTGGTGACAGAAAAAATCCAAAAATCCTCTCTTAATACCCACTTACTTCACTGGTGGAACCTACATACAAAGTTTCTAGTGAATCCATTAGAAATAAAAAATTTCAATTTACGGGGGGTAAATTGATTTTTCTACCGATTAACCAGCACTTATCTGCGATCACGCAGTGATGCAATCGTTGATGGTGAATGGCAATATAAGTTTATTAATGAAAAAAGCTACTAAGAGTGCTCCATTAGATGAACTGTCCAAGGCAATTGACATGGTCAAAAAAGTTTTTCGAGTGAACAAAACTCTAACCTCCAAAAAAAAAATTCGCCAGTGTGCAACCACCTTAACCAATAACACAAAAAACTCATATTTTTACGCCTGGTTCCATAATGACGCGGTTTGCCATGATTCGCGGCGGCGGACAGGGACATATTAGCGGGTCCCTCTTGATACAACCTGCTGGCGTGACGTCACTACTGAACACGGTAGCTTAGGCCAGGTGGCCAGAGAGACTGGACATTTAATACTGCTGTTAACATTTTTTGGGAGCTTCAAGACTTCTGTAGAAACTTTAGTTGCTGAATCTGTAGTTTACTTTACTAAGGGACAACGGAAACAAAAATGAATTTAATTTGTCTCGTCTATAGTCTAACACAAAGGTAAAAAGAAAATAAGGTTATGCTCGGAGTTTCCTTGCGTGATCGCATCAAGAATCAATAGGAGAGAGAAAGAATATCCATAGGAGAACCAAGGTTAACAGTATAGCACGAAGAATTGCCAAACTTAAGTGGAAGTGGGCAAGGCATTTTGCTCGTATAACAGGTGAACGATGGAGCCGAAAGCTTCCTTCGTACCGAAAGACACAGCGTTGGAAGACTTTCCACAAGGTAGATCGATAACTTGGCGCCTGGTGATAACCTTATTTCATTACATGGCTTGATAATCATCATCATGATCTTCATTTCAGCCGAAAGATGTTCACTGCTGGACATAGGCCTTCCCCAAGAGTCGCAATAACGACTTGTCAGAACCTTTCGTCCCCATCGATCATCTGTCCTGCGTGCAATGTGCCGAAATGGGCACGTTTTGGCTTATTGAATGACTTTTGGAGTATGATAATGGAAAAATGGCTACTTTATTGTTAAAAAATATCATACGATGCACCTCATTCAGGATTAGCTTTTTATTGATGGTATCTCGCCATCTGTGACGGTTCTTAGCGTCATGAAGTGCGACGTGCAATTGGGTGTCCAGTGTGGAGCGGACCTAATCCAGCGGGAACTTCACGACACTCAGTAATGAGGAATACGATTCGAGGAGGAAGGGGAGGACCTCACTTCTGAACTCGAATTGAGCTAACAGATTTTTTACATGTGAATTAGGTTTTTTTAATGACAAACGAACAAAAAAGCAAACAGAATAAAACCTCTGTATTGTAATCAACATTATAACTAAGCTACACGTTGGCATGACATAAATCTGTTTTACTTAAGACTTGAAAAAAAGTTCACACCTAAGTTTTTAGTTCGTGTGCAGGTAGCTATAGAAAAGCCGACTTTATTTCTAATTTATTAAGAGTGATAAATAATTGAACAGCTGTAAAATAAAGTTGGTAACTAAACCTAATTTAATTTGCACGGCTTTGTGTTGATTAATCACGAAATGGATTCGAGGCGACATTTTTGGAATATTTGCTCTGACTTCTGACCAATGTCCTGTCACTTTTCAATTTATTAAGTTATGTTTTATTCATAATTTTGGCAATTTTAATTTGATAGGCTGTTTTTGAGAAAGCAAAAAGTGACAAGGATCTAGTTTATGAGATCTTATTTCAAAATAGATTTTGTTTTGTTCTAATCACCCACAAAAATTCCTGGTTTG
Organism: Mythimna albipuncta; assembly: GCA_929112965.1. Taxonomy (NCBI): domain Eukaryota; kingdom Metazoa; phylum Arthropoda; class Insecta; order Lepidoptera; family Noctuidae; genus Mythimna; species Mythimna albipuncta. Next base: position 22,817,853 of record OV815965.1, read on the forward strand.
GTGTCGTTGGTTAGCGGTTGGTTTCTGGTTTGAGGTTGGTTAATCGACTTCGCTCGCTCTAGTGTGGAGCGGGATGGCGTGTCAGACTTTTGCTGACTAAAAACCATCCGTCAGTTGTCCTTTACATTCCAGGGCCGCGAAGATACTTTCATCACCCTTTCCTTTTTTTTTTCTTTTTCGTTTTCCCCATTTCGTCTTTTCCCTTTCTTTTTTCTTTCCTTAGGTTCAATGTCCTTGAACTAAAAGTTTGAAGACATGTGACATTTACTGATCATCAGAGAGAAGGCATTTGTCCTAGCATTTAGAATATTATATGCTGAACATGGAATATTGTTGAATAAGTATTTTTTAAAGTAAATATCATGTGTCTGTCAAAGGTAAGACGCGCTTTTATTTTAAACATGACAATAACTTTTTCCATTTCATAATTACAGTTGTTTCATGATAAAAAAAAAGCCTTATTATCACAAACCAATCTTTCTGGACCACCAACTCTCACGCCTTGAGCTGGCACAAAAATGGCATTTTGACATTTAACGTCACTTTGACACAGCCGGAAGCCATCTTGGAATTTTAATCGAAAGAGATGGTATCTGTTAATAAGACATTGTGTCAAGTCGCGTGTGCTCTCCGCTTTATAATGAGTATTTAAGTATTGTGTGCAACAATGTCGTAATTGTGACACTTTTGTTTTGGAGATAAGGTTTTTTTTGAGGTGAGTAATCATCCAATTACTTGTCCCGTTCTAGAGTGGAGCGCGAGGGCTTGTGAGACACTGAACCAAGAATAAAACCGCACCTGTATGGGGTCTATAGTTGCCTGTTGCGTTAAAACAACAGGTTTCCTTTTAAGAAATTTCTCATAACCCTAGCGTGCTATGTATCCCCGTAGCCAGGCCGATGTCCGGCTGGGCCCCTACAGTTTTGCTGTTTTTGATATCTCAAGGAGATATGTCATTAATACCGTATGGATCCTGAAGGTCTCACCACCTTTCAACCCTGCGTCTACCGGTACGTGGTCGCCACTCCATACTTTTCGGCTCCATCAACCATCAGTCGTTCTACGAGTACCTAATGTATCTTCAGATTATCGTGCAATACAAAACAGCTCCAGGTAAATTGTTTGTTCATTTTCGCACGTTATTTGGTAGTCTTCTTCACATCTGTATTCGCCAAAGGTGTATTCTAAATCCTACGACCACATCTATCAAAACTAACCCACCTTTTTCTTGTTAACCCATTTCCACCTTCGCGTCCATCAACCAAAAAACTTGAACGACTCATTTACGACATACTCGTACGTGAATAACAATCGCTTCACATGTTTATAGTGGCTACTGTACCCAACAATAAAGCGGTACAGACGGACAGACGGACGGACTGAATGATATACAGGCACCAATTAAATTGGTGTCGTAAGTTCGCAGCCGTACTAATGACGGCTACCGGCGGTCCCGAGTAGAACAAGGAATGAGGTAGAGTCGACATGTGTTAAGAAATGCTAAAAAAAATGGTAAGTGTTCATCAATTTATGTTTCATCAGATGACATTATGTCCATCTACACTTACTAATATTATAAAGAGGTAGTTGTTTTTTTTTTGTTTGTAGGAGGTAATCTCTGGAGTAGTACAGGTCCAATTGCTAAATTGCTGTAGCCTGGCTAAAAGGCTAAAAGGCCAAGTGCCAGGTTTAGGCACTCACGAACTGGTTAAAAAGTAATGAAGTGAAAATGAAGTACATATACAAGCCAGATACTATTCGAAACACACGTGACCCTAAAGACCTGTGTTCCAGGCAATAAGTCTGAGACTCTCGCCCGATGAAACACCATTTCAGCCGAAAGAAATCCACTTGGACATAGGGATCCATCAGATTCCCGCAACCATCATTAGGTCATCGGTACACCTTGCAGAAGGCCTTCCAAAGCTGCATCTTCTGGTATGTGGTCGCCATTCCGTTCTTTTAAATTTGATTAAATTTTCCAAAACTTTTCGATACCCAATCTGTGACCGTTAGAGAGACTGCAGCACAGCCTAGTCTCGACAAATCAAAGGCTTTCTCGTAGTTCACAAACGCTGAGCAGAATGCATCTCTTTGGCCTTTTATATAATATAGGGTATCGGTTTGTTTTGACCTAAAAGCAATATATATATATATATATATATATACATATCTATGATCTAAATACCTGAAACCAAAGTTTTGTTCATTGTTTAAAACTGGTGCCCACTTTTAAACAATGAACAAAACTTTGTCTTAGCCACCTATTTCTAACTCTCGTTTCTTTAACACAAGCTGTAATAATTATTATATCAAAACCTCCATTCTAACGTCAAGATTCACAGAAACTCTATATCATTCAGACATATTTATAGTGGCAGTAAACAGTTTTTAATTAAGGTTTTGAAAGCAATGATCGCTTACCTGTTTACGAGGTATATCGACCAATTAGTATATGTGGTGGTAGAAACACCACGGAGTTTTTCTAGCTCCTGTTCTTTATATCCCCAATTCGTTATGAGATGTAATCAGTTAAATAAAACAATACGAAAGAATAGTTTTTAAACAGAAGAAGCGTGTTTGGGTTAATAGAGGTAGTGTTTTGTTTTCATTTTTTGTTTAGGGATGTTCTTGATGCATAGATTTGAAATTCGAATGATCATAGTACAAGATCCCAGAGCAGAGGCAGAGACAGGCCCATGTCCAACTGTGGACGTCTCACAGCTGAAATGATAATACTAATAATCTACACCTCTACACTAATATTATAATATAAAGAGGTAAAGTTTGTGTTTTTGCTTGTAGGAGGCAATCTCTGAAAGTACTGTGGCGTGGGGAGACGACAATAAAAAGCGTTATGTTTAATTTCGACTTATTATATTGTACGAAGCCTTGAATACATTATGAATTATAATATTTTTCTATATAATTAAATTAACATTTTTCACTGTTGACAACCTCCGTCATAAATCGAATCTATTTTTTTAATACCATAAACCTTAAAAGATCCACTATGTGGCCAGTTTTAACCGCAACTAATATGTGACCTTCATAGTCGTCACAGTACTGTATCCCTAACCAAGTTGCTAGTCTGCAATAGTTAACGCTTGTAGAAAGCTTCAAAAGGTACGGGAATGACGTCGACTTAACGCTCAGTCACGTGGTCAGAACAAAAAATTAGCGGTCAACTCGAAGCGTTCGGCGCAAGCGAAACGGTTGTAACTTGGCTATGGGGGCTGGTCCGATTGCTAATTTTCTTTTACCAATAGAAAGCTGCTTTATTCCTGAGTGACAGGCTATATTTTATGTGCGCGAGCGAAGCCGCAGACGAAAGCTGGTGTCTGTATAAACTGATTGTCTAGAAGTACTGACCCGATTAAAATCAGAGTGTTTTTCACCATTTTGGCGTCAAGATAATCTACTAATAGACCTACAAATATAAGTTATTAAAAGTAAATCAAGTTGTTCCATTCATTCCTCAAAAAGTTATTTAATTAACTATTCAATAAATAGATCTAGGCCACCTAAATTAGATCAGCACAAAACAGGGGGATGATACTTATACAGGGTGGTATCAGGACTGCGGTTAGGTCTATCCCAGTCTTGTCCCCATCCCCATCCTCCTGGCATCGAGCGACCATTGGAGTGAGCTTCTGAATTGTATTATATAGTTTATCGATTTTGTCAATACAACTGAACGTTTTGAATGTGGTATTGTTGCGATAAAAATATACTCTTTATTATTTTGTTTAATAGAAAGTGATGGGGATGATATTTTTTTGTCATTTTTTTTTTTTGTTAGTTTTGTTCTTGACCAGTTTGTGTCTAGACTGTAATGAGATTGCTTATCAATAGAAATCTGAAATGAATACAATAAAAAAAAAATATTGAAAAGCTATTTTTCTTTAATATCATAAGAAATAAAGAAAAGAAGAAAGAAAAAGTGTTTATTTGCGGCACATCAGACAATCCACGACCACGACCACTCTTTTATACGTTTGTATTAGAGGTATATTAGTTATGTATGAGTTGGTCAAAGGGGACGAATGGTTCTGGATTGGCGGTTACGTACTGAGAGACGCAGCGTTGGAAGGCATCCCACGAGGTGGACTGATAACCTAGTGAGGGTCGCGGGAATCCCGTGGATGCGCGGCGCTCAGGACCGGTCGTTATGGCGACACTTGGGGGAGGCCTATATTCAATTATGGTGATGATGATGAATTTTAGAAGGCTGATTATATACTGGTAAGTATGGTTCTTCATACTATGATATTTATAACATTATGATTAATGTTTGCCAATAATTCGTTTACCGTTCATTGAGAGCAGTGATGGCCTAATGATAACGACTCTGAGTTATGAGTTGTATGTAGGTCACAGGTTCAAGCTTACCTAGGTGCATTCATCATTATAAACTGTTGAACATAGTCGTAGGCCAGGCGCATTACTTTGTCTAATTTATTTCATCACCACTGCTCTCAAATCGGTGAAGGAAAACATCGCGAGGAAACCGGCATGTCTTAGAATCCAAAAATCGAAGACATGTGATGTCCACCGACCCGCTCAAGGCCCGCGTGGTTGATTACGGCCCATTCCCTCTCCTAAAGAGAAACTTGAGTCCCAGTAGTGGGAACATTATAAAGTTAATTATATACTGCTAAATTTGGTTGCTAACCTTCATATTATAATATTTATAGATAGCATTAGTGTTTGCCGGTTAGTCGTTTACTGTTCATTGATGACACATTTACACTCACAAAATATGGCCTTTTTGTCGGTACAAACATAAGACACCCACGCCATCTGGCGGGGAGGTCTAGAAAACCGATTTAATAAAAACGACACAGCTATTAAACTTCAATATTAGAAATAAAAATGAAATCATAAAAAATTGACATCCATAAAAAAGAAGTAACATTTTTACAAATACACCTACATTATTTATTTTAAATTTTATATATAGGACAGAAACCGCATATTGTGCGTCGCCTATAAAGTTTTGATATTAAAATTAATTGTTACAAGAAGTCGAACGGACATTCTTGGCATAACACCTCCTGTTGTAAAGTCGGTATCAATGGCTCGCGTCAAAGAGGCCTATTCTGTTAACGACGTTCGATGACGAGTGTGGCGAATCGATAAAAATGTCGAACACCTTTGGAATGTAGATGTAGAATAGTGGACAGGCTTTCGTTTTGGTAATGGAATGGATTTGATTGAGAAATAATTTCTTTTGCTTTAGTTTTATAGATTTCGAGCATCTGGTTTTACCCAAACTGTTTTTTATAACGAATGTATCTATTTATCATGCAACGTAGGCACAAAGATGGATTTCATTATTTTTTATAACGATTTTTTTATTGATTCAAACATGCAACATAAATGTCAAAGGCCGTCTAACTATAAGTCAATCAAGGGCAGTAGAGAGACAACATGGTAAGTGCACAAAAAATGCATTTTGGAGAGTATGCGCAGGAATTGCATGACTTGATTCCGCCATCGCAATTCTCCATCGGACAACCCGACGTACGGCGAATATTCACCCTTACGTTGTTGAAACCTCTACGGTCCGGACTAAGCGTTTCGCCTCGTCGTTTATACCGCGTACGTCGAAGGACTGGAACAGTCTGCCTGCTGCGGTCTTCCCGTCCGATTATAATTTGCGTGTCTTCAAGGCTAGAGTGAATAGGCTCTTAATAAACTAGTGCGCCTCACCATCAAAGGTTGCATCGCTACTTACCATCAGGTGGGATCGCAGTCAAGCACTAGTTTATCTGAATTAAAAAAAAAAAAAATCAATAAAAAGAAAAACATAGATGTACACAAACATCCGAATTGAGAACCTCCTCCTTTTATAGAAGTCGTTTAAAAAGCATATAAACATACACATGTTTCATTTAGATTCAATTTTTATCAGCAATCTGGATAAATACGTACAGTTATCACATTCAAATGCTAAAAGCATCATTCTAGTCTTATGAGATCTATTGGTAAAACAAACACAAAATAAATAAATGACAATTGTCGTTTTTTTTTTTTTTGAGAAATTGTGTCTATTATTTGCATTCTGCAGGATTAGTTAAAAGAACTCACAAGACCTTGGAACAAATATCTGAAGGAACAGAAAGAATTTTAGTGAGTTAAAATCTGATACTTTTTTTTTTCTCCCACAAAAACAAAGTTATTTGTTTAAGTCATTCCAAAAAAAAGTAAAAATAATTCCGTAGGTGATAATTAAGGGTCTTAAAGTACATTTGTAATTAAAAAGCATCAAAAACATATAATGGCTTTGCTTGTAGTATTTGTGGTTAAAAGTGATCGACATAATCAGCTTAGCGACAGTGAATTCAATTAATTCATTCGTATACGACATTCAATTCAATAATAAGGACACATAAAATCTCTTGTCATAAAAACTGTTACGGACATCTCATAAATTTTACGATGCATAAGATTCGCTGTTATTTGAATATCCAATGCCTATATATAGTGAGACAGACGGTACAGTTAGTTAATAAGATTTTTTATTATGTTTTCACAACACACGACCAGTAAAACAAATGTAAACATAACAATATTCCCTGCCGGACTTGATGTTTCCTGATAGCTACAACCGCGCGGTCTTTAAGTCAAGAGTGAATAGGTTACTTCTAGCCAAGCGTGCTCCATTATAAACCACACCATCGTTTATCATCAGGTCAGATAGTGGTCAAACGTGAGCCGATAGATAACGATAATAAAAAAAAAAACGAAGAAGAAAATTCACTTAAAAAATGGATTCACTATTTTTTTTTTCAATTAATAGACTACGCATCTAGCTAGACTGTTGCAAACATAACCTGAAAAAATTGGGCATTGTAGACCCTGCTAATACCCAATGCGAGTACGATGCTCCTGATCAAAGTATGGCCCACTTATTAGAGTGCCCAAAGTGTCCCAACATGTGTACTTTGGAGGACTTAAAAAAACGTCACTGACGCCGTTGTAAACGTAACAACATACTGGGCTGGGAAAACCATCGATACAAGAAAAAAAAGAAAAAGAAGACTTCAAACATAGTTGGCCACGCACAAGCATATAATTATAGTGCAATGATGGAAAAGTCCAAAGGCTGCAGTGACCATTAGGTAAAACACCTGCTTGTTTTTCGCATACAAAAAAACTTATTTTAATCCTGGCCCAAAGAATCCAAAAACCCAAGTAAATCCAGGATATATAGCAAGCGTATTATAATCCCAATCCTTAAGATTCAAGGACACAGTGCGGTTTGTTTTGGCGTTAAAATAAAACATTCAAATGAAAAGGGTTGTCATTTTTAGGAAGGCTAGTAAACGATTTATGGGTTTCTCGAATTATAATAATTTGGTTATTAGCCATGGTTCATACAGAATTCGGCAGGAATGTCGGTCGATCATCTTCTTGAGCTACAAATAACTTGATTTTATGACCAAGTTGTTTTTAATTATGATACTGATCACATTAGATAATAATATGTTGGCCATTTAAAAGATTTATGGTGATTAGAAGGCGGGCCGCGTAAAACTAGAAGCTTGCTACATCATGGGAGAAATATTGAAGGTGGTATATACCGTGAACTCGCTTCGATCAGTAGGATTTTATTTTGGCAAAAATAAAACTGACTATATTGATAGAAACGCAAAAGTGCAGAAAATGTATTATACACATCAACATTTGAATATAATAAATTACTATTAAAATATTTTGGGAAATAATTTCCTAATCTTAATGATACGCACACCTAACAGTGTAGTCTTTTTTAACCCAAAGATATACTGGTAGAGAATGCCTTGTCGCACTGCTGTATAAAAGATTAAATAAATAATTTAAGGATCTAGAAAGCTTATTAAGGATAAAGAAATATCCCACATTAAATATCCTACTTCTAAGTATCATTGATGACGAAGCCAATGAAAGTGATATGTGTTATTCTGCCTCAATTTCAAAACAAAAAATTACAAAAAAAATATCCTTGCGACAGAAAGAAAAAACTACAAAAATACCCGACTAACATATTGCTTATGCCACTTTGCCAACGCAGCGTGACGATAGTAAACAAATGATGGACAAAACACAGGTATAAGAAAAGCCACACACTGATAAATCAGCTGACACAATCGGTCATACAGTGTGTGATGATATATAAGCCTGTCGCAGACAAATGATGGAAGGAGACGAAGATGTTTTTGGACCAATTCTGACATAATTGTGTCTTTTAGATGCAGAAACAGTTGTTCAGAAAACAATATATTTGACAGTTAAAAATAGTTGACTCAGTGTGGAGAGTACGTTAAATTATTACAAAGCGAATATGATTCAGTAGATACTGCTTTTGAAATTGTTTGTAAAATTTTAAGCTTTCGTCATAGTTTTGAAAGGGACATGAAGTGTACATTTGGGAATGATTCGGAATTAAATGTTTTTATTATTAAACTTGCTACCAAAGCTAAAGCAGCAATGGCTACTACGCAGGCTCAAAGGGACAGATTATAAGTTTGATCGCGAATTATTGCTCTCAACATCATCATTAATATTTCTGTCAAAAGACGTCCACAGTTGAACATAGGTCTCTCCGAAATGCCGCCACAATAACCGGTCATGTACGTCTCGCATCCATCGGACTCCTGCGACCCTCACCAGGTCATCGATCCACCTTGTGGAAGACCTTACAACGCTGCGTTTACCGCGATCGCTGTCGGCAAACATTGCATTGCTGTGTAACCTAGCAGAAAAACTGATAAAACGAATCTGCTATCCAAAAGGCTCTTCATATAATGCAGACTCCATACACATATCTTTGTTAAAGCTAGCCAAGAATAGCTAACTGCAATTGTCCCAAACTCACATCACAATCCGTGTCACTCCAAATGTATTTATTCTCGCGGACAAAAAGCGTAACGAATCAGAAACAGGTAGAATAACAAAGACAAACATATATAAATCAGACGATCATACGGTGTCCGGTGAATTATTACTACGTTGTGAGATAATGGCGGCGGTAAGACAAAGATGTTGAGTGTGACGACGTGGACTTTTGAAGGGGTTCAGTATGTGAGTAGGTCAAGGCACATTATTTGACCAAAGTCGTAGTAAGCTTCTCAGTTTGTATAGGTAGGTAATCTTTAGAAGTACTGAAGTAACGACTTATAACGATCGGAAAATCAGCTTATTCTAAAAAATGTAATCTGCAATTCCACATTATTTAAAAAGATTTTTTTCATTCATTCAAAAATAATTCAAGATGAACGAAATTAATAAGAAGTGACTTTTCTTAGAAACACAATTAATTTGTCAGATCCGATATTTTAGAAGTGAATTAGAGAAAAAAAAAATTACATTTTGTACAAAAACAGAATAAAATTATACTGTCGTTGTAATTGAAAATTAAAAACAAACGGCAAGTATTTTTTATAGCCAGCTTTCAAGGGATATATGGGTCAAGCTAAATTACTTAGACCAATGTAAACTCTCCACCAGGCCATTTACAAGCATATTAATATTCATATAATCAGCCTTATAACGTTCTCACTGCTAGGACTCCGCTCTAAGAGAAGAAATGGGCTGCAATCCACCATGCGAGCCCGCGGTTGCCCCTAGGTGCTGGTGGATGGTTTATGTCTTTGAAACTTTTGGTTCTATGATAGACTAGTTTTCTCACTAAGTTTTCTTTACCGTTTTGAAAGCCGAGTTGATATAAAGTAAATCCCAGTCCTCTCACGGAGAAATTAGTACAGCAGATAAAGCCCCTGCTACCTGTTGTTTATTAGTTTAGTTAGCTCTTTTTAAGATATATGCATACATTGTTAACACCTCTACGTTCCGGACTAAGCATTCCACGTCGTCGTTTATACCAAGAAGACCTCGAACAATTTGCCTGCTGCCGTCTTCATATTCATTTATAATTTAGTTGTCTTCAAAGCTAGAGTGAATAAGGCTCTCAACAAAGTGTACTAAGTGTTTCAATATCAACAATTACATCCTTATTGCCATCAAGTGGGTTCGCAGTCTAGCACTAGCTTATAACATTAAAAACTATCATTGCGACACAAATCGATTTCAAACCTTATAAATTCTGATACAGAACCCTGAATTTTGACAAAGCGGGTGTCGGCCGCGTCTTTTGTCAACATCGGGCACGTTATCAGCCGCATCTTAAAAGCTGATCGAACAATAAGTGAATCTTAAGCGGTCGCCTTATCAACGCTATCACGGATACGGTCAGGTGTGGTTCTAATGCTGTAGTTTGAGATTGTTATAATTTTATCATTATTTTGTTTCTCTGAATTGAAATTTCTTCTTCATTATCAAAATTTAAATGGGATTATTTGGGATTTTTATAAGGGAATCAAATATAAGTAACGTTGTCATTTTACTGCTTTATTTCAGAGTTATTTTTTTTAAGATTGGTTATATTTTATTATTCTATAATCATGGTCCACTTTCTCGTCACATCGATTTGGTCTATAGTACATAAAATTTCTTATGATATATCATGTATATTATTTTTATTTAACGTCTCATCAGTGAAACCCCACCTTAATAAGATCAAAGTGTCCGCAACATCGCTGTCCTGCCCAACCTTTATAATAAAATTATTTTCGTAAATATTTTGCGTCGATCGCAACACTAAGATTGTGACAGTCGTGAGATGAAACGATACAATCCAATGACAATCGATTTTATTTCCAAAACAATTGTAAATCGATACATTGACTCGGTTTAGTGTCATATTGTTTCGTACAAAAATCATTTTTATCGATTCCCTTTAAAAATATATCTCGGTTAGATGTAAAAGGGTCTAATCGTGGTTCGTTTTGTACATCTTTAATATCGTTATCTTTTTAAATGTGAGGATTATTTGTCATAATGATTTTACGCACGAAGGCCTCTATGGCGTCGATCGGTACTTTTAGATGATCTAAAGATACTACAGCAACTGAGACCTTACTAAGTAAATCGACGAGGCTTGCAGTAAGCCAATTGAGATATCAACGTGGGAAATTTCTCAAGAAGATTCTAATGAAAATATTAACAGTACTATAAATTTCAAGTAAGAATTTCAAATGACTAAAAGCCTAACGCAGGGCACTCAAATACAGATTCTCGACTGCATAAAAACCGGATAAAATCCCTATTATTTTTAAGTCACGCCATAATAAACACCCGTATTGTGTTTAAATATGTTTGGAACCTCTAATATTTCTGATACGGTGTATTTATTTCTTTTATTTTTTTCACTGCACTGTGAGGTTTTATAAGGTGAACTGTTACCAAAATGGTTGAATGCGTCTATAGTAAGTATTGTGGCACTTCGGGCAGCGATCAAACGACAAAGACGCTTAAAAATGTACTCTAATACACCAAGTTTAATCTTCTTTCCACTTCGGACTCTTTAAACTTTATCCTTGTCAACATAAGATTGGTTTTCGCTTGGATTCTAATTTCTGAAGTCGGCTAAAAAGGAAAAAGCAGTGGTTCTCATGATAATGTTATTATTCGAGGCTTTGGAACGAGTGGGCTGGTGATCATAGCCTATTCTGTTGGTGGAGGAGTAAGCGTAAAGTTCTTATTGTAATAAAAGCGGTCAAGTGTGAACGTTTTGGTTCAAAGGGTTCTTGATGTGTAGGATATAAATTGGATTATCTTGCTTTAGTCATTAGGGTTCGTGATTTTGTTGGAGGAGATGATCTCAGAGATCGTGATTTTGTTGGAGGAGATGATCTCGTTTTCAGCTGCAACTTGAGAAATATTAGTATGACCGTGTTAGAAACTAACAAGTTTTTTATAGGATCTGGTGACAGAAACTTTTATGAACCAAGTGTTAGACCAAAACTTTCTATTGGTGTTACTAATTATTTTATTTATTTAGCTAGTAATTTTCCCCTATTGAGCAAAAGCCGGCCTTCATACGTTCTATTGATACCAACTCTGGGACATTTCTTGTCTATATGTTATCCCACCACAAATCTCCTTCTCGGTCTACCACGACCCCATGTCTCGATTACTAGACACAAAGGATATTGACAGGATCTGGACCAAATGCTGCCCAGGAGTGAATGTAGCTCCACTGGCATCGCGGCATTAAATTTCTTGATGTATGTTAAACAAAGTCCCTTGAAAATCAAATAAAAACAAGTTATGTAGTTAATATTTTTTTATTAAATCATATTTCATGAATTAAAATCGTTCGAGTTAATGTTTAGTGAGAGTGAAAGTATAAATAATAATTATTTATTTTTCATATAATACAATCCGTTATTGTTAGTAAAGATATATACAACTTACAACCTAGTGTTGATACATATACCTCTGTCAATCATTATCCTCATACAGAAATGATTTAACCAACAAATCCCTGAGGTCACATCGCATCACGGAACCCTAAACATTATTAGTTAAGCTATACAAACATTTTGTGGTCCAAGCCGAGATTAAAGTTGTAACATAGGATAGTCAAACTTTGTGGATGTCACCTAGCCGCCGTCACAAAGCAGATAATTTACTTATGAGAAACTTTCAAAGAGAATAATCATTTCTTAAGTGTCCAAAGTCGGGTTACGTTAAATTATGATTTAATTTAGGAAGGTCGATAGTAATATTTTTATAAAGTAAAGCCAATATGTTGAAAAATTGACCTTCTTAATGTTGCATTCGAAAGTATTGGGAACTCTCGCCAGAATGTGGGAAGCTATGTGAGTACTTCGGCTTTGAGAGGTCATTTGAATGTCATAAAGGTGAGAATGAGAAAACAAGGTTATATGAGTCAAAAGCAACTAATTTCTGTAATTTGTTATTAAAATCATGCTAGTGTAAAAGTGCAATTGCTCCGAAAATAAATCTTCATGACATGTTGAAATGCCAGACGTGCGAGTGAAATAAAGGAATGGAATTATATACTCTATATAGCTCAATCTTATTAAGAAATCAGTTTAGGTTGTCAAATGAATCGCATTAAAAGCTCTTGGTAGGACCTCTGGTTAACCTCATCATTTGCACGACCTTTTCCCGTTTATTTTATCCCGATTAATTGTTAAAAACAACCAAAAAAAATCTTTCAAAAATATAAATTATCTGAAACATTAGATTTAACGTCACATGAAGGTCACGAATTTCTTCATGTACCGCTTTAAATGTAAAATCATTAGTTGTCAAAAATGGATCGTAAACATACCAAAACTAAAGCAAGTTTGTATGTGTGTTGGTAACTCCTTCACCCTCTAACTGGCGGACAGATTTGAAGGACAATCAGATGCAGATTTAATACCTGAGCAACTGTTTTTTTAAAAGGTAGGAAATCATCATATTTTTTTTTTTATTTCTGGTCTAAATAGGGCAAGACTTACTAACTAATAGTTAAAACCCACCCGTGTTCCTTTAGGTGCCCTTCATGTTCCAGCGCCTGCCGATTTATGTTTACTCCTTCGAAATGCTCGTACATACAAAGGAAAATTTATAGCTATCTTCTAAAACACCTGTCCTAATCAAAAATCAATTCCTTAACCTTCCGATCTGCATTCGATAAAGACATCCAACCCAAACGAATCAGGCCATCAGAATCGAAACAAAAAACCATTTAAGAAATCGTTGACATTACTCAACCCGGGACTCGATCCCCACTCCGCGCAGCCACATTCCTTCGAGCCTGCGTAGACGCTCCGTCGCCGCACACACACATGCGCACGCGCAGGGAGGCAGAGGTGTTTGAATTTAGAATTTATAACAGCGTTCCGATTGGTTCCTTGTTGTGAGTCATAAAGATAAGGTTTATGTTTTGAGATTGGGATAGGAAATATCTGGTTGTGGTAAATTATATTGGAAAAGTTTGGTATTAGTTACTAATTCATAGAATTGGGAGTATTTTAGATTTGATTCTTGGTTTGATTTAAATTAAAGACTGTAAAAGCGCTTTCTAAGCTTTCCTCTGTAATTATGTAAATATCTTTAGGCACGAATAGGTTTTCAAACATTATTATTCACTTTAGTCATTTCAGCCAAAAGACGTCCACTGTATGATATAAACCTCCTCCAAGCGTCGTCTCGCATCCACCGTATTCCCGCTACTCTTATCAGGGTGTCGGCCCACCTTGTGGGAGGCCTTCCAACGCTGCGTTTTCCAATGCGCGGCCGCCACTCCAGAACCTTTCGGCCCCATAGACCATCCGTTCTACGAGCAATGAAACTCCGAGCATAACCCTTTCCATTGCCCTTTGGGCCCTCTGATGAGGCCCATTGTAAGCGACTACGTAATACGTATCAATAGGAAAATTAATTAGGTACCATTATTTACTTTACTGCAAATCATAAGTCTTGTCTACATTTAGAATACTACAACAGCACAATCAGACAACAACACCAAAAATTACGATGACAAAAATAATTTCACACATTTACACTATGAAAAATTTATGTCGCAAAAATGTTATACAGCCAATAACTTACTAATTCAAACATTAATCCTTATAAGTTTCACAAGCATTGTGTACCAACACAACCGCCCACGCGAATTTCGCATAAATATGCATTCACACGCATAATTCCTGTCTTGGCATGTCGACATAAATATGGAGGCAGCTAAAGCGTTTTACCAGCTTCAAGTTTATACGTGATATGTGTACCTAGACGTTGTTTTGATGGTTTCTGTTCGGATGTTTCTTCGAATGAATCTGAATCATTGATTGTTTCTAAGAAGGTTTTCTAAGTTTCAATGTCTTGAATAAACTTTTTTGTACGAGTAGGGTCTGTCATAATGACATTTGGTTTCAAATTGAATGCCACTGCACTAGCAAATATTGTTCGAAATAATTACCATCGATAACTCTGAAACGCAAAGAGCTACTGAAGAAATATAGGCAGGTTTTAGTCAGTAAAAGAATGACATTATCTTTGACTTTATCCAAAGTGAAAAAGTTATTTGTTGATTTCCATCAAAATCCCACCTCAAAAAATTTTCAATGTCTGTTAACTGAATTTTCATCATTGTCAACTTTCAAAAGTAATGCTTTAAATTCCATCACTTAATTGTATTTTTCTCTCATCAGACTGCTTAACTCTGTCAGTCACGAGTTCGAATGCAATTTGAATTCTCATAAAAGAATCATTTCACCTCCGCTTCATATTGGATCCACAATTTCACCGTAATCAACAAACAAAAACTAACTGACAACAGAAATGACCCGTTTCTGACATTAAAATAGCTGCTCTATTTTCATACAAGTTCCAATGATGACTCCATTCGCCTTTGTGAATTTCACAGTAACCAAATGCCACTGTTAACAAAAATGGTGGACAATACTCACCTTCATACAAATCTTTATAATGGAATTCCCGCTAAATTCGCACCAAACGCCCGCAGTGTCGCCCAAACGCGTGAAATTATCCAACAATGCTCAGTAATGATCCTTTACAAGTCAAGAAATAAAAATAAATACACAAAACATTATTCCTGATATATTTTGCTGGTGGTTTTTGATTTGCAACCCTATCTTCCACAACACAGATTTCAAATTTCAATTGTACTCTCCACAAAACTGCATTGACAATTTTGAGTTACGACCAACTTAAAAATGCACCTTTCAAAATTCTCTTTCATTCTTATTTCAAGGGTGTAAGTTTTATAATGCTTTAGCGTTAACAGTAAATGTGATAATTTTTCCACACCTTTCCTAGTCATTACGGCTAGATCGGCGGGGTGCTTCAACATTGTTTTGCGAACATTCTCTGGATACGCCGATTTGTATCGTTTGTGATACAAAAATAATGTATTGTGTTGTACAAAGGGTGGCTTCCGCTAACCTCCAGTGTTTAGTTTTGTGGCCTACCCATCAGATGCGGGTGTCACAGCGGGTTGATTTTGTCACAATTTGTTTGTATTGTACTGCATTTTCTCTATTGTTAATGCATTTTTACGAGACATACATAGCTATGGGAGACGTTTGTGTTTTAAAAAAAGTATAACTGTGTGGTTTTGTTTCACAATCAGTATTTAAATTGTCTGGAAAGCTGATCTATTGTAAATATGTCTTTGTGGCTGCCTGTAAGTCTTAGTGGGGAGTCTAAGCGGTTAGACGTAAAGAGGAATATTTAATTACCATTATGTCTTTTAAAGCTTTGAGGGTGTTATTTATGCAACAATCGGTCAATATGGTCTTTAAAATATACATATAATATCTACCCCATTATTGCAATAGTAGCAGATTACGAAAGGGTCAACTGGTCCTCATTATCATTACAGCGTAAAGAGTTCACGGCTGGGCATAAGCGTCTCCCACGTATCGTCTTGTGTATCTCACGCTACCCAGTGAAGTCTTTCAACACTGCGTCTTTCGGTGCCCGTTCACCATTTTAGAACCTTTCGACCCCATCGACCATCTGTCACTTCTATTTAAGTTTGGCAATTCTTCGGGTTATGTCGGCAACCTTGGTTCTTCTGCAGATATCATCATTCCTGATTCGATCACGCAAGGATGACATAGAGATAGTCTAATTCCTGCAAAATTATCTCAACTCTCCATAGAACAGAAGCAATCGTCTATTATTAATTATAAGACAGTGCCCAAAAGCACAAAATATATAGGTACAGAAGTCAATCTACATACAAAGCGCGCTTGACCAACGCACACAAAGACACTGCTCACAGACACGATGTCTCGGTCGCGTCTTGGATCACTCGTCGAACAATTCCGGTTCAAACGCTCATTAGAGTCCACCGAGCATAGGTATAAAAAGTGAAGTAACATGAGATATTGTCTTCTGTATCTATTTTGTGCCAAAAGTCTATCTAACTCAAAAGTGACCAACAAACGTTAAAAGACTTGGCATAGAAAGAGCCTGCTAGAGCTGGAGATTGATCTAAAGCCTGGAACACAAAGAGTAACCGACGGAACACGAATGGATTTTAGTCAGTAAAAGTCTGACACTCCTTCTTCCCTTCCCCAAAAATAAAATTTCATAAAATTAATACATTTTGAAATCAAGCAGACATGTACACAACATTAGAAGTTCCCAAATAATAAACGTATACAGCAATTAACGCAACAATAGTCGTGCGCAAATCCAAGGTGCGCACGCGCAGCATGTTAGTCAGCTTCACTTGCATTGATCATTGGTTTGTGATTTATGTGCGTCGTCTCTTGTTGGCTGGACTTCCGGCTTTTAGTTGGAATTTAGGGTCTGATTATTTAGTTTCAAATTGAGTAGTAGATAGTAGTGATGGATGCGAGATGCACAGGACAGTTCGTTGTGGCGACACTTGGGGAGGCTGGTGTCCAGCAGTGGACGTCCTTTGGCTAAAATGATGATGATGGAACGGAACTCAAGAAACACTGTAGATTAGGTATAGATTAGTCATAAGGTGCAACACGGTTATGTCCGATCCACTCATGACCTGACGGAGAAACTATTTTTTAAATAATTGTGCGTCTATTTAGGTAGAATAAACCTGTATTTTTTCCTTTTTAAGTCAAGTAAGACACATCAGGTAGTGCATTAATGAACAAAACCTAGACCCCCCATTTATAATATCACTTTCCTCAGAAATTATACACATAAATAAAATAACATAATCCATAGGAATAGCACGTAAAATCTTACAGGCACAATGAAATTTAACAAGCACGAATAAAATATCGACCACGAAGTACCCTGGACTCTAACCAAAACGCCTTGACCTACTCTTGAGTTAACATCTTAACATCCAGGTCATTTTAAATTGGGCTGAATAATATCATGGCAGGACCATTCCATGTTTTAGCATAGAAGGAACATGAAAAATACAAATACTTAACTAATTAAAACTATATATATACACAATAATCCTTACCTAAAATATGGCGTCAAAAAATTCCTCCGCATCGCTGTCGACTGGAAGTGTGCCCAAAAGACTGGCGACATTGCGACGTTGTATGGCAATGCTTAATCTCTGACCAAGGTAAAAGCCAGACCTTGCGTCAACAAGGCGTTTGGATAATTGTTTAAAAAGCGCATGAGCGATGGGGTCCGAATGACCCCACAGCCCATGAGTTTCAACCCCAAACAGTTCAGAAATATAACTGCCGATGAGGTTGTTATATTTCCGCCGCTAGAGTTTCTGAGGTTCTCCGCAGCTGCAGCAGCAGCACCAGCACAGCACGACGAGCTAGGAAGATGGGATGGCGCAAGAGTGCACACTAAAGGCCTACCCATTTTCTATAGAAATAAAGACATGCCGTCCGGTCTCATACCTTTTAGGACCTCTCCTTTGGAAAGCGGTGTTTCCTTAATATCAATTTAGATTGGTTGGGTTTCGGCCCGTTATTGTCGACGTTATTTACATCTGGCAAGGTTTTTCTTACAATTGGAACGGCCGATTCGATGCGAAATATGGATCGTCTCTTGAGGATATAGTTGAGAGCAACGGTGATAGGATTTTTGAGGAAGTGGATTTTTTTGAAAGGTCTAATTCTAACGGTTGAAACAGTTTATTGAGTTTATAGGCCGATAAAATTAAAACCCAGGCTGTGGAACTCCTCGAAAGAGTTACAACAGCAGTGCTAAGGAATGGAGCTCTTTATTACGGTGGGAAAAATCATCCAATGACAACCCCTGCTCTTGGGCGGAGCGGGAGATAGTGTCAGACTCTTACTGAATAAACGACCCACCCTGTTCCTTCTAGCCTTCATACATATAGTATGCTTATTAATTATTTTTTTATTTTGCACCAAGTGCAACCCCATTTTGTGTCCAGACATCTCTATCCTTGCCAGATTGCCTGGTAGAAATCCTGGTATCCTGGTAAAGAGATGGAGCTATACGCTCCATCTCTTTTTCTCATTTTAACACGTTATGGTAAGATCCTGAAGGAACACTTGTAGGTATAAGTCAGTAAAACCTTGATACTCCCTCTCGCTATGCCTGGAACAGGAAAAGAAGGGTTATAGGATTAAATATTGAAAGAAAAATATTATATACTAGCTTTTGCCCACAGCTTCGCGCACTTTGCTCTCGTACATAAAATATAGCCCATGCTATTCAGGAATAAAGCAGATTTCTATCGGTGAAAAATTTTTGGAAATCTACTACTAGTGCTAGGACTACTTTCAGAGATTACCACCTACTAGGGAATGCAAACCGGTTAACCCGAAAATCGAAAACCGGTTTTTCGGCACATTTTTAATGATTAAAATAACCGGTTTTTTTTTCAAGAAACCGGTTTTTTTCGAGTTTTTTTTATTCGTTTCAAATGACACTATACACTAGCAAACAGTTTTAAAACGCTGTGAAGGCTTGATATCAGTCGTCGGTTTGTTTATAAATATTTATGTACCATAGTGATAGCTACACCAATTGTACAGTTCTTCTATTTACAATCATTAAAAATCCAGGCCGGCCGCGTGTTGTGAGAACAGGCAGTGAATACTGTCAGGGCCGGGATTAAAATCTCATAAGGACACCAAAATTATTATTCCAGATGGAATACCCGCCGTTGTTACTCATCATAACATCATCATCAGCAAGGTTCATTTTCGTGAAAATGGGCTACTCTAATTTCAGCTTAAGAGTATCAAGATACTATCCTTAAAGACATAGCAAAGCCTCTTAAAGGCTCCCTCTTTTTGATAAAATACTAGGGGTTTTTCAGCAAGACTCAGATTCTGGTCACAAGGCACGCACTACCCAGGCTTAATGCCTTGCAGCGAGTGTTTCGGACTTCACTAAGGCTTATGATTGATCTTTGGCTAGCCCAGCCTCAACCCGTGAGAGTCGTACCGGGCGGTGGTCGGCATGCGACTCGCGGGGTTGCGATAGTCGTTGGTAGGATCCAGGAGTTGGGACTCGAGGTGGCGCTACACAAATCCGAGGCTACGTGCTTTCACAGCGCTCGAAACGCGCCACCATCAGGTTTCCAACTAACGGTAGGAGGAGTTCACATAGGCGTCGGGTCGACTATGAAGAACCTGGGACTCGTCCTCGACAGCCGGTGGAATTTTGGGAAGCATTTTCGACGTCTGGCTCCCAAACTCAACCGGACAGGGGCGGCACTCAAGCGGCTCCTGCCCAACCTTGGGGGTTCAGATGCCTCCTGCCGGAGGCAGAGGAGATCGTTCGGTCCATGACCCTCTACGGGGCGCCGGTGTGGGCGCCGTCACTGCAAAGTCCCCTCTTTGAAACGTGGCTGGAAAGACCTCACGTCGTCCTTACCTTCAGCATGACGCAGGTGCTCACTGGACATAGTACGTTCGGGAGGTACCTGTTCCGGATTAAAGCGGAAGTGACACCCGGGTGTCGCCATTGTGCGGAATGCCTGGAGGACACGGTGGAGCACACAGTCGAGGTTTGCCCTGCTTGGGCGGAGCATCGCCGTGCCCTCGTGGGTGGCGATCGGCGGTGGAGACCTTTCGTGCCAGGCCTTGGTTGAGGCCATGGTCCGGAGCGAGGAGGAGTGGCAGGCGGTCGCCGACTTCTGCGAAGCAGTAATGCTCGCCACCGCCGCCAGGATCCGTCGGCGTCGGGTCCGCTGTCCGGATCAAGCCCAAGTCGTCGACGGCGCGTCCTTGAGGCGCGCACTGTTCCCGCGCGCCTCAAGGAGTTGTCAGCATAAGCAGGGACCCAGCCGGGTCGAAGCCTACTGGGGCCAGGGTTATCCGAAAGGGAACTCGAGTCCCGGTATGAAGGCTAGATGGAACAGGGTGGGTCTTTTAGTCAGTAAGAGTCTGACATTATCTCCCGATGCGCCCAAGAGCGGGGGTTGTCATGGATGATTTTTCCCACCATAAAAAGAAGACCTCAACCCGTGAACTACAAATTGAGATCTGTATTAGAGAGCATGGGCTGCATGTAACAATATTTCAAAATCCTTGAAAATTCTTTACGATCAGCAGTTGACCACTTTCCAATGATCACCATACGTAAACAGATGACGCGTGGCCTAAACGCTTAAAAGCCTGTGTTAAGGTTAATCTATACTAATACTAATACTCGTATAATAAAGAGATAGTGTTTTTTTTTTTGATTTTATGTTTTTTTGTTTGTAAGGAGGTAACATCTGGAAGTACTGGTCCGATTGATTAAAATTTTTTAACCGATAGAAACCTACTTTGTTCCTAAGTGACATAGGCTACATTTTATGTACGCGGGCGAAGCGGCGGGCAAAAGCTAGTGGTGGATATTTTGAGTAGAAGTATATATTAACTTCTAGCTTAGATTCTCAATGTATGACATCATTCTGAGACATTCGTTTTTATGAAGTTGAGATTTTTTTATTTTTAACAGGATTCATATTACTTAGCAAAAACAAATAAAATTTTCATTTAAAAATAAATTTCAAAAAAACTAATTTTAAAACCGGTTACCCGGTTAACCGGTTTTATTTTTAGAAAAACCGAAAAAAAACCGGTTTGTAATTTTGGCGGCTTTTGCATTCCCTACCACCTACTAACAAAAAAATATAAAAACAAACTTTACCTCTTTATTATATTAGTGTAGAAGTGTAGATTGTAGGAACAGTATGAGTTACTCTTCAATCTCAATTACAGTTAAGACATTAACACAGGCTGATAACAAATTAGTTTTATACGACTAGTTGTTTGTCCAACCTTTGAGAGGAAATTCTAATTCCTAGGTTAGAAAACCAGTCACCAGTATCCTTTACTTATCTATTTTAAAAATATACAAATTTTGTGAGGTTTTTTTTATTGTATGCCTTCGCTAAACAGAGATCCACAGCGGCATTGTGCCGACATCGGCACGACATTTACATAAAAATATATTTCACATCAGCCTAACCTTTTTCTGAATCGACCTTTACTTTTGGGACCAGATGACCCACACTTCTGTTAAAGCATCAGCTTTAGATACTAAAATAAAACCTTGTACAGCTGGAGTTGGTGTTTCCTGGTGGCTATAACGTCAACACTAGAAGAAGAATAGGTTACTTCTAGGTAAGCGCTCGATTGTCGACCGCATCGTCGCTTTCCATCAGGTGAAATAGCAGTAAATCGTGAAACTATCAACAATTAAAAAAAAAACATCTTTCCAGTGATCATTTAATTGCAACAATGCTGATGATGATAAATCCTTAATACAGAACAACAGGGTCATGGCAAATTTTTGACACGCCATAATAGGCTAGTTGCCGTAAAAAAAGTATTTTGTCCGTCTTTTAGATTATTCAAAAATAAGGGACACGTATTTTTTTATTTGTAAATTAAACCAAAAATTACAAAGATATAGCCCATTAAAGTTACGTGTAACGTCACGCCGAGCTGCATTTTATCGCACGGAGTGACGTCAATAATATTTTTTTACAATCTAAAATACGGACTAAATAAAATGTCATTATTTTGACTCTGGAAACTATCTTATTATGACGGTAAGAGGCCTTACCGCCTTTTTTCTTCTTGCCTTTTTATTCCGCCTTCTTTGACCAGTAGCAAGACAACACGGTGTCCTCATCTTCCGCATGACGCAGGTTGTCACCTGCCATGGTAAGTTCGGAAGGTTCCTGCATCGAATTGAGGTGAAAGAAATGCTCGAGTGTCACCGCTGTGCAGAACGCCTGGACGCTACGGTGGAGCATAAGGAGGTTTGCCCCGCTTGGGCACCACCGTGTCCTCTTGGAGACGACCGGTGGCGGCAAGCTCTCGTTCCGAGCCCTGTTCTAGACTATGTTACGAGAGGGATTGGCGGGCGGTCGCTTCCTTCTGCGAAGCCGAAGTGTTACAGCATAGATAGAACACAATTATGTCTAGGTTGTCTATTGCACCTCCAACACTGGCCGAACTGACAGAACAAACATTTTTTTTAATTTTTTGAAACATAATTTCGCAAGTTACGTAATCAAATTGTAATGAGAAGGGAACTGTCTCCTGAGATACAGGTTCAGATGGCAGAGCATCTATGTAACAGTGACACTTGTTTGCAAATAAATGATTATTTTTATTTTAACATATCATTTTTAAGCTATTGCATAGCTTCTATCGCGGGCCTTGAGCGTGAAGACCGAATCCAGAAATTCCGTAACGAAAATAACCTAACACCCCCCACTCATTTGCTTTTTGAGCGTGGTGACCGATAAGAAAACAAATGTGTGAACAATCAATCGAAATTCAATTTAATGTGTGAAAGTGTAACTTCAATTAATATCAAAGAAAAAAGACTGCATAAATAAAATAAATAAATAATTATAATTGCATAAGTTGATGAAAATGTTACGCAATATAGCTTTACCGCGGCAGTTCCCGAGTGCCACACGTCTTTTTTTATTTCATTAAAAAGCTTTGTCGCTTAGCAACCACATCGCCTAGTAAAGAAAACACAAAAACTTACAATCTTCTTTAGGCTAGCTAAAATAATTTTTTAGTTTTATCGGACATTGGAGAAGAGAGTATTGATTGTATTGCAAAGGCCAATGTCATACGTTTTATAGAGTCCATAAACCGTTATCCTTGTATTTTCATTCCTAACATAATCATAATAAAAAAATAACAAATACAATATGTAAATCCACATTGTGCGTCGCATCTCAGCAAGAATAGGATTTTTTCACTATCAACTCTCCGTACTTTACCAGGAGCGCATGATTTCAAGTAGATTTTTGATAGAATCAACAGTGGGCCTCGGTGGAGTGGTGTCGCCGTGTCGATAATGTCTTCCCCTCTTAGACCCGTTTGAATACGGAGTAAAATTCGGTTTACCAAAGTTCCCGTTTTCAATTCAACGCCGGAAAAGTTATAGATTGTTATTTTGTGAAGGGTTTGTGGGTACCGGAATTTTTATTTAGTTTTTTTTTTTTTGCAGTGATACTGTTTGGTCCTGTTTTCGTTTTTGACTGGGGAGGTATTGAAATTAATATTCTTTGTTTCGTTTTATCAATGTACTGCAGGCCTTTATTTGAATAAAGAAACGAATAAGGTTGTCTATCAATTTATTTCAATAATATAAAAAATAATCTACACTAATAACATTATAAAGAGATATAACGTATTAGAGATTTTTTTGGGTTTTTGTGTTTTTTGTTTACATGACGTAATCTCTGCAAGTATTGGTCCGATTACAAAAAAGTTTTCACCGATAGAAAGCTGCTTTATTCCTGAGTGACATAGGGTATATCTTAAGTAAGCGGGCGAAGCTGCGAGCAAAAGCTACTGGTAAATTAAGGCGAAAGTTTGTGTGCGTTTGATACTTCTTCAATTCTTCAAGCTCCAACAGTTAAACGGATTTTGATGAGAGTTACATTACAGGTAGACCATGTCTTAGAATATCACATAAGATTTTTATTCCGGCAATATGTAGGGCAATTTTCTACATAATCTGCTGGCAGCAGCTAGTATTATCATAGTTATCTTCGTAATAAACCTAATAACATTATAACAACACTAACAACAAGTCACAAACCATTATTCCCCAACAGGTTAAAACTTAGATCTATGAATACTCCTAAATTAAATTCATAACCATATCATTGTCTAACTTCACATTTAGACGTCACTAAAAAGCATTCCCAGTGCACTAAATCACTCGTTTCTTTCATAAGAACAGGTTCTGCACCTCATAGGCCGTTGTCTCAACCTTTAGCGGGACATAAACTTAATAACAAAACACACTTGACATTATATCTATAAGCCACACGCGGAGTCTTTTATAGAACCGTCCAGTCCAAAAAACCACACTTAAAAGACTAAAAAGCTCTTAGACACAGCTCAAGAAATACTGGCAGCTGACAGCATCGTTTGCAACGTGAATTATGCATTGTTATCACGTAGGCCGAGACGTCGTTACAAACAATAAAAGTAATTTTTACGAGTGGCAACCCCTTCGTTAATAAATTAAAAAGTTAGCTGGCTAGGGTTGTGAGACAATGCTACTTCACCCTGTTACCAGATCTAAGTTTTGTCGCCCTAAGGTAATAAGGGTGGATAGGGTTGCCATAAATTAAGAACTAATGAAAATCCTTTTGAAGGGTTTTATTCGTTCTATTTTATCAGCCAAACCGAATTGTAGGTCTGCTATTCTAGCGAGCTGTTTAAGAGGGGCCTTTCCGACGTGTTGTTAACCTGAGTATGATTTAAACTCTTCCGCAGTTAAAGTAGGCAGTCCAATGCAATGTTTAATAAGGAGACAACTCGAAAAAAGAGATTAGCTTTGATTATTCCGTAAGGATATTTTACAAAAACTTATTCCAGTAAATACGTGTTTTTTTTTTAAACCTTTAAGTTTTTGGAAAAAAGTTTCTCCCTCTGAATCTTGGTTAAATGTGTAAGGTTTCTATAAATATATTTGTTATTACTTATTCAATTGTTGTTACATTATAAAGAGTCAAAATTCACGCAAATTAGCAAATTTTCAAAAGTTTTTATTGAAATCTAGAAAATAACCATAACATATATGTGTTTCTTAAAAATATAGGGAAAGATGTGTTACAGCGTCACGTATTGAGCGGTTGTACGTAAATATATCTCGGGTTGGACGCTCTTAAGAGCAAAGATAGCTATTTGCCTGTTTTCCTTGACATATCCGTAGTTAATGGTTCATTATTCTGGATTTTCGCTCTTAACCTGGATGATGAGTTCTTTCTTCAAGTCTTTGTCATATACTTATTGAGGCCGTGAATTGAATACATGTACCTAATAATGTATAGGTATCTAAAATTCACTTGATTGATTTTGCTTAGTGAGTTTTATTTGTATTATAGATTAGAGAAATGTGGAGTTGTTGGAGAAAGCACGTAGAGCCTGTCATTCATAAAGCTTTGACAGTTGTTACTACCTGTAACAACTGAATTGGCCAGACGATAGAAATTCTGACCATCTATCCAAGAAGTGTCGGGTTCCTAGCAGTTACTATGCAACACAATACAACCCAGTTGGATTGAGGAGTGTAAAAAGAGTGTCCATGAAGTTTCTTTTACATTCTTCTCCATAAAGATCTATTTATTTATTCATTTGCATCTACGCTTTGGAATTGCATACATTTTGTTACTACATTTTGCGTATCTGCGAGTGTGTATGCCAAATAAAATAGTTTTCTTTATTTCTTTTAATAAGAATCGTTTTCTAAAAATTGCCTGTAAATGGTTTATTTGAAATAAAATGTTTTGATTTTTTTAAATCTTGAAAGGTCTTTTTGTTATGGTGGATAAGCTGCCAAAGGCGGTAACAGAACTTCAAAAGTCATATCAAGCGTGTCCTAACCGAAAAAGCATATTACAAGGTTAAAGACTATGTCGAGGACACGCTTGTTTGGCAATGACTACCTCTGCACATGTGGCCCCCTGGTAAATCATCAATATTTTGTCTATTAACTGCTCCACCTTTGTTTTAATAATTATATACACATTTTTTTTTCTCTGACACATTGCTTTTGCAATATTTTTATTTTTATTTCAACTGTCATAAATTTGTTAGTAATTTATTTTGTTAATATTTTATTGATAGTTGTAATTATTATATTATTCCTGTTTTTTTTTTATATATAGCCTCTTTTTGTATTGTAAATGTGAGAACACTGTATACTCCACGAACTCTTAGACTACTTCCTATTACGACTTACTTTGTTTTTTACTGAGAAAATTTTGATTGTGCTTTTGTGTACAATATTTGACTGATCTACACTGTTCTTACATAACATTTATCAATATTGTAAAACAACCACTTTTTTAAAAGAGTAACCATGGAGTTTCTTGCCGGTTCTTCTCCATAGGAAACGACCAATTTGGAACCGTGCACTAACTTCTGACGTTTTATAAGTGCCCATGTAGGCCTATGTGAAATAAAAATATTTTTGATTTTGATTTTGATTTTGGGTGGGAAAAAATCATCCAATGATAACCCCCGCTCTTGAGCGGAACGGGAGATAGTGTCAGACTCTTACTGATTAAAAGACCCACCCCGTTCTCTCTAACCTTCATACCGGGGCTGGAGCTGTCTTTCGAAACTAACCCTGGCCCCAGTAGGCTTCGACCCAGCTGGTGAATTTTGAGAGGTCTGGAAGGCGTTCCATGTTAAACACGGGTATTTAGCCGCATAAGGTTGAAGCTGACCCTAAGATAGTTAGAAAAAGGCTAGGAAGATGAACAAAACGTTGATTAATCATCTACCTATGACACCATATCCTAGATCTCTATTGATTTATTTGAGCACATGAGATTTTCGTAACGCCAACAATGCCTAAGCATCTCCCAGTGATGACGAAATATACAACGTGTAAAAGCGCAAAACCTCAGACATCCCAAATGATTTTTTATTCATTTAACCTAATTCTATAAGAAAAAAAATTAAAAAAAAAATTAAAGGTTTTGTGTGCAGTTTTAGTTTGTTTAAAATTCATATCTGCATTGAAATAAGAACTTTTTTTATCCTGTGTATGTGAAAATTTGATAGGACTACTACAACCATTTGTGTTTGTTTACCTATTTCGGCAGGTTTGCGCACGTGATGGCTTTTACCTATTCATAAATAAACGTTTTTAATAAAGATTTTTTTTAATTAGTTAAATACCAAGCGAACGCACCTATTGTCTTTCTATTGTGTCTGTAATTTCCACTACTGAAAGGTTAATGTAACCTATATTAAAAAGTGGTTTAATTGTTTCTGCTCGTTATTCTAATCAATTTTTTTTCAGGGTTTGCGCTTTTAACGTTACACGTTGTAGAGCTCTGGTTATCAAATTTCGTTTATTTTTTAAACGTGATTTTTGAGTGATAACAACGAGATCTAAAGACTTTTTTTCAACCGGATTAAAGAATAATAACGAAGAGATTTAAAACGCTTTTCAGAAGCCTTTTTGGCTTTTGTACAGAAAAAACAATACGAGACAAAGAAAAAAGTGACGCAATGTGTTTTCACAGTTAACAAACAAGGAAAATACTTAACTAAAACCTACTTTCCACCAAAAAGTTGCGTAAGGTTGCTTAACCTTTTCAGTATTGTAATAATAAATACAATACGAGCTTTTGCCCGCAGCTTCGCCCACGCACAAAAATACAGCCTATGTCACTCAGGAAAAAAAGCAGCTTTCTATCGGTGAAAAATTTTTACCAATCAGACCAGTACTACGAGAGATTAACTCCTACAAATAAAAAAAAAAACCAGAAATAAAAAAACAAACCATACCTCTTTATTATATTAGTATAGATAATAATATTCCAAATTCCACTTTTACACAACATCATCTAATCACAAACTAAGCAAAGCTTGTGCTATGAGTACTAGACAACTGTTAAACATACTTATACAGCACAATTTTTTAATTAGTATATATACTTAAAGGGCTTACTACAAAAAACCCTTGTTATTTTATAAGTAAAATCTCAATAAATAATATTCATAAACAGCAAAGTTATTAGCGTTGGTTTATGTCCCAAAATGTCACTCAATTTATGGAAATATTGTGAAGACTATTGATAAATGAAAGAATAAGTGACAATTATTCAGGAAAAACACTGACCGCAGTATTTTCTACTAGCAATTGTATGTATGATTGATTCTGTGATGAATTTACCTTTTCGTGGTCAACTTTAGGATTTCGGTTTTTTATACTTTTGTCTACAAAAATATGATCAGTGACGGGTACAGATAGAGCCCCATATTTTGTGTATTAATGAAAAAGTAGGGATGTATACTTCTGAATACATGTATATATTATAGGCTAGCTTTTGCTCGTAGATTCGCCCGCGTACATAAAATATAGCCTACGTCACTCACCTAGGAATAATGTGGAGTGCCAGATAAACGTGGAATAACGGTCATTGACCCTCCAACATTTGTTGACATTCTTAATTTCAAAAACGGACATAAAGCTGTCTTGAATGGACATGTATCGTGGCCCTTTACATGATCTAGTAATGAAAAGGAATTCATAGTTTGTTTTTTGGATACATAAGAATACAGATATATTAGGAAAAGGTCAATGTACTTTATTCCACGGTTATCTGACGCCTTCTTATAGTTTTCAATAACTCTCTCTCAAACCAACCCCAGGAGAGAAAGACGATCTGATTGGATGTATACAGTTTTGTCAAGTACCCCCAAATTAATTTTTGAGAACAAAATCCATTAGCGAATGGTGTTTTTTTCTTCGCATTGTTCAGGGTTGTCCCATAATTTACACGAAACTCGATTGAAGTCGTTTTTAAACGCTAGGGCGGCGAATGCGTGTTGCCTACAAGATGTATATTACGTTCACACCTGAATCTAGCAACCCTTATGTTTTTGTAATCAAAGTTGAAAGTGCTTTGAGTATTAGTTTCTGAGGTCGGTTTATAAGGTTGTACTGCCGTGTTTTCTTGTCAAGTCTATGATTTATAAGGTCCAATTGTCTATAGTTGAATGCGTGTAAAGAGAATATTTCTATTTGTATCGTTATCCATTAGTTTTTGTGTTGCTAGTGCGGGTTTACATTTAATTCGGTATTGTTGCCAGTGGCATTTATTGCGTTCGATTTATGGCCGCTAAAGGGTTTTTTTAGGTTACTAGATGTGTAAAGCTTTTAGATATTTTTATTGGTTTGAGGTGTGATAGGTGTGAAAGACGTGAAATTATTGTTTTGTTGTGGCTTTCTGGCGCTTAAGTTTATATGCTCTTTGATAGACTTGCACTCATAATATACCATAAATATTATGAAATTCTTTATTATTAGCTCCTATTATTACATAACTAATCTACCAGTGGATTTGCCTACATAAAAGTAAATATTTATTCTAAGGGTAATAATCTGCTCTATGTATAATTTCAGGAGCTTGCTCTGGGTACACAACTATAGATACAGATATATGGTTACAAAATTTTGCCTATATAATATAAAATGTTATTGTATTGCATCGACATCTTGTTGATGTTTGCTAGCGAATTAAATCTCTACATAATACTCATACCAATTTTTTCCATGTAATATTATTTTATTAACTTTGTTTTTTTGTGTGTAGATACTCATTTTCCTGTTACTTTTACACACAGTATCTACATCTCTATTTTCTCCAATTCTCCTTTCGCTGGTATGCTGGAAGAGATTTCTTTAGAAATAAGCATCACCTTTTTACTATTCTTCTGTTTCTTTCTGCGGTTCTTGTATTATTGTGTGTAGGTACGTAAATTGTTAAATAAATAAAACATAAGTACATTTCGTTATTATTAAAATAGATTTCTGCCTTTGCTTCTTCATTGGTATAGCAATATACTACTCTAATAAAAGCAAATTCTAGCTCCATAAACAAAAACTACAGTAAAAATACCAATGTCAGTATTTTGTTACCAATTAAAACATAAATTTTAAAAAAAGACAAACAAGACAAACTCCAATCGCAATAACTCTATTGACAGCCATCCATTGTACTAACACGCATTTAAAAATCGAACACAAAATTAAAAATGGAACGTATTTACAAATTATTAAAAAAATAAAAATGCGCACAATAGATTGTACCGGCGATTCGCAAACACGGCAGGCTATTGTTTCGAAAAATATCAGCTGTGTATATTGGAACACAATAAATGTAATACCCCATTTGGTATTCATACAGGATAATCCATACAATAAACCCTGTGTGCGACGATCAAAATAACTATAAAAATACAATAAGCAGCTTATACGTGTACCCTTAATGTGTGCGGCAGTGAACACGAAAGAGATGACGTTATATG
Organism: Mythimna albipuncta; assembly: GCA_929112965.1. Lineage (NCBI taxonomy): Eukaryota > Metazoa > Arthropoda > Insecta > Lepidoptera > Noctuidae > Mythimna > Mythimna albipuncta. The sequence goes on from OV815965.1 coordinate 22,848,482, forward strand.
CCAGAAGGAGACGGCAACACCGAACAAACGTATTCAACTTTTGACTCAATAATTTGTTTGGTCACGGCTTTTCATACACGATAGAAAAGCGCTTTTAAAGGTACCTTAAGCGAAACTTAAATTATTTTATAATGGGTCTTGATAGCTCCACCATTTGTTAAGGCTTTTTCATTATGAATCAGTCTGGATTTGTAAAGATTCTACATGAGTTACGTTTAAGTTATTATGTGAAGTAAAATATTGTCTGATAGCGGAATGAATGAGGTTTATTTTAATGTTATTTCGAAATGAATTAGAACCTTTCATTCTGATGTTTTTCTTTCTTAATAACAATTACTTAAATATTAATGGCACCTTTGGTAATCAACATTGCCGTAGAGCTGAAAACATTGTAAGTACAGTCAACAGCACTTTAGCAGAAAAAATCAACTTCAAAAAGCATTCTTATTTCTTCGTTAAATCTCTCTCTAGCCGTAATATTGTTACCATTGACGTATAGTTCACTTTTTTATTTCTTTGTATTCATTCCAAAAAGATTGTTTCAATCGCCATTTATCAACCGTTAAAAACGTTAGTCTCAAAATTCGAATTTTAAATTTCAAATCGATTCCAAAATGGCGGATCATTGTTACCAATTAGGTGAAGTGTATCGAAAAGACTTAATCCTATTGGTCCATTGTTGGCTCAATTATAAAGAGCGTTTGTGCTTTATTGTGCTAATAAAATGTTTGTGCTATTGTGTTTAGATTTGGGTCATGTTTATAACGGGCACAATGTTGCGTTCACGTAATATTTTACGTAGGTGTACTCTGTTGGAAGAATGAAGGAAAATATGTAGGGCAGGATTTTACAGCATGTGGATATGTTCAAAACGTACCGAATAGGCGAAGAAGAGTTTCAATCACTCTGCTCGAAATACAGAATTACTCGTATTTACTGTCATATCTTGGCTTAATACAAATGTGGAAATTGAAAAGCAGATGCTTGAACCAATGGACTTCTACGAGTTAAGCACGTACCAAGAACAACACATTTATTTCTTTCATTCTATCCTCTCTTCTTTCTTTCATGTCACTCATCAAACAATACATCCACCTTTTCTTTAGCGTCCCTCTCCCCTCTTCATATAACCATACCTAAGACAAACGATTCCTTTTCTTACTTTTCAGTCACTGTCTCCACTTTCAAATTTCCTTTAATACACTAATTTCTCTTTATCCATTCTCGCAACACCACTTTCCATCTCAACATGCTCATCTTCGTTACATACAATCTTTTTTTCATCAACAATGCTTTCTGGGAATGTAAAATCTTTTTAAAATATTCATGCCAATAAATACTGAAACTATCTATATCATTCTCTAAAAAACCAAAATCTGGTCATGACGTCACATAAAGCCGGTACACATCTGCCCTTTATCTTCTTCGATCTAAAGCTGCGCTTAGCGAAAATACTCGTTTATCTTAAATACGATCTGGATGTGCCCAAATCTGTCTTTTGTTATTTTTCTGTCTGTTTGTTTGTTTGGGCATGATTTGTGCAATTAGCTAATAGTTTAGTGTGAATTTACGTTGTGGATTATTGGCGTATAGACTAGGGAAGATGATGCAAATTGATTTTGATATTTTAAATGCTTATGTTATGGGATTCCGATTTTGATACTGTCTGTGTATTTTTTTAGGGAATCTGAACTGGAAACTTTTTTAAATTGTTACTAGGTAGGTATGTAATAACAATAATGATAATGATTGAGATGAATTTAATTCTTTAAGCCCCAAGCAAACGCTGGCGTTGTCTCTGTCATTGTCTTTCTGTTGTGTCAATTACGGTATTCAAAAGGTTAAAAGTCAAAGAAAAAATTGAACTGAAATCTAAAGAAAATGAGAAAGCAAATTATGAGAATGACAACAGCTAATAAAATATCCCGTGGTTGATGCCAAACATTTTGGCATTTCGATATTCGCTATGGCTGATAGATAATCTGCTACGTTTATAAAGCCCAAAATAATTAAAACGTGTATCCATGACAACTATAACACACGACAATGTACAGACAGTCTTACATAAAAACGAATCAAAAACTGATTCATACAAAACATTCATGCCTCTAAATTACTTACACAGACATACATTCACTAACAATAATACAGAACAAACAACAAAGTACAAACAAATCAATATAATCAATGATATCGGCCCCGCCATAACGAACATCTTTGTCGAAACTTGGACGTTTATCATTTTCCCTTGCCACTGCCGATGACAGTTCACCTAATTGATTGTTTTTTTTTCTATTTTCATTTTTCCCTCCCTCCGTCTTGGCGGGAAATTTAAAAATCGTGTTCTCAGTCCGTTCTCAAAGTTATGATTGGGAATTCAACTATTTAAATCGAGATTGGAATTATGGTAATGAAAACAGACTTATTGTGTGTTGTCTGTAGGTTAATAATAGTTAGGATTTCAGTTTTTATTCTGATTTGACTTTGATGTCTTGGTTTACGGTTTTTCATGTGATTAGAAATGTGTAAATCTATGCTTTTTTGTAGAGATCTTGTTTAGGGGTGAACTCATAAGCTAATGAGCTGAAACATACAAAAATTGAAACCGTTATATTAAAAAAAGGAATTTAGAAAGGTTTTTAGTTTTTTCTCTACTTTGCTAACTTCTTCCAAATTCCGGTAATACCAAAATAGTACATCGTCATTTTTAGAAAATGAATAAGTATGCCACTAAAAACCATTTAAGGAACAAAGGCAATAATTTGGTTACGGGTTTCAATAAATTATCCTAGTAAACCAAGCAAACGACAAACAGTTTTTTTTTACAAGGAACAGTTAATTTGGGACTCACCGTAAAATTTTCCAGAGACAACTGCAATTACCCATTCTGTGTACCACATTGTGTCGCCAGAGAAATTATACAACACTCATTACTGTGGTTCCGAAACAGCACGACACCTCAAAAATCCAACCAATAATAGTCCTAAAATCACAAACATTAAAACATATAATTCTGTAAACGTCATTTTCAAAACTGTAGTCCACCGTGACCTCCAACTTCGAAACATAAAAGAAATAAAGAATAATTAAATATCCACAAACATCTTTGTTGAAAACAATGATGGAATAATGTAGTCACCAAAAATTTCTATAGCACACAGTGGAAACGGCGAAGGACCTTAAAACAACAGTTAAGAATAGTTGACACGGCCATGGAATGTCTTTCTGTCATAATGTTCCTCTATTGTGTATAGATGTCATAAAAATTAACTTTAGAACCATCGGCGAAAGCTTTGATGGTTCAAGATATTACATTACTTCTACCAACTCCTAAACATCTTAAAGCCCTTCCTTGATATCCCTTAAACTACGCTCTCTGGTCTTCTCTTAAGGTTCAAAGTCATTCAACAATAGTTCATTAGTTATGCACAATGGATTCAAAGTTAATGCTTTTGTCTAAACAATTACAGTGTGTATTGTAACAGGCATTCATTTGTGTTTCTTGTTCTATTGATACCAAGTTTTTGTTCCTTGGGTGTCCGAACCACATCATAAATCAGCCGTTACAGGCGAATGTTATATTATTTGCATACTTCAAAAGTTAATTCTATAGGAGTTTGAACTTTATCTTCACAGTTGTAAAGTTCTTTTGCAGTTAGAGAGAAGTAAAAAAAGTTTGGTGAGTAAGGTTTGCGCGCGCGCTTCCAAATGATGCTCTTTACTATTGACGTTTCTATTCACGCTATGTGCGATGTCTGATGTTTTTATAAACGATAAATTTTCAATTGTCAGTCTCCATTGTGAATTGGCGCGTTCTTACATTAGTACCAACTTATACGTTCCGTTTCTCGAACTGCTCTTTACTAACATGGACTTGAATATTGAGAATGTTTTGAGTTTAGAAGCAGCAAAAGTAAAGTTTGTAGGGAACGGAGTCATGCAACATTGTCTGGTATTTTAAAGGCATTTTGAAAACGTTGATTGGTGTGGTTTATTTAGTAGAATGAAGATCTCAGGAGGTAGACGGTGTACAGAAGTAAATTGACTATTCATGGCTCGTGACTGATCACGGGGACCCGGAACAGTGTGTAATCATATAGTTACGCGTGTAATTATAGTTATTCATGTCTCTGTTAGAATGTACCGTTAAATTGTAAAAGGCTTCTAATACTCTCTGCTCCGTACATGACTGGAAAGATAAATAATGTACAATCACGCTTTGTGCTGTCCTGCTTCAATGTCTAGTTGTTCTATTATTATATACGTACACAGATATGTTATGGAATGTTGCATTGCTAATTAAGTGAGTTCCTGTATTTTTTTTTGGTACTTGTGAATATTAAACAGTACTAAAAATAAATGTTTTTTGAAAACAGCATCAAAATTAGCTATATAAGCAAACCAAAAGCAGTAGTTAGGCATTTCAAATATTGGAATGAGGAAGACAAGGTGAGGTGGGAACCTCTTGCGACCTCTTTTGTACACACGTATCCTAATTTCAGTGACTTTACTTGCTTTTGCTCCTGTAATTTGACAATTTCTTCTTCTACCTGATTTTAAAAGTTTCTTTTGAACCTATTTGAAAAATTCTTTCCCTTTGCCATTTTTGAAAAACTTAATTTTCGAAACAATAAAAATAATATTTGCCAGGTAACCAAGCTTCGTCACCGTCATCAAAAAGATTTTGATAAGCTTTCAGCGTGTTTAACTATTTTTAAAGTTAATTTCAGTCAGAATATTTTTCAGACTTTGTTTTTACTGAACTCAATCCATGGCTATGGTGGCGTGTAACTCCATGTAACATAACAATCGAATCATATTTTTTTCTTTAGAGAATTCGATAACTTTTGAACATTTTTTTACAAAACAATACAGCTGACCTTTTACCAGTTACTTTCCTTCTGAAATAAAACAATGAGAGATGAAAAACATTTGCTAACACAAAAACAAAACTCGGTATGACTTAATTAAGAAAGTTTCAGTCAGTGATTCATCACCCACAATGCTCAGAAGGGGAGAAAGGCTACACCATATTTTTTAAATGAATCTGTATTACACAGTTTACGATAATAATTGCGAAATTTAAGATTGTATAATAAACAAAAGTTACACGAATTTCATAACTGAAAGAAATAAAAGTTTTTTTTTTTTTGTTAAAAAATTGGAGTAAGTTATGTAACTTCGCGACTTGTTAAATCATAAGAATTTTTTCAATTGTTACAGTTGTTTTTGATGTAGACTTCTGGCGCTAAATGTCAGTGTTTGTTTTTGTTATTTGTTTTTTCTTTCCATTATACAATCCTTTTGAAAGTTTGCTTTAATCGTGATTGTTCAAGTTATGTTCACATTGAATCATTTTTCAAATGAATTGGAGGATTTGGCGAGCAGTTTTTTGTTTGGCATGATTACACAGTGGACAATGATTTCTGTTTTCAGGTTAAAAAGACTGTGGGACTTTGTTTTCTGCTCTCAATGCAATTTTTAATGCGAATTATTTAATGTTTTCAATTGTGATGGTCTAGCTATTAGGTAAATCCTAATATTGTAAAATTTGTTGACTGTAACGTAGATATTATCATCTAAATAGCTGGCTTTGTATTTAAGACAGATTTTTATCAATATACATACCTACTTGCTTAATAATATACAAAGTTATATTTTCAATACTCAATCAACACATGTATATAGAACATATTAAAATCGGAGATTCCTTATTTTTTTTTTTACAAAAACAAGTTATAGATTAACAAAAGAGATTAACAAAAAAAACTATTCGACATTTCATGTGACCCTAAGTCTAGAGGCACTTCTAAGCCTAAATTCAAAGCCTAGGCTTTGCTTTAGCCATCGAATCAGTATTGCTCTATAACGTAGTAATACTGCCAGCGCAGTTTGGAGCCTGATTCACGTAAAATCGAACAAGACAAATAACGTTGAACTTTTATAGTCGTTCGATCGAAGTCCTATCCAAAAACTGTATTCACGGTCTATCGACTTATTTCCAGTTACATTAGTAAGGTAATTCTACCAGGATAATTTAATACAGATTTTTTTTTTTTAATCGACGTAATTCAGGCGACTTTAAAATCGTTCAAACTCGATTGATGGATGTGAATACGGAAATAGTCTAAACGACTAAATCGCTACGATATCGTTACGGTTTTCATTACGTGAATCGGGCTACTGAGTAGTTTTGTCATTGAAAACGATAAAGTTTTTGGTGCCTAATGAATTCTTCTACACTCGTTTGTACGTATTATATTCAGTTTATTGTATACTTTAGTATAGATAACAACAAGAACACTCAAAAAATTAAAAATTAAATCGGCCTTATCGCATTCCGCGATCTCTTCCGGGCCACCTGGAATGGACAGTACCCCATAAATTGTCAGAACATACGGTGCTGTCATTAGTTTAACAAAAAGCATAAATATTTATTGCAATATATTAAGTTATTCATAACATTAGTTGCGTATAAGTTTCTTTAAATTAATTATTTTACAGAAGCTTAATATTATAATTAACCTCTTACCTTTCAATGCAACACAACATTTTTCCCTTTCTCTCTCACATTTATGCTATTTATTTGTGGTGTTTGATTGCATACTCTTAACACCCTCATTTTTACACCCTCTGACAGAAACTTTCTCGCCTATACCGCTAATCGCTTTAACTTTGTGAAGACGCTCATTTGCCTTTACAAGTCACTTTTGTTCGAAGCCGCCGATGCAATGTCACTTCGCCGAAACTCTTAAAACGACTTCATCAATGTTGTTTTCAAAATTAAAATCTATGTTAAGGATGTTAAAGTTTGGTTTTGTGTGGAGATTTTTCGTCTGAACTTTGATGTGAATGATAAGAGAACAAATTGAGAAGTGTCTTATTTAATTAGAAGTTGCTTCCAAAAGATGTCTGTCTCTACCGATGTGGATAATACAAGGGCCTCACCAATTAGTTAATGGTTAGATTGTACGATTTTAATGAGATTTTATCTTTGAGAAAAATGTTGTGTTCTTTATTTTGGGTAGACAACGGGTTAATAGGAAGTGTTTCGGATGGTGTCGAGTACATTTTTAATTGTCACATTTCTTTTTGCTTTTGCTCTTATCTGATTTTGAGGTTTATTCAAAGGCTCAAAGGATTTCAAAGGGTTGTTTAATTAGAATTTTACCAAAAATCTTGGTTAAATTATGGAATTTGAAAAACAAGTTAAACCCGAGGACGAAAGTTACGAGTTTTATAAACACGCAAATCATTTCACAGAATAAAAAATTCATAAGCCTTTCTACCTTATGGAATTAATTACCTGCCGGAGCCTGTGATTCATGAAAGCTACAACCAGGGAGTCTTTAATTCGAAGATGAATAGATTATTTCTAGTCAAGCGTGATCCACTATCGACCACATCATCGCTTCCATCAGGGGCCCAAATCTACTATTTTTATAAATTCGTCATTCCAACACGATCATTGTCATTTTGCTAAAAGTTCGTAACCTGCTAATTCATAATGATCGATCATTGATCGATCAGTGGTATAGTAATAGAGTTGTGGTAGAATGATAATATCGAGCGTATTAAAACCATTAACTGCACAATAACATTCTAATGGTAGAACACTGATCAAATAAACTGTCAAAGTTTTAGCAGATTACCGCATACGTCAAATATTCATTCTAGAGTCTATCTAATAAGTTAAATGACTTGGGTAATTAGTAGGATTTAAGGGCCAAGCGCCCGAAAAGTGCCATAAAACAGTGATTTTCTGAGGCCTACTCCTCCGTAACGGCTAGGTCAATTGGTTTGAAAAAAATATATGTTTATTATAGATTCATGAACAACATTATCAACTTTTGATTTTTTCGTGCAATTAATACTTTTGTCAAAAAAATATATTTAGCAATTTCGCAACTTTTCGCAACTTTTCCCTACTCCTTCGAAACTGCTTGGACCTTTAGAAACAATTTTACACATTAAAATTGGTGGTTAAATATTCTTCAAAGTGAACATTGCATATGTAAATCAATCAATATCTCGCAGAGAAAATGGATTTAAAGCGCTTTACGGGCGCTGCTGGCCGCAAATAAATACACAAATTTGTGTACTGCCGCCTAGGCGAGTGCGAGAGTTGCGTTCACATAATTTCGGCGAGATGGTTCAAGGGACTATACGCCTTAATGAAATCTGATGTAGTCAACACGAGTTCAATAATTAAAATTGATTAAGAAATAGAGATCATTGTTTACTAACAGAAAAACCTTATGAAAAGTATCGAATATAAGTATTTTTTAAATATTAAATATTATACAAAATTCCCAAGTCGGTTGACTTATTAAACAGACTATATGCCACTTCTTTCAATGGAGTGTCAGTGGTTGACCATTGGAAAGTCATAATGACGCCGTTATATTAGTAGATTACCAAATTTGTCAAAATCAACAATTATGAAATCAATGATAGACCATTCTGACACTATTGTAATAGCAGACTGGAGGCCCAGGCGAGAAGAAATAGTCGATGGAGGGAGTGGTCAAGTAAAAGCCTACCAGTAAATCCTTAAATCTAATGATATTGCAAGAACGGTTAAATATTTAAGTTCTAATATACAAAAAAAGATTAAAGAAAACTGTTTTTTCGTTTTAGTTTTTAGAAGTACACAATTCTCTCCAAAAATGAACGTAAACACCATCTCTTGTCCACCAGCCGCTTGGCCAATCAAAACTAACCAAATTGCTAATTAATAAAATAAATTAGCTCTTACCAAAACTCCGTGGTTAACTGAGTAAAAAATTAAACGAGTGAAAAGCTTAATTAACGCGACGAGGCTTTAATATCAATAATTTTTTAGTTTAAGACACCCTCTCTGTGGTTGCGGAGCTATAAAAACGGTTGTTCATGGTTAGTGTGCTTTGGATGCGGTAGTCTCAAAAAACGACTGCTGTAACAGTAACTGTGATGCATCGGTATTTGCTTACCACCTAAATTATTTCAATATGCACATCATGTAAACATTATTTTTGACCTGAGAAATTTTCCAACTTGAAATTTTTGTTTTTTCATAGGGGTCTACTATGTTTTTATAAAGAGGTAAAATTTGTTTTTTTGTTTGTAGGAGATAATCTCTGAAAGTACTGGTGCGATTGCTACAATTTTTTCACCGATAGAAAGCTGTTTTATTCCTGAGTGACATAGGCTCTATGTACGCAGACGAAGCTGTGGGCAAAAGTTAGTAATAAATATTATGCTAGCTAAGCCAGTGGTTTTGGCCCGTTTAAAAGCCGAAAATTATCCCAAGTGAATTTTTGAATTAAGAAGGCTCGTAAGTTTTAGACAAAATTGTTCAATCGTTTAGATGTGAAGGAGTGACCAACTGACAAACAAACACGTACCTACATACGTTTACTGTTATAGTATTAGTGTGGTATTGCCTGTTTTAATTTTATGTCTGAAAAATTAGTGGTTGCTGTGATTTCGTGTTTTCTGTCTTTTTGTGCGAAACAAAATGTGGTTTTATGTATAGTTTTAATGATGAATGTTTGCAATGGTCTTACAGCCAAAACATGAGATGCCGTCTGTTATCATTGCGTATTAGGTGTTAATTGTGTAGTGTGTAGTCATTCAACCACTGCGCCAACCATGCCGTGTCGTGAATTGGTGTCACTAACAGTATAGTATAGTATAGTCGGCGTTATAATGTTCCCACTGTTGGGACTCAGGCCTCCTCTCTAGGAGAGCGAATGGGCCGTCCACCACGCGGGCGCAGTGCGGGTTAGTGGATGTCACATGTCTTCGAATTTTTGGTTCTAGGAAATGCCGGTTTCTTCACGATGTTTACCTTCACCATTTTGAAAGCAATGGTGATCTAATAAAAAAATACACAAAGTAATGCGCCTGGCTGGGTTTGAACCCACGACTTACTACTCGTAAGTCGGGGCCATTGCCACTCAGTTACCAATGTTCAACCGGTAGAAAATGATAAAAAACACCACCTCCATCTAGCATACAACATCATCGCCAGCCCAACTACTCCACGCTATAATTACACAAGGCGCGGCTGGAAGCGTCAGCAGAAACGCTAACTAATTGCCATTGAAAAAAGGCGAAAGCCCGACTGAAAACATTCCAACCAGCTTTGATGTTTTTTTTACTAAAAACCGAGCCTTTTGCTCTCAAAGCTTGATAAGCTACACTACCCTTAAACTCGTAATAAGGCACTTTGAGCCAGGTGTGACGTACTCGCGCTCTGAAAGAAGAGTGTCGACCCACCTTTATGGACGCCATCTTATGAAATGTAAAGGTTTTTCTTTAGGGGTGTTGTAAGTTGGCTATTCGCTTTTGAGGCCAATTAAAGTATTTTTTTTTATTGGTGGTGTGCCGGATTTGTTGTGACGAGGAAAGAACCAGAAGTTATTAGTGGGAGCTTAGAAATTTTGTAATTGACTTTTTTTAGGTGTTAAATCTGATGATTTCTCCCGCTCTTCTAGAACCGCCCTTGTGGAACATCGAGTACGACTATGTGCAGCGCGGTCTTATCGATGCGATCAGCGTGGTCTGTTACGCAGACGTTTCGCTGGTCCTGCCGCAGTAGGAGTCACACCAGGCGGTGGCTCAACTAGCGACACGTGGGGTTGCGACAGTCATGGAGAGGATTCAACAGTTGGTACTCGAGGTGGCACAGGTGGCACTGCACAAGTCCACAGCCATGTGTGCGTCTTGAAAAAAGGTAAATTGTTGATGTGTAAGTCCATGACATGGAATTCAGTCAGTTTTTCATTTCAGCAGAAAGTCGACTACTGCCAGTGTGACAGTGCCCTGTCAACTGCTACGTTTGGCAATTCTTCTGGATATATCGCTAGTCTTGGTTTACTGTTGATAACTACATTCCTAATGCGATCACTCAAGGAAATAAATTTTCAACAACAACAATTCCTAGCATAATTCTTTCCATTGCATTTCGAGTAACTTTAAGCCTTCTGATGAGGCCCATTGCAAAAGGACTACGTTTCGGACGCATTATATGTCATTACTGGCAACACGCAAAGGTCATTGACATTCTTAAAAGATCAGTGTGGTATATGTTGTATATGTTATATGTTGGAAGTGAAAATATCACGCAGCTTTTTCATTTAGACTTCACTTTTATAATTAGACAGACTCTCATTTCACTCCCATTATTTTGTCTACGGTACATGCCAGTAAAAATAGCAGCTGAAATAGCTTGATCTGATTTTCTATCTGATATTCATAGATTTAAACGATGAAGGCTGTGACTGGCTTTGGTAAGCCCAAATAATACTAGTGAACGTAGGCCTAATAAATTACCAGTTTTATCTTGATTTAATAATGGAAACATTATACCACTTAGTGCAATAATACACCATTTATAGACGTTGTAAATGTCAACAAAACACATTCATTACACGGGCTAATAAAATCATTATTAATTTAGGTAAATGGTTTATTATTTATTTTACTACCCTTTATTAATCATGAACTAGTACGAAACTTCACTTTTACTTGAAACTGTTACGTCACTGTAATGTTGAACCTACCCTATTTTAAAACAACTGTCAGGTCATTTATATAATACAAACCCCATGCAATTATCGCCTCAAGTTCTTCAAAGCTAAAGTTTGAAATCCTGTGATCAGAATTCAGGTCAACATGAACTCCTTCTTGACGAAGGGCAGGTCCTTAGCACCTAGTACGTTGACTTACGAGGTTGTACACCCTGACGAACATTGCCCGAAGACGTAGAAGTATTTATACAACTAGTTGTATAATATCTGAAACAAATATGATTGTGTTAAGTATTCATTCATTACTTACGAATGTAGTGGGATTGACTTTGAAGTGACAGTTTTGTACGTTCATTGACTGAGTGGACAGAGTTTTGACCTCATGGTTACTGTCTAGGGCCGAGGAGATTTTTTAAAGAGTCCAAGGTCCTGGAACTCAAGCGGCAACTGAAGGATGAAGGATACAAGTTGGTTTAAGTCAGTAAAAGTCTGATACTCCGGCTGCACTCTAAAGCGACAGAGGTTATTTGATGATTTCCAAACTTAAAAACAAATGGTTACTATGGTCTGTTCAGACTCTGCCATCTCTTCAATTCCCTTTAACCTTGCAGTCTCATTTTTAACTTTGAGTATCTTCGACATCTCATCTTTACTGCTTAATAATCAGGACCACATAAGACGGTCCAAGTTTTGCAGCAGTACATGAGTCTTCTTAGACCGCGTGGGACCATTCTGCCGATTCTTTACCTTGAGTGCATTTTATTTGTACCCTACTCAGTATCAAGTACTTATAAGAAAAATTCTTGCTCCTACTTAAGGCAAAAATGGCTTCGAAAGACATAAAGAAGGTCGAGGATCTCACAAATTACCATTTCTATCCATTCGCTTTCAAAGAAGCCTTATTTAAAGTCAAAATCCTTCAGTTTGTTTCTTTCTGCATCTATATATCTGCATTATGTCATCCAGAGATAAATTGGAAGTTATGTATCACTGGCATTTTTTATTATTATTGGTAGGCTCGCTTTGACCACTATCTCACCTGATGGTAAGCGGAGATTTGACCAACGAAGGAGTACGCTTGCTTAGAAGTAACCTATTCGCCCTTGACATATATATCTAACCCCAGCTTGTAGCTACACTCCTTATCTGTACACACAATTAATGTTTTCCCCAAACGCTTTGTATTAATGGGTAGGATTTCCACCATGTACCGATGCATCGCCATACGTCTGGTGGTCGGATGATGGAATGGGCTTTGTGGAATAAATTTTGCTTTTACTTTCTTCTTTAACAAGAAGAATCACCAAACTAAAGTGGCGATGGGCAGGGCATATTGCTCGCAGAACAGATGTCCATTGGGGCCGAAAGTTACGTGAGTGGCGACTACGACACCTGCAGACGCAAAATTGGAACGCCTCCTAGACCTGGTAAAGGTTGCAGGAATCTGAAATTGACTGGCCTGTGGGTGTAGTGGTTAGTGACCCTGACTACTATGCCGGAGGTCGTGGGTTCGATTCCCACCCAGGACAAATGTTTGTGTGATGAGCACGATCATTTGTTCTGTGTCTGGGTGTAATTTATCTATAATATATGTATTTAGAAATATAAAAGTATGTTTATCAGTTGTCTAGTACCCATAACACAAGCTCTGCTTAGCTTGGGACTAGACGGAGCTGTGTGATAGTTGTGGAATATTATATTATATATTATTATATTATATAATCTAACGGATACGAGACGCACAGGACTGTTGTGGCGACACTTAGACCTATATCTAACAGTGGATGTCTTTCGACTGAAATATTATGATAATGATTAATTCTTATGTCGTGTAAAGCTCTTCATTGGAATTATTTCACAAGCAGCTGTACTACCAGACCCAGTTTATTCTAATTAACGTGTCGGACAGCTTAAAAAGAGACTGAACAATAGTTTTAACACCTCTTGGAGTTCGACGGATGTGGTAGGAGCTCCGCCCTCCGATTGTTTAGTTCTAAACATAACCAGTTCACTCTAGAACCTCGTACACCCACGGTGAAGACTTATTAGAATATGTGATCCTACTTGTTTAGGGGAACCATGGGGTTGAGGAACCTGGGATATTGCCATTTTAGAGAAGGAGAGAGATCTTCTTCTTTATTCTTTATTGTACATTATAAACACAAAAAAATAAGTGGATAGCAAAGTTCATGTACATAGGCGAGCTTAACTCAAAGTTGAGTTGAGATGTTATAGAAATGGAGCTGGCTGGAATGACTGGCCTGTTGGACTAGTGGTTAGTAGCCCTGACTGTTATGCCGGAGGTCCTTGGTTCGATTTCCACCCAGGACAAATGTTTGTGTGATGAGCATAATCATTTGTTCTGTGTCTGGGTGTAATTTATCTATAATATGTGTGTATTTAGAAATATATAAGTATGTTTATCAGTTGTCTAGTACTTATAACACAAGCCCTGCTTAACTTGAGACTAGACGGCGTTGTGTGATAGTTGTGGAATATTATTATTTCATTTATTTCCTATTTACACATAATAATTATTTAAAGCTGAGTAATTTGGGTTTCTGTTATTTTAGAGAAAGATTATAAAGAAATGAAAGATAAGTTTGTGTTAGGGAAAAAAAAAGAAATAAAGAAAATAGTACATTTTGATTATATAAAGAAAGATTGTCATTGCGGCCGAGGCGGAATTTGCACGAGCAGTAGGAAAGTGTTTTATGGAGCCGAAGGCAGCAGTAATTTTGCACGTGTATCAAACGACTTTTTTCAATACACTTACTAAGAAATGTATAAATGAGGGTTTACCGGCGATTCGTGGGGGTCGACGGGCGACCAGCCTGATAAAATAAATGTTATAAAATTGTAGGGAGAGCATGCGTACTTTTCTGCACTAGTGCGGAAGACAGTATATTACGTGACTAAAAGCGGTGAGATAAGAGCGGGTTTTCGAGTTAGTGTATTCAAAATAGTTTATTATTGTTTTTATTTGTTGTTGTTTTTTGGTTGTTTGTTTATGGGATGGTAGAAACCGTGGTAGCGTGACAGTTGACAACACAAGAAAGTTTCAGTTTTAACTATGGAAAACGTGGAAACTGAACCAGAACGAAACTTTTTCAAGTGGCAACCGCGTAGTTAAAGATGCAGCGTTAGTAGACCCCCCACAAGGCGGACCGATGACCTGGAGTGGCAGCAGCAGCAGCAGCAGTCCGATAGACGCGAGACACACAGAACCATTCGTTGTGAAGACACTTATGAGAAGCCTATATCCAACAATGGCTATCTTTCACCTGAAATGATGATGATGATAACTGAATAAGATTACTTATTTGTACGATGGTCTATGTGTAATTACAGCTATGTGGTTACCTATTCTTTTGGTGTATATATTATTTTCCTTTTCAGCGATAACTCTTTCAAAAGAAGATTATCCCACCTGTTCATAAAATATGGTGTTCCGAAGCAGAGACGCGTACCTATACCTGTTCCACACAATGAATCATTGTCTACAACACTAAACTTCTGTTCAATAGTAATGTTCCGGCGAGCCTGTTGAATAATTACTTTTCCGGCTACCGTTGCCAAGGAAACCGGAGCATTATTACGAAAATAATTACATAAAATCTTAAAACATAGATAGAAATCCAGAAATATAATTTATATGCATAAAATATATAATTTATGTAAATATAGAAATATGTTTAAACATCATTGCAACTTTATGTTTAAAAACACACCTAATTTTCTATGCAAATTAATCAATAATAACACGTTGAGCAAGAACCGTAAAATTCGAGAATTTCATCAAAATTGTCGCCACCATGAATAGAAATACATAATTTTACATAATGAAAGAGTTAAATAAATTGAGATTTATTATTAGCACAAAAAGGCGCCACAAAAAAGTTCGCCAACACATTTATCATAATAATAAAAGCTATCATCAAAAAAAACGTGGAAAAAAAACGCCTCGGCATGAGTTGCGTCGCTTTGAGCCGCCGACGACGGTGGAACCATTGTTTTCAAATCGGTAAAAGATCCAGTTCCGCCACTGGAAGACTGGCTGACTGGAACACACCGCATTAATTACACGTAATTGAATTTCGAATTGGAACGATGACATTTAAATTTTGGCGGGATCCGTTCACTCGGTAGTGATGTGCAACAAAGACGCCGATTGCCACAATCGAGACCGCCCGTGGATCCACATAATGGGATATTAGAAACATCGAACAGTGAAATGTGTGTAATGAGAATTATCTCGATTGCTTCTGTTGTAACGGCAGGCTTGAGACTGATACATGCTTTTATTCCACCATGAATAGCATTCTTCACTCCCCTCTATTCTAAAAGATTATTTTATATTGTACTCCCTTTATTATGAGCAAAATAGTAATCAGTTAGTCTATTAGGTGCGTTACTTGCAAAAATGCTTGGGAACTCCTTTTATTCTTGCCCATAAAAGACTCGGAACACCTATTTCGGTAAAAGCTATTAAAATACGCATAAAAATTTTAATGGCTATATTTTGTATTAAAATGTATTGGTAAGTTATTCTAATTTATACAAATATTTTACACGAGTATAAGTAATCTTCATTAAATTAAAATTCAGCTCAGCGGGGGTATTCGAAGCGGGTATTACCATGATAATTAGCGGAAAACTCTGTGCGATGTGCATTCATCTTAGTAGCGTTTATTGTAGGGTTCAGGTAAATATGGGCTTTATTGCGTTGTTAATACAGTTGAATATTATGAAGATGGTGTCGATTCTTGACAATTGGCGGATTGTCTCGCGTGGCTGCGTACATCCCCGGTAGTCGAGGCGGGCGAGGCGTCACGTGGGACTCCCTGCGGGGACGTTGATTGCCGACGAGTGTCGTTTTACGCCGATATGGACAACACTAGTGCCAAATTCGAAATTAGAGGTGTTATTAGTGAGATAAATGAAATCGAGATGATATTCTAATACATTCGGCTGAGCATTCGTAAATACTTTTATTGGTTTTTAAGTAGTTTTGGGTGTTGAACATGAAGGTCTATGTTGAAATATATGCAAATGAATGTATACAATGAAATAAAAACGTCCAATCAAAAAACTATTTCATTAAAAATCTAATAAAAATTGTGGTTTATGAACAATATTTTTTCGCTTTAATTGATTTTAAAGCAGATTTATTTACAGTATTTTGTTTTAGCATTCAAATTGTCATAGATTAGCTAATTTTACGAGATACGACGGAATATCATTTTTGTCTGCCCTAGTTTATTTCCGAATTATAATTGATACTTTTGTTTACAGGGTATAACGCGCATCAAAACTAATTTGTTCCCCCTGCCTTCCCCGTGTTCTACCGTTAAATTAACTTAGAAAATCGAGTAATTTCCATGTGTCGTGACTCGGGATATTTTGCCTTAATATTTTACTTTATTAGCACCGAAATACTTCGGTTATACTTCAAACAGGTGGTCTTGTAATTGGCGTGAATTTCGAAATATTATAATTATTTTTAACTATTAAAAACAGGGTGAAAAAAAAAAACAGGAGAATTTCTCAAAAATAATTTTATCTTAACCAAACTTAAATTACCATTTATTATAAAAATTTCCTGAAAGTAAAAATTTATTATACCTTTTATTATCTACACTAATATAATAAAGAGGTAAAGTTTGCAATTTTTTTTTTTTTGTTTGTTTATAGGAGGTAATCTCTGGAAGTATTGGCCCGATTGCTAAAATTCTTTCATCGATAGAAAGCTGCTTTATTCCTGAGTGACATACGCTATATTTTATGTACGCCGGTGAAGCTGCGGGCAAAAGCTAGTTAGATATATACCTATTGTTTCAAATTTTAATTATAACTAATTGCATAAAATTAAGAACCAGAAGACAAATTACATACCTGTCACATATTTGTAGAATTTTTGACGCAAAGGATAACTGAAGGAACACAGGTAGGTATTAATCATTAAAAATCGGACACTTCCTCTCGTTTACCCAGAACAGACGAAATCTAATGACGACAAAAAAAACTGTCACACAGATAATAAAAAAAAAAAAAATTCAATTTAATAAAATTAAATCACTTCCTTGTATTACATTACTTATCAACTTTATTATTTTAAATATAAAACACTTCATCACTCAACACCTACTAAATAATTAACACATTTCAACAAAAAATCATTAGTTCGGCACAAGCAGCGCTAAAATTCCGCCTACCATCAATGATACAGCACAACGCTGCCATTGTTCTGACATATTATTTCGTTTATAATTAGCAGGCGATGTACAATTTCACGGGAATTATAAAGTTATTAAAAAAGGTAGTCGAAGCGCCATTTTAGCGCCTCGATGGAATGGCTGTGATTTTTTTATCGGAGGCGTTAATTGAAAAATTGATTCAGATTTAAGTTGCTAATGTGCTAAAATGTGCGAACTAATTGTAGCGTTTATAATAGGCGGATATATTTGATTGAAACAGAAAAGTTTTTGTTTAAGTAATGTAAAAAAGGTCTTCCCGTCCGATTATAATTTAGGTGCCTTCAAGACTTGAGTGAATAGGCTCTTGATAAACTAGTGCGCCTCACCATCAACGATTGCATCACTGCTTACCATCAGGTGGGATCGCAGTCAAGCACTGTTTTATATCTATTTTCGAAGTTCCGTAACCAAAGGGTAAAAACGGGACCGTATATCACTCCACTGTCCGTCTGTCTGTCACCAGGCTGTCACTCATGAACCGTGATAGTTAGACAGTTGAAATTTTCACAGAAGATGTATTTCTACTAAAAACAGAATAAAATAAACATTTAAGTAGGGCTCCCAGACTTGATTTTTGCCGTTTTATTTCGATATTTATAGTTTGTAGTTTTGTAAATAATGGTAAGGAACCCTTCGTCATCATCATCATTATTTCAGCCGAAATACGTCCACTGTTGGACATAGGCCTCCCCCAAGTGTCGCCGGATTGAACGATCCTGTGCGTCTCGCATCCATCGGTTTCCCGCAACCTTCACCAGGTCATCGGTCCACCTTATAGAGAGCCTTCCAACGCCTCCAACGAACCCTTTGTGGTCGAGTCCAACTCGCACTTGGCCGGTTTTTTTTTATTATTTTTATGTTTATACTTATAAAAATCGTCCTGGTGCTTCTGAATACCAGTAGTCTTTATCAATGTAGAAACCAAAATTATCCTTTTACAGTACCTAATCAAAATACACAACACAAAACTGTACCTACCTATGTTCTTCTCTTTATATTCTACAAATGTGTACGAAATTGCAACATCGTACATGCTCTGTGTATAATCCAACGCGACTATCTCCGAAAACATTGTTGTGTTGAAAGACGACGAATGTTCAATGATGTGAGGTGTGCATGCTGGAAGGAACCAGCCAGGTTTTATTTCAAAGCTAAAAAAGTATATTACGAGAACTCGGCATCAAGCAGCGTCTATCATCGTTGATACAAATACCGGCACGGATCTTGAGTGCTAACTTGAACTTGGCTTGCGGACAGTGAGCAATGGGTAGCTCGCTGTCCGTACTAAGCCAAAGTCGTCAACGGCGCGCAATGTTCCCGCGCGCTTCAAGGAGTTGTCAGCAACAGCAGGGGCCCAGCCGGGTCGAAGCCTACTGGGGCCAGAGCTCGAGCCCCGGTATGAAGGCTTGAAGGAACAGGGTGGGTTTTTTAGTCAGTAAGAGTCTGACACTATCTCCCGCTCCACCCAAGAGCGGGGGTTGTCAATGGATGATTTCCCCCACCAAAAAAAAAAGCACTTACTTGAACTTGAAATCTCGAAGGCTTGAATGAGAAGTGAAGTATTGGGTCTCTTTAGTGGTATGAAGTAAGACGCGGGAGCTGAGAGTACATCTTTGTAGTTACAGTGATTGGCTCGACGATGTGAACGATGCGCAAATTGATCCTGACTCTTTTGACGAGCGCTCAAAATGCGTGCCGGTATTTGTACAGTCTCGTATTCTCACCTTTATTGGTCACGTATGCCACCGAGGAGAAGTGACTATTGAGCGACTTGTGGTCCAAGGAAAGGTTGAGGGTACCAGGCCACGAGGAAGATCGTCTAAGAGGTGGACTGACCAGATAAAGGCGGCAGTAAATGGCTCATCATCACTGCACGAATGCACGAGGAAGGCGGCCATCAGAGAGGAGTGGCGGCGTGTTGTGAAGCTTGCCACCAACACCTGAAGTGATGACCACGACCACTCTGTCAAGAGTGATATCGATCAGGAAGAAAAAAGTAAAAGCCGATACAATCAGTAAAATGTAAGTCAAAAATTACCCATTAGGTGGATACGCATGAATTTTGCTGATAGTACAACAAAAAGTTTTGGGAGCACATTGAGCGTACAGCTAAGAAGTGGAATTTCCTGCCGGAGTCGATGCTTCCTGATAGCTACAACCTGGGGGTTTTAAGTCAAGAGTGAATAGATTACTTAGGTAAGCATGCTCCATCGTCGACTACAACATCATCACCATCTCCTCCTGTCAGATCCTGATCTGATGATTGGAATCCGGGAGAAATTAAGGGAACTCTTCAAATTATTTAGGCTCACTTGTAATGATAATATTCTATAGGAGCCTTACTATAGAACTTGCACACTATTCTGAATTAAAAGAGTACTAGAACTTGAGTTCTGGTACTCCTCAGCTAATTCAGAATAAGTTAATGTAGAATAAGTTTCTAGAAGAAAGTACAACTAAACCAAAGACTTCAAAACAAAAACCTTAAAAGGTGAAAAATAACTTTAACTTTGAAGTCGGTTATATTTATTTGTAAAAAGTTTTTACTTATTTATTGTGCGTACAGCCAAGGAATGGAATTCCTGCCGGAGTCTGTGTTTCCTGATAGCTGCAACTTAGGGGTTTTTAAGTCAAGAGTGAATAGGTTACTTCAAGCAAGCGTGTTTCATCGTCGACCACATCATCGCTTACCATCAGGTAAAATACAAGCCTATCAATAATAATAAAAAAACCTTCAGATGGTACCCAAACACCCATTTACTGTTACTTAACACTGTTCCCTTTAACGTAAACCTGCTCCAAATGCCTCACAGAATTCACCCCGCTAGCTTAATACCATCCAGATACGTCCACATTCAAACATCGAAACCTAATTTCCTGTCTCAGATACAACGCGCCCGTCGGTCTGAGCCTAAAGACAAATACACGAACAACACCACCATCAAACGACCTGTCACCCCCTTCTGGGCCATCGAACGACCAACTGATGGAGGGGCCTTGTCATAGAAATCCGCGGGTCATGGTAATCTGGACACGTTGACCAAACAGTCCTAGTGTATTGTCGAGTAAAGGAGGTCTGAAAACTGAGTGTTTGGTCTGTCTCGATTCGTCTAGCGCACTCAAGCAGTTAGGTTCTATAGGGGAGTAGGTACTGACCTGTCGACGAGTAGTATGTGCGTATGGCGAGTAATTAAAGAGTGTTTGTGCATCTAACTATAGTTTTTATTCTTAGAAACGTACAATTATAGTAATTATTCAATTCGCCTAGCGGCTTGACGGTTAAAAAAAAATCGTTTTCATTCATATCAAATTTGTATATCTATGTGATAAAAAAGAAAAGATATTTTTCTTTTTCCATTAACTCCTCGAGCACCAGGGATTCATTGACCCGGAAAATTGTACTGTTTACGTAAATCACCAAAAAAGAAACAAAAAAATTAAAAAAACTTTTTTCGGATTTTTCTAATAAAAACAAATAATATAATTAATATATATATAGAAGAATATGTAAAGAAACCAAAATTTTCGACCAAATAACTTAACACGAAAATTAAGCATTTTTCAGACATCCAAGTTGTACAGGCGTATGTACAATCGGCGCTCGAGGGGTTAACATTAAAAGTATAATAATAATTGTCTTGCCAGTCTACAAGTTAATAAGAGCATACCATCTCCTTCGACATCACAGTATCATGTAGACAGTCAAATTTAATTAGAAGCTAGTTTAAATGCAGTCCAGCTATCTAAGGGCAGACATTGTTTAAAAGGATTACCGTGGCCCTGGACCGCAAAGGACACTAATGTAACATGGGTGGGTTTAATTAGTTAATAGTTATTTATTTATTTAAAATTATGTAAATAACACCATTACAGCTAACGCCAATGCGATGTTATTACCAGCTATACCTGACGCTCTTTCCCACTCCACCTAGCGCCAGAGGAGTTATATGAAGAATTTCTAACTCAAAAAATTCACGCCTTACTGACAGTTTTATAGAACTTTCTTCAAGAGGAGTCACCACGATTTTCGATCATTGTCCAGATTTTTACAAAGAATATTGTGCAAACCAGATTCCCAAATACTTCATCAGTACTCACTTGTTAAACTTATTATGTTAATAAAAAATGCAACGGCTTCCGTTTCTCTCAACTGTCAAGTTTTCAAGATCTCCACTCTCCCAAGCATCCTCATGTCAAAGTCAACCGATAAACTTGAATCAAAATAATTGATCCAGATAAAGATCCTTATCCCAAGTGGACTGTGCAAATCCAAAATATATTTCCCACAACAAATATTTAATTTGAATGCTCCAAATGATATCAGACAGTCCCATACCCGCAAAGAGTACAATAAGCTGGAGTACAATGCCTTTAATTTTAAGTACGATCTTTGTCCAACATCGGATGGAAGTATTCCGAAACCAAAGTCCGATATTTTGACCAGTTACAGTAGCCTTAACGACGAAGTTTCCGAACTTTGGCCGGAGTTCGGACAAATTTTTATTTAAAACTTTTTTTTCTCGTAATTAGTGGATAAACATTGGTCTTGCTGGAAACTGTTACTGCTTGGCAAACCGTGGGCTTCGATCTAACCCCTTTTACTTCGAGAACTTTGTTCAACAGCCAGCGATTCTGTCGGATTGGTTCTTCAGAAATTCGTACTACTTACTGATGTTTAGGTTGGTGGAAGAAGTAAGCCTAATAAACGATGCCTACTAATCCCAAGGCACGTGACTTACAAGTAATTTCCCCGTTTGCGGAAACGTAGGGTTGGTCAGGATTAAAATATAAAGGTAGGTGCTGCAAAGTTTTTCTCATACAGGAAGCCTTAAAATTACTTTGTAAAAGTCAGACTCATAAACTTTGTAAAAAAGAGGGTGCTTTTTGATTTTCTTTTCTCTTTCGTATTTATTTTATGTTTTAGTTAAGACTTTCCTACCTACTACTTTTTATCTGTATTTACATGGATGTGTTGCATGGATGATTTTTTATAGATAGCACGTTAGACATGCTCTATCAATGAAGAAGCTCTGTGTGTTTGATGTAACACAACGGACAAACAATTGTCATTGTGTATCTACCCTACATTCTTGAATATGCCTTAATTCTTCCCCCATCTTCATCTTCCCAAACTTCTCACAGCCCAAAGAGTTTGCGTTCCATATCAAAGTCGCATTAGCAAAAAATTGACACAGGAACTTTTGATTGACGTGGACATTTGAATAGAAATGTTTTGAAATCAGACAAAAGGTGAGTTCATAGGTCGTTTTGTCGGGCATAGGGAACCGACCTTCTTTTGTTGAGAAAGACAGTGTCGCGATTTGGAACAAAGATGGTAAAATAAAGGTGACGCAAAGGATTTTGTTAGGAGTTTTACAAAAAAATTACATGGATGATTTTAATAATGTTGAACGTATGAATGTGACGATTATGATGCATTACTTGAGCTGTCTTAATCGGAGAACAATAATTTGATATGAATAGAAGACTAAAGTTATGAATAGAACTAATTTTAATCGGATGGTTGTTTTGTAGTTGTAGGCAAGGGACAAAGTGGTTTAGCGAGGTCAAATGAGTCCAAATGAAATTGTTGTCCGATTGTCACAATTATTTTTATAAGGAATCAGGTCAACGAATGAATTGAGTACTTAATAATAACGTAATTCCATTATGTACATGTGTCATAGAATAGAACAAAAACATAATTTTGTGTGTCACAAATCTGTTTTACTTCCAAAGAAGTATAGAGAGATTTGTATTTTGGTTTGTTATGAATAAACTCAAATATTGACCGATTTAAAAAAATCCTTTGTCAGTAGCTATATAATTATTATCTTCTTTCACGCGGGTAAAGCCACTGGCAGAGGCTAGTGCACATATTATATTTTACTAGCTTCTACTAGCTGATGTACTCAGTGCTAAAGTAGCACTGACGAAATATTTTTTTTAATTGTTGTAGTAGTATATCATTAATTTTTTATGTTTTGTAATGTAAACGTAATTTTTCTTGTTCGATTTTATTTTATTTAAGTGTTTTTTTGTGTTATTTTGTCTCATTCGGATTATACTGTGAGTTTATGTTAAATGTAAGATTATAGTTTTTAAGGCAGCAAAATTATTGCAGTGAGCGCTATGTAGGTACGCCTTAATTGTCATGTGCATAAGTCATTTTGTTTTGAGATCATTTTGTTAATGTGATATGTTTGTGATGTGGTTGTACTTGATTTAATTAAATAAATAAATAATTAGTTTTTGTGAAAAAACTATCTCTATCATTTTAATAAAATGATGATTTACATTATTCGAACGACGTTTTAATTTTCTGATTGCAAGGGCTTTCTCTGTTTTTTTATTTATTTATCTTTTTTTGTAATAAATTGCATTCCATCCGCAGGAGAATCAAGGTCGCCAACAGAGCACGAAGAATCGCAACAGTAAAATGGCAGTAGCATATTGCTCATAGAACGGATGGTCGACGGAACCGAAAGGTTCTAGAGTGGTGACCGCGCACCGGAAAACGCAGCATTGGAAGGCCTCCGACGACCCGGTGAAAGTCGCGAGAATGCGGTATATGCAAAAAGCATAGGATTGGTCGTTCTGTCGACGCTTAGGGGAAGCCTGTGCCCAACAGTGGACATGTCTCGGCTGAAATGATGGTGATGTTGATGATGATGAAATTGCATTTAAAACTATCAATTTGAGTAATATATATGTATAATTCGAATTTTGAACTTCGAAAACTCCCTCCATAATGAGATGCTGAGCCAACGGACAATCCTGGGAATAGTACACTTTCGGCCATAAATATTATCCGTTATCATACAGTTATTAAATCAGTACGGGTCATAAATCTAGGACAATGGGAGTGACCACCTTTCTCCACAATGTGTGTACTCAAAATTACATTAAGCCGTGTTACCAGGTCCTTTATGAACTAATAATGTGCACCACAGAAAAGACTTTGCATATAAATCCCCTAATTACTTCATTCATAGTGAACTAATCTCGACTAGGCCTTTATGGCATTTGCATGGGGATTTTTTTGGGACAATTGAGAGTGATTTAGGGTGACCGGAATTGTGTCTGGACCGTGGATAGGAAGAGTGTCTAGTTTGGACAGACGGGAACGAAAGTGTTATGAGAAAATCTTGTTTATTCCGTTTTTTTGAATAACTTTCTTAAAAATATTCGTAATTATTAGTTAGAGTGTAGTTTTTTAACAAAAAGGTTTACTAGCAGGGATGCTTTGTTGCTTTAAATCCACCTATGCCCAGTATTTTACATAAAGTTTAAATAAATAAATAAAGTCTATTAATTTATTGAAACTTTATCTTTGTGGAACAAAAATCCATTTAGAACACTTATTATCTATTATAAATGTTCAGAATGGATTTTTGTTAAACTTTTTACTTATTTTTACTAAAAAAAACAATGAGAGAAACTATTCAACCCTTTCACCGCCATGTCCGATTTAGTGCCTCGCCAACCACACTAAACTTTACGACTGTACATATAACTTAAAAAACCAACTGCTCGTGACACGCAATAAAATGGATTAACGCAATTGAATCGCCCTTACGTTTCTGCCAAGCCCTTACAGTACCCTGCCCTTACAGTGGCCCATTCACACAAGAACTTATTACATTACATATAAATTAACATATTATTACGAAGGTGACACATGCATTTTGTTACAATTGTACTTGTCTAAGATTTATATATGTAAACATGAACGTGAGACAGTAAGTGGAAGGATGCGTTCTATCTCATTGTGCTCAACTATTCATTTGCTTATAAAGGGTAAACTAACGAAGTATTGTTGCCATGAGTTACTTTTTGGTGATTTTTTTTCTATTTTTTGTTTTCTTTTTCTGTTGTCCGTTGATGTCGTGCTATTCGCACGTAATCTAGGCTGAATGATGACGCGTATTTTTCACTTTTGTGCGCGATTGTACGGTAAATTATTATAGATTGTGGTCTATTTAATATATTTAATTAAGTTCACTTCTTTTGGTCGGTTACTTATTCTTAGATTCTTGTCCTAGAGAATAGAATGGTTGGAAATATTTTGTTGTTAATTGTACCTGACACAAAATAACTGTAGTCAACGATCTCGTCGCCGTCGTCGTGGTGAAGTGCATTTGCGACGGCATTTGGTTTTGACCAGAAAACTAGAACATTATTTTTCTTCACTATTGGCTAGCTTTAGCCCGCGAGTTCATCTGCGTGAACATTAAAGATTGGTCCTGAAAGAAATTAAAAACACGTGTCCTAATTTTTTGCGAAATATTCTTAATTTTTCTTTCTCTGAGAACCTCTTAAAAAGTAAAATCAACCAGAAGTGCGTAACCAAGAGAAATAGATATTCATTTTAATGTATATAGATAGGGTCGCCTTTGACCACTATCTAACCTGATGGTAAGAAATGATATGGACGACGATGAAGCATGCTTGCCTAGAAATAACCTGTACACTCTTGACTTAAAGATCCCTAGATAGTTATGGACACAACTATTCCATTACCTGCATGCATACTAAACACTCCTATATTCTTAAAAACGTTATATCAAACAAAAAAAAATCATCCTCCACTTAGAAGCATGAATTAATAGAAAAAGATATACTCACTCAAAGTACCATTGCCCCATACAACACTAAAATTATAATAGACAGAAAAATAATTAAATCTTACTTTTTCATGTGCCACTTTTATTAAATGAATGATATTCTATTATATTCTAATAATTAAACACATTTTCATTTAGGTATACATCACACTAATAAAGAGAATTATCTAAAACAATAAGTATTTCAAAATATAATCCTAAAACATATGGCTTATGATTCAATCTTCAAACACTTAATTTTTAGGGTTCCGTACCCAAGGGGTAAAAACGGGACGCTATTACTGAGACTTCGCTGTCTGTCTGTCACCAGGCTGTATCTCAAGAACCGCGACAGCTAGATAGTTGAAATTTTCACAAATTATGTATTTTTGTTGCCGCTATAACAAGAAATACTAAAAACAAAATAAATGAAATATTTAAGGGGGGCTCCCATACAAGAAACGTGATTTATTTGCCAAATTTTACTAAAGATCGTACGGAACCCTTTGTGTGCGAGTCCAACTCGCACTTGGCCAGTTTTTGAGTTATTGATCTTTCTCACTAAACATGTGACATACTCTCCAAACTTCGCCAATTTATTTACACTACACTACACCAAATTACACATAGTTGCTGGAAAAAAATACCTAAAATCTAATCTCATTAAGAACAACAAACACTCGAACATTCACCACCCGCTCTCGACTCAACGAGCCAGTTTATTTGGCACGCACTGTACACTGGCGGACAATTAAATCGCAAATAAAATTAAACACAGTGCGATGGATTATCGCGTATTAAACGGGGGTGGGCTTTCGTTGCAGTTTTATTAATACGAGTGTAAAGTGGTATTTGGTGCCGGTATTATTATTTGCTGGGTGATTTTGTTTGGTAGGAGTGTAATACTAATCGGTGTGTCATTATTTTCGTGCATGGGAACACAGTATTACGGGTCTCCTGTTCATTTGTAGGGGTGTGAAATAAATAAAAAATTGAAATATTATTTTTATTTCTTATAGACGCGCATTTGTCCACTATCTCACCTGATGGTAAGCGATGTCATGATTGTTTACAGAACTAGCTGCCTAGAAGTAACCTATTCACTCTTGACATAAATAAGTCTAGTTGGTCTAACAAGATACAAACTGCGGTACCGAACGCAACTCCTTAACGGCACGCACAGTGTAAATGTTCCCAAAACCTTTATTTTCGTATAGTTGAGCGAACGTATAGAGCAACTGACGAAACACGGGTGGACTGCACCTTAGTCAGTAACACAGTAAGTTTGACACTCCCACTCACTGTACCCAGAGCGAGAGAAGTTGTTTCATATATTTATCCCTCCTTCCTCAAAATGGTTGGCTAAGATAAATTTCACTTATCCGGTCCAACTTAAAAACCATTCATAAGATAAATTAACTAGGTGTTTTTAAAAAAAAAGTAACATTTGCCCGCGCTTTCGCCAGTGAACATAAAATAATGGCCTATGTCACTCAGGAATAAAGCTGCTTTTTAGCAATCGAACCGCTACCTTCAGTGATTACCTTCTACAAACAAAAAAGAGTAAACGTTACCTTTTTATAATATTAATAAGAATATAATATTAATGTAGAAGTATAGATAAGCACATTAAAATCACCAGACGCCTACCCAAACCCGATCCACCAATTAATTAAAAAGCCCCGTACAAATCGTTTACAAGCCAGTTACCACCACGCTCACTGCTTACCCCTCACGCACTAGTGGGTGAAGCTAGAAACATATTGTTTGGACCATAGTTTAAGTTACCATCAATAATAGATGTCCCCTTTTGTTGAGGGTAGTCTGTGAATATGTGACAATTTTCATGTCTTTTTAGTACATTGACGGCTGGAGGTAGAAAGTGGATGAAGATCAGGTACACAACAGGACTTTTACTGGACTAAAACTCACCCAGAGGACCAAAAGTCAATAAAAGTTTTAATCCTTCAGTTACCCCTTGCGTTCCAGGACGGGTGTGCCTCTTTCAAACGACTTGCAGCCGCCGCTGATTGAAGAACAAAACATAAAAATTATCGCATTTGCCAAAAAGCATTTCGACACTTGAAAGGCAAAATGATCTGAGTGACATTCAGTAAACTTTACAGGAGAGTGATTTAAAGTTATTTTTTTTTAGAAAAAAATGTATGTTAATAATGACGTAATAATCGAATTCAGATATTATAAACATCATTGTAATAGTATTATAATTCGATTTTTTTTAACAAACAAATTCTCTAAAAATTTTAATTTTAAATCACTCTTCTATAAAGTTTAATCAAGGTCGCTTAGATCATTTTCCCTTTCAAGTGTCGATTTACGTTTTGGTAATGGCGATATTTTATTTTCATAAACTCTAACAAAACCAGCAATGTATCTGTACCAGTGCAACATTTCCATTGATGAGTCGTTCACACAATATGTCCGTGAGGGGGTTTCATTAATCCGTTTTATGGGGTGAAGATTCAATTGGAACTGATTTCGATGGTCCTCCAGCGATTTTTGTGTGATACGCCCCTTATGTTTGTTGGTAATTGATTATCTTATCGAGAGGATGATATCGATTTCTGGATTATTGAGGGATCTTTGAGGGTCAAGGTTGACTGTGGTGGACCTTCTGACTTCTTTAATACACAATTTTAAAGGTTCTGTACCAAAAAGGTAAAAACAGGACCCTATTATTACTACACTGTCCGTCTGTTTACCTGTCACCAGGCTATATCTCAAAAACCGTGGTAGCTAGACTGTTGAAATTTTCACCGATGATGTATGTCGACCAGGTGAAAGTGACGCCCGGGTGTCGCCACTGTGCGGAACGCCCGGAGGACACGGTGGAGCACACAGTCGAAGTGTGCCCTGCTTGGGCGGAGCATCGCCGTGCCCTCGTGGGGGCGATCGGTGGCGGAGACCTCTCGCGCCGGGCCTTGGTTGAGGCCATGGTCCGGAGCGAGGAGGAGTGGCAGGCGGTCGCCGACTTTTGCGAAGCAGTAATGCTCGCAAAGGAGGAGGCCGAACGCATCAGGCAACGGCGTTATCGCCGCCGCCGTCGCCGGGATTCTGATGCCGATTTCCGGCCAACGTAGACGCGGGCTTACGGACAGTGAGCAATGGGTAGCTCGCTGTCCGGCCGTCCGGTAACTGTCCGGACCAAGCCCAAGTCGTCGACGGCGCGCACTGTTACCGCGCGCCTCAAGGAGTTGTCAGCAACAGCAGGGACCCAGCCGGGTCGAAGCCTACTGGGGCCAGGGTTATCCGAAAGGGCGCTCGAGCCCCGGTATGAAGGCTAGAAGGAACGGGGTGGGTCTTTTAGTCAGTAAGAGTCTGACACTATCTCCCGCTCCGCCCAAGGGCGGGGGATGTCAATGCATGATTTTTCCCACCATAAAAAAAAAAAAAATGTATGTGAACTAGTGTGACTATATTGCAACTACATTTGTCGGATACAATAGGCTAGTTGTCCTAAAAAATGTAATTAGTCAGTCTTTTAGATTATTCAAAAATAAGAGAAAAATTAAACTAAAAATTAAAAAGATATAGCCCATTAAAGTTACGTGTAACGTCACGCCGTGCTGCATTTTTTCGTGCGGGGTGACGTCACACGTAACTTTATTATGCTATATCTTTGTTATTTTTTGTTTAATCGAAAAATGAAAAAATACGTGTCCAATATTTTTTTATAATCTAAAATACGGACTTATTTTGACACTAGAAACTACCCTATTGTATGTGTTAAAATAAATGAATAGATTGATGAGGCGAATATCATCAATCATCATCAACATTTCAGCTGGAAGACGTCCTCTACCGGACATAGGCCTCCCTCATGAGCCGCCACTACGACCGGTCCAATGCGTCTCGCATCCATCGGATTTCCGCAACCCTAACCAGGTCGTCGCATCGGTTTACCTTGTGAGAAGCCAATGCTGCGTCTATCGGCACATGGATGCTTATTGATATTTGGTGCAAGTAAACCTGGGGCCCAAGTCCGCTATTTTTAGAAATTCGTCATTCCAACACGATTACATTGTCATTTTGCTAAAAGTTCGTAGTCTGCTAATTCATAATGATGATCATTGATCGGTCAGTGGTTTCGTAACGGAGTTGTGGTAGAATGATAATATCGAGCATATTAAAACAAATAACTGCACAATTACGTTCTAATGTTAGAACACTGATCAAATAAACTGTCAAAGTTTTAGCAGATTACCGCATATGTCAAATATTCATTTGTCAATATATACGAGATTACTATTCTATGCCACTTCTTTCAATGGAGTGTCGTTGTTGACCATTGGAAAGTCATAATGACGCCATTATATTAGTAGATTATCAAACTTGTCAAAATCATAAATTATGACATCAATGATAGACTATTCTGACACTATTGTAATAGCAGACTTGAGGCC
The DNA here is from genome assembly GCA_929112965.1 of Mythimna albipuncta. Classification (NCBI taxonomy): domain Eukaryota; kingdom Metazoa; phylum Arthropoda; class Insecta; order Lepidoptera; family Noctuidae; genus Mythimna; species Mythimna albipuncta. The sequence continues at coordinate 22,879,285 of OV815965.1, forward strand.
CAGAATGAATGTCAGTACATATATAACTCGCATCGCATCTCTTTTTATCAATCATAACAAACGGACTGAAAAGACTCAGTAGTATCTAAGATTACCAATTACCAAAAAAAAATCATATCAACGCAGAAATGCCATATTCTTGTCTCTTCCAATGATTTCAAGGAGCCAAAACCTCAAACTCCAAATACCTCAAGCCTCAACAAATTGTTTGCTTAAAAACGTAACACGCACCTGTCATGTTGGTACCTCCAAAAACAATGCCTTTAACAAATGAACCTCTTTCACGAGCACGCTATGTAGAGTGCCCGGCTACTCTATGACTACTTACTACCGTACCAGAAGTTTGACACATATTGTGTCCATCCTTTTGTGTCCAAACGACTTTTTTAAGACCCTTCGTTCCACTCCGGTCAGTAATTTGAAGTAACTTTACAAAAATAATGGTAACGCATTAAGAGATAATGTTTCTAAGTATTTGTTCTTTTAGGAAATTAAGGTAATGCGAGGTAGTAGCTAGAATGGTAGTAAAAATTACTTATGAACGCTTTGTGCTCTTATGGCTATGAATTGCACAATTTTTTGTTTTAAATACGAGCTATAGTACTTACCAATGATAATGACTGCATTATTTTTACTGAGTGATAAAACATCTACAATTTTGGTGAATAAACGATCTCCACAAATAGTTGATATAGATAATTATAAACCACTGTATAACATCTAACTAAATATTGCTCTATAATAGCATTAAGTATTTCATGCTAGAGTCTTGATTTAACACATCTTCCAAAAGAGATTTAATTCTATTTTTTTTTTAAATATCCCTAAAATTAGTCCTAAAGGATTCGTTGATAACACAACCAGGAGCTTCAAACAAAAGTGACATTTTATAAGCAATGGTAATTGTTGGAATGCCAAAAAAATTGAAATTGCTCACGTGCCATTTTAGCTCCGTTTGTCATTAAAATGCAAAGTATATGAACACTTTTTGAAAATCGATATATCAGATCAAGAGCCTCGGATCACTTACTGGCAATTGGAGAGAAACTTAAAATGAGCCCCCCCGATATGACTCACTGAAATTCATTTTCATTGGACCTCATCGAACAATAGCGGTCAGCAGTGGTTGATTGAACCAAGAAAAGGCTTTCACGCCGTTGTACGTGCGGCATTAGCATCTGTGGCGATAGCATCTCAATGACAAAGGCTATGTGAGCGTGTAACGCGGCTCAGCTTGGCTATCTTTTGTCATTACAATCACTTGGCACTGTTGGTGGGAGACAGTAGGTTAGCACTGATATTAAACATTGATTTTTGTTTGTTGCAAAGACATGAGACGAAACCGACCTGAAAATCAAATCCTTTAAGTACAACTTAATAAAAAATAGGTACAGTCACATGTCAGCGACAATCGATATCAAAAATGTGACCAAAGGATTCAGAGGAGTTTTTGGCAGATTGAAATTAGAATGTAAACAAAAGTAAAATGTGAAAATGAAACATGGAAGACGTGATCAAAACTCTCACAGACCAGAGAGATATAGCAAAAAGAAAAGAGTCCTATAGATACTAAGTGGTGAACGGGACAAGGCTGCCAATGATGAAGCAGATGAAAAAATATCCGTCGCTGTGAAAGTTAATCCAAAAATGATGGAATCAAAATGTCAGAACATAACTATACATAGCGCTACCGTTGCATTCAGCAAACCGACTTCCAGACAGAAATAATTATAAATTTATCTGATATTGATACAGTGAACCGTTTTTCACATCCAATTGGAATACAATTACATTAATAAAATGATATAGATCATTGTGTCTGCAAAGATATAGAAATTGAATTGGAACATGAGAGTGAAGGCGTAATTATAAGTTTTTTTAAGCCACATAAAGTAACAAATATATTCTAAATTTTGTTTCATGATATAGTCGATGTAACAATTTTGTTTGTCAATGGCCTATTGCAAAAAAGTGATACAAAGTTATTGTATAGCTTGGCAAATTTTACTACTATATGATTTCAGCAAATCTTTACATTGAGCAACGTTGCTGTAACTTATCACAGCTCTGAGGTAGTACTAACTTTCTGCTCCTATACAATGTATGTTAATAAAATACCGTTGACATGGCTGTTGGCTGCAAAAACTCAGAACATAACCATCGCTAAGTCACATTACTCGTATTTTATCACTTGATCTACTGCGGCTCTTCCACTGTGACCTCCGGAATCTTGTCGCTTTGTTCTACCAGCTACCCGAGTTAGCGTCGCCATCCTCGTTACAGACTTTGAAAATTAATGAGTGACTTTGTCCACCGACGTCTCAATTCTCATCTCATTGTTTGTTATGAATATAGGTGGCATTGTCTGCAAAACTATATGTTCTAACTTGTTCTTCTATTCTATAGTCTGTTTGGTATTCATGACTGCCTGTGTGTTGTCTTGTTTCATGTTTGTATTATCGATTTTGATTTTGTTGAAGGTTGTATTGTTTTGAAAAGTGTTGTGGTCTTCCTGCTTAAATATTCTTCCAACACTTTAACAGGGGTTCTTTTCTATTATTTTTAAATTATTTGCTGGCTAAGCTATGCGAGAAGCTACTACATTGCTGATGGTAAGCGATGATGTGCTCGATAGTAATGCTCACTTGCCAGGAAGTAACCTATTCACTCTTGACCGCTATCAGGAAACATAGACTCCGCAGAAATTCGACTCCTACCGATTTGTGAGAAATTAATTGCTGTACATACGGATGTACAGCAATTAATTTATCACAACACAACTACCGACACCTTTCAGGATTTAAACTAGAATAATGATAGTTGTGTACAAGTTGGTCAAACAAAAAAACTTATTTTAGCAACACAAAAAGAAGAAGAAGATTTACTATTATATCCTCTATAATTATTATGTTCTTCTTCTATACTGACCTATTACAAAGTACTCAATCACAGTATGGTTTCTCAGATTGTAAGTCAGTAACTTAGGCTTTTTTATTATTTTCATCTAATAGCTAATTTATACTCAATTTGATCGCTCAATGTGTTAGCTTATTTCTTGACGATTTCAGCACAATAGGTACTAGTATTATTTCCTTCAAGCAGCTGGTATTCATCTGTTCCTACAAGATGTTCAACAATTCTGTATTTCTTTAATAATTCACCGTTTAATTTGTGTGCAAACGTGAGCGCTGGATCAAGCGCACAATGCACTGTGTTTAGCTGTCACTCACGCCGCGCACAATAGGGATGCGCTTAAAGTATCCGTTTTGCAACAATGCTCGAATAGTGTTGTTTATGTAAAGGTCCGCAGATAAGGGTGATTGCAACTGGCTGGAGCGTTAGCAGAATATTAATTATGTGGAAACTGATACCGTGACTGAGGAACTGGTTACTTTTTAGGGTTCCGTAGCCAAATGGCAAAAAACGGAACCCTTATAGATTCGTCATGTCTGTCTGTCTGTCTGTCTGTCTGTCTGTCTGTCTGTCTGTCTGTCTGTCTGTCCGTCCGTCCGTATGTCACAGCCACTTTTTTCCGAAACTATAAGAGCTATACTGTTGAAACTTTGTAAGTAGATGTATTCTGTGAACCGCATTAAGATTTTCACACAAAAATAGAAAAAAAGCAATAAATTTTGGGGGTCCCCATACATAGAACTGAAACTCAAAATTTTTTTTTTCATCAAACCCATGCGTGTGTGGTATCTATGGATAGGTCTTCAAAAATGATACTGAGGTTTCTAATATCATTTTTTTCTAAACTGAATAGTTTGCGCGAGAGACACTTCCAAAGTGGTAAAATGTGTGTCCCCCCCCCTCTAACTTGCAAGATAAGAGAATGATAAAACTAAAAAAAATATATGATGTACATTACTATAAAAACTACCAACGAAAATTGGTTTGAACGAAATCCAGTGAGTAGTTTTTTTTTAATGCGTCATAAACCGAAAAAAATACACTATTATTAAAACATCGATCAAAGTTACAACACATTACAAGAACTTTTATATTATGTTACTTGCTGCTACGGAACCCTTCATGGGCGAGTCCGACTCGCACTTGGCCGGTTTTTTCTGTTTTGTTGTCTAGAATTGTAATGCCCGTATGGAACATTCACATTCTAATCTGTGTGAGTCAAAAACACAATTATTTCCCATATTTTAATCAGATTCAAATGCTAGATTTAGATTAAATATGAGAATTCATATATTATTATTATTTTTGATTTTTATCACTAAACAAAATACATTTTTTAACCTGGCACTAATAAAAAAGCAGTTTTAAGTTACCATTTCTTCAAGTTTAGATTTAGCAAACGCCCAATTCCAAACATTTGACGACGACTTAAACGATGATAATTATGATTATCTACACTTCTATACAATAAAGTTTGTTTTTTTTTTTGTATGTAGGAAGTAATCTCTGAAAGTATTGATCCAATTGTTACAATTTTTGCACCGAGAGAAAGCTGCTTTATTCCCTGAGTGGCATAGGCTATATTTTATGTACATGAGTGAAGCTGCGGGCAAAAGCTAGTACGTAATATTCTTAGAAACCTACAAAACTTCGCCTTTGACAACGTAACTTAAATGAATTCAAACCTTTTATTTAAGCTTGTTCTGCTGACGCTACGTACCGGCCATGGGAAGAGGATTACAGTATCTCGTGTCGGTGACGTCATGAATGTAAAATTAATACCGCGGGACATAACGCGAGCCGACAGACGCAGTCGTTGGGAACGCATTAGTACTGTAGAGTGTGGAGAGAGAACAAAAGCCGAACTACGAGCTCTTAATGCAATCCTGTTGACGACCTAAACTGAACTGTTAAGAAGATGAAGCTATATAGAGTGTATAGCACCATCCCTCTTTCTCGCTCATTCGCCAGACATTTCAACACTTCATGGTAAGAAAAGAGACCAAATATGTGGGACACATTGTGGTCGACAAAGTAAGAATGAAAACACAAGAAATAAGCCAAAAATAAACTAGAACGAAGTCACTAATGAGGATATAGAGACAGAGATTATTTGATGGTTCAGTTGGATTGAATACTCACATATGCTTTATTACTTGTATTATGTATTTTCGATACTGTTTTGGTCCTGTGGATCGTAGTGTGATCTTATATTCCTATAGATTTTAGATGCCTATATCCTTAATAAATGGGCCATAAATGAATTTTTGAATTCGAACCAGTAGTCAAAATCAAACAGTCTTTAGCTTTTTTTTAAAATTAAGGACGACCACGTTTACGCTTTTCTTGAGGTTCCAGTCTAGAGCTTGCCTTAGTATGTTTTCTGAGGCCCTTCGGAGCGTGTGGTCGATCCAGTTCCACTTGCGGCATTTGATCTGGTCGACCAAGGTTTCACCGCAGTGTTCCCACGGACTTACATTAGAGATTTTCAGAAATAATTCATGCTGATTGTCGGAAACCCATCTTGAATACCATAGAATAACGTATAAAACATATGTGTGCACAATGTTATTAGTAAGCAATCATAAATATTAGGGGTAGCTATAACCAAAATATCGAGATCTCAACTTATGCAAGCAACGTAACAAGAACCCTTATTTCTTACATGCACATGTACAGGGTCACTTGAGGTCAACTTATGCTGGATTTATAAACCCTAGTGTGAAAGTTGAAATAAGCAGGGTTTTAGCAAAATATCTGTTTGTTTCCTTTGTGTGTAGTGTTTTAGGGTGAATGAGATTTGTATTAATAAAATCTTTATCGTTTCATCAAATCAGTTTTGATGTAAATCAAACTGGTTCTAGTTAGTTGTAATTTTCATAGTCAACCGGCTTACATGCGGCCATCGTCGTCCCCATCATCGCTTTCCATCAAGTGAGATAGCGGTCTAGAGCGGACCTATCAACAATAAAAAAATATTACATATGAAAGGGGAATAACTTTAAAATAATTGCTGCAAATTTTATGTCCTGGTTATATCCCAGGTATTTTCAAAGGATTTCCGATCAACAAATAATAATATTTTATTTACTGGATAATTAAACCATTTTTCTAATTTTTAACTAGGAGACTTGTATTTTAAAAGACAGTAAATCGGCCAAATTGTTTTTTTTTTACTGTACTATACTATCCGATACTTTTTTTTGGATGGGGCACCCACTCTAAGGCATAGCGGAAGGGCAAGTCAGACTTTTACTTTTCCATGTTGTAATTATCATTTGATCCTAAACTTAGGCGACCCAGGTCACTAACCTCATTCAGAACAAACCATCATTACACATTTGCTACGTTTCTGCAACATTCTGCCTGACCCGCAGCTCCCAGCAGGCTACCGTCTTCGATAAGGAACTGGCAGAATTTACGATAGCCTCCCGTGATAGCCCCCGGCAGGAATTAGCATGCGACGGTGATACCAGGCACGCAGCGATCCGAAGAGATGGCTGCAAAGAAATTATTGTAGCTAAATAGATTTATAATAATGATTTAGATGGAGAATGCCTTTTGAAGTAAATGATAGATGAATACGTTGATTTGTAGACTTTGTTGGGTTTGTGATGTTGATTCTGGGATTGTGGTGGTAATGCAGTAGTATCTGATGTTCCATAAGCGCCCTAGTAGAACTACGTGGAAGTATTACATTTTGATATTAGTGAAGAAACATTGGCAATGCTATTGAGGTGGATTTCGTTCGAGCTGCAGGCGAGGGTATTACAAAGCCAAATGCTGCAATGACTCATTTCCACATGTATCAAACGACGTTTTTCAATACATTGACTAGTAGGGGTTGCTCAGTGCTTCAGCCTGGTACGATAAATACAATAAGGTTTTCAAGTAAAGGTATTGAAAGAAAATAAGTAGAAACAACTTTGAAGTAGAATAAATTCAGTTCGACAATCGTAATCCAAAGATACAGATAAAGATCATTAACGTATTGTAAGTTTTTTTTTTTAACTTTGCCTTGTTGTCCTACTCAATGAATTACTGATATACCGTAGGTAAATATTTAGGCTATATAATTTGTGCGAGAGGGAGGGAACCATGGAGCGCATTTAAGTCAATCGCTCAACCACTGGTCCTGAACTGAATTATCAAGAACTATTAAATTCAAATTATTTAAAAATTATAATATAATTAATAGAATCAACGATCCATGCAAACATGAAGATGATTCTTCTCTAGTGTCATGCAGAAATAAAAGAAAAGATGAAGATTTAATATTTCATCCTGATCCACCTAACATCTTAATACGCCAAGAAACGAATAAGTTACTTAATTGAAGACTTAAAACGCTAAAGTACATTAATTTGTTCCACAACAATGGACAAACAAAAATGCAATCTCGTGCCATGTCAAAATAAATCTAAGAGAAAAATACTAACTTTACCCTTTATTACCTGAACTATTCAATATTAAAAGATCCTAACATCTGCACAAACACACAGAGGAAACTCAACGTTATGATAGAAGAAGATAAGGTGGAGAAAGGGTTGGCAGGAAGATTTTATGAGAAAACTTTTAATAAATGCATAATTAATCACTAAATGTGGTAACAACCCCAAAATGGGTTTGTCTGTTGAAGACTGTAAAGGAAATATTGTTTTGGCATTGGTTTATATGATTGAATTATGTTAATTAGAATAAATAGATATTAAAAAAAAACATTACAGATGCTCAAAATTTTGTAAATACTGATTTAAGGAGTCGTCATGATAAAAGTGACGACACAAATGTGTTGGATTTGGGAAAAGATTACGTTAAAGAAAACAAAGTTCAAATAGGTGACAAAAATTTAACACACAATTCTTTTCCAGACATAATTAGATTAAGAAGTAAATTGATTAAGGCAGGGATTCTTAATAATGAACATTTAGAAGATAGACAACGTTTGTTCAAAATACAGCTAAGGACTGGAATTCCCTGTCAGAGTCTGTGTTTACTGATAGCTACAAAGTAGGGGTCTTTAAGTCAAGAGTTACTTCAAAGTTAAAGGTTATTTCTGGGCAAGCGTGCTCTACCGTCGGCCACATCATCGCCTACCATCAGGTGATATGGTGGTCAAACACGAACCAACCCATAATAAAAAAAACCATTTCAATAACTAATACTTAACCAACATTCATTACAAAAATATGTAGCTACAAACAAATTCATCAACACAAGCAATATCAATAAAACCCAAAAGCACAACAGAGCCATTGCCAAAATTATTACACCTTAAACCTTTGTTTTGCAATCCACCAGAAAATATACAACGAAACGCAAATCACTAAATCATGGAGAGCCATCAGAAAGCATCTTTGTTTTCAAGCTCTCTAAGGGAGATCTCATAACGTTGCGGTCGAAAAAGACACTCTTGAAAACCTCCTTTTACAAAACCGTCCAAACCCAGAAACCATACTCCAAAGAAAATCCAACCTTATGGTTTTGAACTTAGGGATATGTGAGATTTATAATGCTGCAAAATCCGGTTGGCACAATTTTATCGAAGTCAGACAAATGAAGTCGTACGTCAAAAGCGTCAATCTCGCGTCGGTCGGTTAACCCGAACGAGCTGTTGGGGATGCGACTTTTACGACACAATATTTCAATATGCTTACGAGGGGTTATCTCGTTGTCCATTCGCATAATCGAATGTGGTGTGGGCTTGAGCTGTAATTAGGTTTCGAAATCTGAACAAAAGCTTTTGACGTGATAGTGGACTTTGTTTCGAGTAATATCTTGACAGATTGAATAAATCGTTAGCCCATATTAGGAATTACTTCTATATCGTGAGTGCGTTTACAAACTTGTAGTCTCATATATTTTTTAAATGCATTATAGATGACGAGATGACCTGGATAGCTGCCATAAAAATTGGAAAGAAAAAGCGAGGAATCGTAATCGTGACAAAGAATGGCGGGAAGTCTTTGCTGAGGTGCGCTATAATAATAATAATTATATTTTTTTTTAATTAATAAATTACATGGCTTGTATAAAAAATACAGTTACTCTAATTTACGTAGAAAACTGTTGTAACAGTATCAATGATTTAATTTAAAATTTAACCAAATATCATTCAAACTCAACCGACAATTTGAAATTGGCTGCCACCTATCAAACATGAAGCGATATTACGATGTCATTGTCTACATTGCCACCTGCCGATATCAATAGATCAATAAGGAAATGCAAATTCTCGTTCATTTACAGTTCGATTCGCTCAAACCACTAAAACGGTACACCAACTGAACTCGAATCCATATTCACAAGAATAAAGCGGATAATCCAGGAATCAATAACCATAAGTCCTTTAGAGCCAAATAAAACTCTTCTACCAATTTCCAAAACCATATTCAATCTGAGTTGAAGTATAAACACAGAAAGGTCTAAAATTCTAAAGGTAGGCCGTCAAGGGTCTAAAGCTGGTCGTCAAAGGTACGTCCAACACGAATGGGCACTAAATCAGTGCTAATCCGAGCATGACATCCCCCGCCCTCTTGCGTCTTTATACCTGCACAAAGGGAGACGGGTGTAAAACAAAAATCCTGCGACTAAAGCTTACATCACAGTTTTTGTATTAATCTAGGGTTTGTTTAAACTATAGTTAAGTAAAGTGGGAGACCAGATTTAATTCATTAAACCCCAAGCAAACGCGCCGGCGTTCGCGCACCTATTGTCTTTCTATTGTGTCTGTGATTTCCACGATTGAAAGATTAAAGCAGCAAACCCTTTGAAATGGTTATTAGTGTGAATAAACTAAAATAAACTAGTGCTACGGTGCACTAGTTGTGCGTTGTGCGGTGCACCACCAACAATTGCTTCACTGCTTACCATCAGGTGGGACCGCAGACAAACACTAGTATATATTATTAAAAAAAGGTCTTGAACGTGATATATGTAGAGAAAATCGAGACAACACTTGAGCATCGCTCAAATAAAGCTAAAGCCGACAAATTTAACAGCTTTTAACAGCCAAATAAAAGCGTATATGTACTGAAATACACCAGCCAAATCTTCGTCACGTTGTATGACAATGACAACACTACCACCTGCGCTATCAAAGACGTTCTCCTAAATGATAAACACAAAAATTAACCGCTAACCATCGGTCAAATGTTCAAACATCTATCACGGTGCAATCCACCAGACCGTACCAAGAAAAACACTCAATGTCAACATAAATCTATACGCGCATTGTTGCTTGTCCACTGACAACGGACTTATAAACACGGCCAAAGTTGGCCGGCACGTCAGGTGGCCGTAAATACCGATAAACGGCCGTAAATGGCTTTAAATAGCTTTAAACGGGTATAAGCTATTTATCCTCGGTTGCCGTTAATAGAACCAAGCTTTCGGTGTCATTAATTTGTTCCGTAATGGCTTTTGATTCGCGAGAATGAAAAGCTGAAATTGTTGTGCATTTTAGGTGTACGCCTATAGTAGATTCTAAGTGCACCATTTGGAGGTGTAGATGAATATGATAAGGTTTTGAAATAGTCAACACTAATTAGTTTAGGTACCTGTTGGTCAGGGATTTTTTTTTATGTGAGAAATCATCGCCCTTGGGCTGAGACTGGCGTGTCAGACTTTTACAGTCTAAAATCCACTCCCACGTAGGAACATGGGAGTGGATTTTAGACTGTAAAAGTCTAGCCAACGAAGGATAGTTGCCTATGCTTTTTGGGTTTTTATTTTAGAAGCAAACCCATGGCCCCAGTAGGTTTCAATCCAGCTGGGGCCAGCATGAGATTGCGCATGCGAAACCAAAATAACAAATGTGATTTTTTTCAATTCGTATGATGTACTTTTCCAGGTTTATTTGGGTTATTACTAAAACCCCGTGCCTTGGAAAGCACGTAAAACTATTGGACCTGGTTGATATTCGTAGATCTTCGATAGTCGTTACAGATAATCAGACGCCAGAAATTGTGACCATCAGTCTATTCCAGGAGTAGCGTCTTGGCCAGTATTATAGGCAGTCGGTCCATGAAAAACACGGTATTCACCCGCATCCAATTAGACTGGGATCTAGCTAGACAGGCGATAATGATGACACATCTTTGAACGCATAAAGAATTGCCAAACTTAAATGGCAATGGGCAGGGCACATTGCTCGCAGAACAGATGGCCGTTGGGACCGAAAGCTTCTGGACTGGCGACCGTGTAACGGAAAACGCAACATTGGAAAGCCTCCTACAAGGTGGACCGATGACCTGGTGAAGGTTGCGAGAAACCGATGGATGCGGGACGCACAGGAACGTTCGTTGTGGCGACGCTTAGGGCCGGCCTATGTCCTACAGTGGACGTATACCGGCTGAAATGATGATGATGATGAAATATCTTTGAACAAGTTTCTAAGTCGTCAACACGTATTCGGCTAAAAACCTGAATCCCAGTATTGGAATTAATAAACGCTTGTACTTTTCATGTATTAAGAAAGTAAACGATTGAACCAACGAGTCCTCAAATAATTGCGTACCTACCATAACTTTACCCATGCTACCTCGGAAAGCACATAAAGCTGACAAGGTCCTACGTCTGAACTCTCTCTGGTCGTCTCGAATTGCCATCCCATCGGAGTGAAGCAACAAAGAGTACACCTTATTTTTGCGCACACTTGTGCATATTTCTTACGTACTTGGCTAATCTCTGTTGAGATTGATCACCGTAAACGAAATTCAGCCCGAAAAATATTATTTTGTATTACCTTATGTTTTGATGAAATTTCAACAATTTTTTTTTAACTGTCATAAACTAGACGTGCTTGACTGCGATCCCACCTGATGGTAAGCAGTGATGCAATCGTTGATGGTGAGGCGCACTAGTTTATCGAGAGCCACTCTAGCCTTGAAGACACCCAAATTATATTTGGACGGGGAGACACCATCAACGATTTTATCACTACTTACCATCTGCATCACTGCTTTTTTTTTGTATCTGATATAATCAGATAAACAAAAGCAGGTAAATTGTTCCAGTCCTTCAATACTCCTTTGAATCTTTTCATACAAAATCTTTGGTTTAAAACAAGATATTGACACTTGCATCAACGCCATCAATTTCTTCATTCCACCGCCAACATTGGCCCAACGTTTAACCGCAACAAACACCCATGTTTGTTAACCAACGCATTCGATAAGTTTCATTATTTATCTGCCATTGTTTGGTTCACATAAACACAGTGTTTTATGAGCACGGAGTCAGTTTCCTAACAACTCTTTAGAAGCTATAAACTCTTTAGAGTTTCGGAGAGAATTAAGTATTTAGTGATGAAATCCAGTCTGGCTTTAAGCGCTTTTTAGCTGGTGGACTACGAGCGCACAAAATGTTTTGGGTGCACATTCATTGTGCGGACAGCTAGGAAGTGGAATTCTCAGCAAAAAAGAAGTGACTTCTAGCCTGAACTAAACTGAACTGACTGACTGATTTGTATTTTTAACCGACTTCGAAAAGGAGGAGGTTCTATGTTCGGCTCAATGTATGTTTTTTTGTTTTCTGTTTGGTCAATTGTGAACCGATTTTGAAAATTATATTTTTGATTGAAAGGTTATGCTTCCAAGTTGGTCCCATAGATATATTGTTATGATCTGATCATGAACTTCGAAGATATGGAACAGAACTCCTCATAAGATCACAGCAGATTATCGTAACCAGTAAAATTTGTCGGTGTAGGCGATAAGTGACTGAAAAAAAAGAGGGAGGAGGGGATGTATCAAACCGATCTCATGATGAATCCGGAAGGTAAATTAATGTTATCTAACCGTGTTTGGGATTATTAGAATCTATAACAGATACACTCTGGGTATAAGGTATTTAAGTTTCGCTGAGCTGAAAACTTCGCTTACAAAAAAAAATTAAACCGTCAATGTAAAAAAAAAAACACTGAAAAGTACAAAATAACTTTAATTTCGGAAGTCGGTGTTAAATAAAGAAGAGACAAAACTATCTATTATAGAAACACTGCTATTCTTAAATTAGTTACTAATCTTTATTTAATAAGCACTAGTATCTAAGATGTGTACACTAACAATAATAGTTCTTATGTTGTCGCATATAATAGTAGTTTATGTGACTAGGGGATAAAGCAGTGTCTTAAGTCGCGGGCGGCATGTTGAATTCCGAACGAAACGAAGGTTGCTGATTTAATCCCGAACGATAGTGAGGGATTTATAAAATTAACTCCCGAGCATTGCGAGGGAGTTAATAAAGAAACCTGAGTGAAGTGAGGAATTTAAACCGCCCAAGACAAAGACAGCTTTATCCCCGTGTTGCATACTCTACTTTTTACACCATCTGTGAGATAATTAAAAGACAATTTGGTCGACTAAATCATAAATTAGAGAAATATAAGTATTATATTTACAAGTTCATCAAACAAACAAAATTCACTACTCCAAGATTCTATAGTTTCAATTTTCTATAATGCTCCCGTGTCGTCAGTAGAGTCTGTCTAATAAGTTAAACGACTTGGGTAATTATAAGGATTTAATGAAATCTGATGTAGTCAACACGAGTTCAATAATCAAGGTTGATTAAGAGATGGAGATCATTGTTTACTAACAGAAGAAACTTATAAAAATTACCGAATATTTGATTAGATATTATACAAAATTCTCAAGTCGGTTGACTTATTAGACAGACTATGTATCTATTTTCTTTTTTTTGTTAGTGGCCAGTTTAAATCATAGTGATTACATACTCTTTGGTTTGAATTTCGAGTCAACTTGTTCGATGCGCCTACATTTTAATTCACAATGTTGACGATTCTTGATGCTCCAAATTCAAATCTCATTATTCCCTAGGGATCGGCCATACTGCATTATCTCCCTAGGGATATAATGACATGCTTTAAGTGAGGTTTGTATGACGTATAAAACGACATTATCGAGCAGATGGTGTAAAAAATAATTTATTTATAACTAATAAACAGTGCAGCGTTTCTCTGAAATCCTGAAAATATAGTTTTAATTAAAGTAGAATATTAAAATTTTTCTTTCCGAGGTGAATATATTTTTCAAGGCACCTACTTTCCAAAACTACTCAAACTCACCCTATAAATTATTTAAAAATCCCGAATAACTAAATAGGTGTAAGCAGTGACATGTTCAACAAACACCTCATTGACAAGGCGCGACGTGTCACATGCAGCACGGCCATCTTTGAAAATGTCGTGATTTCCTTTTTCGGGACTTCTTATTGTAGTGTACTCGTCGTACTTGTGTTGTGGTATTATAGAGTTCATTATGAATCAACAATGAGTGGGGTAAGGGTTGGGTGCAGTGAGAGCGATGCGGAAGAGATAAGAAAGATATGTGTAATGTCATAGCTCCATTTTAATTTTTACCATCTTTTTGTATATACGATTACAAACGAGTTTTAGGTATTTTTAGCAGGGCTTGCGGACGACGAGCAATGGGTAACTCACCGTCCGCTCGACCTACAAGGACTGAGACCAAGTCATTAACAGCGTGTGATATTCCACGCGCGCCTCAAAGAGATGTCAGCAAACTGTAGAGGCCGATGCCAGCAAGGCCGATGCCATTCCTGCTAGGACTGTGGAGAAAAGTAGGAAAGAGATAATCGTAGTCCTTGAAAAGGCAACTGAAAGAACATATTAGGTGTGGTTTTAGTCCGTAAAATTCTGACACGCCCTCCCGCTCTACTTTAGAGCAGTAGACGTCTTTAGATGATTTCCCATCTTAAAAAAGGTCTTTTTCGTTCTTTACCACTTGTGCTGTACCTTTAAAAATCAAGTTTTTGTTGCATAAATCTAAAAGTATTGTCAAAACTACGGTTTATACCAGTACTTTAGAAATTCGTCAGAGTACGAAATTCTACGAACAAACTTAGTTCAATCGCCTCGTTTCACTGCACAACGCATGCCCATCGCTTCGCTTCCACTACCCCACAGCCTCGAAATGACAAAGAGCTAATGTCATAATATTTGAAGGAGACCTAAATGCCGCCACTGGTCCCCGTCACAGCCACCTCTAGTCACAGCAGTTAAGTCAACAAAGTATTTCCTGTCAAAAATACTGATTAAATAACTTGTATATATACACGAAGCGCCGGTAAATATCGCTTACCATAAACGAAAGACATAATAGTTGTGTTCACATCGAATAATATAGTTTGTTGGAAATAGCTTTCTATGGACAACGAGGTTTTGTGGTTTTGTGAAAGTTGAGATTTTATTTGTTAGTGTTGATCTGAGGTGGAAAGCTTGTCGCAAGGTGTTATGTGCTAGTAATGTATGATACGGTAATGTTGGATGTGAACTTATTGGCTATTTGTTCTACTAAGTAACAGTACTGGATGTCTCAGAAACCAATCACTTTGTAGAAGTATAAAAACTTAAGTACTTAATTATCAAATATATTTATAAACGTATTTCCTTCTTTCTTTCTTTAACCGACTTCGAAAAGGAGGAGGTTCTATGTTCGGCTGAATGTATAATAATACAGCTTAAGCAATCAGTTTTTTAACTAAAATCTTCATCATCATCATTTCAGCCGACAAACGTCCACTGTGGGACATAGGCCTCCACCAAGTATCGCCACAATGAACGATCCTATGCGTTCTGCATCCATCGGATTCCCGCAACCTTCATTAGGTCATCTGGTCGCCACTCCAGAACCTTTCGACCCCAACGGCCATCTGGCTTTAAAGTCACCAAAAGGGCAATGGAAAGGGCTATGCTCGGAGTTTTCTTGCCTGATCGAATCAGAAATGAAGATATCCGCAGGAGAACTAAGGTTGCTGACATAGCACGAAGAATTGACAAACTTTAAGTGGCAATGGACAGGGCACATTAATCGCAGAACGAAAATGTTACCCTAACTAAATCCAAAAAATACTATATTTTGCAAAACCCGCAAAAGACAAAACCAAATTTTTGCATCATCTCAAAAGTTTAATGAACAATTTGTTAAGTGATACTCATACCGTCTCAGTTTCCGACGTGAGGGCAGACAGACAGACAAACAGGACCACGTGGGTGTAAAGTGGCCACTCCACACAATCCTTGGTTTGTTTAAGTAATGGACTATGCCAGGAGCATTGACGAGAAATAAGTGGGTGTGGAGAGGACTTTGTGTTGTTAAAAATTGGGTGGACAAATTGACAGAAGGTGTTACGTGAAGAAAATAAAAGACTCGCTCCAGTTTCGCACGAGTGTGGCAAATCATTGAATTTCTTGATTATTCTCTTATATTATAACATCAAAACCTTCCTCATTAATCACTCTTTCTAATGGTGAAAACTACATTAAAATCCGTTTTGTAGTTTTTGAGTTTGTCGCGGAAAAAATCCTTCTTATATGTACGAAAATATCTTCGCTTATTATTATTCACAAAATAGATAACAAAATATTGTATTTATAAGCCTAGGTTTTCACGGTACCGGTCGATACTCGGACAAATCTCCAAAAATATAAAAATGTAATGACGACTCCATCCCTCTGTCCCACTTCGGTGGCGCGTACTACAGAAGTCATCGTCTATTTTGTAGACGTGTGTCCTTCTCAGAAGCGTCACACAGCCTCTAAGTAGGGTTATCATCATTATTTGACCGAATTAACACTTTTAACCAAAACCCCGTCCACCCCAGTTTCCTGTATTTTAGGAGATATTTGTTCTAGTTGTAGGGTACTAATTTTCACGCCATTTTTGCCTTGTAGGGCGAATAGTTGATTTGAGTTGTTTTCTCCCGGCTTGGGTTGGTCCGACTTGACCACGACACTGTTTGGCGACTAGATGGTTTTTTTTTTTTTTATTAAAATTTGCTGACAGTAAGTACACCGCAGACATCCTTGTTTTTGTTTAAGTTCATACATTCCATCCTTAGGTTGGCTTTTATTTATTGGCCGGTAAATATCGCAGTTAGCGGTAAGATAGTCATTGTACCCATAGTTTCTGTGAAATTGTTACTATTATGGTATACAATGAAGTTTATTCTATTCTACTCAAATAAATATACTTAATGAAAATGACCATAGCTAATTTTAGAAGTACATAATTAAAAAAGTATATCAGATGACGTTCGAACAGCAGGGCCAAAGCCTACTGGGGCAATTAGTTGACTTCCGAAAGAGAACATCGGAGACCTGGAAGTCTGGAAGCTAGGCAGAGAAGGAACATAGGTATGGTTTGGACGATTTCTTACCTTAAAAAAACCCCTACCTACTAAAATTCCCAAAAATTACTCAAAAGCCAACACACGCATAGTAACATTAAGAAAAAGCGTTAACTCCACCAGATCTAATTCGTTTCTTTATCCGTCAAATTAACACTGTAAGAACAAGACTAGCGTGCCCCTCTGTTTGTCTTATAATGCCTTAACAACCAGTGTTAATGTGATGAACAAACAGAAAATTGGATCGCTGGGTAATATTGGTAGCTGGGCTTTTGTTTTAAGAACTTAGAGCTTAAAAATATATCTATTATATGTCCCAGCCATACGTACAAAGCGTTTTAAGAATACGGCGCTGTGTGATAGTTGTGGAATATTATTATTATTTATTATTATTATACATTCATAGTGCGTAGTGGCGTAGAGCTCTAAGAAGTGGAATTCGCTGCCGAAGTCTGTGTTTTCAGATAACTACCACCTAGACGTCTTTAAGTCAAAGCTGAATAGGTTACTTCTAGGCAAACGTACCATATTTTATTTCACCGAATATTTTTTTTCGCTCTTCGCGTTTTCGATCAGAGGTCTCGGCCTCTCTTTGGCCTACAAATCAGCATTGCTTTAAAACGTGGCAATGCTGCCAGCATTCTTAACACTTTTCTCATTGAAAGCGAGAGAGAGAGTTTTTTTTTTATTCCCAATATTTTTTTGTTGTTGTTAATTATTAGTTTAATATTGTTTACATATTGTAATTACATTAAGTTAGTTTTTCCGAAACATTATGTTAGTTTTTATTTTATCAAAACTGAATGGATTACATCCGATTAAATTTAAATTAATGTAAATGGTTGTGAATGAGTGATGTATTTTAGGTCATACCTGAAAGACAGTTAGCGACAACTTAATGTAGGTCTAGAAGTAGAAATCTGTTCATGTCTCCAACAGTTTTATGTCCTTATTCTTTAATAAATCAACCAGATCTTAACTGTTATTGAACAGACTAATTAACCTTCTAAAGTTACCGTGAAACCACTATCTCACACGAATACCTATTTTTGTGTTCTGCCTGCCTGTACCCATTATGAAAAATCCATATTATCCACATTGACAGGCCTGTTGGTCTAGTGGTTAGTGGCCCTGACTGCTATGCCCCAGGTCGTGGGTTCTATTCCCACCCAGGACAAATGTTTATGTGATGAGCATGATCATTTGTTCTGTGTCTGGGTGTAATTTATCTATAATATGTATGTATTAAGAAATATATAACTATGTTTATCAGTTGTCTAGTACCCATAACACAAGCTCTGCTTAACTTGGGACTAGACGGCGTTGTGTGACAGTTATGGAACATTATTATTATATTGATTTTTTATAGTGACACTTTATTTTTGTCACTGTACTAACAACACTAGTGTTTGACCCCTGTTTGCCTTATAAAGCCTTAACAACTAGTGGTAATGGGACAAACAAACAGAAAATCGGATCGGTGGGAAATACAGGGAGCTGAGCTCTTGTCTTCTAGGAATTTGAAGGAATAGTTGAAATTGTAAGTAATTTGTTAATACATATATTTCACCAGAGGGCTGGCTCATTTTTCACCCAAAGAATTAGCATTGCCATTCAACATGGTAAGATTGCCAGCCTTCTGGGCACATTTCCGGATGACAGCGATGTGGAGAAGTACTTCGACTTCTACTTTCTTTCAAAAGCCTCAGTAGCACATGATTTTGTGTCAAGAACAAAACTAGCCAGCGTCCCTGTTTATCTCATTATGGCTTCACAACCAGTGTTAATATGACGAACAAACAGAAAATTGGATCGATGGGTAATATTGGTAGCTGGATTTTTGTGTTCTTGGAATACTTTGGTTGAAATGGAGAGTGGAATTTCAGTTTGTGTTTGAAGAGCCACTGATTGATCTTAGAATTGTTTGTCTGTATTTGTAGAACGATTTTTGGAAAGCCTTAGCAACTTTGTTTGTCACTGTTATGGTTTTTGAGATTTTGTGGTTAAGGCGTATAGTCCCTTGAACCATCTGACCGAAATTATGTGAACGCAACTCTCGCACTCGCCTAGGCGGCAGTACGCAAATCTGTGCATTTATTTGCGGCCAGCAGCGCCCGGAAAGCGCTTTAATTCCATTTTCTCTGCGAGCTACTGATTGATTTACAATGTTCACTTTGAAGAATATTTAACCACCAATTTTTATGTGTAAAATTTTTTCTAAAGGTCCAAGCCATTTCGAAAGAGTAGGGAAAAGTTGCGAAATTGCTAATTTTTTTTTTTTTTTTTGACAAAAGTATTAATTGCACGAAAAAATCAAATGTTGATATTATTGTTCATGAATCTATAATAAATATATTTTTTTTTTCAAACCAATTGACCTAGCCGTTACGAGGAGTAGGCCTCAGAAAAATCACTGTTTTATGGCAGTTTTCGGGCGCTTGGCCCTTAATCAGTTTATTTCACTTTTTAACCTCGTATAGTAATTGTTTTCATTTAATTGCATTAATTTATTTTTTAATATTGTCTTGTTAATGGTAGGAACTTGTTATTGTAATTTATATGTTGGTCTAAACTATGACATTGGATTTTTTAAATGATAGTTGTATGTCCGTCTATAAATAATGTATTAGAATTCCACGTGTGATAAGTAATTAAGTTTTTATAATAATTTTCGTCACAATTGAAAAAAACAAATATAAAAACCTACTTAATTTTTTTTGCAACAGTTCTTAATCAACCACGAAAGCCTGTTGATCTATCAAAACGAATACAAATTAATCTTTCACCTTCAACATCACAAAGCCATATCAATCGAGCAACACAAACAATCAAATTACATCTCAACAAAAGATTACAATATCGGATCACCCACACATTCCCACGACTCTTTTCTAAAATGGCCGACTGACAGATGTCATCGAAATGTCAATAGTGCTAAACAAACGTCGCTTTGTATGTAACATGTTGAGAAATACTTTGTATTGTGACTTGATTGCATTAGATTGGTGGTAATCCATTGCTTGATTCAACTGAGCAAGGTTTAGAATCTTGGTACTAAATATGCAATGTATAGCAAACATTTTCATGAATGGTATCTGTGTATTTGCTCTATTTGGATTCTTAGCTTAAAAGTATTGATTAGATTAGTATTTTTTTTTTTAAATAATTTACTGGCTCATGTTTGACGACTAGCTTACCTGATGGTATGCGATGATGTGGTCGACGATGAAGCCCGCTTGCCTAGAAGGATCTTGCACTCAGGAAATATAATACTAGTCTTGCCAACGGGGTATTGTATTAACCAATTACTGGGCTGCTAAGGCCAGATCTACACGTAATCACTGCATTTAAAATTCTAGCGTCCAGTTGCCGGTCCAGTCTATCCGGATGTTAGACTCGAAGCCAAAATAATGGGAAAAGGCTATAAGACAGAAAAAAATTACTTCTTTTTTGGGCATCTTTTTGTCAATGAATGGCTTTGTTGTAAATGGTTGTCCTCACCATTTCTTGTGCTGCTTCGAATTTGCAATTATTTATTGTTTATTGTAAAATAAACACTAAAGCTTATAGTCAAATGATATGAGAACCTGGAATGTAGATCTGTATACCTCAATATAACCATCTTTCATCGGACATTGCAGTAGCAGACATGTTGCTATATTCGATAGTGTGTGTATTTCTTTAAATGTGTGTGTTTTGTTTTATGATAACTGAATGATGAAATTGGTTTCTTGATGTAATATTCTTTTTCTTTTTGAGGATTTCTTCACACAGATTTGAGTCTAATTAGTGCAAGAATTTGTCAGAATTCATGTAGCTCAGGACTACTAAAAAACTCAACGAAAAGATGATAAACACAAAATAAAGGATATAGTCTGTCTAATAAGTCAACCGACTTGGGAATTTTGTATAATATTTAATCATTTAAAAAATACTTATATTCGGTACTTTTTATAAGGTTCTTCTGTTAGTAAACAACGATCTCTATCTCATAATCAACCTTGATTATTGAACTCGTGTTGACTACATCAGATTTCATTAAATCCTAATAATTACCCAAGTCGTTTAACTTATTAGATAGACTCTATTTGGGTAGCCTGCAAAAAATAAATAAACTGCCAGACATACTTACGTTAAAATTATATAAAAAAAATCTTATAAAAAAAAATATTTTAATAAAAACAACTGCAAAGAAAATGTCTCTCTATCTCTTTTCTCTGCCCAACTTCATTTTTGCATAAATAGGTACTTACCTAAGCTGCATCAAGCCTTCATACCAGGGCTCGAGCGCCCTTTCGGATAACCCTGGCCCCAGTAGGCTTCGACCCGGCTGGGCCCCTGCTGTTGCTGACAACTCCTTAAGGCGCACGGGAACAGCGCGCGCCGTCGACGACTTGGACTTGGTCCGGACGACCGGACAGCGAGCTGACTTAAACACCCTCAAGTAGTAGCTAGATCTCCGTCCTCACTTAAACACCCTCAAGTTGTAGCGAGATCTCCGTCCTCAACAGAATTAACATAAAGAAATTACCGCCACGTTCCTCCGTGATTGATCGCCGCCTCTAAATCGAATACCACGTCTAACAGCGATAACAACGCAAGGTTTAACGCACAACGCACACAATGCGTTTATTGAAACGCAACAAATGACGCACGTTAACGAAACGTGACGCATTGACGTTAAATAATGCGATTAATTAAATGTAACGATTGTTACGTAAAGTTTTAGTGAAGTATTGAGACTTGTTGGTCTACAACTGAGAAGCTGAATTTGATTTCATTGATCTTATAAGATCTCACGATATTTTCCTTCAATGTTTTGAGAGCAGTGGTGGCCGAGTGGTAACGGCCCCGACTTACGAGTTGTAGGTCGCGGGTTCGAACCCAGCCAGGCGCATTACTTTATGTAATTTATTCGATGGAGAAGGAAAACATCGTGAGAAAACCAGCATGTCCTAGAACCAAAAATTCAAAGACATGTGACATTCACCAACACGCACTGGCCCCCGCGGTGGATTACGGCCCTTACGGATTGTGTGGGAAAAGATATGAAAGAATAGTGTATAAAAAATATTATTAGGACTGGAAAAAGGAAGCCCCATATCTTTCCAATATTGAATGGTGGAGCTATACCTACCTTTTCACTATTGATAGAATCGCGCTTGACCACTAACTCACCTGATGTTAAGAGATGATGTGGTCGACGGTGGAGGACGCTTGCCTTAAAGTAACCCATTCACTCTTGACTTAAAGACCCCTAGATTGTAGCTTTTAGGAAGCACAAACTGCTTCAGGGAATTCTACTTCAATTTTGAGGATACACTCCTCAGTTAATAAACAGCAGTCATCACAAAGATTCATAGAGCGTCGGTACTAATTGGTTCTCCATACAAACCGTGACATCATGGCGTTAGGATGTTTGTCTAATTTATTAACGAATAAATGTCCGCGCGGGCTTAGTACGTGAAAATCAGAGCTTAACACTAAATACATCTTTACGTTTCACTAGCTTTTGCCCGCAACTTCGCCTGCGTACATAAAATATAGCCTATGTCACTCGGGAATAAAGCAGCTTTCTATCGGTAAAAGATTTTAGCAATCGGACCAGTACAGGACCTTCCAAAGATTACCTTCTACAAAGAAAAAAACAAACTACCTTTTTATCAAATTAATAATGTACATTACTCATTACGTACTTTATTAATACACACGGTTTTGAAACTAGCTTGGCTCGCGGTTTTGCTACTGTCAGAACCGATTTTTGTCCGATGATTTAGTTGATGGTAGAAAAGCCATGGCAGAAAACCAAGACAATCAAATCGCAAGTTCTTGCGGTGCGTAATGAATGCTCGCAATTAATTTTTACGATGTTACTACTTCATCAGCCCATATTCTTACTTACTCAACGGAGAATCCGTTAAGATTAGGACGATTCTTTGAAACTGAAAGAATGTCTCATTCATCTAGCCTAGCCTAAAGAAAAATCTTTCTTCTTGGTCATTTAAATTTAGCCTAAGTGGTTGTGGTTATCATAAAGGTTAGGATCCTGTCGGGGTCTGCCGCACGATTTGCCGCCAATTTTGCCTGCTTGCAGTCATCCGGACGCTCTCGTTCAATGGGACGCCAACAGCCGCTATGATCTGGTCTGTCCATCGCATCGGTAATCTACCCCGCGGCCTCATCCCACCCACTTTTCTTTGTATAATGATGCGTTCAATGGAGTCACCTCCAAGCCGACAAATATGGCCAAAGTATTTAAAAATATGACTGTGCTCCTTGACTACAGAGGTGTCACTGAAATACGGACAAGAACTAGAGGATCGCAGAATTGCCTTACTAAAGCCCTGAAAACCGGCGAAGCCTAATCTGTTTTTGGAGAGAGGTAGGCTGGCTGGAATAAGCCCACCTTGAGTTATGGCCGCTATAGCCACGTACAATGGTCCGCATAGAACTGCGGAAACCATACTCAGACATAAAATAACATATAACGACTGCGTATTAGTGAAGACAAGCGCTCCTCGACGCCCAGTTCCTCGAGAATTTAAGCGTTTGTTCGAAACTCAGACCAAGAGATTAGTTACAATAACCGAAATTGGTCGGATTTAAAAAATACAATGTCCTGCTTTCTTGTTATCGTTACCAGCACAGTCACTAGGGTTGTCAATCAACTTTAAATAATAATAAGTGACGTGTACCCGTCAGAAGTTGTCCAAAATCGCATCGGGGCGCGCTGACCCAAACTAACTATGTAGACCAAAATCCCTTGCCTTGTTTTTGTCGTTATGACGTCCGTCACAATGCATTAGATCGGGAAAGAAGCAACCCTAAGATGTAGGGTGGCCATGTCTTTGGTTCACGGTGAGTGGTCAGTCTGGTGAACACGTGTAAAAACGGGACGGTTTTACACACGTTTGAAAAATAAATAAGGAAATAAATGGGTAATAGAATTACCTTTTCAATTTCAGTTGTTTACATGATCCTTATAAATATTCAAAAACGAAGCGTCACATCGTGTGTGTCTGTCTATTTCCAATTAACTCAAAAACTACTTGACAAATTTTCATGCGGTTTTCACCAATACGCAGAATGATTCATGCGGAAGGTTATTTTATTGTTATAAACTAGTGCTTCACTGACTGCAATCCCACCTAATGGTAAGCAGTGCTCTAGTTTATTAAGAGCCCATTCACTCAAATATAATTTGTCCATATTAGCGTAGAGCGCTTCACTAGTGATTTATAAAATACTGTTTCAGTAGGACACGTTAATGATATATTTTCAATGAGTGGTGTGAAGAAAAAACTTTTCTAAAATCCCAAGAAAACCAAGTCACATATTCACCCTATCAACCCTCAAACGCTGTCCAGTCCAACTTCTGTTTTCGACAAACAAAGAGTCTAAAATAAACTATCATACAATATCAATAATGCGAACACTGACGTACGGACACATGTATTTTAAATACGTATTATTTAAAACCAGTTGAAGGGGCTGTGTGCATTGTTGTAACTGTTTCGGGAATGTCCGATTGAAGTTCCCATGCATTATGGACACAAAGCTATCGATTTGTTGGGGTAAAGTAAATCATGTCTATTCTAAATATTCGTGACGTGTTTTCTTAAGTTATGACATGAGTGACGTTTATGTGAATTTGATTTTAAATAGATTCGAATTGACAGCTCGTTTCGTTATGGAGGTTCTGTAATGTGCAGGTTTTCATTACAGTTTGTTGGTGCTAGAGGACGATTTTTTTTTTTATTGGAAACAAATGTATATAAAATATTTGATGTGTTTAGTCTTCAGTAAATATGCCAAGTATTTTTTTTTATTGTGGATAAGTTTTAGCTTGACCGCTATATCACTTGGCCCCGTAGCCAAGTTACAACCGTTTGTCTTGCGTCTAACGCCTCGAGTTGGCCACGCCCCCGATTCATTTGCTCTGACCACGTGACTGAGATTTGACATGATGTCATTCCCGTACATTTGGAGTTTTCTACTAGCGTTAACTTTTGCAGATTAATTATCAACTTGGCTAAGGGCACTGAAGAAAAATCTTTAAGTCAAGAGGGAATAGTTTACTCCTAAACAAACGTGCTCCATCGTCGGCCACATCATCGCTTACCATCAGGTGAGATAGTAGCCAAATGAGAACCTATCCTTAAAAAAAAATACGTAATCAGATTATTTAGTCTGTATTTTGTAACCAAGAATATTGGGTAATTTATTATGATATCGATTATTCATTGCAGTGGACTAATTTACTATCCTAGGCACACTAAAACTTATTTGTCATTATTTTTTATTTTATTATTGCTAGGCAAGTTTGACCAACATCTCACCTGATGGTAAGTGATGATGTGGTCGACGATGAAGCACGAAATCTTTTATCTGCAGAAGGGAGGCTGTTTACCGCATTAAAAATATTTGCGCAGGCCTATGCCTAGATAGATATACTCTTTATTGTACAACATAAAAAATACAGTAGCAGCTTAAAATTAATAGAGTGTAACAATGGGCGGTCTTATCGCTAAAAGCGATTTTTTGCGAGAGATACAGATAGTTATTCCGTGTCTGGTCTAAGTGTCTTGCATATGTTCGATAAAAAATAATTACGTGGCTATAAAATAGCACTTTATTGCGGTAGCATTAAGCTGTAACCCACCCATCCACCATAATGTTTTTAAAAGTCCTTTTAATGGAGAATTATCTAAAAAGCAATTAAACATTACTTGAATCGCAATAATCCTCAGTTTATACGGTATATCGAATTGTCTTCACGATCATTCTAAGAAAATTAATCGTCATCAAATTACATAAAGTTATGTTATTTCAAGGTAAATATTTTGTTCTGTTCTTTTTTTTCCAACTAACCCATGAAAAGGTGTCGTGGCCAGATCTTAAAAATTGATCATTTCATGATATGGCTAAGTAAAACCGGCCAGGGCCCCTAGCCAAGTTACAACCGTATCGTGTCGAATTCCGTTCTCCAATCGGTAACGCTTCGGTGTCAGCAATTGTAGAAAACGATAAGTGGCTAGCCATGTTAACGCACCTGCGTCGGCCGCTCGTTCTGCAATGTAGCGTTTGTTTATCAAAGGAAGTTGCGTTAAACGTTGTGGAAATTCATTCTATAATTTTGAACGATGTGAACTTGGTTACGAATTTTCTATTCGTTTGTTCCGACCACGCGAATTTACGTTGAGATGACGTCATTCCCATACGTTTTATCACTTTTCTACAGCGTTAACGATTGCAGAATAACAATTCGGCTAAGCGTGCAGATCGTTTTAAACGTTAAAGATGACATATCAATCTTCCTTTGGCCTACTTTCTTTAGACCTTTCGTATGCCGTAATTAGAGACACAATTAAAAAGCCATTGTGTCCCGTGTGGATCTGCGTTCAACAACGGTTTAATTATCATCGAAATCGTACATTAATGATATGGCCAAACAACGATTGACATATCATCAAACGTTAACGCTTAAACGATCTATACCCCTAGCCAAGTTGCTAATCTGCAATAGTTAACGCTTGTAGAAAGCTTCAAATGTACGGGAATGACGTCGCCTCAACGCTCAGTCACGTGGTCAGAACAAAAGATTCGGCGACGCGGCCAACTCGAAGCGTTCGACGCAAGCGAAACGTTTGTTACTTGGCTAGGGGGCCTGGTCAGTTTTAGTTGGCCATATCATGAAGTGATGAATTCTAAGGTCTGAACATGACATCTACCTTTTTACGTTTACTTTACTACACCTGGGAGGCTTTCTTCTGGCCATATAAATGGGTGCCAAAGTATTATACAGGCTGTAAGAGACAGCCCTACATAAACTGTAAGGGCTTGCTCAGTAGACGAATTTCGTTTCCTGGAAAAAGTCTTGTGGAAGGTTGTTCAGTTTCGTCTACTGAGCAAACTCTTAAAGTTTGTGGAGGGCTCTCCCTTACACCCTGTATACATTCCTACATACATAGGGATGTGTCTACATACGTATATATGTATATTTGTTTGACACCCTCTAGAGTCTAAACGGTTTCATTTTAGCTTTAGTGGTGTTGTTAGATTCGTCTTGGACAATGCGGCTGACGCTGCATGCTTGCCTGGAAGTAACCAATTCACTCTTGACTTAAAGACCTCTGAGTTGTACCTATCAAGAAACTCCAGCATGGAACTCCACTCCTGAGCTGTACGCATAATGAATCATTTTAATGATTGATTGATCAATCATAATAATCATAATTACTAGAGCCAAAAACCACCTTTATAACTGTACTGTCATAACGGATACATATTTAGGTCCCAATAAGACCTATCAATGTGGAACCGCCATTAAATATCCTTTCAATCAACTTTTACGACCGTTATCACATAAAAATATTTAACTGTCTGTTTGAACTTCATATTAAGTGTATGGTCCATTATGCCCAACACTGGGATACATGCGAACTAATGTCATCTCTATTGCGATAGTGTTAAGAACTATGCGAAACATATTTTTTATTAAGTGATGGTTTCTGAGACCCTTACGGCGTTGCGAGGGTTATATTAATTAGTGCCAATATTAGTTTAGTGTGGATTGCAAAGTCGTAAATATGTTGTTAAGGTGTTGTATTAGATTGAAGTTTGGCTCACAGTCTTCTTTCATGTTTATGGAACCGCTTTATTTCATTAGCGATAGATACAAATTCTCTTTACTGAGTGTAATCTCTTTGTAAACGGACACTATCAGTTGAGACTGATCATCTTTTGACTGCCAGTGGTTTATTTTAATTTCTATATGTTGAATTGTTTTTTTTTTTTTATTTACATTGTTCTCAGATAATTAGAGCGACAAGAAAAATGTAAGCAAGATGTTTGTAATTAAACAATACCATGAATTATGAACAAAACAAATAGGTATGTAATCATAAATAACATTTTAACTCGCTAATTACTTGTATTTTAGTAAAGGAAGGACGTATCTCAACAAACCTGGTGGACATCCCAACCATATGTAGTACGCAACGTTTTGGGAACACATTTCTCGTAATTATGTGTATCTACAGCTAAGGAGTGAAATTCCCTGCCGGAGTCCTTTTCCTGATAGCTATAACCAAGGGGTCTTTAAGTCAGGAGTGAATAGTTTACTTCTTAGCAAGCGTGTTGCATCATCGGCCACATCACCGTTTACAACATCATAATGAGATAGTGTTAAAAATTAAGCCTGTGTATAATAAAAAACAAATCTTTGATACACATAAGGCAAACCACAAACTGGGTACAGAATTAATTAAATTTCATGCTGTGCGTCAAAGAAACCATAAGTCTATCAGTAGCAGTTACACATTCATAAAAATTACTCAACAATCCTCACAGCCGATACATCGAACACACACAAATGGTGACCAAGCCGTCTCTCTCATTTGTCTTACAGTACTCGTAATAACAGAATTATCGGCCGTCATTGTTCGGTAAAGGGCAGGAAACAAAAAACGTGCCCTTATCTGATGGAATACGCCATTAAAGCGATACCCGTCTTACGATGATGACCATCACTTGTCATATTCACAGAGATGGATTCGAAGAGAGAGAATCAATAAAGATATCCCACCCATACGCACAATGCATTTTGGGAACACATTTATTGTGCGTACAGACCAGGAGTGGAATTCCCTGCCGGAGTCTGTGTTTCCTGAATAGGTTACTTCTAGACAAACTTGCTCCATCGTCGACCACATCATCGCTTACCATCAGTTGAGATGGTGATCAAACACCAGCAATATTAAAAAAAAAAACAATATCTAACGCTGTGGGAGAAATACCACCGGAGCCTGATCTACTGCCAGATCAAGCTTTGCAAGAGAAGATAGATTGACCACGCTCCTTGGGTCCAAAGCTTACATGGTTAAACGCTGGACTCAAGTAACAAGAAGTAAAAATATATGCGATTGAGCAAGGAGCTTTATAGACCAGTTACAGTTTTGTAGACCTGCCGGATACCCAATACGGTGTCTCTTCATCACACGTTGATTTTCTAAATGCTCATTTGCCTGCTCTTTGAAATACATAATGAGTGCTGTCGATGCTGCTAATAACGTAGCCACAAACAGGATCCAAATAATTTAAGGAGTTAATCATGCCTCGAAAAGATGAAAAAGCTGTGAGAACTCCTAGTATGTGTTAACATTGATATGTATCTATTCGAAAATAGATCGAAAAGCGATGAGGACATTTTAAATCAGGTATCATTGTGTGTTACCACTTAATAGTAAGATTGCTTCTGCATTGGCAATCCTAGTTCTACTAACCAGTTGATACAATCATTTCTATCCTCAATACAACCCTGCCTCCACCTACATAAACGCTCACACCTAAAAACCAACATAACTACAACGGGAAAGCTCCAACTCTCTCCCAACCGCTCCACTTCTTAGACCTCTATCGAACAATAATATATGGTCGTTAAAGCATTCGTTGCAGTCAGTAATCTTGATGCTGATAAGAATGCTGGAGTAAGGAGTGTCCCTTTGTGTGCACGTCAATCACTGATCGATTGAAATGGATCCGAATACTTTATTAAGATAGTAGCTCTGTAGTGATGTATTTAAGAGTACAGTAGAATGGATAGCCTGTGCAGTATTGTGATTGTAAGATACTTGGGTTTACGTTCTAGACATTGTAAATGGTATTGCAGCCTGGTTAACATTTCCTCTTGGTCTCTTTCACGACTTGTATTATTTATTTTCATGTCCGTTTTCGTATCTTCTATATCATTGTCATCACTTTTGGTGTCATTATACACAGCTTCTGTTGATCTGTTTATTCATTGAAGAATAACACTTTCATTTTCAGAGACATGTCTGTAAAAATAAACATTTCCATTTAATTGAATAAAAACTCATTCTAATTTACAAATTAACACGTCGCTTCATTTGATTCACGACAATTGTATCCTTTACAAGCTGACAATCTCGATATTGCATAACTTTGACAGAATGACAGGCGCGTTAGTGGTGTGTCGCTAAATGACATTGTCGCTTGTATGCTTTTGTGGTGAACAGCCCCATTGTAACGCGGGCGATGCAAATCGACGGATAAAAGCAAAGGCTTCGGTGGACACGACTGAGTCGGTGGTGCAATGATAGAAGATGAAGCGGTAGAGTTACTTTTGAAAGAAAAATTTATTAAAAGTGTTGACTTCAGATTCTAAATTACTGTTTTTGATATGGAAGAAGAAATAATTCGATTTATAGCTGTAGTTAATCATCAACGTGGAATATAAGAGGACACTGTTAAAAGTCATTAGATGAAGATCGTCAGTTACTGCATTCAATTATCTAACAAACTACATCCAAAAACTATGGAATCATGAATCCAGATAATTCCAAGGTATTTGATGATTTCCCTCCCATCTTGTATGCATTATGCTCAATGCAAATTGTTATTCGCGTGTTTAGAAACTGCTTTGATTGCACCAAAGACATACATAAATCTACGTCCAAATATTGTATCCATATATCTTGCAAAAGTTCCGCTACCACTTAAAACTCAACCCGCAAACCTTTAAAAGCAAAATAAAAATTATCATATTTACTTTTCGTGGTGATTAACAATGATCGCTAAAAAATATATCATGTTAGCACTTTGCAAAGTATTTAACATCAGCATGGCACTATATAGCATAGACGACAATACATAATTGTTGGCTAATAATAGGTGCTATTGCGTATCGTGTGGACATTGAACAATGACCATACAAACTTGGAGGATGTTGGCGGTTTCAATTATCCTTTTCAAGAGCGAGATGAGCCTTTGAAACTTTGTTGTTAAGGCATTTGTGATACTTTGTAAGTGTTCATTTCAACGGGAGATTGCTTACACGTGAACTATTTGTTTAAAATAAAGGATTTGTATTTATAGTTTCTCTATTTGTTTGTCCTCTTATTTCTTTTTTTTAATTAGTTAGGTTCGCGTTTGGCCGCTATCTCACCTGATGGAAAGTAAGTCTTCTAATTATTTATTTTATTATAAAATAAAGCATTTTAGGTATACTTCAGCAGTAAAATTTAATCTCAATGCTTAATTTATTAGATTTATCCTCTCATTCAATTTATCAAACAGATCTCAGAACGATTTAACTCATAATAAGCTGTCTGATGGATATTCAAACCGAACAATGACAAAGTTGTCAAAGTATTCGGAGCGAATTATGTGCCAAAAATATTTAGAAATTATCTCCACTTACGAATCTTGTGAATAATCGAGTTTTCTCACAATAGACGTCAGACTCATTTGCTTAATTACTTCAAAATCGTAACATCAATATAGATATCAGTTGCCAACGCTAATATTTTCCAATAGCCGATTATCTACACTTACGGGTCGTAACAATGGCGGGCGATTCGTCAGGCCCAAGTTTACGTAACTTTACTAATAACGACATTAATAACAAGCGTATTTTTTGACACAAATTGTCGAACACGCTCGTCAAATATTGTCCGAATTACCAGTATTATAGTACCTCGGTATTATAATTTAGACCTTATGTGATTGCAATAATGACTTTTTGTAAACTATCATCGGTAATATTAAGGTTGTCAAGGCGTACTTCGTTAGTAATTAGTGCGCTAACTCGGCTGACACGAGCGACATTGTCGAGTGCTTTATGACATCCGCGTTTAGCTTTTCAGAATAATATTTGTGAATTTTTCAGTTCGTGTATACCTCATTTGTAGTTAGTACAAAGGACACAATATTTTTTTAACGACAATGGTACCTTTGAGAGAAGTTTTGTAATCTTTAACAAATTTCCACTTTGTTAAAGGCCAAGCTGCATAGTTCTTTCAGTTGACATTACAATTTTTCAAACAAACTTTGTGCTACAAAATACCATTCATTTTGGTGTTGAAAACAAAAGTTTGTAACATTTTGAAGGAAGACCAACATTTCATGAATCTTTTAAGACTTGTTACCCTTGAAATACATACATATCTCGAGTTAGGTACTCAGTTCTTTAGTTTGAAATTTCAGGCCTGTATAATAAGAAGAAACATTTCATATATTCATCCACACATGCAAAATAACAATGACTATACAAACTCCGAACCAGCACCCACTTAAAATGTAAATCGAACTTGCTGACCAAGCTTTTAAGAAACCCAACTGTAGCTCTTGATATAACTGTTAAACAATCAATCTTGAGCAAGACCCTTTTTGCATAGCGTTCGGATTTAGGGATAAACGGTCCAGTCACGGCGGGCCAGTCTCCAGGGTATAGCACCATTTAATGCATAGTTGCAGATTGTTAGGGTGTGAAGCCCGATTAGGATCAGTATTGTGATATCCCAGAATTGTTTGGATGAGCCAAGTTTCCTACTGATGGACGATGAGTGTGTGTTTTGGGTGTAGACAAGTGAGACGCTGTTGTGGAAACTGTTTGAAGTAACAGCTGTTTCATGCTACAAAAACTTTTCTTAACTATATTATCTTTAAATAGTATACTAGTCTCAGCCAGTAACTTTGTCCGTAAGAGCAAAAAATGTGTAGCCTATATCACTAAGTGGTGAAGTAGTATTATTATTCGTGAAGAAATATTTAAAATCTTTCGAGTATAATAGTTTCTGAATTTATTCATTACAAACATTTCCTGCCGGATTATGTCTTTCTTGATAGCTACCACCTGGGTCTTCTTCAAGTTAAGAGTGAATTGGTTATTTTTATATAGGTGTGCTCCATCGTCGACCACATCATCGTTTACTATCAGGCGAGATAGTGGTCAAGCAGTTTCCACATAATATACAATTGTGTAGACACTTGAAAAACAAAACTACGACAATTTTACAATTTTTGAACTATACTCTTGAATTCCCGAACACTAAATATTGAGATAACGATTCTCAATATGTAGTTTTACTCGGAATTTTACTTATAAATGTATGTCTCTGAGGTTCAGTTTCCAAATTGAATATTTAGTGTTAAGAATGTGTTAAACTTGTGTAAAAATTTTACAGATTTTGAGGCTTAAAGTGAATAAATACGCGTTACGATCACCAATCAAATTAATCGCCAAATAAATAATCAATATATATGTACAACTTGATAGTGACCTGCAAAATGCAAAAACTTAAAAACATTTTGACAAATACTCGACTTCAAATACTTAATTTAAAATCTAAGTTTGGTCTCAAACCCCGTCAACCAACCGAGAGCTGGCTGCAGAATCCAGAATCAACCTAACTTAGTTCAAAGTCTAAGCATTCAATTACACATTTCCCATTAATTCTCTATTAGGAAACCTAATCAACATTACACACATGCATTTCCATATAAACGTGATCATGAATTTATGCAGCTCGCAGACGCAAGTGTTAAAGAAACCTTATAATGTACCATACGCTTTCATTTGTTTCATTTCTGGGAAGTATGTGAGGAGAGAATTATATAATTACTATTCCAGTACTACGCTTTACCAGTAACTTCATTCGTGAGAATGTTTTTCTTAAAAACTTTAGCAGCTAGGTGGTTGTCACTCTGGCATCCTAAGTTAGCAGGGCGGTGTGGCTTTTAGTTTGGTTTTGCTGCAGTGGGGTTCAAGCAGGGTAACGTTGTTTTATGAGCATGGACTGATGCATAGTAATGATGTAAGAACGTTGTAATAATTATTAATCGTTGACTCTGACTTAAGCTCGCTTTACAAAGACGTACGCCATATAAAAAAAAAGATTCCAAACATAGGTAGGGACCTCTGTGTTAATAAATGCTTGTTGCCTCAACATTTCTATTCATTGGGGCGTAGCTCATGTGATATCGAAAGGAGATCGCATGAGTTGCTGTTCTAAATTAGGTTTGAAAGTTGATAGAAAAAAGAATGTGTGTTGTTTTTTCAGTGTTGAAGTAAATTTTGTAAGGAAAGCATGAATTCGTTCAAATAAGTAAAAATATAAGAGTGCGCCGCCAGAAGTGTTTGATTTCATAGAAGAATCCCTATACGAGCCTACCGACGAGCTGAGCTGCGTTACAGTATATACCAACCACTTGTGGGGCGAGATAAGAAAACTTAAGCTATTACCGTTTTCTTAGACGTCTCGAAGGCCTTCGACAGGGTATTGCAAGCTAGACTTATAAGTAAGCTTCCAGCGTACGGCATTTGTCTTGGTCTGACTGCTTGGGAAAAAGACTTACTGAGTGAACGGTCTCTTTGGAGTGCTTGTCGATGGATGCTCATCAAAGCCCATGACGGCTAATGCCGGAGTTCCTCAGGGGTCTGTTATCGCTGCAACTCTCTTCCTGCTGCATACCAACCATCTACTAATTCCGGTATCTATGGTTATACAGGTGATAGCCCAGTTGTAGAGAGATATTTGCCAAGTGCTTGGATCTAATCCAGTCTGAAAGAGAGATTATGGTAGAGGGTCTCAATTCAGGCAGTCTTCAAATGAGACGAAACCAATGTAGTGGGATTCAACGCTGCTGTCTTTATGTTGACACAATGACCGGCTCACGCTGAAAACCAGCGCTGTGAGCTCAACGCATTATGCGTAGGGCCGCAGCTTTATGCTAAGCGTTCGGCCGTTTTGCGCGGAAAAGACGCATATCTTCCCTATCAATTGCTGTGATGATATGTTCTCCTACCTAGTTTTAAGATTGTGTCTTTAACGCGTAAATAAACTGCTTTCGTTTCTTTCTTTTTTTCTTTCCAAAATATTAGCGTGTCTGTTTACCGGCTAAAAGAACCTATATATAATTGAATTGTTTATTGGTTAGTTCTAATTAGTTAACAGCTTCGTTTACAAGGCAAGAAACAGAATCTGTTTTCTGTTTCTTGCCTTGTAAACGAAGCTATTAACTAAAATAAGAAAGAAAAAAAGTTCAACACCAGCATAAAGGTATTAAACTCGAACCAAAACATTAATATCAATTGCATCAACACTTCCCCAATAAAACAACATACAAATAACCATAAAAATGATCATAAACAGACGTAATAACTTGAAAACAACGCAGCGAGATTAATACGGCGTGCAATAATTTTTATTGCTATTCTCACAAGGGCCCCCTTGTTGGGCCCATTTGCATAAGAATCGTGGGCCCCTCGGATGTCAGCGTCAATATGCGAATGTCTGTTTATTTGCTTAATTGTATTTGCCACCATATAATTGATGCTGGTCGATAGCTCGTGATTAAATGCCGTGGCTTATCTCCTTTATAAGGGTTACAATTTAACCAACTTTTATAAAAGAGGGAGTTTTTAATTTGGTGGCTTTTTGAATATTTTCGTTTACTACATTCCGTTTAGCTTCTACCTTGCAAACTTTTTCCCGTGACTCTGTCCGCGTGAATGTTGTTGCCGCAAAATTAAAGTCAGATAAAAGCACAGCAGTTTATGTTTTTCTTTGGAGTTCAAGGTTATTTGGTACAAAATTTCACCAAAATTGGTTCAGTACTTTAACCGTAAAAACGTACTGTTGATCGTAGGCCTCCCCAAGTGTTGCCACAAGGTATGGTCCTGTACGTCTCGTATCCATTGCATCCCGCTAACCTCACACCATGTGAGACGCCTTCCGACGCTGCATCTTATAGAATCTTTCGGCCCCATCGACCATCTGTTCTGCGAGCCATAATGCCTGCAGTAACTGTATTATTTACTTCCCCACTTATTCCCTATATTCTTGTGAATCTCGCAGAAACGTGGAGCCTGCGGAAAGTGGAGAAGAAGAAGAGATACTCTAGAGATTTTGTGCTGGAGGGGAATACTCAGAGTATCATGGACTGAATTTCGTATCAACGACTATATACATCGTTAAATTTTAATCGTTTTAATCCCAAAGAGGTTCAATCGATTTGTAAAGATAAAATTGAAGAATAAACTACCTTTTTTTTTCAAAACTCGTATTAATTTACGCATGTACGAAATTAATTTCTTTAAGAAAACGTCAGCTGAGCGAGTCCAATGTTCTGTAGGTACTTTGTACGCAATGCTGACTACTACGTACGGGTCATTGGACTCGCGTAAATTAATACGAGTAGGTAGTTTATTTTTTAATTTTATCTTTACAATCGATAGTGTTTCATAATGTACCGAATCGACCCTCCACGGGATTAAAACGATTAAAATTTAACGGTGACAACATCGAGAAGTCTGCATCAAACAGCGTTTATCATCTTTGGTACAGTCTCGTATCCTCACCTTTTTTGTTCACGTATGTCACCGAGGGAAGGTGGCTATTGAGCAACTTGTGGCCCAGGGAAAGTTTGAGAGTATCAGATCATGAGGAAAATCGCCTATGAGGTGGACTGGCCAGATAAAAGCGGCTCATCATCACTACATGAGTGCACGAGGAAGGCGGCCATCAGGGAGAAGTCGCGGCGTGTTTGAAGCTTGCCACCAGAACTGATGACCACGACCACTCTGTCAAAAGTGATACCGACAGAGAAGAAGAAGATTGTATTATTATTACCGACTTAAAATCAATTCGATTCTTCTATCGATCCATATTTTTACTATTTTGGTAGGTAACACAACATTTAATCAAGTCAATTTCAAGACGAACGATGTTCTAGACCATTTCATGGCTAACCGAAGTGGCTTCATTACCTCGTACCATAACGCTAACGTAGCACGGAGGGGGGCACGCCACAAATTGTTCACGATCGACTTGTCACCAAGTGTCCCGGTTGAGTGCCACTGAATCACGAACCATGTGATCGTCTATATACGCCCTTATGTGGAGGATTTGTAAGAGACCAGTATAGAGGTTGAATGAAGAGATTTGTAACGTTGATAAGGATGAAGATTTTTTTTTTAAACTATACATACTGTATATATTAATCTAAAGCAAAAAATTAATAAGAGTTGTCAGGAAAATTCTTATCACCATTTGGCGCCACTTCGCTGAGAGGTATTCTACTTATGAAAAAGTATACATGACATTGACGTCAATTTAAATAATGTCATCGGTCATTAACGTAGGTATTTTGACAGGTGCCTGGACGTCAATTTAGAAAACCCTCATTATGTAATCAAAAACTACTTAATAATTACTACAGTATTATAATAATAATAATTTAACTTTTAAAAATTTGATATATGTGCCTAAGTTTTCAGTCGTAAAACGTCTAGTTATACAATTTACTTTAAGATTTTTCACATACTTTTCTTCTCTCGTCCCTACACAATAGGCTTTTCGTTAATGTCTTCTATTGCAGGTCGGCTGAAAGTAATTTCTTTAAAGCAGTTTCTTCGTAGGCCTGTAGTCATACTCATAGTGTTATTTAAACTAATTTTTCTCTAAAAAAAGAAATAAATACGTCTAAGAAGTTTCCAACTGTTGTAAATCTCGCGTTTCGGTAGCAAAACAACCTATACCTTTCCGAGTCCAACTCATTAAGTAGGTAATCTGGTCAAAACTCCTTCAAAACCAAATTAATTTACTAACAAAGCTGTTTGATATCCAGCACATCACGAGCACCTCAACCCATAACTTTAATAACACAGGCAGATACATAAAAAAAATCATAATTTACAATATCACTTACAAAACACAATGCGGACGAAACGAAACCACTCAAAATTCCATTGAATTTTCGAACGGACACACGGCACACACGTAGAGCTATCGTTATTGTCCCCCTTTGTTCTGAACGGGTATCATTCATGTATTTATTATTATATTATTAAAGAGATATACAACGTATATTAGAGGCCTGTAGAGGTCCAACCGAGCGTAAAGAAGCGGTGGTATCCGGTTCTCAAGTGGATAGGGATGTTTGCAATTAGATATAAGAACTGGATATTATTTATCGTGGGTTTTGGCACAAAGAACCATGTGAAATAACAATTTACTGAAATAATTAATAAATAATAAAACAAGAAAAATAAGAACACTTAACTTATTCAAACCATATACATATACAATAAAGACAATTAAAATATGCTGTCAAAAAATTCCTCCACATCGTTGTCGACTGCAAGTGTGCCGTTATATGACAATTCTCAAACTCTGATCGAGGTAAAAGCCAGCCATTGGGTGCAATAATATCTACTTACATACAAATTATGTACTGACAAATTAAACAATAGGAAAAACTACGCAAAATCATACTTTGATTAATGCCACACTTTTTTATGCTAACAAAGACTCATTCAATAAACATATAGAAAACCTTGTTAGAATTAAAGAAAAGAAATATAAAAGCTAAAAGTTTGTAATCAATACTGAAGAAAACAATGATTCTACTTCCTCAAGAAAATATTACTCATAAACATTGAAAAGAATTTAATAATTATATGAGTTACAATCAAATACTCATAACGGTACTCACAACGGCTACAATACACACTACAGTAAAATACCTCATATTTTATACAAAAATCAACTAAACAATTAACAATAAAACTCATTGTAAACGATAGCTCGCATTCAAGAACCGCACAAAGAACGATCATAAAAATCATTCTAATTATATTTACCACAATAAGAGCACTCGATATATTAACTTTTGTAAAAAGAAAAACAAAATTAATGATTGCGACTAATTCGCAATAAAAATGCCACATGCGAACAAACATGAGTATGAGGGGACAATTATAACAAATTACGCACACTACCCTTAAAACTCGAGTGAGATTTGCATTGAATGGTATTCACGTTTTTTGTTGGTTACTCCCTACTTTGCCAACCAAGAACCAACCTTATCACCATCACCCTACACACGAAAATCATTCTTAAAAACAGCAATCACAAATATCCTTTCAACACCAAACACCTTCTGAAGGGTCATCTGAAAATCTCAATCCAAAATCAAACCTAACCCAACAAAACAGAGTAGAAAATGCCTTACAATAGTCTTTACGAAATCACTTGAATATTAAAAGTCTTGGTAATTATTCAGGAATTCATCCATCATTAATCACAGTGAAGGGGGGAAGGAGGGAAAACGTTGTAAAAATGATTGTTGAAAAGATAAATCATACAAGACACGGTGGTGACGTTTATGGCAATGTGGACACGTGTGACGTCACACATCCTGGTCCTGATGTGTGAATGGAATGCATTGTTGGTGCTATCATTAGACATAATTATGAATATTTATTTGAACCAACAATAGTACATTTTGTAGCAACTATTGGCTATTGTTGGTGTAAATTTTCAATTCTTCTGTATATGAGAATATGTGTTATGTGACAAACTAAAAGAATTATAAATGATACTTTGTTATTGCTACTGGATAATAAATTAGTCTTCCGAATTAGCAACAATTGATTTGTTAATCGATATATTTTAAAATTAATCGGTAAACAGTATCAGCTCAAAGCACTCAATGAAGGAATTTTAAGAAAGATGAGGAAAACGATAAGATTTTAAAAAGTCTAGTAACAAAACCTATACATATCTATGACAATGATAGAGGATGAAAATAATTTAAAACCTTTATAAAGCTCACACTTAATCATGACTCAGCTAAAAGCCCAATGCTGTTATGCAAATCCCAGTGAAAACAATTAAAACCTCAAATCAAATACATTTGCAAATCGAATTGTAGATCAACACAATATAGATTACAACACGGCCATTATAGCAAGCGTTATAATAACTACTGTTAAAATGCACGTAAGAGCCTTTTAGAAGCAAAATGAGTCCGGGTCAATCACTTACTCATTGCTGAATGAACTCCGAAACATTCTAGACCCAAATTCAGTGAATACTATTCATCCTAAAACATTGTAACAATGGGATAAATAACTATTGAAACACCGTATACCCATTAACCCAACGCGTAACTGTCAGCCGAGAACTTTAACAATTAACATCGTCCGATAATAGAAACTATGGCACAATAGTCCTCACTACAAATTAATTTATTCACATCAAAGGTCAGTAGCAGAAAAAAGGAAACGTACACGAATTTGAACCCAACAAAACTATAGTCAAAGTGCATTTTTATCTGGATGATATAGTCATTTTGGGTGATACGTAAAAGGTTAGCGAATTTTACGACAATGCTTTTAAGGTTATTTTTGTTTGTCAAATGTTAGTAAGGGAAGCGTTTGGTACAATTTTTATTATTATAATAATTGTTGAGCACAATGATACGACTGCGATTTTTCATGACGACACATTTGCGGCACTAATGCGATTCGCGTCAGTGTAATCGTTGGTGGACAAAAGCTTTTTGTTGTGTATAATGCGTTTGTTATTGTGGTTTGTCTAAATGTTGATTGAATAATGCATTTTAATTGAAATTTCACCTTGACGATATTACGAATATTGTTTGCTGTCATTTAAAATTGGTCCCTGATTGTTTTATTTGTGTAATTGTTTTTAGACTGATCGATATACTCTGGTAGCAGTTATAGGTGCTTACGGAAATGGCATGATAAAAAATGATTGTAGAACAGAGTTTTTCCACGTAAATGTTCGTTTAAAAAATAGTTCGCGTTAATCAATTTATAAAAAAAAAAGGTTTTCCCGTTATTGTCACCAGACAGCTCATACACCGTTTTAGTACAAATTGAAGTTAATTTTAACTCTACCTATTCTAATTACACTAAGGCCATTCGTAAAAATGAAAGTCTCATTGTCGATTTCTGATTTAAGTATTTGAAGTTGAATATTACTCAAACTCTACTTAAACCTGAAAACCTGTCATAATTACTAAAAGTATGGTCAGTATCAACAAAAGTTAAAAAAAAGATACAGTAACATACAAAAATATGGTAACTTAAAGAAAAAGCTAAAGTAGAAAAAAACATAAAAATTCAAAGAAGGTCTCAAGGAACAGGAAGTTCAACACACCAATTTATCGTTAAAACTGCGAAAAGCTTTTCCTAACAAGCCACAAAATAATATTCCGTGTATCTACATCACAATATTCCATGAAAAATAATCTCCAAAGAACTTCAATTTCATTACGAATTCCCGTGACAAAAATCAAACACGTACTTCCTCAGAAGAAAATCGATGGCATTAAATTCAAAGCACAAGGCTGAAGATAAGGGTTGTCGCACAATATAACGTATGCCTTATTTGTATGTGTACTGTATTTTATTTCTATTTCTCTCTTTGCTTCAGTAAGGGGGAGTAATCCCGGAGCTCGTGGGCTCGCTTGCTCGGAAAATAATGTTAATGCGTTCTTATTTTTTATGTTTTTATTTTTGGTATTAGTTCTAAGGGCTTTGCGGATGGCTTTTTCTATTTTGCGTTTACTGATTTATTTTTTGTGTACTACAAATTGTTTAACAACTTAAAAAGAGACGATGTGGTCGACGATAGAGCGCGCTTACTCAGAAGTAACCTAAGAAGGAAGAGTGAATAGGTTCATCGTCGGCCACATCATCGCTTACCATCAGGTAAGATAGTGATCAAACGCGAGCCTATCAATGGTTACTGGGGCCAGGGTTATCCGAAAGGGCGCTCGAGCCCCGGTATGAAGGCTTGAAGGAACGGGATGGGTTTTTTAGTCAGTAAGAGTCTGACACTATCTCCCGCTCCGCCCAAGAGCGGGGGTCGTCATAAGATGATTTTTCCCATCGGAAAAAAAAAAGAAAAAAAAAAGCCTATCAATAGTAATAAAAAAGAAACCTGTTCATTATTGACTTAAAGATCCCCAGGTTGTAGCTATCAAGCAGTCTCCGGCAGCAAATACAAGCTCCGGCAGAAAATTTCACGATTTAGAATAAAGTATATTTCTTTATTTCCAATACTGTATCGGACGAACGAAATAATTTATTTTATTAATTTATTTATTAATAGCACTGCCACATCATACACATTTAACATTATTGGAAAACAATTACATTACACTCACTCTCACTCTAATGCATATCGTCATGGACAGTATTTTAGTGGCAATATAATACTTCGTTAAAAGAATTGTAGGAAATATAACCCTGAAGTCAGCATTTCCACATATCTATTTTTTTTAACACAAAATCCTTCCTTTTGTCCATGTCAATTTAAGCTACTGTCTCATTGAGATACACGTAGTACAGTAAAATTGCTTAATCAATATGTATGTAGGTATGTTACAGTCAATATTGTGTTTTAGTCAAAACTAGTATAGACTGGCTTCAGGCGAAACTTTTTGAGATAAGACTGCCCATTGTGACAACCTATTAGTTTCGTGTTTGCTATATATTTTTTTTTTTTTTTGGTGTACAATAAAGAATCCATATAACTATTTCTTATTAAATTAAAATGTATTTGTGTAAAAAGTTTCTAAGTTAAAAAGTCTTTTTAACCGACTTCAAAAAAAAGGAGGAGGTTCTCAATTCGATTATTTTTTACTTATCTTTTAACTTAGCTAGAATCAAATTAAGAAAATTACAAAATTTATTTATAAAAATACATCTAAATCGGTTGTGATCGGTTTATGATTAAAAGTTGACTATTTTGAGGTACTAGTAGTTTTTTTCGGTCAAAATTACTCCTAACCAGTTCTTGCAGATTTGACTGTGGCATATACATACATGGATACATATAATATGTAAAATCTCTAAATAAAGATTTAATTTCATAACACGATTAGCCACAAACTAAATAATTTCAAACAAACCCACAAGGCAACGTTCAACAAAAGCCTCCATGCTATGCAATCTCTTTTCATAGAACACAAAAAGGTACCCGGTCTTTGGTTAACTAACTATTTAAGCTACACAAACTTTAATTAATCTTGACAACGCCATTGTATATATAAATATCATTTATCACCTTCAATAGGTATCGACGCGAGAAATTTCCGAATCACGATCGAGCGCCATTATTGCAGTTTATTTTATAACTGGCAACACTGGCCATCAAAGCTTTTGTCTTGACGACGTTTTGTTTATGGCATTGACAAGTGAAATGTTGGCGAATAATTTTGAAATTATTCTTTTGGTTCTTTATTTGAAATTTTGTGGTGGTACGTGATTGATGGTGTTGATCAACGTGTAGGTAGTTTTGATATTGCAGTTTTTGTGTAATGAATGTCTTGTGTTTTCCAATTTTAAAACATAACTTTAAACTGAAAATTGTACGTATATTTTCATGTGAAAATGACACGGTGCGTACTGTTCCATGCGCACCTCAAAGAGATGTCAGCAACCGTAGGGGCCCAGCAGGGTCGAAGCCTACTGGGGCCATGGGTGATGCGAAAAAGATCCCCGGGGCCCAGGAACAACGGCCAAGAAGGAACAGGAGTGGGTTTTTAGTCAGTAAAAGTCTGACATGCCCTTCCGATTTTCACAATAAAAGAAAAATGCATTAATTGGCAAAGAACCTCGTAGATCGTTTCAGTCATCTTTTTTAAGTATCTCTCTTTCCAGTATTGACATGATTCTGTATAGATTAAATCGTATGATATTAAGCTCATGAGAGTACATGAAACACATTACACTATAATACATGGTGCTCCATCTTTCACTACCTACCAGTCAATAGCGCACAAATACATTTTTCGTTAGATTTTTCTAACAAAAGCAGGGGCTAGATTTCAATTATTTGCCAATCCGTTACCTGTACGGGCACAGTGGTCCTGACTCGATTGCCTCCCGTCTGGCATACGCCGGAATCGAACTCCGGTCCGCACAATGAAATACATCTAAATAAATAACACGGACTTCGCATTGTGAAGTCGTCTCCATACAAAATATATTTTCACTACAATACCCTTGCTGGGAACGGGGAAAATGGGGCACACTCGAACTGGAGAAAATGCTCGAATGCTGGCAACACTCGGGCTTAATTCATGATTCCATTTTTGAAAATTTGAATATTATTGGGTATTTTGTATCGGTGGTCGACCAATTATAATGCGTGGTTTATGTAGAATGGCATTGAAGATATGGGTTTTCTCGGTTCATATATTTACATACATTGAAGCTACGCGTAACTAGTAGCTACGAGTAAAGTAGCAAAAAACAAGAAGAATAGTCTCTTAATAAACTAGTGCGCCTTACCATCAACGATAGCATCACTGCTTACCATCAGGTGGGATCGCAGTAAAGCACTAGTTTATATCAATTAAAAAAAAAAACATATGATTGAAACCTTAGAGCCACTATATAAAAAAGCAAGGTATTTTGAACATAATGCTGATAGCTCAAAGGTGTACATTTGACATTTCTAGAGTTTCCTCTTATAAACCTAACCAGTAACTATCATGCAACATTTTCGAGGTAAATAAGCAACAAACAGTAAGCGAAGGAGAGATCGGACTTCCTCACGCTCCAACCGCCGGGATCGTCACCCTGATTTCCAGCCACCATAGACGTGGGCTTGTGGACGACGAGCAATGGATAACTCGCCGTCTGGACGTCCGGTATCCGTCCGGACCGATGCGTGGTCACCACTCTAGAACCTTTTGTACTCATTGACCAACAGTGCTACCAAAGATTATGTAATAGTACAAGGTTCTATAAGCAAGTCCTATCTGCCAACGCCAACATTTTATTAATTGACAAAACAATAAAAACATCTTTGAAAAATCTTTATTATTTCAATCTTAACCTTCTTTGAACTCCTTTAAATATCAAATTAACACAAAATCTTCATTAATTGACAAATTAATTTACTTTTCGACAGACAAATCTACTTGACGAATTCGCCATCGAAATCGCCG
Source organism: Mythimna albipuncta (assembly GCA_929112965.1). NCBI lineage: Eukaryota > Metazoa > Arthropoda > Insecta > Lepidoptera > Noctuidae > Mythimna > Mythimna albipuncta. Next base: position 22,923,946 of record OV815965.1, read on the forward strand.
AAACCCTTTAAGAGCCGTATCGAAACAATGACCTACCGAACTAATGATTAATTCAAAAGTCGTTGGATTCCTTTAAATTTGGGGCTAGAGGAAAAGCGAGAAATATTCGCTAAGACTACACAAAAAAAAAAATATGACGTAATATTTTTTTTGCGATATTTGTTCTTCTATATGTTGTACAAGGTGTAAGGGACAGCCCTCCACAAACTTTAAGGGCTTGCTCAGTAGACGATACTGAACAACCTTCCACAAAAATTGTTTCTGGAAACGAAAAAAAAATCCGCCTCACCATACAAAATTATAAACTTGATTGGACAGTTTGTACGGAGAGGCCGATTTTTTTTTATGATAGTAATTTATATTGTTGGTATATTCTTATAATAATTGTTTTGTTTGTTTCTTTTTCCTTTCACTTTTACACAGTGTCTACATCTCTGTTTTTTTTCCAATTCTCCTTTCGCGGGTATGCTGGAAGAGATTTCTTTAGAAGTAAACATCACCTATGTACCTATTTTTTCTGTTCCCGTCTTCTTTTCTTTTATATGTTAAGTGTGTACATGAACTGTTAAATAAAATAAATAAATCTAAACACACTATATCTATACATATAAATAAAATTGGAGTGCCTGTTTGTAATATTGAAATAACAGTACATGCATATGAATATATATACGGTACATACACCAAAATATTTATTTTTTTACAATTTTTGTCTTTCTGTCCGTCGGTCTGTTTGTCCGGGCTAATCTCTGAAATGGCTGGACCGATTTTGACGGGACTTTATTTGGCAGGTAGCTTATGTAATAACATAGGCTACTTTTATTTAAGAAAAAATAAATTCGAAATCTTATAGTCCACGCGAACGAAGTCGCGGGCACAGCTAGTAAATAATAAGTCTTCAAATGTCTTCTCCCGCTCTAGGGTGGAACGAGAGGACATAGCAGAGTTTTTCTGGCTAAAACCCGGTGACCTTCAGTTGTCCGTTGCGTTCGTAAGCTATGGCCACTCTTTTAAATGGTCCTACAGCCCTAACAGGCACCTATAGGACCTCATGAGTTTTAGAACACGTGACTCGTGCTAGATCTTTATAATAATAATAATAATATCCCACAACAATCACACAATGCCGTCTAGTCCCAAGCTAAGCAGAGCTTGCTCATCACACAAACATTTTTCCTGGGTGGGGATCGAACCCACGACCTCCGGCATAGCAAGCAGGGTTACTAACCACTAGAACAACAGGCCAGTCACCAGTGTAACAAGAATCAATTTCTCCTCCCAAACATTCAGTGAATACTTAGTAACTAACTCTCAAGCATTTCTATTTTACGTTATTTCTACAATGTAATATTTTAACAGTCCCCCGCTAACTTTACAGCTCCATAGTAAAAGCTAAGAACGGCATAAAATAAAACAATTGATTTGAAAAACGCCCCCGCACATAAAAGGGTTCCTAATTATTAAATTGAAAACCCTGTTCTATGCTCGCGATCAAGGGGCCGGAGACCGAAGGGGCCCCAAAGTATTCAGAAACTAATCTAGAGTACTGTTTCTATATAGATATAGTATTCTAGATTAGTTAATTATAATCTAGATAATATCAAGTGTCTACACAATATTAAGAAATAGACACTTAATTCTAGCCTAGCTTTTGCATATGGCTTCGCTCGCGTAGGTACATAATATGTAGTTTATGTCATTCAGAAATAAAGCAGCTTTTTATCGGTGAAAAAATTTTCGTGGAACCAGTACTTTCAGAGATTATCTCCTACAAACATAAAAAAAAACTTTACCTCTTTATAATATTAAGTATAGGTAACTATAACTCAAGTCTATTTATTATTGAGAAGTATTTCTTTGGAAATACTGTTCAGATAGACTTTTAAAACTCGAATTATGATAAACTATTTTGTTTATAACTAAATCTATTTTTGAATTGAATAGATTATCTATTCTATATTTTAAAGGTTAGTTTTGTACGTAATAAATATTATTTTCAACTTGGCTCAGTAAAAGATGATATTCTTTGAAGTTTCATTTGCCAATATAAGCGGGCAACGCCATCTGTTGGGTGGTGGGGAGCAAATATTAAAGATATGGTCGCACTATACTCTGGTATTTCTACAATATTTGTACGATTTGACATAATTATAATTAAAACAGTTAGTGATATTGTTTTTTATTATTGACAGGCTCACACTTGTAACTACCTCAGCTGATGGTAGGTAATAGCGACGATGTAGCAAGCTTGCCTAGAATTAAAGACGCAGCCTGTGTGCCGAATAAATCTTATATATTTATTTTTTTGTTTTCTTTCTTTCTATCAAAAAACACAGATTTTGGCAGGGTTCTATAATAATGTACTGACAAAAAAACTAGACCTAATTATTATTTTTACTAGTGACGTTTTTTTCGCTGTAGATATTTTATCAAGGAAACAGTTTTATTTCTCATTTACAAACGCACTCTAAAAAAAATCGCGACAACATAAATTATGACATAAGCATTCGCTTTTGTGTAGTTATTAATCTTATTGTCTGATCTTCACCGAACAAATAATTTCTGTATTGTCGAAAAACCCAAAGTCCATTCGTACATGTTAAAAACCTTCTTTAAAATAATATTGAATGGCTAAAATAAATATACCTAATCATGATTAATTATGCAGTACATTGACATCTGACGTGTTTATACAAGAACATAATCATATGTAGGAATTATACATGTATACATGTAGGTATAATTATGTGACTGTGCCTAACTGTACAATATCGTTTTTTAAAGACGACACTCGTAACTTTGACGCAGGCAACTGAGAATGATGATCTATATTTTTTAAGAAAGAAGGCAAAAAAGAAATATAGAACGTGTTAAAATTTAAAAGTGAGATAGAGCTACGGAATCCGAAAGATTCACCGCATTCCTGAAACACAAAGGGTAACAAGGGTAGATTCTAGTCAGTAAAAGTCTGATCCTTCCTCTTTCAACAGCGTATCAGAAGACGCAGCATTCGAAGGCCACTTACAATTTAAACCGATGAACTGGTGAGGATTACGGGAATCCGATAGATACTAAACGCACAAGACCGTCCGTTGTTGCGACTGTGGGGAGGCCTATGTCCAACAGTGGCCATTTTACGGCTAAAATAATGACGCATTTCTCATGCACCACATAAAGTGGCAGCAGTTATTAGATGATTCAAAAACAAAAAAAAAATTAGAAGTTATTAATGCTGATTTGACGCTTCTGCCATCGTCATACTCCAAGAACAATACTATAGTTGTAATCGTAGATAATTATGTAAGTACGTTTTAATTATTGAGATGCCAACTTGTAGTACACGCTTTTGGTGGATTGTGACCCTCTCACACTCTTGGAGAGTCGACCTAAGCACTAGCAGAGGAACGCCATGATGATCAAACTATTCAAGTAGAAACAAATAAAAATAAACCAGTTGTTACGCATAACTTTACAACCACAAGCCATCCTGAGTTCAAGGCAGAACATATTTTTTATTGCCAAACAAAAAATACTAAAATGTAAGCTTTTCAGATTACATGAAAGATAGTAAGTACAATGGATAATATGAGGTTTGTGTTGCTTTATGAAGAAATAAAGAAGACATTTAAAAATTAAACCATTTCTTGAAACATAAGCTTACGTCATGGTTCCGACGGAAGAAAAAAAAGACTTAAATTTGTTTTAATTTTTTGCTTATCTTCCAAAAATGTAATAATTATTACAAAGTTGTAATAAGCTTTCATATGTCACCAAAGTTTCATTAAAAGGCCAGTAACATTTATATTTTTGTAATAAAAAACATATTAGTTATGAAATATGTTCACCAATATGATTAAATACTTGACTTGTATCACTCTTTTGCTTTTCGTTAATATCTTTATGCAAAATAACTGTTTCATTACTATAAATACAGACCATTGAATCTATAATAAACCTTTCCTGAACACAATTTATTGTGTTCATTCATTAATAAATTTTATTTATAAAACTTCAAACACCGCCCAACGTATAAGCTTAATTGAATGTAAAACGACCAACAACGAACTCTTTATTCCCAACATAATCAAAATTAAATCATGTCGATACCAATTATCGTTAATAGGAACTGTATGTCATTTAATTATGTAACGACATAAAAGTTCAAAGAGTTGCTGTGTCCCCGGAAGTCAGACCAGCCGTAATTAACACTAAAACTGTCAAAATAACTGATGTCATAATCAAATGTTATTAAAATAAATCCGAACCTAAGGAATTTGATATAAATGATGAGAATGAGAATAAATTATAAAGAGGAGAAATTAACGACGATGATAATCGTTTGAAAGTTCTAAGCCGGAATCCGGAATGAGCCTAACAATTTATCCACTGCAATCTATTCACCAAGCCAAGTCAATGACTCTTCAAACTAATCACCTAAGTGAATGTTAATTCAATTATTCCACTCCCGACCTCTCAACACGTCAAACAAAATTAAAAGGGTGTCAATTAAAACGATAAAGTAAAATAAAAACAATTTAGTGTTTATTTTGTATGGCATTTAACAAAGTTATTTTCTCAAATACTATAATACATCGTTGGTACTGACATCGATAATTCAATTAATACACTATTATATACATTTTGAGATGTTCTAATGACTTAAGATTAACAACTAGTTCTTAAATTTACATCTACGGTTGGAACCAATAAATAAATTATACATGGAAAAGTAAAGCGGATCAACCCTGAAGACACGGGGAAGAAACAAATAACTCAACAAACTGACGTATGTTAGCACTAAAACAAAGGACAAGGTTGATAATACACGACTTAACTATTCGGCTACATGAGACACCTATAGAAAATAATCTCTTTTTGGTACCAATCTCACTTCACATAACTAACGAACCGGCGCTACTTTACCTTTAATATTTATAGACGCATCAAAAACAAAAGAAATCACAGTTAAACTCAATTCGCCCCCTCGCGGGTCTACCTTAACATATTTACAAGCCACTTGATATGAGAATCACTTTACATCATCAATTGTTACTCTAGAAAATAAATAATGTTCATTACATTCTTGTTCACAGTCTATTCGCACTTAAACTGCTGTATCCGTCCCGTGCGGGTCTGCCGAACCTCGAAAGATTGGTGTCCTTCAAGGAAGGCAGGTTGGTCTTCAATATATGACGGAAACAGGCCGCCTCAGCTGGTCGTCATGCGGGCTGTGCTGCGTGGGGGTGACGGGGGAGACCGGCGACGAGGGCGCGGCGCCGTACTGTGGGAACAGCGATGAGGGGAAAGGCTTCGGCGGCGCCGTCGGCGACGTGTACAGCGACGAGTAGAACGACGACACCACGGCCGCCGCCGACGACGACACCGTCGGCAACTTCTCCGTCGGTGCCATCAGCTTCGAGAACTGTAGGTGATCCAGCTGGTGCGGGAAGTACGGTGGCACTGCGGAGTATGACAGTGCGTCCAGGTGGCCCACTCCGTGTGCTGGCCCGGCGAAGTACGGCAGCGGGAAGCTCGGGAACGCACCGGCTCCTGGGGCTCCCTGCGTGGGGGGTTTGGGCTTCCTGCGGGGCCTGTACTTGTAGTCCGGGTGCTCCTTCATGTGCAGAGCCCTCAACCTCTTTGCTTCATCGATGAAAGGCCGTTTCTGCATCTCTGAAAGCAGCTTCCACTCGGCCCCGAGTCTCTTCGAGATCTCTGAGTTATGCATCTTTGGGTTGTCCTTAGCGATCTGGCGCCTCTGCAGCCTAGACCACACCATGAACGCATTCATGGGTCTTTTGATGTGCCCCTCGGACTGCGGTGAGGTGGCTGGCAGCGGCTGCGGCACGCTGGGGTACTCCGGCAGCATGCCCGGGTGCATGGAGAACGCGTACGGATGATGACTCAAAGTCGACATAACGATTGAACTTTAATTACTAAGTCGTAAGTTCTGCTAGAGCATTAGCTCTATGGTGATGTATGGCACAAAGCGGTGAATAAGCACAGACGAGAAGGTGATTGTGTCACGTCGGAGACGGACGATAGACTGGCGACTCGGTATCGGGGCCTTGTGGGTATCGAAGTGCGGGGGGTGGGGTTTCTGGGCGGCGAGGCGCTGGCCAATGAGGGGCTTGCGAGTACAGCCTGCGCCCCTCCTGGCGCGCTCGGTACGTCTCGCTCGCGCACACAATGGCGCGCAGGTCTCTCTCTGTCGCAACAATAGCGCGGCGTGCCGTGGCGCGGAACAGGCGTGCAGCTGTTGGGAGCATGGCAGCGACTGAACGCGGCTCAATGCATGATGTAACTGTAATAATGGAATACTTTACACACTTGTATTGTGGAATTTGGTTGTGTACCAAATAAATGGTTGATATAAATAGTCCACGAGTGAACGTTTGAATGTCACCTTTTTTGTGCGAAAACTCGACATATTCGTAGTACTAATAAAACGTTTGAGCTTTTAAGGTATAAGCGATTAAACATTTTTTACTGGCTGGTAAACGTTTAAATAGACCATTCGAATACAGTGGTTCATTGATGTTTATTTAGTGAGTAATCCTGGTATCATAGCATCTTATGAAATAATCCTCAATTGGATTGGTACGTGATACAACTTATACACTATACAGCTTATTTTATTTTACGTAAGTAAGCTATTCATGATAATAAAATGAGCTTTTACGCCGATCGTTGTTGGGGCTTGACTGCGATCCTTCCTGATGGTAAGCAGTGATGCAGTCGTTGATGGTGAGGCGCACTAGTTTATTAAAAGCTCATTCACTCTAGCCTTGAAGACACCTAAATTATAATCGAACGGGAAGACTGCAGCAGGCTAATTGTGCCAGTCCTTCGATGTATGCGATGTATGTACTTAAAAATTATCAGCTGTTTTTCTTTCCGTTGGGTTTTTTTTAAACCGCATATAGTGAAGGGTGAGAAATAATAGAGACTTGAGGTTAATATATATAGAGGTGATCTTTGGAATGAAATTAAAACTGAGGTAGTAATTGATACCGATGGACGTAAGATAGAAGTAATTGTAGAGTTGGTTCATAACATTTAATAAGAGATTTTTTATGATGATAGTGCTGCTCTTAAAACGGTGCAGGAAAACATTGTGAAGAAAACGGCATGTCCTAGAACGAAAAATCGAAAGATACGTGATCAAACCACACTGGGCTTTTTTGGAGAATTACAGCCCGTTCTCAGCAGCAGGAATATTAAGAGATTAATTATAATTAGATTATTATAATGATTACAATATAATATAGAAAAATCAGTTAGCTACTTTGAAATTAGTTAAAATCTTATTATTATGCTAGTATTGTTAGCTTTGTAAGTATGAAATCCGGTAGATAATGGACTTGTTTATTTATTAGGAACACCAACGATATATTTCGACAAGATATTTTACCTTTAGATAATTGTGCAGTAGTTTAGTTTTGTGCAATTATGTCAATTACAGATGTGATACAATTTGAAATTCATTATTATTAGATATAAATTAAATTACACAAAATGTTTTGGGAACACATTCATTGTGCATACAGCTAAGGAGTGGAATTCCCTGGTATCTGTTTCCTGTTAGCTACAACCCGGGAATCTTTAAGTCGAGAGTGAATAGGCAATTACTTCTAGGTAAGCGCGTTACGTCGTCGACCGCATCTTCGCTTTCCATCAGGTGAGATACCAACAACAATTTTTTTTTTTACATATTTTAAATTTTATCCTAGAACTTAGACTTATGAAGTTTAATGCATTTAAATTTTATTATGAACGTTTCTGTGTGCTTGTTAACCAAGCTCTATTTGATGTAGTCGAATTCAAAATGAAGTTTCTTCTTCCGCAGTGCTTTTCCAATTTTTTTGTAGGAATTATGCGATTTTTGTATCGTTTTCCATGACTCGTAGAAATTTATTGGCGTTTCTGATACTGTTGATTATAAATTTTCAAATATGTCACATTATGAATTACTTAAATTAAATAAAGTAGGTAGGTAGTTAATGTGATGTGACAATGGAATGTATTGTGATCCGGAAAAAATACGTTATGGTTCCATTTCCAGGAAAGAAAGAAGCATTCGATGAAGATTTGCATTAGTACACTCAACTGAAAGCTTACTTGAAAACCAGTTTCAATATTTGGTTGTTGTTTATAGTCGTTAGTATTTTGCTGAACTGAACTTATTTGGCGCAGCTGTGACGCACACAGCGTTATTGTTTTATACTTAAGTTTCTTTATACATACACGGGGTAACATCGTCATTTTAACCGAGTTCCCTATCAATCAGTCAAGCACTAGTTTCGGATAAAAAAAGAAGATACTTTTATAGATAGAAAAAAAAAAACTATTAATAATTAAGTAGGGAGGTATAAAATGACTTGTCCATTTTATAATGGTGTTATGATAGTGACGTTATTGCTATGCGATGGTTTCCACGACTTTAGACACATCATCATCATATCAGCTGAAAGACGTCTGCTGTTGGACATAGGCCTCCCCCAAGCGTCGCCACAACGGCCGGTCTTGTGCGTCTCGCATCCATCGGATTCCCGCAACCCTGACCAGGTCATTAGTACACCTTATGGAGGCCTTCCAACGCTGCGTCTTCTGGTACGCTTTCGCCGCTTCAGAACCTTGCATCCCCATCGACCATCAGCTCTGCGTGCAATGTGCCACTTAATTTTAGCAATTCTTCGAGCTATGTCGGTAACCATAATAACTAATTTATTTATACTGGCAGAAATTTAGTACTATTAACTTTTCGAATGTCTTAAGTTATACTGTCCGACATAAGGTAATTGTTCTTCTATTGTGTCTCTTATTACGACATTCAAAGAGTTAATAACTAAGTTTAAACTAATTTATCTATTTTATAATAGTGTTATGATAGTGACGTCATTGTCATGCGATGGCTTCCACGACTTTAGACATACCTACCGTATACCCAAGCATAGCTGCGGATTACAAGCTTGGCGTGATCTCAAGTGATTCGACCTTGACCGTATTTTGGGAATGTAGGTATGTTGTAGTAGGTATGGCTCGCGGCTAAGTGATTGATACCGCAGACTGCAATAGGTTACTTTTAGGCATGCGTGCCTCATTGTCGACCACAGCATTGCTTTCCATCATAGAAATAAAAAAAAATTAAAGATAAAGAGTTTATTTACGAAAAACATGGTGCATACTAAAGCAACTTAATAAAAAGGTACAGTTGCTACCACGGACATTGAACGCTGGCTTCAAGTTGCGCAGAAGTCAAAAATCGGGTCTCTTTAGGTGGTGCGACGTGAGACGCGGGGGCGGGGAGCGACAATGATTAGCTCACTGCGCATCGCGTCATAGATGAAACTCGTGATTCGTTCATTGCGCTTGCAACATGTATCTAACAACGACGACGATTGGCTCGCCAATGTATGGAGTTCGCAAAGCGATCCCCACTCAGCTGTAATTTTTTTTTTTGACAAAAATTTAAAAAAATATCGATATACATACAACATTATTCTTAGTATATGCGAAACCTGAATATAATACCTATGTTCTGAATCAGTAACTGAAACGATTTCAATAATTTTTACACGTTGGTTTTGTTTTGATTTGTTATCATGATTCGAGGCCTGTAGCGCCATCTAGAGAGTCACTGAGGTTACTAAGCATAATTGACTAAATCGATAAAGCTAATAAAAATTCTAAACACGTTAACATCATCATACACAGCAGTATCCATGTGAGCTCCGTAAAGGGGAAAAAACAATGGCGTCAAATAATTAGTCGGGTAACAACCATTTATGAATCTAACATAGATCAGCAAAAGAAACTCCTCAATAGTGTTTTTAATTAATTTCATATCCATAACTAAAAAGGGAATCAATACACGGACAAAAATTTTTGAAAATTCTTGATCCATTTTCTACTTAAAAAATTTAGAATATACGAGTAATTACTAAAATTAATAATTTTAGTAATTGTATCCCTAAATTCTAATCAAAATTAAGGCGTTTTTAACTACTAAACGTGTTTCAATAAAATGCAAAATTTTCCTTTTGAATGTCTCATTGAATGTCGTTTGAAAGTTACACAGTTCGACATAAGCAATTGTCTTTCTATTAAGTATTATTAAAAAATACTTTAGCTTTTCACCTCACAACACATAAAAGTACACCTTTAATTCTTCTAAGAATATATCACCGAGATTCTACCTACTTACAAATGTAAATGAATAGATTTCAATCAGCATCTACATTTATGTAAGTGTCAATTCGTAAAACTATAAAATTAAATCAATTACATTAATCTATCCGCATTAATTCCATCTCTCTATACCAAAATACAAATGGCATAATGTTTATGGCATTTCAATATTACCAGGAAATGTACACGTACATTTCATATTCCAAACTGTAAATCATATATTATAAATAACATCCTCTTGAGCTAAGCAACCAGACAAACTTAATCTAAACTCAATCATGCGCTTGAATGCTAATAGTACCAGGCACTATAAACCACAGTATATTATATCACATAAAACAGGAACACCAGAAAACCTTTCAAAGATTTACCTTTAAATGGATTCTTTATAAGTTGCTCGTAAAATGGTCGTTTCACGCATCAAATCGGACATGCTTTGTACCATTGTTTCATAGGAATAGCTTGTCGCGACACCACACTGTCCAATAACTAGGATTATGCTCGTAAACACATTCTACAATCATAAAATGACTTTTTCATTATCACCCTGTATACACTTTTAAGGCTTAAGTCTTTATTCTGTTAGAGAAATTTCAACTTTATTTTTGGGGTTGCGAAGCTGATTTTCGATTGATGGTTGTTAAAATACAGGATGGTCTTTTGTCTTACTGAGATCTCAAAGTACTTCCAAGAAGTCTTTGATAATAAAATAATAACAAGCCTGAATGTGAGTAATTTCTATATTTTATAGCTGAAACTTTAGTTTGTTCGCGTTTTGTTAAAACTTTATTAGCAATCAAAGTTTTCGTAATTCAGCTAAGTCGTAAATCGAAATGGCTAATGGAAATAAATAATTTCCTTTTATAGTAAAAAACAGTTACTAGGATAATTTCGATTACTGTGAAGACATTTGTGAACACAATAAACAATATTATGGTTGGTTAAGGTGGGTATTTGATATTTGTTTTAAAAGGATTGGAAGATCCTCAGTTAAGTTGGCATGAAAAGCTTAACTTAATCGATACAAAAGTTAAGTTCAATGATACAGTATATTCAAGCTTAAACACTGATACTTACAAAAAGTAATTTCAAAAAATATAAATAAACACTTTTTTATATTCTTTGAAATTACTTCTGAGTATCAGTGTATCTCTGTTAAATTAAGTTTTCATTAAATAATATACTTATATTCTTACTTAAGACAGGACTTATATTGCTTAGTGACTAAATTATTCATTGATACTAATCAAAGTATAATAGTTTTTGATTATAAAAAGTAATAATTTTAGTGTTTTATGTTAGTGTTTGGGGGAGGCCTATGCCCAACAGTGGACGTCTATCGGTTGAAATAATGATTATAAATGATGAGTGTTTTATGTAAAAATAGTGGTTGATTTTTCATTTTAAGACTCTAATAACCCTTTTTTTATTTTAGCAGACTTTTATGATATTTATTAAATAACCTGTTCAAGTACCTACTACATCCTTAATTATATAATTGTATTTTTAAAGATAAACCATATTTATCCAAACCTACCATACATAATTAATTAGATTTTTCATAGTATATTTACTGATGAACCATTACAAACAGTGTGTTTAAAGAAACTAAAAATAACTCAATGGGCATAAACAAAATCATTTACATCGTTGTCAATGAAAAAACTATCAAAAAACCTAATAAACTAGTTTACAAAATGGCTACTTATTACTTTTATTCCTGAAACAAAACTCACGTCAAAAAAACAACTTGCAAACACAACTCATAAAAGTCGCACTTCAAATCGAAACTCAGACTTTATGATACTACTAACGCCATCTATTGATGCCACGCGTAAACTTCGAACTAAGTGAGCTTTAAAAATGATTGTCATTATTTTATACGGTTTTATATTTTTTTTATTTATTTACCTATAGATAAATACTTTATTGTACAACAATAAGAAACGTTTTTTTTATTGATAAAACTACTTAAACTAGTGATTGCGATCCCACCCGATGTTAAGCAATGATAAACGGATGGGGAGACCGCACCAGGCAAATTGTTTCAGTCCTTGGATGTACGCGAGGCGAAACTCTTTGTCCGGACAGTAGAAGTTATTGCTGTGAATGGTTTTATTATTTTAATAAATGGAAACAATGTGCAACCATTTTGTAAGCTGTAACTTGTTTTTTATTTTTTTTTATAAGTTATCTAACGACTTCTACCGCTCTAAGGTTATGTGAGAGGGCGTGTCAAACTTTTACTGACTAAAACTCACCCACGTTCCTTCAGTTACCCTTCGTCTCATAGCCACGGTAACATCATTTCTGCCGATATACGTCCATTGTTGAACATAGGCCTCCCCCATGTGTCGCCACAACGAACGATCCTGCGCGTCCCGCATCCATCGAATTCCCGCAATCTTCACCAGGTCATCGGTCCATCTTATAGGAGACCTTCGGACGCTGCGTAATACCGCAAAGCTTTTATTAAAGGCACGATTTTTTTTTACGGCACTTTTGGCGCAGTGGTTGAGCGATTGGCTGTTGCGCTGCGTGTCGCGGATTCAATTCCTACAGAAAAGTGTTCCAGGTCTGGATGTCTTGTGTATGTGAGTTTACATGTTTGTAAACACACACGATACAGGAGTTATTCCTTTGTTTTTTTTTTATGAGAATTCCAATGATTTCTCCCGCTCTTAGGCAGAGCGAAAGGGCGTGTCAGACTTTTACTGACATTAGTCAGTAATACCCACTCCTATATTTTTTCTTTGACTTGCGTTCCAGGGCCCCGGGTCCCTTCAGAGGAGAACCCATTACCCCAGTTAATAAGGCTTCGACCCTTCTGCGCCCTTACGGTTTTGTGAAACACTACGCGCCGTCGACAACCGGACTCGATACGGATGGTTACTGGACGGCCGGACTGCAAGTTACCCATTGCTCGCCGTCCGCAAGCCCAGGCCTACGGTGGCTGGAAATTGAGGTCGGAATCCCAGCAGCTGCGACGTGAGTAAGTCCGTTGCCTCACGCGTGCGGCCGTTTCCATCGCTAGCATTACTACTTCGCAGAAGGAGGCGACCGCCTGCCACTCCTCCTCGCTCCAGACCATGGCCTGTACTACCTGGGCCCGGTGCGAGAGTGAAAGTTTTAACCTGACAGTCCAAATTCTAATCAAATTAAATGGCTTTGTTAAATATCTGATTTTTTTAGGTGGTAAAATCATCCAATGACATCCCCCGCTCTTGGGCGAAGCAAGAGATAGTGCCAAACTTTTACTGACTCGAAACCTACTCATGTTCTTTTTTTGACATTGTTCCAGCACCCCGGGGATTTTTTTTTTTGACATTGTTCCAGCACCCCGGGGATCTTTTTCGCATCGCCCATGGCCCCAGTAGGCTTCGACCCAGCTGGGCCCCTTCGGTTGCTGACAACTCCTTGAGACGCGCAGGAACACTACGCGCCGGTGACGACTTGGGCTCAGTCCGGACACTTACCGTACTTGCTAATTATCCAATAATAATAATAATAATAATTGTATCGTTAGGAGGTTCCTTTCTTTGGAGCCCTAACCGCCGGTAGCTTGGACCCTGTTCCCGATACCGGTGGGATACTGTTTTTTTATATTTTTAAATGTTTTTTTTAATAGTTTTTTAAGAAATATTTAAAAATATATTGTTACATGTTAAAAAATGAATAAAGGGAAATAATAATTTATTGTTTCCAAAAAATAATACAACATCTTAAAATTATTGTTGACATTTGAGTTGCACATTAAATTAAAGCTAGCCGATGTAATCCTTAACAAGTATTGTATACAAACAATGTGCTACCATTTTGAAACTTACCTGTAAATCCTTGACGGTAACTGCAAGAGTACAATTTAATTTTGAACTTTATTTATTTAGTATCTGTTTATCTCAATTTTTATATGACGGCAATTATGAAACAGTTACTGTAAAACATCACAATTTCGAATTGTTGTTCTTTTATTTCAATGTTTTGTTTTTATTATTTTATTTTACAATGGATAATAAAGTAAGACTCGCTTTTATTTCATTAGGAGTTAAGTTTTTTTTTTTATAATGACTCGTGTTAATTTTTAGCGCAAAGGAGAGAGGGTGAAGTCATCTGACGATTTCCTACCTGAATATGAAACAAGTTTTTAATGAAAATTATTTTTTCACAGCAAGCTTTTATAGCGCTGTATCTCCGTGTAATTAATATCTACTCGTCAAGACGAATCATACGAGTCCAAACTCGATGGGGTTGTGTCGTTTAACTACCAAGCTCCGATAGCCACCTTCCGGTTCTATCATCAGATCAGCTCCATGTCATCGTAATATTGCATTGTCACTTTACATATGTATACAAAATTTCAGGTCAATCGGTAACCGGCAAGTGGATCAAATTTAATTTGCAAGATTTAATGACAGACAAACATCGGGACAGGTGAAACTAAATAAAAGTTTGTAAAAAGGAAAGCTAAGTAGCACCTGCATTGATTTTTAATAGGATTCTATAACTGTTACTTCGTCATTTTAGATTAATCAATTAATCTAATTCCGTCAAGTCTGTTCCATCATCGAACCACTAGACGTACGACGTTGCGCCACCGGTACGTGGTGGACATCCCACCCATACGCAAGTACATACTAGGAATACATTTATTCTGCACACAGTTAAGGACTGGAACTCCCTGCCGAATTCTGTGTTTCCTAATAGCCACAACCTGGGAATCTTTAAATCAAAAGCGAATAGGTTACTCCTAAGTAAGTGTGCTTCATCGTCGACCACATCATCGCTTTTCACTAGGTGAGATAGCGTTTAATTCATTAAACCCCAAGCGAACGCCGCCGTTTGCGCACCTATTGTCTTTCTATTGTGTCTGTAATTTCCACGATTGAAATGATAAACGCGAGCCTTTCCATAAAAAAAAAACATATATCATAAAAAACAAATATATAGGTATATCATAATATGTCATAATATGTGACACGTCGATAGTGTCAAACTAATGAAAACAAAATATATTACTAATACAGATGAACTGACTTGACGGTAAAACCGAAAGACCTGGAATTCATATCAATACACATTTCGAGGCGACTATTTTAAAAATATATTTTTTAAAGCAATAGTATAAATCTCACACATTTCTTTACAAACATTTTTAATCTATAAAACATCACGCCACGCAAAAAAACATGACATATTTCCTTGAAAAACATCATCCACACATCACAGCTAAAACAAATCATCCCTGCTAAACATACTCAGTACATAGACACCATTAATTAAAACTGCAACAAGAAAAATACATAACGAGAGTTAAAAAAAAATATCTGACAAAGCAACATGGCACCTAATTACTTATTTCTCAACACCGCCACAATGCTCCCGCCTGCAGACATGACCTGGGTATCTCTATCTCACTCTATCCTCTAAAAAAAGAAAGAGAGGAAAATATTAGCTAGTTAGTCTTCGAATGCCGTTGAGCTTCGAATAGTGACAAAAGCGGGGTGAGCACAATATAGGCTTAAAGCCTATTCGCCCCATCTTCCTATTTTAATTTACGCAAATTTCCCATGACACTTCACCCGACATACCATTATGGTTGGTTTTTTTAAAGGACGGGTTTACTTTACTTCGGTTTATTAAAGTTAATCGACAGTTAACATTAACGTGGAGGTTTAATGGCTTTTAATTTAGTGCCAAGCTTTATTTTGCAATGTTTGCTGAAATACTTTTTGTACTAACAACAACTCGTATAGACAATAAAACACACTGGTGAGACTCAACTGTTAAGTGACTGACAGTAAAAACTTTGAACGGTGTTCAGAAAATGATGGTTTCTTAAATTAAAAAGAAAAAAAAACAGCACCTAA
Source organism: Mythimna albipuncta (assembly GCA_929112965.1). Lineage (NCBI taxonomy): Eukaryota > Metazoa > Arthropoda > Insecta > Lepidoptera > Noctuidae > Mythimna > Mythimna albipuncta. Next base: position 22,940,004 of record OV815965.1, read on the forward strand.
AATTTTACTTACGTGCTACCTTAATACAAAGAAACATAGCTATTTAGTTTAACGATCATAACGGCAGATGACAATCATGACAAATTGCCGAGACTAAACTAACACCACTTTGAACATCATGACTATCATTTCAATCGAAAGACTGTTACTACTGAAAACAGGCCTCCCCCAAGTATCGCCACTACGACCGATCCAGCGTCTCACATCCATCGGATTTCCGAGACGGGGATCAGGTCATTAGTCTACCTTTTGGATGGCTTACCAACGCTGTGTTTTCCAGCACCTGCTTGCCATCCCTGAAACTTCCTACGTCAATCTCAAACGTCCAGGAATAATAAACTAACGAGTCAATGTAACATCGTTTAAAGTAATTGGGTACTAGTTAAAAACCTTTCAAATCCGGTGGAAGAGGAAACTCTCAAATAACAGTTTTGCTGTATGGACTTTAAAAGAGACTTTGACCCCTGAGTTTGTTTCGGTGTTTCTCCTCAGGGTAGTCAGCTAGGAAACACCGGCCTCATCTAGCTTTAATTGACGAAAAAAAAATGACGTATAAAAGTGTTTTTATAAAACCTACTTGCAAAATAAAGATCATTTATCATTTATAGTATAAGGATACACATACCGAGTTGTGACGTCCCCATCATTAGGTTACGTGTGCTCAAAAGATATAGCGAGATATTCACACTACGCCCACTCTTCCCCAAAACTAAAATTTGGAATGCTAATTGCTGCTTCATTACCTGATTTTGAGACTGTTTTTTAAAAAAAGGGTTCTTTTTAGTGTTATTAGTTAGAAATACGCATAGTTTGCTGCTCGCCAAACTTAAGTGGCAATAAGCAGGGCACATTGCTCGCAGAACAGATGGCCGTTGGGGCCGAAAGGTTCTGGAGTGGCGACCGCGTACCGGTAAACGCAGTGTTGGAAGGCTTCTTACAAAGTGGGTTGATGACTTGGTGAAGGTTGCGGGAACCCGATGGATGCGGGAAGCACAGGACCGTTTATTGTGGCAGACGCTTTGGAGGCCTATGTCCAACAGTGGACATCTATCGGCTGAAATGATGGTGATGATGATGAAATACCCAATTTGCCACAAACCAACACATTCTCACCTACCGTCCTAAACCACAAAATAGACAGCAGAAGACAATCTACATACAAAGCTCGAGCAACGCACACACCGTTCACGGACACGATATCTCGGCTCAATCGCCCGGTCGCACTCGTACAGTAAGGCGGAACGCGCTGACCCTAGCGGGATCGTCTAGCGTAGGTATAAAAAAACTGGCCAAGTGCGAGTCGGACTCGCCCATGAAGGGTTCCGTAGCAGCAAGTAACATAATATAAAAGTTCTTGTTATGTGTTGTAACTTTGATCGATGTTTTAATAATAGTGTATTTTTTTCGGTTTATGACGCATTAAAAAAAAACTACTTACTGGATTTCGTTCAAACCAATTTTCGTTGGTAGTTTTTATAGTAATGTATATCATATATTTTTTTTAGTTTTATCATTCTCTTATCTTAGAAGTTAGAGGGGGGGGGACACACATTTTACCACTTTGGAAGTGTCTCTCGCGCAAACTATTCAGTTTAGAAAAAAATGATATTAGAAACCTCAGTATCATTTTTAAAGACCTATCTATAGATATCCCACACGCATGGGTTGGATGAAAAAAAAATTTTTGAGTTTCAGTTCTATGTATGGGGACCCCCAAAATTTATTGCTTTTTTTCTATTTTTGTGTGAAAATCTTAATGCGGTTCACAGAATACATCTACTTACAAAGTTTCAACAGTATAGCTCTTATAGTTTCGGAAAAAAGTGACTGTGACATACGGACGGACGGACAGACAGACAGACAGACAGACAGACAGACAGACAGATAGACAGACATGACGAATCTATAAGGGTTCCGTTTTTTGCCATTTGGCTACGGAACCCTAAAAAGTGAAGTACATACCGATGGCTTAGAGTGAATGCCTCGTAAATGAAATACGTAACTTTTCAGGAGGCACAAGAAACCAAATTAGACCCTTAACATCATGTAATTTTAATGTGGTTCTATGTGTTTTTTTCAAATATTTAAAACTATTGGTGTATTTCAGCCGCTTTTTTCTCTTGTTTTTTTATTTTTTTCTGCTTGTTTTGCCACGCCGTTGCCATGTGATTACACCAAACCGACATAAGCACGATATTCATGCACATCGTAGATGGCGCTACAAGTATCGAATCAAAATTTTGCGTGATACAAGATTGTGTGATACAATACAATTACACAAATTTGTAATTGAACAAAATACAATTACCTAAAATTGCATATCCAAGGCTTTCACTCTAAGCCATCGATACATGAGATTGACTTCTGTAGCTATCTATTTTGTCCCTAAGCTCCCGTTAACTCAGTGCCACCGAGCCTTCCTGCATCCTATATCCTATACGTTACTTTAGCTGAATCTATTATCTCTCACCAAGAATGCACTTACTTAATGACCTCCCAATGATAATGATCCATTGTGAGGTCTACGCGCAGGCAATCTTCATAGTGCTTGTATTGTGAGCGCGAAAATTCATTTATAGATAGGTTTTTTAATAAACTAATGAACGGATCGCGGGGTGTGTTTTTTTTTTTAGTTTAGTGATTGTAGGATGAAGGTGTGGTGTTATTTTGTTCGGTGGTTTGTGAATTGATTGTTGTTGCTGTTTTTGTGGAAATGTTTTGCGAGTTTTGGCTATCATGTTGCTGATAGAAACTAGTTGTTGAGTTGTTCCGCACACCCAAAGGAAAAAATGGAACCCTTGTAGGATTACTTTGTTGTCCGTCGGTTTGTCTGTCCGTCGCGTGGAGGTATCGAGTTGAAATTTAATACCATACACTCGAGTGTACGGTCCTTTGAAGCTGTGAAAGAATCAAACTTCTAAGTTAACTAAATAAAAAGTTAAGGCCGTTTTGACACTTTCAATGCAATCAAAATTCGAGGATACTTCTCGTTGACCCAGAATCCTCTTAGAAAAAAAAGAATAAAACAGAAAGTAGATTTGTAAAATTTTTGAGACTCCATTCGAGAATTGAACTATGTGTTTACATAGGTAAGCTTCTACGGAACCACAAAATATTTAGGTACAGAAGTCAATCTCCATACAAAGCGCGCTCAAGCAACGCACACACAGACACTGCTCACGGACACGATATCGCGTCTCGGACCACTCGTCGAACAGTTCCGGCTGAAAGGCTCATGCTCATTAGTGTGCGTCCACTGAGCGTATGTATAAAAAGTGAAGTACATATATGAGATTGTCTTCTGTACCTATTTATTTTGTGACAGAACCCTCAGGGCGACAGTCCGTCTCGCACTAGCCCAGTTTTTATTTTATTATCTTGTTCCGAGAATTCCTTCTGTAACGTATTCGTCACAAACACATTACACTCAGAACTATTTTTTATGTCTTAAATTACATATGTTTACTGTATGGACTTTAAAAGAGACTTTTACCCCTGAGTTAGTTTCGGTGTTTCTTCTCAGGGTAATCAGCTAGGAAACACTGGTACCCAGCTAGTTTAAAATGACGAAAAAAATTACATGTGAAAGTGGTTTTGTTTATAAATAAACGCTTATTTGCAAAATAAATATTATATTTATCTGTAATCCATACCAAATTTTGTTCCGTGTCGGAAACAAACCCGGGACACGCAACGCAGCTGCCAATTGCTCGACTACTGAGCCAACCATGCCGTCAAATGTTGATTGTCTGTAGCTAATCTGTGGCAATTCTCTTTCTCAAGGAAATTGGTAATGGCTTTGTTCTTAATAAACTGTACAACTACATCATGTTTGGATGTTAGCTTGTAGTGTTAATACACTAGGCCACAAAAAAATGGGTCACATTAAAAAACTGCGATGACTTCCAAAGTTATGTAAATACCTACATATCTTTGGGAGATAATGTTATCTCCCAGAGTTATTACAGACATACAAAAATCCTTTTTTAAAACTAAAACCTGTTTAAATGAAACTGCTTTTGAGATTTATAATCAGCATTACAAGTCTACTTATTAAAATTATTACTTGTACGAGCGATCGAATTTACAAGTAACAAGTTTGGAATCTCAAAAGTAGTTTCATTTAAACAATTTATAGCTTTAAAAAAAAGTTTTTCTTTCAAGTTTGAAAAGTAAGAAATTAAAAAATAATAGAACAGAATAAACTGTATTATTTATTCACCAAAAAGTATCACAACTTATAGGCACACACTTAAATCTATGGGTACAATGAAAATCATTTACGCGCGATCATGTTTTCTGCGTGACTCGTTACTTTTGTGGGCCAGTGTATTTGCCTAATCAAGGATAAACCCTAACTACGTAAACTACACTTTACTAATATGTTTTGCTAGCACAGCCTTGATCTATAAATTGTCATTGTCATCGCGTGCAAATATTATCCAATCGATTAATGTGATATTGTGTTATTATGTTTACTAACATAGTTATTTAAGTTTTAATATTTTTGGTTTATAACTGAAATAAAGTATTTATAGTCACAATTTATACAAAAATATCAGTCTGAAGTTACTTTATTTAAATGAATACTTCACTATAAGCCGTGATATTATTTCGATGGGTTGTGTTCAGTGAAGTGTAAGATTATAATATTTTTAGGGATATTTGTAAGTTATGGCAAGCACATTACGGTTGCATACAATATACCTGTTACGAATTCTTGTAAAAAGCTAAAAAAAAAAACTGAAATTCAATATTCGACCCAGCTCCTCCCTTGCTGGCCATCTTGAGCGACATCCTAAGCCGAGGTCCGTACCCCACAAGGGGTATCCTTGAAATATCTAATAGACGCTTAGTTTTAGGTATTTTTCAATATAACCTGGTTGGTAAACTATAACTTTATAAAGATCGCCATAGATAAATCAGATTAAGCAGACCACCTCATAGATTGAACTACGAGACTCATAAATAAAGCCGTTGAAATAAGAAAGTGACGACTTGCACAAGCGAAAACACCAGACTGATAAATATTCAGGCACACGTCACCCATAAATCGTTATTAAAACTATCTTTTCTACTTTAATGAAAGTCACTCATAGAACATTTATAATCGCAGACGTCATAAAAATTAATCTTAGAACACAACAAAACCTTCGAAGAACAATCATACAAGAAACCCACATTACCAGACAATTGACGAAGGAACAAAACCTTTTAAAACCAATAAACACCGACACACAAACAGACAAACGAGATGTCTTCATAACCACAATAAAAATCTTTGTTTTCGAAATAACGGTTCGTAAAAACCAAATTACATTTCCCGATCAATCGGCCCTGTATAATGTTGAGTTTCGTCATAAAAATGAGTATTGTCATAGCACAATGAGTTTTGTCAAATGTCAAAACAAAGAGCAACCGTTTCAAAACATTTTTTTTTGACAGCGGTAGACCGTTGGATTCTAAGAAACTTTTTATTCAAACAATTTGCTGTAATTACTGCATAATTTCTGCTTTCAAAAGACATAAGTAGATTCGTTCTAGAGGTTGAGAAAGGAGACTTGAAAGGGAAAGATCCCGATTTTGTTTTGTTTTTGGGTATTATTTATACTCGCGGCTTCGTTTGTCGATTTAAGCTTGAAATAACTGTTATTGATACATAGAAATGAAACAAAGAGATGTATAATGTAACTATTAGCGCAAGGTTAGAGCAAGCGGAGCTTAGTACTGGTTCTGAAGCGATGAATCAAATGATAAGACAACTCTGCCGCATGAAGGTGATGTTTAAAGCATGCCAACTTGGGCTGAATGAATGTTCGAAAGATGTTAGAACAAGATATTGTCAACTGGATTCCCATGACAATTACGAAACTCTTCCGGCAGTCAGTTCTCATCAAACAAGATCCACCCTATTGCCTGCCCTTCGAACTGGTCACCAAGCTAATGAGAACAAAAACCTGATCTTTTAACCCCTGCCGATAGTGACAAAACGCTTGTCCGTATTGGAGTGCCTACAATTCCGAGCTCGCTTCGTTCGCTCTTTGACTAAGCTTATTCAGTAGTCGTTGGAAAAAGATTCAATACTTTATTAAGTAGTGGTTATGTCATTATTCTGCTGCTTAGTTTTAAGGGCATGCAATTCGACAAGCATTTTGATGCAACCGCTCTTACGCGTTTATGACGTTATTACACAGGTATAGGAGATTTTAGAAACATAGATATGACAACCCCCGCTCTTGGGCGGAGTGGGAGATAGTGTCAGACTCTTACTGACTAAAACACATTGTTTACTAATAATTGAACTTACAAATTGAATGATTTATATATTTTTTGATTATTTGATGTTAGTTAAATATTTGTGTTTTTTTTTATGATTGTTTCATGATAATTATTCTACTAAAAAAAAAACTATTTTGCATGCCTGACGGTAGAATGTACTGGATCCTTCTTTTTACTTAACACTATATTTTTGTACCTACGTTCTTGCGAATAAATCATCACTTAATTTCATCATTTCATTTATTCACCACACATGTTTTATTTTTTCCACCACAGAAAAATGTAATTTTGTAATGTACCCTCATATGTAACGGCGAGAAAAAATTTTTTTTTTTATTTTTTTTTTATTTTTTTGTTCTAAACTACCTATTTTTTTTTCTGGTGGTTGCGCTCGCGGCATAGAAGGTTTTTCGACACGTTTCTTCAAAGTAACTGGACTCCCATTTCATACCGTTGTTCGAGAATATCGGATAAACCTTCCTTAGTCTTTGTTTATATCATAAAAGAGACAAAGGTATCTGTGCCTTTCAGCCCTCTACGTCCAAAACAAAAGAGTTTGGGCTGGGCGTTGATGACTCAGTGAGTTTTTTTTTGGGTGGGTAAAACTCATCCAAATGACATCCTCCGCCCTTGGGCGGAGCGGAGGATAGTAACTAAAAAACCCACCCCGTTCTTTCTTGCTTTTCATACCGGGGCTGAGCTACCTTTCGGAGCTAACCCTGGCCCCAGTAGGCTTCGACCCAGCTGGACCCCTGCTATTGCTGACAACTTCTTGAAGCGCGCGGGAACAGTGCGCGCCGTGGACGACTTGGGCTCGGTCCGGACTGTTACCTTACGGTCGGACAGCGAGCTACCCATTGCTCGCCGTCTGATAAGTGAGTGAGTGAGTTAGGACTTTGCTTTTTATTTTTACAGGCACTTTTGAATTTTTTAAAGTCGGTTTCTTTTAAGATGAACATGCATGAAACATCAAAAAATCAATAAATAAGCAACAAGTTTTTCAAAGTAAAAGTTTGCGTATATATGTTGGTTACTCTTTCATGCTCAAATGGCTAATAGAAGATAAAACCTTTGGTCTTTCTGTTGTGTCTCTAATTACCACGAATGAAAGGTTCAAAAGAACTTTTGATTTTGATATTACATTTATTGCAGCTAAGATATCTACGGAATTCCCTGCCGAAATAGGTCTATGTTTCCTGATAGCTACAATCAAGGAGTCTTTAACTCAAGAGTGAATAGATTACTTCTGGGTAAGCGTGCCATTGTCGACCACATTGATTATAATTTGGGTGTCTTCAAGGCTAGAGTGAATAGGCTCTTAATAAACTAGTGCGCCTCACCATCAACGATTGCATCACTGCTTACCATCAGGCGGGATCGCAGTCAAGTACTAGTTTATAATAGATAAAAAAAAAAACATCATTGCATACCAGGTTGGACAGTAATCAAACCCGAGACTACCTGAAAAAAATCTACTCATCACAAAGTGTGAAACCTCGCACATTCCCATACACAGAACCTGAGGAAAGTCCACAAAAAAAAATTACTTAATTAAAAAACTTAAAAAAAAAATATTTCTCGCAACTAACTATCAAAGTCACATCTCTTCGGAACTCCGCCATTTTTGCGCGACACAACTTTCTAATTAACTCAACGAGACAATAGAAAATGCGACACATACATACAGAAAGACTGAGGGTGACGACTACTGTATAACCCTTAATATATTTATTACCCCTGACAAGCGAGAATGAACATTAACCCTAACAATTCAAAGATCAAAATCCCGTGGCTGATCCTCAGTTAAGGGTTGTCGATCAAGAGAATTCATCAAACAAATTTTAACTCTAAGATGTGAAAACAAAGTCAACGTCTGTGTGCTTTTCTGTAATCAAAGTTGGCATCTAGGGTTGCCAACAAGTTCATTATGCACTTAGACAATTAGTGTACGCCGGGGGCTGAGTGTGGCAGCCCTGGGTGTTTCCGGTGTCGCGCCTTGCTTGTGGAAGACTGTTACTTAATAATACTTACTCATTAGGGGTTGAAATAAGGGAGGTTCTTTTGAACTTTGGCAGAAGTGGACAACGGCGAAAAATAAAGGTGAGGACTTTTAAAAACTTGGACTCTTATCATAAAATTGGATGAGATTTAAATATAGCATAATCATTTAATGTTTCCACTGCTGGGACTCAGGCATCCTCCCTAGAAGAGGGAATGGGCCGAATCCATCACGCGCGTCCAGTGCGGTTTGATGAATGTCACATGTCTTCGAATTTTTGGTTCATGTTAGCTGAAGTTCACGTTTGCTGTATGAATGAAAAACGGTTTTTCGAAGACCGTCAATCTAAATTTAACCAACAGTCACTATTAGACAAACTGTGGGAAACATGTCAACATGCCACAAACTATCAGCAAATCACTAACTAATAGAAAATTAAGATTTTCAACCAAAATTGATCGAATCGTTATTACTACAAGCGACGATATGCACGACCGTTTCAACCAAATTCTTTGACCAGACATCATAAATAAACTACAAAATTATACTCCAGCAATACAAACAGACTAATAACAAGCACATTCCCAGACTAACATGACATTTCAAAATCCATCTCATAACATTAATACAAAATCGGAAATATCATGCTCTAACTTGAAATTTCTAATCCGTATGCAAACAAATTTGAAATTCTAACACGATACGCTTAGAAATGTGGCTAAATACACGCTGGATGGACGCCGAACCGCGTGTATCTATCGAGGCGAAATCCGAATGTAACCGGTCTAAAATCCGGCGAAATCCAGTTGGATCCGGCACGATCCGGCACGGGCTGGATCCGGTTCGTGGATCAACATCGCGGACGCATTGTAGTGACGAGTGAACGGGTGAATGTGGTCACCGTTTAGTTCGGGATATATTGGATTTTGCTAAAGTCACTCACATTTCACCAGCAACTAATTATCACGCTGATATAGTTCTGCCATCATAACGTGTAGGTGTATGAAAACTAGTTACTAGAACTGGGACAAATTGGTTTAGCTAATGTAAGTGTAAACTCAGTAATTAATGATGATTTTGTGAGTGACGAAATTGGATCTAATCAATCATTAGAATTTGAAATGTGTAATATTGGTAGAATATGCTACAGTAAACAAAAACGACGCACGGTAGAATACATTAAATAAGATAATTTTTTCCTAAAAGAAAATTCAAAATGAGAATTAGACAGAACTTTTTACTACAGTCACTCTGTACTCTATGGGAAATTATCCAAACTTTCTCTCGCTCTCTCTAGGGTGGGGCGAGAGGGCGTGTCAGACTTATACTCACTAAAAAAACGTTTGGGTTCTTCAATTACCATTTGCGTCCTAGGACCAAAGGTTTCCAGGAATATATACGAATATAATTTTACAACGAATTTCCGTCTGTTCGCCCCTTAATAGTTGAATTTTCACAAACCTCTTCTTAGTTATAATCTACATTATGAAGGGAAGCCTTGTGCAAAATATTACGAAAGAAAAGAAACAAATAAATAATAAAGGAAGAAGATGAAAGTTAGAATAATTAACTCTTATAACAGCTGGCTATAAAGCTCAAAGAAATCGTGTCTAAATTAACAGCAGACGGCTGCTGTTAATTACGTAAAACAACATTTAAGAATTGAACAATTCACATTGGTACTGACCCGGTTTCGATCGGTGGGTACCTTAAGTACTAGGCCATCACACTCTAAGTTATTCGAATACTATTCGATAAAATTGACAAAGAACCACTAATACTTATTCTATAACCTCTATACGCTGAAACCATAATTTCAAACCCAAACTAAACACACATACTAAAACGCCAATATGTAATTACGAAGCAGCAATTATTCCACAAACGTAAGTCAATCGCAAACGTATCGACTAATATTGGCGACGAATCAAACCGCGGCAACACAATGGTCGCGCGACGCCGCGACACAATAGTCGCGCGACGCTACGACAAAATTGGCTGTTTTCACACGCGGCGTTAATGATTACATGTTGGTAAACGATGTTTAGATGTGCGAGGGTGCGTTGTTGAACGGGATTTTTATCTGATGACGAGAAAATTCAAACACACGCTTGAAGGGTGTTAAAACATGTTAATGGCAACCCTTTCCATCAGGTGAGATAGTGGCCAAGTACGAGCCTATCAACTATAAAAAAATGATAACCTACTTTGGGTTGGAAATCATAAAATAGCTTGTCCCACTCTGGGTGGAGTGAAGAAATGTCCTATTTTTGTTTACTAATATCCACCTGTATTTCTTCAGCTTCCCTTTGCATTCCAAAGCCACAATAACTCTTGATTGCGTGAAAATTTAATCATATGATTGAATTTGGACTTTATCTCTTAGAGCATGTCAGCCCCATCACGTAATTCCTAAAACCCTGATCGACGAGCGAGTAAAACCGCGTTCTTATGGCTTGCCGGTTTGGGTCGCTGGTGTATTGCAGTATGGTTTTGTAAGTTGACGAGCCTGGCTCCCGGCTCGTCATGGTTGCCTCATTTTTTACTCGGCTCATCGTTCAAACCGCGTGTCGAGCTGGGAGTAAAACGGACGTCTTTAAAATCGCGGTATAGGCTCGAACGTCGATCACCCACTATAGAGCATAGATTAACTAGTATCACTTACTGACCATCTAGTAACTAGTGGCTATCAGTGCAACCAAATCGACTTCCTATTTACTTCTAACAGAAAATCCCGTACCGTATTACACATAACAATGCGCCCACACTCCTGTGGGTGTATGCACCCGCAAAATAGCTACTTGCGGTGCAGACGTGTGATCAGATTCGTCGCCGGGTCAAATTAGCTCGCGCGTTTGTTTTGCCGGCTTTGTCGCGACGCGCCTTTGTGTCGCGGGTGTAGAGTGAGCCTAATGTCAGGTTTCTGGTTACGTTTTTAAAACGGTTATATTGTTCGTTTTTGTTTTTCTGTTGTTGTGGGTATAGGTTAATGTGCCCTTGTTTGGGTGTTAATTATAAGTTTCTGTTGTGTACAAAAGTTAGGGCCGTGCCTTGGGCACGCCATAATCATGACGGTAAGTCCCCTCTATGAGGAGTGGCTGGAAAGACGTCACGACGTTCTCCCCTTCCGCATGACACAGGTCCTCACCGAACATGGTTTTTTTTATGGTGGGGAAAACCATCCAATGACAGCCCCCGCTCTTGGACGGAGCGGGAGATAATGTCAAACTCTTACTGACTAAAAAACCCACCCCGTTCCTTCAAGCCTTCATACCGGGGCTCGAGTTCCCTTTCGGATAACCCTGGCCCCAGTAAGCTTCGACCCGACTGGGCCCCTGCTGTTGCTGACAACTCCATGAGGTGCAAGGGAACAGTGCCCGTCGACGAATTGCGCTTGGTCTGGACAGTTACCGGACGGCCGGACAGCGAGCTACCCATTGCTCACTGTCCGCAAGCCCGCTCACCGAACATTGTAAGTTCGGCACATTATTGCACCTGATTCGTGCGGAAGAAACACCCCGGTATCACCATTGTGTGGACTAACCGTACTACTGTATTCGCCTGAATCAAGCCCAAGTTGTCGACGTTTCAAAGGGACGTCAGCAACCGTAGAGACTCTGCAGGGCCGAAGCCTACTGGGCCGGGTATTTCGAAAAAGAAACTCGGGGTCCTAGAACGCAAGGGGCGTGCCTTACTGGGACGCCCCATAGCTACGTAACTAACAATGGCCAGATGAGTTACACACCGTAGAACTCCTAGTAAGACATGGGTCTTAATTCTGTCGCACACTCTATGAAATGCAACCGACAGGCTAGCAACTCGGCGTCGGTACTCAAGACTTTGAAGCTTCTCCTCGACGAGTACATCATTACAATGATCCTCTTTTTTTTCCGTGTTGGGAACATCATCTAATGACATCCCCCGCTCTTGGGCGGAGCGGGAGATAGTGTCAGACTTTTACTGACTAAAAACCCACACCTGTTCCTTCGTTGCCTTTCATACCGGGGCTTGGACTATCTTTCGAATTAACCCTGGCCCCGGTAGGCTTTGACCCAGCTGGGCCCCTGCTGTTGCTGACAGGTCCTTGAGGCACGCGGGAACAGTGCGCGCCGTCACAATGATTCTCTTTGATATTTATATTATTTTTCGAAGGAACACGTGACGAAGCGTTTCATTGCTATAAACTTAACGTGACAATAACGTCATTATTAATTTCATCATCTTTTCGGCCAAAAGATGTCTACTGTTGGATTTAGACCTCCCCCAAATAGCGCCACAACGACTGGTCCTGTACGTCTCAGATCAATCGTATTCCCGCCCCTTTCACCAGATCATCGTTCCAAGGTAGGCCGTGGGTGACCTTCCATAGCTGCGTCTTCCGATACGTGGTCACTACTCCAAAGCCTAAGCCCCATCGACCATCTGTTCTGCAAGTACCCTGTCAGTGCCCTGCCACTGAAATTTGGCGAATCTTCAGGCTATGACGACAACCTTGGTTCTCCAGCGGATATCTTAATTCCTGATGCGATCACGCAAAGAAACTCCGAGCATAGCCCTCTCCTTTGCTCTTTGAGGGACTTTAAGTCTTCTTATGAGGCCCATTATTATGAGCGACCACGTTTCAGAGCCTTATATTATCAGTGATAAGACGCACTGGCCATATACTTTTGGTATGTTGACCGAGAAGATATCGCGTAGCTTCTACCAGCGACCTCTCTTCAAATAATTTGGCCATCCGGAAATATTAATTTGACTACGCTTGCTACGCGCTACGAGCATCGATGTGAGAAAACCGAACGACTGCTACGAGCCTACGAGCGTAGCACTGGCTACGAAATATTATCATACGATACTTTTTGTAGGAGATATAATTATACAAAATGTATCGTACTACTTGACATTGGTGAAATTCGTGAAAGACTTATTAGTGTTTTGTTTTTGAGTTTAGTTTGGTAATAATGTCGAATTATTTTGGTAATAAATAATTGATATTATAGAGCCCTAATTGAGAATAATGTTCGATTTGATTTAAACTACTGCTACATTATCATATCCGGATATTGAATACATATTTGAGACTTGTTGACGTCGGACGCATAATTTGTCTAATATTTGTAATACGATTTAACAGAGTTTCGTAGGATTTATAATGTGTAATTAGCATTATTTGACTGACTGATTTTTTGACCATTAGAGGTCCCTGTAAATGATTTATTTGAAACAAATATTATAATTTGACTACAATAACTCATCATTATCATCTTCCTGCCCTTGTCGCGTGTTACGAGTTGGTTAAGGCAACATATTTTTTCCTTCTATTCTGCTTGTCATGCTGTCACCTTTTTTCATATCACTCCTCACACAATCCATCCGTCTCTTCTTTGACCTCCCTCTCTCTTCATCCATCCACACAATACCATTGACTTATATTCCCACTGAATTTCAAACGATATCAATATCCTTTGTGTTACATGCAACTGCAGAATTTCGAAGTACCCACATATTTCAATTAATGAAAAAACTCACACGCAAAAATAATATTAATACACACTCGTCCAGCAATTGTTGGATTGTTTCTACAAAAGTTGATATAATCGTTATATCGATTTCAACCAGTTCTCGAGTACACTCGAGACGAATACTCGAGTTTTCGAGTACGTTGTACCCCAATTCGTGAAACGTACTTCGTTTTGGTTTTGTTTTCACCCCCTTTTGTTTAACTGTAGTGAGATTCCGATGATAACAGTTATACTAAGGTTTGTATGGGGAATAAAAATATACATACACAGTGTATAGAAAAATCAACCTTATTCTTAAGAAGAATAGGTCGATTTTCAAATGACAGGGTAAGCTTAAAAGGTCATAAAACCATTTCAGACTCAATCAAAACTGAATTTTAAGTTATAGATTTTAAGATTTAAATTTCTTTGGCTTATAAATAGAAGTTGAAGTGGCAGATAAAGAGTTAAAACACCATTGAAAAGTCGGTTTCTTTGGTCATATAATGTTATTTGTTTTGCTAGATCTTGTGATAACATTTAAAAAAGTTATGTTAAAGTTTTACTCTTTAACAAAAGCAAAGTATTATGAATGTTTACAGCCAAATAAAAGAAACGGGTTTATTGAGTGTTGCCACTTATTATGTAATTTTTATAAATGTTGCCTGTTATGAAATTTCTTTGTCGAGGTAATACTTTGTTTTGAGTAATAATTTGAGGTGGTAACCTGGCTGTTATTTAATTCTTTGTTCTACTTATGATTCTTCGAATTTCACCGTTTTCGCGACAGTTATTTAATCGAAGGAATCACGAAAAGTTTTACAGTTATGCGTTGTTTGGAGTAAAAATGGGTACTTTATGTAACTATATTGACTTATTTATTTATTTATACTTCATGCACATAAAAGTACAGAGGCGGATTTAATGCCTTAGGCATTTTCTTCCAGTCAACCTTTGGGTGGTGCAGAGTAAAACAGTAGGTGCAATAAAAGAAAGAGATAAGGTGATTCCAAGAATAGATATACTACTAAACCATAACCAACCAATACACTTACAATAATATAATATATACACATACTCAAATTAATAAACTACATACATATATACCCTAATATAGTCAAACAATTGGTTCAAATCGACAATTGGAAAACTTTAACGCTGTGATGATACTACTGCCAACCTCTTGCGAATTATCTCGCGAACTTTAGTTTTGAATGCTAATCGGTTTGACTTCTCTTTCTCCTAGCCTTTTCTTAACTTGGTTCGGTTCGATTTCGACTCTAACTGGATGCGGCTGAATACCCGTCTTTTACATGAAGCTACTAACTATCAGACCTCTACAAACCAGTTACTAGGCAACTCGATACTCTTCAAAGCCTTGAGCACAGGCGTAGGCTAGCTAGCCTTTCGGTGTTTCACAGATTGCATTTTGGAGAGTGTGCGCAGGAGTTGCATGACTTGATTCCGCCATCTCATTTCTACAATCGGCCAAATCAAAGTACAGCGAGTATCCACCCTTAGGTTGTTGAAACCTCTACTGTCCGGACTAAGCGTTTCGCCTCGTCATTCATACCGCGTACGTCGAAGGACTGGAACAATTTGCCTTCTGCGGTCTTCCCGTCCGCATACACAACATATTAATTTAAAAAAAACCGGCCAAGTGCGAGTCGGACTCGCCCATGAAGGGCTCCGTAGCAGCAAGTAACATAATATAGAAGTTCTTGTAATGTGTTGTAACTTTGATCGATGTTTTAATAATAGTGTATTTTTTCGGTTTATGACGCATTAAAAAAAAACTACTTACTGGATTTCGTTCAAACCAATTTTCGTTGGTAGTTTTTATAGTAATGTACATCATATATTTTTTTTAGTTTTATCATTCTCTTATCTTAGAAGTTAGAGGGGGGGGACACACATTTTACCACTTTGGAAGTGTCTCTCGCGCAAACTATTCAGTTTAGAAAAAAATGATATCAGAAACCTCAGTATCATTTTTGAAGACCTATCCATAGATATCACACACGCATGGGTTTGATGAAAAAAAAAAATTTGAGTTTCAGTTCTATGTATGGGGGGACCCCCAAAATTTATTGCTTTTTTTCTATTTTTGTGTGAAAATCTTAATGCGGTTCACAGAATACATCTACTTACAAAGTTTCAACAGTATAGCTCTTATAGTTTCAGAAAAAAGTGGCTGTGACATACGGACGGACAGACAGACAGACAGACAGACAGACAGACAGACAGACATGACGAATCTATAAGGGTTCCGTTTTTTGCCATTTGGCTACGGAACCCTAAAAAGGGGTATAATTTTGATGATAAATAATATCTTATCCGTTTTAAATCTTACCTAAAATCTCAATTTGACGCAACTTCGGCTGCTTCTCATCCACCGTCTTAATTCCTCACAAAAGTGTCGTCACGAAGCCAATGGTAGCCGGTCAGCTGACTGCCCAGCCGGGTGGCAAATCGAATCACGCGGCAAATTGAGCGCTAATTTGAGCACCACACCGTGGGAGCTGCCGCTGGGAGACGTCTGTAAGGGTAGGGTGACCATGAATTAGAGGTTGAGGAGACATTCCGGTCAATTTTGGCCCTTAATCTAAGCCTGAGATCAAAAACAAGATTATCCTAAACCTAAACTACTAAAAAAAAACAAATGCACAATGTGAGGTTTTATCACACAGAGATCTTACACACAACTTTTGGATGTACGGAACAAGTTATAAATAAGTATACTTTCACGTACAGGGGTTTTATTTTATTAATAAGGCACACCAACAATTTGTTTACAATTTTTTTCTTCTGTTTAAATTGCAGAATATCAAAACAAACCAATCACAGGCGTGCACAACATTCACAAATACGTACATACCTACATACATAGTATTTTTTCATTTAAATTAGATTGGATTAAAATTGAAGTACAGAACAATAATAAAAGTCTTACCATGGCGTGTTAAAATGTCAAGCATACGAGTCAGATATATCCTAACAGTTCAGTTCAGGTCGCTAAATGGATCGGGTTAATAGCTCGTGGTAGGGCCTCTGAGTAACTATTATTGTTTTAAAAATACAAACAACGAAACGAGACACTATGATGGGCTATAATTACCAATAACAGCAGAAATAAACAGAAATAACAGTAATTTAAATTAATCTTTGTTCATCATAACGTCATTATTTTAACAGGACGCCACGAAAATAAGTATCGTGTCATCGTTGCAAGTAGGGAATCATTATATTTTATTAAAAATAATCCGACAAACGAGTAACGGAATGTCCAGGCAATTATCTCAAGTCCAAGTTCGTTAAAACTGTATTTTTACAGTAATTGCTTCGACTGAAAATCGTTGCATGATTATTTTTTATATCGAACAATTCCACTGATTGGATTTTTAATTACAACTTTCATGTTTTACATAAAATAAACCTATTTGTTAATGATAAATACCTATTGATAATAATTGAGCATTGTCCCGTCAGACAACTGTGACAGTTAACAAAAGAGAAGTTAGAAAAACTATATATGATTATAATAGGTTTGCATCAACAATACGCTGGAATAGGTTACTTCTAGACAAGTTTGCTCTGTCGTCGACCACATCATGGTTTAATTTCAGGTGAAATAGTGAAAATAGATTGAATTGAATTAACTAAGAACTTTGATTTTTTCACTGTTCTAAAGGGAATTGGAAACTTGTATATTTAATATGAATTTTACCTTGATACCTCGTGCGTTTTTAAGAAAAAATGTCTTGACAGACGGATAACAAAGCGATTACATAAGGGTTCCTTTTTCCCGACTGATTACGATGGCTCGTAACCCTAAAAATACAATGTAAATAAGTTCGATGACAATGTAAACAGGTGAAGCTTTTTTTTTCTTTTTTTGTTTGTAGGAGGTAGTCTCTAAAAGTACTGGTCCGATTATTTTTTTAATTGATCTAAAGCTGTTTTTTGTGATATAAGCTATATTTTATGTACCTACACGGGCAAAGCTGCGGGCAAAAGCTAGTTCTTAATAAAATGCAAAAAAAAGAGAAGTCTCTGGCAAATATCAGCAATAACTGCAGGACTGTCTCTAAAAGCACTGCTTATTTAACCACCCTACATATCATGGCTCCCTCTAGCGTCAGTACCAAAACATAGCCCCATGAGAAATACACCAGCAAACCACTCAAAGATGTAATCGCGCCATTTTTTTGTTCTCCAGCCTCAGTTAGACCTTTGTTTTCGGTCACTATAGTGGTTAAAAGGCTCCTTTACAAGTTTCGAGTGCCATTTGAAGTGCCAGCGATATTGAGAACCTCTAACGAATGTAATTAGGGGTGCCTAAGATGACTGACTTTGTGAGTTTATGTGAATTTTGACTTGAGTTGTGATTATAATTTTATGAGCTGCCGGTGATTTCTTTTCAATATTTGTTTGGCTAATAAATATTTCGGTCTAGAAGATGCAGCGTTGGACGACCTCCCATATGGTGTAACTGTCCGGACCAAGCTTAAGTCGTCGACGGCGCGCACTGTTCTCGCGCGCCTTAAGGAGTTGTCAGCAAAAGCAGGGACCCAGCCGGGTCAAAGCCTACTGGGGCCAGGGTTATCCGAAAGGGAACTCGAGCCCCGGTATGAAGGCTAGAAGGAACGGGGTGTGCTTTTCGTCAGTGAGAGTCTGACACTATCTCCCGCTCCGCTCAAGAGCGGGGATTGTTATAGGATGATTTTTCCCACCATAAAAAACCTCCCATGAGGTGGATTGATGATCTGGTGAGGGTGACGGGAGTTCGATGGATGCGAGATGCATAGCACCGTTCGTAGGAGCTACAGTTAGGAGAGACTTATTTACAACGCTGGACGTCTTTGGCTGATATGATG
Source organism: Mythimna albipuncta (assembly GCA_929112965.1). Taxonomy (NCBI): domain Eukaryota; kingdom Metazoa; phylum Arthropoda; class Insecta; order Lepidoptera; family Noctuidae; genus Mythimna; species Mythimna albipuncta. The sequence continues at coordinate 22,958,657 of OV815965.1, forward strand.
ATGATATTATGGAAAAAAAATACATTTTACATTACATTTTTAAGTAAAATTAAATAAGATAACCTTAGGGTATACATAATAGTTAACGAAACATCGTATATGGTAAGTTTTTCTCTACTTATTTATAAAAAACTTTTTCCAAAAAAAAAATACAACCGACTTCACTATAAAAAAAACACTGAAAAGAACAAAATAACTTTAGTTTCAGAAGTCGGTGTTTCTATAATAGTTTCGTCTCTCCGTTATTCAACACTGACTACCGCAATTAAAGTTATTTTGTCCTTTTCAGTGTTTTTTTTACAATAAAGTCAGTTGTAATATTTTTTTGTAAAAAAAAAAAAAATATTTTACACTTTTTAGTTATGCTAACCCCACTAAAAAGTACCTCTCAGCCAAACTTAAATACCTTATAGCCAGAAAGCATCTAATAAGAATTCTAATAATCCCATTCACGGTTAGATTAAATTAATTTGCCTTCTGGCTTCATTATCAGATCAGTCCGATACATCCCCTCCCCCTTTTCCTTCAGCCAGTCATCGACTACACGTACGAGTATAAACAAAGCAATTTTACTTGTTACGACAGTTCTGCTGTGATCCTATGAGGAGTTCTGTTCCATATCTTCGACGTTCATGATCAGATCATAACCATATTTCAATCGGTCCACAATTGACCGAGATATAGGTGAAAATACATAAAATAAAAACACACATTCAGCTGAACATAGACCCTCCTCCTTTTCGAAGTCGGTTAAAAAAAAAACGATTTGCGCCAACGTGGGGCAGACTTCCACCGTATGCTCAACCGTGTAAGTAGACGGTCCGCATAATGGCGACACCGGGACGTTTCTTCTGCCAAAGTCTAAAACACGTACCTTCCATACTGGCATTGCTGGCCTTGTGTGGTGAAGACCTGCATCCTCCCTCTCCTCAAAGAGAGGACTCACTGCCGCGGTTGTGGCGTGCTTAAATCATTTATGATATTATGTTTATTTCGACCTTGCGTTTGTCTGTAAAACACCTAATTACTTAGTGGCATTTCCTGCCGGAGTCCGTGTTTCCTGATAGCTATCATTTGTAGGTCTTTAAGTCAAGAGTGAAGAGGTTCCTTCTAGGCCAGCGTGCTCCATCGTCGACCACATTATTGCTTGCCATCGAGTGAAGGAATCCGTTTGACATCCATAGTACAGTTTTTGCCGCCTTAGAAATATTCGCTTTTATTCGATCAGCTTCGACCTACGTGCCCATTATCAAATTAACTAACATCTAATATTGTGTCCCTAAACAGCTATTATTATCTACACTAATATAATAAAGAGGTAAAGTTTGTTTTAAGTTATTTCATAGCTTCTATCGCGGGCCTTGAGCGTGGAGACCGAATCCAGAAATTCCGTAACGAAAATAACCTAACACCCCCCACTCATTTGTTTATTGAGCGTGGTGACGGATAAGAAAACAAATGAGTGAACAATCAATCAAAATTCAATTCAATGTGTGAAAGTGTAACTTCAATTAATATCAAAGAAAAAAAACAAAGGAAAAAAAAATACTGCATAAAAAAAATATATATATAATTGCATAAGTTGATAAAAATGCAATGCAATAGCTTTACCGCGGCAGTCCCCGAGTGCCACACGTCTTTTTTTTTTTTTGTTTGTAGGAGTTAATCTCTGAAAGTACTGGTCCGATTGCTAAAATCTTTTCGCCGATAGAAAGCTGCTTTATTCCTGAGTGACATAGGCTATATTTTATGCACGCGGACAAAGCTGCGGGCAAAAGCTAGTACCACCATAAAACAATGTCATATTCATCTATTAAAACCATCCAATAAGTTTCATTTCACCACAACGCTTTTCCATCTACTACCACCATTTACAGAAAACAATTTATTTATACAAAATAGTGAAAAAACACAAAATGTCATTCAAAAAGGACATATCGGAAACAGAAAGATGGGAACGCTGGAATGAATCCCGATATTAACGGTGACGTGGAGCGGTGGCGTCGGAGATAAGCCAACTTTTGCGAACGACGTATATTCAAGCTGCAACGAACTGGCGTAAGCACCATTGTGGCATATCTGTAGCACAGTGATGGAGAATGAATTTGTTTTAATGTTTTTTTGTTATCGCAAGTCTGGTTGTATTAAAAAAAAATATTACGAAAGCGACTTTGATTGCGTGAATGGAGAAAATTGTCCCAAGATTACATATTCCCGGGATAATAAGTATGCTATGTGCCTTTTAGTGTATGGTCTACCCTTGTGCCAATTTTCATCTAGGGAGTGAAAAAACATACGCGCACTCACAAACCGTACCTCAGGAACGACAAACGTAGGTCCAAAAGACGCAAAGATTTTGGTTACCGCTATTTATTATATGTTATTTAAGTTATAGGAGGAGAATCAAGACGCAGCGTTGAAAGGCCTCCCACAAGATGGACCGATGTCCTGATCAGAATCAACCAAGTTCAAAATCCGAGACGCACAGGACCGTTAATTGTGGTGACACTTGGGGGAGCTCCAATAAGACGTCCACTGCTGGATATAGGATCCAGCAGTGGACGTCTTATTGGAGCTTTTCGAGAACCCCCATCCGGTGAGGTTGATTTTACTGCTGCCAACCCTGTGTACGGAGGAACACTGATCTGTATTTGTGCTTTGGTTGAGTTGTTTTCTAATTGAGCTCTTTCGCTATCTCGTTATAGTCCTTCAAATTTCACTCCATATGATATCTCCTTATACTTATAGTCTGTCTAGCTAGCTAGGCAGGTGATAGAAAGTTGACTACAGAAGTCACAAAACTCAAATTCAAACTCAAAATGATTTTTTTCACATAGGCCTACATGGGCACTTATAAAAAGAAAGAAAAATAATTTATTAAAACATCAGAAGCTAGTACACTGTTCCAATTATATAATAATAATAATATTCCACAACACTACACAGCGCCGTCCAGTCCCAAGCTAAGCAGAGCTTGTGTTATGGGTACTAGGCAACTGTTAAAGATACTTATATATTTCTAAATACATACATATTATAGATAATTTACACCCAGGCACAGAACAAATAATCGTGTTCATCACACAAACATTTGTTCTGGGTGGGAATCGAACCCACGACTTTCGGCATAGCAGTCAGGGTCACTAACCACTACAGCAACAGGCCTGTCAAAAAAAATTGGTCGTATCCTTTGGAGAAGAATCGGCAAGAAACTTTATGATTACTCTTAAATAAAATATTGATTCTACAATAATTCCATATTACAATATTAATTCTATCGTCGACCGCATCGTCGCTTTCCATCAGCTGAGACAGCGGTCAAGCGCGAACCTATCAACAATAAAAAGAAAAAAATAGGTAATTAATAGGTATGAAAGGACATTGTAGACCGGTCAACTTTGCGCCCAAAATCAATAAAAATAAAACAAAATAGTGGTAGTAGTAAATAAAGCAATAGTATCTTTGAATACTCGAAGTCTACAGTGTTCTCACGTTCACATTCTAAAAAGACACAGTTACTCCTTCGAAAAAAGTAATAGCAAAGTTACTTACATGCGGCAATGAGCTGTTTACATTTTGTTGGTAGCGGCGACTGGTCGAGCCGCCATGGTGTCCCGGTGAAATATAGCCCTTAATCTTTTAATTTCAATAAAGCTAAAATTTATTTAAAATTACCTACGGTCTGTGTCTCGCTAAATAATTACCTACGTACTTAGGTGACTATTCCTAGGCAAACACAACAGACAACAGAGTTCCCGCGGCCCTAGAATGCTAAGGGCAACTGAAGGAGCGGAGGAGATTTTTTTGAGGTGGATAATCATCCTTTGATTTCTACGTTCTCATTCACGTTGACTTGCGGGTGTAGTGGCGGACGCGATCAAGAAATATCAAACATATGGTGTAATATCGAAGTGTTCACGTACGTACGTGCATTCTAAGTAGCGGGCAAGCTAGTGAGTGGCGCGCGCGTCGCGTTCGCAGCTATATCAAACGATTGAGAGGTTTATGTGTGTTCACGTCAAACTAGAGACGGAGCGCGCGATCCACCCGCGACGTCACGTTCAAACCGTATGAACTTTAGCCTGATTCACGTAAAATCAAACAAGCCAAATATCGTTGAAGTTTTATAGTCGTTCGATCGAAATCCTATCCAAAAGCGGTATTTCAAACGACTTTAAAATTGGTGTCGTTCAAACTCGATTGATGGATGTGAATACGGAAATGGTCTAAACGGCTAAATCGCTACGATATCGTTACGGTTTGAATTACGTGAATCGGGTTACTTGTCGCTAGAAACGGTCAATACAGTCACACCCGCGTAAACGCCTGGCGACCAATGTGAACACGAACCCGGCACGTCTTCGCGACCGCACCCGCCAGCGCGCTCGCGCGTTTCAACGTCAACAAGTAATACCGCTCTAGGGTAACTTCTCACTCGCCACATCTGCGCGACCGCACCCGCCAGCGCGCTCGCGCGTTTCAACGTGAACAAGTACTACCGCTCTAGAGTGACTTCTCACTCGCCACGTCTTCGCGACCGCACCCGCCAGCGCGCTCGCGCGTTTCAACGTCAACAAGTACTACCGCTCTAGAGTGACTTCTCACTCGCCACGTCTGCGCGACCGCACCCGCCAGCGCGCTCGCGCGGTTCAACGTGAACAAGTACTACCGCTCTAGAGTGACTTCTCACTCGCCACGTCTTCGCGACCGCACTCGCCAGCGCGCTCGCGCATTTCAACGTGAACAAGTACTTCCGCTCTAGAGTGACTTCTCACTCGCCACGTCTTCGCGACCGCACCCGCCAGCGCGCTCGCGCGTTTCAACGTGAACAAGTACTACCGCTCTAGAGTGACTTCTCACTCGCCACGTCTTCGCGACCGCACCCGCCAGCGCGCTCGCGCGTTTCAACGTGAACAAGTACTACCGCTCTAGAGTGACTTCTCACTCGCCACGTCTTCGCGACCGCACCCGCCAGCGCGCTCGCGCGTTTCAACGTCAACAAGTACTACCGCTCTAGAGTGACTTCTCACTCGCCACGTCTTCGCGACCGCACCCGCCAGCGCGCTCGCGCGTTTCAACGTGAACAAGTACTACCGCTCTAGAGTGACTTCTCACTCGCCAAATCTTCACGACCGCACCCGCCAGCGCGCTCGCGCGTTTCAACGTGAACAAGTACTACCGCTCTAGAGTGACTTCTCACTCGCCACGTCTTCGCGACCGCACCCGCCAGCGCGCTCGCGCGTTTCAACGTGAACAAGTACTACCGCTCTAGAGTGACTTCTCACTCGCCAAATCTTCACGACCGCACCCGCCAGCGCGCTCGCGCGTTTCAACGTGAACAAGTACTACCGCTCTAGAGTGACTTCTCACTCGCCACGTCTTCGCGACCGCACCCGCCAGCGCGCTCGCGCGTTTCAACGTGAACAAGTACTACCGCTCTAGAGTGAGAAGACTTGTCAGACTTCTACTGACCAAAACCAACCGGTGTTCCTTCGCAGTTATCCTTTGTGTTACAGGGACACAACTCTTTCAAAAAGTATCTTAACCTTATCGGGCATCAGTCCTGCTGGGCCCTACACGATTTTGGTGACATGACTTTGAGACGCGCATGGACAACAGTACGCACCCTCGACGACTCCACCTCGGTCCTTACTCGCCGTCCGCAAGCCCGTACCTACGGTGATGTGGAATCATCCTATGACTCCCAACTCCCGATGGATTTTAGTCAGTGAAAGTCTGTCACATCCTCTTGCTTCTCCTCTTTTGATGATTCCCCCACCCAAAATAAGGAGTGACAATTTCTAACTTCTTTATTTGCATACCATCACAAACCACCCCCCAATCCCTTGCAAGTTGATACAATATCACCAGAATTATGAAGACGACGATGGAATAATTTCTATCACAATAAATATCATCACAAAGCCATCATTATGACGAACAGACACACCCGCACGCATTTTTAACAGAAAACTTCAAAAAGGAACTTTTGTTAACATTCACCATTCTTATTTAATACCACCAAATTACTACAAATAATTCAAAAACCAACCTTAAGACATCGCAATAAGATTTACATGAACTGCTTTGAAAACATTGTAGATTTTAACAACAAATACCGGTGATTAAGGTCATTCTGAATCTTATGCAGTTGTGATAAGGAAATAGGAAGTGTTTAAGTAAGGTGGTGGTGTTCACAAAGACGGCTTTCACTGGGCGGATGCAGGTTTTTTGACAAATGGCCAACTGGACGATTTGTCTCGTGTAGGGCGGCGATGGCAAAGAGTAAGCTGAGAAGTCAAGAAAACAGATCCGACTAACTACATACTACTACAACATCTCTAAGAATCTGAACCTGGCAGATGACAGAATTGTCCGGGTGGCCACATACTGGTCGGACTAAATAGCAATAGTCACTCTATTGCAAATATACAGAGAAGAAATAATAACTGTATAACTTTTTCATTAGCTCGATTATGTCCCACTGTTAGGCAAAGAGGAGATGAATAGGGAGCCTTTTCCTTCCAACTTTTTGTGTCTAAGACGATCGCGGGCCAAGTGCACCTCGCGAACATGATCAGATCGTCACATCATTTTCGCCACCACACATTTACTACTATATCATACGATCTCGAATCAACGACCCATCGATGTCGTCGACGTAGTGCTTTGGTCGGTGGTTCGGTAGTTCAATCTTTAAAATACGATATTAGAAGTATCACATTTACTGTATCATTTTACTCCTAATATTAAACACATTATTATTGTTAACATTTTACTATATGCATACATATTATCTGCTTACCTGTAAAAAATAAGACGCTAGTAGACAGATAAAAACCAACTTTCCATCTCGAAAACATGACGATTTTAGTTTCGTGAGCGACTTGTTTTGAAACGTAACTCATTTATGCTATTTTATTCAGCTTCTTTAAATGACAAAATCCATATCTTGCTATTTTTCCTACTAATATTTTCTTCAAACTCCTGGCATTCAAAACGTTTTGTGAATTATGACAACATGAGCTGTAATTCCTCTTAGAAGCTTCCTCAAAATAGGTACAAACTGATCATAGATCACGGTCATGTCTGATCATCCCCATCTGTGCCGGGGCGGGCAAGCCCAGTAATGGTCATAAAAGGATGTTACGATATTATATCATTTTTCCCCGAGCACAATACTGAATGTGTACGCCGCCATTTCCTCTCTCTAATGCGTTTCCCCACATTAATATTATGTTTGGTATCCAGGAGTTTTTGTTGCTTTATTTCTCTGTGAATTTCTGTTTTGTATTCGACTAATAGTGCAAATTTTGCAAAATAGAGTTATTTTTCTTTTGCCTAAACGTGTTGCCGTCCTTTTTAATGTTACAACCAATTAATATCATTTCTCTAACCGTCCGAGTAAACAGAGGCCTCATTTGCTTTTGAAGAGAGGTAGGCCAGTTGTAATAATATTCCACAAGTATCACACAACGCTATCTGGTCCTAAACTAAGCAGAGCTTGTGTTATGAGTACTAGACAACTGATAAACATACTTATATATTTCTAAATACATACATATTTTAGATAAATTACACCCAGACACAACAAATAATCGAAATCATCACACAAACATTTGTCTTGGGTGAGAATCAAACCCACGATTTCCATAGCAGACAGGACTACTAACCACTAGACCCACCCACTAGAATCCACCAAGGACTAAGTGCGAAAACTAAAAAACAAAGCCCAAGTAACTCGACGACACAGAACCGAAGTGTCTGGCGAAAAATGACTTAGAGAGCCGATCGCAAATGAAATGCGATAAGACTAGGCAAACAGAAATTATCTTTCGCTTCACTCAAATCAGGAGAATCTACGTGGTAATTCCCCACACAAAAAAAGGCAGGTTTGAGAGCCTCTGGACGCATCATCATAATCAACCTTATTGTCAGGCCAGGGAAGCCGAGGGGAAGTCTAGGAGGAGGAATGAGCCATATTCTATAACACAGACCCCAGTGCGGGTTGGTGGATGTCACATGTCTTCAAAATTTTAGTTCTAGGACATGCCGGTTTCCGTTTTTCGAGAGCCTGCCGCTGTGAGAGCCTGCCGCTGTGGTATACGAAATAACGCGTCGAGGCTATTAACACTTGGCCACCGCTGCTCAACAAATTTATTTTATTTAATTTAATTAATTAATTACAACGGTTAAACAACCAATTACAGTAACTAAACAAAGAGTAAAAGTATAAACATTTAAACAACACGTACATCAATTCCTCTCACAGTACTTCTGACATGCCAATAAAATCATCTTCCATTCATCCGCAAACAGATCGTTTGTTGGATAAGAATCCAAGAGATCATTTAGTGCAGCCAAAGTGCGAGGTATTGGAGACTGAGCACGGGCAACAGTGCGACACTGAGGCACAGCAAACATTCTGTGCTTCTTGCCGCGGCAGTAATTGTCCGGGACAAAGAAACGTGCCAAAACACCGAAAAAAAAAAAAAAAATAAATAAAATAAAATAATCTTTAATTCGGATTAGTGACATCCATATGGGTTAGTAAACAATTGAAGAGAAAACTTATAACCTATGTTAGTAAACTTAATGATTTATTATTTTAAAACAAGGTGGTTGTTCCTAAAGCAACGGTGAACAACATCACCTAACAAAGGATAATCGTATCTATCCGCTATGGTCTTCATGATGGAGTTGGAGCTAGCCCGCACTCTGCAGAGCAGAGAGGCTGATTTCTGCCTAACGATGGCGTGGAAGCCATCGACGCGCGCCTCTGCAAACATACCTGATGCACTGCAGAAGCGGGGCAGCCCCATCAACATCCTGAAGCCGTTATTATATTGGACCCGCAAGGCGCTGATAGTCCGCTGAGTATAGTTAGTCCACAGGCTGCACGTGTAAAACACTTGACAGTAGGCTTTAAATAGTGTTATTTTAACTTGTTCACTACACCGCGCAAACCTGCGAGCCAACACATTACATCGGACTGCCAGCGCCCTACGTTCCCTCTCAATATCCTCTTGGTCATTAAGGTCGTCGGTAACGTAATGCCCCAAGTACTTAAACTTGCTTACTTGCACTATATCCTTCCCATTAAGTTTAATGGGGGGAACATACTCAGGACATTTACCACCGACAGCCTTAAAGACCATGAACTCGCTTTTTTTGACATTATAAATAAGGCCATGCTCCCGAGCATAGCTTTCACAGCAACTTAACAGCTCTCTTAGTGCCCTAACCGTTGGGCTCAGTAGCACCATATCGTCAGCATAACTGATGTTATTGACACTCATGTCATCAATGCGACACCCGATTTTCTTGCTACTGAGCTCAACGATTAGATCGTTAATATACAGGTTAAACAACTTTGGTGATGTTATCCCACCCTGTCTAACCCCGCACTCTAGTTCGTAAGACACAGACAGCCTATCGGCCCATCTTACATAATTTTTCTGGTTATAATACCAATACTGGAAGATACGCAACAGCTCCGCCGGCACTCCTCTCTCCCGTAGCTTTTCCCACATAACGTCGTAAGAAACAAGGTCAAAGGCACGGGAGAGATCTAAAAAGCAAGCATAAACTGGTGTCTGACGTTTCGCATAATATTGTACCGTATGTTTGAGGCCGAGAATCGCACTTTCAGTACCAAGGTCACGACGAAATCCAAACTGTGCGTCGTGTAATTTGAGTAAGCCATCTAACCGAGCATCCAGCTGGCTGTCGAGTACCCTCGCGATTATAGTAGCCAGGGAGATGGGCCGATAGTTACACTTATCAGCAACGTCACCCGTTTTATTCTTTATAATAGGAACGACAATAGTTCGCATGAGATCACAAGGGAGGTACGAGTGACACATACACAACGAGTAAAACATAGCGAGCACTCTAGCTATGCGAGGACCAGCATGTTGCAAGTGCTCAATGCTTAAACCATCGTGACCGGGGGACTTCCCTCTCGTCATTTTTTCAATCGTGGTCGAAACTTGCTTGGCCGAAAACCGGACCAGATCCGAGTCACGACAGCATCCGTCATCGAGCACTCGCAACGATGAGCCGAGCGGTGAATCCACTTTGAAGTGGTCCATAAACATGTTGGCGATGCTGTCGGGCTGATCAGCACCACCGACACTGACGGGAAGGCCAGGCCTAACATCTAGTTTTTTAGTGGCCTTCCAGAACTTTTGAAAATTGTTGGCCTTGCGGAGAGAAGTTAAAATATCAAGCTTAATTTGTTCTTGATGAGTCTGACACCACACCAACCTACTTTTAAATATCTTTCGCGTGAGACACATGTCATTGTAGACATCACCAGAAGTTGGTTTATTGTGCCACACCCAAAGCTGATATTTAAGCCTCGCCGTCGCGTGTGCGGCGCGTACGTGCTTATTCCACCCGACAACACGACCAACATGCCTACGAGGCCGAGTTTCCACTTGGCTCTGTACCGCAGCTACTGACAAAGTGGTGACAATATTTTCATACATTTTGTCAAGAATTTGCCTATGTTCAGCATTGCTACAGTGTCCATTACTGCATAAACCAAATTCCTGAGGGTAATCAATTAATTTTAATTTACTATTACATAATTCATAGTATACGCTTATTTGATCGCTGTCCCTCTCTCCCCAAATTACTCTGTTATGTGATGGTTTATGATCGACTAACTTAGGTTCAATCCTATCCAACCTACACTTAACAAATATAGGGCAATGATCAGACCAAAAGATATCGTGCACTATACCTATCTCAGTAACCGTTAACCAGGCAGATTGTGTTACTATACAATGGTCAAGCCATCGCCTACAACCATGCGCGTCACTGACAAAGGTATAGCTACTTGATCCTAAACCCAATTTTTCAATGTCCGCACACCTCCACTTTTGTTCATTACAGAATTGCAACAGTTCACAACAAAAAGACTCACCGGGGTGTGCGTTGAAATCGCCAAGTACGTACACCGTTTCAACGTTATTAGCTTCGACAATTGCACTCACTTCACTTAAGCATTCTGTGAATTCTGCCAGATTCTCACTCGAGTCAGTCGGCATATATACACTGAACACTATTATGCATCTGTCTCCGAGCGAAACTTTAACCGCCGTTAAACGCGCACTAATGCTGCTAAGCACCGTCACTGATTCAAAGGCTCGCTTACGCCACAGGAGTGCAACACCACCATACGGACGCCCTCTCAGTATTCCTGCTGAGGTGTCAACAGCTGACTTTCCTGTGTACTCGAAATCCTTATGAATTTGCCCAAGATAGGGTATATCATGCGGAAGGAGCCATGTTTCCTGCAGAGCCACTATGTCCGCTGATTGACACAGAAAATTAA